>OY755085.1:19951970-22503768 GCA_963576655.1 Gastrophysa polygoni | reverse complement strand
ACCTACTTGACTATGATCAATGTTTCTGTATCTGTCTAGAATGAATATGTATCAGAGACGGAATGCTTTTCATTCGTAAATGAAATCGTGACAGTGACAATGATATTTTTTTTCCTTTCGTGAACAACTCTGCAACTGTGATGGACCAGAGGTATATTTCAGTAGTCGTTAGCATTGAATATTCCTAAATTATACTGGAGGAATCAGAACAATATGACCTCAAGAAGGCGATGAAGATACACTGCTTTCTTGCCACTGCTATCTGGATCCATGTCTCTCCTGTGAACATCAAAGGAGGCAGGAAAAAGTTCAGAATTATTCATTTCTCCTTTCTTCATAGAGTGATGTACTAGTTGCCTTCAAGAAGTCTTCTGTTTTCGTCCAGAGGTATATCTCAGAAGTCGTTAGCATTGAATATCTACTTTCAACTTTGAATGGGCCCTCATATGGAGATTGAAGATCCATATTGGGACCGATTATTTTCCTGTTAAACATCAATAGATTTGGGGCTAATATACTCCACTCAGATTTCGTTGCGTTTGCGGACGATATATCCATCTTAAAGTCTTCGACAAATACATTATTATTGAAACAAGAAACTGAGAAATTACTGGACGCTGCTTGCAAGTTCTTCAATAACCACGATCTATATATCAATGCTCAGATCACCCAAAAAATTCGTTTTCGTAACTATAAACAGACATCAGTTGATTTACAACTGGATTTCAATGATACCGTTTTGTCATATACAGACACAGTTGTATTTCTTGGAATTGACTTCGATAAACACGTCAACTGGGTGTCACACTGTGAGGGTCTAATTTCGAAGTTGCACTCATCCCTTTATTTTTCTATGTTCAAGAACTTGAAAACAGTACTAGGTGTTGGCCAGCCCGTAAATATCTATCATGCACAAATTGAATCTCGTCTTCGATATGGAATCTGCTTTTGGGGCATCTCTACCAAGACACAATATGTATTCATAGCACATAAGGCAATTTTGAGGTGCATTTTCAACATACCGTGGACAAACTCTCGCAGGTTTATACATATTTGAAATTGCATGTTATATTTATAGCAACATAACTGATTTCAAACTTGATGAATACATTCACAGCATGAAAACACACCAGGAGAGCTCAATTCACACGCAAATTGGAAAATACAAGATAAATCAAAATGCACCTAACTATAAAGGTGCCACGCATTTTCAATCACTGAAATATTGAATCAAGTTTGACGCTTGAAATGTTCAGAATGCGCCTCAAAACATTTTTGGTGCAAAATAGTTTTTATACTGGAAAATAAAGAGTATTCTTATCTATTCTATTCTATTCTCAAGCAGGCAAAGTGACAGAATATCTTAGGAATAAGATAAAGACTTTCCGATGTTGAAATCCGGTAAGAATTTCCCTTCACACTTCTTCCAGGCTTAGGACTGGCAGTTTGGAAACTGGCGTGTTTAAAAATCTTCGTGGCTATAGCGGCCACTTACCTTGTCATCATTTTTTTCCTGTGCACAGGAATCAGAACTCGAACTCATCATCACCGAATAATTTTTTCAACTTGAGTTTGAGTTTCTTTTTACTTCTAGATGATGCAGATTCATCTGTCAAACGCCTTTTCCGGATCAATCCGCATCTGGGCGTCAACGGCAGTCCGGATTCCTTACAAACTCGATCCTCGATGATGTCCCACCATATTGGTACATCAGTTGTACCATCGAACCACAGATTATCTGCGGCTGGTCGGCATTTAGGTGGACTATGTGTGCGTGGAGCAGCTTTCCCACCTCTCTGGTTCTCGCACAATATATCTACTACGCCTTTTCTGCATGGCTTCAATATTTGTCGATCCTTACCGTCATCTTCATTAGATGATGGCATCGATTCTGCCTGATATTTCGGTTCTTCTCCAGTTGTCGGAACTGATGTTGCTCTGATGTTACTCATTCTCACCTGAAAAGCAAGATTATGGAATTATCAGAATATATCACTTCAAACAATCACGAAAGAGTAAACGGGGTCACTGTCCACTGTCCGAAAGAGCTAGTACTAATTCTCCTTTAGTCAGGAGTTTTCCTATAGTATAAGTAGATAGGAAATGACAGAGTGAGAACAGATTTGAAGGATTCAAGCAGCCAATCATAGCGCTCCATTTGATTCCCCCTCAAGTAATCGTGCACTACGAATCAGCAGACTAATTCATTCATATTTCATCAAGGCAAATATCTTCAATTGAGAACACGCGCAGAAACATTATATCAACATTCCCAATATATACGAGGTGTATATAAGGTGATTGAAGAATTATACAATAAAGGGCGTATTCATTTTGTCAGATAGAGAATCATGTTCGAGATTTGTGAGAATTCATCAGGGTGCTCAATCTTCGATAAATAAATTCAATATTCTCTCATCAGTCAGCATGAATCGTGACACTTCGAAATAATTGAGCTTATTTCGCGAATATCAGATGAAGAATTGCTTTCATAAGACTAGCACATATTTCATCAGAGAAAATATCTTCAACCAAACTGAAAATGCATACAGGGCGATCGGTGTTATCGTCCTTCGAATGATTTCTCATTGAATGTTTGATGAATTGACTACGAAGGACCTGAGTGATTGTTGATTTGACTGAATGCTCCAACAATTGATGTCTCTTCTGATTTCGATGATTATTTCAATATCCTGGGCTCGAAGTGACCATTCTCAGTGTCGTGAATACTTTTCGTACCATTCACTCCACCTACTTGACTATGATCAATGTTTCTGTATGCGTCTAGAATGAATATGTATCAGAGACGAAATGCTTTTTTTCATTCGTAATTGAAATCGTGACAGTGACAATGATATTTTTTTCCTTTCGTGAACTACAACTCTGCAACTGTGATGGACCAGAGGTATATTTCAGTAGTCGTTAGAATTGAATATTCCTAACTTATACAGGAGGAATCAGAACAATATGACCACAAGAAGGCGATGCTTTCTTGCCACTGCTATCTGGATCCATGTCTCTCCTGTGAACATCAAAGGAGGCAGGAAAAAGTTCAGAATTATTCATTTCTCCTTTCTTCATAGAGTGATGTACTAGTCGCCTTCAAGAAGTCTCCTGTTTTCGTCCAGAGGTATATCTCAGAAGTCGTTAGCATTGAATATCCACTTTCAACTTTGAATGGGCCCTCATATGGAGATTGAAGATCCATATTGGGACCGATTATTTTCCTGTTATACATCAATAGATTTGGGGCTAATATACTCCACTCAGATTTCGTCGCGTTTGCGGACAATATATCCATCTTGAAGTCTTCAACAAATACATTATTATTGAAACAAGAAACTGAGTAATTACTGAACCCTCAAGATAAATCAAAATGCACCTAACTATATTGGTGCCACGCATTTTCAATCACTGAAATATTGAATCAAGTTTGACGCTTTAAATGTTCAGAATGCGCCCCAAAACATTTTTGGTGCAGAATAGTTTTTATACTGGAAAATAAAGAGTATTCTAATCTATTCTATTCTATTCTCAAGCAGGCAAAGTGACAGAATATCTTAGGAATAAGATAAAGACTTTGCGATGTTGAAATCCGGTAAGAATTTCCCTTCACACTTCTTCCAGGCTTAGGACTGGCAGTTTGGAAACTGGCGTGTTTAAAAATCTTCGTGGCTATAGCGGCCACTTATCTTGTCATCATTTTTTTCCTGTGCACAGGAATCAGAACTCGAACTCATCATCACCAAATAGTTTTTTCAACTTGAGTTTGAGTTTCTTACTCATTCTAGATGATGCAGATTCATCTGTCAAACGCCTTTTCCGGATCAATCCGCATCTGGGCGTCAACGGCAGTCCGGATTCCTTACAAACTCGATCCTCGATGATGTCCCACCATATTGGTACATCAGTTGTACCATCGAACCACAGATTATCTGCGGCTGGTCGGCATTTAGGTGGACTATGTGTGCGTGGAGCAGCTTTCCCACCTCTCTGGTTCTCGCACAATATATCTACTACGCCTTTTCTGCATGGCTTCAATATTTGTCGATCCTTACCGTCATCTTCATTAGATGATGGCATCGATTCTGCCTGATATTTCGGTTCTTCTCCAGTTGTCGGAACTGATGTTGCTCTGATGTTACTCATTCTCACCTGAAAAGCAAGATTATGGAATTATCAGAATATATCACTTCAAACAATCACGAAAGAGTAAACGGGGTCACTGTCCACTGTCCGAAAGAGCTAGTACTAATTCTCCTTTAGTCAGGAGTTTTCCTATAGTATAAGTAGATAGGAAATGACAGAGTGAGAACAGATTTGAAGGATTCAAGCAGCCAATCATAGCGCTCCATTTGATTCCCCCTCAAGTAATCGTGCACTACGAATCAGCAGACTAATTCATTCATATTTCATCAAGGCAAATATCTTCAATTGAGAACACGCGCAGAAACATTATATCAACATTCCCAATATATACGAGGTGTATATAAGGTGATTGAAGAATTATACAATAAAGGGCGTATTCATTTTGTCAGATAGAGAATCATGTTCGAGATTTGTGAGAATTCATCAGGGTGCTCAATCTTCGATAAATAAATTCAATATTCTCTCATCAGTCAGCATGAATCGTGACACTTCGAAATAATTGAGCTTATTTCGCGAATATCAGATGAAGAATTGCTTTCATAAGACTAGCACATATTTCATCAGAGAAAATATCTTCAACCAAACTGAAAATGCATACAGGGCGATCGGTGTTATCGTCCTTCGAATGATTTCTCATTGAATGTTTGATGAATTGACTACGAAGGACCTGAGTGATTGTTGATTTGACTGAATGCTCCAACAATTGATGTCTCTTCTGATTTCGATGATTATTTCAATATCCTGGGCTCGAAGTGACCATTCTCAGTGTCGTGAATACTTTTCGTACCATTCACTCCACCTACTTGACTATGATCAATGTTTCTGTATGCGTCTAGAATGAATATGTATCAGAGACGAAATGCTTTTTTTCATTCGTAATTGAAATCGTGACAGTGACAATGATATTTTTTTCCTTTCGTGAACTACAACTCTGCAACTGTGATGGACCAGAGGTATATTTCAGTAGTCGTTAGAATTGAATATTCCTAACTTATACAGGAGGAATCAGAACAATATGACCACAAGAAGGCGATGCTTTCTTGCCACTGCTATCTGGATCCATGTCTCTCCTGTGAACATCAAAGGAGGCAGGAAAAAGTTCAGAATTATTCATTTCTCCTTTCTTCATAGAGTGATGTACTAGTCGCCTTCAAGAAGTCTCCTGTTTTCGTCCAGAGGTATATCTCAGAAGTCGTTAGCATTGAATATCCACTTTCAACTTTGAATGGGCCCTCATATGGAGATTGAAGATCCATATTGGGACCGATTATTTTCCTGTTATACATCAATAGATTTGGGGCTAATATACTCCACTCAGATTTCGTCGCGTTTGCGGACAATATATCCATCTTGAAGTCTTCAACAAATACATTATTATTGAAACAAGAAACTGAGTAATTACTGAACCCTCAAGATAAATCAAAATGCACCTAACTATATTGGTGCCACGCATTTTCAATCACTGAAATATTGAATCAAGTTTGACGCTTGAAATGTTCAGAATGCGCCCCAAAACATTTTTGGTGCAAAATAGTTTTTATACTGGAAAATAAAGAGTATTCTAATCTATTCTATTCTATTCTCAAGCAGGCAAAGTGACAGAATATCTTAGGAATAAGATAAAGACTTTGCGATGTTGAAATCCGGTAAGAATTTCCCTTCACACTTCTTCCAGGCTTAGGACTGGCAGTTTGGAAACTGGCGTGTTTAAAAATCCTTCGTGGCTATAGCGGCCACTTATCTTGTCATCATTTTTTTCCTGTGCACAGGAATCAGAACTCGAACTCATCATCACCAAATAGTTTTTTCAACTTGAGTTTGAGTTTCTTACTCATTCTAGATGATGCAGATTCATCTGTCAAACGCCTTTTCCGGATCAATCCGCATCTGGGCGTCAACGGCAGTCCGGATTCCTTACAAACTCGATCCTCGATGATGTCCCACCATATTGGTACATCAGTTGTACCATCGAACCACAGATTATCTGCGGCTGGTCGGCATTTAGGTGGACTATGTGTGCGTGGAGCAGCTTTCCCACCTCTCTGGTTCTCGCACAATATATCTACTACGCCTTTTCTGCATGGCTTCAATATTTGTCGATCCTTACCGTCATCTTCATTAGATGATGGCATCGATTCTGCCTCATATTTCGGTTCTTCTCCAGTTGTCGGAACTGATGTTGCTCTGATGTTACTCATTCTCACCTGAAAAGCAAGATTATGGAATTATCAGAATATATCACTTCAAACAATCACGGAAGAGTACACGGGGTCACTGTCCACGAGAAAAAATCAAGCGAACTGATTTGTCAAGAAACCTAGGCGCTAGTATTTATAGTTTACACGGATTACCGGCACACGGTAAAATCTACCTGGGGAATAAGGGATTAGGGTTGGATTTTATGACCCCCCATCAAGAAAATGAAAGAGGATTACTATAATCCTTGCAAATTTGTTTTGGATCCATTAGATTTCTGAATCTGGTCAGGAGGCTCATATCGAAAACTCGAATTCATGCATCCAGTTTTCTGAAGCTGGATTTTTAGAAGTACTGTCTTGAGAGGAACGGTGTTTGGGAAGTGGAAACTTATTTCTTGCATAAGAGCAAGTACTAATTCTCCTTCAGTCAGGAGTTTCCCTATAGTATAAGTAGATAGTAAATGACAGAGTGAGAACAGATTTGAAGGATTCAAGCAGCCAATGATAGCGCTCCATTTGATTCCCCCTCAAGTAATCGTGCACTACGAATCATCAGACTAATTCATTCATATTTCATCAAGGCAAATATCTTCAATTGAGAACACGCGCAGAAACATTAAAATGACATTCCCAATATATACAAGGTGTATATGAGGTGATCGAAAAATTATACAATACAGGGCGTATTCATTTTGTCAGATAGAGAATCATGTTCGAGATTTGTGAGAATTCATCAGGGTGCTCAATCTTCGATAAATGCAGACGCATTCATCAAGCCAATTCATCATTCTCTCATTAGTCAACATACATCGTGACACTTCGAAATAATTGAGCTTATTTCGCGAATATCAGATGAAGAATTGCTTTCATAACACTAGCACATATTTCATCAGAGAAAACATCTTCGGTGTTATCGTCCTTCGAATGATTTCTCCTTGAATGTTTGATGAATTGACTACGAAGGACCTGAGTGATTGTTGATTTGACTGAATGCTCCAACAATTGATGTCTCTTCTGATTTCGATGATTATTTCAATATCCTGGGCTCGAAGTGACCATTCTCAGTGTCGTGAATACTTTTCGTACCATTCACTCCACCTACTTGACTATGATCAATGTTTCTGTATCTGTCTAGAATGAATATGTATCAGAGACGGAATGCTTTTCATTCGTAAATGAAATCGTGACAGTGACAATGATATTTTTTTCCTTTCGTGAACTACAACTCTGCAACTGTGATGGACCAGAGGTATATTTCAGTAGTCGTTAGAATTGAATATTCCTAACTTATACAGGAGGAATCAGAACAATATGACCACAAGAAGGCGATGCTTTCTTGCCACTGCTATCTGGATCCATGTCTCTCCTGTGAACATCAAAGGAGGCAGGAAAAAGTTCAGAATTATTCATTTCTCCTTTCTTCATAGAGTGATGTACTAGTCGCCTTCAAGAAGTCTTCTGTTTTCGTCCAGAGGTATATCTCAGAAGTCGTTAGCATTGAATATTCACTTTCAACTTTGAATGGGCCCTCATATGGAGATTGAAGATCCATATTGGGACCGATTATTTTCCTGTTATACATCAATAGATTTGAAGCTAATATACTCCTCTCAGATTTCGTTGCGTATGCGGACAATATATCCATCTTAAAGTCTTCGACAAATACATTATTATTGAAACAAGAAACTGAGAAATTACTGAACGCTGCTTGCAAGTTCTTCAATGACCACTATCTATATATCAATGCTCAGATCACCCAAAAAATTCGTTTTCGTAACTATAAACAGACATCAGTTGATTTACAACTGGATTTCAATGATACCGTTTTGTCATATACAGACACAGTTGTATTTCTTGGAATTGACTTCGATAAACACGTCAACTGGGTGTCACACTGTGAGGGTCTAATTTCGAAGTTGCACTCATCCTTTTATATGTTCAAGAACTGGAAAACAGTACTAGGTGTTGGCCAGCTCGTAAATATCTATCATGCACAAATTGAATCTCGTCTTCGATATGGAATCTGCTTTTGGGGCATCTCTACCAAGACACAATATGTATTCATAGCACATAAGGCAATTTTGAGGTGCATTTTCAACATACCGTGGACAAACTCTCGCAGGTTTATACATATTTGAAATTGCATGTTATATTTATAGCAACATAACTGATTTCAAACTTGATGAATACATTCACAGCATGAAAACACACCAGGAGAGCTCAATTCACACGCAAATTGGAAAATACAAGATAAATCAAAATGCACCTAACTATAAAGGTGCCACGCATTTTCAATCACTGAAATATTGAATCAAGTTTGACGCTTGAAATGTTCAGAATGCGCCTCAAAACATTTTTGGTGCAAAATAGTTTTTATACTGGAAAATAAAGAGTATTCTAATCTATTCTATTCTATTCTCAAGCAGGCAAAGTGACAGAATATCTTAGGAATAAGATAAAGACTTTCCGATGTTGAAATCCGGTAAGAATTTCCCTTCACACTTCTTCCAGGCTTAGGACTGGCAGTTTGGAAACTGGCGTGTTTAAAAATCTTCGTGGCTATAGCGGCCACTTACCTTGTCATCATTTTTTTCCTGTGCACAGGAATCAGAACTCGAACTCATCATCACCGAATAATTGAACTTGAGTTTGAGTTTCTTTTTACTTCTAGATGATGCAGATTCATCTGTCAAACGCCTTTTCCGGATCAATCCGCATCTGGGCGTCAACGGCAGTCCGGATTCCTTACAAACTCGATCCTCGATGATGTCCCACCAAATTGGTACATCAGTTGTACCATCGAACCACAGATTATCTGCGGCTGGTCGGCATTTAGGTGGACTTTGTGTGCGTGGAGCAGCTTTCCCACCTCTCTGGTTCTCGCACAATGTATCTACTACGCCTTTTCTGCATGGCTTCAATATTTGTCGATCCTTACCGTCATCTTCATCAGATGATGGCATCGATTCTGCCTCATATTTCGGTTCTTCTCCAGTTGTCGGAACTGATGTTGCTCTGATGTTACTCATTCTCACCTGAAAAGCAAGATTATGGAATTATCAAAATATATCACTTCAAGCAATCACGAAAGAGTACACGGTTATACATCAATAGATTTGGTGCTAATATACTCCACTCAGATTTCGTTGCGTTTGCGGACAATATATCCATCTTGAAGTCTTCAACAAATACATTATTATTGAAACAAGAAACTGAGAAATTACTGAACGCTGCTTGCGAGTTCTTCAATAACCACGATCTATATATCAATGCTCAGAAAACCCAAGTAATTCGTTTTCGTAACTATAAACAGACATCAGTTGATTCACAACTGAATTTCAATAATACCGTTTTGTCATATACATACACAGTTGTATTCCTTGGAATTGACTTCGATAAACACGTCAACTGGGTGTTACACTGTGAGGGTCTAATTTCGAAGTTGCACTCATCCTTTTATATGTTCAAGAACTTGAAAACAGTACTAGGTGTTGGCCAGCTCGTAAATATCTATTATGCACAAATTGAATCTCGTCTTCGATATGGAATCTGCTTGTGGGGCATCTCTACCAAGACACAATATGTATTTATAGCACAAAAGGCAATCTTGAGGTGCATTTTCAATATACCGTGGACAAACTCTCGCAGGTTTATACATATTTGAAATTGCATGTTATATTTATAGCAACATAACCGATTTCAAACTTGATGAAGACATTCACAGCATGAATACACACCAGGAGAGCTCAATTCACACGCAAATTGGAAAATACAAGATAAATCAAAATGCACCTAACTATATAGGTGCCACGCATTTTCAATCACTCAAATATTGAATCAAGTTTGACGCTTGAAATGTTCAGAATGCGCCTCAAAACATTTTTGGTGCAAAATAGTTTTTATACTGGAAAATAAAGAGTATTCTAATCTATTCTATTCTATTCTCAAGCAGGCAAAGTGACAGAATATCTTAGGAATACGATAAAGACTTTCCGATGTTGAAATCCGGTAAGAATTTCCCTTCACACTTCTTCCAGGCTTAGGACTGGCAGTTTGGAAACTGGCGTGTTTAAAAATCTTCGTGGCTATAGCGGCCACTTATCTTGTCATCATTTTTTTCCTGTGCACAGGAATCAGAACTCGAACTCATCATCACCAAATAGTTTTTTCAACTTGAGTTTGAGTTTCTTACTCATTCTAGATGATGCAGATTCATCTGTCAAACGCCTTTTCCGGATCAATCCGCATCTGGGCGTCAACGGCAGTCCGGATTCCTTACAAACTCGATCCTCGATGATGTCCCACCATATTGGTACATCAGTTGTACCATCGAACCACAGATTATCTGCGGCTGGTCGGCATTTAGGTGGACTATGTGTGCGTGGAGCAGCTTTCCCACCTCTCTGGTTCTCGCACAATATATCTACTACGCCTTTTCTGCATGGCTTCAATATTTGTCGATCCTTACCGTCATCTTCATTAGATGATGGCATCGATTCTGCCTCATATTTCGGTTCTTCTCCAGTTGTCGGAACTGATGTTGCTCTGATGTTACTCATTCTCACCTGAAAAGCAAGATTATGGAATTATCAGAATATATCACTTCAAACAATCACGGAAGAGTACACGGGGTCACTGTCCACGAGAAAAAATCAAGCGAACTGATTTGTCAAGAAACCTAGGCGCTAGTATTTATAGTTTACACGGATTACCGGCACACGGTAAAATCTACCTGGGGAATAAGGGATTAGGGTTGGATTTTATGACCCCCCATCAAGAAAATGAAAGAGGATTACTATAATCCTTGCAAATTTGTTTTGGATCCATTAGATTTCTGAATCTGGTCAGGAGGCTCATATCGAAAACTCGAATTCATGCATCCAGTTTTCTGAAGCTGGATTTTTAGAAGTACTGTCTTGAGAGGAACGGTGTTTGGGAAGTGGAAACTTATTTCTTGCATAAGAGCAAGTACTAATTCTCCTTCAGTCAGGAGTTTCCCTATAGTATAAGTAGATAGTAAATGACAGAGTGAGAACAGATTTGAAGGATTCAAGCAGCCAATGATAGCGCTCCATTTGATTCCCCCTCAAGTAATCGTGCACTACGAATCATCAGACTAATTCATTCATATTTCATCAAGGCAAATATCTTCAATTGAGAACACGCGCAGAAACATTAAAATGACATTCCCAATATATACAAGGTGTATATGAGGTGATCGAAAAATTATACAATACAGGGCGTATTCATTTTGTCAGATAGAGAATCATGTTCGAGATTTGTGAGAATACATCAGGGTGCTCAATCTTCGATAAATGCAGACGCATTCATCAAGCCAATTCATCATTCTCTCATTAGTCAACATACATCGTGACACTTCGAAATAATTGAGCTTATTTCGCGAATATCAGATGAAGAATTGCTTTCATAACACTAGCACATATTTCATCAGAGAAAACATCTTCGGTGTTATCGTCCTTCGAATGATTTCTCCTTGAATGTTTGATGAATTGACTACGAAGGACCTGAGTGATTGTTGATTTGACTGAATGCTCCAACAATTGATGTCTCTTCTGATTTCGATGATTATTTCAATATCCTGGGCTCGAAGTGACCATTCTCAGTGTCGTGAATACTTTTCGTACCATTCACTCCACCTACTTGACTATGATCAATGTTTCTGTATCTGTCTAGAATGAATATGTATCAGAGACGGAATGCTTTTCATTCGTAAATGAAATCGTGACAGTGACAATGATATTTTTTTCCTTTCGTGAACTACAACTCTGCAACTGTGATGGACCAGAGGTATATTTCAGTAGTCGTTAGAATTGAATATTCCTAACTTATACAGGAGGAATCAGAACAATATGACCACAAGAAGGCGATGCTTTCTTGCCACTGCTATCTGGATCCATGTCTCTCCTGTGAACATCAAAGGAGGCAGGAAAAAGTTCAGAATTATTCATTTCTCCTTTCTTCATAGAGTGATGTACTAGTCGCCTTCAAGAAGTCTTCTGTTTTCGTCCAGAGGTATATCTCAGAAGTCGTTAGCATTGAATATTCACTTTCAACTTTGAATGGGCCCTCATATGGAGATTGAAGATCCATATTGGGACCGATTATTTTCCTGTTATACATCAATAGATTTGAAGCTAATATACTCCTCTCAGATTTCGTTGCGTATGCGGACAATATATCCATCTTAAAGTCTTCGACAAATACATTATTATTGAAACAAGAAACTGAGAAATTACTGAACGCTGCTTGCAAGTTCTTCAATGACCACTATCTATATATCAATGCTCAGATCACCCAAAAAATTCGTTTTCGTAACTATAAACAGACATCAGTTGATTTACAACTGGATTTCAATGATACCGTTTTGTCATATACAGACACAGTTGTATTTCTTGGAATTGACTTCGATAAACACGTCAACAAATACATTATTATTGAAACAAGAAACTGAGTAATTACTGAACCCTCAAGATAAATCAAAATGCACCTAACTATATTGGTGCCACGCATTTTCAATCACTGAAATATTGAATCAAGTTTGACGCTTGAAATGTTCAGAATGCGCCCCAAAACATTTTTGGTGCAAAATAGTTTTTATACTGGAAAATAAAGAGTATTCTAATCTATTCTATTCTATTCTCAAGCAGGCAAAGTGACAGAATATCTTAGGAATAAGACTATGTGTGCGTGGAGCAGCTTTCCCACCTCTCTGGTTCTCGCACAATATATCTACTACGCCTTTTCTGCATGGCTTCAATATTTGTCGATCCTTACCGTCATCTTCATCAGATGATGGCATCGATTCTGCCTCATATTTCGGTTCTTCTCCAGTTGTCGGAACTGATGTTGCTCTGATGTTACTCATTCTCACCTGAAAAGCAAGATTATGGAATTATCAGAATATATCACTTCAAACAATCACGAAAGAGTACACGGGGTCACTGTCCACGAGAAAAAATCAAGCGAACTGATTTGTCAAGAAACCTAGGCGCTAGTATTTATAGTTTGCACGGATTACCGGCACACGGTAAAATCTACCTGGGGAATAAGGGATTAGGGTTGGATTTTATGACCCCCCATCAAGAAAATGAAAGAGGATTACTATAATCCTTGCAAATTTGTTTTGGATCCATTAGATTTCTGAATCTGGTCAGGAGGCTCATATCGAAAACTCGAATTCATGCATCCAGTTTTCTGAAGCTGGATTTTTAGAAGTACTGTCTTGAGAGGAACGGTGTTTGGGAAGTGGAAACTTATTTCTTGCATAAGAGCAAGTACTAATTCTCCTTCAGTCAGGAGTTTTCCTATAGTATAAGTAGATAGTAAATGACAGTGAGAACAGATTTGAAGGATTCAAGCAGCCAATGATAGCGCTCCATTTGATTCCCCCTCAAGTAATCGTGCACTACGAATCATCAGACTAATTCATTCATATTTCATCAAGGCAAATATCTTCAATTGAGAACACGCGCAGAAACATTAAAATGACATTCCCAATATATACAAGGTGTATATGAGGTGATCAAAAAATTATACAATACAGGGCGTATTCATTTTGTCAGATAGAGAATCATGTTCGAGATTTGTGAGAATTCATCAGGGTGCTCAATCTTCGATAAATGCAGACGCATTCATCGAGCCAATTCATCATTCTCTCATTAGTCAACATACATCGTGACACTTCGAAATAATTGAGCTTATTTCGCGAATATCAGATGAAGAATTGCTTTCATAAGACTAGTACATATTTCATCAGAGAAAACATCTTCGGTGTTATCGTCCTTCGAATGATTTCTCCTTGAATGTTTGATGGATTGACTACGAAGGACCTGAGTGATTGTTGATTTGACTGAATGCTCCAACAATTGATGTCTCTTCTGATTTTGCTGATTATTTCAATATCCTGGGCTCGAAGTGACCATTCTCAGTGTCGTGAATACTTTTCGTACCATTCACTCCACCTACTTGACTATGATCAATGTTTCTGTATCTGTCTAGAATGAATATGTATCAGAGACGGAATGCTTTTCATTCGTAAATGAAATCGTGACAGTGACAATGATATTTTTTTCCTTTCGTGAACAACTCTGCAACTGTGATGGACCAGAGGTATATTTCAGTAGTCGTTAGCATTGAATATTCCTAAATTATACTGGAGGAATCAGAACAATATGACCACAAGAAGGCGATGAAGATACACTGCTTTCTTGCCACTGCTATCTGGATCCATGTCTCTCCTGTGAACATCAAAGGAGGCAGGAAAAAGTTCAGAATTATTTATTTCTCCTTTCTTCATAGAGTGATGTACTAGTTGCCTTCAAGAAGTCTTCTGTTTTCGTCCAGAGGTATATCTCAGAAGTCGTTAGCATTGAATATTCACTTTCAACTTTGAATGGGCCCTCATATGGAGATTGAAGATCCATATTGGGACCGATTATTTTCCTGTTATACATCGATAGATTTGAAGCTAATATACTCCTCTCAGATTTCGTTGCGTATGCGGACAATATATCCATCTTAAAGTCTTCGACAAATACATTATTATTGAAACAAGAAACTGAGAAATTACTGAACGCTGCTTGCAAGTTCTTCAATGACCACTATCTATATATCAATGCTCAGATCACCCAAAAAATTCGTTTTCGTAACTATAAACAGACATCAGTTGATTTACAACTGGATTTCAATGATACCGTTTTGTCATATACAGACACAGTTGTATTTCTTGGAATTGACTTCGATAAACACGTCAACTGGGTGTCACACTGTGAGGGTCTAATTTCGAAGTTGCACTCATCCTTTTATATGTTCAAGAACTTGAAAACAGTACTAGGTGTTGGCCAGCTCGTAAATATCTATCATGCACAAATTGAATCTCGTCTTCGATATGGAATCTGCTTTTGGGGCATCTCTACCAAGACACAATATGTATTCATAGCACATAAGGCAATTTTGAGGTGCATTTTCAACATACCGTGGACAAACTCTCGCAGGTTTATACAATCAAGTTTGACGCTTGAAATGTTCAGAATGCGCCTCAAAACATTTTTGGTGCAAAATAGTTTTTATACTGGAAAATAAAGAGTATTCTAATCTATTCTATTCTATTCTCAAGCAGGCAAAGTGACAGAATATCTTAGGAATAAGATAAAGACTTTCCGATGTTGAAATCCGGTAAGAATTTCCCTTCACACTTCTTCCAGGCTTAGGACTGGCAGTTTGGAAACTGGCGTGTTTAAAAATCTTCGTGGCTATAGCGGCCACTTACCTTGTCATCATTTTTTTCCTGTGCACAGGAATCAGAACTCGAACTCATCATCACCGAATAATTTTTTCAACTTGAGTTTGAGTTTCTTTTTACTTCTAGATGATGCAGATTCATCTGTCAAACGCCTTTTCCGGATCAATCCGCATCTGGGCGTCAACGGCAGTCCGGATTCCTTACAAACTCGATCCTCGATGATGTCCCACCATATTGGTACATCAGTTGTACCATCGAACCACAGATTATCTGCGGCTGGTCGGCATTTAGGTGGACTATGTGTGCGTGGAGCAGCTTTTTCACCTCTCTGGTTCTCGCACAATATATCTACTACGCCTTTTCTGCATGGCTTCAATATTTGTCGATCCTTACCGTCATCTTCATTAGATGATAGCATCGATTCTGCCTCATATTTCGGTTCTTCTCCAGTTGTCGGAACTGATGTTGCTCTGATGTTACTCATTCTCACCTGAAAAGCAAGATTATGGAATTATCAAAATATATCACTTCAAGCACTCACGAAAGAGTACACGGGGTCACTGTCCACGAGAACGAATCAAGCGAACTGATTTGTCAAGAAACCTAGGCGCTAGTATTTATAGTTTACACGGATTACCGGCACACGGTAAAATCTACCTGGGGAATAAGGGATTAGGGTTCGATTTTATGACCCCCCATCAAGAAAATGAAAAAAGATTACTATAATCCTTGCAAATTTGTTTTGGATCCATTAGATTTCTGAATCTGGTCAGGAGGCTCATATCGAAAACTCGAATTGATGCATCGAGTTTTCTGAAGCTGGATTTTTAGAAGTACTGTCTTGAGAGGAACGGTGTTTGGGAAGTGAAAACTTATTTCTTGCGAAAGAGCTAGTACTAATTCTCCTTTAGTCAGGAGTTTCCCTATAGTATAAGTAGATAGGAAATGACAGAGTGAGAACAGATTTGAAGGATTCAAGCAGCCAATGATAGCGCTCCATTTGATTCCCCCTCAAGTAATCGTGCACTACGAATCATCAGACTAATTCATTTATATTTCATCAAGGCAAATATCTTCAATTGAGAACACGCGCAGAAACATTATATCAACATTCCCAATATATACGAGGTGTATATAAGGTGATTGAAGAATTATACAATAAAGGGCGTATTCATTTTGTCAGATAGAGAATCATGTTCGAGATTTGTGAGAATTCATCAGGGTGCTCAATCTTCGATAAATAAATTCAATATTCTCTCATCAGTCAGCATGAATCGTGACACTTCGAAATAATTGAGCTTATTTCGCGAATATCAGATGAAGAATTGCTTTCATAAGACTAGCACATATTTCATCAGAGAAAACATCTTCAACCAAACTGAAAATGCATACAGGGCGATCGGTGTTATCGTCCTTCGAATGATTTCTCCTTGAATGTTTGATGAATTGACTACGAAGGACCTGAGTGATTGTTGATTTGACTGAATGCTCCAACAATTGATGTCTCTTCTGATTTCGATGATTATTTCAATATCCTGGGCTCGAAGTGACCATTCTCAGTGTCGTGAATACTTTTCGTACCATTCACTCCACCTACTTGACTATGATCAATGTTTCTGTATGCGTCTAGAATGAATATGTATCAGAGACGAAATGCTTTTCATTCGTAATTGAAATCGTGACAGTGACAATGATATTTTTTTCCTTTCGTGAACTACAACTCTGCAACTGTGATGGACCAGAGGTATATTTCAGTAGTCGTTAGAATTGAATATTCCTAACTTATACAGGAGGAATCAGAACAATATGACCACAAGAAGGCGATGCTTTCTTGCCACTGCTATCTGGATCCATGTCTCTCCTGTGAACATCAAAGGAGGCAGGAAAAAGTTCAGAATTATTCATTTCTCCTTTCTTCATAGAGTGATGTACTAGTTGCCTTCAAGAAGTCTTCTGTTTTCGTCCAGAGGTATATCTCAGAAGTCGTTAGCATTGAATATCCACTTTCAACTTTGAATGGGCCCTCATATGGAGATTGAAGATCCATATTGGGACCGATTATTTTCCTGTTATACATCAATAGATTTGGGGCTAATATACTCCACTCAGATTTCGTTGCGTTTGCGGACGATATATCCATCTTAAAGTCTTCGACAAATACATTATTATTGAAACAAGAAACTGAGAAATTACTGGACGCTGCTTGCAAGTTCTTCAATAACCACGATCTATATATCAATGCTCAGAAAACCCAAGTAATTCGTTTTCGTAACTATAAACAGACATCAGTTGATTTACAACTGGATTTTAATAATACCGTTTTGTCATATACAGACACAGTTGTATTTCTTGGAATTGACTTCGATAAACACGTCAACTGGGTGTCACACTGTGAGGGTCTAATTTCGAAGTTGCACTCATCCTTTTATATGTTCAAGAACTTGAAAACAGTAATAGGTGTTGGCCAGCTCGTAAATATCTATCATGCACAAATTGAATCTCGTCTTCGATATGGAATCTGCTTGTGAGCCATCTCTACCAAGACACAATATGTATTTATAGCACAAAAGGCAATCTTGAGGTGCATTTTCAATATACCGTGGACAAACTCTCGCAGGTTTATACATATTTGAAATTGCATGTTATATTTATAGCAACATAACCGATTTCAAACTTGATGAATACATTCACAGCATGAAAACACACCAGGAGAGCTCAATTCACACGCAAATTGGAAAATACAAGATAAATCAAAATGCACCTAACTATAAAGGTGCCACGCATTTTCAATCACTGAAATATTGAATCAAGTTTGACGCTTGAAATGTTCAGAATGCGCCTCAAAACATTTTTGGTGCAAAATAGTTTTTATACTGGAAAATAAAGAGTATTCTAATCTATTCTATTCTATTCTCAAGCAGGCAAAGTGACAGAATATCTTAGGAATAAGATAAAGACTTTGCGATGTTGAAATCCGGTAAGAATTTCCCTTTACACTTCTTCCAGGCTTAGGACTGGCAGTTTGGAAACTGGCGTGTTTAAAAATCTTCGTGGCTATAGCGGCCACTTACCTTGTCATCATTTTTTTCCTTTGCACAGGAATCAGAACTCGAACTCATCATCACCAAATAGTTTTTTCAACTTGAGTTTGAGTTTCTTACTCATTCTAGATGATGCAGATTCATCTGTCAAACGCCTTTTCCGGATCAATCCACATCTGGGCGTCAACGGCAGTCCGGATTCTTTACAAACTCGATCCTCGATGATGTCCCACCATATTGGTACATCAGTTGTACCATCGAACCACAGATTATCTGCGGCTGGTCGGCATTTAGGTGGACTATGTGTGCGTGGAGCAGCTTTCCCACATCTATGGTTCTCGCACAATGTATCTACTACGCCTTTTCTGCATGGCTTCAATATTTGTCGATCCTTACCATCATCTTCATTAGATGATGGCATCGATTCTGCCTCATATTTCGGTTCTTCTCCAGTTGTCGGAACTGATGTTGCTCTGATGTTACTCATTCTCACCTGAAAAGCAAGATTATGGAATCATCAGAATATATCACTTCAAACAATCACGAAAGAGTACACGGGGTCACCGTCCACGAGAAAAAATCAAGCGAACTGATTTGTCAAGAAACCTAGGCGCTAGTATTTATAGTTTGCACGGATTACCGGCACACGGTAAAATCTACCTGGGGAATAAGGGATTAGGGTTGGATTTTATGACCCCCCATCAAGAAAATGAAAGAGGATTACTATAATCCTTGCAAATTTGTTTTGGATCCATTAGATTTCTGAATCTGGTCAGGAGGCTCATATCGAAAACTCGAATTCATGCATCCAGTTTTCTGAAGCTGGATTTTTAGAAGTACTGTCTTGAGAGGAACGGTGTTTGGGAAGTGGAAACTTATTTCTTGCATAAGAGCAAGTACTAATTCTCCTTCAGTCAGGAGTTTCCCTATAGTATAAGTAGATAGTAAATGACAGAGTGAGAACAGATTTGAAGGAGTTTATTCCAACAATTGAGATGTTGAATAATCGATAGAATGGCCAGCACGAACTCCTGATCTCACATCATTACATTTCTTTTTATGGGAATATGTGAAGAGCATTCTGTATACAACTAAACCTTATGATCTGAATGATTCAGACGATTGCGATTAGGTCGATCACGCCTGATATGTTGAATAATGTTAGAAGACATTTCCCGGTGAACATTTTCTACAGTTTATTAGGTTTAGCATCACATTTTAGTTTTTGATTGTATTGAAAATAATTTAAGTTCCACATAATTTCATTTTATTCTTTGATTGTTGTGAAGAACTTGATGATAACATTTTTGAAAAGAGAATGAAGAGACTTTACAAACGATATGTCACAAGCCTTTTCCATTTGGAAAATTGAGGGTTGTACCTGTCATTCGAAAGGGGGTTGAAGGTATGAATTCCATTTCGACGTTAAAGAATGTCAATTTATGATATAAATTTGACGATAGTTCGGGATTTTTTATAAACATGTAGACAGTAACCGAAATAATGAATTTATTCCGTTTGACTTTTTACACACTGTGTATACATATTAAGTTTTAGGAGTCATTCATTTGGAGTACGAGATAAAGCAAATGTAAAAAGTAATTTGAAAATTTGTGTCACTATAAAGAGTGTATCTCAAACCATGACATTAATTTGTAGAAATAAAAATCATATGTGTCCTAACTTATATGTATGTTTTACTATAATTTGACATCTAATTCCATCAAAAGTAGTCCCTTGTTGCTCCCAACAAACATACAGAGTTTCCTCAAAATCGACAAGAAGACTTTTGAGTAATTGATTCCTATATAAACATTTACTCCCTGTTATTCGAAAAGGAAGCAAGTTAGGATCCACATTAATATGAACTTCTTCTCGTGAAATATGACTAGGTATCACCAACTCTTTGAGATACACCCTATATACAATAATCTAAAAACATACGAGATCTACAAAACTCAGGATATGCAGGATAAACATATCACTTGATGTCATAACAATTGATTAGCGCTATCTCATTGTTTATTGAAGAGTTGAATGTATAAACAAATTGAAAAAACATTATTTGTCTTGTTTCATTAATGGGAAAAAGCAATGATTGAACTGAACAGTTTTACAGTAATTACATTTCCATGTAGGTATCAAAATGGAGTTATACTGAATTGAAAATAAACACCAGAGAGTGGATTTTCTGGAATGATCCACGTTTTCCTGTGATTCGATAAAGTATAGTTGTGGAAGTTGTCAGGAAGTTCTATTCTGAAAATTTACACCGATTGAGTCATGACAAATGGCCAGAATATAGTAGTTAGCGACTTTAGATGTTCCATTGCCAGCGAAATAAGGGAGATAGATGAAGCTATTCGTGAATTTGTGACGTCCTATTTTAGGAGGAATATTGAAGCAATTTCATCTCTAGTCGGCACGAATTTTGTTTTTCATCTAGGGTGAATGCATAAGAAATCGTTTTATCAATAAATGACAAACCTTCTGGATTTTTCCTTTCTGGATTTCCTCTTCGTTTCTATAAAATTTGTATAGATTTTATTGGCCGCAAAGGTAAGAACGTAATTTATCAGATTCATTTCCACTCAGATACATGAAACCGTTATACAATATACACCAATACGATGCTATCAATTTTCACATTTATTGCGGTCATCTTCCATATGGGCACATAAATCCTTTCGAATGGAGTTCACGATCAAAGATTAAATTATTTCCACAAATAGGTTATCATCAATCATAACCGTGTAAAAAGTTATTTTACATTTCGAATAAAAACAACAGCTATGACCTACTTCTATTGTGTTGGCTAGCAAGCAGTTTTCCCATTATTTTATAGAACATTCTGATTGTGTGAAACGTAATTTGAATATTGCATGCTATGCTGAACCCTGGTGAAAATTGCACGACATTGCGAAAGTTTAGCCGTTCTGATGGGCTCTTTGGAGTTCAACATGCCACAGACGATGTAAAAGTCATATATTTTTTTTTTATTTACAGTCTAATTCTAAAAGGTCAACCTGAAAATAAAAATTGAAAACCTGATTAGATGCGATAAATTTCGAATTTAGATAATACTCTAGTGCACCCGATATTCATAATAGGTATGAATTTTACGTTACACGGAGAAAAATGTACAGTACGTTGATATATCACTAGAAATATGTAGATCTGTACCATAATTTCTGGTACTATCTATAGGGGACTGCAATAAATTATGGTACGTAAGCATCAGAAAACAATTGACCCCAGAGAAATATTGCTTCAAAAAAAAATTATTTTCTATATTGTGAAAATATTGTATATTCATTCACAGGTTGATCAAATTTGAATGAAAAATGCTCGAACAATGATTGAAGGTTCCATTTTGATCGCATAAAAGTGAAATTTTATCAAAAATAAATTGCAAACGGACCAAAACATCAAGATTAGGTACTCATGAGCGCCATAAATTAGATAAATATAAAAAGTATTGAAATCTGGTCAGAGGCGTACTCAAAAATTGTTATATCGATTTTGTTTATCCCCAAGCAGATCTAAAAAATATGTACCACCCTGTATGTCGAACAAAATGTTATAATACGCTATTCAAGCATTCTGGTTCCCTTAGTGTAACTGAAATCTGCAGGGTGGTAAAATAACTCGAAATTTTCCGTATATACGTACACTGTCAGTTTTTTCAGCTTTTTGTGGGATTTTCTCTCCTCGTTTCTAAAAAATAAATGAAGAAGTTATTGAAAACCATTTGAATATATTTGTAGGAAGGACAGATTTTGTGGTCTGCCCCAAAATATATTTAAATAATTTTTGATAGCTTCTACTTCATTTATTTTTCAGAAACGAGGAGAGAAAATCCCACAAAAAGCTGAAAAATGAATGTACCACCTCCTCGAAAAACTTACAGACAGTATGTACATTTTCAGGCTCGTGACATGAACGGAAAAGTTGTGGAATTCTTTGCCTAGTAAAGTTTCTCCTGATGCTCACGAGTTTCAAACTTTGGAGAGAAATTCCAATATCTTCCTTCTCTCCCAAAATTCTAACATTGACTAATCGACAGATATTTCTCAGGCCTCTCGTGAACCTACAACTCCTGTATTTTTTTTCCATCTATATATCACAAATAGCAGAGCAGCTTTCTTACTTTGTCAGATTATTAGTCCCTCTGTATTTTGTCTCAGAAAATGGCATGATTTATTTACTTACTATATTTATTTTCGGGAGCAGATATTCACTGTATGGAAAAAGTTTAGCTAATTTTTATGCGGGACAGTTCAGAATAAGAGGGATCTTGTATCATGAAAACGAAGCATATTTGCAGAGAGACGTTGTGTTATATCCGTCCATAGTTCATCATTTTCGCCTTCAAATTGAGACACCCTGTCTGATAAAAGCAGGTATCCGAATCGAAAATTGAAACGTTCGGCTTCTAATTAGAAATAGGTACACAACTATGAATGGTGATTACTATAATGAGTGAAATGAGCTTTTAATGCGATTAAAGTCCGCTACACGTTCCAAGCACATTAAACGGGCGGCCAGTGAAGAGCCCCAGGTCTAGTCTAGACACAGTCCCTTTTTGTCCCTTTTCCCAGGAAACAGGAGTTCGTTGTCTCCGCAACGGTTTTCCTGACCCCGAATTTTTGCGACAATTTCCTGTTTATGTTGATTGCCATTCGGAGAAATCGACAGTGAAATGGCGAGGCAGCAGTGAAACTGGAAATCACCAGAAGAATGTCGTTGCGGCGATGACGAGATGAATCCCCAGCTGTTTTTGGGTTTTCCTGGTGAAATGCATCACAACCGAAGTAACCGGTTCGTCAGAATTATCGCCTATTGCGAAATAATAAATGCCGGGAAGTTTTCTCTAGTTTTTTTTTTGGATTTTCTTCCCTTGTTTATATATAGAAATTGGAAATATAAATATTTGCATTTTCCCAAAAGTCACAAAAATATTCTTTTTATTATACTTCTTTGGAAAAACCTTATTTTCATGTCATAAAAAAAATATTTTTCGTGCGCTGAATGGATTAAAATTACATTATATTGATGGCCTCGAAATAGAAATAAACAGTGAAATGACATGTAATGAAATACATATTTGAAATTGCATGTTATATTTATAGCAACATAACTGATTTCAAACTTGATGAATACATTCACAGCATGAAAACACACCAGGAGAGCTCAATTCACACGCAAATTGGAAAATACAAGATTAATGAAAATGCACCTAACTATAAAGGTGCCACGCATTTTCAATCACTGAAATATTGAATCAAGTTTGACGCTTGAAATGTTCAGAATGCGCCTCAAAACATTTTTGGTGCAAAATAGTTTTTATACTGGAAAATAAAGAGTATTCTAATCTATTCTATTCTATTCTCAAGCAGGCAAAGTGACAGAATATCTTAGGAATAAGATAAAGACTTTCCGATGTTGAAATCCGGTAAGAATTTCCCTTCACACTTCTTCCAGGCTTAGGACTGGCAGTTTGGAAACTGGCGTGTTTAAAAATCTTCGTGGCTATAGCGGCCACTTACCTTGTCATCATTTTTTTCCTGTGCACAGGAATCAGAACTCGAACTCATCATCACCAAATAATTTTTTCAACTTGAGTTTGAGTTTCTTTTTACTTCTAGATGATGCAGATTCATCTGTCAAACGCCTTTTCCGGATCAATCCGCATCTGGGCGTCAACGGCAGTCCGGATTCCTTACAAACTCGATCCTCGATGATGTCCCACCATATTGGTACATCAGTTGTACCATCGAACCAGATTATCTGCGGCTGGTCGGCATTTAGGTGGACTATGTGTGCGTGGAGCAGCTTTCCCACCTCTCTGGTTCTCGCACAATATATCTACTACGCCTTTTCTGCATGGCTTCAATATTTGTCGATCCTTACCGTCATCTTCATTAGATGATGGCATCGATTCTGCCTCATATTTCGGTTCTTCTCCAGTTGTCGGAACTGATGTTGCTCTGATGTTACTCATTCTCACCTGAAAAGCAAGATTATGGAATTATCAAAATATATCACTTCAAGCAATCACGAAAGAGTCCTCGGGGTCACTGTCCACGAGAACGAATCAAGCGAACTGATTTGTCAAGAAACCTAGGCGCTAGTATTTATAGTTTGCACGGATTACCGACACACGGTAAAATCTACCTGGGGAACAAAGGATCAGGGTTGGATTTTATGACCCCCCATCAAGAAAATGAAAAAGGATTACTATAATCCTTGCAAATTTGTTTTGGATCCATTAGATTTCTGAATCTGGTCAGGAGGCTCATATCGAAAACTTGAATTCATGCATCGAGTTTTCTGAAGCTGAATTTTTAGAAGTACTGTCTTGAGAGGAAC
The DNA here is from genome assembly GCA_963576655.1 of Gastrophysa polygoni. Taxonomy (NCBI): domain Eukaryota; kingdom Metazoa; phylum Arthropoda; class Insecta; order Coleoptera; family Chrysomelidae; genus Gastrophysa; species Gastrophysa polygoni. The sequence goes on along the minus strand of OY755085.1, from coordinate 22,478,746 downwards.
GGTGTTTGGGAAGTGAAAACTTATTTCTTGCGAAAGAACAAGTACTAATTCTCTTCTAGTCAGGAGTTTCCCTATAGTATAAGTAGATAGGAAATGACAGAGTGATAACAGATTTGAAGGATTCAAGCAGCCTATCATAGCGCTCCATTTGATTCCCCCTCGAGTAATCGTGCACTACGAATCATCAGACTAATTCATTCATATTTCATCAAGGCAAATATCTTCAATTGAGAACACGCGCAGAAACATTATATCAACATTCCCAATATATACGAGGTGTATATGAGGTGATTGAAGAATTATACAATAAAGGGCGTATTCATTTTGTCAGATAGAGAATCATGTTCGAGATTTGTGAGAATTCATCAGGGTGCTCAATCTTCGATAAATGCAAACGCATTCATCAAGCCAATTCAATATTCTCTCATTGGTCAGCATGAATCGTGACACTTCGAAATAATTGAGCTTATTTCGCGAATATCAGATGAAGAATTGCTTTCATAAGACTAGCACATATTTCATCAGAGAAAACATCTTCAACCAAACTGAAAATGCATACGGGGCGATCGGTGTTATCGTCCTTCGAATGATTTCTCCTTCATTGTTTGATGAATTGACTACGAAGGACCTGAGTGATTGTTGATTTGACTGAATGCTCCAACAATTGATGTCTCTTCTGATTTCGATGATTATTTCAATATCCTGGGCTCGAAGTGACCATTCTCAGTGTCGTGAATACTTTTCGTACCATTCACTCCACCTACTTGACTATGATCAATGTTTCTGTATGCGTCTAGAATGAATATGTACGAAATGCTTTTCATTCGTAATTGAAATCGTGACAGTGACAATGATATTTTTTTCCTTTCGTGAACTACAACTCTGCAACTGTGATGGACCAGAGGTATATTTCAGTAGTCGTTAGAATTGAATATTCCTATCTTATACAGGAGGAATCAGAACAATATGACCACAAGAAGGCGATGCTTTCTTGCCACTGCTATCTGGATCCATGTCTCTCCTGTGAACATCAAAGGAGGCAGGAAAAAGTTCAGAATTATTCATTTCTCCTTTCTTCATAGAGTGATGTACTAGTTGCCTTCAAGAAGTCTTCTGTTTTCGTCCAGAGGTATATCTCAGAAGTCGTTAGCATTGAATATCCACTTTCAACTTTGAATGGGCCCTCATATGGAGATTGAAGATCCATATTGGGACCGATTATTTTCCTGTTATACATCAATAGATTTGGGGCTAATATACTCCACTCAGATTTTGTTGCGTTTGCGGACGATATATCCATCTTAAAGTCTTCGACAAATACATTATTATTGAAACGGGAAACTGAGAAATTACTGGACGCTGCTTGCAAGTTCTTCAATAACCACGATCTATATATCAATGCTCAGAAAACCCAAGTAATTCGTTTTCGTAACTATAAACAGACATCAGTTGATTTACAACTGGATTTTAATGATACCGTTTTGTCATATACAGACACAGTTGTATTTCTTGGAATTGACTTCGATAAACACGTCAACTGGGTGTCACACTGTGAGGGTCTAATTTCGAAGTTGCACTCATCCTTTTATATGTTCAAGAACTTGAAAACAGTAATACCTAGGCGCTAGTATTTATAGTTTACACGGATTACCGGCACACGGTAAAATCTACCTGGGGAATAAGGGATTAGGATTGGATTTTATGACCCCCCATCAAGAAAATGAAAAAAGATTACTATAATCCTTGCAAATTTGTTTTGGATCCATTAGATTTCTGAATCTGGTCAGGAGGCTCATATCGAAAACTCGAATTGATGCATCGAGTTTTCTGAAGCTGGATTTTTAGAAGTACTGTCTTGAGAGGAACGTTGTTTGGGAAGTGAAAACTTATCTCTTGCGAAAGAGCTAGTACTAATTTTCCTTTAGTCAGGAGTTTCCCTATAGTATAAGTAGATAGGAAATGACAGAGTGAGAACAGATTTGAAGGATTCAAGCAGCCAATCATAGCGCTCCATTTGATTCCCCCTCAAGTAATCGTGCACTACGAATCATCAGACTAATTCATTCATATTTCATCAAGGCAAATATCTTTAATTGAGAACACGCGCAGAAACATTATATCAACATTCCCAATATATACGAGGTGTATATAAGGTGATTGAAGAATTATACAATAAAGGGCGTATTCATTTTGTCAGATAGAGAATCATGTTCGAGATTTGTGAGAATTCATCAGGGTGCTCAATCTTCGATAAATAAATTCAATATTCTCTCATCAGTCAGCATGAATCGTGACACTTCGAAATAATTGAGCTTATTTCGCGAATATCAGATGAAGAATTGCTTTCATAAGACTAGCACATATTTCATCAGAGAAAATATCTTCAACCAAACTGAAAATGCATACAGGGCGATCGGTGTTATCGTCCTTCGAATGATTTCTCATTGAATGTTTGATGAATTGACTACGAAGGACCTGAGTGATTGTTGATTTGACTGAATGCTCCAACAATTGATGTCTCTTCTGATTTCGATGATTATTTCAATATCCTGGGCTCGAAGTGACCATTCTCAGTGTCGTGAATACTTTTCGTACCATTCACTCCACCTACTTGACTATGATCAATGTTTCTGTATGCGTCTAGAATGAATATGTATCAGAGACGAAATGCTTTTTTTCATTCGTAATTGAAATCGTGACAGTGACAATGATATTTTTTTCCTTTCGTGAACTACAACTCTGCAACTGTGATGGACCAGAGGTATATTTCAGTAGTCGTTAGAATTGAATATTCCTAACTTATACAGGAGGAATCAGAACAATATGACCACAAGAAGGCGATGCTTTCTTGCCACTGCTATCTGGATCCATGTCTCTCCTGTGAACATCAAAGGAGGCAGGAAAAAGTTCAGAATTATTCATTTCTCCTTTCTTCATAGAGTGATGTACTAGTCGCCTTCAAGAAGTCTCCTGTTTTCGTCCAGAGGTATATCTCAGAAGTCGTTAGCATTGAATATCCACTTTCAACTTTGAATGGGCCCTCATATGGAGATTGAAGATCCATATTGGGACCGATTATTTTCCTGTTATACATCAATAGATTTGGGGCTAATATACTCCACTCAGATTTCGTCGCGTTTGCGGACAATATATCCATCTTGAAGTCTTCAACAAATACATTATTATTGAAACAAGAAACTGAGAAATCACTGAACGCTGCTTGCGAGTTCTTCAATAACCACGATCTATATATCAATGCTCAGAAAACCCAAGTAATTCGTTTTCGTAACTATAAACAGACATCAGTTGATTCACAACTGGATTTCAATAATACCGTTTTGTCATATACATACACAGTTGTATTTCTTGGAATTGACTTCGATAAACACGTCAACTGGGTGTCACACTGTGAGGGTCTAATTTCGAAGTTGCACTCATCCTTTTATATGTTCAAGAACTTGAAAACAGTACTAGGTGTTGGCCAGCTCGTAAATATCTATTATGCACAAATTGAATCTCGTCTTCGATATGGAATCTGCTTGTGGGGCATCTCTACCAAGACACAATATGTATTTATAGCACAAAAGGCAATCTTGAGGTGCATTTTCAATATACCGTGGACAAACTCTCGCAGGTTTATACATATTTGAAATCGCATGTTATATTTATAGCAACATAACCGATTTCAAACTTGATGAAGACATTCACAGCATGAATACACACCAGGAGAGCTCAATTCACACGCAAATTGGAAAATACAAGATAAATCAAAATGCATCTAACTATATAGGTGCCACGCATTTTCAATCACTCAAATATTGAATCAAGTTTGACGCTTGAAATGTTCAGAATGCGCCTCAAAACATTTTTGGTGCAAAATAGTTTTTATACTGGAAAATAAAGAGTATTCTGATCTATTCTATTCTATTCTCAAGCAGGCAAAGTGACAGAATATCTTAGGAATACGATAAAGACTTTCCGATGTTGAAATCCGGTAAGAATTTCCCTTCACACTTCTTCCAGGCTTAGGACTGGCAGTTTGGAAACTGGCGTGTTTAAAAATCTTCGTGGCTATAGCGGCCACTTACCTTGTAATCATTTTTTTTCTGTGCACAGGAATCAGAACTCGAACTCATCATCACCGAATAGTTTTTTCAACTTGAGTTTGAGTTTCTTACTCATTCTAGATGATGCAGATTCATCTGTCAAACGCCTTTTCCGGATCAATCCGCATCTGGGCGTCAACGGCAGTCCGGATTCTTTACAAACTCGATCCTCGATGATGTCCCACCATATTGGTACATCAGTTGTACCATCGAACCACAGATTATCTGCGGCTGGTCGGCATTTAGGTGGACTATGTGTGCGTGGAGCAGCTTTCCCACCTCTATGGTTCTCGCACAATGTATCTACTACGCCTTTTCTGCATGGCTTCAATATTTGTCGATCCTTACCATCATCTTCATTAGATGATGGCATCGATTCTGCCTCATATTTCGGTTCTTCTCCAGTTGTCGGAACTGATGTTGCTCTGATGTTACTCATTCTCACCTGAAAAGCAAGATTATGGAATTATCAGAATATATCACTTCAAACAATCACGAAAGAGTACACGGGGACACTGTCCACGAGAACGAATCAAGCGAACTGATTTGTCAAGAAACCTAGGCGCTAGTATTTATAGTTTACACGGATTACCGGCACACGGTAAAATCTACCTGGGGAATAAGGGATTAGGGTTGGATTTTATGACCCCCCATCAAGAAAATGAAAGAGGATTACTATAATCCTTGCAAATTTGTTTTGGATCCATTAGATTTCTGAATCTGGTCAGGAGGCTCATATCGAAAACTCGAATTCATGCATCCAGTTTTCGGAAGCTGGATTTTTAGAAATACTGTCTTGAGAGGAACGGTGTTTGGGAAGTGGAAACTTATTTCTTGCATAAGAGCAAGTACTAATTCTCCTTTAGTCAGGAGTTTACCTATAGTATAAGTAGATAGTAAATGACAGAGTGAGAACAGATTTGAAGGATTCAAGCAGCCAATGATAGCGCTCCATTTGATTCCCCCTCAAGTAATCGTGCACTACGAATCATCAGACTAATTCATTCATATTTCATCAAGGCAAATATCTTCAATTGAGAACACGCGCAGAAACATTAAAATGACATTCCCAATATATACAAGGTGTATATGAGGTGATCGAAAAATTATACAATACAGGGCGTATTCATTTTGTCAGATAGAGAATCATGTTCGAGATTTGTGAGAATTCATCAGGGTGCTCAATCTTCGATAAATGCAGACGCATTCATCAAGCCAATTCATCATTCTCTCATTAGTCAACATACATCGTGACACTTCGAAATAATTGAGCTTATTTCGCGAATATCAGATGAAGAATTGCTTTCATAAGACTAGCACATATTTCATCAGAGAAAACATCTTCGGTGTTATCGTCCTTCGAATGATTTCTCCTTGAATGTTTGATGGATTGACTACGAAGGACCTGAGTGATTGTTGATTTGACTGAATGCTCCAACAATTGATGTCTCTTCTGATTTCGCTGATTATTTCAATATCCTGGGCTCGAAGTGACCATTCTCAGTGTCGTGAATACTTTTCGTACCATTCACTCCACCTACTTGACTATGATCAATGTTTCTGTATCTGTCTAGAATGAATATGTATCAGAGACGGAATGCTTTTCATTCGTAAATGAAATCGTGACAGTGACAATGATATTTTTTTTCCTTTCGTGAACAACTCTGCAACTGTGATGGACCAGAGGTATATTTCAGTAGTCGTTAGCATTGAATATTCCTAAATTATACTGGAGGAATCAGAACAATATGACCACAAGAAGGCGATGAAGATACACTGCTTTCTTGCCACTGCTATCTGGATCCATGTCTCTCCTGTGAACATCAAAGGAGGCAGGAAAAAGTTCAGAATTATTCATTTCTCCTTTCTTCATAGAGTGATGTACTAGTTGCCTTCAAGAAGTCTTCTGTTTTCGTCCAGAGGTATATCTCAGAAGTCGTTAGCATTGAATATCCACTTTCAACTTTGAATGGGCCCTCATATGGAGATTGAAGATCCATATTGGGACCGATTATTTTCCTGTTATACATCAATAGATTTGAAGCTAATATACTCCTCTCAGATTTCGTTGCGTATGCGGACAATATATCCATCTTAAAGTCTTCGACAAATACATTATTATTGAAACAAGAAACTGAGAAATTACTGAACGCTGCTTGCAAGTTCTTCAATAACCACTATCTATATATCAATGCTCAGATCACCCAAAAAATTCGTTTTCGTAACTATAAACAGACATCAGTTGATTTACAACTGGATTTCAATGATACCGTTTTGTCATATACAGACACAGTTGTATTTCTTGGAATTGACTTCGATAAACACGTCAACTGGGTGTCACACTGTGAGGGTCTAATTTCGAAGTTGCACTCATCCTTTTATATGTTCAAGAACTTGAAAACAGTACTAGGTGTTGGCCAGCTCGTGAATATCTATCATGCACAAATTGAATCTCGTCTTCGATATGGAATCTGCTTTTGGGGCATCTCTACCAAGACACAATATGTATTCATAGCACATAAGGCAATTTTGAGGTGCATTTTCAACATACCGTGGACAAACTCTCGCAGGTTTATACATATTTGAAATTGCATGTTATATTTATAGCAACATAACTGATTTCAAACTTGATGAATACATTCACAACATGAAAACACACCAGGAGAGCTCAATTCACACGCAAATTGGGAAATACAAGATAAATCAAAATGCACCTAACTATAAAGGTGCCACGCATTTTCAATCACTGAAATATTAAATCAAGTTTGACGCTTGAAATTTTCAGAATGCGCCTCAAAACATTTTTGGTGCAAAATAGTTTTTATACTGGAAAATAAAGAGTATTCTTATCTATTCTATTCTATTCTCAAGCAGGCAAAGTGACAGAATATCTTAGGAATAAGATAAAGACTTTCCGATGTTGAAATCCGGTAAGAATTTCCCTTCACACTTCTTCCAGGCTTAGGCAGGCAGTTTGGAAACTGGCGTGTTTAAAAAAACTTCGTGGCTATAGCGGCCACTTACCTTGTCATCATTTTTTTCCTGTGCACAGGAATCAGAACTCGAACTCATCATCACCGAATAATTTTTTCAACTTGAGTTTTCGATATGAGCCTCCTGACCAGATTCAGAAATCTAATGGATCCAAAACAAATTTGCAAGGATTATAGTAATCTTTTTTCATTTTCTTGATGGGGGGTCATAAAATCCAATCCTAATCCCTTATTCCCCAGGTAGATTTTACCGTGTGCCGGTAATCCGTGTAAACTATAAATACTAGCGCCTAGGTATTACTGTTTTCAAGTTCTTGAACATATAAAAGGATGAGTGCAACTTCGAAATTAGACCCTCACAGTGTGACACCCAGTTGACGTGTTTATCGAAGTCAATTCCAAGAAATACAACTGTGTCTGTATATGACAAAACGGTATCATTAAAATCCAGTTGTAAATCAACTGATGTCTGTTTATAGTTACGAAAACGAATTACTTGGGTTTTCTGAGCATTGATATATAGATCGTGGTTATTGAAGAACTTGCAAGCAGCGTCCAGTAATTTCTCAGTTTCCCGTTTCAATAATAATGTATTTGTCGAAGACTTTAAGATGGATATATCGTCCGCAAACGCAACAAAATCTGAGTGGAGTATATTAGCCCCAAATCTATTGATGTATAACAGGAAAATAATCGGTCCCAATATGGATCTTCAATCTCCATATGAGGGCCCATTCAAAGTTGAAAGTGGATATTCAATGCTAACGACTTCTGAGATATACCTCTGGACGAAAACAGAAGACTTCTTGAAGGCAACTAGTACATCACTCTATGAAGAAAGGAGAAATGAATAATTCTGAACTTTTTCCTGCCTCCTTTGATGTTCACAGGAGAGACATGGATCCAGATAGCAGTGGCAAGAAAGCATCGCCTTCTTGTGGTCATATTGTTCTGATTCCTCCTGTATAAGATAGGAATATTCAATTCTAACGACTACTGAAATATACCTCTGGTCCATCACAGTTGCAGAGTTGTAGTTCACGAAAGGAAAAAAATATCATTGTCACTGTCACGATTTCAATTACGAATGAAAAGCATTTCGTACATATTCATTCTAGACGCATACAGAAACATTGATCATAGTCAAGTAGGTGGAGTGAATGGTACGAAAAGTATTCACGACACTGAGAATGGTCACTTCGAGCCCAGGATATTGAAATAATCATCGAAATCAGAAGAGACATCAATTGTTGGAGCATTCAGTCAAATCAACAATCACTCAGGTCCTTCGTAGTCAATTCATCAAACAATGAAGGAGAAATCATTCGAAGGACGATAACACCGATCGCCCCGTATGCATTTTCAGTTTGGTTGAAGATGTTTTCTCTGATGAAATATGTGCTAGTCTTATGAAAGCAATTCTTCATCTGATATTCGCGAAATAAGCTCAATTATTTCGAAGTGTCACGATTCATGCTGACCAATGAGAGAATATTGAATTGGCTTGATGAATGCGTTTGCATTTATCGAAGATTGAGCACCCTGATGAATTCTCACAAATCTCGAACATGATTCTCTATCTGACAAAATGAATACGCCCTTTATTGTATAATTCTTCAATCACCTCATATACACCTCGTATATATTGGGAATGTTGATATAATGTTTCTGCGCGTGTTCTCAATTGAAGATATTTGCCTTGATGAAATATGAATGAATTAGTCTGATGATTCGTAGTGCACGATTACTCGAGGGGGAATCAAATGGAGCGCTATGATAGGCTGCTTGAATCCTTCAAATCTGTTATCACTCTGTCATTTCCTATCTACTTATACTATAGGGAAACTCCTGACTAGAAGAGAATTAGTACTTGTTCTTTCGCAAGAAATAAGTTTTCACTTCCCAAACACCGTTCCTCTCAAGACAGTACTTCTAAAAATTCAGCTTCAGAAAACTCGATGCATGAATTCAAGTTTTCGATATGAGCCTCCTGACCAGATTCAGAAATCTAATGGATCCAAAACAAATTTGCAAGGATTATAGTAATCCTTTTTCATTTTCTTGATGGGGGGTCATAAAATCCAACCCTGATCCTTTGTTCCCCAGGTAGATTTTACCGTGTGTCGGTAATCCGTGCAAACTATAAATACTAGCGCCTAGGTTTCTTGACAAATCAGTTCGCTTGATTCGTTCTCGTGGACAGTGACCCCGAGGACTCTTTCGTGATTGCTCAACACGCGCAGAAACATTATATCAACATTCCCAATATATACGAGGTGTATATAAGGTGATTGAAGAATTATACAATAAAGGGCGTATTCATTTTGTCAGATAGAGAATCATGTTCGAGATTTGTGAGAATTCATCAGGGTGCTCAATCTTCGATAAATAAATTCAATATTCTCTCATCAGTCAGCATGAATCGTGACACTTCGAAATAATTGAGCTTATTTCGCGAATATCAGATGAAGAATTGCTTTCATAAGACTAGCACATATTTCATCAGAGAAAATATCTTCAACCAAACTGAAAATGCATACAGGGCGATCGGTGTTATCGTCCTTCGAATGATTTCTCATTGAATGTTTGATGAATTGACTACGAAGGACCTGAGTGATTGTTGATTTGACTGAATGCTCCAACAATTGATGTCTCTTCTGATTTCGATGATTATTTCAATATCCTGGGCTCGAAGTGACCATTCTCAGTGTCGTGAATACTTTTCGTACCATTCACTCCACCTACTTGACTATGATCAATGTTTCTGTATGCGTCTAGAATGAATATGTATCAGAGACGAAATGCTTTTTTTCATTCGTAATTGAAATCGTGACAGTGACAATGATATTTTTTTCCTTTCGTGAACTACAACTCTGCAACTGTGATGGACCAGAGGTATATTTCAGTAGTCGTTAGAATTGAATATTCCTAACTTATACAGGAGGAATCAGAACAATATGACCACAAGAAGGCGATGCTTTCTTGCCACTGCTATCTGGATCCATGTCTCTCCTGTGAACATCAAAGGAGGCAGGAAAAAGTTCAGAATTATTCATTTCTCCTTTCTTCATAGAGTGATGTACTAGTCGCCTTCAAGAAGTCTCCTGTTTTCGTCCAGAGGTATATCTCAGAAGTCGTTAGCATTGAATATCCACTTTCAACTTTGAATGGGCCCTCATATGGAGATTGAAGATCCATATTGGGACCGATTATTTTCCTGTTATACATCAATAGATTTGGGGCTAATATACTCCACTCAGATTTCGTCGCGTTTGCGGACAATATATCCATCTTGAAGTCTTCAACAAATACATTATTATTGAAACAAGAAACTGAGAAATCACTGAACGCTGCTTGCGAGTTCTTCAATAACCACGATCTATATATCAATGCTCAGAAAACCCAAGTAATTCGTTTTCGTAACTATAAACAGACATCAGTTGATTCACAACTGGATTTCAATAATACCGTTTTGTCATATACATACACAGTTGTATTTCTTGGAATTGACTTCGATAAACACGTCAACTGGGTGTCACACTGTGAGGGTCTAATTTCGAAGTTGCACTCATCCTTTTATATGTTCAAGAACTTGAAAACAGTACTAGGTGTTGGCCAGCTCGTAAATATCTATTATGCACAAATTGAATCTCGTCTTCGATATGGAATCTGCTTGTGGGGCATCTCTACCAAGACACAATATGTATTTATAGCACAAAAGGCAATCTTGAGGTGCATTTTCAATATACCGTGGACAAACTCTCGCAGGTTTATACATATTTGAAATCGCATGTTATATTTATAGCAACATAACCGATTTCAAACTTGATGAAGACATTCACAGCATGAATACACACCAGGAGAGCTCAATTCACACGCAAATTGGAAAATACAAGATAAATCAAAATGCATCTAACTATATAGGTGCCACGCATTTTCAATCACTCAAATATTGAATCAAGTTTGACGCTTGAAATGTTCAGAATGCGCCTCAAAACATTTTTGGTGCAAAATAGTTTTTATACTGGAAAATAAAGAGTATTCTGATCTATTCTATTCTATTCTCAAGCAGGCAAAGTGACAGAATATCTTAGGAATACGATAAAGACTTTCCGATGTTGAAATCCGGTAAGAATTTCCCTTCACACTTCTTCCAGGCTTAGGACTGGCAGTTTGGAAACTGGCGTGTTTAAAAATCTTCGTGGCTATAGCGGCCACTTACCTTGTAATCATTTTTTTTCTGTGCACAGGAATCAGAACTCGAACTCATCATCACCGAATAGTTTTTTCAACTTGAGTTTGAGTTTCTTACTCATTCTAGATGATGCAGATTCATCTGTCAAACGCCTTTTCCGGATCAATCCGCATCTGGGCGTCAACGGCAGTCCGGATTCTTTACAAACTCGATCCTCGATGATGTCCCACCATATTGGTACATCAGTTGTACCATCGAACCACAGATTATCTGCGGCTGGTCGGCATTTAGGTGGACTATGTGTGCGTGGAGCAGCTTTCCCACCTCTATGGTTCTCGCACAATGTATCTACTACGCCTTTTCTGCATGGCTTCAATATTTGTCGATCCTTACCATCATCTTCATTAGATGATGGCATCGATTCTGCCTCATATTTCGGTTCTTCTCCAGTTGTCGGAACTGATGTTGCTCTGATGTTACTCATTCTCACCTGAAAAGCAAGATTATGGAATTATCAGAATATATCACTTCAAACAATCACGAAAGAGTACACGGGGACACTGTCCACGAGAACGAATCAAGCGAACTGATTTGTCAAGAAACCTAGGCGCTAGTATTTATAGTTTACACGGATTACCGGCACACGGTAAAATCTACCTGGGGAATAAGGGATTAGGGTTGGATTTTATGACCCCCCATCAAGAAAATGAAAGAGGATTACTATAATCCTTGCAAATTTGTTTTGGATCCATTAGATTTCTGAATCTGGTCAGGAGGCTCATATCGAAAACTCGAATTCATGCATCCAGTTTTCGGAAGCTGGATTTTTAGAAATACTGTCTTGAGAGGAACGGTGTTTGGGAAGTGGAAACTTATTTCTTGCATAAGAGCAAGTACTAATTCTCCTTTAGTCAGGAGTTTACCTATAGTATAAGTAGATAGTAAATGACAGAGTGAGAACAGATTTGAAGGATTCAAGCAGCCAATGATAGCGCTCCATTTGATTCCCCCTCAAGTAATCGTGCACTACGAATCATCAGACTAATTCATTCATATTTCATCAAGGCAAATATCTTCAATTGAGAACACGCGCAGAAACATTAAAATGACATTCCCAATATATACAAGGTGTATATGAGGTGATCGAAAAATTATACAATACAGGGCGTATTCATTTTGTCAGATAGAGAATCATGTTCGAGATTTGTGAGAATTCATCAGGGTGCTCAATCTTCGATAAATGCAGACGCATTCATCAAGCCAATTCATCATTCTCTCATTAGTCAACATACATCGTGACACTTCGAAATAATTGAGCTTATTTCGCGAATATCAGATGAAGAATTGCTTTCATAAGACTAGCACATATTTCATCAGAGAAAACATCTTCGGTGTTATCGTCCTTCGAATGATTTCTCCTTGAATGTTTGATGGATTGACTACGAAGGACCTGAGTGATTGTTGATTTGACTGAATGCTCCAACAATTGATGTCTCTTCTGATTTCGCTGATTATTTCAATATCCTGGGCTCGAAGTGACCATTCTCAGTGTCGTGAATACTTTTCGTACCATTCACTCCACCTACTTGACTATGATCAATGTTTCTGTATCTGTCTAGAATGAATATGTATCAGAGACGGAATGCTTTTCATTCGTAAATGAAATCGTGACAGTGACAATGATATTTTTTTTCCTTTCGTGAACAACTCTGCAACTGTGATGGACCAGAGGTATATTTCAGTAGTCGTTAGCATTGAATATTCCTAAATTATACTGGAGGAATCAGAACAATATGACCACAAGAAGGCGATGAAGATACACTGCTTTCTTGCCACTGCTATCTGGATCCATGTCTCTCCTGTGAACATCAAAGGAGGCAGGAAAAAGTTCAGAATTATTCATTTCTCCTTTCTTCATAGAGTGATGTACTAGTTGCCTTCAAGAAGTCTTCTGTTTTCGTCCAGAGGTATATCTCAGAAGTCGTTAGCATTGAATATCCACTTTCAACTTTGAATGGGCCCTCATATGGAGATTGAAGATCCATATTGGGACCGATTATTTTCCTGTTATACATCAATAGATTTGAAGCTAATATACTCCTCTCAGATTTCGTTGCGTATGCGGACAATATATCCATCTTAAAGTCTTCGACAAATACATTATTATTGAAACAAGAAACTGAGAAATTACTGAACGCTGCTTGCAAGTTCTTCAATAACCACTATCTATATATCAATGCTCAGATCACCCAAAAAATTCGTTTTCGTAACTATAAACAGACATCAGTTGATTTACAACTGGATTTCAATGATACCGTTTTGTCATATACAGACACAGTTGTATTTCTTGGAATTGACTTCGATAAACACGTCAACTGGGTGTCACACTGTGAGGGTCTAATTTCGAAGTTGCACTCATCCTTTTATATGTTCAAGAACTTGAAAACAGTACTAGGTGTTGGCCAGCTCGTGAATATCTATCATGCACAAATTGAATCTCGTCTTCGATATGGAATCTGCTTTTGGGGCATCTCTACCAAGACACAATATGTATTCATAGCACATAAGGCAATTTTGAGGTGCATTTTCAACATACCGTGGACAAACTCTCGCAGGTTTATACATATTTGAAATTGCATGTTATATTTATAGCAACATAACTGATTTCAAACTTGATGAATACATTCACAACATGAAAACACACCAGGAGAGCTCAATTCACACGCAAATTGGGAAATACAAGATAAATCAAAATGCACCTAACTATAAAGGTGCCACGCATTTTCAATCACTGAAATATTAAATCAAGTTTGACGCTTGAAATTTTCAGAATGCGCCTCAAAACATTTTTGGTGCAAAATAGTTTTTATACTGGAAAATAAAGAGTATTCTTATCTATTCTATTCTATTCTCAAGCAGGCAAAGTGACAGAATATCTTAGGAATAAGATAAAGACTTTCCGATGTTGAAATCCGGTAAGAATTTCCCTTCACACTTCTTCCAGGCTTAGGCAGGCAGTTTGGAAACTGGCGTGTTTAAAAAAACTTCGTGGCTATAGCGGCCACTTACCTTGTCATCATTTTTTTCCTGTGCACAGGAATCAGAACTCGAACTCATCATCACCGAATAATTTTTTCAACTTGAGTTTGAGTTTCTTTTTACTTCTAGATGATGCAGATTCATCTGTCAAACGCCTTTTCCGGATCAATCCGCATCTGGGCGTCAACGGCAGTCCGGATTCCTTACAAACTCGATCCTCGATGATGTCCTACCATATTGGTACATCAGTTGTACCATCGAACCACAGATTATCTGCGGCTGGTCGGCATTTAGGTGGACTATGTGTGCGTGGAGCAGCTTTCCCATCTCTCTGGTTCTCGCACAATGTATCTACTACGCCTTTTCTGCATGGCTTCAATATTTGTCGATCCTTACCGTCATCTTCATTAGATGATGGCATCGATTCTGCCTCATATTTCGGTTCTTCTCCAGTTCTCGGAACTGATGTTGCTCTGATGTTACTCATTCTCACCTGAAAAGCAAGATTATGGAATTATCAGAATATATCACTTCAAACAATCACGAAAGAGTACACGGGGACACTGTCCACGAGAACAAATCAAGCGAACTGATTTGTCGAGAAACCTAGGCGCTAGTATTTATAGTTTACACGGATTACCGGCACACGGTAAAATCTACCTGGGGAATAGGGTTGGATTTTATGACCCACCATCAAGAAAATGAAAAAAGATTACTATAATCCTTGCAAATTTGTTTTGGATCCATTAGATTTCTGAATCTGGTCAGGAGGCTCATATCGAAAACTTGAATTCATGCATCGAGTTTTCTGAAGCTGAATTTTTAGAAGTACTGTCTTGAGAGGAACGGTGTTTGGGAAGTGAAAACTTATTTCTTGCGAATGAGCAAGTACTAATTCTCTTCTAGTCAGGAGTTCCCCTATAGTATAAGTAGATAGGAAATGACAGAGTGAGAACAGATTTGAAGGATTCAAGCAGCCAATCATAGCGCTCCATTTGATTCCCCCTCAAGTAATCGTGCACTACGAATCATCAGACTAATTCATTTATATTTCATCAAGGCAAATATCTTCAATTGAGAACACGCGCAGAAACATTATATCAACATTCCCAATATATACGAGGTGTATATAAGGTGATTGAAGAATTATACAATCAAGGGCGTATTCATTTTGTCAGATAGAGAATCATGTTCGAGATTTGTGAGAATTCATCAGGGTGCTCAATCTTCGATAAATGCAAACGCATTCATCAAGCCAATTCAATATTCTCTCATCAGTCAGCATGAATCGTGACACTTCGAAATAATTGAGCTTATTTCGCGAATATCAGATGAAGAATTGCTTTCATAAGACTAGCACATATTTCATCAGAGAAAACATCTTCAACCAAACTGAAAATGCATACAGGGCGATCGGTGTTATCGTCCTTCGAATGATTTCTCCTTGAATGTTTGATGAATTGACTACGAAGGACCTGAGTGATTGTTGATTTGACTGAATGCTCCAACAATTGATGTCTCTTCTGATTTCGATGATTATTTCAATATCCTGGGCTCGAAGTGACCATTCTCAGTGTCGTGAATACTTTTCGTACCATTCACTCCACCTACTTGACTATGATCAATGTTTCTGTATGCGTCTAGAATGAATATGTATCAGAGACGAAATGCTTTTCATTCGTAATTGAAATCGTGACAGTGACAATGATATTTTTTTCCTTTCGTGAACTACAACTCTGCAACTGTGATGGACCAGAGGTATATGTCAGTAGTCGTTAGAATTGAATATTCCTAACTTATACAGGAGGAATCAGAACAATATGACCACAAGAAGGCGATGCTTTCTTGCCACTGCTATCTGGATCCATGTCTCTCCTGTGAACATCGAAGGAGGCAGGAAAAAGTTCAGAATTATTCATTTCTCCTTTCTTCATAGAGTGATGTACTAGTCGCCTTCAAGAAGTCTCCTGTTTTCGTCCAGAGGTATATCTCAGAAGTCGTTAGCATTGAATATCCACTTTCAACTTTGAATGGGCCCTCATATGGAGATTGAAGATCCATATTGGGACCGATTATTTTCCTGTTATACATCAATAGATTTGGGGCTAATATACTCCACTCAGATTTCGTCGCGTTTGCGGACAATATATCCATCTTGAAGTCTTCAACAAATACATTATTATTGAAACAAGAAACTGAGAAATCACTGAACGCTGCTTGCGAGTTCTTCAATAACCACGATCTATATATCAATGCTCAGAAAACCCAAGTAATTCGTTTTCGTAACTATAAACAGACATCAGTTGATTTACAACTGGATTTCAATAATACCGTTTTGTCATATACATACACAGTTGTATTTCTTGGAATTGACTTCGATAAACACGTCAACTGGGTGTCACACTGTGAGGGTCTAATTTCGAAGTTGCACTCATCCTTTTATATGTTCAAGAACTTGAAAACAGTACTAGGTGTTGGCCAGCTCGTAAATATCTATTATGCACAAATTGAATCTCGTCTTCGATATGGAATCTGCTTGTGGGGCATCTCTACCAAGACACAATATGTATTTATAGCACAAAAGGCAATCTTGAGGTGCATTTTCAATATACCGTGGACAAACTCTCGCAGGTTTATACATATTTGAAATTGCATGTTATATTTATAGCAACATAACCGATTTCAAACTTGATGAAGACATTCACAGCATGAATACACACCAGGAGAGCTCAATTCACACGCAAATTGGAAAATACAAGATAAATCAAAATGCACCTAACTATATAGGTGCCACGCATTTTCAATCACTGAAATATTGAATCAAGTTTGACGCTTGAAATGTTCAGAATGCGCCTCAAAACATTTTTGGTGCAAAATGGTTTTTAAACTGGAAAATAAAGAGTATTCTAATCTATTCTATTCTATTCTCAAGCAGGCAAAGTGACAGAATATCTTAGGAATACGATAAAGACTTTCCGATGTTGAAATCCGGTAAGAATTTCCCTTCACACTTCTTCCAGGCTTAGGACTGGCAGTTTGGAAACTGGCGTGTTTAAAAATCTTCGTGGCTATAGCGGCCACTTACCTTGTCATCATTCTTTTTCTGTGCACAGGAATCAGAACTCGAACTCATCATCACCGAATAGTTTTTTCAACTTGAGTTTGAGTTTCTTACTCATTCTAGATGATGCAGATTCATCTGTCAAACGCCTTTTCCGGATCAATCCGCATCTGGGCGTCAACGGCAGTCCGGATTCTTTACAAACTCGATCCTCGATGATGTCCCACCATATTGGTACATCAGTTGTACCATCGAACCACAGATTATCTGCGGCTGGTCGGCATTTAGGTGGACTATGTGTGCGTGGAGCAGCTTTCCCACCTCTATGGTTCTCGCACAATGTATCTACTACGCCTTTTCTGCATGGCTTCAATATTTGTCGATCCTTACCAGCATCTTCATTAGATGATGGCATCGATTCTGCCTCATATTTCGGTTCTTCTCCAGTTGTCGGAACTGATGTTGCTCTGATGTTACTCATTCTCACCTGAAAAGCAAGATTATGGAATCATCAGAATATATCACTTCAAACAATCACGAAAGAGTACACGGGGACACTGTCCACGAGAACGAATCAAGCGAACTGATTTGTCAAGAAACCTAGGCGCTAGTATTTATAGTTTACACGGATTACCGGCACACGGTAAAATCTACCTGGGGAATAAGGGATTAGGGTTGGATTTTATGACCCCCCATCAAGAAAATGAAAGAGGATTACTATAATCCTTGCAAATTTGTTTTGGATCCATTAGATTTCTGAATCTGGTCAGGAGGCTCATATCGAAAACTCGAATTCATGCATCCAGTTTTCTGAAGCTGGATTTTTAGAAGTACTGTCTTGAGAGGAACGGTGTTTGGGAAGTGGAAACTTATTTCTTGCATAAGAGCAAGTACTAATTCTCCTTTAGTCAGGAGTTTCCCTATAGTATAAGTAGATAGTAAATGACAGAGTGAGAACAGATTTGAAGGATTCAAGCAGCCAATGATAGCGCTCCATTTGATTCCCCCTCAAGTAATCGTGCACTACGAATCATCAGACTAATTCATTCATATTTCATCAAGGCAAATATCTTAAATTGAGAACACGCGCAGAAACATTAAAATGACATTCCCAATATATACAAGGTGTATATGAGGTGATCGAAAAATTATACAATACAGGGCGTATTCATTTTGTCAGATAGAGAATCATGTTCGAGATTTGTGAGAATTCATCAGGGTGCTTAATCTTCGATAAATGCAGACGCATTCATCAAGCCAATTCATCATTCTCTCATTAGTCAACATACATCGTGACACTTCGAAATAATTGATCTTATTTCGCGAATATCAGATGAAGAATTGCTTTCATAAGACTGGCACATATTTCATCAGAGAAAACATCTTCGGTGTTATCGTCCTTCGAATGATTTCTCCTTGAATGTTTGATGGATTGACTACGAAGGACCTGAGTGATTGTTGATTTGACTGAATGCTCCAACAATTGATGTCTCTTCTGATTTCGCTGATTATTTCAATATCCTGGGCTCGAAGTGACCATTCTCAGTGTCGTGAATACTTTTCGTACCATTCACTCCACCTACTTGACTATGATCAATGTTTCTGTATCTGTCTAGAATGAATATGTATCAGAGACGGAATGCTTTTCATTCGTAAATGAAATCGTGACAGTGACAATGATATTTTTTTTTCCTTTCGTGAACAACTCTGCAACTGTGATGGACCAGAGGTATATTTCAGTAGTCGTTAGCATTGAATATTCCTAAATTATACTGGAGGAATCAGAACAATATGACCACAAGAAGGCGATGAAGATACACTGCTTTCTTGCCACTGCTATCTGGATCCATGTCTCTCCTGTGAACATCAAAGGAGGCAGGAAAAAGTTCAGAATTATTTATTTCTCCTTCCTTCATAGAGTGATGTACTAGTTGCCTTCAAGAAGTCTTCTGTTTTCGTCCAGAGGTATATCTCAGAAGTCGTTAGCATTGAATATTCACTTTCAACTTTGAATGGGCCCTCATATGGAGATTGAAGATCCATATTGGGACCGATTATTTTCCTGTTATACATCAATAGATTTGAAGCTAATATACTCCACTCAGATTTCGTCGCGTTTGCGGACAATATATCCATCTTGAAGTCTTCAACAAATACATTATCATTGAAACAAGAAACTGAGAAATCACTGAACGCTGCTTGCGAGTTCTTCAATAACCACGATCTATATATCAATGCTCAGAAAACCCAAGTAATTCGTTTTCGTAACTATAAACAGACATCAGTTGATTTACAACTGGATTTCAATAATACCGTTTTGTCATATACATACACAGTTGTATTTCTTGGAATTGACTTCGATAAACACGTCAACTGGGTGTCACACTGTGAGGGTCTAATTTCGAAGTTGCACTCATCCTTTTATATGTTCAAGAACTTGAAAACAGTACTAGGTGTTGGCCAGCTCGTAAATATCTATTATGCACAAATTGAATCTCGTCTTCGATATGGAATCTGCTTGTGGGGCATCTCTACCAAGACACAATATGTATTTATAGCACAAAAGGCAATCTTGAGGTGCATTTTCAATATACCGTGGACAAACTCTCGCAGGTTTATACATATTTGAAATTGCATGTTATATTTATAGCAACATAACCGATTTCAAACTTGATGAAGACATTCACAGCATGAATACACACCAGGAGAGCTCAATTCACACGCAAATTGGGAAATACAAGATAAATCAAAATGCACCTAACTATATAGGTGCCACGCATTTTCAATCACTCAAATATTGAATCAAGTTTGACGCTTGAAATGTTCAGAATGCGCCTCAAAACATTTTTGGTGCAAAATAGTTTTTAAACTGGAAAATAAAGAGTATTCTAATCTATTCTATTCTATTCTCAAGCAGGCAAAGTGACAGAATATCTTAGGAATACGATAAAGACTTTCCGATGTTGAAATCCGGTAAGAATTTCCCTTCACACTTCTTCCAGGCTTAGGACTGGCAGTTTGGAAACTGGCGTGTTTAAAAATCTTCGTGGCTATAGCGGCCACTTACCTTGTCATCATTTTTTTCCTGTGCACAGTAATCAGAACTCGAACTCATCATCACCGAATAATTTTTTCAACTTGAGTTTGAGTTTCTTTTTACTTCTAGATGATGCAGATTCATCTGTCAAACGCCTTTTTCGGATCAATCCGCATCTGGGCGTCAACGGCAGTCCGGATTCCTTACAAACTCGATCCTCGATGATGTCCCACCATATTGGTACATCAGTTGTACCATCGAACCACAGATTATCTGCGGCTGGTCGGCATTTAGGTGAACTACGTGTGCGTGGAGCAGCTTTCCCACCTCTCTGGTTCTCGCACAATGTATCTACTACGCCTTTTCTGCATGGCTTCAATATTTGTCGATCCTTACCATCATCTTCATTAGATGATGGCATCGATTCTGCCTCATATTTCGGTTCTTTTCCAGTTGTCGGAACTGATGTTGCTCTGATGTTACTCATTCTCACCTGAAAAGCAAGATTATGGAATTATCAGAATATATCACTTCAAACAATCACGAAAGAGTACACGGGGACACTGTCCACGAGAACGAATCAAGCGAACTGATTTGTCAAGAAACCTAGGCGCTAGTATTTATAGTTTACACGGATTACCGGCACACGGTAAAATCTACCTGGGGAATAAGGGATTAGGGTTGGATTTTATGACCCCCCATCAAGAAAATGAAAGAGGATTACTATAATCCTTGCAAATTTGTTTTGGATCCATTAGATTTCTGAATCTGGTCAGGAGGCTCATATCGAAAACTCGAATTCATGCATCCAGTTTTCTGAAGCTGGATTTTTAGAAGTACTGTCTTGAGAGGAACGGTGTTTGGGAAGTGGAAACTTATTTCTTGCATAAGAGCAAGTACTAATTCTCCTTTAGTCAGGAGTTTCCCTATAGTATAAGTAGATAGTAAATGACAGAGTGAGAACAGATTTGAAGGATTCAAGCAGCCAATGATAGCGCTCCATTTGATTCCCCCTCAAGTAATCGTGCACTACGAATCATCAGACTAATTCATTCATATTTCATCAAGGCAAATATCTTAAATTGAGAACACGCGCAGAAACATTAAAATGACATTCCCAATATATACAAGGTGTATATGAGGTGATCGAAAAATTATACAATACAGGGCGTATTCATTTTGTCAGATAGAGAATCATGTTCGAGATTTGTGAGAATTCATCAGGGTGCTCAATCTTCGATAAATGCAGACGCATTCATCAAGCCAATTCATCATTCTCTCATTAGTCAACATACATCGTGACACTTCGAAATAATTGAGCTTATTTCGCGAATATCAGATGAAGAATTGCTTTCATAAGACTAGCACATATTTCATCAGAGAAAACATCTTCGGTGTTATCGTCCTTCGAATGATTTCTCCTTGAATGTTTGATGGATTGACTACGAAGGACCTGAGTGATTGTTGATTTGACTGAATGCTCCAACAATTGATGTCTCTTCTGATTTCGCTGATTATTTCAATATCCTGGGCTCGAAGTGACCATTCTCAGTGTCGTGAATACTTTTCGTACCATTCACTCCACCTACTTGACTATGATCAATGTTTCTGTATCTGTCTAGAATGAATATGTATCAGAGACGGAATGCTTTTCATTCGTAAATGAAATCGTGACAGTGACAATGATATTTTTTTTCCTTTCGTGAACAACTCTGCAACTGTGATGGACCAGAGGTATATTTCAGTAGTCGTTAGCATTGAATATTCCTAAATTATACTGGAGGAATCAGAACAATATGACCACAAGAAGGCGATGAAGATACACTGCTTTCTTGCCACTGCTATCTGGATCCATGTCTCTCCTGTGAACATCAAAGGAGGCAGGAAAAAGTTCAGAATTATTCATTTCTCCTTTCTTCATAGAGTGATGTACTAGTTGCCTTCAAGAAGTCTTCTGTTTTCGTCCAGAGGTATATCTCAGAAGTCGTTATCATTGAATATCTACTTTCAACTTTGAATGGGCCCTCATATGGAGATTGAAGATCCATATTGGGACCGATTATTTTCCTGTTAAACATCAATAGATTTGGGGCTAATATACTCCACTCAGATTTCGTTGCGTTTGCGGACGATATATCCATCTTAAAGTCTTCGACAAATACATTATTATTGAAACAAGAAACTGAGAAATTACTGGACGCTGCTTGCAAGTTCTTCAATAACCACGATCTATATATCAATGCTCAGATCACCCAAAAAATTCGTTTTCGTAACTATAAACAGACATCAGTTGATTTACAACTGGATTTCAATGATACCGTTTTGTCATATACAGACACAGTTGTATTTCTTGGAATTGACTTCGATAAACACGTCAACTGGGTGTCACACTGTGAGGGTCTAATTTCGAAGTTGCACTCATCCCTTTATTTTTCTATGTTCAAGAACTTGAAAACAGTACTAGGTGTTGGCCAGCCCGTAAATATCTATCATGCACAAATTGAATCTCGTCTTCGATATGGATATGCTTTTGGGGCATCTCTACCAAGACACAATATGTATTCATAGCACATAAGGCAATTTTGAGGTGCATTTTCAACATACCGTGGACAAACTCTCGCAGGTTTATACATATTTGAAATTGCATGTTATATTTATAGCAACATAACTGATTTCAAACTTGATGAATACATTCACAGCATGAAAACACACCAGGAGAGCTCAATTCACACGCAAATTGGAAAATACAAGATAAATCAAAATGCACCTAACTATAAAGGTGCCACGCATTTTCAATCACTGAAATATTGAATCAAGTTTGACGCTTGAAATGTTCAGAATGCGCCTCAAAACATTTTTGGTGCAAAATAGTTTTTATACTGGAAAATAAAGAGTATTCTTATCTATTCTATTCTATTCTCAAGCAGGCAAAGTGACAGAATATCTTAGGAATAAGATAAAGACTTTCCGATGTTGAAATCCGGTAAGAATTTCCCTTCACACTTCTTCCAGGCTTAGGACTGGCAGTTTGGAAACTGGCGTGTTTAAAAATCTTCGTGGCTATAGCGGCCACTTACCTTGTCATCATTTTTTTCCTGTGCACAGGAATCAGAACTCGAACTCATCATCACCGAATAATTTTTTCAACTTGAGTTTGAGTTTCTTTTTACTTCTAGATGATGCAGATTCATCTGTCAAACGCCTTTTCCGGATCAATCCGCATCTGGGCGTCAACGGCAGTCCGGATTCCTTACAAACTCGATCCTCGATGATGTCCCACCATATTGGTACATCAGTTGTACCATGGAACCACAGATTATCTGCGGCTGGTCGGCATTTAGGTGGACTATGTGTGCGTGGAGCAGCTTTCCCACCTCTCTGGTTCTCGCACAATATATCTACTACGCCTTTTCTGCATGGCTTCAATATTTGTCGATCCTTACCGTCATCTTCATTAGATGATGGCATCGATTCTGCCTCATATTTCGGTTCTTCTCCAGTTGTCGGAACTGATGTTGCTCTGATGTTACTCATTCTCACCTGAAAAGCAAGATTATGGAATTATCAGAATATATCACTTCAAACAATCACGAAAGAGTAAACGGGGTCACTGTCCACTGTCCGAAAGAGCTAGTACTAATTCTCCTTTAGTCAGGAGTTTTCCTATAGTATAAGTAGATAGGAAATGACAGAGTGAGAACAGATTTGAAGGATTCAAGCAGCCAATCATAGCACTCCATTTGATTCCCCCTCAAGTAATCGTGCACTACGAATCAGCAGACTAATTCATTCATATTTCATCAAGGCAAATATCTTCAATTGAGAACACGCGCAGAAACATTATATCAACATTCCCAATATATACGAGGTGTATATAAGGTGATTGAAGAATTATACAATAAAGGGCGTATTCATTTTGTCAGATAGAGAATCATGTTCGAGATTTGTGAGAATTCATCAGGGTGCTCAATCTTCGATAAATAAATTCAATATTCTCTCATCAGTCAGCATGAATCGTGACACTTCGAAATAATTGAGCTTATTTCGCGAATATCAGATGAAGAATTGCTTTCATAAGACTAGCACATATTTCATCAGAGAAAATATCTTCAACCAAACTGAAAATGCATACAGGGCGATCGGTGTTATCGTCCTTCGAATGATTTCTCATTGAATGTTTGATGAATTGACTACGAAGGACCTGAGTGATTGTTGATTTGACTGAATGCTCCAACAATTGATGTCTCTTCTGATTTCGATGATTATTTCAATATCCTGGGCTCGAAGTGACCATTCTCAGTGTCGTGAATACTTTTCGTACCATTCACTCCACCTACTTGACTATGATCAATGTTTCTGTATGCGTCTAGAATGAATATGTATCAGAGACGAAATGCTTTTTTTCATTCGTAATTGAAATCGTGACAGTGACAATGATATTTTGTTCCTTTCGTGAACTACAACTCTGCAACTGTGATGGACCAGAGGTATATTTCAGTAGTCGTTAGAATTGAATATTCCTAACTTATACAGGAGGAATCAGAACAATATGACCACAAGAAGGCGATGCTTTCTTGCCACTGCTATCTGGATCCATGTCTCTCCTGTGAACATCAAAGGAGGCAGGAAAAAGTTCAGAATTATTCATTTCTCCTTTCTTCATAGAGTGATGTACTAGTCGCCTTCAAGAAGTCTCCTGTTTTCGTCCAGAGGTATATCTCAGAAGTCGTTAGCATTGAATATCCACTTTCAACTTTGAATGGGCCCTCATATGGAGATTGAAGATCCATATTGGGACCGATTATTTTCCTGTTATACATCAATAGATTTGGGGCTAATATACTCCACTCAGATTTCGTCGCGTTTGCGGACAATATATCCATCTTGAAGTCTTCAACAAATACATTATTATTGAAACAAGAAACTGAGTAATTACTGAACCCTGCTTGCGAGTTCTTCAATAACCACGATCTATATATAGAAAATGAAAGAGGATTACTATAATCCTTGCAAATTTGTTTTGGATCCATTAGATTTCTGAATCTGGTCAGGAGGCTCATATCGAAAACTCGAATTCATGCATCCAGTTTTCTGAAGCTGGATTTTTAGAAGTACTGTCTTGAGAGGAACGGTGTTTGGGAAGTGGAAACTTATTTCTTGCATAAGAGCAAGTACTAATTCTCCTTTAGTCAGGAGTTTCCCTATAGTATAAGTAGATAGTAAATGACAGAGTGAGAACAGATTTGAAGGATTCAAGCAGCCAATGATAGCGCTCCATTTGATTCCCCCTCAAGTAATCGTGCACTACGAATCATCAGACTAATTCATTCATATTTCATCAAGGCAAATATCTTCAATTGAGAACACGCGCAGAAACATTAAAATGACATTCCCAATATATACAAGGTGTATATGAGGTGATCGAAAAATTATACAATACAGGGCGTATTCATTTTGTCAGATAGAGAATCATGTTCGAGATTCGTGAGAATTCATCAGGGTGCTCAATCTTCGATAAATGCAGACGCATTCATCAAGCCAATTCATCATTCTCTCATTAGTCAACATACATCGTGACACTTCGAAATAATTGAGCTTATTTCGCGAATATCAGATGAAGAATTGCTTTCATAAGACTAGCACATATTTCATCAGAGAAAACATCTTCGGTGTTATCGTCCTTCGAATGATTTCTCCTTGAATGTTTGATGGATTGACTACGAAGGACCTGAGTAATTGTTGATTTGACTGAATGCTCCAACAATTGATGTCTCTTCTGATTTCGCTGATTATTTCAATATCCTGGGCTCGAAGTGACCATTCTCAGTGTCATGAATACTTTTCGTACCATTCACTCCACCTACTTGACTATGATCAATGTTTCTGTATCTGTCTAGAATGAATATTTATCAGAGACGGAATGCTTTTCATTCGTAAATGAAATCGTGACAGTGACAATGATATTTTTTTTCCTTTCGTGAACAACTCTGCAACTGTGATGGACCAGAGGTATATTTCAGTAGTCGTTAGCATTGAATATTCCTAAATTATACTGGAGGAATCAGAACAATATGACCACAAGAAGGCGATGAAGATACACTGCTTTCTTGCCACTGCTATCTGGATCCATGTCTCTCCTGTGAACATCAAAGGAGGCAGGAAGAAGTTCAGAATTATTTATTTCTCCTTTCTTCATAGAGTGATGTACTAGTTGCCTTCAAGAAGTCTTCTGTTTTCGTCCAGAGGTATATCTCAGAAGTCGGTAGCATTGAATATTCACTTTCAACTTTGAATGGGCCCTCATATGGAGATTGAAGATCCATATTGGGACCGATTATTTTCCTGTTATACATCAATAGATTTGAAGCTAATATACTCCTCTCAGATTTCGTTGCGTATGCGGACAATATATCCATCTTAAAGTCTTCGACAAATACATTATTATCGAAACAAGAAACTGAGAAATTACTGAACGCTGCTTGCAAGTTCTTCAATAACCACTTTCTATATATCAATGCTCAGATCACCCAAAAAATTCGTTTTCGTAACTATAAACAGACATCAGTTGATTTACAACTGGATTTCAATGATACCGTTTTGTCATATACAGACACAGTTGTATTTCTTGGAATTGACTTCGATAAACGTCAACTGGGTGTCACACTGTGAGGGTCTAATTTCGAAGTTGCACTCATCCTTCTATATGTTCAAGAACTTGAAAACAGTACTAGGTGTTGGCCAGCTCGTAAATATCTATCATGCACAAATTGAATCTCGTCTTCGATATGGAATCTGCTTTTGGGGCATCTCTACCAAGACACAATATGTATTCATAGCACATAAGGCAATTTTGAGGTGCATTTTCAACATACCGTGGACAAACTCTCGCAGGTTTATACATATTTGAAATTGCATGTTATATTTATAGCAACATAACTGATTTCAAACTTGATGAATACATTCACAGCATGAAAACACACCATGAGAGCTCAATTCACACGCAAATTGGGAAATACAAGATAAATCAAAATGCACCTAACTATGAAGGTGCCACGCATTTTCAATCACTGAAATATTGAATCAAGTTTGACGCTTGAAATGTTCAGAATGCGCCTCAAAACATTTTTGGTGCAAAATAGTTTTTATACTGGAAAATAAAGAGTATTCTAATCTATTCTATTCTATTCTCAAGCAGGCAAAGTGACAGAATATCTTAGGAATAAGATAAAGACTTTCCGATGTTGAAATCCGGTAAGAATTTCCCTTCACACTTCTTCCAGGCTTAGGCAGGCAGTTTGGAAACTGGCGTGTTTAAAAAAACTTCGTGGCTATAGCGGCCACTTACCTTGTCATCATTTTTTTCCTGTGCACAGGAATCAGAACTCGAACTCATCATCACCGAATAATTTTTTCAACTTGAGTTTGAGTTTCTTCTTACTTCTAGATGATGCAGATTCATCTGTCAAACGCCTTTTCCGGATCAATCCGCATCTGGGCGTCAACGGCAGTCCGGATTCCTTACAAACTCGATCCTCGATGATGTCCCACCATATTGGTACATCAGTTGTACCATCGAACCACAGATTATCTGCGGCTGGTCGGCATTTAGGTGAACTACGTGTGCGTGGAGCAGCATTCCCACCTCTATGGTTCTCGCACAATGTATCTACTACGCCTTTTCTGCATGGCTTCAATATTTGTCGATCCTTACCGTCATCTTCATTAAATGATGGCATCGATTCTGCCTCATATTTCGGTTCTTCTCCAGTTCTCGGAACTGATGTTGCTCATTCTCACCTGAAAAGCAAGATTATGGAATTATCAGAATATATCACTTCAAACAATCACGAAAGAGTACACGGGGACACTGTCCACGAGAACAAATCAAGCGAACTGATTTGTCGAGAAACCTAGGCGCTAGTATTTATAGTTTACACGGATTACCGGCAGACGGTAAAATCTACCTGGGGAATAAGGGATTAGGGTTGGATTTTATGACCCACCATCAAGAAAATGAAAAAAGATTACTATAATCCTTGCAAATTTGTTTTGGATCCATTAGATTTCTGAATCTGAAAATCGAAAACTTGAATTCATGCATCGAGTTTTCTGAAGCTGAATTTTTAGAAGTACTGTCTTGAGAGGAACGGTGTTTGGGAAGTGAAAACTTATTTCTTGCGAATGAGCAAGTACTAATTCTCTTCTAGTCAGGAGTTCTCCTATAGTATAAGTAGATAGGAAATGACAGAGTGAGAACAGATTTGAAGTATTCAAGCAGCCAATCATAGCGCTCCATTTGATTCCCCCTCAAGTAATCGTGCACTACGAATCATCAGACTAATTCATTTTTATTTCATCAAGGCAAATATCTTCAATTGAGAACACGCGCAGAAACATTATATCAGCATTCCCAATATATACGAGGTGTATATAAGGTGATTGAAGAATTATACAATTAAGGGCGTATTCATTTTGTCAGATAGAGAATCATGTTCGAGATTTGTGAGAATTCATCAGGGTGCTCAATCTTCGATAAATAAATTCAATATTCTCTCATCAGTCAGCATGAATCGTGACACTTCGAAATAATTGAGCTTATTTCGCGAATATCAGATGAAGAATTGCTTTCATAAGACTAGCACATATTTCATCAGAGAAAATATCTTCAACCAAACTGAAAATGCATACAGGGCGATCGGTGTTATCGTCCTTCGAATGATTTCTCATTGAATGTTTGATGAATTGACTACGAAGGACCTGAGTGATTGTTGATTTGACTGAATGCTCCAACAATTGATGTCTCTTCTGATTTCGATGATTATTTCAATATCCTGGGCTCGAAGTGACCATTCTCAGTGTCGTGAATACTTTTCGTACCATTCACTCCACCTACTTGACTATGATCAATGTTTCTGTATGCGTCTAGAATGAATATGTATCAGAGACGAAATGCTTTTTTTCATTCGTAATTGAAATCGTGACAGTGACAATGATATTTTTTTCCTTTCGTGAACTACAACTCTGCAACTGTGATGGACCAGAGGTATATTTCAGTAGTCGTTAGAATTGAATATTCCTAACTTATACAGGAGGAATCAGAACAATATGACCACAAGAAGGCGATGCTTTCTTGCCACTGCTATCTGGATCCATGTCTCTCCTGTGAACATCAAAGGAGGCAGGAAAAAGTTCAGAATTATTCATTTCTCCTTTCTTCATAGAGTGATGTACTAGTCGCCTTCAAGAAGTCTCCTGTTTTCGTCCAGAGGTATATCTCAGAAGTCGTTAGCATTGAATATCCACTTTCAACTTTGAATGGGCCCTCATATGGAGATTGAAGATCCATATTGGGACCGATTATTTTCCTGTTATACATCAATAGATTTGGGGCTAATATACTCCACTCAGATGTCGTTGCGTTTGCGGACAATATATCCATCTTGAAGTCTTCAACAAATACATTATTATTGAAACAAGAAACTGAGAAATTTCTGAACGCTGCTTGCGAGTTCTTCAATAACCACGATCTATATATCAATGCTCAGAAAACCCAAGTAATTCGTTTTCGTAACTATAAACAGACATCAGTTGATTTACAACTGGATTTTAATAATACCGTTTTGTCATATACAGACACAGTTGTATTTCTTGGAATTGACTTCGATAAACACGTCAACTGGGTGACACACTGTGAGGGTCTAATTTCGGAGTTGCACTCATCCTTTTATATGTTCAAGAACTTGAAAACAGTAATAGGTGTTGGCCAGCTCGTAAATATCTATCATGCACAAATTGAATCTCGTCTTCGATATGGAATCTGCTTGTGGGGCATTTCTACCAAGACACAATATGTATTTATAGCACAAAAGGCAATCTTGAGGTGCATTTTCAATATACCGTGGACAAACTCTCGCAGGTTTATACATATTTGAAATTGCATGTTATATTTATAGCAACATAACCGATTTCAAACTTGATGAAGACATTCACAGCATGAAAACACACCAGGAGAGCTCAATTCACACGCAAATTGGAAAATACAAGATAAATCAAAATGCACCTAACTATATAGGTGCCACGCATTTTCAATCACTGAAATATTGAATCAAGTTTGACGCTTGAAATGTTCAGAATGCGCCTCAAAACATTTTTGGTGCAAAATAGTTTTCATACTGGAAAATAAAGAGTATTCTAATCTATTCTATTCTATTCTCAAGCAGGCAAAGTGACAGAATATCTTAGGAATACGATAAAGACTTTCCGATGTTGAAATCCGGTAAGAATTTCCCTTCACACTTCTTCCAGGCTTAGGACTGGCAGTTTGGAAACTGGCGTGTTTAAAAATCTTCGTGGCTATAGCGGCCACTCACCTTGTCATCATTTTTTTTCTGTGCACAGGAATCAGAACTCGAACTCATCATCACCGAATAGTTTTTTCAACTTGAGTTTGAGTTTCTTACTCATTCTAGATGATGCAGATTCATCTGTCAAACGCCTTTTCCGGATCAATCCGCATCTGGGCGTCAACGGCAGTCCGGATTCTTTACAAACTCGATCCTCGATGATGTCCCACCATATTGGTACATCAGTTGTACCATCGAACCACAGATTATCTGCGGCTGGTCGGCATTTAGGTGGACTATGTGTGCGTGGAGCAGCTTTCCCACCTCTATGGTTCTCGCACAATGTATCTACTACGCCTTTTCTGCATGGCTTCAATATTTGTCGATCCTTACCATCATCTTCATTAGATGATGGCATCGATTCTGCCTCATATTTCGGTTCTTCTCCAGTTGTCGGAACTGATGTTGCTCTGATGTTACTCATTCTCACCTGAAAAGCAAGATTATGGAATTATCAGAATATATCACTTCAAACAATCACGAAAGAGTACACGGGGACACTGTCCACGAGAACGAATCAAGCGAACTGATTTGTCAAGAAACCTAGGCGCTAGTATTTATAGTTTACACGGATTACCGGCACACGGTAAAATCTACCTGGGGAATAAGGGATTAGGGTTGGATTTTATGACCCCCCATCAAGAAAATGAAAGAGGATTACTATAATCCTTGCAAATTTGTTTTGGATCCATTAGATTTCTGAATCTGGTTAGGAGGCTCATATCGAAAACTCGAATTCATGCATCCAGTTTTCTGAAGCTGGATTTTTAGAAGTACTGTCTTGAGAGGAACGGTGTTTGGGAAGTGGAAACTTATTTCTTGCATAAGAGCAAGTACTAATTCTCCTTTAGTCAGGAGTTTCCCTATAGTATAAGTAGATAGTAAATGACAGAGTGAGAACAGATTTGAAGGATTCAAGCAGCCAATGATAGCGCTCCATTTGATTCCCCCTCAAGTAATCGTGCACTACGAATCATCAGACTAATTCATTCATATTTCATCAAGGCAAATATCTTCAATTGAGAACACGCGCAGGAACATTAAAATGACATTCCCAATATATACAAGGTGTATATGAGGTGATCGAAAAATTATACAATACAGGGCGTATTCATTTTGTCAGATAGAGAATCATGTTCGAGATTTGTGAGAATTCATCAGGGTGCTCAATCTTCGATAAATGCAGACGCATTCATCAAGCCAATTCATCATTCTCTCATTAGTCAACATACATCGTGACACTTCGAAATAATTGAGCTTATTTCGCGAATATCAGATGAAGAATTGCTTTCATAAGACTAGCACATATTTCATCAGAGAAAACATCTTCGGTGTTATCGTCCTTCGAATGATTTCTCCTTGAATGTTTGATGGATTGACTACGAAGGACCTGAGTGATTGTTGATTTGACTGAATGCTCCAACAATTGATGTCTCTTCTGATTTCGCTGATTATTTCAATATCCTGGGCTCGAAGTGACCATTCTCAGTGTCGTGAATACTTTTCGTACCATTCACTCCACCTACTTGACTATGATCAATGTTTCTGTATCTGTCTAGAATGAATATGTATCAGAGACGGAATGCTTTTCATTCGTAAATGAAATCGTGACAGTGACAATGATATTTTTTTTCCTTTCGTGAACAACTCTGCAACTGTGATGGACCAGAGGTATATTTCAGTAGTCGTTAGCATTGAATATTCCTAAATTATACTGGAGGAATCAGAACAATATGACCACAAGAAGGCGATGAAGATACACTGCTTTCTTGCCACTGCTATCTGGATCCATGTCTCTCTTGTGAACATCAAAGGAGGCAGGAAAAAGTTCAGAATTATTTATTTCTCCTTTCTTCATAGAGTGATGTACTAGTTGCCTTCAAGAAGTCTTCTGTTCTCGTCCAGAGGTATATCTCAGAAGTCGTTAGCATTGAATATTCACTTTCAACTTTGAATGGGCCCTCATATGGAGATTGAAGATCCATATTGGGACCGATTATTTTCCTGTTATACATCAATAGATTTGAAGCTAATATACTCCTCTCAGATTTCGTTGCGTATGCGGACAATATATCCATCTTAAAGTCTTCGACAAATACATTATTATTGAAACAAGAAACTGAGAAATTACTGAACGCTGCTTGCAAGTTCTTCAATAACCACTATCTATATATCAATGCTCAGATCACCCAAAAAATTCGTTTTCGTAACTATAAACAGACATCAGTTGATTTACAACTGGATTTCAATGATACCGTTTTGTCATATACAGACACAGTTGTATTTCTTGGAATTGACTTCGATAAACACGTCAACTGGGTGTCACACTGTGAGGGTCTAATTTCGAAGTTGCACTCATCCTTTTATATGTTCAAGAACTTGAAAACAGTACTAGGTGTTGGCCAGCTCGTAAATATCTATTATGCACAAATTGAATCTCGTCTTCGATATGGAATCTGCTTGTGGGGCATCTCTACCAAGACACAATATGTATTCATAGCACATAAGGCAATTTTGAGGTGCATTTTCAACATACCGTGGACAAACTCTCGCAGGTTTATACATATTTGAAATTGCATGTTATATTTATAGCAACATAACTGATTTCAAATTTGATGAATACATTCACAGCATGAAAACACACCAGGAGAGCTCAATTCACACGCAAATTGGAAAATACAAGATAAATCAAAATGCACCTAACTATAAAGGTGCCACGCATTTTCAATCACTGAAATATTGAATCAAGTTTGACGCTTGAAATGTTCAGAATGCGCCTCAAAACATTTTTGGTGCAAAATAGTTTTTATACTGGAAAATAAAGAGTATTCTAATCTATTCTATTCTATTCTCAAGCAGGCAAAGTGACAGAATATCTTGGGAATAAGATAAAGACTTTCCGATGTTGAAATCCGGTAAGAATTTCCCTTCACACTTCTTCCAGGCTTAGGACTGGCAGTTTGGAAACTGGCGTGTTTAAAAAAACTTCGTGGCTATAGCGGCCACTTACCTTGTCATCATTTTTTTCCTGTGCACAGGAATCAGAACTCGAACTCATCATCACCGAATAATTTTCTCAACTTGAGTTTGAGTTTCTTTTTACTTCTAGATGATGCAGATTCATCTGTCAAACGCCTTTTCCGGATCAATCCGCATCTGGGCGTCAACGGCAGTCCAGATTCCTTACAAACTCGATCCTCGATGATGTCCCACCATATTGGTACATCAGTTGTACCATCGAACCACAGATTATCTGCGGCTGGTCGGCATTTAGGTGGACTATATCAACATTCCCAATATATACGAGGTGTATATAAGGTGATTGAAGAATTATACAATAAAGGGCGTATTCATTTTGTCAGATAGAGAATCATGTTCGAGATTTGTGAGAATTCATCAGGGTGCTCAATCTTCGATAAATAAATTCAATATTCTCTCATCAGTCAGCATGAATCGTGACACTTCGAAATAATTGAGCTTATTTCGCGAATATCAGATGAAGAATTGCTTTCATAAGACTAGCACATATTTCATCAGAGAAAATATCTTCAACCAAACTGAAAATGCATACAGGGCGATCGGTGTTATCGTCCTTCGAATGATTTCTCATTGAATGTTTGATGAATTGACTACGAAGGACCTGAGTGATTGTTGATTTGACTGAATGCTCCAACAATTGATGTCTCTTCTGATTTCGATGATTATTTCAATATCCTGGGCTCGAAGTGACCATTCTCAGTGTCGTGAATACTTTTCGTACCATTCACTCCACCTACTTGACTATGATCAATGTTTCTGTATGCGTCTAGAATGAATATGTATCAGAGACGAAATGCTTTTTTTCATTCGTAATTGAAATCGTGACAGTGACAATGATATTTTTTTCCTTTCGTGAACTACAACTCTGCAACTGTGATGGACCAGAGGTATATTTCAGTAGTCGTTAGAATTGAATATTCCTAACTTATACAGGAGGAATCAGAACAATATGACCACAAGAAGGCGATGCTTTCTTGCCACTGCTATCTGGATCCATGTCTCTCCTGTGAACATCAAAGGAGGCAGGAAAAAGTTCAGAATTATTCATTTCTCCTTTCTTCATAGAGTGATGTACTAGTCGCCTTCAAGAAGTCTCCTGTTTTCGTCCAGAGGTATATCTCAGAAGTCGTTAGCATTGAATATCCACTTTCAACTTTGAATGGGCCCTCATATGGAGATTGAAGATCCATATTGGGACCGATTATTTTCCTGTTATACATCAATAGATTTGGGGCTAATATACTCCACTCAGATGTCGTTGCGTTTGCGGACAATATATCCATCTTGAAGTCTTCAACAAATACATTATTATTGAAACAAGAAACTGAGAAATTTCTGAACGCTGCTTGCGAGTTCTTCAATAACCACGATCTATATATCAATGCTCAGAAAACCCAAGTAATTCGTTTTCGTAACTATAAACAGACATCAGTTGATTTACAACTGGATTTTAATAATACCGTTTTGTCATATACAGACACAGTTGTATTTCTTGGAATTGACTTCGATAAACACGTCAACTGGGTGTCACACTGTGAGGGTCTAATTTCGGAGTTGCACTCATCCTTTTATATGTTCAAGAACTTGAAAACAGTAATAGGTGTTGGCCAGCTCGTAAATATCTATCATGCACAAATTGAATCTCGTCTTCGATATGGAATCTGCTTGTGGGGCATCTCTACCAAGACACAATATGTATTTATAGCACAAAAGGCAATCTTGAGGTGCATTTTCAATATACCGTGGACAAACTCTCGCAGGTTTATACATATTTGAAATTGCATGTTATATTTATAGCAACATAACCGATTTCAAACTTGATGAAGACATTCACAGCATGAAAACACACCAGGAGAGCTCAATTCACACGCAAATTGGAAAATACAAGATAAATCAAAATGCACCTAACTATATAGGTGCCACGCATTTTCAATCACTGAAATATTGAATCAAGTTTGACGCTTGAAATGTTCAGAATGCGCCTCAAAACATTTTTGGTGCAAAATAGTTTTTATACTGGAAAATAAAGAGTATTCTAATCTATTCTATTCTATTCTCAAGCAGGCAAAGTGACAGAATATCTTAGGAATAAGATAAAGACTTTGCGATGTTGAAATCCGGTAAGAATTTCCCTTCACACTTCTTCCAGGCTTAGGACTGGCAGTTTGGAAACTGGCGTGTTTAAAAATCTTCGTGGCTATAGCGGCCACTTACCTTGTCATCATTTTTTTCCTGTGCACAGGAATCAGAACTCGAACTCATCATCACCAAATAGTTTTTTCAACTTGAGTTTGAGTTTCTTACTCATTCTAGATGATGCAGATTCATCTGTCAAACGCCTTTTCCGGATCAATCCACATCTGGGCGTCAACGGCAGTCCGGATTCTTTACAAACTCGATCCTCGATGATGTCCCACCATATTGGTACATCAGTTGTACCATCGAACCACAGATTATCTGCGGCTGGTCGGCATTTAGGTGGACTATGTGTGCGTGGAGCAGCTTTCCCACCTCTCTGGTTCTCGCACAATATATCTACTACGCCTTTTCTGCATGGCTTCAATATTTGTCGATCCTTACCGTCATCTTCATTAGATGATGGCATCGATTCTGCCTCATATTTCGGTTCTTCTCCAGTTGTCGGAACTGATGTTGTTGCTCTGATGTTACTCATTCTCACCTGAAAAGCAAGATTATGGAATTATCAAAATATATCACTTCAAGCAATCACGAAAGAGTACACGGGGTCACTGTCCACGAGAACGAATCAAGCGAACTGATTTGTCAAGAAACCTAGGCGCTAGTATTTATAGTTTACACGGATTACCGGCACACGGTAAAATCTACCTGGGGAATAAGGGATTAGGGTTGGATTTTATGACCCCCCATCAAGAAAATGAAAAAAGATTACTATAATCCTTGCAAATTTGTTTTGGATCCATTAGATTTCTGAATCTGGTCAGGAGGCTCATATCGAAAACTCGAATTGATGCATCGAGTTTTCTGAAGCTGGATTTTTAGAAGTACTGTCTTGAGAGGAACGGTGTTTGGGAAGTGAAAACTTATCTCTTGCGAAAGAGCTAGTACTAATTCTCCTTTAGTCTGTTACGGGTTGATTTTGGCAAGAATAAATTATGCATGGATGATAAAACTTTATAATTTATAGATAACAACAGTATAAAGAATCCCCCCTCTGGACCCGCCACTGGCCCTCTGTAAGTCAGCTGATCACAGTTCTATTAGTGAAATCTACTTATTCTTCTTCTCGCACTTATCTTCTCTTCCAAGCTGAAAAATTAAAATGAGTTCCACCAGGGTTAACTATATCCTTGAAATGCCAAATCACCAATATCTGCTGATTCCTCAATCCATTCGACTAGGTCTTCTATACTATTCCGCTTTGGTCCCATGTCATGTGTCTGACTTATGATCTGACACCATGTTCATCCATGTCGTGGACTTCTGACAATTTTTTTTGTCACTTTTTGGTAGCCATTTTGAGATTACTGAATTTCAGAAGACGCTCTCCGATTTTTCGGATTTTCGTAAGTGAGATAAGCCCCCACAGATCAAAGAAAATAGTTATTATCTGGCATTTGGATGCTGATATAACAATCAACGTACTTGTTGGAATCAAATTGGTTAATTGGGAAAACCTAACTCACTAATCTCTGTCCAGACATGGACATCACTCTTTAGGCCTCACACCATCAAGGTAAGATGTTTAGAAGCTCAGCGTATCATGCTTAATGAGACCTACCTCTAGCTTGTTACATATTTCGATTTAGATCTTATTCTCATTGGACATATGTGCTTTCAGGCCTTCACCGCTCTGCCTCAGCTTTATGACCCCTTCAATAATGCTTAAATGCTTTGCTGTAGTAGTAGAATGCTTAGTAGTCAGTAGGCTGTAGTTCGTATACTCCAGAACTTAGAGCTTGTTACATAGTGTAGACAAGCTGTATAGTTAGTCCCGGAACCATCGTCCCTGACAGACTTCGAGACTTCTTGGGGCCAGCAGCATAAACAGATAAGCCTAGGAATAAGATATCAGACGCATTATTTTCTCATCTATTTAATAACTCAGAGCCATATAACATTGTGGGAACATTTTTTTATAGTGATGAAGAGTTCACTCTGAATTCTTATCTTCTTTGACAAGCCATTCCTCAGTTCTGGTATTTAACTTATTAGTTGGAGCCACCTTTTGACCCTTACGGTATATTGTTGATAGGCTCACTTGTAATCTGAAACAGACATGATTTTGGTTGATTCTCATTATTGTACATAAAAGCTAAAAGGATTATTCTACTTCAAGATTTGCCTCAAGTGCTCGTATACATTCAATTAGTATAAGCAAAGTCAGTGGCTGAACCTAATAACCAGGTTCCTATTAATGAAATACTTCATAGATATAAGAATGTACATAAGATAGATTCAATACTCACATCAAGTACACGGACCCCTGTTAATACTGGCGGTATAGCTATACCCAAGGTAAGTCCTGCTGTATGATTGAACTCTTTATTGATATTAGTGGTTAAACCCCTCGTGCATTTCGCATTTTCCCCTCATAGGTACTGTAGCCAGCATTGATTGCAATCGTATCATCTTGTTGTATCGATACCGCAAATATCCTAACCCCACATTGCACACGCTTCACACTTCTCGTTCAGTTGCGTTCCATTGTTGTTCGGTGCACATACGAGTACACTAGAGTAGGTGTAAGATTTCTTACCAGGTTACGATATACCACAGTCAATAATTATTATACGTATATATGAATATATGAATAATTATTATATGCAAATGATACCACCAATCCGAGTTTCATTACATCACCAAGGAACCTTGAATACTAATACCCTCACCTGAATAAAAGGGAACCTTTCACCGCTTGTGATACTACTACCCCATTTGGGGTAGTAACAAAGTGGCGCCTTCAACGTGTTTAATCAGTGTACAGGGTGTGTTCAAGTTTTTTTGGTTTGGCTGAGACTCAGGTTGGTGATATTTAAGTAGGCACAGAATCGCATTTTTTTCAAGGGTAACTCTCATCAGATTTATATACGGAACTTTGGGAAGTTTTTCGAATTTATTTTTTGAAGTCGATCCGGATACTGAATCATACTCTTTCGGAAGGGTAACGCTTTACACCAAATAATTGAGAATCGTTGAAAATTGCATTTAGGGTTTTTTTTTTCAAGTATGGTTAGATGGTGAATGGCTTGTCTATACAGGGTAGGTGATATCCAATTTCGTAGCTGCTTGTTTCCTTGATAAGCTTCTGTCTTAGGTTGAGGCCTTACTTTTTCGTGATTATTGTATATATTGTCGACTTTGTTTCGGCCTTTGGGGTTTGTTTTTTTTTCTTCTCGTGGTAGGGGTGGGATCTGTGTTGGAGACACAGGTTCCGCAATTTATCGGTGTATAGTAAAAGTGCCGAATATATAGTTTTAGTTTAGTATTGAATACGTCTGAAAGGTTTAGAAGATAATATATATATATAAGTTTATCATTATAATATAGATAAGTCAAGATAACTCGGTCAGTTATG
Source organism: Gastrophysa polygoni (assembly GCA_963576655.1). Taxonomy (NCBI): domain Eukaryota; kingdom Metazoa; phylum Arthropoda; class Insecta; order Coleoptera; family Chrysomelidae; genus Gastrophysa; species Gastrophysa polygoni. The sequence goes on along the minus strand of OY755085.1, from coordinate 22,439,316 downwards.
GAAGTGAATAGACTTCTGGGTGATGAAATCACCTATGAATTGCAAATCAGGGGTTTACCTTCTACAGGTACAGTCAACGAAAAACGTGCTCAATTTCGGGAAGTACTTCGAATGGAACGTGCAGGTGACATGAGCCCACCGCAAATACTTAATTTGGATTCTGATTATGAGCTATCGATTTGTGAAGGGAAATTAGGAGACCTGGCTGATCTCACACAAAATTTCGATTTGGGTAATAGAGATAACGAATTTAAAAGAATATATTCTCGACTTCTGCATTTGAATTCTCGGTTGAGTAGATTACAGTGCAGTGCCCCTCAGGCAATGTAACGTGACTCGATGTTGTCTTGGTGTAAACAATTGATTGCGGAAGCAACTCTTGCACTAGAGGGAACGGTCCCACAACAAGTATCCACTCAACCAGTACTGAATCAGTCAATGTCCGGTGAACCCGTACCACTCATACCTGAAGTAGTTCATAATGAACCATCAAAGACTAGGGAATTCGAATCCCATTCACTGATCCACCTAAACCAATGCTCTTCAACGACAGCGACATCTAGCGACCAGGCAGGTCGAGATGCGGATACACGTGACGTATTTTGCTTAGGAATTCCTAGTTCACGCGAAGAGTCTAGACCGTCTACTGACCACTGTTATACGATGAGTAGGGAAACTATTTCGAGGGAAGCACCGACTTTACTCCGACGATCTAGTAGCGTACGATTTCGCGATGACGTATCAGGACTGAATGACTTTGATGATAGACGATATGATATCACCAATCGTGCTAATTCATCACTTGATTTTTCCACTCGATTGAGGAATCTTCAGTTATCCCCATCTCATGACAACTTCTCGAATCCTATTCCACACCGTAGCAACGATTTTTCTGATTCAGTGAAACCAAAAACTTCCACTTTTGGGAACTCTAACTATTTAGACATAAGTAAATGGAATTTGCAATACGATGGCGTATCAAGCGTGACAAATTTCTTAGAATGTTTAGAAGAGTTGAGAATGTCTAGGGGTATTTCGAAAGATAGATTATTACAATCCGCACCGGAATTATTCAAGAAGGATGCTCTCCTATGGTATAGAATGAATCGGTTTACTTCTTGGGAGGACTTGATTAACAAACTTCGAGATTCATTCCAGCCTCATGATTATGAGCAAACGCTTTGGGATGAAATTCGTCGACGGACTCAAGGCTCTCAAGAACGGATCATAAACTATGTCTCGGTGATGGAAAACTTGTTTAGGAAGTTGAGGAACCTACCTTCAGAAGAAACCCGGGTTCAGATAATCAGGAGGAATTTACTGCCTCACATACAAACGCAATTGTCGATCCATAATCTGGATTCAATATCTTCCCTAATCCGGTTGGCAAGGGCAATCGAGGAGACCGAATGGAGAGTCCAAAGGTTCTGCCCACCACCAACCAATTTGCGAAGTTTGATTGAACCAGACTTAGCTTATCGTCGGGGTGCTGGAGTATCAGTCGTCTCTTCCAATAGAGAAAGCCTGTTGGATCTTGAAGTAAATGCTGACGTTAACGCGAATAGAGCAGAAAGTAGGAATGGTCAGTCACATGTGGAGCAAAGTCCAGTTTTATGTTGGAATTGTCGAGAACGCGGTCACAGGTTCAAACGTTGCAAAGCACCGCGGAACATTTTCTGTTTCAAATGCGGTCGTCAAAACGCTACCAGCTCAACGTGTTCAAATTGTTCAAAAAACGTGAGGCGAGCGGAGCAGTAGGCCAACTGTCTCCCTTGACTGTCACTCAGGAATCAATGGCCAATAATACTAGTAATAAGATTATTTTGAATTATGTACTAGCACATGCTAGGAACGACGAACGTCCCTATCTCAACGTGTCAGTTTTTGGACAGAACTTGCTGGGGCTCTTAGACAGTGGCGCCTCGCGAACGGTATTGGGAGGGCAAGGTTGGAAAATTTTATCTAGTCTTTGTCGATTGGAAGTCAGTGATCTGAAAAATTGTACGGTAGCAAATGGGCAAAGTTGTAAGATTATCGGTTCCCTTTCCCTCCCTATCCAACTCAGGGATCGTACACGGGTTCTCGATGTGTTAGTTGCTCCAGATATTCCACATAGTCTAATCTTAGGAGTTGATTTCTGGATTGGTATGGAAGTCATTCCGGACCTCAGGACTGGTGATTGGCACTTTAGGTCAGAGGAAACGAGAACTAACATTCATTTGGATGGAATTCATGACTCTGATTCTTTGTCGGGTGAACAGCGGGAGAAACTGGGTCGTATAGTTGATGAAGCTTTCAACTCGATGAAAACTGTACTCGGCTGCACACATCTCGTTGAGCACGAGATCCGTACGACCTCACCACCTATAAAGCAACGGTACTATCCAATTTAGCCCTCGCTTCAGAAGATAGTGAATATAGAGTTGGATGAGATGTTGTCGAAGGATATAATCGAGCCATCAACGTCGCCATGGTCGTCTCCCATTGTAATGGTGAGAAAGCGAGATGGTGGGTGGAGGTTCTGTGTCAACTATAAGAAGTTGAATGCCGTAAGTGTTCCAGACGCATACCCAATACCTTATGTGAGTGCCATCCTGGACAAGCTCCGTGATGCCAGATATCTGTCAACATTGGACATTAAGTCTGCTTATTGGCAGATCCCTGTCGCTGAGAGTTCACGCCCCTTAACAGCTTTCACGGTCCCAAATAGAGGATTGTATCAATTCAAAAGGATGCCATTCGGCCTCCACTCAGCGCCTGCCACGTGGCAGCGTTTGATCGATCGGGTTATAGGTGCCGATTTGGAAAATTTTGTTTTCGTCTATTTGGACGACCTCATTATTTGTACTCCCGACTTCGATAAGCATCTTCAAGTTCTGAGAATAGTATTTGAGCGATTGAGGAATGCGGGCCTCACCCTCAATAAAGATAAATGTATTTTCTGCCGTCCCGAACTCAGATACTTAGGGTACGTGGTAAACTCTTCTGGTCTTTTAGTGGATCCGGACAAGGTGGAAGCCGTTTTGAATATACCTACCCCTCGGACAGTTTCAGAAGTGAAAAGATTAGTTGGCCTCGCTTCTTGGTATAGGCGGTTCATTCCTTCCTTTTCAACCGTGGTTGCTCCATTGACCCGTCTTACTCAGAAGAATCGAACTTTTTTATGGGACAAAGACTGTGAGGAAGCTCTCAACGCTGTGAAACAACATCTGGTGTCAGCGCCGATCCTGGCCTGCCCGGATTTCAATCTTCACTTTTATGTAGAAACAGATGCTTCGGATTATGGTTTGGGGGCTATCCTATCCCAACAGCATCCCGATGGAGAGAGAGTTATTTGCTATTTGAGCAGATCTCTCACGAAAAATGAGCGGAAGTTCTCCACCACAGAGAAAGAGTGCTTGGCGGTACTCTTCGCAGTGGAAAAATTGAGACCCTATCTAGAAGCCACAAAATTCACTGTGATCACCGATCATTGGGCACTCAAATGGCTTTTTAATATCAAAGAGCCTACGGGACGTATCGCTCGCTGGGCCCTTCGGCTCCAACAGTACGATTTTGAGGTTTGTCATAGAAAAGGAAAAGAACACCTTGTGCCGGACACACTGTCAAGGGCTGTTCCTGTGATTGATCTACTTAATGATACGGTTGTTGACGACCCCAAGGCCTCATTAGATAAATGGTACTCAAGGATGTGTGAGAAGGTATCAACCCTGCCAGCCAAGTATCCTCTCTGGAGAATACAGGATGGAAAATTATTTCGAAAAACAAAGATCCGGTACCCAGGTTTGGCCGTATCTGAGTGGCTTATAGTTGTGCCTCGTGATAGCCGAGGAGGCCTCATCAAAGACCATCATAACCCACCCACCAGTGGACACCTTGGTGTGTCGAAAACAGTTGGACGTATAGCACAAACTTATTACTGGCCCAAGATGCGAGTAGATGTCAGCAGATATATACGAAAATGCTCTACGTGTATTGAAACAAAGCCTGAACAAAAACCCCCTAGGGGGCAGATGCTCTCTGCTCAGGTGGTAGCAACTAAACCATGGGAACTAATCAGTGCCGATTTAGTGGGACCACTTCCTCGCTCTTCTTCGGGGTTTTCATACATTTTCTCGGTGATGGACTGTTTGAGCAAATTTGTATTGCTCTTCCCAATCAGAACTGCCACGGCAGCAAATGTCGTCAAGTGGTTAGAAGACCACGTAATTCTCATTTACGGTGCTCCTAAAAGCATAATCGTGGATAATGGCGCACAATTTAGGAGTACTGTTTTCAAGAACACCATGGAGAGGTATCGTGTCCGCATAAAATTCACCGCCAATTACCACCCTCAGGCGAACCCTGTCGAAAGGGTTCATAGGGTTCTCAAGACCATGTTGACAGCCTATGTGGCTGACAACCAGAAAGACTGGGATAAATATCTAGCTAAAGTAGCTTACGCCTTACGTTCAGCAAAACACGAGGTGACGGGTGTGACCCCCAACCTGATTAATTTTGGGAGGGAAGTCCATCTTAATAATGTGGAGGATACTAACATTATCACGACAACCCCATTCGACATGGATCAGAGAAGAGAGGCGTTGAGTAAGTTAGTTCAAGATGTCCGGCAACGGTTAATGAATGCTTATGAAAAGAGTAAGAAAACCTACAACTTACGGCATAGGGATGAGAAGTTTTCTCTCGGTCAAGTGGTTTGGAAAAGGAATCACACATTATCGGACGCGTCGAAAAATTTTACTTCGAAACTAGCACGCAAATTTACAGGCCCCTTAAAAATAATTCGTGTTGTGTCACCTTGGTCGTACGAACTGGAGGATGAAAAACATAAGTCGGTAGGCGTGTGGAACGCTAAAGATCTCAAGTCACATCCTCCGGATTAACCTGTTATCAATTCTAAAGCTATTTCTTCTTTCAGTTTCATTGTTTTCTCTCCTGTGAATAAATGACTTGAAAAGTACCTTCGGAACTTTCTCCAGGGAAGGGTGGTGTTGTTACGGGTTGATTTTGGCAAGAATAAATTATGCATGGATGATAAAACTTTATAATTTATAGATAACAACAGTATAAAGAATCCCCCCTCTGGACCCGCCACTGGCCCTCTGTAAGTCAGCTGATCACAGTTCTATTAGTGAAATCTACTTATTCTTCTTCTCGCACTTATCTTCTCTTCCAAGCTGAAAAATTAAAATGAGTTCCACCAGGGTTAACTATATCCTTGAAATGCCAAATCACCAATATCTGCTGATTCCTCAATCCATTCGACTAGGTCTTCTATACTATTCCGCTTTGGTCCCACGTCATGTGTCTGACTTATGATCTGACACCATGTTCATCCATGTCGTGGACTTCTGACAATTTTTTTTGTCACTTTTTGGTAGCCATTTTGAGATTACTGAATTTCAGAAGACGCTCTCCGATTTTTCGGATTTTCGTAAGTGAGATAAGCCCCCACAGATCAAAGAAAATAGTTATTATCTGGCATTTGGATGCTGATATAACAATCAACGTACTTGTTGGAATCAAATTGGTTAATTGGGAAAACCTAACTCACTAATCTCTGTCCAGACATGGACATCACTCTTTAGGCCTCACACCATCAAGGTAAGATGTTTAGAAGCTCAGCGTATCATGCTTAATGAGACCTACCTCTAGCTTGTTACATATTTCGATTTAGATCTTATTCTCATTGGACATATGTGCTTTCAGGCCTTCACCGCTCTGCCTCAGCTTTATGACCCCTTCAATAATGCTTAAATGCTTTGCTGTAGTAGTAGAATGCTTAGTAGTCAGTAGGCTGTAGTTCGTATACTCCAGAACTTAGAGCTTGTTACATAGTGTAGACAAGCTGTATAGTTAGTCCCGGAACCATCGTCCCTGACAGACTTCGAGACTTCTTGGGGCCAGCAGCATAAACAGATAAGCCTAGGAATAAGATATCAGACGCATTATTTTCTCATCTATTTAATAACTCAGAGCCATATAACATTGTGGGAACATTTTTTTATAGTGATGAAGAGTTCACTCTGAATTCTTATCTTCTTTGACAAGCCATTCCTCAGTTCTGGTATTTAACTTATTAGTTGGAGCCACCTTTTGACCCTTACGGTATATTGTTGATAGGCTCACTTGTAATCTGAAACAGACATGATTTTGGTTGATTCTCATTATTGTACATAAAAGCTAAAAGGATTATTCTACTTCAAGATTTGCCTCAAGTGCTCGTATACATTCAATTAGTATAAGCAAAGTCAGTGGCTGAACCTAATAACCAGGTTCCTATTAATGAAATACTTCATAGATATAAGAATGTACATAAGATAGATTCAATACTCACATCAAGTACACGGACCCCTGTTAATACTGGCGGTATAGCTATACCCAAGGTAAGTCCTGCTGTATGATTGAACTCTTTATTGATATTAGTGGTTAAACCCCTCGTGCATTTCGCATTTTCCCCTCATAGGTACTGTAGCCAGCATTGATTGCAATCGTATCATCTTGTTGTATCGATACCGCAAATATCCTAACCCCACATTGCACACGCTTCACACTTCTCGTTCAGTTGCGTTCCATTGTTGTTCGGTGCACATACGAGTACACTAGAGTAGGTGTAAGATTTCTTACCAGGTTACGATATACCACAGTCAATAATTATTATACGTATATATGAATATATGAATAATTATTATATGCAAATGATACCACCAATCCGAGTTTCATTACATCACCAAGGAACCTTGAATACTAATACCCTCACCTGAATAAAAGGGAACCTTTCACCCCTTGAGATACTACTACCCCATTTGGGGTAGTAACAAGTGATTGTTGATTTGACTGAATGCTCCAACAATTGATGTCTCTTCTGATTTCGCTGATTATTTCAATGTCCTGGGCTCGAAGTGACCATTCTCAGTGTCGTGAATACTTTTCGTACCATTCACTCCACCTACTTGACTATGATCAATGTTTCTGTATCTGTCTAGAATGAATATGTATCAGAGACGAAATGCTTTCTTTCATTCGTAATTGAAATCGTGACAGTGACAATGATATTTTTTTCCTTTCGTGAACTACAACTCTGCAACTGTGATGGACCAGAGGTATATTTCAGTAGTCGTTAGAATTGAATATTCCTAACTTATACAGGAGGAATCAGAACAATATGACCACAAGAAGGCGATGCTTTCTTGCCACTGCTATCTGGATCCATGTCTCTCCTGTGAACATCAAAGGAGGCAGGAAAAAGTTCAGAATTATTCATTTCTCCTTTCTTCATAGAGTGATGTACTAGTCGCCTTCAAGAAGTCTTCTGTTTTCGTCCAGAGGTATATCTCAGAAGTCGTTAGCATTGAATATCCACTTTCAACTTTGAATGGGCCCTCATATGGAGATTTAAGATCCATATTGGGACCGATTATTTTCTTGTTATACATCAATAGATTTGGGGCTAATATACTCCACTCAGATTTCGTTGCGTTTGCGGACAATATATCCATCTTGAAGTCTTCAACAAAAACATTATTATTGAAACAAGAAACTGAGAAATTACTGAACGCTGCTTGCGAGTTCTTCAATAACCACGATCTATATATCAATGCTCAGAAAACCCAAGTAATTCGTTTTCGTAACTATAAACAGACATCAGTTGATTCACAACTGGATTTCAATAATACCGTTTTGTCATATACATACACAGTTGTATTTCTTGGAATTGACTTCGATAAACACGTCAACTGGGTGTCACACTGTGAGGGTCTAATTTCGAAGTTGCACTCATCCTTTTATATGTTCAAGAACTTGAAAACTGTACTAGGTGTTGGCCAGCTCGTAAATATCTATCATGCACAAATTGAATCTCGTCTTCGATATGGAATCTGCTTTTGGGGCATCTCTACCAAGACACAATATGTATTCATAGCACATAAGGCAATTTTGAGGTGCATCTTCAACATACCGTGGACAAACTCTCGCAGGTTTATACATATTTGAAATTGCATGTTATATTTATAGCAACATAACCGATTTCAAACTTGATGAAGACATTCACAGCATGAATACACACCAGGAGAGCTCAATTCACACGCAAATTGGAAAATACAAGATAAATCAAAATGCACCTAATTATATAGGTGCCACGCATTTTCAATCACTCAAATATTGAATCAAGTTTGACGCTTGAAATGTTCAGAATGCGCCTCAAAACATTTTTGGTGCAAAATAGTTTTTATACTGGAAAATAAAGAGTATTCTAATCTATTCTATTCTCAAGCAGGCAAAGTGACAGATTATCTTAGGAATACGATAAAGACTTTCCGATGTTGAAATCCGGTAAGAATTTCCCTTCACACTTCTTCCAGGCTTAGGACTGGCAGTTTGGAAACTGGCGTGTTTAAAAATCTTCGTGGCTATAGCGGCCACTTACCTTGTCATCATTTTTTTCCTGTGCACAGGAATCAGAACTCGAACTCATCATCACCGAATAGTTTTTTCAACTTGAGTTTGAGTTTCTTACTCATTCTAGATGATGCAGATTCATCTGTCAAACGCCTTTTCCGGATCAATCCGCATCTGGGAGTCAACGGCAGTCCGGATTCTTTACAAACTCGATCCTCGATGATGTCCCACCATATTGGTACATCAGTTGTACCATCGAACCACAGATTATCTGCGGCTGGTCGGCATTTAGGTGGACTATGTGTGCGTGGAGCAGCTTTCCCACCTCTATGGTTCTCGCACAATGTATCTACTACGCCTTTTCTGCATTGCTTCAATATTTGTCGATCCTTACCATCATCTTCATTAGATGATGGCATCGATTCTGCCTCATATTTCGGTTCTTCTCCAGTTGTCGGAACTGATGTTGCTCTGATGTTACTCATTCTCACCTGAAAAGCAAGATTATGGAATTATCAGAATATATCACTTCAAACAATCACGAAAGAGTACACGGGGACACTGTCCACGAGAACGAATCAAGCGAACTGATTTGTCAAGAAACCTAGGCGCTAGTATTTATAGTTTACACGGATTACCGGCACACGGTAAAATCTACCTGGGGAATAAGGGATTAGGGTTGGATTTTATGACCCACCATCAAGAAAATGAAAAAAGATTACTATAATCCTTGCAAATTTGTTTTGGATCCATTAGATTTCTGAATCTGGTCAGGAGGCTCATATCGAAAACTTGAATTCATGCATCGAGTTTTCTGAAGCTGAATTTTTAGAAGTACTGTCTTGAGAGGAACGGTGTTTGGGAAGTGAAAACTTATTTCTTGCGAATGAGCAAGTACTAATTCTCTTCTAGTCAGGAGTTCCCCTATAGTATAAGTAGATAGGAAATGACAGAGTGAGAACAGATTTGAAGGATTCAAGCAGCCAATCATAGCGCTCCATTTGATTTCCCCTCAAGTAATCGTGCACTACGAATCATCAGACTAATTCATTTATATTTCATCAAGGCAAATATCTTCAATTGAGAACACGCGCAGAAACATTATATCAACATTCCCAATATATACGAGGTGTATATAAGGTGATTGAAGAATTATACAATAAAGGGCGTATTCATTTTGTCAGATAGAGAATCATGTTGGAGATTTGTGAGAATTCATCAGGGTGCTCAATCTTCGATAAATGCAAACGCATTCATCAAGCCAATTCAATATTCTCCCATCAGTCAGCATGAATCGTGACACTTCGAAATAATTGAGCTTATTTCGCGAATATCAGATGAAGAATTGCTTTCATAAGACTAGATAGACATTAGATAAATGGTACTCAAGGATGTGTGAGAAGGTATCAACCCTGCCAGCCAAGTATCCTCTCTGGAGAATACAGGATGGAAAATTATTTCGAAAAACAAAGATCCGGTACCCAGGTTTGGCCGTATCTGAGTGGCTTATAGTTGTTCCTCGTGATAGCCGAGGAGGCCTCATCAAAGACCATCATAACCCACCCACCAGTGGACACCTTGGTGTGTCGAAAACAGTTGGACGTATAGCACAAACTTATTACTGGCCCAAGATGCGAGTAGATGTCAGCAGATATATACGAAAATGCTCTACGTGTATTGAAACAAAGCCTGAACAAAAACCCCCTAGGGGGCAGATGCTCTCTGCTCAGGTGGTAGCAACTAAACCATGGGAACTAATCAGTGCCGATTTAGTGGGACCACTTCCTCGCTCTTCTTCGGGGTTTTCATACATTTTCTCGGTGATGGACTGTTTGAGCAAATTTGTATTGCTCTTCCCAATCAGAACTGCCACGGCAGCAAATGTCGTCAAGTGGTTAGAAGACCACGTAATTCTCATTTACGGTGCTCCTAAAAGCATAATCGTGGATAATGGCGCACAATTTAGGAGTACTGTTTTCAAGAACACCATGGAGAGGTATCGTGTCCGCATAAAATTCACCGCCAATTACCACCCTCAGGCGAACCCTGTCGAAAGGGTTCATAGGGTTCTCAAGACCATGTTGACAGCCTATGTGGCTGACAACCAGAAAGACTGGGATAAATATCTAGCTAAAGTAGCTTACGCCTTACGTTCAGCAAAACACGAGGTGACGGGTGTGACCCCCAACCTGATTAATTTTGGGAGGGAAGTCCATCTTAATAATGTGGAGGATACTAACATTATCACGACAACCCCATTCGACATGGATCAGAGAAGAGAGGCGTTGAGTAAGTTAGTTCAAGATGTCCGGCAACGGTTAATGAATGCTTATGAAAAGAGTAAGAAAACCTACAACTTACGGCATAGGGATGAGAAGTTTTCTCTCGGTCAAGTGGTTTGGAAAAGGAATCACACATTATCGGACGCGTCGAAAAATTTTACTTCGAAACTAGCACGCAAATTTACAGGCCCCTTAAAAATAATTCGTGTTGTGTCACCTTGGTCGTACGAACTGGAGGATGAAAAACATAAGTCGGTAGGCGTGTGGAACGCTAAAGATCTCAAGTCACATCCTCCGGATTAACCTGTTATCAATTCTAAAGCTATTTCTTCTTTCAGTTTCATTGTTTTCTCTCCTGTGAAAAATGACTTGAAAAGTACCTTCGGAACTTTCTCCAGGGAAGGGTGGTGTTGTTACGGGTTGATTTTGGCAAGAATAAATTATGCATGGATGATAAAACTTTATAATTTATAGATAACAACAGTATAAAGAATCCCCCCTCTGGACCCGCCACTGGCCCTCTGTAAGTCAGCTGATCACAGTTCTATTAGTGAAATCTACTTATTCTTCTTCTCGCACTTATCTTCTCTTCCAAGCTGAAAAATTAAAATGAGTTCCACCAGGGTTAACTATATCCTTGAAATGCCAAATCACCAATATCTGCTGATTCCTCAATCCATTCGACTAGGTCTTCTATACTATTCCGCTTTGGTCCCATGTCATGTGTCTGACTTATGATCTGACACCATGTTCATCCATGTCGTGGACTTCTGACAATTTTTTTTGTCACTTTTTGGTAGCCATTTTGAGATTACTGAATTTCAGAAGACGCTCTCCGATTTTTCGGATTTTCGTAAGTGAGATAAGCCCCCACAGATCAAAGAAAATAGTTATTATCTGGCATTTGGATGCTGATATAACAATCAACGTACTTGTTGGAATCAAATTGGTTAATTGGGAAAACCTAACTCACTAATCTCTGTCCAGACATGGACATCACTCTTTAGGCCTCACACCATCAAGGTAAGATGTTTAGAAGCTCAGCGTATCATGCTTAATGAGACCTACCTCTAGCTTGTTACATATTTCGATTTAGATCTTATTCTCATTGGACATATGTGCTTTCAGGCCTTCACCGCTCTGCCTCAGCTTTATGACCCCTTCAATAATGCTTAAATGCTTTGCTGTAGTAGTAGAATGCTTAGTAGTCAGTAGGCTGTAGTTCGTATACTCCAGAACTTAGAGCTTGTTACATAGTGTAGACAAGCTGTATAGTTAGTCCCGGAACCATCGTCCCTGACAGACTTCGAGACTTCTTGGGGCCAGCAGCATAAACAGATAAGCCTAGGAATAAGATATCAGACGCATTATTTTCTCATCTATTTAATAACTCAGAGCCATATAACATTGTGGGAACATTTTTTATAGTGATGAAGAGTTCACTCTGAATTCTTATCTTCTTTGACAAGCCATTCCTCAGTTCTGGTATTTAACTTATTAGTTGGAGCCACCTTTTGACCCTTACGGTATATTGTTGATAGGCTCACTTGTAATCTGAAACAGACATGATTTTGGTTGATTCTCATTATTGTACATAAAAGCTAAAAGGATTATTCTACTTCAAGATTTGCCTCAAGTGCTCGTATACATTCAATTAGTATAAGCAAAGTCAGTGGCTGAACCTAATAACCAGGTTCCTATTAATGAAATACTTCATAGATATAAGAATGTACATAAGATAGATTCAATACTCACATCAAGTACACGGACCCCTGTTAATACTGGCGGTATAGCTATACCCAAGGTAAGTCCTGCTGTATGATTGAACTCTTTATTGATATTAGTGGTTAAACCCCTCGTGCATTTCGCATTTTCCCCTCATAGGTACTGTAGCCAGCATTGATTGCAATCGTATCATCTTGTTGTATCGATACCGCAAATATCCTAACCCCACATTGCACACGCTTCACACTTCTCGTTCAGTTGCGTTCCATTGTTGTTCGGTGCACATACGAGTACACTAGAGTAGGTGTAAGATTTCTTACCAGGTTACGATATACCACAGTCAATAATTATTATACGTATATATGAATATATGAATAATTATTATATGCAAATGATACCACCAATCCGAGTTTCATTACATCACCAAGGAACCTTGAATACTAATACCCTCACCTGAATAAAAGGGAACCTTTCATCCCTTGAGATACTACTACCCCATTTGGGGTAGTAACAAGTGATTGTTGATTTGACTGAATGCTCCAACAATTGATGTCTCTTCTGATTTCGCTGATTATTTCAATGTCCTGGGCTCGAAGTGACCATTCTCAGTGTCGTGAATACTTTTCGTACCATTCACTCCACCTACTTGACTATGATCAATGTTTCTGTATCTGTCTAGAATGAATATGTATCAGAGACGAAATGCTTTCTTTCATTCGTAATTGAAATCGTGACAGTGACAATGATATTTTATTCCTTTCGTGAACTACAACTCTGCAACTGTGATGGACCAGAGGTATATTTCAGTAGTCGTTAGAATTGAATATTCCTAACTTATACAGGAGGAATCAGAACAATATGACCACAAGAAGGCGATGCTTTCTTGCCACTGCTATCTGGATCCATGTCTCTCCTGTGAACATCAAAGGAGGCAGGAAAAAGTTCAGAATTATTCATTTCTCCTTTCTTCATAGAGTGATGTACTAGTCGCCTTCAAGAAGTCTTCTGTTTTCGTCCAGAGGTATATCTCAGAAGTCGTTAGCATTGAATATCCACTTTCAACTTTGAATGGGCCCTCATATGGAGATTTAAGATCCATATTGGGACCGATTATTTTCTTGTTATACATCAATAGATTTGGGGCTAATATACTCCACTCAGATTTCGTTGCGTTTGCGGACAATATATCCATCTTGAAGTCTTCAACAAAAACATTATTATTGAAACAAGAAACTGAGAAATTACTGAACGCTGCTTGCGAGTTCTTCAATAACCACGATCTATATATCAATGCTCAGAAAACCCAAGTAATTCGTTTTCGTAACTATAAACAGACATCAGTTGATTCACAACTGGATTTCAATAATACCGTTTTGTCATATACATACACAGTTGTATTTCTTGGAATTGACTTCGATAAACACGTCAACTGGGTGTCACACTGTGAGGGTCTAATTTCGAAGTTGCACTCATCCTTTTATATGTTCAAGAACTTGAAAACTGTACTAGGTGTTGGCCAGCTCGTAAATATCTATCATGCACAAATTGAATCTCGTCTTCGATATGGAATCTGCTTTTGGGGCATCTCTACCAAGACACAATATGTATTCATAGCACATAAGGCAATTTTGAGGTGCATCTTCAACATACCGTGGACAAACTCTCGCAGGTTTATACATATTTGAAATTGCATGTTATATTTATAGCAACATAACCGATTTCAAACTTGATGAAGACATTCACAGCATGAATACACACCAGGAGAGCTCAATTCACACGCAAATTGGAAAATACAAGATAAATCAAAATGCACCTAATTATATAGGTGCCACGCATTTTCAATCACTCAAATATTGAATCAAGTTTGACGCTTGAAATGTTCAGAATGCGCCTCAAAACATTTTTGGTGCAAAATAGTTTTTATACTGGAAAATAAAGAGTATTCTAATCTATTCTATTCTCAAGCAGGCAAAGTGACAGAATATCTTAGGAATACGATAAAGACTTTCCGATGTTGAAATCCGGTAAGAATTTCCCTTCACACTTCTTCCAGGCTTAGGACTGGCAGTTTGGAAACTGGCGTGTTTAAAAATCTTCGTGGCTATAGCGGCCACTTACCTTGTCATCATTTTTTTCCTGTGCACAGGAATCAGAACTCGAACTCATCATCACCGAATAGTTTTTTCAACTTGAGTTTGAGTTTCTTACTCATTCTAGATGATGCAGATTCATCTGTCAAACGCCTTTTCCGGATCAATCCGCATCTGGGAGTCAACGGCAGTCCGGATTCTTTACAAACTCGATCCTCGATGATGTCCCACCATATTGGTACATCAGTTGTACCATCGAACCACAGATTATCTGCGGCTGGTCGGCATTTAGGTGGACTATGTGTGCGTGGAGCAGCTTTCCCACCTCTATGGTTCTCGCACAATGTATCTACTACGCCTTTTCTGCATTGCTTCAATATTTGTCGATCCTTACCATCATCTTCATTAGATGATGGCATCGATTCTGCCTCATATTTCGGTTCTTCTCCAGTTGTCGGAACTGATGTTGCTCTGATGTTACTCATTCTCACCTGAAAAGCAAGATTATGGAATTATCAGAATATATCACTTCAAACAATCACGAAAGAGTACACGGGGACACTGTCCACGAGAACGAATCAAGCGAACTGATTTGTCAAGAAACCTAGGCGCTAGTATTTATAGTTTACACGGATTACCGGCACACGGTAAAATCTACCTGGGGAATAAGGGATTAGGGTTGGATTTTATGACCCACCATCAAGAAAATGAAAAAAGATTACTATAATCCTTGCAAATTTGTTTTGGATCCATTAGATTTCTGAATCTGGTCAGGAGGCTCATATCGAAAACTTGAATTCATGCATCGAGTTTTCTGAAGCTGAATTTTTAGAAGTACTGTCTTGAGAGGAACGGTGTTTGGGAAGTGAAAACTTATTTCTTGCGAATGAGCAAGTACTAATTCTCTTCTAGTCAGGAGTTCCCCTATAGTATAAGTAGATAGGAAATGACAGAGTGAGAACAGATTTGAAGGATTCAAGCAGCCAATCATAGCGCTCCATTTGATTCCCCCTCAAGTAATCGTGCACTACGAATCATCAGACTAATTCATTTATATTTCATCAAGGCAAATATCTTCAATTGAGAACACGCGCAGAAACATTATATCAACATTCCCAATATATACGAGGTGTATATAAGGTGATTGAAGAATTATACAATAAAGGGCGTATTCATTTTGTCAGATAGAGAATCATGTTGGAGATTTGTGAGAATTCATCAGGGTGCTCAATCTTCGATAAATGCAAACGCATTCATCAAGCCAATTCAATATTCTCTCATCAGTCAGCATGAATCGTGACACTTCGAAATAATTGAGCTTATTTCGCGAATATCAGATGAAGAATTGCTTTCATAAGACTAGCACATATTTCATCAGAGAAAACATCTTCAACCAAACTGAAAATGCATACAGTGCGATCGGTGTTATCGTCCTTCGAATGATTTCTCCTTGAATGTTTGATGAATTGACTACGAAGGACTTGAGTGATTGTTGATTTGACTGAATGCTCCAACAATTGATGTCTCTTCTGATTTCGATGATTATTTCAATATCCTGGGCTCGAAGTGACCATTCTCAGTGTCGTGAATACTTTTCGTACCATTCACTCCACCTACTTGACTATGATCAATGTTTCTGTATGCGTCTAGAATGAATATGTATCAGAGACGAAATGCTTTTCATTCGTAATTGAAATCGTGACAGTGACAATGATATTTTTTTCCTTTCGTGAACTACAACTCTGCAACTGTGATGGACCAGAGGTATATTTCAGTAGTCGTTAGAATTGAATATTCCTAACTTATACAGGAGGAATCAGAACAATATGACCACAAGAAGGCGATGCTTTCTTGCCACTGCTATCTAGATCCATGTCTCTCCTGTGAACATCAAAGGAGGCAGGAAAAAGTTCAGAATTATTCATTTCTCCTTTCTTCATAGAGTGATGTACTAGTTGCCTTCAAGAAGTCTTCTGTTTTCGTCCAGAGGTATATCTCAGAAGTCGTTAGCATTGAATATCCACTTTCAACTTTGAATGGGCCCTCATATGGAGATTGAAGATCCATATTGGGACCGATTATTTTCCTGTTATACATCAATAGATTTGGGGCTAATATACTCCACTCAGATTTCGTTGCGTTTGCGGACGATATATCCATCTCAAAGTCTTCGACAAATACATTATTATTGAAACAAGAAACTGAGAAATTACTGGACGCTGTTTGCAAGTTCTTCAATAACCACGATCTATATATCAATGCTCAGAAAACCCAAGTAATTCGTTTTCGTAACTATAAACAGACATCAGTTGATTTACAACTGGATTTTAATAATACCGTTTTGTCATATACAGACACAGTTGTATTTCTTGGAATTGACTTCGATAAACACGTCAACTGGGTGTCACACTGTGAGGGTCTAATTTCGAAGTTGCACTCATCCTTTTATATGTTCAAGAACTTGAAAACAGTAATAGGTGTTGGCCAGCTCGTAAATATCTATCATGCACAAATTGAATCTCGTCTTCGATATGGAATCTGCTTGTGGGGCATCTCTACCAAGACACAATATGTATTTATAGCACAAAAGGCAATCTTGAGGTGCATTTTCAATATACCGTGGACAAACTCTCGCAGGTTTATACATATTTGAAATTGCATGTTATATTTATAGCAACATAACCGATTTCAAACTTGATGAAGACATTCACAGCATGAAAACACACCAGGAGAGCTCAATTCACACGCAAATTGGAAAATACAAGATAAATCAAAATGCACCTAACTATATAGGTGCCACGCATTTTCAATCACTGAAATATTGAATCAAGTTTGACGCTTGAAATGTTCAGAATGCGCCTCAAAACATTCTTGGTGCAAAATAGTTTTTATACTGGAAAATAAAGAGTATTCTAATCTATTCTATTCTATTCTCAAGCAGGCAAAGTGACAGAATATCTTAGGAATAAGATAAAGACTTTGCGATGTTGAAATCCGGTAAGAATTTCCCTTCACACTTCTTCCAGGCTTAGGACTGGCAGTTTGGAAACTGGCGTGTTTAAAAATCTTCGTGGCTATAGCGGCCACTTACCTTGTCATCATTTTTTTCCTGTGCACAGGAATCAGAACTCGAACTCATCATCACCAAATAGTTTTTTCAACTTGAGTTTGAGTTTCTTACTCATTCTAGATGATGCAGATTCATCTGTCAAACGCCTTTTCCGGATCAATCCGCATCTGGGCGTCAACGGCAGTCCGGATTCTTTACAAACTCGATCCTCGATGATGTCCCACCATATTGGTACATCAGTTGTACCATCGAACCACAGATTATCTGCGGCTGGTCGGCATTTAGGTGGACTATGTGTGCGTGGAGCAGCTTTCCCACCTCTATGGTTCTCGCACAATGTATCTACTACGCCTTTTCTGCATGGCTTCAATATTTGTCGATCCTTACCATCATCTCCATTAGATGATGGCATCGATTCTGCCTCATAGTTCGGTTCTTCTCCAGTTGTCGGAACTGATGTTGCTCTGATGTTACTCATTCTCACCTGAAAAGCAAGATTATGGAATTATCAGAATATATCACTTCAAACAATCACGAAAGAGTACACGGGGTCACTGTCCACGAGAAAAAATCAAGCGAACTGATTTGTCAAGAAACCTAGGCGCTAGTATTTATAGTTTGCACGGATTACCGGCACACGGTAAAACCTACCTGGGGAATAAAGGATTAGGGTTGGATTTTATGACCCACCATCAAGAAAATGAAAAAAGATTACTATAATCCTTGCAAATTTGTTTTGGATCCATTAGATTTCTGAGTCTGGTCAGGAGGCTCATATCGAAAACTTGAATTCATGCATCGAGTTTTCTGAAGCTGAATTTTTAGAAGTACTGTCTTGAGAGGAACGGTGTTTGGGAAGTGAAAACTTATTTCTTGCGAATGAGCAAGTACTAATTCTCTTCTAGTCAGGAGTTCCCCTATAGTATAAGTAGATAGGAAATGACAGAGTGAGAACAGATTTGAAGGATTCAAGCAGCCAATCATAGCGCTCCATTTGATTCCCCCTCAAGTAATCGTGCACTACGAATCATCAGACTAATTCATTTATATTTCATCAAGGCAAATATCTTCAATTGAGAACACGCGCAGAAACATTATATCAACATTCCCAATATATACGAGGTGTATATAAGGTGATTGAAGAATTATACAATAAAGGGCGTATTCATTTTGTCAGATAGAGAATCATGTTGGAGATTTGTGAGAATTCATCAGGGTGCTCAATCTTCGATAAATGCAAACGCATTCATCAAGCCAATTCAATATTCTCTCATCAGTCAGCATGAATCGTGACACTTCGAAATAATTGAGCTTATTTCGCGAATATCAGATGAAGAATTGCTTTCATAAGACTAGCACATATTTCATCAGAGAAAACATCTTCAACCAAACTGAAAATGCATACAGGGCGATCGGTGTTATCGTCCTTCGAATGATTTCTCCTTGAATGTTTGATGAATTGACTACGAAGGACTTGAGTGATTGTTGATTTGACTGAATGCTCCAACAATTGATGTCTCTTCTGATTTCGATGATTATTTCAATATCCTGGGCTCGAAGTGACCATTCTCAGTGTCGTGAATACTTTTCGTACCATTCACTCCACCTACTTGACTATGATCAATGTTTCTGTATGCGTCTAGAATGAATATGTATCAGAGACGAAATGCTTTTCATTCGTAATAAAAATCGAGACAGTGACAATGATATTTTTTTCCTTTCGTGAACTACAACTCTGCAACTGTGATGGACCAGAGGTATATTTCAGTAGTCGTTAGAATTGAATATTCCTAACTTATACAGGAGGAATCAGAACAATATGACCACAAGAAGGCGATGCTTTCTTGCCACTGCTATCTGGATCCATGTCTCTCCTGTGAACATCAAAGGGGCAGGAAAAAGTTCAGAATTATTCATTTCTCCTTTCTTCATAGAGTGATGTACTAGTTGCCTTCAAGAAGTCTTCTGTTTTCGTCCAGAGGTATATCTCAGAAGTCGTTAGCATTGAATATCCACTTTCAACTTTGAATGGGCCCTCATATGGAGATTGAAGATCCATATTGGGACCGATTATTTTCCTGTTATACATCAATAGATTTGGGGCTAATATACTCCACTCAGATTTCGTTGCGTTTGCGGACGATATATCCATCTCAAAGTCTTCGACAAATACATTATTATTGAAACAAGAAACTGAGAAATTACTGGACGCTGCTTGCAAGTTCTTCAATAACCACGATCTATATATCAATGCTCAGAAAACCCAAGTAATTCGTTTTCGTAACTATAAACAGACATCAGTTGATTTACAACTGGATTTTAATAATACCGTTTTGTCATATACAGACACAGTTGTATTTCTTGGAATTGACTTCGATAAACACGTCAACTGGGTGTCACACTGTGAGGGTCTAATTTCGAAGTTGCACTCATCCTTTTATATGTTCAAGAACTTGAAAACAGTAATAGGTGTTGGCCAGCTCGTAAATATCTATCATGCACAAATTGAATCTCGTCTTCGATATGGAATCTGCTTGTGGGGCATCTCTACCAAGACACAATATGTATTTATAGCACAAAAGGCAATCTTGAGGTGCATTTTCAATATACCGTGGACAAACTCTCGCAGGTTTATACATATTTGAAATTGCATGTTATATTTATAGCAACATAACCGATTTCAAACTTGATGAAGACATTCACAGCATGAAAACACACCAGGAGAGCTCAATTCACACGCAAATTGGAAAATACAAGATAAATCAAAATGCACCTAACTATATAGGTGCCACGCATTTTCAATCACTGAAATATTGAATCAAGTTTGACGCTTGAAATGTTCAGAATGCGCCTCAAAACATTCTTGGTGCAAAATAGTTTTTATACTGGAAAATAAAGAGTATTTTTATCTATTCTATTCTATTCTCAAGCAGGCAAAGTGACAGAATATCTTAGGAATAAGATAAAAGACTTTGCGATGTTGAAATCCGGTAAGAATTTCCCTTCACACTTCTTCCAGGCTTAGGACTGGCAGTTTGGAAACTGGCGTGTTTAAAAATCTTCGTGGCTATAGCGGCCACTTACCTTGTCATCATTTTTTTCCTGTGCACAGGAATCAGAACTCGAACTCATCATCACCAAATAGTTTTTTCAACTTGAGTTTGAGTTTCTTACTCATTCTAGATGATGCAGATTCATCTGTCAAACGCCTTTTCCGGATCAATCCGCATCTGGGCGTCAACGGCAGTCCGGATTCTTTACAAACTCGATCCTCGATGATGTCCCACCATATTGGTACATCAGTTGTACCATCGAACCACAGATTATCTGCGGCTGGTCGGCATTTAGGTGGACTATGTGTGCGTGGAGCAGCTTTCCCACCTCTATGGTTCTCGCACAATGTATCTACTACGCCTTTTCTGCATGGCTTCAATATTTGTCGATCCTTACCATCATCTTCATTAGATGATGGCATCGATTCTGCCTCATATTTCGGTTCTTCTCCAGTTGTCGGAACTGATGTTGCTCTGATGTTACTCATTCTCACCTGAAAAGCAAGATTATGGAATTATCAGAATATATCACTTCAAACAATCACGAAAGAGTACACGGGGTCACTGTCCACGAGAAAAAATCAAGCGAACTGATTTGTCAAGAAACCTAGGCGCTAGTATTTATAGTTTGCACGGATTACCGGCACACGGTAAAATCTACCTGGGGAATAAGGGATTAGGGTTGGATTTTATGACCCCCCATCAAGAAAATGAAAGAGGATTACTATAATCCTTGCAAATTTGTTTTGGGTCCATTAGATTTCTGAATCTGGTCAGGAGGCTCATATCGAAAACTCGAATTCATGCATCCAGTTTTCTGAAGCTGGATTTTTAGAAGTACTGTCTTGAGAGGAACGGTGTTTGGGAAGTGGAAACTTATTTCTTGCATAAGAGCAAGTACTAATTCTCCTTCAGTCAGGAGTTTCCCTATAGTATAAGTAGATAGTAAATGACAGAGTGAGAACAGATTTGAAGGATTCAAGCAGCCAATGATAGCGCTCCATTTGATTCCCCCTCAAGTAATCGTGCACTACGAATCATCAGACTAATTCATTCATAGTTCATCAAAGCAAATATCTTCAATTGAGAACACGCGCAAAAACATTATAATGACATTCCCAATATATACAAGGTGTATATGAGGTGATCGAAAAATTATACAATATAGGGCGTATTCATTTTGTCAGATAGAGAATCATGTTCGAGATTTGTGAGAATTCATCAGGGTGCTCAATCTTCGATAAATGCAGACGCATTCATCGAGCCAATTCATCATTCTCTCATTAGTCAACATACATCGTGACACTTCGAAATAATTGAGCTTATTTCGCGAATATCAGATGAAGAATTGCTTTCATAAGACTAGCACATAGTTCATCAGAGAAAACATCTTCGGTGTTATCGTCCTTCGAATGATTTCTCCTTGAATGTTTGATGGATTGACTACGAAGGACCTGAGTGATTGTTGATTTGACTGAATGCTCCAACAATTGATGTCTCTTCTGATTTCGCTGATTATTTCAATGTCCTGGGCTCGAAGTGACCATTCTCAGTGTCGTGAATACTTTTCGTACCATTCACTCCACCTACTTGACTATGATCAATGTTTCTGTATCTGTCTAGAATGAATATGTATCAGAGACGGAATGCTTTTCATTCGTGAATGAAATCGTGACAGTGACAATGATATTTTTTTTCCTTTCGTGAACAACTCTGCAACTGTGATGGACCAAAGGTATATTTCAGTAGTCGTTAGCATTGAATATTCCTAAATTATACTGGAGGAATCAGAACAATATGACCACAAGAAGGCGATGAAGATACACTGCTTTCTTGCCACTGCTATCTGGATCCATGTCTCTCCTGTGAACATCAAAGGAGGCAGGAAAAAGTTCAGAATTATTCATTTCTCCTTTCTTCATAGAGTGATGTACTAGTTGCCTTCAAGAAGTCTTCTGTTTTCGTCCAGAGGTATATCTCAGAAGTCGTTAGCATTGAATATTCACTTTCAACTTTGAATGGGCCCTCATATGGAGATTGAAGATCCATATTGGGACCGATTATTTTCCTGTTATACATCAATAGATTTGAAGCTAATATACTCCTCTCAGATTTCGTTGCGTATGCGGACAATATATCCATCTTAAAGTCTTCGACAAATACATTATTATTGAAACAAGAAACTGAGAAATTACTGAACGCTGCTTGCAAGTTCTTCAATGACCACCATCTATATATCAATGCTCAGATCACCCAAAAAATTCGTTTTCGTAACTATAAACAGACATCAGTTGATTTACAACTGGATTTCAATGATACCGTTTTGTCATATACAGACACAGTTGTATTTCTTGGAATTGACTTCGATAAACACGTCAACTGGGTGTCACACTGTGAGGGTCTAATTTCGAAGTTGCACTCATCCTTTTATATGTTCAAGAACTTGAAAACAGTACTAGGTGTTGGCCAGCTCGTAAATATCTATCATGCACAAATTGAATCTCGTCTTCGATATGGAATCTGCTTTTGGGGCATCTCTACCAAGACACAATATGTATTCATAGCACATAAGGCAATTTTGAGGTGCATTTTCAACATACCGTGGACAAACTCTCGCAGGTTTATACATATTTGAAATTGCATGTTATATTTATAGCAACATAACTGATTTCAAACTTGATGAATACATTCACAGCATGAAAACACACCAGGAGAGCTCAATTCACACGCAAATTGGAAAATACAAGATAAATCAAAATGCACCTAACTATAAAGGTGCCACGCATTTTCAATCACTGAAATATTGAATCAAGTTTGACGCTTGAAATGTTCAGAATGCGCCTCAAAACATTTTTGGTGCAAAATAGTTTTTATACTGAAAAATAAAGAGTATTCTAATCTATTCTATTCTATTCTCAAGCAGGCAAAGTGACAGAATATCTTAGGAATAAGATAAAGACTTTCCGATGTTGAAATCCGGTAAGAATTTCCCTTCACACTTCTTCCAGGCTTAGGACTGGCAGTTTGGAAACTGGCGTGTTTAAAAATCTTCGTGGCTATAGCGGCCACTTACCTTGTCATCATTTTTTTCCTGTGCACAGGAATCAGAACTCGAACTCATCATCACCGAATAATTTTTTCAACTTGAGTTTGAGTTTCTTTTTACTTCTAGATGATGCAGATTCATCTGTCAAACGCCTTTTCCGGATCAATCCGCATCTGGGCGTCAACGGCAGTCCGGATTCCTTACAAACTCGATCCTCGATGATGTCCCACCATATTGGTACATCAGTTGTACCATCGAACCACAGATTATCTGCGGCTGGTCGGCATTTAGGTGGACTATGTGTGCGTGGAGCAGCTTTCCCACCTCTCTGGTTCTCGCACAATATATCTACTACGCCTTTTCTGCATGGCTTCAATATTTGTCGATCCTTACCGTCATCTTCATTAGATGATGGCATCGATTCTGCCTCATATTTCGGTTCTTCTCCAGTTGTCGGAACTGATGTTGCTCTGATGTTACTCATTCTCACCTGAAAAGCAAGATTATGGAATTATCAAAATATATCACTTCAAGCAATCACGAAAGAGTACATGGGGTCACTGTCCACGAGAACGAATCAAGCGAACTGATTTGTCAAGAAACCTAGGCGCTAGTATTTATAGTTTACACGGATTACCGGCACACGGTAAAATCTACCTGGGGAATAAGGGATTAGGGTTGGATTTTATGACCCCCCATCAAGAAAATGAAAAAAGATTACTATAATCCTTGCAAATTTGTTTTGGATCCATTAGATTTCTGAATCTGGTCAGGAGGCTCATATCGAAAACTCGAATTGATGCATCGAGTTTTCTGAAGCTGGATTTTTAGAAGTACTGTCTTGAGAGGAACGGTGTTTGGGAAGTGAAAACTTATTTCTTGCGAAAGAGCTACACTGAAAAAAAAGATAGGGCTCATAGTTAATAAATATTTGTTTGGGTGCCTTTTATTTACAATGAATAAAGGGAAGAAAATTCTATTTTGTATTAGGTAATTTTATTTAATATTAGTAAACGCGATAATATGATTCATTAATAAAAAATTAATAGTTTGTTTGAGGTCGATATATTTATAATTAACAATATAAATTTATTCCTAATGAAACCGTTTGTTGGGTGATATTACCAAAACTGTATTCATTAATAATTTTAAGTTCATTTAAAGTGAATGAGTATTAGTGCCAGATAATAAATACTTATTCATTGAAAATACCGCGCTGACCATTATTATAAGATCTCCTCGATAGGTGCCGTGCACGGTGGCTTCGCTATAAAATGGGCCACGTGATGTCTCGTCATTGCTACGTCGTACGTCGGGGTCGAGTTTCGTTGTTTGTAGTTGTGTGGTGCCACGTGTATTGTGTGTTGTGTATAGCTTCTGTTATAAAAGTGTAAAAGTTATATACAAGTACCTATCTAACGCAGTTTATCAAGGCGGCTGTGTTGCGCCGTAATGGATCAGGTCCAGGAGCTGGAAAAGTTTCTGAATGACAACAGTTTTGTGGAATTGATAAATATATGTAAAGGTAATTTGGATTAGTATTATGGAATTGTTTATTGACTTTGTGACGGCATCAGATTCGTCACTATACAGCTGTTCGACTTTGAAATCGTCATTATTAGTGGAAATATAATTATAATGATGTTTCATGAATCCACCAGAATTAATTCCAATTCCTTCCATATTGAATTTTCGATTTCAGAAGGCTCATCTTGCGTCCTATTGGTTTATTAATAATTAATAATATTTTTTCATAACAAAAAAGCCCAATCTTTTATTCATAAATTTGATATCAAGCTATACATTAAATAATAATACCTGATTAGGTATCAACAACTTACTTATTTAATTAATATATCCTTTGTTTAACAGAAAATTGTATTTGTAGCAAATGGCGTCGATAGCATAACGACACTCAAAGAAATTGTTCGTGAACCTAACGAATATAAAGAATTAGTGCCCCAGTTAGGGCAAAGGATTAAGTTGAAATCCAAGCTGTTGCTTTTTGAACATTCCCAAGAACAGGCTAATAATATTATTATGTGAGTACCTACATGTCTATTTTGAATTTACAAATTGCAATTGGATAATATACGTAAATGTAGCATTACAGTCTTTTTTTTTAGATCTGACTATGACGACACCGATCATTATATTGAAGAATGTGAGCCACCCAATAAAATATATATTGTAGATATTGATCAGTCTACAGCAGGTCCCAGTCATATTGAGGAAAATGACGAATGTGGCTCAACATCTACCTCTTTCAAAGCCCCAAGTAGAACCATCAGTACTGAATCATCATTAGATGATTTTAATTTATCGGAATTATTGGGAAAAACTTCTATGGGCAGAGCAATAAAAGAGCTATATAAATTGAAACAATGTTTAAGTTCTAAGTGTCAATCGTATCTAGTGGAGATCGTGGTACAACACTTTATAAATGCAGTTCCATTTAGGTAAGACATTTTGTATAGTACTATTAGGTATATACTTTAGAGCTGTGCTACTTTTTTCAATCACCTCTAGATATCAAAAATTTTATTTTATGTAGGTTCTCATTTGAATTTGTTTTTTTTTTGTGTAATAGTCAATATGATTATTGTATATGCACTAGTGTAAAAAGAGTTCGTTTCGACGCACTCAAAAGAGTTGGTATATCACTACAATAATTGTTTCAAAAACGTGGCTGAATAACAATCTAAGTTTCGAATCAGATCTTCAGACGAGGTTTTTTTTATCATTTGAAGTGATTTGAATAAAAATGCATTCCTATAACGTTCCCAAAGTGTCTTTTTTGCATTTGTGTCTAAAGCACTTCCTGTTTGCACTCCTGTGAAAAAGTGTTACTTTTCGATTTTGATAGGTAGGTACAGTGGTGCAAAAAAAATGGTATGGATTCAAGCCTCTGAACGTTAATTATTATTGGTATTGACAGTTATATAAAATGATTATATAAAAATTGCTGTCAATGTAAAATCATATAATTGAAGGTTGTACCAGAGTTTTTGAAATTCAAAACAAGAAATCATAACAAAAAAAATCCAGTCTAGTATTCATCATCTCTGTTCCTTTGTTGAATTATAATATTTTCTCATTTTTATTTTTTTTTAAACAAAACTGTTTTTTATTACAGAAGATTGACTAATGAAGATTTTCGTAACATAGCAAAACTAATAGTTCAAGAATTCCCCAAAGAATTGCCTCAAGTATACTTTACTTCCCCAATAAAAAAACGGAATTCAAGAGACAACAGAAGTGGAATTGCTAGAGGCAAATTAGTTGACAAATTTAGGAATAGATTGACGTTTTTGAGAGAAGCTGGTATTTTGTCGTCTTCTAGATGTCCTTCAGAAATAAATGAAGATCATGATATTGCAGAAAATATTGAAGAAGGTAATACAGGGATAATTTTATCAATCTCCACAATGCACAATGAAATAAACTATGTCCCAATGGCCATCGACTATCAACATTTGGCTACGTCATCATGGTGGAATAGTTTTCTTTCATTGTGTTAGTTCAATAGTTTTGGTTTCGGTTTGATGAAACCGTCACAGTATGTTAATACTAGTTAATTAGCTCTATCAAACTTCATATATGTATCATACCATATCATTTGTTATTCAGGTGAGGATATCCACAAGGAAGATATCATTTGGTTAAGAAATAATCAGGAGCCATGGTCCGATGTAGTAGAAAAATGGAATAGTACTTATGACCACCGACAGAAAATTCTAAATCAAGATATCGATTTTCAAGAATTTTTGAACGTCTTTCCAATCATTCAAAATTCATTGGGACACAGCCTGATAGATCTTGACTTCAAAAAAAGATATCCTTGTCACAACAAACTCTATAAAAACTTTGAACCAGTTTTTTTCAAATTGCTGGAGTTGAAGAGAAACAAATTAAATCAAAGCGATGCCTTGGTGGTAGAGATAATAAACAGCAGCATTTCAACTGATAATGGTAAGTGTTTTAAATACTAGTTTACTAATTAGTTTGTATTGAATTAATTTCGTCCTTTGCAGACTTCAATACCTACATGAAATATTCTCATCAGCTAAATTATAATGAATGTTAAATATTTTTTTGTCTGTTTTGGTGTGGTAATTGAATGATAAAAACCCCCTTGAGTCCGGCCATGTTAAAATATTTTGACTGAAATTTCACACCCTAGTACCTAAGAACATCACTCAAATTGGTTAAAAAGATCTTTATGGGATGAAAAATATTTTTGGAGTATACTGCATAACATCCACATACCACATATTTCATCTAAATTGTTTTTTCAGAATCTCGTCACTATTTGATGCTTACATTACTACCAGCACTATTACCAGCCAGGACTTACAATAAACGTACTAGCCAAATTACGTTCTTCATCTGTCGTTTTTTCAGATGAAACTGACTACAACGAGTTAGTTTCTGTTTTGTCAGCTGATTTATTCAAATCGGCAAATTCAGAATACAAACGTTTTCAGCTTTTGGAAAAGTTTGATGTCCTCATTAAGCCTAAATCATTTTTCATTGGTAATTTATTGGATAATAAAAGCTCTTCTTCCGCGACTTCGGCAATTCTGAATGTAAAACAATGTGAGGGTCAAATAGTTCCACTGAGAATTGTGCTTCAAAAATTTTTAGCAATGCCAAATATTTTAGATCAAATGTTGAATTACATTAAAACTGAGGAAGCTTGTTCAGATCAAATATCAAGTATATTCAACAGCTACTTATGGAAATCTCTCAAGAATAAATACGAAAATAAAATAATTTTACCTTTATTTATGTACTATGATGATTTCGAAACAGGAAATCCTTTAGGTACTCAAGCAGGAGTTCACAAGTTAGGTGGAATATATATTTCATTTGCAGCTGTGGAACAAAAGTACGCGTCACGACTGGAAAATATTTTTCTATGGGGATTAATCTATTCTTCTGACAAGACAAGGTTTTCCAGTAGAGATGTATTCAGGCCTTTTCTAGAAGAACTAATGTTTTTAGAAACTGAAGGAATAACAGTTCACGATAAAAAAATTCATTTTGTAGTTCCATTGTTGTTAGGCGATAATTTAGGCATAAATTCAATTATCGGCATGACTGAGAGTTTTTCTTCAAATTATTTCTGTCGTGCCTGTTTTTCTCACAAAACAGAAACAAAAATTATGATCAAAGAGGATTTAAATACACTCAGAGATAGAAATAACTATGAAATACATTCTCAAGAAAAAAGTCACGGTATTAAAGAAGATTGTGTGTGGAATATTTTACCATATTTTCACAATACTGAAAATATACACTTTGATTTAATGCACGATTTATATGAGGGCGTTTGTAGATATGATTTTGGAAAAATATTAAAAGATTTTATATTTGAAAAGAAATACTTTACTATAAATACTCTTAACAATCGCATAAAATACTTCAACCATTCTGGTATCGATATTGGCAATAAAATACCTCCAATTCCTTTAAATCAGATAGATAAAGAATCAATTATAATGTCAGCAGCAGAAATGCATGCCTTTGTTACTTACTTTTCTATGGTAATAGGTGATTTAGTTGATATGTCGGACGAAACGTGGCATTTCTTTTTATTACTTTTTAACATTGTTCATATAACATCAAAAAATACCACCAATACGAGTGAATTGATATATTTACAATATTTGATTGCTGAACACAATCAACTTTACATTTCTCTTTTTGGTGGAAACTTAACACCAAAATTTCATTTTTTGGTACACTATTCTAGAGTTGTCAAAAATGTAGGGCCCCTTTCGAAACTTTCATCGATACGATATGAAGCTTTCCATAAAATTAGTAAGTCCAACAGTAATGTAACATCTTCACGAAAAAATCTTCCTTACACCTTAGCCATAAAACATCAGCTAAAACTAGCACACAGATTACTTCTAAACCGAGGATTTTCGGATAATATTGAAGTAGGTACTCATAATTCTTCGATTGGATGGACAGAAATCCGATCTTATCATTATAATATAAAAAATATTAAAGAATACTCCTCCATAAATTGGATAAAAATTAATGGAATAACATATAAAAAAGGCACAGTTTTTCAGATCAATCGTGATCAGTTTGGAGAACCAATATTTGGATTAATTGAAAATATAATGCATAATGAAGAACAACAAACTTATCTGATTTATAAACAAATTGTTTGCTATGGTATTGATAAACATTATGAAGCCTATCAGGTGCAACATGTTTTACCTCAAAATTGTGTTGTACCTTTAAATTATATACATTGGCCTTTTTTAACCCACATTCATACAACTGGAAATGGAAATAAATACATTTCTTGCATGAATCAAGAAATATAGGTTTAAATGTGCAATTATTAGTTAGTAATATTTATTATTTCCCGTCGTTTTTATTCATGAACAAATAATCGTTTTGTTACAGATTTGTCCACTTTTTTACCGAATATACCACTTAAGTTCAATTTTACAGGGTGTCAGAAATTCGGAGTGAAACGGAACACAATTTCCTTGGCTAAAAATAAGGTGAATAAACCTAATTTGCTTGTACCATATCGCATCATTTTGCAGGTAGAGATATTTAAAATAGCCAAAATCAATTTTTTCGAGAACTTCGGAGACCTTTACCAGTCAGTATATATGAAAATAAACTTGCCTTGTTTTGTGCCAAAGAATCTGTGGTCCTTCGTTTTACAGAGAATTTCGGGATATCCTGTATTTAACGTGTTATCCGTCTGATGTAAATGTATTCAATATTATTTCCTTTTTTTCCAAGATCTCGTTCAACCTTTAGTTCGAAAATTAGTTTAATTATATGTAACATGCATATACCACATATTTATATTGCTTTATTTTTAGAATGTACCTGTTTTTATTTTCTGTTTTTTTTATCAAAGTTTATTTTGCAATAAAATGTTGTCAGAGACAATATCTATTTGTTTATTTGCTGTTCAGCTTTAGTTGTATAGTAACCCTAATGTATTTTGAATCCTACACCCATCATTTATCTTCATATACTGGGTCGAAGAAATATATATGTACCAATTATGTTTTCATACGAAATAAATGAAATAAAAGAGAAAGAAGGAGTTTCGTGATCTTCGGTTGAAGTTTGGTCATTTTTATTCGGAAACTTGGCTTTTCAGTTATGTATAAAGCATAATACAAATGTCAAGTATCAAGTTTCAAGGAGGAATGAAAATAATCAAACTTCACTGAAATATGAAGAAACTGGCCCCAAGTGAGTAGAGTACCCTGTATCATCTATCCTTGAACATTTATTAACTATAAAAATATATACATATATATTTAATTATATAGAAAAAACACAAAAATTATTATGAATAATGCTCAACACATTATACACAAACCTTATTATTGATAAAAAAACATATAATTACTATATGAGGATATTTTTTTATTGATAATGAAATATGTAACGTTAATAAATATTCTTTATTCATTTGGAAAAAATGCTGAGGTTTGTTATGTACAAACGTTTATTTTCAATGAATAAAAAATATTAATAATAAAAATGTGCTTAGTAAATGGTAATGAAGTATAAAATATTAATGAATATCCTTTATTTATTATAAATAATGTTTTATTTACAGTTCATAAATCTATAGTGAGACCTATATGTATTGGAAATAAATCTGAATTAACTATTAATGAGGAATATTTAAATAATTTTAATGCATTATTTGTTTCTGATAAATAAACGTTTATTCCGCGATATTCGAATAAATAATTTATTAGATGTTAATTAATTTTGTTAACTATGAATAAACTGTTCTTTCAGTGTAGTACTAATTCTCCTTTAGTCAGGAGTTTCCCTATAGTATAAGTAGATAGGAAATGACAGAGTGAGAACAGATTTGAAGGATTCAAGCAGCCAATCATAGCGCTCCATTTGATTCCCCCTCAAGTAATCGTGCACTACGAATCATCAGACTAATTCATTCATATTTCATCAAGGCAAATATCTTCAATTGAGAACACGCGCAGAAACATTATATCAACATTCCCAATATATACGAGGTGTATATAAGGTGATTGAAGAATTATACAATAAAGGGCGTATTCATTTTGTCAGATAGAGAATCATGTTCGAGATTTGTGAGAATTCATCAGGGTGCTCAATCTTCGATAAATAAATTCAATATTCTCTCATCAGTCAGCATGAATCGTGACACTTCGAAATAATTGAGCTTATTTCGCGAATATCAGATGAAGAATTGCTTTCATAAGACTAGCACATATTTCATCAGAGAAAATATCTTCAACCAAACTGAAAATGCATACAGGGCGATCGGTGTTATCGTCCTTCGAATGATTTCTCATTGAATGTTTGATGAATTGACTACGAAGGACCTGAGTGATTGTTGATTTGACTGAATGCTCCAACAATTGATGTCTCTTCTGATTTCGATGATTATTTCAATATCCTGGGCTCGAAGTGACCATTCTCAGTGTCGTGAATACTTTTCGTACCATTCACTCCACCTACTTGACTATGATCAATGTTTCTGTATGCGTCTAGAATGTATATGTATCAGAGACGAAATGCTTTTTTTCATTCGTAATTGAAATCGTGACAGTGACAATGATATTTTTTTCCTTTCGTGAATTACAACTCTGCAACTGTGATGGACCAGAGGTATATTTCAGTAGTCGTTAGAATTGAATATTCCTAACTTATACAGGAGGAATCAGAACAATACGGATACGGTGTCACATGACGACCTGATAGACAAACTTTATAGGTACGGTATTCGTGGGCCAACATTAAACATTTTGCAAAATTATCTATCTCACAGAAAACAAAGCGTCAAAATCGACAGTGAACTCAGTTCTCAAAAAAAAAAACAGTTGGTGTCCCACAAGGCACAGTTTTGGGGCCGATATTATTTTTAGTGTATATAAACAGTATCGGCTGTATAAAATCTATTGATGACCTTATCTCATATGCAGACGACACGGCGATTATTTTTTCTGGCAAAACATGGCAACAAGTATATCAAAAAACATCAAATGGCTTGAAGGATATCCAGATATGGCTTAACTATAATCTCCTCAGGTTGAATCTGAATAAAACCAAATTTGTTTGCTTCACACTTCTTAAAAACGATCAGCCAATCGAAAACATCCTAGAAATACATACCTCTGAATGTCCACAGAAGAAACAATGTGATTGCCCTTCGATAAAAAAAGAATCGAAGATAAAATATCTTGGTGTAGTTCTCGATCAGCATATGAGATGGGACGAACATGCCCTATATGTTACAAAGCGACTCCGCCAGCTTACTTACAAAATGTACAATTTGAGAGAAGTCCTAAACATAAAAAATCTGATGACCGTATACAGATCCCTGGCAGAATCAGTTATTAGGTACTGTATCTCCGTATGGGGTGGTATATTTGACTGCAACCTGCACAGTCTCCAAGCCATGCAAAATACTATAATAAAGATTATTCTTCGAAAAAAAAAGCTTAACTCAACAGAACAGCTGTATAAAGAAACTAAATTATATAACATAAGATGTATATATATCTACCATTGTCTTATTTGGATGTATACTAATAAATATCTTTACCATAGCGAAAATATAAAGAATACTAGATCTACCGATAATCTGAACGTAATAATACCCATTTTCAAAAAAACTCATACACAACGAACAATTTTCTATTTCGGTCCCAAATTTTACAATACACTCGATCGCAGTTTGAAAGAAAACCGCTCCTTTAGCAAATATAAAACTGAAATAAAACAATTCATCAATCTTAACCATCTAACACTACTGAAGTTACTATAATAAAAAAAAAAAAAAAAAAAAAACTTACGTGTATGTATGTATGTATGTGTGTGTAAGTGTGTATATATGTGTATATGTATGTATATGTGTATGCGTATATATGTGTCTACACGTGTATGTAAATATGAGGATATATGAACGAACCTTAACGTGTAATATACATCTTTATATAAAGATATGGATCCTTACCACATCAACCATTCCCAAGAAAGGTGAGAGAGAATAAACTAGAATTAGTATCGATTTCAGCAGGAATTCCAATTATTCATATTTTCATTGTAAATAATATATTAATATGTATACCATTCATTTTATCTACCTAATATATATCCTAAATTATTCCAAGGAGCTGCACAAAACAAGCACCTTGAGTGCTTAGGTGAACCCTTGGAGTTATAAAGGATAACCGTCATAATTGTATGTATACAAATATCTTGTTATTATGGTTTACGAATAAATTGAATTGAATTGAATTGAAAAAAAAAAAAAAAAAAAAAAAAAAATATGACCACAAGAAGGCGATGCTTTCTTGCCACTGCTATCTGGATCCATGTCTCTCCTGTGAACATCAAAGGAGGCAGGAAAAAGTTCAGAATTATTCATTTCTCCTTTCTTCATAGAGTGATGTACTAGTCGCCTTCAAGAAGTCTTCTGTTTTCGTCCAGAGGTATATCTCAGAAGTCGTTAGCATTGAATATCCACTTTCAACTTTGAATGGGCCCTCATATGGAGATTGAAGATCCATATTGGGACCGATTATTTTCCTGTTATACATCAATAGATTTGGGGCTAATATACTCCACTCAGATTTCGTTGCGTTTGCGGACAATATATCCATCTTGAAGTCTTCAACAAATACATTATTATTGAAACAAGAAACTGAGAAATTACTGAACGCTGCTTGCGAGTTCTTCAATAACCACGATCTATATATCAATGCTCAGAAAACCCAAGTAATTCGTTTTCGTAACTATAAACAGACATCAGTTGATTCACAACTGGATTTCAATAATACCGTTTTGTCATATACATACACAGTTGTATTTCTTGGAATTGACTTCGATAAACACGTCAACTGGGTGTTACACTGTGAGGGTCTAATTTCGAAGTTGCACTCATCCTTTTATATGTTCAAGAACTTGAAAACAGTACTAGGTGTTGGCCAGCTCGTAAATATCTATTATGCACAAATTGAATCTCGTCTTCGATATGGAATCTGCTTGTGGGGCATCTCTACCAAGACACAATATGTATTTATAGCACAAAAGGCAATCTTGAGGTGCATTTTCAATATACCGTGGACAAACTCTCGCAGGTTTATACATATTTGAAATTGCATGTTATATTTATAGCAACATAACCGATTTCAAACTTGATGAAGACATTTACAGCATGAATACACACCAGGAGAGCTCAATTCACACGCAAATTGGAAAATACAAGATAAATCAAAATGCACCTAACTATATAGGTGCCACGCATTTTCAATCACTCAAATATTGAATCAAGTTTGACGCTTGAAATGTTCAGAATGCGCCTCAAAACATTTTTGGTGCAAAATAGTTTTTATACTGGAAAATAAAGAGTATTCTAATCTATTCTATTCTATTCTCAAGCAGGCAAAGTGACAGAATATCTTAGGAATAAGATAAAGACTTTCCGATGTTGAAATCCGGTAAGAATTTCCCTTCACACTTCTTCCAGGCTTAGGACTGGCAGTTTGGAAATTGGCGTGTTTAAAAAAACTTCGTGGCTATAGCGGCCACTTACCTTGTCATCATTTTTTTCCTGTGCACAGGAATCAGAACTCGAACTCATCATCACCGAATAATTTTTTCAACTTGAGTTTGAGTTTCTTTTTACTTCTAGATGATGCAGATTCATCTGTCAAACGCCTTTTCCGGATCAATCCGCATCTGGGCGTCAACGGCAGTCCGGATTCCTTACAAACTCGATCCTCGATGATGTCCCA
Organism: Gastrophysa polygoni; assembly: GCA_963576655.1. Taxonomy (NCBI): domain Eukaryota; kingdom Metazoa; phylum Arthropoda; class Insecta; order Coleoptera; family Chrysomelidae; genus Gastrophysa; species Gastrophysa polygoni. The sequence goes on along the minus strand of OY755085.1, from coordinate 22,403,858 downwards.
CCATATTGGTACATCAGTTGTACCATCGAACCACAGATTATCTGCGGCTGGTCGGCATTTAGGTGAACTACGTGTGCGTGGAGCAGCTTTCCCACCTCTCTGGTTCTCGCACAATGTATCTACTACGCCTTTTCTGCATGGCTTCAATATTTGTCGATCCTTACCATCATCTTCATTAGATGATGGCATCGATTCTGCCTCATATTTCGGTTCTTCTCCAGTTGTCGGAACTGATGTTGCTCTGATGTTACTCATTCTCACCTGAAAAGCAAGATTATGGAATTATCAGAATATATCACTTCAAACAATCACGAAAGAGTACACGGGGTCACTGTCCACGAGAAAAAATCAAGCGAACTGATTTGTCAAGAAACCTAGGCGCTAGTATTTATAGTTTGCACGGATTACCGGCACACGGTAAAACCTACCTGGGGAATAAAGGATTAGGGTTGGATTTTATGACCCACCATCAAGAAAATGAAAAAAGATTACTATAATCCTTGCAAATTTGTTTTGGATCCATTAGATTTCTGAATCTGGTCAGGAGGCTCATATCGAAAACTTGAATTCATGCATCGAGTTTTCTGAAGCTGAATTTTTAGAAGTACTGTCTTGAGAGGAACGGTGTTTGGGAAGTGAAAACTTATTTCTTGCGAATGAGCAAGTACTAATTCTCTTCTAGTCAGGAGTTCCCCTATAGTATAAGTAGATAGGAAATGACAGAGTGAGAACAGATTTGAAGGATTCAAGCAGCCAATGATAGCGCTCCATTTGATTCCCCCTCAAGTAATCGTGCACTACGAATCATCAGACTAATTCATTTATATTTCATCAAGGCAAATATCTTCAATTGAGAACACGCGCAGAAACATTATATCAACATTCCCAATATATACGAGGTGTATATAAGGTGATTGAAGAATTATACAATAAAGGGCGTATTCATTTTGTCAGATAGAGAATCATGTTCGAGATTTGTGAGAATTCATCAGGGTGCTCAATCTTCGATAAATGCAAACGCATTCATCAAGCCAATTCAATATTCTCTCATCAGTCAGCATGAATCGTGACACTTCGAAATAATTGAGCTTATTTCGCGAATATCAGATGAAGAATTGCTTTCATAAGACTAGCACATATTTCATCAGAGAAAACATCTTCAACCAAACTGAAAATGCATACAGGGCGATCGGTGTTATCGTCCTTCGAATGATTTCTCCTTGAATGTTTGATGAATTGACTACGAAGGACCTGAGTGATTGTTGATTTGACTGAATGCTCCAACAATTGATGTCTCTTCTGATTTCGATGATTATTTCAATATCCTGGGCTCGAAGTGACCATTCTCAGTGTCGTGAATACTTTTCGTACCATTCACTCCACCTACTTGACTATGATCAATGTTTCTGTATGCGTCTAGAATGAATATGTATCAGAGACGAAATGCTTTTCATTCGTAATTGAAATCGTGACAGTGACAATGATATTTTTTTCCTTTCGTGAACTACAACTCTGCAACTGTGATGGACCAGAGGTATATTTCAGTAGTCGTTAGAATTGAATATTCCTAACTTATACAGGAGGAATCAGAACAATATGACCACAAGAAGGCGATGCTTTCTTGCCACTGCTATCTGGATCCATGTCTCTCCTGTGAACATCAAAGGAGGCAGGAAAAAGTTCAGAATTATTCATTTCTCCTTTCTTCATAGAGTGATGTACTAGTTGCCTTCAAGAAGTCTTCTGTTTTCGTCCAGAGGTATATCTCAGAAGTCGTTAGCATTGAATATCCACTTTCAACTTTGAATGGGCCCTCATATGGAGATTGAAGATCCATATTGGGACCGATTATTTTCCTGTTATACATCAATAGATTTGGGGCTAATATACTCCACTCAGATTTCGTTGCGTTTGCGGACAATATATCCATCTTAAAGTCTTCGACAAATACATTATTATTGAAACAAGAAACTGAGAAATTACTGGACGCTGCTTGCAAGTTCTTCAATAACCACGATCTATATATCAATGCTCAGAAAACCCAAGTAATTCGTTTTCGTAACTATAAACAGACATCAGTTGATTTACAACTGGATTTTAATAATACCGTTTTGTCATATACAGACACAGTTGTATTTCTTGGAATTGACTTCGATAAACACGTCAACTGGGTGTCACACTGTGAGGGTCTAATTTCGAAGTTGCACTCATCCTTTTATATGTTCAAGAACTTGAAAACAGTAATAGGTGTTGGCCAGCTCGTAAATATCTATCATGCACAAATTGAATCTCGTCTTCGATATGGAATCTGCTTGTGGGGCATCTCTACCAAGACACAATATGTATTTATAGCACAAAAGGCAATCTTGAGGTGCATTTTCAATATACCGTGGACAAACTCTCGCAGGTTTATACATATTTGAAATTGCATGTTATATTTATAGCAACATAACCGATTTCAAACTTGATGAAGACATTCACAGCATGAAAACACACCAGGAGAGCTCAATTCACACGCAAATTGGAAAATACAAGATAAATCAAAATGCACCTAACTATATAGGTGCCACGCATTTTCAATCATTTATCTGAAAATATTGAATCAAGTTTGACGCTTGAAATGTTCAGAATGCGCCTCAAAACATTTTTGATGCAAAATAGTTTCTATACTGGAAAATAAAGAGTATTCTAATCTATTCTATTCTATTCTCAAGCAGGCAAAGTGACAGAATATCTTAGGAATAAGATAAAGACTTTGCGATGTTGAAATCCGGTAAGAATTTCCCTTCACACTTCTTCCAGGCTTAGGACTGGCAGTTTGGAAACTGGCGTGTTTAAAAATCTTCGTGGCTATAGCGGCCACTTACCTTGTCATCATTTTTTTCCTGTGCACAGGAATCAGAACTCGAACTCATCATCACCAAATAGTTTTTTCAACTTGAGTTTGAGTTTCTTACTCATTCTAGATGATGCAGATTCATCTGTCAAACGCCTTTTCCGGATCAATCCACATCTGGGCGTCAACGGCAGTCCGGATTCTTTACAAACTCGATCCTCGATGATGTCCCACCATATTGGTACATCAGTTGTACCATCGAACCACAGATTATCTGCGGCTGGTCGGCATTTAGGTGGACTATGTGTGCGTGGAGCAGCTTTCCCACCTCTATGGTTCTCGCACAATGTATCTACTACGCCTTTTCTGCATGGCTTCAATATTTGTCGATCCTTACCGTCATCTTCATTAGATGATGGCATCGATTCTGCCTCATATTTCGGTTCTTCTCCAGTTGTCGGAACTGATGTTGCTCTGATGTTACTCATTCTCACCTGAAAAGCAAGATTATGGAATTATCAGAATATATCACTTCAAACAATCACGAAAGAGTACACGGGGTCACCGTCCACGAGAAAAAATCAAGCGAACTGATTTGTCAAGAAACCTAGGCGCTAGTAATTATAGTTTGCACGGATTACCGGCACACGGTAAAATCTACCTGGGGAATAAGGGATTAGGGTTGGATTTTATGACCCCCCATCAAGAAAATGAAAGAGGATTACTATAATCCTTGCAAATTTGTTTTGGATCCATTAGATTTCTGAATCTGGTCAGGAGGCTCATATCGAAAACTCGAATTCATGCATCCAGTTTTCTGAAGCTGGATTTTTAGAAGTACTGTCTTGAGAGGAACGGTGTTTGGGAAGTGGAAACTTATTTCTTGCATAAGAGCAAGTACTAATTCTCCTTCAGTCAGGAGTTTCCCTATAGTATAAGTAGATAGTAAATGACAGAGTGAGAACAGATTTGAAGGAGTTTATTCCAACAATTGAGATGTTGAATAATCGATAGAATGGCCAGCACGAACTCCTGATCTCACATCATTACATTTCTTTTTATGGGAATATGTGAAGAGCATTCTGTATACAACTAAACCTTATGATCTGAATGATTCAGACGATTGCGATTAGGTCGATCACGCCTGATATGTTGAATAATGTTAGAAGACATTTCGCGGTGAACATTTTCTACAGTTTATTAGGTTTAGCATCACATTTTAGTTTTTGATTGTAATGAAAATAATTTAAGTTCCACATAATTTCATTTTATTCTCTGATTGTTGTGAAGAACTTGATGATAACATTTTTGAAAAGAGAATGAAGAGACTTTACAAACGATATGTCACAAGCCTTTTCCATTTGGAAAATTGAGGGTTGTACCTGTCATTCGAAAGGGGGTTGAAGGTATGAATTCCATTTCGACGTTAAAGAATGTCAATTTATGATATAAATTTGACGATAGTTCGGGATTTTTTATAAACATGTAGACAGTAACCGAAATAATGAATTTATTCCGTTTGACTTTTTACACACTGTGTATACATATTAAGTTTTAGGAGTCATTCATTTGGAGTACGAGATAAAGCAAATGTAAAAAGTAATTTGAAAATTTGTGTCACTATAAAGAGTGTATCTCAAACCATGACATTAATTTGTAGAAATAAAAATCATATGTGTCCTAACTTATATGTATGTTTTACTATAATTTGACATCTAATTCCATCAAAAGTAGTCCCTTGTTGCTCCCAACAAACATACAGAGTTTCCTCAAAATCGACAAGAAGACTTTTGAGTAATTGATTCCTATATAAACATTTACTCCCTGTTATTCGAAAAGGAAGCAAGTTAGGATCCACATTAATATGAACTTCTTCTCGTGAAATATGACTAGGTATCACCAACTCTTTGAGATACACCCTATATACAATAATCTAAAAACATACGAGATCTACAAAACTCAGGATATGCAGGATAAACATATCACTTGATGTCATAACAATTGATTAGCGCTATCTCATTGTTTATTGAAGAGTTGAATGTATAAACAAATTGAAAAAACATTATTTGTCTTGTTTCATTAATGGGAAAAAGCAATGATTGAACTGAACAGTTTTACAGTAATTACATTTCCATGTAGGTATCAAAATGGAGTTATACTGAATTGAAAATAAACACCAGAGAGTGGATTTTCTGGAATGATCCACGTTTTCCTGTGATTCGATAAAGTATAGTTGTGGAAGTTGTCAGGAAGTTCTATTCTGAAAATTTACACCGATTGAGTCATGACAAATGGCCAGAATATAGTAGTTAGCGACTTTAGATGTTCCATTGCCAGCGAAATAAGGGAGATAGATGAAGCTATTCCTGAATTTGTGACGTCCTATTTTAGGAGGAATATTGAAGCAATTTCATCTCTAGTCGGCACAAATTTTTTTTTTCATCTAGGGTGAATGCATAAGAAATCGTTTTATCGATAAATGACAAACCTTCTGGATTTTTCCTTTCTGGATTTCCTCTTCGTTTCTATAAAATTTGTATAGATTTTATTGGCCGCAAAGGTAAGAACGTAATTTATCAGATTCATTTCCACTCAGATACATGAAACCGTTATACAATATACACCAATACGATGCTATCAATTTTCACATTTATTGCGGTCATCTTCCATATGGGCACATAAATCCTTTCGAATGGAGTTCACGATCAAAGATTAAATTATTTCCACAAATAGGTTATCATCAATCATAACCGTGTAAAAAGTTATTTTACATTTCGAATAAGAACAACAGCTATGACCTACTTCTATTGTGTTGGCTAGCAAGCAGTTTTCCCATTATTTTATAGAACATTCTGATTGTGTGAAACGCAATTTGAATATTGCATGCTATGCTGAACCCTGGTGAAAATTGCACGACATTGCGAAAGTATAGCCGTTCTGATGGGCTCTTTGGAGTTCAACATGCCACAGACGATGTACAAGTCATATATTTTTTTTTTATTTACAGTCTAATTCTAAAAGGTCAACCTGAAAATAAAAATTGAAAACCTGATTAGATGCGATAAATTTCGAATTTAGATAATACTCTAGTGCACCCGATATTCATAATAGGTATGAATTTTACGTTACACGGAGAAAAATGTACAGTACGTTGATATATCACTAGAAATATGTAGATCCGTACCATAATTTCTGGTACTATCTATAGGGGACTGCAATAAATTATGGTACGTAAGCATCAGAAAACAATTGACCTCAGAGAAATATTGCTTCAAAAAAAAATTATTTTCTATATTGTGAAAATATTGTATATTCATTCACAGGTTGATCAAATTTGAATGAAAAATGCTCGAACAATGATTGAAGGTTCCATTTTGATCGCATAAAAGTGAAATTTTATCAAAAATAAATTGCAAACGGACCAAAACATCAAGATTAGGTACTCATGAACGCCATAAATTAGATAAATATAAAAAGTATTGAAATCTGGTCAGAGGCGTACTCAAAAATTGTTATATCGATTTTGTTTATCCCCAAGCAGATCTAAAAAATATGTACCACCCTGTATGTCGAACAAAATGTTATAATACGCTATTCAAGCATTCTGGTTCCCTTAGTGTAACTGAAATCTGCAGGGTGGTAAAATAACTCGAAATTTTCCGTATATACGTACACTGTCAGTTTTTTCAGCTTTTTGTGGGATTTTCTCTCCTCGTTTCTAAAAAATAAATGAAGAAGTTATTGAAAACCATTTAAATATATTTGTAGGAAGGACAGATTTTGTGGTCTGCCCCAAAATATATTTAAATAATTTTTGATAGCTTCTACTTCATTTATTTTTCAGAAACGAGGAGAGAAAATCCCACAAAAAGCTGAAAAATGAATGTACCACCTCCTCGAAAAACTTACAGACAGTATGTACATTTTCAGGCTCGTGACATGAACGGCAAAGTTGTGGAATTCTTTGCCTAGTAAAGTTTCTCCTGATGCTCACGAGTTTCAAACTTTGGAGAGAAATTCCAATATCTTCCTTCTCTCCCAAAATTCTAACATTGACTAATCGACAGATATTTCTCAGGCCTCTCGTGAACCTACAACTCCTGTATTTTTTTTCCATCTATATATCACAAATAGCAGAGCAGCTTTCTTACTTTGTCAGATTATTAGTCCCTCTGTATTTTGTCTCAGAAAATGGCATGATTTATTTACTTACTATATTTATTTTCGGGAGCAGATATTCACTGTATGGAAAAAGTTTAGCTAATTTTTATGCAGGACAGTTCAGAATAAGAGGGATCTTGTATCATGAAAACGAAGCATATTTGCAGAGAGACGTTGTGTTATATCCGTCCATAGTTCATCATTTTCGCCTTCAAATTGAGACACCCTGTCTGATAAAAGCAGGTATCCGAATCGAAAATTGAAACGTTCGGCTTCTAATTAGAAATAGGTACACAACTATGAATGGTGATTACTATAATGAGTGAAATGAGCTTTTAATGCGATTAAAGTCCGCTACACGTTCCAAGCACATTAAACGGGCGGCCAGTGAAGAGCCCCAGGTCTAGTCTAGACACAGTCCCTTTTTGTCCCTTTTCCCAGGAAACAGGAGTTCGTTGTCTCCGCAACGGTTTTCCTGACCCCGAATTTTTGCGACAATTTCCTGTTTATGTTGATTGCCATTCGGAGAAATCGACAGTGAAATGGCGAGGCAGCAGTGAAACTGGAAATCACCAGAAGAATGTCGTTGCGGCGATGACGAGATGAATCCCCAGCTGTTTTTGGGTTTTCCTGGTGAAATGCATCACAACCGAAGTAACCGGTTCGTCAGAATTATCGCCTATTGCGAAATAATAAATGCCGGGAAGTTTTCTCTAGTTTTTTTTTGGGATTTTCTTCCCTTGTTTATATATAGAAATTGGAAATATAAATATTTGCATTTTCCCAAAAGTCACAAAAATATTCTTTTTATTATACTTCTTTGGAAAAACCTTATTTTCATGTCATAAAAAAAATATTTTTCGTGCGCTGAATGGATTAAAATTACATTATATTGATGGCCTCAGAATAGAAATAAACAGTGAAATGACATGTAATGAAATACATATTTGAAATTGCATGTTATATTTATAGCAACATAACTGATTTCCAACTTGATGAATACATTCACAGCATGAAAACACACCAGGAGAGCTCAATTCACACGCAAATTGGAAAATACAAGATAAATCAAAATGCACCTAACTATAAAGGTGCCACGCATTTTCAATCACTGAAATATTGAATCAAGTTTGACGCTTGAAATGTTCAGAATGCGCCTCAAAACATTTTTGGTGCAAAATAGTTTTTATACTGGAAAATAAAGAGTATTCTAATCTATTCTATTCTATTCTCAAGCAGGCAAAGTGACAGAATATCTTAGGAATAAGATAAAGACTTTCCGATGTTGAAATCCGGTAAGAATTTCCCTTCACACTTCTTCCAGGCTTAGGACTGGCAGTTTGGAAACTGGCGTGTTTAAAAATCTTCGTGGCTATAGCGGCCACTTACCTTGTCATCATTTTTTTCCTGTGCACAGGAATCAGAACTCGAACTCATCATCACCGAATAATTTTTTCAACTTGAGTGAGTTTCTTTTTACTTCTAGATGATGCAGATTCATCTGTCAAACGCCTTTTCCGGATCAATCCGCATCTGGGCGTCAACGGCAGTCCGGATTCCTTACAAACTCGATCCTCGATGATGTCCCACCATATTGGTACATCAGTTGTACCATCGAACCACAGATTATATGCGGCTGGTCGGCATTTAGGTGGACTATGTGTGCGTGGAGCAGCTTTCCCACCTCTCTGGTTCTCGCACAATATATCTACTACGCCTTTTCTGCATGGCTTCAATATTTGTCGATCCTTACCGTCATCTTCATTAGATGATGGCATCGATTCTGCCTCATATTTCGGTTCTTCTCCAGTTGTCGGAACTGATGTTGCTCTGATGTTACTCATTCTCACCTGAAAAGCAAGATTATGGAATTATCAAAATATATCACTTCAAGCAATCACGAAAGAGTACACGGGGTCACTGTCCACGAGAACGAATCAAGCGAACTGATTTGTCAAGAAACCTAGGCGCTAGTATTTATAGTTTGCACGGATTACCGACACACGGTAAAATCTACCTGGGGAACAAAGGATTAGGGTTGGATTTTATGACCCCCCATCAAGAAAATGAAAAAGGATTACTATAATCCTTGCAAATTTGTTTTGGATCCATTAGATTTCTGAATCTGGTCAGGAGGCTCATATCGAAAACTTGAATTCATGCATCGAGTTTTCTGAAGCTGAATTTTTAGAAGTACTGTCTTGAGAGGAACGGTGTTTGGGAAGTGAAAACTTATTTCTTGCGAAAGAACAAGTACTAATTCTCTTCTAGTCAGGAGTTTCCCTATAGTATAAGTAGATAGGAAATGACAGAGTGATAACAGATTTGAAGGATTCAAGCAGCCTATCATAGCGCTCCATTTGATTCCCCCTCGAGTAATCGTACACTACGAATCATCAGACTAATTCATTCATATTTCATCAAGGCAAATATCTTCAATTGAGAACACGCGCAGAAACATTATATCAACATTCCCAATATATACGAGGTGTATATAAGGTGATTGAAGAATTATACAATAAAGGGCGTATTCATTTTGTCAGATAGAGAATCATGTTCGAGATTTGTGAGAATTCATCAGGGTGCTCAATCTTCGATAAATGCAAACGCATTCATCAAGCCAATTCAATATTCTCTCATTGGTCAGCATGAATCGTGACACTTCGAAATAATTGAGCTTATTTCGCGAATATCAGATGAAGAATTGCTTTCATAAGACTAGCACATATTTCATCAGAGAAAACATCTTCAACCAAACTGAAAATGCATACGGGGCGATCGGTGTTATCGTCCTTCGAATGATTTCTCATTGAATGTTTGATGAATTGACTACGAAGGACCTGAGTGATTGTTGATTTGACTGAATGCTCCAACAATTGATGTCTCTTCTGATTTCGATGATTATTTCAATATCCTGGGCTCGAAGTGACCATTCTCAGTGTCGTGAATACTTTTCGTACCATTCACTCCACCTACTTGACTATGATCAATGTTTCTGTATGCGTCTAGAATGAATATGTACGAAATGCTTTTCATTCGTAATTGAAATCGTGACAGTGACAATGATATTTTTTTCCTTTCGTGAACTACAACTCTGCAACTGTGATGGACCAGAGGTATATTTCAGTAGTCGTTAGAATTGAATATTCCTATCTTATACAGGAGGAATCAGAACAATATGACCACAAGAAGGCGATGCTTTCTTGCCACTGCTATCTGGATCCATGTCTCTCCTGTGAACATCAAAGGAGGCAGGAAAAAGTTCAGAATTATTCATTTCTCCTTTCTTCATAGAGTGATGTACTAGTTGCCTTCAAGAAGTCTTCTGTTTTCGTCCAGAGGTATATCTCAGAAGTCGTTAGCATTGAATATCCACTTTCAACTTTGAATGGGCCATCATATGGAGATTGAAGATCCATATTGGGACCGATTATTTTCCTGTTATACATCAATAGATTTGGGGCTAATATACTCCACTCAGATTTCGTTGCGTTTGCGGACGATATATCCATCTTAAAATCTTCGACAAATACATTATTATTGAAACGGGAAACTGAGAAATTACTGGACGCTGCTTGCAAGTTCTTCAATAACCACGATCTATATATCAATGCTCAGAAAACCCAAGTAATTCGTTTTCGTAACTATAAGCAGACATCAGTTGATTTACAACTGGATTTTAATAATACCGTTTTGTCATATACAAACACAGTTGTATTTCTTGGAATTGACTTCGATAAACACGTCAACTGGGTGTCACACTGTGAGGGTCTAATTTCGAAGTTGCACTCATCCTTTTATATGTTCAAGAACTTGAAAACAGTAATACCTAGGCGCTAGTATTTATGGTTTACACGGATTACCGGCACACGGTAAAATCTACCTGGGGAATAAGGGATTAGGGTTGGATTTTATGACCCCCCATCAAGAAAATGAAAAAAGATTACTATAATCCTTGCAAATTTGTTTTGGATCCATTAGATTTCTGAATCTGGTCAGGAGGCTCATATCGAAAACTCGAATTGATGCATCGAGTTTTCTGAAGCTGGATTTTTAGAAGTACTGTCTTGAGAGGAACGGTGTTTGGGAAGTGAAAACTTATCTCTTGCGAAAGAGCTAGTACTAATTCTCCTTTAGTCAGGAGTTTCCCTATAGTATAAGTAGATAGGAAATGACAGAGTGAGAACAGATTTGAAGGATTCAAGCAGCCAATCATAGCGCTCCATTTGATTCCCCCTCAAGTAATCGTGCACTACGAATCATCAGACTAATTCATTCATATTTCATCAAGGCAAATATCTTCAATTGAGAACACGCGCAGAAACATTATATCAACATTCCCAATATATACGAGGTGTATATAAGGTGATTGAAGAATTATACAATGAAGGGCGTATTCATTCTGTCAGATAGAGAATGTTCGAGATTTGTGAGAATTCATCAGGGTGCTCAATCTTCGATAAATAAATTCAATATTTTCTCATCAGTCAGCATGAATCGTGACACTTCGAAATAATTGAGCTTATTTCGCGAATATCAGATGAAGAATTGCTTTCATAAGACTAGCACATATTTCATCAGAGAAAATATCTTCAACCAAACTGAAAATGCATACAGGGCGATCGGTGTTATCGTCCTTCGAATGATTTCTCATTGAATGTTTGATGAATTGACTACGAAGGACCTGAGTGATTGTTGATTTGACTGAATGCTCCAACAATTGATGTCTCTTCTGATTTCGATGATTATTTCAATATCCTGGGCTCGAAGTGACCATTCTCAGTGTCGTGAATACTTTTCGTACCATTCACTCCACCTACTTGACTATGATCAATGTTTCTGTATGCGTCTAGAATGAATATGTATCAGAGACGAAATGCTTTTTTTCATTCGTAATTGAAATCGTGACAGTGACAATGATATTTTTTTCCTTTCGTGAACTACAACTCTGCAACTGTGATGGACCAGAGGTATATTTCAGTAGTCGTTAGAATTGAATATTCCTAACTTATACAGGAGGAATCAGAACAATATGACCACAAGAAGGCGATGCTTTCTTGCCACTGCTATCTGGATCCATGTCTCTCCTGTGAACATCAAAGGAGGCAGGAAAAAGTTCAGAATTATTCATTTCTCCTTTCTTCATAGAGTGATGTACTAGTCGCCTTCAAGAAGTCTTCTGTTTTCGTCCAGAGGTATATCTCAGAAGTCGTTAGCATTGAATATCCACTTTCAACTTTGAATGGGCCCTCATATGGAGATTGAAGATCCATATTGGGACCGATTATTTTCCTGTTATACATCAATAGATTTGGGGCTAATATACTCCACTCAGATTTCGTTGCGTTTGCGGACAATATATCCATCTTGAAGTCTTCAACAAATACATTATTATTGAAACAAGAAACTGAGAAATTACTGAATGCTGCTTGCGAGTTCTTCAATAACCACGATCTATATATCAATGCTCAGAAAACCCAAGTAATTCGTTTTCGTAACTATAAACAGACATCAGTTGATTCACAACTGGATTTCAATAATACCGTTTTGTCATATACATACACAGTTGTATTTCTTGGAATTGACTTCGATAAACACGTCAACTGGGTGTCACACTGTGAGGGTCTAATTTCGAAGTTGCACTCATCCTTTTATATGTTCAAGAACTTGAAAACAGTACTAGGTGTTGGCCAGCTCGTAAATATCTATTATGCACAAATTGAATCTCGTCTTCGATATGGAATCTGCTTGTGGGGCATCTCTACCAAGACACAATATGTATTTATAGCACAAAAGGCAATCTTGAGGTGCATTTTCAATATACCGTGGACAAACTCTCGCAGGTTTATACATATTTGAAATTGCATGTTATATTTATAGCAACATAACCGATTTCAAACTTGATGAAGACATTCACAGCATGAATACACACCAGGAGAGCTCAATTCACACGCAAATTGGAAAATACAAGATAAATCAAAATGCACCTAACTATATAGGTGCCACGCATTTTCAATCACTGAAACATTGAATCAAGTTTGACGCTTGAAATGTTCAGAATGCGCCTCAAAACATTTTTGGTGCAAAATAGTTTTTATATTGGAAGATAAAGAGTATTCTAATCTATTCTATTCTATTCTCAAGCAGGCAAAGTGACAGAATATCTTAGGAATACGATAAAGACTTTCCGATGTTGAAATCCGGTAAGAATTTCCCTTCACACTTCTTCCAGGCTTAGGACTGGCAGTTTGGAAACTGGCGTGTTTAAAAATCTTCGTGGCTATAGCGGCCACTTACCTTGTCATCATTTTTTTCCTGTGCACAGGAATCAGAACTCGAACTCATCATCACCGAATAGTTTTTTCAACTTGAGTTTGAGTTTCTTACTCATTCTAGATGATGCAGATTCATCTGTCAAACGCCTTTTCCGGATCAATCCGCATCTGGGCGTCAACGGCAGTCCGGATTCTTTACAAACTCGATCCTCGATGATGTCCCACCATATTGGTACATCAGTTGTACCATCGAACCACAGATTATCTGCGGCTGGTCGGCATTTAGGTGGACTATGTGTGCGTGGAGCAGCTTTCCCACCTCTATGGTTCTCGCACAATGTATCTACTACGCCTTTTCTGCATGGCTTCAATATTTGTCGATTCTTACCATCATCTTCATTAGATGATGGCATCGATTCTGCCTCATATTTCGGTTCTTCTCCAGTTGTCGGAACTGATGTTGCTCTGATGTTACTCATTCTCACCTGAAAAGCAAGATTATGGAATTATCAGAATATATCACTTCAAACAATCACGAAAGAGTACACGGGGACACTGTCCACGAGAACGAATCAAGCGAACTGATTTGTCAAGAAACCTAGGCGCTAGTATTTATAGTTTACACGGATTATCGGCACACGGTAAAATCTACCTGGGGAATAAGGGATTAGGGTTGGATTTTATGACCCCCCATCAAGAAAATGAAAGAGGATTACTATAATCCTTGCAAATTTGTTTTGGATCCATTAGATTTCTGAATCTGGTCAGGAGGCTCATATCGAAAACTCGAATTCATGCATCCAGTTTTCTGAAGCTGGATTTTTAGAAGTACTGTCTTGAGAGGAACGGTGTTTGGGAAGTGGAAACTTATTTCTTGCATAAGAGCAAGTACTAATTCTCCTTTAGTCAGGAGTTTCCCTATAGTATGAGTAGATAGTAAATGACAGAGTGAGAACAGATTTGAAGGATTCAAGCAGCCAATGATAGCGCTCCATTTGATTCCCCCTCAAGTAATCGTGCACTACGAATCATCAGACTAATTCATTCATATTTCATCAAGGCAAATATCTTCAATTGAGAACACGCGCAGAAACATTAAAATGACATTCCCAATATATACAAGGTGTATATGAGGTGATCGAAAAATTATACAATACAGGGCGTATTCATTTTGTCAGATAGAGAATCATGTTCGAGATTTGTGAGAATTCATCAGGGTGCTCGATCTTCGATAAATGCAGACGCATTCATCAAGCCAATTCATCATTCTCTCATTAGTCAACATACATCGTGACACTTCGAAATAATTGAGCTTATTTCGCGAATATCAGATGAAGAATTGCTTTCATAAGACTAGCACATATTTCATCAGAGAAAACATCTTCGGTGTTATCGTCTTTCGAATGATTTCTCCTTGAATGTTTGATGGATTGACTACGAAGGACCTGAGTGATTGTTGATTTGACTGAATGCTCCAACAATTGATGTCTCTTCTGATTTCGCTGATTATTTCAATATCCTGGGCTCGAAGTGACCATTCTCAGTGTCGTGAATACTTTTCGTACCATTCACTCCACCTACTTGACTATGATCAATGTTTCTGTATCTGTCTAGAATGAATATGTATCAGAGACGGAATGCTGTTCATTCGTAAATGAAATCGTGACAGTGACAATGATATTTTTTTTCCTTTCGTGAACAACTCTGCAACTGTGATGGACCAGAGGTATATTTCAGTAGTCGTTAGCATTGAATATTCCTAAATTATACTGGAGGAATCAGAACAATATGACCACAAGAAGGCGATGAAGATACACTGCTTTCTTGCCACTGCTATCTGGATCCATGTCTCTCCTGTGAACATCAAAGGAGGCAGGAAAAAGTTCAGAATTATTTATTTCTCCTTTCTTCATAGAGTGATGTACTAGTTGCCTTCAAGAAGTCTTCTGTTTTCGTCCAGAGGTATATCTCAGAAGTCGTTAGCATTGAATATTCACTTTCAACTTTGAATGGGCCCTCATATGGAGATTGAAGATCCATATTGGGACCGATTATTTTCCTGTTATACATCAATAGATTTGAAGCTAATATACTCCTCTCAGATTTCGTTGCGTATGCGGACAATATATCCATCTTAAAGTCTTCGACAAATACATTATTATTGAAACAAGAAACTGAGAAATTACTGAACGCTGCTTGCAAGTTCTTCAATAACCACTATCTATATATCAATGCTCAGATCACCCAAAATATTCGTTTTCGTAACTATAAACAGACATCAGTTGATTTACAACTGGATTTCAATGATACCGTTTTGTCATATACAGACACAGTTGTATTTCTTGGAATTGACTTCGATAAACACGTCAACTGGGTGTCACACTGTGAGGGTCTAATTTCGAAGTTGCACTCATCCTTTTATATGTTCAAGAACTTGAAAACAGTACTAGGTGTTGGCCAGCTCGTAAATATCTATCATGCACAAATTGAATCTCGTCTTCGATATGGAATCTGCTTTTGGGGCATCTCTACCAAGACACAATATGTATTCATAGCACATAAGGCAATTTTGAGGTGCATTTTCAACATACCGTGGACAAACTCTCGCAGGTTTATACATATTTGAAATTGCATGTTATATTTATAGCAACATAACTGATTTCAAACTTGATGAATACATTCACAGCATGAAAACACACCAGGAGAGCTCAATTCACACGCAAATTGGGAAATACAAGATAAATCAAAATGCACCTAACTATATAGGTGCCACGCATTTTCAATCACTGAAATATTGAATCAAGTTTGACGCTTGAAATGTTCAGAATGCGCCTCAAAACATTTTTGGTGCAAAATAGATTTTATACTGGAAAATAAAGAGTATTCTAATCTATTCTATTCTATTCTCAAGCAGGCAAAGTGACAGAATATCTTAGGAATAAGATAAAGACTTTCCGATGTTGAAATCCGGTAAGAATTTCCCTTCACACTTCTTCCAGGCTTAGGACTGGCAGTTTGGAAACTGGCGTGTTTAAAAAAACTTCGTGGCTATAGCGGCCACTTACCTTGTCATCATTTTTTTCCTGTGCACAGGAATCAGAACTCGAACTCATCATCACCGAATAATTTTTTCAACTTGAGTTTGAGTTTCTTTTTACTTCTAGATGATGCAGATTCATCTGTCAAACGCCTTTTCCGGATCAATCCGCATCTGGGCGTCAACGGCAGTCCGGATTCTTTACAAACTCGATCCTCGATGATGTCCCACCATATTGGTACATCAGTTGTACCATCGAACCACAGATTATCTGCGGCTTTTATATGTTCAAGAACTTGAAAACAGTAATACCTAGGCGCTAGTATTTATGGTTTACACGGATTACCGGCACACGGTAAAATCTACCTGGGGAATAAGGGATTAGGGTTGGATTTTATGACCCCCCATCAAGAAAATGAAAAAAGATTACTATAATCCTTGCAAATTTGTTTTGGATCCATTAGATTTCTGAATCTGGTCAGGAGGCTCATATCGAAAACTCGAATTGATGCATCGAGTTTTCTGAAGCTGGATTTTTAGAAGTACTGTCTTGAGAGGAACGGTGTTTGGGAAGTGAAAACTTATCTCTTGCGAAAGAGCTAGTACTAATTCTCCTTTAGTCAGGAGTTTCCCTATAGTATAAGTAGATAGGAAATGACAGAGTGAGAACAGATTTGAAGGATTCAAGCAGCCAATCATAGCGCTCCATTTGATTCCCCCTCAAGTAATCGTGCACTACGAATCATCAGACTAATTCATTCATATTTCATCAAGGCAAATATCTTCAATTGAGAACACGCGCAGAAACATTATATCAACATTCCCAATACATTATTATTGAAACAAGAAACTGAGAAATTACTGAATGCTGCTTGCGAGTTCTTCAATAACCACGATCTATATATCAATGCTCAGAAAACCCAAGTAATTCGTTTTCGTAACTATAAACAGACATCAGTTGATTCACAACTGGATTTCAATAATACCGTTTTGTCATATACATACACAGTTGTATTTCTTGGAATTGACTTCGATAAACACGTCAACTGGGTGTCACACTGTGAGGGTCTAATTTCGAAGTTGCACTCATCCTTTTATATGTTCAAGAACTTGAAAACAGTACTAGGTGTTGGCCAGCTCGTAAATATCTATTATGCACAAATTGAATCTCGTCTTCGATATGGAATCTGCTTGTGGGGCATCTCTACCAAGACACAATATGTATTTATAGCACAAAAGGCAATCTTGAGGTGCATTTTCAATATACCGTGGACAAACTCTCGCAGGTTTATACATATTTGAAATTGCATGTTATATTTATAGCAACATAACCGATTTCAAACTTGATGAAGACATTCACAGCATGAATACACACCAGGAGAGCTCAATTCACACGCAAATTGGAAAATACAAGATAAATCAAAATGCACCTAACTATATAGGTGCCACGCATTTTCAATCACTGAAACATTGAATCAAGTTTGACGCTTGAAATGTTCAGAATGCGCCTCAAAACATTTTTGGTGCAAAATAGTTTTTATATTGGAAGATAAAGAGTATTCTAATCTATTCTATTCTATTCTCAAGCAGGCAAAGTGACAGAATATCTTAGGAATACGATAAAGACTTTCCGATGTTGAAATCCGGTAAGAATTTCCCTTCACACTTCTTCCAGGCTTAGGACTGGCAGTTTGGAAACTGGCGTGTTTAAAAATCTTCGTGGCTATAGCGGCCACTTACCTTGTCATCATTTTTTTCCTGTGCACAGGAATCAGAACTCGAACTCATCATCACCGAATAGTTTTTTCAACTTGAGTTTGAGTTTCTTACTCATTCTAGATGATGCAGATTCATCTGTCAAACGCCTTTTCCGGATCAATCCGCATCTGGGCGTCAACGGCAGTCCGGATTCTTTACAAACTCGATCCTCGATGATGTCCCACCATATTGGTACATCAGTTGTACCATCGAACCACAGATTATCTGCGGCTGGTCGGCATTTAGGTGGACTATGTGTGCGTGGAGCAGCTTTCCCACCTCTATGGTTCTCGCACAATGTATCTACTACGCCTTTTCTGCATGGCTTCAATATTTGTCGATTCTTACCATCATCTTCATTAGATGATGGCATCGATTCTGCCTCATATTTCGGTTCTTCTCCAGTTGTCGGAACTGATGTTGCTCTGATGTTACTCATTCTCACCTGAAAAGCAAGATTATGGAATTATCAGAATATATCACTTCAAACAATCACGAAAGAGTACACGGGGACACTGTCCACGAGAACGAATCAAGCGAACTGATTTGTCAAGAAACCTAGGCGCTAGTATTTATAGTTTACACGGATTATCGGCACACGGTAAAATCTACCTGGGGAATAAGGGATTAGGGTTGGATTTTATGACCCCCCATCAAGAAAATGAAAGAGGATTACTATAATCCTTGCAAATTTGTTTTGGATCCATTAGATTTCTGAATCTGGTCAGGAGGCTCATATCGAAAACTCGAATTCATGCATCCAGTTTTCTGAAGCTGGATTTTTAGAAGTACTGTCTTGAGAGGAACGGTGTTTGGGAAGTGGAAACTTATTTCTTGCATAAGAGCAAGTACTAATTCTCCTTTAGTCAGGAGTTTCCCTATAGTATGAGTAGATAGTAAATGACAGAGTGAGAACAGATTTGAAGGATTCAAGCAGCCAATGATAGCGCTCCATTTGATTCCCCCTCAAGTAATCGTGCACTACGAATCATCAGACTAATTCATTCATATTTCATCAAGGCAAATATCTTCAATTGAGAACACGCGCAGAAACATTAAAATGACATTCCCAATATATACAAGGTGTATATGAGGTGATCGAAAAATTATACAATACAGGGCGTATTCATTTTGTCAGATAGAGAATCATGTTCGAGATTTGTGAGAATTCATCAGGGTGCTCGATCTTCGATAAATGCAGACGCATTCATCAAGCCAATTCATCATTCTCTCATTAGTCAACATACATCGTGACACTTCGAAATAATTGAGCTTATTTCGCGAATATCAGATGAAGAATTGCTTTCATAAGACTAGCACATATTTCATCAGAGAAAACATCTTCGGTGTTATCGTCTTTCGAATGATTTCTCCTTGAATGTTTGATGGATTGACTACGAAGGACCTGAGTGATTGTTGATTTGACTGAATGCTCCAACAATTGATGTCTCTTCTGATTTCGCTGATTATTTCAATATCCTGGGCTCGAAGTGACCATTCTCAGTGTCGTGAATACTTTTCGTACCATTCACTCCACCTACTTGACTATGATCAATGTTTCTGTATCTGTCTAGAATGAATATGTATCAGAGACGGAATGCTGTTCATTCGTAAATGAAATCGTGACAGTGACAATGATATTTTTTTTCCTTTCGTGAACAACTCTGCAACTGTGATGGACCAGAGGTATATTTCAGTAGTCGTTAGCATTGAATATTCCTAAATTATACTGGAGGAATCAGAACAATATGACCACAAGAAGGCGATGAAGATACACTGCTTTCTTGCCACTGCTATCTGGATCCATGTCTCTCCTGTGAACATCAAAGGAGGCAGGAAAAAGTTCAGAATTATTTATTTCTCCTTTCTTCATAGAGTGATGTACTAGTTGCCTTCAAGAAGTCTTCTGTTTTCGTCCAGAGGTATATCTCAGAAGTCGTTAGCATTGAATATTCACTTTCAACTTTGAATGGGCCCTCATATGGAGATTGAAGATCCATATTGGGACCGATTATTTTCCTGTTATACATCAATAGATTTGAAGCTAATATACTCCTCTCAGATTTCGTTGCGTATGCGGACAATATATCCATCTTAAAGTCTTCGACAAATACATTATTATTGAAATAAGAAACTGAGAAATTACTGAACGCTGCTTGCAAGTTCTTCAATAACCACTATCTATATATCAATGCTCAGATCACCCAAAATATTCGTTTTCGTAACTATAAACAGACATCAGTTGATTTACAACTGGATTTCAATGATACCGTTTTGTCATATACAGACACAGTTGTATTTCTTGGAATTGACTTCGATAAACACGTCAACTGGGTGTCACACTGTGAGGGTCTAATTTCGAAGTTGCACTCATCCTTTTATATGTTCAAGAACTTGAAAACAGTACTAGGTGTTGGCCAGCTCGTAAATATCTATCATGCACAAATTGAATCTCGTCTTCGATATGGAATCTGCTTTTGGGGCATCTCTACCAAGACACAATATGTATTCATAGCACATAAGGCAATTTTGAGGTGCATTTTCAACATACCGTGGACAAACTCTCGCAGGTTTATACATATTTGAAATTGCATGTTATATTTATAGCAACATAACTGATTTCAAACTTGATGAATACATTCACAGCATGAAAACACACCAGGAGAGCTCAATTCACACGCAAATTGGGAAATACAAGATAAATCAAAATGCACCTAACTATATAGGTGCCACGCATTTTCAATCACTGAAATATTGAATCAAGTTTGACGCTTGAAATGTTCAGAATGCGCCTCAAAACATTTTTGGTGCAAAATAGATTTTATACTGGAAAATAAAGAGTATTCTAATCTATTCTATTCTATTCTCAAGCAGGCAAAGTGACAGAATATCTTAGGAATAAGATAAAGACTTTCCGATGTTGAAATCCGGTAAGAATTTCCCTTCACACTTCTTCCAGGCTTAGGACTGGCAGTTTGGAAACTGGCGTGTTTAAAAAAACTTCGTGGCTATAGCGGCCACTTACCTTGTCATCATTTTTTTCCTGTGCACAGGAATCAGAACTCGAACTCATCATCACCGAATAATTTTTTCAACTTGAGTTTGAGTTTCTTTTTACTTCTAGATGATGCAGATTCATCTGTCAAACGCCTTTTCCGGATCAATCCGCATCTGGGCGTCAACGGCAGTCCGGATTCTTTACAAACTCGATCCTCGATGATGTCCCACCATATTGGTACATCAGTTGTACCATCGAACCACAGATTATCTGCGGCTGGTCGGCATTTAGGTGGACTATGTGTGCGTGGAGCAGCTTTCCCACCTCTATGGTTCTCGCACAATGTATCTACTACGCCTTTTCTGCATGGCTTCAATATTTGTCGATCCTTACCGTCATCTTCATTAGATGATGGCATCGATTCTGCCTCATATTTCGGTTCTTCTCCAGTTGTCGGAACTGATGTTGCTCTGATGTTACTCATTCTCACCTGAAAAGCAAGATTATGGAATTATCAAAATATATCACTTCAAGCAATCACGAAAGAGTACACGGGGTCACTGTCCACGAGAACGAATCAAGCGAACTGATTTGTCAAGAAACCTAGGCGCTAGTATTTATAGTTTACACGGATTACCGGCACACGGTAAAATCTACCTGGGAAATAAGAGATTAGGGTTGGATTTTATGACCCCCCATCAAGAAAATGAAAAAAGATTACTATAATCCTTGCAAATTTGTTTTGGATCCATTAGATTTCTGAATCTGGTCAGGATGCTCATATCGAAAACTCGAATTGATGCATCGAGTTTTCTGAAGCTGGATTTTTAGAAGTACTGTCTTGAGAAACGGTGTTTGGGAAGTGAAAACTTATTTCTTGCGAAATAGCTAGTACTAATTCTCCTTTAGTCAGGAGTTTCCCTATAGTATAAGTAGATAGGAAATGACAGAGTGAGAACAGATTTGAAGGATTCAAGCAGCCAATCATAGCGCTCCATTTGATTCCCTCTCAAGTAATCGTGCACTACGAATCATCAGACTAATTCATTCATATTTCATCAAGGCAAATATCTTCAATTGAGAACACGCGCAGAAACATTATATCAACATTCCCAATATATACGAGGTGTATATAAGGTGATTGAAGAATTATACAATAAAGGGCGTATTCATTTTGTCAGATAGAGAATCATGTTCGAGATTTGTGAGAATTCATCAGGGTGCTCAATCTTCGATAAATAAATTCAATATTCTCTCATCAGTCAGCATGAATCGTGACACATCGAAATAATTGAGCTTATTTCGCGAATATCAGATGAAGAATTGCTTTCATAAGACTAGCACATATTTCATCAGAGAAAACATCTTCAACCAAACTGAAAATGCATACAGGGCGATCGGTGTTATCGTCCTTCGAATGATTTCTCCTTGAATGTTTGATGAATTGACTACGAAGGACCTGAGTGATTGTTGATTTGACTGAATGCTCCAACAATTGATGTCTCTTCTGATTTCGATGATTATTTCAATATCCTGGGCTCGAAGTGACCATTCTCAGTGTCGTGAATACTTTTCGTACCATTCACTCCACCTACTTGACTATGATCAATCTTTCTGTATGCGTCTAGAATGAATATGTATCAGAGACGAAATGCTTTTCATTCGTAATTGAAATCGTGACAGTGACAATGATATTTTTTTCCTTTCGTGAACTACAACTCTGCAACTGTGATGGACCAGAGGTATATTTCAGTAGTCGTTAGAATTGAATATTCCTAACTTATACAGGAGGAATCAGAACAATATGACCACAAGAAGGCGATGCTTTCTTGCCACTGCTATCTGGATCCATGTCTCTCCTGTGAACATCAAAGGAGGCAGGAAAATGTTCAGAATTATTCATTTCTCCTTTCTTCATAGAGTGATGTACTAGTTGCCTTCAAGAAGTCTTCTGTTTTCGCCCAGAGGTATATCTCAGAAGTCGTTAGCATTGAATATTCACTTTCAACTTTGAATGGGCCCTCATATGGAGATTGAAGATCCATATTGGGACCGATTATTTTCCTGTTATACATCAATAGATTTGGGGCTAATATACTCCACTCAGATTTCGTTGCGTTTGCGGACGATATATCCATCTTAAAGTCTTCGACAAATACATTATTATTGAAACAAGAAACTGAGAAATTACTGGACGCTGCTTGCAAGTTCTTCAATAACCACGATCTATATATCAATGCTCAGAAAACCCAAGTAATTCGTTTTCGTAACTATAAACAGACATCAGTTGATTTACAACTGGATTTTAATAATACCGTTTTGTCATATACAGACACAGTTGTATTTCTTGGAATTGACTTCGATAAACACGTCAACTGGGTGTCACACTGTGAGGGTCTAATTTCGAAGTTGCACTCATCCTTTTATATGTTCAAGAACTTGAAAACAGTAATAGGTGTTGGCCAGCTCGTAAATATCTATCATGCACAAATTGAATCTCGTCTTCGATATGGAATCTGCTTGTGGGGCATCTCTACCAAGACACAATATGTATTCATAGCACATGAGGCAATTTTGAGGTGCATTTTCAACATACCGTGGACAAACTCTCGCAGGTTTATACATATTTGAAATTGCATGTTATATTTATAGCAACATAACTGATTTCAAACTTGATGAATACATTCACAGCATGAAAACACACCAGGAGAGCTCAATTCACACGCAAATTGGAAAATACAAGATAAATCAAAATGCACCTAACTATAAAGGTGCCACGCATTTTCAATCACTGAAATATTGAATCAAGTTTGACGCTTGAAATGTTCAGAATGCGCCTCAAAACATTCTTGGTGCAAAATAGTTTTTATACTGGAAAATAAAGAGTATTCTAATCTATTCTATTCTCAAGCAGGCAAAGTGACAGAATATCTTAGGAATAAGATAAAGACTTTCCGATGTTGAAATCCGGTAAGAATTTCCCTTCACACTTCTTCCAGGCTTAGGACTGGCAGTTTGGAAACTGGCGTGTTTAAAAAAACTTCGTGGCTATAGCGGCCACTTACCTTGTCATCATTTTTTTCCTGTGCACAGGAATCAGAACTCGAACTCATCATCACCGAATAATTTTGAATGATAATGAAGAATTGCTTTCATAAGACTAGCACATATTTCATCAGAGAAAACATCTTCAACCAAACTGAAAATGCATACAGGGCGATCGGTGTTATCGTCCTTCGAATGATTTCTCCTTGAATGTTTGATGAATTGACTACGAAGGACCTGAGTGATTGTTGATTTGACTGAATGCTCCAACAATTGATGTCTCTTCTGATTTCGATGATTATTTCAATATCCTGGGCTCGAAGTGACCATTCTCAGTGTCGTGAATACTTTTCGTACCATTCACTCCACCTACTTGACTATGATCAATGTTTCTGTATGCGTCTAGAATGAATATGTATCAGAGACGAAATGCTTTTCATTCGTAATTGAAATCGTGACAGTGACAATGATATTTTTTTCCTTTCGTGAACTACAACTCTGCAACTGTGATGGACCAGAGGTATATTTCAGTAGTCGTTAGAATTGAATATTCCTAACTTATACAGGAGGAATCAGAACAATATGACCACAAGAAGGCGATGCTTTCTTGCCACTGCTATCTGGATCCATGTCTCACGAAAGAGTACATGGGGTCACTGTCCACGAGAAAAAATCAAGCGAACTGATTTGTCAAGAAACCTAGGCGCTAGTATTTATAGTTTGCACGGATTACCGGCACACGGTAAAATCTACCTGGGGAATAAGGGATTAGGGTTGGATTTTATGACCCCCCATCAAGAAAATGAAAGAGGATTACTATAATCCTTGCAAATTTGTTTTGGATCCATTAGATTTCTGAATCTGGTCAGGAGGCTCATATGGAAAACTCGAATTCATGCATCCAGTTTTCTGAAGCTGGATTTTTAGAAGTACTGTCTTGAGAGGAACGGTGTTTGGGAAGTGGAAACTTATTTCTTGCATAAGAGCAAGTACTAATTCTCCTTTAGTCAGGAGTTTCCCTATAGTATAAGTAGATAGTAAATGACAGAGTGAGAACAGATTTGAAGGATTCAAGCAGCCAATGATAGCGCTCCATTTGATTCCCCCTCAAGTAATCGTGCACTACGAATCATCAGACTAATTCATTCATATTTCATCAAGGCAAATATCTTCAATTGAGAACACGCGCAGAAACATTATAATGACATTCCCGATATATACAAGGTGTATATGAGGTGATCGAAAAATTATACAATACAGGGCGTATTCATTTTGTCAGATAGAGAATCATGTTCGAGATTTGTGAGAATTCATCAGGGTGCTCTATCTTCGATAAATGCAGACGCATTCATCGAGCCAATTCATCATTCTCTCATTAGTCAACATACATCGTGACACTTCGAAATAATTGAGCTTATTTCGCGAATATCAGATGAAGAATTGCTTTCATAAGACTAGCACATATTTCATCAGAGAAAACATCTTCGGTGTTATCGTCCTTCGAATGATTTCTCCTTGAATGTTTGATGGATTGACTACGAAGGACCTGAGTGATTGTTGATTTGACTGAATGCTCCAACAATTGATGTCTCTTCTGATTTCGCTGATTATTTCAATGTCCTGGGCTCGAAGTGACCATTCTCAGTGTCGTGAATACTTTTCGTACCATCCACTCCACCTACTTGACTATGATCAATGTTTCTGTATCTGTCTAGAATGAATATGTATCAGAGACGGAATGCTTTTCATTCGTAAATGAAATCGTGACAGTGACAATGATATTTTTTTTCCTTTCGTGAACAACTCTGCAACTGTGATGGACCAGAGGTATATTTCAGTAGTCGTTAGCATTGAATATTCCTAAATTATACTGGAGGAATCAGAACAATATGACCACAAGAAGGCGATGAAGATACACTGCTTTCTTGCCACTGCTATCTGGATCCATGTCTCTCCTGTGAACATCAAAGGAGGCAGGAAAAAGTTCAGAATTATTTATTTCTCCCTTCTTCATAGAGTGATGTACTAGTTGCCTTCAAGAAGTCTTCTGTTTTCGTCCAGAGGTATATCTCAGAAGTCGTTAGCATTGAATATTCACTTTCAACTTTGAATGGGCCCTCATATGGAGATTGAAGATCCATATTGGGACCGATTATTTTCCTGTTATACATCAATAGATTTGAAGCTAATATACTCCTCTCAGATTTCGTTGCGTATGCGGACAATATATCCATCTTAAAGTCTTCGACAAATACATTATTATTGAAACAAGAAACTGAGAAATTACTGAACGCTGCTTGCAAGTTCTTCAATGACCACTATAAATATATCAATGCTCAGATCACCCAAAAAATTCGTTTTCGTAACTATAAACAGACATCAGTTGATTTACAACTGGATTTCAATGATACCGTTTTGTCATATACAGACACAGTTGTATTTCTTGGAATTGACTTCGATAAACACGTCAACTGGGTGTCACACTGTGAGGGTCTAATTTCGAAGTTGCACTCATCCTTTTATATGTTCAAGAACTTGAAAACAGTACTAGGTGTTGGCCAGCTCGTAAATATCTATCATGCACAAATTGAATCTCGTCTTCGATATGGAATCTGCTTTTGGGGCATCTCTACCAAGACACAATATGTATTCATAGCACATAAGGCAATTTTGAGGTGCATTTTCAACATACCGTGGACAAACTCTCGCAGGTTTATACATATTTGAAATTGCATGTTATATTTATAGCAACATAACTGATTTCAAACTTGATGAATACATTCACAGCATGAAAACACACCAGGAGAGCTCAATTCACACGCAAATTGGAAAATACAAGATAAATCAAAATGCACCTAACTATAAAGGTGCCACGCATTTTCAATCACTGAAATATTGAATCAAGTTTGACGCTTGAAATGTTCAGAATGCGCCTCAAAACATTCTTGGTGCAAAATAGTTTTTATACTGGAAAATAAAGAGTATTCTAATCTATTCTATTCTCAAGCAGGCAAAGTGACAGAATATCTTAGGAATAAGATAAAGACTTTCCGATGTTGAAATCCGGTAAGAATTTCCCTTCACACTTCTTCCAGGCTTAGGACTGGCAGTTTGGAAACTGGCGTGTTTAAAAAAACTTCGTGGCTATAGCGGCCACTTACCTTGTCATCATTTTTTTCCTGTGCACAGGAATCAGAACTCGAACTCATCATCACCGAATAATTTTTTCAACTTGAGTTTGAGTTTCTTTTCACTTCTAGATGATGCAGATTCATCTGTCAAACGCCTTTTCCGGATCAATCCGCATCTGGGCGTCAACGGCAGTCCGGATTCCTTACAAACTCGATCCTCGATGATGTCCCACCATATTGGTACATCAGTTGTACCATCGAACCACAGATTATCTGCGGCTGGTCGGCATTTAGGTGAATTACGTGTGCGTGGAGCAGCTTTCCCACCTCTCTGGTTCTCGCACAATGTATCTACTACGCCTTTTCTGCATGGCTTCAATATTTGTCGATCCTTACCGTCATCTTCATTATATGATGGCATCGATTCTGCCTCATATTTCGGTTCTTCTCCAGTTCTCGGAACTGATGTTGCTCTGATGTTACTCATTCTCACCTGAAAAGCAAGATTATGGAATTATCAAAATATATCACTTCAAGCAATCACGAAAGAGTACACGGGGTCACTGTCCACGAGAACGAATCAAGCGGACTGATTTGTCAAGAAACCTAGGCGCTAGTATTTATAGTTTGCACGGATTACCGGCACACGGTAAAACCTACCTGGGGAATAAAGGATTAGGGTTGGATTTTATGACCCACCATCAAGAAAATGAAAAAAGATTACTATAATCCTTGCAAATTTGTTTTGGATCCATTAGATTTCTGAATCTGGTCAGGAGGCTCATATCGAAAACTTGAATTCATGCATCGAGTTTTCTGAAGCTGAATTTTTAGAAGTACTGTCTTGAGAGGAACGGTGTTTGGGAAGTGAAAACTTATTTCTTGCGAATGAGCAAGTACTAATTCTCTTCTAGTCAGGAGTTCCCCTATAGTATAAGTAGATAGGAAATGACAGAGTGAGAACAGATTTGAAGGATTCAAGCAGCCAATGATAGCGCTCCATTTGATTCCCCCTCAAGTAATCGTGCACTACGAATCATCAGACTAATTCATTCATATTTCATCAAGGCAAATATCTTCAATTGAGAACACGCGCAGAAACATTATAATGACATTCCCAATATATACAAGGTGTATATGAGGTGATCGAAAAATTATACAATACAGGGCGTATTCATTTTGTCAGATAGAGAATCATGTTCGAGATTTGTGAGAATTCATCAGGGTGCTCTATCTTCGATAAATGCAGACGCATTCATCGAGCCAATTCATCATTCTCTCATTAGTCAACATACATCGTGACACTTCGAAATAATTGAGCTTATTTCGCGAATATCAGATGAAGAATTGCTTTCATAAGACTAGCACATATTTCATCAGAGAAAACATCTTCGGTGTTATCGTCCTTCGAATGATTTCTCCTTGAATGTTTGATGGATTGACTACGAAGGACCTGAGTGATTGTTGATTTGACTGAATGCTCCAACAATTGATGTCTCTTCTGATTTCGCTGATTATTTCAATGTCCTGGGCTCGAAGTGACCATTCTCAGTGTCGTGAATACTTTTCGTACCATCCACTCCACCTACTTGACTATGATCAATGTTTCTGTATCTGTCTAGAATGAATATGTATCAGAGACGGAATGCTTTTCATTCGTAAATGAAATCGTGACAGTGACAATGATATTTTTTTTCCTTTCGTGAACAACTCTGCAACTGTGATGGACCAGAGGTATATTTCAGTAGTCGTTAGCATTGAATATTCCTAAATTATACTGCAGGAATCAGAACAATATGACCACAAGAAGGCGATGAAGATACACTGCTTTCTTGCCACTGCTATCTGGATCCATGTCTCTCCTGTGAACATCAAAGGAGGCAGGAAAAAGTTCAGAATTATTTATTTCTCCCTTCTTCATAGAGTGATGTACTAGTTGCCTTCAAGAAGTCTTCTGTTTTCGTCCAGAGGTATATCTCAGAAGTCGTTAGCATTGAATATTCACTTTCAACTTTGAATAGGCCCTCATATGGAGATTGAAGATCCATATTGGGACCGATTATTTTCCTGTTATACATCAATAGATTTGAAGCTAATATACTCCTCTCAGATTTCGTTGCGTATGCGGACAATATATCCATCTTAAAGTCTTCGACAAATACATTATTATTGAAACAAGAAACTGAGAAATTACTGAACGCTGCTTGCAAGTTCTTCAATGACCACTATAAATATATCAATGCTCAGATCACCCAAAAAATTCGTTTTCGTAACTATAAACAGACATCAGTTGATTTACAACTGGATTTCAATGATACCGTTTTGTCATATACAGACACAGTTGTATTTCTTGGAATTGACTTCGATAAACACGTCAACTGGGTGTCACACTGTGAGGGTCTAATTTCGAAGTTGCACTCATCCTTTTATATGTTCAAGAACTTGAAAACAGTACTAGGTGTTGGCCAGCTCGTAAATATCTATCATGCACAAATTGAATCTCGTCTTCGATATGGAATCTGCTTTTGGGGCATCTCTACCAAGACACAATATGTATTCATAGCACATAAGGCAATTTTGAGGTGCATTTTCAACATACCGTGGACAAACTCTCGCAGGTTTATACATATTTGAAATTGCATGTTATATTTATAGCAACATAACTGATTTCAAACTTGATGAATACATTCACAGCATGAAAACACACCAGGAGAGCTCAATTCACACGCAAATTGGAAAATACAAGATAAATCAAAATGCACCTAACTATAAAGGTGCCACGCATTTTCAATCACTGAAATATTGAATCAAGTTTGACGCTTGAAATGTTCAGAATGCGCCTCAAAACATTTTTGGTGCAAAATAGTTTTTATACTGGAAAATAAAGAGTATTCTAATCTATTCTATTCTATTCTCGAGCAGGCAAAGTGACAGAATATCTTAGGAATAAGATAAAGACTTTCCGATGTTGAAATCCGGTAAGAATTTCCCTTCACACTTCTTCCAGGCTTAGGCAGGCAGTTTGGAAACTGGCGTGTTTAAAAATCTTCGTGGCTATAGCGGCCACTTACCTTGTCATCATTTTTTTCCTGTGCACAGGAATCAGAACTCGAACTCATCATCACCGAATAATTTTGTCAACTTGAGTTTGAGTTTCTTTTTACTTCTAGATGATGCAGATTCATCTGTCAAACGCCTTTTCCGGATCAATCCGCATCTGGGCGTCAACGGCAGTCCGGATTCCTTACAAACTCGATCCTCGATGATGTCCCACCATATTGGTACATCAGTTGTACCATCGAACCACAGATTATCTGCGGCTGGTCGGCATTTAGGTGGACTATGTGTGCGTGGAGCAGCTTTCCCACCTCTCTGGTTCTCGCACAATATATCTACTACGCCTTTTCTGCATGGCTTCAATATTTGTCGATCCTTACCGTCATCTTCATTAGATGATGGCATCGATTCTGCCTCATATTTCGGTTCTTCTCCAGTTGTCGGAACTGATGTTGCTCTGATGTTACTCATTCTCACCTGAAAAGCAAGATTATGGAATTATCAAAATATATCACTTCAAGCAATCACGAAAGAGTACACGGGGTCACTGTCCACGAGAACGAATCAAGCGAACTGATTCGTCAAGAAACCTAGGCGCTAGTATTCATAGTTTGCACGGATTACCGGCACACGGTAAAACCTACCTGGGGAATAAAGGATTAGGGTTCGATTTTATGACCCCCCATCAAGAAAATGAAAAAGGATTACTATAATCCTTGCAAATTTGTTTTGGATCCATTAGATTTCTGAATCTGGTCAGGAGGCTCATATCGAAAACTTGAATTCATGCATCGAGTTTTCTGAAGCTGAATTTTTAGAAGTACTGTCTTGAGAGGAACGGTGTTTGGGAAGTGAAAACTTATTTCTTGCGAAAGAACAAGTACTAATTCTCTTCTAGTCAGGAGTTTCCCTATAGTATAAGTAGATAGGAAATGACAGAGTGATAACAGATTTGAAGGATTCAAGCAGCCAATCATAGCGCTCCATTTCATTCCCCCTCAAGTAATCGTGCACTACGAATCATCAGACTAATTCATTCATATTTCATCAAGGCAAATATCTTCAATTGAGAACACGCGCAGAAACATTATATTAACATTCCCAATATATACAAGGTGTATATCAGGTGATTAAAAAATTATACAATACAGGGCGTATTCATTTTGTCAGATAGAGAATCATGTTCGAGATTTGTGAGAATTCATCAGGGTGCTCAATCTTCGATAAATGCAGACGCATTCATCAAGCCAATTCATCATTCTCTCATTAGTCAGCATGAATCGTGACACTTCGAAATAATTGAGCTGATTTCGCGAATATCAGATGAAGAATTGCTTTCATAAGACTAGCACATATTTCATCAGAGAAAACATCTTCAACCAAACTGAAAATGCATACAGGGCGATCGGTGTTATCGTCCTTCGAATGATTTCTCCTTGAATGTTTGATGAATTGACTACGAAGGACCTGAGTGATTGTTGATTTGACTGAATGCTCCAACAATTGATGTCTCTTCTGATTTCGATGATTATTTCAATATCCTGGGCTCGAAGTGACCATTCTCAGTGTCGTGAATACTTTTCGTACCATTCACTCCACCTACTTGACTATGATCAATGTTTCTGTATGCGTCTAGAATGAATATGTATCAGAGACGAAATGCTTTTCATTCGTAATTGAAATCGTGACAGTGACAATGATATTTTTTTCCTTTCGTGAACTACAACTCTGCAACTGTGATGGACCAGAGGTATATTTCAGTAGTCGTTAGAATTGAATATTCCTAACTTATACAGGAGGAATCAGAACAATATGACCACAAGAAGGCGATGCTTTCTTGCCACTGCTATCTGGATCCATGTCTCTCCTGTGAACATCAAAGGAGGCAGGAAAAAGTTCAGAATTATTCATTTCTCCTTTCTTCATAGAGTGATGTACTAGTTGCCTTCAAGAAGTCTTCTGTTTTCGTCCAGAGGTATATCTCAGAAGTCGTTAGCATTGAATATCCACTTTCAACTTTGAATGGGCCCTCATATGGAGATTGAAGATCCATATTGGGACCGATTATTTTCCTGTTATACATCAATAGATTTGGGGCTAATATACTCCACTCAGATTTCGTTGCGTTTGCGGACGATATATCCATCTTAAAGTCTTCGACAAATACATTATTATTGAAACAAGAAACTGAGAAATTACTGGACGCTGCTTGCAAGTTCTTCAATAACCACGATCTATATATCAATGCTCAGAAAACCCAAGTAATTCGTTTTCGTAACTATAAACAGACATCAGTTGATTTACAACTGGATTTTAATAATACCGTTTTGTCATATACAGACACAGTTGTATTTCTTGGAATTGACTTCGATAAACACGTCAACTGGGTGTCACACTGTGAGGGTCTAATTTCGAAGTTGCACTCATCCTTTTATATGTTCAAGAACTTGAAAACAGTAATAGGTGTTGGCCAGCTCGTAAATATCTATCATGCACAAATTGAATCTCGTCTTCGATATGGAATCTGCTTGTGAGCCATCTCTACCAAGACACAATATGTATTTATAGCACAAAAGGCAATCTTGAGGTGCATTTTCAATATACCGTGGACAAACTCTCGCAGGTTTATACATATTTGAAATTGCATGTTATATTTATAGCAACATAACCGATTTCAAACTTGATGAAAACATTCACAGCATGAATACACACCAGGAGAGCTCAATTCACACGCAAATTGGAAAATACAAGATAAATCAAAATGCACCTAACTATAAAGGTGCCACGCATTTTCAATCACTGAAATATTGAATCAAGTTTGACGCTTGAAATGTTCAGTATGCGCCTCAAAACATTTTTGGTGCAAAATAGTTTTTATACTGGAAAATAAAGAGTATTCTAATCTATTCTATTCTATTCTCAAGCAGGCAAAGTGACAGAATATCTTAGGAATAAGATAAAGACTTTGCGATGTTGAAATCCGGTAAGAATTTCCCTTCACACTTCTTCCAGGCTTAGGACTGGCAGTTTGGAAACTGGCGTGTTTAAAAATCTTCGTGGCTATAGCGGCCACTTACCTTGTCATCATTTTTTTCCTGTGCACAGGAATCAGAACTCGAACTCATCATCACCAAATAGTTTTTTCAACTTGAGTTTGAGTTTCTTACTCATTCTAGATGATGCAGATTCATCTGTCAAACGCCTTTTCCGGATCAATCCGCATCTGGGCATCAACGGCAGTCCGGATTCTTTACAAACTCGATCCTCGATGATGTCCCACCATATTGGTACATCAGTTGTACCATCGAACCACAGATTATCTGCGGCTGTTCGGCATTTAGGTGGACTATGTGTGCGTGGAGCAGCTTTCCCACCTCTATGGTTCTCGCACAATGTATCTACTACGCCTTTTCTGCATGGCTTCAATATTTGTCGATCCTCACCATCATCTTCATTAGATGATGGCATCGATTCTGCCTCATATTTCGGTTCTTCTCCAGTTGTCGGAACTGATGTTGCTCTGATGTTACTCATTCTCACCTGAAAAGCAAGATTATGGAATTATCAGAATATATCACTTCAAACAATCACGAAAGAGTACACGGGGTCACTGTCCACGAGAAAAAATCAAGCGAACTGATTTGTCAAGAAACCTAGGCGCTAGTATTTATAGTTTGCACGGATTACCGGCACACGGTAAAATCTACCTGGGGAATAAGGGATTAGGGTTGGATTCTATGACCCCCCATCAAGAAAATGAAAGAGGATTACTATAATCCTTGCAAATTTGTTTTGGATCCATTAGATTTCTGAATCTGGTCAGGAGGCTCATATCGAAAACTCGAATTCATGCATCCAGTTTTCTGAAGCTGGATTTTTAGAAGTACTGTCTTGAGAGGAACGGTGTTTGGGAAGTGGAAACTTATTTCTTGCATAAGAGCAAGTACTAATTCTCCTTCAGTCAGGAGTTTTCCTATAGTATAAGTAGATAGGAAATGACAGAGTGAGAACAGATTTGAAGGATTCAAGCAGCCAATGATAGCGCTCCATTTGATTCCCCCTCAAGTAATCGTGCACTACGAATCATCAGACTAATTCATTCATATTTCATCAAGGCAAATATCTTCAATTGAGAACACGCGCAGAAACATTATATTAACATTCCCAATATATACAAGGTGTATATCAGGTGATTGAAAAATTATACAATACAGGGCGTATTCATTTTGTCAGATAGAGAATCATGTTCGAGATTTGTGAGAATTCATCAGGGTGCTCAATCTTCGATAAATGCAGACGCATTCATCGAGCCAATTCATCATTCTCTCATTAGTCAACATACATCGTGACACTTCGAAATAATTGAGCTTATTTCGCGAATATCAGATGAAGAATTGCTTTCATAAGACTAGCACATATTTCATCAGAGAAAACATCTTCGGTGTTATCGTCCTTCGAATGATTTCTCCTTGAATGTTTGATGGATTGACTACGAAGGACCTGAGTGATTGTTGATTTGACTGAATGCTCCAACAATTGATGTCTCTTCTGATTTCGCTGATTATTTCAATATCCTGGGCTCGAAGTGACCATTCTCAGTGTCGTGAATACTTTTCGTACCATTCACTCCACCTACTTGACTATGATCAATGTTTCTGTATCTGTCTAGAATGAATATGTATCAGAGACGGAATGCCTTTCATTCGTAAATGAAATCGTGACAGTGACAATGATATTTTTTTTCCTTTCGTGAACAACTCTGCAACTGTGATGGACCAGAGGTATATTTCAGTAGTCGTTAGCATTGAATATTCCTAAATTATACTGGAGGAATCAGAACAATATGACCACAAGAAGGCGATGAAGATACACTGCTTTCTTGCCACTGCTATCTGGATCCATGTCTCTCCTGTGAACATCAAAGGAGGCAGGAAAAAGTTCAGAATTATTTATTTCTCTCTTCTTCATAGAGTGATGTACTAGTTGCCTTCAAGAAGTCTTCTGTTTTCGTCCAGAGGTATATCTCAGAAGTCGTTAGCATTGAATATTCACTTTCAACTTTGAATGGGCCCTCATATGGAGATTGAAGATCCATATTGGGACCGATTATTTTCCTGTTATACATCAATAGATTTGAAGCTAATATACTCCTCTCAGATTTCGTTGCGTATGCGGACAATATATCCATCTTAAAGTCTTCGACAAATACATTATTATTGAAACAAGAAACTGAGAAATTACTGAACGCTGCTTGCAAGTTCTTCAATGACCACTATAAATATATCAATGCTCAGATCACCCAAAAAATTCGTTTTCGTAACTATAAACAGACATCAGTTGATTTACAACTGGATTTCAATGATACCGTTTTGTCATATACAGACACAGTTGTATTTCTTGGAATTGACTTCGATAAACACGTCAACTGGGTGTCACACTGTGAGGGTCTAATTTCGAAGTTGCACTCATCCTTTTATATGTTCAAGAACTTGAAAACAGTACTAGGTGTTGGCCAGCTCGTAAATATCTATCATGCACAAATTGAATCTCGTCTTCGATATGGAATCTGCTTTTGGGGCATCTCTACCAAGACACAATATGTATTCATAGCACATAAGGCAATTTTGAGGTGCATTTTCAACATACCGTGGACAAACTCTCGCAGGTTTATACATATTTGAAATTGCATGTTATATTTATAGCAACATAACTGATTTCAAACTTGATGAATACATTCACAGCATGAAAACACACCAGGAGAGCTCAATTCACACGCAAATTGGAAAATACAAGATAAATCAAAATGCACCTAACTATAAAGGTGCCACGCATTTTCAATCACTGAAATATTGAATCAAGTTTGACGCTTGAAATGTTCAGAATGCGCCTCAAAACATTCTTGGTGCAAAATAGTTTTTATACTGGAAAATAAAGAGTATTCTAATCTATTCTATTCTCAAGCAGGCAAAGTGACAGAATATCTTAGGAATAAGATAAAGACTTTCCGATGTTGAAATCCGGTAAGAATTTCCCTTCACACTTCTTCCAGGCTTAGGACTGGCAGTTTGGAAACTGGCGTGTTTAAAAAAACTTCGTGGCTATAGCGGCCACTTACCTTGTCATCATTTTTTTCCTGTGCACAGGAATCAGAACTCGAACTCATCATCACCGAATAATTTTTTCAACTTGAGTTTGAGTTTCTTTTCACTTCTAGATGATGCAGATTCATCTGTCAAACGCCTTTTCCGGATCAATCCGCATCTGGGCGTCAACGGCAGTCCGGATTCCTTACAAACTCGATCCTCGATGATGTCCCACCATATTGGTACATCAGTTGTACCATCGAACCACAGATTATCTGCGGCTGGTCGGCATTTAGGTGAATTACGTGTGCGTGGAGCAGCTTTCCCACCTCTCTGGTTCTCGCACAATGTATCTACTACGCCTTTTCTGCATGGCTTCAATATTTGTCGATCCTTACCGTCATCTTCATTATATGATGGCATCGATTCTGCCTCATATTTCGGTTCTTCTCCAGTTCTCGGAACTGATGTTGCTCTGATGTTACTCATTCTCACCTGAAAAGCAAGATTATGGAATTATCAAAATATATCACTTCAAGCAATCACGAAAGAGTACACGGGGTCACTGTCCACGAGAACGAATCAAGCGGACTGATTTGTCAAGAAACCTAGGCGCTAGTATTTATAGTTTGCACGGATTACCGGCACACGGTAAAACCTACCTGGGGAATAAAGGATTAGGGTTGGATTTTATGACCCACCATCAAGAAAATGAAAAAAGATTACTATAATCCTTGCAAATTTGTTTTGGATCCATTAGATTTCTGAATCTGGTCAGGAGGCTCATATCGAAAACTTGAATTCATGCATCGAGTTTTCTGAAGCTGAATTTTTAGAAGTACTGTCTTGAGAGGAACGGTGTTTGGGAAGTGAAAACTTATTTCTTGCGAATGAGCAAGTACTAATTCTCTTCTAGTCAGGAGTTCCCCTATAGTATAAGTAGATAGGAAATGACAGAGTGAGAACAGATTTGAAGGATTCAAGCAGCCAATGATAGCGCTCCATTTGATTCCCCCTCAAGTAATCGTGCACTACGAATCATCAGACTAATTCATTCATATTTCATCAAGGCAAATATCTTCAATTGAGAACACGCGCAGAAACATTATAATGACATTCCCAATATATACAAGGTGTATATGAGGTGATCGAAAAATTATACAATACAGGGCGTATTCATTTTGTCAGATAGAGAATCATGTTCGAGATTTGTGAGAATTCATCAGGGTGCTCTATCTTCGATAAATGCAGACGCATTCATCGAGCCAATTCATCATTCTCTCATTAGTCAACATACATCGTGACACTTCGAAATAATTGAGCTTATTTCGCGAATATCAGATGAAGAATTGCTTTCATAAGACTAGCACATATTTCATCAGAGAAAACATCTTCGGTGTTATCGTCCTTCGAATGATTTCTCCTTGAATGTTTGATGGATTGACTACGAAGGACCTGAGTGATTGTTGATTTGACTGAATGCTCCAACAATTGATGTCTCTTCTGATTTCGCTGATTATTTCAATGTCCTGGGCTCGAAGTGACCATTCTCAGTGTCGTGAATACTTTTCGTACCATCCACTCCACCTACTTGACTATGATCAATGTTTCTGTATCTGTCTAGAATGAATATGTATCAGAGACGGAATGCTTTTCATTCGTAAATGAAATCGTGACAGTGACAATGATATTTTTTTTCCTTTCGTGAACAACTCTGCAACTGTGATGGACCAGAGGTATATTTCAGTAGTCGTTAGCATTGAATATTCCTAAATTATACTGCAGGAATCAGAACAATATGACCACAAGAAGGCGATGAAGATACACTGCTTTCTTGCCACTGCTATCTGGATCCATGTCTCTCCTGTGAACATCAAAGGAGGCAGGAAAAAGTTCAGAATTATTTATTTCTCCCTTCTTCATAGAGTGATGTACTAGTTGCCTTCAAGAAGTCTTCTGTTTTCGTCCAGAGGTATATCTCAGAAGTCGTTAGCATTGAATATTCACTTTCAACTTTGAATAGGCCCTCATATGGAGATTGAAGATCCATATTGGGACCGATTATTTTCCTGTTATACATCAATAGATTTGAAGCTAATATACTCCTCTCAGATTTCGTTGCGTATGCGGACAATATATCCATCTTAAAGTCTTCGACAAATACATTATTATTGAAACAAGAAACTGAGAAATTACTGAACGCTGCTTGCAAGTTCTTCAATGACCACTATAAATATATCAATGCTCAGATCACCCAAAAAATTCGTTTTCGTAACTATAAACAGACATCAGTTGATTTACAACTGGATTTCAATGATACCGTTTTGTCATATACAGACACAGTTGTATTTCTTGGAATTGACTTCGATAAACACGTCAACTGGGTGTCACACTGTGAGGGTCTAATTTCGAAGTTGCACTCATCCTTTTATATGTTCAAGAACTTGAAAACAGTACTAGGTGTTGGCCAGCTCGTAAATATCTATCATGCACAAATTGAATCTCGTCTTCGATATGGAATCTGCTTTTGGGGCATCTCTACCAAGACACAATATGTATTCATAGCACATAAGGCAATTTTGAGGTGCATTTTCAACATACCGTGGACAAACTCTCGCAGGTTTATACATATTTGAAATTGCATGTTATATTTATAGCAACATAACTGATTTCAAACTTGATGAATACATTCACAGCATGAAAACACACCAGGAGAGCTCAATTCACACGCAAATTGGAAAATACAAGATAAATCAAAATGCACCTAACTATAAAGGTGCCACGCATTTTCAATCACTGAAATATTGAATCAAGTTTGACGCTTGAAATGTTCAGAATGCGCCTCAAAACATTTTTGGTGCAAAATAGTTTTTATACTGGAAAATAAAGAGTATTCTAATCTATTCTATTCTATTCTCGAGCAGGCAAAGTGACAGAATATCTTAGGAATAAGATAAAGACTTTCCGATGTTGAAATCCGGTAAGAATTTCCCTTCACACTTCTTCCAGGCTTAGGCAGGCAGTTTGGAAACTGGCGTGTTTAAAAATCTTCGTGGCTATAGCGGCCACTTACCTTGTCATCATTTTTTTCCTGTGCACAGGAATCAGAACTCGAACTCATCATCACCGAATAATTTTGTCAACTTGAGTTTGAGTTTCTTTTTACTTCTAGATGATGCAGATTCATCTGTCAAACGCCTTTTCCGGATCAATCCGCATCTGGGCGTCAACGGCAGTCCGGATTCCTTACAAACTCGATCCTCGATGATGTCCCACCATATTGGTACATCAGTTGTACCATCGAACCACAGATTATCTGCGGCTGGTCGGCATTTAGGTGGACTATGTGTGCGTGGAGCAGCTTTCCCACCTCTCTGGTTCTCGCACAATATATCTACTACGCCTTTTCTGCATGGCTTCAATATTTGTCGATCCTTACCGTCATCTTCATTAGATGATGGCATCGATTCTGCCTCATATTTCGGTTCTTCTCCAGTTGTCGGAACTGATGTTGCTCTGATGTTACTCATTCTCACCTGAAAAGCAAGATTATGGAATTATCAAAATATATCACTTCAAGCAATCACGAAAGAGTACACGGGGTCACTGTCCACGAGAACGAATCAAGCGAACTGATTCGTCAAGAAACCTAGGCGCTAGTATTCATAGTTTGCACGGATTACCGGCACACGGTAAAACCTACCTGGGGAATAAAGGATTAGGGTTCGATTTTATGACCCCCCATCAAGAAAATGAAAAAGGATTACTATAATCCTTGCAAATTTGTTTTGGATCCATTAGATTTCTGAATCTGGTCAGGAGGCTCATATCGAAAACTTGAATTCATGCATCGAGTTTTCTGAAGCTGAATTTTTAGAAGTACTGTCTTGAGAGGAACGGTGTTTGGGAAGTGAAAACTTATTTCTTGCGAAAGAACAAGTACTAATTCTCTTCTAGTCTGGAGTTTCCCTATAGTATAAGTAGATAGGAAATGACAGAGTGATAACAGATTTGAAGGATTCAAGCAGCCAATCATAGCGCTCCATTTCATTCCCCCTCAAGTAATCGTGCACTACGAATCATCAGACTAATTCATTCATATTTCATCAAGGCAAATATCTTCAATTGAGAACACGCGCAGAAACATTATATTAACATTCCCAATATATACAAGGTGTATATCAGGTGATTAAAAAATTATACAATACAGGGCGTATTCATTTTGTCAGATAGAGAATCATGTTCGAGATTTGTGAGAATTCATCAGGGTGCTCAATCTTCGATAAATGCAGACGCATTCATCAAGCCAATTCATCATTCTCTCATTAGTCAGCATGAATCGTGACACTTCGAAATAATTGAGCTGATTTCGCGAATATCAGATGAAGAATTGCTTTCATAAGACTAGCACATATTTCATCAGAGAAAACATCTTCAACCAAACTGAAAATGCATACAGGGCGATCGGTGTTATCGTCCTTCGAATGATTTCTCCTTGAATGTTTGATGAATTGACTACGAAGGACCTGAGTGATTGTTGATTTGACTGAATGCTCCAACAATTGATGTCTCTTCTGATTTCGATGATTATTTCAATATCCTGGGCTCGAAGTGACCATTCTCAGTGTCGTGAATACTTTTCGTACCATTCACTCCACCTACTTGACTATGATCAATGTTTCTGTATGCGTCTAGAATGAATATGTATCAGAGACGAAATGCTTTTCATTCGTAATTGAAATCGTGACAGTGACAATGATATTTTTTTCCTTTCGTGAACTACAACTCTGCAACTGTGATGGACCAGAGGTATATTTCAGTAGTCGTTAGAATTGAATATTCCTAACTTATACAGGAGGAATCAGAACAATATGACCACAAGAAGGCGATGCTTTCTTGCCACTGCTATCTGGATCCATGTCTCTCCTGTGAACATCAAAGGAGGCAGGAAAAAGTTCAGAATTATTCATTTCTCCTTTCTTCATAGAGTGATGTACTAGTTGCCTTCAAGAAGTCTTCTGTTTTCGTCCAGAGGTATATCTCAGAAGTCGTTAGCATTGAATATCCACTTTCAACTTTGAATGGGCCCTCATATGGAGATTGAAGATCCATAT
The DNA here is from genome assembly GCA_963576655.1 of Gastrophysa polygoni. Taxonomy (NCBI): domain Eukaryota; kingdom Metazoa; phylum Arthropoda; class Insecta; order Coleoptera; family Chrysomelidae; genus Gastrophysa; species Gastrophysa polygoni. Next base: position 22,362,363 of record OY755085.1, on the reverse strand, counting down.
TGGGACCGATTATTTTCCTGTTATACATCAATAGATTTGGGGCTAATATACTCCACTCAGATTTCGTTGCGTTTGCGGACGATATATCCATCTTAAAGTCTTCGACAAATACATTATTATTGAAACAAGAAACTGAGAAATTACTGGACGCTGCTTGCAAGTTCTTCAATAACCACGATCTATATATCAATGCTCAGAAAACCCAAGTAATTCGTTTTCGTAACTATAAACAGACATCAGTTGATTTACAACTGGATTTTAATAATACCGTTTTGTCATATACAGACACAGTTGTATTTCTTGGAATTGACTTCGATAAACACGTCAACTGGGTGTCACACTGTGAGGGTCTAATTTCGAAGTTGCACTCATCCTTTTATATGTTCAAGAACTTGAAAACAGTAATAGGTGTTGGCCAGCTCGTAAATATCTATCATGCACAAATTGAATCTCGTCTTCGATATGGAATCTGCTTGTGAGCCATCTCTACCAAGACACAATATGTATTTATAGCACAAAAGGCAATCTTGAGGTGCATTTTCAATATACCGTGGACAAACTCTCGCAGGTTTATACATATTTGAAATTGCATGTTATATTTATAGCAACATAACCGATTTCAAACTTGATGAAAACATTCACAGCATGAATACACACCAGGAGAGCTCAATTCACACGCAAATTGGAAAATACAAGATAAATCAAAATGCACCTAACTATAAAGGTGCCACGCATTTTCAATCACTGAAATATTGAATCAAGTTTGACGCTTGAAATGTTCAGTATGCGCCTCAAAACATTTTTGGTGCAAAATAGTTTTTATACTGGAAAATAAAGAGTATTCTAATCTATTCTATTCTATTCTCAAGCAGGCAAAGTGACAGAATATCTTAGGAATAAGATAAAGACTTTGCGATGTTGAAATCCGGTAAGAATTTCCCTTCACACTTCTTCCAGGCTTAGGACTGGCAGTTTGGAAACTGGCGTGTTTAAAAATCTTCGTGGCTATAGCGGCCACTTACCTTGTCATCATTTTTTTCCTGTGCACAGGAATCAGAACTCGAACTCATCATCACCAAATAGTTTTTTCAACTTGAGTTTGAGTTTCTTACTCATTCTAGATGATGCAGATTCATCTGTCAAACGCCTTTTCCGGATCAATCCGCATCTGGGCATCAACGGCAGTCCGGATTCTTTACAAACTCGATCCTCGATGATGTCCCACCATATTGGTACATCAGTTGTACCATCGAACCACAGATTATCTGCGGCTGTTCGGCATTTAGGTGGACTATGTGTGCGTGGAGCAGCTTTCCCACCTCTATGGTTCTCGCACAATGTATCTACTACGCCTTTTCTGCATGGCTTCAATATTTGTCGATCCTCACCATCATCTTCATTAGATGATGGCATCGATTCTGCCTCATATTTCGGTTCTTCTCCAGTTGTCGGAACTGATGTTGCTCTGATGTTACTCATTCTCACCTGAAAAGCAAGATTATGGAATTATCAGAATATATCACTTCAAACAATCACGAAAGAGTACACGGGGTCACTGTCCACGAGAAAAAATCAAGCGAACTGATTTGTCAAGAAACCTAGGCGCTAGTATTTATAGTTTGCACGGATTACCGGCACACGGTAAAATCTACCTGGGGAATAAGGGATTAGGGTTGGATTCTATGACCCCCCATCAAGAAAATGAAAGAGGATTACTATAATCCTTGCAAATTTGTTTTGGATCCATTAGATTTCTGAATCTGGTCAGGAGGCTCATATCGAAAACTCGAATTCATGCATCCAGATTTCTGAAGCTGGATTTTTAGAAGTACTGTCTTGAGAGGAACGGTGTTTGGGAAGTGGAAACTTATTTCTTGCATAAGAGCAAGTACTAATTCTCCTTCAGTCAGGAGTTTTCCTATAGTATAAGTAGATAGGAAATGACAGAGTGAGAACAGATTTGAAGGATTCAAGCAGCCAATGATAGCGCTCCATTTGATTCCCCCTCAAGTAATCGTGCACTACGAATCATCAGACTAATTCATTCATATTTCATCAAGGCAAATATCTTCAATTGAGAACACGCGCAGAAACATTATATTAACATTCCCAATATATACAAGGTGTATATCAGGTGATTGAAAAATTATACAATACAGGGCGTATTCATTTTGTCAGATAGAGAATCATGTTCGAGATTTGTGAGAATTCATCAGGGTGCTCAATCTTCGATAAATGCAGACGCATTCATCGAGCCAATTCATCATTCTCTCATTAGTCAACATACATCGTGACACTTCGAAATAATTGAGCTTATTTCGCGAATATCAGATGAAGAATTGCTTTCATAAGACTAGCACATATTTCATCAGAGAAAACATCTTCGGTGTTATCGTCCTTCGAATGATTTCTCCTTGAATGTTTGATGGATTGACTACGAAGGACCTGAGTGATTGTTGATTTGACTGAATGCTCCAACAATTGATGTCTCTTCTGATTTCGCTGATTATTTCAATATCCTGGGCTCGAAGTGACCATTCTCAGTGTCGTGAATACTTTTCGTACCATTCACTCCACCTACTTGACTATGATCAATGTTTCTGTATCTGTCTAGAATGAATATGTATCAGAGACGGAATGCCTTTCATTCGTAAATGAAATCGTGACAGTGACAATGATATTTTTTTTCCTTTCGTGAACAACTCTGCAACTGTGATGGACCAGAGGTATATTTCAGTAGTCGTTAGCATTGAATATTCCTAAATTATACTGGAGGAATCAGAACAATATGATCACAAGGAGGCGATGAAGATACACTGCTTTCTTGCCACTGCTATCTGGATCCATGTCTCTCCTGTGAACATCAAAGGAGGCAGGAAAAAGTTCAGAATTATTTATTTCTCCTTTCTTCATAGAGTGATGTACTAGTTGCCTTCAAGAAGTCTTCTGTTTTCGTCCAGAGGTATATCTCAGAAGTCGTTAGAATTGAATATTCACTTTCAACTTCGAATGGGCCCTCATATGGAGATTGAAGATCCATATTGGGACCGATTATTTTCCTGTTATACATCAATAGATTTGAAGCTAATATACTCCTCTCAGATTTCGTTGCGTTTGCGGACGATATATCCATCTTAAAGTCTTCGACAAATACATTATTATTGAAACAAGAAACTGAGAAATTACTGAACGCTGCTTGCAAGTTCTTCAATGACCACTATAGATATATCAATGCTCAGATCACCCAAAAAATTCGTTTTCGTAACTATAAACAGACATCAGTTGATTTACAACTGGATTTCAATGATACCGTTTTGTCATATACAGACACAGTTGTATTTCTTGGAATTGACTTCGATAAACACGTCAACTGGGTGTCACCCTGTGAGGGTCTAATTTCGAAGTTGCACTCATCCTTTTATATGTTCAAGAACTTGAAAACAGTACTAGGTGTTGGCCAGCTCGTAAATATCTATCATGCACAAATTGAATCTCGTCTTCGATATGGAATCTGCTTTTGGGGCATCTCTACCAAGACACAATATGTATTCATAGCACATAAGGCAATTTTGAGGTGCATTTTCAACATACCGTGGACAAACTCTCGCAGGTTTATACATATTTGAAATTGCATGTTATATTTATAGCAACATAACTGATTTCAAACTTGATGAATACATTCACAGCATGAAAACACACCAGGAGAGCTCAATTCACACGCAAATTGGAAAATACAAGATAAATCAAAATGCACCTAACTATAAAGGTGCCACGCATTTTCAATCACTGAAATATTGAATCAAGTTTGACGCTTGAAATGTTCAGAATGCGCCTCAAAACATTTTTGGTGCAAAATAGTTTTCATACTGGAAAATAAAGAGTATTCTAATCTATTCTATTCTCAAGCAGGCAAAGTGACAGAATATCTTAGGAATGAGATAAAGACTTTCCGATGTTGAAATCCGGTAAGAATTTTCCTTCACACTTCTTCCAGGCTTAGGACTGGCAGTTTGGAAACTGGCGTGTTTAAAAATCTTCGTGGCTATAGCGGCCACTTACCTTGTCATCATTTCTTTTCCTGTGCACAGGAATCAGAACTCGAACTCATCATCACCGAATAATTTTGTCAACTTGAGTTTGAGTTTCTTTTTACTTCTAGATGATGCAGATTCATCTGTCAAACGCCTTTTCCGGATCAATCCGCATCTGGGCGTCAACGGCAGTCCGGATTCCTTACAAACTCGATCCTCGTTGATGTCCCACCATATTGGTACATCAGTTGTACCATCGAACCACAGATTATCTGCGGCTGGTCGGCATTTAGGTGGACTATGTGTGCGTGGAGCAGCTTTCCCACCTCTCTGGTTCTCGCACAATATATCTACTACGCCTTTTCTGCATGGCTTCAATATTTGTCGATCCTTACCGTCATCTTCATTAGATGATGGCATCGATTCTGCCTCATATTTCGGTTCTTCTCCAGTTGTCGGAACTGATGTTGCTCTGATGTTACTCATTCTCACCTGAAAAGCAAGATTATGGAATTATCAAAATATATCACTTCAAGCAATCACGAAAGAGTACACGGGGTCACTGTCCACGAGAACGAATCAAGCGAACTGATTCGTCAAGAAACCTAGGCGCTAGTATTCATAGTTTGCACGGATTACCGGCACACGGAAAACCTACCTGAGGAATAAAGGATTAGGGTTGGATTTTATGACCCCCCATCAAGAAAATGAAAAAGGATTACTATAATCCTTGCAAATTTGTTTTGGATCCATTAGATTTCTGAATCTGGTCAGGAGGCTCATATCGAAAACTTGAATTCATGCATCGAGTTTTCTGAAGCTGAATTTTTAGAAGTACTGTCTTGAGAGGAACGGTGTTTGGGAAGTGAAAACTTATTTCTTGCGAAAGAACAAGTACTAATTCTCTTCTAGTCAGGAGTTTCCCTATAGTATGAGTAGATAGGAAATGACAGAGTGATAACAGATTTGAAGGATTCAAGCAGCCAATCATAGCGCTCCATTTTATTCCCCCTCAAGTAATCGTGCACTACGAATCATCAGACTAATTCATTCATATTTCATCAAGGCAAATATCTTCAATTGAGAACACGCGCAGAAACATTATATTAACATTCCCAATATATACAAGGTGTATATCAGGTGATTGAAAAATTATACAATACAGGGCGTATTCATTTTGTCAGATAGAGAATCATGTTCGAGATTTGTGAGAATTCATCAGGGTGCTCAATCTTCGATAAATGCAGACGCATTCATCAAGCCAATTCATCATTCTCTCATTAGTCAACATACATCGTGACACTTCGAAATAATTGAGCTTATTTCGCGAATATCAGATGAAGAATTGCTTTCATAAGACTAGCACATTTTTCATCAGAGAAAACATCTTCAACCAAACTGAAAATGCATACAGGGCGATTGGTGTTATCGTCCTTCGAATGATTTCTCCTTGAATGTTTGATGAATTGACTACGAAGGACCTGAGTGATTGTTGATTTGACTGAATGCTCAAACAATTGATGTCTCTTCTGATTTCGATGATTAATTCAATATTGTAATGAAGTGTTTTCTCACCAGCTTCATTACTAGGCTTCGGTATACGAGCCTCATACGAGAAATGAGGTTAAGGCCATTTTAGAGTCACCCTGTATACCTGATTGACCAATTCATGAATCAAGGAGCTCCTTTGGCTAGTATTTTGAGCCACCCAGAGAGCCCTACCCCAGACTTACCTTGTTTAGCCCCGTTGCACCCTGCTGAGGGTAATCAACTTCATGACACCCCTGCCTCCGTTTCGAAAGCACTACCAGGCTAATGATTTCATGCATATCATGTTCAGACTCTTGATATTAGTATTGGTAGGATTTGATTGCATAATGACCGTCCAGAGCCCTGGGAAATAAGAAGTCCAGTATGCCATCCGTTTACTTGCTTTATTCATCTTGCAATGATTTTTGCATCCGGAAATCCTGATCAACCCAGAGACTAAGACTTCTTATCGCCTATGGAGAGTGTATTTATGATTTTGGAAAGAGCTAGAATGGTTTTCATACCTGGAAAGACATTTCAGGGTCATGTGATATTGTGTAGATCATAACTTTGTTATCCTTCGTAATTTTGCAATCAAATTCGCTCAGTAGCACAAACATGGAATGCCAAGCACTTTGATACTACCGGTTTTGAGGAAAAATGATTTCCATCACAAGTTTCCAGACCCAAGGGCAAGTAGTGTTCACTTTTTCCTTGAGAAAACAAATCATGGTCAGCTCGAGGCCAGACCAGCCCGACCAATCAGAATCCCGACCTCGCTCTGTTTTTTGCCAAACCTGAAAAGAGTATAAGTAGCAAAATCCAGAGGCCCGAGGGCTCTCGGTCTTTTTCGACAGTTATAGAGAAATAGATAGATAGTTAGATAGATTCCATTTGGCAGTGATTATTCTGATTCAGTCCGATTCTTACCGTTTGATTCAGTTCGTATAACCGTTATAAAAAGTGATCAAGGTGCTCGAAGTTTTTCCTGTATTGACATCCCGTTTTTGTGTTACACAAAGTTGAAAAAGTGAGCCAGAGCTTTTTCTGCCGACGATTCACCCGTGAAGTATATTACCAGTCAAGTGTGAGTTAACTGCATTTTGATTTCACTACATTTTCTCATAGTTCTATCAAACTGCAGCTTAACTTTATAGATCAAATAATTTTCCAGTATAAATCCAGTTGTTGTGACATTTGTCGTGACGGTTGACAGCGGCCAGTGAAATTCGGAATCCAGCACAGAGTAAGCATTGGAACTGCCCTGTTGTATATATATGTATCATTTGTAATGACCTGCAGGATAAGTTCTGTGGTTTGAAATCCTAACGTAAAGAGTTTCATCAGGAAAACAACCCTTGTAACGGTCGAGGTTCTTGGTCTGCGTAGCAGTCAACACCAAGCGTCACCAGGGTTGTGAGCATCCCGGTCTCCTGGTCGCATAAGGCTTATAGTCAGCGTCGAGACCACCCTGATAGTAATTATCTTGCAAACCCCAGAGGGGTGAATAGTCTTTGTACATTGACCAGAACTTGTTTTGCAGGGGTAGAGCTTCTTAACTCGCATAGGCGCTTCCCGGATGCACGTTGCACGGCTTACTCTTTGAATACCAGTCAGATTAGCTGTCACCCTGCTCAAGTCACCCTGCTTAATTAATTGTCACCCGTAGATATCTGTGGTTAGGATAATTTACCCTGAGATTATTTGATCTGTGGAATTTTTGCTATCTTGTAACTGACACCTGTTGACATATTCTGTCATCCGAATTCCTCGTGGTCGTATTTTCTTGGTTATGATAATAATCATTGTGAGAGATAAATTCGATCTGTTAATTGTTTCCAGTGAATAAACCTGTTTAAGTGTGAATTTTAGTTCTGATTATTTGTTCTGAGTGATATACCAAACACCCGCAGCAACCCGTATACCAGGGTGAAACCAAGTGGGTGAACTTAAAGCCCTCACCCCCTTGTGATCTTTTCATTGTCCATAAGGCCTTCGACCCCTGGCATACCGTCGCTTCGACTGTGTTGCTACCTAGGCCTCCCAACAAATCCTGGTTGGGAGAAAGTGGAGTTCACCACTATAATCCAACTGGCGCTCGAGGCAACCCCGGTCTATCCTAGATATAGACATACCCCGTTGAGCACCACCTAGTAACACCTCCCCAAGAAGGAGGAGACGTTACAATATCCTGGGCTCGAAGTGACCATTCTCAGTGTCGTGAATACTTTTCGTACCATTCACTCCACCAACTTGACTATGATCAATGTTTCTGTATGTGTCTAGAATGAATATGTATCAGAGACGAAATGCTTTTCATTCGTAATTGAAATCGTGACAGTGACAATGATATTTTTTTCCTTTCGTGAACTACAACTCTGCAACTGTGATGAACCAGAGGTATATTTCAGTAGTCGTTAGAATTGAATATTCCTAACTCATACAGGAGGAATCAGAACAATATGACCACAAGAAGGCGATGAAGTTACACTGCTTTCTTGTCACTGCTATCTGGATCCATGTCTCTCCTGTGAACATCAAAGGAGGCAGGAAAAAGTTCAGAATTATTCATTTCTCCTTTTTTCATAGAGTGATGTACTAGTTGCCTTCAAGAAGTCTTCTGTTTTCGTCCAGAGGTATATCTCAGAAGTCGTTAGCATTGAATATCCACTTTCAACTTTGAATGGGCCCTCATATGGAGATTGAAGATCCATATTGGGACCGATTATTTTCCTGTTATACATCAATAGATTTGGGGCTAATATACTCCACTCAGATTTCGTTGCGTTTGCGGACAATATATCCATCTTGAAGTCTTCAACAAATACATTATTATTGAAACAAGAAACTGAGACGATCTATATATCAATGCTCAGAAAACCCAAGTAATTCGTTTTCGTAACTATAAACAGACATCAGTTGATTTACAACTGGATTTCAATAATACCGTTTTGTCATATACATACACAGTTGTATTTCTTGGAATTGACTTCGATAAACACGTCGACTGGGTGTCACACTGTGAGGGTCTAATTTCGAAGTTGCACTCATCCTTTTATATGTTCAAGAACTTGAAAACAGTACTAGGTGTTGGCCAGCTCGTAAATATCTATTATGCACAAATTGAATCTCGTCTTCGATATGGAATCTGCTTGTGGGGCATCTCTACCAAGACACAATATGTATTTATAGCACAAAAGGCAATCTTGAGGTGCATTTTCAATATACCGTGGACAAACTCTCGCAGGTTTATACATATTTGAAATTGCATGTTATATTTATAGCAACATAACCGATTTCAAACTCGATGAAGACATTCACAGCATGAATACACACCAGGAGAGCTCAATTCACACGCAAATTGGAAAATACAAGATAAATCAAGATGCACCTAACTATATAGGTGCCACGCATTTTCAATCACTCAAATATTGAATCAAGTTTGACGATTGAAATGTTCAGAATGCGCCTCAAAACATTTTTGGTGCAAAATAGTTCTTATACTGGAAAATAAAGAGTATTCTAATCTATTCTATTCTCGAGCAGGCAAAGTGACAGAATATCTTAGGAATACGATAAAGACTTTCCGATGTTGAAATCCGGTGAGAAATTCCCTTCACACTTCTTCCTGGCTTAGGACTGGCAGTTTGGAAACTGGCGTGTTTGAAAATCTTCGTGGCTATAGCGGCCACTTACCTTGTCATCATTCTTCTCTTGTGCACAGGAATCAGAACTCGAACTCATCATCACCGAATAGTTTTTTCAACTTGAGTTTGAGTTTCTTACTACTTCTAGATGATGCAGATTCATCTGTCAAACGCCTCTTCCGGATCAATCCGCATCTGGGCGTCAACGGCAGTCCGGATTCCTTACAAACTCGATCCTCGATGATGTCCCACCATATTGGTACATCAGTTGTACCATCGAACCACAGATTATCTGCGGCTGGTCGGCATTTAGGTGGACTACGTGTGCGTGGAGCAGCTTTCCCACCTCTCTGGTTCTCGCACAATGTATCTACTACGCCTTTTCTGCATGGCTTCAATATTTGTCGATCCTTACCTTAGATGATGGCATCGATTCTGCCTCATATTTCGGTTCTTCTTCAGTAAAATCTACCTGGGGAATGAAGGATAAGGGTTGGATTTTATGACCCCCCATCAAGAAAATGAAAAAGGATTACTATAATCCTTGCAAATTTGTTATGGATCCATTAGATTTCTGAATCTGGTCAGGAGGCTCATATCGAAAACTCGAAATCATGCATCGAGTTTTCTGAAGCTGAATTTTTAGAAGTACTGTCTTGAGAGGAACGGTGTTTGGGAAGTGAAAACTTATTTCTTGCGAAAGAGCAAGTACTAATTCTCTTCTAGTCAGGAGTTTCCCTATAGTATAAGTAGATAGGAAATGACAGAGTGAGAACAGATTTGAAGGATTCAAGCAGCCAATCATAGCGCTCCATTTGATTCCCCCTCAAGTAATCGTGCAATACGAATCATCAGACTAATTCATTCATATTTCATCAAGCCAAATATCTTCAATTGAGGACACGCGCAGAAACATTATATCAACATTCCCAATATATACGAGGTGTATATAAGGTGATTGGAGAATTATACAATAAAGGGCGTATTCATTTTGTCAGATAGAGAATCATGTTCGAGATTTGTGAGAATTCATCAGGGTGCTCAATCTTCGATAAATGCAAACGCATTCATCAAGCCAATTCAATATTCTTTCATCAGTCAGCATGAATCGTGACACTTCGAAATAATGGAGCTTATTTCGCGAATATCAGATGAAGAATTGCTTTCATAAGACTAGCACATATTTCATCAGAGAAAACATCTTCAACCAAACTGAAAATGCATACAGGGCGATCGGTGTTATCGTCCTTCGAATGATTTCTCCTTGAATGTTTGATGAATTGACTACGAAGGACCTGAGTGATTGTTGATTTGACTGAATGCTCCAACAATTGATGTCTCTTCTGATTTCGATGATTATTTCAATATCCTGGGCTCGAAGTGACCATTCTCAGTGTCGTGAATACTTTTCGTACCATTCACTCCACCAACTTGACTATGATCAATGTTTCTGTATGTGTCTAGAATGAATATGTATCAGAGACGAAATGCTTTCCATTCGTAATTGAAATCGTGACAGTGACAATGATATTTTTTTCCTTTCGTGAACTACAACTCTGCAACTGTGATGGACCAGAGGTATATTTCAGTAGTCGTTAGAATTGAATATTCCTAACTCATACAGGAGGAATCAGAACAATATGACCACAAGAAGGCGATGAAGTTTTACACTGCTTTCTTGCCACTGCTATCTGGATCCATGTCTCTCCTGTGAACATCAAAGGAGGCAGGAAAAAGTTCAGAATTATTCATTTCTCCTTTCTTCATAGAGTGATGTACTAGTTGCCTTCAAGAAGTCGTCTGTTTTCGTCGAGAGGTATATCTCAGAAGTCGTTAGCATTGAATATCCACTTTCAACTTTGAATGGGCCCTCATATGGAGATTGAAGATCCATATTGGGACCGATTATTTTCCTGTTATACATCAATAGATTTGGGGCTAATATACTCCACTCAGATTTCGTTGCGTTTGCGGACAATATATCCATCTTGAAGTCTTCAACAAATACATTATTATTGAAACAAGAAACTGAGAAATTACTGAACGCTGCTTGCGAGTTCTTCAATAACCACGATCTATATATCAATGCTCAGAAAACCCAAGTAATTCGTTTTCGTAACTATAAACAGACATCAGTTGATTTACAACTGGATTTCAATAATACCGTTTTGTCATATACATACACAGTTGTATTTCTTGGAATTGACTTCGATAAACACGTCAACTGGGTGTCACACTGTGAGGGTCTAATTCCGAAGTTGCACTCATCCTTTTATATGTTCAAGAACTTGAAAACAGTACTAGGTGTTGGCCAGCTCGTAAATATCTATTATGCACAAATTGAATCTCGTCTTCGATATGGAATCTGCTTGTGGGGCATCTCTACCAAGACACAATATGTATTTATAGCACAAAAGGCAATCTTGAGGTGCATTTTCAATATACCGTGGACAAACTCTCGCAGGTTTATACATATTTGAAATTGCATGTTATATTTATAGCAACATAACCGATTTCAAACTTGATGAAGACATTCACAGCATGAATACACACCAGGAGAGCTCAATTCACACGCAAATTGGAAAATACAAGATAAATCAAAATGCACCTAACTATATAGGTGCCACGCATTTTCAATCACTCGAATATTGAATCAAGTTTGACGCTTGAAATGTTCAGAATGCGCCTCAAAACATTTTTGGTGCAAAATAGTTTTTATACTGGAAAATAAAGAGTATTCTAATCTATTCTATTCTATTCTCAAGCAGGCAAAGTGACAGAATATCTTAGGAATACGATAAAGACTTTCCGATGTTGAAATCCGTTAAGAATTTCCCTTCACACTTCTTCCAGGCTTAGGACTGGCAGTTTGGAAACTGGCGTGTTTAAAAATCTTCGTGGCAATAGCGGCCACTTACCTTGTCATCATTTTTTTCCTGTGCACAGGAATCAGAACTCGAACTCATCATCACCGAATAATTTTTTCAACTTGAGTTTGAGTTTCTTACTCATTCTAGATGATGCAGATTCATCTGTCAAACGCCTTTTCCGGATCAATCCGCATCTGGGCGTCAACGGCAGTCCGGATTCTTTACAAACTCGATCCTCGATGATGTCCCACCATATTGGTACATCAGTTGTACCATCGAACCACAGATTATCTGCGGCTGGTCGGCATTTAGGTGGACTATGTGTGCGTGGAGCAGCTTTCCCACCTCTATGGTTCTCGCACAATGTATCTACTACGCCTTTTCTGCATGGCTTCAATATTTGTCGATCCTTACCATCATCTTCATTAGATGATGGCATCGATTCTGCCTCATATTTCGGTTCTTCTCCAGTTGTCGGAACTGATGTTGCTCTGATGTTACTCATTCTCACCTGAAAAGCAAGATTATGGAATTATCAGAATATATCACTTCAAACAATCACGAAAGAGTACACGGGGACACTGTCCACGAGAACGAATCAAGCGAACTGATTTGTCAAGAAACCTAGGCGCTAGTATTTATAGTTTGCACGGATTACCGGCACACGGTAAAACCTACCTGGGGAATAAAGGATTAGGGTTGGATTTTATGACCCACCATCAAGAAAATGAAAGAGGATTACTATAATCCTTGCAAATTTGTTTTGGATCCATTAGATTTCTGAATCTGGTCAGGAGGCTCATATCGAAAACTCGAATTCATGCATCCAGTTTTCTGAAGCTGGATTTTTAGAAGTACTGTCTTGAGAGGAACGGTGTTTGGGAAGTGGAAACTTATTTCTTGCATAAGAGCAAGTACTAATTCTCCTTTAGTCAGGAGTTTCCCTATAGTATAAGTAGATAGTAAATGACAGAGTGAGAACAGATTTGAAGGATTCAAGCAGCCAATGATAGCGCTCCATTTGATTCCCCCTCAAGTAATCGTGCACTACGAATCATCAGACTAATTCATTCATATTTCATCAGGGCAAATATCTTCAATTGAGAACACGCGCAGAAACATTATAATGACATTCCCAATATATACAAGGTGTATATGAGGTGATCGAAAAATTATACAATACAGGGCGTATTCATTTTGTCAGATAGAGAATCATGTTCGAGATTTGTGAGAATTCATCAGGGTGCTCAATCTTCGATAAATGCAGACGCATTCATCAAGTCAATTCATCATTCTCTCATTCGTCAACATACATCGTGACACTTCGAAATAATTGAGCTTATTTCGCGAATATCAGATGAAGAATTGCTTTCATAAGACTAGCACATATTTCATCAGAGAAAACATCTTCGGTGTTATCGTCCTTCGAATGATTTCTCCTTGAATGTTTGATGGATTGACTACGAAGGACCTGAGTAATTGTTGATTTGACTGAATGCTCCAACAATTGATGTCTCTTCTGATTTCGCTGATTATTTCAATATCTTGGGCTCGAAGTGACCATTCTCAGTGTCGTGAATACTTTTCGTACCATTCACTCCACCTACTTGACTATGATCAATGTTTCTGTATCTGTCTAGAATGAATATTTATCAGAGACGGAATGCTTTTCATTCGTAAATGAAATCTTGACAGTGACAATGATATTTTTTTTCCTTTCGTGAACAACTCTGCAACTGTGATGGACCAGAGGTATATTTCAGTAGTCGTTAGCATTGAATATTCCTAAATTATACTGGAGGAATCAGAACAATATGACCACAAGGAGGCGATGAAGATACACTGCTTTCTTGCCACTGCTATCTGGATCCATGTCTCTCCTGTGAACATCAAAGGAGGCAGGAAAAAGTTCAGAATTATTTATTTCTCCTTTCTTCATAGAGTGATGTACTAGTTGCCTTCAAGAAGTCTTCTGTTTTCGTCCAGAGGTATATCTCAGAAGTCGTTAGCATTGAATATTCACTTTCAACTTTGAATGGGCCCTCATATGGAGATTGAAGATCCATATTGGGACCGATTATTTTCCTGTTATACATCAATAGATTTGAAGCTAATATACTCCTCTCAGATTTCGTTGCGTATGCGGACAATATATCCATCTTAAAGTCTTCGACAAATACATTATTATTGAAACAAGAAACTGAGAAATTACCAAACGCTGCTTGCAAGTTCTTCAATAACCACTATCTATATATCAATTCGTTTTCGTAACTATAAACAGACATCAGTTGAGTTGCGGCTGGTCGGCATTTAGGTGGACTATGTGTGCGTGGAGCAGCTTTCCCACCTCTCTGGTTCTCGCACAATATATCTACTACGCCTTTTCTGCATGGCTTCAATATTTGTCGATCCTTACCGTCATCTTCATTAGATGATGGCATCGATTCTGCCTCATATTTCGGTTCTTCTCCTGTTGTCGGAACTGATGTTGCTCTGATGTTACTCATTCTCACCTGAAAAGCAAGATTATGGAATTATCAAAATATATCACTTCAAGCAATCACGAAAGAGTACACGGGGTCACTGTCCACGAGAACGAATCAAGCAACTGATTTGTCAAGAAACCTAGGCGCTAGTATTTATAGTTTGCACGGATTACCGGCACACGGTAAAACCTACCTGGGGAATAAAGGATCAGGGTTGGATTTTATGACCCCCCATCAAGAAAATGAAAAAAGATGCAAACGCATTCATCAAGCCAATTCAATATTCTCTCATCAGTCAGCATGAATCGTGACACTTCGAAATAATTGAGCTTATTTCGCGAATATCAGATGAAGAATTGCTTTCATAAGACTAGCACATATTTCATCAGAGAAAACATCTTCAACCAAACTAAAAATGCATACAGGGCGATCGGTGTTATCGTCCTTCGAATGATTTCTCCTTGAATGTTTGATGAATTGACTACGAAGGACCTGAGTGATTGTTAATTTGACTGAATGCTCCAACAATTGATGTCTCTTCTGATTTCGATGATTATTTCAATATCCTGGGCTCGAAGTGACCATTCTCAGTGTCGTGAATACTTTTCGTACCATTCACTCCACCTAATTGACTATGATCAATGTTTCTGTATGCGTCTAGAATGAATATGTATCAGAGACGAAATGCTTTTCATTCGTAATTGAAATCGTGACAGTGACAATGATATTTTTTTCCTTTCGTGAACTACAACTCTGCAACTGTGATGGACCAGAGGTATATTTCAGTAGTCGTTAGAATTGAATATTCCTAACTTATACAGGAAAAATCAGAACAATATGACCACAAGAAGGCGATGCTTTCTTGCCACTGCTATCTGGATCCATGTCTCTCCTGTGAACATCAAAGGAGGCAGGAAAAAGTTCAGAATTATTCATTTCTCCTTTCTTCATAGAGTGATGTACTAGTTGCCTTCAAGAAGTCTTCTGTTTTCGTCCAGAGGTATATCTCAGAAGCTCGTAAATATCTATTATGCACAAATTGAATCTCGTCTTCGATATGGAATCTGCTTGTGGGGCATCTCTACCAAGACACAATATGTATTTATAGCACAAAAGGTAATCTTGAGGTGCATTTTCAATATACCGTGGACAAATTCTCGCAGGTTTATACATATTTGAAATTGCATGTTATATTTATAGCAACATAACCGATTTCAAACTTGATGAAGACATTCACAGCATGAATACACACCAGGAGAGCTCAATTCACACGCAAATTGGAAAATACAAGATAAATCAAAATGCACCTAACTATATAGGTGCCACGCATTTTCAATCACTCAAATATTGAATCAAGTTTGACGCTTGAAATGTTCAGAATGCGCCTCAAAACATTTTTGGTGCAAAATAGTTTTTATACTGGAAAATAAAGAGTATTCTAATCTATTCTATTCTATTCTCAAGCAGGCAAAGTGACAGAATATCTTAGGAATACGATAAAGACTTTCCGATGTTGAAATCCGGTAAGAATTTCCCTTCACACTTCTTCCAGGCTTAGGACTGGCAGTTTGGAAACTGGCGTGTTTAAAAATCTTCGTGGCTATGGCGGCCACTAACCTTGTCATCATTTTTTTCCTGTGCACAGGAATCAGAACTCGAACTCATCATCACCGAATAGTTTTTTCAACTTGAGTTCGAGTTTCTTACTCATTCTAGATGATGCAGATTCATCTGTCGAACGCCTTTTCCGGATCAATCCGCATCTGGGCGTCAACGGCAGTCCGGATTCTTTACAAACTCGATCCTCGATAATGTCCCACCATATTGGTACATTAGTTGTACCATCGAACCACAGATTATCTGCGGCTGGTCGGCATTCAGGTGGACTATGTGTGCGTGGAGCAGCTTTCCCACCTCTCTGGTTCTCGCACAATGTATCTACTACGCCTTTTCTGCATGGCTTCAATATTTGTCGATCCTTACCATCATCTTCATTAGATGATGGCATCGATTCTGCCTCATATTTCGGTTCTTCTCCAGTTGTCGGAACTGATGGTGCTCTGATGTTACTCATTCTCACCTGAAAAGCAATATTATGGAATTATCAGAATATATCACTTCAAACAATCACGAAAGAGTACACGGGGACACTGTCCACGAGAACGAATCAAGCGAACTGATTTGTCAAGAAACCTAGGCGCTAGTATTTATAGTTTACACGGATTACCGGCACACGGTGAAATCTACCTGGGGAATAAGGGATAAGGGTTGGATTTTTTGACCCCCCATCAAGAAAATGAAAGAGGATTACTATAATCCTTGCAAATTTGTTTTGGATCCATTAGATTTCTGAATCTGGTCAGGAGGCTCATATCGAAAACTCGAATTCATGCATCGAGTTTTCTGAAGCTGGATTTTTAGAAGTACTGTCTTGAGAGGAACGGTGTTTGGGAAGTGGAAACTTATTTCTTGCGGAAGAGCAAGTACTAATTCTCCTTTAGTCAGGAGTTTCCCTATAGTATAAATAGATAGTAAATGACAGAGTGAGAACAGATTTGAAGGATTCAAGCAGCCAATCATAGCGCTCCATCTGATTCCCCCTCAAGTAATCGTGCACTACGAATCATCAGACTAATTCATTCATATTTCATCAAGGCAAATATCTTCAATTGAGAACACGCGCAGAAACATTATAATGACATTCCCAATATATACAAGGTGTATATGAGGTGATCGAAAAATTATACAATACAGGGCGTATTCATTTTGTCAGATAGAGAATCATGTTCGAGATTTGTGAGAATTCATCAGGGTGCTCAATCTTCGATAAATGCAGACGCATTCATCAAGCCAATTCAATATTCTCTCATTAGTCAGCATACATCGTGACACTTCGAAATAATTGAGCTTTTTTCGCGAATATCAGATGAAGAATTGCTTTCATAAGACTAGCACATATTTCATCAGAGAAAACATCTTCAACCAAACTGAAAATGCATACAGGGTGATCGGTGTTATTGTCCTTCGAATGATTTCTCCTTGAATGTTTGATGGATTGACTACGAAGGACCTGAGTAATTGTTGATTTGACTGAATGCTCCAACAATTGATGTCTCTTCTGATTTCGCTGATTATTTCAATATCCTGGGCTCGAAGTGACCATTCTCAGTGTCGTGAATACTTTTCGTACCATTCACTCCACCTACTTGACTATGATCAATGTTTCTGTATGTGTCTAGAATGAATATGTATCAGAGACGAAATGCTTTTCATTCGTAATTGAAATCGTGACAGTGACAATGATATTTTTTTCCTTTCGTGAACTACAACTCTGCAACTGTAATGGACCAGAGGTATATTTCAGTAGTCGTTAGCATTGAATATTCCTAAATTATACAGGAGGAATCAGAACAATATGACCACAAGAAGGCGATGCTTTCTTGCCACTGCTATCTGGATCCATGTCTCTCCTGTGAACATCAAAGGAGGCAGGAAAAAGTTCAGAATTATTCATTTCTCCTTTCTTCATAGAGTGATGTACTAGTTGCCTTCAAGAAGTCTTCTGTTTTCGTCCAGAGGTATATCTCAGAAGTCGTTAGCATTGAATATCCACTTTCAACTTTGAATGGGCCCTCATATGGAGATTGAAGATCCATATTGGGACCGATTATTTTCCTGTTATACATCAATAGATTTGGGGCTAATATACTCCACTCAGATTTCGTTGCGTTTGCGGACGATATATCCATCTTAAAGTCTTCGACAAATACATTATTATTGAAACAAGAAACTGAGAAATTACTGGACGCTGCTTGCAAGTTCTTCAATAACCACGATCTATATATCAATGCTCAGAAAACCCAAGTAATTCGTTTTCGTAACTATAAACAGACATCAGTTGATTTACAACTGGATTTTAATAATACCGTTTTGTCATATACAGACACAGTTGTATTTCTTAGAATTGACTTCGATAAACACGTCAACTGGCTGTCACACTGTGAGGGTCTAATTTCGAAGTTGCACTCATCTTTTTATATGTTCAAGAACTTGAAAACAGTAATAGGTGTTGGCCAGCTCGTAAATATCTATCATGCACAAATTGAATCTCGTCTTCGATATGGAATCTGCTTTTGGGGCATCTCTACCAAGACACAATATGTATTCATAGCAAATGAGGCAATTTTGAGGTGCATTTTCAACATACCGTGGACAAACTCTCGCAGGTTTATACATATTTGAAATTGCATGTTAAATTTATAGCAACATAACTGATTTCAAACTTGATGAATACATTCACAGCATGAAAACACACCAGGAGAGCTCAATTCACACGCAAATTGGAAAATACAAGATAAATCAAAATGCACCTAACTATAAAGGTGCCACGCATTTTCAATCACTGAAATATTGAATCAAGTTTGACGCTTGAAATGTTCAGAATGCGCCTCAAAACATTCTTGGTGCAAAATAGTTTTTATACTGGAAAATAAAGAGTATTCTAATCTATTCTATTCTATTCTCAAGCAGGCAAAGTGACAGAATATCTTAGGAATAAGATAAAGACTTTCCGATGTTGAAATCCGGTAAGAATTTCCCTCCACACTTCTTCCAGGCTTAGGACTGGCAGTTTGGAAACTGGCGTGTTTGAAAATCTTCGTGGCTATAGCGGCCACTTACCTTGTCATCATTTTTTTCCTGTGCACAGGAATCAGAACTCGAACTCATCATCACCGAATAATTTTTTCAACTTGAGTTTGAGTTTCTCTTTACTTCTAGATGATGCAGATTCATCTGTCAAACGCCTTTTCCGGATCAATCCGCATCTGGGCGTCAACGGCAGTCCGGATTCCTTACAAACTCGATCCTCGATGATGTCCCACCATATTGGTACATCAGTTGTACCATCGAACCACAGATTATCTGCGGCTGGTCGGCATTTAGGTGGACTATGTGTGCGTGGAGCAGCTTTCCCACCTCTCTGGTTCTCGCACAATATATCTACTACGCCTTTTCTGCATGGCTTCAATATTTGTCGATCCTTACCGTCATCTTTATTAGATGATGGCATCGATTCTGCCTCATATTTCGGTTCTTCTCCAGTTGTCGGAACTGATGTTGCTCTGATGTTACTCATTCTCACCTGAAAAGCAAGATTATGGAATTATCAAAATATATCACTTCAAGCAATCACGAAAGAGTACACGGGGTCACTGTCCACGAGAACGAATCAAGCGAACTGATTTGTCAAGAAACCTAGGCGCTAGTATTTATAGTTTGCACGGATTACCGGCACACGGTAAAACCTACCTGGGGAATAAAGGATTAGGGTTGGATTTTATGACCCACCATCAAGAAAATGAAAAAAGATTACTATAATCCTTGCAAATTTGTTTTGGATCCATTAGATTTCTGAATCTGGTCAGGAGGCTCATATCGAAAACTTGAATTCATGCATCGAGTTTTCTGAAGCTGAATTTTTAGAAGTACTGTCTTGAGAGGAACGGTGTTTGGGAAGTGAAAACTTATTTCTTGCGAATGAGCAAGTACTAATTCTCTTCTAGTCAGGAGTTCCCCTATAGTATAAGTAGATAGGAAATGACAGAGTGAGAACAGATTTGAAGGATTCAAGCAGCCAATCATAGCGCTCCATTTGATTCCCCCTCGAGTAATCGTGCACTACGAATCATCAGACTAATTCATTTATATTTCATCAAGGCAAATATCTTCAATTGAGAACACGCGCAGAAACATTATATCAACATTCCCAATATATACGAGGTGTATATGATGTGATTGAAGAATTATACAATAAAGGGCGTATTCATTTTGTCAGATAGAGAATCATGTCCGAGATTTGTGAGAATTCATCAGGGTGCTCAATCTTCGATAAATGCAAACGCATTCATCAAGCCAATTCAATATTCTCTCATCAGTCAGCATGAATCGTGACACTTCGAAATAATTGAGCTGATTTCGCGAATATCAGATGAAGAATTGCTTTCATAAGACTAGCACATATTTCATCAGAGAAAACATCTTCAACCAAACTGAAAATGCATACAGGGCGATCGGTGTTATCGTCCTTCGAATGATTTCTCCTTGAATGTTTGATGAATTGACTACGAAGGACCTGAGTGATTGTTGATTTGACTGAATGCTCCAACAATTGATGTCTCTTCTGATTTCGATGATTATTTCAATATCCTGGGCTCGAAGTGACCATTCTCAGTGTCGTGAATACTTTTCGTACCATTCACTCCACCTACTTGACTATGATCAATCTTTCTGTATGCGTCTAGAATGAATATGTATCAGAGACGGAATGCTTTTCATTCGTAATTGAAATCGTGACAGTGACAATGATATTTTTTTCCTTTCGTGAACTACAACTCTGCAACTGTGATGGACCAGAGGTATATTTCAGTAGTCGTTAGAATTGAATATTCCTAACTTATACAGGAGGAATCAGAACAATATGACCACAAGAAGGCGATGCTTTCTTGCCACTGCTATCTGGATCCATGTCTCTCCTGTGAACATCAAAGGAGGCAGGAAAAAGTTCAGAATTATTCATTTCTCCTTTCTTCATAGAGTGATGTACTAGTTGCCTTCAAGAAGTCTTCTGTTTTCGTCCAGAGGTATATCTCAGAAGTCGTTAGCATTGAATATCCACTTTCAACTTTGAATGGGCCCTCATATGGAGATTGAAGATCCATATTGGGACCGATTATTTTCCTGTTATACATCAATAGATTTGGGGCTAATATACTCCACTCAGATTTCGTTGCGTTTGCGGACGATATATCCATCTTAAAGTCTTCGACAAATACATTATTATTGAAACAAGAAACTGAGAAATTACTGGACGCTGCTTGCAAGTTCTTCAATAACCACGATCTATATATCAATGCTCAGAAAACCCAAGTAATTCGTTTTCGTAACTATAAACAGACATCAGTTGATTTACAACTGGATTTTAATAATACCGTTTTGTCATATACAGACACAGTTGTATTTCTTGGAATTGACTTCGATAAACACGTCAACTGGGTGTCACACTGTGAGGGTCTAATTTCGAAGTTGCACTCATCCTTTTATATGTTCAAGAACTTGAAAACAGTAATAGGTGTTGGCCAGCTCGTAAATATCTATCATGCACAAATTGAATCTCGTCTTCGATATGGAATCTGCTTGTGAGCCATCTCTACCAAGACACAATATGTATTTATAGCACAAAAGGCAATCTTGAGGTGCATTTTCAATATACCGTGGACAAACTCTCGCAGGTTTATACATATTTGAAATTGCATGTTATATTTATAGCAACATAACCGATTTCAAACTTGATGAAAACATTCACAGCATGAATACACACCAGGAGAGCTCAATTCACACGCAAATTGGAAAATACAAGATAAATCAAAATGCACCTAACTATAAAGGTGCCACGCATTTTCAATCACTGAAATATTGAATCAAGTTTGACGCTTGAAATGTTCAGAATGCGCCTCAAAACATTTTTGGTGCAAAATAGTTTCTATACTGGAAAATAAAGAGTATTCTAATCTATTCTATTCTATTCTCAAGCAGGCAAAGTGACAGAATATCTTAGGAATAAGATAAAGACTTTGCGATGTTGAAATCCGGTAAGAATTTCCCTTCACACTTCTTCCAGGCTTAGGACTGGCAGTTTGGAAACTGGCGTGTTTAAAAATCTTCGTGGCTATAGCGGCCACTTACCTTGTCATCATTTTTTTCCTGTGCACAGGAATCAGAACTCGAACTCATCATCACCAAATAGTTTTTTCAACTTGAGTTTGAGTTTCTTACTCATTCTAGATGATGCAGATTCATCTGTCAAACGCCTTTTCCGGATCAATCCGCATCTGGGCATCAACGGCAGTCCGGATTCCTTACAAACTCGATCCTCGTTGATGTCCCACCATATTGGTACATCAGTTGTACCATCGAACCACAGATTATCTGCGGCTGGTCGGCATTTAGGTGGACTATGTGTGCGTGGAGCAGCTTTCCCACCTCTCTGGTTCTCGCACAATATATCTACTACGCCTTTTCTGCATGGCTTCAATATTTGTCGATCCTTACCGTCATCTTCATTAGATGATGGCATCGATTCTGCCTCATATTTCGGTTCTTCTCCAGTTGTCGGAACTGATGTTGCTCTGATGTTACTCATTCTCACCTGAAAAGCAAGATTATGGAATTATCAAAATATATCACTTCAAGCAATCACGAAAGAGTACACGGGGTCACTGTCCACGAGAACGAATCAAGCGAACTGATTCGTCAAGAAACCTAGGCGCTAGTATTCATAGTTTGCACGGATTACCGGCACACGGAAAACCTACCTGAGGAATAAAGGATTAGGGTTGGATTTTATGACCCCCCATCAAGAAAATGAAAAAGGATTACTATAATCCTTGCAAATTTGTTTTGGATCCATTAGATTTCTGAATCTGGTCAGGAGGCTCATATCGAAAACTTGAATTCATGCATCGAGTTTTCTGAAGCTGAATTTTTAGAAGTACTGTCTTGAGAGGAACGGTGTTTGGGAAGTGAAAACTTATTTCTTGCGAAAGAACAAGTACTAATTCTCTTCTAGTCAGGAGTTTCCCTATAGTATGAGTAGATAGGAAATGACAGAGTGATAACAGATTTGAAGGATTCAAGCAGCCAATCATAGCGCTCCATTTGATTCCCCCTCGAGTAATCGTGCACTACGAATCATCAGACTAATTCATTCATATTTCATCAAGGCAAATATCTTCAATTGAGAACACGCGCAGAAACATTATATTAACATTCCCAATATATACAAGGTGTATATGAGGTGATCGAAAAATTATACAATACAGGGCGTATTCATTTTGTCAGATAGAGAATCATGTTCGAGATTTGTGAGAATTCATCAGGGTGCTCAATCTTCGATAAATGCAGACGCATTCATCAAGCCAATTCATCATTCTCTCATTAGTCAACATACATCGTGACACTTCGAAATAATTGAGCTTATTTCGCGAATATCAGATGAAGAATTGCTTTCATAAGACTAGCACATTTTTCATCAGAGAAAACATCTTCAACCAAACTGAAAATGCATACAGGGCGATCGGTGTTATCGTCCTTCGAATGATTTCTCCTTGAATGTTTGATGAATTGACTACGAAGGACCTGAGTGATTGTTGATTTGACTGAATGCTCAAACAATTGATGTCTCTTCTGATTTCGATGATTAATTCAATATTGTAATGAAGTGTTTTCTCACCAGCTTCATTACTAGGCTTCGGTATACGAGCCTCATACGAGAAATGAGGTAAAGGCCATTTTAGAGTCACCCTGTATACCTGATTGACCAATTCATGAATCAAGGAGTTCCTTTGGCTAGTATTTTGAGCCACCCAGAGAGCCCTACCCCAGACTTACCTTGTTTAGCCCCGTTGCACCCTGCTGAGGGTAATCAACTTCATGACACCCCTGCCTCCGTTTCGAAAGCACTACCAGGCTAATGATTTCATGCATATCATGCTCAGACTCTTGATATTAGTATTGGTAGGATTTGATTGCATAATGACCGTCCAGAGCCCTGGGAAATAAGAAGTCCAGTATGCCATCCGTTTACTTGCTTTATTCATCTTGCAATGATTTTTGCATCCGGAAATCCTGATCAACCCAGAGACTAAGACTTCTTATCGCCTATGGAGAGTGTATTTATGATTTTGGAAAGAGCTAGAATGGTTTTCATACCTGGAAAGACATTTCAGGGTCATGTGATATTGTGTAGATCATAACTTTGTTATCCTTCGTAATTTTGCAATCAAATTCGCTCAGTAGCACAAACATGGAATGCCAAGCACTTTGATACTACCGGTTTTGAGGAAAAATGATTTCCATCGCAAGTTTCCAGACCCAAGGGCAAGTAGTGTTCACTTTTTCCTTGAGAAAACAAATCATGGTCAGCTCGAGGCCAGACCAGCCCGACCAATCAGAATCCCGACCTCGCTCTGTTTTTTGCCAAACCTGAAAAGAGTATAAGTAGCAAAATCCAGAGGCCCGAGGGCTCTCGGTCTTTTTCGACAGTTATAGAGAAATAGATAGATAGTTAGATAGATTCCATTTGGCAGTGATTATTCTGATTCAGTCCGATTCTTACCGTTTGATTCAGTTCGTATAACCGTTATAAAAAGTGATCAAGGTGCTCGAAGTTTTTCCTGTATTGACATCCCGTTTTTGTGTTACACAAAGTTGAAAAAGTGAGCCAGAGCTTTTTCTGCCGACGATTCACCCGTGAAGTATATTACCAGTCAAGTGTGAGTTAACTGCATTTTGATTTCACTACATTTTCTCATAGTTCTATCAAACTGCAGCTTAACTTTATAGATCAAATAATTTTCCAGTATAAATCCAGTTGTTGTGACATTTGTCGTGACGGTTGACAGCGGCCAGTGAAATTCGGAATCCAGCACAGAGTAAGCATTGGAACTGCCCTGTTGTATATATATGTATCATTTGTAATGACCTGCAGGATAAGTTCTGTGGTTTGAAATCCTAACGTAAAGAGTTTCATCAGGAAAACAACCCTTGTAACGGTCGAGGTTCTTGGTCTGCGTAGCAGTCAATACCAAGCGTCACCAGGGTTGTGAGCATCCCGGTCTCCTGGTCGCATAAGGCTTATAGTCAGCGTCGAGACCACCCTGATAGTAATTATCTTGCAAACCCCAGAGGGGTGAATAGTCTTTGTACATTGACCAGAACTTGTTTTGCAGGGGTAGAGCTTCTTAACTCGCATAGGCGCTTCCCGGATGCACGTTGCACGGCTTACTCTTTGAATACCAGTCAGATTAGCTGTCACCCTGCTCAAGTCACCCTGCTTAATTAATTGTCACCCGTAGATATCTGTGGTTAGGATAATTTACCCTGAGATTATTTGATCTGTGGAATTTTTGCTATCTTGTGACTGACACCTGTTGACATATTCTGTCATCCGAATTCCTCGTGGTCGTATTTTCTTGGTTATGATAATAATCATTGTGAGAGATAAATTCGATCTGTTAATTGTTTCCAGTGAATAAACCTGTTTAAGTGTGAATTTTAGTTCTGATTACCAAACACCCGCAGCAACCCGTATACCAGGGTGAAACCAAGTGGGTGAACTTAAAGCCCTCACCCCCTTGTGATCTTTTCATTGTCCATAAGGCCTTCGACCCCTGGCATACCGTCGCTTCGACTGTGTTGCTACCTAGGCCTCCCAACAAATCCTGGTTGGGAGAAAGTGGAGTTCACCACTATAATCCAACTGGCGCTCGAGGCAACCCCGGTCTATCCTAGATATAGACATACCCCGTTGAGCACCACCTAGTAACACCTCCCCAAGAAGGAGGAGACGTTACAATATCCTGGGCTCGAAGTGACCATTCTCAGTGTCGTGAATACTTTTCGTACCATTCACTCCACCAACTTGACTATGATCAATGTTTCTGTATGTGTCTAGAATGAATATGTATCAGAGACGAAATGCTTTTCATTCGTAATTGAAATCGTGACAGTGACAATGATATTTTTTTCCTTTCGTGAACTACAACTCTGCAACTGTGATGAACCAGAGGTATATTTCAGTAGTCGTTAGAATTGAATATTCCTAACTCATACAGGAGGAATCAGAACAATATGACCACAAGAAGGCGATGAAGTTACACTGCTTTCTTGCCACTGCTATCTGGATCCATGTCTCTCCTGTGAACATCAAAGGAGGCAGGAAAAAGTTCAGAATTATTCATTTCTCCTTATTTCATAGAGTGATGAACTAGTTGCCTTCAAGAAGTCTTCTGTTTTCGTCCAGAGGTATATCTCAGAAGTCGTTAGCATTGAATATCCACTTTCAACTTTGAATGGGCCCTCATATGGAGATTGAAGATCCATATTGGGACCGATTATTTTCCTGTTATACATCAATAGATTTGGGGCTGATATACTCCACTCAGATTTCGTTGCGTTTGCGGACAATATATCCATCTTGAAGTCTTCAACAAATACATTATTATTGAAACAAGAAACTGAGAAATTACTGAACGCTGCTTGCGAGTTCTTCAATAACCACGATCTATATATCAATGCTCAGAAAACCCAAGTAATTCGTTTTCGTAACTATAAACAGACATCAGTTGATTTACAACTGGATTTCAATAATACCGTTTTGTCATATACATACACAGTTGTATTTCTTGGAATTGACTTCGATAAACACGTCGACTGGGTGTCACACTGTGAGGGTCTAATTTCGAAGTTGCACTCATCCTTTTATATGTTCAAGAACTTGAAAACAGTACTAGGTGTTGGCCAGCTCGTAAATATCTATTATGCACAAATTGAATCTCGTCTTCGATATGGAATCTGCTTGTGGGGCATCTCTACCAAGACACAATATGTATTTATAGCACAAAAGGCAATCTTGAGGTGCATTTTCAATATACCGTGGACAAACTCTCGCAGGTTTATACATATTTGAAATTGCATGTTATATTTATAGCAACATAACCGATTTCAAACTTGATGAAAACATTCACAGCATGAATACACACCAGGAGAGCTCAATTCACACGCAAATTGGAAAATACAAGATAAATCAAAATGCACCTAACTATATAGGTGCCACGCATTTTCAATCACTCAAATATTGAATCAAGTTTGACGCTTGAAATGTTCAGAATGCGCTTCAAAACATTTTTGGTGCAGAATAGTTCTTATACTGGAAAATAAAGAGTATTCTAATCTATTCTATTCTCGAGCAGGTAAAGTGACAGAATATCTTAGGAATACGATAAAGACTTTCCGATGTTGAAATCCGGTGAGAAATTCCCTTCACACTTCTTCCTGGCTTAGGACTGGCAGTTTGGAAACTGGCGTGTTTGAAAATCTTCGTGGCTATAGCGGCCACTTACCTTGTCATCATTTTTCTCTTGTGCACAGGAATCAGAACTCGAACTCATCATCACCGAATAGTTTTTTCAACTTGAGTTTGAGTTTCTTACTACTTCTAGATGATGCAGATTCATCTGTCAAACGCCTCTTCCGGATCAATCCGCATCTGGGCGTCAACGGCAGTCCGGATTCCTTACAAACTCGATCCTCGATGATGTCCCACCATATTGGTACATCAGTTGTACCATCGAACCACAGATTATCTGCGGCTGGTCGGCATTTAGGTGGACTACGTGTGCGTGGAGCAGCTTTCCCACCTCTCTGGTTCTCGCACAATGTATCTACTACGCCTTTTCTGCATGGCTTCAATATTTGTCGATCCTTACCTTAGATGATGGCATCGATTCTGCCTCATATTTCGGTTCTTCTTCAGTAAAATCTACCTTGGGAATGAAGGATAAGGGTTGGATTTTATGACCCCCCATCAAGAAAATGAAAAAGGATTACTATAATCCTTGCAAATTTGTTATGGATCCATTAGATTTCTGAATCTGGTCAGGAGGCTCATATCGAAAACTCGAAATCATGCATCGAGTTTTCTGAAGCTGAATTTTTAGAAGTACTGTCTTGAGAGGAACGGTGTTTGGGAAGTGAAAACTTATTTCTTGCGAAAGAGCAAGTACTTATTCTCTTCTAGTCAGGAGTTTCCCTATAGTATAAGTAGATAGGAAATGACAGAGTGAGAACAGATTTGAAGGATTCAAGCAGCCAATCATAGCGCTCCATTTGATTCCCCCTCAAGTAATCGTGCAATACGAATCATCAGACTAATTCATTCATATTTCATCGAGGCAAATATCTTCAATTGAGGACACGCGCAGAAACATTATATCAACATTCCCAATATATACGAGGTGTATATAAGGTGATTGGAGAATTATACAATAAAGGGCGTATTCATTTTGTCAGATAGAGAATCATGTTCGAGATTTGTGAGAATTCATCAGGGTGCTCAATCTTCGATAAATGCAAACGCATTCATCAAGCCAATTCAATATTCTTTCATCAGTCAGCATGAATCGTGACACTTCGAAATAATGGAGCTTATTTCGCGAATATCAGATGAAGAATTGCTTTCATGAGACTAGCACATATTTCATCTGAGAAAACATCTTCAACCAAACTGAAAATGCATACAGGGCGATCGGTGTTATCGTCCTTCGAATGATTTCTCCTTGAATGTTTGATGAATTGACTACGAAGGACCTGAGTGATTGTTGATTTGACTGAATGCTCCAACAATTGATGTCTCTTCTGATTTCGATGATTATTTCAATATCCTGGACTCGAAGTGACCATTCTCAGTGTCGTGAATACTTTTCGTACCATTCACTCCACCAACTTGACTATGATCAATGTTTCTGTATGTGTCTAGAATGAATATGTATCAGAGACGAAATGCTTTCCATTCGTAATTGAAATCGTGACAGTGACAATGATATTTTTTTCCTTTCGTGAACTACAACTCTGCAACTGTGATGGACCAGAGGTATATTTCAGTAGTCGTTAGAATTGAATATTCCTAACTCATACAGGAGGAATCAGAACAATATGATCACAAGAAGGCGATGAAGTTTTACACTGCTTTCTTGCCACTGCTATCTGGATCCATGTCTCTCCTGTGAACATCAAAGGAGGCAGGAAAAAGTTCAGAATTATTCATTTCTCCTTTCTTCATAGAGTGATGTACTAGTTGCCTTCAAGAAGTCTTCTGTTTTCGTCGAGAGGTATATCTCAGAAGTCGTTAGCATTGAATATCCACTTTCAACTTTGAATGGGCCCTCATATGGAGATTGAAGATCCATATTGGGACCGATTATTTTCCTGTTATACATCAATAGATTTGGGGCTAATATACTCCACTCAAATTTCGTTGCGTTTGCGGACAATATATCCATCTTAAAGGCTTCAACAAATACATTATTATTGAAACAAGAAACTGAGAAATTACTGAACGCTGCTTGCGAGTTCTTCAATAACCACGATCTATATATCAATGCTCAGAAAACCCAAGTAATTCGTTTTCGTAACTATAAACAGACATCAGTTGATTTACAACTGGATTTCAATAATACCGTTTTGTCATATACATACACAGTTGTATTTCTTGGAATTGACTTCGATAAACACGTCAACTGGGTGTCACACTGTGAGGGTCTAATTTCGAAGTTGCACTCATCCTTTTATATGTTCAAGAACTTGAAAACAGTACTAGGTGTTGGCCAGCTCGTAAATATCTATTATGCACAAATTGAATCTCGTCTTCGATATGGAATCTGCTTGTGGGGCATCTCTACCAAGACACAATATGTATTTATAGCACAAAAGGTAATCTTGAGGTGCATTTTCAATATACCGTGGACAAACTCTCGCAGGTTTATACATATTTGAAATTGCATGTTATATTTATAGCAACATAACCGATTTCAAACTTGATGAAGACATTCACAGCATGAATACACACCAGGAGAGCTCAATTCACACGCAAATTGGAAAATACAAGATAAATCAAAATGCACCTAACTATATAGGTGCCACGCATTTTCAATCACTCGAATATTGAATCAAGTTTGACGCTTGAAATGTTCAGAATGCGCCTCAAAACATTTTTGGTGCAAAATAGTTTTTATACTGGAAAATAAAGAGTATTCTAATCTATTCTATTCAATTCTCAAGCAGGCAAAGTGACAGAATATCTTAGGAATACGATAAAGACTTTCCGATGTTGAAATCCGTTAAGAATTTCCCTTCACACTTCTTCCAGGCTTAGGACTGGCAGTTTGGAAACTGGCGTGTTTAAAAATCTTCGTGGCAATAGCGGCCACTTACCTTGTCATCATTTTTTTCCTGTGCACAGGAATCAGAACTCGAACTCATCATCACCGAATAGTTTTTTCAACTTGAGTTTGAGTTTCTTACTCATTCTAGATGATGCAGATTCATCTGTCAAACGCCTTTTCCGGATCAATCCGCATCTGGGCGTCAACGGCAGTCCGGATTCTTTACAAACTCGATCCTCGATGATGTCCCACCATATTGGTACATCAGTTGTACCATCGAACCACAGATTATCTGCGGCTGGTCGGCATTTAGGTGGACTATGTGTGCGTGGAGCAGCTTTCCCACCTCTATGGTTCTCGCACAATGTATCTACTACGCCTTTTCTGCATGGCTTCAATATTTGTCGATCCTTACCATCATCTCCATTAGATGATGGCATCGATTCTGCCTCATAGTTCGGTTCTTCTCCAGTTGTCGGAACTGATGTTGCTCTGATGTTACTCATTCTCACCTGAAAAGCAAGATTATGGAATTATCAGAATATATCACTTCAAACAATCACGAAAGAGTACACGGGGACACTGTCCACGAGAACGAATCAAGCGAACTGATTTGTCAAGAAACCTAGGCGCTAGTATTTATAGTTTACACGGATTACCGGCACACGGTAAAATCTACCTGGGGAATGAGGAATTAGGGTTGGATTTTATGACCCCCCATCAAGAAAATGAAAGAGGATTACTATAATCCTTGCAAATTTGTTTTGGATCCATTAGATTTCTGAATCTGGTCAGGAGGCTCATATCGAAAACTCGAATTCATGCATCCAGTTTTCTGAAGCTGGATTTTTAGAAGTACTGTCTTGAGAGGAACGGTGTTTGGGAAGTGGAAACTTATTTCTTGCATAAGAGCAAGTACTAATTCTCCTTTAGTCAGGAGTTTCCCTATAGTATAAGTAGATAGTAAATGACAGAGTGAGAACAGATTTGAAGGATTCAAGCAGCCAATGATAGCGCTCCATTTGATTCCCCCTCAAGTAATCGTGCACTACGAATCATCAGACTAATTCATTCATATTTCATCAAGGCAAATATCTTCAATTGAGAACACGCGCAGAAACATTATAATGACATTCCCAATATATACAAGGTGTATATGAGGTGATCGAAAAATTATACAATACAGGGCGTATTCATTTTGTCAGATAGAGAATCATGTTCGAGATTTGTGAGAATTCATCAGGGTGCTCAATCTTCGATAAATGCAGACGCATTCATCAAGTCAATTCATCATTCTCTCATTCGTCAACATACATCGTGACACTTCGAAATAATTGAGCTTATTTCGCGAATATCAGATGAAGAATTGCTTTCATAAGACTAGCACATATTTCATCAGAGAAAACATCTTCGGTGTTATCGTCCTTCGAATGATTTCTCCTTGAATGTTTGATGGATTGACTACGAAGGACCTGAGTAATTGTTGATTTGACTGAATGCTCCAACAATTGATGTCTCTTCTGATTTCGCTGATTATTTCAATATCCTGGGCTCGAAGTGACCATTCTCAGTGTCGTGAATACTTTTCGTACCATTCACTCCACCTACTTGACTATGATCAATGTTTCTGTATCTGTCTAGAATGAATATTTATCAGAGACGGAATGCTTTTCATTCGTAAATGAAATCGTGACAGTGACAATGATATTTTTTTTCCTTTCGTGAACAACTCTGCAACTGTAATGGACCAGAGGTATATTTCAGTAGTCGTTAGCATTGAATATTCCTAAATTATACTGGAGGAATCAGAACAATATGACCACAAGTAGGCGATGAAGATACACTGCTTTCTTGCCACTGCTATCTGGATCCATGTCTCTCCTGTAAACATCAAAGGAGGCAGGAAAAAGTTCAGAATTATTTATTTCTCCTTTCTTCATAGAGTGATGTACTAGTTGCCTTCAAGAAGTCTTCTGTTTTCGTCCAGAGGTATATCTCAGAAGTCGTTAGCATTGAATATTCACTTTCAACTTTGAATGGGCCCTCATATGTTCAAGAACTTGAAAACAGTACTAGGTGTTGGCCAGCTCGTAAATATCTATTATGCACAAATTGAATCTCGTCTTCGATATGGAATCTGCTTGTGGGGCATCTCTACCAAGACACAATATGTATTTATAGCACAAAAGGCAATCTTGAGGTGCATTTTCAATATACCGTGGACAAACTCTCGCAGGTTTATACATATTTGAAATTGCATGTTATATTTATAGCAACATAACCGATTTCAAACTTGATGAAGACATTCACAGCATGAATACACACCAGGAGAGCTCAATTCACACGCAAATTGGAAAATACAAGATAAATCAAAATGCACCTAACTATATAGGTGCCACGCATTTTCAATCACTCGAATATTGAATCAAGTTTGACGCTTGAAATGTTCAGAATGCGCCTCAAAACATTTTTGGTGCATAATAGTTTTTATACTGGAAAATAAAGAGTATTCTAATCTATTCTATTCTATTCTCAAGCAGGCAAAGTGACAGAATATCTTAGGAATACGATAAAGACTTTCCGATGTTGAAATCCGGTAAGAATTTCCCTTCACACTTCTTCCAGGCTTAGGACTGGCAGTTTGGAAACTGGCGTGTTTAAAAATCTTCGTGGCTATAGCGGCCACTTACCTTGTCATCATTTTTTTCCTGTGCACAGGAATCAGAACTCGAACTCATCATCACCGAATAGTTTTTTCAACTTGAGTTTGAGTTTCTTACTCATTCTAGATGATGCAGATTCATCTGTCAAACGCCTTTTCCGGATCAATCCGCATCTGGGCGTCAACGGCAGTCCGGATTCTTTACAAACTCGATCCTCGATGATGTCCCACCATATTGGTACATCAGTTGTACCATCGAACCACAGATTATCTGCGGCTGGTCGGCATTTAGGTGGACTATGTGTGCGTGGAGCAGCTTTCCCACCTCTATGGTTCTCGCACAATGTATCTACTACGCCTTTTCTGCATGGCTTCAATATTTGTCGATCCTTACCATCATCTCCATTAGATGATGGCATCGATTCTGCCTCATAGTTCGGTTCTTCTCCAGTTGTCGGAACTGATGTTGCTCTGATGTTACTCATTCTCACCTGAAAAGCAAGATTATGGAATTATCAGAATATATCACTTCAAACAATCACGAAAGAGTACACGGGGACACTGTCCACGAGAACGAATCAAGCGAACTGATTTGTCAAGAAACCTAGGCGCTAGTATTTATAGTGTACACGGATTACCGGCACACGGTAAAATCTACCTGGGGAATGAGGAATTAGGGTTGGATTTTATGACCCCCCATCAAGAAAATGAAAGAGGATTACTATAATCCTTGCAAATTTGTTTTGGATCCATTAGATTTCTGAATCTGGTCAGGAGGATCATATCGAAAACTCGACTTCATGCATCCAGTTTTCTGAAGCTGGATTTTTAGAAGTACTGTCTTGAGAGGAACGGTGTTTGGGAAGTGGAAACTTATTTCTTGCATAAGAGCAAGTACTAATTCTCCTTTAGTCAGGAGTTTCCCTATAGTATAAGTAGATAGTAAATGACAGAGTGAGAACAGATTTGAAGGATTCAAGCAGCCAATGATAGCGCTCCATTTGATTCCCCCTCAAGTAATCGTGCACTACGAATCATCAGACTAATTCATTCATATTTCATCAAGGCAAATATCTTCAATTGAGAACACGCGCAGAAACATTATAATGACATTCCCAATATATACAAGGTGTATATGAGGTGATCGAAAAATTATACAATACAGGGCGTATTCATTTTGTCAGATAGAGAATCATGTTCGAGATTTGTGAGAATTCATCAGGGTGCTCAATCTTCGATAAATGCAGACGCATTCATCAAGTCAATTCATCATTCTCTCATTCGTCAACATACATCGTGACACTTCGAAATAATTGAGCTTATTTCGCGAATATCAGATGAAGAATTGCTTTCATAAGACTAGCACATATTTCATCAGAGAAAACATCTTCGGTGTTATCGTCCTTCGAATGATTTCTCCTTGAATGTTTGATGGATTGACTACGAAGGACCTGAGTAATTGTTGATTTGACTGAATGCTCCAACAATTGATGTCTCTTCTGATTTCGCTGATTATTTCAATATCCTGGGCTCGAAGTGACCATTCTCAGTGTCGTGAATACTTTTCGTACCATTCACTCCACCTACTTGACTATGATCAATGTTTCTGTATCTGTCTAGAATGAATATTTATCAGAGACGGAATGCTTTTCATTCGTAAATGAAATCGTGACAGTGACAATGATATTTTTTTTCCTTTCGTGAACAACTCTGCAACTGTAATGGACCAGAGGTATATTTCAGTAGTCGTTAGCATTGAATATTCCTAAATTATACTGGAGGAATCAGAACAATATGACCACAAGTAGGCGATGAAGATACACTGCTTTCTTGCCACTGCTATCTGGATCCATGTCTCTCCTGTAAACATCAAAGGAGGCAGGAAAAAGTTCAGAATTATTTATTTCTCCTTTCTTCATAGAGTGATGTACTAGTTGCCTTCAAGAAGTCTTCTGTTTTCGTCCAGAGGTATATCTCAGAAGTCGTTAGCATTGAATATTCACTTTCAACTTTGAATGGGCCCTCATATGTTCAAGAACTTGAAAACAGTACTAGGTGTTGGCCAGCTCGTAAATATCTATTATGCACAAATTGAATCTCGTCTTCGATATGGAATCTGCTTGTGGGGCATCTCTACCAAGACACAATATGTATTTATAGCACAAAAGGCAATCTTGAGGTGCATTTTCAATATACCGTGGACAAACTCTCGCAGGTTTATACATATTTGAAATTGCATGTTATATTTATAGCAACATAACCGATTTCAAACTTGATGAAGACATTCACAGCATGAATACACACCAGGAGAGCTCAATTCACACGCAAATTGGAAAATACAAGATAAATCAAAATGCACCTAACTATATAGGTGCCACGCATTTTCAATCACTCGAATATTGAATCAAGTTTGACGCTTGAAATGTTCAGAATGCGCCTCAAAACATTTTTGGTGCATAATAGTTTTTATACTGGAAAATAAAGAGTATTCTAATCTATTCTATTCTATTCTCAAGCAGGCAAAGTGACAGAATATCTTAGGAATACGATAAAGACTTTCCGATGTTGAAATCCGGTAAGAATTTCCCTTCACACTTCTTCCAGGCTTAGGACTGGCAGTTTGGAAACTGGCGTGTTTAAAAATCTTCGTGGCTATAGCGGCCACTTACCTTGTCATCATTTTTTTCCTGTGCACAGGAATCAGAACTCGAACTCATCATCACCGAATAGTTTTTTCAACTTGAGTTTGAGTTTCTTACTCATTCTAGATGATGCAGATTCATCTGTCAAACGCCTTTTCCGGATCAATCCGCATCTGGGCGTCAACGGCAGTCCGGATTCTTTACAAACTCGATCCTCGATGATGTCCCACCATATTGGTACATCAGTTGTACCATCGAACCACAGATTATCTGCGGCTGGTCGGCATTTAGGTGGACTATGTGTGCGTGGAGCAGCTTTCCCACCTCTATGGTTCTCGCACAATGTATCTACTACGCCTTTTCTGCATGGCTTCAATATTTGTCGATCCTTACCATCATCTCCATTAGATGATGGCATCGATTCTGCCTCATAGTTCGGTTCTTCTCCAGTTGTCGGAACTGATGTTGCTCTGATGTTACTCATTCTCACCTGAAAAGCAAGATTATGGAATTATCAGAATATATCACTTCAAACAATCACGAAAGAGTACACGGGGACACTGTCCACGAGAACGAATCAAGCGAACTGATTTGTCAAGAAACCTAGGCGCTAGTATTTATAGTGTACACGGATTACCGGCACACGGTAAAATCTACCTGGGGAATGAGGAATTAGGGTTGGATTTTATGACCCCCCATCAAGAAAATGAAAGAGGATTACTATAATCCTTGCAAATTTGTTTTGGATCCATTAGATTTCTGAATCTGGTCAGGAGGATCATATCGAAAACTCGACTTCATGCATCCAGTTTTCTGAAGCTGGATTTTTAGAAGTACTGTCTTGAGAGGAACGGTGTTTGGGAAGTGGAAACTTATTTCTTGCATAAGAGCAAGTACTAATTCTCCTTTAGTCAGGAGTTTCCCTATAGTATAAGTAGATAGTAAATGACAGAGTGAGAACAGATTTGAAGGATTCAAGCAGCCAATGATAGCGCTCCATTTGATTCCCCCTCAAGTAATCGTGCACTACGAATCATCAGACTAATTCATTCATATTTCATCAAGGCAAATATCTTCAATTGAGAACACGCGCAGAAACATTATAATGACATTCCCAATATATACAAGGTGTATATGAGGTGATCGAAAAATTATACAATACAGGGCGTATTCATTTTGTCAGATAGAGAATCATGTTCGAGATTTGTGAGAATTCATCAGGGTGCTCAATCTTCGATAAATGCAGACGCATTCATCAAGTCAATTCATCATTCTCTCATTCGTCAACATACATCGTGACACTTCGAAATAATTGAGCTTATTTCGCGAATATCAGATGAAGAATTGCTTTCATAAGACTAGCACATATTTCATCAGAGAAAACATCTTCGGTGTTATCGTCCTTCGAATGATTTCTCCTTGAATGTTTGATGGATTGACTACGAAGGACCTGAGTAATTGTTGATTTGACTGAATGCTCCAACAATTGATGTCTCTTCTGATTTCGCTGATTATTTCAATATCCTGGGCTCGAAGTGACCATTCTCAGTGTCGTGAATACTTTTCGTACCATTCACTCCACCTACTTGACTATGATCAATGTTTCTGTATCTGTCTAGAATGAATATTTATCAGAGACGGAATGCTTTTCATTCGTAAATGAAATCGTGACAGTGACAATGATATTTTTTTTCCTTTCGTGAACAACTCTGCAACTGTGATGGACCAGAGGTATATTTCAGTAGTCGTTGGCATTGAATATTCCTAAATTATACTGGAGGAATCAGAACAATATGACCACAAGGAGGCGATGAAGATACACTGCTTTCTTGCCACTGCTATCTGGATCCATGTCTCTCCTGTGAACATCAAAGGAGGCAGGAAAAAGTTCAGAATTATTTATTTCTCCTTTCTTCATAGAGTGATGTACTAGTTGCCTTCAAGAAGTCTTCTGTTTTCGTCCAGAGGTATATCTCAGAAGTCGTTAGCATTGAATATTCACTTTCAACTTTGAATGGGCCCTCATATGGAGATTGAAGATCCATATTGGGACCGATTATTTTCCTGTTATACATCAATAGATTTGAAGCTAATATACTCCTCTCAGATTTCGTTGCGTATGCGGACAATATATCCATCTTAAAGTCTTCGACAAATACATTATTATTGAAACAAGAAACTGAGAAATTACTAAACGCTGCTTGCAAGTTCTTCAATAACCACTATCTATATATCAATGCTCAGATCACCCAAAAAATTCGTTTTCGTAACTATAAACAGACATCAGTTGAGTTGCGGCTGGTCGGCATTTAGGTGGACTATGTGTGCGTGGAGCAGCTTTCCCACCTCTCTGGTTTTCGCACAATATATCTACTACGCCTTTTCTGCATGGCTTCAATATTTGTCGATCCTTACCGTCATCTTCATTAGATGATAACATCGATTCTGCCTCATATTTCGGTTCTTCTCCTGTTGTCGGAACTGATGTTGCTCTGATGTTACTCATTCTCACCTGAAAAGCAAGATTATGGAATTATCAAAATATATCACTTCAAGCAATCACGAAAGAGTACACGGGGTCACTGTCCACGAGAACGAATCAAGCAACTGATTTGTCAAGAAACCTAGGCGCTAGTATTTATAGTTTGCACGGATTACCGGCACACGGTAAAACCTACCTGGGGAATAAAGGATTAGGGTTGGATTTTATGACCCCCCATCAAGAAAATGAAAAAAGATGCAAACGCATTCATCAAGCCAATTCAATATTCTCTCATCAGTCAGCATGAATCGTGACACTTCGAAATAATTGAGCTTATTTCGCGAATATCAGATGAAGAATTGCTTTCATAAGACTAGCACATATTTCATCAGAGAAAACATCTTCAACCAAACTGAAAATGCATACAGGGCGATCGGTGTTATCGTCCTTCGAATGATTTCTCCTTGAATGTTTGATGAATTGACTACGAAGGACCTGAGTGATTGTTAATTTGACTGAATGCTCCAACAATTGATGTCTCTTCTGATTTCGATGATTATTTCAATATCCTGGGCTCGAAGTGACCATTCTCAGTGTCGTGAATACTTTTCGTACCATTCACTCCACCTAATTGACTATGATCAATGTTTCTGTATCCGTCTAGAATGAATATGTATCAGAGACGAAATGCTTTTCATTCGTAATTGAAATCGTGACAGTGACAATGATATTTTTTTCCTTTCGTGAACTACAACTCTGCAACTGTGATGGACCAGAGGTATATTTCAGTAGTCGTTAGAATTGAATATTCCTAACTTATACAGGAGGAATCAGAACAATA
Source organism: Gastrophysa polygoni (assembly GCA_963576655.1). NCBI lineage: Eukaryota > Metazoa > Arthropoda > Insecta > Coleoptera > Chrysomelidae > Gastrophysa > Gastrophysa polygoni. Next base: position 22,323,393 of record OY755085.1, on the reverse strand, counting down.
TGACCACAAGAAGGCGATGCTTTCTTGCCACTGCTATCTGGATCCATGTCTCTCCTGTGAACATCAAAGGAGGCAGGAAAAAGTTCAGAATTATTCATTTCTCCTTTCTTCATAGAGTGATGTACTAGTTGCCTTCAAGAAGTCTTCTGTTTTCGTCCAGAGGTATATCTCAGAAGCTCGTAAATATCTATTATGCACAAATTGAATCTCGTCTTCGATATGGAATCTGCTTGTGGGGCATCTCTACCAAGACACAATATGTATTTATAGCACAAAAGGCAATCTTGAGGTGCATTTTCAATATACCGTGGACAAACTCTCGCAGGTTTATACATATTTGAAATTGCATGTTATATTTATAGCAACATAACCGATTTCAAACTTGATGAAGACATTCACAGCATGAATACACACCAGGAGAGCTCAATTCACACGCAAATTGGAAAATACAAGATAAATCAAAATGCACCTAACTATATAGGTGCCACGCATTTTCAATCACTCAAATATTGAATCAAGTTTGACGCTTGAAATGTTCAGAATGCGCCTCAAAACATTTTTGGTGCAAAATAGTTTTTATACTGGAAAATAAAGAGTATTCTAATCTATTCTATTCTATTCTCAAGCAGGCAAAGTGACAGAATATCTTAGGAATACGATAAAGACTTTCCGATGTTGAAATCCGGTAAGAATTTCCCTTCACACTTCTTCCAGGCTTAGGACTGGCAGTTTGGAAACTGGCGTGTTTAAAAATCTTCGTGGCTATAGCGACCACTTACCTTGTCATCATTTTTTTCCTGTGCACAGGAATCAGAACTCGAACTCATCATCACCGAATAGTTTTTTCAACTTGAGTTCGAGTTTCTTACTCATTCTAGATGATGCAGATTCATCTGTCGAACGCCTTTTCCGGATCAATCCGCATCTGGGCGTCAACGGCAGTCCGGATTCTTTACAAACTCGATCCTCGATAATGTCCACCATATTGGTACATCAGTTGTACCATCGAACCACAGATTATCTGCGGCTGGTCGGCATTTAGGTGGACTATGTGTGCGTGGAGCAGCTTTCCCACCTCTCTGGTTCTCGCACAATGTATCTACTACGCCTTTTCTGCATGGCTTCAATATTTGTCGATCCTTACCATCATCTTCATTAGATGATGGCATCGATTCTGCCTCATATTTCGGTTCTTCTCCAGTTGTCGGAACTGATGGTGCTCTGATGTTACTCATTCTCACCTGAAAAGCAATATTATGGAATTATCAGAATATATCACTTCAAACAATCACGAAAGAGTACACGGGGACACTGTCCACGAGAACGAATCAAGCGAACTGATTTGTCAAGAAACCTAGGCGCTAGTATTTATAGTTTACACGGATTACCGGCACACGGTGAAATCTACCTGGGGAATAAGGGATAAGGGTTGGATTTTTTGACCCCCCATCAAGAAAATGAAAGAGGATTACTATAATCCTTGCAAATTTGTTTTGGATCCATTAGATTTCTGAATCTGGTCAGGAGGCTCATATCGAAAACTCGAATTCATGCATCCAGTTTTCTGAAGCTGGATTTTTAGAAGTACTGTCTTGAGAGGAACGGTGTTTGGGAAGTGGAAACTTATTTCTTGCGGAAGAGCAAGTACTAATTCTCCTTTAGTCAGGAGTTTCCCTATAGTATAAATAGATAGTAAATGACAGAGTGAGAACAGATTTGAAGGATTCAAGCAGCCAATCATAGCGCTCCATCTGATTCCCCCTCAAGTAATCGTGCACTACGAATCATCAGACTAATTCATTCATATTTCATCAAGGCAAATATCTTCAATTGAGAACACGCGCAGAAACATTATAATGACATTCCCAATATATACAAGGTGTATATGAGGTGATCGAAAAATTATACAATACAGGGCGTATTCATTTTGTCAGATAGAGAATCATGTTCGAGATTTGTGAGAATTCATCAGGGTGCTCAATCTTCGATAAATGCAGACGCATTCATCAAGCCAATTCAATATTCTCTCATTAGTCAGCATACATCGTGACACTTCGAAATAATTGAGCTTTTTTCGCGAATATCAGATGAAGAATTGCTTTCATAAGACTAGCACATATTTCATCAGAGAAAACATCTTCAACCAAACTGAAAATGCATACAGGGTGATCGATGTTATTGTCCTTCGAATGATTTCTTCTTGAATGTTTGATGGATTGACTACGAAGGACCTGAGTGATTGTTGATTTGACTGAATGCTCCAACAATTGATGTCTCTTCTGATTTCGATGATTATTTCAATATCCTGGGCTCGAAGTGACCATTCTCAGTGTCGTGAATACTTATCGTAACATTCACTCTACCTTCTTGACTATGATCAATGTTTCTGTATGTGTCTAGAATGAATATGTATCAGAGACGAAATGCTTTTCATTCGTAATTGAAATCGTGACAGTGACAATGATATTTTTTTCCTTTCGTGAACTACAACTCTGCAACTGTAATGGACCAGAGGTATATTTCAGTAGTCGTTAGCATTGAATAATCCTAAATTATACAGGAGGAATCAGAACAATATGACCACAAGTAGGCGATGAAGATACACTGCTTTCTTGCCACTGCTATCTGGATCCATGTCTCTCCTGTGAACATCAAAGGAGGCAGGAAAAAGTTCAGAATTATTCATTTCTCCTTTCTTCATAGAGTGATGTACTAGTTGCCTCCGAGGAGTCTTCTGTTTTCGTCCAGAGGTATATATCAGAAGTCGTTAGCATTGAATATCCACTTTCAACTTTGAATGGGCCCTCATATGGAGATTGAAGATCAATATTGGGACCGATTCTTTTCCTGTTATACATCAATGGATTTGAAGCTGATATACTCCACTTAGATTTCGTTGCGTTTGCGGACGATATATCCATCCTAAAGTCTTCGACAAATACATTATTATTGGAACAAGAAACTGAGAAATTACTGAACGCTACTTGCAAGTTCTTCAATAACCGCGATCAATATATCAATTCTCAGAAAACCCAAGTAATTCGTTTTCGTAACTATAAACAAACATCAGTTGATTCAAAACTGGATTCCAATAATACCGTTTTGTCATATACAGACACAGTTGTATTTCTTGGAATTGACTTCGATAAACACGTCAACTGGGTGTCACACTGTGAGGGTCTAATTTCGAAGTTGCACTCATCCTTTTATATGTTCAAGAACTTGGAAACAGTACTAGGTGTTGGCCAGCTCGTAAATATCTATCATGCACAAATTGAATCTCGTCTTCGATATGGAATCTGCTTTTGGGGCATCTCTACCAAGACACAATATGTATTTATAGCACAAAAGGCAATCTTGAGGTGCATTTTCAATATACCGTGGACAAACTCTCGCAGGTTTATACATATTTGAAATTGCATGTTATATTTATAGCAACATAACCGATTTCAAACTTGATGAAGCCATTCACAGCATGAATACACACCAGGAGAGCTCAATTCACACGCAAATTGGAAAATACAAGATAAATCAAAATGCACCTAACTATATAGGTGCCACGCATTTTCAATCACTCAAATATTGAATCAAGTTTGACGCTTGAAATGTTCAGAATGCGCCTCAAAACATTTTTGGTGCAAAATAGTTTTTATACTGGAAAATAAAGAGTATTCTAATCTATTCTATTCTATTCTCAAGCAGGCAAAGTGACAGAATATCTTAGGAATAAGATGAAGACTTTCCGATGTTGAAATCCGGTAAGAATTTCCCTTCACACTTCTTCCAGGCTTAGGACTGGCAGTTTGAAAACTGGCGTGTTTAAAAATCTTCGTGGCTATAGCGGCCACTTACCTTGTCATCATTTTTTTCCTGTGCACAGGAATCAGAACTCGAACTCATCATCACCGAATAGTTTTTTCAACTTGAGTTTGAGTTTCTTACTCATTCTAGATGATGCAGATTCATCTGTCAAACGCCTTTTCCGGATCAATCCGCATCTGGGCGTCAACGGCAGTCCGGATTCTTTACAAACTCGATCCTCGATGATGTCCCACCATATTGGTACATCAGTTGTACCATCGAACCACAGATTATCTGCGGCTGGTCGGCATTTAGGTGGACTATGTGTGCGTGGAGCAGCTTTCCCACCTCTATGGTTCTCGCACAATATATCTACTACGCCTTTTCTGCATGGCTTCAATATTTGTCGATCCTTACCATCATCTTCATCAGATGATGGCATCGATTCTGCCTCATATTTCGGTTCTTCTCCAGTTGTCGGAACTGATGTTGCTCTGATGTTACTCATTCTCACCTGAAAAGCAAGATTATGGAATTATCAGAATATATCACTTCAAACAATCACGAAAGAGTACACGGGGACACTGTCCACGAGAACAAATCAAGCGAACTGATTTGTCGAGAAACCTAGGCGCTAGTATTTATAGTTTACACGGATTACCGGCACACGGTAAAATCTACCTGGGGAATAAGGGATTAGGGTTGGATTTTATGACCCCCCATCAAGAAAATGAAAGAGGATTACTATAATCCTTGCAAATTTGTTTTGGATCCATTAGATTTCTGAATCTGGTCAGGAGGCTCATATCGAAAACTCGAATTCATGCATCCAGTTTTCTGAAGCTGGATTTTTAGAAGTACTGTCTTGAGAGGAACGGTGTTTGGGAAGTGGAAACTTTTTTCGTGCGAAAGAGCAAGTACTAATTCTCCTTGAGTCAGGAGTTTCCCTATAGTATAAGTAGATAGGAAATGACAGAGTGAGAACAGATTTGAAGGATTCAAGCAGCCAATCATAGCGCTCCATCTGATTCCCCCTCAAGTAATCGTGCACTACGAATCATCAGAATAATTCATTCATATTTCATCAAGGCAAATATCTTCAATTGAGAACACGCGCAGAAACATTATATTAACATTCCCAATATTGTAATGAAGTGTTTTGGGAACATTCATTACTAGAACGGAACGTACAGATACCTACCAGAATTATGTCATGAATCAACCAGTATTTTTCATTGAAAGCTGGAAGATGAAACATAGACTAACCTTTAGAATTTGTACTGTCAGATTTTCCAGGAATTTATAACCATAGCGGCTTGATTACACCCCTGAATACATCTATGATGACAAATACGGTCCTCTAAGCGTTGGAAGTTTTCTGATCCCTGTTATATCCCATTACCAGCTACTCTGAGTGGTTTGGAATGTTGAAAATCTTAGTAATACTGATATCTTTGGATGACATCCATCTTAGAGTGCTCCGAAAGATATACTTGAATAGAACATAGAAAATACAGATTTCATAGATAGGGAAATGTGTTTAGATACTGTACCGGCTATAACTTTCTTGTTGATGAATATTAGGGCTCCAGATTTTCTCAATGGCTTTAGCAACAATACCCAATAATTTATAGATATCCTGGCATGGGGAAAAACTAATTTTTCCGCACTTTTCTCATGAAAAGCCACGTGTTTCGTCAACCGGCACTTTTTGTTAAGTTTTCTGGTCAAAATCTAGAGGTCAAGCAAGGAGAACGGGTTTGTTTTTGCTAGAATTTTTTGCAAAATTCCATTCTCTATAAATTCTTGAGCACCTTCGGTGCCAGGCAGTTAGTAAGTTAGCGAGTTAGAAAGTTAGTAAGTTAGCCGTAACACACAGTTTTCCGCCGCAGTCGAATTATCACTATAGAATCCGTGTTCGAATATAGGTCTTCATCCGTCTTACAAGCATTTGCATTAGTCAATTCCGAGGTCAATTCCCAGTATTTTCATATCCAGCCATCGACATTTTTCCAGTATCGAATCCACAGTAACTTTCCGCTACCAGTAAATCCCTTCAGGGCACCCAGAATATTTTTCTAGTCAATTCCTAACTTCAGGAAACATTCCAGATATTTTGCAATTTGTCAAATTAAAAACATTGAACATAACCTATTAACCTGAGACTTGAGCCTTCTTGATCTTCCCGCCGTGTCTGTGAAACCGTTCAAGTGTACCGTGTAGTGGGACAACGGTGTAAACGCCCGTTCGTACATCATTGGGATTAGCTGAGCCTTGGTATCTGCCGTTTGCCAAACCGAAACCGTAAGTCGATCTAACCTTCTGGCATTGTTTACTAGTTGGATTGATAAGAGTAGATCTGCAATACCTGAATTGTTTAGAGTTGAGCGATCCTGTATATAATTTCACTCACTCTACCAGTTAGTTAGTTTCACCTGTCCCTGTAAAGTCTACTCTGCTCATATCTAGCCCGAAATAATCCAGCTTATGCGCCGTGCTTTTGGATGCGCTTATTGCTCGTCTTGGCTTTTCGTTTTATTCCTGCTCACGCGCTACTCCTGATCTACACCTGAACTACCCAGAATTTGCCCGCTTAACTATCGTTGCTATTGCTTTCTGATTGCCTGTATATCGTTGTACCTGTTGCTAGTTCGATGGTGTTTTTGATGTTGAAATAACCCAGATCTGTTGTTGATATTGTAAGTTATTTTTGGAGTTCTGGTTACTTATATAGTTGTGTGTTTTGGAAATTTAGTTCTGTGGTTTTTATCTCATGTTGTATAGGTACAAGCCTGTAATCTTTCACCCGGAGTATCCCGGTTTTTATTAATTTGTGAGTTTTATAGCCAATAACGTTCTTTGGAAGTTTTTTTCTGTTATTTTCAATTTTGGTAATTTTGTGAGATACTGCAGATGCCTAATTTTCCTGCATAATTTTCAGTGTACTTGAATATATTGACTGGAGAATAAACCTGTCAAAATTCGAAGTTCTTTTATTTCTGGTTTTCAGGTATTGATTTCGTCGACTTTCTTTTTTTTTGTATCAATCCGCCTGTCAAATTTCTGTCCTCCTGACACCAGGGTCCCAAGCTGTCAAAATCTGACAGCTGAGACGGAAATAAAATTTTCTTTGATCAATATAGCAACCGGTATTCCAGTCTATGACAAGGTTAGGTAATTAAAGCCTACCTACCCTTGTTAAACTTAACCTGGGTCAAAAGAACCGACCCCTGGGAAACCGTCACTCCACTGTTGCTACTTGGGCCTCCTGAATATCTTTTTCTGGAGCAAGTGGAGTATACCACTTTTATAAAAAACTGGCGCTCGAGACTCCCGTTTTCCTTAGGAAAGATAGTTTTGATCCTGATAGCGCCCTTGTAAGCCCTTAAGGCAATTAAGGCCCCTACAAAATTGGCGCCCGAGCAGGGACCGTTCAATTGATTGGCCGGAAAACAGAATATTTAGTTTTGCGAAAAAAATATTTAGTTTTGATTTTGGTTATTTCCGATTTATTTTTCCTTCTCTCTTCTCTCGATAGAGCAGAGACCGCTCCAGTAACCGCCCAGAAAGGAAACCAGAATTTTTCTGTTCAACTTCATTTTGCTGTTGTGAATTTTTTTCATTTTTGAAAACTTTCTAGTATTGTTTTTTGTTTTTGATATACTAGGAATAATTCGACCGACCGAGCACAGCAGACCAGGAAGCCTTTGTTTTCAAATTTATTTTTCAAATTTTGGAAAATTTCGATTTTCCGAATTGTTTTCAATTTTGAAAAGAACCAATTTATTTTCGTCTGAACAATAACCGTGCAAGTGAACGACCAGGGCCGAACCAAGGAACTTTACTTTCCCAGAAAACTGAAAAATTTCCTTCATTTTTCAATTTTGTAATTTTATTATCATTTACATAACAGAAACCGTATTCCTCTCATTCCAGCACAGAACTAATCGATACCAGACCACAGATCTAGTCATAAGTAACAATTTACACAATTGTTTTCCAGTTGATATAGCCGTTGTTTACGTTTACTGATTAATTCCACCGAACTACTTAAGGAATCCAGTACCAGTTATTTTCCAGTGACCAAAACGTATATTTTTTTTCCTCATTCGCCTGTTAGTCTACCTGACCTGAATTTCAAAAACCAGTACCTGTGTATACAACCCACTATAACATGAGCAACGACAACGACAGTGGACCTGACAATAGAAATACCCTGCAACTACCCCCCAACCCACCAAGGACCAGTCGACCGAATTCACCCGACCCAGAGGAATACAACGATGACTTCGTTTCATCATTAGAGCCCCGTGTGAGTTGGGTCTATCGCCTGAAAAAGGTAGACCTAATAGAGGAGGTCAAGAGATATGGTCTAGAGCCAGAGGGAACATCTGCTGAATTGCGCCGACGTCTAGTTCGGTTCCTAAGGGACGAACTACCGAAAATGCTTGGACTGAAAGCGCCATACGGTGCTCCAGGACCCCCATCCTCCACAGCACCACAGATGAATTATGTGCCTGGAACCCTGCCTCCCTCGCTTTTGTCTGACCCTGCACCACTTGTCACTGCACCCAGGGTGCCCCCGATTGATCATCCTGCGAATATGCCTGCTCTTCAACACCGCCCTCCATTGAAATCTCACCACTGGAACTTGAGCTTCGATGGAAAGAACACCGATCCAGTTGCATTCCTAGAACGCCTCGAGGAAATAGGAAATGCCGAAAGAGCCGATCCTGAACAATTACTCGATACTACTCGATACTACCGATGCAACCGTGTCTACTGGGATTCTTGGGCCAGTTTCAAGAGAATTTTCCAGATGACTTATTTCCCAGTCCGATACCGAGAAGATATCGAGATGGAGATCAGCCACCGTTTACAAAAAACCGATGAGCCAGCCATAGATTATGTCATCGATATGCAAACCCTGATCCGACGACATGGAAGTATGCGTCAGGATCAAGAATTGGCTTGGATCTACCGGAACTTACTGCCAGATTACCGCCAGTACATCAAGAGGTTCGATTTCACGGATGTATCCAGCCTGATACCGTTAATCCAGGAATTTGAAAGTCTCAGAGGAGAGATCCGCCAGTTGTACCACCGAAATCCGCTCCAGGGTACCACTTCCAGAAATCCTCATCCCGGACATAGAACCGACAGGCCTTGGCATCAAACACGTGTAAGGGACGCATCACCCGGAGTACAAAGAGTACACGTCGCCAGGCAGATACCAGACAATATACCTCTGTCCAGGCCGCCCAGCAGAGCTATACTACCCGCTACCCCGATAACACCGGTCCAGGATGGTTATAACCGGAATACTATGTGCTGGAGATGTGGACAGACTGGACATAGACGAGGAGAATGCCGAAACTCGCCTAAGATCTTCTGCTCGCGATGTGGACGCGAGGGGGTGTTGTCCCGAGACTGCGCATGTACCAGGTCGGAAAACCTGCCCGGAGCCCAGCTGAACCGAGGACAGTTAGGCTCCAGCAGATAAATATCCCGGAAAATCCGCCGACAACCGACCGTTGATACCAGTTATTATAGGAGACACCCAGTTTACGGCCTTGGTGGATACGGGTGCCACCCGGTCATTTGCCAGTACCCGCGTTGCCGACTGTTGTGACAGGTTTGGGGCACAGGAACGCCCCCGCACAATAGTACAGTCCCGCCAGGCCGATGGTTCACTGATCCAGGTGACCAGAATATTCAAACTCTCTATGACTATTGGAACCGAATGTTTCCCATGCGAGTTACTGATTATTCCCAGTTTGGCTGCTGATATCGTGTTAGGAATGGATGTCCTTCGGCTTCAGCATAGATCTGCCGACAGCCACCGTGTATAGGAACCAGAAGAACGTCTCGGTTCTTGGTTCCCTTCGGAGTCCATGTCCAGATGAAACTCCCACACCCAAGATCCAGTCAGTTACGGAGCATACCGTAACTACACGTCTTGATGACACCCTGGAAGATCAGCAAAACCCCGACACCCTCCTTGCGGGAAAATCAGATGCTGCTGAACCGATTCAACAAAATCTAACTACTGATCAACAGACCGTACTACAAAACTTCTTGGACATAGAATTACCAGCATTCCAACAAATCAAGGGACCTACATCTTTGGTTCAGCATCGCATTCGTTTGAAGACGACAGAGCCGATCAAACAAAGGTACCGCCCCCAGAATCCGAGAATGCAGGAGGTGATAATTGAAGAAGTCGACAAAATGTTGAATGATGGCATTATCGAACCTTCCAGTAGTCCTTGGAGTTCCCCTGTAGTAATTGTGAAAAAGAAAGACGGGAAACATCGATTTTGCATTGATTTCCAGAAAGTGAATGACGTAGCCGAAAAGGATGCATATCCGTTACCGTTTATAAACGCAATCCTGGACAAATTGAGAGAAGCCAAGTTCATATCCAGTTTGGACTTGAAGCAGGGATACTGGCAGATACCGCTGTCACCTGAAAGTAAACCGATAACCGCCTTTACCGTTCCGGGAAGAGGATTGTTCCAGTTCAGAGTAATGCCTTTTGGACTACATTCAGCACCAGCCACTTTTCAAAGGCTCATGGACACTCTCATTGGACCCGACATGGAACCGTTTGCTTTTGCATACCTGGATGACATCATTGTGCTGAGCAAAACTTTCGATGAACACCTGATCAATCTTCAGCGAGTTTTCGAACGGTTACGTGAGGCTAACTTACAACTGAACCCAGAAAAATGTAAGTTTTGCCTAAACTCACTGAAATACTTAGGACACGTAGTAACACCAGAAGGAATAAAAACCGATCCAGATAAAATAGCGTCGATTGTCCAGTGGCCCGCCCCAAATACCCTGAGGAAACTCCGCCAGTTTCTTGGGATGGCATCCTGGTACCGCAGGTTCATTCCAAACTTCTCCGGGATCGTGGCACCACTGACCAAGCTGCTGAAGAAAAGTAACCGCTGGAAATGGAAAGAAACTCAGGACACCGCCTTCGAGTTTTTGAAAACCCAGCTTACAGAAGCACCAGCTTTGGTTTGTCCTGACTTCACCAAGCCGTTCATACTACAAACTGACGCCTCCGATTGTGGACTGGGAGCAGCACTTACCCAAGTCTCAGAGGGTCAGGAGAAAGTAGTGGCGTACGCGAGTAGGATGCTGACCGGATCCGAACGTAACTACTCGGTCACCGAAAAAGAATGTTTGGCTATAGTCTGGAGCATCGAGAAACTCAGACCCTACCTGGAAGGTTATCACTTCACCGTACTGACTGATCACCTGTCCCTGAAATGGATGCATTCTATCAAGAGTCCCGCCGGCAGGATAGCCAGATGGGTGATGTTCCTGCAGCAGTTTGATTTCGAGGTGAAATATCGAAAAGGATCCTTGAACAAACTAGCAGATGGTTTATCCCGGCAACCACTTCCTGGACCCAGTAGTGAAGTGAATACGTTCTGTTGTGCAACTGAAACAGAACGGGAGGCCGAAAACCAGTGTTCCTGGTACCGTACTCGCAAAGAAGAAGTAGCCCGCACTCCTGAATCTTTCCCTGACTACTGTATAAAAGACGGTAGACTATTCCGGCACTTTTGGGACTCGAATAACCTGAGTGAGATTGGTATGACTGATCCCTGGAAACTGTGTGTGCCAAAACAGCTCCGACACCAGGTCCTTCGGGAAAATCACAATCATGTAACCGCTGGACACATGGGGATAGCTAAAACCACAGCTCGAATCACCCAGAAGTACTACTGGCCAGGGATGTTCCGAGAAATCGCTCGCTACGTCCGGAGTTGCACAGTTTGCCAAGAGTACAAAGTTTCTCAACAACAACCACCTGGAAAAATGCATCCGTCCTTGAACATCAAACCCTGGGACACCGTTTCTACCGATTTAGTCGGCCCGTTACCCCGCTCTAGCAAAGGCAATTGCTACCTAGCCGTGTACCAGGATAGGTTTACTAAATGGGTTCAACTCCGGCCGATACGGAAAGCCACCTCTAAAGCCGTATCTCAAGCGTTTTATGAAGATATAGTCTTGAGATTTGGACGTCCAGGAACTGTCATGAGTGACAATGGCACCCAGTACACCGGTAAAATATTTGAAGCCCTCCTGACCGATCTAGGAATAAAACACCGACTGACTCCACCGTACACCCCACAAGCTAATCCCGTTGAACGGACGAACAAAACCGTGAAGACAATGATCTCTCAGTATTGCGAAAATGATCACCGGGAATGGGACCAGTACCTGCCAGAACTCCAGTTTGCCATGAACACCGCGAGACATGATTCAACTGGGTTCAGTCCATCGTTCCTTCTTTTTGGAAGAGAGTTAGAACCGCCGAAAGCACTTCACCGCACCCCGACAATCGATATGGCCGAAGGAGATGAGGAAGCTGAAAAGAAACCCTCCCAGACCTGGATAGGACACCTGGAAAAGCTCAAAGAAGTACACGAGCTAGTCCGAATAAACCTGACTCGTGCCTTCACCACCCAGAGTCATTATTATAACTTGCGTCGCCGAGACTGGAGATGTCATCTGGGGGACAAAGTTATGAAGAGGGAACACAATCTCTCCTTGGGGATCCGTGGCCATGCAGCTAAGTTAGCTCCAAAATACACAGGTCCCTTAACCGTAGTTCGGGTGATTTCACCAGTAGTGTATGATCTGAAAAGCGCCACAGGCAAACGGTATCATCGGATCCATGTCAAAGATCTGAAACCGTTCCTGACAGACGGAGACCAGTAAACCCCTATGCTTTCCCAGATGGCTGACCGAAGCCTGCCCAGTGGTTTTCCGGCCTCCAAGCGCATCCGGGTCCTGCAAGACCTGGTGCTTCGGCCGGCCAACGACGTTCCGGTACTCCACCTTCCGGAGGTCTCGGAATTGGAGTTCCCGGTGGGATACGTGACCCCAGAAAGGCTGCCAGTAGTGGATATCCGAATTTCGACGCCTCGTATAGACCTGGGTTACGAATATATGGATATTCCCCAGTACTTCGAGCTGGATCACATGGCGGAGGGTCCTGCGCCCCTCAGTACCTTTTCACCACGGCCGCAATACTCCCCGATCACGCCCGAACCGAGCCTGCCCACCCGCTTCCCGACGCTCTACGCCCACCTGCGGGGCTCAGTGGAAACCCCCCGGGAGGAGATCGCAACCGAGCCCCTACCGGAACTGATTCAACGGCTTCCCCAAGGATCGGCTGTTCCATGGACGCCAATGTTCCTGACGGGAGAAGGTGGTTATACATCGGGTTATTTTTTTTATGTAGTTTTGCTGTTTGTTATAGGAGTTATGGACATCTTGGATTTAGGGATTGAGCAGCTAGACTTCCTCGAAGAGATCGACGGGTGGGAAATCACCGGTTTCCCTCAGGCTACTCCACCAGACTCCCACCAGGCCACCCCACCAGACAACCGCCAAACTACCCCTCCAGACGCCCGCCAGACCACGCAACCAGACGAATGCCAGGCCACCCCACCAGACAACCGCCAAACTACCCCTCCGGACGTCCGCCAGACCACGCAACCAGACGAACGCCAGGCCACCTCACCAGACGACCGCCAGACTACTCATTCGAGCACCCGCCAGACCACTCGAGTAGACAGCCAAGGCTTCGAGATCATCTACCTGCCGGTAGAACGCCGACTCTGCTGGAGGTGCGGAAATCCAGGGCACCAACGGCCCCAGTGTCGATTTCCGTCCCGGATATTCTGCTCCCGCTGCGGACGCGACGGTGTCCGGTCCTGTGACTGTGCCTGTCCTCCTCGACCCCCGAAGTACCCGGGGCACTTTCCAGTACTGGTACCGCAAAGTCAACTGTATCGGCGTTCACCAGTTGTCCCCAGAGTGGACAATCGTACCAGCGTCCGAGTGGCATCTATGCCGGTAGCTGCCCTGTTGCAGCCCAATCAGGTCAATCGGCAAGTCCAGACGTCCACCCCTACCGCCGCTGACCGCGCCATACAGTGCCAGTTGTGTACTTGTGAGAAGGCCAGAGGCGATTACAAGTATTGATCGGGTTCAGCTGAACATCTTCCAGCCACTCAACCAGATCACCGTGTGAGCCTCCCAGCAGGCCAGCTTCCAGAACTTCGTCATGCCTGTGGTACAAGACAGCGCCAGCCACTCAACCAGATCACCGTGTAGGCCTCCGTGCAGGCCGTCCTCCAAACAATCGACCAGACTCTCGTGTGAACCGCCCAGCAGGAGATCCTCCAGAACATCGTTAAGTCATCCATGAGTATAGTATACAAAAAGAAAAATACAGCTGAAGCAATATTTTCTTTTTCCGCAAGTAGGAGGGGTGTGTAATGAAGTGTTTTGGGAACATTCATTACTAGAACGGAACGTACAGATACCTACCAGAATTATGTCATGAATCAACCAGTATTTTTCATTGAAAGCTGGAAGATGAAACATAGACTAACCTTTAGAATTTGTACTGTCAGATTTTCCAGGAATTTATAACCATAGCGGCTTGATTACACCCCTGAATACATCTATGATGACAAATACGGTCCTCTAAGCGTTGGAAGTTTTCTGATCCCTGTTATATCCCATTACCAGCTACTCTGAGTGGTTTGGAATGTTGAAAATCTTAGTAATACTGATATCTTTGGATGACATCCATCTTAGAGTGCTCCGAAAGATATACTTGAATAGAACATAGAAAATACAGATTTCATAGATAGGGAAATGTGTTTAGATACTGTACCGGCTATAACTTTCTTGTTGATGAATATTAGGGCTCCAGATTTTCTCAATGGCTTTAGCAACAATACCCAATAATTTATAGATATCCTGGCATGGGGAAAAACTAATTTTTCCGCACTTTTCTCATGAAAAGCCACGTGTTTCGTCAACCGGCACTTTTTGTTAAGTTTTCTGGTCAAAATCTAGAGGTCAAGCAAGGAGAACGGGTTTGTTTTTGCTAGAATTTTTTGCAAAATTCCATTCTCTATAAATTCTTGAGCACCTTCGGTGCCAGGCAGTTAGTAAGTTAGCGAGTTAGAAAGTTAGTAAGTTAGCCGTAACACACAGTTTTCCGCCGCAGTCGAATTATCACTATAGAATCCGTGTTCGAATATAGGTCTTCATCCGTCTTACAAGCATTTGCATTAGTCAATTCCGAGGTCAATTCCCAGTATTTTCATATCCAGCCATCGACATTTTTCCAGTATCGAATCCACAGTAACTTTCCGCTACCAGTAAATCCCTTCAGGGCACCCAGAATATTTTTCTAGTCAATACCTAACTTCAGGAAACATTCCAGATATTTTGCAATTTGTCAAATTAAAAACATTGAACATAACCTATTAACCTGAGACTTGAGCCTTCTTGATCTTCCCGCCGTGTCTGTGAAACCGTTCAAGTGTACCGTGTAGTGGGACAACGGTGTAAACGCCCGTTCGTACATCATTGGGATTAGCTGAGCCTTGGTATCTGCCGTTTGCCAAACCGAAACCGTAAGTCGATCTAACCTTCTGGCATTGTTTACTGGTTGGATTGATAAGAGTAGATCTGCAATACCTGAATTGTTTAGAGTTGAGCAATCCTGTATATAATTTCACTCACTCTACCAGTTAGTTAGTTAGTTTCACCTGTCCCTGTAAAGTCTACTCTGCTCATATCTAGCCCGAAATAATCCAGCTTATGCGCCGTGCTTTTGGATGCGCTTATTGCTCGTCTTGGCTTTTCGTTTTATACCTGCTCACGCGCTACTCCTGATCTACACCTGAACTACCCAGAATTTGCCCGCTTAACTATCGTTGCTATTGCTTCCTGATTGCCTGTATATCTTTGTACCTGTTGCTAGTTCGGTGGTATTTTTGATGTTGAAATAACCCAGATCTGTTGTTGATATTGTAAGTTATTTTTGGAGTTCTGGTTACTTATATAGTTGTGTGTTTTGGAAATTTAGTTCTGTGGTTTTTATCTCATGTTGTATAGGTACAAGCCTGTGATTTTTCACCCGGAGTAACCCGGTTTTTATTAATTTGTGAGTTTTATAGCCAATAACGTTCTTTGGAAGTTTTTTTCTGTTATTTTCAATTTTGGTAATTTTGTGAGATACTGCAGATGCCTAATTTTCCTGCATAATTTTCAGTATACTTGAATATATTGACTGGAGAATAAACCTGTCAAAATTCGAAGTTCTTTTATTTCTGGTTCTCAGGTATTGATTCCTTCGACTTTCTTTTTTTTGTATCAATCCGCCTGTCAAATTTCTGTCCTCCTGACACCAGGGTCCCAAGCTGTCAAAATCTGACAGCTGAGACGGAAATAAAATTTTCTTTGATCAATATAGCAACCGGTATTCCAGTCTATGACAAGGTTAGGTAATTAAAGCCTACCTACCCTTGTTAAACTTAACCGGGGTCAAAAGAACCGACCCCTGGGAAACCGTCGCTCCACTGTTGCTACTTGGGCCTCCTGAATATCTTTTTCTGGAGCAAGTGGAGTATACCACTTTTATAAAAAACCTGGCGCTCGAGACTCCCGTTTTCCTTAGGAAAGATAGTTTTGATCCTGATAGCGCCCTTGTAAGCCCTTAAGGCAATTAAGGCCCTTACAATATATACAAGGTGTATATAAGGTGATTGAAAAATTATACAATACAGGGCGTATTCATTTTGTCAGATAGAGAATCATGTTCGAGATTTGTGAGAATTCATCAGGGTGCTCAATCTTCGATAAATGCAGACGCATTCATCAAGCCAATTCAATATTCTCTAATTAGTCAGCATACATCGTGACACTTCGAAATAAGTGAGCTTATTTCGCGAATATCAGATGAAGAATTGCTTTCATAAGACTAGCACATATTTCATCAGAGAAAAAATCTTCAACCAAACTGAAAATGCATACAGGGTGATCGGTGTTATCGTCCTTCGAATGATTTCTCCTTGAATGTTTGATGGATTGACAACGAAGGACCTGAGTGATTGTTGATTCGACTGAATGCTCCAACAATTGATGTCTCTTCTGATTTCGATGATTATTTCAATATCCTGGGCTCGAAGTGACCATTCTCAGTGTCGTGAATACTTTTCGTACCATTCACTCCACCTACTTGACTATGATCAATGTTTCTGTATGTGTCTAGAATAAATATGTATCAGAGACGAAATGCTTTTCATTCGTAAATGAAATCGTGACAGTGACAATGATATTTTTTTTCCTTTCATGAACTACAACTCTGCAACTGTGATGGACCAGAGGTATATTTCAGTAGTCAATAGCATTGAATATTCCTAAATTATACTGGAGGAATCAGAACAATATGACCACAAGAAGGCGATGAAGATACACTGCTTTCTTGCCACTGCTATCTGGATCCATGTCTCTCCGATGAACATCAAAGGAGACAGGAAAAAGTTCAGAATTATTTATTTCTCCTTTCTTCATAGAGTGATGTACTAGTTGCCTTCAAGAAGTCTTCTGTTTTCGTCCAGAGGTATATCTCAGAAGTCGTCAGCATTGAATATTCACTTTCAACTTTGATTGGGCCCTCATATGGAGATTGAAGATCCATTTTGGGACCGATTCTTTTCCTGTTATACATCAATAGATTTGAAGCTAATATACTCCACTCAGATTTCGTTGCGTATGCGGACGATATATCCATCTTATTGTCTTCGACAGATACATTATTATTGAAACAAGAAACTGAGAAATTACTGAACGCTGCTTGCAAGTTTTTCAATAACCACGATCTATATATCAATGCTCAGAAAACCCAAGTAATTCGTTTTCGTAACTATAAACAGACATCAGTTCGATAAACACGTCAACTGGGTGTCACACTGTGAGGTTCTAATTTCGAAGTTGCACTCATCCTTTTATATGTTCA
Organism: Gastrophysa polygoni; assembly: GCA_963576655.1. Taxonomy (NCBI): domain Eukaryota; kingdom Metazoa; phylum Arthropoda; class Insecta; order Coleoptera; family Chrysomelidae; genus Gastrophysa; species Gastrophysa polygoni. Next base: position 22,305,737 of record OY755085.1, on the reverse strand, counting down.
AGAACTTGAAAACAGTACTAGGTGTTGGCCAGCTCGTAAATATCCATCATGCACAAATTGAATCTCGTCTTCGATATGGAATCTGCTTTTGGGGCATCTCTACCAAGACACAATATGTATTTATAGCACAAAAGGCAATTTTGAGGTGCATTTTCAATATACCGTGGACAAACTCTCGCAGGTTTATACATATTTGAAATTGCATGTTATATTTATAGCAACATAACCGATTTCAAACTTGATGATGACATTCACAGCATGAAAACACACCAGGAGAGCTCAATTCACACGCAAATTGGAAAATACAAGATAAATCAAAATGCACCTAACTATATAGGTGCCACGCATTTTCAATCACTCAAATAATGAATAGAGTTTGACGCTAGCAATGTTCAGAATGCGCCTCAAAACATTTTTGGTGCAAAATAGTTCTTATACTGGAAAATAAAGAGTATTCTAATCTATTCTATTCTCAAGCAGGCAAAGTGACAGAATATCTTAGGAATACGATAAAGACTTTCCGATGTTGAAATCCGGTGAGAATTTCCCTTCACACTTCTTCCAGGCTTAGGACTGGCAGTTTGGAAACTGGCGTGTTTAAAAATCTTCGTGGCTATAGCGGCCACTTACCTTGTCATCATTTTCTTCCTGTGCACAGGAATCAGAACTCAAACTCATCATCACCGAATAGTTTTTTCAACTTGAGTTTGAGTTTCTTACTACTTCTAGATGATGCAGATTCCTTTGTCAAACGCCTTTTCCGGATCAATCCGCATCTGGGCGTCAACGGCAGTCCGGATGCCTTACAAACTCGATCCTCGATTGTACCTCAGTTGTACCATCGAACCACAGATTATCTGCGGCTGGTCGGCATTTAGGTGGACTACGTGTGCGTGGAGCAGCTTTCCCACCTCTCTGGTTCTCGCACAATGTATCTACTACGCCTTTCCTGCATGGCTTCAATATTTGTCGATCCTTACCATCATCTTCATTAGATGATGGCATCGATTCTGCCTCATATTTCGGTTCTTCTCCAGTTGTCGGAACTGATGTTGCTCTGATGTTACTCATTCTCACCTGAAAAGCAAGATTATGGAATTATCACAATATATCACTTCAAATAATCACGAAAGAGTACACGGGGTCACTGTCCACGAGAACGAATCACCACAACCTGAGAATAAATCCTACAAAGTCTGAATCTTTATTATTTGGAATCAAGAATTATCGCGATCTTCTGAAATCTGTTAACTTCTCGGTAATGTTCAACAATAGCCCGATTCCTATTGTAACAGAAGTGTACAACTTAGGCGTATATTTTGACAGTGGACTGAGTTTTGATAAGCATATATCAAACAAGAGACGTGTCGCTTATATGAGACTTGAAGGTATTTATTCATATAAGAACAGTATCGATTCAAATACAAAATTTCGTTTGTGTAATGCATTGATGATTTCACCTTTCGATTATGGCGATATATCATATCATCATAGTATAAGGGCCGATACTGCTGATAGAATTCAGCAGGTTCAGAACTCATGCATTAGATTCTCTTATAATATCAGATATAGCGAACATATCCGTCCTCATCTGAATATCAAAAATACTCAATATGAGCAATAGACGTCTGCTACATTATTATACTTTTGTTTCCAATATTATACGATATAAATATCACAATATATCACAATTCTTTCAGTTGTGTATCTGCCCGTCTATGGAATTAGTTACAAAAGGACATAAAATCATCAGTTTCTTGTGACATCTTCAAGACAAAAATTAAAAAAAAAACTTCATCAAGACTAGCTGAGGAGCTCTCAATGATTTTTTCTTCTTTGCTCAGTATTGTTGAATTGCATTTTATCATTGCACTGGTTTTGTGAACGATACTAATTTCAGTATTTTTCAGATGTTGAATACAACATTATTTTGCATTGGTTTTTTACGGTACTCATTGCAGTGTTTGTCGGATCATTATATATTATTGCTTGAATTTTCCCATAGGTAGGTATGTATTTTGTTTTTGAACCTGTCTTCTATTTTTCTTTTTTTTTATTTTTCTTTTTTCAATACATTACTTGTTCAATTTTCGATCAGGATCTATATAACGTGATCTAAATTATTACTATTATAGTTCATGGCGTGGTGGAAGATCAACCTAGTTGAACCCCGACCAGTTTACCCTGAATTATCATTGTTCATGTGTAATATTGTAATGTATTATCATTGTGATTAGTTCAAAGGGTAAATAAACAAAACGAAACATATATTTATTGATCGAGGGCCAGAAATATTCAGAAGCAACCATTTTTCGAGCTGAAGGAATGCTGCGATGTGATATTGAATGAAATGAATCAAAAACTACTCGTCTAAGGGGCATTGGAATGAAAGGTCTACATTTCTTCGTAGATATTTCACACCTGTCTGATTGCAAAATGGCACATCTACCTCTGATAATCTGAAAGATTTACTTTGATCTTCGATGGAAATTAACTTTTTTAGTGCGATATCAACTGATTGAGCATCGACCAGAATGTCAATATCTAACTTTTCAAATGTATCGAATGTTATCGAATGTAACTCACTCTAACTTCTTTGAGAAGAATGCTAGAGGTTCCCACTGAGAAGGTAGGTGTTGGAATTTTTCTTGTAAGTTTGGAGGTTGTAAGCATTAGGAAACACTCCACTAGGCAAAGAATTCCACAACTTTGCCGTTCTATTGATGAATGATGCTTGGTATAGCGATTTTCGACCAGCTTGAGCTCGTCTGGTTCGTCTACTAGGAATCGCGCGAGTTAAGTGTTGGTAAACCACGAAAGTGTTTCTAAAAAACAACTTTCATTCCGAAATACAGAGTCAAACGTTCACATCGAAGTCTACATTTAATCTAATGAGAATAACATGAAAAAATAAGATCGAGGAATCAGTGGGAATGTCGATTCAGCGGTTTCATATTAACGGAATCTTGGAAAGCCGACTCGAGGCCACTTCTACTCAGCAATTTTAGGATTTTGGTGTGACGTAACTCCTCCCTGCGGTAGAGACGAGCATAATCTGGAAGTTTTGCGAGGTCAAACAACTATATTTGTCCTCGGTGCAGGAACAGGATTCTTCTTTTCGGCTGTTGGTCCTAGGTCCTGTGGATTTTCGTTTGTTAGGGTCCTTTGAAGATTGGCACGCCAGTTGATTTTCTTGTAGAGAACATAACATATTAGCAATATCAACGCGAAATATAGAAGAACTGTCCAAATACTAATTTCATCGTAACTGATGATATTGCTCGATTGTATGTCGTTCGAAGATTTGATTTGTGAGTCAAGAGAGCTTTGTGTATTGTTCGTTTCATCTAAATTGAGCAATTCCAATTTGAGAGGTGGAAAATTAATTTTCGGTGACACTATGTGATTGTCCGTAATTAACTTTGGTAACTTTATGTTTTCGAATATACTCTTTCGATTGTTATAGTTCGTAAAATAATAGTTTTTCATTGAAACTTCACAGTTAGCATCGAGTTCGAAGACGAATGGCACGTTTTCTTTTTTCGATCCACAGCGCTGAACGGCGACAGTTTCATTTGGGGAAACTATAATCCATTTTTTGTTCTCCAGGCTTTGAACCTTGAGTTTATTTATTTCGATGGTGACTGGATGGCAGCTTCTTGTCTTTTCGGAGAATCTAAGCATCTGTACTTCGCAAGGGGCTTCATCATCGATGGTCTTGGAGTTCGTTTCGTGACACAGGAATTCTTGTGTCGATATTTCTTTACATCCCATATCGAAGAACATGTATTTGTGTTCGTTGAGGATCAGGTATTTGGATTGAGGAATTATGATACTATATTGGTCATTTGTGAATGTTGGTAGAGGGTAGAGATGGTAATAGGTGAAATTTTCGGCTTCTACTATTGGAATTTCGATAATAAACACAACTTGATTACCTTTTGTATAACTTCTGATTCTTATTATTTTTTCAATCACTAAAATATTATCCATAGTTGGTTCGACTGGAAATCGGTTGGGTTTCAAGTTTTTGCTGATAGGGATGATTTCGTTCAATAGCTTTCTTGGCTCAATTATTGAGTTATGAAGGGTATTCAATTTTGAAAACGTAATTGCTACGTCTATTTTTTCCAATATGTCGTAAATGGCTTGAAAGGCTGACATGAGTTGAGATAGAAGCATCTGAACTAGGAAATACTGGCGATCTTCCATCGTTTGAATTGAATTTCTAGTAATTGATTGTTCTATTGCATTATTCTGGATTCCAAGACTAGCTGGTTGTGATTCAAATTTTTGGTAATTTCTTGGAAGGTTTCAGTTGATTGAAGGATTGTAATTTGATCTAGAATAATTGATTTCATTTTATTTTGGTTGGTTGATAATTGAGAGATGGCTTTATCATATTTCTTGGCATCTTCTTGGTCAAGGTTTCCAGTTAATGTTTTAATTATACTTCCTAATCCATCAATTAATCCTCTTTTTGTTCTCATATTGATAGTTGGATTGATTTGGTGAATTCGTGTCTGAATTTTTTCGCTGAGCATAGTTATCAAATTATAGGAGTTGTGAAATTCTTGTTGGTGACCAGTAGAATTTTCTATTGCTGATTCAAGTCTCATGAAACTTTTTTGGAGTGTTCTGAATTCTGTGATGACATCACTGGTATCGAAGATCTGAATGAACGACCAATAGTTAATGACGTTTTGGGCGTTTCCTAACTTCAATGGCAGCAGACCAGGATTCCCACTGAGGTCATGAAAGTTTGTGTGTCCTAATTCTGTTTTGGCGAAGGAGGACGATCTGTAACAACAGGGATTCTAAGTTCCTTCATATGCAAAACTTGTGTTTTATTATTGGATTTATTTTTTACTTTGACTTTGTTATTTTCTAGAATTTCGATGATTTCGTAAGGGCCTATGAATTTATTGTCTTTTTTATTACGTTTCTTGTTAGATTTGTATACAGTTTGTCCTATTTTAAATTGAAGTTGTTCCGGGCCTTTAGAGTTTCTTTTGTCTATTACCTTTTGCTTAGCGCTCTTCGTTTTTTCAGATAAAATAATAATAATAATAATAATAATGAACGTCTTTATTACTTTCATCGCCGATTTCAGTTACAGAAAAAAGGAAACTTACAGGAAAATATAAATTACAATGAAAGCAAAGGGCGAAGTTCAATTTACAAGGTGATTTAAAACCCTCTTGTAAGTTGTTTTTTATATTGTATGTATGTTTTCATAGAGATGACGAATTTTATCTCTATGATTGATTACGTAATCTGCATAGAATGATGTTTCAATTAGGTCGGAGGGATCTCGAGAATTTGTATGTCCAAAAGTTAATTCGTGAGGTGTGAATTTTGTTGTCGAAAGAAGTGAATTATTATAAGCTATTATTGCATATTTCATGAGAGTTATGATTGGGTCTTTGTTATGTTTTTGTCTAAGAATTCGCAGATGCTCTATTAAAGTGGTGTGGAATCTTTCGACAGGTGAATTTGATTCATGGTGGAGCGGAGTAGTGAAATGTAAATTTACGTTGTGTGAATTTAATAGCTCTTGGACTGTTTCATTTTTAAATCCGGAACCATTATCCATTGTAATTTTTTCGGGTAATCCATAAAAGGTGAAATAGTTCAGCAAAGCTTCACAAATTTCTATCGCAGTTTTACCTTTCACAGGTAGTGCTTGGCCTATTTTAGAAAAAGCGTCAATAATTGTGACAAAATCTTGATTATCGAATTTGAAAACATCAATGTGTAGTAATTGAAAAGGTTTTCCTACTGTTTCTGTTAATACTAGTGGAACATATGGATTTTTTCTGGAGTATTTTGAAGTCTGACATATTTGACTATCATTGATATATTTGGTCACGTCGTCTTTATTATTCCGCCAATAATAATTTCTCTTGAGTTTTTCTACAGTTTCGTTGATGCCTCGATGATTACTTTTGCTTTCATGTTGATGTTTTATTAACATTAGACGTTCATCATTTTCTTTCACTGAATTCAATAGTTTTGTGCCCTTGATGACTTTCAATCCAGATTCATAAAAATGTCTCTTGTATACAATATTGAATGCATCGTACATAGAGTCATCGTGAAAATAAATATGAAACATTTTCGAAATTGTGGTATAGTCTCTCAATAATTCAAAAATTAATTGATTGTTTGATTTTGGTATTTCAACTTGCAGAATTTTATGGGTTCCAAATTTCTCTTGTATTACTTCTAATTGATTATGAACATTTTCCGTGATGATGATTTGACATTGTTTGTTATTTATGATATGGTCAAGAATGGAGATTCCACTATGGGCGTCGTCATTGTCGATGTTGGAATGTACTGTTTGTGATGTTTCTTCGTCAGGTTCTGGGTCGGGGTTTGGCATTATTTCATTGTGTTCACGTGATGTACTGGGTTGCTCGTTATTATTGTGTAAAATTTTCTGCTAGATCTCGGAGGTATTGCAATATGTCTTGATTTACTTCTCCTGGATGATTGATTGTACTTTCATTTTCCAAAGCATTGATATGAATTCGCGATAGTGCATCAGCGTTCGTGTTTTGTTTACCTTTTTTATGGATGATTTCATAGTCGAATTCTTCGAGTTCGAGCCTCCATCTCACAAGTTTACTGTTGGGTTCCTTTGAATTAAATAGCCAAACTAGAGGTCTATGGTCTGTATAAATTTTGAATTTTCTGCCATATAAATATGGCCTGAAATATTTGCAAGCCCAGACTATCGAAAGTAGTTCTTTCTCTATGGTGGAATACCTACATTCGCTGTCATTAAGAGTGCGTGATGCATAAGCAATAGGTCTGTCATTTGGAACACTTCCTTGTGACAAAACGGCTCCTAGGGCAAAATTGCTGGCATCTGTTGTTAATATAAAGGTTTTTTCGAAATCAGGATATTGTAAAATCAGAGAATTCACTAATAGTTGTTTACAATGTTCGAAGGCATTGATAAACTCAGGTGAATGTACTACTTTACTATCTCTTTTCGAGTAAATTGTCAGGGGTTTCGTTACTTAGTCGAAATCTTTGATGAACCGACGATAGTATCCTAGGAGTCCCGAAAATGATTTAATTTCTTTAGGGGTTCTAGGAATCGGGAATTTCTTTACGGCAGAAATTTTTTCGGGATTCGGTAGTACTCCATTTGTCGTCACAACGTATTCAAGGTATTGAACTTCCTTTCTCAGAAATTCGGATTTATCTAATTGTAGTTTAAAATTTGATTCGCGAAGTCGAGTAAATACTTGTCTTAGTCGATCGGTGTGTTCCTGTAAAGAAGTGCTGAATACGACTATGTCGTCGAGATAAACTAGACAGATTTCGTTTTGAAGGCCATTTTTTGCCATTTGCATTTGCCATTTGCATTTTTCAAGCCAAACGGCATTCGTTTGAACTCGTAATGACCGTTCTCTGTTGAAAATGCTGTTTTTTGTATGTCTTGGGGTCCATTTCTAATTGATGGAACCCACTGGCCAAATCGAGGGTGGTAAAGTATTGGCCTCTCCCTAGCTTATCTAAAATATCCGAAATATTCGGTAGCGGATATTTGTCTTCGACCGTGTGCTCATTAAGTTCCCGGTAATCAATCACCACGATTCGATTTCGAAAGGCTCGTTAATATTGATTTTAATTGGATTATCGTTAGAGTTGATTATCGTGGTTATGGCAAAGAAATTGGAAACATTTACTAAGGCTTTCGGCATTTCGGTTTTATTTCCAAATTTAGTATATTCTAATAAACCCATTCCGTTTTGTAATTTTACCGGCAGTTTAATAACTTTTTGTGTCCTGGCTTCGACAGTTATTGAATAATTTTGAAATGTATCATTGATTTTCGATGAGTTTTGACATTCGTAGATTATTGGAATTTCTGTGAGTGGAGTAGTTATTTTACAAGTTTTCAAGTTGATACTAGCATCGAGTTGATTCAAGAGATCAGCACCTATCAGGCCGTCATATTTTCATGAGAAACCGAACAAATAGAACTTATGGAATTCTCTCGTATTGAAAATTTGGAAAAGAGGTATATTGACAATTTCGTTGTGGTGACTTACAGCATGAGCTGTTTGTATATTGAAGAATCCATTAGTTAAATATTTTTTGTAAAATTTATACGCAAGTGACGGTTTCATCAGACTTCTCGAACTTCCTGTATCAATCAAGAAGTATGCACTTATCTCGGGAATGAAAATATACGGGAGATCAGTGCGAATGTTATTTAAAAATATTACGTTAGGTCTTTGTTCTGGGAAGGTTGAGGAAAATTTGTGTCATCGGTTGAATTCGGATCGGGTTGAATATTTTGTTCGTTATATATCGATTGTGGATTGTCGTAGTATGAATAGTCAGGGTACTGTACCATGTTTTCTGGTGAAAACCATTGGCTGTCTGTATAGAAATGCGGGTGGTCGTTAACAAATTGTTGTTTGTTTTCGGTGGGCTGATTATTATAAATAGGATCTACCAAATCAGACCTATCGCATATTTGTTGGGCATAAAGTTCTTCAAATGTATATGAAGCGTGTGGTTTCGGTTTTAGTGATGTACTTCCTGAACTTGTGTCCATGGGAGTTGGGTGAGTTTGAGTTCTTATAGAGTTATTGGGTCTATAATTTTGATTGGTCGGGAATAGATAGCTAGGTATCCAATTTGGAAACAATGGTCTATGATTTTGTGTCATCGGTCTAGGATTGAATGATGTTTGAAATTGGTTGGTTGGTCTGAAATTCTGTTGATAGTTTTGGGAAAGAGGCCGTGTTTTGTATTGGAAATTTTTTTGGTTATTAGCTGGAAAATTTGGGTGAATATTCGGTTGAAAATTCGGTTGAAAATTCGGTTGAAAATTTTGGTACATAAGTCTCGTCTGTTGATTTTGAAAGTGAGGATATTGGGGATGTTTATTATTCGAAAATGATGTATTGACACGTGGTTGAGGTCTTTAATTTGAATTTTGAAGGTTTTGGTTGCGTCCTGTGTTGAAATATATAAAATTTTCTTCTTCCGTGGTATATGATAAGGCCTGTTCTAAACTATCAGGATTCCGTAATCTCACAACTAGTTGCATTTGATATGGCAATCCGCTTATGAATGTTTTCAGAGCGAAATTGTCGTAATGTTGTATGGTTAAAATTTTCTCTGCTTGGGATTTGTTCGAAGAATTCAATTTAGAAAATAGTAAACTTCGAGCGTCTTGGATTCTCATTCCGAATTGCAATGGTGTTTCATTTCCCTGAGGTTCGAGATTAATCAGATCTTGTATAAGACAATCAATACTTCTTTGGTCGGAAAAAGTCAAATTCAAAGCGTTTTTGATACTTTCCCAATTTCTCAGTTCAGATCTCGAACCAATCAGATCGGCAGCACGATCTCTGAGTTTGTTCAGGACTGTGTCAAATAAAATAGTATTGCGAGGATCAGTTACGTTTTCAGAATTTTGAAATGCAGTAAGGAAATTCTCGCAAGCGCTTATGAATCTACCTAGTTGTTTAGGATTGCCATCAAATAACGGAATGTTATCTGCCTGATATCTCATCAGACCGATATCTAACTTTCGTTCAGGTTGATTTTGTAGAAGTTGTTGATGGGTATAGATGGATTCATAGTGATTTCGTTATTGATATTCATTTGTGATAGCCCAGAAATTATCAAATCTAGATCGATAGAACTATCCTCGGAACTCAGTCATGTAAAATCAATGAATAAATGCTAATATATACAGGTAATAGCTAAACTTCAAAGCCGAAAATGGAATGGAGTATGGGAAAATAACGGAAAGGAAAGAACACTAACATTAGTAATAGTAGAAATATCTTCATCACGTTGTTTTCTTGGATTTCTTTCTTCTTACGGCTACGCCTATAGGAACGAGAATGATGCTTTTCGTATCCCAGGTCTTCCTAATCTATGGTCCAAGAGGTGTCGTTGAAGTGTAACTTCACCCTGGTGTATTTCGTAGTGGTTTAACAGTCACTTTTATCGTGAACACCTTGTAGTCAGTCCGGCACTAGAGAACTCGCTGAAGTGATAGTCAATTTACCGACTGGACCGGCTTTTTCACTGACCGAACTTTGGGATTTTTTCGGAAAATCGTCATAAACTGTTAAAACGGACCGGTTTAAGCGATGTTTGTCTTCCACCGTTGACGAAAATCCTACCGACTGCGCCAGTTAAGTGTTGGTAAACCACGAAAGTGTTTTTAAAAAACAACTTTCATTCCGAAATACAGAGTCAAACGTTTACATCGAAGTCTACACTTAATCTAATGAGAATAACATGAAAAAATAAGATCGAGAATCAGTGGGAATGTCGATTCAGCGGTTTCATATTAACGGAATCTCGGAAAGCCGACTCGAGGCCGCTCCTACTCAGCAATTCTAGGATTTTGGTGTGACGTAACTCGCGTGGTGGCATAATGGATGATATTTCCGTTGAGCACCGACCGTGGAAATACCTATAAAAAAAGCATAGATCGCCGACCTTTCTACGATGATCTAGAGAGGTCAATGATTTGGTTGACTGGTTGAAATCTTTTCTTGAAAATCGAAGTCAATGTGTTGCTTTGAAATTCGAGCATAATGATTCGATATCACTAGTCACATCAGAAATAGGATCGGTATGTATGGGTGTTCCTCAGGGATCCATATTGGGACCGATTCTTTTCCTGTTATACATCAATAGATTTGAAGTTGATTTACTCCACTCAGATTTCGTTGCGTATGCGGACGATATATCCATCTTAAAGTCTTCGACAAATACATTATAATTGAAACAAAAAACTGAGAAAACCCAAGTAATTCGTTTTCGTAACAATAAACGGACATCAGTTGATTTACAACTGGATTTTAATAATACCGTTTTGTCATATACAGACACAGTTGAATTTCTTGGAATTGACTTCGATGAACACGTCAACTGGGTGTCACACTGTGAGGGTCTAATTTCGAAGTTGCACTCATCCTTTTATATGTTCAAGAACTTGAAAACAGTACTAGATGTCGGCCAGCTTGTAAATGTCTCTTATGCACAAATTGAATCTCGTCTTCGATATAGAATCTGCTTGTTGGACATCTCTACCAAGACACAATATGTATTTATAGCACAAAGAGCAATTTTGAGGTGCATTTCCAATATACCGTGGACAAATTCTCGCTGGTTTATACATATTTGAAATTGCATGTTTTACTAATCGCAACATAATCGATTTCAAACTTGATGAAGACATTCACAGCATGAATACACACCAGGAGAGCTCAATTCACACGCAAATTGGAGAATACAAGACAACCCAAAATGCACCTAATTATATAGGTGCCACTCATTCTCAATCATTTATCTGAAAATATTCAATCAAGTTTGACGCTTAAAATGTTCAGAATGCGCCTCAAAACATTTTTGGTGCAAAATAGTTTTTATACTGGAAAATAAAGAGTATTCTAATCTATTCTATTCTCAAACAGGCAAAGTGACAGAATATCTTAGGAATACGATTAAGACTTTCTGATATTTAAATCCGGTAAGAATTTCCCTTCACACTTCTTCCAGGCTCAAGACTGGCAGTTTGGAAACTGGCGTGTTTAAAAATCTTCGTGGCTATAGCGGACACTTACCTTGTCAGCATTTTTTTCCTGTGCACAGGAATCAGAACTCGAACTCATCATCACCGAATAGTTTTTTCAACTCGAGTTTGAGTTTCTTACTACTTCTAGATGATGCAGATTCATCTGTCAAACAGCTTTTCCGGATCAATTCGCATCTGGGCGTCAACGGCAGTCCGGATTCCTTACAAACTCGATCCTCGATGATGTCCCACCATATTGGTACATCAGTTGTACCATCGAACCACAGATTATCTACGGCTGGTCGGCATTGAGGTGGACTATGTGTGCGTGGAGCAGCTTTTCCACCTCTCTGGTTCTCGCACAATGTATCTACTACGCCTTTTCTGCATGGCTTCAATATTTGTCGGTCCTTACCATCATCTTCATGAGATGATGGCATCGATTCTGCCTCATATTTCGGTTCTTCTCCAGTTGTCAGAACTGATGTTGCTCTGATGTTACTCATTCTCACCTGAAAAGCAAGATTATGGAATTATCAAAATATATCACTCCAACCAATCACGAAAGAGTACACGGGGTCACTGTGCACGAGAACGAATCAACTGATTTGTCAAGAAACCTAGGCGCTAGTCTTCATAGTTTGCACGGATTACCGGCACACGGTGAAATCTACCTGGGGAATGAAGGATTAGGGTTGGATTTTATGACCCCCCATCAAGAAAATGAAAAAGGATTACTATAATCCTTGCAAATTTGTTTTGGATCCATTAGATTTCTGAATCTGGTCAGGAGGCTCATATCGAAAACTCGAATTCATGCATCGAGTTTTCTGAAGCTGAATTTTTAGAAGTACTGTCTTGAGAGGAACGGTGTTTGGGAAGTGAAAACTTATTCCTTGCGAAAGAGCTAGTACTAATTCTCCTTTAGTCAGAAGTTTCCCTATAGTATAAGTAGATAGGAAATGACAGAGTGAGAACAGATTTGAAGGATTCAAGCAGCCAATCATGGCGCTCCATTTGATTCCCCCTCGAGTAATCGTGCACTACGAATCATCAGACTAATTCTCACAGCAGCAAACATACTGAATACATAATCTTCCAAGATAAGTGAGAATCTGAAAGTGCGATAAAGTGTAATCTGTTTCTTGTAAGTACAATTGTTCATATACTTTTTAGACCTTCTTTCACGTAACCGAGGGAATGGAAATGGCATCTTCTAAAATTGATTTAGACGCTATCAATCATAGAATCAATGAGGTTGATGAAATTATAGAGCAAAATCTGTTATCATCGCTACCCTTGAATAAAAGTTATATAATCAGGAAGATATCGTTTTTTTCGACCAAATTCGGTAAAAGCGGTACTGTGATATTGTGTGATGAAAAAACTGAAGTTTGTATCAAATGCTGATTACCGAAAAGAGTTGTAGAAGAGATGAAAGAGAGCGATGTTATTGAGATGAATTCTTCTAACGGATTATATACTCTCACATACTTGGGTCAGAGCGAGCCAGTATTTGAGGGTGCAACAACGAGAGCTCTGATCAAGTTCGGTACCAAGGCATCGTAGTCAAATGTATATATCCTCATTCATTCAATTCTTATGTACGTCAGAGTGAAAAGGGTTTGAAAATTATATAATAATATTTCTTACATTTACATTTTCTCTTTATCGCAAATCGCCTTCATATTTGTTCTGTGGTAAGTGGTATATTAGATGTAGGGAGGAAATTATATATTTTTATCACTATTCGCGAGCTTGAATATTTTATTCATTTATAGAATCATCGTAAGTGTTCCAGACATGTGGATGCACTATTCTAGTCAGAGCTGGCCAGCGGCAGAAGACATCGAATCATCTGTGAGGCGGCTGAGGTGTCAGATGGCGGACTTATAGCGCGATATACATCATGTCATAAATTATGATGTGAGTGTGTGCTTCGATGAAGAAAAAATTCAACACCTTTACACAACAGCTGAACAGTATCAATGGGGGCGGATCCTGTGCGAGAGATTCGAATACGGCAGCATTACTTCAGATCAGTTCCTCGAAGCAATGGTTAGAGAAAACTTGAGACAATACCTCCAGGAAATTGCAGAATTCCTATCATACCACCTCATTCAGAAATATAGGCTGGAGGTGGTTCCAGAAGAAGTTTCTGACAAAGAAGAAGAAGAGGGAAGGAAATGAGATAGTTGACGTATGTAAAATAATCCGTATTCCAATGATAACTCTGATATTATTGAGGAGCCATGAAGTAGAAATAATAATAATAATAATAATACAATATTAGTATATTATGTCTTTTATTTATCATAAAATAACTACTATACTCGATAATGATAATAATTATAGATCAAATAATGTATAATTGTAGTGGTGTGAGTTGACGTCGCATCTATAGCATTCATATAGCTCCCATATATATGGAACCATCCAATGCACTATATGTTATATAGGCATCATGGAGAATGAGAGCATAGACCTTGGTGTTTGATGGGAACTTGGTTCGGCGGGTTTCAAACTCCAACTTGATGTCAACAGTTGAGGATTTCACAGCTTCTGGTTGGTGGCAACAGTCGATGATGAGAAGCGGATTTTTTCGGAATTCCTCAATACTCATCATTGGTTCACTCATATCTTTGCCATAATAGCTGCGTTGAAAATTATCATATGCATAATATACTACTGCATCCAACTTCTTGTCGAAATCCAAATTCCAGCGTTCGTATGGATAAACTTCCGAATTTAAATATAGACGTATATTGTTGACTCCAGCATCGATGAATTGTGTGACATCCTCAGATCTATTATCAGCAATATTGGATCTCTGGAAGCCTATCACGATGTAACGAGGGCGTTCGAGACTATTTGTAGTTTTGACAGCCCAAATATCGGAAGCCGTTTTACGAATGGTTGGTAATTCATAAAGATCCCACACCCTGTATGCAATTTTCACTCTTGCTGCTGCACTCCGATTCACACGATTCAAAAGTTTCGATTTCTGTTGATCTGACGGTATAACGTGTCTTATCTTCCACTCCATTTTGTTAATTTCTATATTGGCATCAACTTCCCCCATATAGGAGTTCTTGAATGATCGAGATATGATGAGTATCAGCTCTTGTTTTATATTCAGAATACCTTTATTATAATCTTCAACAAATCCCATCAAATATTTGAGAGTGAGTTTGCCGCTGAATATGTGACTATTTTTATCCAGAATCACCTGTTTCTCACTGCTCCCATCCAACTATTTCTAGGAATTTAGCATTCGCTTCACCATAAGAGATCATACTTTTCATGGTGGTGGTAATGCCGGGCTTTCGAACCATACATACTTGTTTTCCACCCATTTCATAACGAATTTCATCGAACAGAAATGCTAAAGCATTATTGGATAGATAGAATTCTTTAGTCACATCATTGGGAATGAATTTTCCTTCGATATAAATATAGCTTTCAGCAATATCGAGTATCAGATCCTGAAAGTTGATGGCGATTCTTATTTCATCGGAATTCTTGAATGATGTTGAACCATATGGTTTGTAAGTGTGCTCATGTAGACTTATCAGGGAGTGATCGAAAATTGGTTCAGCAAATACTTCCAGTTGTAAGCTTGTCGATGTTGAAGCAACCATAGTTTCTTCAGTTTTTGCTTTTTCGTCGCAACTTCAGACCGATAGATTTCAAAAAATCGATGTCGCTCACAGATAATCTACATCTATCCTGTCTGGATAGTTCTGTTCGAATGAATCCACCACCTCGTTGCTTCCCCTTCTTATTAATATTCTGGTTGCTGGTATTATTTTCAGCTAGTGTCACACGCTTTGATTGGTACCCAAAGCAGAAACCCATTCTCGATGTAGGTTTATGTGAGCGTTTTGAGTTCTAGTTTCACTATAATTTTTTCCCCTCGAAAATCAACTAGCAGACCGTTATCATCCAAAATTCTTAGCGTGATGTAGTCGATACACTGACGTCCAGTCGGACTGATTGGTAGATATATAATACTTTCTGGCTCTTTTGATAGCTTATACCCAGGCTCCACATCAACATCGAACTCCTATAGTGTATGTACCTCCACACCGTTGACGTAAGCTCCTGCAGTAATGTTACAGTGAACTCTAATGAGTCTCACCTTGATGATATTCACCGGTAACGTAGATTCGTGTAACACATTATTTGAGTAATACCTCGTTTCGAATCCCAATACGCTGGCAATGGACTTTGATCCGTAGAAGTTTATGGCAAACACTGACTTCATTTCACATTTCAGTGTATTATTATTAGCTCGAAGGAGAAATATATTATCCATACTCTCCCCTTCAGCCGGCGGTGTTTTACGAGCTATCGCTTTTTGTATAGCTTTATTTATTTCTTCTATCTCATACACACCTGGTGGTATAGTAGTCATTATCAACTCGATATCAGATTTTGACTCAACCCAATAACCGAATGTATTATTCGTCTCATCTATGTTATATCACTTAAATCACTTTGGACTTTTTTAAAAAATGATTTTATTTGATTGAATACAATATTGAAAATGTGAATAATAAATTGTTACAAAAGTATGACTTGACTTGAGACTGGTTTGAGAAGAACTGCCGGTGGTCGTTCTGGTCTCTCGAAGGAAGGCTCTCGAGGTGCTGAATCGTCAAACACGTGTAGATGGTGTCAGCATTCTCGTGTGGCTCTGATACTCTGGTTGCTGGATAACCTTGAGATCAGCGGTAATGTGATATCCCTGAGATGATGACATATGCAGGAATGTTGATATAACAGCTCCCATCCTTTTGAAAAAGTTGTTGCTTTGTGTCGACAACTTTTGGAAATTGGATCCTCAGGCGTTGAGGTTGATGGATCCCAAATCTTCTTCTTCATTTGTCTGGGTCCTCAGGTTCGGGCGTATTTTTGGGAAAACGGCCCTGATACTTCTCATGGTTCTGCTTCCTCTAGGTAGGGGTGATGGTGGATCAGATGGACTAACAATAGTTCTCGATCTCCAATACTTGAAAAATATGTACAAAATTATTAGTGTCACAATTAGGGTAATCGTGAAATAGGTGAGCCAGGATATGTTCTTCTTCACAAATGGTTGGTGGATTAAATCGTCTAACGTCTTGGAGTAGGAATCAAGCTTATTTTTGGCGATGTCCAATTCATCGACATTCAAATCGCTTAATTCCAAAGGTTTCAGTTTCGGAAGATCTAGTCGTCTCGGGAGGTCGCTGCAACATTCGTACGGGATTTCGATTGGATGTGTTCCGTACGAAACAATAGATGTCTTCGTTGAGGTGGCTTGGATTTTGGTAATTCCGATGAAGGCACTACATTCGTTATGGAGGCTGATCACAGAGTTTCCATAGATGATTCGGGTTTCGATTTCTTTCGATGGGCAATTGATCGAGATTCGTACTGGTTCTGATAGAATCACTAACCAATAGTTTTCGGCTAGTTCTTGGACCTTATATCCTTTACTAAGGATGAGGGCATTTTGGCAGTTGTCTGGTACTGATTGGAACGTTTTCATCAATTGGGCTTCACACATGGCGTTATTGTCTATGGGGTATGCAAATACGTTGCTACACATCTTCATTTCTGGTAGTAGAGTTCTGCATTTCTTCAAGTCGTTGATTGGAATGAACATCAAAGAATCATCATCTTTCGCGATAAATTTTTGAGAGATTGAAAGAATATGATGTAAGCCAGTTCTGTTATCAAAAATTGGTATTGGGTAAAGTCTATAAAGGTGATATGTTTTAGGTTCGATCAAAGGGATTTTTAGAACGAAAACAATTTTAGAATCAATTTGGAATGCTTGAAGTTGGATAATGTCGAGGTATAGGGCAACTTTATCTAAATTTGCTGGTAAAGGTAAGTTATTTCTGTGCAGATTTTGGGAAATTTCCTGTAGAGCACTGACTAGGTGATCGGGAGTGATAATTGAGGGATGAATAGTGTTTAATCTAGCAAATGTAATTGAATTTATGATTTCATCGAGACTTTCCTCAAGATACACAAAACTCTCCATAAGTTTTTCACATAAGTCATAAAATTTGACTTTGGCTTCAATGGCTCTAATATCGTAACTCATATCATTTATAGTTTTTTCGATTTGTTTGATGTCTGTATTGAATATTTCTTCGTCTATTTGGAGTTTTCGAATGGTTGTATTTACACTTTTTATTACTGATGATGTGACTGATATTTGATTCTTGAGAAGGTTTTCCAGTTGATGTTCATCGTCATGTAATTTATTGATACAATTTGAGTAATATTCGCCGTCTGAAGCGTCGAGATTGCCAGTGATTGATTTGAAAATACTACCTATTCCATTAATGAGTCCACGTTTGTATCTCTTTGTATCTAAGGTTATTTCAGATAATTTCGTTTTTATTGACTTTGAAATTTGAGTAAGTAAGCTGATACGGTTCTTGACTTCTACTTGAAAAATATTTAGTTCGCGTAAAGGTTTCAATTGTGCTGTCGCTAAAATGGTATCTAATATTCTAGTGTTATGTTCGTAGGCTGTTTGAAGTAAAGAGATGTCTTTATGAACGAGTAGAGTCCAGTGGTCGTTTGTAAGTACGATGTCGTCGTCTTGATGGTAGTATACCCCTAGAGTGTTATTGATTGGTTTGATTTTGAATTGACAGACTGCTGATCCGAACAGCAGGGTGAACCTGAAAACAAATCAGTTTTCAGAATACGGTATCATGCGATCAAAATTTACTTTTGTTCGTTGATTCGTTTGTGGATTGAGTAATATTGCTGAATTTTGAAATATTTCTTCGATTTTGAATGGTCCATTGAATTTGTTCTGAAGTTTATTTTTTATTTGGGATTCCTTGATGTAAACTTCTTGTCCTATTTCATATTCTGTTTGTCCTGATACTGTTTTGTCAAAACGTTCCTTCGCTTTTGCTTTCTTTTGATCTGTTTTAGCTCTTGTTACTTTATAGTAATAAGAAATTCGGTTGTTCAAGTCTCTTACGTATTTTGAAATCAGATCTTTTTGATTATGAAGTGTTTCTGGTGATCTACTTGCTGTATGTCCGAAAACTAACTCATGTGGACTGAAACCGTGGGTTTTATTTGTGGAATTGTTGTAACATATGATTGCGTAGGGGAGAATATTAAAAGGATGTTCATTAGGGTTTTCTGACATATTCACACGGATCATTTCTAGAAATGTGGCGTGAAATCGTTCGACTGAACCGTTGGATTGTGGATGATTTACGCTAGAGAAAGAAATTTTGATATCATACAATGTGCATAAGTCTTTGAGCAATGTATTGTCGAATTCTCGTCCGTAATCGCAATGGATTCGTAAAGGGGTTCCGAAATGTTGAAAATATAGTAGGAGGCTATTTACGACGGATCGAGCTGTTTTATCTGGAAGTGCGTAAGCTTGTGTAAATTTCGTAAGTTCGTCTCGTATAGTCAATGCATAATTTCTGTTTGGAACTTCGACGATGTCTATGTTGATTCGTTCGAAAGCAGTACGGGGAGTTTCCGTTATGACTAATGGGTTGCTGAGATTTTTCCTACAAATTTTGGTCTTATGACATATTTCGCAATTTTTAATTAATTTTTCAACATCTTTGGTTATACCGTCCCAGTTATATTTTTGCCGTATGCGTCTCAGTGTTTCGTTTATTCCGCGATGTAAATTATTTTTCCCTTTGTGATATTGGTCTAAAATTATAGGTATTTGATCTTGATCTGGAGTTCTTACTATGTTTTGACATACTTTAATTTTTATATCCTTTTCGGCGAATATGAAACAAAGCATTTCAAGTAGTGGCAATTCGGGATTATCTTCGATGCAATAATAATTGAGTGGGTCCATCTCATTCTGATTTTTATATAAAGTCAGAAAGAGGTGTTCAATTACTGTTTCTGGGTCATTGGTTAGAGGGATCAAATAATATTTACGATTTTTCACTGATTTACTGGAGAGAATATTGATTTCGAGATTTTTAAAATCAAAGTGTTCTTCGAAAAGGTCTTCAATTATGTCATAGTGAAATTGCGATAGTTTGTTTTGTTGCATTGGAATGAGAATGTGTCTGTTCGATTTGTCTAGGATTTGGCATTGATTGAATTGAACTTTAGAGTAGTCTATCAGAGATTTGGTTCTATACAAGTCTGAGAATCTGTTAAATTCTTCTTGAATTTTCTCTATTGATATTTCGTCTGATTCGTTTTTTGGTTGGGTAGTTTCGGTATCGTTATGGGGTGATTTGGATGTTTGTGGAATGTCATGTTTGGGATGATTTTCGATCGGATTCTCGATGATTTCTATATCGGAATCATCTTCATTCGTTGGGAGGACTAGAGTTCTCGAATGAAAAGCAACACATTCTTGAATGTGATTCACTTTAATGCGAGATAGAGCATCTGCATTTTTATTGATCTTTCCGGGTTTGTATATGACTTCGTAGTCATATTCCTCAAGTTTGAGTCGCCATCGAGCTAAGCGACTACCAGGGTCTTTAATCGAGAATAGCCAAGTGAGGGGACGATGATCGGTTATTAATTTGAATTTTCGACCGAAGAGATATGGTCGGAAGTGTTTGACTGCCCATACTATTGCAAGCAATTCGCGTTCTATCGTAGAATACTTAGATTCTGCTGAACATAATGTGCGAGAAGAGTATGCGATGGGAAGGTCTTTGCCAATGGGACCTTGAGAAAGCACAGCGCCAATAGCGAATGCACTGGCGTCCGTGGTGAGAAGAAAAGTGTCTTCGAAGTTTGGGTAAATGAGAATGGGTGTAGAAATGAGGGTTTGTTTCAAATTTTCGAATGCATTTTTGCAATCGGAATCAAAGTTGAAAGGAGTATCTTTCTGAAGCAGTTTATTGAGGGGTTTGGAGATTTTGGCAAAGTTGGAGATGAATCGGCGGTAATATCCGGCGAGGCCTAAGAATGATTTGATTTCTTTTTGATTCTTAGGTTCTGGGAAATTGACGATACAATCGACTTTTGATGGGTTCGGTTTGACTCCGTCACTGGTGATTAGGTGACCAAGATACGCTACTTCCTTTCTAAGGAATTCGCATTTATCTGGTTGAATCTTTAAGTTTGCATTTCGGAGGCGTTTGAATACATCAGTTAGTCGGGAAATATGATCATGTATCGTAGGGGAGTAAACGATGATGTCGTCCATGTAGACGAGACATCTTTCGTTCTGAATGCCCAGGAGAATATTGTCCATCACCCTCTGAAAGGTAGAAGGAGCATTCTTGAGTCCAAAAGGCATTCGGACAAACTCATAGTGTCCATTTTCGACTGTGAAGGCAGTTTTGGAAATATCTTTTGGTTCGATTTCGATTTGATGAAATCCGGACGCTAAATCAAGGGTCGTAAAGTATTGGCATTTGCCAAGTTGATCAAGGAGGTCTGAAATCATGGGAAGGGGATATTTGTCATCTACAGTAAGCTCATTCAGCTTTCTGTAGTCCACAACAACACGCCACTTCTGTTTCCCAGAAGCGTCGAGTTTTTTCGGTACCACCCAAACAGGGGATGACCAAGGTGAAATTGAAGGACGTATGATGCCTTGCTCAAGCATTTTCGACATTTGGTTCTTCACTTCATCTTTGTGGATTTGTGGATATCTATAGGATCGGGTAAATACGGGTTTTGAATCTTTAGTATCAATAGAGTGCTTAACTTCATTGGTGAATGTCAAGTTGTCGCCTTCCAAATAAAATATGTCTGAAAAATCTAAACAGAGGTTCGTGATAAGTTCAGATTCTTCGTCATTCAAGTGTTCTAATCTCAATTGATTTTGAATGTCGGTTGTCCTATCAGCGTGTGTATTTGTTCGTGTATCAGAAGTGTTAAAATTATTAAGACTGAAATTTTGAATCGGTTCTAACTGAAGATTATCGAAATTGATTGAAATTTCCATCGGGTTTGCATTTATTACTGACGTGAAGAATTCACCTTTTTCATTGATTTTGACTAGAGCATTAGGAAGTCTAACTTTTTGTTTTTCTTGAGCTAGCAGTATAGCATCAGTGTTACATAGGTTACAATTTAGTTTGACAATTTGTTCGGTTCGAGGTTCGAGTATGATTTTGTTATCAAATTCGAAATTTTGTGGAATTTTGTCATCGGATTCAGAATCACTAACTTTGAATAGAGGGACTGTTTTGAAATTGGTAATGAGTTGATTATTTTTCAAATCGACTATACATTTGTAATGTTCTAGAAAGTCAGATCCTAAGAGTCCGTCAAAGTCTATGTCTATATTATGAACATAAACTTTGTGCGGGTCATTGTCAGTGAAAGGAATTAATACAGATTCGTTAATCATTATTTTTTGGTCAGTTATACCTTGAACTACAACGTTTTCAGAAAATCGTCTAGAATAATTCTCACAAGTTTTAGGCTTGAAAATCGATAGTCCAGCGCCTGTATCTATTAGAATTTTAAATTTGTTGGTAGCATCCTTAATGTAATATAAGTTCTTAGAGTTTACTGTGAATGATGGATTTATAGAAATTTGAGTTCCGGGAAATTGAGATTTGGGTTGAAATCGTTCAAATTCATTGTCTGTATTTGTGCTTGAATTTGGTCTATGGGATCTGAGGATTGTTTGATAGGAGGGGCACTCGATGTAGGGCTCAACTGAAAATCCTGATCATATTGATTTTGATCATCATATTGTGATGGAAAATATTCGTTCTGATCGGGTTGATCTGAATATTGGTTTTGATACAAATCAGAGTTATAGTTTTGGTAGTCTTGATGGTTAGCAGTATAACCATCTGCTCGAAAATTCTCAGAATCTTGATAATTAGCGGTATAATTATCATATTCGTAACTGTTGGGATCATAATTGACACAATGGGTTCTTTGTGGGTTGAATCTTTGAAAATTCGGATTAGACTGACTCGTTGATGGCCTTTGTTGATTGAAATTTGGATTTGGTTTGATAATCGATGGTCTTGATTGGATATTATTCTGATTTTGAAATTGCGGTGGTCTCTGAGGAATACTTGGTCTAAAATTTTGTGGAAAATTGGATTGATAGTTTGGTCGGAAATTGGGTTGAGAAATAGGGTTGAAATTAGGTCTAGGTCCGAGATTTTGATTGGGATTTTGTTGCTGACGTTGTCTACATTCGTTTACTGTATGGCCTTGGCGTTTACAGTAATTACACAATTTTTGTGGAGGTATCATTTTTCGATTTTGATTTGAGATTGAATTTTGACCAATTTTCGAATTTGGAAATTTTTGTGATTGGAAATAACTTAATTGTAGTTCACGTTTAACTCTCAGAGTTGCTGTGAATAAATCTGGAGGATTTCCAGCACGAACAATGCGTCCTATGTCTGGATCGATTCCTGTTAATAAAGTATTTAATGACATTGATTCGATTAATTTCGACTGTGATTGTTTTTCTTCTGATGTAAGCAATTGTTTTTGAACAGATGCATGCATTTTTGCATTATGAGTCTGTAATCTATTAATGAAGACTAAAGGTGATTCTCCAGGTAGCTGATGGATACGTTGGAGATCTTGTATCAAAGAAGCTAAATCACGACTGTCACCAAAGTATTGAATTAAAAGTGATCTTATTTCTTCCCAAGTTTGAGGATTTCTTGAACTGATTAATTCAGCTGCTTTGCCTTTCAGTTTATTTTTTATATGGAGAATTGTGAGTATCTTTTGATCTCGTACTGACATGCGGTAAGCAGTATTACACGCATTTATGAAGGTTGTTAAGAATATTTGATCTCCGTCATATTCTGGTATTATACAGAAAATTTCGTTCAGTCTGTATGGTTCGATTTCGTTAGTTGTTGGAGTAGTTGGAGTTGGAGGAGGTGATTCTGTCATGATTGATTCGGGGATAATTTGACAATAGAACTGATAGAATTATTGAAAAAATATTCGAAATAATGAGATGATTCGTTTGAGTTCTTACCAGAAGATCGTTTTCATTCGGAGGATGAAATCCGGCTTCACAAGCGTTGCTCCAGCGAAGTTAGCGTGCGCGTGTTCTTCGGCTGTTGAAGAGACCGTCCTTCCGATGTTCTCGATGCTGTGTACAAGTGTAGGTTTCTTCCTTTGAAGGATTAGGATCCAACACCCTCGGTTAGGCTGTCCGTGTTCCGTGGATGTGAAGGAATCCTACCGACTGCGCCAATTTGTTATATCACTTAAATCACTTTGGACTTTTTTAAAAAATGATTTTATTTGATTGAATACAATATTGAAAATGTGAATAATAAATTGTTACAAAAGTATGACTTGACTTGAGACTGGTTTGAGAAGAACTGCCGGTGGTCGTTCTGGTCTCTCGAAGGAAGGCTCTCGAGGTGCTGAATCGTCAAACACGTATAGATGGTGTCAGCATTCTCGTGTGGCTCTGATACTCTGGTTGCTGGATAACCTTGAGATCAGCGGTAATGTGATATCCCTGAGATGATGACATATGCAGGAATGTTGATATAACATCTATATTGAGTATGGAATTGTATGAATAGAAACCATGCAATCCTAATCCGTAGTTCTTCTTCGCATCGAGCTCTATGGGTGGATAGAAGTCGACACTCAAAATACTATCATCTCCAGAGATGGTTAACGTTTGTGACATGTTTTTTCGATGGAATGAACAACTGGAAAATGAATGCTTATTCGTCTGTTCCAGTAACAACCTTATTGCTGCTTGCAACAATGAAGACTGCTCCGGTTCTCGGTGTGTGTATTACTGATATTGAAATCATTATCGGATGCTACATTCACATCATCCAACTGACAGAAACAGCAGAACATTTTTCTCGGTATCGGTCCATCATTGACATCCCCGATTTGTTGAGCACCCTCTTCACCTTGATGTTCACGACAGAACTGATATTGCGATATATCTGGGTCGTTTCCTAATTCATCCGATAACTTGTCCCATACAAGAGCTATTTCATGTGATGCGCACCCAATTAGAACTTCTTTCGGCATATCTGCAAGTTGTTTCTTGCTCATCTTCAACAATGTGCGTAATCTTGAATAGGTTCGTAATGAGTGCCCCATACGTTTGATACTCTGCCTATCCATCATAGGCTTGTTGTCGTTCATAATTATACATTATTTTGAGGTCGTTCGACGACTTCACCCCGTTCTTCAAATATCTAACCAACTCCTGGGGTGGTGGTAAATCTCCATAACTATCATAATATTCTACTACTCCACTGCACTTTTTATATGCAACCCAATGTGTGCCATCTCCTTCAATACTATCGAGATTTATTATGCCAGATTCTATGCGATTCGGGCCGGACTTAGGTAAAGTATCCCTCATGAATATACCTCGGAAGTGTGGCAACTTCATTTTCGCTACGTGGTGTGCGAGATCGATGTTCGTTAAAGCCCTCCGAGGTAATGTTTTTAGTTTTTTGAATTTCGAGGATTCAGATAAATGCCTAGCCCCTTTCGATACGGCTTCAAATAGACTCCTTTGCCAACCTTTCCAAGAGCAATAGCCTCCATGTGTTGATTGTGGCGGTTTGCTTCAGAGAGTTGCTCCTCACTTTCTCTAGCCGAACTAATAGAGCGCGCTATACCAGCGCTACCTGCGGCCAAACTGTCCAATGCTGATAAGCCGGCGAAAATCGGTATGAGAGGGAGAATTCCACCAACCTCAGGAATTGGTATTATTCGAGGTGTTCGGATATTGTTATTGCCACCAGCCATCCTCACGAATTTTCGAGCGGCACCGATTGCCATGAGGGAGGTTTTGGTTAAATTTTTGACGAGTTCCTTCTTTTTAGCCATCTGACGTAGCACAATACGGACTTTGTGTACTATTCCCGAACCAAAAGCAATCCTTTTTCCATATGCGGTTGATTTCTTCTTTCTAGAAACTCGACGTTTTTTTGTTCCACCATTCTTACTGAATCCCATGCCGAAGAGCTTTTTTCCTTTCATTATGCTGGTTACTAACCAAGATACAGCCCTTTCCCCTACGGTAGCGTCTCGCGATTTAGCTCGCGCCCATGCAGCTTCCTTCAATTCTTTATCAGCCAAATGCCTAGCAGATAGATCGGTTGGATGCTTGAGATATGATATATCGTGTTCTTTGCAAGCTCTATCCAATTGATTTATTCCCGTATCACCACGAGCTAATCTTTTCTGTAGTGTTGTTCCAGGTCCACAATATTGATAGCCTCCAGGACCTCCAGGAATGTGTAATTCAACAGGTAATTTATTGATCAAAGTGTTAACGATTCCTTCACCACTTTTATTTCTTCGAGCGCTCTTGTCCATTTTATTTTTCGATGTGTAACGTTTCACTTCAATGATATAAATGAGCAGAACCTTTCTCGTTGTTCATTATATATCATCCAACCATCATACAATGCGGATTGTTCAGCAGAAAGAAACATTCGATGTAGACAATTTCGATAAGAAAGTGGGTTTAGGGAATCAAACTGCTGCAGATCGCCGTCACGGAGCTCTATTTCCAAACACCATTCGCGGTCTCATAATAGGACCCTCTAATTGTGGAAAAACGAACGTAATGATATCGCTCCTCACCAACGAGAATGGTTTACGTTTCGCTAATATTTACCTATACTCAAAATCATTATATCAACCGAAGTATGAATATCTGCGAAATGTGTTGGAACCAATAAAAGGATTAGGATTTCATACGTATGATAATAATGTCGATATAGTGGAACCAGCGGACGCGAAACCAGATAGCATCTTCATATTTGACGATGTTATATGCGAAAAACAGGATGTGATCAGATCTTATTTCTCTATGGGGCGTTATAAAAATGTGGATTGTTTCTATCTAGCTCAGACGTATTCCTACAAACAATTGATTCGTGACAACTCCAATTTCATAGTAATGTTCAAACAGGATGACACCAATCTACATCATATTTTTTCCGATCATGTATCCCCTGATGTGAGTTTCAAACAATTCCAAGATATGTGTATGTGTGTGTGTTGGACAGATAAATATGGATTTGTCGTTATCGATAAGGATAGTGAAATACATGAAGGTCGATATAGGAAAGGATTCGACAATTTCATATATCCTTGATATAATGTTGATATATGATTCATTCAATCCCCAGATACCGCAATGAGCACATCTAACGAGAAAATGGGAGAAAAAGCCTCTCAAATCCGCCTCGAACGCGAGGTTGTTGAAGCAACTAATGCAGTAAGAAGAAAATTCACAAGTATCAGGAGTGATCGTATGGGTAATCAAACGGCGCTTGAAAATATATATGAACCATTGACAAAACCGTTGAAGGCCATGTCAGCAGCGACAGCAGCAGCAGCAGCAGCAGCTGTTGGCAATAATACCTCAATCACCACATTCACGAAAAAAAACATCAACAATCCAGCAGCACTAGAGACAATGGTGGCTAAACCTACATATCAATCCACACCGTTGATGAAGATGGATCGAATGTTATGAAAACCCCTAGAAAAATCAGTGAACCCAACAGTTTTTTCAGAAATTCTTCTCCATCACCAGCATCATCATCATCATCACCACCATCATCACTGCAAGCGAACCCTGATTATATAGCTACAATGGATACGCCGCCAACATCGTCACTATCATACATTTCCGCTGATGATATTGCCGATGGCACAATCGGGAGTGATTTAGAACAGCAGTTGACGTAACATTTGCATAATTTGAAATCTGGTAATCGCAATTATGATACAGAATTTGGTGTTAGCATAAATACCGAAACAGGGAAATTCAGAATGGGAAATATGGAAATTCGTTTCCCACCGAACAAAATTGAATTATGGCGCGGTAATAAGCGAAGCATGATGTTTCCGGCTACATCTGAACTATACAATTTGATATTCACGAAACATGTGCCGAAATCAATCAGTGATCGAGATAAGCGGGCATATGCTGGTCCACTAGAAAATACAAGAGCTGCATATAAAAACAACGACATCAGAGAGGGACTGAATGGCAACGCCAAATCGATGAAAAAATATCAGCGGATCATCAAACCATTAATTGGTATACCCCATAAAATGAGAACTCTGCAACAGCGGCAGCAGCCCAAATCAGAAGGCGGTGAAGGAATACTGCAAACAATACCTACTAAAAAAAATTTCGGAACATATCGCAAGGAATATATATATTGGAATGAAGCTAGAGTTGGTGAGTCGCCTCCGTCTCTTATGGGGTTCTAGACTGGCCGGCCATACTGGACATGATAATGAAATAATGTCGATAATAGAAGAATCACGTGAAGAAGGTATCGTATATTAATTCCCATTCGAAGCATTCATTATGATGTATAATAACGATAGAGTCTTAGCCAACTCATTAGTGTGTGAATATTGATTGCGGTGATCACAACAACTATTTCTGAGACGTGGAGAGAAAAAACATCATCATGAAAATAAGTGCTACCAAGAGACAGATTGTTAATGAATTACATACGCCTGCGAGACGCAACTTCAAAAGGAGAAGAACGATTATAAAAGGCTTCGCAGACCTATGGCAAATTGATTTGGCTGAGATGCAAGATTATTCTGAAGATAATGGTGGTTACAGATATATTTTATTCGTCATCGACTGTTATTCTAAGTATCTTTGGACTGAGCCGATACTTGATAAAACCGGCCCAGAAGTGACACATGCAATGCTGAATACACACCGAAGAATATGCAAAGTGATCAACGCAAAGAATTATATAACGTTCATTTCAAAAAATTGATGGTGAAATATAATATAAACCATTATTCAACGTTCAGTGTAATGAAGGCGGCAATCGTCGAGAGAGTTATAAGAACTTTGAAGAACTGGATATATAAGGAATTCTCTGCAAGGGGTGAATTCACGTGGCGTGATATTTTGCCCCATCTAACCGACGAATACAATAACAGAATACATAGAACGATTGGAATAAGACCCTCTGAAGTTACACCTACCACAATACTGAGCGCCTATAGCCACCCGAAAATAGCACCGAAGGCGAAATATCAGGTCGGTGATATAGTGCGCATAAGTGAATATAAAGGGATCTTCGAAAAAGGGTACACTGCAAATTTTTCTACAGAACTCTTCAAAATATCCGAAGCGAAATTAACCAATCCCAGAATCGAGAGATGTTTTTATGAATTGGAATTATTGAAAACTAACAATCCTGACGTATACTTGGTGGAGAAGGTTTTGGAGACGAAAACAATCAGAAGGAAGAACAAGAAGAGGAAGCAGAAGGATGAAAAGAAAATGTTTGTCAAATGGCTTGGATTTTCTGACAAATTTAATTCTTGGATCAATGAGTCTGCAATTATTTGAAATGTTAGTGGTTATTAATAAAAAGTTGGATGACCACCACCACCTCTTTTGTACCCGTTCCCAAATAGCTGAAATATGTGAAAGAAAACATGCTTTGAAATGGTGGTCGGCGTTTGTGAACAGGTGTCCCACAACTTCGCAGAAGTAGCCGGTCCTCGAACATGCGGAACACACTCCGTTCCAGCAATCATTTCGGTATTGCGTGCAGCTATGACACCTTTGGAGCAGCAATCTCTTCGTCATGCTACACTCCCTGCAAGTACCTCTGCATATTCCCATATTCGTGTTCCGCAGCAGCTTTGCACATTTCTTGCACCTTGGGCCAACTCCTCGCTCTAAACGGTTGTTCAAACGAGGTGGATCTGGCGATATCGCATGATTTCGCTCCGCACATATTCGGCAAACCCCTGTACAAACGTTCATCTCGACGGCTGGCCAGCACACATCGCAGTTGTGAGAGCTCACGTATTGATCCACCCTAAACGGGTAAACTAGCACTACTGGTTTGGCGTCCCATGATTGCGGATACGTCATTTTTCTCGAACTTTTTTGTCTGACTGATATGCACACGATGAAGGAGATTTGTGAATGATGTGAAATACTCAAAATTCTCACTTTTATACACTCGAGTTGGTCCAGATGACTGCTATTATTATTGCGCAGACTTGGAGTGGTAGGAACAACTCCGCCTCCACCAATGAGTCCCTCACTATCCAAGGACTTTCTACCATAGAACCGCTAATCTCCAAGGTTGCCTTCACTTCCGCCAATGAGAGCTTGCCATCTTAGGACTACCCACTACCGCTACCCGCCGGTAATCGTCAGAAAACCGCCTACCCCCTCTTTCGAAAAAATATGGTAGAAACCGCGCGACAGGCTTCAGAACGTCAGTACTCTCCTCTGCTGATACGACTAAGATAACACGACTGATCTACCAATCGAGATGGATGCTGAACTGAATCACACAATCGAGAAGTTAGAACAGCTGTCGCTGATAGATAATTCTGTCGCTGTAAGTATTGATATATTCGTTCGCTATTTCATCTACTGTCATCACTATTCTTCAAACATATCGATCAATTCATCACACTCTAATTCCTTTCAGCACGGAGATGGAGAAAATGAGTTCGGTGGAGTGGAGGAAGAGGATGTCGCGGAGCAGGAGAATTCTGATGAGGATGAGGGATTTGGCGATGTTGGCAGTGAGGCTGGAAGATTTATTATTATTATTATTATTATTATAAGCAGTAAGTGCAGAGGCATAGCCTATCATAGCACAATATACAAAGTGAGGTTGTATGTACGAAACGTAGTAGAAAAGTCATAAAATTTCAGAGGCATAACGAATCCAGTCTTGATTTGAATTTGGATATATTTGGTGCACACACTACTTCCATTGGCAGTTTGTTCCATGCCTCGAAGACTCTGTTAGATAGGAAATGGAGTCTATGGGATGTTCGAAATTGTTCTTTCTTGATTTTGTATGGATGACCTCGGAGGCGGGTGTCGGTGCTGATTTCTGCCATTCCTTCAGGAGAAGGAAACAAGTCGTGTGTAACGCGGTACATTTGTATTAAATCGCCACGCAGACGACGTGTTTCGAGAGAAGTAAGCTTCAGTCTTTCAAGACGTTCCTGGTATGGTAGGTTTCGTATCGATCTCGGCCAACGAGTCGCTGATATTTGAATCCTTTCAAGAAGGTTTATATCTCTCATGAGCCACGGGGACCATACTGGTGCGGCAAATTCAAGCGTGGGTCTCACATATGTTGTGTACAGACTCTTTGCTAATTCAGGCGTAGGATTGGAGAATGTTTTCTTGAGGAGATAAAGTGATTTATTTGCCTTTTTTGAAATGTTTGAAATGTGTTCTGAACAACTCAAATCGCTAGTTACAGTGACACCTAGGTCAACCTGGGAGTTCCCGGACATCAGCTGATTACCACATACACTATACGTGAGTTGCGGATTTATTTTGCCGATATGCAAAATCGAGCATTTTTCTACATTCAGGGGAATGAGCCAGTCGACGCACCATTGGTTCATTTTATCCAAGTCGGATTGGAGAGAAGCACTTTGTGTTAGCGGGTTTCCGAATATTTTGGTGTCGTCGGCGTACACACTAGTTTGGCAGTCCAGTGAAAACAGCATGTCAGCAGTATAAACTAGAAATAAAACTGGCCCGAGAACGGAACCTTGTGGAACACCACTGCTGGATTTGCGTGATATCGATACGTCTTTTCCAATTTTCACACGGAATGCTCTATCACACAAGAAGTTATCAATCCACTGCAATAACTTGCCGTTAATACCTGCGCCTTCGAGCTTGAGTAGCAATCTTCTGTGGGGGACTTTGTCAAAGGCTTTACTAAAGTCTAGGTAGATGATGTCTGTTGGGTTTCCAGAGTCGAGAGCCATCGTCCATGAATTGGTAGCGACAAGTAGGTTAGAGAGAACCGAGTGGTTCGGAACGAAGCCATGTTGGGAGAGGGGGATGATATTATTATTTATGAAGAATGGTAATATGTTGTCAACAATCAGTCGCTCCAGTGCTTTACACAATATACTGGTTAGGCTTATTGGTCGGTAGTTCGATGCTTGACATTTGTCGCCTTTTTTAAATATAGGCGTTACTATAGATGTCTTCCAGATATTTGGCAAACTCGCGGAAACTATTGAATGTTTGAACAATAGATAAACCGGATAACTCAGGCAGTCGGCGCACTCAATGAGCAGTCTCGATGATATTTTGTCAGGTCCTGGAGATGAGTCACGTTTGAGATTTTTTAGTATTTTTCTAACATCATCAACGTGGAATTCTATTTCTGACATATTGTTGGGATTCACAGGACCCCTGTATTGGGGAAGTGAACCCCCGGTTTCTTCTAAGTATACACTTTTGAAATGGAACGCAAGGATGTCGGCACTTTCGGAATTTGTTGAACTCATTTGACCATTTGGATCTTATTATAGGCTCAGAGACCTTCGATGAGAGGTTATGGCGGATATACGAGTAAAAGGCCTTGGGTCTCTCGATTAATGAGTTTTCATAAGTTAAACGGGCTTGTTTTATAGTCAGGTCGAGCCAGTTTGAGTATTGCCTGTGTATATCGAAGTCTTCTGCGCTGCCGGATCTTTTGAATTTACGCCATAACATTCTTTTGTGATGGGTATGCCTAATCAATTGTTCGTTTAGCCAGGGTTTCATAGGGTTCTGTTTGGATTTTATCATTTTTGTGTTTTTTGTTAGTCATCTTCTCCAATATGGCTGTGAAATGATGCCACATATCTTGCATATCGTTGATGGTTGATAACTGTTGCCAGTTGTAATTCTGTATGTCCTGGGATAATGTGACGAAGTTGATGAAAGAGCGGTAAAGTTCGTTGGGCTTATGATAATTTATTACCTGGATGTTGGCTGATAACATGATATGGTCTGATTTGCCTATTGGGGCGTCGTAGTTGATTTCTGAGATAAGATCGGGATCGGATGTTAGAATCAAATCGAGAATTGACGGATTTTGATTTTGGCGGAAACGAATGGGCTTGTCTATAAGCTGAGATAGATTGCAGTCGAGAAGTAGGTCTAAGAATAGATTTTCAGAGGTTGCAGGATTGAAACTATTGGTTGTGGTGGGCCAAGTAATTTTTGGTAGATTGAAGTCACCAAATACTAAAAGATTTGGAAGGAGTTGGTACTGAGTGGATATGGCATTGAAAAGTGTTTTGTCGGCTTGAATATCGACATTACCTGGCCTATAGATACAACAAAGACTGAAAGCAAACCAGGGATTTTCAAATTTGACCCATATGGAATCAATTGATGTTCCAGTGTTTATATTCAGGTGGGTGACAGTGAATTTTGAGTTTATATCATTATTGACAAAGCAGCAAACGCTGCCACCGGTTCTGTTTTGCTGTCTGTCTGATCTGTACAAATTGTATCCCGGTAATTCAATTAGAGAGTCGGGGATGTTGCTTTCTAGCCACGTTTCAGAGATGAGAATTATCGAGGGATGAGTGGCACTTACATAGGGAACAAGAGAGTAGAACTTTGCGGGCAGTGATGATATATTTGTGTAATTGATTGCTATGTTCGTGACTTCTATCATTCGTTTTTTGTCGTCATCTCCACATATTGTTGGTTTTCCGTTCTTGTATTTAATGGTCAGGTTTTTCTCTCCATGGTCCATTCTGCTTCTTAGTTCAGCACGTTTGTCGTTCAGGTATTTTCGTTGGGCGGGTGTTTTGTCATCAAATATTTTGATATTTCTGTACTGAGAGTTTAGTAATTTACTAGTGTTCCTCAAAAGTTGTTTAACAACATCAAATTTTCCCACACTTACTTGCAGCAACCTCTGCCTGTCTCTGCCGTCCGTATTCCCAATGCGAAATACAGAGATATGCTGCATAGATACTCCAGTAGTCAGCTGAATAATTTGTTTAGCAGCTGCAGTATCAGTTTCTTGATTGCCTTCAGGTAAGTTTGCAATGATAACATTCGAGGATCTCTGCAGTCTCTCTAGAGCTTCTTTAGTTAGGTCCTCTGTCATGTCTTCTGTGATGTGTTTCCTGTCCTCAACAGTTGCCTCCAAATCAGCCAGACGCTTTTCAAAATTTTGGAGTATATTATCTAGTTTGTCTGTTAGGGCAGTGAATTTTTCATCTCTCTCATCAATTTTCCGTATCAGTTCATCTAGTTTACCTTCCCTATTGCTGCACTTAGTACAGTAAAGCTTGACATTCCGCAATTTGTTCCGTGTAATACAGGCTGCATCTTCAGTTGAAAGTCCAATGCACCCCAAATGCACGTCGGCATCACAACCACTACACTTAATATGCGGGGTGGTTGAGGTAACGGTTTTCCTGCAGTCGATGCACAACACCATTTTTCAATAATTTATCGTTTGCACCTCGTACACCGACTAAGCATCTTATCAGTTTGTTAGCACAGTTTTTTGTCGCACTGTTTATCGTCCAAATACGGTACCGTTTGAATAGGTTATATTTATTTCACGATATTTTGATCAAAAACCCAAATAACCCGTCCAAAGTACTCACTATTGATAGTTCATTACCCAAGGAAAAACTCAGTAATACTTTGAAACTTTTCCAAACTATGGTTGATGCACTCCAGTAGTGATAATACAGAGCAAATTGTAACACGACCTCACAGTCTCACGATCGGACTACTATTGTTAGACTCCGCACAGAATATTTCGACGCCGAAGTATACAAGAGGAACCACATGGACAGAATGTACTGCACGACAGTATCGATGTGGTCGGTGGAAACCAGTGAGGGTGACAAATATCTCTGTCACACCTGCTGTAGACGATATGCTATGCTGCCCGCTGTCATCGATTTTTATGCACAGTCCTCGGCGCATACCACATCGGAGTTCTTAGACATTCCAAGACATTTCTGCGATGTATGCGACGACCCCCTTCATCAAATCCATAAGGTGGAAGTATGTCCATTATGTAATTTGTACCGATAAAAATTATATATTACAAATTTTTATGGATGGTACTAATTTATTTTTATTTTGCCTATGAGCTGCTCTAAATTCGGTGGGGTCGTGAGTAAGTGAAATCTGTTAGCAATTCTGAATCCTTTTCGAACACCTTCAAAATCAGATGAGATAATAGATATGAGATAAACAAGATAAGTTAAATGAGCGCCATGTATTTTATTTCTGGCTAAAATACAAAAACCAACAATCTATGCACAAAGAACAGTAAAACAAAATCTCAAGCTTAACAATTTAATCTCATATGAAATCGGCTATCTATACAAAATATTGATGTACAAAAATGTGCAAAATGTGCAAGAATGTGCAAAAATGTACAAAGATATCTTAATTTTTGAGAAGTTCCATCTTGAGTGGAATTGACCAATTTGAAGGAAATTTGGACTTGTTTCAAGTGATGAAGGACACTTACTCCGTCGAATCTCTTCCTGGAAAGTTTCCTTGGTTTCTGGGTAATTTGTTTCGCTCCTGTCAGACTCTCAAAGTTCTAGGTGAGGGAGTTCATGGAACTACTTCCAAACCATAGACTTGGTCGACTGGTATGTCCCAGGAGGTCTCACAAATCTAGTTCATAGATGTTGTAGGAAACCTTCGTCTCTTGCTATTGAGCTAAAAGCAACAGAGCGAACAGAATCTTTCCTATACTTGGGTTTCTGTAGTGAAACCTCAATGGCGTGTAATAAGTGAGCCTTCAAACTCAATCACAAGTCAAAAATCAACCGCAAGACACTATTTACAATTTGTTGAGTTCATCTAGAAAATTATCTAACCCAAGAAAGTATATGTACAATTTTACAATGTCTGGCACTGTTGCTATGTGCAAATAGGAATCTATGATGTGTTCAAGAGGATTCGAGTGAAACTTATATGAACAACTTCCTCTATGACTTAGTTTGATGGACTGAATTATGTTCTGATTTTTCAGAGAGTATCTCAGAAAGATAATGTGTGTCTCGAATAGAGAGGAGCAGACATCAAAGATTAGGTAAATCAAGATACAATATAAAGATTGAAATCCTCCTCAATATCCGTCAATTTTCCTCAAAAATTATTCCTAGAGATAAGATACCAAGATAAGACATGATTATCTAGATCAAAAAAAAACTGCATGTAACAAATGGATTTTCAACAATCTTATTGTTAGATTATTTCTACTTGAGAGTGGAATAATAGAGATAATAAACCTCAAAATAAAATATTATAAGAGAAAGATTAACTCATGTGATTATGAAAATCTACAATCCAGCTAACAGGTGGATCGAGCTGTTTCGCAGTGAGCCAGCAAATTCTTACAACAGATATGACATTTAGTCTAGATTCATAAAAGTTTGCCACTCACCCCAAAACAGGTTCGATCCTAGATCTCAGCTGGAAAGTATTTCTTCTGGGACTTCAAAATTAGCAATCAGAACAATTGTGAGGAATTTCCTTCGAGCTCCAATATCTCAAATTTGGTCAAAACACCTTACAAATAGATAATGTGGACTTTCGGAAGGCTCCAATCTAGCTGAAAGAAAATACAAAATCCGACAGAAAAACGATTATTTCATAACCACATTTTCTTGAGTTACATAAACCTCAAGAACAAATTACACTCATTATTTTCTCAATTAATGAGTAAAAGATAGATATGCTCAATATTAATCCTCCCAATTATAGGATTACATTGAAGATAAGAAGATACAAATAATTTTCACCATGAGAGCAAATGGCGTCTCATCAAATCCAAAATTTGATATTTCTCAAACACCAAATAATCTTAGAAAATTCGTGAAAGATACTTTTCCACCTGTAAATAGAAATAATCCAATTTTCAGCTCAATCAGTAGAAGTCACAATTCAAATTCTCATCATTGAAAAATTAAAACATCCAAATTTCTATAAAGAATCTATTCATACCTGTACCAGTAGTATAACAAAGGGGGTTCTAGCACAGTCGAGTGAGCATCAAACACAACATATGCGACTTCGCCAAAACACATCAAACCCAACATGTGCGACTTCGCCAAAACGCATCAAACCACCCAACATAATATGCGACTTCGCAGAAATGCGTCAAACCCAACATATGCGATTTGCCGAAATGTGGCTAACCTACCTTGATAAGCCGAGTCGGTAGCATACCTAACCTATCTAAAATAGTTCCACCAGCCAGGGGCGTACCTAACCTATCTAATAACCCCACCAGGGTCGTACCTAACCTATCTAATAGCCCCACCAGGGTCGTACGAACCCCCATAAATATTTTCGGGGGGTACACAGGTCCACATCCCCAATGACCCGCCCCACACCGTTTCAATGTCCCACCCCGACCTACAACATACGTCATGCGTCATACGGTGAAACGTCAAAACGATGAAACGTCAAAACGATGAAACGTCAAAACGACGAAACGTCAAAACAACGAAACGTCAAAGCGATGAAACGTCAATCGGCATCGAGGTTTCCCAACAGGATTTCAGGAAGAAATAAAGTTTTTTCATAAATAATAATGATGAGATTTTTATTGAGAGAGAGATCACAAATTATTTTGGTAGCATATTTTCAAACCATTCATATAAAATATCAACGTTTCGTAAACTACAACTATGATTGGAGTCACCCCAACAGCGACGCAGGTGATGCATACAGGATATCTTGGTGCTATTCTGAAAAGTTGGAACAACCCACCATGAATCATCGAAATCCTCCAGATTCACAACTTTTGCATGTACATTGAATGGAGCTAATTTTTCAATCAACAATTCCTTCTTCTGATAGCCTCGCACATAAATGATATCAATGTCACACAAATTCTCCCGGAGAATATCATCTAGCAAGTTGTATTCCACAAAGCCTGAAGAATATCTCAGACCATGAACGTTTTTCTCCAAGAAACAAACCCCACATCGGTCTTCTTTGCTTAGCAATGAGAATGGTTTTTTTGGCAACAGTAAATAATTACTACATTGAACACCAATTCTTATAGCAATCTCCTTTGGGTGAAATTGCTGTTCAACAACAAACCCCTGAATGTCTACGAACGCAACTCTCATGATGAATATCTGACTCAAACTGACGATGAAATCGAATCAGTTCCACTTTTTAATAATTTCACTGAGCGGGAGGTGTTCGATAATGTTATCGTGAACAATGATGCAATAGGCGCGAGTATTGGCGGGAAAACCTTGGGAAGCTTCAATTTCAAGTTTGACGTCGACGCTGGAACTTTTAACACTTTCATCACGTCGAGAACAATCTATAACGAAAATAGGCTGTTTACCGGAAAATTCGGCATAACCGAGGAGTGGGGTATGTATGGTGGTATTTTTGTAACTATACCCGAATTGAGAATAGTTAAAGTAGGCTTGGGGAAAGGCTCCTTTATTGAAGGCCAAATGCATCTTTTCCTTTGGGTAACTTTCTCCGTTGAGTGTTAATGTGATATTTGTAATGTCCACATGATTAAAAACTGTTGGATCATTATTCACTTTATTTTGATCGTGGTTTGTTTGAAAGCAAACGATGACATAT
This sequence comes from Gastrophysa polygoni, assembly GCA_963576655.1. Taxonomy (NCBI): domain Eukaryota; kingdom Metazoa; phylum Arthropoda; class Insecta; order Coleoptera; family Chrysomelidae; genus Gastrophysa; species Gastrophysa polygoni. The sequence continues at coordinate 22,267,797 of OY755085.1, read as the reverse complement.
CGAGGGCTTTCGAGGAACGATGAAGTTTTGACAGCCCATATTTCATTGGTGGCACCTGTGGTGAGAGAAGGCAGCATATGCAATTCCCATTTTCTGAAGGGTATAAGGATAGGAGTGTCAGCCTTAATTGCCTTCAGAAGTTGTAATTTAATTTGATCGTTCGGATACAATCTTTTCACTTTGAGTTCCACATTTTCGATGTCCAATTGTACTTCTGTGTCAACAGTCGCCCCAATAGCTTCAGTGATTTTGAAGCAGTTGTTATCGTTTCCTGCTCGTACTAAGCGAATTGAATGCTTGCCATAGGAGACGCACTCGTAATCGTTGAAAATGTTTAGTAAGTGCTTCAGAGGAATGAGCATACTGAACGTTAATTCCACTCCATTGATGACATTAACATTATTGGGGTAGGTCCAACCTGCTATAACTAAATGTTTTGAATCTTCGGCAGTATAGCATAGATATCCTTTAACGGTGCTGACAGTTCCAACTTCACGTACAGATTCCAATTCTTTACCATTTTGATCATAACTGATGGATTGGAACATATATGCCCCAGCATTATTGACAAAAGATACACGTCCAGCACCTTTAGTTCGAGTGATTTTTCCACTAATGTGTAGCATACTATCATACAGAGCATCGAAGGCATCAGACTGATTAATATTGATTTCTATAACATCATTGTTACGAAAAGACTTGACATAGGGGTAGTATGTCCGCCATTCCACCTTTTGTATGGATTCATCTAGGTGAGGTTTTCGGAAGATGTTAAACACTTGTGCAGATAACATGGTAGCCGAGAGACTTGAGAAATTTTATATTCTGCAGACTGAGCTGCCGAGTGTGACTGATGAAGGTCTTCTTGAAGACTGATGGCTGGGAAACAGTGGAGCGGCTTTTATAAACACCTAACACCATAATGGCTTCAGCTCCAATCGAATGATGATTTCTTCGTTTCGAAAATTGACCAATTGAAAGTTTTGATCGAGCACTTTGAGTGTGATATTATGAATTTCACATGTATGAGTAGCGATGGGCAGATAGATGAGATGATTTGGCGTTTCGTCGATGGCGTAGCCTGGATCGGCGTCGATAGCGAATTCGTAGATCGTGTGGGATGGTCTGTCGTTGTAGAAGGCTCCAGAGGTAATGTTGCTGTCCACATGAATCGTTCGTACTTTTATAATGTTCACAGGCTGATCGGATACATGGTGAATGTCACGTTCCAAAATTCTAGGTGAGAATCCTAATATGTTTGCTAAACTATTGTTCCGAGTGAAATCGATTGCATGGTGCTTACAAAAAATTTCACTTTTCAAAGTATTATTATTCGGTCTGAGATAGAAAAAGTCTTCGGGCTTCTCTGTCGGTGGTGAATTTTTCTTTTGCGAAGTTGGTACGACAAGATCTTTTCTGAGCAACCTTTCAATATCTTCAATTTCGTAAGCTCCAACAGGAATATCAATACTTTTTCTTTTGCCTTTGTTACCATTCTCGAAATAATCAAACTTTGTGTCCTTTTCAATATTAGGTATGCTGTTGTATGAATGAAAACTGAGTAAAGCTAAGCCATAATCAGAATCAGACTCTAATTGAATCGGTGGGGAGAAATCGATGGATAGCGTCGAAGTACGACCCTTCAGAGTTAATATCATAGACATGATTCTTGATTGGTGTGTAGGAAAGTAATAAGATTCAATTCATCAAACACATTCATTTATTTGGAATGTAGTGAAAATGCTAAACATAAATGTCCACAATTGATTTGATTATAATTTTGATATTGTTTATTGTTATATAAAATATCAACGCTGCGTCCGAAATATTCAGCCAATTCTCCTGGCGGCTTCAAATTACCATAACTATCGAAATAACGAACCGTGTTTCCAACTTTTCTATAAGCCACCCAATGTGTACCTGAATTAATGGAGGAATCTAAATTCACCACTGCACACTCGCAACGTCGTGGTCGGTTAGGCAGAGTGTCTCGCATGAAAACACCTCGAAAGTATGGTATTTTCAGCTTTTTTGCATACTTTATAATCTCTCCATCATATAATGCTCTATCGGGCAGCTCAGCTAGAAGTTTTTTGACTGACGCTTCTTCAAGTATAGACCTCTGCCTCCTTTGACACATTTCGGAGTCGCATTCTTCTTCAAGTATAGACCGAATCCTTTACGTGTTTTACGCAGATACACACCAGACCCTAAATGCTCCATAGCTTGATTGTGACGCATATCTTCCTCCATTTTTTTCTTTGCATTCTTGGCATCGATGACTGTCTTTGCAATGGCACTAGCTCCCCCAGCCAACGACCCTAAAGCCGAGAGGCCTGCGAATAGCGGGATTAGCGGTAGAAATCCTCCACTTTTTCCCGCCGATGATGATGATGAAGTCGTCGGTAAAGGTATAATTTGAGGTATTCGTATTCTCTTTCGACCTCCAACTTTTTTTATCGCGTTTCGAGCTGCACGCAAAGCTGCTACAGATGATCGATTCAAACCACTACCCTGATGCAGATCGTTATTATCATTACCATGACTAAATGTTTGTTTTTTCAAAACGCCAAGTATATTGTTTACAATTTTTGAAAATGGGTGTTGCTTTTGCCCCATACCCATACCGAGTTTACGTTTCGCCTTCATGCCTGTGGTGACGAACCAAGCTGCTGCTTTCTCACCAAATTTCGCGTCCTTCGATTTGACTCGTTCCCACGCTCTATTTTCCAATACGTGATCGGCCTTATGACGTTCCTCCACAGAGGTGTTTTCAGAGTATGCGATATCGTGTTCTTTACAAGCCTCATCCAACGGATTGATACCCGTATCTAGTCGCTTTTGTAATTTGGTTCCAGGACCACAATACGAATAACCGGGTAGATGTAGTTCGAATGGTAGTTTATCGATTAATGAATTTACCACACCCTCTCCACGATAGATCAACATTAAAAATGACTAATGATGTTACGAGATATCGATATTTATTATGAATTTGAATGTGGTATGTCTCACATCATGAGGACCGTTCAGCAGAAAAACATCCTACCAATCGAAAACTTGGACCATCTGAATGATGGTGCAGGTGCGAGAGATTCAAGTAAACATGGTGCTTTATTACCAAACTCATTTCGTGCAATCATCTGCGGACCGAGTGGATGTGGAAAAACAAATGCCGCACTGGCACTGCTGTTTCATCCTAATGGCGCCAAATTTGAAAACGTATACGTGTACTCAAAATCGCTGTATCAACCCAAGTACCAGCTGCTCGAAGAGGTATTGAAGGCAGTCAAAGGAGTAGGTTATTTTCCATACAAAGATAATGATGAAATCATATGTCCCAACGAAGCAAAACCAAATTCCGTCTTCATTTTCGATGACATTTCTTGCGATTCACAACAAAAAATTCAAGAATATTATTCAATGTGTCGACATCGAGGTATTGACGCTATATACATTGGCCAGACATACAGTTTTGCTAGAAAGCAAATGCTTCGAGATAATTGTAACCTGATTGTGCTATTTAAACAAGACGAGGTGAATTTAAAGCATGTGTTTGATGAACACGTCTCCCCAGACGTCACATTCGATGAATTCAAGCGACTTTGTGCAGATTGTTGGTGTGAAAAATATGGTGCAATGGTTATTGTCAAGGAGTGTGATCTGAATTCAGGTCGCTATCGACAGGGCTTCGACAAGTTTATAAAAGTATGATTACATTGTGATGTATCATATTCATAATCATAAAACCGTCCAGCAAAGAGGTCGACGTCATTCGCAAGAATAAAATCAGTGAAATAGCCCAGGCTATAAGGAAGAAATATCTAACTTTGAAATTAGGTAGGTCTGAGGAGGATGAGACAATACAGAAATTTTTCCAACCAATATCTACACCCCTGAAAAAACTAGTATCGACAAAAAGTCGATTAATTGATAGTGGCATAAAAAATGAGCCTTCAACACTATCGAAAAAAGAAGAGCTGAAAGTATGGAATGAAAGTGAAAAAACTGAAAAAGAAGATGAAGAAGAGAAAGCATCGGAAATTCAATTTCAAAAACTTGAACGTATTGCTAGCGCTAGCGGTAAAAGTGATGATGGCGTGTTCGAGGAAGATGAGGAATCTGAAGAGCCTGATGGTGACACCGATGTAATTGATCCCGCAGCTATTGAGTCATACCTTGAGCAGTATCCTGTGATGAGCATTCGATTCCTGAAAGAATATTGGACAGAGGACGAAAAAATAGACAAAGTATATGGCCCCATATACGATTCCAGTAATTCAAAATGGCGTCTTGGATATAATGAAATTGATTTTGATGGTCGTACAGGCTACATCAAAATTGCTGGAAAACAAGTGAGAGGGACGCCTGGAATATATGAACTGATATTCTACGATGTACCAGAAAATTTCAATAAAGAAGATCTGAATGGATATAAACAAATTTTGGAACTTTCGAATGCCCACAAGAATGCTAGCGGAAAACTGAAAGGTACCAAAAGATATAAGTATAAGGAAATCATTAGACCCATGTTCATACCTCCAACATCATCATCGAGACGTTATACAACGGGACATGGTTTAAATATCCAATTGAGAAATTTGCCGACGAAATTCCAATCGCCAATGTTGTCCTACAATACTAAACCTGTGGAATACATTTACTGGGATGACCCCAATGAATTGTGTGAAAGATTAAAATTGCTCATAGCCTCGAAAAATGCAGGAAATACCTCTCTGGACAACGAGATTGTATCAATCATTGACGAATTGAAGGAGGCCAACATCATACAATAGATACAGACTTTCGCATGGATATTGAGGTCATTTCAAAGATGACTATCGATAAGTTCGGACGTAGTTCGAATGGAAAACGCAAACTGGTGGTAATTACATCTCCGAGCGTCGGTGGTGGACTATCGTACACTTCTAAAGGGGATATAGATTTTGGCAATTTGAAATTGTGTAATGTCAAAATGCCAAATTTGAAAAACGATGTCGCCAACAAGGAATATGTAGACAATATTAAAATATATGTAGAACAGACTATTTCACAAATAAAAACAGATTTCAAGATTGCGTTCGATTCACATCGAATCAAACTGGAAACATTCAATTCAAACTTGATACAATTGTCGATGATGCTACAGAAAACAACCAGCTCGATGACAAACTTTCTAAGTATATCATTACCTAAACTGGAGAAGGACATCGTTTTGAATTCAAAGGCAATTCTGGATATTTCCGAGGTGCAGGAGAATATCAATGGAACTATTGTCGATTTGAAGAAGCGTCAGCAGCAAAGTTTTGAATCTGAACAGCTTCTCACCAATATCGTCACAGAGATCAAAGATGATCTCGCAAAGAATGTGTATTCCACCATTGATCCGCAAACAAAAATTCCAAACAAAATTGTATCCCTAAGTCGGCAATAAAATAATATATATGAGGAAAAATTACAATTCTTTAACCACTTTATCACACACACACACACACACACACACACACACACACACACACATGTCACGCTATCATCCAGTCATATTGATATTGAGATATGTCACACTCTGCAGAAAAGATTCGACTTGTCGATGAGCTGCATAAACCTGCAAGAAAAAATTACCCACGTCGGCGAACCATAATTAAAGGTATAGACGACTTGTGGCAAATGGATCTAGCGGAAATGCGACAGTATGTCTCACACAAGAATCGAAATTTCAAAATGATTATGATTGTGATTGATTGTTTCTCTAAATATGTATGGACGCGTCCATTGAAAACGAAAACTGGCGAGGAAATAACCAAAACGTTTGCAGACATTTTAGCGCACACAAAACGATGTCCGAAAAATCTGCAAACAGATCAGGGAACTGAATTTTACAATAGCAAATTCCAAAGTCTAATGAAATTGCATAACATAAACCATTACAGTACGTACAGCGTCAAGAAGGCTGCAATAGCAGAACGTGTAATTAGAACTTTGAAAGAAAAACTATTCAAATACTTTAGTTTGAATGCCACCTACAGGTGGATAGATGTACTACCCACCATTACAGAATCCTACAATGATACACACCACAGTACGATTGGTTGCAAACCATCGCAAGTCGATAAATCCAATGAAAAACAAATTCTCAATAGATCTTATACACACTTGAAGATTGTTGGCCCGCGAAAATTCAAAGTTGGTGATATTGTACGCATATCCAAGGTCAAGCATATTTTCGAAAAGGGGTACACCCCAAATAGGACGACAGAGTTATTTAAAATCGTCGAAGTCAAAATAACGAATCCCACCACATATCTGTTGGAAGATATGCATGGGACGGCAATCAGGGGGGCCTTCTATGATGAGGAGTTGCAGAAAACCAAGAATCCCGACATCTATCTCGTGGAGAAAGTGATGCGAAGAAAAGGCCAGAAGCTGTACGTGAAATGGTTAGGTCTTGATAGATCTCACAACAGCTGGATTCAAAATACCGATTTAGTATAGGATGTTATAGAAAATACAAACAAATCTAGACAATTCAGGGGGCCTTTTCACCACCACCACCACCACACATTCCATGTTTTCGCACGAAAAACATAAGAATTACCATAACAATGATATCACATTGGAAAAAACAAAAAAAAACGAAAAACATCACGCCATAATCACGTGATTCCAAGCTTCAAATAGTCTCAAAAAAATCAATATTCATTCAGTCCAGTTTTGAATTATGGTGAGTCAAGATAGTGATTATTTTAGTAGCAGCACAGAAATGGAGTTTGTTTACAATGATGTCGACAGCAACGACGACGTCGACGTCGACGACGACGACGTTGGCTACAACAACAAGTGTGACTTTGAAGAAACGCTCAAAGTCATCAATCAGGCTCTAGACAAATATGAGCATTCAGCTCAAACTGCGTACTACGATGATGGCGTCGATAAAGCTTTAGCTCGATTCGAAAAGATTGCTCAAAGTGAAGACCCACTGCTGCTGATGACATTTCCAATGGACTCATACGGCTGCTGCTATGAAATTCAATGTGGCCTAAGTCCAGCGAGAGATTTTAGCGTCTGTGTGATTCTGAAGCAAAAGTTTTCACCTCGAAGGATTTCCTTCAACACCTACGAGTGGGCCACACTCATAGACATATTGTCTAGAATAAAACAATCATTTTTCGATGGGGACGACGACGACGACGACGACAGCTATCCCGATGAATATGATCCGGTGATGATAAAGTGTGGAGACTTTGTGCAAGTGTACCAATACATCGAGTGCAGCATAAAACAGGTTTCAATCTCCAAATGGACCGGTGGCGGCGGCGGCATTGCCTCGGACGGGGCAGGCGTCGATATCAACTTGAGCCAGAGAGACGTCGAAAAAATGTTACAAACTCATACGAGTGTGGTGTCTGATAGAATTGCCATGTTGGATGTCATGAACTTCAATGATTATTTTCGAAATATTTTTGATATTGTTAAAGGGTGGTTGCGAGATAATAAGACAAATGTGTCTGCTACAGAAATCATTCTGGGAATTTGTGAAACATCATCTTTGAATAGTTTGTATCCCAATGCTTTGCGTGAATATTTATTTTATTATCAGTCTCAAATTAAATCCGATTTACAATGTGATTAATATGATGTATTTACCTATAATAAATGCGATTATTTACTGAATCGATTTTATTTTTATATTTGAAGACCTCCACAAATCTTTTTTGAATCATTTCCCATCAAGCTAACCATGGAGACAGTTGTTTTTACCACTCTACTGTTGACATTACGCACAGTGACATCTGATGACTATGTTAGTGGTGGTGGTGGTAGCCTACTAACTCAACTTGAAGCACGAAAATATCTTGAAAAATATGGTTATATTGATAATAGTACTCTGACGGATTTTAATGAGGTCCTTAGACATTTTCAAGATCGATATAATTTACCGCCAGATGGCACCCTCAATGAAGAAACAATACAGTTGATGAAAAAACCTCGATGCCAACATGGTGACAATGAATTCCGGGTTGGAAATAAATGGAACAAGACGACAATTCAATGGTATCTACCTGTTACACATAAAAAATATAATGAAGTAGTTCAGACGGCTTTCGATATGTGGCAGAATGCATCTAAATTAACATTTAAAAAAACTCGTCCCAATCGCATCAATCCAGACATTACAATTTCGTTTGGTAAAAGAAATCACCTTCTTCGCATTGTATGTATGGGAAGTGTGAATTGTGGATTCAAATTCGATGGGCCGAGTGGTGTCTTGGGGCATGCCTTCTTCCCGAAATCAGATTCGTCATGCATAGAAGTTCACTTGGATAGTGATGAGAATTGGTATGTAGGCAATGGAACAGTACCAGATGGTTATACGAATTTACTTATGGTTCTTGTACACGAGATTGGTCATGCTTTGGGGATATACCATAGCGATGATGCGACTGCAATCATGTATCCATGGTATCAGGGTGAAACAAAGCCCCTACAAGATGATGATTTATATGCAATCCAAGCGCTGTATGGTTTCAAAGAACGCTACGCCCTCATCCCAAAATTCGATTCAATGACATCGACAACAGCATCACAGATGATGACGTCAAGCACCCCTCAAATCAACGTTAATACAAAAATCGTACTCCCATTATCTACTACTACTACTACTACTACCCCAGACATTGAATTGGTTGAACACAACTTGTGTGAAGTGAATCACCCTAATGTAATGTTTTTGGCTTACAGTCCGGAATTTCACAACCATCGAATGTATGTAATTTCTGAAGATATGGTATGGAAAAATGATATCGGTAGTAGAGATGCAAATATGCATAGTAAACTGCTGAAGGAAAAAATGCAATCTGAACCGCTACATGAATATCTCCCAAAAGAATTGGCTAAAGTGAATCACGTTTTTCAAACAACGTCTGGAGATCTATTTGTAGTAAGTGGAAATAAATTTTATTCGAGCTATTTTCCAAACTTGCAAATCAAACGAAAAATTAATCTCAATTTACCTGGACAATCTGAAATAAATGCCGCCTTCCAAACGAATACTGGAAAAATCTACATGTTCTTGAACAATTCGTCTTTCATTGAATACCATCAGCATGAAGATGATTATCGTTTAGTCAACAGAGGACGAATTGAGGATATTTTTCCAAATATACCAAGCGATATTACTTCAGCATTCCGCTACATTGACGGACACATATATTTTTTCAAAGCAAGTACATACTTCAAGTACAATGAATTTCAGAGAAAGCTAGTTGCGGTTGGAGACTTTGATTGGAATATGTTTAACATTAATTGTCCAAACCGAGGTATTCTACATGAACTGAAAACTCTACTTTCAAAAGTGATTTCTTTTTATGAATAATTTTCACAGATGTTGTATATAGGGGGAAATAAATAAAGCACAGGAATTTTCAAAATGTTTTTCATTTCATTTTCTAGTGAAAACATTTCAATATATATTTATAGTAAATATTCAAATCATATACAATTGTGTAGGTGTGTGTGTGTAACATTTTCCTCAAAAAATACAAATTGATGAGACATGGAGAAGTTCGATTAATTCAAACTGTAATGACCCCAGGGAAGTGTATCGAACGAATTGGCTAAAAGTTTTCTCTTATCATCATGTGGACTTAGACCGATTTTCGATTGTTTAATAGAAAAAACTTCATGCTTGTATGAGCGTATTGTTTTTTGGGTTACAGTCTTTTGCGCACACTCCTTCAGACAATTTACGTAATCGTCGAATGTTAGTTTATTTTTGACTACACATTTTTTCACCCCTTTAGATTTTTTAGTCATCCCGAAATTTTTCAAGTCATTATCAATTTGATCTTTACTATACCCCTTTCCCTTCAAGCGCTCCCGCTCTCTATCAATGTCCTCCTCATCCATAGATAATTTGAAAGTATACATTTTAGATCGTAACCCTACGAAATGTGTAATTATTTTACCATTAGCCTCGTCCTTCATCAAACCTAGAACCTTTTTGTTGACCTGCGGAATCCCATAGACATTGTCTGGAGCATAATCAGATGTATCAAATCTATTGATATTCTCTAGAATAACTTCTCTATATACATCCTCGCATGACAGCTCATAAAAAAAGCTATCTGTATCTGTATACATGAGCTTGCATTTATCAGCTTCCATGTGAGTTAGCATGAAATTATAGTGGAAATCATACATGATAGTTTTGGAGATATCTAGGATAGCCATACCAATGTATAGAGGCTTATTAAAGATTAACTCACACTTTTTCATCTCAACGGCTACGAGGTTTTCGTCGAAAATTGTGCGCTGCTGGAATTGTGGACTCGATATTAGATTTTTGAGGCCATAACGACCTTCATACTTTCTTACCAATTTAACTATGCGATGATTGCGAATGTTTTCCATAGTCTTTCCAAAGACGGCGTTATTCATCAATTTCCTCAGATCCTTTTCAAAGGCACTCGTGGCCATTGTTCTTAATCGAGTATTCAAGTCTATGTAGGATTTCAACCACGTCGACTGTTTGAATTTTAGAATCTTGTGGATTTTTGTTAATTTAAGACCGTGTTCGAGAGCCTGCTTCAAGTTTCTGTAGTGTAAAATGTATTCTTTTTTATTGTGTAGAGTTGTCATTAATTTAGGTAATTTGGAATCTGGCGGAGTGCGGTGTTCAGGACAAAACGGAAAGTCTTTATGCGCATCATGTAATGTTGTCGGATATTCCAAATCTACTTGGAGAATATAGCCTTCAGGACTGTCATCCGGAATTTGAGTTACATCGATGTTGGTGTTCTCGACCCAAGTGAACTCCCCATACGGTAGGGGTTCGCTCATGGCTTTCCCATACAAGTTATTTACGTCTAGATAGAGCAGGTATTTTGATGGTTTCTCGGGATCATATTCTGACATATACTTGTTATTCGATTCAGAGTATCTATTGCTACAAACCGTTATTCCCCCACGAATCGCCTTTTCAACAAACATCAACATATCTACATCTTTTAGAATTTGTAATTTGCACCCAGTATACTTGAGCATACAACTCCAAGTATACGAGGGCATCGTAATGTACCATGCGGGGTCGAGATGATATGTTTTCCTACATGATTCGCGAAAATTTTCCATTATATCAGCTAGAAGGAGAATATCGGTACGCATATACAAATCACTATATTCTCCAAGCGATTTGATGTCGAAATATTCCCAAACCTTTTGAGCATGAGCGTAATCGTCATCTGAAATATTTGAATCGTTCAATATATTGTGAAAATTTTCAATGCTTGGTAGCTTGGTTTCGTTTAATCATTATCAATATAATCGTAGGGAAAAACACCTTTTCGTGTTAAAAGATTGAATTGAGCCTCATTCACATTACTGAATTCTTTCCTTAGAATCTTCAATTCATCTAGTTTCAAAGTTGATGCTAGAGTATCTAGACCGGTACCCAAGAAACGCAATGAATCAATAAATCTAAATTTTATTGATGTTTCTGAATCATATTGAGTGAAGGAGATGTATTTTTCCCTATTTATTGGGAGTACGGTGACGTGTCCACGCTTGGAAATATCTCGAATAATAAAGTGCGAATCATACCCGGAGAGATTGTGGAATGTTATTGGTACAACAAACAATTTTCTAAATCGGAGGTTACATGACTGGTGCGCATGACCGCGAACTGCGCCAGAAAAATGACAGTGGTCGACTACTACAATGTCCTTATCCGTGAATTTCTTTTCGCAAATATGACAAATAGTTGCTCTACAGATATCTGGATTCGCAATCATTGGTACAATGTTTTTGAATTTCGATTCCACAAATTTGGCAGCATCCGCCATTTCGTTTGCAAACCATTCCATACAATCTCCACCTCGATAGCTCCTATAAAATGAAAGTGTGTCGTCGTAGGAACATTTGAAATAATATCCTGCACTATAGGCCTTGTGGTGTTGATACTTGAGAATTGTTCTCGAAATTTTTGTATTACATTTTTTCAGCTGTGATTCGAAATCGGCATAAATTATAAATGGACATGTTTGCTGATAAATGTGATCTCTAAACTCGACAGCATCATATTTTGGAAAAGAAATTTTTTCGTTATTTATATTTTCACATAGTACACTATGCTCATCTAGTTTTTCCTGACTCAAGAAATAATTCAGACATCTGTCGCAGATATATTTTTTCACCTTTGTTTTGCTGAGCTGACTAGATAACAAACGAGACAAGTCTTTTATCCAACAGTAATGATATCTAATTGTATTACTCGCATTATTATTACCTTCAGCTAATGTTGATGGTGGATCATAATCATTCATTTTTGGAAAGTATTTATCCTGAATTAATAATAAATTGATATGTTTGTCTAATTTATGCTTTGTTAGCCTTGCAGGTAGTACTGTAAAATCTACATTCCGATCAATCACATTCAATTCTAGAGTGTAGACGTTGACTGAAATATTATTAAGTTTTTCGAATTTTGAAATTTGAGTCAATTTCATTGGTATGTCTAACCCTTTCATATTCAAAACTGTAGAATATTTTGGATATTGTGTCATTCTTTGAGGATTTCTAGGTGCAGGATATAGAGCACTGACTATGCTCCAGAAAAAGCATGCATCATCATTGTTTTGTACATTGACGCAGGCATGCTTTTTTTCAATTTGTTCGGGTAATTTGATATAGGACGAGCCATTCCCCATTTCAAATCGATTGATTGCTACCTCTAGGGAAATTATTTCACTCAAGGCCCACCCACTTTTTTTCTCAGAAAATTCGCTCAATTTATTCAGGATGACATCGATTCCATTAATTTTAAACCATTCATCTAGATCCGTCCCTGCATCTACAACTGTATTTGGTGTATTGAAATGTTTACGATCGATTATCTCTTCATCATTTGATTTTTTTACGAAATCACCGCAAAATGTAAAATTTATTTTGAGCATTGTTGAATTATCTAAAATTTTCAATATTTTCTTCTTTATAAGTTTCGATGCATCTATGAGGAAGTCTTCAATCTCCTTGTGATTCAAATTCACAACGAGCCCCGTCTGAATTCTCGAGTCGAAAATCGATTCTACATTAATCCAACGAACAGATGATCTCAATCCTGAACCTACATGACCCCGTTTCATTTTTGCCATGAGAAATCTAACACGTTTCAGCTCCCCAATCTTTGCTTGTAATTTTCTCTTTTGTCCAATCGAAAGTCCGAATTTTTCCACTACCGAAAGACATTTTCTGATTTGTGAATTTATTAGTTTCAATGGATTTGTATAACCGCTTTTGATTTTTGAAAGGGTCTCATCTGTTTCCGCGAGAACTTTATCAAAATTTTCCATGTCGTATCAATTTATATTTTTTTGATGAAAATGTTACTCACTTTTGGCTTTTGATTATTTCAAAGGATGCCGCCGGGTGTGGCTTTCCAACTGCGATGAGGCCTTTGAATATTAATGCGTATCCACCAGTTGAGAGCTCTTTTGTGTGAGCGGCGTATGCTTCAGTTACTCTTGAAGGCAGGAAAACCACAGAGTCCTGCAGTTCAAGCAGAATAGACACCCCAAATTTTGTTTCAACGCTCTTTGCTGAGATGATGGGGAAAGGCACTCCGATTTTCAATTCTCCAATCTTTGTGATTGGTTTTCTTTCTGCAATACATGAAACGGTGTTCAATGAGGATAGATCCATCTGGAAATTATTATAAAATTGTGTATTAATAAACGAGAATTTGGATTGATATCAAAGGAATAATTCTGAGAAGAATAAAATGAAAAAATACTCACTGTTATTGGTCAGCTGATGTGGTTCACACACACAAAGGTTGATTATTGCTCGATGTCTTCGAGGTGTAGCAGGAATAATGATTTTTGGTGATGGTGATTCGGTTATATAGCACGCATGAAAAACATCGAAATTTGGTAACCGCAGAAAAATAGATAAATATTTGTTCAGTTCAAAAATATTGTTGAAAACAAAAATTGCGGTTTTTCTATAAAGGTAAGAATATTTTTCACCTATCATGCTAATCTATAATAATAACCTTCGATGAAAATACACAATATTGATTAGAATTTATTTCATTTCATTTGGAAAAACATCAAATAATATTGATTACAATTAATATAATGTGAAATGCATGTAACAGATTGTTTGATAGCTCAAATGGTTTTTTATGCTTCATTGTCGGCTGAGGTCGTGTGGCGGTTCTGAGGATGCTGTATGCTTCAAAAAAACTGACATCTTCATGGGTTTTATCGTAGAGTTTTATATTAAAATATGATCTGTGGTACTTGTATTAGGATTACATCTGAGTATCGTCGAATTTTCCTAATATTGTATGCAGTTCTTATAAAAAATATTATATTTCAAAATAACCATAGTTTTTTCACAGTTGGTGATGATACTGGTATGCTGCGAGTAGTGATTACTTTTTCCAATAAAGATATTCTCGAAAAATTTCTAATCATCAGCTGTTTATCTTCATATTGTTTTATTGTATGATTGAGTTCCTTTATTTTCTTTTGGAATTCTTCAAGCTGGTGTCTATACTCTATCGACGCCATTTGAAAACTGTTTGAAAAACATTCGTCTATAACATTTTTTATGTTGTAGGTCAGGGTGGAACATTGAAACGGTGTGGGGAAGGCCACTGGGGAAGTGTTGAGGTGGACCCTGGACCATTGTGACGTTTCGTCGTTTTGACGTTTCATCGTTTTGGCGTTTCATCGTTTTGACGTTTCACCGTATGACGCATGACGTATGTTGTAGGTCGGGGTGGGACATTGAAACGGTGTGGGGCGGGTCATTGGGGATGTGGACCTGTGTACCCCCCGAAAATCTCGATGCCGATTGACGTTTCATCGCTTTGACGTTTCGTTGTTTTGACGTTTCGTCGTTTTGACGTTTCGTCGTTTTGACGTTTCATCGTTTTGACGTTTCATCGTTTTGACGTTTCACCGTATGACGCATGACGTATGTTGTAGGTCGGGGTGGGACATTGAAACGGTGTGGGGCGGGTCATTGGGGATGTGGACCTGTGTACCCCCCGAAAATCTCGATGCCGATTGACGTTTCATCGCTTTGACGTTTCGTTGTTTTGACGTTTCGTCGTTTTGACGTTTCGTCGTTCTGACGTTTCATCGTTTTGACGTTTCATCGTTTTGACGTTTCACCGTATGACGCATGACGTATGTTGTAGGTCGGGGTGGGACATTGAAACGGTGTGGGGCGGGTCATTGGGGATGTGGACCTGTGTACCCCCCGAAAATATTTATGGGGGTTCGTACGACCCTGGTGGGGCTATTAGATAGGTTAGGTACGACCCTGGTGGGGTTATTAGATAGGTTAGGTACGCCCCTGGCTGGTGGAACTATTTTAGATAGGTTAGGTATGCTACCGACTCGGCTTATCAAGGTAGGTTAGCCACATTTCGGCAAATCGCATATGTTGGGTTTGACGCATTTCTGCGAAGTCGCATATTATGTTGGGTGCTTTGATGCGTTTTGGCGAAGTCGCACATGTTGGGTTTGATGTGTTTTGGCGAAGTCGCATATGTTGTGTTTGATGCTCACTCGACTGTGCTAGAACCCCCTTTGTTATACTACTTGTACCAGTTTTTATCAGAAAAAAAAACTTTTTCAAGCGTCTTCACTCTAGGACCGATATTTCAGGAAGAGAGCGAGCTCGTCTTTTCTCTTCGTGCTTCTATTATTTTATTCAAAACGCAGGCTCCAGTGGTGTGGTGTTGCCAAACTTTCAACTTTTACGAGAAACTATTAAATCTACATTGAAAATATATTAATTAAACCTTATCAATCAACTATAGACATATCAATGGATTAATATTGACCCTGAAAGTTTGATTGATAGTTTCAATTAGTGTAACCTGTTCCATTAGACAGTGAAATGATTGAAATTAGTAAGTCACAAGTGCAATGGGCAGAAATGGATTAGAAGCGGCAACCATGTGACAAGCAGAACGATCATGTGGTATACTTACCTGTCGAATATCCACTATTCAACCAATCAACAAACACTAACGAAGAACAGTATACGAGATAAATAGAAAGTATCATCGAAAAGGAACAAAAATCTACAAGTGTGAGATTTTTCGTTACAAATTGTAGTGAGGACAAAGTGTTAGTTTAAGATCTATATTTGTGATAAATTTCAGTAGTGATAATGATAGATATAGGACTCGTAGCTTTCAATATGTATATATAATATAGAAGTAAATATGGTTTTATGAAAATTTCCGATTTTTTTTGCGAATCTATGGTATAACGAGGTCATTGAACTTGAATTTGACATCGATTCGAGGTTTTAGGGAAAAATGGGGGATTATCATAACCATTCACATTATGGAAGGTGTGTGTACCATAGCCGCTCACATTATGGAAGAATACCGGTACCTAAAAACGTCGAATTTTGATTTTTTTTTAACGAATCTAGAATGAAACGAGGTTATTGAATACGAATTTGATATCAAATTTGAAAAATTTTTTTTTTTAAATGCCATATTTCCTAGGGAAATGAAGGAAAATAGGTGTTTTATAGACTATGCGGGATCGATAGAGAAAAGACTGAACAAAATTTTGCACCTATTTTCACGAGTTCAAAATTTTCCAAATTTTGAAATTTTCATGCGTAGGTGAAACTAGAGGTCACAGATTGGACTTGTTTTTTTTTTCTTGGAAAAATTTTTCAAAATTTTTTCAAAAATCTTCGAAAATTTTTTTCAAAATTTTTTTTCAAAAATTTTTTTCATTGAATTTTCCAATTTATTATTTTCATTCATAATTCATAATTTGATGTATGCAAATGATTTCAATGAGACAAAATAATATGATTACATCATGAATATTCGAATCAACACTTCTTCTTCTCTGACAGCTTGGACTTGCGTCTCATTTTACGGCCTCCACCTGCTTCACATCTTTCTAATGCATGAAAACATTGCTGTTCTCCATATCTTCAGCCACTTGTTCTGCTAGCACACGATTCTTCAATTTCTGCTCAAACTTTGTAACGACTTCTTCAATTCTTACAGAAAGTTCATCGAACAATTCCAATACAGCGCAATCACCATGTCTCAATGGTTTTCCAACGTTTGTCAAACGCTTACCCTGCATATCATAGTCCCCATTTTCATCGAGTTTGAAACCAATACCTGGACGACCTTGAAGAAAACTCAAAGACTTGCTCCTTTTACGCCCGAACTTATCGATAGTTTTATGAGACATCTTGCAATTGTGGTAGTTGAAGTGTAACTGAGATGAATATTGGATTATACATCCATAAAATCATGAAACCTAATGCCAACGGCTTATTTCATTTGAAGAAATCAATCGTTGTTTGCAGTTGCAATAGAAGATTCAACGAATTGCTCGAAATATATTTTTTGAGAAAATAAGGAACTGTGATGTTTTTATGAATTACATTCAGGCAAATATGAATGTATGAATATATATATATACAATATATGAATACATGAATGAATGGAAACACAATGAATACATATCCTACTTTATAAAATTCAACGAGTCATTAAATTAGTGCGCTCTCAAGTACTCACTATTGAGATCATCATAACGCTGATGGCGAGTTTTATTTTCTCGACATTCTCGTCGAAAATTTTCACCCTCTACCAGCTGTCGATCACACTCGTCTAGCTGTGAAAGCAACGCATCTCTTCTCAATGAAATTTGACGAGATTTGCCATCACATCAGCGATGAGTGTATCAATATTCGCATTCCACCGCTTCAACTCATCATCATATTCCCTAATGGCAGCTAATGGTGCTGATGGAGGCACTGGAATGCGCATAGTGATGCTCGCATTATGCTTATCTCTCACACATTCTTCGTCACCGACATCTTCATCAACATTCGGCAAAAGGTCTTCGCCAACATCATCGTTAACAACATCCGCATCATTTTCAACACCCTTGTTGGTCGGGTGCACTGTATCTACACGAATGAGTTTAACCCTCCCTTCAGAGCGCTTCGAATGCTATTTCGATTCAGTTGGCGGGGATTCGGATTTTAGGGCCTTGTACAAGCTAGGTCTTTTCTCACCTCGCTGGTACGGGTTAATCTTGCCACAATTAGAGAGAAACTTCTTCAAAATACTCGGAGGTGTTGATGTTACCGATATTCCGTTATCATTCTTCCCGCCTGAAGAAGTTTCTCGCCAAATGGATTTAGATTTCACCTTATATGATGATGATGATGATTGCGACGATGATGATGATTTCTTTCCCAACCATTTCCCTACCGCCTTCTTAGGCGGTGGTGGTGCGAAATCATCATCATCAGCGAAGTCATAAGAGATGATATCTAACTGAGGTAAGGAGGTCGATGGCGATGACAGTGAAGATATTTTCGGTGTATTAGATATTTTCCCAGTTTTCGAATACTCCCCAATGATATCTGCACCATCATCACCACCTATTGGTGTATTGATTGGTAATGAGGGACTATCTGAAATACCCGTGACTTGAGACCGCACTAATAAATCAAATTCGCCAATGTCACCACTACCCCAAGCTCCATCGCTCTGCAGACATTCGCGAACCGCTTGGCTGTACCACTCCCTCTGCGAGCCCTTACAAAATTGGGACCCGCATGGTAGATCAGGTGAACTTGATGTTTGTGTGGGGTCAGCTCCTTCAACAATATTAGCTTCGATGGCAGATCCCATCTCCTCACGAAAACCGTTGACTCCATCCATATCTGTAATATAAACATTTCACATTGTGCACTCATATAAACGCAAAGATCTTTTCTGAATAGTTTTTCTGTGATGTAATCAGAAATCGAATGAATGTGAACTTACTTTTGCGGAATATTTTCCTCGGGAACTGTAGTAGAAGAGAAAAAGAGCTGGTTCAACGAGAGCTGGTGCAAACTATATATTAAAGGTAGATCGTACAGCGGTGAGTGAGTGAGCGAGCAATATCTGCTAACAGAATGAGGAGTCGATGTGTACGGGTCTGGTTTTATACAAAAGTTCCCACCAATATTCCCACCACTTGTACAAACAGCGCGTCCATTTCAAGGGCAAATATCGTGACACCCCTCCCTTCCTTCAAGGTTAATGCAGTGCACGATATTGTTGAAAAATGGTAGACCCTATTTCTGAAGGTCTTTTATACATATACATATATAGCAAATGAAACGCAGAAATGTGTTTGGATGATATTTATTTTCTCTCTCATTCATATTCATAATAATTTCACGTTCACAAAGCAATGCATAGTAAAAAGGTATTCATCGGTAGGTGCAAAATATATACATGTGCATAGATGCGGTAAACCTACGTTGGAGAGTATACAGTTCACGGTGAAGTAGGTGACTGTTCCATCAACATTTTTATCAACTCGTCTAACTTATCATCTGGATCTACTATTCGACTTGTTTCCGTATTAGAAAGTATTGCCCGCTATAACCGAAGCATATTACGTTCAGGGCTCGTTTGATAGAATTCGATATCGCTGTGTCCCCACGGTAGAGTTTTGACAGTATTCGGTATAATGAATCGTTTATCGTCATGATAGGAAAGGGCGACTTTATTTTTCATTTCAGTATAAATATCGTGGCGATCGCTGCGAAAACAATTCATTTTTCTGAATATCAAACCACCCTTTTCCACGATATTTTTATAATCGCAGACCGTTAATTGGTCCCTAACGACTGCTTTAGAAACACCCTTTGCTTTTTTCAGTTCTTTACCCAATGATTGAACATAATATGCTTTGGCCCCGGTCCCGTGAAAACTAACAATAGGGTCGTTTGGGAATTCATCTTTCATATTGCCCACTACCGATTTTGTGATTGGAATATCAAAATCGTTATCGGCTGGATAATTAGAACTTATATTCTCCTTCATAAAATTATAAAAGTTATCTGTTTCTATTTTCAATATCAATGAATCTGTATCAGTTTACAATAGTTGCGATTGATCACCATATTTCTTCTTGATGCAATCATGTAAGAAATTATATATAACGACTTTCGATACATCTAATATACCAAAGCCTAAATACAGCGGTTTATCATAATGCACCTTGACTCTTCCCATATGGATCGCGACAAAATTCTCGTGAAATACTTTGCAAGATTTGTAATTGGGGAGAGCTATCAATGCATTGGCACCTTTCTTCGATTTGATACTCTCCCAATGAGTAACCAGTTTGATATCGCTCCTTTTATCAACATTCTCCATAAGTTTACCGTAAACTGAATTAACCATATTCTTATATAAACACTTATCCGCTTCACTTTTGCTCTTATTGCGCATTTCTGTATTCAAATCTACATATTTCTTCAACCACTTAGACTGACTGAATTTCAATACTCCATGGACTTTGATCGAAACTAAACCATTCCTTATGGCTTGTTGTAGGTTTCTATAGTGTACAATATATTTCATTTTATTCGATAGATTAGGAATCAGTTTCTTCTGCTTAGATTTTGAACCAGGCGGTGCGATAGATTCCACAAGAAAAAGTAGATCAGAATGTGCATCGTGTAGCTCTTGAGGATAATATACATCCACTTCGAGGACATATCCACATGAACTATCATCCGCCACACTCATTATATCCAAAGTCGCTATTTCATTACTAGTGAGACACCTGAAATAATGTGTGGGAAGCGGTTGTGACATGCTATGGCCGTATAAGTTAGTCGCATCCAAATACATTATGTATGAAGAGGGCTCAGTTGGATTGAAATTCGGTAAGAACTTATTCTCAAGCTGCATTGACTTATTCCACCCCTAATACCTTTTTTGAAAAAATTCATCATGTCAATATCTGTTAATAACTCCAATCTGATTCCCGTAAACTTCTGTGTGGTGCTGTGTAATATTGACATGGATCTAATTTGTACGTTTCCAAACAAACCTTTCGAAAGTTCTCGAAAACGTCGCATAGTAAGAGGACATCTGATTTTAAATAAACATCCGAATAGTCACCCAGTGATTTACATTCGAATAACTTCCATACACGTTCAGCTCTTCGATAATCCTCATCTGAAATATGCTTATTTGATAAATTATCATAGAAATCATTTTTTGATGGTAAATCCTTATGATCCAGTTGACTCATGGATGTTATGAAGCTGTATGGAAAGACACTTTTCTGCGTCATATATTCGAATTTCTCACGATCGGAAAATATCTGGCAGTTTCTGTGAACTGATTTTCATTCAAATTTTCAGCCAGTGATTGGAGGGGTTCCGCGAGGAATCTGTAGCTATCTAAGAATCGGAGTTTCAGAAAAATGTCGTGGTGATCGCCATTTTTCCCTAAATATTCCCCGACTAAAATATGTTTCGTGAATGAAATATATTTTTCACTAGTTTGAGCGACACAGTTCACCCTCTCTTCACTGTTGAATAATTCTTTTATGAACAGATGACTATCATAACCGCTCATATTGTGGAAAAAGACTGGTATGAAATTTGGTACTTTATAATTTAAGTTGCATACCGAATGTGCAGCCCCGTATCTGATTTTTCCAGTTAAATGGCAATGATATCTCACTTTCACATCCCCGCAAACGAAAGGTTTGCCGCAAATACGGCTCTCTGTGGTATTATCAAATGCAGCCTCTTCTACTTCGGTTAATTTTTTCATTGGAATTACATTTTTCAAGTATCTGTTATATATTTCTTTTGAATCACTAACCAAACTAGATACAAATTCTTTGGCTGCATTTTTCCCACGGAATGTAACAAATTTTGTGATTGAATCATCGAAAGAGCATTTGATGATGTATGCGAATGAGTAAGGTTCATGTATGTATGTTCTATTAGTATATGAACTTCCTGGATCTGACTCACTAGTATGTATCGGTTTCAGAACTGATTCAAAATCTGCGTACACAACAAAGGGTACCTCCAACTGTCTCTCAAAATTCTCATATATCAAAATATTTTCAGGTACCGATCTCCCAAATTTATCAACTTTCATTGACGTAGATGGTGTTGTAGTGAATGTGTGATTACAATCATCGAGCTGGTGGCGTAACAGTCTAGTTTCATCCGCAAATTGTATCAAACAACCATCGCAAAAAAAACGTTTATGTTCATTTGCAGAAATTTGACTAGACACCAGTCTAGATAAATTATTCACCCAACAATAGTGACTATCACCGGAATCATCTGTGATGAGTAGGAGATTGATATGTTTACTCTTTTTTTTCTTTCGGGAATAATGAAGCGGACCGACTACCTGACATTTCGCTTGACGGTTCTCAATCACATCTTCTAATCGGTAAACGTTAATGGAACAATCATTGAGGGTTTCAGACTTTGGAATATTACTCACTTTCATCGGGAACTCTATACCACTCGAATTCAAAACTGTAGAAAAGTGTGGGTATGAAGACATTTCATAGGGTTTGCTGCTTGCTGGATATAGGGCAGATATCACAGCCCAAGCAAAACAATGCTGGTCCTGATTCACTACGTTCACTACAGCCTTCTTATTTCCGATGAGACGTGGTAGTTTCATATAGGAACATCCTCGTATCGGGCTGTATTCATTGATATTGATTTCAAGGTATAATATTTCTACTAGAGCCCAACCTGCAACAATGAAAATGATGTATATTCACCGTAATATAGACACCTCGTATTCCTCAGATTTTTAATCAATTCTAAGTCTTCAACTCACCGGAATCACGTTCCTCGAATTCTGTTGTTTGATTTATTATAATTTCCTTGGATGTGTCGACGACGGCTTCTAAATTGAGAGATGAATCTATGATGTGATTTGGTGTCATTCAAGATTTAACATCGTGAAGATCTTGAGCTTGTAGGACATATCTACCAAATATTTCCATGTTGACCTTGATAGCATGATGAATGGATAGTATATTCTCCAACAAGGATAATATCGTCGCCTCATTTCCAGCGAAGAACGTATTATAATCCAATACCCCTGTCGTACATTCCAGCCTATAGCTGATGATGCGACATTTGAATGCACTTTCAATCACGTATACACCATCTCTATATTTGATGCAAGCATTCGTACGGTGTTCTAACGTCCTTTTATGCGACCTCATTCTATCCATTGGGACGTCTTTATTGCAAACAACGCTTGTTGAGACACCCCTAGACGTGGATGTGTGAGAAGTGATATCGCTTAGGCGCGACTTCTTCGCAACGGGTTGGCCTACATGTCCCACACATGCTCCTGTCATTCGGTGTCGACGTAAATTGTCAGTGCATGTGAAAGTCTGGAGACAATTGTTGCAGGATAACATTTTCACCAGTAATCAATAGTAACAATAGGATTGACTTGGGAGCTAACGTAACGACAAAAGTGCGCTATCATTCGTTCGACAGTTATTTTTATAGAGGGGGAGCCCCACCCCACTACTACCGAACGGTCTTGAGGTGAGGCGTGCATCTCCAAGGTCGCTCTCTAACGCAATAATAACCTTCCAGGCCAACTTCCTCTCGAGGTCACGGAACACGCTCAAGGTCACTCGCCCCAAGGTCATATACATGGCCCACACCACTCTTCAAGGACAAAACCCCCAAGAGCGCTTCTCAAGGTCACTCCCCTAAGGTCATACCCCTCTGACCTTGGGGGGAGACCCAGAAACGGCAAAGACCTTCTACTTTCGCTTTATGCCGTTCGCAACCCTGTATTCGCGCGTAAATCCGCGCGCGATATCGAGTGGGTAGTTAAGTTGTTGTTCTCAGCTAGATCGAAGGTCAAGTATGGACGCGTATTCAAGCAAATGACGTACCCTATATTCTCGTCTCGAGTCTGTTTCAGTTCTTTCCTGTAATAAGTGCGTTAAAATCATGAAAATCATGGAAGCTGAAAGCAATGAAGATAAATTCTTCAGGAATATAGCAAGAGAATTAAATATCACTATACCGCAACACATCGTTCTGATTTTGAAATTCAATGGATTTCAAAATCAAGAGAGTACGTCAATGTTGGATGACGGGGATCTTAAAGAAATTGAGGATTTTGTGAAGACTGACTTGAAGGATGTTATCCCCAACTTCCTGGATTATTTGGGAGGGCTCAAGTCAAATCCAGCATTGTTTAGATTCTTACCTGGAAAAAAGGCTTATTTTCAGATTAAAAGGAATATGTAATGAAAAGAAAGAATTTCTTAGCAACTTTAAAGCCGAATCTGATACACCGAGTGATACACACAGTTCCTCCCAAAATCAAAAAAATAAATCCAGAAAACCGAATCCGCGGCAGACACAGATATCGAACAATGGAGAAAAAACAAGCGATGACATCTTGACTGATGAAAAAACTAGTGTAGATTTAACGGAAGAAGCAAAAAAAAATATCATTTTTTATGTAACAGATCATTTCAAGGTTTTCCCAGAAGATACACAAATGCAGATACGAAATAATTTCAGAGATACCTCATATAGTTGTCATATTGTTGAATATATCTGAAGAACTAAGAAATATGTGTCAACATGGTGAACGGCAACACTGGCTGTTGCTGTCAAATGTTTGTCAGTGCTCTGTGAAGCTCGGCCATTCTTGACTTATTCTGTGTGTGTTCCTTGTACCAATAAAAGTAGCAGTCGTTTGCTGATGCTCATAATTACCAGTTGTGTTTTGCTTATTGCTCTTCGACTGCAGTATCCCGCCATTTTTTTCTATCAGGTTATGGTCCCAGCCCAAAACGTTTTCGGGAATCAAAGACTTTGATTGTAATTTGATGCAAAACAAGTTAATTTGAGTGCTACGATGGCAGTCAACTATTTAAGTAGTGTGCCAAAGCTGATAGGACGAGAAAATTACTCCGATTGGGCAATCGCAGTGGAAAACGTGTTCGTTCTAGAAGTTTTATTGAAGTGCATCGATGGTTCTGGAACAGATACAGTTTTAGTGAATAAAGCCAAGGCGAAGTTGATATTGACTCTAGACCCGTCGTAGTTCATACATGCGAAAGACACTAGTTCGGCCAAAGAAGTTTGGGACAAGCTGAAGAAATTGTATGAAGACTCTGGTTTCGCGCGTAAAATCGGTTTGCTTCGGAAGTTAATCTCGTTTGATTCATGATATGTGTGAATCGATGGAAGTTTACGTGAACCAAGTGATAGACACTTCTCAGAAATTAGAGAGGAGTGGTTTCAAATTAAGTCGAGTTGATCGGGAGTTTGACGCTTGCCGGTTTAACTGATAAATTTGAGCCCATGGTTATCGCCATTGAGCACGCAGGAATTGATGTGACAGCAGATTCCATTGAATCTAGGTTGTTGGACATGCACCTAGGTGGCGCTGAGAGTCAATCATATGGCGCGTTCGCGAATAAAGCTTCTCACAAAGCTAATAGAGATGGCAGTACCAGGAAAACAAACACGAAAACTGACAGAAGTGCAGTGACCTGTTACAAATGCAAGAAGACTGGTCATTTCATGAACAATGTCCTGAATTCAAGAGAAACAAGGAAAGTTCAACGAATGCTTTCAATGCTGTGTTCCTAACAGCCAAGTTTGACAGTTCGGACTGGTATGTCGATTCCGGTTGTAGTGTTCACCTACCATCGAGAAAAGACTGGCTAAAAATTCTCAGAATGATGTGAAAGTGAAAGAAGTTACAGTGGCTAACGATAACAAACTAGCAATTGTATGTTCTGGTGATATAGACATCCAGACATTGGTTGGAAAAGAGGAACATTCCATCACAGTTCATGATGTCTTCGATATTCCAGAATTGATGACAAATTTGTTATCAGTGAGTCAGCTGATTGAAAACAATAATGAGGTGCATTTTCATGAAAATGGCTGTGATATTTATAACAGCAGACATCAACTGATTGCCACACGAGTCTAGTGGATAATGTTCATAAATTGAACTTCAAGAAGCCACATTTGAACTTAGCAGGGTTAGCTGTTTCTGGAGAGATCTGGCACAGACGTTTCGGTCATCTGAATCATAAATACTTGAATTCGATGAAGAATGGATTAGTAAATAATCTTCAGTGTGAAGCCACTCTGGTTGAAAGTGACTTTGACCTGTGTGAAGTTTGCTGTGAGGGCAAGCAAGCCAGACAATCATTCAGCCATAAAGGTAACAGAGTAAATTCTGTATTAGAATTGATTCATGGAGATTTATGTGGACCCATGGAAGTGACATCTCTTGGAGGGTCGAGATACTTCATGATACTGGAAGATGATTTTACCAGAATAACTTTTGCTTACTTTCTTAGAAGCAAAGATGAAGCATATGGAAAATTTCAGGAGTTCAAGAACTATGTTGAAAATCAGAGAGGTAGAAAAATCAAGATTTTTCGTAGTGATCAAGGTACTGAGTTTGACAGCAATCAGTTCCGAGATTTCTATAAAAAACAAGAAATTCTGCATCAACGAACAAATACCTACAATCCTCAACAGAATGGTATGGGCGAGCGGATGAATCGTACCATTGTTGAGAAGGCTCGTTGCTTGTTATATGATGCAGACAGAAGCTGTAGCTACTGCAGTCTACCTCAGAAATCGGTCTTCAGTGACAGGACTTGAGAATACTCCATTCGAAATGTGGCATGGAAGAAAACCTGATGTAAGTGGCACTAGAATATTCGGAAGTAAGGCAATGACTAATTCTAAAAGAAAGAAGACAGAAATGGGATAAGAAATCAAAGAGGATGATCTTAGTTGGTTTCAGTGACCACATAAAGGGCTACAGATTATATGATCCTGACCGAAGGAAAATAATAGTAAGCAGGGATGTAGTCATTGAAGAAACCACCAAAGAATCTAAACAGACGGCATGTGGATTAATAATAATAATAATAATAATAATAATTCTTGTGGACATAGCTTGAATAAATGTATATATAGCAATATGGATGTAGATTAAAAGATATATAAAAAACGATGAAATATCTAAAATAGGAGTTGAACATATAAATTATTATAAACGATACCGTTTAAGGTCACAAAACGCAGTTAAAGTAGACAGCTTCGTTAAAAATATATATACGCACACACACGCTCATTTATACACAAACATATGTATGTACACATATACACATACATTTATACATGTAAACACATACATACATACACCGATATACACATATACATATACACACATACACACCTATAAATTAGTTACGTCACACTTAAAAACCTACATAGATTCAAATATGCACCTTGTCATTCAAATTTATCATTATAATACTCCTGCAAATTATAATAGGGCCTATCTGCCAGAAACTTTTTAATAATTTTTCTAAAGTTTATAATGTTCATATTCGCCTCCCTTATGTCTGAGGGTAGGTGATTGTACATCTTAACCCCATTATAATAAATCGAATCTCTGATCATATTTGTTGAGGGAATTGGCAATTTCAACATGTAAGAACGGGTGTTGTAATGTCTGCGTGAAACCTCGAACAATGACACATTCTTGTATATGAGGCAAACTGATTCAAGAATGAATAACGCAATTACTGTTAAAATTTTTTCTTCAACAGATATGTTTCTGCATGAATCACGGGGCTTGAGTTTACGCATATACCTTATAGCCCGTTTCTGCAGTACCAAGACTGATTGAAGTGCCGATGAGTTGCTAACTCCCCAAAAAGGTATTCCATAACGTAAATGGGACTTTATTAGAGCGTAATACACAGTTTTGGCGGTTTCAGATCCCAAATTCGATGAAGTTA
The DNA here is from genome assembly GCA_963576655.1 of Gastrophysa polygoni. Lineage (NCBI taxonomy): Eukaryota > Metazoa > Arthropoda > Insecta > Coleoptera > Chrysomelidae > Gastrophysa > Gastrophysa polygoni. The sequence continues at coordinate 22,240,114 of OY755085.1, read as the reverse complement.
CCCTCACTGCATAACATCCAGCAGAAATCTTACTTTTAAGGTGCTTGATATGACCGTCAAATTTGAGCTTACTATCAATATGGATACCTAGATTACAAGAATCTGTAGATTCAGTGGGGGCTGAAGCTGAAGCAGAAGCTGAAGTTGACAAATCTGATGATTCTTTTCATGACATTTCCACAGATCATGGATCAGAAAGTTTGACTAGTGAAGATGAATTTGTGATCATATTGCCACCAGCACAAGAGACACAGAAGTACGAAGAACGCAAAGATCAATCAAACCTAAGCAGCTTGAAGATTAATGTTACTTATGCTTGTTTGCAAGAATTCAACTCTAATGATGATCCAGTCACTGTGAATGATGCAATGTCAAGCACAAATGCTGAGTTATGGAGACAAGCCATGTCTGAAGAAGTTCAGTGTTTTGAAGATAATGATGCCTGTAGACATAGAAGGCCTCATCGTCAGGCATCAATACAAACACTATCAAGATGGATCAAGACTGTACTAGACAGGAGTGGTATCGATACCTCGATTTTTAGTGGTTATAGCACAAGACATGCGTCCACATCCACCGCGCTTCGCTCCGGGATAAATAATGAAAAAATTAGGAGTACCGCGGGTTGGACTAGTAGATCAAATGTTTTCGCAAAGTTCTACAATAAACCAGTAGTAGATCGTTCCAGATATGCTAGTACTATTCTTCGCAAGATCTGATATGTCATAGTAGTAGATAAGAATTATATTAGTAAATAGAAATCATATGACTAGCCACATTTGGATATTTTTGGGAAATTTTGAACCTTTTCCAATTTTGGTGGAGGTTGGTAGAATTCTTCCATCACATTGTCATATCATTATAAAATTGAATTATTTTTGTTAACTTACATCGGATATAAATTAAATGAATATTGTTTAGTTATGTGTATACAAGGAAAAATGGAGCTTTGAACATCTACATATTGGTCTACGAGGACGTAGTTGTGAAGTATAATTATAGATTAATCGACTTACCTGTAAGGAAGATCAATCGAAATTATACGAGGAACCACGTCCGACTAGACCAACCCACCCTCCCTTTCTACCCATTTTCCATATTTTTTTTTGGCGTTCTTGGCACTGTCAAACGTAATGAGTAATTACTATCAGGTGATAGATGAGTTCGAGCAAGGACAGGTTTTTTTGGCAGCTTTAAAATAGTGATTCGTGTTCCACCAGAGGCGTAACTACATATTGGTCTACTCGGACGTGGTTCCTCGTATAATTTAGATTGATCTTCCTTACAGGTAAGTCGATCAATCTATAATTATAGCTATATTGCTTATATTTTCTGTATAATCAATATTCAGTATCTCCTAACTGCTACTTAGGAAAATACGTTGTATTTAATCATATCACATAATGACCATTTTCAAAAATATCTCGTCATACAACTTTGTTGGATGAAAGCTCTGAGACACCTGTCTCCCGTCTTAATACCATCTGTTCAGAGTTTATATAATACAAGAATGTTGCTGTTTGGCGTGCACTTTACATTATTGTTAGAACATTTATTAGCTAGCTAGCACAAATCTATATAACTAATATCTTGTAGATGCCATTTCACTCTTCCTTGTTCTTTTGAGAATGTTCAATGAAACACTTCACAAATTATATTTCTAATATTATTTTTCATATCTATTCATACGTGAAGGAATAAATAATTTCACAAAACAAAAACTGAACGTTTTTCACTCTTCCAACACCTGTATGATGAATGTATAAAGGAAACTTAAATATTGGCAAATTCACAAGAGTGATTTGATCTATAAATACTCTCACAAATCTTTGGTATAGGTAAAAAAATCATTCTATGAAACAAATTCAAACATTATTGAAATGTTTCATCAAGGGACAAATAATACTGAAGGATGTTGGAACTAATATACAGGGTGTCCCTCCGGGAACTGCATCGATCAATATATGGAAAACTATGAGTAGGGCGAATTTGAAAATTTGGAGGCATACTACTGTTGATGGGGGCAATTCGGCTACAATATTTTCAAGATGCTGGCAACATGTATAGCTCTGGTAAATTTGGTATTTTAAGAATTTCATACATTCCATCATTGAAGATGAACTGATTTTGAGAAATAATTGAGTTTGTTATTGCTTCAAATCGTGGATTGTTTGAGGATGCAACAAAAGAATCATTATGTGATTCAACTTGAGAGGAGACTTCGGCTGGAAATCAGACATCCTGCGTGGCAGTCTGAGATTCTTGTAGGTGTAGGAATTCTGGGAGGGAATCTTCTACTATAGGTGGTCTTGTCTGAGCTTCTGGTAACATTTCAGGAATTGATAGATCTACTTCAGGTACCATATTTAGAGATGCAGAAACAGAGCCTGTGAATGTTTCAGTTGGTTTGGGTGATGGTAAAGGGTGATATCTTTTTGGAATCACCACAATAATTCCACGTGGATTTTCAGCTAATATCCCTTCCAATCCATTATTTTCGATAGGCTTCAACTTTTTCTGTTCGATACCAGCTGCAGAGGTACTTCAGGAAACAATTTACACAAAGTTTCTTCAACCTCTTCTGGGGTAGAATTTCTATTAAAAATTGCTTTCTTTTTACCTTGAAAATGTGTTATAGTGTAAGTAAAATAGGTAAATATTGTGAAATTTTGTTTTTCGAAAATAATGTTAACATTTTCGAAAAAAATGTTTGCACTTTCATATTCTGATTAGTCCATTTTCACCACAATTTTTTCTAAGATGCTCTCCTATGAGACATCACAATGGTTAGTTGAAGGTTTCCTCACAATATAGAACATGTATCTTGAAATACTTCCTGAAAGAGATAAGTACAGAGTGTTCAAGTTGAAAATACATTTTATTTCCAATCGTTCACTGATTTTACTAGTAAAATGAGTTGTAATTGGGCATGTAATGCTTCTCATTACATGAATTGAAAGAGTAGGAAACAAGTAGTAGGAAATCAGAGTTGTTCATTTCAATATTAATCAGCTGGTGAATTATAATATCGAATCAATATACTATATGAAATCCTTCATACCTAGCTATGTCTTGTGAAGCTATGTGAAGTGTAATACTCAAAAATAAATTAAATGAGGACTAACAGCATGCCAGAAATCCTCGGGAAAAAAATGTTAACCTTTATAGGGTACTCACCCTGTATGTGGGTTATCTTCAAGTTCCGAAATAAAAAAAATTCAAGTCAGAAAATTTTTCAAAAAAACTATCAATTGGTCAAGGTAGTCACCCCGCATGTAATGCTAATTTCAAAGTTCAAAGTCTGAAATTCTATTCAAAATACTCAAAATCAAAAAGAATTAGACATGATAAATTGTTCACCCTGTATGAACAATTGTCTAATGCTTCTGCAGAGAATAAACTGAGATTCTTGATTAGGTCAGAAATTATTCACCAACTAAAGATGAAAATCTTGCGTGGTTATTCACCCCGTATGCCAATGTTCAAAATTTTCAAAATATCAAAAATTCACCAACTGGTGCCTATTTTGAACAGCAGTCATCAAGTGATAACTAAATGAATCCAATTAGAATTGAATATCAACCAAATAAGTGGACCACCAAAAAATCCATAAAATCAAATTCTTAATAATGGAACTATTTCAGCTTCAACCCAAAAAAAATGGAAAAAATTTCCTAGTTCAACCTGTACATGGCTTAATGAAATTTTCGAGTAAGAGACTATTCACCAAAAAATAATAGATTATTTCTAAAAGAGGTGCAGTTATCATATACCTATTTACCAGTTGAAAAAAATTCAATGACAAAAAATTGAGTTCACAAAGTGTTTTCAAAAAATAAAAATAATATTCATCTCAACAAAGTCACTCGGGCCCCACGTTGGGCGCCAAATTCTTTTGACCTACTTTATACAAGTTTTCTTAGATGGTACAAAAAATAGAAATATCAAAAGGTTAGATTAGCAAGGCACAGGCAGCTGGCGAGCGATGATCATGGATTCGAACTTTGTTGAGGTACCAGAGGGGCGCCACCACCAAGAAAATAAATGAGATATTAAATCCAAATACTTTCCTGAAAGAGGAAATAATTGAAACACTGTGCGAACTCAATGGTGGTTTAATGATATTTTGTAAAACCCAGCTTAACATTTACATGGAGCACTCATGACACTCAATATTTCCAATTGTAAGAAGTATTCAAAATCAGATTTACAATTACCTATGTATGAATTTTATGTCGATTCCCTTTTATAGATCTATATCGGGGCGAACATTTGGTATTATCATATGCACGGTGAATTTCAAGAAATGTTAAATGTAAACTGGTGAGAAATTGGTGAAAAATGGTAAAAATCATATGACTCATATCTGGTGCTGATAAGTGGTAACTTCATAGAAACCAGAAGGAAAACTCCAATTTGAGCTCTCACTCAGGTTTGAACCAAACCAAAATACCATGTCTGCAGAACCAGGACAGAAACAGACAGCAGAAAGGGGCCCCTCAGCCACGATGAAGAACATCTGCTACTAGCAGACCTTGACGATCAAGCTGGCGCTGCAGAGAATACTGCAGAGGAGACGGCAGAGATGTTACCAAAGCAGTCTCCAGAGACAGGCCCTGAGCAGGTGACTGACCACATAACCAAGATGGACTTGGGACTCTTTTGGAGATGTTGTGGTAGGCTCGCAGCTCTTACTCAGGTGTCTCAGCGCTTGCAGCTCCAGCAATGCCAGGAAAGCAGAAAACAGCAGCCAGTGCACGAAGTCGAAATTAAAGGTTCCCGTCGTATCCCGTGGTATCCGTCGATTTGGTCCGCTCAGCCTTCCACGAGGTATCAGAAAATGGACGACTCGGAGAGGTCTTGCCCAGACTAGCCGATGGGGTATCCGTCGAGGCCAAATAATCTGCGGCAATACACCATATGTATAGCCACCAGAATGAAAATACCAAGTAGGGTTTTATCCCTACTAAGTTTGAAACTTACCCCTGAGATCAGGAAAGGCCTCACTACTACAATTGACTTTGAAAGAGTGATCAGTCTTCATCTTGGAAGAAATCATGATGGTGAAGACGGAAATGATGAAAGGACACCACCAATCTAGGAAGGGACACTTCCTGCGCCTTCAAGACTTTTCCCATCCAAAATTCTACTCAAAAAAAAACTGAAATTTCCTGCGCAACTTGATATTTTGGAGATGGCAGGACACGCTGATCACATGATGTGCATCCTCATCTTGGGTTGGTCAACTCCACAGGCATAGCTTACGAGACTGTCCTATCTATTCCACGGCCGGAATCCATGAACCAACAAATATATGACCACGGAACACATAGGAACATAGCCTGATCGAAGATCCAACGTCATCCTACTCCGACCGAACCGATGGAACTACCTACACTGACGAATTTGCAGCCAGCATACTTTTAATGGTACTGTCAGGTACGACTCGTATGACGGTAAGTGACAGGACATGACAGCACTGTCAGTATTTTGAGACGTCAGTTTCAAAAATTTCAAAATACAATAATTACATAATGTAAATAAATCATTAATTGTTATTGAATACCAATATGAAAACAATAATCTCCAAATACATCTTAGACCATAATAATACAGGGTACGCAGTGAAATTTCCTATAGATTGTCAGGGTACTCTTTCAAACCTGAATAATAAATCTACCATTCGAAACTGTTTCCAGCATTACATTACAAAGCATTACATACAGTGTGAGTGTCTCTTTAGTTGTTAAAACTGAAAGCTTGTAACCTTCTTTTCTCATAAGAACAAATTGCACTGTATATATACATATCCCTTACAAATACACTGAGTCAAAAGAGTTACTTTGCGAACGGCAGCTCTTCGCCAGAGAACAGATAAGTGGATTCGTGGTCTGTGCAATTCAAGTTTCTGGACGCCACTCAATTTATATATGAAGTTATACTACTTGGATAATTGAGAAAACCAAATACTTGGAACTCACTTGTTAGTATAGTACTTAATTTGGGAAAGTGTTCATGAATATGCAACAGACAATTAGAGGAATGAAACAAACAAATCTTCAGGACCTAATTTAATATACCAAATGGACAAGGCACAAATGGATTAATGAGGAGGAAATCATTCTTAGTATGGTGTTTGATAGATAATAAGATGCATATGAGGCAGGTATAAGCGTCGTCAAATAATTGCCTAATTCCAATTTGTTAAATCTCTATACATCTACATAAAACAATTGACGATAGAAACTGATCATAACCCATAATAATGACACAGGGGGATAATAATGCAATCAGTTGACAAGACTGACATATATAACCGCTGTCACATAGTACTATGGGAGAGCTTCACAGGGTGAGTGTCATATAGGTAATATAGTATGTACAAATATTACATAGAGTGAATTATATGCAAAATATTATATGAAAATGTTGGTCACCATTGAAACCTAACAAAAACCTGATGGTTATGTGGTCCTCTTCAAAAATCCAGATCACCCCTATCACAGGCCTCTTGGTATTTGGATGGCAGCATGGTTAATACTGCGGGGGACAAAAGACGATCAAGCTCCTCCACTGATCTGCTGGGCTGGATTCCACTGCCACTCCCCCTAGGTATTCCTCCCTGGCGTGACGGCGAAACCAAACTCAGGAGATCAGCTCGGGTGTGGATATGACCACATGGTCAGCACGACTTGTTAGTGCTTGCTGATGCTCAACGCATCTAAAAGCTCCTAACGCCTCCTAACTCGCTCTCGGGCTCCCAAGTGGACAGTCTCCAGGTGGCAACATCAAAACTCCCAACGACTTAGATTTCAGCAAAAATAAGTACGCTACGCGCAGAGAGCGTTAAAACACAAATCCCATGGGTAATCTGACCAAGTCAAAGGAAAATCTCAGTTCACTGAAACATGCGTCTGCTTACTTCAATGGCCACCTGGAAAAAGCCATGAGGCAGGAATCAGACGATGCCTCCTTCCTTCTTTCGAATTCTCGAAAAACAAAAAAACAACTTCCTGCCAAATTGACATAGATTAGCGCCGATTTTAAAATCCTCCCATACCATTGGTTGAGAGAGTGGTCATGTGCAACTTGACAGAATTATTACCAACTGCTGGGTAAAATTCCTAAATACCAATGGTTACGAAGATAACCAACCACCGCTAACCATGCACAAATTGACAGGGTTAACCCTCTGTTAATCCGGTTCGGTTGGGTCTAGTCCTGACCTGAAAGTGTGACACTGACGCTGACGGCTTGCTTCAGGATAATATAACCTATTTCGTTCAACATAACTCCCCAAATATAACAGAATAATTCCGACAAATGGGACTCTTTCAGAATGAAAGGCCACCAAATGAAACCTGAAATAGTCAAGAAATGTAAACCTAGTCACCTTGGAGAACACTACAGGTGAGTCAATCGCCTATCTCGAGTAAGATTCAATAGCAACTCACATCTCCCTTATTTTCAGAACTATGTGTTGGATCGTCGTTCTGGCAAGTGTACAAACTAGGTAGAGGGAATCTGAAAAGCCAGTGAAACTTCCCAGTCAGAATATGTATGTGCTGATTCATCAATAAACCTGTGAACCTCTTCGTGCAAGACTACTTATTGGTTGTTGATTTAGTGTTCTCTGCGAGTACTACCACTACTTGACTACTAAAGGGACTACTTAACAAAAAAACAAATCTATGTTCAACTCTATTAGAGTCCGTTCAGGAGTTAGAATAAAAAAATAATTTTATTCTAATTATCAATACAATGTAGAGAGATGTTAACAGTATGAATTCGTAGTCAAGACTGAATATAAAACTAAATCTAACGAACATGTAAAAAATGCAAAATTGTCAGAAAGCATGAATCTCGTGAGAACGCTGACTCTGCTTCTCTGGGCTTCGACCGTGTCTTGAGGACTCTGTTGGAAATGGTGAGGTAACTCCTCCCTCCTTAGAAAGATCCATACAGGGGGTGGATCTCATTGATTACTCGTCGTCTGCGGCCCTCATGGATAGGGTTGAATGGTGTCTAGGCGCTGCCACTGGCGTTGGAGTTTCGTCCGGATTAGAACGTCTGGACTTCTTGTAGAGGTGAACCATTCCAGTTATGAATGAAATGATCAATAATAATAAAATTGGCATTGACCAGTAATGAGCTGTGCCGCTTGGAATTGTTTTCAACGAAATTCGTTTCATTTTGTGCTGGTCCTGTTGCAGTCTTTGTATTCGGTCCAAGGGTATGTCGTTGATCACGAGTTCATGAAGGCGTGTATTCATGACCTTGGGTATGTTCAGTTCGGGTAGTAGTAAGGGTTGTCCGGTGATGACGGGCTCTCCTTCCATGAGAACGTTGTGTAGAGTCTCGAAGCTACATGCGGTTGGTATCTTCAAAAGGTAGGTGCCCTTGAGGACTGCAAAATCGACTTTTTCGCAATCGATTTTTACCTTGGTTTCTGCTGGGAAGATGGCGATGTAGTGAGCGGGGTAGATTTCTTCGATGATTTCATGATGGATTACCACCGGAATCGACTCACAGCTTGGAGGGTTTTCATTTCTCAACTGGAGTATCTGATGTGTACAATCTTCTTCTCGAGATGGCAAGATTGGATACTCATTCGTGCAGAAATACAGAGGGTTGGTGTTCCTGCACTCGCTGTCTGCGTACTGGTAGAAAGTTTCTTCCATTGCCAGGAAAGGTTTGGGCGGTATGAGGATAGAATTGTTTCTCGTTGGTATTGAATATAGGTGGTAATAGGAAAACGTTGCAGGTTGAACGATCGGGAAGTGAATTATGAAGACTATCTTATTTTTAGAATGATAACATTCGATATCAAGTATATCATAGTATTTGTATGAGTTAGAGATGTTATCCCCGAATAATAATTCGTTGGGTTGACGGTGATCTAAGAGTTTCCTAACAATCGATTTTAAATCTTCGATTCTCAATATGCTATTATGCATTGTTTTTAATCTCGCGAATGTGATAGCATTTTCTAAGTGATCGAGTAGTTGAGTTATCATATTGATTATCACAAGTATCTGATCTAGACTAGTTTTTGCTAGCGTAAAACAATTGAAATTGAAAAGGAAATTTTGAAATTCTCTATTGAGTTCGTTAATTTTATCCGTGATATGTTTTTCGTTTTGTTTCATTGAAACTATTGTTTTGTTGTACTCGTCAATTATTTCTGTTGATAATGAAATCTGTTTATTCAGAGTTGTAACAACATTTCTTTGATTGGTCAGTAGAATTGATATAGCTTCGTCGTATCTTTCACCGTCTTCTGCATCTACGTTACCAGAAATACTTTTGAATACTGTGCTTAACCCATCGATTAGTCCTCGTTTGATTCGTTTGCTCAAGTGAAGAGAAATAAATTTATCTTTGACGGAATTGAGTTGAAATTCGATTGAATTCAGCAGGTTTGTCAACGCATTAGCGTACTAGTTTTCTATTTTGATAGTTTTTTCCTTGATTTGTTCTAATTGTCCGGTTACTGCAAATAGTTCCTGTTCAATAGGTTATAGGTCGAAATAATGTATGAATGTGTGGTGTGTTACTTTTATTTTGCGTCTTCGAGTCTATCGGGTAGGATACCGGGGTTGGAGCCTTAGTTGGTCAGCCTAATTTCTTGAGCGATGAGGTTCGTGGTCAGGACGAACAGTAACTTGTGAAGGTACAGTTAGTTGGTTAGTGAGTGGTCTTTTCAAGTTGTTCTTGTGGTATTTTGTCGTATTTATCTGGTTCGTGTCGACTTTCATTTCTCTTCTCGATGATGGATTCTTTTTGTTTTGACATTTGTTCATGTATGTGTTTGTATAAATCTTGGGTGCATTCCCTATGTTGACTGACATTATTCGTGAATAATTTTTGATTCAAATCGATATCGAAAGGTGCATCAGAATCTATATGACCGTTGATTAGGACGTTGTTTGGTGGTTAAATGAATAGTATGATTGTATCCGAGGAAAGCATTTGATCAAGGATGTGCAGTTCTTTTCGTGTTCCCCTAATGATTCTAAGTTGCTCAATCAATGTTGAATGAAATCGTTCAACAGGGCTGTTCGAATTTGGATTCAAAGGGGTGATGTCATGAATTTTAATTTTGTGTGAAGACGCGAAGTCATTCATGATATTATTCTCAAGTTCCGTTCCATTGTCAAGAACTAGTAATTTTGGTGAACCGTGGTGAGACATGGATAATAGAAAAGCTTTTATTACATGGACGGCTGTCATCCCTGTTAGGGGTATGCTTGAGCGTACTTTGAGAATTTATCGAGAATTTATTATTTATACTTCGTGATGGTGCCACGAATATTCGGCCAATAATACCGTCGTTTTATTTTTGCCTCAGTTTCGAGTATGCCGCGGTGATTTGTTTTTCCTTCATGGCATAGTTGTACTATTTCATTACGGCGTTCAGCTGTTTTTACGTCTTCTAAAACAATTTTACAAAGTCACAATTTGAATGCAGAGTTTTTGAAGGTGTCTTTCAGAACCTTACAAAGTCTCGGGATGAAGTCGTCATTGTCTACATATATAGCGAATGTTTTATTTACCGTCGTGAATTCTTTGAACGTATTGATTATCTCGTTTTCGAAGTTTTCTCTCGCTATCTGAATCGTTGTCCTTGTTTTGTTATCGAATAGTCTGGTGATTTTAGGAACGTTTGAAGAGTGTAAAACGATCTTGAGAATATTTGATTTTGAAAATTATTGATCGGGCTTTCAGATATGGTGTTACATGTCAGATTTGCCAAATCCTATTTTTCTATCAATCCATCAGCAGAAATAAGCACAATTAATTTCACTCACTTTATTCGATAATATGTACAATACGAAGTAGTATTCGAAAGTCAGCCACAAAAATAATTCTCTCTTGAATTTGTAGATATGGGTCTGAAACAAAAATGGAAAGTAAAGTGGTTGTTGTAAATAAAGTTGAAAGACTCACCTCTATTTCAAATCCACCTCCAGGAAATGCAGCACCATTTTTACCAGGACCTACTGTTGTATTGTTCAATAGTAGCAACTTCTATCTTGGTTCCTCTACTTCGATGAAATCACTCATTTTTGGTTTTGATAGCTCCCAGACGTTTGTTATTGAGTTGATGTGTTATCACCTTTGATGGAACCATTATCATCTGTTATCAGTCAACAACATAACCCGCTAGATGTTGACTTTGTATGAACATAGATCTTCTCATGATGTTTACACTCTGGTATCCAGTAGTATGAACCACAACCATAAATACTATTCTTCAGTGATTCTACATGGCCAGCAACTATTTTTGATATCTGTTCAGTCATTTCCCATTTCTGGAATGAACCAGGGTTTCAAATGGTTCAAACCATAACCGGTTTTCCAACCAATCAAATAATGATTGTATGGTTCCACAGGTAAACACAACTTTCAATAGTGCCAGAGGCACAAATCACCAAGAAAAATCATCAATGTCAAGGTATTTTGGAGGGAGATGATTAGGAAAAAAAAAGAAAAAAAGGCTTTGTTTCTTCTTTTCCATGTAGTTTGGAATACAGCCATCGCGAATTCACGGATTTTTATGTCCATCTTGAATTTAGTGAATAATCGTAGTTTGTGTCTCACTGAACAACTACACCTCAATTGGGGATCATACATTTGCATTTTTCAAGATACAATCTCTCCATCTAGTGAATACACTAGGCCACACTACATCCAAGGTATTGCGAGGGCCTTAATTGCCTTAAGAGCTTACAAGGGCGCTATCAGGATCAAAACTATCTTTCCTAAGGAAAACGGGAGTCTTGAGCGCCAGTTTTTTATAAAAGTGGTATACTCCACTTGCTCCAGAAAAAGATATTCAGGAGGCCCAAGTAGCAACAGTGGAGCGACAGTTTCCCAGGGTTCGGTTCTTTTGACCCAGGTTGAGTTTAACAAGGGTAGGTAGGCTTTAATTACCTAACCTTGTCATTGACTGGAATACCGGTTGCTATATTGATCAAAGAAAATGTTATTTCCGTCTCAACTGTCAGATTTTGAGAGCTATGAACCCTGGTGTCAGAAGGACAGAAATTTGACAGGCGGATTGATACAAAAAAAAAAGAAAGTCGAATAAATCAATACCTGAAAACCAGAAATAAAAGAACTTCGAATTTTGACAGGTTTATTCTCCAGTCAACATACACTGAAAATTATGCAGGAAAATTAGGCACCTGAAGTATATCACAAAATTACCAAAATTGAAAATAACAGAAAAAAAACATCCAAAGAACGTTATTCGCTATACAACGCACAAGTTAATAAATACCGGATTACTCCGGGTGAAGATTACAGATACAACATGAGATAAAAACCACAGAACTGAATTTCCAAAACACACAACTATATAAGTAACCAGAACTCCAAAAATAACTTACAATATCAACAACAGATCTGGGTTACTTCAAAATCATAAACACCACCGAACTAGCAACAGGTACAAAGATATACAGGCCATCAGACAACAATAGCAACGATAGTTAAGCAGGCAAATTCTGGGTAGTTCAGGTGTAGATCAGGAGTAGCGCGTGAGCAGGAATAAACGAGAAGCCAAGTCGAGCAATAAGCGCATCCAAAAGCACGTCGCATAAGCTGGATTATTTCGGGCCAGATATGAGCAGAGTAGATTTCACAGGGACAGGTGAAACTAACTGGTAGAGTGAGTGAAATTATATACAGGATCGCTCAACTCTAAACAATTCAGGTATTGCCGATCTACTCTTCTCAATCCAACCAGTAAACAATGCCAGAAGGTTAGATCGACTTACGGTTTCGGTTTGGCAAACGGCAGATACCAAGGCTCAGCTAATCCCAATGATGTACGAACGGGCGTTTATACCGTTGTCCCACTTCACGGTACACTTGAACGGTTTCGCAGACACGGCGGGAAGATCAAGAAGCAGTGTTGCCGTTTGGTGTATAATTATACGCATTGTGTATAATTTGGAGGTCTGTGGATAATTGTGTGTACATTTCGAATTTATGTATAATGGTGTATAATAATTATCAACATGGTTGGTCCACAAGGCAGAAGACAACACTGTTGAATATGAGTAGAGACAGTTGCCATTTTCGGTCTCGGATCGTAAAAATAAGAAGTACAAAAATATTCCGTGTTCTGTGATTCATTGTGACAGTGATGATGCGGTGCCCTGCGCACAGAACTAAAACTTAGGGCCACAAAATGCAAAAGTTTCAAGGTATTTTCCGGGTTTATGCGGTTCATGACATGAAGTTCATGTTGAATATGTCAAATGTCGAATGATTTGTTTTCTTCTTTTCTCTTTTCTTATTATGCTTCACGTTATACATTTTATTGAACATTATCGAATTTTTTAAATATTTCTGATGGATAAATGGCTGGAATCAAATGATTGTGCTAATGCAAGCACTGCAAGCACTAGTGGCAGATCTGTGAGTTTCAAGAAATAGGTCTTATTCAAAATTCAAATACATATTAAAACAGAACAATTTTATAGGATCCGAATGATAAGGAACCAGAAAAAGAAAATGAGAATACTAGAATGGAAAATTCAGATTCAAACACACAAGAAATATCATCTGATAAAGGGAAAGACAACTTGAAACCAAAGAGAAAGAGAGTGTATAAGTTCGACTCCAATTGGTTTAAAAAACCAGAGTTAAAAAATTGGTTGGAAAATTCAAAACTGAAGGATCCCAAGAGTGGAAATGAGCTTGCAAGATGCAGAGCATGCAATTCGACTATGATTGCTCATATGTGTGTAATCCTGAAACATGCAAAATCAGAAAAACACAAATACCACCTGAAGCAAGTTTCAAATACTCACAAGTTAGAGAGCATGAACAAAAATAGGAATATGGACGAAAAAGTGAGGAGAGCTGAATTGAAGTTGTGCTCCATGTTGGCAACTAACAATCTTCCATTTTTATTGATGGATACACTATCTCTATTGATGGAAAATATTTTCCCAGACTCCACAATTGCAAAACAACTCTCCAGTTAAGAGAACTAAATCAACAAAACTGGTGAAAGATGTTTTGGGTCCTATTTTTGAAAACGAATTGAACAATAAATTGAAATCCAAATATTTTTCCTTAATAATGGATGAGACTACAGACAGAAGTGTTATCAAGCAATGTGCATATACTGTGATTTATTGTGATGATAGTAAGGTAGTTACAAAATTTTTTGAAATCGTGGAAATGGAGTCTGGCACTGCACAGGATCTTTTCCAAAGTATTAAGACCATTCTCCAGAATAAAGGTATTCCCATTCAAAATTTAGTGGGTTTCAGTGCAGATACCACGAATGTTATGTTTGGAGAGAAGCAGTCTGTTAAAACATTATTAAAACGTGAACTACCACACATAGTGTGCATTAAGTGTTCTTGTAATATGGCACACTTAGCTGCATCCAAAACATGCCTAGGACTACCACGCTCAGTAGAAGATCTTTTGAGAAACATAGGATCACATTTCAACAGAAGTTCTTCTAGAATCGTTAAATTCAAAGAATTCCAGATATTTTTTCAGACTGAAATTCGTCGCATTCTTTCTCCATCAATCACAAGATGGTTCTCATTAAAAGCTTGTGTTGATAGAGTCTTAGAACAATTTGTTCCATTAAAAGAATATTTTAGGGAATTAGTATTTTCAGACCCATCGAAGACCACTGAGGAAATGTTGAATACTTTTGATAATTCATTTACTCAGATTTATTTAGAGTTTATGTCTTATGTTTTAAGTTTAATGACTGATTTCAACACACTGTTTCAGTGTGAAACACCTTTATTACACCGTCTGCGTCCAGAATGCCAAAAATTATTAAAAACTATTTGTTGCAATTATATTGATCTCAAATATTTGAAAGATGTGGACATTTTCACTTTGGATCACAAGAATACTACATTTTTCTCACAACTTGATCAAGTATATGTTGGAATATCAGCTTCTGAAAGCCTTGCAAAAATTAAATCAGGTCCAGATATGAACAAAAATGAATTGGAAATATTTTTGAGATCTTGCCAAAATTTTTACATAGTACTAGTCACTGACATAAAGCAAAGGTTTGATTTTTCTGATCCTCTTTTTGAAATTATATCAATAGTAAATCCACCCACAGCTCAAAGCTTCGTTGTTAAGTCTTTGAGTCATGTACTTTTGAGATTTCCATTTTTGAAAAATGCTGTTAACCCTCAAGAACTTGATAATGAATGGAGATTGCATGCATTAAATTATGACTCTTATGAATTAAGTGGGTTCGAATATGCCGATGCATATTGGCATATTGGCATATTGCCAGTTGTTTGCATTAAAAAATAACATTGGTGTTGAATTATTTCCAAATCTTAAAACTGTTATAGGTCTTTTGCTGATTTTACCATTTTCCAACGCTTCTGTGGAAAGAGTTTTCAGTGTGTTACAGCTAACCAAAACAAACCAACGTAACAGACTGGAAACCAGTACTCTTCGATCAATATTTTTTACGAAAGAAGGTGTGTCTGATAGTGGTGGTTGTTTAAAATTTGAGCCAGATGCAAAAATGTTGGGAAAGTCGTAGATATTCTTATCTCGTGTTTTACATTAGGGTTAGGAAAAAAAATGGAATGTTATTGAATGAATATTTATTTTTATTATTATTTGTGTTATTCTTGTTGAAAAACTAATATATTTTTGAAGAAACCAATAATGACCTACTTCTTATTTTGCCACTTTATGCAAATGACAGATGACATTATGAAGTCTGTTTTTCTGTGTTTTTCTATGATGGTTATTAAATTATATCTTATAATGAATAAAATATATAATTATATAATAAAAAATTCTCGGAGTCGTTGGTGTAGAAAATTTGTATATTTTCGAATTGGATGTGTATAATGGTGTATAATTTGGGTGGTAGCCATGTATAATACGGTTGAGAGTACGTGGCAACACTGTCAAGAAGGCTCAAGTCTCAGGTTATGTTCAATGTTTTTAATTTGACAAATTGCAAAATATCTGGAATGTTTCCTGAAGTTAGGAATTGACTAGAAAAGTATTCTGGGTGCCCTGAAGAGATTTACTGGTAGCGGAAAGTTACTGTGGCTTCGATACTGGAAAAATGTCGATGGCTGGATATGAAAATACTGGAAATTGACTCTAACGCAAATGCTTCTAAGACGGATGAAGACCTATATTCGAACACGGATTCTATAGTGATAATTCGATTGCGGCGGAAAACTGTGTGTTACGGTTAACTCACTAACTCTCTAACTCGCTAACTTACTAACTGCCTGGCACCGAAGGTGTTCAAGAATTTATAGAGAATGGAATTTTGCGAAAAATTCTAGCAAAAACAAATCAGTTCTCCTCGCTTGACCTCTAGATTTTGACCAGAAAACTTAACAAAAAGTGCCGGTTGAGGAAACACGTGGCTTTTCATCAGAAAAGTGCGGAAAAGATAGTTTCTTCCCAGGCCAGGATATCTATGAATAATTGGGTATTGTTGCTAAAGCCATTGAGAAAACCTGGAGCCCTAATATTCATCAACAAGAAAGTTATAGCCGGTACAGTATCTAGACACATTTCCCTATATATGAAATCTGTATTTTCTATGTGCTATTCAAGTATATCTTTCGGAGCCCTCTAAGATGGAAGTCATCTAAAGATATCATTATTACTAAGATGTTAAACATTCCAAACCACCCAGAGTAGCTTGTAATGGGATATAACAGGGATCAGAATACTTCCAACGCTTAGAGGACCGTATAGTTATAAATCCCTGGAAAATCTGACAGTACAGATTTGGAAGGTTAGTCTATGTTACATCTTCCAGCCTTCAATGAAAAATACTGGTTGATTCATGACATAATTCTGATAGGTATCTGTACGTTCCGTTCTAGTAATGAATGTTCCCAAATCACTTCATTACAGTATAGTAATCCCATTGAACTCTTATTATCTCAGGGTTCTAACCATGTTCATTGTTACGAGTCCACGAAAAGTTACGTCACATACTGAATGATTTTTCTCAGGCCTTTTTAGTTTTGGTTCCATATTGGATAGTGAGTTCTAGGCTCTACGCTCTCTACTTGGTTATTTCCAACCTTCAGAAGCTCTCACTATCGTACACTGCTGTCCTGTACAAACAGATTTCTGAGACCGGTTCTGAATGTGGCTGATATCCTGAAAGAGATGAAAAGCATGACATACTCAGTTTGGACGAACGAACGTGAAATTGTACTTACCAGTTTGGGAGCGTTCATGGCTTGCTGAATTCTTTCTGACTTCTAGATAACAGATAATCTATAGCATGGCATATAGCATAGCATAGCATATAGCAAGTCTCTTTCCTATTTCACACAGACTTGGTGCCTGATTCATTTCTACTATTTTGCTTGCAGACATATTTTGCTCTGTACTGACATTTTCTTATTGGCTTGCACTTCAATATTATCGCATTGACACTCCATGCTAAGTAGCACTGAAATGCTGTTTTCAGATTTGGGTTTGTTTACTCGCATGTGAACTTTGGGTATGTATACATATTGAAAGGGGGCCCTAAGAGGCACACAAGACAGAAGTCTTATGATTGATACATAGTTTCCGATTGGTATATGAATATTATTTATCTTTGAAAGGTACATTATTATATAACAAGTTGTCAAATGTCAGAATGTGTTGTTGATTGTTGATCATTAACAAATCATTGTTACCAACTGACTACCACTGGTCAACCAATACTACCAACATACTGTTAGTACCGTCAACCAAGATTCCGCATTGCCAACCATTGAATTCTACCAACTGTTAATTCACTGATACCAACTTTCAACTCACTGCTACCAACTGGTCAATTCATTGCTTTCAACTGCTCTCAGGGTATGACAATATATTATCAAACGTATGCATGTAGTCATTTACCCACCCCATCTCCACTGAGCAAGGGCCTGTTCAGTTCCAAAGATTGTATTTTTGGTCTTCTTGTTACTTGCAAGTAACAAAAGTGGCGACACAACCTTTTTATTCTTATTTACAGAGTGTCTTGTTCTACATTTGATTCGAATGGTATTTGAACCTACCTTGGGATCTCATCGTGTACTGATAGTTTTTTTCATTTGATTTCGCTAATTCAAGTTGATTCTCATCTGTTAGGTGATTTATGTGTTGATTGATTTTCTTCCTCTTTTCATCTTGCGAAAAAATTGTGGCGGTAGGTTGCATAGTACGCATAGCTGCATAGTGTAGCTCACTGAATCTGTTCGCACGTTTCGTATGGGTGTGCCCTTAAAACCCGGCGTTGGTAAGGTGATCGAATTGATCTCCATTGGTAAAGTGGGGTGTAGGAAACCCCAGTATATATATCATTTTGAAAATAAGATTGCCATCATTTCGTATATATTGAAATGAAAATTTAATAAGAAACGAAATAATACTTTTTTCTCGAATGCATATATCTGATAATATATGATATTGAAAAAGAATCTCATCCATAATTCACATAAGATCAACCTATCAATACTGAAAGATGAAATATCAATGAAAATAATAAAAAAAGCTGGTTACGATGAAAACACACGCAAAAATATTATTGATCCTCGAAATCGGCACATTTTTCACAGAAAATTTTTACATGTTCGAGAATAATTTACTTCAATGTTAAGATGTAACATTCATATTGTAACATTTATTTTTATATATTGTATATCAGGATACCTATATTAATAAACTTACTTACTTACTTACTTACTTATAAATATACGAAAGCGTAGAAGCGCCATGTGAAGAATTTTTTCTATAATCGACAGATACTAAGTGTCAACTAGCCTAATTGACAGATACTAAGTGTTAACTAGTCTAATTGACAGTTACTAAGTGATAACTAGTATAATTGACAGATACTAAGTGTCAAGTATCCTAATTGACAGATACTAAGTGATAACTAGCCTAATTGACAGATACTAAATGTTAACTAGTATAATTGACAGATATTAAGTGTGAAATAGCCTAATTGACAGATACTAAGTGTTAACTAGTCTATTTGACAGATACTAAGTTTCAATTAGTCTAATTTACAGATACTAAGTGGTAACTAGCCTAATTGACAGATAGTAAATGTTATGGTAGCTTTCTGCTGGAAGCAATGAATGACTGGCTGTATCTGTACTTTATATTATTTAATTTCACAGTAAAAATGGCTTTCACTACATATACAGTACAACGTGCAACATTCAACAACGAACAAAGCAACGACAAGGTGGTTGCTATTGGTTGGGTTTATTTCTACTTCTACTGTCAATATATTGAATAGAACGCCATCTAGGAAAAACGTTTATAAGGACTGAGAAAGCTGTAGACATGTTATGCAACCAATAAAGCAAAGTTTAGTAAGAAGTGTTGTCTGACTACATACCCCCGCAATTTTACAAAAATTCGCTTTATGGTTTCAGTATTCAATAACTAACTCACTAAACATGATACATATTCTTTCTAAAAACAACAACACAAAAGAAGTCAATGACATTTTGTATCAACAACATTTAGGCAGTTCCTGAAATACACAAATTTTGAAATAGCTAATGCTTTAGTAAGCATATCAGCTTGCTGATGTTCTGTTGGTATATAAGTTAATACAACTAACTCTTGTTCTACACAGTCCCTAATAAAATGATGTTTTACATCAATGTGTTTCGTTCTCTTATTCTCTAAAGTTATTGCCATTTCCAGACAAGATTGGTTGTCTTCATAGATATAAATAGGAAATATATTATACCTCAAAATTTCACACAACATCTGCCCCAAGAACAGACTCTCACTTAAACATGCTGAAAGAGCAATGTATTCAGACTCTGCACTGGAAATTGCAACAGTATTCTGTTTCTTTGTTTTCCAATAAATTAGATTTTGGTTCATTTTTATCAATAGTTCAGTGATGCTTTTTCGGTCTAAAGGATTACTGGCAAAGTCAGAATCTGCATATGCATGTAATTGAACTTCAGATTTGTCACTTTTAACAAATTTCAAGCCATAATTTTCAGTGTGTTTTAAATATCCTTAAACTTGTTTCAAATAGTTGAAATGTTCGGCAGAAAAACCTTTTTGAAACTGACTATAAAAGGTAATACAAAAACTTAAATCGGGTCTTGAACCCAGCATGATGTACATAAGACACCCAATCAACTCTTTGAATGGTAGATTGCTATTTTCATCAGTTGTTGCACTACTCAATTGTAATTTAGGCTGCATTGGCACATGTGATGGTTAACAACTGTCCATATTAAATTTTTTCAATACCTTCTTGATTAAGTCATTTTGTGTAATATATAGGACATTATTGATTTTTGTTATTTCTAATCCTAAAAATATAATATTTTTATTCTTAAACTCCTTCATTTTGAAAGTCTTTGATGAATTTGTTTTTATCAAATTCAAGCTATCAATATTCTTTGAGAAAATGATCAAATCATCAACATGAATGAGTAAAAATATTTCATGTGTATAATATAAGCAAGGATCCTTTTTGGATCGTTGAAAACCCAATGCTAGTAGAGATTCATTGAATAGTGAATTCCAGCATTTTGGAGACTGTTTGAGGCCATACAGTGCCTTTTTAAGTTTACAAACCAAATTCTGATCATGATTTTCATAGCCCTCAGGTATTTTCATGTATACTGGGTCTTTCAACGTTTAGGAAAGCTGACTTCACATCGAGCTGTTGCACATAAAGATCTTGTTCAATATAAAGAGATAACAATACCCTTATCGTAGCCATCCTTGCTACTGGGGCGTACACATCTTCAGTTAAATTACCTTGTTTAAAACCACGAGCCACTAAACGTGCTTTCTTTTTCACTCTTCCATCAACCTCTTTCTTTCTGAACACCCACTTAGAGTCAATCACTTCAACACTGTTGGATGGATGAACTAGTTCCCAGGTTTCATTCTCTGCTAATGATTCCAGATCTTCTTGAACTGCAGTTTTCCATTCTGTATCCATTTGTACTGCTTCATTATAATTTTGTGGAATATCTGACAAGACATTTCCTGCTGAAAGTGCTGCAAACAAGCTTTGTTCCAGATCACTTTCGGTTTCAAAGTCTTGTAGATATTTGGGAGGTGTAATGTATCGAGCACTGGCAACAGTGGAATGAAAATTGACAAGTGTCAACGTCAACGTGTTTAGGACAGTGACATATGTGGATTGACATTGTTTAGACAGACCGAAAAACAGGTACATCGAACAAGCATGTATGTATAAGGGAAAATGAATTGTTTAATTAAATACCAAGAAGTACATCATCGAATATTTATTGATATAAGGGCATAGCAATTTGGCGACGAGGATAAAGTAGAGGTGGATATTTTCCGCGGATTCTTCCCGCACCGTTTACTGGAATATAAGTTCTGATCGGTGAATAGCATTGACAATGCCTAGTGGAGGAGCGCTTACGCCTCAGACAGCCCAACAAATTACGGTAGTTGGCAATGTATCTAGCTTGGCAGTGTTCAAGCAGGGCGATGATTTCGAAATATTTGAAGAGCGTTTGGAGCAATATTTACTTGCAAATTCAGTGGAAGCAAGCAGAAAGGTTGCTGTCTTATTAACTTCAATCAGTGAGGATGTTTATAAAACACTGAAGAACCTTTGTGACCCCCAGAAGCCCAAGGAAAGCACTTATGAGCAACTTATTACCTTATTATCAACCCAATTCAAACCAAGGCTGTCTACTTACAGAAGGCGAATAGTATTCGATAGTCTGAGGCAGGGGCCACAAGAATCAGTGAATCAATGGTACGTGATGGTGAAAAACGCTGCTTCACAATGTAGCTTTGCAGGCAACATGCTCATGGAAAGAGTTGAGGATAAGTTTGTTGTGGGTATGAGACCTGGGCCAGTTCAAGACAAACTATGTGAAGAGTCCCCAGACAAGCAGTTGAAGGATTTATTGGAGGTTGCACTGAATAAGGAGGCTACATTATTGGAGGCAAATAAGAACATTGAGGTGCACAGGGTGCACAAGTTCCAAAGAGTAAAGAAAGAGAAGGTAGTAGTTAAATCAAAAGATGCAGAGAAGAGTAGTGGAATCGAATTGAAATGTCATTTTTGTAATGGAACAAATCATGATTTTAAGAAATGTAAGTACAGGAAATTTAACTGCATGAAATGCAAGCGTAAAGGACATATAGCAGCTGCGTGTTCAAGTAAGTTGGAGCGAAATTATTATGTAGAGGAAGAGAATCAGGAAGAAGCCATCCCTTTATTTAATATTGAGGACGTGAATTATGCTAACCCCCTGAAAGTTTCTGTGTTAGTAAATGGAATTCCTTTTGAAACGGAATTAGATACAGGGGCGGGAGTGTCTTGCTTCCCTTTTTGTACTTATAGGCTTAAGCTGTCAGAAGTTAGGGTAGAACCTTGTATTGTGAAATTGAAAACATATTCTGGAGAGATTGTTATACCAGAGGGGCAGATATCTGTACAATTAAGTATACAAGGGGTAGTAAAAAGTTGCAAATTTGTCCCAGTTAAAAACGCTACCAAGATTTTGTTAGGTAGAGATATTTTGAATGACTTTAATATTAGTTTCAAAGATGCTGAGGTTAGGGTCAGTGAAATAGGGCCATCAGGGTCTGATGAGGTAACTAAAATTTTGGAGAAACATTCAGATTTATTTATTTATGTGGGAGGTGAAATTCATTTGGAAATTGTTCAGGATGTAAAGCCTGTGTTTCATAAACCTAGAATGGTACCTTTTGCTTTTAAGGATAAAGTGGTGGCTGAGCTAAATCGCTTGGAGACAGAAGGGGTGATTAAAAAGGTTGAAAATTCTGCATGGGGTACTCCAATAGTGCCTGTGATGAAAGCAAATGGCAAGGATGTACGAGTGTGTGCAAATTATAAAATTACAGTGAACAGGTTTCTTAAAGACTTCAATCACCCGTTACCCAGAATTGAAGAAATTTTTGTTGCTTCACAGGGTGGAAAAAGATTCACTAAATTAGATTTTTTAAATGCATACAACCAGCTAGTGTTGGATGAGGAGACCAGTAATTTGTTAGCTTGGAGTACGCCATATGGAATATATAGGGTTTTTCGTTTACCATATGGTACTAAACCCGCTTGTTCAATCTTTCAATGTGTAATTGAAAAAGTACTGCAGGGGTGTAAAAACACAGTAAATTTTTTTGGAAGATGTAGTAGTTACGGGGGTAAATGAAGAAGATCATTTGAAAAATCTTGAGGAAGTTCTGAGTCGCTTAAAAAAGGCAGGGTTCCGGATGAATTTAAAAAAAATGCGAATTTTTCCAAGAAAGTATTTTTTATTTGGGACACAAGATATCAGAGTCAGGGTTAGAGCCTATGAAGGATAAGGTGAAGGCCATAATTGAGTCCCCAAGACCAAAAGACGTAACGGAGGTACGGGCTTTCGCTGGCATGATAAATTACTATGCAAAATTTATTAAAAACCTATCTAGTAAGCTGAAACCATTATACGACTTAGTGAAAAAAGACGCAAAGTTTATTTGGACTGCTAAGTGCGAAGAAGCATTTCAGTGGGCCAAAGGAGTATTAACGTCTGAAAAAATTTTGGTCCATTTTGACCCCAATAAAACAGTGCGTTTAGCTTGTGATACAAGTCAAGGGGGTATTGGTGCTGTATTACTCCATGTAATGCCGGATAACATGGAACGTCCTATTTGTTATATTTCCAGGGTACTGAGTAAGGCGGAAAAAAATTATTCAATGATCATGAAGGAAGCACTTGCTATCTACTGGGGGGTTTTTAAGTTATACCAATATTTGGCAGGGCGAAAATTCGAAATTTTGTGTGATCATAAGCCTTTGCAGGCGATTTTTGGTGAGTATAAAAGTCTACCTCAGATGGCGGCAGGCCGCTTGCAAAGGTGGTCATTATTTTTATCAAATTTTGATTATGAATTCAAGTTCATAAAGGGGGTAGATAATGTAAAAGCAGATGCTCTTTGTAGGCTGCCTTTACCTGACCCTGATATTGCTAATCTAACAGAACCAGATTTTGACTATTTGAACTTTGTTGAAGGATCCATTGCAATTGATTCGTATAAAATCAGATCGGAAACACGTCGGGATTCTATATTAGGTACGGTATATAATTTTATTAGATATGGCTTCCCTAAGCACTCTGAAAACAACTTACTCAAACCATTTATTTCTCGAAAAGATGAGCTTGCAATAGATAAGGGAATAATTATGTGGGGATATAGGGTAGTAATTCCTGCTAGTTTAAGAGAAGATCTATTGAGTGAGCTTCACAGCACTCATGAGGGAATCGTAAAACAAGAATATGGATGTTATTTGTCGATACTTCAAACTCCAGTGTCAGGCATTTTTGCCATCCTAGTGAGGAATCAACCCTTGACTCATCCTGTATGGTATATAAATTACCAAAGAAAGAAAACAGTCAACAAATAATTTCACAAAGGATTAATCATTTGATAATTTTATAAAATATGCCTTGCCTGATGAGTTAGGAGGGTTAATTAATCATTGATTGTTTATGCAACTAGCTCTCAGGGGAACCGTATACCTGAATTCTGATAATCCTGGCAATTCAGTCAATGTTCAGTAATCATAGGAAAAATGAATTGCAAATTTGTGGAATACTATCTGTATGTTAAATTTGTGGATATTGAAAAAAGTATACCCATAAATTAACTTAAAATGTTACACCATATTAATGCAAAGCGATGTCAGTTATCCCACAATTTTTAGCAGGTACATTATAAATTATAAGTAACTGATATGTATAAGTTAATAACTTACTTTATATCTACTGAAGATGACTTAAAACGTTCACACTCATGGAAATGTAAGACTCCAGAGATATAATGCTGTACCTATAGGTACCTGTTTTTATTACTTGGTGTCTGTCATCCAGCGATCCAGTCAATTAATTTCTTCAGCTAAAGCTGAAATAATACTAGAAATGTAATCTCCTAGCTACTAGGCGGCCTAAAGTAGTTGATAGGGTAGTAGAGTACTCACCAATATTCTTTTATGTGGTTACCCACATAACAGATGAACGTGGTTCTACCGTTGATTGAAATATCAGACGAAAAAAATTTCGTCTGAGATTGATATAATTATATTGTTCTACCCTGGCAGAAGTGTTGGTGCACAAATTATTTTGTTTGTGCTTGTTTGATCATGATAGTATCATGACTCATGACATGTAAGAAAAGCGGGAAAGGAAACAGAAAGCTAGGTTATGTTGAAAGAAAGAAGGGCATTATTCTTCTTCTGTTTAGTTTAGGTTAGACAAACAGTTTGCACCCAAATCTGCTAGGAACGTTAACGGGACATACTTCGTGTTAATCGAGCCTTATTCCCAGATCGATATCTGTCAATTAAACAAATTAACACATAGTATTTGTCAATTAGGCTAGTTATCACTTAGTATCTGTCAATTAGGATAATTGACACTTAGTATCTGTCGATTATACTAGTTAACACTTAGTAACTGTCAATTAGGCTAGTTAATACTTAGTATCTGTCAATTAGGCTAGTTGACACTTAGTATCTGTCAATTAGGCTAGTTATAACTTGGTATCTGTCAATTAGGATACTTGACACTTAGTATCTGTCAATTATACTAGTTATCACTTAGTAACTGTCAATTATGCTAGTTAACACTTAGTATCTGTCAATTAGGCTAGTTGACACTTAGTATCTGTCAATTATGAAAAAAAATCATTATATGGCGCTTCTACGCTTTCGTATAAATAGGAGTCGCATTGACTACATGAGTATTTGGTTCTTCGATCTCGACTTCTTGGGCAGACATAACACCGTCTAGTTGCTTTTGGCCGTTTTGCCATTGGTTCCTCAGATTTTCCAGCCATTTCGCGAATTTTCACACGTTCAGTTGCTCAGTAATCAACTCCATCCCTAGAGATTTCAAAAAATCCTTCCTCTTCAACCTCTGATTATCATTATTTTCTCGGAAAATAATTTGACCATTGATGCCGGCTGTGTTCATGAATGAAAAAAATAACGTCAGTGGCCACCTTCTCGAATTTCGTGATACTGAATAACTGCCAGAAAGCTCATCGACTGTATCAACACCACCTTTCGTGAAATTATAGGAGCTGATAATTTCTGGTAGTCGACGATCTCCTGTCTCCTGGTCGATGCTATCATCATGGTGTAGTGTCGAGAGAAGCAGAACATTTTTCCCTTTTTTGGCACATATGACACGAGTGTGAAATTTTCTTGGAACCCAAATATGCTCGACTTAGCTTCTCTGTTTCTAACATTGAGAAAGGCTGGAGGAATGAATGTTTTATTCTTTCCAACGGCCGTCAATTTATGGGCTTTCATTTCAACCATGAGATCGTAACTAGTATACCAGTTATCGAAGGTTATGTTCCTATTGGTCCCGGAAACTGGTTCAATCATTCTTATAACAATGTCTGACGGGCTGTTACTCATTTGAAAAGGGCCTTCTGGCTGTTTGCCAACGTAAACATCCAAATTCAAGACATAGTAGGAACGGGCATCTACCAGGGCTTGGACTTTTATCCTATATTTTGCGGGCTTATTCGGAATATATTTCCTGAATGAACAACGACCCCGAAAAGATTCTAATTTTTCATCGATAGTCATATACTGACTTGGTGAATATGCCTCTTTACAATTCTCGACAAACTTATCGAAAATGGCTCGTATTGGTGATAGTTTATCGTATATTCTTCGTTCGTTGCGATTGTCCATATTATCGAAACGCATGCAGTTCAATATAAACTGAAATCGCTTCAGGGTCATGGTAAGTCGAAAATCTCTATGCCAGTTCCATCATTACACCACAAGTTATCCAGATTTTGATGATTGGATCTGAATACACCAGCTAAATAGAGCAAACCTAGAGTTGCATTCATCTCCATTACAGTTGTCTCTCCTACAAAACTCTTATTAGCGCAGGCCTGTTGCTTTTCTGAAATTTTTCTGTTAGTGTGCTCAACAATATCAATTATCATTTGAGAATCAATGAAAAGAGACCAGCATTCTTTGGCAGTTCTAGCACCTTTTCCATATATCTTCACACACGGTAAATGTGAAACTATGTTCTCCGCTCTTGTTCTTACATTTTTATTAGGAAAAGATTTCTTCCACTTTGTTTTATTATCTTTACCCAATCATTAACTCTGGATATCTTCCTCAGATTCTGGCTCTATATCCCTAGAATGATTACTAATCATCTCATCATCGGAGTCGTCATTACTCTGCACACTGACAAAGGTCCAAGAGGCGTCGTTGTTCTCTCTCGTATGACATATCTTCGATTCTGTGGACCAAGAATGATTATTTTCTCACGATATAATGCAGCATTTATATATTCACTGAGCAATCAAATGTAACAAATGTGGTAAGGTGGGGTGTAATACACCCCAGATCACTTTAAGCACCTGTCACTCGCACTGGAACTGAACAAATACTGAAAGAACACCAGCAGACGATGGATGAAGGACTGGAATGAAGCTATTAGGATGCGCATGCGGATATCTTGTCAGCTCGCGGAATTGTAGCTTTACAAACTTGCTTGGGGTTTCTCACAACCCACATTACCAACGCCGGGTTAAGTTCAATCTTTGATTTAATTTATTTTTTTACTGTAATTAGGAAAAGAAAATCACAAAACACAAACAAGAAAACAAGAGAAAACTTTATTGGAAAAACTAAAACCAAATAAACAAAATTTCACACACAGTTCGATTAGTACTAGCAAGAAGAACTGAGAAGAAACTTACTAGACTTTTCTTAATTAATTAATTAAGTTTAACAGAATTCAAATCATAACCCACACCGATCCTAATACCCAGGTTAGAAATATAAGTATGTGTAGTCGCAAACACTTTCTGAGCAGCCTGCGACAACACAGCATACTCTTGTTCACTATTTTCCAAATACCTATAACCATTAATTAATTTACTTTGAGAATTTTGAAATTTACCATTATTATTAAACAAATAAACAGTAGAATTAAGGGCAGTAGAAACGTTCATTGCTATACCAAATATCCAATGATTCTCTAACAAACTTAGAGGCAACACTCATACTTTCACTCATATCCATAACTAAAACTAAGATAAACTACGTATAAACTTCATAATTATAATAAACTAAAGCATATCAACTTCTAATTCAATATTACAATAATAACAATATATTCATTAATAGCGGCCTCTTCTACCACCCGGAGGTACCTGAGGAGCACCACCAATAGGAGGTTGACCAGCAATAGCTGGAGGAACCGCACCAACAGGTTGTAGAGGAACCCAAATCAAACCATATTCCAATTCAAACATCTCTCTATCATACATACCACTCACACCACCTAACTGAAATTTTTCAATTATAGATATGATCTCTGACACACCATTAACAAACGCCATTTTTCCATCATCACTCGCACTCATACTTTTCTCTTCACCCACGCTTCTCCTCGACTCTAGAATTCATATCAAGAGATGAATAGACCTGCTGAAACAACTTAGCTATTACAGGATTGTTTATATCAAGATACAAACAACCATCTGGGAATCTCCTATTTCTACCAAATGGTACATCGGATCTAATTCCCTCCAACATACGCCTTATTAGATCCCGTGAAGCTCTCACATGCATAGGTTCAAACTTCACAGCATTCAACACTCTCACAACATCCATCAACACATACCATGTATGGTTTCTAATAAACCATGCCTGAAAGTATAATTCTGGTAAGACATCTCAAGAACATGTTACGGTCTGACAGCCCCTCGGAATCCATTCGGATATCTAATGACCCTTCGATATGCTCATTGTACTTCACCTCACATAAACTGCACATTCGAGATGCTCATGGCTCCTTGATCACCCTGAAACAGAATAAGAAGAAGTTATCCATAAGATCTGAATGACATATAGAACAAACCCCTTCGCCACTCAGTAGAAGTCGAATATTCAATCTTCTTGCCTCAGATAGAAGTTATTGTATCACTATAGGTGGAGCTTGATCATGTATACCCTTCGTAATGCTTGAAAATCTTCAGCAGGTATATCTCTCCCTTCTCTTGTACTGTTCCCATTCTTTTCCTCTATGCCATTTTCCAGGCTTTTGATACTGAGATGAAATGAGATACAATCAACAAAAGGTAAACAAACAATTGTAGACTTAACCCCACATGCACCCATGTACACTGAACTGTATTCTGTGGAATGTAACTTCCATACCTTTCCTAGAGTTGGCCTTTGAAATTGAAATGTGGTTTCCAAAAATATTTCCCACAAAAATTCGTGAATTTTCCTTCATTTACCTTGTCAACCCTGTCATGTCAGATTTCATGTGAATGACCAGTGACTTGACACATTAAAACATTCAAAATTCACCTACTTCAGCAAACCTGTAATTCAGAAAAAAAATCTCAATTCTTTTTTTTGGTTCAGACCAGAACACGTGAAGAGCTTCGCAAATTTTGTATATTTAATCGAGAGTATATGTATTTCAAATCAAGTAATTAATGGGATTTATCTTAGGTCAGATATTCCATACTCAACTTCAGTTGGATATATTATATTGAATTGCATATATTTTCATCTGAAATCTTGTTTGTCAAAGGACGAACTCTCTAAAAGGCCACTCTCCACCAAAGGTATGTATAAGATTTTGTTTACTCTTGCTAAGAACTCTCAACCTAACTGTTATCCTAGAATGGGATCTTTCCCTCGCTTTTCTGCTCCTGAGATTGTCAGACCTCCCTTCGGACACTGAAACCTGCTATTCTGTATGATATTGGCTTTCTACACCTCTCTACTCTCTCTAATTTCTATGAAGTCACTCCTCCCTAGTCAGAAGTGAACCACCAGAGAGGACACTAGGAAGAGGTTCCTCTGGCAAGTCATCATTTCGGACTGATCTGAGGTAACTTTAGTATAGTAGAGCGTTGGGACATCCCCACAGACAGTCACAGTCGATGAAGCGATCCCGACCTACGAGGACAGTGCCTTGATTACCTTTTGTACTATTTTCACTCTATAGTTTGGTCTTACCTTATCGAACATCAAACGTCTGTGAACCGTTGGTATGCATACTGAAGGTAGTTGATAGTTGTTATACATATGGTGTTTGATCAGGCAGTGTTGTACGGTAATATTTAACCTTGTGTATTTTGAAGTCCTGTAAGATCATCATTTCTAGGTTATCGGTATTTTTGTCAACTTTTCTATTTCTTCTTTCGTCTTCTCTCAGTCAGTACCGGCTGATAAGCCTCTTACTCTTCTTCTCACTTTCAATCTTCTCGACCTTCTTCTCACTCTTCTTTCCGATCTTCTTCTCACTCTTCTTCTCGATCTTCGTCTCACTCTTCTTCTCGATCTTCTTCTCACTCTTTTTCTCGATCTTCTTCTCACTCTTCTTCTGGATCTTCTGTTCACTCTTCTTTCCGATCTTCTTCTCACTCTTCTTCTCCATTTTTGTATCACTGTAGCTTCACTATTAAACTTGTTCGGTTTATGTAGTTCTCGCCTATTTTCCCACCCCGTCTCCACTGTTTGAAAGCTTAGCGGAGGTCTTTCATTAGAAAACAGTCAGATTTTTTGGATTGGCCCAGGTGGGCGATATTAAAAACCTGACAAACATTAATATTAATAACCATTTTTAGCTTCTATCCAACAAATACTCTTTTCTAGATTATTTGAAGAAACATTTCAATTTCTTTCTAAGATATTTAACAGAATTATACTTTTCATCATCACAATCTAAATTCATCAAACTTAAATACAATCTTTGATTCACCACAACATACAAACCATACTCTACAAATTTAGTATGAATATTAGGTTTCATACTATCACACAAAAACTCCTTAATTAATTTAACTCTATTTAATTTATTATCACATTCATCCAACATTATACATGATTTACAAATAAACATCTTAACTATACAAAAATTTCTTATGGAATAAATTATAATACATAAAAGAAGGAGAATAACGGAAGATATATTCCTTTCTATACTTACACCAAGTATAATTAAGATGTCGTATGGCAGAAATAATTTCAACAATAGAAGAACTCAAAACAACTTCATTTAAATTAGCCAAACTTGCCTTGAATTCCTGCATCCTAATCAATAGTAGGGAAAACAATACAGCACCTTCAGGTATAATAAAAAGACTTACATTTTTTTTATCATTTGACATCTGCCATATAACATCCAACAAAATTCCTATATTTAAATTACACTTATATCTTTCATTTACAGCTAAACTTAATAAATTATCTAATCTTTTATCATTCAAACACTTACACAAATCCAATGTGGAAACACGATACTGCTCAACATGGTCAAAACTAACCAAATTTCTTCTACCAAACTTAATCAACAACTTAATAGGATGCGGTACAAAAACCCAAAAATTATTAATATTCGATAAAAATTTCGAACAAAAATATAAATAATCAGAAAAAAAAATTTGACTCTAAATTAAATAAATCAGCACAATAAACGTTTTTATCCTCATTGAAACATATCCCTTCACCTATCAATAACGAATCATCACCAGCAAAAACATCCAACTTAACCTTCCTCAAATCGAATAATACAGCTATAACACCCATTAAACACAGTGTATTACCCAAAAATGTACCTGCATCACCCGACTTACGTTGATTTTGTACCTTAGCCCGCACACCATCCGAAATATTAACTAATCTCGACCACTCATGAGCATTATTCCACAACATTAAATCATAATCAGTAATACCAAATAATTTAAATAATTTCTGTTCAAATAACCTAAACAAATTACCCTGACTCTTATCATATTTACTTATATATATATATTGCCACCTTATCTATTCCCAAAGAATGAATAGGCGGACTATTTTCAATTATCAGGCCCTGGCCCAGTGAAGAAGGTGTGGGTGGTGATAAGTGGTACCTTAAAGTGAAGAAGAGAAGTGTTGCAGTTGACAAAGTGTTTATTGGCACGGTGAAAAGAGAAGAAGAAGGAATGAAGATATACAGATGAAATAGAAGAAGGCGAATTGTGGACGGTCTCAGTTATGGGTCGAGCTAACCTGACTTCGCTACCAACTGTCAAATTGTGAATTGGTTATATAACAGGAATGACTACCTATTGGGAACTTATAATAATGATTTTTATCTCTGAATTCCTCAATTACACTGAACAACGGTACTTCTACGACCCAGTTATCCAAATATTCCACTTTTCCGACAGTAAGTATTCTCAATGCCCCTTCAGTATATATACTTAGAGTTCACATGGATTTGTAGGAGATATCATACAACATACCTTTGTGGATATAATTTGACTACAGAGACCAAGTCCTAACTTACCGATAGTGGTTTTTGGTGCAAGTATGAGTCTGAAGAGTATTAACAGTGAAAGTAGTAACAGATCACATATAGTAGTTACAACCTTAGTCAAAGTATGGAGCTAAGTATCCCCATAATAGAAATCAATGTCCAGTATTCAGATTATAAGTCACCAAAAAAAGTAGGCAGTACTGAAATAGGTATGCTTATCTGGTTGGTTGGCTACCATACAACCACAGCGAGCAGGTGTAGTTCAGCCTCATCAGGGATTCGATATGCCCAAATGCAATGACAGGTCCTCGGTGTTCCCTCCAAAATAATGTACAGGGTAGGTCGTACTTGGTAACACAACTACCAGGTGGTAACCGAAGGAGAAGAGGCCTGAAGATGCTGGGTGGCCTCGTAGTGGTTAGTGGTGAAGATCAAACTTGGAAAATTAGTGCAAGATTTTATCCACTGCAGTGAGCAATTGTTTAGAACAACTCAATTGCTAACCATCTTCCAGAAATTTCCAAGAATAAATATTAAATTCCGTTAAATCACGAAGTCGTTCTCTAGATCCACATGGATACTCAAGAAAAGATCTTTTTTTTTGTATTCCTTTTTTTTTATAACAACCAGAAGTGATTGCCCTGATAACAACCAGAAACGACAGCTGCCAAACATCAGAAGATGACATTGGTGATGGCCATTTGTCAAATGATACAGTTAATGACAATGGACAAGAACAGGTTATGTTTTGAACATCATTTTCCTGGATCCCTCAGATATTTAACTATAGTAAATTCCTTAGATTCATTTGGGGTACCCTGGATAATCCCCTAAACTGACAGAAGTTCCAAATATGAGGCAATCATTCAGGTTGGCTAGCAACCAAATCAGAATTAAATGTAAACAAGGGCTTGACTTCGTTGAAATTGTCTGCAAAACAATGAAGGTAATGATACAAGATATCTTAGGTAGGGTCTCTTGATAACTATTTGTTTTTATTTTCAGAAAGGCTCTGCTCGACCAAATTTGGCACAGAAAATCTTGAAAATAAGACCCCAAAAGCATCTTGATGTTATGCCTGATTTATTTGTAGGAAGGGGGGGAGCTGTATGAGATGTTCAGTGAATGAAGTACATATAACGATACTCAAGTTCTTGTCTGAATCATCTTCATAACAATCATTCTGTTCCAGATATTTCAAGAGAAACTGATATGTAGCACATAATTAGTAAATAAATTATTCGATCCTGTAACAACTCCACCCTTCCTACAAATAAAGTTTCGAAGAAACTTTTAGGGAAGGTGTATACAACCAGAAAGAAGACGTGGAGAAGAGAAGAGAAGAAAACAAAAATGGAGAAAATACAAGAAAATCAAATTAAATTATGTACGATCATCTGGGGGGTGAGCCTTAATATCTTTGGCATTCCAGACACCAACTGATTTGCCTTTTTCGTCCTCTAGTTCATAAGACCATGGTGACACTATTTTTGTTATTCGGAATGGCCCACTGAACTTATTTGAAAGCTTTGCGGTGATAAATTTTGATGAATCAGACAAAACGTAATTTCGCTTCCATACTATTTGATTCAGACCAAATCGCTCGTTTCTATGTCTCAGATTATATGGCACACGATTTTTCTCATAGGCTGCTTTTAATCGTTTTGAAACATCTGTGAAAAGTTTTTGGAGAGCTCTGGCACGAGTTGCATCGTCTGTAACGGTTGAGGGAGGGAGCTCGTCTGTTTCCGTACCATTCAACTGAATTTCTCTTCCGAAATTTATCAGGTTTGGAGTACAACCAGTGACCTCATGTTTCGAAGACCTCATAGCTGAAGTTACCTTGGCCAAGTACTGATCCCAATGTCTTTGATCTTCAGATACATAGGCTGTCAGCATGGTTTTTATCACTCTATGTGTCCTTTCCACAGGGATTGCTTGTGGATGATAATTTGCAGTAAAACTAATCTGGATCCGGTACTTGGCCATGGCATTCTGAAAGAGTGTACTTCGAAACTGGGGCCCATTGTCTGCTAGGATCTTTTTAGGTGCGCCAAAGACAAGGATAACATGATCCTCCAATATTTTCACGACGTTTGCGGCTGTGGCCGTTCGGAGAGGGTAAGCCAGAATAAACTTGCTGAAACAGTCCAGGATGGTTAGGATGTAAGAATATCCAGAAGTTGTACGGGGTAGCGGTCCTACCAGGTCCGTGCTCACTACTTCCCATGGCCTAGAAATGGTGACTTGGGAAGAGAGCATTTGGCCAATGGGTGCTTTCTGCTCTGGTTTTGTCTTCAAGCACGTGTCGCATCTTCTGATATACCTAGCCACATCGGCACGTAGTTTTGGCCAATAATATCTCTCTCCGATTCGCGCCACAGTCTTCGCGACACCCAGATGTCCACAAGTTGGGGGGTCATGATTATTCTTGATAATAGCAGCCCTATCCTCTTTAGGGACTACGAGCACCCAGTCATTCTCTGACAGTTCCGGGTAACGGGTTTTCGTCTTTTTGTACAGTTTCTTTCTCTCTATCCGCCACAAAGGGTACTTTCCGGGAGAAGCTGCGATTCCCTTGAACATGTTCTGGAACCAGTTATCAGTCGATGACGGAGTTACAACACCAGAACACTCGATGAGATCCACATATGGGACAGCTCGTGATAGGGCATCAGGGACGCAGTGATCTCGCCCATGCCTATGAATGATGTCGAAATCATATTGTTGTAATCTCAACGCCCATCTGGCAATTCGACCAACAGGATCTTTAATATTGAATAGCCATTTCAGGCTGTAATGATCCGTTATCACTGTGAACTTGGTTCCTTCTAAATAGGGTCGAAGTTTCTCCACAGCGAAAAGAACAGCGAGGCATTCTTTCTCTGTCGTCGAGTACTTTCGCTCGTTCTTAGTGAGAGACCGACTCAGGTATCTCACGACTTTATCACCGTCTGGATGACGTTGTGATAGAATAGCTCCCAGCCCGTAGTCTGAAGCATCAGTCTCGACGTAGAAAGGTTGGTCGAAGTCGGGACACGTTAGAATGGGAGCTGAGACCAAGGTTTCCTTGACCTTATTCAGAGCCTCTACACACTTCTCGTCCCATAAAAATGGTCGGTTTTTCTGGGTGAGTTGTGTCAGGGGGCAGATTACCGTGGAGAAGTTCGGTATGAATCGTCGATACCAAGATGCAAGACCGATGATTCTGCGGACCTCTGAGACGTTACGAGGGGTAGGCATACGGAGAATGGCCTCGACTTTCTCCGGATCAACAAGGAGGCCAAACTCATTAATGACGTATCCAAAGTAGCGTAACTCGGAACGACAAAACAGGCATTTATCTCTGTTCAACGTCAGTCCAGCCTCGCCAATGCGCTTCAATACCTTTCCCAAGACTTCGACATGTTTGTCAAATGTTGGGGTGCAGATGATTACGTCGTCCAGATATACAAACGTGAACGTATCTAAGTCTGCTCCCAAGACCCGGTCTATCAGCCGCTGCCAAGTTGCAGGCGCTGAATGTAGCCCAAACGGCATCCGTTTAAACTGAAATAGACCACGGTTTGGAACGGTGAAAGCAGTGAGCGGTCGAGATTCTTTGGCAACGGGAATTTGCCAATAAGCAGATTTGATGTCTAACGTGGAAAGGTATCGAGCGTCGCGCAATTTGTCGAGGATGGCACTGACGTATGGTATCGGATATGCGTCAGGTATGCTGACAGAGTTGAGCCGTTTGTAGTTCACGCAGAATCGCCAGTTACCGTCGGACTTCTTGACCATGACTATGGGAGACGCCCACGGAGAGTTCGACGGTTCGACAATATCCTTCTTCAACATGTCGTCTAACTCTGCATTGACTACTTTCTGTAGAGCTGGGGAGATAGGGTAATACCGTTGTTTAATGGGGTCAGACTGAGTACGAATTTTATGCTCCACCAGTGGAGTACAACCTAATCCAGTTCCCATTGTACGAAAAGCTTCCTCGACGACATTGTTGAGAGTGCCTCGTTGGTGATCCGTGAGTGTATCGAGATCACTAATTCCACTGACCTGGATGTGGTCTACGTGTTCTCCGAGCCTGAAACTCCATTCTCCTGCATGGAGATCCGGGATTAACCCCATACGGGTCCAAAAGTCAATCCCAAGTATGAGACCATGGGGCAAGGAAGGGATGACCAAAACGTCTATGACCTGCAAGCGATCCCTGAGCTGAATTGGTAGAGATACATGGCCCAAGCTTTCACAGGTCTGACCGTTTGCAACTGTGCAAATCTCACGGTCGGACGTATCCAAATGGCACACCTTAGACAGAGTCCTCCATCCGGAATTTCCCAGGATGGTTCTAGAGGCCCCACTGTCTAATAAGCCCAAAAATTCTCTACCATGTATCATCACCTTCAAATATGGTCTCTGGTCGCCTTTGGCATGAGCCAAAACATAATTCAAAATTACCAGGTTCGTATTGGTATTATCGGCCAAGGAGACTTCATTTGGAGTATGCCGCTCACACTGCCGACCTACTGTCTTCGCGGCATATACCCGTTTTTTGGAGAACATTTGGGACAAGAAGAACTAGTGACTTCCCCACGACCACACTTGAAGCAGAATAAACGCCTCGGTTTTCCACACTTCCGGAATCTGTGCCCAGTGTCGTTGCAATTCCAACAAGTCGGTTGGTTGAAAGTTTCAGCAGCTGCGACTGACAATCCCGCTGTATTTGATGGAAGTATGGGATCGGAATCTACAACGAAGAGTGCATTGATGGGCTTTCTATACGCCAATTCCGGTTCCATCATATGGCGGGAACTCGTGGGTGGAGGGCAAAAACGTTGAACCCGACATTCTGTCTCCTCAATCATCCTAGCAACTCGGATTAAGTCAGACATGTTATCGATGGACTGGGTTGCTATGAGTTTCTGAATATATGGCAGAAAGTTGCGCCTGATGATTTGAACTCGAGAATCTTCGGATGGAGGGGATGATAATTTTCGAAATAGATTTTCCATCACCGAAACGTAATTTATCACTCGTTCTTGCGCTCCTTGAGTGCGACGACGAATTTCTTCCCATAAAGAATACTCGTAATCATGAGCTTGGAAGTCAGATCTCAATTGTGAGGTTAATTCATCCCAGGAATGAAACTTGCCCATTCTATACCACAACAAAGCATCCTTAGTGAACAGTTCTGGAGCGGATTGAAGAAGTCTCTCCTTTGAGACACCACGGGACACCCGCAATTCCTCAATACGCTCGAGAAAGGCTGTCACACTGGATACACCATCGTATTGTACACGCCATCGCGCCACATCGAACGAATACGAGTTTTCAACCCTGTTGGAGAATTGTGGTCCACCAGAGGAATAATCTCTGGAATAATTTTCAAGTTTGGGAGGGGAAAGAGTCATTCGTTGTAAACGAGATTGAAGGTTGAATACCGTGTTTTCCCGAGCTGAACCATCCAACCGAGGTTTCTCATGGAATGATTCCGTAATGCCTGTTTGATTTCGAGAACCCGAAGGACTACCATAACAGGCCCTATTGGACAAGTCGGTTCCAGAGGTATCGTTATCGAACCGCACTGTCTGGTCAGGGTACGTTCCAATGTCTCGAAATCTTACTGAAGAATTCTGAGGACGATCCGGAACGTTTCTGTCTACGTTATCAAGAGTGAAGGAGAATCTTGATGGATATTGAGTATTCTCTCGAATACTCGGGTTTTTACTAATCCCTGCTTCGAAGACACTCCGAAGTTCAGCGACCTTGCCAGGGATACTTGAAAGGCCACAGGATTCTTGTCTTCCACCCATAGCGGCCGAACTTGTATTTGTTAGCGACCTAGATTGGCGGGATTGGTTTACATAGCCTGATTCTAACTCCGCATCAGGCTCATCCAATTCGAGTAAACGTCCCGGAGTGACTGGTCTGCTAGTAATTCGAGGTTGGGACACGATTTCTGGGATCAGCGGAATAGGATCGTCCATGATTGAGCTACTGTGTGCCTGACTAATTCCCGTTGATTCATAGGCTCGAATAACATCCTCTCTCATTTGATTACAGAGTTCTAACAGCTTAGAACGATGTAACTCAGTATTCGATTGACAATTGATGCGACTCAACCTAAATCCTACATGTATTAGTCGTGAATTTATTCTTTTGAAATCATTAACCCGATTGTTTAAATCAAAATTTGAAATGTTGTCTGCTAAGTCATCCAATTTATCCCCGCAAATAGTCAGTTCATATTCCGGTGCCAAGTCAACTACCAAAGGGGGTTGGGTTTCCCCTGATCTTTCCCTTCTCAAAATATCACGTAGTACCATTCGCTTGTCATTAACCGTGCCTCCCACTGGAAAACCACGAATCTGGAGTTCATAAGTAATTTCATCTCCAAGAAGTCTATTTACTTCCATGATTATGAAATATATTTATTAAATTACAAAAAGCCAACAGGGACGTGTTGACCCCCCACTCCAACCCAATAAAAAAACGAAAAAAAAGAAAAAAAAATAATAAGTCACCTAACACCGGTTGATACCCAACCTGACTGAGGACGAAAATCCAATCAGCTTGGAAGAAAAGATGATAAATAATTCCCTCAAGTAATTGTTGTACCTTTTCTAATGATAAAATTATTTACAAATCACTGGGTATTATAACAACAACCCCGTAGACAATTCCTGTCTGAAAGAAAAAAAATTAAAACTAGAGAGAGAAACAAGAAGAGAAATACAACTTATCCTCTGGTTTCAAAGTACCACCCTGTATGAATATCTAATTATTCACAATTCTGAGGAAAACGTCTTAGAGTCAACTCGAGAGGAAGGGAAAAAATTCTAGATGCTAACCAATAATTTGTATCACCCTGTACACTGAATTTTCTTGCTCAAGGTAGTAATTGGCTACTAGTTAACACCAGCCAACACCCTCCACAACTACCCCGACTATCAACTTCTTTACTGAAAAAATAAGTGAAACCACGTAAGTGTGTCAATATTACCACCAGAAACAACTACTAAAACCACGTTGAGGCGCCAATTTGCCACCTTATCTATTCCCAAAGAATGAATAGACGGACTATTTTCAATTATCAGGCCCTGGCCCAGTGAAGAAGGTGTGGGTGGTGATAAGTGGTACCTTAAAGTGAAGAAGAGAAGTGTTGCAGTTGACAAAGTGTTTATTGGCACGGTGAAAAGAGAAGAAGAAGGAATGAAGATATACAGATGAAACAGAAGAAGGCGAATTGTGGACGGTCTCAGTTATGGGTCGAGCTAACCTGACTTCGCTACCAACTGTCAAATTGTGAATTGGTTATATAACAGGAATGACTACCTATTGGGAACTTATAATAATGATTTTTATCTCTGAATTCCTCAATTACACTGAACAACGGTACTTCTACGACCCAGTTATCCAAATATTCCACTTTTCCGACAGTAAGTATTCTCAATGCCCCTTCAGTATATATACTTAGAGTCCACATGGATTTGTAGGAGATATCATACAACATACCTTTGTGGATATAATTTGACTACAGAGACCAAGTCCTAACTTACCGATAGTGGTTTTTGGTGCAAGTATGAGTCTGGAGAGTATTAACAGTGAAAGTAGTAACAGATCACATATAGTAGTTACAACCTTAGTCAAAGTATGGAGCTAAGTATCCCCATAATAGAAATCAATGTCCAGTATTCAGATTATAAGTCACCAAAAAAAGTAGGCAGTACTGAAATAGGTATGCTTATCTGGTTGGTTGGCTACCATACAGCCACAGCGAGCAGGTGTAGTTCAGCCTCATCAGGGATTCGATATGCCCAAATGCAATGACAGGTCCTCGGTGTTCCCTCCAAAATAATGTACAGGGTAGGTCGTACTTGGTAACACAACTACCAGGTGGTAACCGAAGGAGAAGAGGCCTGAAGATGCTGGGTGGCCTCGTAGTGGTTAGTGGTGAAGATCAAACTTGGAAAATTAGTGCAATATTTTATCCACTGCAGTGAGCAATTGTTTAGAACAACTCAATTGCTAACCATCTTCCAGAAATTTCCAAGAATAAATATTAAATTCCGTTAAATCACGAAGTCCTTCTCTAGATCCACATGGATACTCAAGAAAAGATCTTTTTTTTTGTATTCCTTTTTTTTTTATAACCACCAGAAGTGATTGCCCTGATAACAACCAGAAACGACAGCTGCCAAACATCAGAAGATGACATTGGTGATGGCCATTTGTCAAATGATACAGTTAATGACAATGGTCAAGAACAGGTTATGTTTTGAACATCATTTTCCTGGATTCCTCAGATATTTAACTATAGTAAATTCCTTAGATTCATTTGGGGTACCCTGGATAATCCCCTAAACTGACAGAAGTTCCAAATATGAGGCAATAATTCAGGTTGGCTAGCAACCAAATCAGAATTAAATGTAAACAAGGGCTTGACTTCGTTGAAATTGTCTGCAAAACAATGAAGGTAATGATACAAGATTTAGGTAGGGTCTCTTGATAACTATTTGTTTTTATTTTCAGAAAGGCTCTGCTCGACCAAATTTGGCACAGAAAATCTTGAAAATAAGACCCCAAAAGCATCTTGATGTTATGCCTGATTTATTTGTAGGAAGGGGGGAGCTGTATGAGATGTTCAGTGAATGAAGTACATATAACGATACTCAAGTTCTTGTCTGAATCATCTTCATAACAATCATTCTTTTCCAGATATTTCAAGAGAAACTGATATGTAGCACATAATTAGTAAATAAATTATTCGATCCTGTAACAATATATATATATATAAATGTATATATATATATATATATATATATATATATATATAAAAATATCTATCTATCTCTATCTATTTCTGAAGCTTTCATACCAACTAAATCATTAGGTCTACATATTCTATTTAAATTTTCAGAAAATTCTTCAATACTTCAATCAGTAAATATCATCTATCTCCGTTCATCAAGTACACTCATAACTCGTTTCTTAATATCCCTAATAACAGAACAAAAATATAAGTTAACAGTCTTCTGACTATAAGCTATAGTCTGTAAAGCAGAATATTCAAATGGAGCCGAAATATCCAGCTTAGGCTTCACAGAACTCTTAATCATATAGTCATACCGCTGCGAACGCAAATTCCAAATGGGCACAGGTTCAATTGAACCAATTACACTTGAGCCCTGAGTTAACAACCATTCAGACACAGAACCAGAATTGAGTTCCACCGGACTAGCATCATAAAATTTTAATAATTCTCTTGTTTCATCATTTAAATAATTTTCAACAAATTTCTTCACCATCAAATCAACCAAATCATTCTCTGTAGCAAGACCCTGCAACTGAGGAACATTTTTATTTCTTTTGATCATAGCTAATAGCACTTCTTTAAATGAAGAAACACGCGGAGCCCCCATACTCGTCCTCAAAACTGGTTTCAAACAATCATACTGTTTGAACTTAGCACCTCTACGAGATACATCTAAAACTACATCATCAACAGGCCCCACGTTGGGCGCCACTTTTGTTACTCGCAAGTAACAAGAAGACCAAAAATACAATCTTTGGAACTGAACAGGCCCTTGCTCAGTGGAGATGAGGTGGGTAAATGACTACATGCATACGTTTGATAATAAATTGTTATACCCTGAGAGCAATTGAAAGCAATGAATTGACCAGTTGGTAGCAGTGAGTGTTGTGTTTTGTGGTGCCTATGATGCATTTCTACATTCTATGCAAGACTGTCATAAGTGTCATTTTGTAATCTGTCACATCATATGTCACTGTCGAAGTCAGCAGTTGAAAAATAGAAGGTTAAGGTTGTTGCACATAAATTCTTCACGTGTACAGATTGTAGTAAAAAAGGAAACATTAGAATAAAAATCCATTTATTAAAAAGGTCATCGTAAGACATCTTTATTCATAAAGCCAAGTCCAGATATCTCAAAAGGTTATGGGCCCAGATATACGTATATCTAGGTGGAATTAAAAGTGGCTTGGCTGGAAATTAGTATTTCACGTTACGGGACTGAACTCTGGAAGTAACGGGCAGCAGGTACAGGAGGTCAAACTCTGGAAGTTCCTGGAATCATGGCAATGCAGAATTCACTGGCGGTGACCCTGAAACCATTTGATGGAACAAATTATTCAAATTGGGAATTTTGTTTGAAGTTGATTATGGAACAGAATGAATCACTGGAAGTACTGGAAGAAAATCCTCCAACTGAGGCACAACAACTAGCTTTGTTCAGGAAGAAAGATATTAAAGCTAAAAATATACTTGTACAGTGTCTAGCAGATAATGTGTTGGAAACTGTGAAAGACAAGGAAACGGCAAAGGACATGTATAGACACTGATAAGCACGTACACAAAGAGAGGTTTATCAATACAAGTAGACTTACAGAGGAAATTGAGAAATATGAAATTTACTGATGGTTGTTTGAGTAATTTCATAGTAGAATTTGAAAAGACAGTGTCAGATCTGAAAGCTAGTGGAGGTACGCTGGAAGAACCAGAAATTATATATGTCAGTTGTTGGCAGCAATGCCTGACAGTTATCAAGCATTAACAACCACAATTGATGTTATGTTCAGTACAAATCCAAAAGATGTCAATGTACAGTTTGTGAAAAGTAAGTTATTGCAAGAAGAAATGAGACAAGCAAGCAAAAGCGAGCAAGAAAACAATTCAGTTGCCTTTACCAGTAATTATAGAGCTACTAGTTATCGTGAAAGAGGTAGCTGTAGAGGAAGAGGTAACTATCATGGAAGAGGCAGCTTTCATAAATATATAAATATATCCCAATCCAATTTGATATCTATTCTGTATTCAACATTCTGTACAAAAGTTCAGTATTGTATCTAGCTTCTCGAATGCTTTGCAAATAAAATAAATGTTTTTAAAAACACAAACCCGTGTTTGCGAAACATAACTGGCGCAGTCGGTAGGATAAGCACAGTTTTTCGAAGGAACCACGGCATCGTGTCCGGTCCAACGCGAAAACGTAGATATCAATCTTTTGGTGCTTTGAAAAAAAAACTTTCCGTTCGTACTTCGAAAAGTTATTGAATTCAGCTGAGAAGACGATCAGAAAGGGGCAGACAACGAGTAGCAGAGCGAGCAGAATCACCACCAGGAGGAAGAAAAGAATATAGGGGTAAGCCAAGTATTCCTGTTCATTTTTCCTCAAAACCCTTCCCTGAATAGGAAAATTAGAATTAAGAAAAGGAAACAAACGCAAAGAAACAAAACAGAGATCAAAGAGAAAATATATGAGCGAAAATCAATCTGAAGTAGAAGATTTGATTAATAGTTTATTCCAGTCGCTGAATATTACTGAAACTGAAGACTTGCTTACTGAATCAGTAACCATGCCTCCAACTCAGGAAAGCACGAATTTGACTATGTTGAAAATGTACGTTGACATAATTCCAAATTATGATGGCAATTCAAATATTTTAACTAGTTTCATATCTGCCTATGATTTTCTTTTCCAAACATATGAAGCTAATAACGATCCAATTCTGAAAAGCTATTTGATCAGAGTCGTACAGACGAAACTGATTAATAGAGCCCGATTATTGGTAGGTTGCCGTACCGAATTAACGGAATGGGACCAAATCAAATCAGCTCTCCAACAATGTTTTGGTGATAAAAGAAATCTTGTTTGTCTTGAACAAGATCTATTCACAGCAAGACCATTGAAAAATGAGAATTCACTCGAATTCGCTAGACGACTTCAAGTCCTTCGTAGCGTATTGGCACAAAAAATCAATGCTCAATTAGAAACAACTATGAACGCTGCTACGAAAGTCATATATCTAACACAATATGATGAAATTTGTTTACGAACTTTTATGAGAGGTTTGCCAGGACATTTACAGAGTATAATCAGATTGAAAAATCCAAAATCACTCGAAGAAGCTATGACATTCATTGTAGAAGAGGAGAACTTTTAATATTCTCAAAATCTATTTCGATTACCT
This sequence comes from Gastrophysa polygoni, assembly GCA_963576655.1. Taxonomy (NCBI): domain Eukaryota; kingdom Metazoa; phylum Arthropoda; class Insecta; order Coleoptera; family Chrysomelidae; genus Gastrophysa; species Gastrophysa polygoni. Next base: position 22,195,796 of record OY755085.1, on the reverse strand, counting down.
GTAAACTACCAACAAAAACCTATGACATCAAAACCAATGCAGAATTTTCAAAACATGAGACCAATTCAGAATAATCCAAATTTCCGACCTAATAATAATTATCAATTCCAACAAGGTAATAATCGAAATAACTTTCAGTTCGAACACCAGTCATACCCTCAAATGCAAAGTGGGCCATCAAACTCACAACAATCATTTTCAGGAAATCCATCTTTTCCTAGACAACCAATAAATATACAATCACGTCCTGTACATCGTAATTATCCCACGAACAAACAAGTTTTCGGTCCACCGAAAAATGTATTCAAACCTACAGGGCAAGTCACAAACAATTCACCAGTACCTATGTCTACAAGTACTAGGAATACATTTCCCAGACCAATAATGTACCCACAAAATAATCAGAATTATTTTAAGGCTACCGGTCCTCGTGATTTCATTTCACAAGAAGTGAATCAAATCGAAGAAAACACTCAAACCAATCAATCTCCCGAAATAACTGATATAATCGATTTGACAGAAAAAACAAGTGAATACGATTCACAGTATTTTTTCAATGAATCTGAATTCATTTCTGACGAAGACCAAAATCAAGATCAATCTGAAAGTTATCCTGAAAATTTTCATCAGGATGGCCAAACCAATCAAACGACATAACATCTGAAATGTACACCGAGACGAATAACACATTACCATACATCGAAATCAGCAATCCACCAATGAAATTACTAATCGATACTGGATGTTTCAATTCTATGATACGACCAAGAATTGCCGAAAAGTATTTTCCTCAATCAATTTATCACAGCACCTCGACTTTAAGGACAGGTGTAGGACAAAAAGAAATTAGATTTAAAGCTGATATACCTGCATTTCAAGAATTCAAAACAGATCATATAATAAAATTTATTTTATTTGATTTTCATTCATTCTTCGATGGAATAATAGGCCTCAAAGAACTACAAACAATGAATCTCACGATTGATTTAACTAATAACTATTTGGTGAATAACGAAATCAAAATTCCAATTTTATATCAAAGACCAGTAAAACAAACTTATAATATTTTTGTAAATGCTTACGAAGTAGCCTCACTTCGCATTCCAGTGTCTGAATACGAAGGAGACGTTATAATCCCGGAATGTCAATTAGGAAATGTGTATTTTCCAGAAACATTAACAACATCTAAAGGCGGATTCGCGAAAACTGAAATTTATAATCATACAGGTGAACCAATAACAATATCTTTTGAAGAACCAGTATATGTTAAAAAATTTCCAGATTCTCATAAGGAAAATTTCAATTTCTTTCATTTCGAAAGTTTCCTTCCGAAATCCAACTTGATTAAAAATTATAATATACCTAAAAATATCCGCAGTGAACATCTAAATTCAGAAGGGAAAGATGCGCTTGTGAAACTTTGTAATGAATTTTCAGATATTTTTCATCGAGAAAATGATAAATTATCATTTACTAACAAAATCAAACACGAAATTAAAACCACGGACGAGATACCAATACACACAAGATCGTATAGGTACCCTTTCGTACATAAACAAGAAGTCCAAAAACAAATAAACAAAATGTTAGAAGACGGTATTATTAAACCTAGTCAAAGTCCTTGGAGTAGTCCCATTTGGATTGTTCCTAAAAAACTTGATGCCAGTGGAGAACAGAAATGGCGTATTGTTGTTGATTACCGTAAGGTGAACGAAAAAACAATAGACGATCGTTACCCTCTCCCTAACATAACAGATATTCTCGACAAATTAGGTAGATTCCAGTATTTTTCGACACTTGACCTTGCGTCAGGTTTTCATCAAATTGAGATGGAAGATAAATCAATTGAAAAAACTGCATTTAATGTCGAAAATGGACATTTTGAATATACACGCATGCCTTTTGGTCTTAAAAATGCACCCGCAACTTTCCAACGTGTAATGGACAATGTTCTACGTGATTTACAAGGAAAAGTATGTCTAGTCTACATGGACGACATAATCATTTTTTCGTCAAGTCTTACAGAACATATTTCAAACTTGAAATTAGTATTTGAAAAACTACGCGAATCACGGTTGAAAATTCAGTTAGATAAATCAGAGTTTCTCAGAAAAGAGGTAGAATTTCTTGGACATGTTATAACATCTGAAGGCGTGAAACCGAATGCTAAAAAGATCGAAGCAATCAAGAAGTTTCCCATACCGAAAACTGCGAAGGAAATCAAGTCTTTCCTTGGTCTCCTAGGCTATTATAGACGATTCATAAAAAACTTCGCCAAATTGACTAAACCATTCACAAAATGTCTGAAAAAAGGTGAAAAAATCGAACATACCTTAGAATTTCTCGAAACATTTGAATTATGCAAAAAGATCCTTTGTAACGACCCCATACTTCAATTTCCTGATTTTGAAAAACCATTTGTTCTAACAACAGATGCCTCAAATGTAGCCGTTGTGCAATTTTGAGTCAAGGTAAAATTGGAAACGATTTACCTATTGCATATGCATCCCGAACTCTTAATCCTGCAGAAACAAATTACAGTACAATTGAGAAAGAACTTCTAGCAATTGTGTGGGCAACGAAATACTTTAGACCTTATTTATTTGGACGAAAATTCAAAATTGTAACTGATCATAAGCCTCTTCAATGGCTATTCAACTTGAAAGAACCAAACTCACGTTTAGTTAGATGGAGACTCAAGTTAGAAGAGTATGACTACGAAATTCAATATAAAAAAAGGCACCAAAATTGTAATGCCGATGCCCTATCTAGAGTAGAAATCTATGCAATCGAAGATGAATCAGTAATAGGTAATCCTGGAGATATCGACAAAGAAATCGAACAATATCTACAAAATAACCAACCTGAAAATGTATCGATAGATGATCTTGAACTCGAGTTATTATTTAACCCTGTTAATCAAACTACAACACCTGAGGAAAGAACACCTCATATAAATATCATATCAGACATCCAAATCGTACCAGAAAACACTGATGAAACAGTTCATTCATCGGCGGAAAACCCGATTTTAGACATACCAATAACCGAACATTGTATTAATATATATACAAATCAGATTATTTTTAATCAAAAAGAATCTGCTGTTTATCATGTTATACGCAGTCGACCATTCGAGAATGGTCGGAGACAAGAAGCCTATTTATCGAAAAATCTTGAAGAAGAAATATTTAAATTCTTCAAAGATCATGTAGATCCGAAAAAACTTTATTGTATGTATGTCCAACAATCTGACATAGATTTATTAACTCACATCAGTAATATATTGCCAAAATACTTCCGAAATCATTCGTACAAGTTGTTAATATCAAAACACCTAGTCAAAGTTATCCCTGATAAAATCAGACAGAAAGAAATAATATCATGCCACCACGGAAAAACCATTCATCGCGGTATAAATGAGACATTACTAGCACTCAAAAAGCTCTATTATTGGCCGTGCATGCAAAAAGAAATAACAGAATATATAAACAATTGTGACATTTGTCAGGAAGCAAAATATAACAGACATCCCCCAAAAATTAAATTTTCTAACAGCTACACCAAAACAACCCTTAGAAGCCATTCATATGGATACATTCCAAATTGCGAACACAAAATTTCTCACAATAATTGATGTTTTTTTCAAGATATGCCCAAGCATATGTTCTTGAACCTATTTGTACATCATTTACAATTTATGATAACTTGATAATATTCATTAGTCATCATGGAATTCCCCAATCAATAACGTGCGACAATGGCACAGAGTTCAAAAACACCCTGTTGATGGATTTTTGTAAACTACATAATATCAATTTACATTTTACCACACCCGGTAATTCAAATAGTAACAGTCCAGTAGAAAGACTGCATTCAACATTAATCGAATTGTTTCGAATACTCAAAACAACAGATTCAAAGTCTACTACTAAACAGTTAATGCAATTTGCGATACTCGGTTACAATTCATCCATTCATAGCGTGACAAAACAAAAACCTTTTGATCTTATCAATGGTCTCGATGCGATAGACCCATTTGATCTCACTGAAGAAACATTTATGAATCAATTCGTAATTGACCGTAAGGAAAAACTCAAGAATGTATTCGAAAAAATTCACGAAACATCTCTCAGTCGGAAAACTCGATTCAATGAAAAACAGAACAAATCGCGTGATGAACCCCCTGTATTTCAAGCCGGTTCGAAAGCTTTTGTAAAAGACAAAGGTGCTTCGCGTAATAAAACTAAAAAACGACATATAAAGACATCTGCCAAAGAAGACTTAGGAACAAAAATAAAAACCCACAAGAACAAAATACACCATAAGTCACAACTTAAGAAACCTAAAACTTTTTCTTCTCTACAGGAAAATGTACCTGATGAGGAAATTCCTTCTTGTAGTCATTCTCCTGAAGACGATCAAGATAACAACCAGTGAAGATGTCGTTATTACACAAATAAATAACCCAATACTCCCTTTTCGACTAGGAAGTACGAAAGTGATTGAAACTGAACATACATTCATTGACTATATAGAGATACCTCGTATAATCAAACAATGTGAAAATATTGAATATTTTTACGATAGAGTAGAATTCATGCTTAATAGTTCGCATTCTGATAAACCTGTATTTGCACATTATAACGTGCTTACGGATTCATTATCACATGCTAAATATCTCATTTTTGAAGCTAGAAATAAGATAGACAATATTACTCCACATATTCGTTCGAAACGAGCTTTACTAAACATTGTTGGTAAAGAATCGAAATGGCTTTTCGGAACACTCGATTCAGATGACGAAGAAAAGTATGATAAGGCCAAAATGGCATTAGAAAATGACCAAAGTGTTATGTCAAAGGGAATGAAAATGCAGATATCTTTAACAAAAAAATTGATACATAATTATAACATGACGATAACTTTACTTGATACAAATCAAAAGTTGATCAAAAGACGTCTCGAATATTTTCAACAAAATGTCAATAAAAGTCTTGATGATATTTCAGCTTATTTGAGAGCACATAATACTATAGATCAAATTATTTTGAATTCTCAAAACTTGATCACGTTTCTAGATAATCTTGAAGATGCTCTGATATTCGCAAAATTGAATACTTTGCATAGTGCAGTTATTCCAGCACCTCAATTATATGAGATGATAAATTATTTGTCTACCTTATATGGAAAACAAAGAATTTCACAGTTCAAACATTTTCTTTCATATTACCAGTTAACTGGATCTCAAGTAACATTTTTAGAAAATAAAATAGTTTTTGCTATACATATACCGATATTCATTGAAGAATCCTTTGAAATATATCAATTATTTCCCGTACCAATTGATCAGTCGATAATCATTCCCGACCGACCTTTCCTTGTACTTGGTACGACCCGACAACAATATGAAGACGAAGCCTGTCCAATCATCGAAGACATCCGAATTTGTCAAAATCATCTGAGCCCTCTATACAACAACTGTATAAGCACCCTCATCAAGGAAGCCGAAGATAAGAATTGCCAAGTTGTGGAGATCAACTTAGTTAACCCTATCATCGAGTCTATCACTAGTAGACACGTTTTAGCCGTTCCTACCAATCACCCATTGAAGTTACACAAACTCTGCTATAAAAATGAGTTTGTCATCATTGTAAAACCGATCCTTATAAATATTCCATATAATTGTGGAATCAGTATTGGAGATTCACAATTTTGGAACAAAGAAGAAATCCTTAGAGTTGAACCAGTCAATTTACCAGATATACAAATCGCCAAGTTCAATACAAAGTATCTCGGAGATAATCAAATCCACCTGAATTCAATCGACCTAGGTACAATTCACAAACTTCAAGAAGAAGCCGATCAGCAACTACGTATTGAAGGAATTGGATCAATCCATCCTTTGACTTGGAGTTTTGGCAGTATCTTCATCACCATCATGATGATAGCCCTCGTCGCATTCATCACCTGGAGAATATATAAAAGAAAAAACAAGAAACCAGAAGAGGACCCCGAGGAAGCGACACATGAAAACATCCAACTTTCATCCCTGTTGTTTTCATCTTAAGAAGGGAGGAGTTATGTATAGATAACCGCCAACCAAGCTGTAGACAACAATAGGCAACTGTCTATTGGAATCGCCGAAGTCAGCAAAGTGAAGTTATAAATATATCCCAATCCAATTTGATATCTATTCTGTATTCAACATTCTGTACAAAAGTTCAGTATTGTATCTAGCTTCTCGAATGCTTTTCAAATAAAATAAATGTTTTTAAAAACACAAACCCGTGTTTGCGAAACATAACTTGCACGAAGTAGCTATCATGGTCAAGATAGAGGTGGTCAGTCTATGTCAATATTTCCTTACAAATGTTACAAATGTGGCAAACCAGGACATAAACGTAATGCGTGTAGAGAAAGCTCATATGTAGCAGACTGTGAGAAAACTGATACTGAGGTCTCTGAAGAAATTGCATTTATTGCTGATGCAACTGAACTGCCCTTAGCAACAACTTGTGAAAGTGGTTTTTCTAGTATTGACACACCACTCTATCTGCCACTGATAGAGATAATATGTTGTTATTCATTGTTGACTCCGGGGCAACAAACCACTTGGTGAACAAACAAGCTAGTGCCTATTTAACTGAAATACAGTCAGTAAATTATACCATTAATGTTGCTAAGAAGGGCTCCGCAATCAAAGTTTTCAAGAGTGGAAATTTACATGTAGAAGAAAATGAGAGTGGAAGAAAATTCAAGCTGAAAAATGTACTTCAAAGTGATGACTTGGAATATAATCTATTATCAGTAAAAAGATTTGAAAATGAAGGCTTCAAGATTATATTTGAGAATGGGAAAGTGAAAATATGTACAAAGGACAATAACATGACATTTTTGGAAGGCGTTTTGAGAGGAAATTTGTATGTTATATTTCTCAGAGCTAGATTTTTCAGTGCGAATGTTGTTGATGATCAGGAATTAATGCATAGAAGAATGGGACATTCATCCAAGTATCCATCAAAAACCATATGTGAAATCTTTCTGAAGGGGAAACAGACTCGATCTATGTTCAAGTCTCTACCTGAAGAAAGGAAAGCGAAGAGGGTACTGGAAATTGTTTCATCTGATGTTGCAGGTCCCACTACACCCCCAACTCGTGATAATATGAGGTATTATGTTAGTTTTATAGATCATTATACACATTTTGTCCATGTATATCTTATGAAAAAGAAATCTGAAGTTATTGAAAAATTTAAAGAGTATGAAGCACTGGTTGGTGCGAAATTAAATTCGAAAAAATCTAGAATACGCTGCGATAATGGGGGAGAGTACAGTTCTGAAGAATTAAAAAAATTCTGTAAGAAAAGAGGAATACAAATTGAATATACAATACCAAGGAATCCTGAACAGAATGGAGTTTCCGAAAGATTTGATAGAACTATCATGGAAAAATCTCGTTGTATGATTTTTGATTCAAAGCTTGATAAAAGTTTTTGGGGAGATGCATTATTGGCAGCTGTTTATTTATATAATCGAATCGAATCAAGGTCTATACATAAAAATACTACACCAGAAAAATTGTGGTATGGATATGAACCTGATTTCAACAAAATAAAAGTTTTTGGCTGTATATCATATGTACATGTACCAAAAGAGAATCGTATTGGAAAATTAGACTCTAGATCAAGGAAAATGATTTTCATTGGTTACTGTAATTTTTGATGAAAACAAAAATGTCTTATAATGGGTTTTTCAATTGGGACGGGTCGATTTTGGCAGCCTGTGGCGACCATGTTATTTTGGCGGCGTCTGTCTAACCTGTTGTTTATTATTCAGTGACTGATGCCAAATCACCATGACAAGTTACACGATTGAGCAGCACGTGCAAATGATAAAATTTTATTATCAGAATGAGTGTTCGTCAGTGCAAACGTTACGCGCGTTGCGCCCATTTTATGGAAGACGCGGTGGCCCTTCAAAGTCGACTCTCCAACGTTTGGTGGCCAAATTCGAAACGACCGGTTCGGTAAACAATCAGCCAACACCCGTACGTCAAAAGAACGCTAGATCGGTCGAGAACATCGCCGCTGTCCGTGAAAGTGTGCAGGAGAACCCGAGGCAGTCAATTCCTCGCCGTTCACAAGAACTCGGCCTTTCGCAGACTTCAACTTGGCGAATTTTGCGTCGGGACTTGGGCCTACACCCGTACAAGATCCAACTGACCCAGGAGCTTAAAGTTAATGATCATAGACAACGCCGTTTGTTTGCTGACTGGGCTTCGGAGCGTTTGGAAGAGGACCCCAATTTTGGCCGAAAAATCATCTTTAGCGACGAGGCGCATTTTTTGATGAATGGCTATGTTAACAAGCAGAATTGCCGAATATGGGACAACTCCAACCCACACGAGGTTCACCAGGTAGCAATGCATCCACAAAAAGTAACTGTTTGGTGCGGATTTTGGGCCGGCGGCGTCATTGGTCCGTACTTTTTTGAAAATGACGTTGGTGAGGCTATCACCGTCAACGGCGAGCGCTACAGAACGATGATAACGGATTTCGTTTGGCCCAAATTAAATGACATGGACGTGGACGATATGTGGTTCCAGCAGGACGGCGCTACGTGCCACACAGCGGACGCCACGATGGACATTCTGCATGAACGATTTGAGGGTATGGTTATCTCTCGCAGAGGTGACGTGAATTGGCCACCAAGATCGTGCGATTTGACCCCACTAGACTTTTTCTTGTGGGGTTTTCTGAAGTCGCAGGTCTATGCCAATAAGCCGCAATCGACCGATGCCCTTAAAGTCAACATAGCCCAGGCCATCGCTCAAATTCAGCCGGATCTATGCGGCAGAGTCATTGAAAATTGGACCACTCGGATCCGTGTCACCGTGAGAAGCCGCGGCGGACATTTGAACGATGTTATATTCCACACATAATGGCATACATGGGCCTTTCAAATAAAAAAAGAATTTCGTTAATACCTCACACACAGCTTGTTTTATTCCATTTTAACATCGACCCGCCCTTATTGAAAAGCCCTTTATAAAGAAATCGAATCAATTAGAACTATAGAGGAAGTAGAAAATGAAAAAGATAAAGTGGAAGATGTAGAGGAGAAAGATGACTCTAATTCTGGGAAGTCTGATGATGAAGAGCCTGAAACTTTCACTCGTAGAAGTGAAAGAAATAGGAGAGTACCAAGGCATCTACTAGATTATGATATAAACAGTGATATGGAACTAATGGCCGCTTTGTCAGCTGGTCATTTGCCTCAAGAAATTCCAAAAAGTTATAATGAAGCCATAAACATGCAAAACGGCTGGGAACTTGCTATTCATGAGGAACTACAATCACTGGAACAGAACAAAACCTGGAAAATGGTTTTTCTAACCCCAGATGTGACCATTATTGACTCCAAGTGGGTGTTTTGTGAGAAGATGGTAGATGGGAAACTGAAGAAGCCAGAGGCTATCAACAACCATCATTAGAAGAGGAAGTATATGCACCTGTAGCCAGGATGGTGACACTTCGAGTGTTACTTGCCCTAGCAGTAGAGAAAGATCTAACTATTCACCATCTAGATGTTAGATCAGCATTTCTAAAAAGTAACCTAAATGAGGTAGTATATATGCATCCACCAGATGGCTTTTTAAGATACACATCAGGACAGGTATGTGAATTGAAAAAGACACTTTACGGGCTTAGACAGAGTCCTAAATGTTGGAATGATTACATAAATGACTATCTGTTGAAAATGAACTTTGTTCGTTCAAAAGCTGATCCATGTCTTTATTATACAGAATGTATATGTTTACTTATTTGGGTAGATGATATAATTATTTTGTCAAGGTCAGTTGATGAAGTGAATCAAATAAAAACTCAGCTTTCAATGAAATTAGAAATCAGAGATTTGAGCAACAGAAATGGCCGAATAAGGTTTTCAGGAATTGAAATAGAACAACAAAATAATTGTATCACAATTTGCTAAAAAAATCTTATTTCAAAAGTTTCGAAACATTTCAATATGACCAATTGTAAGACGACAAAAGTACCTATACAAGTTAATTTGAATTTGAAAAAAGGGGATTCTAATACAAATTTCAAAGTTCCTTATAAAGAACTAATTGGCAGTCTCATGTATTTGATGTTAGATACAAGGCCTGACCTATGTTACGCAGTGTGTTATTTTAGTAGATATCAAAATTGTTTTGAAATCAATCATTGGAATTATTTAAAAAATGTTCTTGAATATCTTAAAGGTAGTGAAAACCTAGGCTTAACTTATCATAAGAATTCTGATCCTAAGATAAACATATATGCTTATGTAGACTCAGATTATGCTGGCGATTGCAATGATAGGAAAAGTACAACTGGATTTCTTTTGAAAGTGAATGCCAATACTGTATTTTGGAATTCAAGAAAACAGAATGTTGTTGCTTTATCGAGCTGTGAAGCAGAGTATGTAACCTTAGCTTCTTGCACAACTGAGTGTTTATTTTTAGGACAGTTACTGACAGACTTGATCAATAAAAATGTATATCCTATTAAAATATATGAGGATAATCAATCTACAATAAAAATCGCATATACTTATGAAACAAAGAGATCAAAGCATATTGATGTTAAATTTCATTTTATAAAGATTTGGTCAAAATGAAGAGAATTGAAATTGAAATATATTCCTACTAGTGAACAGATTGATGATATTTTTACTAAGGCTTTGAATGTCAACAAATTTTCTTCATTTCGCAAATCTCTCAATATGAATTAAATTATAAGGTATATTTTGGATTGTGGGTATATTTGATTATTAGGTATTAGGTTATTTCGTTTCATTTCATGTAACTTGTTCGAAATGTATATATTGAAGATGATTTATTTTATTATTTTTGTATAGTGCAATCTAATGTAGAATTGAGGGGGGATGTTGTGTTTTGTGGTGCCTATGATGCATTTCCACATTCTATGCAAGACTGTCATAAGTGTCATTTTGTAATCTGTCACATCATATGTCACTATCGAAGTTAAAAAATAGAAGGTTAAGGTTGTTGCACATGAATTCTCCACGTGTAAAGATTGTAGTAAAGAAAGGAAAGATTAGAATAAAAATACATTTATTGAAAGGTCATCGTAAGACATCTTTATTCATAAAGCCAAGTCCAGATATCTCAAAAGTAAGTTGAAAGTTGGTATCAGTGAATTACCAGTTGGTAGAATTCAATGGTTGGCAATGCGGAATCTTGGTTGACGGTACTATCAGTCTGTTGGTAGTATTGGATGACCAGTGGTAGTCAGTTGGTAACAATGATTTGTCAATCATCAACAATCAACAACACATTATGACATTTGACAACTTGTAATATGATAATGTACCTTTGTTTCAAAGATGAATAATATTCATATACCAATCGGTAACTATGTATCAATCATAAGACTTCTGTCTTATGTGCCTCTTGGGGCCCCCTTCCAATATGTATACATACCCAAAGTTCACATGCGAGTAAACAAACCCAAATCTGAAAACAGCATTTCAGTGCTACTGAGCATGGAGTGTCAATGCGATAATATTGAAGTGCAAGCCAATAAGAAAATGTTAGTACAATGAAAAATATGTCTGCAAGCGAAATAGTAGAAATGAAGCAGGCACCAAGTCTGTGTGAAATAGGAAAAAGACTTATGCTATGGCTTATCTGTTATCTAGAAGTCAGAAAGAATTCAGCAAGCCATGAACGCTCCCAAACTGGTAAGTACAATTTCACGTTCGTTCGTCCAAACTGAGTATGTCATGCTTTTCATCTCTTTCAGGATATCAGTCACATTCAGAACCAGTCTCAGGAATCTGTTTGTACAGGACAGCAGTGTACGATAGTGAGGGCTTCTGAAGGTTGTAAATAACCAAGTAGAGAGCGTAGAGCCTAAAACTCACTATCCAATATGGAACCGAAACTAAAAAGGCCTGAAAAAATCATTCAGTATGTGACCTAACTTTTCGTGTACTCGTAACAATGAACATGGTTCGAACTCTGAGATAATAAGAGTTCAATGGGATTACTATACCTTGGATGTAGTGTGGCCTAGTGTATTCACTCGAAGGAGAGATTGTATCTTGAAAAATGCAAATGTATGATCTCCAATTGAGGTGTAGTTGTACAGTGAGACACAGACTACGATTATTCACTAAATTCAAGATGTACATAAAAATCCGTGAAATTTACGATGGCTGTATTCCAAACCACATGGAAAAGAAAAAACGAAGCCTTTTTTTTCCTAATCATCTCCCTCCAAAATACCTTGACATTGATGTGATGTTCCTTGGTGATTTGTGCCTCTGGCACTATTGAAAGTTGTGGTTACCTGTGGATCCATACAATCATTTGATTGGTTGGAAAACGGGTTATGGTTTGAACCATTTGAAACCATGGTTCATTGCAGAAATGGGAAATGACTGAACAGATATCAAAAATAGTTGCTGGGCATGTAGAATCACTGAAGAATAGTATTTATGGTTGTGGTTCATACTACTGGATACCAGAGTGTGAACATCATGAGAAAATGTATGTTCATACAAGGTCAACATCTAGCGGGTTATGTTGTTGACTGACAACAGATGATAATGGTTCCATCAAAGGTGATAACACATCAACTCAGTAACAAACTACTGGGAGCTATCAAAACCAAAAATGAGTGATTTCATCGAAGTAGAGGAACCAAGATAGAAGTTGCTACTATTGAACAATACAACAGTAGGTCCTGGTAAAAATGGTGCTGCATTTCCTGGAGGTGGATTTAAAATAGAGGTGAGTCTCTCAACTTTATTTACAACAACCACTTTACTGTCCATTTTTGTTTCAGACCCATATCTACAAATTCAAGAGAGAATTATTTTTTGAGTGACTTTCGAATACTACTTTGTATTGTACATATTATCGAATAAAGTGAGTGAAATTAATTGTGCTTATTTCTGCTGATGAATCGATAGAAAAATGGGATTTGGCAAATCTGACATGTAACAACACCACCCTTACCAGGAGAAAGTTTCGTAGAAACTTTTAGGGATGAAGATCTAATAAAATGAAAATTATCGAAAAAAAGGAGAAAAAAACATAATCTACCTAGCACATTGGAGTAGCGTTAGACCACAAAACAAAGATTTCGGCGAACATATTCTTCATGAATCATCGGGCGGGTGTGCTTTCAAGTCCTTCGCGTTCCAAATCCCGACCGATTTTCCGTTCTCGCTTTGCTTTCTAACTGGTACGGCCATGGAGACAATATCTTGACAATTTTGAATGGTCCTGTGAATTTAGATGCTAATTTTGACGTAAAGTTTTTTGTAGCGTCTGACAATGCATAATTCCGCTTTCAAACGAATTGATTTAATTTAAATCTCTCATTGCGGTGACGTAAATTGTAGGGTACTTTACTTTTCTCATAAGCTTCACTTAGTCGTTTCTGATTATCTGAGAACAGCTCGTTCAGGGCCTCGGCTTTTTAGATAGATCCTTTGTTGGTCGAATCATCGGTATTTTCTCATGATTCAAAATAACCTCACGTCCAAAATTAACTAGATTAGGTGTAACATGAGTAACTACATGTTTCGCGGAACGAATTGCAAACGCGACCTTTGCCGAATACTTATCCCAGTGTCTCTGATCTTCTGACACATATGCTGTTAGCATTGTTTTTATCACTCTGTGTACCCGTTCGACGGGATTTGCCTGTGGGTGATAATTTGCTGTGAACGCGATATGAATCTGATATCGAGACATCAAATCTTTGAACAAAGTACTACGAAATTGAGCCCCATAATCGATAATAATTCTTGTCGGAGCGCCGTAAACCAAAATAACTTGGTCTTCAATTATCTTCACAATACTAGAAGCGGTTGCTGTACATAGCGGGTATAATAGAATGAATTTACTGAAACAATCCATCACTGAAAGGATATAATTATGTCCAGATGTTGATCGCGGTAGAGGTACAACCAAGTCAGCACTAACCAATTCCCATGGTCTTGAGGTCATTACCTGAGATGATAACATTCGTCCCCAGGGTGGTTTCTGTTATGGCTTCGTGCGAATACAAGTGGAACACCTACGAATATATCTTGCCACGTCGGCTCTTAACTTGGGCCAGTAAAACCTAGTTAATATTCTACCAACTTCTACGTTTTTGTGACACCTAAATGGCCGCATGTCGGTGGGTCATGATGTTCCTTTATCACATCGGACCGCTTCTCTCGAGGAACAACTACCCGCCATTCGCTTTCTGAGGATAGGGCAGGATGAACGACTTTTGTTTTTCGGTAGAGTTCACTGTTTTCAATCATCCACAGGGGATATTTCCGTGGACATCGTGTCACTCTCTCACACATTGCTTTATACCAAGTATCAACGACTGGATCAGTCAAGTCTGGAACACAATTTACGAGGTCGATAGGAACAACAGCGCGGGATAATGCATCGGGGATTAAATGATCTTTTCCCTTTCGATGCACGACCTCAAAGTCATACTGCTGCAATCGCAGCGCCCAGCGGGCTATCCTTCCCATAGGGTCCTTTATATTGAAGAGCCACTTTAGGCTGTAGTGATCCGTGATCACAACAAACTTTGTTGCTTCCAGGTATGGTCTGAGTTTTTCCACTGCGAATATAACAGCGAGACACTCTTTCTCCGTGGTGGAGTATTTGCGTTCGTTATTTGTGAGAGAACGACTCAGATAACTAACCACCTTTTCTTCGCCATTTTGGTGCTGTAAGAGAATGGCTCAAAGTCCATAGTCGGATGCATCTGTCTCGACAATAAAAGGGATGTTGAAATCAGGACAGGCTAAAATAGGTGCCGATATGAGGTGTTGCTCAACCTTAGTAAGAGCTTCCTCGCACTCATCATCCCAAGCAAATGTCCTGTTCTTCTGCGTGAGCTGGGCCAGGGGGGAAACTAAGGACGATACCACGACGCTAATCCCACAATCCTTCTGACTTCAGAAACATTCTTGGGCGTAGGTATGTTTAAAATGGCCTCGATCTTTCAAGGATCCACAGACAAACCACCTTCGTTGATTACATACCCCAAGTATCGATGTTCTGAACGACAGAACAAACATTTGTCGCGATTCAAACTGAGACTTGCAACTTTGAGAGGAGTTAAGATTCAGTACCTCCAAAGACGACGTACAAATGATAACATCGTCTAAATATACAAATGTTTACCCCTTTGAATCATCGCCAATCACTCTATCCATCAGCCTCTGCCATGTAGCTGGTGATGAATGCAAGCCAAACGGCATTCGCTTAAACTGAAAAAGTCCTCGATTTGGAACGGTGGAGGCTGTCAGTGGTCTGGACTCTAGTGCGACAGGAATTTGCCAGTAAGCTTATTTCATGTCTAAGGTCGTAAGATATTTGGCATCACGTACCTTATATAAGATAGCACTTACGTAGGGAATCGGATAGGTATCGGGTGTACTAACTGCATTGAGTCGCTTATAATTCACACGAAACTGCCACCTCACCATTACAATAGGTACCAAGGTGAGGTCGAAGGTTCTACGATATCTTAGCCAACATGTCGTCTAATTCCGTGTTGACGATTTTCTGGAGAGTTGGAGAAATGGGGTAATACCG
Organism: Gastrophysa polygoni; assembly: GCA_963576655.1. NCBI lineage: Eukaryota > Metazoa > Arthropoda > Insecta > Coleoptera > Chrysomelidae > Gastrophysa > Gastrophysa polygoni. The sequence continues at coordinate 22,180,162 of OY755085.1, read as the reverse complement.
TTGTTTTATAGGAGGGGAAGTGGTGCGAATGACATGTTCAACAAGGTGAGTTCGACCTAACTTATCGCCCATGGCCGTAAAAGCTTCATCTATAACTTTATTCATCGACATCCGTTGCTCGTTGGTTAGTGTATCGATATCTTGAATTCCTGCTATGTCGATCGATTCAATGTTTTCGGTATTTCGAAAGCTCCACTCTCCTGCATACATATCTGGTATAATTCCCATCTGAATCCAGAAGTCAATTCCTAGAATGAGGCGATGAGGTATATCTGGAACAACAACGACTTTAATGATCCTAATTCGATTTTGTAATTGTATGGGTAAGGCAACCGAACCTATACTTTTGCACACCTGTCCATTAGCAACCGTGCAATTTCGTTCTTCAGAAGTGTCTAACTTTATAAAATTTCGTAAGATATTCCATCCTGGGCCGCCTAAGACAGTCCTCATTGCTCCAGAATCTAATAAGCCATCGAAAAATTTACCCAGAATAACAACTCTTAAATAAGGACGTCGATCACCTTTCGCTTGAGAAAGCACAAAATCTAATATAAGCTGGTTACTGGTTACTGGTTACCCGTTTCGGTTTGTTACATTTTCGGAACCTGTGTCCGGTAGAGTTATAATTCCAACATATTGGTGAGCCAATGACTTCGGCTACCTCAACCGAAGAACCTGTGGGACTATCATGAGACCCATGATTCGAATCAAAAAGTGAGGCTACACTCGGAGGTTTCCTGTAGGCTAAATCAGGTTCTACCAAATTCCTCGTACAAGTAGGTGGTGGACAAAATCTTTGAACACGCCATTCCGTTTCCTCAATTGACTTTGCAAAGTGTATCAATTCGCCCAACGATCGAAGTGTATGCAGTGATAATTGTTTTTGAATATGTGGTAACATATTGCGACGAATAATCTGTACACGCGATTCTCCATCAGGTATTACAGTAAGTTTTCGAAAAAGATTCTCCATCACGGAGACTCTCTCATGTGCTCCTTGAGTGCGATGACGTAGCTCCTCCCACAACGAATTTTCGTAATCGTGTGGTTGAAATGCGGCACGTAGCTTCTGAACAAGGTCATCCCAAGACAAAGTAACCCATTCGGTACCAAAGAAGTGCGTCCTTGGTGAATAGTTCAGGTGCAGATTGGAACAGACGGTGATTGGAAACACCTCGAGAACATCTTAATTCTTCCACCCTTCCCAAAAAGTTGGCGACACATCAAAATTATTCATTTCCGGGGGAGTTGAATGGGAACCCGCACCAAACGCCTTAGCCGGATTATTACCATTCCGATGATTTGCTTCATATGTTCTAGCAGGATTCTCATCGAATCGATGAGAATCTTCCTCAACCACGAAATCACGAGAGGAGATATTTTGTTGGTTACGCAATATGGACGAGTCATCGATTGATGAATTAGCCCTACAAGAAGTAAACGTCCTATCATCTACTTGGCCAAGACGATCATAAATTTTTGTGCGATGCTAGCCAAAAGTATATTTGTTCAGTGGTCAGTGTAATTTCCTCGTTTTGGTTTGACAATCCTATTAATAATAATATAAATATATTTATTTCCCTTCTGTAGTGATGTACATTTGTTCATAATGATATAGTATAGAGGAATAAATATAGTTAACCCATAAAAGGTTGCCCTCGAGCATGGGTATGGGGGTGGGTACATGGTGGAATTATAATAATAACTGTTAATGGAATAGGACGGGATTATTTAGGAAAAGAAAATTTTAACATGGGATTACTTATTTTGAATTCAATGATGATGATAGTAATAATAATAATACAAAGAATACATTAATTAGCAATTATTTACATAAAAAAAAATTAAATACATATAATTATACACATAGTATTAAATAATACAATATGAAATGAAATACAAACATATATACGCTACAATTTTGTCACTGTACAATGTTGTCACTGTATTCAGAAAATTGCCAATTTGTTTTCAGAAAGTTAACCTTAAAGTCAGGTCAAGAAGTTGATGGATTTTCAGTCTGTCTGTTTGTGTCATCCAATTCCTCAAGTGTCTTTTAAAGAGTAAAGTAGAGTTAATTTCTTTCAATTCTGGTGGTAAAGAATTATAAAGTTTTGGTCCCAAGTAAACATATGACCGCAGTAATGTATTTTTTTCAGGTTTTGGTACACATACTGAATTACTTCTGTGTCGAGTAGCATGAGTGTGGTTAATTGGTATTAATTCGTGTTTATTAGGGTGTTTTCTAGTTACTGTTTGGAAGAAATAGAGTTGCCTTATGTCCATAATTTTGGTATCCTCATGTATGTCCTCTGTGGGGTAGATATATGGTTTTTTATACATACATCTGATTGCCATTCGTTGAATAATTTCTAGCTGCGAAATATGATTTTTTGTTGTAGCTCCCCATGCAATTATCCCATAATTGAGGTGGGTTTCAAAGAGTGCATAGTATAGTATCCGTAAGTATTTAATATCGAATATTTTACAAAAATATCTCAGCTTGTACAGTACATATCTGGCTTTTTTCACGACATAATTGACATGGATGTCCCATTTTAAATTACTGTCAACATAAATACCTATATATTTTACACTTGTAGTTGATTTTATATTAAAATTGCCATTTCTAGTAGAAATGTTCCGGTTGTAATATTTGGGTAGGTACTTTGTGTATGAGGTGAACGGAACGTAAATAGTTTTATCAACATTAATGGAAAGCAGACGGCTGTCAAACCATTCCATAATAATTTTGAAATCAATTTCTGTGGAGGTTTTGAGTGCTTCCCAGGAGTCAGCTTTGTATATGATTGCGGTGTCGTCTGCAAAGCTAATTTTGTCTCCTTCTATCTGTAGTTTATGGAGATCGTTCAAATATATATTGAAAAGAATCGGGCCCAGGACAGTACCTTGAGGAACACCATACTTGATTGTTCTCTTTTCACTGATTTCATCACCTATTTTCACATTCTGATTTCTATTACTGAATCCAAGTCCTTCTAATATCTCTAGTAGTTGGGAGTGGCTGACAGTATCGAATGCTTTGGCGATGTCAACGAAAATGCATAGGACTGGAGACTTCTTATCAATATATTTGCTTATTTTTGATGTCAGATAATTTATTGGGTCTTGTGTTGATTTTCTTTCTCTGAAACCGAATTGCCTTTCTGATAATATGCTGTATTTACTGAGATATTTATCGATTCGCATTTTAAGTATTTTTTCAAAGATTTTCGCAATATTGGATATCAGAGATAATGGTCGAAAGTATGTTATTTGTCACGGTCTTTGACGAAGCAAGAGAGGGAATTCTCTACTACAGAGCGGGAATGCCTAGCTGTTCTCTGGAGTATCGAGAAACTCCGCCCCTATGTAGAAGGGACACATTTCACCGTAATAACAGACCACTGGTCTCTGTGTTGGCTTAATAATTTGAAAGACCCCACGGGTCGACTTGGTAGGTGGAGTTTGAAGCTGCAGCAGTATTCCTTTGACCTTGTGCATCGTAAAGGGAGAGAAAATGTCGAACCGGATATGTTATCTCGTTCAGTACCCGTTGTTGAAACCGTCGAATTGGGAGCTGTGTCTGTACTCAAAGATTTTGTTGTCGAGGATCGATAGTACTCCAAATTGGTTCAAGAGGTTCAGGATAATCCTTTGAAATTTCCTTTGAAATTCCTGGTTTGGATTTCTATGATGATTGGAAACTAGTGATTCCAAAGAATATGCGTACAGATATTCTGGTGAAGTGTCACGACGATCCTTGTGCAGGGCACCCAGGAGTATTCAAAACCTTCAAGCGTGTGTCTCAGCATTTTTATTGGCCTAAAATGAAGGCAGATATATCTTCTCATGTCAGGAAGTGTGGGACATGTTGCGAAAATAAGCCTGAGCAGCGAAAACCTGCTGGTTTGTTAGTGCCTCGTAAAGTGGTTGATAGGCCATTTCAGGCAGTATCTTGTGACTTGATTGGACCTCTTCCTAGGTCTACTCGTGGATTCAAGTTTATACTAGTAATAGTCGATAATTTTAGTAAATTTTCCTTGGTGATTCCTCTCCGAAATTCTACGTCGAAGTTAGTTTCTTCAGCTGTGGAAGACAACTTATTCCTGATGTTCGGTCCACCTCAATCCCTGATTTCCGACAATGGTAGTCAGCTACGTAGCAAAGAGTTTAAAGGTTTACTTGCTGCTCATGGTGTCAGACAGATTTTCACGGCCAATTATCATGCACAGGCGAATCCCACTGAACGCGTGAATAAAACTCTAGAGACTATGATTAGATGCTATGTGAATGAAAATCATAGAGAGTGGGATAAGAATCTGTCTAAAGTGGCATGTGCCATAAGGACTCAGGTACATGAGACTGTGGGGCGTACCCCCTATTTCATAGTTTTCGGTAGGGAATTTCCTATGAATTTAGAGATCGATGTTAAGGACCATTCTGGATATTTTGAAGTGGATCAGAAAGCTTTGGCATGTGATCGAAGTGCGCCTCTGCAGACACTTTATAAAGCCGTCAAAACCAGGTTGCAGAAAGCTGCAGAGAAAAATAAACATTATTACGATCTTCGACATCGAGATGTGCGATACGAAATAGGTGATAGGGTTTTTCGTAAAAACTTTGTACAGTCCGATGCATCAAAATATTACTCTTCCAAATTGGCAAATGAGTTCGTTGGTCCATTTGTTGTTTCCAATAAGATTTCGCCATGGATGTATGAGCTAAGAGATATGGATGGCAGGTTTCGTGGTAGCTGGCATGCCAAGGATTTGAAGCCTTGTTCAGATTGACTTCAATCGAAGCACCTTAGTAGTATTAGGTAATTATAATACATATTGGTCAGATCGACACAAGAATTTTTAGGGATCCCATGTTTTCTTTTCTTTTTTTTGTGAAATTTTCTATGAAAATTTCAAAGAGGTTAGGGTGGAATTTGTAACGTTCTGATTTTTCGTTACAACAATATTAGTTACCCAGGTAACAAAATTCCTTAAAACTTATCGTTCCACCTGTGGTGTCACAATCATTCACGATCTCCGTGCCGAGAGAACATCCTAGTGGATAAATCGATAACTGTTATCGGTCAACTCTGAATTGTACGTTGGGCTATCTTCTCGTTAATCTATCAGCATCAAGAACGCGCGCAACAGATGGCGTAGGCATTCACTTTTGAACAATAAATATAGTGATATTCATTATAATAACAATAGATAATTTTTTTTTCTCTCCCAAACAACTCGTTTTATTTCGCAAATTCTTGGTGAATTCGAGGATATTGAAATATTCCGGCCATTGTGATTTCGTTGGTTGAACAGTTAACGACATTTTCTGAAAAGTGATTTTTCAGCCACATAGTGGGATAACTTTGTCGGAACTGGTTACATTGTTTTTTTTTGTGTGTATTGTGGATTGCTACAAAAAGAACTAGCTTCTTAGGAAGGATTTGTTTTTAACCAAGCTGAAATTCCTACCGTAGGCCATTGAACACACTGTGTTCGCAGATTTTCATTTGTGGTGTGAAACGAACCCTCATCTAGAGGTAAGATTTGATTCAGCTTTCATAGTCGAAATATTCATTTAGGAATTAATAAATTCGATAGTGAAAAGGTGTATTTTGGTATCATGTCATTGAATTTTCTTATCTGCATTCGCTTTTCTTATGTTTTTTTTTTGTTTATGGATTTTTAGGGTTTTTATTCGGGGTTTTAAGTATAGAAACCTTTCTTGAAATTCCATCGGATACATGGGTGCTATTGAAGCGTTGTACTGAATGCTGAAAAATGGGCTGAACTATACAAACCTTCACATTGGTTGTCAACTAGATAGATCCATGAGCCGCTGTACCACTGGGTGACGGAAATACACCACAGTCTTAGGCAATCTTCCGCAAACTTCGTTGGATTTTGAATCTTGGGTGGATCCCCAAGATAGACAGATAAGCCGTAGCATAAGAACTTTCATTTGGAATTTTCGTGATTTGTGTATTAGATTTTGCATAGAGCTCTTCAGGCACTATCATTATTTTTCCATTGGGCAAAGGTATAATGCTCTTTCAGGTATATAAGATATTTTACTTGAGGAAAAATCGAATCGATGTTGTTATTGTTAAGTTATTTTGGCATAGATATATTATGATATTTAGGTGCCAACCGAAAAAGTATCACTCCTTTTTCCAGCCTGCTCTTCATTAAGAGACATGCGTGCCGTAGTACATTTATGTAATTCTCCCTGGTATTGAATGTGAACCTCACATGCGCATGTAGGGTATACCTGGCTATTATTTCATTAATTAAATCATTTATGCTTAGTATTGCCGCAAGTTCACAACATATTTCATTTGATCCAGTGTTAAGAGAGAGTATTATTTTTTTTTGCCTACTATAATATCCTCAAGTAAAATCTTTATCGAAAGAACTTAGCGTATTTTTTTTGTTCTTTGTTTTGTAAACAGGAGAGCAAACAAGCTATACCTTGAGATTTAAAAAAAAAAAACAAACATTACATAGATACTCTGAGTAACGAATATGGATATTACTCTTCGTTATAAAGGGTGGGTCCCGTAACATCTGGGAGCTTTATAGTTTAAGCTGCAATTAAGCTGGTGGCGCCCTTAATTATTATATATTTTTTTTCCCTACTCACGACCAACTCTTCGATTGGCAGCTGTGGTGTTCCTTGTGAATTCAAGTCATCTGCATTTGTTTAATTACTGTTGATTGTCGATTGTCTCTTGCAAGTATTCATTTCAGCACTCACCCTCAAAAAAAAAAGAGAATAGCATTAAAATTGACTATATAATATCATAGATAGAAAGAGATATCACACTCTTCTAGTTATATTTGTAGCTGATCGATTTTATTGCTTAGACATTGAATATTGATATGCAGTATATTTACCAAGCACTGCCTGTCATTTATAATTGTTTTCACGTTTCTTGAATCGTGTTATCTGGACGTCGAAAATTTTTGCGGGATTCAAATCTTCGGACCGCTGCGCCTGTAGGCCAAATTTCGGGGTTGTATACTTCGGAAACATTTTCTATGGGGAAGGATACTTTATAGGTAGAAGTTCTCTCAGTACGGTTTAGATCTTCACATTCAAAGTTTATGGTTGGTGCAGTAATTTTAAGAATTTCAATGAGGTCCTTAGAAGTCATTTCTTATGCAATTCTGTACACGTGCAGAAAACCTTTCCGTGGGACGGTCTTGACTGTACTATTACTATTACTACCAATCATAGGTTTATATCTGTTGGTTCCTCTTTTTTTTTAATGGAGATGAATGACCCATCATTTCTTCTGGAACAGTCCCTTTTTTTGGTTGTATCTGATTGTTTTTGCGACACTTGCTTTCACAGCCGTAGGGACTGTTTTTTGTGGCTCATCAGGTACCTCTGTATTCTTGTTTATTTGTTGGCTATTTGCACCATTTTTATTGTTCGATGTCGGAGCAGGCTCGACGCTCGATATTGGGGAATAATTATTATTTTGTTTCAACAAGAATATTAGGTCTTCTTGTTCCTGTGTTCTCTTTTCAAGATGATATGAAAGTTTACTCACTGCTTCCAGTTCCCTAGTTTTATCTTCCAGTTTGAGTCTATGATCTCTACAGAGTTTGCATTCAATGGATTCTTGGCTATCCACGAATAAGTCACTTTCACCGGATGCATTGCATTTTTCGATTAAGTTTGTCACGTACTTAATCAATACAGCGTTTGTTACACTAACTGGTAACTTAAAATTTGTCAGTTTGTTTAGTTCACTAGTCACTAATGCTTGCTCGTGTGCGGCCGCCATGCTACCTGCTACCTGCTACCTCGTTAGGTATATCAAATTGTTCGGTGTAATTCATTTCCATTGGAGTATACGATTGCTTACTATTCGAAGTGAATTGTCTACTAGTAGTGGACATTGGGGTCACTTTGAATTGATTCAAGTTCTGATTTTTTGGATTCGGTTTCCATACATTTTTCGGTTTTCCGAAAACTTGTTCATTGAAAGGATATTTTTGGTGATGGTTTGGCCTAGACTGAACATTTATAGGTGCTGATGGAAATGGTTGTTCCTGATTGACATTATGAGTGTTTGATGTACCGGCTTGAGCAAAATTTTGATTATTCATTGAAGATTGTTGTTGCCTGATTGGCTGTTGTCGAGATTGATTAGTGAATGCACTCGAGTTGGTAGTAGAAAATTTATTAGGATGTTTCTTGTGGTGTTGGAAACTGGACTTTTGATTGGAGTTATTGGAGTTATCAGGTGCAAATATCTGATATTTTCTTCTTTACGAATAAAATTTATAGCTTCGAGCATTGTTTTTGGGTCTTTAGTACAGACCATTATTCCAAAAGGATTTCTCAAACCAGCTAAGAATACTTCGAGAACTGGATCATTATACATATTTTGTTTGAATTTACGAACATTGATATCATTCTCGTGAACTGACAAATAGTTTGATATCGTATTGAGCACTTTTCTCACTCTATCATGAAATTGATAAGGAGACTCATCTGGGTTTGCCTGAGATTATTTAAATCTAAGGTAAACAGGTTTCATTCCTCGGGTCACTGAAATTTCTGATTAATTTTTCTTTGATTTGTTGTACATTACTAGCAGAGCTAATATTAACGAATTCTGTAGCAGAATCTTTGAGTTTGCTTATGATTGTTCGGAATATTAAAACATTTTGAAAATTATTTGCGTTTCTCGTGTCGTAAAAGTGTGTGACTATACTTTCGATACTTTCTAAAAAAAGATTCAATTCGTTCATATTGCCATAGAAATCTGGGATAGTCTCTGCATGAACTTTGGAAAATGTTGGTATTGACATGATTTGAATATTTGTATCAGTTGAGTCGACGATTGAAATATTGTTCAAGATATTTGTTAATGATTGGATGCTTGGCTCTATATTTTCTTCACTTTCACTGTAGGATGGGGAAGTTCTAGAGGAGTCTGAAATAGAAAGAAAAATATACTCACAGTGAGATCTCTCTATCCATTTGTATTCCCTCGAAGAGGCTTCTCCTTTTCAGCTTGTCCGCCTGGATACGCCTTCAGAATTCTTTGCCACCTTCACTGAGTCTTCACCGAAAGAAGAAATTTCGAATTGGATTCTTCGCATCGATCCTACCAACTGCGCCAATTTTATAAGTCCGTTCAGGAGTTAGAATAAAAAAATATGTTTATTCTAATACAATGTAGAGAGATGTTAACAGTATGAATTCGTAGTCGAGACTGAATATAAAACTAAATCTAACGAACATGTGAAAAATGCAAAATTGTCAAAAAGCATGAATCTCGTGAGAACGCTGACTCGGCTTCTCTGGGCTTCGACCGTGTCTTGAGGACTCTGTTGGAAATGGTGATGTAACTCCCGTCAGTTTGGCCGTGTTAGCGTCAATATTCGAAGCACCCCGTGAACTTACAAGTGTCGCAGCGATGAATCAGCCACCTCATCACTGGAATGCGGTTATTGAATAATCATTGCTGGCTGGCGAGTAGTATCAGACACCGGTGAGTTCAGCATTCGTACGATCTGCGCGTAGACATTGTGGTTACTCATACTTTGTTCTCTGTATGAAAAATTGTGTGTGTTTTGAATAAATCTGTTATACTATTACTATCATTATTCACTGAGAATAATCATGGAGTCGAATCCCCGTACCATAAACATAATATGCTTCCTCCCTCGTATCAAAATTCGTCAACCTTTTCGATCGACCGAGAAGACAACGGATGGGAGGAGAATCAAGTCAACTCTCGTATCGTCTCGACCGATAATTATATTGTCGCGAAAGTGTGTGGAATCCGCGAAAAGCTGCATTTCTACTGAGAATTCCCTAAATACAGTCCACTGAACCAATGAATGGGAGGTTGCAACGCTTCCCCAGGCACAGACGATTGGGTTTGCTGCCCTGGAGTTTCCCAGGTAGGTCAAAGGCTTGGCGAATTTAGATCATTGGTATCATTGAAAAATTATTCCTTGAACTGTATATTTTACCTATTGAAAATATTGTAAGGAAAAAAAGAAATGTAATTTCATTGATAACCAGTGACTGAGTTATTGAATTGAGAACTTTCTTCTGTATTTTCTTCTCCAAATCTGATTTGGAGAACAAAAGGACGAGAACAATCACTGGAAATCTCATTTGCAATTCAATCATTTATTTATTTGTATGAATTCAACCTATTATCCCAAATATAGGCATACTTATGATTTGAGAGTCTGCCTATTTCATGTATTATTCATTTGAAAGCTTGATAATTTTTTTATGTTTATGATGTTTGATTCAGTTCAATGGTTTTTAAATCGTATCTGGATTACCCTGCTACTGATATAGAAGAAAAAAATAGGCGTGTTAGATGAAGCAGGACTCCAAAAGGAGAGACCTGAATAAGGTTTGTATGTATTGTTATCTCATGATTATTCAGTTGATTTTCACCGGTTAGAATCATTTTGCACACCAGTCCACTAGCATTTGTTGACCTACTGTTGAATCTAGATTGATTTCCATATAGTTTTTGAAAAAGTGTTTTCAGTGAAAGTGGTTAGTAGGATTCCAGTTAATTATTGTCATGGCCTTTCTACTTTGCGGGTCACTATTGATAAAATGCTAGAAATAACTATTTTCGTTGTATATGATTTTTGGTTATATTTTCAAAAATGAATATAGATGAAAGTAGGAATGAATAAGGATAACAAAGAAGTTGATTGATCATATTTCTGTTATTCAGCTGCCCTTTACAGTCATAGAGTTCCAGATTAGAGGACTGACATATGTGTCAGTTGCTCCAATAAACTGGCTACTGACAGATGGGTCCTGTTACTGGCCTCCAACTGAAATAGAGAGGAGAGCGATCATGAAGCAGTTCACACCTGAAGATGATTGGACAAAACTTCAAAAGATCACAGTCTTGGGAGACTATGGTGATAGTACCAGAATGCAGCTTTCATGAATCTTGTGGTTGATTTTCGAATTTTCATTTCATTCCAGCTACCTACAAAGAAGCAAATTTCAATGAAAAAACAAGAGCTAAAACAGAAACTGAAAGTGAAACCAATGAAGACAGAGAGAACGTTAGGAAAAGAACGATAAAGAAAAACAAGTAATATATTGATGGTACATGCTCACCTTCTCCTCAATTTTATGATGGTAATATCGAAAATATTTGTCAACTTCTACTCATCAAAAATCATCAACCATTAAAATTGAAAAACTATTTTTGATGAGAAGAATAAAAAATTTCGTAAAAATTAATATTAATTTCTTGTCCAAGAGTTAATAAGTTCGAGGGGTTGTGAACTATCAATATCCATAATGCCCTCAACTATTAAAATGACTATGAGTTCGTGTTTGTAGATGAATGAATATGTGAGCATATACAAACTCGGAATCAGAGATCAGTAATCCGCCGAAACAGATCACTGATCTCTGCTCTGGTCTGCAGTGGGATTCTAACATTTGATCGTATCGTATCGATGCGAGACGATATCTAGATGGAAACGATTGCTATTTTAACTCTCTCACGGAAGAATGATCGGGTATTGTCGGAATATGTCTTGAGGATGTCCTACATTCACATGGAAATTTGTGTTTTGTGGGTTTTATACATAGATATAATTATATTTCTATGGTTTTGTGTCAAGAACAAGGGAAGTACCCAATTGTTGGGAATCAGCAATTTTTTATTTTTTGGTAATTGAGGTAGAAGTAATTTGATCATTTGTATAAATATAATGTCATTCAAAGTAAGAGAGACCCACTGGCAGATGTAAGAGGCCATGGAGAAGCACTCTTTTCTGGCTACAGGTAAATTCGTTGGACCTCGAGAAAGGGATCTATATAAAAAACATTGGGACGAATTGGCCCATATTCTGAATTCTAGGCTATGGAGCGAAACCTACTGGAAAATGGCAGAAGGTGAACCAAAATATCAAATACTTAGATTTTTTTATAACTTTTTTGAACTTGGTTTTTAGACTTGGTCAGATCTAAAATATTCATTAAAAAAAGGGTGCTGCAATGAGAGCATCATCTCGCACTGGGGGTGGACTTGATGATATAACACCACTGAGTGAATTGGAAATAAAAATATTGGATTCATTATGGAAAACTTTGTGAGATTAAATATTCCAGAATGTGGTGTACCTGTAGGTGTGAATGTATCCCTTGAAGCAGATTCCTGTAAAAATAGTCTCGATGAACTATCGAAATCAAATACACCAACAACATCACATACCCCATCAACATCAAAGACTATGCCCCAGAAAGATAATATGGAAATACCTCACAAGAGACAGAAAATGGACTATCACAATGAATACAGGGAAACAATTGAATAGTTGAGGAATATAAAAAATACCATAGAATCTTCCTTGGGCGATATTTCTTCCAATTTAAAGGATATTGCTAATGAATTGAGAACTTCAAACAATTATTTGCTACAGGTAACGACAACTGCAATAATTTAAATGAATGAATCTAACAAAAAAATCAGCTTCTAGGTGGGCAAGTGATTTTTGAAGAAAGTACCTCTCAAGAACTGGAATAAAACGGCAGCTTTCCATTTATGTAATAAAAAATGGTTTTGTTAAGAGAATTGATGATTCTGCATTATTTTGTGAGATATCATAGACAGTTTTTTATTTTATTTCATTGTTATAGAAGGCAATTTTTATTTTTAGTTCGAATGTACCTGACTTTGTACTTGAGTATAATATTGATTATGCTTGAATTTTCTCTTTATTTCACAAATGGAATGAAATTTCCTGAATGAAATGTTTTACTGACAATTTCAAGTTGCAAAATGTATTTGCACTTTCCAAGAATCAGGATGGTTATTTTATCATTCTTTCAATGGTAACTTCAAATGATTTTCAAACATAATAATTTACAATAAAATTATAAAAATCATGATCTCAATCTTAATTAAATGAAAATCAATACTATAGTTTTCCAACTTGAATCTTCAATAATCACAAAAAACAATAATATCACTTTTTGAACACACTGTATTATATGGTAACTTTTTTATTAGATTATGAAAGTAACAGATTTTGTTGTATTTGATATGGGTGTAAAAAATTTATTGGTAATACTGCTGTACAATTCTATCTCTAACCCTCATTTCTTCTACGGCAAGTTGTCCTTGATTCTGCTATCAGAACCCCACCATTATTATTGTCTGGATCACCTACGTTTTCATACATGGGTATGTTTTCATCCATACACATATTGTGTAAAACAGCACATGCCTCCAACAAATTAGCTACAAAATCAGGATTGTATCTCAAAGTACGTTCCCTCAAAAGACAGCAAAACCTCATTTTTAGGATGCCAAAACATATTTCCATGCAATTCCTTGCTCTAATACGGGCATGATTGAACCTTGATTCGGGACTATTTTCAAGGGGGTCTTGAAAAATTATCATTAGAAATGGCTGGAGTGGGTAGCCAGAATTTCCAATTAACCAAGCTTGTTTCCCAGATTCGTAAATTACTTGCATATAATTCTTCATCAATGAGTGGTTCCATATAAAAGAGTCATGAGTGGTACTCCCATAGTCAGCATAAATATTATTATTTATTATTTATTCAGAGAATGGTAAACCTTCCTATTGATGAAATTATGTTCATCGCCAGGTGGTTTTAAGATGGCAACATGGGTACAATCAATAGCCCCTATGACTCCTGGAAAATGCTATTTCTCCATGAAAGCTATTTTCACTGCATTCCTTTCTCGAATATCCTGAGGGAATGCTATAAATTCTGCACCCATCACTTCAGCTATACATGTTGATACTTCATGTACTGCTCGATGTACTGCAGTTTGACTCAAACTGCAATGAGTTTCCTCACCAACACCCCTCCCCTCTGGTGAGTCCCTGTGGCATAGAAACGGAGAGCGCAAAATATCTTACTTTCTATTGTGATACCTTCTCTAATGCGTGGAGATCTCAAATGGGGGGTTGATATGGTTATAAATCTCCTTGTCAAATGTTTATTCAACCGACACAATTCAATAAATCTCCTTTCAGGAAGATCGAATGGATTATATATATTTCTTAATTGGAATCTATGTCTTCTTAATCGCCTTATAGGTGGTTCATTTCGTATAATTCCCGATGACCTATCGGCAGCATATTTGTTGTTTATTTTTTGAATACACAAATAATTTATAATTCAATCGATAACGTTTTAAGGTAAGGAATTCGACACATTGAAAAGAGAAACGTTCACTATTGGAATGAGAAACATATATCGAAATCTGTCAACGATACATCTACACCTATCGAATGAAATTACGAAAATTCGAGGAGACACGAAACGATACCAAATACTACTTAGAATTCCTACTGTCGTCTCATACGATACGATACCTATTTTAGAATCCCACCTCTGAATATCATCAGTGACGCAGACTGATCAGTTTATCAAAAGGGCATGTTTTCCAAAATCCTCAGGATCTTTCAGTTAGAACAGAAGAGGTTGAAAATGACACTATAGAGGTTGTAAAGGAGAATATATCTGAAACCGCTAGGACACCAACTAGTAGTGCTAGCGAGGCTCAGAACGGAGGTAAGAGTTCCTTCTTTATTTCGTATATAAAGGGTTTCTCACGGTAGCCGTTTGTTAGAACCTTTCGTGGTTAGAGAAAACTTAGAATTCAAGGTTATTTAAGATTCTCCTTCATTTTGAAGTATTTTCAAGATTGAACCACAGTTAAACCAGAAGTCGCCTATAACTCTCTCATTTCAAATAGAACACTCAGTATATTATTTTTTGATTCTCCCTGAAGAGCTGATTTCATTGACCTTTTATACTTGGGTCAAGTATTGATAATTACTGAGATATAGGGTGTGAAAAATCGAGATTTTCCAAGTTCGGGAATTTATTGATAGAGATACAGGCTGGTCAGATATTTTAATTCTGAACCACTCTGAACTTACAGACAGCACTCTGAATTTGCTTTCAAATGTATGTAGAAATGTATGAAAAGTTATAACGAACGGCTACCGTGAGAAACCTTGTATATGTATACATATAAAGTGACCCAAGGTCAAACCATCAAACGTTCATGATCTGTTTTCAGGTGAAAATAACTTTTAAATCTGCGAAGGCGTGTCCTAACTTGCTTCCAAGAAACAGGACGTCGGAGTTTTCAGAACGAATCAAGTTTTTAAATAAAAAAAAAATCGTTTTTTTTTTATTACTTACTTTAAATTCAATTATGGAACTTCTTTTTACTAGTTCAATGAACTCTCTGATTTGTGCCTATTTTTGAGAAATTGAATAGGAAACGATTTGTCATAATAAATAAATTTTCAAAGGCTCGCAAATCTGGAATAGTTAGAAAATTTCATCTCGCGAAGTTGGGGAGCACCCTGGAAAAGTTATTGAACCTATTCCAGACGTCACTTGAACTACGACTATTTTTTTCACAGATTTCACAACACTAATAGATATTATGTTGAGAGTTCAAGAAACTATGAGAATTGTTGACCAAAGACTTGGAAATATTGAGGAAAAATTGAACACAAACCCACCTTCCTCAGATGAAGAATATGTCTTACCAAACCTGCCAATCTATGATGTGGCTGGTTTAAAAAATATTATTGATCATTTTGAAAGAAGATGAAGGTCAAAAACAGCTGGTAGGTTGAAATAACATGTCATTTTTCAGAAGGAAAATCCTTGCAAGTGAGTGACCGTCAGAATTCAGCAAACCAGACGATCCAGTGAAAGTGCCCAAGAAAGCAGATAAGAAATCCGGACTGGTCGACTTGGTGAGTCCTGAGAAAACAAAACCTCTTATATACAAACCCTCGTAATCATCCCTTACCCATTCATCTTTTTGTTCACTAACAAATTGTTGAGAACAATATTCATAATCCATACGAACTCGTTTCAATCGTAAAATGACATCTGAGAAAATTAAATCTTGGTCTCGTAAAAAAACCATAATAAAAGCACGCCTAACTTTTCCGAACTTATTCGAATGATTCAACAACTACTCTCCAAGATTCTAATTTGAGCGCAGTTAATAAAAATGTTTTTATTGAACTTGAAAGCCGTCTTGAAAAATCCAATAACTTGATTAACGAATTCGAACCAATACAGATATACACAGTGGTAGAAGATTCGGTACAGTTGAGTAGTGTGCCGGAACAACTAGAAGAAAGGAAATCTTTCGAAAATTACTTTTTCGAGACAGTATCTATAACCAAAGGTATCCTTTCGGATCGGAATTCAGAAGAAAAATCTAGCGAATCAGTGAAGCCAGAACGAATATCTCTCTCAGTTCTGTAGGACTGGAAAGAGTGATACTGTCTGTAAGTTCTTCGAGGAGGTGGTACATTCATTTTTCAGTTTTTGATGGGATTTTCTCTCCTCGTTTCTGAAAAATAGAGTAGAAGTTATTGAAAATTATTGCAATATATTTGTAGTAAGGACAGATTTAGGAGATTTAAGAGAAATTCTCTATTGGTCAGTGACACCTTGTTTTTGAAAAAATTTGGAAATACAAATATATTTAATAATAATAAAACCTCTACTTATCTTGGTGGACGTTTCGGGAACGAATCTGCTCCCGTTCTCAACACAATTGAAATATTTTTCTTCGTAAACTTTTTTCGATGTTTCGATAATCGGAAAACACAGTTTTGACACGTCAAAAATTTCGAGACAAGTTATTTGTATGGTTATGTAAAGTTATGGAATTCTTTGCCTAGTGAAGTCTTTCCTGATGCTTACAACCTCCAAACTTTCAAGAAAAATTCCAACACCTTCCTACTCTTCCACCGCTGGCTAACACGATGTTCCTCGAACATTATAGGTTTCCCTTTCGTGTTGTCCACAGATAAAAAAAAAACAGAGCTCCTCGAAAGTTAGTTTCTGATCCCCAACTACTCTGTAGAGATGAGTCTTGGTAGATTTCACTCCGGCCTCCCAGAGGCCACCAAAATTGGGAGAAGCGGGTGTATTAAAGTGAAATTAAATGCCTTCTTCATTTGCAGCGTGCTGCATGACTTCGGACAGCTCTCTGGCTGCTCCCTTGGAATTTGTCCCACAATCTGAGTAAATGTCAGAACAGAGACCTCGACGAGAAACAAAACGTCTTAAAGCCGCGAGAAAGGTGTCTGTTGACAGATCGGAAGCAAGCTCCAAATTGATTGCCTCCGTAGCCATACAGCAAAATACACATATATAGGATTTCAGTACCTTCGAACCACGCATTCTTGTGGGAGTAATCTTAAACGGGCCACAGAAGTCGATTCCTACATGAGAAAATGGCTTCAGTTGGGTGATGCGAGCCTTAGGGAGAATACCCATGAACTGTTGAATAGGTTTTGGATTGAGACGGAAACACTCGAAGCATTTTGATATGACCTTTCGAATGGTTCTTTTGGGAGAGAGAATCCAGTAGCGTTGCAATAATAAAAAGTGTAAGGTCTGAAATCCAGGATGGTTGGAGTTTTCGTCGAGGTTTGATCGTACAAGATACCCCCTGAGAAACATGTGCAGTGATTGGTCCAATACCTCTGCAATCAAGAGATAATTTTCGCCGAGAAAGTCCGACCTGTGTACATAATCAAGAGGGTTTCTACGTAATTTTGGTACATGGCCCACCTAATGGTATCATCTATTATTGAGTTGAATGTCTCGTTCAAGTTAAATGTCTCGTTCACTCAATTAAAATTAAAAAAATGGGAATTCTTCGTGGGATTTGAACCCGGGACCTGTGGGTTGGCAAGCCAACACGCTACCTCATCGCTACCGAGGCCCCATGGATATACCAAAGGTACTGTTGCTTCTCTTTCTCTCTCTCTCATCGATGGCACTATAACTATTTCATTCGGAATGAAAAGATTTGGTGGTCCATCACTCATGATAAATTTGGTATTTCGGTTTGTGTTAGCAGATGACTGTTTGATGCGAGTCCGTTGGATATCTTTGTCTTAACAAAGTTACTGTTGCTCACCGTTCTCTTTCTCTCATCAGTGGGCTATATTATTATTTGGAATGAAAATATTTGGTGGTAGTTCATCACTCATAATGAAGTTGGTATTTCGGTTTGTGTGCTAGCAGATGACAGCCCCGCCCCCCGCTTAATTCTCTCAGTGGGGTAATTGAATAGATATCATATTTGGTAGAGTCCATCGCATATGTTTGGAGCTATTGTTAGATGAAATAATACTTCATGCAGGGGATTGCAAAGTCCATCGTATGCATCAACCATCATGATGTTATTGTGGAACAAGAAGATAGGTAGAAGATCGAATAATGATAAATTGATTGCATCAGCTATTCGTCGTCGTCGTCAAAACAACATCCGCACGATGCAACCAATCGTGCGTAAAAGTACCCAGTTAGGAGGAATAAGGAGATCGAATTGAAGGCATGTTTCATGTAGTGAATGTTTCATGTAGAGGAAGACTATTAATATTCGATTGAAATATAACTTGCATAGTACACTGTGAGAAATAAGTGAGTTTGGTATCGTCGGACAAATCGAGGTGAGTGTTCTTCTTAATAATTCGTTTTTGGGGCATTGAGAGAGTTTGGTTAAGTCTCGTGAATTTTTTTCAGGTGCGAGACAGACATAAACAAAAATTGACATCATTAATTGCGAAAAATGAACGACAATAACGAAAAAATGGTAATATTTTCATTTTCATTTGATTTCAAGTTATCACATCAATATTTTAAGGTTCTGAAAGTGTTGAAAACAAATTCAGCCGCTTATATGCCTACCAGAGCAACTTCTGAATCTGCCGGTTGCGACATCAGAAGTCCAATAGATTTTTCTATTCCTGCTGGTGAACGATTACTCGTAGATAGTTTATTGAAAATACAGCTCCCGGAAGGAGCATACGGGAGAATAGCACCAAGATCAGGCTTGGCACTAGAGTTTGGAATAGACATTCTTGCTGGTGTGATGATCGAGAGTACAGGGGGTCTATTAAAATATTGTTATATAATTCATCATTGGAAAAAGTAGATTTTACCAGAGGAGATAAAATAGCTCAATTGATATGTGAACGTTATTATATTCCAACTATTGAAGAAGTCAATTCTATGGGCGCCACTGGGAGAGGGGAAAGAGGGTTTGGCTCGTCTGACATTTCCCTAAATGATTCTCAATGATGGAATAGTTTTAGTATAGAGTAGTTCATGACGAAGTGAAGACAAATATTTCTCATTGGGGAAAAATGGCTCTGCTAAAATCAACTTTTATAATATTGGTAGCTATTATGGATGGAATACTATATACAAATTATATTGCAATATGTTTTGACATGAAAGATATGAAAATAGAATGCGATAGAACTACATGGAAAATATTAAGTCGAACCCACGAAAATGATGGTAAATTGCCCGCATTTCAAATCAGGATTCCAGAAACGAACGCAACTCATCTCAACAATAAATTGAAAATAATATTTCAAGACAATTCTGAAGGTGATCTCCGAGAATGGCAAACTGTGAATTTATATAAAAAAAAAATGAGACTGTGGTTGTGCAATGCGAATCACACAGCATTGATTTCGTATGTATGACCTTTGTTTTAGTAATTTTTATATTTTTCATGATTTTACTGGTGATCGCAAAGTATACCTTTCACTCGATACTTAATTAATTGTCGATGAGGAATTCGAGATTACTCAATCAAGGTTAATAAATAATTGAAGAGATTGTTGTTTGATTGAACCTTGAGGGAAAAAACGGTACCTTCTTGCGGTAACATAAATAAAACGAAGGAACGAGAACACATAGTGTCAGTTGAAATGAATTTTTTCGAAGACAGAGAAGATATATTTTTGGGTGAACGTCGATTTCACTAAAACTCTGATGAATCGAAGTATGTGTCGATCTGCATATCAGTACATCTGGGCTATGTTCCTTGAGTTGTTCTTATAGACAATGATGGTGGTGATACTTCTATGGATAGATCTAGTGAAGAATAGAGAAGCAATTGATACTTTACTGGTGTCAACGGCACTACATGTTGATCCAATAGATGTTGAAAGATTTGCTATTGAATATAAAAAATAAAAATATATATAATAAATAAAATATAAAAAATGATGTTTTGCCAGCTTCACGATCAGCTGACACAGCAACTTTTTCATTTCATCACCGAATTGGAAAACAAATATACCAAGATGTAGCACTAATTTGTTGCTAATTTGTTCCCCTATTCGAATATCTGAATTTCTCTCAATTACAGAAAAAAAATGCATAGCAACATGTCATCACTGAATTTTCACGAGATTTTCGTTATCTGACATATGAATACAAAAATGAAAACACGAGAATTTATTGCTTTCTTGTTACTGATTTGTTCCCCTTTCAGAATTTTTGTTGCTTGTTCCTTCAGAAAACTAGGATATAAAATACCGCCATGCCAGGTTAATTCCATGATAATTTCGTCATGTGAAATTTGAACTCGACAACGATCGAACCAACATTTGTTGCTTTCTTGTTGCTGATTTGTTACTCTTTCGAAATTTTCATAGCTCATTCTTTCAAAAATTTTATTGAAAGAAATACTGACATGCTACGATGCTAGATTATTTCACGATAACTTCTCTATTTGACATATGAATTCAAAAATGACAACACAAGAATTTGTTGCTTTCTTGTTACTGATTTGTTCCCCTCACAGAATTTTTGTTGCTTGTTCCTTTAGAAAATTATGATGGAAAATATCGCCATGCCAGGTTAATTCCATGATAATTTCGTCATTTGACACTTGAACTCGTAAACGATCGAACCAACATTTGTTGCTTTCTTGTTGCTAATTTGTTCCCCCTTTCAGAATTCTTATAACTCAATCTTTCCAAAATTGGAAAAAAAATACTGACATGCTAGATTATTTTACGATAACTTTTCTATTTGACATATGAATTCAAATAAAAAAGTTATCGTGAAATAATCAAGCATGTCAGTATATTTCTTTTTGAATTTTGGAAAGAATGAGTTATAAGAATTCTGAAACAAGAACAAATCAGCAACAAGAAAGCAACAAATGTTGGTTCGATCATTTTCGGGTTCGAGCCATATGACGAAATTATCATGGAATCAACCTGGCATGGCAGTATTTTCCATCATGATTTTCTATAGGTACAAGCAACAAAAATTCTGAAAGCAAGAAAGCAACAAATTCTTGTGTTGTCATCTTTGAATTCATATGTCAAATAAAGAAGTTATCGTGAAATAATCTAGCATGTCAGTATATTTTCTTCAAATACTGGCAAGAATGAGTTATGAAAATTCTGAAAGGGGAACAAATTAGCAACGAGAAAGCAACAAATGTTGGTTCGATCGTTGTCGAGTTCAGATTTCACATGACGAAATTACCATGGAATTAACCTGGCATGGCGGTATTTTCCATCCTAATTTTCTGAAGGAACAACCCTAATAACACACAATATCCTTAGGACATCTATTTCTTGTCCAGAACGGGTCCATCATATCCATGGACACAAACTGGATGTATTTTCGGATGCCCATGACTAGATATCCATGAGATGCACTGTTTCGTATTCCATTTGGATGCCTTTTTATGTCCATGGACACAAATCAGATGTCTATGGAGTAATCGTCAATGGATATCAATATTTCATCCATACATGTACATCCATATGTTATCTTTTACTGGATATCCAATAGATAGCTCAAGTTTTTATTCCATCTAAAGTCCACTTCCTGTACATGCAAGGACACGAGAAGATGAAGAAGAGAAACTGTCAAAAGTCAACAGGTTTTAAGGTTAGATTTTTCAATCCACATCGAAACGAAAACGGCGTCTTGTTTTTTGGCGTGGTCTTATTTTGAATTTTTATTTTATTAGTAGGATACTGAATACTGAAGCAACAATCTCGTTCGTGAGATAGGTACCTTTAGGCGTTTGTGTGAAGTTAGCCACGAAAGTTCCAGCCACGGTTTAGAAAAAAGCGTGGCTGCATGTATTCGAGTCACTAAAGGTACCCATACACGATCCACGACTTGACAATTTATTATAAAATTCACATGATAATTCGCACCACCAAGGACATAATAAGATATATCACATGATATAAATGTACGAATTCATTCGATATCGAATTATCAGCACCATGGAGGAGTGGAAACACGAGTGGAAAAAAAGTGGAAAAAAATTCCTTCTATATCTCTCAAAGTGTATTGAAAGTTATTTGACAGACATATTGTGTGAAATCCATAGAAGAAAAAAAATGGAATACTGGATTTGTAACACCGTAGGGGGAAAGGGTGAATTAAATGGAGAGAAAATTAACCATTTTATTATGTATCTTTTTTATTTTTTTTTTCGGTTCGTTGATAAATCTTCCACAGGAATATCCAGTAACATCTATAGAAGATGGAAAAAAGTGAAATTGAATTTGTACCACCGTAGGAGGGAGAGGGTGAAAAAATTAAACATTTTATCATGTATCTTTTTTATTATTTCCTGTTCTTTGATGAATCTTCCACAGGAATATCGAGTAACATCCATAGAAGACGGAAAAATGTGAAATTGAATTTGTACCACTGTAGGGGGAAGAGGGCGAATTGAATAGTGAAAAAATTGATCATTTTGTTATGTATCTTTTTTATAATTTCCTGTTCGTTGATAAATCTTCCACAGGAATATCTAGTAACATCCATAGAAGACGGAAAAATGTGAAATTGAATTTGTACCACCGTAGGGGCGAGAGGGTGAATCAAATAGTGAAAAAATTGACCATTTTGTTTTGTATCTTTTTTATTACTTTCTGTTCATTGATGAATCTTCCACAGGAATGTCCAGGAACATCTATAGAAGACGGAGAGAAGTGAAATTGAATTTGTACCACCGTAGGGGGGAGAGGGTGAATTAAATAGAGAGAAAATTAAACATTTTATCATGTATCTTTTTTATTATTTCCTGTTCGTTGATAAATCTTCCACAGGAATATCCAGGAACATTTATAGAAGACAGAAAAGAGTGAAATTGAATTTGTACCACCGTAGGGGGAAGAGGGTGAATTAAATAGTAAAAAAATTGACCATTTTGTTATGCATCTTCCTCATTATGTCCTGTTCGTTGATAAATCTTCCACAGGAATATCCAGGAACATTTATAGAAGATGAAAAAAAGTGAAATTGAATTTGTACCACCGTAGGGGGGAGAGGGTGAATTAAATAGTGGAAAAATTGACCATTTTGTTTTGTATCTTTTTTACTATTTCCTGTTCGTTGATGAATCTTTCACAGGAATATTGAGTAACATCCATAGAAGACGGAAAAATGTGAAATTGAACTTGTACCACCGTAGGGGGAAGAGGGTGAATTAAATAGTAAAAAAATTGACCATTTTGTTATGTATCTTCCTCATTATGTCCTGTTCGTTGATAAATCTTCCACAAGAATATCCAGGAACATTTATAGAAGATGAAAAAAAGTGAAATTGAATTTGTACCACCGTAGGGGGGAGAGGGTGAATTAAATAGTGGAAAAATTGACCATTTTGTTTTGTTTCTTTTTTATTATTTCCTGTTCGTTGATGAATCTTTCACAGGAATATTGAGTACCATCAATAGAAAATGGAAAAATGTGAAATTGAATTTGTACCACCGTAGGGGGGAGAAGGTGAATCAAATAGTGAAAAAATTGACCATTTTGTTATGTATCTTCCTTATTATGTCCTGTTCGTTGATAAATCTTCCACAGAGATATTTAGTAACATCCATAGAAGACGGAAAAATGTGAAATTGAATTTGTACCACCGTAGGGGCGAGAGGGTGAATTAAATAGTGAAAAAATTGACCATTTTGTTATGTATCTTCCTTATAATGTCCTGTTCGTTGATAAATCTTCCACAGGAATATTTAGTAACATCCATAGAAAACGGAAAAATGTGAAATTGAATTTGTATCACTGTAGGGGGGAGAGGGTGAATTAAATAGTGAAAAAATTGACCATTTTGTTATGTATCTTCCTTATAATGTCCTGTTCGTTGATAAATCTTCCACAGAAATATTTAGTAACATCCATAGAAGACGGAAAAATGTGAAATTGAATTTGTACCACCGTAGGGGGAAGAGGGTGAATTAAATAGTAAAAAAAATTACCATTTTGTTATGTATCTTCCTCATTATGTTCTGTTCGTTGATAAATCTTCCACAGGAATATTTAGTAACATCCATAGAAAACGGAAAAATGTGAAATTGAATTTGTATCACTGTAGGGGGGAGAGGGTGAATTAAATAGTGAAAAAATTGACCATTTTGTTATGTATCTTCCTTATAATGTCCTGTTCGTTGATAAATCTTCCACAGAAATATTTAGTAACATCCATAGAAGACGGAAAAATGTGAAATTGAATTTGTACCACCGTAGGGGGAAGAGGGTGAATTAAATAGTAAAAAAATTTACCATTTTGTTATGTATCTTCCTCATTATGTCCTGTTCGTTGATAAATCTTCCACAGGAATATCCAGGAACATTTATAGAAGATGGAAAAAAGTGAAATTGAATTTGTACCACCGTAGGGGGAAGAGGGTGAATTAAATAGTAAAAAAATTTACCATTTTGTTATGTATCTTCCTCATTATGTCCTGTTCGTTGATAAATCTTCCACAGGAATATCCAGTAACATCTATAGAAGATGGAAAAAAGTGAAATTGAATTTGTACCACCGTAGGAGGGAGAGGGTGAAAAAATTAAACATTTTATCATGTATCTTTTTCATTATTTCCTGTTCTTTGATGAATCTTCCACAGGAATATAGAGTAACATCCATAGAAGACGGAAAAATGTGAAATTGAATTTGTACCACTGTAGGGGGAAGAGGGCGAATTGAATAGTGAAAAAATTGACCATTTTGTTATGTATCTTTTTTATAATTTCCTGTTCGTTGATAAATCTTCCACAGGAATATCTAGTAACATCCATAGAAGACGGAAAAATGTGAAATTGAATTTGTACCACCGTAGGGGCGAGAGGGTGAATCAAATAGTGAAAAAATTGACCATTTTGTTTTGTATCTTTTTTATTACTTTCTGTTCATTGATGAATCTTCCACAGGAATGTCCAGGAACATCTATAGAAGACGGAGAGAAGTGAAATTGAATTTGTACCACCGTAAGGGGGAGAGGGTGAATTAAATAGAGAGAAAATTAAACATTTTATCATGTATCTTTTTTATTATTTCCTGTTCGTTGATAAATCTTCCACAGGAATATCCAGGAACATTTATAGAAGACAGAAAAGAGTGAAATTGAATTTGTACCACCGTAGGGGGAAGAGGGTGAATTAAATAGTAAAAAAATTGACCATTTTGTTATGTATCTTCCTCATTATGTCCTGTTCGTTGATAAATCTTCCACAGGAATATCCAGGTACATTTATAGAAGATGAAAAAAAGTGAAATTGAATTTGTACCACCGTAGGGGGGAGAGGGTGAATTAAATAGTGGAAAAATTGACCATTTTGTTTTGTATCTTTTTTATTATTTCCTGTTCGTTGATGAATCTTTCACAGGAATATTAAGTAACATCCATAGAAGACGGAAAAATGTGAAATTGAACTTGTACCACCGTAGGGGGGAGAGGGTGAATTAAATAGTGAAAAAATTGACCATTTTGTTATGTATCTTCCTTATTATGTCCTGTTCTTCCACAGAAATATTAAGTAACATCCATAGAAGACGGAAAAATGTGGAATTGAATTTGTACCACCGTAGGGGGAAGAGGGTGAATTAAATAGTAAAAAAATTGATCATTTTGTTATGTATCTTCCTCATTATGTCCTGTTCGTTGATAAATCTTCCACAAGAATATCCAGGAACATTTATAGAAGATAGAAAGAAGTGAAATTGAATTTGTACCACCGTAGGAGGGAAAGGGTGAATTAAATAGTGGAAAAATTGACCATTTTGTTTTGTTTCTTTTTTATTATTTCCTGTTCGTTGATGAATCTTTCACAGGAATATTGAGTACCATCCATAGAAAATGGAAAAATGTGAAATTGAATTTGTACCACTGTAGGGGGGAGAAGGTGAATCAAATAGTGAAAAAATTGACCATTTTGTTATGTATCTTCCTTATTATGTCCTGTTCGTTGATAAATCTTCCACAGAGATATTTAGTAACATCCATAGAAGACGGAAAAATGTGAAATTGAATTTGTACCACCGTAGGGGGGAGAGGGTGAATTAAATAGTGAAAAAATTGACCATTTTGTTATGTATCTTCCTTATTATGTCCTGTTCGTTGATAAATCTTCCACAGAAATATTTAGTAACATCCATAGAAAACGGAAAAATGTGAAATTGAATTTGTATCACTGTAGGGGGGAGAGGGTGAATTAAATAGTGAAAAAATTGACCATTTTGTTATGTATCTTCCTTATAATGTCCTGTTCGTTGATAAATCTTCCACAGAAATATTTAGTAACATCCATAGAAGACGGAAAAATGTGAAATTGAATTTGTACCACCGTAGGGGGAAGAGGGTGAATTAAATAGTAAAAAAATTTACCATTTTGTTATGTATCTTCCTCATTATGTCCTGTTCGTTGATAAATCTTCCACAGGAATATCCAGGAACATTTATAGAAGATGGAAAAAAGTGAAATTGAATTTGTACCACCGTAGGGGGGAGAGGGTGAATTAAATAGTGGAAAAATTGACCATTCTGTTTTGTATCTTTTTTATTATTTCCTGTTCGTTGATGAATCTTCCACAGGAATATTTAGTAACATCCATAAAAGACGGAAAAATGTGAAATTGAATTTGTACTACCGTAGGTGGGAGAGGGTGAATCAAATAGTGAAAAAATTGACCATTTCATCATGTATCTTTTTTATTATCTTCTGTTCGTTGATAAATCTTCCACTCTAGTATCTAGTAACATCCATAGAAGACGAAAAAATGTGAAATTGAATTTATAGGGGGGAGAAGAGGAAATTATTATTTTTAATAAACTTCAGAATTGTTGACGATTATCCTTCCACAGAAACAATATTTCAACTAATACCCAATACTTATGCCGAAATAGTACATGATGAAAAATATATGGAATTCTATTCTGTAAACATCCAGTAGGTATATTCACTAAGAGCGCGAATCTGCGATAGTAATTTCGCTCATTTGTTTTATATTCATACATAATAGGGCCATGGAAGGCATGAGTAGGTTTCAATTTCTGGGAACTCGCCGATCAGGGCCGGTCCCGAATTGAATTGCTGAAAATATTGATGAGAATCACAATTTAATTTTCGACTGAGTGTCGGCTGTCACTCATCCCTAATGATGATTTCGTGAAGACAGGACTATTTTCTCCGTAGCTCGCATTGAAATATTTTTGTTATCGAATAGTCGGAATCACAATTACATAATATGAGGAGATAAAAACCTGATGAAAAATAAAATGACAGATTAACAATTTGATGTCATTAACTATACTGACCACAACAGTTATTTATGTATCAAGAGAATTTTAGGGGCCTTAATTACCGATGACAAAGTTTACGGACAGCAATTGCGTGAGGTTATCTAGGTTTATTGATTCAGGTGGTACATAGATAATTTCATTCCTGACCGATTTCAATTTAATTTCGTTCATTCTTTAAACGAAATAATTTTATTTTTGAATCATGTAAAAATTACCAAGCTGTGAGAGTGAGTAGGTAAATAGTATAGTATATAATTGATAGGTATAGTATAGAATCTATAATGTCCCAAGAGAGTTATGACCCTCTTCAACTATAATATGAGCTTATAATATCTCGGTCAATAATAAAATAATGAAACTTGATTGTTGACATTTCCATTGTACACTGAGAGAAATCGACCAAATCAAGTACTTTGCTGATATCATATGTATTGTATTCAATGGAATTCATGCTATGACAGAGAAGTGCTTATTTGTTACGAACCTATGAACGAACGAGAACAAAAAAATTATTTTGCTAAGACTCTCTTTCGGAAATAGCATAATTATCTATTTGTCTGAAGAAAAAACTTGCATACTTTAGTTTCAATGAGACTTTTCCATTCATAGCAGATATAATCTTATTTATTCTAAATAGGTTGACTTTGCTAAGAAGGCACTTATCAAAAGTTACAAAGTTGCCTTATTGGCACAGGAAGGTTAGTCTTCCCTTAATCAACAATCTTCCTGTAATAAATAGGAACCCACTTGCCACTAATTGATAATTCATTTGACTCTTAGAGGAGCGCATGCGCTTCGGGCAGAGCGAGAGCGGGTGGCGCAGTTGTGGTTATAGCGGTGGAAACTGTAGAAAGGGTCGAAGAGTTTTGTTTGTTGCATTGTTACAAATTTCAGTGCAGGTTCGATGAATTTGGTGATATAGTATATATTGATATTATCTCGTTCACCTCATAAGGTGTTGTATTGTCTGGTTTTTTGAGTTTTATATTCATCCAACTATGGCGTACAAATTAAATTTGCTCGAGTGGGGCCTACAAGATTACGTTGAAAAATTTGAGGGTAAGTACCTGCCTAATTCAAATGAAATAATGAGACATCTCTCCAATTATGTCACTATTAATTGTTATTCATGTGAATATCTTGAGGTCCTATACCTACGAAAGTATTATTCTCGATATTCTCTGTCTACGATTTTTTGAGAAGAATTCAATTATTTAGAATTTCACGCCACTTTTCAATTTCTTGTTACGAAATTTCCGAGCAGCATCCCCGTTGCGTACTAATAAATTCGATTTTCATAACTTCACAGAAATATATTACTGGCAAAAGTTCGAGCAAAAGTTTTAGCTGGAATTTGCATCAAAAACCCTCATAGAGTACCATAGGTATACATAGGGAAACCATGATGAAGTTGGAAGTGTGCACTTCCACCTTTGATACCTATTACTTTCTTTCATTATCTACCTAGTTTGCTAAAAGCCAAAGCTATAGTTTTTTACCTACTCAGGGGATATTTTTCCGTATTCTGCGTAGGTATGTTTGCGAAGCTGAGGGGCAAACCGCGGGGAAATTCTTGTGTGAAAACAACTGGAATTCCTATGAAATACTTTTGAATTCCTCGGAATTAAAAAAAAAACAACCTGATTCACCCATATTTCATCAATTCCTTGAAATTCCTCGCGGAAACGGTGTTGTCAGTAGGGATGCACCGGAATTCCGGCGGTACCACAAATCCGGCCCGATACGGCCTGTTGGCCGGAACGCTCTGACCTGATCGCTTTCCGGCCGGAATATTCGGAACTTTTTGGAAATGTCTGGATTTCAAATTTTTAATATAATTTAAATTCAAATTTATGCAAAAATAGAGAAAATTATTTTAAGGTTTTTTTAATTGGTGCCTACTCACCTATTGTTAAGTCGTTAATTAATCACAAATAATTTTTTTTTTTCAACAAAATGGGATTTCTCGACTTTCGCGTCTGTGATTCCCCAACGTTCGCGTCTGGGATGCCCCAACTTTCGACCGATATTTTGTTGTTGGTCAACAGTCATGATACTATAACGAGGAGAGATATGATCACTCGAGGTTCTAGTTTTGAACCGCTTTGCGCATGACGTCACTACGTGACAAATACGATTGGCGGCAATCGGAATAACACGGGTTTTCATATATTAGATCAGACAAATTATCGAATTACAATGTTTTTGGAGTTTTAATGCTAGTGGAATTATAATTCCGAACATCGAAATATATAAAATGATAAAAATTAACCCAACAAAATGAGTTATTCCCCTGGATATCTTCTGAATTTCAAATAATTCATTCATAGGTATTGTAGGAGTAACATTCATGACGTTCTTCAAAACAGAAATATTATTGAGAACTATTTTTGTATGTGAATAATTGTTTTATTCGCGAGCATTCATTCAGAAATGAATAATACTAATGCAATATCCATTAGTTGATAAATATATATTTCGCAACTGACTTTCATGAATCATTTCAAGTGAAGTGAATACCATAAAGTGCATTTACAATAATGGTAATTATATTGGCCACAATTATGAACATTTGGGGCATGAGTCTAATAAAACACAAGTAGTTGAAGTTGTATTTAATATAAATATTGGAAATTAAAACACTGAAGCACTGTTTTGTTACACCATCCTAATCAGTGCAATTATTTTCAAGTATTTAGATAATTCACAAAATAATCATCAAACCATGAAGGTAAAAATACATTTGTACGAATAGACATAACGCATCTAATAAGGAATAATGGGTTTAAAATTTTTCAACAAATTACATTTCAGATAGATACCATATAAGAAATTGAATCTAATTGGATGAATCGAATTGAATAAATTGAAAAAAAATACTGTGTGTAGGTTAATCGAGGTGTGATATATTCATTTCTCTAGATTTTTTGTCGTTTCTAAAAATAAAAATAGGAAATATGATGAATATTTCAATATACGTATTTGTAGGACAGATCAGTGATCTGCTCCAAGATGTCAATGCATTTGAAATACGATGCCTATAAGAGAATTTTTTTGCTAATAGTCATTGAAATGAGAGAGAAAATCCCAAAAAATCTAAGGTAATGAATTCAACATTTCATTGATGGTATTGGAATGTTTGAGGAAGGTATGGCATCATCTTTCAATTTCCATTTCTGAATAGGTAATTCTAACAGTTTTTCTTGCAATCTGTAGTCGTCGTCTGAGAAATGCTTCGAACATATTCTAGCTGTTTTTACATTGAACTTGTTCTTCTGAAAGCAATTCTTCACCCACAAACTGCAATTTTCCTTCGATGAAGGAAAAGTGAAGTAACGACATGTCGATGCAGTTTTACATCTTTTATTATTGTTACTGGAACAACCCACCACAGCACAATGAACCATAGTTTCTTATTATGGAAATAAATGAAGTAAGCAAAATTATGCGAACCGAAACTACTGAAAAACACAATTTAAAACGATAAACGCACTGAAATGTTCGCTTAGGGCCCCCGCAGACTGCAGACTTTTTATCGGCCGATAGTTTGGTCGGTTTCTTAATCAGTATGGAGAGGAATGCATATGCGCACACTACAGCGATTCAGTATCGGCCGATAAAAAAGTTTGATGGGCTACTCGATTACATTCAAACTAATCTGTCGGCCAACTGTCGGCCGACTGTTTAATCAGTATTGGCGCATACACGCCTGCGCTTACACGACGATTGTTTAGTCGGCCGATAGTTCAGTTCGCTCTGTGATTTGGCGTCGTGTGCTTCTATTCAATATGGCTTCGCCCAAATCACAATTGTTGATTATAGAAAGTTCCGTCGAAAACTTAATTGAAGAAGTCGAGAAAAGACCTGTGCTTTATAAAAAAAGTTTAAAGGAGTACTCCGACGCGAAGTTTGCGAAGCAGTTGTTGTTGATTGGAATTCGCTTAGCGCTGAAGAGAAAACAAACAAAGGTAGGAATGTAAAAATAAAAATATTAGAGTATTTATGTGAATTTTTATTTATTCATTTATTTATCTATTTACAATTATTACACTTTGTTATATTGACACGGAATCGCGCCTCCGGGAGAAATAAAGTATGACGACATGTACTGTCGCACGTTATTCATATTATTTCTTCCTCGGTTGTCTTCATTTATAGTTAAGTTATTCATGGGACAATTGTAGAGAGTTTCTGTGAAATTTATTCCATCTTTGATTCTTACATAATTATGCAGGACACAGCAAGCTTTAATTATTTTGACACAAAAATTGATATTGACATCCATTGGTCGGTGAAATATACGCCATTTGTTAGCAAGAATCCCAAAAGTACACTCAACCATTCGTCGAGCTCTTGTATGTCTATAGTTGAAAATTCGTTTGGTGTAGTTTAAATTTCTTTTTGCATAAGGACGTAGTATATGATTGCCAAGTCCAAACGCTTCATCCCCTACGACAGAGAATGGAATAACATCTCCGACATTATCATTAGGCAATTGCCTTCCGGAAGGAATATTTAATCGGTTTTGGGACAGCCGTTTACCCATTTCTGATGATTTAAATATTTCCGAATCACTAGCTGTTCCATAAGAACCAACGTCTATATATACAAATTTATAATCTGCGTCTGTCCAAGCCATTAACACGCACGAAAAAAACTTTTTGTAGTTAAAATATGATGAACCGGAATGTTCTGGCTGTATCATCCGTATGTGTTTGCCATCAATTGCTCCAATGATGTTTGGAAAGTTTGTGCGACTATAGAATTCGTCTGCGATTTTAATCCAGTCGCCTTCTTCTTTGGTTGACATATACAATGGTTGAAGTATATTCCATATTTGCTCACATGTAGTTTTAGTAATATCTCGTATTGTAGAAGCTCCCATCAGATAATCAAAAGATAATGTATTGAAACTAGCTCCTGTAGCCAGATATCTGTAAAAAATTAAAAATTAATTAAATTTCAATATTTTTCAGGTCGTGATGTGCAAAAAAAATGGGCTAATTTAAGGACTTGCTTTCGTCGCGAATTAAACGCTCAAAAGAACACTAAGTCGGGGCAAGCTGCGAATAAAAGGCGTAAATATGTCTACTTTGAACAGTTATAATCTTTACTTCCATGCATGGAAAACCGACTTACTGAAGGTAACCTGGAAGAGGAGAATTTTCTATCAAATGATGAGCATGATGATCAAGCTGGTTCATCCACTCCCACCCCTATTCGTCAGCGGAAAAAGAGACCTAATGTACCGAAGCAGACGGACGTGGATGAAGCATTATTAAAGGCATTAAATGAGCCTAATACTGATGAAGATGTGAACTTCGCTTTGTCACTGGTCCCTTCACTCCAAAGTTTAACCGCAGAAGAAAAACTTGATGCTAAAATAAGTATTCTTAACGTTTTTAAACAGATAAGATCAGCTAGGTGCGTTCAGTCTCCGCCAACATGTACGTACAACAGAGTTCAGCAACCCTTGTACTCTTTTCCAATTTCGCAACCGACAACCATTCGAAACATTTCATCACCTGGCAACTCCAACGATACAGCCCAGTCTTATTATTCAAATTTTTCAGATGAATCGCAAATATATGACTTGTAAATATTTTCCGAATTTTGTAATATTAATTCTAATAAAAATAGTTGAAAAGTATTTGTGGTTTATCTTACCTTATCGTAACGCTCAATCTCTCCTCCACAGGTATAGAAAGTCTTAAATTTGTATCCTCCTTCGCTATTGCTGGTCCAATTAGCTTGACAAGTTCATTGAAGCTGGTAATGCTCATTCGATAATAGGCGAAAAATTTTTTCGGGTAATCAAGTAATTTGGAATGCATAGTGTAAAATTTTCCACTAACTAATCTGTCACTGAGAATGGGATGCACCCAATGCTCTCGCAATCTCTTCTTGATTATCCTCCTCCGGAGTATGATGAGAGCAATAATTTTTCTGGACAACATTTTCATATTGTGTGACCGCTTCAACAGTCCGTTACAAACTAGTTCGAGAATAGTCGGCCGACTGTTGGATAGTCTGCGCCCTGTTCACCGACCAAACTGTTTAGTTGGCTCGGTGTGCGCACTTTCAGCCCAACCCGACTAAACTATCTGCCGATAAAAAGTCTGCAGTCTGCGGGGGCCCTTAACCTCGAAGCGCCAACAGAAATTTGTCACGGAGTGACGTATACTGTGCAAGAGATAGAAATAAAACATGCGCGTGGGTTTACCTTCTCAGTTATAGTATCATGGTCAACAGTGAAGGGTGTGCGTGCTTCCTTGCCTATGATAGACCGGCGGCTGTGGTTCCCCGACTTCTTTTTGATTTTTTTATTATTGGCAGGTGACTGCTATTCTCCAATTGAATGAGTAGAATTGTTTTAATTTTGTTAATGCTGATTAAAAATCAATATTTAAATAAACAGTAATTTCTACTAATCTTACTGACAATTCGGAAAATATCTAGGTACCTACATACAACTCAAGTCAATCTCGAGTAGTTAGCTAACCATAAGCCATGAACAAGATATCATCTGAATGCTGAACAATATGGTCATTCAGCACATTCATTATGCAAAATTACAGCAAAGAATGACAAATAATTTATTTTTATAGATGAGGGTATCGATGATGAAAGCTTTAATCTCTTAGATGAAGAGACAATTCAAAGAATTTTCACTAAATTTGGACCTCGGTTGATTTTTAAAAAGCACTTCAGCCAACATTCCCGAGATCAGACCAACGATGGGACTGATAGACAGAAGGGTATCATGGTATGTGATTCTTTTACTTAAAATAATAGGCAGGATCTACTTCATGTGAAAATCTGTTATGTACCTTCACATTGAATAGAAGATTTTCTAGAAATGTGGAGTATTTGTAAAGAATTTCAAGAAATTATAAAAATCCCACTATGATAAATATACTATACTGAATTCCAATGAACTGATGATATGGATATTAAAGGAATTCTTGGGAAGTTTGAATAACTTCAGGGAATTTTGAGCTTTCAGTTTTTCTCATCAGAACACTTACCACATGGTTATCCCCTCACCTAAAACTAGTAAAATTTTTCATTGAAAAATGAATTTCTATTCCTGTAGGGTTGAAAAAAAATATATAAAAGTTTGGCAGTTGAAATACAGAATTTGTCATTTCTGGTTCAAATGAAAGTTTACCAATTGTTAGTTGGTTCAAATTGAGTGTTTAGAGAATCATTCAATTTTTTTTTGTATCCATCAAAATTGAAAAATTTGTTAATTGAATTTGTGAACTAGTATGACTCAACTACAGAGCTTTAGTAGATGTGATGAGTGGAAATATCTTCAAATGTATATTAAGT
This sequence comes from Gastrophysa polygoni, assembly GCA_963576655.1. NCBI lineage: Eukaryota > Metazoa > Arthropoda > Insecta > Coleoptera > Chrysomelidae > Gastrophysa > Gastrophysa polygoni. The sequence goes on along the minus strand of OY755085.1, from coordinate 22,145,378 downwards.
ATAATTGTATATATGCTTTTAGGTATCTGATGAAAGGGACTTCTCCACTGCTTCTACATCAACAGAGACATTGAGTCTTGCCAGTACAAGCTCTGATGGAAGCGGTATAGTTGAAAACAATTATTATTTTCAACCAGATGAAGAAACACTGCTCGCATTGGAATCATCACTAGATGATATTGAAGTCGTAGTTTTCTGTCCCACAGAGCCCTCAGAAAAAAAGGAAGTCATCAGAAGATCTCCTTGACCATAGCCCCTCGAAATATGCCAAGTTGTGTAATGTATTCCCTGAAGTATGTTTCCCTTTTAAAACCATAATTACTAGCATTCATGAATTCTTAATATTTCAGGGATTGGAAACAGTATTGAAAAAATATACGGATGGACAAATAGCCTTAATTAATAAAAATAAATTGACCAATGACCAGAGGCAGAAAATAGTGAAGGTCATAATAAATGAACTCGTTGCAACTCTTGGGCCGGAGTGAGTTTGCTTATTTCCGTATTAGTTTGCTTGTGAATTATTTTTACTTCTTTTTATTTTGGTTGATGTTATTCATTAGAAAAAGAGAATCATATCCTCTGAAAATGAAAGGCTGAGCTCATAGCTGGGAAATCTCCAAAATCTCATATTCATCAGAGATATTCTTTTTTTTATTATCTCCGATAATTATCAAACAATATTATCGAAAATCAATTTACATGTTCAATTCATATCCAGCACAGAAATACTACTACTTTTTTTTATTTTTCTCTCAACTGAATTGCAAGTTTCTGAATGTATTTGCCACTTGGGAAAAATTCGTTCATTTGTATAGTTGAAAATTTTTTTATCATCATAAAAGTAGCTAAAGTTTATTTTGTTTTGTATTAATAAGATTTCAGTAATATTTGCTGCATGTTCAAGTTGGGGTTGGTTCAGCAAATAATGAAATAATTTTGTGTATTGATTTAATTCATTTCCTTTCAGGATCAGAGCTAGTACATTCCTCCAAATATCAGAAGAAATAGAAAATGTTTTTCCCAATGAAAAAGCAGCTGCCTACTACATCCCTTATGTTCCGGGGGGGGGGGGGGGAAGAACAGAAAGGAATAGGATCCAGAGGAAAGTTGTGGTCGCGTTATGTTAACGTTAGAACCGCATTACGCCAAGCTAACAGCTTACGGAAACTAAAAGAGATAAATGAAGAGTCAAAGACGAATAGTCCTCCCAATGAGTCTCACACTGCTCTTCTAGAATTTCTTAAGATTGCTACAGAACCTTTAAACAAAGTCTTGGAGGCTTGGGAGCAAACCTTCAAGTTAAGGAGGAAGTTGTACCTCAATACTGAGTTGGCAAACATTTTCAAGGAATTTCCTTCATTGAAACTCAATAGTGGTATAGATTTGGTGAGTATTCTTTTATATTGAGCCAATTATCAACTCTTTCATTGTACATTTTTGTTTAAGCTAAAGTGTGGCTACTTTGGATCGATGGTAATTTTTTGCTACTCTTTGAGCAAATAAATCTTTTTTTTCAGATCGAAACTGACTTTAATAGAAGGTTTCCAGCTCATATGGACACAATTTATTGTACTTGGCCAAAGGTTTCTCATGCCATTCTACAGGAAGCGAAGGAAAGAAAAATAAGCTGCACTTCTGTATATAAAGGTAATATTCCATAATGCTTATGCTGATTTTTAAGGCTGTTCAAATTAATTTGATATGAGCCCACAGTGAATTATATATACAGGTTGTAACATAAGTACGTTAAAATATTGAAATGACATATTGTTGAAACAATTTTGAGAAAAAAAGTTTATATGAACTTGTGTCCTCAAATGCTTCGTTTCGGAGATACAGGGTGAGATACATGAAAATTAATACGAAAATATGATTACCCACTTCGAAAGAACCCCGTGTACCAAATTAAGTGCAGAAAACTTATTTGCAAAAAATCAATTTTAACACCCTGTATCTCCGAAACGAAGCATTTCCGGACACAAGTTCATATAGTCTTTTTTTCTAATTCCTTTCCACCCTGAAGTTAAAATTATATATGGTTCAATAGCAACTCGTAGTGTATGTAGTGACCTTTATTAAAAATATCTGCCAAAGTCACATCCCTTAATATTTTTGACAAACGTCAAAGGAACATTGAAATTTGTTTTGGAATTTATCATCAGTAGCATATCAACATCCCTATAGAAACTAAGGAGTACTCTTATTAATTTGTGATGAAATTCAATCTTTTTTTCACCACTAGTTCAACATACTATTATGCTTTCTTGAGCATCTAAAATAGTTTTTCTTTACTAGAAATTAATAAGAAAAATTGACATTCCTGCTAGCAGATAATAAAAATCAATCTCATTATGATGCTTTGAATATATGATATATTGTGAATTAATTGAATTAAGTACGTATGTACAGGGTTTTTCCGTATAATTTTGCACCCCACCTACAGAGGTTATTTCCAGAGTTGATAAAAAAATTTGGAAACAAAAGTTTCATATTTTTTTTGAAACGTCAGAATATTTTGGCAAAAATTCAAAATTATCACGGCAAATGTCATATTTTGACATGTCGGCAACTTTTTTTCAATAGGACACCCTACATATTATTTGATATCTGAAAAGAGCTATTTTTTTTGATTTCAAAAATATATACATGTACTTCATTTCATACATCCGTTCTCGAAATATAAGCTTTAAAAAATTTTAAGATGATAAATTAAAACCTAGTTAGGTATGCGAAGCTGTAATCGGGAATGACAGGACCTGGCGACATTTCCGTTGTTTACCTATCTAAAAATGTATGTTTTGATGAATTCATAATGGTTTTATAACTTTGCAAATATCTAACTCTATTTTAGTGAATGATAATTTACATTTATTAAAATATTTGAACGCTTATATTTCGAAAACGGATGTATGAAATGGAGCACAGATATACAGGATGTCCCAGAATAACGTTTGTATACGCCGGGAGTCGATCTACAGACAAAAATAAAAATAAATGTTCCTATCAACATGTATACGAAAATGCTTCCTAAGGGCACCAGAGCCCTTTGAAGGTTGGTTCCTAAATGCAGTTTTCTTCAATTATCTTTGTTACCATTGATCCTAGTATCACGAAATTCGGTACCTATAGGTAATTTATATAGGACATTCGCATAACAAAATAAGATTCGTAACTTAGTCCATATTGATTTGTTGACAAAACAACCGCAACGGAATTGTCGAAATTTCACAAACTTGAATGAAAATGAAAGAAAACTGCATTTAGGGACCAACCTTCCAACTGGGCTGTAGCGCCCTTAGGAAGCATTTTCAGACACATGTTGATAGAAACATTTCTTCTTATTTTTGTCTGTAGATCGACCTCCCGGAGTATACGAAGGTTATTCTGGGACACCCTGTATATATTTCTAAAATCAGAAAAATCAGCTCTTTTCAGATATGATATAATATATAGGGTGTTCTATTGAAACAAAATGACAACTTGTCAAAATATGACATTTGCCATGATAATTTTGAATTTATTCTAATTTTTTTTGATAACTCGAAAAAACCCCAGTAGGTAGGGTGCAAAAATAAAAGGGAAAACTCTGTATGTGAATTATGGAGTAGATATTTTATGTATTTATATCAAAATTTCTAAATGTAGTTGCTGTATTTTTTTGGGACAATTAAGGTTAAATAAAAATCACCAGGTTTTTCAGATTAGAATCACGTGAAGGTTATAACGTTGTTAATTACCTTGAAATCAAACCTAGTAAGATACCATCAATGACACCAGAATAATGTGAAACTCAGGTGGTGAAAAGACAATTTCTTTATTGTACAGTGAGGGGTAGTGTTACACTTCAGGTGGGTGCTTGAAGAGAGCGTGGTTATCCAGTAGGTTATGCCATAGACAGAATGGTAAGCAGCAAATCGATAATACCTGTATCACCTTACCTTCCACAAGTTATTGAATCTCCCCAGGTTCCCTTCGGGTATCGATACCAAAAGTTCACAGGTGTGCAAATTAATCAAACTATAACCAACTTGGTCGATGAGGGATCGATAAGGTGCTAAAGCTCAGACTATGGTTAACTCTCATACAGAAAATAAATAGACTAAAGTGCAGAAGCTCAGGATAGGGCCACTAGCCTACAGAAAATCTATCCACCAACATGCAGCAGCTCAGGCTATGAATACTAGCGCTTTTAGCAATGGATAAGATACGCTCACTTGAGATAATCTGGAGTTAGTTTCATTTGGACCCAGAAATACATCCAGCCATCCAGGGCTGGACCAGGCAGGAACCCCTTCTCATAATAGGCTCTCTAGTTCCTAGACCTACGGGTTTCATGCAGTTGGGCATGAAAGCAAAGCAGTGAGTAGCAAAGTAGCATAAGCGAAGCAGGTTAAACAGGCTTTATGAACAGGACGAGTCCAAGTAAGGTCGAAATCTAGGTGGCCCTTGATTTCAGGTGGCCAAGAGTAGCAACTACGGTGAGTTGAAGTACAAAATCTGAGAACCAATCTTATTTAGAAGAAGTCTTCATCCAAACTAGTTGAGTAGTCAGTGGACCAACCTTTGACTACTTTAACTTCCTCAAATAATTTGATTGTACAAGAAAATCCGCAAAATGGCGAAAGGCACGTTTTCTATACCTGCACAGGTTATATGGAAAAAATGTGACCCGCTCGTTCGGTCAGATGTCAAGATGACCTCAACTCCCGCCAAAATGTCCAGGTGGGCATTTTCTTAGCTAATTCTGAGGTTAAGAAATTGACTGTATGGGAACCAGAAAAAGAAGAATGTGTCAAATCAATTTGCTCATTTTAACCTCCACAGAAGAGCTAGCTGAACCAGTTTTGTTTATAATCATCTTCAACAAATCTTCAACTGTTAGCAGACGAGAATAAACTGTTTCAGCGAATTCGAACCAAGGAACGGCCCTTTCCACACTATATACTGGGTATTTTTTTCTCTGAACCCATTATCGGATATAAGTACTTGAACTGTTCTTAATTTCTGTCTCAAGCCCCAATAACACAGGCTACAGGAATGGGAGATTTGAAATAGCAAATATGCTGAGTATCAATAAAGATTATCAATAAATGGTTGGTGGGAAATTGATTAAACGATTTACACTCTAACTCAGTTTTAAATTGCCCCACTTGGAGTATTGCGAAATGGTATTGAGATATCCAACGGCGTTCTAGTGTACCATGATGACGTCAGACAATCCCTGCGATTGGCTATACCAACGACTCTGCAGAAACGGATCATTATACACTACCACCAGGAACTGGGACATTTTTCCACGACAAAGATTTAGCCGGTACTCAAAACAAATTTCTACTGGGGAAATATGTACCGCACCGTACACCGTGTCATTAGAGCATGTGACCTTTGCCAAAGAACAAAGAAACCAAACGTGGCCTTCGTAGGTCCGTTACGACCTATTTTATCTAGTCAGGTCGGTGAATTAGTGGCTGTTGATTACTATGGCCCTATACCAAGAAGTAGAGGCGGTCTGACGTACATTTTTTTAGCTGTCGACGTATTTTCGAAATATGTTAAATTGTTAACCGTGAACAAAGTCAATGCTATATCCGCCGCCAACCGGATTCTGAAGGAGATGGTCCCACTATTGAAGCTACAACAAATTCTTAGCGATCATGGTACCCAATTTACTTCAATGGTTTGGAAAGAACGTCTGGGCGAAGCAGGTATCAAGGTGAAATATGCTTCGATTCGCCACGCCAGTTCGAACCCGGCTGAAAGAGATTGGGCGCATGTTCCGAACGTACTGTCATGAAGAACACCGTTCCTGGGCGATTAATATACGTGATATCGAGTACTGTCTGAATGCTACCCCTAATGCCAGTACAGGGTGCTCCCCAATGGAGATAGTGTTTGGGCACCCACCAAGATACCAACTAAATGACAATCACCACCGACCTGTGAGCTACGAGAGGTGCCATGGGCCGCGAGATCCCCAACGCTAGTGACACTGTGTGAGATCACTAACGATAGCCAACCACCAACCAAGGCCCGACCTCAAACAGAACTCCGGCCGCCGGCAAAGGTACCGCAAACAACCAAAGTCCGGGTGTCGACCGGAGGCGGCCCGCCGCCCGTCCCAGTCCTGCTGAGGTCCGCCCGTTGCTTTCGACAGCGTTAGAGTCGGAAACCGTCCCAGGAATCGCCGAGGTGTACCGTCAGAAGGCGGCCACCGTACTGTCGCCTACAGTACATCAGCCTCCCGTTGCCAGCGTTCTCGTCCAGCCTACTGGGCCCGGCTTGAGAAAGCTTCGGGAAAAGCCAAACAAACGAAAAATGCCGGGACGCGCCCGACGAGCCTCGAAGAAACTGAAGCGGGGAGTGAGTGAGTGTAGTGTTGGTCATCCAAAATGTGTACCTACTTTAGGGACACAAATATCTTGTTCCCATCATAACGAGACTCTTCTATTGAGAATCTATTTCATTTTGTCATATTTAGTGGAGGTTTGTGCTATTTTGTATATATGATTTGATACAATTTAATATTTTACTGTCCACCCGAGAGTACGTGAGACGTTCTGAACAATTGGAGGAGGAGGAATAAGGAAATGGAATCATTCAGGTACAGTAAGAAAAGACAGATAATTGAATTGTATGAAAAATGGCTCAAGAAAGAAAAAAGTAAGAATGATAGAGGTGGAAGATGATGGTTCCCATAATCGCCCGGTGCGACACCACCACATCGACAGAGGTGCTGTGAAATGGGTAACTCCCATGTTTCAGTATTTGGTCGATGCTTCCGGTCATATCCCCATACCTTATCTCCTTCTTCCCAACCCAAACCGCCCATTTCAGCTCAAGAGAAATCTAGATGATGAATTCTCCTAGAGTAAAACACTCCGGAAGTAAAATACCTCTCCATTCGGATTTCCGGGCGAGAGGTGCTCGAGGGGGTTCACCATCGAATGATGTGAATTTAAAAATAGACCTTTGTAACATCCGAACAAAAATATAAACGATGTTCACTACCATCTACAGGCTGAGAAACCAGATATACTGGCTTCAACTGAAACGCAGGTCAACTTATCAACTGATACGACCTATATGCTCTGCCCTGGATATGAGCTCCATACCCGTTTCAGATTCAGAGGAGGTTTATATCTCTTTTCCATGGCATCGTGAGGAGGAACTGGAACCAAAAGAATTCGATGTAATGTGGCTCAAGATCGATAACCACAAACAGACAAAGTTCATCTTTTTTTTTTCATCTGTGGACAACACGAAAGGGAAACCTATAATGTTCGAGGAAAATCGTGTTAGCCAGCGGTGGAATTTTTCGAGTGTAGGAAGGTGTTAGAATTTTTCCTGAAAGTTTGGAGGTTGTAAGCATAAGGAAAGACTTCACTAGGCAAAATATTCCACAACTTTGCCGTTCTATTGATGAATGATGCTTGGTATGGCGATGTTCGACAGGTCTCGAGTCTGACAGTGTAGGGGTGACCAGCTTGAGCTCGTCTGGTTTGTCTACTAGGAATCGCGCGTGGTGGCATAATAGACGATATTTCCGTTGAGCACCGACCGTGAAAGTACCTATAAAAAGGCATAGATCGCCGACCTTTCTACGATGATCTAGAGAGGTCAATGATTTGGTTAGTGTTGTATCATCCACTAGACGATTAGCTCTCTTCTGAATTGAATCTAAGAGCTTTAGCGTATCTTTGGGGGCTGAGCTCCAAACATGTGAACAGTACTCCAGGACAGGTCGAATTTGTGCTTTGTAGATCATAAGCAGTTGCTGGGATGTGAAGTATCTCTTCGCACGGAATAGAGAACCAAGTTTTTGTGAAGCAGTTTTCGCAATGGACCTCACATGATCGTCCCATGAGAGAGCACTGTTGGTGGTGACACCCAGCATTAATATTGACGACCTCATAGGAACAGTGGTACCCGACATCATCAAATTGGGCATTGTGTGATCAGCCTTCTTGGTGAACATACAAGCTTGAGTTTTAGTTGCATTGAACTGTACTTGATTCTCAGGACCCCATTTCAGAATTCTTGTCAGATCCTCATTTAAAGCATCAACCTGTCTTCGCCTTGCACCTCTGGCCTCGTTGGATGATATAAGGACTCTAGAGGAAAAGGCAGAATGAAGTGTACTATCATCCGCAAAGCTATGAACTGGCCTGGAGGTCACAATCAACAAATCATTGATATGGAGCAAGAACAAAGTTGGTGCCAAGACAGAGCCTTGTGGAACATCAGCATTGATCGTCATTGTATCAGACGAGACCCCGTCTACCACCACGTAGAGTGATCTATCTGCAAGAAAACTCGATAGTAAAAGACACAGTTGGGTCGGCAAACCATAGGACGGAAGTTTCGCTAGGAGGCCTTTGTGCCAAACTCGGTCAAATGCTTTGGAGATATCCAAGGCTACAGCCAGAGACTCCTCATGTTTCTCTATTGACACCTGCCACTTATGTGTCACATAGGCAAGCAGATCTCCTGTTGACCTCTGGTGACGAAAGCCATATTGCCGGTCGTTCACGATTCTTGAGCTCCCTAGATATCGGATGAGCTCGATATTGATTGCTTTTTCCATTACTTTAGAGATCACAGATAGTAGTGCAATCGGTCTATAGTTGTTAAGGAGCGTTTTCTTGCCCTTCTTTGGAATCGGTTGGACCCTAGCTTTCTTCCAGTTAGAAGGAAATACACCGAGTCTGTACGAAAGGGTGAACAACCTGCAAAGAACTGGTGTTAGTTCTGGGGCACATTTTTTGAGAACAATAGGCGGTATTCCTTCAGGCCCCATAGCCTTCTTGACGTTGAGGCTAAGCAGAATGTGTCTGATTGTGCGTTGCCGGAAGAAAATTTCTGGCATACGGTTATCGATTGTAGCGATTTTGGGAAGTTCCTGGCCTCGTGGATCCAAGGTAGAATTGTCTGCAAACATTTTGACGAAGGTGTTGGCTTTTTCATGAGGTGTTATAGCCAATGTATCATCATCCTTTGTGAGGGGAGGAAATGAGCTAGAAGTGAAATTTCTCCCGATTGCCTTGGCGAAGGTCCAAAATGAACGGGAACCATTTGGACACTCTATCTTATTTTCGTGTCGTATGCTTCTTCAGACTCATCTATTGCCGATTACATGTATTCCTAGCTTCAACATATTCAGCTCTAGTTTGCGGGCTTGGGTTTCTGCGACAACGACGGTATGCTGCTTGCTTCAGAGCGACGACCCTAGAACAGGTTCTATCGAACGATGGTTCACCAGTGGTTCGTGATTTGGTGCTATGTGGTATGTAAGTTTCCTTTCCCAGCATGATGATTTCCGAGATCTCTTCAGCACATTGCGTGGGATCTCCCGATTCAAAACACATTCCCCTCCAAGGGAACTCAGAAAAAAACATGCGAAGGCCATCCCAGTCGGCTGAATTGTAATGCCAAACAGTGCGTGGGGGTGTTGGACTGGTTCGCGGAGTGATGTAAGGACATATCGTGGAGATGAGTGTGTGGTCTGAGTTTCCTAGTGGTGCACGGACTTTCACTTCATACGGTTCCGGATTGTTAGTGAGCAACAGGTCGAGCGTATTGGCATAATGATTGCTGATATCAGGGATCCGAGTAGGTTCTTTTATCAGTTGCTCAAGACCATAGGTGATAGCAGAAGTCTCAGAAAGACGTCCTGCGTCATCTGTTTTGTTCGAGAATTTGAGCCAAATGGAGTTGTGGACATTGAAATCCCCCATGATGATGATTTCAGCGGCTGGGTGATTCTGTTGGATGAAATCGAGTTTCAGAGAAAGGTATTCGAAGAGGTCACCAGGAGTTGGTTCGTTTGGTGATAGATAAAGGCAGCAGATGAACTTTGACTGTCTGTGGTTATCGATCTTGAGCCACATTACATCGAATTCTTTTGGTTCCAGTTCCTCCTCACGATGGCATGAGAGATCATTTCTGGAAAAGAGATATAAACCTCCTCTGAATCTGAAACGGGTATGGAGCTTATATCCAGGGCAGAGCACTTAGGTCGTATTAGTTGATGAGTTGACCTGCGTCTCAGTTAAAGCCAGTATATCTGGTTTCTCAGCCTGTAGATGGTAATGATGGTCTATTTTTAAATTCACATGTTTCGATGATGAACCCCCTCGAGCACCTCTCGCCCGGAAATCCGAATGGAGAGGTATTTTACTTCCGGAGTGTTTTACTCTAGGAGAATCCATCATCTAGATTTTTCTTCAGCTGAAATGGGCGGTTTGGGTTGGGAAGAAGGAGATAGGGTATGGGGATATGACCGGAAGCATCGACCAAATACTGAAACATAGGAGTTACCCATTTCACAGCACCTCTGTCGATGTGGTGGTGTCGCAACGGGCGATGATGGGAACCATCCTCTTCCACCTATGGGTATCCATTTAGTCGCCTCTTACGACAGGCAGGATTTACCATGGGAAAATTCTTGATCCGTCCCCATACGGATCTATCTATCACCAAACGAACCAACTCCTGGTGACCTCTTCGAATTCCTGTCTCTGAAACTCGATTTCATCCAACAGAATCACCCAGCAGCTGAAATCATCATCATGGGGGATTTCAATGTCCACAACTCCACATGGCTCAAATTATCGAACAAAACAGATGACGCAGGACGTCTGGCCGAGGCTTTCGCTATCACCTTTGGTCTTGAGCAACTGATAGATGAACCTACCCGGATCCCTGATATCAGCAATCATTATGCCAATACGCTCGACCTGTTGCTCACTAACAATCCGGAACCGTATGAAGTGAAAGTCCGTGCACCACTAGGAAACTCAGACCACACACTCATCTCCACGATATGTCCTTACATCACTCCGCGAACCAGTCCAACACCCCCACGCACTGTTTGGCATTACAATTCAGCCGACTGGGATGGCCTTCGCATGTTTTTTCTGAGTTTCCTTGGAGGAGAATGTGTTTTGAATCGGGAGATCCCACGCAATGTGCTGAAGAGATCTCGAAAATCATCTTGCTGGGAATAGAAACTCACATACCACATAGCACCAAATCACGAACCACTAGTGAACCATGGTGCAATAGAACCTGTTCTAGGGTCGTCGCTCTGAAGCAAGCAGCATAGCGTCGTTGACGAAGAAACCCAAGCCCGCAAACTAGAGCTGAATATGTTGAAGCTAGGAATACATGCAATCGAACGATCGATGAGTCTAGAGAGAGATTTCATTTCTAGCTCATTTCTTCCCCTTACAAAGGATGATAATACATTGGCTATAACACCTCATGGAAAAGCCAACACCTTCGCCAAAATGTTTGCAGACAATTCTACCTTGAATCCACGAGGCCAGGAACTTCCCAAAATCGCTACCATCGATAACCGTATGCCAGAAATTGTCTTCCGGCAACGCAAAATCAGACACATTCTGCTTAGCCTCAACGTCAAGAAGGCTATGGGGCCTGACGTAATACCGCCTATTGTTCTCAAGAAATGTGCCCCAGAACTGGCGCCAGTTCTTTGCAGGTTGTTCACTCTTTCGTACAAACCCGGCGTATTTCTTTCTAACTGGAAGAAAACTAGGGTCCAACCGATTCCAAAGAAGGGCAAGAAAACCCTCCCCAACAACTATAGACCGATTGCATTACTATCTGTGATCTCTAAAGTAATGGAAAAAGCAATCAATATCGAGCTCATTCGATATCTAGGGAGCTCAAGAATCGTGTACGACCGGCAATATGGCTTTCGTCACCAGAGGTCAACAGGAGATCTGCTTGCCTATGTGACACATAAGTGGCAGGTGTCAATAGAGAAACATGGGGAATCTCTGGCTGTAGTCTCGTATATCTCCAAAGCATTTGACCGAGTTTGGCACCAAGGCCTCCTAGCGAAACTTCCGTCATATGGTTTGCCGCCCCAACTGTGTCTTTTAATATCGAGTTTTCTTGTAGATAGATCACTCTACGTGGTGGTAGACGGGGTCTCGTCTGATACAATGACGATCAATGCTGGTGTTCCACAAGGCTCTGTCTTGGCACCAACTTTGTTCTTGCTCCACATCAATGATTTGTTGAATGTGATCTCAAGCCCGGTTCATAGCTTTGCGGATGATAGTACATTTCATTCCGCCTTCTCCTCTAGAGCCCCTATATCATCCAACGAGGCCAGAGGTGCGAGGCGAAGACAGGTTGATGCTTTAAATGATGATCTGACAAGAATTCTGAAATGGGGATCTGAGAATCTAGTACACTTCAATGCAACTAAAACTCAAGCTTGTATGTTCACCAAGATGGCTGATCACACAATGCCCAATTTGATAATATCGGGTACCAGTGTTCCTATGAGGTCGTCAATATCCATGCTGGGTGTCACCACCAACAGTGCTCTCTCATGGGACGATCATGTGAGGTCCATTGCGAAAACTGCTTCACAAAAACTTGGTTTTCTATTCCGTGCGAAGAGATACTTCACATCCCAGCTGCTTATGATCTACAAAGCACAATTTCGACCTGTCCTGGAGTACTGTTCACATGTTTGGAGCTCAGCCCCCAAACATACGCTAAAGCTCTTAGATTCAATTCAGAAGAGAGCTATCCGCCTAGTCGATGATACAACACTCACCAAATCATTGACCTCTCTAGATCATCGTAGAAAGGTCGGCGATCTATGCCTTTTCTATAGATACTTTCACGGTCGGTGCTCAACGGAAATATCATCTATTATGCCACCACGCGCGATTCCTAGTAGACAAACCAGGCGGGCTCAAGCTGGTCACTCCTACACTGTCGGACTCGAGACCTGTCGAACATCGCTATACCAAGCATCATTCATCAATAGAACGGCAAAGTTATGGAATTCTTTGCCAAGTGAAGTCTTTCCTGATGCTTACAACCTCCAAACATTCAAGAAAAATTCCAACACCTTCCTACTCTCCCAAAATTCCACCGCTGGCCAACACGATGTTCCTCGAACATTAAAGGTTTCCCTTTCGTGTTGTCCACAGATAAAAAAAAAGATGAGAATGAGGCGGAGGAGGAGGAGTGCGGATGACGATCCACATCACTGTCATGAGCCAGATCTTAGATAAATTAAAAGTAGAAGAATTGAGAAACGAAAGTTTTCAAAGTGTCGATCGTTTTTTCTGATGAATAAAACATTTTTCTTCTTTCGAGTGTTTATTGATTAACATTCAACGTATTATATTATTCATCTTTTTCCAAAGGACATTGAATCACAAATTCAATGTATAAATGATCTGATGCATGGGTATCTAGGGGAAAATAAATAACATCACCTCTGTTGAGAATGTATTTCTACGAAGAATTGGGTAAACAATTCTTTTGATTCTGATTGGATATTTCGAATGTATTGGGAAAATATTTATACTTTCAATTTTTCCTGTAACAGGAATCGTATTGGTAGTACTATTATCTATTATACTATTAGATGTAGTGCGTTTTACTAGAAGACATGTTTTTAGTGCTCCTAATAGTCAAGATACATTTATTATGGGATTTAGGAGGTTGACAGATAAAATATGGAGATTATTTGTTGTCTTGCTGATGCGACAATATTTTTTGGAGTAGAAGAAACAGAAGGAGGAGGAGGAGTAGTGGGAAAATGTTGATTGAATTTTTTCAGAGGCATTTTGAATACTGGTATGAATAACTGAAGGTTCATTCATTTATGTAATTATTACGCCTTCACGTAACTCTTCAACGATTGAAATTATTTCATTGTTGTGACCGGTAGTGTTGCCTACTGCTTGAGAAGCAACAAGCAAACGCAATCTATCCACAAGCTCGTTATAGTTGTCAAAATATTTATATTCAATGGGGTTATTATCATATTTCATCATCATTGGCATTTTAGCACATTGCCTTCTTTTCGACATATTTCTGGTGAGCACGCCTTTCAATGAAGATGCTGGTACTGAAGCGGATCTGACACGAGTTTTCTCTAAATAAGGCTTCATAATGTAAATATACTTTCCTTTGGTACCTTCGAGAAATTTTCTAATTGGCAAATCGGCATTAATTTCACGACGATATGCATTAGTCCTCTTCATGATATCGATACAATTTTCAATGTCTTGTTTGGTGTAAGAAATGAGGTTTTTCAAAAACTTATAATGTCTTACAGTTCCATTGTAAGTGATACATTTCACTTTAACATCGGATCTTATGAAGTCTATTTGCGAATCTCCTATATGAAACTTGTCTTCCATCGGATTATGGAAAAGGCCAAAAATATGATCATATTCACTTTTTGTATCTTTCATCATATATATTCTCGTGGTAATGGTGCTTCGAATTGATCAAAGGTATTCCTGTAGAACATCTAGATTTGTGATGGTCTGATAAAATTGAGATAGGGTGTCATCGATGAATTCATCTTCTCTGGTTCTATCGGGCAATTCGCTCCCCTCGTTGCGTGATTGTAAGTTTCTTCGTTCCTCGAAAAACTTCGTAGCTCTATAGCAGCAGTGGCATGTTCAGTAACCGGAGATAAAGAAGCCAATTGATTATACGATTTTGGTGATGGTATTGGTGTTGTCTCAGATTCTTCAAACTTTTCTAACTTTTCGGGTTTGATGGTATTGGATTCTGCCGCAGCAGTCGTCGCATCGCCCGATGTTAATACCAGTTGTAATGATTGAGTAATCGGTTGATATGATTTTTCCATGAGAGTTTTTGATCTCGCTGTGTTACCCTTTATAATTTTATACTTGTTTCAGTGCGTGCCCGGCTCGCACGAGGGGGTCCATTTTAATTGATTGTATTCCTCAAGACCATCTTCATGTATGAATGTTTGTATCAAATCACTTTCGATACCTGCCCGAAGACAAATCGCAATCTTCATCAATTACAATTACAGGAAGATGCTACTTCTTTGAATTTTCGAAAGTCCATATCGATATTTGCGTGATCATCATAAATATGTTTCAAATTGGTAGTGTCTTGTGGAAATATGACCAATAGAATAGCATTGTCGCGTACCATTTGCTTGGGGATAGCAGCATTTGTTTGACATATATGTTATATCTAGAATAGATAATGGTCCCATTTATCTATTGAGACGCAATACCAATGGCGTCTTAACCTTGGCAGCTGCTGATCTACTTCTCATCATCATGCGACGCAGTTCTGAATCAGCACCCCGATATTATAAATAGACGTCCCAGGACCATCAGCTATTATTCTATTGAGGATCGTCATTCTTAGACGTTAGAATCATATGTATTGAAAATTATAATAAAAGTTCTTGTGAATGAATGAAGTTATATATTTTTTTAAAAAGATATTTTCCAAAAGGAAAATATAAAATTGGCGCAGTCGGTAGGATACCTCAACATCTTAGAATACGGCAACAGTCCTCACTGGCGACTTGACAATAGTTGGAACACGGCAAACGGTCCTCACCAGCGGTTGGAGTCTACAGAATACGGCGACGTCCTCACTAAGGTGGCGGTTTCCAAACCCCCAAGGTCCGAAGAACCGAAGCAAGAAAATCCAACAGAAATAACGAAGACCGGCTTCTGTCTCCTGCGGATTAGGAACACCTAGTGAAACCCCTGACAGCGAGATCCAGACAGCCAAATGCAAGGAAAACTTCACATGTAAGCAACATAGAATCTCTCATACTCAAAATTATCCAAATTTGATTCTCACAACACAGTTCGATTAATTCCCATCGCTCACATTCCCATCACATTCGAATTCATACCATTACTATAACAAATCTGGTCAAGGAAATAATTTTCCCAAAATGCCGGATAACGATCAAGAAAATCAACCTCAAATTGAACCATATAAATTATCAGAACTATTTTCATTAATACCTGAGTTCGACGGTGACTCTGTATTATTAGGTGCATTTTTGAACGCTTGCGAACAAGCCTATCAACTTGCAACGAATGATCAGAGAAGACTCCTACTAACTCATTTCAAAAACAAGCTCAAAGGAAAAGCAGCTATTTTAGTAAATTCAAAAAACCCAGACTCATTTAGAGAAATCAGAAATCTCCTGAACACCCACTTCGGAGATTCTTGAGATCTCAATTCGTTGATACAAGATCTACAACGAATGAGACAATCACATAATGAAAACGCAATAACTTTTCATTCCAGATTGCAAACTCATAACGCTAAAATGTTAGCATGTGTCCACAAATCTAATTTGACACCTGAACAAAAATCCGCACAAATTACTCTGATCGATAACATGACAATGAACACTTTATTGACAGGATTAGAACCCAGAATAGGTCAAATAATTAGAGCAAGTAATCCAGTAAACATAATTGACGCCGCATCCCGAATTAAGAGAGAAATGCATTCGAAATACAAAAATCAAAGACAACAAATGATGATAAAACCTAGAACACAATTGAATCAGAGATCCCAATTCAGACCAACACAGTCAAATTTTCGACCGAATTATCAACCAGTTCAAAATCCAAATCAGTCGTATAATCACCAGAGACCTCAGTGTCAATCAACATATCAATCACAAAACCAACAAAGACCTTTTCAACAACCTAATACAAGTTTTCAAAGACCACAATTCAGTCAAAATAATCTTCAGAGACCGCAACAAAATTTTCAAAGTTCTAGTAACCAACAGAGACACTCCACATCAAATTTCAGTCAACAAAGACCTTCTGTCATACAACAAAATCCGAATAGGAAAACACATCATTTCAACTACGGATTCAACGAGAACGAATCTCAATATTATTACGAAGATTATGATGGTTATAGTACAGCCTATAATCAAAATAATGGTTATAATACTGCTTATGACCAACAGCAAAGTGACAATTCTCAATATTATGACGATTACCCCGATTACGACATACCCCAATATGAAGACTATCAAGAAGACAATATTCAATATGATCAATATTGCGAAAAGATACATTTTGAAGAAGAATTCGTACCAACTGAATTCCAAACTCAAAATTTTCAATTCACCAACCAATCAGAAAAACCCCCGCCTATGGATACAACCTCGGAATGCACAACTCAGCATTCAACGACAACTACAATAGACGACCTTGCAACGCAAACACGGACGATGTCTCTCAATCAGAATGCATCACCCAAGAAATCGAAACGCGTGCAACAAACTCAAAAAATGATACAGGGAATGTTCATGTAAAATCAAACTTCACAGTTAGTTCAGAAAATCTATATTATATCTTTGACAGAACAAAAACGTTCAAAATTTTAATTGATACAGGTGCAGGTATTTCAATTTTCAAGCCAAAAACGGTAGAACAATTCACAAATAGATACCCCGAAAGTTTAATTGTTCCAGGAATAACTGACGAAAAATTGAAATGACCGAATCAACTTTGATTTCCATTTTCAAAACCGTTCCTCTATTCAAAGTAGAATCAAGAAAAGAACAAAATTCAGAGCCAACGCGAAGTCCAGATGTATTGAATAATATCATAAATATCGAACCAAGAGTTGAACAAGTTTTCAAAATGAAATCAAATTTAAGAAATACAGATGCTATACTGTTAGCATGCGATTGTAAAAATAAATGGAAAAGGTGAGTTCCTCACAACCATTTTGAATGCAAATGCTATACCAAAAACAATAGAATTTTCAGATATTATCTTAGAACCAATCAACAAGACCGATCAAATTCTGAATTACAACATGAATGAATTTGAAAATCAATCAGATCAAATGTCAATACCAACACGAGAAATCGAAATTAAGAAATTATTACGTTTAGATCATTTAAACGAAGAAGAACATGAACTCATTACGGAATTATGTTTAGAATTTTCTGATATATTTTATCTAGAAGGAGACAAACTAAAATTCACTGATGAAATCAAACATGCAATTGACACCAACGATGCAAAACCTATTTCAACAAAGTCATATCGATATCCACATGTCCATAAAGGCGAAGTAAAGAAACAAGTATCGAAAATGCTAAGTGAAGGAATAATACAACCCTCAATTTCACCTTGGTCATCACCAGTATGGGTAGTTCCCAAAAAACTCGATGCATCAGGTAAACAAAAATGGCGAGTTGTAATAGATTACAGGAAGTTGAATGAAATTACGGTAGACGATAAATATCCTCTCCCGAATATTACTGATTTATTAGACCAACTTGGAAAATGCCAATATTTTACAACATTAGATTTAGCCTCTGGTTCCCACCAAATAGAAATGAAACATTCAGACATTCAAAAAACAGCTTTTTCAATAGAAAATGGACATTTCGAGTTTCTAAGAATGCCTTTTGGTTTAAAAAATAGTCCCTCTACCTTTCAACGTGTCATGGACAATATATTAGTAGGAATACAAAATGAAAAATGTTTAGTCCATATGGACGACATTATTGTATATTCACCAACTATTAACGAACATATATCCAGACTATCAGATGTTTTCAAAAGACTACGAAAATTCAATCTCAAACTACAACCAGACAAATGCGAATTCTTACGTAAAGAAGTAGCATACTTAGGACATATAATCACACAAGAAGGAGTGAAACCAAACCCTTTGAAAATAGATGCAATCGTAAATTTCCCTCAACCAATCAACCAAAAAGAAATAAAATCTTTCCTTGGATCAGTAGGATATTATAGACGATTTATTCCAAACTTTGCCAAAATCTCGAAACCATTGACTAGACTATTACAAAAAGACATAATATTTGATTTCAATGAAGAATGTAAACACTCATTTGAACAATTAAAGCAATCTCTATGTCAATCACCAATCTTAATATATCCTAACTTAGAAGGAACATTTATCTTGACAACAGACGCGAGTAGTTTTGCAATAGGAGCCGTTCTTTCACATGGTCCCATTGGAAAAGACTTACCAATTGCATATGCATCAAGAACTCTTTGCAGTGCAGAAACAAAATATTCAACAATAGAACGAGAATTACTAGCTATTGTCTGGGCAGTTTAATACTTTAGGCCTTACCTATATGGAAAAAATTCAAACTATATACTGATCATAGACCACTAACATGGATATTCTCAATAAAAGATCCAGGTAGTAGACTAGCTAGATGGAGATTAAAATTAGAGGAATATAATTATGAAATTATTTACAAACCAGCTAAGACCAATAAGAATGCCGATGCATAATCACGAATCAAAATAAATCACTATGGTGAATGCTCAGCATTACTAAGAAAAATTTCAACATCAAATAATAGTGATATTTCAGACGCTGAAACTGAAATTTCTCCAGAATCATTACAACAAGAATTTGACAGTTTTTCTAAATTATATAAAGAAAAATCACCTATTGACTACTCAAAAACTGAATTTTCACATCAACAACTACTTGATAAATCACATAAACATGTAATCGTGATTATCCAAAAAGATCGATTCACTGACCTACAAAAAAAAATCATAGATGACATCTTTGAAGACGAACCAAATTTTTCTGCAAATAAAATTAATGTTGTATCTAGTAGAAGCGTAAAAAATCGTAAATACTACTTTATTTTATTACCATATTTATTACTTATATATTTATTATTTATTACCAGATTTACGACTAGTAATATGTCAGGACATAACCAAAACACCAGTATAATTGATCAATATCATAGCGGAAAAGCAAATATACACCGTGGAATAAATGAAACAATTAGGCGAATTAGAGAAAAATATCAATGGACAGGAATGACGAAACAAATCGAAGATTTCATAAAAAAACGCGAAACATGCCAAAAGACTAAGATCTGTCGAAAAAATTTAAATAATCCACTAGTGATTGCGGAAACACCAAAAACACCATTTGAAAGAATCAATATTGATATACTAGAAATTCCAACTAAAGACTATATTTTAACAATTCGAGATGAACTTACGAAATTCACTCAAGCATATCCTTTACAGGACAAAACAGCAAAAACAGTAGTAAACACTCTCATATTATATTTCCAACACTACGGAACTCCACTACGAATCCATTCCGATTCAGGAGAAGAATTCGATAATGCGTTAATGCGAGATCTTTGTACATTATACGATATGAAAATGTCAACTTCAAGCGTACATCATCCACAATCTAATGGATCACTTGAAAGATTTCACGCGACGCTCATGGAAATGATGAGAATCAATAAAACAGACAACCCTGATGAACACCCTCTGACCATAATACCATACGCTGTTATTTGTTATAATAATACGAAAAATAAAACTCACGGATTCACCCCATACGAGTTAATATTTGGACATACCTCAGGAAGACCTCCAGAACAATTGTATAATCAAGAACAATTAATCAGCAAGTATATAAGAGATTTCAATAATAGAATTAGTAATTATTATAAAGTAGCCCGCGCAAGAACTGAGTTAAGCAAAGAAAAAGCCAAAGCTCGATTTGATGAACGAATCAAACATGAAAAACCTCAATATGAGATAGGAACTAAGGTATATGTAAAAGAAAGTCAAATCGGATCCAAACTCCAGAATAAATTTAATGGTCCTTTTGAAATCATTGAATTATATGAGAATTCAGCCAAATTGAAAAATCTCACGACAAATCAAAAAACTAAAAATAATTTCGATAGATTAAACCCTTACTATGAATAAAAAAACTGAAACTCTATTTTTTTTATTACAGATATCTACTTTACTAGTACTATTTAAAACCAGTGAATAACACTATAGGAATATATCTCAATGAAGAAGATAGTATGAAAATTTCAAATGAAAAATGGACTCTATTAGTATACAAGGATCTTATCCCGGTAAGAAAGGCCTTAGACAATAATCAGAATATCTTGAACAATCTGCTGGATAAATTCGAAACCAACAATGAAAGAATGATGTATTTCAACGCTGAAATAAAAACGCATATCAGCCTACTGGAGCAAACTGCAAGATCGCTTGAAACAAAGTATGATGAAATTCAATCAGACACAATAGACTATTCAAACCGAGAGAAACGTGGTATTATCAACGCTGTAGGAACGATATGGAAAGCGGTTACTGGCAACCTTGACGCATCAGATGGAGAATACTATACGAATTGTATTAATCAAATTCACAAAGATGAACACCAAATTGAAAATTTGTTGAAAAATCAAATTACTGTGACTACATCTGTTATAAAGAGCTTCAATGAAATAATTCAAGAATTGCAAATTGACGAGGCAACATTTAATGAAGATATACAGAATATTGAAAAATCAATTTATGATATTTCTGATAACTTATATTTAGTAGATGCAAAGTTGAAAGTATTGGATATTTGTGAATCGTTAATGGAAAGATATATATTTCTGGAAGATTATTTGAATGACATTCTGAAATCAATAACTTTTGCGAGATTACAGATCATTCATACATCAATAATTACACCAATAGATTTACTTCATTCTCTTCAAGAAGTCTCTCAAACTCTACAGAAGAATAATTTACCTCTACCATTGAAAATGTCATCTGTAGCTCAATACTTAGAACTCATTGATTTACAAGCATTTCAGACCGAGTCAAAAATAGTATTTGTCTTAAAAATTCCATTAGTTGACCCTGAAATCTATTCAGTCTTTCGATTATTCCCAATACCTATCCTAGATAATCGAACTGGGTTACATCATATCTTACCAACCAGTATAAAATATATTGCAAGAGACTATGATTCTATGCTGTATACTATTCCCAAGAATTTTGACAATTGTGAATATTTATTTCATGGCATGAAAATGTGTAAAGACTTGTTACCATATCCAATTGACAATGATGCTATTTGTGAAGCCCAAATATTGAAACACTTATTAGGAGTGCCAAGACAATGTCAAACAAATCTAATTTTTGGCAAAAATTATAACATTTATGAGTTACGGACCAATAATTGGCTAATATCAGTATCTGATCCATTACCAGTTACTATCAAATGTCAGAAAAGAGAAACGATAACGAAGATAATCAATACTAATTCCATTTTGAGATTACAACCAGATTGTAATGCTTTTATTGGTAGTACCAGGGTACATCCAAAAATTCTTGTTAACAACAATGACATGTCAATTGATTACAAAAGTCATGAAATTATGATTCCATTCCAATGCTGTAATCATATACCTGAAAAACAAAAACTTCCGGAATTGAAACCATTGAAATTGAATAAATAATTGAATTGAATAATATTGCTCAACATAAACTGAATCAATATTCTGAAGAATTAGACAAAATTATTAACAAAACATATATCATGGTTTACTTATTTTATTATTGCATTGATTGTTTGCTTAATCTTGCTGTATTTCTTTTGCAAATGTAAACGAAATCGTTCCATGAAAATTGGAATAATGACTTCAAGAAATGATGGTCCACCTCAGCCTCCACCAAACTTGAGAACCAACTTCAAGTTCCTCACCAAACTTATGCCAAAAAGAAGGCCAAGCTACAGAGTGGGAGAACCAGTAGAACCCGAAGACATACAGTTGAATACAACCAGCTCAAAAAGTTATGCCTAATGGTCCCATTTATCTATTGAGACGCAATACCAATGGCGTCTTAACCTTGGCAGCTGCTGATCTACTTCTCATCATCATGCGACGCAGTTCTGAATCAGCACCCCGATATTATAAATAGACGTCCCAGGACCATCAGCTATTATTCTATTTGCGATCGTCATTCTTAGACTTTAGAATCATATGTATTGAAAATTATAATAAAAGTTCTTGTGAATAAATAAAGTTATGATTTTTTTTAAAAAGATATTTTCCAAAAGGAAAATATAAAATATATAAAAACAGTGTTTGTTTATGCCGTCGAGAAAAAAATCTTTCATCATATTTTGATCACACAATGCAACATCATCGAATATGATATGATATGGAATTGTTGTATCAACAAGAACCATATTTCGGAAGGATGTATTATCTTATCTGCATCAGAAATGTTATGTTTGGTACGCAACTTCAGATTTCTGGTTGGAGATTTGGTTCCAGAAGGTAATGAAATATGGTCTTTCTACCTAATATTATTAGAAATCACAGATATATTAACCTCGAATACAATAGCTCTCAAATCTTTGGACTTACTAGAGAGTCTAATAGAGGAACATCATTCGTTGTTTATCAAATTATTTGATAATCATCTCAAACCTAAACACCATTCTTTAGTTCACTATCCCACATTGATAAGGGAATTTGGGCACCCTGTTTGTATTTCAAGTATGAGATTCGAGGCAAAACATAAGGAATTCAAAAATACAGCTGCTAGTATACGATGCAGAAGAAACTTGCCTTACTCTTTGAGTCTGAAATCACAATTGGAAGATTGTTATCGCTTTCTGTCACAGACAGGCTTGGATGTTAAGATATTACATGGACCTGTTCAGAGTATTGATTATGAGAGTTCAGTTTTCCAAAAGAAAAATTTGAATGATACCAGTTATTTCAATGTTGAGTGGTATGAAATCAATGGAATAAAGTACGAAATAAAATCAGTGGTAATATATAAATATGAAGATGACAGTCCTGTATTTCTCAAATTGAAAGGTATTTTTATACATAAGTCATCAAATAATAATGTTTATTTCTTGGGAGAACTGTTATCAACTATTGGATTCAATGAACACTTCAAAGCATACCAGGTAGAAAAACAACACAGCTTGAATTCACACTATATACTAGTGGACAAAAATGAAATTTTTGATTTTTTACCAACAATTCTACATAAAATAGCTGAAGACTTTTATGTTGCAATTCGGTGACTACGATGATGTCAGAAGGATCATACTCTCATGCCAAATACTTATTTCCAAAGATATTTAGTTTTGTTATATTGTTCTGAGTTCTATATATCCAATAAATAGTTATTGATGAAATGATTTTTTTTTGCCTTCATATATAGGGTGCCCTCATAATGAGTGTTTATTCGTACCTATAAAAGTTTAAGAGCCTTCCATACCTTCCTCCATGCACACGAAATCGGGATTTGGTCTCATTCCTTCGAATAACAATGGATTTCAATTCGGTTTTCGCCAAAAATTTTCAAATATAACTCTAAAGGGGGCTAACTCATTGAAAATCATTTTTTTCTTTCATAAGCCCAAGCAAAAAAAAATAATTGTCAGAAATATTTTTTTACTGAGTTAGCACCCTTCATCGTAATGAGAATGTTGATTTTCATTAAGGATATTTTTCGAAATATTCATCAGTTTTCAAATGAGAAGAAAACGCACCAAAAACTTTTAATGACCTGATTTGTACTGCCCTCTGTAGGAGGATTTCGTACTAAATTTGCAATGATTGGTTTGGCAACACTGCGCCGTGATTTTCTGATTTCACTATTCTTGCCATTCGTATTCGTGGTGTCTCACTTGTCTCGTCTTGGATCTCAGTATCAGTTGAGCGTTAGCCGTTATCAGTGACTGTGAATCTCTCGAGATCATACGTAAACAGTAAACAGTGTTTTGATATTTTGTGAGTGTTACCACGTGCATTGTGTTTTGGATAATTCCTTGTGTTCTTGTTGAGAATAATGGGTCGTCGTAAAACTTTCGATTCCAAGAAGAAGATTATGTCGACAAACAGGCTAAGTCGGCGAAATATAGGCTTGAGGCGTTTCCAGTAAGTACCTACCAGATAATTATATTTCGATGTGCAGGATAATAGGTAATGGAACCATAAGAAAAAACGAAACACCAAATCTGTCGACCGACTTTTCAGTTTAAAAATACCGAACCACTTCGCTGGCTGATTCCAGAAATTCAGAATTTTTCATACCTATAATAACTTATTTTTTATGCTGTCACTTCAGGTAAATGAATTGTATATGATGACTTTCAATTTTTGGATCAATTTATATTGTAGGAGATGTCAAGAGTCCCTCGAAAATGAAAATCCCAGTCAGAGAAGCGACCAATCTACATCCCATTCAAATCTGGTAGCACCAGGTCCTCCTGTTCTACCTCTTTCTGATGATACAGTTTTGATTGGATATCACAACACAGGTGGAAAATGAACTGATGGAAGTGTAAGTGTTTCTAGTGTGAAAACAAGCAATTTAATTTTCTCTCAGGTTTTATTGCGATTATGATTTGATATATTATTTGAATTCTAGGAATATGTCCTCTGAGGCAATGGATGGCAAAATTCTTGATGCTGACCCAAACCCCGATTGTTCTGAGGGTAGAGATGAATCTGTGTAAGTAATTAGTGTACCTGATTAAATAAACAATCTGATAGTAGTATTCTGTTGAAATTCGTCACAAGTTCCTGAAAATCAGTTGACTAGACTATTGTTTTGTTCTTTCTTTTCATAGGACAATAAAATACTAATGAAATTTGTTTTTCTTCCAGGCATACTGGAACTCCATCTGGAAGACGAATTGTTGACATTGGATTCTTTCTTCAACAATTTCTCAATGGCGAAAGGCACACACTCTTCAACTGTGATATAACAGATATGTATGTTGTTGATGAATTCAGGAGAGGTCTTCAGAGTTCATTCACTCTCAAATGCAAGATGTGCAACATCGTGAAGACCATTCATACTGAAGCTCCTTCACAAAAGACAAATGATGAGCCATGTGATGGAAGTCACATGAATGTGAACTTGGCTGTCACGTTGGCATCAATTTCAACTGGGACTGGGTATTCTCATCTAGAAGAGCTGTCAGCTGTATTGAACATGCCCATGATGAGTAGCAGTACCTTTATGAATTATCATAACAAGGTTGCTGATGTCATTTATTCTACAGCTTGGAAATCTATGAAGGAGACAGGTCAAGAAGAAGCTGAATTAGCCAGGAATTTGGATGAAATGGATAAAGATGGTATTCCATTCATAACAGTAGTAGCTGACGGAGCATGGTCTAAGCGTTCATATAATGTGAATTATGATGCTGCTTCTGGTGTGGTGAGTGATGGTAATCATTATATATTTCATATTGTTCTAATCATGTTTTTTTATAGGCATGCATAATTGGTTATCGCACTGGAAAAGTGTTGCATTTGGGAGTGCGAAATAAATATTGTTGTATTTGTGATAGATATGATGTAGCAGCTAAGAATCAGATAGTGCCAGATCATACATGTTATAAGAATTGGACAGGAACTTCTACTTCTATGGAGAGTGACATAATTGTAGAAGGCTTCAAACAAAGCATAGATAATCATGGTTTGAAATACCTGACTTTGGTAGGAGATGGTGATAGTTCGGTCCACAAAAAATTAATGGAACATAAGCCCTATAGTCCTGATACAATCATTCAAAAAGTTGAATGAGGAAATCATCTTTTGAGAAATTTCTCTACAAGACTGAGATAGCTATGCAGTAAGTTCTAGCTATAGATAAGAAAACAACTATTCATAAATACACCCAAAAAAATAAAAGAAAAGTTCATATAAACTATACTAACTATTGAATATAGTTTGTTGAAAAGTAGCGTTTTTCACAATTTGCAAAATTCACTCAATTTTTTTGTAGAAAAAGTAACATTTCAACAAAAATCATTCAATATATCTGATATGGGCTAAATAGGTTTAAAGATGAGCCTGAGTTGATGATAAAAAAAAATTAAAAAATCATGAATACAAATTTGAACTTCACTGTGTATGATGGGTTGAGAAGCCAAGTGACATTATTTTGATAAATGTGCCTAAACTGGTGTCTGGTGTTGGTGTTGTCAAATAGTTCGTGGTCAAGAGATACAACCATGTTATCATCCGTTGCACTTGTATCCCTTGGATACTCAGCCCTTCATGTCTTTTTTTCAAAATTTTTAGAACCAATGTGTCACTGATTCTGAATATTGTGCACTTTTATGAGAGTTGTTCTCTCATCAATTTCGAATACATTTTCTGTTTTTATGACTTTTCATTTTCATTGATAATTCAACCAATTCATAATTTTTTCTTACAGAACGTACACGAAGTAATTCCAAAAATATGGCAGTACCCCCATTCTTGAGAAAGCAGTTAGAAAGTAATTCTAGACGACTACGAACCGCTATCAGTGCCGCTACTAGATATCGAATCAAAGAAGACAGTTCTCTCGAAAATAAAATGGAGTGTTTGAGAGAGGATATAATGAACGCTCCATCACATATTTGTGGTGAACATGCTCAATGCTCTAATCTGAAATATTTCAAATGTGAAAAAAAAGACACAGAACAAAATCTTGTACCAGCAATGACAGAATGTGGTTTGTACAGGGATATTCAAGTATGCCTGAATCGGTTACTATTGAATGTTCACAGCCTAATTGTCAACATGGACAATAATATGACTGAACATTATAATTCAATTGTTTGCAAGTTTGTAGGAGGAAAAAGAGTGAATTTCTCGAAACGTGGAGGATACAAGACTCGCTGTGAAGCAGCATCACTCTCGTTCAGTTGTGGTCCTGAATACTACAATGTTTTGTGTAGAGCTTTTATGAATAGAAGTCCAGATATATATACTAAGGAATATCTCAGCAAATTGAAGAGGATACGATTAACACAAAAGAAACAAAGATATCTCATCCAATCTAGGAAACAGAAGAAAACTGTCTCAAAAAGTTTAGCTCTTCCTGACAAGGATTATGGCCCAGAATTGACGGAAATTGAAATCAAAACAAGGAGTCAAAGCGCCTCACCATTATGGATGGTTGAAAGACAAAAAAGGCTCACTGCTTCGAATTTCGGAAAGATATGCAAACTGAGAGCAACTACATCCTCAATACAGTTAAGAATCTCTTATATTCGAAATTCAAGGGCACTATTGCAACAGAGTATGGCAAGATACACGAAAATTTTGCAAACGAAGAATTTCAGAATGCATATCACAAGGAAGTTAAAAAATGTGGACTATTCATAGATCCTGAAAATTACTTCTTGGCAGCATCACCAGATGGTATTATTGACGATGACTCAGTCATAGAAATCAAATGTCCCTATTCAATAAAAGAAATCAAACCTGAAGAGGCAATAAAAGAAAATAAAATAAAATTCGCTACATTAGAGAATGACTGTCTTCATCTGAAACGAAACCATGACTACTATTACCAAGTACAGGGGCAGCTCTTCATAACCAGGAAACATACATGTTATTTTGTAGTTTGGTCTCCCAAAGGATTTCTGGTGGAAAAGGTATGATTTTCAATATCAAAATCATACAATTATCTCATTAATCAGTATACTATTTTTTTAGATAACAAGAGATGACCAGTTCATAAAGGATATGGTAGACAAATTGAAGATTTTTTATTTCAATTGTCTCCTTCCAGAATTGGTAGATCCAAGGGTAACCAGAGGAATTGAAATAAGAAACTTCCCAAGAGACAAACTGAGAGCAATAGTTGAACTCCCATGATAGTACTAATCATTTACTGCTTTCCACAAGTTGTTACTCATGCTACAGTTCAAGTTGTATTTTTGATTTGTAAATCCATATGCTTAGACATATTTTATGGGTAAGTCAAAGTTGAACCGCCAAACATTCAGAGTCAATTTTTAAAGTGAAAATATATCCTAACTTGCTTCGTTTTCGAGATATCCGGAGTCAAATTTTTCAGAAAAAATCGTTTTTTTTTAATAACTCAAAATACCTTCTGCTAATTTTGATGACAAAAATGGGAAGGAAATGCGATTCGATTTTGATTTATGAGATACATTCAATTTATGATTTATTTCATTTTATTTTGATGACTTTTTTCAGTAAGAAAAAATGTGGATGCCCAACTTTCAATTTGTTTCAACGTAGAACACATTTTCATGAATATTGAGGTTTTAAATTTTTTCAAGTGGTCCAAAGAATGATTTTCCGCTCAGAAACGAAGCAAGATTCGAAAAAAAATCATGAGACAAAAAAGTTATATTTTGTACAGCTCAATCCAAAATACGATCTAAACTTGCAAAAGTCAGTTGTGTACAATAATTTTCACCATAAATATAAATTTGACGCCACTGAAATTACTAATTTCATTCCAATCATACCAAATGAATCCCATTACTGCCGCAGATGAGAATACCAAGTTTTATCAAAATAAGCGAAGAGCGACTTTTTCTAAAAAATTTGACTTCACGTATCTTGGAAACGAAGCAAGTGAGGATATGTGTTCATAGAAAAAAAAAATCTAATTTCCACTTGAAAAATTGACTGAATGTTTGACGATTCAACTTTGACTCACCCTGTATACTTTTTTCAATTTAACTAATAAGATTTATGTTCCTTTCCAAAGAATAATAAAAATAAATGGATTATGATATCATATACCGATATATATATATATATATATAATATATAATATATAATAATAATAATAATAATAATAATAAATAATAATAATATATATATAATATATAATATATATTATATATATATAATATATATAATATATATATATATATATATATATATATTTGACTTATGACGATATAAGGTTTTATGAATCTCGTAATCAAAACATTCAGCCCCTAAATATGTGTTTGAATAAATTCGCAAAATAATAAAATATCAATATTGTTATGATCCAACGGATCCGGATGCACGGTATACTAGTCATCCAGTCTAAGGAGTCAAACGAGCTGTGTTGCCGATATATTTGTGACTATTTACACGTGAATCAATACAATACACATCCGTATAGTGCCTTCTCTTTCTTTTGAATGTTGGAATCTGAAACAACTCATCGCAACGTTCGTTGAGGATAATGTCTGTTGTTTTATGCAGCTTGTAGGCTGCGGGCAGGGAGCGTTGGGGTGCAAGGGGTATAAATCCGACTGCGTCATCAATGTGCGAATTCCTCTTAAGAATATTCGTTTGCGATCCATTGTAGGTCAAGGAATTTTATTCTCATTATGAATCACCCTATAGCTCCCTATCCAAGACAAGAAGTGATTTAGGTACCTCGAATCGAGCAAACCATACTATTCTTATCCGAGAATATGGTAGTTTCAACTGAAGCCAATATTTTCTCGACATATTCACGGAGATTTACTCTATCGAAGAGACTAATAGTGACATAATTCGAGAGTATAATATTTTTCTTCCAATTCAACCAAACGCTTGATATGAAATGAGCTATAGCTCAAACTGAGAAATTTTGAAACTTGCTTCAAGAAATTTCTTTTCTTATAATGCAAGCAATCTATATGCTTGATCAGAGAGTATTAAATTGGAAATGAGAAATTCTCAGATCAAGCACTTGTTTATTCCAGCATATATAAACAAGCCATACTCTTGATTCAAAGCATATTTCATCAGAAGATTCTTTTTATGTGTGTATATTGAAGCCTTTCATCAGTGACCTACCGGCAGACCCTAGAACATTGTTGTGTGAAAATATCAATTCCTACTTGTGTGACAACTTGAATGGAACCAATGTTTATTTTGGTATTGAGAAGTCAATCAATCGGATACTAGATAACTTGAGGTCTGATAATTTTATGAATCTGAGCATGAAAATACATATAGATGGGGTGCAAGTATTCAACAGCACTAATGAACAGCTTTGGACTGTTTTGGTATCTATAGAGAATTCGTCTCCATTTGTTATAGCAATCTATGGAGGCCGAAGTAAACCAGATCCAACAGAGAATTATTCGACTCCACTCGTAGAAGACCTCAAAAAGTTAGGGCAGAAAACATTATCACTCAACAGACATTACTCATACTGTACAAACCTCAGAAAAATATTATTCATTTGTGACATACCAGCAAAATGCTTTGTTAAAGGAACTAAATCGCATAATGCATATTTCGGATGTGAAAGGTGCATACAAAAAGGAAATTGGCATGGGAGAGTCACATTCACCGAAATGAATTCACCACTAAGGAATGATGATTCATTCAGAAGTCGTAGATTACAACAGCATCCATCATTGCTATCCATCTCCATTAGAGAAACTCCCCTTAGATATGATTTACAATTTTCCATTCGATTACATGCACCTTGTTTGTCTCGGAGTGACGAGAAAACTACTGAATTTTTGGTTGAAGGGTTCACGTAATATGAAATATCGGTTCAATGTACAACAGCGAAAATTACTAAACGTTCGTATGCATCTGATAGCACCTTACATTCCTGATGAATTTTCCAGAAAACCAAGAGGAACAAATGAAGTAGATAGATGGAAAGCTACAGATTTCAGGCAATTTTTATTATACACTGGGCCTATTGTTCTCGAAGGGATTCTAGAGCAGAATATTTATGAACATTTTCTGCTACTGAGTGTGAGCATTCGATTCATCTTGGACTACAACTGTGATGATCAAAATATTTCATCCGCTTCAAGTTTTTTGAAAAAATTCGTAATGCACACACACATATATATATATATATATATATATATATGTATATATATATATATATATATATATATATATATATATATATATATATATATATACCTTCAAATTCTAAACGCAACCAATATAAGGTTTTAATTATGAACAATCAGAAAATTGATTTTTATTTGAGGAATAGTTGTGTTATGTTGACCAATGGAAAAGTATTCGAAGTGAAAATCATTTTGAAAGAATCAAACATAAGAATATCATTGTTTGGAAATATGTACACTGGATATAAAACTGTTTTCAAAAATCCTATTCGTTCAGGGATAGTAGATACGTACAGAGTATACGACTTAACAAATTTATTTGAAGTGAATGCTGAAGATGTGTACTCCAAATGCATCAGGATGAATATATCTGAGAATATATATGTAGTTGCTACCATACATCATATAAAATAATTTGTGGTTCTATGAATTTTTTACTCAGATAGTATCGATGGGGGCATACAGGGTGATTCACAGTTGAAAGCGTTTGTTACTAACAATGATAGAGATCTTTGTTATTTCAAATGGAATCATTTAAATTTTCGAAATAATAAATGATTTTTGAAATTCCCCAACAAAATCAGAAATAAATTTCAATATTTTCATAATTCGGAATCATTCAGAAGCTATAATTTTAGGTGAGATTGGGATCAAACCCAAGGGCTCTTTATCGTTCTGCCAAATCACCATTATAAAACTGATTTTATAAGTGATCTGGTGACTGAATTTTCCTTCAATCAGATAACATTGAATGATTCTTCATTCGTTTAAACAAGAGCAGAAATTTACAAAACTTGTGGCCAATTTCTTCCATTTTGATTTCGATTTTTTATACATGGCTTTTACATATATTAACGCACCACCATGTAGAATTTGATATCGCAGACAACGAAAAAATTAAAGCAAAAGTGCATGGTATCAAGAGTACCTACTTCTCCGCAAACAACATACTGTTAGGTATAAAATATAGTTATCAAAGACTACGTCATATATACAACCAATCATTTATCTTAGTGCGGACCTGACCTTGAATTTGTTTCAAGACATTTCTTATTCCATTTCCATAATAATAATTATTATGTCGAGGAAGCAATGGATAGGTATAAGGTATAGAGAAAAACCCTAGGAAATATCTAACAAAATTAAATAATTCACGAAGTGTTCTTACAGAATAATGAAGTTGCTACTGACGAACTGATGAAATATTCATGCTTTCATATTGATGAGAATATTTCGTGTTAGAAAATATTTGAAGATGTAAACCAATTTTTCGTTCTTCTATAAGCCATCCACTGTGAATCATCTTCTATATTGAGTTCGTGGATTTTAATTTGAAACTTTCAAATTAAAATTGTTGTTTCAGGAACACAAACTTGTGTTCCTTTTGGTGAGACAATAATTATCAAATTATTATCCATCCTGGGGTTGGCTCGGTTGTGTCAAACGCTTATGAGTGTCATATATAACGTTTCTTTAACAGGTCAACCAACGAAACCTCTGCGATAATATTATTGATCATATAATCGGTATTCAGAATAAATCCAAGATAATAAGATATAATCAACATGTGAATTTCTACAGAAGCTCGAAAGCCCCAGAGTTTTTTATTGTTTTCCTGTATGATCTACTTGTTCTAGCTCTGACAATAAAATAATAACAGTTCTAACATGTATTATTATTTTAGATTGTTTCAACTAACGCAGGAGATCTAAATGGAGAATTCCAAAATGCACTGAGAAAACTCGGCCAAGTAAATTGTTTTCTTGAAAAAAAGTCGATTGTGACAAGTAAATTTTCACCTACAGCAGAAATATAAGGTACTTATATTCTGCTAACTATATTTCTGAAACAATGTTTCTGCTGTAATTGACTAGGACACTTGTTGGTATTCATCAAATCGATATGTATTTCGTGTTCGCTATTCATAAGTGAACACTAATCTTGTGCTAGGTATACGAATACCTACTATTATTAAATCATTTTCTTGAGATGAAATCACTTGCTCTAAGCGAACTCATCGATAAGGACAATATACCAAGTCGATTGGGGTAGGTAACAGCTCACCTATAGTTATACATCATTCCTCCGTTCGGACCATGTTCGGACATGTCCGGTCTAGTCGGCTAGCAAAACGGTCGAACGCGCTAATCAAACGCGGCGCGACCATTAGACATACCGCTGTTCTTGCTGTTCACTCCAGTGTGTTAATTAAAATTGGAGCGGTCTCGTGGCGTTTATTTGTTTGTGTGGTGATATGATGGAATACAAAACTCTGTTGGAACATTGGGGTCTAGTTTCCATCATTCCAAACTTCGAAAGTAAGTACTTACCTGTCTCCCTCCAAATTTAACTTTTTCATCCGTAATTTTATAACCTAACAGATTTTTTATATTCATATCATGATATTGCTGACTACAACCAATTATTACTCGAATAATAGTTATTTCTCAGAATTATGTGAACTTCATTTCTCGAATGATGTAAACACTAAAGTAATAACTTCATCTTACCTAATTCAAACAAAAAGAAAAATCCTCTCTTGTGTATTAGTTGGGTAGGTACTCTTATATTTTATTACACTCCAAATGATATTTCAGATTCAAAACAAGTGTTATAGGTCGAAGATGATATCATGATAGGTATTGCTGAAATCTGAAGTTTAAGAAACACTGTTTATTATAGGTAGATAGAGGCGGATACAGGTAATCTGCTAAGATATTCAATTTAGGTAGGTAGTTACTGTATAGAATTCAAACCCAAAATTCCTTTTCACTAGGTTAGTTATAATTTTTGGGGTATGTATTATAGGAAACCAAAAGTAATGAGTTTCTTGCTTGGTTTCTTGCAAGCATTTCAATAAGCGTTTTTGTTCATTATCTATATGCATTCTGAAGTTTTTTTCAAATTTCAATCATAGGCAGATATAGGTATGCTGTGTTTGAGATTTTGTGATGGTACTGGTTTTATTCTTAACTATTTTTTGATCTTGTTTTTGCTATTCCAGAGTTCACTAGTTTGTACTTGTTCCTTTTCAAATTCATCATTTGTAGTTTTGATAACTGTATTATCAGCTGTTTCATATCATCACTTAGATTATTAAATATTCTTTATTTCCAGATGAAGGTATAGATGATGAAAGTTTCAAACTTCTAGATGATTCAACAATTGATCAAATTTTCACAAAAATTGGTCCAAAACTAATATTTAAAAAAAAATATAGACAATTCCAAATTCACCAAACAGCTGAGTTCTCGAGTGATATAGATGATCTGACTACAGACACAGCTTCTATAGTGTCTAGTAATACAAGTACGAGTGATATTGTCCTGGAGCCAGATTCAGATCTGGCAAACATATTGAATACAGAACTGGGAAATTTCAAATTTCCATTACCTCCGGTACCAGCAAGTGCAGTACCTGCAAGTGCAGTAACTAACTCCAACACCCATGAATTCGATTTGACTTTCCATTGTCCTAAGAGAATGAAGAAAAGCAGCATTTTCTCAGATGTGAGTTCCACAATATTTCATCAGTAAAATTTTAAACAAAAAATATTATTTCAGAATTTGGAAAATATACTTGAAAAATCACCAGATGGAAAATTGGTTCTTATGAACAGGAAAAAACTAAATAATGATTTGAGGCAAAAATTGAGTAAAATTGTCATAAGTGAACTATTGAAATCAAGTGGAGAGAAATTGAAGTGAGAAACTCAGATGCTAGTTACCTGTACTCATTTGTCATTCTTTGATATTTTTAGTATGAACGCCGAAAAATTCAATGCCGCAGCTGACGCAATAATTTCCCTGTTTCCTGGAGAGATAAAAGAAACCTATTTTATGCCCTATTCATCTCCCAAAACAGGATTGAGGCGACCGGCTAGAGAAAAACTATGGTCTCGTTATGTTAATGTCAAGGCTGCCCTAAGAGTCGCCAACCAAAATATATTGGATAAATCTGAATCTCGTTCAGAAGAATCAGTTCAAGCTATAAGTGAGGAAATCGAAAGAGAAATCCTATTTTTGAGATCTGCGACTGAACCTTTTCCAAGGGTTTTGACTGCATGGGAATGTACTTTCAATGTTCGTAGACAAAGGTATAAGGATTGTGGAATCGAGCAGGTCCTGGATGCATTTCCATGCTTAAAAATGAGCTATGGTTCTGAATTGGTAAAGATGTTTCTTCAATGTTCATTTTTGGAAAAAACTTCAGTATGTATGAAAAATGGCATTCATAACAATAACTTCCCTCATACAATGCCTGGAAAAGAAAGGTTTTATGCAATTTTGTTTTTTTATATGAAAAACAATTATCATGTAGAATATCACATACATATTGACGTGATAGAAAAAGTCAGTCTAAAATTTGAATTGGACTATAATTTCACTCAAAGAATATCTCAGATAGGTTTACTCAACTTCACTTTAATTTAATGAATCTTGAACCCTAATTTTGTATTACCTATCAAAGAATCCCAAGGTGGCAAAATTTCATGATAATAATTTCACTGAAATAACTATTCACTTTTTTGATTTCCAGCTGGAATCTGATTTCAATCAGATGTTCACAGATAAAATTGATGTTGTGTATAGTAAATGGCCAAAGATATCAGAGGCAATCCTGAAAGAAGTTAATGAACGAAAAATTCAGTCAAACTTTGAAACAGATATAGGTGAGTATTTCATAAGCTTGATAAATCTATTTAAATAAGGCAGTGATATTATTTTCTTGTATACATCTTCACATTTCCTGTATTTGATGCCATTTGCACTATTGAATATAGGCAAAACCCTTTTATATATCATTTATGACGAAAAGTTCAATGAAATGAAAAAATAGGTTTTCATTCAATTCTTTTAAAATTCTTCGAGAAACAATCACCTCCATAGGTCCCATGTTATGTGAATGGACATTTTTTGTTCAGAAAATATCCTGTATAATTTTTTTCAACAGCTGTTTCTTCTGATTTCAAATAATGTATGAGATGTTTTTTGCATATTGAACATTGAATTTGCATTATTTCAAAAACTCATTTTACATTGGTACTATGTGAAACTAAATATCCTCCCACTGATACCAAAAAGATTTAAGACTCATAATACTTCATAAAATAATACTGGAAATTTTCAAACATCAATAGTGATTTTATGAATGTAATATAATTGTTCATCAGCCAAAGCAATTCACATTTTTTTCAGTAACAAGAATTCTTAGTGTCAAAAAACTATAACAGGTGACAGCTCAACCTATGATAGTCAATGGGAATGTCAATATATTTTGAATGACCTTGCACCTATGATTTGTAAATTAATATATTCACAAATTAAATATTGACAATTGAAATATTTTGTTCATCTGACATTGTTTCTAACTTGATTGTTGATTGATTGTTGTAACTTATGTGAATTTTATTTTTATAGATAATTCAACGAGAGCTTTATTGCTTCTTCCCTATTTATTTACCCCAGTGACGCTGAAGAGTAATTTGAAGAACAAATTAAACTGGAGACCCACCAGATGTGAAATTCAGGAGAGTTTTATTTCCAGAGTTAAGGTCAGTTTATGCATTTATGGAATTCGAAATATTTGTCCAGACTCCAAAAATTCATATACATTCTGTATAATGAATAGAATGATTCCTTGAGTTATATCCTTGGAGTTATATCCATCAGTATTCAGGGTGGTTCATGATGAATTGTACACAGAGCAATGGTAGAATCCTGAAATCTAAATAATATGACTGTTGGCCAAATATGAGTTTGGTGAAATTTTGATTGTTAACAAACCACAGGGTGGTGAAATTAAGGAGCCTCCTCATGGAGTATATAAAAAATAACATTTGCCACCTTGAAAACCACAATTACGAAAATTTCTTCAATATCTGTTAATAGGATACCATTATTTCAAAATGATTGATGAAATATTTTGTTAACTCTCAAAATTTTATCAAAGCTATATTTGGTCAATTGTCATATTTTGATGTCAAGATTCTACCTTGATTCTACCATTGCTCTGTGTACAATTCATTATGAATCACCCTGTATATTCCTAGAATTCATTTCAGTTACTCACTCTTCTGAACAATATAATAACATCCAGTAACATATAAGGCATGTTATAATTTTTTCCTTTGTCATACCTGTATTATATTCCGACCTGAAATAGTGCAGATTCTTAATATCAGATGGTTTTTATTATTTATTCTTATAGTACAAAACTATTATGATGTTCTATTTTGTAATCTCAAAAATATATTTGAGTGTTTCAATTCTAAAGGCAATAGGGTATTGAAGATTTACTGATTTTGCAGATATTCACAGAATATTAATACTTTGGCTCATCTCAATTGAAATGTAAACTTGATGGAAAATTTCAAATCAATTTTTTCCAGACTTTTCAACATAAAAAGAGAGTTAAAGTGTTTTGTGTTATCAAGTATTGGGCTTTTCTCTTGATAGAAAGTCACACAGTATGTATATGACTTGTATGTTTTTTTTTTTCAGAATTTGTATGATGTCGCTGAAATTGTTGATAGGAGAAAGGCTAAGTTAGACAATTTCAATTTACCGCTTCAACCTTTTGCAGTTATAGTTGGTGAGACCAATGATATCAGCTTCTACATAGTTTTCAATGAAAACAAATACAAATGTATATCGAGTATCAGGTGCCTGGAACTGTTATTCAAAATTTTTCATGCCCTGAACTTAGAATACCCATCAGAGTGTAAACATATCTGGCATTTCATCCAGGACATGGTCTTCCTGATGCCATGAACTAGTAAAACAAGTAGCACTGCATGTGCTATTGCTGACATAAGATTTCATTTGAATTGAATTGAGTATTGTGTGAGACATTCAAATGGTTCATTATTTCTGTTTTGGCCTCTAGTTCTTAGTAAACATTAAATTAAAGTCAATTGTTGATTTTCACATAGCATTCATGCGAAAGAATCAAAATTCCAAACCAAAAAAAATCATTTGATTTTATAAAAAAAAAGAAAATGCCTACTTGCAGTTTTTGTTCTACCCTATATAAGGACATAAAAAATTTAATAACACATATGAAATTGTTTCATGATACAAATGAACTGTCGCATTATAGATGTGTTGAAGAAAATTGTTTTCGAAATTTCACGTCATTGAACTCATTCAAGAAACATTTGAAAAAACATGAATATTCTCCACCTATAATGGGAGAAAAATCGTTGATGTTTCATTCGGAAATAACAAACAACGTGCATGTTGATACTGACATTGTTGAAAATGAAGCCGAGTTCGTAAAATGTTCAGATAAACTTGAATCAGAGGACGTCAGACATGATTTTTCCAATGAAAACAATTTTGATCAATTCAGAAATATGATTGAAGGACATTCTTTACATTTTATATCAAAATGTTATGCCAATAATACGTTTTCAAGAAAAGATGTCCAGGTAATAATGAACAGTGTATCAGAGTTATTTAATGAACCATTTGAAATGTTTAAACATTTTTTATCTCGTTTGATTGACGATTCAAATATCACTAGGCCTAGTCGAATATTGATTGACCAGTATCTTGATACATTTCAAAATATGTTTAAAGGAATTGATACTGAGTATAGCAGACTGAAACACTTTGAAGAATCTGGGTATTATATAAAACCTATTGATTATATAATTGGAGAACGTTTAGATAAGGTACATAATGGAGTTGGGTTGCCTAAAAATTATACAAGTCAGTTTATCCCATTGAAGCTGGTTCTCAAAAAAGTATTCGAACTACCATCTGTATACACTGAAACAATGGAGAATATTAAAAAACTTGATTCTGAAAAAAAAATTTCAAATATAATCCAGACCCAGTTTTGGAAATCGAAGGTTCAGGCGATAACTTGCGATGAAAATATTGTACTGCCCTTATTCCTATATTTTGATGAATACGAGTGTGGGAACCCTCTAGGTTCTCATGCTGGTATTCATAAAATCGGAGCTATATATTATTCTATTCCTTGTACACCCACCAAATTTTTGGCCCGACTAGAAAATATATTCTTAGCTATGTTATTTCATAGTGCAGACTTGAAAGAATTTGGTAGCAGTGTCATTTTTCAAAAGTTAATTGAGGAATTAATTTTTTTACAATCAAATGGAATTTCGGTGAAAACTAATGAAGGAAACAAAACTATTTATTTCTGTATTTGTTTTTTTTCTTGGAGACAATTTAGGCTTGAATATGATTCTAGGATTCACTGAAAGTTTTCGGGCTAACTACTATTGCAGATTTTGTAAATGTAATCGTAGTGAAATGCAGACAAATTGTATGCAAATTGATGGTAAGCTTCGGACTAAAACTAATTGAGGACGATCTGCAAATTGACAATATCACTTTAACAGGAATCAAAGAAGAATGCATATGGAATGAAATTCCTAATTTTCATGTTACTGAAAACTTCTCAGTTGATATTGCACACGACATTTTCGAAGGTGTGGCACTCTTTGACTTCATAGAAATTTTCCATCAATTTGTATTTGTCGAAAAAATTATATCAATGGACACATTGAATTCACGTTTGAAGTATTTCGAATATGGAAAACATAATATGAATAAACCTCCACTTATAGCTTCCGATAATTTGAAGAAGAAAAAAATTAATACTTCTTGCGCGGAAATGAAAACTTTGATTTTATATACTGGCTTGATATTTGGAAACCTTGTTCCATTGAATAATAAGTTTTGGAAAGTATATTTATTACTAAGAAAAATGTTGACAATTATCATGACAACACATGTATCAGAGGAAAAATCGATTTCATTAAAAAACTTAGTTGCTGAGCATCATGCAGTATATCAAAAAGTATTCAATTTAACTTTGAAACCGAAACACCATAATCTAACTCACTATCATCAAATAATATTGAATAGTGGGCCACTTCGTTATCTTTCTACTCTTAGGTACGAATCAAAACATAGAGAATCTAAACAATCAGCCAATGTAGTTTCTTCGAGAGTAAACATAACTAAAACTTTAGCTATCAAACGCCAGTTGCAGTTGTCTCACAGATTGATTTCATGTAGAGGTTTTGACGATATTTTCGATTATATTAAAGATAGACTATATGATATATATTCAGTAGTGCCAAATTTCAATACAATCAAGAAAACAAATTTCAACTCAAAATTATTTCAACACGTTTATGTTTGTAAAAGAATAACTATTAATAATAATGATTTCATTGTTGGTGATATTTTACTAACTGAAAACGGAAATTCGCCCATTTTCAAAGAATTATCACACATATTAGTGAATGACAAAAATGCTGTATGCTTTGTATTAAAAAAAATTGATGTAATACAGTTCAATGAACATATGTTTGCTTATGAAGTCTTACTAACTGATATTTTGGAATGTATTTCTTATACTCACGTCTATTATACTCATGTTACTTTAACCAAACATTCGAATGGTAAGAAGTATATAACTTGTTTCTAGTGATATTTTTGTCTGACATGCTATAGATATCATTATGTACCAAATGTGTATTACTGAGTACCTGGTTTTTCAGTTCATTTTGAGTTGAATATTATTATCATTTCAAGTACAGGGATATTCATTCAAATTGTTAGCATGATGTGAACATTCTTTCGGAATAGCTAAATCATGTCGGTTGATTTTAGGACATTTTGGGTTAATATTATTTTTATACAACGAAAATATTCAGTTATCATACCAAACGAATTTCCTGTACTATGTTAGAATGTATGATGTATGGTCATAGTTATGTCCAAATCGTTAGGTTCCTTGTTAGTACTTAATTATTGAAAGTTATTTAGTTATTTATTCAGTTTACCCATGTGCATTCATTATGAGTTTATGGAACCTAATGTTCCTTATATTTATAACCAGTTATAAATGTTGAATAATAAATGTTTTATATTCATGACTTTTTCTATATATTTACTAATTTTCGAATCCCATTTTTTTTCCTTTTCAGAGAATAATATTCGACATGATTATTCGTGACAATAATGATGCATCAAATGAACTTCCATCTACATTAGAAAAAATGTCTTGATTTTCATGATTTTAATATCAATTATTATTGGTCTTAAAATAACAATTATTTTTACAGGCAGTATCAACAATTTAATGCAGCTCTGCAGAAAGTCATCATTTACCAAATGGGTTCAAACCACCTTTTGAACACTGAGGCCATAACTCAATCTTCATTTTGAAGAAACTATCCCAAAATATATCAGCTTCATTTATTCGAATTGAGAGATGTTAGTTGGTAAGCTTCTGCAAAATGATGTGTTCATAGTTCAAAAAGTATTATGATTCTATATTGTGTAGGTTTTCGCTTTCTGCAGAACTGAGTTGACTACTTTCAGCAGCAAACGATTTACTTATCACAAGCGAATAACTCGCTAGTAAAAAGTGAATGAATCGCTAATAACAACTGAACTGAACTGCTATATTATTGGTGATGAACAGTATACCTCTGATAGGTATTGGAAAGTAATTAGAGGTTGATTTATAGTATCAGTACACTTGGTGCTATTAATTAGATTAATAGTAGTGATCAACGTATATACTCATGATAGTTACTCAGTTCACTTGCCATTAGTGAGTTGGATAATGTTCGGCAAGTGATGTGTTCACTAATGGGTATTAATCTGGAATTTAATGCAACAGGTTGATAGTGGTAAGTGTACATTTTCAAGATCACAAATATTTCTGTGGTTATTAACTTGTTTCCTTGTCCCATATAGTATTCAAGTTTTTACTTGCCACTATTAAAGTTTCACTTGGGGTTAGTGATTTTTTTTCTCTGTGTGGTAACGTATAATTATTTATTAATCATTCTCAATAATTAGGTGAATTTGTTCCTCATAATTGAACTTTCCTGTGTATGAGGTCTCGTTATTTGCATACCTATACAGAAAAAACTTATTGATCACAAAATGAAACTCTCTAGGATAAGGGAAAAGTGGATCACTCATTACCTGCAAGAAGTTCATATTGTTGCTATTGTAGTTTTCAGTCATTCAAAATGAATCAATAATTTTGTTGTTATCAATAATATTTTATGGCAAACAATTTTTTCGCTGTTGACTTATTAAATATCCCGAATGAAATAATCTCATTTTTCTCATCGTATAAATATGAACATGAATGAAAATTGACCCTGACGGAGCTACAGTTTCCTAAATGTGGAGCCGTTAGGATTCTATTTTCCAACTATTTTCTGAATCCTGTTCAGTCCTAACAGATAATACAGCCGTTCAGTAAACCGTATCGAAACAGCAAGAAGTATCATTGCAACGGTCCATTCCATGAAAACGATGTTGGAAATTGCTTTTTCAAATTATTCAAGGACCTATAAGTAGTATGTTCAATTCATTTTGAATGCCAAGAACCCTAATTGTATTGGACGTATCTCAAATTTTATAGAAAAAGTAGATTTCTTGCTGGAAAATAGTACCCTGAAAAAAAAAATTTTTTTTAATTTTTCTGAATCAACTTTATCTTGATTTCTTTGAAATTTGGTAGCTATGCTTTAACGATATGTGATGAAATAGGGTTATAATTACTCCAGTAGCTTCCTATATAGGGGGCGATTCAGCAGATGATGATATGAAAATTGCTACTTTGTAAATAACGTTTGTTTGGAAAATTTTAGGTATATTCGCTTGTCGAGTTTAGAGAAGACCATTCTCTGTTGACAATTCCAACAAGTTGGATATTCGAGAACAAGAAATATTGTTTTTATCCCGACAAAAACAGTAGTCTGACTGCTCCATCGAAAATAAAATCTAGGGTGGTTCCATCACACACTTGGAAAAAAATGAGGATCAAAGTTGATACGTTCAATGGTGAGTATTCTCGAACAATTGAGTAGGCTTAGTAAATCAAAATCATGAAATATAGCCGCCAATCATTTCCGTCATAATATTCTCGAAGTTTAAGACCTGAAGTATGAAATGAAGTTTTTAATGATGCAATGCAGCACCCGTTTGAAAAAAAAATCCAATATATCGAACAGTTTGAAATCTGAAAACGAACAACATTAACTATTTCTTATGCTGATGAAACTATGAAAATTTTGCCAAACATGTCAATTTACATTAGACAACTTCTGAGGCATTTGTTGTTATATTATACTCCCTCTCCCCTCAGGGCACCCACCCCTGAAATTTCAAATAATAGTAATAATATCACACATTTTTTGCCATTTTCGATATTTGTATGTAATTATGAATAAGTTTGATTCATTTCAATTTTTTATTTCCTCAAAATTGTGGTAATTGTTGTAGTACTTAACTTCACGGATGCATTCAATTTATTGAATTAAAATGAGTCAAAGGGGTTGTCTTTGACACTTTGTCATCAAGCCATTCATTTGAAAATATTTGAAATTCATAATTAATTCACGAAATATTGGGTGCTGTTTTTAAATTGTCACCGTGTATAATAGCTACGCAATCTATATGTTGAAACTCCATTTTCAGGGCTGATTTCAGTTATTCCTATTGTTTTTCTTCTTTTCCGAATCCGCTAAGGTGTCTGGATATCTCGGATACCTACAGTGGGGTTGCCATCCCAGACAGCACAGAATATTCTATGAATATTCTGACAACGTCCCA
Source organism: Gastrophysa polygoni (assembly GCA_963576655.1). NCBI lineage: Eukaryota > Metazoa > Arthropoda > Insecta > Coleoptera > Chrysomelidae > Gastrophysa > Gastrophysa polygoni. The sequence continues at coordinate 22,101,480 of OY755085.1, read as the reverse complement.
ATATACTTATTTTAGGATATTCTGATAGAATATCCTCAGAATGTTCTTGGAATATCTTCATTCTTTAACAAATATTCTATGAATATCCATTCGATATATTCCAATAATATTCTGTTCCGATATTCTGAGAATGTACTGAATCGTATTTTTAATGTTTATTTCGTGTATATGACTATAGTCATTATATACCTATATAATGAAAAATCGATAAAAGATGAAATCAGTCGTAGCAAAGTGTCTTGTAATTAATACAATCGAAATAAGGAAAGTTATATAATATAGAATGAAGCAGATGCGGTGATGCCAGGCTATGAAGAAATTTCCACATTTTATACCTATATATATATGAAAATATGAAATGTGTTCACTCAAAATACTATGTAAAGTGAGTAACTCTTTGATCATACGATTTTCCCGCTGAAATAAATGATAAATAAATGAAATGCATTTGTGCATTTTATTTATGTTTTTCAGATTAGAAAATAACATAAGCGGCAACTGTGTAGATGTTCCGTCCTCTCGTCCCAACTGACATTGACATATACTGACATTTTGAAACTGATTTCGTGCGTTTCGTGGGCCGTTCGGATTTCTTTGCCTTTTCATAATGATGTCTCCTTTTGTGATCCGTGGATAGTGTGGATACATAATAAGATTGTTATTTTTGCCCACCTCATTTCCATAATTCCATTTCTACATTTCTACTTGTGATCGTAAGGAGTCGTCTTTCGTCAACTGTGTTCTTGTGTTGTGAATACTAGATTCCAGAATAAACAAAAAATCAACTATAGGAATTAATATCAAGCATTATTAGTAAGTATGAAATAAAAATATCAGCTCAATATCAGACATGTTCATGCTTCATCAGGTGTCTATTATTCTGGGGAAGGAAAAGAGAAATAAAAATGCCAAAAAGAAAATACTCTTCAAATTTCTACAGAAAAGTAAAAGCTTCCACTGAAAATGATATTGTGGTTATCAATGAGGATTGCAATTTTATGTCAGATGATTGTGGCGAGAGCAGTACATCGAAATCGGACGACTACTCTGACCTTCCATCATATAACTGTGAAAAGTTTATATCTGAATCTGATGACAATGATATCAGTATCAATGAGAAACAGTTTCAATCTTGATGATGATTGTGTGTTGAACAATGTAGAAGTGAAAAAAAAAACTACAAAAGTTGTTGACAGTGTTTGTACTCCTCAGCAGAGCCATTCAGAATTCAGAACTGGTCTGAATTCTTGGGCGGTTCAAAACCGTATCTCACTGAAGGCAACAAGTGAATTGTTAAAATTATTGAAAACTTTGCCACTAGATATGAATTTGCCCTCAGATGCAAGAACTTTGTTATCTACTCCACGTACCACAAATATTAGAGAGGTTCACCCTGGGGATTACTCACATTTTGGTTTAGCGGAAGCTGTTGGTGAATTGTGCAAGAATGTTAAGGTTGTTCAACGAATTGAACTTCTGGTCAATATAGATGGTCTACCTATCAGTAAAAGTTCTGGTAGTCAGATTTATCCGATCTTATGTGCATTGCATGGGCATCCTCAAGTAGCTGTAGTAGGAGTTTATCATGGTTATGCAAAACCAGAATGTGCTAATGAATTTCTGAAAGATTTCATCGAAGAAGTTGTTGAAATGAGTGAAAATGGGTTTTTTTGGGATGAAGCCATCATTGAATATTTATTAAAAACCAAAATGTCTGTTCTGATGAAAATATATCTATTTTAAATTCCAGGTCTCATTTATTTTTGCCTCAAATATTATGTTCCTTCTAAGAATATACCCTATTGATGTCAGGAATATTCTCAGAATATTAGTGATTCTGAATGTATACATGTAGAATGCACATAGAATGTTCTAAGAATATTCGATGACCCTTTATATACCATACCAGGAATGTCCTGAGGATATTCAAATATTCTCACATAATATTCTATGACTGCTTATAGAAGATAACAGGAATGTCCTTAGAATATTCGAATATTCTCAAATAATATTCTATGATCGTTTATAGAAAATGCCAGGAATGTCCTCAGAATATTTAAAACAGTCCATTCCTAATGTTCATAGAACATACCTAGAATATTTGTATCATATTGTGAGAACATTCTGAGAATATTCAAATATTCTTGGCAGATATTCCATGAATATTCTATGAATGACATTGTGCCGTCTGGGATACCTCCAGTCTAATGATAATTTCAATCATTCAATTACTAAGAATATTCTGTCTGTAGGCTAATCGAGGTAGTGGTATATTTCTTTTTAGATTTTCTGAGAATTTTTCTCCGCCTTTCCAAAAATGAAAATATAAATTATAATAGTAATTCAATATACAGGGTGTCCCATCAACATACCGACAAACTTCAAGGGATGGTAGAGGACATCAAAATAAACATTTTTGCTCGATAAAAAGTCCGGAAACTCTTCGTTTTTTTTTGTTCGAAAACTATCCGACATAGCCCGTGGGCTAATAGCCCCAAAAGATACCTCATGAATGTATCAATAATCTGTGAAAATTTCATTGAATTCGACCAAATCGTTTTTACGATATTAATAAAAAATCGATTAAAAAAAATGAAACACCCTGTATCTCGAAAACGAAGAGTTTCCAGACTTATGTTCATCGAGCAAAAATGTTTATTTTGATGTCCTCTACCATCCCTTAGAGTTTGTCGGTATGTTTATGGGATACCCTGTATATTTGTTGCAATAACAGATTTAGGATAAGTAGTATAGCAAGAGGGGTTTTGGATAGTAAGTACCCCTACTTTCCGCTAGGTGTCGCCACAAACCTGTCCATCCAGTTCTCGAGCTCTCGTTGGTAATAGGGGGGTCCCGCAGGTGTGACGTCACTTCTTGCAGAAGAAGAAATCTCAAGAAATATCGTCAATGACCAGAAGGAGGAGGGGGAGGGGGAAGAAGAGTCACTGAAGCCCTACTCTGTATAATGAAAGAGTAAGAAATTGAAATAGAAAAATAGAAAGTGATTCGTCCATCTTGGGGATTTGAACACGGGACCGCTGGTTCGTGAAGCAAACACTATACGAATTGAGCCACAATCGTTGTTGTGAGAGTGGATGATAGTTGTTGTTGAATGTTTGCATCGGACTCGTTTTGTAACCCCTAAATCAAAATTCACCTGCCACGTCTATGATGATGATGATGGACGTTGGTGTGTTCCGATCCCGGCGGCCCCGGAATCAGCAAAGAGTCTGACTAGCCGAGCCGAGCCTCGACAATATTTCATTTGAGGAATGATGGAGAGAGAGGAACTTGTGAAGAAAAATTCAGCGTGTAGACTTTTTTATTCATTATTGAAATATGCACATTTCACGATATATAATTGATAATTCAAATGTGAACAAAACATTGAAATTCTTGATGTGAAAGTTTCACAAAGAGGTCTTTGAATTGCTCCAGATCGAACTGATAATTTCCAATCTTTATCATTGTTGCGTTGTTTTCTAACAACAAATTCTCCAAGCCATATCTCCCACAATACATTTGTTGGTTTTCCATCGGTGTTATGGGGTAGTAATTCTGCTGGTCATGTCCAATTATATAACCAACAACGTTAGCATTCTGTTTGATTGCGGCTCCGGTTTTGATATTTTCATCAGAATAGAAAGCTGGATATTGTCCCAGTGTAATAGCATCAGTATCATTACCCATTTCATAAAGGTAAAACAATCCTTCTTCTTCGAGTGGAAACGTATAATTTTCGACTTGAATTTGAGGAGTGATGATAGTAGTAGTGTCCCCAACAAGGTTTCAGATCGTCTGTTTGAATAAGATCAAACTGTTCGCGTTGTCTCGGATAAGGAATCAACGTTATAATGTCTTCCCATACTGAAATATTCACGAATCACATCTTGATTAGCACATGCCACATCATCGAATATCATTATGGAGTTGGGTTTGGCTTGAGAAGGATGTAAAATATCTTCAGATGCACTTAATGCATAATACCCGAGTTGTATGGGTTTCAATAGGTTGGCCAAATAAACGTATTTTGGTTGTTTCAAAGAATGGGAGTAAACATAAATATTTTCGAATTTCAATCCGTTCTCATGTTCTATGAGACTGATCAACACGTTTGTTTTTCCACAGTTGGAAGGTCCGACGATAATACAACGTATCGTTGCTGGCAATAAAACACCATGTTTGTTGATGTGTTTATGTTCTTCAAAATCATTATTTTCGAGAGTCGAAGAGACGGTTGGATGTTTGACTACTTTCATGATTCCGAAACGACTGAAATATATAATGGAAAGTGGAAGATATTTATGAGTATTACTTAATACGTTGTTTTTCAATCAACATGTATCTCTACATCATCAATTTGGACAGTAGGATGGGACCAGGAACACATTGGACTGCCTACAAGAAGAAAGGCAATAAAATTATTTATTTTGATTCGTATGGAAATTTATCACCCCCGATGGAAGCTATGAAATATTTTGAGTCATCTGGTGATGTTGAAATCTTTTATAATCATGATGTATTCCAAAGTAAATATAGCTTCAATTGTGGACATTTATGTTTACTGTTTCTTTTTTATAATAAATGATGTTGAACTGATGTGTGTGTATTCATTCCAACTTGAACCTTCCAAACAGCAATAATGACAAATTTCATATTCCAGTTAGATGGTAGAGATTCACTCTTGTATACAAAATTACCGAATCCTATAAGATTACAAGATAATGTGAATTATTTGTTGGGTTTTGTGGAAATTATCACTTTTAACACAATATCCAATGTAACTGTGAAAAATAACAAGTTTTCCATCGGTCAGTTTGATCTAGGGATACCAGAGGGAACGTACGAAATACAGGATATTGAAAAAATCTTAAATCTCAAATAGCTGTCAGAGAAATGATGAATATAAAGGACAAACGAGGAGGAGAAGGAGGAGGAGGACAAAATGATGCAAATACATGCAAATAAGAATACATACAAGTGTGAAATCAAAAGCAACAAGGTGATAGATTTTGAGAAAGAGAATTCCATTGGATCACTACTAGGATTCAAAGAACGTCGAAAACTCAAACCGAATAAAACACACATATCAGATGCTAATATTGATATATTACCAGTGAATTCTATATCCATAGAATGTAACCTGGTTACAAATACATATCGTTACAATATACCTGGTCACATTCTGTACACGTTTGCACCGAACGTACCACCAGGTTATAAAATCATTGAAAAGCCCACTGAAGTCACCTATCTACCAATCAACACAAACTACATTGATGAAATTCACATCAAAATAGTGGATCAGGATGGCAATCTTGTCAGTTTCAATGGTGAACGCATAACAGTGAGATTATACCTGAAAGCAGTTCTATAAAGAAATGGTGTTCATATATAATACAACATTCGGATCTCCACCACAACCACCATCAGCAGTTGCAGCTCCAACAACATCAACTATAAATAGAAAAAAATCGAAACAGTGTAGCAGTTCCAAAAGGCGCTTGACACAGTTAACATCTGAGAATGAAGATTGTCTAATAGGAAAAAAGAAGAGGAAAAAGAACGTCTGGTTGAGATTCAGATTGAATGTTCAAAGTGATATCTACAAAGTACTGTTTTGGTTGAAGTGTAGCTGTGGCTACTATACATCATCATCATCATCACCACAACCAACAAAATGAGTTTTAATATTTTGAATATAGGTAAAAAAGTGTATGAAGATAGTTCGATTATTAGTTCTGAAGCACACACTCATGGTCCTTATGCGAATACAACTTTCCATAAATCGGATGAAATCAGACTGCCCATACAAACACAAGACATATACACGCTACCGTCCCAAAGTTTCTTGTATATCGAAGGAAAAATAGTCAACACATTGAATCAACATAGTACACTTCAATTCATCAATAATGCTATAGTTTTCCTATTCGTTGAAATCAGATACGAGTTGGGTGGAACTGTGATCGATCGAGTCAGAAATCCAGGGATCACTACAACCATGAAGAATTTCATATCGTACACACCAGGAGAACTGAGACGATTCCATAATGCTGGATGGCATCACGGAGAAAATCCCAAAATAACTGATGCAGAAGGCAATTTTAGTGTTTGTATTCCTCTGAGATTATTGTTGGGATTTTGTGAAGATTACAAATCTATTATGGTTAATATGAAACAGAAGCTCATAGTCCTACCGAAGATAATGCCGTGATAACGACCAAAAATGATGAGAAACCAAAAATCACCATGGATAAGTTAGTTTGGAAAATTCCACATGTACAAGTATCGGATATGGAAAAACTACGTTTACTAAAATTCATCGAGAATGGAAAAGATCTACAAGTGGCTTTTCGGAACTGGGAATTACACGAATGTCCGACCCTTCCAAATACCATGATCCATACATGGACAATAAAGACTGGCAGTCAAATGGAGAAGCCCAGATATGTAATTGTAGGTTTTCAAACGGATAAGAGAAATAGTGTCACTGCAGATAATTCAAAATTTGATCATTGCAATCTGACTAATATAAAGTATTACTTGAATTCTGAGGTATTTCCGTATGATAGTTTGAATGTTAATTTCAATAAAAATCAATGGGCCATCATCTATGAGATGTTTTTCAAGTTTCAGCAAACCTATTACTACAAGGATATTGCTGAACCCTGTTTGACTCCATAATAATTTCCATCATTAGCTCCTATTTTAGTAATAGATTGCAGTCATCAAAACGAGACACTTAAAGGGGCCAGTGTTGACATTCGATTAGATTTGGAAACAAACAAAAATATTCCAAACAACACTGCTTGTTATGCATTGATTATACATGATAGATTAGTTCAATATAATCCACTTTCTAATATTGTCAGACTTTTGTAATTTATCGGGACAAAAAAAATAAGTTATGTATGCATGTAGATTGAAAAAAAAACGTGAAACAGCATTGGAAACCACTTTTATTGGATAAATGATTGTTGAAAATTTATATCACTAGTCGACTCTTTTTTTCCCTCTTCCTCCTCCTCCTCCTCACCCTGCTCGAACTCCTGCAAGGTTGGTTGTTCCAAGTAGAGTTTTCGTTTTTTACTGCTGCTGCTGCCACTGCTGCTGCTGCTGTTGCTGCTCTCAATTGCCGTCGTTGACATCCTCATGCTCCTCTCGACATCCTCGATCTCTTCATCCATAAGATTAAATCGATATTTCTTCACTACCTTCTCCAACAGTTTGAATTCCTCTTCCTTCTCTATTTTTGTGCGCATGTAGCGAACAGGCAAATTACCAAATTTCCGCTTCAGCGTTGTGCATCTTGGTGAATAAGACAACGTTAGAAATATTTTGTATCCTCCCTTTATTGACATATCCTTCACACCATATCTAGATCAATAAAGAAACAGTCAAGAACATCGTCGTCGTCTGACAGAAATGAATTTCATCACCACAAAAGCACATATACTGAGAGAGAGAAAGAAAAAGAGAAAAAAAATGTGAAAAAAAATACTCACTGGAAAAGCTGCTTCATAACCACAAATGCCGTCTTGATTGGGAAATGAACTTTGTCGTCAGTAAAAACAACTATAGTGCACGGAACTGTAGACATCTTCGAATCTGATGGTTGAATTGGAATGGAACACACTGCAATAATGCGCGACTTATATACCATGAAAATATTCTGAATAATCACGAATATACATCATGCATTTTCGTTGCGGTGCTATTATAACGCGTATCGGTACGATGACAACAATGTTGCATATCTATCAAAAATTTCCGAATGGTGTGTTCTTGCATAATAACATAATTGCATGATTATCTAACGCGTATCGGTACGATCACAACAAAGTTGTATATCTATCGGAAATTTCCAAATGGTGTGTTTTTGCATAATGAATGCATAGTGCATATGCATTTTACATAATTTCTAATAGAACTCCAGCTAAGTGCATGATTATTGACGTCAGTATTTGGGTATATAAACAGTCGATTTTGTTGGATTTCTCATCAGTCCTGTTGTTTCTCTGATCTGCTCCTGCTGTTGTTGCTGACGACCTTTGCTGCTATATATATCGGTGAGTATTTATTCTTTTCAACTATTACTGAGAGTTTTTTTTTCTTTTTTTTCTTCAATTTTCTCTCTCTACACAACGACATAATACAATATGACAATGACACGATGACTAAATTGGAATATTTTTTTCAGCAGTTATTTTTGACACCACTTTAAAATGAGTTCATCACAAAAAAAAAACTAATTGATATTTTATCAGACGAATTTGTTAGGAAAATTGAAATGGTTAGTAGATTGGTCAAAACGAAGAAAGAAATTAGAAGATACATTACGTGTATAAAGAAAAATATTAATTTATTGACTAAGTCTATAAAATCAAAATTTGATTGTGTAAAAAATTTTGCCAAGATAGAATCAAATTTGTGTCTTCTTGAAGTTTATCTAGAGAATTTCTAAGTTCAATTGGATGAAAAGAAAGAAATGAAAAGACATGTTATTTGGGAGGATTTGGAATCCTGTTTCAATGGAAGAATCAAAACAGGTGTAATAATCAATATTAAATTTAAAGACCCGAAATTATTTCTACGAAGAGCCTTCTAGAGTTTTTACATTCAAATGAAGAAACAATTGCAATCATTTATGATTAAAACGAACACTATTTTTATGGTATTTTCATCAAACCTCAGACCGGTGAAACTTCTATAAAACACTTCGCTACCAAAAGTGATATAATTGATGTCAACATTGATCTGAGAGAGTGGTTTCATAAGAATGTAGTAGACAAAATGTTGATTAAATTGGAGGAATTTCAAGAACGTGATTCCGGATGGGCATTATTGAAAATTCTGAACTTGAAAGTTAACATGAACAGATATAGGCCAATAAATGTTGGTGTATCAACCTATGTGGATCTACCACCGTTCATAAAGAATACAAGAAGTGTTATCAATATCAAGAATAATGATCAATATTGCTTTTTATGGTCTGTTGTTTGTGGTCTCTATCCGGCTAAGGATAATGTGAGTCGTAAATGTTCATATCCTCATTTCAGTAGAGTACTTAAATATGAAAATATAGGTTTCCCCATCGAGTTGGAAGATATATCCAAATTCGAGTTATTGAATGAAATATCTATAAATGTTTTTGTTTTTGTCATCAGATCGCACCACTACTCTTGAGTAAGCATACATTTTCTACTCGTTTGAATTTATTAATGATATCTGGTAGAATCGATTTTCTGGACATCGATTCCGATGATGATGAACATTTCTACCATTTCGCATACATAAAAAATTTATCTAATAAAAAATGGATATGTGATAGATGTTTGAAACATTGTCAGAGTGAATTTAATTTACAAAAACATTTGATTGATTGCAGAAATTTGAATGATACAAAAGTTATAATTCCTGATGAGACTAATAACATTATGAAATTCAGAAATTTCGAGAATAGAGAACCTGTACCCTTTGTCATATATGCAGACATCGAATGTATACTGAAGGAATATGATCATAACAAAGGAAATACACATTTGTATCAAAAGCATGAACCATTCAGTGTTGCTTTTTATCTGAAATCAAATCATGAAGAAAGGATTGCATCGGAATTCAGATGTTATACTGGTCAAGATTGTATGGATTGGTTTGTTGATCAACTAAAACGAATTGCACAAGAAATACATCAGTTATATAAACATATAGAGCCAATAAAAATGACTTTGGACGACCGAAATGATTTTTTATCAACCAATACTTGTCACATTTGTAAGAAATCGATCACTTCTCCCAACGATAAGGTGAAAGACCATTGTCATATCACTGGCAGATATAGAGGAGCCGCACATAATTATTGTAATAGATTAAACCGAAAATCACAAACCATTCCTATTGTAATGCATAATTTATCAGGTTACGATGCGCACTTCATGATTAAATCACTTTGTACAAGAATAGAAGGAAATTTGAGTTTATTGCCTCTGAATAAAGAACGCTACATTTCATTCACAAAATATGTTTCAGGTTTTGGATTCATTCAGATTTATGTCGAGTAGTTTGGATAATTTATCCTCTTATCTTGATGATGAGCAAAAAATCGTTACCAGGAAATATAATCCTGACGATTATAAATTCAGACTGGTAACGAAAAAATGTGTTTTTCCATACGATTATCTGAGTACTTGGGAAAAATTGAATGAAACATGTTTACCTCCAGAAAATGAATTTTATAGCTTGATCAATAATAAAGATATTTCAGATGATGATTATAATCATGCTCAAACTGTGTGGGAGGTATTCAATATCGATAATCTGAAAGAATATGCTGAACTATATTTGAGAACGGACGTAATGCTACTTGTTGATATTTTTGAGAATTTTAGAATGATGTGTTTGAAAACCTATGAACTGGATGCATTGCATTATTATACAACACCTGGTTTGGCTTTTGACGCAATGTTGAAGGTGACAAATGTCGAATTGGAATTGTTAACAGATCCTGACATGGCCTTATTCATTGAGAGACTAATAAGAGGTGAAATTTCACAGTGTAGTAATAGGTATGGAAAAGCAAATAATAGTTATATGGGTGGACTGTATAAACCAGAAATTCCTATGTCATATCTAATGTATTTCGATGTTGTTAACTTATATAGCAAAGCGATGACATCAAAACTTCCATATGGGGGTTGCGAATGGGTTTCTCCAGAGGAGATTTACAAAGAAGAAAAGAATCCTGGAATTGGATATATACTTGAAGTTGATTTACATTATCCTAAATCATTATTTGATCTACACATTTGGTTCCACCATCTTCGAGTTATGAATCACCAAAATTAATAATAACGCTAGTTACATCACCATTTCCAACAGAATCCTCAAGACACGGTCGAAGACCAGAGAAGCCGAGTCAGCGTTCTCACGAGATTCATGCTTTCTGACAATTTTGCATTTTTTACATGTTCGTTAGATTCAGTTTTATATTCAATCTTGACTACGAATTCATACTGTTAACATCTCTCTACATTGTACTGATAATTTGAATAAAAATATTTTTTTATTCTAACTCCTGAACGGACTTATAAAATTGGCGCAGTCGGTTGGATTGTTGCGAAGAATCCAGTGCGGATAACTTTTCTATTTCAATAGTTAAGCAACAATTCGAAATTTCTTCGTTCGGTGAAGACTCAGTGAAGGTGGCAAAGAATTCTGAAGGCTTATCCAGGCGGACAAGCTGAAGAGAAGAAGCCGCTTCGAGGGAATACAAATGGATAGAGAGATCTCACTGTGAGTAGATTTTATTTCTATGTCAGACTCCTCTAGAACTTCCCCATCCTACAGTGAAAGTGAAGAAAATCTAGAGCCAAGCATCCAATCATTAACAAATATCTTGAACAATATTTCAATCGACGACTCAACTGATACAAATATTCAAATCATGTCTATACCAACATTTTCCAAAGTTCATGCAGAGACTATCCCAGATTTCGATGGCGATATGAACGAATTAAATTTCTTTTTAGAAAGTGTCGAAAGTATAGTCACACACTTTTACGACACAAGAAACGCAAATAATTTTCAAAATGTTATAATATTCCGAACAATCATAAGCAAACTCAAAGGTTCTGCTAGAGAAGTCGTTAATATTAGCTGTGCTAGTAATGTACAACAAATCAAAGAAAAATTAATCAGAAATTTCAGTGACCCGAGGAATGAAACCTGTTTATCCTTAGATTAAAATAATCTCAGGCAAACCCAGAATGAGTCTCCTTATCAATTTCATGATAGAGTGAGAAAAGTGCTCAATACGATATCGAACTATTTGTCAATTCACGAGAATGATATCAACGTTCGTAAATTCAAACAAAATATGTATAATGATCAAGCTCTCGAAGTATTCTTAGCTGGTTCAAGAAATCCTTTCGGAATAATGGTCCGTACTAAAGACCCAAAAACAATGCTCGAAGCTATAAATTTAATTCGTAAAGAAGAAAATATCAGATATTTGCAAAATGCCGGATCACCTAATAACTCCAATCAAAATTCCAATTTCCCACACAACAAGAAACGTCCTAATGAATTTTCTACTACCAACTCGAGTGCGTTCACTAATCAATCTCGACAACAGCCAATCAGGCAACAACAATCTTCAATAAACAATCAAAATTTTGCTCAAGCCGGTCCATCAAACACTCAAAATTTCAATCAGAGACAACCATTTCCATCAGCACCAATAAATGTTCAGTCTAGGCCAAACCATCTCCAAAAATATCCTTCCAATGAACAAGTTTTCGGAAAACCGAAAAATGTATGGAAACCGAATCCAAACAATCAAAATTTGAATCAATACAAAGTGACCCCAATGTCCACTGCTAGTAGACAATTTACTTCGAATAGTAGGCAATCGTATACTCCAATGGAAATGAATAACACAACAATTTGATATACCTAACGAGTATACAGAGTGTCCTCAAGAGGCCGAACCGGAAAACGCGGAATATTTTGATGAGTATACGGAATACGAAGAACCTCGGGATTTTCAGTTATCAAGCCTCCATCAACAGGAGAAATAATTGAGTTCAATACTTCATTTGATAAAAGACAATTACCATATATCACAATCAATCATCCACCACTTAAACTCTTGATCGATACAGGCGCAACCAAATCATTTTTAGACCCTGAAATTGTAGACAAATATTTTTCAAAATTCAAAAATATTGACCCTTTTGTTGTATCAACATCTTTCGCTTCTTCGAAACACGATACATCAGTAACGATCAAAGCTTTCGATGAACTCAACGAAAATAGGAGCCTCAAACTTTATTCATACAAGTTTCACAATGTATTCGATGGACTCCTAGGAATAGACTTGATACAAGCTCTGAATGCACAGTTAGATTTTTCAAACCTAAAATTCATAACCCCAAACGCCTGTATTTCTATTCATTATTTCGATGCCAATCCTTAGATCTTTTACGAAAAATGCTTGCTTGGACACACTGCAACTGAAATTAAAGTTCCCGTGACAACAGAATCAGGTGATATCATAGTTCCGAGACAAGTAATTCAAAACTGCCTCATACCAGAAACCTTATATATAGAAACCGTTTCTGATAAAGGTTGGGCAACTATAGAAATATACAACAATTCTTCAGACGACACAAATTTTACTCTACTGTATCCCATTAAAACAATTCCCGTAGAGAACAACTTTGAATTTTATCACATGACAATAATACATGACTATGACGACAACGGACAAAACGCTTATGAAGTCGATAACCTCATACGAAAAGACCATCTGAATGAGGAGGAAAGATCTAACATTCTTTCTCTTTGCCGAAAATATTCAGATATATTTCATTCGGACGACAAATCCCTAACATTCAGGAATCAAATCAAACACAAAATTAAAACTCATGATGAAATCCCAGTTCACACAAAAAGCTATAGATACCCATTCATTCACAAGGCCGAAGTTAACGAACAAATCCAGAAAATGTTTAGTCAAAATATCATAAGACCAAGCAATTCTCCATGGTCATCACCTATTTGGGTAGTACCCAAAAAGGCTGATGCTTCTGGTAAGAGAAAATGGCGCATTGTAGTTGATCATCGTAAGGTAAACGACAAAACAATCGATGACCGATACCCAAGTCCGAATATCACCGATGTGCTTGATAAACTAGGTAGATGCAATTACTTCACAACCCTAGATTTGGCGAGTGGTTTCCACCAAATCGAAATGCATCAGCGTTCAATGTCGAAAATGGGCATTATGAATACCTCCGCATGCGTTTTGGACTCAAAAAAGCTCCAGCCACCTTTCAGAGGGTGATGGACAAAATCTTGAGAGGATTGCAGAACGAAATTTGCCTTGTCTATCTAGATGACATTGTAATTTTCTCAACTTCACTTCAAGAACATATGGTGAACTTGAAGAAGGTATTTCAACGTTTGAGGGAAACAAACTTCAAAATTCAATTGGATAAGTGCGAATTTTTAAAAAAAGAAACGGCATATTTAGGTCATATTATAACTACAGACGGAATAAAACCGAACCCAGATAAAATTCGAGCTGTGAAACAATTCCCGATCCCGACGACTACGAAAGAAATAAAATCTTTTCTTGGTCTTCTAGGGTATTATAGAAAATTCATTCCCGATTTCGCGAAAATAACCAAACCCATGACCTCATGTCTGAAAAAAGGTTCCCAAATTGATATTCTAGACCCAAAATATATTCAATGCTTCGAAACATGTAAAGAACTCTTAGTTAATGAACCAATTCTTCAATTTCCCGATTTCACACAAACTTTTCATTTGACAACAGATGCGAGTCAGTTTGCTATCGGAGCAGTTCTGTCTCAAGGACCCGTGGGCCAGGACAAGCCTATTGCATACGCATCCAGAACCTTGACCAAGCTGAACAAAATTATAGCACTATCGAAAGGGAACTCCTCGCAATTGTTTGGGCGACAAAATATTTCAGGCCATACCTGTACGGTCGAGAATTCAATATATTCTGTGACCATAAACCACTTCATTGGCTCTTTCCTATAAAAGATCCCAATGCTAGACTCACACGGTGGAGACTGAAACTCGACGAATTTGACTACACTATACAATATAAAAAAGGATCATTGAATACAAACGCTGATGCCCTGTCCAGAGTTAAAATCAATGAAACAAACACGAACGATATTTTCGAGTACATAGATAATTTTAATGATACGTTTTCTAAAAGTGACCAACCTAATAACACCTCAAATATCACTGATCAAAATAGGAATGATGATACTGAGTCCATAGAAGGTAATATCGATGAGAATCCAAACCTCAATGACGTGAATCCTGAAAATAACTTGAACGACGATAACGAAACAGCCCACACTAGTTCCGAAAATCCCATTCTTGAAATACCTATATCTGAAAGCTCGATCAATAATTTTTAAAATCAAATATTTCTCAAGATCGTTTTACACTCTCCAAACGTTCCTGAAATCACCAGATTATTCGAGAACAAAACAAGGACAACGATTCAGATAGCGAGAGATAACTTCGAAAACGAAATTATCAATACGTTCAAAGAATTCACGACGGTAAATAAAAATTTCGCTATTAATTTAGACAATGACGACTTTATCCCGAGACTTTGTAAGGTACTGAAAGACACCTTCAAAAACTCTGCATTCAAATTATTACTTTGTAAAATTGTTTTAAAAGACGTAAAAACAGCTGAACGCCGTGATGAAATAGTACAACTATGCCATGAAGGAAAAACAAATCACCGCGGCATACTCGAAACTGAGGCACAAATAAAACGACGGTAAAGCTTTTCTATTATTCATGTTTCACCACGGTTCACCGAAATTACTAGTTCTTGACAATGGAACGGAACTCAAGAATAATATCATGGATGACTTCGCGTCTTTACACAAAATTAAAATCCATCACATCACCCCTTTGAATCCAAACTCGAACAGCCCTGTTAAACGATTTCATTCAACATTGATTGAGCACCTTAGAATCATTAGGGAAACACGAAAAGAGCTGAACATCCTTGATCAAATGCCATACGCTATTCTCGGATACAATCATACTATCCATTTAACCACCAAACAACGTCCCATCGACCTAATCAACGGTCATATAGATTCTAATACTCCTTTCGATATCGATTTGAATCAAAAATTATACACGAATTATGTCAGTCAACATAGGGAGTGCACCCAAGAATTATACAAACACATACATGAACGAATGTTAAAACAAAAAGAATCCGTCATCGAAAAGAGAAATGAAAGTAGACACGAACCCCTCGTATATGAACCTGGAACTCTAGCATACCATAAAACTCGAGCACGTGACAAATCAAGTCCCCGTTTCAGACCACATGTAGTCACCACTAACAATCAAAATACCATCCAGACAAATACGACAAAATACCACAAGAACAACTTGAAAAGACCACTCACTAACCAACTAACTGTACCTTCACAGGTTACTATTCGTCCTGACGACGAACCTCATTGCTTAAGAAATTAAGCTGACCAACTTAGGCTCCAACCCCAGTATCCTACCCTATAGACTCGGAGACGCAAAATTAAAAGCAACACACCACACATTCATACATTATTTTGACCTAAACCCTATTGAACAGGAACTATTTGCAGTAACCGGACAATTAGAACAAATCAAGGAAAAGACTATCAAGATAGAAAACCAGTACGCTAATGCGTAGACAAACCTGCTGAATTCAATCAAATTTCAACTCAATTCCGTCAAAGATAAATTTAATTCTCTTCACTCGAGCAAACGAATCAAACGAGGACTAATCGATGGGTTAGGCACAGTATTCAAAAGTATTTCTGGTAACTTAGACGCAGAAGACGGTGAAAGATACGACGAAGCTATATCAATTCTACAGACGAATCAAAGAAATGTTGTAACACCTCTGAATAAACAGATTTCATTATCAACAGAAATAATTGACGAGTACAACAAAACAATAGTTCTAATGAAACAAAACGAAAAACATATCACAGATAAAAT
Source organism: Gastrophysa polygoni (assembly GCA_963576655.1). Classification (NCBI taxonomy): domain Eukaryota; kingdom Metazoa; phylum Arthropoda; class Insecta; order Coleoptera; family Chrysomelidae; genus Gastrophysa; species Gastrophysa polygoni. Next base: position 22,084,914 of record OY755085.1, on the reverse strand, counting down.
TAACGAACTCAATAGAGAATTTCAAAATTTCCTTTTCAATTTCAATTGTTTTACGCTAGCAAAAACTAGTCTAGATCAGATACTTATGATAATCAATATGATTACTCAACTACTCGATAACTTAGAAAATGCTATCACATTCGCGAGATTGAAAACAATGCATAATAGCATATTGAGAATCGAAGATTTAGAATCAATTGTTAAGAAACCCAACGAATTATTATTCGGGGATGACATCTCTAACTCATACAAATACTATGATATACTTGATGTCGAATGTTATCATTCTAAAAATAAGATAGTCTTCATAATTCACTTCCCGATCGTTCACCCTGCAACGTTTTCCTATTACCACGTATATTCAATACCAACGAGAAACAATTCTATCCTTATACCTCCCAAACCTTTCCTGGCAATGGAAGAAACTCTCTACCAGTACGCAGACAGCGAGTGCAGGAACACCAACCCTCTGTATTTCTGCACGAATGAGTATCCAATCTTGCCATCTCGAGAAGAAGATTGTACACATCAGATACTCCAGTTGAGAAACGAAAACCCTCCAAGCTGTGAGTCGATTCCGGTGGTAATCCATCACGAAATAATCGAAGAAATCAACCCCGCTCACTACATCGCCATCTTCCCAGCAGAAACCAAAGTGAAAATCGATTGCGAAAGAGTCGATTTTGCAGTCCTCAAGGGCACCTACCTTTTGGAGATACCAACCGCATGTAGCTTCGAGACTCCACACAACGTGCTCACGAACGAAGAGCCCGTCATCACCGGACAACCCTTACTATTACCCGAAGTGAAAATACCCAAAGTCATGAATACACGCCTTCAAGAACTCGTGATCAACGATATACCCTTGGACCGAATACAAAGACTGCAACAGGACCAGCACAGAATGAAACGAATTTCGTTGAAAACAATTCCAAGCGGCACAGCTCATTACTGGTCAATGCCAATTTATTTATTATTGATCATTTCATTTATAACTGGAATGGTTCACCTCTACAAGAAGTCCAGACGTTCTAATCCGGACGAAACTCCAACGCCAATGGCAGCGCATAGACACCATTCAACCCTATCCATGAGGGCCGAAGACGACGAGTAATCAATGAGATCCACCCCCTGTATGGATCTTTCTAAGGAGGGAGGAGTTACATCACCATTTCCAACAGAATCCTCAAGACACGGTCGAAGTCCAGAGAAGCCGAGTCAGCGTTCTCACGAGATTCATGCTTTCTGACAATTTTGCATTTTTTACATGTTCGTTAGATTTAGTTTTATATTCAGTCTTGACTACGAATTCATACTGTTAACATCTCTCTACATTGTTTTGATAATTTGAATAAAAATATTTTTTTATTCTAACTCCTGAACGAACTTATAAAATTCGCTCTATGACAAACAAAAGTATATCATTCACTACGAAGCTCTAGAACAATGTAAACAATTGGGTATCGGTGTAAGAAAAATTCATAGGTGTTTGAAATTCAAACAGTCAGACTGGCTGAAGAAATATATAGATCTTAATACGGAATTGAGAAAACAAAGTGTAAACGATTTCGAGAAGAACTATTTCAAGTTGATGAATAACGCACCATATGGAAAAACAATAGAAAATGTAAGAAAATATAAAGAGGTGAAACTGGTGACTAAATGGGCTGGAAGATATGGTGCCAAATATTACATTGCACAACCTAATTTTCACAGCTGTGTTATATTCAGTAAGGACATGGTGATAATTGAAATGAACAAACTCAAAATAACTTTGAATAAACCAATTTTCATAGGAATGTCTATTTTAGACATATCAAAAACAGTTATATTTGATTTTCACTACAATTATATCAAGAAAAAGTTCAATAATAATGCTAAATTACTTTATACTGATACAGATTGTTTGATATATCATTTTATTGATATTGATGATATTTATATGGATATAAAAAACGATTCACATAAATTTGATACATCTGAATATCCTGAGGATAATGTATTCGGTATTCCTCTCAAAAACAAAAAAGTACTCGGTCTGATGAAAATAATGGAAAAATAATGACTCACTTCATCGGCTTGAGATCGAAAATGTATGCTTACAAAATCTTTGAAAAGATTGATGAAGAATCTGTCAGGAAAAAAGCTAAGGGTATCAAGATGGCTGCACTAAGAGAAATAACATTCGATGATTATTACAAATGTTTGTTTCATAAAACGCAAGTACAAGCTATTCAAAATTCAATAATCTCTAAGAAACACGATGTATTTTCAATTTCACAAAAAAAAATGCATTGAGTCCCTATGATGATAAGAGAATTGTCAATTACATTCATACAGACACAATACCGTGGGGATTCAATGATTTCTCATGTAATCAATGAAGTCAAGTTCCATTTTATTTTTTTCAGTCATAGAATATTTTTCATTCCATGAAGAGATTTGAAAAATTCAATAGTCATACAACAACTAAACGTATCGAACTAGAATCCGTTCCAAATAGAGACAACAACTCTTTGAAAAAAGTCGGAACTCAATGGTGCAATGGTTGTGGTAGATTATTCTGTTTTTGCGGACAATCGATATAAAGAAATTCGATGAAGAGCGACGAAGGCAGTATTATCGATTTGTATTGTCATGAAGAATTATCGATGGATTCACCTCTCCAATAGGATGGATTGAGGGTATGAGAGAGAGAGAGAGAGAGAAAGAGAGAGAAAATTACTATATGCGGTACTAATCTCCTTTTCACTTTATAGATTGAAGATGAGTAGACGACAACCCACTTTCGTATCATACATTGCACATACAGTAGAGGAAACAGTATGTAGAAAATAACTAAGACAACAACCTACACGAAATACCAACGACAACAACAATGATTGGAACCCAAAAACAATCATATTTACATGTCCTACATGTTTGCAACAACGTCCCTGTACAAAGACAAAACGAATCGAATGGAGAAAATGTAATCATAAAATCAATTTCCTTTTGACTATAATCATTCTTTAATTTTTTTTCTCTCTCTAGTCTGATTGTCATCATCATAATCATGTGCCTGTGGAAATGTGGACTTTGCGGTGTCACTGGTAGGATGGCTGCGACAGCATGCAGGTGTAAAAGAAAACAAGGACTGACACTGTGTTGGAACTGCGATCCCGATACGAAACACCGTCAACATGCATAGAGGAAGCTCTCTGCATATTCTCATCGAGGACCTCTTTGTGGAACTACAATTATATTACTTCAATTCCAACCTCATCACATATCAATAGTAAAATGTGCATATTTCAATAATGAATAAAGAAGTATACACACTGAATTATTCTTTACAAGTTTCTCTCTCTCCATCATTCCTCAAATGAAATATTGTCGAGGCTCGGCTCGGCTAGTCAGACTCTTTGCTGATTCCGGGGCCGCCGGGATCGGAACACACCAACGTCCATCATCATCATCATAGACGTGGCAGGTGAATTTTGATTTAGGGGTTACAAAACGAGTCCGATGCAAACATTCAACAACAACTATCATGCAATCTCACAACAACGATTGTGGCTCAATTCGTATAGTGTTTGCTTCACGCAAACGCTTCGCGAACGACAACAAAGCTAGCCAGACGTGTTGGCGTCTGACTAGTTTTTGTAGTTTTTTGTGTGTGGCCAATGCCATTTCTATCGAATTTATAGACTGTGTATACGGTAAAATTCGAATAGTGAATAGTGGAAAAAGTGATTCTAGCCTAATGGCTAATAACGAGCCGGCGAACAGGGGTAGGTACGCCGAAAAGCCGGGTGGGCTGGACCGAGTAGGTCCACCCGGCGGATCGGCAGCTACTCCCATCGCGACGGCTCTTAATCCCACTGTTGTGGGCTCCACCATAAGCCAAATCAAGAATATCTGGAGAAAATCCCTCGAAGGGGGAGAAGTACCCCTGCCTGAGACCCCGGTAAGGCCGGAAAAAACGCTTATAGGCACTGAACCCGGATACTCAAAAAAGGTCGAGGAGTACGTTACGAAAGGGCCGCTGAACATGAGGAAAGCCAAGCAACAAGGGCAGAAATACGGAAAAATAGAAATCAGAGACTTGTCAGACTCTGACAACAGTGAAACTTCATCAACGTACCCAAGTCCGAAGTCTCAAGAGTTATACGGGACTATGTCCGAGGAAAACTCCCCTTCGAGGGACGATATCTCGTTAGCCGTCAGAAGAGCGATTGATAAAATCCAAGCTAAAAAGGAAGAGAAGGAACGGAGGGAAAGAAATCCACCCAGGAGGAACAAATGGACAGTGGACAGATTTGAAGTGATGGAGAACAGGAGGAAAAACGCATTGGCGGCTAGAGAAGCGGTCAAAGCGTACCCCCCGCACCTCCCCCTAAGATATTCGGCCCACCTGACTACTGGGAGGATACTATACGGGAAGAGAACACCCCGAAGAAGAAGGCGGCAGATGAAATCATCCCGGCAATGCCCGCCAAGTTCCTGGAGGCTATACGCAAGGATAAAATCATTATAGAAGAACCAAACCAAACACCAACAGAAATGGAAGTCGTCTCAGCCGTGGGTAGGGATAAAAGGGCAAGAAGCCCTTCCCCCGAAACGGTTGATGACGGCTTCCAAAAGCCGCGGAAAGCATCCAAATTCAAGGCAATGATAGTGCCCAGGAACAAGGTAGTCTCAACACCAATCTCAAACAGATTCACCCCGCTTCAGGATATGCCGAGCACTTCGGCAAACTCAAGAAAGCCCAACGGCTTGGCAACATCGCCTCCTCCTCCACCACTCCCGTCTGACATCTCAGACGACGAGGAGGAAATGAGAGATAGAAATCGCTCTAGCAGCAAAACGAAAAAGAAGCCTGCGAAAACCAAGAAACCGAAACCACCCCCTCCGATCGTGGTCCAAGGGGTGATCACTGACAAAAAGGGTATGAGTCAACAGCTAAAAACCCTGGCAAAGTCTGAATTCTACTTCAGATACGCCAGGGATAGCACGTTGATTCATATCAAAACGGTAGAAGATTTCATCACCATCAGGGAGTGGATGAAGCACGAAGAAATCAATTTCCACACATACACTCTGGCACAAGAAAAATCCCATGCATTTGTTGTTAGAGGTTTGGACTTTCAACCTGAGCCTCAAGACATCATCGAAGAAATGACAACCCATCATAACATCAAGCCACGAGAAGTTTTCAGGTTGAGAACGACAGGTAGGCCGCTCTATTTGGTGGTTGTGGACCCGGTTGTCTCTCTGCAACTCCTGAGAAATAAAGTAACTAGCATGTTCTACACGAAAGTATCCTGGGAGTTGCGGAGGAACAATCGGGAATTAACTCAGTGCCGGAGGTGCCAGATGTGGGGCCACGCCACCAGCAACTGTTTCAGGGACGTGAAGTGCCTGAAATGTGCTGGTGGACACCTCACGTCAAGCTGCAGTACGACCAGGGAGGATGTTCCTACCTGTGCGAACTGCGGTGAGGCACACCTAGCAAATAATGTGAAATGTGAGGCTTACTTACGTAGGCTAACATTTTACATATGAGTAGAAGCAACCACCAACGTGGACCGACCTACGTGCCGGCGCCGGCTCCAACGACAAATGTGTGGGATAGAAGAAGATTAGAGAGAGAGGCCACCATCCATGACTCAAGACCAGCAAGACCGGACATTGCAAATAGGGCGCCCCAGAGGGAGACTATGGGAACCCTGGGCGCTGCAGCTGGACACGTTGACAACATGAGTCAGATCGCCCGAGAATTCGAAACACTGAACTCGATGGTCAATCTGAGTGAGCTGCTAAGAGCCCTGCGTGAGTTGAACTTACGTATCGCTACCAGCCTCGGAGACCCCTTCAACATCCTTATTATCCTAAAAGAATTCTCTGACAATATCAAGCAATACAAAATTTGCGGATAGGTTGATTTCTTATGAAATCGGCATATCGGCGAATTTTGTGATTCATAAATGAGTAATATAATCCACTCAATATACAAGAACATCATAAAAATTGACAAGGACTCATTTATGAATCCGCGGATGATATTTCTAGGAATTTCATCCTTTCCTAACTCTCCCAGTCTGATTCCATCGAAATTCCGCTGCTGTACGCAAGTTGCGGAAGCCTCCGCGTGAGCCCGTTCTTATTGGTCGAGACTCGGAAACGAATTTCGAAGAATCGGAGCGGACTGATTAGGTCCAGCAGTGGAACTCACATAGGCCACGCCCACCTCGGCGTTCTGGCCGACTCGAGACTGGTAACAGTGTTGGGTCGGACAGGACGCGGAGGCCCGCAATAATACCTGAATCAGACGAAATCCTGACTTCCTTTCCACCCCCATCCTACCCCCTGACGCACTTGGAATTATTTAGAGGTTTTTCTTTTGATTTTTCCTCGTAACCCATGGAAATTTAGAGAGGTCATGGCAGCGATAGTAGTTTACACATAGCTCGTATCCGAGCAGACACACATGATTGACCGCATATAGGCCAAGGCCCAGGAGGCGGTCCGTTTCAGGATTCTTGGACGATCTCACTGGCGGACATCTGTAGCGCTTAGGGCTTCCATCTGCCGCCCTCTAGGGATTGTGTAGTGTATATATGTCACATTTACACTTTTACCATATTTAATATTCATATACATGTGCGCGTTCCATTTTATTTATATTTATGTTGTATTTCGATATATATACATGTAATATTTATTTTGTGTGCGTGCTTTAATGTATTTGTGATATTTTTGCTACATGTGATGTCTTTATCTGTGAACGTCCCTATACCATGTACAAACTTTGTAGAACAATAAAGGTCTTGAAGAGTTTGCTTCACGAACCAGCGGTCCCGTGTTCAAATCCCCAAGATGGACGAATCACTTTCTTTTTTTCTATTTCAATTTCTTACTCTTTCATTATACAGAGTAGGGCTTCAGAGACTCTTCCTCCCCCTCCCCCTCCTCCTTCTGGTCATTGACGATATTTCTTAAGATTTCTTCTTCTAAAAGAAGTGACGTCACACCTGCGGGACCCCCCTATTACCAACGAGAGCTCGAGAACTGGATGGACAGGTTTGTGGCGACACCTAGCGGAAAGTAGGGGTACTTACGATCCAAAACCCCGTTTGCTATACTACTAGGATAGGTCCCAAAATATCACTGCGCTTGAAATTCAAAATTCAAATACAAAAAATAAAAATATTCTCTCTCAGTGACACCTTGTTTTTTAAATTTTCGGAAAAAAATATATATTCTCAATTATTATCGAAACTTAATCGTGATCCTATCATTTCAATATTAATCGTAATCATCATAATTCGTGTAATTTTTAGATACATATGAGAATTGCGAGAAGGACTTATCGAGGAAGAAAGACCAGGAGGTCTCTTCTGATCACTCGGAATTATCTGAGATCTTGGTGAACGACGAGGCAAACATGTCAACATTGACAACATTGGACAACACCATCAGTAAGTAATACTTCGTGTAATGATTCAGCGGAAGAAATACATTATTTCGTGAATATTTCAATGATTAGAACAAATATCATCTGATTCCAGCCCCAGAAAATAATGATATGAAAACCGTCCTGAGGAATCAGAAACTAATATTGCAAGAAATATTCAATATAAGAACAACTTTAGAGAGTATCAACTCGAAACGATTTAAACAAGGTCTCTTTGTGCCTACCATTGGAATAAGTAGTTAATACACCCTACCGATTACTACAATGGAGGATTGGAACAAGTTAGATGATATTTTAGAGGACAAGATCGAGCGGAACATATTCGTAAGTACTGATACTTTATTTAGAAAACATTTTCTATCGGCAAAATGATATCAATGAATTCGTGCTATATGCCATACATATAAATATAGAGAATACAAAGAAGTTATGAAAAAGTGCAAAACTTTAATCTCCTCCTATGAATATATAGGGTGTCCGAGAAAATGTTCAAAACCTCTCGGATTCAAATATAACTTGAAAAAATAAGATTACAGGTTCCTTTATTTTTTTCTATAGACCTTCCTTAGTGAGATATGAGCCCCTATAGGACGCCGCTGGACAGTTTTTCTTGAATAACTTCCAAAGTATATAATGTGATCGAATGAAAATTTAATATCAGGAACACTAGTGAGGACCCCTTAAAATAGTGTCCTTGAAACTAAATCAGCTTTCTTAGTTTATCTTCAATGCTCAATGTTTCAACACCCTGTACGATGAATATAAACGATGAGGAGGATTGATTTCGAACAATACCATGGTAACTCAATTTCTCAAATGAATAACTATGACAACTCAAATTTGGAATACATAAGAAACTATCAAAAATAATCATATTTTTTAATGCCACATCACTCAAGTGGTTCATACTTTCGATGAAGATATGTTATGAGATATGTTATATATGATGTAAGAAAGTTATGGAAATGAATGAGTATATTCATTTTCGAAACATGTCTACCAGTGAATCATTGAATACTGCACAATACCCATACATCATGCCAACAAGTTGAAATTGAATTCTGACATAATTCAGTGCACTATTCGTTGCCATTTTTTCAGAATATACCTACGTACAATAATTTGCAAATCACTTCATCTGATTGATTTTTGATTGATAGTAATTAATGATTAACACGAACCCAAAAATATTAATTTTCAACTTGTTGATTTATAATCAAACTGATGATTTTTCATTTCTTCAGAAATTGGTCCGTTATAATATATATTTATTATGGAAAGAATTCATTGCATTTTACTCATTTTCAGAATCTGTCTGCATGACTACAAAGGGAACAGAGAATGATGTAGAGAACTTCATGAAGAATTATCTCAGGACTGCCAAAGATCGCCTGCGGATAAGGGAAAAAGATAAGCCAAATAAGGTATGTCTTCCAAAAAAAAAATTATTCATGCACTCACAATGTTCTCAGAATCTCATAAGCCACATTTTCTGAACCATACATAAAATTTCAATATTGAGTAACCACGTGAGCCGTCAACTAGTATATGAAGAAAAAAAATAGAATTAATAGTGGATAAAATCCACCAAAAAAAACGCTCCGTTTCGAAAAAAAAATTCGAGTTTCAACCAATTCTGACTAGGGGTGTGCGATATTGAAAATTTATATCGATATCGGTTTTGTTATCGATATCTCTCGATATTGTAAGCACGGAAAATTCCGAGTAGGCGACAACACTGGCGGCCACGTAGCTGAGTTGGAGTTGACGGCGGACGGAAGCGATCGGCGTGGCGGAATGGATAGTGACGGCGCATCGGCGAACGAGATAGGATTCTTTTGTCTTGATTTTGATAAATATACGGCGATAACTTGTGAAACGGTGTTTGATTAAATAATAATACTAACATTTCAGAAGTGCGATAAGTAATTCACGTGCTAGTTTTGGTGATTTTGGTGTTTGTTGGGCGGATACCTAAATTTTGTTAAGTGTTGTGTAGTAAAGGCGTACAACTTCCAACGTGTACCGAAGGAATATAACAGATTCGATGATGTGTTGGATTTGGAGGAGAATCAGTCGATCGGCGATCTATCTAGTCCTGAAAGGAGGATTCCGGCGGAGGGCGTTATTAGGGGACGAGATTTGGCGCAAACAATTCAAGAGATTGTGGCAACGCAGACGGCGATCGCTATGAAAAAGTTGATGGCGGACATGGCGTTGGCGGGTAAGGCGGCGAGCCCAGGGGGGCGACAGGTAGGCCAAAGCAGGCATACCGAGGTAAGTGAACCTTGTGGGGCTGATAGGCGTAAAATTATGGAGGCGGCTAGAGGGCACGATGGGAATGTTTCAGTGGCGGGTGGTAGCAGAGCGGGATCGGGATGTTGTCCCAATCCAGATCATACCAGGGGGCAGACGAGGGCGACGGGTGAAATTTTGGAGCCGTTTGATCTCGACAATAGGGATTGCAATGCGAAGGTGGAGCGGTGCATGATTTGCAAGCAGGCGGGCCATGGGGTGGCAAATTGTCCCCGCAACAAATACAACCAGGCGCGGCATAGTTTTCAGGTGAGATTGGTGGACACTGAGAGAGATATTTTCAGAAAACGGGCGTTCACAGTTGATGGTGAATATCTGGAGGCGTACTTGGACACTGGCAGTGAGCATAACATTCTCGCTGCTAATAGTGTCAATAAGCTAAACATTAATTCGGTGTCGCCTACAGCTGTAGTCCTTAAGGGATTTGGCGGGGGCGAGTGCACCACTATAGGCGAAACTACTTTGACCTTGAAGATTGACGATGTTGATCTTAGGGTCAAGGCGTTAATTGCTGATTGTGATTTGGTTGGCGCTGATATTCTTTTAGGGCAAACGGAGTTGAACCAAGAGGGCATAATCTTCACAGTCAAGGACGGCAAGGCGTGCTTGTCTAAGGCTGTCGAAAAGAGTGTCGTCGAGGCGATCACCCTAGAGGAAGGCGATATGGTAGATGAGCGGAGGCGGTGTCTACGAGCACGGCGAGACGTCACTGTACAACCAGGCGAGGAAACAGTGATGGAAGTGGATTTGGCGGGACGCACACAAGGCGATATGCTGTGGATTCCACCGAAGATGTTTGAGAAGCAGGGGGTTCTTGTGGCGATACCCAACCAGTTCATTAAGGAAGGCGTTGACAATCAAGTGACTGTCAGAAATTGCGGGGAGAAACCCATTGATTGGCGGAAAGGTGATGTTCTATCCAGGGCGATAGTGATGGAACTGGAGAATTTACACATCAATCAGGTGAGTGAGCTTAGAAATACAAGTTCATTAGATCTTGCGAACATTGATATAGGTGAATTGGAAGATGGTGAAATAAAAGTATTGTATAATCTTCTACAGAAAATGGCGGTTTGCTTTTCTCTTTCAGATAATGATTTGGGTTTGACACATTTAGGTGAAATGCACATTCGTACTAATGTTAACAAATCTGTATTTTATCGACCATATAGGTTGTCACATGCAGAGAGGGCGATTGTTCGAGATAAAGTGCAGCAACTGTTGGATGGTGGCATTATCAGAGAAAGTGAGTCCGATTATGCCAGTCCTATTGTTTTGATACCCAAAAAAAATGGTGATGTGCGTATGTGCGTTGATTATAGGGCGTTGAATGCGATAACGGTGAAAGACAGATATCCCTCACCGTTGGTTGGAGATCAGTTGAGTAAGTTAACTGGAAAATGTTTTTATACAACTTTAGATTTGGCGCATGGGTACCACCAGGTTCCAATGCACCCGGATTCGGTGCATAAAACGGCGTTCATTACTCCGGATGGGCATTACGAGTACTTACGAGTGCCATTTGGTCTGGCGAATGCTCCAGCAGTCTTCCAGCGAGTGGTGAATAAGATGTTGAGTAGCATGAGAAATGATAAGGTCTTGGCGTATATGGATGATTTGCTCATACCGTCACTAACAGTGGAAGAGGGTTTGCAGCTACTGGAGCAGGTATTGATGTTGGTGGCAGATGCTGGTGTTGAATTGAATTTGGCGAAATGTTCATTTTTGAAGAATAAACTTGAGTATTTGGGACATGAGGTGAGTTCTCAGGGTGTTCGTCCAGGGATCAGGAAAATTCAAGCAGTGGAGCAGTTTCCAGTCCCTACGAATGTCCATGGCGTACGACAGTTCATTGGATTGGCGAGTTATTTTCGGAAATTCATCAACCACTTTGATATTATAGCAAGGCCGTTGACGAATCTCACAATGTTGTTTGGTGTTGGGATCAACCTCAAGTGAAAGCATTTGCAGACTTGGAATCAGCTTTGATTGGGCGACCAGTATTGACTGTGTATGATGGCGAGGCAGAGACAGAATGCCAGTCAGGTCGGATTAGGTGGTATTCTTCTGCAAAAGCAGGCGAAAGGTGAGCTCAAAGTGGTTGAATATTATAGTAGAGCGACTACGGTAGCAGAGCAGGCGTACCATAGTTTCGAGCTGGAGACTTTGGCATTAGTGGAGTCGGTGAAACGGTTTCGAGTATATTTGGTAGGAGTACATTTCAAGGCGGTTACAGATTGTTCGGCGGTTAGAGCGAGATTTGGTGCCTCGAATTGCTCGATGGTGGATGGCCTTACAAGAATATGACATGGAGATGGAGTACCGCCCTGGTGTAAAAATGACTCATGTCGATGCACTCAGTCGAAATCCGGTGAATGTCTGTTTGGTGAGTTTGTCTGAAACTGATTGGTTTTTAACCGTTCAATTGCAGGACGATAAGGCGCAGGCGATAGTGACAGCATTGTCGCACGGTGTTGCAGATAAGGGTATCGAGTCTGTATACGAGGTGGTGAATAAGCGATTGTATAGGAAAACTTTATTGGGTCGACGTTTGTATGTACCGGCGATGGCGAGGTTCAATTTGGTGCGCAAGCATCATGATGACATTGGACATCCAGGATTAGAGCGTTGCCTGGATTTGGTGAAGCAGACTTATTGGTTTCCTAAAATGGGGCGTTTTGTCAAAAAGTATGTGCGGGCGTGCTTGAGGTGGGCTTTTGGCAAAGGCGATTATGGGAGAGCGGCAGGGAAGCTACATCCTATAGAGAAGGTGACGATACCTTTTGATACGGTGCATATTGATCATTTGGGGCCTTTTTGTCGTAGTACAACTGGCAATCAGTATCTGTTATTGGTGGTGGATGGGTTCACAAAATTCGTGTTGGCGAGGCCTACAAGGTCGCTCAGATCTTCCGAGGCTATTAATGTGTTGAGGTGAGTATGGGTACCCTAGGCGAATTATCTCCGATAGGAGATTGGCGTTCACCAGTAAGTTGTTTGGTGAATTTGTGGCGAAGAAAGGTGTTAAGCATGTGCAGAACGCTATTGCAACACCTAGGGCGAATGGTCAGGTTGAGCGTGTCAACCGTACTATACTTGGTGCTATTGAGTCAAGTGCGGAGAGTGAAGTGAGTTGGGACAAAAATCTTCCAGATATTATTTGGGGTTTGAATCACACAGTAAGTAAGAGTACTCGATTCACACCTGCCCAACTCATGTTCACGCAACAATCGGGTGTCAATGCCGATTTGACAGCAGGCGTGCAACAGGCGAATAAGGTGAATGAGAATGGCGAATCATTTGACGAGGTACGAGAACAAGTACTTCACAGGCATGACCAGGCGAAAGAAAACCTGACTAAGGCGGGCAAGGCAATGAAAGCACGATTTGACTTGCGGCGAAAGGTTGCAACCGAAAATTATAAAGTTGGTGATCTGGTGCTCTGGTTGAAGGCCGGCACTTGTTCTGGAGAGAGAGGCGTGAATCGAAAAATGATTAATAAGTATGATGGCCCGTACAGAATAGCCAAAATACTTGGTCATGATCGATATCTCATAACTGCAGTAAAAGGCGTAAGAGGTTATAAAAACTTCAAAGCAGTTGTGGCGGTTGATTCACTCTGGCGATATTGTAGTACTACACCAGGCAATGATACAGACGAATGGAGTGACAGTGAGGATGAGATGACAGATCGACAAGATCTGACTGATCTATTGGAGAGTTGAGGAATGGGTGTATAACTAACCATGCATGGTATACGAGTTGGTATAGGTGAGAGAGAGAGAGAGAGAGAGAATGGCGAATGAGAAAAGGAGCGGAGGACTGAACTTTGTGCGATTTCAAATGATTGTTGGTGAATACTGGTTAATCTGGTGTGATGAACTAGACAAGGTCTAACTATCGTGTTGGATCTTGGCTTGGGACTTGCGATTAATGGGGACATTAATGTTTCAGGATGGCCGACTGTAAGCACGGAAAATTCCGAGTAGGCGACAACACTGGCGGCCACGTAGCTGAGTTGGAGTTGACGGCGGACGGAAGCGATCGGCGTGGCGGAATGGATAGTGACGGCGCATCGGCGAACGAGATAGGATTCTTTTGTCTTGATTTTGATAAATATACGGCGATAACTTGTGAAACGGTGTTTGATTAAATAATAATACTAACATTATATCGATATGCATGGATATATCGATATATATATCGATATGTATCGATATATCGATATTTTTTTCTAATGATATCGTTATTCGATATATCGATATTTTGGCACACCCCTACTTCTGACCTAATTTAGACCGAGTGTATGTATAATAGAGAGTTTTTGACGTTGAAACTTTCTGAAAATCTCTACTACTTCGAATCAGAAAACCATAGAGTCGATTCGCTGCAGATACCATATTTTCTATATGAGGGGTGAAAGTAAGTTTCCGGTCGAAAGTTACTCCTAGGTCAATCAGCACAGTAGGTCTATTCAGAGTCGTATTGTCGATCGAATATGGATATGATGTGGGTAAAGATTTCAAGGTGAAAGACATAACATTGCACTCATCAGGATTAAGGGTTTCTAAACTATTCGATAATCGAATGCAGTCTTGAATGTTGGTTATCTCACAAAATAATTTCATATCGTCAGCATACAAAAGATACTGAACTTCAATAATGTCTGTTATATCATTTATAAATATGTTGAATAACAGGGGTCCCAAATTGCTGCCTTGAGGAACACCAGAGGAGGCTGAGTATTCCACCGACTTAAAGCCAGCAAAGGCAACATATTGTCTTCTGTTAATTAAGTAAGAGTTGAATAATGAGATCAAAGAGTTAGAGAGACCAAATGAGACAAGCTCATTTAGGAGCAAACAGTGATCAAGTTTGTCAAAGGCCTTAGAGAAGTCGGTGTATATAATATCAGTTTGATTTTGCCTATCTATAGTTCCCGCAATAAATTGTGTAACATTCACGAGATTCGAGACAGACTGACTCCATATCAACATGGGTTTATGAAGGGTCGATCAACAGTCACTAATCTCATCAATATCTCACAACACGTTGCTGAAGCAATCGATAATCGCAGTCAAACTGATGTGATATATACAGATTTTTCTAAAGCATTTGATCGACTTGACCATGGAATATTATTGAAAAAGCTAGTTCATTTTGGACTCTCTGATTCCCTCTTGGCTTTATTTTGCTCATATCTACATGACAGGAAACAATATGTCTTTGTCAATGGCTTCAAGTCGGTTGAATACTTCGCAACTTCCGGTGTACCTCAAGGGTCTAATCTAGGCCCTCTTCTAATCAATATATTCATAAACGATATTGTTGATGTCATTGATGTGAAGTGCCTGCTATACGCTGATGACATGAAAATATACTGGAACATAAATGACCTGAGTGATTGTGAGCGTCTTTCTTGTAATCTGGACAGAATTCAAAATTGGTGTCAGCTTAATAATTTATCTCTGAATATTTCGAAATGCAATGTTATGTCTTTCACACTCAAATCAGAACCAGTAATTTATAATTATAATGTCGATGGCAGAATATTGGAGAGGCCGAAAACATTCGTTGATCTAGGAGTGACCTTCGATCCTCAGTTTACATTTGTACCTCATGTTGACAACTTAGTTTCTACTGCATTTAAAATGTATGGATTTGTAGTTCGTACCAGTCGGGAATTTTCTGATATAACTACTTCCAAAACGCTATACTTCTCGTTTGTCAGGTCTAAACTTGAATATGCTTCACTGATATGGAATCCTCACTACCAGTTACATATTGACAAAATAGAATCAGTTCAAAGACGCTTTCTAAAATTCTTGAATTTCAAAATGGACGACTCCTATCCACCAAGACATATTGCTCAGAGTGAACTTCTGGAGAGACATAGGATGAATGAATTGAAGTGTCGGCGTGAATGCAATTCAGTTATCTTTTTATATAAAATCATTAATAATCATATAGATTGTCCCGCTCTGATAGAAAAACTTGATTTTCATATTCCAAGAGCTGCATCACGAGTCAACAGCACATTTTATCTCCCAGCAGCACGCACAAACATTCTTAAGTTCTCACCTTTACACAATATATTGTCGAAATACAACTCAAAAAGCTCTCAGATAGATATATTTAACTGTTCTATAAAACTTATCAAATCCGAATTCTTCAAATAATCTGATACATAATGTAGTAGGCTGCATGTATGATTCTGCAGAATGTTGTTAGTATTTTATTTTATGTTGTAATTATATACCTGCTTACATTCCTGTTCTGTAGATGGGATTTATCCTGTAGAACAGTGTACAAATAAATAAATAAATAAATAAATAAATAAATAAGTATATTGGGAATATACTGAAATATTCAGGATATGACAACAAACAATGTCTTATGGACCTTAGTGATGAAGATATTTCTGAAATAGAAAATTTCACTAAAAATGATTTGAAGTTAATAATCGGCGAAGAAAATATTGAAAACGTAGATTTAAGTGAATACTATGGGATATACAAGAATAACCCTTCAGAATTCAAAATCATTCCAGGTCATAGAAAATTGCTACTAGCAGTTTCTAAATCAGTGAAGTTGCCTGATTTCAATGGAAATAAGGGTAGACCGTCTACACCATCAAAAACACAGAAGAGAAAAGGAACCAATTCAAACATTGCATCATCTAAAATTTCTAGGGGTGAAAAGCCTTCCGAGAAGCCTTCTACCTCATCAACTATGTGCGCGTCCAAAGAAACATCGGTGGAGAATTTAGAAAATGAGAGAATATTTTTGGAAGCCTTATCAAACAAGTGGGTGAAAACGTTTCTTAAAGAAGCGAAAGTCGATCACATCGAGGAAAACAATCTGATTGAAGTTGTTGTGAAAATTTCTGCATGTGAGGAAGATAATATACTGTGCCTTGGAATAATAACTTATCCCAAATGCCAGGTAGATATTAAAGTAACAAAAAGAAGAAAAGCTGATTATATACCACATTGAACGGTTTCAAATTTTTATAAACATTTCAAGAAACATTTTTCCGATGGAAAAATCATCCTTATACAGAATACTCTGAGCAACTATTTTGTGCCTGGAGGAAGCACGAATGATAAGAATTTTTGAATAAGGAAAATATTGTGGAGGTCGATATTTCCCTTCAGAATGAAACTGCAACCTCCGATATTAGTGGAATGGAAAATAGTTCCATTCCATCCAAATTCGAAACTTCCGAAGAATATTTTCAGACCTCGACTCCGAGCTCGGCTCAAAATAATAACGAAAAGTGAAGAAATCCAAAGTATTCAAGGCGGGACAGAAGACGCAGGGAGAGAGAAGCACAAGGAGCATCATGCGATAAAATTACCGAATCTTTCCTATGGTGTGGTCAACTATAAATACCGACTTGATTGAACAAGAACCACTTGACTATGTTAAAGAACAAATTATCCCTCGTGAAATAAGGCACATTTCACTGGCAAAACCTGAGAACATGAATTTCAATACCATTATTGATTTACTTGCATCATCCACTGATGAAAATTCCTGGAAAACTGGTAAATCGATTTAGCTCAAGTATGAAAAAGTTTAGTTCTTATCTGTTCCTAGTTGGTGGAAGGTTATTGTATGAGACTTTATATGTCAACATGCCGAGATCTATAACTTCCATAGCTACAATTCACAGGAATATTATTGATAAAGAATCTAGTATCTTGGAAGGAGAAATGAGATTCGATCAACTGAAAAAATTTTTGGAAGCAAGAAATTATTCCGGTCTTATATGGGTTAGTGAAGATCAGACCGGTATAACTGAAAGAATTCAATATGATCCAAAAACGAATAACCTTGTAGGATTCTCTTTACCTTTAGAGAATGGCCTTCCGAAACCAAAAACTTTTCAAGCAAATACTGCATCTAATATAGAGAACACGTTTTCAAAGGAAGAGAAAAGTAATTATTTGTATGTTATAATGGCACAATTTATAATTTGCAAATGCCCCAGCATTCTGTCTATGTGCTTTTGGATCGAATAATAAATGTTCATTCAGAGATGTATTGAACAGGTGGGGAACAATAGAGAATGAGGCATCAAAACATGGTATCCAAGTAGCTGGTTTCAGTTCTGACGGTGATACCCGTTGTCTCAAAGCAATGAGAATTCAGAGTAAAATAACGTGCCAAGACCAAAGTGCGTGGTTTGATTGTGAAATGAATTCATCTAGTCCATTGTGTATTCAAGACACTGTTCATATCGGGACTAGGTTGAGAACTAGGTTCACAAAACCATCAATTTTTTTACCAATAGGAAATTATATTATATCTCCCATTCATCTCAAGTCTCTGATGGAAACAGTGACGAAAGAAAAACATGTATTAGTAGCAGGAGATCTCAAAGGTGAAGATAAAATGAATTTCAACGCCGTGGAGAGACTGTCAGCACCTCACATTCAAGGCTACCCTAAAGAATATGTGCCTGGAAGTAATGGGACTTCCATGTTTCTGAAAGTTATATGTTTCAGATTCATTTTTGAGTAAAAATATGGCTCCCCTAGAACGTATCTATCACATTTGGTATGCAGTATTCTTCTTCAGGTTGTGGCGGGCATGGTTGAAATCGAAAGGTTATAGTGTAGTGGAAAACTTCATAACATTGAATACATATATCAGCATCGAAATTAATACCCACTCAATGATACTTTCCATTGATAGATTTAGGAAGGCAAGTTTACCCAGTCAAAATTTTTGTCCTTGAGTAGCCAACCATGTGAAAAAACGTTTCGAGCAACAAGATCGATGACAAGTACTCTGAGTACTATAACAAATTACAGCATGTTAGATGTTCTCAGCAGATTAACAAGGATACAAGCATTGAATGATATAACTTGTGACATTGGTGGGTATTGAGAGATAAACAGATTGTTTGCCCAATCGTTAGTGTACGGCCTGAGTGCCCGCGTGCAGCGGCGCGGGGCGTGCAGCGTGCACGTCAATCACAGTATAATAAATGCAAGTGTCCTCAGTGGCGGCCAGCGGAGCGTTCTAGATGGCGTGAGTGTTTGCGTGCGGCAGAGCATTGAGCGTCCATCTCAAATCAGTTTGTGTTTTACAGCGTTTGTAGTAGCGTGTGCATCATGTCTTTCGAGGAAATAATTTCTGCAATCCAAGGCAAACCTAAAATATGGATGTCAAAACATACTCTCTATAAAAAAGGATAGTCAAATCATAAATCTGAAGAAAATTAGCAGAACAACTTGGATTAGAAGGTGAGTAAATATTTTTCATCGAATTTTTATACACTTACGTAAAATGAACCTTATATTTTAATCTGCCAAAAATAGTCAGCAAATTGGTTTCGTACATTCCTGGCGGCCTGAGAAGAACTGTTGTTCCGTCTATTTGTATGTGTAGAATCTGCTCCTGGTGTCAGAGTTGTGTCATAGTTTTGAGCATTTCCATCATTTCCTTCGAGATCACGTATGACATTATGTAGAAGGCAGGCAGTTTTTATTATTAGACATGCATGTTCTACGTTTGTTTCAATCGCTTTACCCAAAATACGCCACTTTGCATATGAAATACCAAAAACACATTCAATACACTTGCGAGCACGTGAGAGACGTTTATTAAAATATTCATTTTTGGTACTCAAGTGTCTTGACGGAAATGGTCTCATTACATTAATTTTCAGAGGGTAGGCTTCGTCACCTATAAAAACATATGGTGAACGAATTGTTGTCCCTGGAATGAAGTCTGGTAGGGGTATATCTAGTCTTCCATTTTCCATCAACATATTCAAAGTTGAATAATGAAAAGTACCCCCGTCGCTTTGTTTCCCTTTTCCACCTACTTCTATGGCAATAAATCGTTTATTTGCATCTGCCACACCTAGTATTATCGAAAAATATTGCTTGTAATTGAAAAACGAAGAACCAGACTTTGTAGGACATTTTATTCTGCAGTGCTTGCCGTCAATAGACCCTACGCACCAAGGTGGATATAGGATGGTGAAATAACTCTTCAATTGTTTCTTTCCAAAACATGTAGACCTGTCAAACGACCTCACTAAGGCCGCACCACTTGAGTATAGATGGCGATACGATCGTCGATCCGGTGAAGTCAAATCCGCTTTTACTGATAATGACGGATACCTGACAGTGATGGATAGCTAACAGTTCAGTTTTTACATTCCTGTTGAATTTCAAATCCACATCGTGTTTCCAGCATTTCCAAGATAACCTTCGAGATCGGCATAGGTGACGCCACCTAGTTTCGATCTTGGGAAGCCTTAGTAAGGTATTGAAATCCGACAAAATCAAGTAGGCGAAGGTCTACAACTTTTTCTAGTGGCTGGGTATAGGGAGTTGAGACACCAGTCTTTATTTACATCATGCTACGCACATTGGGAACTGCCATAATTTGTAATAGTCATCTGCTATATTTTTGAAGTCCTCTTGCGTTGGAGTTGCCATATGTATGTCAATTAATTTCTGCCATATGGCTGAACAAGTTGTATATACAATATCAGCGACTGTAGTTTTACTCATTCGAAAACTAAAGGCCAATGCACGAAAAGCTTTTCCTGTAGCAAGGTATCTGTAAAAAAATGTTCAATTGTTGATTACACTCGATTAAATTATTTATATACTCAATCGATTTAGATAGATGGGTATATTTTTTTGCAGAAGATGTATTGAGAAAGCGTTGGAAACATTTGAGAGACCAATACCGGAAGGAACTCAAGAAGCAACCACTTCGCAGATCTGGATCAGAGGGGGACGTGTGGGAATCTTCATGGCAATATTTTAATTTAATGACGTTCATGAAAGATGAAGTAATGCCTGCACCATCTACCGGAAATTTATCTTCTGTTAACCAAACAAACGACGACAGCCAAGAAGTAGAAGATATTGGAGATGCCGAGGAAGATACAGAGATGCGAAATGAATAGGATAATTCGGTGAAGTCAGTGAACCGGTGATGTCTCCGCCACCTCGTCCTTCACCCACACCCTCTCCATGTTCTTCTCGACAATCGTCATATTCGTCAAGAAAACGTATAAATGTGAGGGAGCACATGTTAGAGATTGAAAAAAAGAAACTTCTGTTAATGGAAAAACGGTTGAAGTCGAGCGAAAATGAAGAGAAATCAGATAATGATGAAGATTTCTCATTCCTCAGGAGCATACTTCCCTCAATGAAGAGACTGACGGAATTGCAAAAATTTCAGTTCCGTGGCAAAGTTAATGAATGGCTATTTGAAGCAACGAAACAAAATCAAGCAGTTCCTCCTCAACATCATCAGGGTTATTATCGAGGTTTCCATAATACACAACAAAGTGAGGAAACTCAAAGTTTACCTTTTTTGTAATTCAAATGAAATAAATACGGATACCTACATACAGTGTGTAAAAGCCAAATGGAATAAATTCATTATTTCGGTTACTGTACATATTCATAAAAAATCCCGAAACACGTCAAATTTAAATTATAACTTGACATTCTTTAACGTGAAAATGCAACCCCTACCTTCAACCCCCTTAGAATGACAGGTACAACCCCCAATTTTTTAAATGGGAAGTATAGGCTTGTGATATATCATTTGAAAGGTCTCTTCATTCTCTATTCAAAAATGTTATTGTTTTTAAATTTAATGCAAAAATTAACATAAAAAAAATTAATATCATGTTGTTACCGAAATTCGCTACAATACAATCAAAAACTAAAATGTAATGCAAAACGTAATAAAATGTAGAACACGAAAAAGAACTATGAATGTTAATGAAGTAGATGTTCAAAATGTTCTCCGCGAACGTCTTGGCAACATCCTAATCTCAAATAAAACTGTCTTCTAACATTATTTAACATATCAGGCGTGATCGACCTAATCGCAAGCGTTATTCGTTCTTTTAAGTCATTTAAATCAGAAGGTTTAGTTTTGTACACATGGCTCTTCACATATCCCCATAAAAAGAAATCTAATAATGTAAGATCAGGTGATCGCGCTGGCCATTCAATCGATCCTCGCCTCCCTATCCACCGATTGGGAAATATTGTATCGAGGTACTGCCGGACATTAAGTTGGTAATGTGGTGGTGCTCCATCCTGCTGAAACCATATCGTATTCGCTGGAACTTGAGGATTACCTGGATCAGGATATAAATTTGCCAACGTTGGAATGACATCATTTTGAAGTAGTGCCAAATAATTGTTGCCATTCAAGTTGCCCTCAATAAAAAAGGGACCAATTATATTGTTCCCTACAATCCCTGCCCAAACATTAACCTTTTGAGGGTATTGAGTGTGTTCTTCTCTCATCCAGTGAGGATTTTCCGTGGACCAGTAGCGGCAATTTTGCCGATTAGCATGACCGTTAAGTAAAAAAGTACACTCATCAGAAAACATAACGTCTTCTAATTGGATAATATTGTTATCCAACATGTCCATCATTTGCTCACAAAAAGAAGTTCTCCTATCAAAATCGTCTTCCATGAGCTCCTGAGTAGGTATCATCTTATACGGATGCAATTTATTTTCTTTTAATATGTTTGCTATCGATGTATGGCTAGCATTGAATGTAGTGGATGCCTGTCTACTCGATGTATGTGGGTTTTCCTGAAACTCAAGCAACACATCTAATTTGAGTTCATCACTCAGTGCATTAGCAGCTGCTTTTTTTATCTGCCTTACATGACCAAACTCGCGAAACTGCTTTTCTATTTTACTTATTGTTCCTTGGGATATAGGCGGTAAATTAGGAAATTTCTCATGAAATAGGCGAGTTACTTCCCGTTGTGTTCGGATGTTATCTCCGTAACCAATCATTTGTAAAACTGTTATTTTATGCATTTCCGTTAATCTAACCATTTTTCAGAATTGAAATGAACAAACTCTATACTCAAATTACAACAATGACAACTTAAATAAAACAATTTACTACTGCTTGTTAAAATAGCGTTGCCACGGAAATTCTTTAAAGTTTTTTAATGGTTACCATCTAAAAACCACATTGCTACGGTTTTTGTTCACTTTCTCATTATCAAGACCTGAACGGGAAATAAGTTGTAAGTAATATTGTAATAAGTTCCGAGTATATTTTAGCGAATTTCGGTAACAACATGATATTAATTTTTTTATGTTAATTTTTGCATTAAATTTAAAAACAATAACATTTTTGAATAGAGAATGAAGAGACCTTTCAAATAATATATCACAAGCCTATACTTCCCATTTAAAAAATTGGGGGTTGTACCTGTCATTCTAAGGGGGTTGAAGGTAGGGGTTGCATTTTCACGTTAAAGAATGTCAAGTCATAATTTAAATTTGACGTGTTTCGGGATTTTTTATAAATATGTACAGTAACCGAAATAATGAATTTATTCCATTTGGCTTTTACACACTGTATAATGATATTTACTCACCTTAAAGTCACAATCAATTTTTCTGCAGGAGTTATTGAATCTGAAATATGAAAGTTGGTACTTGTTACTTTTAACCGAGCTTCTATTTTTTCCAATACATAGTCAAAGGTTGACACAGACATTCTTGTATACTCGTGAAATTTGTCTTCATTTGATCGTAAGGTTTCATGCAATGTATAAAATTCTCCTAAACTTCTTCTTTGTTTCACAATGTCACTTGGACCTTCCTTACACCACACGTCCATTTTCAAAACTGAATTTTCTTCTAAATAAACATCGAAAATATCGTATGGAGCCATGAAGATTATCAGAAATACGTCAAATACGTGTATCCTACCACAACGCTCTTAGTTCACTGAGGCCAGACGTTGAACGCTCCTGCACACTGCACGCTGCACGCCATGCAGAACGCAGTTTCACTCAGGCCGTACACTTACACATAGAGCATGTAAATGGCAACATAGCAGGAGAGACTGATTCGGCTATCGTACGACTGGCCACCACAGTGAAACACAACTGTTAGTTTCTGTAACGGCCATGTTGCCAAATACCATCCTTTCTTGATAGTCCTAAATGTAACGATTCGATAAACAATCTGTATATGGAAACAATGAATTATAATTGTAAAACATGAGAATATTTCATTACCAGAATCAGAAATATCTTTCCCGAGGGAACAACATCGAAAATTGGGATCCCAAGAGGAAACTAGGAAACATTTCGATTTTCCTACTTTCGAGGAAATGGAATTGGAAGTCCTTAAGGCTAAAAACCAAGTAATAGGCGATATGAAAGAGTTCGGAATCGAATTCCAGCATCAAGAATGGGTAAATCCGGATATTATTTCATATGAATGGCCTGAAGAGATATCTGGTAAATATTTCAAGTATATTCATGAGATACAAACATTATATAAATTTATTATTACAGGCGAAAACTTCAATGTTCCTGTTCAAACTGAAACTGAAGAGGATACAGTAGATGAAACAGACAAGTTTGATGAAAATGTGCAAGGTTGGTTGGTACAACTCTTGATAAAATTCTAATACTGCCATCGAATTTACAAATCAAAATCTTTATTCATTCTTTCAATGATATAACATTATTGTGTTCTCGTAGATACTACGGATGAAGTGCCTGAAGATGTTGATCACGATCTCCATATACTCAGTTTTCTCTCAGCTGATGCAGGAGAATTACATTTCAGAGACAGACAAATTTAAGGATCGAGATGACTCGTTTTTCGATAATGGTCCCTGTAAGAGTTTACACCGGAAAAAAATATATAGTGATGAGAAAGACAACATTGTGCTGGTTTTTGTCTTCAAAAGGACATAGAATGAGTGGCGATCGTCTGGAGAGGGTGAAGTATAGATTAGAGAATTTCAATAAAACTATTGAGAACTCGATTGAGAATACGCAAACTTCATCTGTAGATGTGAATGAGTATATAGCCATTGGTGAATGGGCTGTTTTTGCCAAAAAGAAAAAAAAAAAAGCAACTTCTCTTGCGAAAAATGTTATCTCCTTTTTGAAGATTGGAAAAGTGCTTTCATTCAAGTAGGTACATGAATATTAAGCGCAAAAAGAATCAATACTCTTCAGACAGAGCGAGAACCACTCAGAAAGCTACTTCAGATAAAACGAAATGTAAAATAGGGGTTCTGTGTCAATGGTTCATCACCGACGATAATGGAATCCTCTATTTGGAAGAAAATCACAATGACTTTGTAGAAATGAATACTTATATTTGCTCCATACCACCTGTCCTTTTCAGAGAGAGAATTTTGCAAATCGCAAAATCAAACTTAGAAAAAATAATAGATATTTTTCTGCATGCTGAAAATAAGAATTGTGATGATTTTTCTTCGGACAGCGACATATCTATACAATACATGGAAGAAAGTGATGACGAAGTGGGTGTTTCTTCTAATAATAGTAGTGAGTTCAAGGAAATACCTGAAATTAGACCACCTAGTATGATAAAGCCTCAGCAAGAGCAATATTAAGCTATATATTATGATGACAATTATTATATAGGAAGAGCAATTGCATATATAGATGAAAATGTAACGAAATTCAAATTTTTGAAATCTAACTTCGACCAGTTTGAGTGGCCGAAGAAAGATGAATTCCAAAATGTTCATAATATTTATATTCTGGAAGGACCTATCACATTGGAAGGAACTGGTCCTTTCAGAATTGAAAGATACATTTTGCAATCAATAAAAAATAAATTCAAGTCCTTCAAAAAGCATGACTGATGATTGTGAGGAAGTACCTGAAATATGATAATTTTCATTCCTCATCATTGTACCTGACAACACATTATTATTAGTATCATGAAAATGTCCTTTTTTTCATTATTTTGTTTTCGAATATGAATTTTTATTAGTGTTGTTTCCGTCCAATAAATAATTTTATGAAATTAGTTATTTTTTTTAAATCAATAATATATAATCTTTGAAAGAAGTCCATGGTAACTAAAAGTGGAGTGGTATAATGATTCTCAACCTATTCAACCATCAGTGAAATTACTTCAGATTTTGTAAATCCTAGCTGATGTTGAAAAAATTCATGCAATTTCAATATGAACCTTGCGAATCTTCTGACCATCTCACGAATATCGAAAATCCCCAGGAATCTCCCAATCCTTGATAAATCATTCCAATCTTTTGGAAATCTTGCGAATTATTTTAAAATCTCATAAATCTTGATAAATCTTCAGAAATCCCTCAATCTTCGATAAATCTCGCAAATCCTTTAGAAATCCTTAGAAATCTGAGAAATCTTGAAAATCCTTGGAAAATCTTGAAAATCTCGCAGATATTTGGGAAATCCCAGAAATCCTGATGAATATTCAGAAATCTCTCAATCTTTGATAAATCCTACCACGAATCCCATAAATCCTTGAAAAATCCATAGAAATCTAGAGAAATCTTGGAAATCACAGGGATCGCTACAAATCTTATGAAAAATGCTTCGAATCTCACAATATCCAATCTGGTGTACACATTTTGTTGAAGTGAGACACCCCTTGAGTAAAGGCAAGCAAACTATCAAAAAAATAACTAAACAGCTGTCAAAAATAAAAAAGAAGGAGAACAATAAGGAATCCATTACCTCCAAAACCACAAATAATGAATAGAGTGAGAGTGATAAAGAACCCCTTACAAAAAAAATGTCAACTTCTGGGGAGTATTTCAGCTTAGAGTGCTACGAAAGCTATGAAAAAAAAACAAAAAAAAAGATGATTGGTTGCAATGCCTCAAATGGTTGCAATGGCTACACGAGACATACACGATGAATGGAGACGTTTGCAACATATGTTCCAGGGCCGAATTACAAAAGAAAAATTTGGAAGTCCAGGAATAAGTTCTGGGGCATGTCTCTTTCTTCGATGTGGCATCTCTCCTGATAGTGGCATCTCTCCTACTTCAACGTGGCATCTCACCTGATAGTTAGGGTGAGATGCCGCTTTTCTCAACTTTAGAATTTTTTTATTATTTCTTGCAGTCTGCTCAATATCACATTTTTGTTAATATTTTATGAAAGGTTACAGTTTTAATGAATGTGTGCAAGTTTCAGATTTTGTTCTTTAAAAATGAAGAAATCACAAATTTATTTCAAAAAGTGCGGCAACTCTCCCGCATTTACCCTATTATGGTTTTCGCAGTTTGTGCCAAATTTGGTACAAGTAAAAATTTGACATTTATGTTCTTAAAGTTTTGACACATAAATAAAAATCATATATAAATGAAAAATCATGCGGTAAGGGGTTAATTGAAAAAAATGAACAAATTCCATTGAAAATTATTGAAACGTTCGTCAAACTTCGCCTCATAATTAGGATTAAGTATAAAAATTTGAAGAACATGGAATTGATGCAGAGTAAGAATCGAAAAATAATAGAAAACAGGCAGTATGGAATTAGCAAGAAAATGAAGAAAATTGTTACATAAAAGAGATTCTGAATCTGTATTATTTACATTCTGGTTTTGAAAATTATACACAAATCTTTCGACCTCTGTTCATTAATGAAAAGATCAAAGGTAGTGAGTAGTCTTCATGACTTTTGAATAATTAGAATGTTAAAAGAGAAGAAGTTTCCGACTCTGGAGTTCCATCATCAATCTCAAATTATTAAATATGTATTTCGAAAATATTTGAAAACATTTCGATATCTCTTAGTTTGCCTAACTCAAATCGGTAGGGTTAAGACGTATTTTATAAGATACTGATGATCCTCTGTGTAGGTCTAGCACCAAATGAAACAATATGACCACTACTTATCAATAAGAACATTTTTGATAATTTTATAGTATGATTTCATTACAATAATGAGTATGTGTATCAGCATGTATCATACATTTTATAATATGCTGCTTTCATAACAAATTTGGATTGGTTTTACCGTATCCTTAATATTTTGATGTATTCAACTAATTTCCCACAATTTCCAGGGATTTCTTTGAATCATTCATAATTTTCTTCAGGTACTATGGTGGAGAAACATGGATTTATATTATATATTATTGGAGCTTTTTATTATTCAACACAATATCATTGTGAATATATAATATTATGATCTTATATAGATGCAGACATAGGCTAATTATCCTATTAGGATGAAGATTACATCAAATTATTGAATTGATTCAATTGAATTATATGAAAAACTTTTATGTAAGATGCTGTACATACAGAGGCTGTCTCTCAAAATACTTCAGTATTCAGTATAATAATATACGATGATGATGGAAGTTGGCCTTATATCTTGTATCACAAGTTTATCAGAGCAAAACATAATGAACAACTTCATAACATTACCATTGCAAATATCGGTTTCTCATTCCACTGCACTTCACATAACCCTCACTAGAAATTAATTATCCCACTTGGAGTTTTCTATGATTTCATGACCTTTCTCAGTACTCAAATCTACTGCATTCTTGCATACCATATTGAATTTGTGTATGTATTTTTCCAAAACTGCTGACCCAAATAGGTACCATGGTTTCATAATACTCTTCTCTTTGAATTGCTAGCATTTACTGGTGTTTTACAGTTCATCATACAACTTACAAAAAACCTCCCCAAAACCTAAAACTTTTTAATATGAAATTTGTATCTATCTGCAATGTCCATGTACAACTTATCACCTAAGTATGTGCAACATCATTCAGAATTCACATGCAAACATCCATTCAGTCCAAAACAACTTGATTTGACTCATTGTACATCAAATTACACAGCCAACAGTAGGCTTTCGAATAGCCCTTTCTCCAATTATTAACATTACTTGATTCTGGAAAATGGCACCACATAATCACATATCTTGCATAATTGATATGTATGGCACCTCAGATGAAGTCCGTTCATCTGATTATGACACACTCTTGGACAGACTGCTTGCGCACTTAATTTTGGTTGATGATATACATACTTCCACACATCCACACTTACTTGTGTGGATCAGCTTAGAAGTTGATATGTAGACTCTTGAATCATTGAGTACTTCTGGCTCCTGGCAAATTAACCCTTTGAGAAAGGAATAGTACCTAATATGGGAATGAGAACTGGATATCACAAAGGATATCATCATTGAAAATTTACCGCTTTGTGAAATAATAAAAGGGAATTGGAACACAACTCTTTTCTATCTCCAGCAATTGTATGTAGAATAAGCGCCGTAGGCTGGTAGAACTCTGATGCGCTCCTCCAACACCATCCATAATTCTATTGATAATTTGTCGAAAAAAATATATTAAAAAGTTAGGTTAAGCTTTTCCAACAATCACAAATCACAGCACGATGAGTACGGACACGAACATTCGACTGGCGGTGACGACATGGGTACCTATCCTACGGGTGTGAAATGGGCTGCCAGAAGCTGACTGCCTAGATTTCCGAACATAGCCGATTGTACGGTCAGTGGCGTGTATCCCCCCTTTAAGGAAACGTATGAGGGAATATGAATTGTATATTGATATTCAAGTTTCAAATATACCGAATGGGAAGAACGAATGAAAAATAGATGTTAAAAACGTCGAAACCAAATTTAGATAGATATTGATTAGGTATATCCTAGGTCCAAGTATTTGTATATCATATTTGCAATTCGTGAAGAGTGACTGTAGGAGTTTCCACAGGAAAAAAACCATAATAGTTTTTTCATAACTTCCGAACGACTGCCAGAACGACAAACCACCCTTACTGATAATATTTCTTTGCTAAATAGGCTGGAGGACTCTACACACGAAAAAAAGCATTTTCAAAATCAATTTTTTTCCACACTTTCGCAAAAAACTGGGTCGAGTTTTTCTGTTCAGGGATGTAGCTGACCATGTCCAGAATTACCCTCACTGAGAATTATTTCTTGCCAAATAGGCTGGAAGACTCTATACACGAAAAGAAGAATTTTCAAAATTAATTTTTTTCGGCACTAAACATGTCCAGAATCACCCTCACTGAGAATAATTCCTTGCCAAATAGGCTGGAAGAGTCTACACAGGAAAAACGTAATTTTCGAAATTAATTTTTTTCGGCACTTCCGCAAAAAACTGGGTCGAGTTTTTCTGGTCAGGGATGTAGCTAAACATATCCAGAATCACCCTCACTGAGAATAATTCCTCGCCAAATAGGCTGGAAGACTCTATACACGAAAAAAAGAATTTTCAAAATTAATTTTTTTCGGCACTTTCGCAAAAAAACTGGGTCGAGTTTTTCTGGTCAGGGATGTAGCTGACAATGTCCAGACTCACACTCACGGAGAATAATTCCTTGCCAAACAGGCTGGAAGACTCTACACAGGAAAAAAGTAATTTTCGAAATTAATTTTTTCGGCACTTTCGCAAAAAACTGGCTCGAGTTTTTCTGGTCAGGGATATAGCTTAACATGTCCAGAATCACCCTCACTGAGAATAATTCCTTGCCAAATAGGCTGGAAGACTCTACACAGGAAAAAAGTAATTTTCGAAATTAATTTTTTTCGGCACTTTCGCAAAAAAACTGGGTCGAGTTTTTCTGGTCAGGGATATAGCTGACCATGTCCAGAATCACCCTCACTGAGAATAATTCCTTGCCAAATAGGCTGGAAGACTCTACACACAAAAAAAAGAATTTTCAAATACAGCCTATAACAAATCACAGTTGCTTCTGATTCATATCCGAAATATATGCCAGACCAACTTATAGACTGTACCTACTACATCAACACAAACCCTATAATTCAGAATTGAAACTGTATTTCTTTTAGGTCCAAATCACATATTTTATGTGTATCAGCAGGCATATGTGAGAAACCTTATGTCAGATAGATATACCTATGTGACATACAACCTGCAAACCAGCTAGAGCTGATCGAATTTAGGTACCAATTAATGTTAATAATTTCTATGATCTAATATTCGACATCAGAAATTTGAAGATACTTGAGATCTGTCTTTTTGAGGTCCATTGCGAAAACTGCTTCACAAAAACTCGGTTTTCTTTTCCGTGCGAAAGAGATACTTCACATCCCAGCAACTGCTTATGATTTACAAAGCACAAATTCGACCTGTCCTGGAGTACTGTGCACATGTTTGGAGCTCAGCCCCCAAACATACGCTTAAGCTCTTAGATTCAATTCAGAAGAGATCTATTCGCCTAGTCGATGACACAACACTCACCAAATCATTGACCTCTCTAGATCATCGTAGAAAGGTCGGCGATCTTTGCCTTTTTTATAGGTACCTTCAACGGTGCTCAACGGAAATATCATCTATTATGCCACCACGCGCGATTCCTAGTAGACAAACCAGACGAGCTCAAGCTGGTCATCCCTACACTGTCACGCTCGAGACCTGTCGAACATCGCTATACCAAGCACCAAGCATCATTCATCAATAGAACGGCAAAGTTGTGGAATTCTTTGCCTAGTGAAGTCTTTCCTGATGCTTACAACCTCCAAACTTTCAAGAAAAATTCCAACACCTTCCTTCTCTCCCGAAATTCCACCGCTGGCTAACACGATGTTCCTCGAACTTCATAGGTTCTCCTTCCGTGTTGTCCACAGATAAAAAAAAAAAATGTCCCCATGAAAATTCACCAGTCGTGACCACTGACCTAAATCTAAGAAATTCCTTGGGGTGAGGTCGTGACTAGGAAGTATACGAAGACAAAGACGGAAGTAAACGCTGTACGGCTGTCCCATAGTGAAGAGAAAGACATAGATATTATATCCATATAAGATTAGTCATCACGTGACAACTAGCGATATTGGACTGAAAGAGCAAGACTTGTTTTTGCTACGCAATCAAACTCTTCCACTAGACCCGCCACATGCTCGCGACGTTGCCACTGAA
Source organism: Gastrophysa polygoni (assembly GCA_963576655.1). Lineage (NCBI taxonomy): Eukaryota > Metazoa > Arthropoda > Insecta > Coleoptera > Chrysomelidae > Gastrophysa > Gastrophysa polygoni. The sequence goes on along the minus strand of OY755085.1, from coordinate 22,053,383 downwards.
CTTTCAGATATATATATTTCGGATCTATCACGTCCATCGTTGAGTATTCAATATAATATATAATCAAGGATTATATGTATAAATATTATTGAATCGATCATCATTTCACAGTTCATTGCATCGACCTGTGTATGAGTGATGATATCCTTGATTAAATACACTAATTATATAACTCTACTACTACTATAATCAAGGCTGATATGAAGAGATCGATAATTAGAAAAATAAGTCGATACCTACATACGTTATATAATTATCATTCATGTGTTTTTTTGCAATATGTAGTGAGTTTGATATTTCTTCAAGGAGTGATTTAGTAATGATATAGAATTCTTGAAATAGTAATGAACACATTACACACAACTTGAGAGGCGGCTAGTACTGAAAGGTTTAGGGCGGCCAAGTCGCTAGTCCGCATCTGGGAAGCTGCATTCTCCTAGGAAAAAAAAACCGGATTCATCTGGATTCAGAATGTTTTCGTCCTTTTTGAATAGGTATGCAATCCACTGACTAGATATTTCGGTCGAGTTTAGAAACGCCCTAGATGAACAGCCTGCATAGATAACATTGATATGCACGTTCGAGTACCAGACATCGAAAACAACTTGGCAACACTTATAAATTACGTGAGCTGAGCAATTTGGGTGAGTCGCATCGACCAGTGTTGCCATAGGTTCGATAATTACCAGAATATACCAAGCCACACAACTTAGAAATCGAAATACTTTTTCTCCACCAAAATCAAACATTTAATTTAAAAAAAAACGGTTTGAAAAGATGCCGTGAATTACTGATTGATACAATTATTTAATTTCAATGAGAAAGCAATGGAGAAAATCTATAAAGAAAATGTTCTTTGGATATTCGGTTATTTGTTTCTCTGCATTCCGAATATTTTTCCCGATTTTGTGGCAACTGGTGTTGAATGCTTTTTTCTCTCACGCTTTACAGTCTCGATGTAACCCCTCTTCTGTGCTATATCTCTGTCTCTGACTGGTTTCAAATTGAAATATCGTTCTCTCAGTACAGTATTTCCACAATCTACAGTTGCAGTCATCCTGTTGAGCAAGTGTGTTTTTGAACTATTATTATAACCTACCTAACTATCACCTAGATACCTTTACAGTGTCCGCTTTCAAAATGTAAGTAGGTAATTCATCTGTTTCATCTACAAGGCTGATTCATGCAACGTTCATTACCCATAATCTATTTTTCCAATTCATCTGTGATATTTCTGATATTCTCGTTATTCACTTTTTCCTTTAATTATCTATAGTAATTTTTTCGAACTACTTTGGTTTCCCATGATACTTGATCCATAGTAAATTCAACTATTCAGCAATGATGATAACTGAAATAGGTAAATCAATGCTGTCTGCCAATTTCATATTATTTCAAACGAATAGAAAATATATATACATCATACATCGTTAAAAAAACTGACAGTTTCTCTATTTTTCAAAATATTTAATCCGAAACATTCGAAAATCAAAATTCGTGATAGCGCATAATTTTCAAGGCTATCGAACGTAACAAAAAATGAAATGAAAAATCCATATCCGTATTCAAAAAAATAAGTTGTTGATGGTTTCTGATTAAAAACTTGGAAACGATATATTGTAGGGAATAAAAAGTGGCCATGATGAAGTAACATCTATATCGAATAATTCCTTCGAATAACGCCAGAAAAAAATTTGAACGGTGTTTTGAAATTTAGATTTTTTTCGGATTTCTCCGAAATTATTCGGAATTTCCAAAGTTTCAGAACGATCTATTTTCGACGCCCATATATTTTGCGCTGGCTCACTGCGTATCCAGCGATTTCAAAATGTCGAAGGGAATCGCAGTAGAATTGAAATTGAATTGAATTTGAATCGAAATTGTGCGCCAAAAGGTGAATGTCAGCGCAACGGTAATAAATCATAGGTATTTCTAATTGGAATTGATATCGATCCGAATTCGAACAACTAGGTACTGACGACGTTTCACATTTTGCCCAATATTAAATTTTCAGACGCAGATACGGCAGGGTAGACCAGCTCCTTCGCCAAAACCCGAAAGCGGGGGACATGGCTTACCTTTTCGTGGAAGGGAGGTTCGTTTTTTATTTAGTAATCAAAAAACGATTCTTCCGAAAGCCAAGATACCGATCCATTTTCCTCTCTCTCCGTAAAATGAGAGATTTCATTAATGAAAATTGTATCAGCAACCTCGCTGTTCCAAAATTATCCTGTGGCAGAGATCACAAAAATTGGAAACCTATGATAAGTTTCCTTTTCCGTAATAGCAATTGCCACATACATTTTTATGAGTGATTGAGTTCCTCTAGAGAGTGGTTATCATAGGGCTACAGGCGAACCTTCCACTGAAAAATAAAGGTAACGCACTCTTACCAGAGCAGAAGAATATTTACTTGTGGGTGAATCGATGAGCTCTGGCGGCAATACCTTCTGAGTGAATGTGGAAATTTGCCTGCATTATCAGTCTTACAGCCTATTTGGCAAGGAATTATTCTCAGTGAGGGTGATTCTGGACATGGTCAGCTATATCCCTGACCAGAAAAACTCGACCCAGTTTTTTGCGAAAGTGCCGAAAAAAATTAATTTCGAAAATTACTTTTTTCCTTTGTAGAGTCTTCCAGCCTATTTGGCAGAGAATTATTCTCAGTGAGGCTGATTCTGGACATGGTCAGCTATATCCCTGACTAGAAAAACTCGAACCAGTTTTTTGCGAAAGTGCCGAAAAAAATTAATTTTGAGAATTCTTTTTTTTCGTGTACAGAGTCTTCCAGCCTATTTGGCAAATAATTATTCTCAGTGAGGGTGATTCTGGATATGGTCAGCTATATCCCTGACCAGAAAAACTAGACCCAGTTTTTTGCGAAAGTGTGGAAAAAAATTAATTTCGAAAATTACTTTTTTCCTGTGTAGAGTCTTCCAGCCTATTTGGCAAGGAATTATTCTCAGTGAGGGTGATTCTGGACATGTTAAGCTATATCCCTGACCAGAAAAACTCGAGCCAGTTCTTTGCGAAAGTGCCGAAAAAATTAATTTCGAAAATTACTTTTTTCCTGTGTAGAGTCTTCCAGCCTGTTTGGCAAGGAATTATTCTCCGTGAGGGTGATTCTGGACATGGTCAGCTACATCCCTGACCAGAAAAACTCGACCCAGTTTTTTTGCGAAAGTGCCGAAAAAAATTAATTTTGAAAATTCTTTTTTTCGTGTATAGAGTCTTCCAGCCTATTTGGCGAGGAATTATTCTCAGTGAGGGTGATTCTGGACATGTTTAGCTACATCTCTGACCAGAAAAACTCGACCCAGTTTTTTGCGAAAGTGCCGAAAAAAATTAATTTCGAAAATTACTTTTTTCCTGTGTAGAGTCTTCCAGCCTATTTGGCAAGGAATTATTCTCAGTGAGGGTGATTCTGGACATGTTAAGTGCCGAAAAAAATTAATTTTGAAAATTCTTTTTTTTGTGTATAGAGTCTTCCAGCCTATTTGGCAAGAAATAATTCTCAGTGAGGGTAATTCTGGACATGGTCAGCTACATCCCTGAGCAGAAAAACTCGACCCAGTTTTTTGAGAAAGTGCCGAAAAAAATTAATTTTGAAAATGCTTTTTTTCGTGTCTAGAGTCCTCCAGCCTATTTAGCAAAGAAATATTATCAGTAAGGGTGGTTTGTCGTTTTGGCAGTCGTTCGAAAGTTATGAAAAAACTATTATGGTTTTTTTTCCTGTGGAAACTCCTACAGTCACTCTTCACAAATTGCAAATATGATATACAAATATTTGGATCCTAGGATATACCTAATCAATATCTATCCAAATCTGGTTTCGACTTTTTTAACATCTATTTTTCTTTCCTTCTTCCCATTCGGTATATTTGAAACTTGAATATCAATATACAATTCATATTCCCTTAAACGTTTCCTTAAAGGGGGGATACACGCCACTGACCATACAATCGGGTATGTTCGGAAATCTAGGCAGTCACCTTCTGGCAGCCCGTTCACACCCGTAACTATCCTTCAGTTGGTATAACTTGCTAATGTCAAATTATGAGAAATAAAAAAGAAGGAATTACCTTTTCTGTACTACGTTGAAGAAACAAAAAGAAGAAGAACTATCTTATTCTTGGTTAACTTTTATTTCCTTAAATCGTTATATTTCGAAATTATACCCATAACAAAACTGATGAAATAAAATGTGATCTGTACCTGCTATTTCAATATTCCATCAGTATTGACAAAACAACTAGAATGAAATGTACAAGTATGTTAATCATTTATCAAGGTTTATCATGCTTCCATGTTCATGTTCATACAGGTTTGTTATGAGATTGAACGGACCTAGAAAACAGTCAAATGAACCTCAACCAAAACGACAGTCTATACCAAAAACCAATTCAAGAATTCCAAGTGATTGAATAAGACGAAACTGCTGGTTCATTCATGAACATATTTTGAAATCTAAAACTAATATAGTAACTTCTCAACAAGATGAATACAATTCTGAAGTAAAAATTGTACCTGATTCATCAGAAGAATGTGATAACCTGGAAAGTGAAGAACCAAAACAAAAAAAGATACAGTTTACTCAGAAATACCAAGGATAGTGGAGCACCAAATATCCATGGTTCAAAAGCACTACCATTTATAAAGTGTATTGCATATCCTGAGATATATTGAGAAACCACCAACTTGTTAAATACAGAGTTATCTTTCAAAATTCAATATACTCATTGAGTATTTGATTACATTGACAGCAGATAATGCATCTGTCATGCAAGGCAATAGAGAAATTCTTCCTGACACTGATACACTTGGCAAATGCAACCTAGCACAAAAATGTGAGTTATAGTTCTAAATTCAGCTTGTACCTCATTTTTGTTACCCAGCATAGTGCTTGCATTGTGAGCAGCAAAACAAAATAATATTTCAGTACTTATCTTATTGTCTTTTGAGAATTTTATAATCAAATCAAACATTCCTGAACAGTTCTCAACTTCAACCGAACCCAAAAATCTCTCATTCATGTTAGATTTGTGTTACCTAGCTACAATTGCCGAAGATTCTGTTGAACTGTCATCAGTGGTTGCATCAATCATTAAAGAATAGAAATTTTTCATTCAAATCTTTCTGCATCAAAAACAGCTGTTCTGATTCAATAACAGTTTCTCATATGTAAGTTCCCTTCTTTTTATTAATTCTCAAAGATTTTGTAATCTCTGAATCTTAGTAAAGGTATCCAACAGTGAGAATGCTAAATTATGTTCTGCTTTAAACATAACAAGTAACATCTCTGAAACTTGTATTTGCTGATGTAATTTAAGCAGCTCATCAGATTTCACCACATCAGTGATTTCTGGTGTGGAATTAATGGTTTTAAGCATTTCAACAGAGTATTGCTATGACGTTTTATAACTGATTCCACCTGCTATGATTATTTTGCAAGCCTTACAAAATATCTTCTGTTGTGATGTTGTGATAGCCTAATCACCAAATTTTGCATTCTATTCTTTCTCGAATTTTTGTCTGTAAACTTTCTTCTTGTTGCTGCTTTGGGGAGTATGAACAATTGGAGTATCACTGTCATTATATGATTTTTCGAATACTGTATAATTTTTACTATAACAATGTGAATCGGATTCAGCAGTCAATCAATTCACTAATCTCCGAGACTCTTCAACTATTTCAATATTCGGATTGTTATTCAGGTCTTTTTTAGTCCATTGTGAAATGAGTGAAATTTATTCATCATCATTGGGAAATCGAATCAAAACACAAACTTCTCCATTATATTTTAATCATTGAGAACTGAGAACCCTAGCCACAAAGTTGAACCTATGTTTGCCCTTGCTTCTTGCCCCTAGCAATAGCAGAGCCTCATCTAACCGTAGCGGTTTCTATAAATCGTGGCCCTAGCGACCCTAGCAGACCTTTTTTTTTTGAGCAAATAAAAAACGAACGAGAAATCAACTCAAAGAGCGAGATATTGTAATTGTTGAAATAAATGAAGGGATAATGCTACATCAACTCACAATTCATTATTTTGGTGCCTAGAGTGCCAAGGTATGTGAATTGATATCAAAATAATCGTTTTCATGTTGTTTCAGTTTTTTTCTATTCGCGATAAAAAAAAGAGCATACGCCACCAAGCAGGGTTTTTGAAAGCTGTCAAAGCGATCTCTTCACATTGGTAAGTGTTATCAGTTGCGTTTGTTTCATATCGAACCGTTACCGGTTTCGTCATTCCTGTTGTTTGATTGCACAGAAAATTCCTTTCCGGTTGAAACTTTTCATTCCATCAAAATTAACGGAATGACCGGAATGACTGTTTACGGTCAATTTGTTAATTCCATGTCTTTGTTTTTATTTGAGGTCTATTTCGATTAGATTGGATTATTATTATTAGATATTAGAATCAAAATTAAAACTTATAAAACAGTGGAAATTTAAACATGGAGGTGAATCAGTTGCGTACATTGGTGCAAACAGACTCCGGAGAAATTTTATGGTTTAATCCACAAAGTGAGTTCAATATAAAAGGATTCATGTCCCTATTTGAAAGGTATGCCTACTTTCAGGTGGAACCTATCAAGTTGTTGACTTAGAGGAAGTGGATGACTCCAGAAACGCATCTTTTCAGCAGTTGAAGTTGTTGAAGAGCAAGAGAATCAATCACAACTACTCCAGGAGTCCATGAACTACAACAACTCTCCAAAAAATGTGAAAGCGAATGTTTGGGACAGAACCCAAACACTCCTTTTCATAAGCCTTTGCAAAAAGAATGCAGATCGCCTGCGGAATCCACGTTATAAGAAAATTGAAATATATAAAGAAATTGCTAAGGAGATGCAAGATCATGGGAATAATTTCAGTGCAGAGCAATGTTGTAATAAGATGAAAAGCTTGCTTTGCAAGTATAAAGAAGTAAAAGATTATAATGAGAGATCAGGAAGTAATCCCAAAAAGTGGCAATTTTACGAAGAAATGACAGACTATATTGGTGATCGTCCTGGGATAGCTCCTATAGCCTCCTGTTCAAGTTTGTCAACATCACAAACTGTGACCAGGGAGACCTCTAAACCTTGTGGAGAAGAGCACCAAAAAGAAAATGATGGCTTACCAAGAAAGAAAAGAGTTTGTCGGCGTATTTCTCCTAGAGTTGAAATGTTGAAGTGGTTGAAAGAATATAGGAAAGATGTTGATAGCAGGGAAAAAGCGAGACTTCAGTTAGTAGAAAAACAGCACCAGGAGAACAAGCAGATCATAGCAGAAATTCTGGATATCCTAAAAAAAATAATGCAGAGAAGTAAAGTTTCCAATTCAAAACTTTATTTTCAGTTATTAAATATTCTCAGTGAGATTTCAAGTACCTGATTTGTGCCAAGAAATGTTTGTTCTTAAAATAATTTAATACATTCATATATGAATGTTTTTATATAAATAAATCTTCAAAAAAAAAAAACTAATGTGACTTCCTACGGAATATTTATAATGATTGCTGTCCAAACATTCAAAATCTCTGTGGTCTATGAGCCCATAGATCTTGGACTATATTATTTCTTCTTATGGTTCCCTCGTCTTCATCTTGATTGGCTAGTCTTACTCCAATATTGATCAAATTAATATCTGGCATACCTTCATTGATATAATCTTGAATATCTTCTCCATCACCATGATGGATACAAATGTTATGTAGAATACAGAATGCTCCTATTGTGTTGACTATATCTTGGTGTTTTTCCATGTCTAATAATTCTTTTAAGCGCCTTAAGCGAACTTTTAATAAGCCAAATGCATGCTCTATTCTCACTCGAGTCTTTGATATTTTTTTATTGAAGTGAATTTGTGCTGGTGTTAAATGGCCATTATTCTTGAAGGGTAAATTTGGTTATGCAGAATCCCTAACTAGATAGTAATTGTGCTGACACAACTGGGGTCCTATAGGATATATGTCCGATGTTCTAAGAACCCTGGCATCATGAACTCCACCAGGCCATCTAATATCTATATCTGAAAATTCCAAGTTGTATTTACACACAGCTTGTAATACAACAGAATAAAATTGTTTTCTATTGAAATAATCTAGTGGGTGATTGTGGGGCCGTTTTATAGGTATATGGCAACCATCTATTGCACCTAAAACATGCTGTAAACCATATTTACTGAATACATCAGCAACAAATGGCCTTTCTTCCAAACTAGGCCATTTAATTTACAATTGACACAAATCAGATAATATAACAGTTACTGTAGTATGTAAGCATTTCCATACTGTGTATTTAGTAACATTGAATCTATCTCCTTTAGAACGATAGCTTTCTGGTGTGGCTAATGTCCATAACGTTATCAATAGGGGTTCACTTGTTCTTTTCCACCCAATTCAACTCGTCTTTTATGAAAATGTGGGCTAGGAGAAATTTTTCCTAATATATGTTCAAATACAGTTGGGCTCATTCTAAAGTGACTTTTGAACGTCGACAAACTAAACATTGGAATGGTTTCTTCATAAAAATTTTTGTTTTTCATTACTTCCTCATCTTCAAATCTAAAATGTACAAAAATTATTACCTGAAATTATCAATATCAGACAGAAAACATACATAATGAAAAGTTCATTTTTCAGCTTTTAATGGGATTTTCTCTCCTCGTTTCTAAAAAATAGAGTAGAAGTTATTAAAAATTATTGCAATATATTTGTAGTAAGGACAGATTTAGGATCTGTCCCAAAATGTCACTGCGCTTGAAATTAAACCTTTAGATACCTAAAAGAGAAATTCTCTATTGGTCAGTGACACCATGTTTTTGAAAAAATTTGGAAATACAAATATATTTAAAAAGAATAAAACCTCTACTTATTTTGGTGGACGTTTCAGGAACGAATCTGCTCCCGTTCTCAACACAATTGAAATATTTTTCTCTTCGTAAACTTTTTTCAATGTTTCCGATTTTGACACTGAAAAGTGACAATTTGGCAGACGGAGGAATTCTGGTTACAAGGTGTTTTCATTAATTGATATCGAATTTTCCATTTTCATATTCAAGTTTCACTGACCAATAGAGAATTTCTCTTTTAGGTATCTAAAGGTTTAATTTCAAGCGCAGTGACATTTTGGGACAGATCCTAAATCTGTCCTTACTACAAATATATTGCAATAATTTTTAATAACTTCTACTCTATTTTTAGAAACGAGGAGAGAAAATCCCATTAAAAGCTGAAAAATGAATATACCACCTCCTCGAAGAACTTACAGACAGTATATAATGAAAAGTCTTTCAAAAACTACTGGCTCTATCTCTCCTGAACCAAAAATTTCTTCTTTCGCCATTCTAGTCGATTCCAAGAATGTAGGCAATATATGTCCAATTACCTGTGTTGAAATATTCATATTTTGAATTTCGACACTCACAGTTCACGGTATTGGGGGTAATTACGAAAGCACCGTGGTGTCACGCACACTTTTCTTTTTTCCAAAACTCATTATAATGAGTTTTTTCTCATTATAATGACTTTTTTCTCAATATCATGACTTTTTTCTCATTATAATGACTTTTTTCTCATTATAATGACTTATATTTTATAGGTTATGTCGGTTGTTACGCTGTAGGACGTCGTTGCTGTAGGGTACTTTTTTGTTGCTTTTACATATAAATATAATTAATTATGAGTTCACTCATAAAGTTGTAAATACAGGTGAGAATAACAATTGGATTTGTAGTTTTTTTGTAACTTTTGCAATAAGGATGGACATTTCAGGAAAAAAATAAAAAGAAAGGCTTGCTTGGAACCATAGGAAGGTAATGGGTACTGTCGTCTGTGGTAGTCCATAACAAAGGTATATCAATCTTTCAAATGATATGGAGGAGTTCCTGCATAGACGCGAGATTCCCAAAGCAGTCATCGAGGAGATTATTTCTCAAAAAGTGAGGGTAATGGAATGCTGGGATATGATCTGTTTGTATTCACTCGGTGACCACTACCACATCATAACTAGGTACCTACCACGAAAATAATAAATTTTTATTCTAGATCGATGAACATGTTATTCTCCTAATGGAAGATAGGGAACTAGAAAAATTCTTTCCAAAATATGGTGATCGGATGGCCATTAAAGATTATTGTGCCAGAGCATGTGGGAAAGGTCAAGGCTCTTCTAAGAGGAAGATGTCTTTATTGGAGAAATTGAGGCTAAGACTTTCTCCAAACCATGATGCTGACGAGGAGAATCAATCTCCTAATATTAGAAAAAGGAAGTATAACTCTGAAAAAGATGTTCGTATCGTAGAATTGGGTTGGCTAAATGAATAATCAGGGAAAAAAAACCTTCAAGTGAGAGCAAAGAAAGGAGGTGGTACAAGAAAATTGGAACTTCCAAAATTATACAGGAAATCTGATATTCTGAAAGGAGGTATCATGTTATTTTTTCCCAATGGATTCAATGATAAAGGAAAAATAGACGATTTTGTATTCACCATATTGGATTTCCAAGGAAACGAATTACCTGATGATGTTACTATCAATGATATCTTAACATTGACTAAGGTGAAACAACTACGTTTCTATTTACAAAGCACACCTAAAACTAGTAATAATGGTAAATTTGGTAAGAAGTAGGTAGTGAGCATGATATTTTCTGCATGTTTTGAAGTAATAGGTATCAACCAAGATAACTTACTTTAACATACAATATGACTCAATAAATAAACAAAAATATATCCATAAATATTTCAGTCATTATGCTTATCAGGCACGAGTTGCGATAGGGTTGAATCAAAGCAAGAATGTTGATAATTTTTGAGGAAAAGAGTTTACTCTTGTTTCATATTCTTTATATTTACAATTTCCTAAAAAAAAATAATTTTGGTTTAGTTAGTACCTACTGATTTTTTTTTTTATTATATCGAGTTTATAATAAAAAAAGACTTCACCCAAATGTCTTTGTTGTGACTTAATAAAACAAAAAATGTTGAACATGTCATCATTTCATCTTCCTAAGTTAGACTCCTGAAGCAGAATTGTTATGAACTTTCAATTTTGCAGTTATGTTGAACCATTTATGAAATAATATACTTACATGGCGTTGCATTTGGAAATCAAAAGTTTGTTTCTTCTCTGTTCTTGCTGTCCAAAGTCATGGATGATATACCACAAAACTATTTCCCTCACAAAACTAAAATTGACTTAACCGAGTGTTTTTAGTTTTATTTCTTAACAACAAAGACAACCTGAGTAGATCACACATCATCTGCTTAATGCATGACCCTGTATATTTTTCTCTGTGTAAAATTAACTTTTCCTTTCAAAGATCTAGATTGTTATAAACATGTAACTTTTGTAGAGTGTATGTACATTAGGAAAGAACCATCTTCTGGCACCAACATTCAGTAAACTCGATGACTGAATGAAGTGAAGCTCGTGTGCGATAGTGTATCTCCACAGTAATATCACTTTTACTGAGTTATACTTATCTATTGAGTTGTAGATTAGTATCTATGTGAAGTTTGTGAAGTACTTTATCTAACTGTGCTACATAAAAGTTTGTCAAGGCAAGTGAACATTGAATAATAGCTATCCAACCTTTGCATATATATTCCCATCTGAGTGATAATTGCAAGTAATACAACACCTGTTCAGCTAAAAACATCCATTCAACGAAAAGTCTACTGCTTCTTATCAGGGCTATCAGCTGTTTTTTTTTCCTGCTAGCAGTGGCGTGTCACAAGAGTAGGGCAAATAATGAATAAATGCAAATGCTGTCAAAAAGTCACGGAACCTCATCTGCTGGTAATGTGTTGCATTTGTAAAGGCCATATGAGTAACACATGCGCAGGACTCACTCAGACCGAAACGAGAGGTATAAATGCGAAAAAGGGTTTGACTTGGACTTGCAACCAATGTCAAAACTTCGGAAATGATCTGAACGATTTAAAAGCCGTTATAGTAGCTCTGCAGGCTGAAGTGAAGGAGTTGAAGAAGACCAGAATGGAGGAATTTCACGGTAGTAATCAGAATCATTATTTCGAGGAGGTGATTCAGGAAATTCAGGAAAGAAACACGAGAAAATGCAACTTGATAGTTTTTGGATCGAAAGAACAATCACATGATTTCAGCAAGGAAGAGAGGTCAGTAGCTGATAAGAATGAAGCATCTAAGATACTTAAAGCTATTGTACCCTCATTTGACAGTAGGAACGTTAAAGCAATACGACTGGGACGCTTCAATCCCGATCAGGAGAGACCTCGTCCAATAAAGCTGACTTTAGCGGACGAAGATTCTGTTCACAAGCTCATCAAAAACGCAAAGGTCTTGAAAAACTCTCAGGCGTACGGCCATATTCATATAGCATTTGACAAAACACCTCGTCAAATACAATTTCACAAAGATGTTCGCAAGGAACTGGAAAATAGAATGAATAAGGGAGAAGCAGATCTATATATTGAGCACACCAATGGTATACCAAAAATTTTTAAGAAAACTTTAAACTAAATAATACACCCAATTCCAGGGATATCAATTTCACATGCTATTACCAAAATGTTAGAGGACTGAACTCAAAAGTTATCCCTTTTTTCAACGCAGTATCAATGAACGAGATGGAAATTATTTGTCTTACCGAAACGAATCTTCAAAACGATGTGGCTAGTACCGAACTTTTTCCCGAATTGTATGATGTTTGCAGATGTGATAGAGATCTGGAAGCTAACAACGTTGCCAAAGGTGGTGGCGTTCTTTTGGCAGCCAAAAGTTACTTGAATTTGATTCAGTTAGACTTGAACTCCTTGCATCAAAGTTTGCCTAACATCGAAATTGTAGGTGCAAAAATCACTTCTGGTCAGATAATTATATACGTATTCGTTGTATATATACCCCCTCAAACTAGTGCAGAGACCTATGAAATATTGATCGAGTATCTTGAATCTCTCGATTATATCTCAGACTCTAAAATCCTCATCTTTGGCGATTTTAATGTTCCTAAGTTTAACAATGATTTGGAGGATGGGCGATACAAATTAATTTCAAATATGATGGAAACTCTTGAATGCAAACAGTTCAATAATGTTGTTAATGCGAATGAACGTATTTTAGATTTAATTATCTCAAATTTTGATGAACTTGTTGTTTCGGAAAATGAATTACCATTTGTTAAAGTGGATCCTCACCATCCTCCGTTGCTAGTTGAGTTTAGTTGTAATGTGCATCACACGAATCAGTTCAAACCTGACAGTGAGGGCAACAAATGTTATAACTTCAGAAAAGCCAACTTTCCTGCACTATATAACTCTATCAGGTTTACAAATTGGAATAATGTTTATTCATGCACTGATTCAGAATCTGCCTGTGAAGAACTATATAGTTCATTGTATAGGATGTTTGATGAATCTGTTCCTCTCAAAGTTAATAGAAAGAGGAGTTTTCCACCTTGGTTCAACAGGGATATAATAAAAAATATTAAAATTAAAGAGAAGTTGTATAAGAAATATAAAAACATCAGATCAAGTTATAACTATAATAAATTCAAGGAAATCAGATCGAAAATTAAAAATCAAATAAACATGGCCTTTCGGAACTTCGTTCATTCGGCAGAAAATCGTATCGTTTCCGACTCATCCAACTTCTGGTCCTTTGTTAACAGCAGAAGAGGATGCTCTCGAATTCCGAGCATAATGAAAGATGGCGATGTTACACATGATAAGCCATCAGATATAGTTAACGCTTTTGGGTCTTTTTTTCGTAGTGTGTACATTGAATCAAATCCAGTAGTGAACGTTCCATTTGGTATTTCTCATCATACGGACAATATTTCAGTGTACCCAATAACCGAAGATGATATACTTAAAGCATCGAAAAAATTGAAAGACAAAATAACAGCCGGTATCGATTTGATCCCAAGTTTTGTTGTCAAGGACTGTATCAAAGTACTAGCTGAACCGCTGGTATTCATCTTCAATATGATTCTGTCTTCTTCAACGTTTCCAAATATGTGGAAGGTTGCCAGGGTATGTCCAATTTTCAAAAAAGGGGATAAAAGTATTATTCAAAATTATAGAGCCATATCAATCTTGAGCAACTTCTCCAAATTATTTGAAATTGTTATATATAATCAAGTTTATAATAGTGTTAAACTGATAATCTCACCAAATCAGTACGGATTTTTGAGTAAAAAATCTTGTGTAAGCAATTTAGCATGTCTCAATCAATTCATTTGTCAACAATTGGACAACAAGGGTCAAGTCGATGTTATTTATTTAGATTTTCAGAAAGCATTCGATCAACTGGATCATTATGTTTTACTGAAAAAGTTAGAAACGATAGGATTTTCTGATGGATTATTGCATCTATTTGAAAGCTATCTTCTTGGTAGGAAACAGTTTGTTGAATATATGGATTTTAAGTCAGATTCATATACACTCTCGTCTGGTGTTCCACAAGGATCGAATTTGGGCCCTCTTCTCTTTCTGATATTCATAAACGATTTGGCAACGTCGATAGAGTGTCCAAGCTTATTTTTTGCGGACGATTTGAAATTATTCAGTGCTATAAAAGATATGGATGACTGCGACAAATTACAACAGTCCATAAATGAAATTATTGATTGGTGCGACTCAAATCGTCTCAATCTGAATGTTTCTAAATGCATTAGTATGTCATATTCCAGAAAGCAATTCGTAACGCCATATCACTATTTCATAAACAATAATTTACTGAAACGCAATGAAGAAGCTAAGGACTTGGGAATTGTATATGACTCGAAATTTACATTTAACAATCACATCGACACTATAATATCTGCAGCCTCGAGGATGTTAGGTTTCATTTACCGGAATTGTAGGAATTTCAGGAATATCTTCGCACTCAAACTTCTTTTTTATTCGTACGTCAGATCTAAACTCGAATATGGCATACTAATATGGTATCCTACAACACAATATCATGTAAGCCGAATTGAAAGTATTCAAAGAAAATTTTTGAAATATTTATGGATGAAGGTTAATGGAGCTTACCCGCTCAGAGGAATCAATAACCAACTTCTCCTGGATAGTTTTGGAATGATTTCTCTGGAAAGACGTCGAATAATTTTGAGTGTGACATTTCTTTACAAATTAATTCATAACCAAATCGATTGCTCCGTACTTCTGAACCAAATAAATTTCCTCATTCCAAGATTGAACAGTAGACAATCAAACATGTTCTACAATGTTGCCACTAGAACTAGAATGATGATGAAATCCCCTATTTATATCATGTGTAATAACTTCAACAAGATTTCTCATATATGCGATATAAATCACGACACACTGAAAGACGTGGTTAATAAACTCTAAGATCATACTCACTAGTAATAGTTGTACCTCATGTTCTTTGTTATGGTAATTACTCTGTATTTCATAGATATAATCAATTAATCTTTTTTTGTTGTTTCATATTATTCATATCTTCTGTCAGAATTGCAATTAACAGAAGAAAGCTGATATTTTATTTGTAGCATTTCCTGTTATTGGGTGTAAACCTGTTGGAAATAAAAGCTTTGTTTTTTTTTTTATTCAGGAAATCCTAGCCTCCTTGTAGATCATGTTCATGGAATTTTTTTTTGTTTCATTAGTACAAAAAATTTTTAGGGCATTGGGGTTTTGCGTCGTCCAGCGATCTTAATACCAAAATCTAATTTTTTGTATGAATGAAACACACACATAATTAAAATAAAACATTTCTATCTACAAGAAAAAAAGAGTAAAGCAAATTGTTGAGGAATCAGAGTAAAATATTTATCACTGTCATGAGATAGTAATATCTATATAATCTGTATAATCTAACATTATTATGACATACCTATACCCATCCCTAATAACACAACTCAGTCCAATGGACATCCAATGGATATCCTCAATAGGACATCCCGGACATCCATAGGACAACCACTTTGCGTACACTGGACAACGTATGGATATCCATGGGATGTCTGCTTTCCACATTTTAGGACATCCATACGCCATCCATCATGTACATCCATTCGGTGTCCATCATGGACATCCATTCGGTGTCCGTTATATTTTTTTTTTTTTATTTTTTTTAAGAACTTTATTCAAACAATACAAAATATAATAATTTCAATATTACATTTCTTGATTACAAACAGCATCATTTAAACAAGAGACTCATTTCCAAATCGGCAAACACAGTGCCGGTCACGGAACAAATTATATAGGTACTAAAATCTAACAAATTTAATGTAAAATCAAACATCACTCCTATGAGTTCAATTCCCAAACTCCTCTTGAAAATACATTTTTAATTTATATTTGTATTGGTTATAATTTATACTATCCCTAATAGACTCTGGCAAGCTGTTAAATGTCCGTATACTTCTGTTCAATGGGCTATTTAAAGCTATGTTTGTTCTTACATTACTTAAATATAATGCGTTATGTCTTCTGGTATCATGAGCATGTATATTGTTCACCATCTCTAATTTCGTATTACATTTGAAGTTATTATTTATCACTTTGTACAGGAATTTGCTTTGTTCAATTTTTAATATTTCTGCTATTTGAAGAAGACCAGTTTCTTTGAAAACTACAACTGTTGATGTTCTGTAACTATAGTTAAATAACACCTTCACAACCTTATTTTGAATTCGTTGTGTTGGGACAAGGTGACGATAAATAAATGTTCGACAGGCACCGAATTAAAAACTTTATTTAATAAAAACACTCGAGGAGACAATCGCGGGAACACCCCAAAGTGCGTGTCTCCGTTAGAAACTCCAAAAACCGACTGCCTCGACCCAGCGGAATTTGATCCCTCTGTGTCATAAAAATGGGCCATCAAAATTCCATCGACCGAAACTGTCCGTCTGTTTGAAGGGAAAAACCCAGATTTGAAAACACTCAAGAGTCGCAAATCTACCTGCGATAAGAAAAACCCGAGAAGACATTAAGCATGGGTAACTTGATGAAATTCCAAACAGATGGATGGTTCGGTCGATTGCACTTTAAAACCTATTACAAAGGAACTCGAAAAAGACCCAAGACTGAAAATAATCTGAATTTTAACAAGAATGAAATCAAAATTAATTACGGGGAAAATCCCCACAGTACCCCCCTGCTAGTGTTTAACGATACAAATATTAGCAAATAAAACTAAAACTAGAACTCGCGGATTATTTCATCTTGCGATTACTGAATAAAATCGTCAAAAATGAAATAATTCCTCGCGAAATTTACAAGCCCGCCTGGAAACGGTCAGGGAAACGGACTTGACGACCGGAGCGAGTCACGTAAGGAGCTGGCGCCTGTGGAGCTGCTGGTGCCACCGGAGCAGGTTGCTGGGGCGGAGGTGGGTTTCCGTCTGGCACAAAGAGCAGGATTCCTTCGTCGTCATCGTCTTCGTCTGGATTTCCAGCACCTGCCGGTGGTATGTCCTCGGAGACGATGTAGGCTGGTTTTAGCCTATCTATCGACACAGGGACGTTGGCGCCGTGGATCCGGAGGGTGAAATGTTTCTCGGTCCGAGAAACCACCTCGAACGGCCCATCGTATGGGTGCTGTAGTGGACGCCGGACGGCGTCGTGCCGAACAAAGACGTGCGACGCGGTGGCGAGATCTCTGAACATGAAGATCTTTCGCTCACCGTGCCTGGTGCCGTTGACTGGTCGGAGCGCCTCGAAGTGCTGGCGAAGCTCTCGAATGAAGTCAGCGGAATTGTCTAGATCCCTGGTGGATGTTGAAACCAGGAACTCACCAGGTAGACGAAGGGGTTCTCCATATACCAACTCCGCAGCGGTGGATCGAAGATCTTCCTTCCACGCGGCGCGGATCCCCAGGAGTGCCGTCGGGAGCGTATGGGTCCACGTGTTTGACTCCAAGCACTTGATGGAGGCTTTCAGCGGACGGTGGAGGCGCTCGACCATTCCGTTGGCCGCCGGGTGGTAAGCCGTGGTCCGAAGGTGGTCCGTCCCCAGCAGCTTGTTCAAGCAGCGGAACAGGTGGGACTCGAACTGGCGTCCTTGGTCCGTCGTCACTCGGAGCGGGACACCAAACCTGGCGACCCAGTTGGTGTAAAACGCTCGGGCGACGGTTTCCGCAGTCTGGTCCTGGAGCGGTATTGCTTCTGGCCATCGAGAAAATCGATCGACGCAGGTGAGGCAATACTGATATCCTTCGGAAGGTGGCATGACGATCAGGTCGATGTGCACATGTTCGAATCGTCTCGACGGCGGTGTAAAATTGCCGATCGGAGACGAGACATGGCGCGAGACCTTTGATCGCTGGCACTGGATGCAGACTCGGGACCAAGCTCGACAATCCTTGGAGATGGAGGGCCAGACGTACCGTTCTCTCACCATGTTGGTGGTAACCTTGGCGCCAGGATGGGATTGCCCATGGATGGCATTGAAGGCGGGTCTGCGGAATGCGGCCGTCAGGAAGGGCCGCGCCTTTGTGGTGGAGACATCGCAGAAAACGGCAGCGTTGGATCCCGGGATAGTGACCTGGCGCAGGAGTAAGCCAGAGTCGTGCCTCTGGCGAAACTCCTGGAGCTCTGGGTCATCCTGCTGGGATGCTGCCAGGGCCTCGAAGTCGAGTGGCGTTGCGATCGCGTCAACCCTGGAGAGGGCATCTGCGACGACGTTGTTCTTCCCGGAGATGTGGCGAATGTCGGTGGTGAACTGCCCGATGAAGTCCAGGTGGCGGTAACGACGTGGCGAACACTGATCGGACTTCTGGCTGAAGGCGAAGGTCAACGGTTTGTGGTCAGTGAGGACGAAGAAGTGGCGTCCTTCAACCATATGCCGGAAGTACTTGACCGCCTTGTAGATGGCCAGAAGTTCCCGATCGTAGGCGCTGTACTTGGTTTCGGCGCCACTTAGCTTCTTCGAGAAGAAACCAAGTGGCTCCCAAACGTCGCCAACCAGCTGCTGCAGAGCGGCTCCGACGGTGTGGTCTGACGCGTCGCAAACCAAGGAGATCTCGGCGCCAACCTTAGGGTGCGCCAGGAGAGTTGCCGCGGCAAGATCCTCTTTGCAGGCGTTAAAAGAGGCATCTGCGGCTTCGTTCCACACCACTGGCGTCTTCCCCTTGATGTTGCCTTGGAGAAGGTCGTTGAGTGGCGTCTGGGTCCGAGCAGTTCTGGGCATAAAACGTCTGTAAAAGTTTATCATACCCAGAAACTGTCGGAGCTCTTTTGCTGTCGTCGGCCGGGGATAGTCTTGGATGGCGTAGACCTTCTCGGGAAGCGGTTGCGTTCCGCCGCCAGACACCAGGTAGCCCAGGAACTTGACCTCCGTGGCACCGAAACAGCATTTTGCCGTATTGACGACGATTCCATACTGCCGAAGACGTTCACAAAGCAGACGGAGATGCTCCTGGTGCTCTTCCTCGGACGAAGAAGCCACCAGGAGGTCGTCAATATAGGCGTAGACGAAGTCCAAACCGCGCAGGACCTCGTCGATGAACCGCTGGAATGTTTGTGCGGCGTTCCGAAGGCCGAAACTCATCGACGGAAACTCGAACAGGCCGAACGGGGTGATGATCGCGGTCTTCTCCACGTCCTCTGGGGCGACAGGGATGTGGTGGTACGCCCGCACCAGGTCGATGGTAGAAAAGACCTTCTTTCCGCGGAGCGTCTGGGCGAAGTCCTGGATATGGCGCACTGGGTACCGGTCCGGGATCGTCCGTGCGTTGAGACCCCGGTAGTCCCCACAAGGGCGCCACTCGTCGCCCTTCTTCGGCACCATGTGGAGTGGCGAAGCCCAGCTGCTCTTCGATGGGCGACAAATGCCCAATCGCAGCATGGACTCGAACTCCTTCTTGGCGGCGACGTAACGGTCAGCAGCCAAGCGACGTGGTTTCTGGGCGACAGGTGGTCCTGGTGTGGTGTGAATGTGGTGCACCGTCCGGTGTTTCACATCAGCCGCTTTGCAGGCGCCATCGGGGCGCGTCAGCTCCGGGAATTGCTGGAGCAGTTCGTGGTACCGAGTGTTCCCAGCGGACGTCCTAATCCCGGCGACGGTCGAGCACTTGGACTCCTGACCCACGACGCACACACTCGTAGACCGATCGAGCAGCCGCCCGTTACGCAGATCCACGAGGAGATCGAAGTGGGTCAAAAAATCCACCCCGATGATGGCCTTAGCCACGTCCGCGATGACGAAGTTCCACGGGAAGTCGCGACGGAGACCGAGGTTCAGCGTCATCGGAATCAACCCGTAAGTGGCGATGGTGGTTCCGTTCGCCGCGGTTAGCTCGTACCCGGTTTTCACCCGCCGGCCCGACACTAGTCTCCGCGGAAACACGCACAAATCAGCCCCGGTGTCGATGAGAAAGTCAACCGCACTGTTCCGGTCCGTCAAAAATAAGCGGCACGTGTTGGGGCAGTTGTCGCTTGCCGCGTTTAACGACTGCCCGGACCTTTTCCCGACGACGACTCATCGCTGGCGACATAGGTGCACGGTTGTTCGCACCTGTGAGCCTTAGCGCCGAATCGGTGGTGGTAGAAGCATAAACCACCGAACCGGTTTCGCGACCTGGAGCGCGGGCGACGACGCGTATCGGTACCACCGCGGAAATGTTGTCGGCCGCGCACTTCCGCACGAAGTTCGTTCAACTCGCGGCTTTGCTCGTCTAAACGCACTGTCAATCGCTCGAGCACTTCGCACAACCGCGATTCACTATTGGATGACACCGCGGATACTTGTTGGGGTGCGACGGCACCCAGGGCCTCCATCACACAATCGGCGGTCTTCGCCAAGTCATCCAAGGTGACGTTTGGTTGCGCGGCTTGAGCGGCGATGCTGGCGCGAGCGAGCGGGTTGATTCGCTCCATCCATAAAGCGCGGACGATGTCTTCGGCGGCGTTGGCTCCCGCCAGCTGCGTCAGGTGTCGCAGGAACTGCGACGGCTTTTGGTCGCCGATTTCCACACGTTCCAGCAGCTGCCGCGTCTTTTGTGCCTGCGATCTCCCCTTGCGCCGTAGCAATTCCTCCTTGAGCGTCTCGTACGGCCTGTCTGTTGGCGGGGTGATAATGAGGTCACGAACCTCCTTCGAGTATTTCCCGTCAAGCGATTTAGCCACTTGACGGAATTTGGCCGCACTCGCTGTCACGCCGACGTCCTCCAGGGCCCACTCGACCTGTTGGAACCAGACCTCTGGGTCATCTGGGGTGAACGCGGGAATCTTCAATCGCGCGAGGACTCGGTTGTTGACGATGGTTTCGTTCACGAGAGTTTCGTCTAACTCACTCGAAGAACTTGCGCCACTTCTTGAAGATTTCGGTGTTACCAACGAATCGTCACTGTCACTCATAAACTTCGACGTGCTAATCACGTCGGGGTCACCAATGTTGGGACAAGGTGACGATAAATAAATGTTCGACAGGCACCGAATTAAAAATTTTATTTAATAAAAACACTCGAGGAGACAATCGCGGGAACACCCCAAAGTGCGTGTCTCCGTTAGAAACTCCAAAAACCGACTGCCTCGACCCAGCGGAATTTGATCCCTCTGTGTCATAAAAATGGGCCATCAAAATTCCATCGACCGAAACTGTCCGTCTGTTTGAAGGGAAAAACCCAGATTTGAAAACACTCAAGAGTCGCAAATCTACCTGCGATAAGAAAAACCCGAGAAGACATTAAGCATGGGTAACTTGATGAAATTCCAAACAGATGGATGGTTCGGTCGATTGCACTTTAAAACCTATTACAAAGGAACTCGAAAAAGACCCAAGACTGAAAATAATCTGAATTTTAACAAGAATGAAATCAAAATTAATTACGGGGAAAATCCCCACAGTTGTGTTTTATTCATTAATGTTATCCCACAAGTGCCCCAGACAGGAATTGGGTAACTGAAAATTGGTAAGAAATAAGCATTATAGATTAGTTTCAATGTCGAATTGTATAGGTAGTCCCTACATCGGTTTTTTTTCTATAAGTTGAACATGTTTACTCCAGTTTATGTTCTCATCCAATATTAAACCTAAATATTTTGTACTATCCACTCTATTTATACTTTCATTTCCTATTTTAATGTGCATTTCTGCTGAGTTTTTATTTTTTTGAACAAAGAGCATATAAGTAGTTTTTTTCAAATTTATTTGCAGCTTGTTTTTTATCAACCATCCTTGGTATTTCTCCAAGTCATTGTTCACCAATATTTCCAGTTCTCTCGAGTCTGTACTTGTGTAGACCAGAATAGTATCGTCTGCAAAAGTGAAATATTTTGCGGCCAGTTTTGCTTTATTCAAACTTCTCACAAGTAATGTATATAAGAAAGGGCCCAAGACAGATCCTTGAGGCACTCCATAATTAGTTCGTTGAATGTCACTGCAGCTATTTCCTATACATACATATTGGTCTCTATTAAGTAGATAAGTTGTAAGTAATGTGAGCAGATTCCCTTGGATACCCATATTTTCTATTTTATTTAAAAGTATTTTATGGTCGACTACATCAAAAGCCTTCCGCAAGTCTACAAACACTGTTACTACAAAATGTTTCTCATCAAGCTTGGATGAGATGTAGTTTATAAAGTCTACCGTAGCACTAAGGGTGCCACTATTTTCTTGGAAACCATATTGGTATCTGTCAAATTTTACATTGGTATCAATGAATGTTACCATGCGTTTTTTAATTACTAATTCAATTAGTTTTGATAAACATGATACTATTGTAATTGGCCTATAGTTGTCAATTACTTTGGTTGGACCTGATTTGTGTAACGGAATAACCTTACTAACTTTAAGTATTTCTGGATAGATACCTTGATGAAAAACATCATTGATCAAAAATACTAGTATTGGTACTATGGTGACTTTCAATGTCAGAATATCTCTTGTGTTAATTTGGTCATGTCCTGCTGCTGCATTTCTATTCAATTCGTTTAAAATCTCCAGTATTTCCTTTTCATTCGTGTCATATAATATTATTGAGTTGTTGTTACATACCTCCTCAAAGTTAGTTGTATCATAGTTATTGATATTTACTATATTGTTTGCTATACTTTCCCCTATGTTTACAAAGTAATCATTGAATGTATTAGCTATATCTTTACGATCACATATTTTTTCTCCATCCTGTTCGATGTAATCTATTTCACTGTTACCTAATTTTCCTTTTACTATATCCTTAATAAGTTTCCATTGTTTTTTATTATTATTTCCTGTTTTTTCCCATTGTTTTTGAAAAATTCCCTTTTGAGCAACTTCCTCTTTTTATTTACAACATTTTTTTGACTCCTGAATTGAGCTTGAATTATTTCATCAAAAGGATTATTTATTTTCAATTTATATAGCCTATCCCTTTCTTTCATGAGATCCAAAAATTCTTTGGTTATCCAATCATTTCCTTCTCTGTGCTTCAGCTTATATGAATTTGTTGCCTCTTTTTTACTGACTTGAATTGATGATACCAAAAGTTCAAATGAATTTTTTTTGTCTTTTTACTGGACTCTTCAAATTTATGTTTGAATAATGATTGATTGAGTACAAAGTGATTTTTTATAACTTTTTTCTCTTGTTTTTACCTTTTCAACTAAACTTATCTCTAAAATATTATGATCTGATACATATTTATCACTAACTCTAACATCACAACTTATTTGTTTGTTTGAGATCACATGGTCAATTATAGTCTTTGACTGTGCAGTTACTCTTGTTGCATTTTTCCTATTTATTTTATTACATATTTTAAAGCCATTTAGGGTAATTGTATTTTTGTAAGTATTTACCTCTGGTGCTGCATTGTTCAATAAGTTTACATTCATATCCCCTATTAGGATCGTTTTCTGATTTTTTTCACTTAAAATTTGATCTAATTCTGATATGAACTCATTTACCGGTAAAGATGGAGGTCTATAAAGAGCACACAGTCTGATATTGCTTCCACCTAAGTTAATACTTACAAAGTTAAGAGATTGATCATTATTCGTGTTTTCCTTTGTTTCAAAACTATAGTCTATTGAATTTTTAATATATATTGAAGATCCTCCTCCTTTAGAGTTTCTGCAGGAATGAGTACTGCTACAACCATTTATTTGAAAGTGATTCACCTCATCACTTTGAAACCACGTTTCTGTTATCACTAATATGTCACAGTTCTTTTCTTTCACATAGCAATTAATGTCATCAAATTTGTTTCGGGCACTTTGTGCGTTCATATATGAAATGCTCAATTTGTTTCGTTGTGTGTCTGGCGCTGCAAGTTTTTTAGATCATTTTCCTCTTCTACTATCTGTATTTTGCTTGAGTCGTTTTTTCTAATCAGAATGGATCCATTTGAGAACCAGACGTATTTATAATCATTTTCTTTCTTGAATTTTCTCGTTAACATATAAAGGTGCTGATTTCGTCTGGTCAAATCATGATTTACGTATACCATTTCATTATCTGTGCCAAGTCCCAGCTTTTCTAGCGTGATCTTCGTTTCCTTCTTTGCTTGCATAAATCGTTCCTTGTCCCTTTTATTACCAAAACACACCTTGATGGGTGCATCTTGATTTTCTTTATTGCCTATTCTATAGCATCTTTCTTCTTTCAAGTCTATTTTCAATGTTTTGTAGACTGTTTGAATTATTGAGGTTAAGTTTTCATTTTTATTGTTTCGAGGAATCCCACTAATGACTATGTTATTTTCAAGACATTTTTGCTCATTTTTATTAATTTCTTTGCACAAACCCGCTTTTAAGTGCTCAATTTCCATCTTGAGTTCTTCATTTACTTTCAGTTGAAGGTCGTATTTTTGCAATAACTCACTTTGATTTTGCTCCAGAAGTTGTAGTTTTTCCATTACATCCTTTAATGTGTAGTCTCCCTGCTTTGTTTTTGTTGTTTGGCTGGAATTTGGTGTATTTTTATCGACCACTGCTGCATTCCTAACCCCACTTTTACATAAATCACAGAACCATCGTTCACCTGTTGAACTTTTGAGTTCTTTTGCATAATAGTTTGTGTTGGCCGTTGTTAGGTTCACACATTTTGAATGATGCCATTTTGCACATTTATTGCACGCGATTGAGTACGAACTATTGCAATTTTTATTACAAATCTTGCAATTGTCGGCCATCTTGCCATCAATAATATATATATATATATATATATTATATATATATAATATATATAATATTATATATATAATATATATAATATATATATAGTAATAATAAAAAATAGAAATAATGGATTACAACATTTATTAAATTCATAAAACAAAATGAATGGAAAATAAAAATATATTCTTAAAAAAACAATAAAATAAAAATCACATCATGATTTCTTATGTAGTCAAATCACCCCTTCTGTTCGAACATAACAGTCTTTCCTTGGCCCTTCTTAGATATTTTCGAATTGCGTCTTCAGTCTGTTTTATGTCAAATGAAGGATTGCACTTCTCGGAGGCTCCTGTAAAATGTTTTTATGAAATTTTTAACCGTTCCAAAGCTGACAGAATGTATGATAAAATCGAGGATGAAATTATACAAGGTGATTCAATTTTCCTCTGAACAAAATCAAGTGAAGATCACTTTAAAGTATTAAGGACCTATTATTTTCATCATCAGTAACATGAATTTTTAGCAAGCCTCTCTATATTGACATTTCACAACATTCTTGGGAAAACGCAACCTAACTCCTTCTTATTTACAGCATTTGTAAATATTTCCATATTCACTAAGTCAAAATGTTAAATTCTTATACAAGGAAAACGCAAAAAGTGATTTAGCTGATGCTAGCTGGAAAGTAGTTGAATACTGTCTGTAGGTTAATCGAGGAGGACGTTGATTCATTTTCCTAGATTTTTTGGGATTTTCTCTCCTCTTCAGTGTCACAAGGCTGAACAGCCAGGCGATTGGCAGAGATTGAATTCACCATTATCTTTGCGATTGAGAAGATAATTTTTTCAAAGTGTTAAAAACGGGAGCAGATTCGTTCCCGTAACGTCCACAAAGATAAGTAGATGTTTTAATTTTATTTAAAATATATTTTGATTTTGTTTTTGAATTTGTTAAAAAAACAAGGTGTCATTGACAAATAGAGAATTTCTCTTCTAGGTACATCTCTGGAAGTTGAATTTAAAAGCAGTGACTTTGGGGCAGTCTAAAAAGACTGTCATCCTTACTACAAATATATTGAAATAATTATTATAACTACTATTTTCATTTTTAGAAACGAGGAGAGAAAATCCCTAAAAATCTACGAAAGTGGAAAGTAGTTGTTCACATTATACTCACTGAGCAAAACTTCAGCTAACTTAGTTTTCACTAGGGCATCTTTTTCTTTTGTGCCTAACCAAGTATATTTTACGGCCATTTCATTAGTGAGCAATCTTCCGAAGACCCTTTTGGCATATTCATACGGGGTACTCCCCCCAATTCTGGATATTTCATGAATCTGGAATTTAATTCAATTGAATAGAATTCAGAACCCAAAGAGAAATGCCACTTATTACAGTTGCAATCAAGTTATTTTGTGAAGATAAGAATTCTTCGAACTGCTTCATTTTCTCAGCTGAATCTATTGGTAATTCAATATTTTCAAAAATAGAAGTATACTCTTCTGTATCAGCTCTATTGGAAATGACATTTCCAAAATTTTTCATTTCTTCTGAAATTTTTTTGACTTCATTCACTAGGTCAAACATGATTGTGGTAATCATATTTTGTTTTCTTGATATGGTCCTCAAATTATCAGACACAATTGTATTTATGTTTTCCTTCATGGTAGATAACACATCAATATCTGAAATATAAAATTTTTCTTTACTAAAAATAGGGTAATTAACTATACTTCAAGTGCTTTAAGATAATGAATAACCCTTGACAAAAATCAGAATTAATTTCTTAAAATCCTTAATCACCTTTCTTATTGTGCATTGAGCAGCACCCACATACAAAATCAAAAATTATCTCTGATCTAGTTTCTGGTTGTGAATTATTTGAGAGAACTCCAGAGTCATTTCCAATATTTGGATTCATATTGATGGCATCAGGTGACATATTGTCTGAAAAATAAATTGTAATATACAGGGTGTTCCAAATCAAGTCGACACAATTGCAGACTCAGTTGATATTTATTGCTATGAGGTTGAAAGGCTTGTTGCAGTTTGAAGGAGAATCAAATTCTGAATTCTGGGGAAACCTGAACACATATTTACATGAAATTATTGTCTTGGAATAAGCCAGAGGATGATCAAAAAATTTAAATAACCTTTAGCACCTTGTTCATCTGAAATTTTAAGAACATACCTTGTAATTCAGAGAATTTACAATTTTTTGTTGTTCTTCGGGGGGGGGGGGGGTCTGCAATGATGTTACACTCGCTTTCATCGTCGGATGACGATAGTACTATTTTCTTCCGATTTTTTCTGCTTTCTTTATTTTCACTGCAGTCACTGCTTTCATATTCTGCAGTTTTGGCTCTTCTACGAGCATCAATATAAGAATCTTAAAAAAAAACAAGCATCTCTATTTCATAGTAGTGGAACATTATTCAACTTTTTGTAACAGATCATAATGCATCCCCTGAATATAATTTAATGATTTACGTAGTAAGATTTCAAAAAAGAATGGAGTTTTGATTTTAAATTCTGAATAAATTGTTAACGTCTAGATAAACTAAACTAACTTCTGAAAGAATATATTAATTTCATCATGATTGTAATTTCTAAATATGAGGATGTCCCCTTTGCCTAAACTGAGAGTGAATGAGTGAACTGAAATGTTATGTTATGAAACACACAAATTGTTCCTTACCAAAAGTTCCATTTCTATATAAAGAAATTTTATGAGAAGGCCAACAAGTATTTGGTTGCTCATGGTTTCGTATTGCCGCAATTACTTTATCGTTCGTGTATGTTGGCCAATAGCAGTGCTGGCCTATTAACCACGAAGTTGGAACAGCTTCAACTGTGTTCTCTTCTATAAATCTTACAACAGTCCAAGTTCTATCCATACTGTTGCTAGAAAAAATGTAAAACAGAAAGTACCAAAATGAAAATGATCCCCAATCTATATTGAACTACACTATAAGGTATATTCATCTCTAGGAACTATTCAAGACAAAAAATATCCCTACTCAGAGGATAGATACTTTAATGCTGATACTTGATTCACAATACTAGCACTGAGATTCAGTAAAAAGAATTGATATTACTCAGGTGGGTATATATTTTCACTTATATCATTTTCCTGGGGTAAATCATATTAAAAAAAAACCTCCAGAAGAAGTGGGTAGTTTCCGGTTGTCGGAAAATATTAATATAAACAAGAATTAGAATATTCTTATTTTGTACAAATAAATGCAATGGGAAAACGTGCTTTATACACGGATGGTGAAAAAATAGTGTATGCAACTGTTTTTTTAGACTTCCAGGACAAGTCGTGAACTTGTCCTGGAACTCTGCCTACTTATAACAAAAAAAGTATTTTGTGAACTTGTTACATCAATAACTAAATTCATATTTGATTAGCATTCCAGATTTTGAAAAAAAAAATGTTTAATTTTAATAAAGTATATGAATTGAATTTATATGTTTATATTTAATCTATATGTAATAGTGGAAATACAATATAGTCATTATTATAAATCAGTTTCATACATTTTTGGAAGATTTCAGTAATAGGCCAAGTCTGAAGTGGTCCAAGATTGCTGCTCAGATAAATGCCTAGTTCTGATGATTTACAGGGGATATTATAAAAATCATTTAATTGAAGGAATTTTTGGCCAATGAAAAGTATTTTTCCTTCAAATTTCACTATGTTCTTGATCACAACAATATCATTACCAAATTTGCAGCAGTTATCCGGTTCAGAAATGCTTAACATAAAATTATTGAAGTGTATTTTTTTGTATTGGTTTTCAACTTCAAAGTTCATTAATGGTCCATTAGTATGCTCATTACGCAGCTCAGGATAGTTTCCATTTACATTTGGTACATTCAATAAATTAGTCTCATGCTCGCTCATTCTATTAACGATTTGTTGTAGCGGTTTATCTCCCTTTCTCAACATATTTTTAAAATACTGCATATGGTTTTCGAAAGGGAAAGCACTGAAACCATGTATACTGCCAAAATTTCTAACGTCATCTGTTATATGTAACAAGTTATGAACATTGTGTGATATGTTTTGTGAACCATACAGAATTATTACAAAATATTTCAGCAGTTCTTCTGCATAATTGATGTCTTCGGTGGATTTAAAATGTGATAATAGACGAAATGCAACATGAAGGCTCAAAAAGTGTTTATATCTATCATTACTTATGTTATTCTTCAGAGCAAGTGGCCCTGTATAGAGTAAAAATAATCTAAACTCCACTGCCTTCCATCTTTTTGAATCATTTAGTGAACGAGGTTTACGATTAAATTCTTTGGGAATGAATGGAATTTGTTCTAGTAATATCTTGGAAATTTCTGAAGATTGATGGAATGATAATTTTGTTTTTGGTTTACCATTGAGCCAAAGATTTACAATTAATTTCTTAACTACACCAAGACAAACCAAATGCATGTAATCCAATGGGAAAGTTTCTATCATGTTGATTCCAGGAAGTGATTCTAATATTGATGTGCCAGTATGATGGCTCTCCTGAGTTTTTGATCTAAAATTGTTATCATTTCTCAACTGTAAATTATCAATTTCTGGAAAGCATATGCGATTATCAATGTATTCACCCTCAGCAAAACATTTGGTACATGACATATAACCACTATGACCTCTACAATATTTAACAAAAGATTTGGCTGGGACATCACAAATGATTCCTTTGATTTTGATCTGGTAAATGTGACTCTTATATTCAAATCCATTAGTTAAAATAGTAACAGCTTCTTGAACAAAAGCAGTTAGAAAACTGTTCGCATCTTTTGGTTTTTCATTACCGTGATATAATCCGATCATGCCTACAGTATTTTTGTTTAGGAACAGGTTGCATAAAATAGGGTATACTCGACTACCAGAGCTTTTAGACAATGGTAAACCATCAACGTTCAAACAGATCTCAACAGGGTTCGACAACTGAACTGAATTTGGAATCATATTAAACAATCTCTTAAGGCAGTGTTGAAAACCAAAATGAAAATATTTTCCAGGTTCTACATCTTGTAGAGTTACTTTTCTTGGAGTATTTAATAAACTTCGGGCACTAGTTGGAGTAGGATAGTCAGATAATGTTGGTATCACTGATAACAAGTCATCAATTGCAACATGGGAAATGTTGTGATGCAATGCCCATGTTGCTAAGGGGTGAATTATATTCTGGGGTTCAGTTTGATCTTCATTAGGAAATGGATCAATGGAATCGGGATCATCCGAACTATGATGATCATATTCACTTAAATCAGATATATCATTGTTTTCAAGTATTTTGTTATGTTGAAGCAATACTCTCCCTGGTAAATGATTTATACTAGCTGTGCCACTGTAGTCATTTGATTCGGTTCAGTCTTAGATGGGTGTACATCATCTGAACATATTTTGTACAATGGTTCCACAGATTCATTTATATCTGCTGTCGTATCATCCAAGAATTTGTCAACATCAGATATAATCTTGGCTCGTTTATAATACTTCCTTGGGAGAATCTGTTTCACTTCCTTTTTTTTTCTATTCATTCTGATCAGTTTTTCTCCTGTATATCCAAGGAAGAATATGTTAGGTTGGTTATCGCAAAAATTATTTATGAATATTGTTAGCTGCAACTGGATTTAACTATAGCTATAAACAGAGATATGTACTTACGTTTCAGAAAGCTGTTTCATAAACCAACTAGACTTTAGTAATTTATCTATGTAGAAAACACACCTATGACTTTCTTGTCGCGCCTAAAAACACCGCGGTCGCGGCGTCACGTTACATAACCTAAAAGTCGAGATATTGACTTCTGATAGCTTTTTCTTCTGTCTCAAAAGTTCAGGCCACAATGGATATCCAGACAATAAGTATATGTATGTCCATTACGGATCACGAAACGTCCGGTGATGGACAGCTTATGGGTATCCAGGTTGCGTCTACGGACACACAACGGCTTCCGAATGAAATACACCACTGTACATTCGATCAACATTCAATGATGTACACAATAAGGTAGTTCCTTTTGGCATAGGGATGTGTTGTGATTTCACGACCTGTGATTTCGGAGCTGTTCCGCGTCTGTCACGGGAGTGAGTCGTTCCGGATAGCGAGATTCCACTGTGATTTTTCGGAACTGCTGGCTGGAGTTGAGAACGCTGGCTAAGCGTAATATATCAATCAACGACTAGACACACTACAGTCACAGTTCCACAATAGGTGTTACTGTCACGACCGTCACAACTCACGTACAGTCACAGATTCTAGTGCTAGTGAGTTTGAACTTTGAAGTTATGAATCAGATAAGTGGTGTCTACAGGGCAGAATAATGAGTAGATAACTTGTATTACCTTTAATTAAAATAACAACTCAATTAACATGTATAAAACAAAACTAAAAATTGTCTCGAACATAGGTGAATAAACTTCTTATATCAAAATAACAAGTTCACTAGTGATTCACAAAACAAAAAATGAATTACACGTTGACATTCATGAACACAAGTTTGCTAACTTTGTCGGAAGTTAATCTTGATCTGCGCTCAGTTAATATTTGTCCCATTTTTGAAAATATTCTTTCACTCGGTACAGAAGTCGCCACCGATCCCATTTTCTCTATAACAATTTTACTCAAGAACGGATAGTTATAGGCATGTTGCCGCCACCATGTTAATGGATCTTTATCTCTTTCCAAGAGGCCATCTTCTAGGTATCTTTGCACTTCAATAATAGCTCGAGACATTGAGGTACCACTAGGCTGAAGACCAGCGATTTTTTTGTCAAAATGACTCCATATTGACTTTTTCGAGGGGTAGTTTTCAGAAGGATCATTTTTATTTTTATTTGATGGCTTCAGGATATTTTCTTGGGCCTGTTTCATGACTTCTTCGGATTCTGTTATTTTTGGGTAACAAGGTTAATAACCAATTTTTTTGATCTCTCAGCTACAATGTCTGAAGAAAATGCAACATTTTTAAATCTAGGGTCCAAAAATGTTGAGATTAGTAACGTATTACTACTTTCCAAATCTCCCAAACGATCTTTAATGCTTTGTAACATCGCATTCACCATAGTTTGGACCAAGGCAAAATCTTGAGTTTCCATTTCTTTCAAAATGCTCTCCAATCCCTTAGTAAGTACTATTACTGAAGATAATGTCACATAGTTTTGACCACTCATGATATTCGTAACTGCCTCTAACGGCTCCAAAACTTTTTTAATATCAGCCAACATCTTCCACTCTCCAACTACTATTACTGGCAACTTATCACTATCCAAGAGTGCCATAGTTGACCTCACTGGTTCTTCTAGTTCTAAGAACCTTTCAATCATGTAGAATGTTGAATTCCACCTGGTACGAACATCTTGAATTAATTTTTTGGGGGTTTTTCCCATTTGTATCTGTATCTCATTTAATTTTATTGTTGATTTTGTACTTCTCTTGAAGTGGCTAACGAGATCTCTCACTTTTTTTACCAGATCATCCACTAAAACTATGCAATCTTCAGCAATAAGGTTGATAGTATGAGCGAAGCAGCCAAAATGTTTCCATTCGAGCTCATCTCTAATTGCTTTTCGGATATTGGCTGCATTGTCCGTTACAGCGAGCATTATTTTATTTTCAATTCCCCAGGTGACCACAATATTATTCAATTCTCGCGCTATGTTCACACTTGTATGCGCTTGAGAAGTAGCTGAACATTCTAATAAAACGGATTTTAACTGGAAGTTGTTCTCTTCAATATAGTGTATTGTGACAGCAATGAAACTTTCGGTGTGTATCGAAGTCCAATGATCCGTCGTAAGTGTAACACTTCTAACATCTTTGAGAAGTGACTTTACATTATTCAAGGTTTCTTCAAACATTGCAGGTAAAAGCGTATGGGTAAGTGTTTTCCTTGTTGGTATTGAATAATTGGGATTAAGAATATTCACGAACTCCCGAAATTCTTCATCCTCTACAATACCGAAAGGCTGATAGTCTTTGAAGAATAACTTCATCAACTGTCTGTCGATTTTATTCTTCGCGACAACTCCAATTTTCTTGGAAATGTTCAATTCAGTTTGAACTGATATTTTTTTCTTGATGGGAAGTGCTTCCGGTATACCGGTACTACCGGTAGTCATTTCAGACGTAGCCGATGACGCCGCCGCTGCTATTTTGGTATTTTTTTTTCTACCGCCCCAACATCTACCAGTGGATGTTTCCTCTCCATATGTCTCTTCAAATTAGAAGTAGACGTTTTGAAACTAATATTCAATCCACACAAATTACATTTTGCTTTTTCACTCGAAGACGGCGTGAAAAAGTTCCACAAAACTGATGTTTTTTTCGTTGCCATTATTAAACTGTACGACTGTAAGAAAATAGTTGTTATCAACCAAGAGAACCATCAGATACTGAAAGGGTTTATTTTATTCATAATTCAAAACAAGTAGTTCCACTAGGTTGATTTTCGCTAAGCACCGTTTGATTAGCATGGCTAGCAAGCGACTTCGTGCCATATGCGCGACATATCACATGAAGCGGATTCATCGACTCTTGCTTGAATAACATGTGAGCAGTGTGAGCACACGTTTGAAAGAACGACTCCGAAAAAGAGCTGTGATTTGGAGCCGTGATTTTCTCGGAACTGTCACAGTGACTCACAGTTCCGGAAAAATGCTGTCACAACACATCTCTAGTTTGGCATCCATTGATGTCCAGGATATCTTATGGACATAAAAGGGATATCCTGTGGATAACGTGTGTTATTAGGGATGTTCTTCATTTTTGTTTAATTTGCATGGATTTGTCCAACGTTTTTTCCTGGTACATATTTGAGTTGGGTGTTTGGTATTATTATTATTATTTGAGTTTGAAATTGATTGAAATCCATTCTCGACTCTTCTTCCTTCGACTCAAAATTAATTATTATTATTATTTCAGCTGAGAGTTGCCAAGCATCAGTATCGTCAATCCAGCAGAATGAAACTAGGACAAGTAAATTGTTGAATGAAAATTTTGGATTGAATACAGATAAATCTGAATCTCCTTCCCAAAATATTAGATGTGAGTCTCCTACTGAAAATCTTGAAACGAGTACCACTCCTACAGTTTCATCTACAAATTTTCTTCAATCTCTTGAGGATGATTATAACTTGGAAGAATTACTTCATTTACACTCATCAGTTGAAATATATAATATAGAGCAAGAAGCACCTCGCAAAGTCCGAACTTTAACAATCCATAGAGGCAAGATCTTTGAAGAATTTTTGAAAGCTGCAGAATATAACTTCTTTGATAATCAGCAAATAAGAATTGAAGTTATTCTCACAAATGGAGAATTGGAAGGTCCGAGTTCTGGAGTACATTCTATGAGTTATACACAGTAGGAACCAATCTCAAAGTGCCGTATTTACGTCACGACTTTGGAGAAACTGAGTGGCAGAATATTGCGAAAATTTTTGTGAAAGGTTTTGAGACCGTAAAATACATACCAATAAGATTGGCACCAGTTATAATTGAGGCCTGTTTTGGTGAGGAGGTCAAAGAAGATGACATTCTCAACATTTTTTTCCAGTATTTATCCGAATCTGAAGCAAATATTGTCAAACAATCGCTGGAGGATTTTGAAAATGTTGAAACTGATGATTTGATCGATTTCCTCTCTCTATATGATAGTAAATGGAATCCTACAGAACAAAATATTAGACAACTTATCAGAGATATTGCTCACAAAGAGCTCATTCAAAAACCTGCTTTCGTCATAAAGTCCTTTGGTAACATATTCAAGACAAGTACATTGACTTTATTTGAAATGAAACAATTAAGTGAATAAATAAAGCCTACAGCAAAAAACTGTACAGCCAGAATTGAGGTACAATCAGGACAAGAAATTAGTACAGATGCGACTAGAGTATATGGATATTTGAAAAAATTTATAAAAGAAGCAAATGAAAAAAAACGATCAGCATTTTTTCGTTATTGCACAGGGTCAGATTTACCCATTCAGAATATCAGTGTACTATTTACCAAGACTGCTCCTGGTATTGGGCGAGTTCCAATTGCCCATACATGTACATGTATTCTTGAAGTGCCTGTTACTTATGAAAATTATGTCAATTTTAGGAGTGAATTTAATGGCATATTGTCTTCCAATATGGTGATAGATATTATTTAAAAAAAAAGATCAGTACTGAATTTTGTACCTATTGAATTAGGAACTAATATGATACAGGGTGATACATGACATTAGACATTCTGGCGAACCAGGAAATAGTATCTTGGTGGTGGGCATGAACGGATATGTCGTACTTACCTGTCATATTTTTGATAATGCCGAGTTGTGGCTTCTTATGAAAAGTAGCAGAAACGATAATCCAAATAGAACATCTTTTGTGGAATATAATTTAATGAATACTCATCATCATGTTTAACCAATATTTCCTTTTATCTGTATTCGTTTTTGATGTTATAATTATTGACATCCTTAAAAAGGTTTTTTATGTAATGATAATTTCTCAAATTCTCTCTAGTGAGTAGAATATTTGTATTTTCAACCTCCTTGTAAGAAACGAAATGTAACTGGAATTTCATATCTTCATAGGAAAATAAGTGAAGTTGTTGTCAAAGTTGCTACTACTTTCTAAGACATAGAAGCGGTGATGCTAGGTGGAATAAAAAGTACAGGGGAATAGCGCATATTCATTCATGCATCTTCAGATCTCTGTGGTGCCACCAAATTTTAGGAGAGATCCATTGCCTAGTTCACCAGAAATGTTCAAAATACCATGCACTGTGAGTCACTCGGTATTTATGGGCCTTATTCTTTTGCTTTATGAATTCACCTATATGTATCACATACCGAATAAATCCTTTTTTTGTTGTATTCAGATGAGAAAATCTATTTTTTTTAATGATAATAAATTTTATAAGATAGTTCAAGTTTAAATAGCATTTCTTCTGGAACCAAATATCATAAATATGTTCAGTATTGTCAGGTATACTTTTTAAAAAGATATTTTCCTAATTTCACTTCTGAATCCAGCTTATGTTGACTCTGGCCTTTATTATTGAAACCCACGTATACCTACCTATACACTCTGATTATTATGAAGCCTATAAAGGGTGTTGTGTAATAAGTGTCCGATATTTCACAGGATGATTCCTCAGTTATTTATAAGGTGAAAAGTTCATATAAGCATGGGTCTGTATGGCCTTCATTTTTGAGATACAGGGTATGAAAAAATTATTTTTATGTTGGTTTTTGTAAGTAATTTTTAAAAACAAGATCAAATTAAAAAATCCCCAAATATCAATTTTACTCCAAATGTCAACATTATTTTGAAAATTATTTGCGAAAAACCAACATAAAAATAATTTTTTCATACCCTGTATCTCAAAAATGAAGGCCATACAGACCCATGCTTATATGAACTTTTCACCTTATAAATAACGGAGGAATCCGTCCTGTCAAATATCGGACACTTATTACGTAGCTATAGATATAGTTGTAATTTCAAAACAAATACAGTGTTCATTATAAAGTTAGTAAAAAATAAAAATTTCGGGAGTAAAGATATTTTTTATTCAATATTTCTGTTCTAAAAACACAATTTTTTTTTTCAACTGAAACTGGACATTATCTCATTTCTCAAACTAATATAATGATCTACTGCCTCATATGGATTACATGGCATATTTAATTTTTTTTCTTGAAGTATGATTTTACATAGCTCAAATATATCTGTTTCACAAGGTAAACGATAAAACACGCATTCTTCTTTGCAAATATTGACTCGCTGTTCAGGTATATGTTTCAAGTAGTCTTCTGTTCCATACAATTCTGGCAAATGGAACATGACTGTAGGTCTATATCTTGGACTAATTGCATTCCGCGATTTAGCTATAAGATGTGAATTCCATTCTATCACTACTTCAGCAAGCTCATCCTGAAAATAGAGGAAATTTATATTAATTCATGAGCCATATGTGGCTCATACGAAACAATTCAACCAAGTTTTCTGAATTGTATGATGAACGAAAAAAAAAAAGCTGCACGTCAATTTCAAATTTGAGAATAATGGAACATCCTTAATTTTGATTTTCATATCATTGTCAAATTTTATCTTAGTTCAGCCCTTAAGGGCAAATGATGTTTTAATAACAGATATGAATGTGTATCAATCAAAATGGCCAGCCTATAATTTTCAAAGTTCAATAATTCAAAAAGTGGTAACGAATATCGATAGGGATGTCGGAAGAAAAAATGTTCGTGTTTCAACTTTACATCACATGGCCAAAAAAAAACGGGGTATTCCTTTTGAAAAACTCGAGAAGAATCACTTCAAAAAGTTCCGAATTGAAAAATTATTTATAGCCACCCTGTATAATTCGAGAGCATGAAAATCCGTCTGAAATATTGCGCATCTAATGACATTATGATTATTTCCTCTCATCATAGTTTCATATAATTGCGACGACAGTGATTTTTTCGGTATGCTTCTGCAGATGACATTATTTCGACAAAAAAATTGTCACTCTGGTGAGATCGAGATATGGTCAATGATATTGGAGGGGTGGATGGAGGTCACTGGGATGCTTAAAAAAATGTGGTAATATACATGGCATTCCATTTAAAAAAAATGCCCCCGACTTTCTAGAGCTTTTTCGGTGCTCCTTGTATATGTGGCAATAATTTCCAGTTATGGACCTTGTTACCTCATTTACATTCGTTTTTGAATCATGTTTCTAGCTAGCATAGTGCTCGAGCAATCGAGCACCGACGCACTATTGCCGCACCCTGTATCTACATATACTGACAATAACCTGCCAGTGTGAAGAGACAACATTTTTTCGTTTTTTTTTATATCTGAATGAGTAAAGTTTTTGTTGAATTTAGTTAGTTTTCTCATATTACTGACCCTGAAAATGTCAATTTTTGTTTTTCTTTATACTGCCGTTTATATTATATATATACAGTGAGGACCAAAAGTCCGTCGCCCCCACCGTAACTTCTTTATTTAATTAAATGAGTGGAGTTGTATTTCGTGTAAAAATATTCGATTTCGATTGCAAAGCGCTTTCGGCTATATGAAGCCATCATCAGTGCGATACCTGCAAGTAAGTAATAATTGTCCAAAATAGGTAGTTCAAATAAGCCATTACTTACTCGTCAAGTATTTACAAAAAGGTCTCAGTAAATTTCATAATGCAATCCATATGGTACAAACTTTGATGTGAACACATATATTCAACATATAAAAAAAGGCCAAAACCAATTTCCAAACCATTTTTTATATTATTTTTTTTGTAATTATATATAGGTATATATATATATATATATATATATATTTTTATCATGTTGAATGTACGTCTGTTCACATCAAAGTTATTTGTACCATATGGATTGCATTATGAAATTTACTGAGACCTTTTTGTGAATACTTGACGAGTAATTGATGGCTTATTCTCATTCAACACATGGACATCCGATGGATGTCCACTGGATATCCATTCAGGATATTTTGGATATCCACTGGACGTCCAAATATTAACCAAAGGATATCCCATGGACGTCCAGATGATGACCTTAGGCCACCAACCTGGTCGTCCATAAGACATCCTTAATGGCCGTCAGAATATAAAAAAAGCTGGTATCACGGGAAATCGAACATCTCAATCTTCAATCTAACGTCTTCACCAATATAGGCTATCTCACTTGTTGGAAATTTATATCATTACAAGTATTCAAGGTGTCTGATGATGTTTCTCATTTCAGTAGCAAGCTCATAGTTTTCAGAAAATATGAAACAGAAAAATATACTGGCCAGTACCCAGCCAATTATCGTGTGACATCAAGAAATATTCGACCTGGGTATGTTCGATATCACAATAATAACAACACATATCGGTGTGTTAAGAATGACTTCAACGTGAGGAAACGTAGTTCAATGGTCCAAACAGGATATCTTATGGATATCCATTGGATGTCCAAAAGAACGTTGATCAAAACCTTATTCAATGTTTCATTTCTTTCCCAGTTATATACCCCTATTACATATGGATTTGAACTTCTGTCTTTTTGATTCACATATTTCTGACTTCTACATTTCTATATTCCCTATAGGTGAATTTTGGATATCCAAAAGTGGTCCAAGGATATTCCGACATGAATTGGATGTCCATAGGATATCCGGTGTTGTATGGGTTTGAACTACCTATTTTGGACAATTATTACTTACTTATTGCAGGTATCGCACTGATGATGGCTTCATAGACGAAAGCGCTTTGCAATCGAGATCAAATATTTTTACACGAATTACAACTCCACTCATTTAATTGAACAGTTACGTGTACACAGCCAATACAAACTTCACTTCTTCATTTCACATATTAGGAAAAATGTTGAATGCAAAAGTTGTAGGGTTTTATTAGATCTCTTTAAATGGATTGATTTTCATTTATACAGATTGTCTCAAGAAAGCACAGCGATTCGTCGGAAGTTCATATTTTTAAATAGGACATTTTTAGATTCTACGTTGAATTTTGAACATTTTTGATGAATGGTTTCATATCCCATGAAATAATATAAGTTTCAGAATTATGAATACTTGTAAATCACTGCGCTTTCTTGAGACACTCTGTATGAATGAAACTTGAACCATTGAAGAAATCGAATGAAACCCTGCATTTATGCATTTGGAATTTTTTTGTAACACGTAAAATAAAGAAGTTACGGGGGAGGGGGAGACGGACTTTTGGTTCTTAGCTAGCCTCATATTCACGCTCATCGCTTCTAGATTCAATAAATCTCCATAAATGAATAGAAAAAAAATCTCTTTAGGCACATTTATCAAAGCGTTATTTTTTAGAAGTCTTTTATATTCTTGGTTTATGATCATGAAGAGTAGAAACCTGCAGGTGAAACATTATATACACCCCTGAATATTCTCTCCACTCACTTGAATCAAATGAAGAAAGCAAAATTGAATGAGGGATTTATCAAGAAATGTTCCAGAATAAAATCCATCCTCCTTCATCTGTTGAAACAAGTTCATCCAGAATTGTGCACAGTGTTTCCGTAGTATGGACCACCAAGCCTCTATTCGTTGGTTCAATTGACTTGTTCCATAAATGAAACTGTTATCTCTATCTCTCAAAAAGTTCTGGAATGATTCAACATGCCCGTTCTCTGTACCAAAATCACCCCGATCATACAAGGTACACCTTTGAATTTTTCTATTGCAGTGATGAAATATCCCCCAACTACTTTTGGGTCACTAGCAGTTCTACCTGCTTGTAGCCAAATTATATATCGGGAGTAGCCGTCAATTGCACCATTAATTGCAATGCCATATGGTTTCAGTTTGTCGTAGGAATCTAAATGCCACAAGAAATTTGGTCCAGGTGTAGTATACTTTCTTCTTCGGAGTCTTTTCCTACTTCTGAGACTAACACCAATGGGGTCCAGTTCTTTCAATATAATTCTCACACTTCTGTTTGTAATTACAAAACCTTGCTGGATGCATTTCAAATGCATCCATCGATAGCCATGTAATTGTCCGTACTTCTCAACTTGTTCTGTTATAAAATCCAAAACTTCTGGCAACGGAGTAAAATATTTTTTTCTATAGAGTCCCATTATCTTCAATTTTCTCTTCACCGTTGATAAACTTACACACTGTTTGTGAAATAAATTCAAGAAAGCCGTAATTTCTTTGTAACTAAGGCCCAATAAAAAGTAATATGCAATATAATAGTCCATCAGTTCCATTTTGAAAAAAAAATCGTAAGAAATATAATTAGGTAATAATAATGATTTAGACCAAACAAATGATGTTCCCGTATCATCACAAAGAAATTAGGGCAGAAATATAAATCATTATATAATGAGAAGAAAGTCATTATAACGAGAAAAATGCCATTATAATGAGAAAAAAGTCATTATATTGAGAAAAAAGTCATTATATTGAGAAAAAAGTCATGATATTGAGAAAAAAGAGTTTTGGAAAGAAGAAAAGTGTATGTGACACCAGGGTGCTTTCGTAGGTAATAAAATAATGTAATTCTCATTTTATTTTGCTCTGTAATATCGTAAAGGCGTACGTACGTTTGTGGATTGACAATATTGACATGGAAATTGTCAACATTTGCCTTTCCTGCTCCCTTCAATGTTCCTATTGTACGCATATGGACTGACACAATGTCATTCATCAATATTTGGCGTTTGTTTGGTGACCCGAATATTCTCCAACCGGTTTGACATGAAACAAACGCAATCATTATTACCGTCAGGAGGGGAGACGTGTTATTTTCTAACGCGAATATTTTTGAAAGTGGTGCTACCTATACTGGAATGGCCCAACTCTTCACTGAATTGTTGAATATGATGTGTTTTATTCGCGAAACCCACGAAGTGGGCGACATCTAGGTTACATAATTCGAACTCCAAACTGGGGGAAATCAAACTATTTTCCATAAGATAACGTGTTGGTTCATTTTGGATTTTCTTTGATTTTAAACTGGCTAAATTAGTTTAGTGAAAGCGAGAAGATAGACAAACGAATGATGACGAGCAAGTCAAAAAAGTACTGCTCAGTACCTCAGTGCAATAATTATATTTCATATAGTGTGTCTATGCATTTTTTTTCAAAAGGTGCAAAGCTAGCCAAACAATAGAAAGAAGTTTTGAAAATTGGCAAACCAGTTACAAAATATATGTGTGTTTGCAGTGAACACTTTACTAATGACAATTTTACACCAGGTATATGGAAAATTATGTAGGAAAACTTCTGCAGAATAACGCATGGCGACTTTCCTTTTTTCTTTACCCCATACTTGCTTCACGTCCGTACAACTTAGAGCTTCTAGGTCATGATTACTACAGACATTATTCACCACAGTTCAACACATTCACTATTGATACTCACCAATTGACATATAAGAGAAAAGCTACAACATGTTCACCCAGATTGTTTGTCCTGCCTTGCAGGAACAAATGCAAATCCACTGATCAATAAGAGTGCCTATGGAACCCAACTTCAATTTCACTTCGTGTGGGAAAGATTTCAACGCCAAAGTTTGTAGGCATAGTGCAAAAATGTGTCTTTTGTTGAAATCTTCTGCCTCACACAAAATCAATCAATCAATGATTAGCCCGAAAAACTGCCTCTCCTTCCACTACTGGGCGGCTTTTTCCATCTAAGTAAATCAAAATATCTGCCAAAAGAATTACTACTAGAGGCATTATTAACGATTTCAATTGAATATTAACAAATATCCATACATTTAACAATTCATCAGCACACAAGCTCATGGGCTTAGGTTTGTTTTCCCCCACTTTTGACATGGAACGATGACAATCTAGCGTCACAGAGCGCCATCTGGTGACATTGATTCTCGCGAATAGTATAAGTATTTTAATAATTATAACCAATTGACTAATATTTCAACCACACTTCACTCATGAAAATTTGCAAAAATCAACCTTCAATTCAAAATTGAGATAACAAAAAATAAAACTTGAATGTAAAAAATACATTGGGACTTGAAAGCTAAATCAAAAATTACTCGTTTGCTCATAATATCTCATCACATATATAAGTCCATTCATGAATAAAGTAGAACTAAATTCGATAAGATCAAAAATGCTGAGTAGTAGAACAATACGGGTTCTAGCACAGTCGAGTAAGCATCAAACACAACATATGCGACT
This sequence comes from Gastrophysa polygoni, assembly GCA_963576655.1. Lineage (NCBI taxonomy): Eukaryota > Metazoa > Arthropoda > Insecta > Coleoptera > Chrysomelidae > Gastrophysa > Gastrophysa polygoni. The sequence goes on along the minus strand of OY755085.1, from coordinate 22,010,622 downwards.
TCGCCAAAACACATCAAACCCAACATGTGCGACTTCGCCAAAACGCATCAAACCACCCAACATAATATGCGACTTCGCAGAAATGCGTCAAACCCAACATATGCGATTTGCCGAAATGTGGCTAACCTACCTTGATGAGCCGAGTCGGTAGCATACCTAACCTATCTAAAATAGTTCCACCAGCCAGGAGCGTACCTAACCTATCTAATAACCCCACCAGGGTCGTACCTAACCTATCTAATAGCCCCACCAGGGTCGTACGAACCCCCATAAATATTTTCGGGGGGTACACAGGTCCACATCCCCAATGACTCGCCCCACACCGTTTCAATGTCCCACCCCGACCTACAACATACGTCATGCGTCATACGGTGAAACGTCAAAACGATGAAACGCCAAAACGATGAAACGTCAAAACGACGAAATGTCACAATGGTTCAGGGTCCACCTCAACACTTCCCCAGTGGCCTTCCCCACACCGTTTCAATGTTCCACCCTGACCTACAACATAAAAAATGTTATAGACGAATGTTTTTCAAACAGTTTTCAAATGGCGTCGATAGAGTATAGACACCAGCTTGAAGAATTCCAAAAGAAAATAAAAGAACTCAATCATACAATAAAACAATATGAAGATAAACAGCTGATGATTAGAAATTTTTCGAGAATATCTTTATTGGAAAAAGTAATCACTACTCGCAGCATACCAGTATCATCACCAACTGTGAAAAAACTATGGTTATTTTGAAATATAATATTTTTTTATAAGAACTGCATACAATATTAGGAAAATTCGACGATACTCAGATGTAATCCTAATACAAGTACCACAGATCATATTTTAATATAAAACTCTACGATAAAACCCATGAAGATGTCAGTTTTTTTGAAGCATACAGCATCCTCAGAACCGCCACACAACCTCAGCCGACAATGAAGCATAAAAAACCATTTGAGCTATCAAACAATCTGTTACATGCATTTCACATTATATTAATTGTAATCAATATTATTTGATGTTTTTCCAAATGAAATGAAATAAATTCTAATCAATATTGTGTATTTTCATCGAAGGTTATTATTATAGATAAGCATGATAGGTGAAAAATATTCTTACCTTTATAGAAAAACCGCAATTTTTGTTTTCAACAATATTTTTGAACTGAACAAATATTTATCTATTTTTCTGCGGTTACCAAATTTCGATGTTTTTCATGCGTGCTATATAACCGAATCACCATCACCAAAAATCATTATTCCTGCTACACCTCGAAGACATCGAGCAATAATCAACCTTTGTGTGTGTGAACCACATCAGCTGACCAATAACAGTGAGTATTTTTTCATTTTATTCTTCTCAGAATTATTCCTTTGATATCAATCCAAATTCTCGTTTATTAATACACAATTTTATAATAATTTCCAGATGGATCTATCCTTATTGAACACCGTTTCATGTATTGCAGAAAGAAAACCAATCACAAAGATTGGAGAATTGAAAATCGGAGTGCCTTTCCCCATCATCTCAGCAAAGAGCGTTGAAACAAAATTTGGGGTGTCTATTCTGCTTGAACTGCAGGACTCTGTGGTTTTCCTGCCTTCAAGAGTAACTAAAGCATACGCCGCTCACACAAAAGAGCTCTCAACTGGTGGATACGCATTAATATTCAAAGGCCTCATCGCAGTTGGAAAGCCACACCCGGCGGCATCCTTTGAAATAATCAAAAGCCAAAAGTGAGTAACATTTTCATCAAAAAAATATAAATTGATACGACATGGAAAATTTTGATAAAGTTCTCGCGGAAACAGATGAGACCCTTTCAAAAATCAAAAGCGGTTATACAAATCCATTGAAACTAATAAATTCACAAATCAGAAAATGTCTTTCGGTAGTGGAAAAATTCGGACTTTCGATTGGACAAAAGAGAAAATTACAAGCAAAGATTGGGGAGCTGAAACGTGTTAGATTTCTCATGACAAAAATGAAACGGGGTCATGTAGGTTCAGGATTGAGATCATCTGTTCGTTGGATTAATGTAGAATCGATTTTCGACTCGAGAATTCAGACGGGGCTCGTTGTGAATTTGAATCACAAGGAGATTGAAGACTTCCTCATAGATGCATCGAAACTTATAAAGAAGAAAATATTGAAAATTTTAGATAATTCAACAATGCTCAAAATAAATTTTACATTTTGCGGTGATTTCGTAAAAAAATCAAATGATGAAGAGATAATCGATCGTAAACATTTCAATACACCAAATACAGTTGTAGATGCAGGGACGGATCTAGATGAATGGTTTAAAATTAATGGAATCGATGTCATCCTGAATAAATTGAGCGAATTTTCTGAGAAAAAAAGTGGGTGGGCCTTGAGTGAAATAATTTCCCTAGAGGTAGCAATCAATCGATTTGAAATGGGGAATGGCTCGTCCTATATCAAATTACCTGAACAAATTGAAAAAAAGCATGCCTGCGTCAATGTACAAAACAATGATGATGCATGCTTTTTCTGGAGCATAGTCAGTGCTCTATATCCTGCACCTAGAAATCCTCAAAGAATGACACAATATCCAAAATATTCTACAGTTTTGAATATGAAAGGGTTAGACATACCAATGAAATTGACTCAAATTTCAAAATTCGAAAAACTTAATAATATTTCAGTCAACGTCTACACTCTAGAATTGAATGTGATTGATCGGAATGTAGATTTTACAGTACTACCTGCAAGGCTAACAAAGCATAAATTAGACAAACATATCAATTTATTATTAATTCAGGATAAATACTTTCCAAAAATGAATGATTATGATCCACCATCAACATTAGCTGAAGGTAATAATAATGCGAGTAATACAATTAGATATCATTACTGTTGGATAAAAGACTTGTCTCGTTTGTTATCTAGTCAGCTCAGCAAAGCAAAGATGAAAAAATATATCTGCGACAGATGTCTGAATTATTTCTTGAGTCAGAAAAAACTAGATGAGCATAGTGTACTATGTGAAAATATAAATAACGAAAAAATTTCTTTTCCAAAATATGATGCTGTCGAGTTTAGAGATCACATTTATCAGCAAACATGTCCATTTATAATTTATGCCGATTTCGAATCACAGCTGAAAAAATGTAATACAAAAATTTCGAGAACAATTCTCAAGTATCAACACCACAAGGCCTATAGTGCAGGATATTATTTCAAATGTTCCTACGACGACACACTTTCATTTTATAGGAGCTATCGAGGTGGAGATTGTATGGAATGGTTTGCAAACGAAATGGCGGATGCTGCCAAATTTGTGGAATCGAAATTCAAAAACATTGTACCAATGATTGTGAATCCAGATATCTGTAGAGCAACTATTTGTCATATTTGCGAAAAGAAATTCACGGATAAGGACATTGTAGTAGTCGACCACTGTCATTTTTCTGGCGCAGTTCGCGGTCATGCGCACCAGTCATGTAACCTCCGATTTAGAAAATTGTTTGTTGTACCAATAACATTCCACAATCTCTCCGGGTATGATTCGCATTTTATTATTCGAGATATTTCCAAGCGTGGACACGTCACCGTACTCCCAATAAATAGGGAAAAATACATCTCCTTCACTCAATATGATTCAGAAACATCAATAAAATTTAGATTTATTGATTCATTGCGTTTCTTGGGTACCGGTCTAGATACTCTAGCATCAACTTTGAAACTAGATGAATTGAAGATTCTAAGGAAAGAATTCAGTAATGTGAATGAGGCTCAATTCAATCTTTTAACACGAAAAGGTGTTTTTCCCTACGATTATATTGATAATGAGGAGAAATTAAACGAAACCAAGCTACCAAGCATTGAAAATTTTCACAATATATTGAACGATTCAAATATTTCAGATGACGATTACGCTCATGCTCAAAAGGTTTGGGAATATTTCGACATCAAATCGCTTGGAGAATATAGTGATTTGTATATGCGTACCGATATTCTCCTTCTAGCTGATATAATGGAAAATTTTCGCGAATCATGTAGGAAAACATATCATCTCGACCCCGCATGGTACATTACGATGCCCTCGTATACTTGGAGTTGTATGCTCAAGTATACTGGGTGCAAATTACAAATTCTAAAAGATGTAGATATGTTGATGTTTGTTGAAAAGGCGATTCGTGGGGGAATAACGGTTTGTAGCAATAGATACTCTGAATCGAATAACAAGTATATGTCAGAATATGATCCCGAGAAACCATCAAAATACCTGCTCTATCTAGACGTAAATAACTTGTATGGGAAAGCCATGAGCGAACCCCTACCGTATGGGGAGTTCACTTGGGTCGAGAACACCAACATCGATGTAACTCAAATTCCGGATGACAGTCCTGAAGGCTATATTCTTCAAGTAGATTTGGAATATCCGACAACATTACATGATGCGCATAAAGACTTTCCGTTTTGTCCTGAACACCGCACTCCGCCAGATTCCAAATTACCTAAATTAATGACAACTCTACACAATAAAAAAGAATACATTTTACACTACAGAAACTTGAAGCAGGCTCTCGAACACGGTCTTAAATTAACAAAAATCCACAAGATTCTAAAATTCAAACAGTCGACGTGGTTGAAATCCTACATAGACTTGAATACTCGATTAAGAACAATGGCCACGAGTGCCTTTGAAAAGGATCTGAGGAAATTGATGAATAACGCCGTCTTTGGAAAGACTATGGAAAACATTCGCAATCATCGCATAGTTAAATTGGTAAGAAAGTATGAAGGTCGTTATGGCCTCAAAAATCTAATATCGAGTCCACAATTCCAGCAGCGCACAATTTTCGACGAAAACCTCGTAGCCGTTGAGATGAAAAAGTGTGAGTTAATCTTTAATAAGCCTCTATACATTGGTATGGCTATCCTAGATATCTCCAAAACTATCATGTATGATTTCCACTATAATTTCATGCTAACTCACATGGAAGCTGATAAATGCAAGCTCATGTATACAGATACAGATAGCTTTTTTTATGAGCTGTCATGCGAGGATGTATATAGAGAAGTTATTCTAGAGAATATCAATAGATTTGATACATCTGATTATGCTCCAGACAATGTCTATGGGATTCCGCAGGTCAACAAAAAGGTTCTAGGTTTGATGAAGGACGAGGCTAATGGTAAAATAATTACACATTTCGTAGGGTTACGATCTAAAATGTATACTTTCAAATTATCTATGGATGAGGAGGACATTGATAGAGAGCGGGAGCGCTTGAAGGGAAAGGGGTATAGTAAAGATCAAATTGATAATGACTTGAAAAATTTCGGGATGACTAAAAAATCTAAAGGGGTGAAAAAATGTGTAGTCAAAAATAAACTAACATTCGACGATTACGTAAATTGTCTGAAGGAGTGTGCGCAAAAGACTGTAACCCAAAAAACAATACGCTCATACAAGCATGAAGTTTTTTCTATTAAACAATCGAAAATCGGTCTAAGTCCACATGATGATAAGAGAAAACTTTTAGCCAATTCGTTCGATACACTTCCCTGGGGTCATTACAGTTTGAATTAATCGAACTTCTCCATGTCTCATCAATTTGTATTTTTTGAGGAAAATGTTACACACACACACCTACACAATTGTATATGATTTGAATATTTACTATAAATATATATTGAAATGTTTTCACTAGAAAATGAAATGAAAAACATTTTGAAAATTCCTGTGCTTTATTTATTTCCCCCTATATACAACATCTGTGAAAATTATTCATAAAAAGAAATCACTTTTGAAAGTAGAGTTTTCAGTTCATGTAGAATACCTCGGTTTGGACAATTAATGTTAAACATATTCCAATCAAAGTCTCCAACCGCAACTAGCTTTCTCTGAAATTCATTGTACTTGAAGTATGTACTTGCTTTGAAAAAATATATGTGTCCGTCAATGTAGCGGAATGCTGAAGTAATATCGCTTGGTATATTTGGAAAAATATCCTCAATTCGTCCTCTGTTGACTAAACGATAATCATCTTCATGCTGATGGTATTCAATGAAAGACGAATTGTTCAAGAACATGTAGATTTTTCCAGTATTCGTTTGGAAGGCGGCATTTATTTCAGATTGTCCAGGTAAATTGAGATTAATTTTTCGTTTGATTTGCAAGTTTGGAAAATAGCTCGAATAAAATTTATTTCCACTTACTACAAATAGATCTCCAGACGTTGTTTGAAAAACGTGATTCACTTTAGCCAATTCTTTTGGGAGATATTCATGTAGCGGTTCAGATTGCATTTTTTCCTTCAGCAGTTTACTATGCATATTTGCATCTCTACTACCGATATCATTTTTCCATACCATATCTTCAGAAATTACATACATTCGATGGTTGTGAAATTCCGGACTGTAAGCCAAAAACATTACATTAGGGTGATTCACTTCACACAAGTTGTGTTCAACCAATTCAATGTCTGGGGTAGTAGTAGTAGTAGTAGTAGATAATGGGAGTACGATTTTTGTATTAACGTTGATTTGAGGGGTGCTTGACGTCATCATCTGTGATGCTGTTGTCGATGTCATTGAATCGAATTTTGGGATGAGGGCGTAGCGTTCTTTGAAACCATACAGCGCTTGGATTGCATATAAATCATCATCTTGTAGGGGCTTTGTTTCACCCTGATACCATGGATACATGATTGCAGTCGCATCATCGCTATGGTATATCCCCAAAGCATGACCAATCTCGTGTACAAGAACCATAAGTAAATTCGTATAACCATCTGGTACTGTTCCATTGCCTACATACCAATTCTCATCACTATCCAAGTGAACTTCTATGCATGACGAATCTGATTTCGGGAAGAAGGCATGCCCCAAGACACCACTCGGCCCATCGAATTTGAATCCACAATTCACACTTCCCATACATACAATGCGAAGAAGGTGATTTCTTTTACCAAACGAAATTGTAATGTCTGGATTGATGCGATTGGGAAGAGTTTTTTTAAATGTTAATTTAGATGCATTCTGCCACATATCGAAAGCCGTCTGAACTACTTCATTATATTTTTTATGTGTAACAGGTAGATACCATTGAATTGTCGTCTTGTTCCATTTATTTCCAACCCGGAATTCATTGTCACCATGTTGGCATCGAGGTTTTTTCATCAACTGTATTGTTTCTTCATTGAGGGTGCCATCTGGCGGTAAATTATATCGATCTTGAAAATGTCTAAGGGCCTCATTAAAATCCGTCAGAGTACTATTATCAATATAACCATATTTTTCAAGATATTTTCGTGCTTCAAGTTGAGTTAGTAGGCTACCACCACCACCACTAACATAGTCATCAGATGTCACTGTGCGTAATGTCAACAGTAGAGTGGTAAAAACAACTGTCTCCATGGTTAGCTTGATGGGAAATGATTCAAAAAAGATTTGTGGAGGTCTTCAAATATAAAAATAAAATCGATTCAGTAACTAATCGCATTTATTATAGGTAAATACATCATATTAATTACATTGTAAATCGGATTCAATTTGAGAACGATAATAAAATAAATATTCACGCAAAGCATTGGGATACAAACTATTCAAAGATGATGTTTCACAAATTCCCAGAATGATTTCTGTAGCAGACACATTTGTCTTATTATCTCGCAACCACCCTTTAACAATATCAAAAATATTTCGAAAATAATCATTGAAGTTCATGACATCCAACATGGCAATTCTATCAGACACCACACTCGTATGAGTTTGTAACATTTTTTCGACGTCTCTCTGGCTCAAGTTGATATCGACGCCTGTCCCGTCCGAGGCAATGCCGCCGCCGCCACCGGTCCATTTGGAGATTGAAACCTGTTTTATGCTGCACTCGATGTATTGGTACACTTGCACAAAGTCTCCACACTTTATCATCACCGGATCATATTCATCGGGATAGCTGTCGTCGTCGTCGTCGTCGTCGTCCCCATCGAAAAATGATTGTTTTATTCTAGACAATATGTCTATGAGTGTGGCCCACTCGTAGGTGTTGAAGGAAATCCTTCGAGGTGAAAACTTTTGCTTCAGAATCACACAGACGCTAAAATCTCTCGCTGGACTTAGGCCACATTGAATTTCATAGCAGCAGCCGTATGAGTCCATTGGAAATGTCATCAGCAGCAGTGGGTCTTCACTTTGAGCAATCTTTTCGAATCGAGCTAAAGCTTTATCGACGCCATCATCGTAGTACGCAGTTTGAGCTGAATGCTCATATTTGTCTAGAGCCTGATTGATGACTTTGAGCGTTTCTTCAAAGTCACACTTGTTGTTGTAGCCAACATCGTCGTCGTCGACGTCGACGTCGTCGTTGCTGTCGACATCATTGTAAACAAACTCCATTTCTGTGCTGCTACTAAAATAATCACTATCTTGACTCACCATAATTCAAAACTGGACTGAATGAATATTGATTTTTTTGAGACTATTTGAAGCTTGGAATCACGTGATTATGGCGTGATGTTTTTCGTTTTTTTTGTTTTTTCCAATGTGATATCATTGTTATGGTAATTCTTATGTTTTTCGTGTGAAAACATGGAATGTGTGGTGGTGGTGGTGGTGAAAAGGCCCCCTGAATTGTCTAGATTTGTTTGTATTTTCTATAACATCCTATACTAAATCGGTATTTTGAATCCAGCTGTTGTGAGATCTATCAAGACCTAACCATTTCACGTACAGCTTCTGACCTTTTCTTCGCATCACTTTCTCCACGAGATAGATGTCGGGATTCTTGGTTTTCTGCAACTCCTCATCATAGAAGGCCCCCCTGATTGCCGTCCCATGCATATCTTCCAACAGATATGTGGTGGGATTCGTTATTTTGACTTCGACGATTTTAAATAACTCTGTCGTCCAATTTGGGGTGTACCCCTTTTCGAAAATATGCTTGACCTTGGATATGCGTACAATATCACCAACTTTGAATTTTCGCGGGCCAACAATCTTCAAGTGTGTATAAGATCTATTGAGAATTTGTTTTTCATTGGATTTATCGACTTGCGATGGTTTGCAACCAATCGTACTGTGGTGTGTATCATTGTAGGATTCTGTAATGGTGGGTAGTACATCTATCCACCTGTAGGTGGCATTCAAACTAAAGTATTTGAATAGTTTTTCTTTCAAAGTTCTAATTACACGTTCTGCTATTGCAGCCTTCTTGACGCTGTACGTACTGTAATGGTTTATGTTATGCAATTTCATTAGACTTTGGAATTTGCTATTGTAAAATTCAGTTCCCTGATCTGTTTGCAGATTTTTCGGACATCGTTTTGTGTGCGCTAAAATGTCTGCAAACGTTTTGGTTATTTCCTCGCCAGTTTTCGTTTTCAATGGACGCGTCCATACATATTTAGAGAAACAATCAATCACAATCATAATCATTTTGAAATTTCGATTCTTGTGTGAGACATACTGTCGCATTTCCGCTAGATCCATTTGCCACAAGTCGTCTATACCTTTAATTATGGTTCGCCGACGTGGGTAATTTTTTCTTGCAGGTTTATGCAGCTCATCGACAAGTCGAATCTTTTCTGCAGAGTGTGACATATCTCAATATCAATATGACTGGATGATAGCGTGACATGTGTGTGTGTGTGTGTGTGTGTGTGTGTGTGTGTGTGTGTGATAAAGTGGTTAAAGAATTGTAATTTTTCCTCATATATATTATTTTATTGCCGACTTAGGGATACAATTTTGTTTGGAATTTTTGTTTGCGGATCAATGGTGGAATACACATTCTTTGCGAGATCATCTTTGATCTCTGTGACGATATTGGTGAGAAGCTGTTCAGATTCAAAACTTTGCTGCTGACGCTTCTTCAAATCGACAATAGTTCCATTGATATTCTCCTGCACCTCGGAAATATCCAGAATTGCCTTTGAATTCAAAACGATGTCCTTCTCCAGTTTAGGTAATGATATACTTAGAAAGTTTGTCATCGAGCTGGTTGTTTTCTGTAGCATCATCGACAATTGTATCAAGTTTGAATTGAATGTTTCCAGTTTGATTCGATGTGAATCGAACGCAATCTTGAAATCTGTTTTTATTTGTGAAATAGTCTGTTCTACATATATTTTAATATTGTCTACATATTCCTTGTTGGCGACATCGTTTTTCAAATTTGGCATTTTGACATTACACAATTTCAAATTGCCAAAATCTATATCCCCTTTAGAAGTGTACGATAGTCCACCACCGACGCTCGGAGATGTAATTACCACCAGTTTGCGTTTTCCATTCGAACTACGTCCGAACTTATCGATAGTCATCTTTGAAATGACCTCAATATCCATGCGAAAGTCTGTATCTATTGTATGATGTTGGCCTCCTTCAATTCGTCAATGATTGATACAATCTCGTTGTCCAGAGAGGTATTTCCTGCATTTTTCGAGGCTATGAGCAATTTTAATCTTTCACACAATTCATTGGGGTCATCCCAGTAAATGTATTCCACAGGTTTAGTATTGTAGGACAACATTGGCGATTGGAATTTCGTCGGCAAATTTCTCAATTGGATATTTAAACCATGTCCCGTTGTATAACGTCTCGATGATGATGTTGGAGGTATGAACATGGGTCTAATGATTTCCTTATACTTATATCTTTTGGTACCTTTCAGTTTTCCGCTAGCATTCTTGTGGGCATTCGAAAGTTCCAAAATTTGTTTATATCCATTCAGATCTTCTTTATTGAAATTTTCTGGTACATCGTAGAATATCAGTTCATATATTCCAGGCGTCCCTCTCACTTGTTTTCCAGCAATTTTGATGTAGCCTGTACGACCATCAAAATCAATTTCATTATATCCAAGACGCCATTTTGAATTACTGGAATCGTATATGGGGCCATATACTTTGTCTATTTTTTCGTCCTCTGTCCAATATTCTTTCAGGAATCGAATGCTCATCACAGGATACTGCTCAAGGTATGACTCAATAGCTGCGGGATCAATTACATCGGTGTCACCATCAGGCTCTTCAGATTCCTCATCTTCCTCGAACACGCCATCATCACTTTTACCGCTAGCGCTAGCAATACGTTCAAGTTTTTGAAATTGAATTTTCGATGCTTTCTCTTCTTCATCTTCTTTTTCAGTTTTTTCACTTTCATTCCATACTTTCAGCTCTTCTTTTTTCGATAGTGTTGAAGGCTCATTTTTTATGCCACTATCAATTAATCGACTTTTTGTCGATACTAGTTTTTTCAGGGGTGTAGATATTGGTTGGAAAAATTTCTGTATTGTCTCATCCTCCTCAGACCTACCTAATTTCAAAGTTAGATATTTCTTCCTTATAGCCTGGGCTATTTCACTGATTTTATTCTTGCGAATGACGTCGACCTCTTTGCTGGACGGTTTCATGATTATGAATATGATACATCACAATGTAATCATACTTTTATAAACTTGTCGAAGCCCTGTCGATAGCGACCTGAATTCAGATCACACTCCTTGACAATAACCATTGCACCATATTTTTCACACCAACAATCTGCACAAAGTCGCTTGAATTCATCGAATGTGACGTCTGGGGAGACGTGTTCATCAAACACATGCTTTAAATTCACCTCGTCTTGTTTAAATAGCACAATCAGGTTACAATTATCTCGAAGCATTTGCTTTCTAGCAAAACTGTATGTCTGGCCAATGTATATAGCGTCAATACCTCGATGTCGACACATTGAATAATATTCTTGAATTTTTTGTTGTGAATCGCAAGAAATGTCATCGAAAATGAAGACGGAATTTGGTTTTGCTTCGTTGGGACATATGATTTCATCATTATCTTTGTATGGAAAATAACCTACTCCTTTGACTGCCTTCAATACCTCTTCGAGCAGCTGGTACTTGGGTTGATACAGCGATTTTGAGTACACGTATACGTTTTCAAATTTGGCGCCATTAGGATGAAACAGCAGTGCCAGTGCGGCATTTGTTTTTCCACATCCACTCGGTCCGCAGATGATTGCACGAAATGAGTTTGGTAATAAAGCACCATGTTTACTTGAATCTCTCGCACCTGCACCATCATTCAGATGGTCCAAGTTTTCGATTGGTAGGATGTTTTTCTGCTGAACGGTCCTCATGATGTGAGACATACCACATTCAAATTCATAATAAATATCGATATCTCGTAACATCATTAGTCATTTTTAATGTTGATCTATCGTGGAGAGGGTGTGGTAAATTCATTAATCGATAAACTACCATTCGAACTACATCTACCCGGTTATTCGTATTGTGGTCCTGGAACCAAATTACAAAAGCGACTAGAGCGTGGTGATACGGGTATCAATCCGTTGGATGAGGCTTGTAAAGAACACGATATCGCATACTCTGAAAACACCTCTGTGGAGGAACGTCATAAGGCCGATCACGTATTGGAAAATAGAGCGTGGGAACGAGTCAAATCGAAGGACGCGAAATTTGGTGAGAAAGCAGCAGCTTGGTTCGTCACCACAGGCATGAAGGCGAAACGTAAACTCGGTATGGGTATGGGGCAAAAGCAACACCCATTTTCAAAAATTGTAAACAATATACTTGGCGTTTTGAAAAAACAAACATTTAGTCATGGTAATGATAATAACGATCTGCATCAGGGTAGTGGTTTGAATCAATCATCTGTAGCAGCTTTGCGTGCAGCTCGAAACGCGATAAAAAAAGTTGGAGGTCGAAAGAGAATACGAATACCTCGAATTATACCTTTACCGACGACTTCATCATCATCATCGGCGGGAAAAAGTGGAGGATTTCTACCGCTAATCCCGCTATTCGCAGGCCTCTCGGCTTTAGGGTCGTTGGCTGGGGGAGCTAGTGCCATTGCAAAGACAGTCATCGATGCCAAGAATGCAAAGAAAAAAATGGAGGAAGATATGCGTCACAATCAAGCTATGGAGCATTTAGGGTCTGGTGTGTATCTGCGTAAAACACGTAAAGGATTCGGTCTATACTTGAAGAAGAATGCGACTCCGAAATGTGTCAAAGGAGGCAGAGGTCTATACTTGAAGAAGCGTCAGTCAAAAAACTTCTAGCTGAGCTGCCCGATAGAGCATTATATGATGGAGAGATTATAAAGTATGCAAAAAAGCTGAAAATACCATACTTTCGAGGTGTTTTCATGCGAGACACTCTGCCTAACCGACCACGACGTTGCGAGTGTGCAGTGGTGAATTTAGATTCCTCCATTAATTCAGGTACACATTGGGTGGCTTATAGAAAAGTTGGAAACACGGTTCGTTATTTCGATAGTTATGGTAATTTGAAGCCGCCAGGAGAATTGGCTGAATATTTCGGACGCAGCGTTGATATTTTATATAACAATAAACAATATCAAAATTATAATCAAATCAATTGTGGACATTTATGTTTAGCATTTTTACTACATTCCAAATAAATGAATGTGTTTGATGAATTGAATCTTATTACTTTCCTACACACCAATCAAGAATCATGTCTATGATATTAACTCTGAAGGGTCGTACTTCGACGCTATCCATCGATTTCTCCCCACCGATTCAATTAGAGTCTGATTCTGATTATGGCTTAGCTTTACTCAGTTTTCATTCATACAACAGCATACCTAATATTGAAAAGGACACAAAGTTTGATTATTTCGAGAATGGTAACAAAGGCAAAAGAAAAAGTATTGATATTCCTGTTGGAGCTTACGAAATTGAAGATATTGAAAGGTTGCTCAGAAAAGATCTTGTCGTACCAACTTCGCAAAAGAAAAATTCACCACCGACAGAGAAGTCCGAAGACTTTTTCTATCTCAGACCGAATAATAATACTTTGAAAAGTGAAATTTTTTGTAAGCACCATGCAATCGATTTCACTCGGAACAATAGTTTAGCAAACATATTAGGATTCTCACCTAGAATTTTGGAACGTGACATTCACCATGTATCCGATCAGCCTGTGAACATTATAAAAGTACGAACGATTCATGTGGACAGCAACATTACCTCTGGAGCCTTCTACAACGACAGACCATCCCACACGATCTACGAATTCGCTATCGACGCCGATCCAGGCTACGCCATCGACGAAACGCCAAATCATCTCATCTATCTGCCCATCGCTACTCATACATGTGAAATTCATAATATCACACTCAAAGTGCTCGATCAAAACTTTCAATTGGTCAATTTTCGAAACGAAGAAATAATCATTCGATTGGAGCTGAAGCCATTATGGTGTTAGGTGTTTATAAAAGCCGCTCCACTGTTTCCCAGCCATCAGTCTTCAAGAAGACCTTCATCAGTCACACTCGGCAGCTCAGTCTGCAGAATATAAAATTTCTCAAGTCTCTCGGCTACCATGTTATCTGCACAAGTGTTTAACATCTTCCGAAAACCTCACCTAGATGAATCCATACAAAAGGTGGAATGGCGGACATACTACCCCTATGTCAAGTCTTTTCGTAACAATGATGTTATAGAAATCAATATTAATCAGTCTGATGCCTTCGATGCTCTGTATGATAGTATGCTACACATTAGTGGAAAAATCACTCGAACTAAAGGTGCTGGACGTGTATCTTTTGTCAATAATGCTGGGGCATATATGTTCCAATCCATCAGTTATGATCAAAATGGTAAAGAATTGGAATCTGTACGTGAAGTTGGAACTGTCAGCACCGTTAAAGGATATCTATGCTATACTGCCGAAGATTCAAAACATTTAGTTATAGCAGGTTGGACCTACCCCAATAATGTTGATGTCATCAATGGAGTGGAATTAACGTTCAGTATGCTCATTCCTCTGAAGCACTTACTAAACATTTTCAACGATTACGAGTGCGTCTCCTATGGCAAGCATTCAATTCGCTTAGTACGAGCAGGAAACGATAACAACTGCTTCAAAATCACTGAAGCTATTGGGGCGACTGTTGACACAGAAGTACAATTGGACATCGAAAATGTGGAACTCAAAGTGAAAAGATTGTATCCGAACGATCAAATTAAATTACAACTTCTGAAGGCAATTAAGGCTGACACTCCTATCCTTATACCCTTCAGAAAATGGGAATTGCATATGCTGCCTTCTCTCACCACAGGTGCCACCAATGAAATATGGGCTGTCAAAACTTCATCGTTCCTCGAAAGCCCTCGATATGTCATCGTTTGCTTTCAAACAAACCACGATCAAAATAAAGTGAATAATGATCCAACAGTTTTTAATCATGTGAACATTACAAATATCACATTAACACTCAACGGAGAAAGTTACCCAAAGGAAAAGATGCATTTGGCCTTCAATAAAGGAGCCTTTCCCCAAGCCTACTTTAACTATTCTCAATTCGGGTATAGTTACAAAAATACCACCATACATACCCCACTCCTCGGTTATGCCGAATTTTCCGGTAAACAGCCTATTTTCGTTATAGATTGTTCTCGACGTGATGAAAGTGTTAAAAGTTCCAGCGTCGACGTCAAACTTGAAATTGAAGCTTCCCAAGGTTTTCCCGCCAATACTCGCGCCTATTGCATCATTGTTCACGATAACATTATCGAACACCTCCCGCTCAGTGAAATTATTAAAAAGTGGAACTGATTCGATTTCATCGACAGTTTGAGTCAGATATTCATCATGAGAGTTGCGTTCGTAGACATTCAGGGGTTTGTTGTTGAACAGCAATTTCACCCAAAGGAGATTGCTATAAGAATTGGTGTTCAATGTAGTAATTATTTACTGTTGCCAAAAAAACCATTCTCATTGCTAAGCAAAAAAGACCGATGTGGGGTTTGTTTCTTGGAGAAAAACGTTCATGGTCTGAGATATTCTTCAGGCTTTGTGGAATACAACTTGCTAGATGATATTCTCCGGGAGAATTTGTGTGACATTGATATCATTTATGTGCGAGGCTATCAGAAGAAGGAATTGTTGATTGAAAAATTAGCTCCATTCAATGTACATGCAAAAGTTGTGAATCTGGAGGATTTCGATGATTCATGGTGGGTTGTTCCAACTTTCCAGAATAGCACCAAGATATCCTGTATGCATCACCTGCGTCGCTGTTGGGGTGACTCCAATCATTGTTGTAGTTTACGAAACGTTGATATTTTATATGAATGGTTTGAAAATATGCTACCAAAATAATTTGTGATCTCTCTCTCAATAAAAATCTCATCATTATTATTTATGAAAAACTTTATTTCTTCCTGAAATCCTGTTGGGAAACCTCGATGCCGATTGACGTTTCATCGCTTTGACGTTTCGTTGTTTTGACGTTTCGTCGTTTTGACGTTTCGTCGTTTTGACGTTTCGTTGTTTTGACGTTTCGTCGTTTTGACGTTTCGTCGTTTTGTCGTTTCATCGTTTTGACGTTTCATCGTTTTGACGTTTCACCGTATGACGCATGACGTATGTTGTAGGTCGGGGTGGGACATTGAAACGGTGTGGGGCGGGTCATTGGGGATGTGGACCTGTGTACCCCCCGAAAATATTTATGGGGGTTCGTACGACCCTGGTGGGGCTATTAGATAGGTTAGGTACGACCCTGGTGGGGTTATTAGATAGGTTAGGTACGCTCCTGGCTGGTGGAACTATTTTAGATAGGTTAGGTATGCTACCGACTCGGCTCATCAAGGTAGGTTAGCCACATTTCGGCAAATCGCATATGTTGGGTTTGACGCATTTCTGCGAAGTCGCATATTATGTTGGGTGGTTTGATGCGTTTTGGCGAAGTCGCACATGTTGGGTTTGATGTGTTTTGGCGAAGTCGCATATGTTGTGTTTGATGCTTACTCGACTGTGCTAGAACCCGTATTGTTCTACTACTATGCTGAAAAAATGCAACCAATTTTCTTCATGACTATTTTCGAATTTCCTTGATATTTTTTTTTTCATTAGATTTGCACTTGGTTTCCATGAATACCATGTATCAGGGCTTATCATCTCTTTGGTATGTGGAATATTAGAACACGTTTCAATGTTCAAGCGGTTTGGTACTTTTGTTTTCGACAGAAATAGTTGTGAAAATATCCTTTCTGCCGCTGCTGGGGAATGTGGTAGGCGAATGATACTTTTTACGAAATACGATGATTTAGGGAACATTGGTTCGTCAATACCATTTTCCATGACAAAAACAGTGTTCCAAAATAATTCGAGGTCGAAGTCAATATATTCTCTCAAATACATTAAATCGGGAAGCATTCGCCATTCAGAATTTAATTTTTCAATGTCTTTGATCAAATTTGGGAAATAAACTTAGTACTCGCAGCTGCTATACTACCCCAGATAACACAAAAACCTTCTGAGGATCTTCTGAGGCAAAGACAATAACATCCTCAGTACGTCGAGGGGTTTCTGAAGGACGTCCCTGGGATGTCCTCCTGTTACCATTCTCTACATATAAATAACGTCTCCGAACATCCCTACGAAGTCTTCTGCGACATTCATAGGATGTAATAGGAACAATTTGAGGCTATATTTGAAAACGTCTTCTGGATGTATGTTGATGATTATTGAGGGACTTTTGCCACTGAACATATATACTCGAACATATTAAATAATTGTTGAAATACCTTTTGAAGACAAAATTTCAATGAAATTCTTTCTGAAGAGGGTCAGCACCATTTAGAGCCACAGGGTGTTTCATGACGTTCCAAAAAATATTCGACTATTTGATCGATAGAAGAGATCAGATTGTTACAGGTTGATTCTGCCATAGTGAGTCAGATAACAGAATGAGGATAATAGGAACAAGAATAATTCAAAAGTAATTTATTTCCTTCAGTTTGATCATGTCACAGAATATTTAGATTCACCGATTGATGTATGATTCAATAACTTGCTGATAGCCTGCGGATAATCTACTTACAACTTAAAACTATCTTGTTCCACTAAATCCTCAAAGTGATGATATAGTAGTTTTCCTCGTAGAAAGGAAACCTGAAACAAAATTAATGGAGAATTCAATTGAATATTTGATAAGTCACTTACCTAGTTAAAGATGCAATCATGCTCTGGCAGATCCCTTGTTAATGCATTGTTCCCAATTATAGTAATAAATAATAATTCCTATTTTGTTTGAGAACTTTTCCTGCTTCCTTGGTGGGAAAGATGTGCCTGTAATGGTACCTCCTGTTAGTGCTGTCAATGAAAATTCTCTGCAAGAATACTTACTTGAAAGATTGTAGATACTTATATCATATGGCTTTATTACTATCAATCTTGAAACTGAGTCTGAAAGGGAGCTTCCAGGAAACACACACTTGATATGACTCCATGGGGATCTATAGGCATTCAACTAGTCCAGGTGGATCTGCAAAATGTAATGTGTTGAGATGAATCCTCAACATAATGTATGTATCACAGCCTAACCTGCTTATATCTGTCACTCCTTGTTGGGTTTCTATTGACAACTGGACGTTGACATTCGTCAGGTGGTCTCGGTATTAACTTTATATTCTCTGTAGGAACCATGGTTCCAAATGGTTCAGACCATAACCTGTTCCTCAACCACTCAAATGGTTGATTGGTTCCATATGTAACCACAGCTTTCAATAGTGCCAGAGGCACAAATCACCAAGAAACATCATCAATGTCATGGTCATTTGGAGGGAGATTAATAGGACAAAAAAAATAAAAGGCTTTCTTTTTCCTTTTCCACGTGGTTTGGAAGACAGCCTCGTGAATTCCACGGATTTTTGTGTCTATTTTGGAAAATCTAGTAAATAATCGTAGTCTGTGCCTCACTGAACAACTACACCCCGAGTGGGGATCATATATTTGCATTTTTCAAAATACAATCTCTTCTTCGAGTGAATACACTAGGCCACACTACATCCAAGGTACAGTATAATCAGAGCTTGATCCATGTACATTGTTATGTGTCCATGAGAAGTTAGGTCAAATCCTCCCTGTTTTTTTTAGGCCTTTTATTGTCATATTTGGTTCCATTTTGGATAGTGAGCTCTTCGGCTCTTCGCTCTGTACCTCTTGGTAGCCTCCAACTTTCAAGAGCTCTCACTATCATCCACTACTGTCCTGTATGAACAGACGCCTGAGACAGGTTCCGAATGAAGACAATTTCCTGAGTGAGAAGAAAAGCTTGAGTTACTCAGTTTGAACAGACAACAGTGAAATTGTATCTACCAGCTTGGGAGAGCTTCTGGCTTGCTGAATCCTTCCTGGCCTCTAGAACACAGATAAGCTATAGCATAAATCATCTCTCTGTATCACACTAGCTTGATGCCTGCTTTATTCCTACTATCTTGCTTGAACCATCATCTGCTTATTGACTTGCACTTCAATATCATTTCATAGGCACTTCATGCTCACTAGCATTTAACTGCTGTCCTTATATGTGTTTCTGCTTACTTGCATGTGAACTTTGGGTATGTATACATATTGAAAGGGGGCCCAAGAAGCACACAAGGTAGAGGTCTTATTACTAATTCATGTGACATATTTCATACATAAAGAGACGATAAGTATCTAGGTTTGCAACGGAATTGGGGAACAAAATAGTTTCCAATTTGTCTTTGAGTATTGTTTTTTTGATAATTAAAGAGGTACTTCATTATATAATAATAACAGCTGCGAACTGTCAAAGTGTTATTGGTCATTAACAAGTCATTATTACCAACTGACTACCATCTCCAGTAAACCAGTGCTACCAATCGTCTATCAAAACCATCGACCGTGATTCCGCATTGCCAATCTCCGTTTTCTTTCGCTGTGTAACTCATTGCTACCAACCGATCCCAGGATACAATAGAATCTCAAGCGTACGCTTGTAGCTATTTAGATCTACCCACCCCATCTCCACTGAGCAAGGGTCTGTTCAGTCATCAATTTCTATCAATGTTTTTTTGTTGTTACTTGCCCTTTCGGAATAACTTTGGGAAAAGGCGAGTAACAAAAAGTGGCGCCCAACGTGGATTTCTGTAACTTGTTCATACAGGGTGGAACTTTCTTTTTGGAATTGTTATTCGAATTCTACTAGGTAACCTTTTACCTATTATTTTTTTTTTATTTCCATTTCTTTTGGAGAATTCCCAATGATATAAGGATTCTCTCGGAAGTTATATACAGGATGTCCTTATAATTCTCATTTTATAATTTTTTTTTGATTCCTCTCCCATTATTTGATTCAGATTTACGTACGACAGATTTGTAGTTCTGAATGATTGTTGATGAATTTTCTGTATATAGTGGTGATATTATCGTGATTTAGAGTTATTGGACTAGAATCTGATTCGTATTAGTGCTTGACTTCAAGTGCTACTGGACCAGTTGGTGGAAATATTAGTTTCGTTTGGTAGACGCACCTGCAGTGACGGGGTGTTTGAAGATTTTTTTTTTTTTTTTGTTTCTTCTCGAAAGTGGATTGGGAATTGTTTTTTTTGTTGTTGTTTATGGTAGAGTGGGGGTTTGAAGGAACTAGAGGTGAACGCTACAGCAGTAGTTACTCAGGTTTAGTTCATAGTTTGATTAATTCAATATGGAGGTGAACCGACTCCTCGGTGACGAGATAACTTATGAGTTAGAGATCCGAGGAATGCCAATCGGTAGAACAGTTAATGAAAAACGATTGTCTTTGAGAGATATTCTACGATTGGAACGTTCTGGTGGAGTTCAAGCTCCTACTACTACAGACTTAGATCCAAGTCACGAAATATCAATTTGTGAAGGAAAACTTACGGATTTGGCAGAAGATATTCAGAATTTTGACGTAGCTAACAGGCAAAATGAATTCAAACGAATCAATTCGCGACTCACCCATTTGGACTTACGGTTGAGTAGGCTTACTTGTACAGCAGTATTAGCTGGAAGACACTCGGAAGTAGTCTCGTGGTGCAAACAGCTGATGAGTGAGCTATCTACCGTATATATGGAAGCAGTAGGGGTAGAGGTTCATGAAGATCAGCCAAATAACAGATCACTATTGGATGATGCCCCTCTACATCCAGAAGTAGTACATGCAAATATAGCCAGTGGATGCTCAAATCCAAATTCTCAATTAGATAATCATCAGATACGTGAGATGGAACGCACACTCGATAATTTGAATCTTGATAATCATAACCCACACTTGAATCAGGAACTAAGGAATTCTAGAGAAGGGCGTGTAGCAGGACTTCGACAAATGTTCGAAACTGGCGGATCACAAAATAGACCTATTTCGAATAATGATAGGGCTGTTATACCTAACTCTAGAGAATTCCATACGAGACCCCATAGCTCATCGGTCAGATTCGTAGACGTGGAGGAAGACATCCCAGGAAATATGAATGTATTTTCCAATAGGGCTAACTCTTCGGCCAACTTTTCACATTTACATAATAATATGCACTCTCCATTCTCGAATAATGATGTCCCTCAAATATGTAACTATTCAAGGTCGAGCGCCAGCAACCCTATATTGGGTGATGGCTATTCCAACTTCGATGTGAGTCGTTGGCGTGTACAGTATGATGGGATTTCGAGCGTCACAACGTTTTTAGAACGGATTGAAGAGTTGCGTGTGTCACGTGGTGTCTCCAAGGAAAGATTACTGCAATCCGCTCCAGAAATATTTGTTAAAGATGCATTATTCTGGTACCGAATGGGAAATTTCAAGTCATGGGACGAGTTAATAAAGAAGTTACGTGAAGACTTTCAACCCCATGATTACGAAAACGCATTGTGGGAAGAGATTAGACGCCGGACTCAAGGAAGTCAAGAGCGTGTGATCAACTTTGTTGCCGTTATGGAGAACCTATTCAGGAAATTGGTTATAGTCCCATCGGAGGAAGAACGTGTCAAAATAATTCGACGAAATATGTTACCATTCTTGCAAACACGGATGTCGCTACATCCAGTTTCGACACTTTCAGAACTGATACAATTGGCCCGTGCAGTAGAGGATACCGAAGCACGAGTTCAAAGGTTCTGCCCTCCACCTACAAACCTCAAGCATTTGATTGAGCCCGACTTAGCCTACCGAAAACCGGTTGGTTCAAACCTATGCATCGTTGAAGCATCAAAGGAATTGAACCATGTTTCGGAAGTCGTTGCTGGGGAGGGAAAGCAACCAACCTGTTGGAATTGCAACAACTCTGGTCATAGATTCCGAAAATGCCCACAACCAAAGCGGGTGTTCTGCTTTAAATGTGGACAGTCTAATGTTACGAGCAATTCGTGTCCCCGGTGTTCAAAAAACGAGAGATCGGCGAGACAGTAGGCCAACTGTCGGACTCGTCGTTGAACTTGGCCAATCACACAGAAAATCAAATTATTCTAAGCTATGTACTGGCCCATGCTAAAGGAGATCAGCGGCCATATTTGAATGTCACAATTTTAGGTCAAACATTTCTCGGACTTTTGGATAGTGGTGCTACAAGGACGATTCTCGGAGGTCCATCATGGAACATTTTACGCCGGTTATGTCAGTTAGATTCTGAAGAATCGAAACGTTGTTTGGTGGCTAATGGCCAGAGCTGTGAAAGTATTGGTCATGTGTTTTTGCCCATACAGTTACGTGGTCGCATTAGGGTCATTGATGTCCTCGTAGTTCCATCCATCCCTCATGGGTTGATATTAGGAGTTGACTTTTGGAGTCGAATGGGAATCATACCCGATTTATATACAGGGGAGTGGTGTTTTCGATCTGACCAATATATGGAAAGTATAAAAGTAGATGGCATCCACGACCTCGATAGTTTGACCAAAGATCAACGAGAGGCACTCGAGGCTGTAGTAGATGGTGCATTTGCAGCCATGGGAGATAGATTAGGCTGCACCCATTTAGTAGAACATGTAATTAATACCACCGCCGCTCCGATAAAACAGCGTTATTATCCGATTTCCCCTGCCTTACAAAAGATAGTCAATGTTGAACTAGATGACATGTTGAAAAAGGACATAATTGAACCTTCCTCTTCACCATGGTCGTCTCCTATAGTTATGGTGAAGAAGAGTGATGGGCGATGGAGATTTTGTGTTAATTACAAACGCTTGAATGCGGTCAGTACTACTGATGCATACCCTATTCCATACGTGAGCGCTATTTTGGACAAGTTAAGGGATGCACGATACTTGACAACTCTCGACATCAAGTCGGCCTATTGGCAAATACCAGTAGCCGCCGAGTCTAGACCTTTAACAGCGTTTACGGTGCCAAATCGGGGTCT
The DNA here is from genome assembly GCA_963576655.1 of Gastrophysa polygoni. Classification (NCBI taxonomy): domain Eukaryota; kingdom Metazoa; phylum Arthropoda; class Insecta; order Coleoptera; family Chrysomelidae; genus Gastrophysa; species Gastrophysa polygoni. The sequence continues at coordinate 21,987,473 of OY755085.1, read as the reverse complement.
ATTCCAATTCAAGCGTATGCCTTTTGGGTTGCATTCCGCCCCTGCAACGTGGCAGAGATTGCTGGATAGGGCGTTGGGAGTGGATCTTGAGGGCTATACGTTTGCATACTTGGATGATATAATCATCGCAACTTCTTCATTTGAAAAACACATCGAGGTGCTCAGGGAAGTCTTGAAGCGGCTCCATAGCGCCGGCCTCACGTTGAATAGAGACAAGTGTGTATTTTGTACTCCTGAACTCCGCTATTTAGGGTATGTAGTGAATGCGTCTGGGCTATTGGTAGACCCGGAGAAAGTTGACGCAATACTACGGATACCGACGCCTCGTAACGTCTCTGAAGTAAGAAGGGTAGTAGGACTAGCATCATGGTACCGCAGATTTATTCCTTCCTTCTCGTCAGTCGTATCTCCACTGACTCGGTTGACACAAAAAAATAGACCATTCGTTTGGGATGACGAATGTGATTCAGCACTGAACGCCGTCAAGCAGCATCTCGTCTCGGCTCCTATATTGGCATGTCCGGACTTCAACTTGCCGTTCGTTGTGGAGACCGATGCGTCTGATTATGGGTTAGGTGCGATTTTGTCTCAGAAACACCCTGAGGGAGAAAAGGTCATCAGTTATTTGAGTCGATCACTGACGAAAAACGAAAGAAAATTCTCAACAACCGAGAAAGAGTGCCTAGCTGTGCTTTTCGCAGTGGAAAAGCTACGGCCATACATAGAAGGTAGCCATTTCACGGTCATCACTGACCACTACAGTTTGAAATGGTTATTTAGTATAAAGGATCCAGTAGGGCGCATCGCGAGATGGGCTTTAAGGATGCAACAATACGACTTCGACATACAACACCGGTCCGGGAAGAACCATTGTGTGCCGGATAGTCTATCTCGTGCAGTCCCTATCGTAGACCTCTTGGACACTCCAGTGAATGAATCTCCCACCACATCCGACAAATGGTACCGTGAAATGACTCAGAGAATCCGGAATTTTCCTCGTAAATACCCTCTTTGGATGCTGGATGGAGGAAAACTTTATCGAAAAGTCAAGTCTCAATATCCCGAACTGTCTTCCAATGAATGGTTGGTTGTGGTTCCTCGTGACCAACGAATGGAGGTCATCCGAGCCAATCATGATCCTCCGACTTGCGGTCATCCTGGTGTGGCTAAAACTGCAGCAAGAATAGCCAAGCAATATTATTGGCCAAAGTTGCGGGCCGATGTCGCTCGCTATGTTCGAAGATGTGAAACATGTCTCCGAACGAAACCTGAGCAAAAGGCACCGATTGGACAGATGCTGTCAGCACAGATAACCGCGTCTCGGCCATGGGAGCTTGTGAGTGCAGATCTTGTAGGACCCCTCCCAAGATCAACTTCTGGATATAGTTTCATACTGACGGTAATGGATTGTTTTAGTAAATTTATCCTACTATACCCCCTTCGATCCGCCACCGCATCGCAAGTCACCAAGATCATCGAAGATCATGTCATACTCATTTATGGCGCACCCCGGAAGATTATAGTTGATAATGGTGTGCAATTCCGCAGCCACATGTTCAAGGGCATGATGGCAAAATATAACGTCAACGTTGGATTCACTGCTAATTATCATCCCCAGGCTAACCCAGTGGAAAGAGTCCATAGAGTTATCAAAACAATGCTTAGTTCATACGTGGCCGACAATCACAAACATTGGGACCAATATTTGGCTAAAGTAGGCTACGCCATTCGTTCGGCAAAGCATGAGGTCACAGGTGTAACACCTAATCTCATAAATTTTGGCCGTGAAGTTAATCTCAATGAGGTAGATACTGATGGTGCAATACTGAAAAATGCTGTTAAGGATGATGACCGTAAGCGTACGTTGAATTCGTTGTTCAAGGCCGTCCAGAAAAAGCTTCAAATCGCCTATGAAAGGAGCAGAGTTCCCTATAATTTGCGACACCGTAATGTACCATTCCTACTGAACCAGAAGGTGTGGAAGCGCAATCATGTATTGTCAGACGCGTCCAAAAACTTTACAGCCAAGTTGGCTCCAAAATTCTCAGGGCCATTCAAAATCATAAGAATCGCTTCACCATGGTCGTACGAACTTGCTGATGGAAATAAGTCTCTGGGGATATGGAATGCGAAAGACCTGAAAGCCCATCCACCAGATGATGAGTGATTCCGGACCCTATTCCTGAATGTGTGCACGTGTGTGTATGAATGATGTTTGTGTATGATATATGTAAGTTATATTCCCGTGAGAATCATCGACGACCATGGAAACCACCAACATCACCGAAATAGGACTCCTCATAACGCTACATCAACATTATTCTAGGAAATCAGTTAGGGCTATGACATTATAATTCTTTCTTGTATAATCAGTCTTGAATTAGAATCCGAATTGTTCACTTCTCTGTAAGACATAAATAAAAATCTTTTTAAAAATTAACTTTGACGAAAAGGTTATTTAAGTGGCGCAGTCGGTAGGATAGGTTGATCAACTGTTAGTGGATATAACAAGTTGATTCGTTTCAACGATTTATCGACCTATTCGAAAAATCGGTACGCGTACGGTAGAAAAATCCAGTCAGGTGAATTGAGTAGCTTGACGAGAAGAATCCGTTCGTTTCCACCATCAGCAGCAACCGAGAAGTACAATCGCTGTTTCTTCCGATGCCTAGCCGTGGACCGATGGAGTGGATTTGGGTTTTGCTGTAAGTACCCATGTCATATAGAGCATTTCAAGACCAGTACGATTCTGACAATTCTGAAAATTTTGAACATTCAAATAATTCTGATTCGGACTCAAACTACCCTCAAACCCCCTCGAATTGTTCGAGACCACCAGTTTCAATAAGACAATCTCAACTAAACCAATTAATATTAGAAACTAGTAATATTTCAATAACTGCAAGTTCAGTCCTACAAACAAACACGATGGCTGTCTTGAAACAAGAATATTTCAACATGATTCCCGATTTCCATGGTGAAATGGAATTGTTACCGAGATTCATCGAAATCTCTGAGAAGTTAGTAAATAAATTTTACAATGTTACGGATGTGAACGATTTTCAGAATGAATATCTGATGTCTAGTATCCTAGCAAAGGTGAAAGGCGATGCAGCCTTAAAAATATCGTCTTGTATCATAAGAAATTGGGCAGATTTGAGGAATGCTTTATTGAACACATACGCAGATAAACGCGATATTTTTACATTGAATATTGAGATGACAGAACTAAAACAGGCCAACGAGACACCTTTTGAATTCTACAATAGAATCCAACATGTTCTCAATCTGCAAATCTCTCAGTTGACTACAGGCGCAACTGCAGAAGAATTTCTTATATTAGGGAAATACGTTCGAAATTTGGCACTTCGAGTTTTGTTGCGAGGATTGAAAGATCCAATTGGTTCACTAATGCGAACGAAAAATCCGAAAGATTTGAATGAAGCATTGAATATGCTCACGAACGATTTTCAATTAGATACGGTCAACCAAAGACCACCGAAAAATCACATTCAGACGAAACCATCATTTCAAAACTTCCAAAATAAACCACGCATTACTCAACCACTGCAAATCACAAATTATCCTCATAACTCTCGATTGAATAATAGACCGAACCATTCATCTCAACAACCCCACACATTCCAAAATCAAAATAGAAACTTCAATGCATTCAGACCAAATCAGTCACAAAACCTCCCAAAACCGACACCAATGAGTGTTTCAACTAGGAATACTTGGAGACCTAATCAAGCAAATTCGAACCAGAATCATAGATTAAATCAAAACCCAAATTTCAGACAAAATAGGCCGAATTATATTGCCGAAGAATTGTTTAATATAGATGATCAGCCTATAATTGAACACCCGGTAGAGTCAGATCAAGATTACGATGAACATTTTTTAGATCAAGAAGCCTCGGAAACACAAAATTAAATAGTTTCGAACTGATGAATCTAACAAATAATACAAGCGAACTTCCTTATATTATTTTTCCAGAAAATAATTTCAAAATTTTAATAGATACCGGTAGTACAAAATCGTTCATTCGACCTGATATTGCCGAGACTTATTTCAAATCATCAATTAAAATTGATCCTTTCCAAATCACTACTGCACATGGCACATCAACTGAACAATATAGTACTATGATACCATGTTCCAAAATACTTGATAAATCTAGTGCACCTTTGAAGTTCCACCTATTTAAATTTCATGATCATTTTGACTGTCTCCTAGGGCTTGACAATTTGAAATTGCTGAACATTGTTATTGATTTGAAAGAAAATGTTTTGATCACTCCAAATTCCAAAGTGAAACTTGAATTTCACAAAGTATCTCCGTGTACGAATTGCATAGTAGTACCACCGAGATCCGAACAGATAATCAAGATAAATATCAGAAACATAAGTGATGGACAAGCAATCATCCCTTATACAAAAATTTCACACTTAGAAATACCAGAATGTTTAACTGTCGTGAAAAATCATCAAGCTATTTGCTCTATACTGAATTCATCAAATTCTCAATTATTTGTTGACATGACCGAACCAATGGACGCCGAAGTTTTCGATGAATACGAGCCCGCTTCTTGTCCAAATTTTAATAATGTCAATTTCGAAAAGTTTCAATTTGATACATCAAAAATTCGGACCGAACATATGAATTCAGAGGAACAACACGAGATAATGAAACTAATTAAGGAATACTCTGACATATTTCATATTGATGGTAATCAATTATCATTCACGAGTAAAGTAAAACATGTCATAAAAACTTCTGATGAGGTTCCAGTGTATACTAAGACGTATAGATACCCTGAAATCCACAAACAAGAAGTTAACACACAAATCCAAAACATGTTATGTCAAAATATTATTAGGCCGTCTCATTCGCCATGGTCATCACCTATTTGGGTTGTACCGAAGAAGTTAGACGCTTCTGGGAAGAAAAAATGGCGAATCGTTGTGGATTATCGGAAACTCAACGACAAAACTATTGGTGACCGATATCCTCTGCCAAATATCACAGAATTACTCGATAAACTTGGCAGATGCCAATATTTCTCAACACTGGACTTAGCTTCAGGGTTCCACCAAATCGAAATGGCTGAAGATGATATCCAAAAAACCGCTTTCAATACTGGTAATGCCATTCGGTTTGAAAAATGCTCCAGCCACTTTCCAAAGGGTTATGGACAATATTTTGAGAGGTATACAAAACGAGAAATGTCTTGTGTATCTCGACGATATCATCATTTTCAGCACAAGTCTCCAAGAACACATTATTCGTTTACGAGAAGTGTTCGAGAGATTGCGAAATTCCAACTTCAAAATACAACTCGATAAGTCAGAATTTCTTAGGAAAGAAGTGGCTTATCTAGGACATATTGTAACCCCTGAAGGTGTTCGACCAAATCCTGACAAAATCAAAGCTATACAAAATTATCCAATACCGAAAAATACAAAACAAATCAAAGGCTTTTTAGGACTATTAGGATACTATAGGAAATTCATTAAAGATTTTGCCAAAATCACAAAACCACTGACCAAATGCCTCAAAAAAGATGCAAACATCGACACAAAGAATCTAGAATACCTAAAATGCTTTGAAATGTGTAAAAACTTATTGATTAATGAACCCATCCTTCAATACCCAGATTTCACGAAAGATTTTGTTCTCACAACAGACGCAAGCAATGTTGCGATAGGGGCAGTTTTGTCTCAAGGTAAAGTCGGCTCAGATCTACCAATAGCATATGCTAGTAGAACACTGAACGAATCTGAACAAAACTACTCCACCATTGAGAAAGAACTGCTAGCGATAGTATGGGCTGTAAAGTATTTCAGACCATACCTTTTTGGACGAAAATTTAAAGTTGTTTGCGACCACAAACCATTGTTATGGCTATTTTCATTGAAAGAACCCAATTCGAAATTACTCAGATGGCGTCTTAAACTAGAGGAATTCGATTATGAAATGGAATACAAAAAGGGAATTCAGAATAAAAACGCGGATGCTCTTTCTAGAATAGAACTGAATATAAACGAAACGAAAGATAAAGAACCGGATAATATTTTTGATTTTATCACAAAATTCAATGACAATCTTGGAAAAAATAAAATCAGTATCGAAAGCGATAATCAATCAATGATTGCTGAAGCTAACAATTTGGATAACGAGAATAATGCGGAAGAAGATAATGATCAAACCGTCCATTCGAATTCTGAAAATCCGATTATTGGCATCCCAATAATCGACTGTCCAGTAAATTTCGGAAAAAATCAAATCATCATCTCTGAAGTTAATTATGAACCGGCAACACCAAGCGTAATAAAACTGTATAAAACGAAACAGAGAATACTCACACAAATTTCACGAAATCACTACGAACATGATATTCTCACATTTGTCAAAGAATTCATTGTCCCTAAAATCAAATATTATGTTTACTTCGAAGATCCGATATACGAAAAATTCTCCAACGTTCTGCAGAAGTTCTTCAAACATTCTCAAATCAACTTAGTTAGGTGTACAAAAAAATTGATTGATGTAAATTCCGACGATGAAATCAAGGAAATAATTCAGAAATATCACGAAGGCAAAACGAATCACAGGGGATTAGATGAAACAGAAAAACGCATCAAATCAACTTATTATTGGCCAAATCAAAGAAGATCAATACAAAATTATATCAATGAATGTGAGATTTGTCTACAGACAAAATACGACAGGAAACCATTGAAATTGGAATATAATATCACACCCACGCCAGTCAAACCTTTCGAAATATTGCATATGGATAGTATAACTTTGGAAAACGCAAAATTTTTAACAATCATTGATTCCTTTTCCAAATATGCTCAAGCATACAAACTGGATTCTACTCAAGGAATAGAAGTCGTCAACAAGTTGATAAAGTATTTCACTCATCATACAATTCCACATCAAATAGTTTCTGACAACGGTTTAGAATTCAAAAATTCACTAGTTAAAGAACTGCTAGAAATCCATAAAGTCAAAATTCATTTCATATGTTCCCAGCACCCTGAATCAAATGGACTCATAGAAAGATTTCATTCGACCCTCGTAGAGCACATTCGACTATTAAATAATCAAAATGAATACAAAGACGATCCGATAGAATCAAAGGTTAATTACGCACTTCTGGCATACAATAACAGTGTTCATTCTGCAACAAACTTGAAGCCTTATGAAATAGTCACCGGTCATCTAGAAACCGATTGTCCATTCAATATAGACATAGAAAAACAACTAGTTAATAATTATATTTCGAATCACAAAGACAAGGTCAAATTATTATATCAAAAATTGAATAACGATTTGCAGAAAGGCAAAGAAATTATAATTCAGAAAGCTAACCAAAATAAGGAACCGATTCCAACCGAAATTCCAGAAGTTGTATTTGTGAAAAACAAACAGAAACAAAGAAAAACCTTGAATAAATTCAAACGCGAAAATATCAAAACGGTTGATTCAGAACTGAAAACTGCAAAAATTGTGCCAACACACAAAAACACCGTAGACAAAATTCATCTTTCAAATATTAAGAGACCCAGACGACAAACTAAATTGAAAACTATTTCAGGTCCTTCTACTTCTACTACGGATACGCAACGAAACTAGAAAACATAACACACAACCTAGGAATTCTTCCGATCAAGTTAGGCCCTGCAAAACTACAAAGAACAGAACACACATTCACTCATTTTTATGATATCAAGCCCCTTTTCGATGAATTCAATAGATTGAACTCTCAGTACAATAATGTCAATGCAAATATCAAGAATAACTCAATTTACGTCCGATCTGTAGAGAACTACGTAACAATCGTTGAATACATCCGAGCAAGCATCAATGAGAAATTCGAAAACATTCAAATACACTCATCTCCAAAACTCAGGAATAAACGAGGACTGATTAATGGTTTAGGATCGATTCTAAAAGGTGTAACAGGAAATCTCGACGCTGAAGATGGCGAAAGAATCAACGATATTTTAGATCACCTGAAGTCAAACCAAATAAATCTCCAAGGCCAACTCAAAATGCAATACAGTTTGAATACTCAAATTGTCCAAAAATTCAATGATACAATACGAGACATCCAACACAATGAAATCGAACTGACATCAAGAATTTTACAATTGAAAGCCTTCCTCAAACAAGAAATTCAACATCAACACATCCTATACGCTAAAGATATTTTCAATCAAATAATCATTCTTCTCAATGGCATTGTCAACGTTCTACAAGATATAGAGAACTCTCTGACATTCTGTAAACTCAGAACCATGCATCCTAGTATCATGAAGCCTAAAGACTTGTTTCTAGAACTAGAAAAAATTTCACTGTACTATAAAAACCAACTTCCATTCGATCTAAACTACGAGAATATTCTGGACTTCGAATCAATATTAGATGTCAAATGCAAAGTAGACGGAAATATAATTTATTATTTCCTATCAATTCCTATCGATTTTGAATCAATGTTCGATTTATATTACCTGCTTCCAATACCTACGAAGCACGAATCAGAATTTTTGACAATTATCCCGAATTCGAATTACCTATTGAAATCAAAGGACAATACAATGAAAGCTCTAAGTGACATATGTACCCAAGGTAAAATATTCCACTGTCCAAGTCACCTCCTGAGGAATCTAAAGACAACATGCGAGGAACAGATTATTCTAGGAGAGAATAACAGCAACTGTCAATACAGCCGCTTGGAAATATCAGAAAACCAAATGGAGAGAATCCCGGAGATCGATCAATATCTAGGTGTATTTCCACGAGAAGAAAAATTGAAGCTCCAATGTGAGAACGAAATACAAACTAGAATCGTATCAGGAATATATCTTGTGAAAAACTCCAAATGCAAGATATTCTTCCACGAACAAGAAATGAATTTCCAAGACAAAACATACGGGACGCCCCTGGTAGCGAACCAACTCATATTCGACTTGAAGCAAGAAAATTTCACCGATTTCAAGATCCATCTGAAAACGATAAAAATCTCGGAGATTCCAACAAATAGAATTATCTCAACTATAAATCAAGATTTTGACTACCGAAGACCAAGCTTTTGGACTATCACCCTGTACATCAGTTTAGCTGTACTAGGCGCAGTCCTCATTTGGCGAAGATGGAAGAAAATCACGAATCAACTTGAAGATGCAGATCAAGTTCCAGAGGTCATTTCCACCGATAGAAAAGTAAACCTTCCGGAGGAAGCTTCATTCTAATGGGGGAGGAGTTATATTCCCGTGAGAATCATCGACGACCATGGAAACCACCAACATCACCGAAATAGGACTCCTCATAACGCTACATCAACATTATTCTAGGAAATCAGTTAGGGCTATGACATTATAATTCTTTCTTGTATAATCAGTCTTGAATTAGAATCCGAATTGTTCACTTCTCTGTAAGACATAAATAAAAATCTTTTTAAAAATTAACTTTGACGAAAAGGTTATTTAAGTTGTATATTCATGCAGAGCGTTATGAGTTTCGTTGAAACTCATTTTTAGGAAGGGGTGGTGTGTTACAGGTTGATTCTGCCATAGTGAGTCAGATAACAGAATGAGGATAATAGGAACAAGAATAATTCAAAAGTAATTTATTTCCTTCAGTTTGATCATGTCACAGAATATTTAGATTCACCGATTGATGTATGATTCAATAACTTGCTGATAGCCTGCGGATAATCTACTTACAACTTAAAACTATCTTGTTCCACTAAATCCTCAAAGTGATGATATAGTAGTTTTCCTCGTAGAAAGGAAACCTGAAACAAAATTAATGGAGAATTCAATTGAATATTTGATAAGTCACTTACCTAGTTAAAGATGCAATCATGCTCTGGCAGATCCCTTGTTAATGCATTGTTCCCAATTATAGTAATAAATAATAATTCCTATTTTGTTTGAGAACTTTTCCTGCTTCCTTGGTGGGAAAGATGTGCCTGTAATGGTACCTCCTGTTAGTGCTGTCAATGAAAATTCTCTGCAAGAATACTTACTTGAAAGATTGTAGATACTTATATCATATGGCTTTATTACTATCAATCTTGAAACTGAGTCTGAAAGGGAGCTTCCAGGAAACACACACTTGATATGACTCCATGGGGATCTATAGGCATTCAACTAGTCCAGGTGGATCTGCAAAATGTAATGTGTTGAGATGAATCCTCAACATAATGTATGTATCACAGCCTAACCTGCTTATATCTGTCACTTCTTGTTAGGTTTCTATTGACAACTGGACGTTGACATTCGTCAGGTGGTCTCGGTATTAACTTTATATTCTCTGTAGGAACCATGGTTCCAAATGGTTCAGACCATAACCTGTTCCTCAACCACTCAAATGGTTGATTGGTTCCATATGTAACCACAGCTTTCAATAGTGCCAGAGGCACAAATCACCAAGAAACATCATCAATGTCATGGTCATTTGGAGGGAGATTAATAGGACAAAAAAAAATAAAAGGCTTTCTTTTTCCTTTTCCACGTGGTTTGGAAGACAGCCTCGTGAATTCCACGGATTTTTGTGTCTATTTTGGAAAATCTAGTAAATAATCGTAGTCTGTGCCTCACTGAACAACTACACCCCGAGTGGGGATCATATATTTGCATTTTTCAAAATACAATCTCTTCTTCGAGTGAATACACTAGGCCACACTACATCCAAGGTACAGTATAATCAGAGCTTGATCCATGTACATTGTTATGTGTCCATGAGAAGTTAGGTCAAATCCTCCCTGTTTTTTTTAGGCCTTTTATTGTCATATTTGGTTCCATTTTGGATAGTGAGCTCTTCGGCTCTTCGCTCTGTACCTCTTGGTAGCCTCCAACTTTCAAGAGCTCTCACTATCATCCACTACTGTCCTGTATGAACAGACGCCTGAGACAGGTTCCGAATGAAGACAATTTCCTGAGTGAGAAGAAAAGCTTGAGTTACTCAGTTTGAACAGACAACAGTGAAATTGTATCTACCAGCTTGGGAGAGCTTCTGGCTTGCTGAATCCTTCCTAGCTTCTAGAACACAGATAAGCTATAGCATAAATCATCTCTCTGTATCACACTAGCTTGATGCCTGCTTTATTCCTACTATCTTGCTTGAAACATCATCTGCTTATTGACTTGCACTTCAATATCATTTCATAGGCACTTCATGCTCACTAGCATTTAACTGCTGTCCTTATATGTGTTTCTGCTTACTTGCATGTGAACTTTGGGTATGTATACATATTGAAAGGGGGCCCAAGAAGCACACAAGGTAGAGGTCTTATTACTAATTCATGTGACATATTTCATACATAAAGAGACGATAAGTATCTAGGTTTGCAACGGAATTGGGGAACAAAATAGTTTCCAATTTGTCTTTGAGTATTGTTTTTTTGATAATTAAAGAGGTACTTCATTATATAATAATAACAGCTGCGAACTGTCAAAGTGTTATTGGTCATTAACAAGTCATTATTACCAACTGACTACCATCTCCAGTAAACCAGTGCTACCAATCGTCTATCAAAACCATCGACCGTGATTCCGCATTGCCAATCTCCGTTTTCTTTCGCTGTGTAACTCATTGCTACCAACCGATCCCAGGATACAATAGAATCTCAAGCGTACGCTTGTAGCTATTTAGATCTACCCACCCCATCTCCACTGAGCAAGGGTCTGTTCAGTCATCAATTTCTATCAATGTTTTTTTGTTGTTACTTGCCCTTTCGGAATAACTTTGGGAAAAGGCGAGTAACAAGATACAGTATTGAAATATAAAATGAACTCCACATCTTGAGATTTTTCATTCATACTGTTGATTTCAAACAGAAGTACATATATAATATGAATACTGAAAGCAAATACAGATCAGAAAATATAAAAAAAGCAAGGGTCTTAAAAAATATTGAAAGAACTTCTAATTTTTCAAGTTGTAAATATTCAACTCATAACTTTGATAATGAGTACAGAACAAAAATAAAAAAGATATGTATAACAGGTACAAAATGGGAAAAAATGCATTCATCAGGTACAAAAAAATGAGGACAAAATACTTGAAACAAGTTCACACTATGATATTCCTATTTTCAAAATATTTCAAAGTTACTGCACATAACTACCTTATTTCTATAATTCACCAGCTATCATAAACTCCAATATTATCAAACCACCTACATAACATGATTGGTATATGTTGTGTATTTAATAAGGCTACTCGTCAGATTCGGGTATTACATTTAATAAAATTAACATTTACATGCAAGTCACCTTACTCCACATTGTACTTGAGACTCTCTCCCGGCAACCCGGTTGACAGCTGTCTTGCCTGTCTGACATATGACAGATCTTCTTATTTTTGAATATACAACATTCCTGGCGGGTTTTTTCACAAATCTATGAGAACGTCTCACTGGTTGTAGCGGTGTCGAAACACTAACATTTTCCTTATAAGTGATACTACTATCATGTTCCTTATTAGTAGTACTACTATCAGTAGTACTACTACTATCAGTATCATTGTCTATATTTGGCAATTCGTTATTAGTTTCATTAGTAATATTTTCCATCTCTGGTCCACTGGACACAGGCGGTATACAAATATTCACAGGACTATCAGCCAAAGAGCAACTTTCCTTCTTGTCAAAAAATTCATCATACTCAACAGTTTTATCAATTTTCCTAATGTGATCTATATGAACAAATCTAGTATGGTTATCTACTGATAAATATATGTTACAGGACTAACTCTCACTTTCACAATACCTTTAGAATACTTTTCTTTTTCCCCCCTCACATTTTTTACATAAAGTCCATCACCCTCTTCAAACGTAATATATCTATTTTGCTTATGATTTCTAGTTTCTAATATATTGCTTTGCTTATCTTTCACATATTTATTTAGATCTGGTTTCAAGAGTGACAATTTAGTTTTGGGTTTTTGCTTTAGCAAAATTTCAGCTGGTGAGATCTGAGTTACACTGTGTGGTATATTTCTATAGTAAAACAAAAAATTATCCAGTTTTTCTTGATTAGAAATTATATTTGTTTTGTCATCATAAATTTGTTTAAGAACATTGTTTTCAAAAGTTTGAATACACCTTTCTGCAGTACCATTTGAAGCTGGATGTAGAGGTGGAGATTTCAATACCTTAATTCCATTGGATATGCAAAATTTTAAAAACTCTACTGAGTTAAATGGTGGTCCATTGTCCGAGTGTATCTCATCTGGTAAGCCAAATACTACAAAAGACTGTCTTAAACAAGCTATAACATTAGATGCTATTATGGAATTCAATATCCAAGCATCTATCCATTTACTGTGAGAGTCAATCAAAATAAGAAAATTTACATCCTTTTCCTTTGCAAGGTCTAAATGCAATCGCTGCCATTTCCTCATACACCATGACCATGATGTCATAGGTGCTTTTGGTACATTGCTGGTGTTTAATTGACAACATTCACATGATCGTACAATATCTTCAATGTCTTTATTGATATTACCCCAATAAACATATTGTCGAGCCAAGACTTTCATTTTCACTACTCCAGGGTGTTGATCATGAAGTAATCTCAATACTTGTCTTTTCAACTGATGTGGAATGACTACTCGGTTATTGTAAACAATACAATTCTGATCTAGAACTAATGATACCCTGATACGAAAATACGATAGTAATGTACTATCAACAGATCGTGGCCAACCATTCAAAATAAAATTTTTCACAGTGTTCAATACTTTATCTCTTTGCGTTTCCCGGGCAATATCTTAGAAGGACAAAGGAAATTCTTTCACCACTGAGAAATATTCAACGATTTCCCCACTACTCTGATTTTTAATGGTAGTCGAGACAAAGCATCTGCATTCAATACCTTTTTACCTTCTTTGTATCGAATAATATAATCAGACATGGACAACTGAACTGCCCATCTGTGTATTCGAGCTGCAGCTAAAGGTGGTAGTGATTTCGATGGAGATAAGATTGATTGCAAAGGTTTGTGGTCATTAAATAAAATGAATTTCTGACCATACAGGTAGTTATGGAATTTCTTGACCCCAAATATAATACTCAATGATTCTTTTTCCAATTGACTGTAGTTCATTTCAGCTTTAGATAGTGTTGCAGAAGCATATCTGATTGGTCTTTCTGTGCCATCTGGAAGAACATGAGCTAATACAGCTCCTAAGCCATAGGGTGAAGAATCACAGGTTAGAATAATAGGCAATTTTGGATTAAAAGACATCAAAATATTTGAGTTTGTCAATAATTTTTTACTGTTTTCAAAACATGTATTGATTTCCTTAGTCCAACACCATGTCACATCATTTTTCAATAATCTAAAAAGTAAAGGTACTTTATCAGACAACATTGGAATAAATTTACAATAATAATGGAGCAACCCCAAATAACTCTGTAATTGTTGTTTATTTTCCGGTCTAGGGGCATTTATAATAGCATTAACTTTTTCTTCACATGGTTCTATACCATTACCCGAAATTACATGTCCTAGAGACTCAACCTTATCCAAGAAAAATCGACTTTTCTTCACATTTACTCTTACATTGAATTGTTTGAAACGATCTAACACTGTTTTTAATTTTTTAACCATCTCAGCATGAGTACCAGATGTCACAAGACAATCGTCCAGATAACAGTGAACTCCAGGAATATTTTTTAAAATTTGGTCTATTACAGATTGAAAAATGTGGGGAGCAGAATTAATACCAAATGCTAACCATTTATAAGCAAATAATCCACTGGGAGTATTAACAGTTAATAATTTTTTGCTATCTTCACTAACTTTCAACTGGAAATATGCATTTTTCAGGTCTATCACAGAGAATAAGATTCCTCTAGATAATGATGCAAAAATTTCTTCTACTGTTGGTAGGGGATAATATTGGTTTTCAATCAATGGATTTACTGTATTTTTGAAATCACCACATATACGAATCCTACCATCAGGTTTTGGTACTATAACTATGGGTCTTGCCCACAGATGTAACCACTGGTTCTAAAATATCATCTTGAACAAGATTTTGTATCTCTTGTTGAATCTTTTCTTTCAACGCAAATGGTATTCTATATGGCTTACAAAATTTTGGTCCAGAGTTATCCTTAATTTTGATATTTGCCACAAATTCCTTTATACATTGATTTTTATTGAAAACATCAGAATATTCTTCAATTAATTGTGTTATTTCCTTGCCTGAATCTTTTCTGATATTTTCAACATGATTTACTGTTTGTACAGCTTCAAAATATTTTTTCCATTCTGGCATAAGTACATCTAACCAAGATCTACCTAAAAGACATACATTATTTTGGAAATTTACTACTTCAATACTCATTATCTTTGATATTTTGCGGAAATAGACCTCAACTTCAGCTCTATATATTTCCTCACTGATTTGGCCAAACAATGTTTTTAGTTTGATTGTATCTTTGACCAATTTCACATTTGGAAATAATTTTTTGAATTATTCATATGGTACAATAGTACTATCTGATCCAGTATCAGGTTCAAAGTTCACTGATTTATCTTCAATCATTATTCTTACCATAACTGGAGAACATTTATATATACCTTCAACTTTGTGTACTTCTTCCACTGTGGACCAATATACCTCAAAAACTCTTCCTCCCTTCCTTCTTCGTTTTCTGATTGGAACTGCATATGGTTTCCTTCCTCTTCATCTATATAGTTGACACGAGCCCGCCACATTGGAGACTTTGCAGTGTGCCCCACTAGGTTACAAGCAAAACATTTCCAGGACACTGCTGGACATCGGGATGGATCAACATGCCATCTTAGACATCTCTGACAGCTACGTCTGGACATTTGATTCAGTTGGGACTTCTCAGCTGATTGCTGATGACTGGACTTATTACTTTTACTACTTGACTGTGATGGTGCAGACTTGTTAGACATTGCCTTGACTTTTTTGTGACTTTTATACTGACTTTGGACTCTGTTGACTATTTCTGGACCCATTACCTTCACTTGGCCATCTGCGAGGTCCATACTTAGAGCTATTTGACTAGCTCGCTCATATGTCAAATTCTCTTCAGACAATAACTTGCGTTTTATATTTTCTGACTTCAACCCACACACCAATTTGTCTCTGAGTGCTTCATTCAGAAATGGTCCAAATTGACAATCTTTGGATAGACTTTTTAGCTTGCCCATGTACGAAGTTAAATTTTCATGACTTTCTTGATGACTTGTATAAAATTTATACCTCTCAGCAATGATTAGAGTTTTAGGGCTGTAATGTGATAACATGGCTGCTTTTAACTGGGCAAATGTCCTTGTGCTGGGTAGTTCAGGAGAAACAAGGTCCTTTAACACCCCATAAGCTTCACCTCCTACCAATGTGATGAACAGAGCGACAGTATTGCAGAGGACCAATTGCTCCATTCTCTCCATGTGAGTGTTGACATCCGTTTCCTTCGGTTTGAACGGTTCAATACTACCTACCTATGAGGGCCATGACTATGTATAAGACCTCTTAGACACTAAGACTGTTGGATGAATTTTCACACTGATATACTAGACTTCAGTGACTTCACCATGTGCACTAGTACTAACCTCAAATTAGACTATATAGACATGACTTCAAGGGATCCTAATAACTTTTGACTGATTCGCTGTTGATCCTCGTCGCCATTATGTTGTGTATTTAATAAGGCTACTCGTCAGATTCGGGTATTACATTTAATAAAATTAACATTTACATGCAAGTCACCTTACTCCACATTGTACTTGATACTCTCTCCCGGCAACCCGGTTGACAGCTGTCTTGCCTGTCTGACATATGACAGATCTTATTTTTGAATATACAACAGTACAAGAAACAGTCTATATTCTTCTGGAAACTGTGCGTGCTGATGCAGCTCTCCTATATTCATAGCAGCTTTCTTTGCTCGTTTATTTATGCGATCTTTGGCATGACGCATCAAATTTTTCAGGCAAACCTCAACATTTGATTCAGTTACAGAATCTTTTATCATCTTGTTCCTTTTGATACCATCTGAATTTTTTTCAGATTGATTCACATAGAAAAATGTATGAAAAAAATATATTACGTCTCATTCCTTTTGAGATGTTCAAAACTCCAAAAATCTTTTTTTGTTTCTGTCCATACCAACTATACTGTTGGATTAGCTCATCCTTAAACACCCTTTCCATTGCCCTCCTCACAGCTTCTGCTAAAGAAGCACCTCCAAGGTTGGTAATATATTGAATCTTGAATAATAAAAAAAAAATTAAAAATTCAAAATTAATTATTAGATTATCTTACAAATTTTTTATGATTTTTATCATCTGACAGAAATACTTCAGAACTACTAAGTTCTTCTGTTTTCAATGGGAAATAATTCTCAATATCTGTGTCTTCCTGGAGTGTTACCGTATCTTCTGTACACAGCTTTACAATTATTTTAGTTACATCTGAAGACAACAAATCTACCTTGTGATTTATAATAATAATAATAATAATAATAGGTCTTTATTCAATCAGTCATGACACTAAATAACTACAAAGCAAAAAAAAATATTCATAATATATTCATAATATTCATAATATTCATATACATGATTGAATAGGCGAAGTGTCACTGTCAGACAGTGTTTTTCAACTTAACACCAACTGCCGCAATATACGGCTATCTGCAACAAATTTCATTCTAAATTGACTAGATTCCTAGAATATTGGGTATCAATAAACATCTTGATTTTTCACCAGACTAACAGATATCTTGAAAATCTGAGAAAGGTGTGATACATTTTTGTGTTCCAAAAAATGTCATTGCATTCATAACTTTCACTTCTAGTGACGTAAAAAAGCCTTCTAATGACATATTAGAAAAAATCAACTGATCTCTAATTCCAGCTTATTTTGAATTTCCTTTTTTCAATAACCTCTGATATCATAGAAAAACACAAAGAACATCAGAAATAACAATACACATTCTTGAAATACACCCATATACAGTGAATGAAAAGGTGAAATCTGAGTGAGACCCCAAAGTGTCAGTAAATATAGTTTATATGTATATGAAATTATTAAGATATGCTAATTCGACTTGAGAATGAAAAAATCAAGTTTTTCTAAAAATCTTGGATATTCATCTTCTAGATTTCAAAATTAGGTATCAAAAGCAATGAGACAATTCTAAATCATCTGTCACCAATCAGGCATAAAGTGGAAAATAACTATAAGTACCTGTGTTATTGGTGCGGGAAGAGCTCTTGGGAGTTCCAATATCATTCGTGGCTGCAAGTGATCTTTTCCTGGATGGTTCTGCATTTTCTTTGAGTATTTCAAAATCTCCATAGTGTTTCGACTTTTCTACTGGTTTTGTCAGTTCCATCACATCTGAAATGTTGTAATCACAATCCAGGAGATGCATAATTTTGTTCAGCTCAGTAATGTTGATGAATACATACCCATTATTATATCTACACTGCAGCTAGTTTTTGGCGTGGATGGCATTGAGATTTCTGATGATATCAATTGTTGAGAATTTCTCGACTGCTTCAAAAGAGGTGAGAAAGCAAAAAGTATTTAAATGATAAAATTAAATATTTCATCGAATTTTCTCATAATTGAAACAGGTGTGGAGTTAGAACAAAAAATCTTCACCTCACCTTTTCCAGGTGCTGGTGGACTAGGTAATTCACTACTATTTCCACAATGGGCCTTTTCAGTAATTTCCAGAAAAAATATATCTCGAAATATACGACTTTGGAATACCTAGAAATTATTTTTTGGGATTCTTATTCCATAAGATCGTCGAATAAAAAATTATTGAAAACTTCCAAATTAACAAGCAAATTCAAACGGTCAGAAATGGCCGCGAACCGTGTGACGTAAGTGGCGCTTGCAATTTTGATTGGTTCATATTTGGTTTTACCCACTTCATCACGTGGGATCAGCAATGTTGCCAGTTCAAAAAAAAACTGATTATTTGGAATTTATCATTTGTTATTCAACTTTTTTTTCAATAGATCTTGATGACTTCCATGAACATGGGTATTGAAAGATGGAATTACATATATCGATTTCCTTCAGTTAGATAATTGATTTCTGCTATATGGGGATTATTGAATGCTAATTTCATTTTGATTTGTTTAGCAAAACAATGCAGATATTATGATATATGAGTGAAAAAGTATGAACATTGGGTTTAGATTCCTTCCTATATACTTACCTACCTCTGTTATTAACCGATCTATCTGTATGATATGGAAATACAAAGGAAACGAATTAATATTTGAACTTGGTTATTAATTACAACCTTATTTCGAGACGTCTATAATATATACCAAGACATTGCATTATCAACGTTACCACCTTCAATATAAAATTATGAGTAAGAACACTTGCGCGAAGAATTATTTAAACTTGGCAACACTGTTTTGATGATGGCCAACGTGGCCATCCTGAACCTAACCTATAACCTATATTTTGAATATTGACTCAGTCAATAGAGATGTGCTGTGACAGCATTTTTCCGGAACTGTGAGGCACTGTGACAGTTCCGAGAAAATCACGGCTCCAAATCACAGCTCTTTTTCGGAGTCGTTCTTTCAAACGTGTGCTCACACTGCTCACATGTTATTCAAGCAAGAGTCGATGAATCCGCTTCATGTGATATGTCGCGCATATGGCACGAAGTCGCTTGCTAGCCATGCTAATCAAACGGTGCTTAGCGAAAATCAACCTAGTGGAACTACTTGTTTTGAATTATGAATAAAATAAACCCTTTAGGAATTTTTCAGTATCTGATGGTTCTCTTGGTTGATAACAACTATTTTCTTACAGTCGTACAGTTTAATAATGGCAACGAAAAAAACATCAGTTTTGTGGAACTTTTTCACGCCGTCTTCGAGTGAAAAAGCAAAATGTAATTTGTGTGGATTGAATATTAGTTTCAAAACGTCTACTTCTAATTTGAAGAGACATATGGAGAGGAAACATCCACTGGTAGATGTTGGGGCGGTAGAAAAAAAAATACCAAAATAGCAGCGGCGGCGTCATCGGCTACGTCTGAAATGACTACCGGTAGTACCGGTATACCGGAAGCACTTCCCATCAAGAAAAAAATATCAGTTCAAACTGAATTGAACATTTCCAAGAAAATTGGAGTTGTCGCGAAGAATAAAATCGACAGACAGTTGATGAAGTTATTCTTCAAAGACTATCAGCCTTTCGGTATTGTAGAGGATGAAGAATTTCGGGAGTTCGTGAATATTCTTAATCCCAATTATTCAATACCAACAAGGAAAACACTTACCCATACGCTTTTACCTGCAATGTTTGAAGAAACCTTGAATAATGTAAAGTCACTTCTCAAAGATGTTAGAAGTGTTACACTTACGACGGATCATTGGACTTCGATACACACCGAAAGTTTCATTGCTGTCACAATACACTATATTGAAGAGAACAACTTCCAGTTAAAATCCGTTTTATCAGAATGTTCAGCTACTTCTCAAGCGCATACAAGTGTGAACATAGCGCGAGAATTGAATAATATTGTGGTCACCTGGGGAATTGAAAATAAAATAATGCTCGCTGTAACGGACAATGCAGCCAATATCCGAAAAGCAATTAGAGATGAGCTCGAATGGAAACATTTTGGCTGCTTCGCTCATACTATCAACCTTATTGCTGAAGATTGCATAGTTTTAGTGGATGATCTGGTAAAAAAAGTGAGAGATCTCGTTAGCCACTTCAAGAGAAGTACAAAATCAACAATAAAATTAAATGAGATACAGATACAAATGGGAAAAACCCCCAAAAAATTAATTCAAGATGTTCGTACCAGGTGGAATTCAACATTCTACATGATTGAAAGGTTCTTAGAACTAGAAGAACCAGTGAGGTCAACTATGGCACTCTTGGATAGTGATAAGTTGCCAGTAATAGTAGTTGGAGAGTGGAAGATGTTGGCTGATATTAAAAAAGTTTTGGAGCCGTTAGAGGCAGTTACGAATATCATGAGTGGTCAAAACTATGTGACATTATCTTCAGTAATAGTACTTACTAAGGGATTGGAGAGCATTTTGAAAGAAATGGAAACTCAAGATTTTGCCTTGGTCCAAACTATGGTGAATGCGATGTTACAAAGCATTAAAGATCGTTTGGGAGATTTGGAAAGTAGTAATACGTTACTAATCTCAACATTTTTGGACCCTAGATTTAAAAATGTTGCATTTTCTTCAGACATTGTAGCTGAGAGATCAAAAAAATTGGTTATTAACCTTGTTACCCAAAAATAACAGAATCCGAAGAAGTCATGAAACAGGCCCAAGAAAATATCCTGAAGCCATCAAATAAAAATAAAAATGATCCTTCTGAAAACTACCCCTCGAAAAAGTCAATATGGAGTCATTTTGACAAAAAAATCGCTGGTCTTCAGCCTAGTGGTACCTCAATGTCTCGAGCTATTATTGAAGTGCAAAGATACCTAGAAGATGGCCTCTTGGAAAGAGATAAAGATCCATTAACATGGTGGCGGCAACATGCCTATAACTATCCGTTCTTGAGTAAAATTGTTATAGAGAAAATGGGATCGGTGGCGACTTCTGTACCGAGTGAAAGAATATTTTCAAAAATGGGACAAATATTAACTGAGCGCAGATCAAGATTAACTTCCGACAAAGTTAGCAAACTTGTGTTCATGAATGTCAACGTGTAATTCATTTTTTGTTTTGTGAATCACTAGTGAACTTGTTATTTTGATATAAGAAGTTTATTCACCTATGTTCGAGACAATTTTTAGTTTTGTTTTATACATGTTAATTGAGTTGTTATTTTAATTAAAGGTAATACAAGTTATCTACTCATTATTCTGCCCTGTAGACACCACTTATCTGATTCATAACTTCAAAGTTCAAACTCACTAGCACTAGAATCTGTGACTGTACGTGAGTTGTGACGGTCGTGACAGTAACACCTATTGTGGAACTGTGACTGTAGTGTGTCTAGTCGTTGATTGATATATTACGCTTAGCCAGCGTTCTCAACTCCAGCCAGCAGTTCCGAAAAATCACAGTGGAATCTCGCTATCCGGAACGACTCACTCCCGTGACAGACGCGGAACAGCTCCGAAATCACAGGTCGTGAAATCACAACACATCCGTGATTGACTGTAAACAATCTTGTCTGGCTAGAACTAGAAGAGTCGAAGTCGAATAGTGTATAACAAAAGCTGTTAAGAATGATTGAAACAGATCAAGGATTTGAAAAGGCAGGATCAGATAACTTACCAATGGTGGACAGTGAGATGATGAACGATTTTTTCTCAAATAATGCGAATTTCGTGAGTTCTGAAGTACGCAATTTAAAAACGTAAAAGGTTAACAAAGGTTACAATAATATAGGTAATGAGAGATTATTCTTGTATCATTGTTTTAGATCAGCCAAGGAGACTTACGGTGATAAAGCTATATCATATGTTCAGTTGACAAGATTTGGTGATTTGTGAACAGTGAAAGCAAAAATCACTCCCGAGCACAAAATTCATAAGGAAGCCTACAATGTTACTGCAGTAATAAATGAAAAAGAGGAACAAGTAATTTCAAGCGACTGTTTAGATTGCCCAGCCTCTCAAGGTAAACGCAAACTCACATCTTCCTACTATGTACTTCTGCAGATCATAAAATATATGTTACAAATGTATGTCTTAATTAATTAACAAGTGTATTTTGGCTTTAAGGAGGCTGTAAACATGGTGTTGCTTTCTTATTATGGCTTCACCGTCGTAGTGAAGAACCTTCAGTAACTTCCACAGTGTGCTATTGGAAAAGTTCAAGTTTATCCAAAGTGGGTCGAATGGATTTGAACATCAGTTCTGTCCTCTCTAAGAAAATAAAATTGGACCCACCAAACCGATCATTTCGGGACAGAGTTGTTGAACAATTTTCCTCCACTAATGGTAGCTTTTTCAGGTTATTTCAGCATGTAAAATATGAAAACATTTCTTTACATCAGTTGGCCATAAAATATGCACAGACTGATATTCTGCCGTTCGAAGGCAAAATGATGAAATTATGAAAATGATAGTTTCGAGAAAAACACGTTTGTATGTTTGATTACTCGCCGAATATTTGTTGTGATCACAATCGAACTCTGGAATGAAACAAGATATACATATTATAGTGGTTCATAGAGTGAAACACCAGTGAGGCATGAACAGATTGTTTTTTTTTCAAATTAATTGGGTTAACGTATTTTGCCTTAGTTTTTTTCATTCACTTATCTGATCATTACAATACCAAAACAATCTAATGTGCAATACACTTTTTTACCAGAGGATATCACGATTTTTGAGATGGCATTATTTGGATTGAAAAAACTTTACATTATTCATTAATCTCCAGACTTTGACAGCCACCACAAGTAATATTTCGACATCATAGCATTCTGAGATACATCCAAACATTTCCAGATACCTAATAATCTCAAAATTCTGATATATCTTGGAATGCGGTTATAGATCTTAGAACTCTGAAACAGACATTATGTCATTGGGGCCCGAATGCACTTTCTCATAGAATTCATATCAAAATATCAACTCAAAATAATTTTCATTACTTTTATTGAAAACCATTCATTTATGGCATTCATGAAAACATATATAAGATCCATAAGATCAAATTCCTTCTTCTAGAACAGTGGTTCCCAAACTGGGGGGCGCGCCCCCCTGGGGGGGCGTGGAGAAAGTCCAGGGGGGCGTGACACCCAAATGGAATAAATAAAAAAAATTACAAAAATAATTTCCTCAGATTTTTGAAATAAAGTCTTTCTAAGTTTTCAAAATTGTTTTTGTAATGTTTCAATTTCCACGTTTTTTTTTTACCAATTTCCACGCTTCCACATAAAGAATATTCACTTGACATAATGGTCAAGTGTTTGTAAAAAATTAAAGCCATTGTTTAAAATAAAACAGATCAAAAATCCTTTGTTTAAAAAAAAATTAATTTGCAAATTAGAGAACAGTGTTGCCGAACTCAAACCGCCCATTTCAAAGAACGTAAATTCCCCCATTACAAAAGGCGTAAATTTCCCCGTTGCAAAGTTGTAAACTTTATCAAAGAAGGCTACAGTTTTTAAAACTACAAAACACACAAGAGTTCAATATTCTCAAAACTGTCCCCCTCCATAGCAGTTACTGTCAGACGCAACGGGTGTGTGTACCGATACCTCCGTTTGGCCTTGGCGCCCACCCCCACCGCATCTTCAATCCAATGTCAATAGCCTTGCAGTTTGTTCAGTGCTTGCGTTGTAACTAGTCCGTTCGCCAGTCCGTTGTGCCAACAGTGCTTTCCGTGAATTATCAGTCAGCGTGTTTGCTGTATTGTGGGTGTTCTGTAATTGCTGCGACGTTTGAATTGGAGTAATTGTTTTTGTGTTGTGTGAGTTCTGTGTGAAGCTGAATCAGAGAAGATGAACACGGCAAAGAAACGCAAGTATATTGACGATTATATTCAATATGGGTTTGTTTCCTTGCTTAAAGATAATGTTGATCACCCTCAGTGCGTTATTTGCTATGAGGTATTAAGCAATGACGCGATGAGGCCTAATCGTCTTCTGAGACATTTGTCAACCAAACATGCCTCTTTAAAGGACAAACCTGAAGAGTTTTTCGCTGCAAAATCTAAGAATTTAAAGCGCATGAAGTTAGATAGCACTGGATCTGCTGCTCAGTCATCTCTAAAAGTGCTTGAAGCTTCCTATGAATTATCTCTTATTGCTAAGGAAAAGAAAAGTCACACTATTGGTGAAACGCTTGTTAAACCGTGCCTTTTAAAAGCAGCCGATGTTGTCCTTGGAACTGATAGTAGGCAAAAGCTATCACAAATACCACTTTCAGACAACACCGTAAAACGCCGCATTGATGATATGGCCGAGGACATTAAAAACCAGGTGGTTGATGCAATAAAAAAATCCCCGTTTTTTGCTATCCAGCTTGACGAGAGTACAGACATAGCACAATGCTCTCATTTGATTGTATATGTTCGTTACATTGAAAATGAAAGAATGAAGGATGAACTGATGTTTTCTACTGAGCTGTTGACCACTACTAAAGCTGTAGATGTGATGGAAGCAGTATCAGACTTTTTTAAGAAACACGAACTTTCTTGGCAAAAACTTATTGGTGTATGCACAGATGGTGCTCCTTCAATGCTGGGTTCTCGTTCAGGCTTTGTGCAGTTGGTCAAAGAGAAGAATGCTGATGTGGTTGGGATTCATTGTTTTATTCACCGCCAAGCCTTGGCAGCAAAAACTCTTCCTAACGAACTCAATGCTGTTTTAAAGCTTTGTATTAAAGTAGTCAACTACGTTAAGAACAGTGCATTAAATACTAGACTGTTTAAAATTCTGTGTGAAGATTTAGCAAGTGATCACAAAACGCTGCTGTTTCATACAGAAGTACGATGGCTATCAAAAGGCAATATGTTGGGAAGACTATTTGAACTCCGTGATGAAGTGATAACGTTTTTGGCACAGCAGAAACAAAACGAGCTTAGTGCAGAGTTCAAAAAGCCCTGTAACCAAGTGATTTTGGCCTATTTATCAGACTTTTTTGACACGTTAAATAACCTAAACTTGAGACTGCAAGGTGCAGACTCCAATATAGTAACACATCGGGATGCCATCAAGGTGTACGTTGAGAAACTACAACTTAGGATACGTAAAGTGTCAATGAACCCCAGCAACTATTCAAGTTTCAGCAAAGTAGTGTCAGTCTCAGAAGAAGTATGTTTTGAGGACGTTTTTGAAGGACCGCTTTTGAAAAACTTGATAATTGACCATTTGAAGAACCTCAAGGAGGAGTTCAGCAGGTACTTTCCCAACTTGTCAGAGGAGTTTTACAAACTATCAACCGACCCGTTCAACATGGACATACCGTTGCTGCCAGAAGAGTTACAAGAGGAGGGAATAGAAATAAAAAATTACTCTGCTGCAAGATACGATTTTGACAAAATGGACAAGCCCTCATTTTGGTTAAAGTACTCAAAAGTTTACCCCAGTGTTTCAGAGAAAGCTGTTCGGATGTACTTGCCTTTTTCAACAACATACATGTGCGAAAAAGCGTTTTCAACTCTTGTGGCGATCAAAACCAAGTACCGCAACAAACTTGATGTCGAAAGTGACCTACGCTGTGCTTTGTCTGAAATTCAACCCAGGATCTGTCAACTTATCCAGAACATGCAAGCGCACCCATCTCACTAAATTACATTTTATGTTTTGTTTTTGTAAGTAGGTAGGCCTATTGTTTCACCTTCCTTAAATTGAAAATGTATCTGTGTTACAATGTTAAATTTTGTATCAGTAATTATATTCGTTTTTCATGTAATTCTTGTTTTAATTTTCACCATGCGTACAATTATTGAATCTTTCCATTCTGCGTTACCGCATTCAACAGTGATCGAAAAATCTACCTACTCACCGTATCAAGTAGGCACATACTTGTACAAGTAGGAGTTGGTATGTACGGCACCGTGGGTATTACAAAATGGAAAGCTGATATGTGTAGGGGGGCGTGGGGGGTCTCCAAATAACCAGAGGGGGGCGTGGTACAAAAAAGTTTGGGAACCCCTGTTCTAGAAGATCAATTGAGTTATCATTCTGGGGTAGATTCACCCAGAATGGTCTCCGATTATCCTGCATTTTAGGAACTGAATCTTTCATGATTGTATCTTTTTTTGCTTTCGATATGCCACGATTCATCTGCAATCTATCTGGAAAATATAGTGTTTCTTTCTTCTTCAATACTGTAGGAACAGTTATGTATGACTCTTGATCAGAATCTGATTTGTAAAGAAAACTGGTGGAACCTTTATCAAATTTTACCGACACAATATCTTTGAAGTATGACATAGAATTCTCCAAAATATCCCCACTCTTTTTCTTTCTAGAGGTCTTGAACTTATTTTCTAGTTTCATAAAATCGGTTAGTTCCATTTTCACTACAATTGACCTCTTAGAAGCGTTCTTACAACATTTCTCAAAATCACCAAAGTCTTCCACATTTCCCATCTTCCGTACAGCTTGTTCGATTTTACCATGCAAACCATCAGCAGACATATAAGTATGACCAGTGACTAAATAATTGATAGTTACAGATTCAATGCAAAAGAATGGCGAATTCATGTAGGTGAAAATGGCAGAAAAAATACATTATTTTTATTTTGTCCTCCGCAATTATCTAGCCATATTATCATATTTTTAGCGTCTCTTGTGAGATCCAAGAATTTTAAAAAAGCACAAGATATATCTTCTGCTCGTCTTCCAGCTATGGCTTCATGCCATATTATGCAAAAATGATCTCCATTTTTTCCTGTGGATGCGAAAGTCTCATTCAATACTATCAATCTCGATGTGAAGAAGGTTTCTTTGATTTTAGGCATTCTTGGTAGTAGAAATACCTTCTGTAGATCTGCTGAAAAAACTTTGGTTCGACCATTGGATGATTCGCCATCTTCTCTATATTTCTTTTTATTGTCTTCATCACCTGAGATGAAAGAGAAAATCAGATCGTTATCCGATTTGGTTTTCAAATTACCTGTTGTAAATGTTCTTCTTTCAAATTCAAATTTTCTTCACTTGGGTTCATATCCATTTCTATGCAGTATCCGCATTTATCAGCCTGAACATCATAAAATGCTATGTTCATCCCATCTAAAGTTCTTCTGTATACTTCATAGGATATTTTCATATCAGTGAATTTTTCAAGAAAATCTTTGTGCATCTCTTTAATTGTCAGATCGGAGGGCAGATATTTTCTATTCGGCGCGTGATTTCTACGATAGTGTAATGGTTTGGGGCTGAATGAGTTTATATGTCGCTTTATAGGCGACAAATTCAGTTTATTACTGGGTTCGTGTTTGCCTCTCTGGTCTCCCAAAGGTATGAGACGTTTATTACCATGTTCATCTTTACAAGAAGATTTCAACACAACATCGATCACAGTAGAACTCGAATAACCTAGCGTCGATAAGAAATATTTTTGACAAACAGCTATACGACTTTCATCTTTACAGAAACTGTACAATCTTGTGTAGGTTCTTCTACTACCCTCGACTTTTCTTTTCGAAGATACTTCCGTCACAAGTCCCGACAACCATATCCTCGGTTCCATTTTGTCCATTTCCCAAAATCCATCATAAATTTTCCTTCTTTCTTCGTCATTGAATTGAGCTGAGCATGTTTTGTTTTTGCATTTGCAATCTCTTGGTCTGATGGGATGTTTGAACTTATTATTTTGCATTCTCTCGTTCTTGGTCCTTAGCCGATTCTTTTTGATATTTCTGATGTTTCCTTCAAGATCTGAGTTCTCTATTTCGTGGAGATCCATATTGATTATTAGATTATTATAATCAATATTCTCTTCATTTCCTGACTCTATGTCTCTCATGTGCATTTCCTTATCATTGCTTGACACTTCTTCCGTATTTACTGCTTGCATTTCACTTCTCATTCTTTTTTTCATTCTCATTCCGTCATTTTCAGAATCTGATTCCTCTTCTGGAATATAATCCTTATCCCTATCAGAATCATCTACTTCGTTTTCCTGTGGGCTTTCCATTATGGAGGAATCTTTGTTTTCCTAAAGAAAATAGTTTTAATAGTAGTCATATTTCGAAGATGCATTCAACTACTTGCCGGATTTCTTTGAAGAGGGCAGGCCGTTTGTATATGCTGATGACACGGCAGTGATAGTCTCAGGAAACTTACATGAGTTGAAATAGCAATCAGTCAGTTTGCACTATGGTGCGAAATTAACCACCTTGTAGTTAACCTGAAGAAAACCAGTTATATGGAATTCACAGGAAAATATAAATCACCTACCATTGATCCAACTATACCATTTGGTAATACAAATATACAGACTGTAAACTCTTTCAATTTTCTGGGCACTCTAGTTGATTCAAAATTATCTTGGAACGATCAAATAAACCACCTATGTAAAAAGCTCCAAAAAACTTACTTTGCCATATTCTCTCTAAAAAAATATCTCAATGTTCAAGGTCTGATTAACGTCTACTATGCTCTAGCATTCTCAACAATAAGTTATAATATAATCTCTTGGGGCCAAGCCACAGAAATAACCAGAGTCTTCACTTTACAAAAGCGCATTATCCGTCTTATTTTCAACTTAAAGTATCAAGATTCCTGTAGGAATCATTTCAAAAACCATCGAATATTGACAGTGGTCAGCATTTACATATTGAAGGTATTGTGTCACATCCATAAAAGCAAACACCATCTAAAGAAGTGTTCGGAAATTCACAAATACACCACTAGAAATCACAATAATATTTACATGGAAAAGTTTCATCATATGGAGTACAAAAAATCTCCGAAACATAGTGGGAGTCATCTCTACAACTTACTGCCTGAATCAATAAAAAATCAATCTCTGAAGAGATTCAAGGCTGATCTTAAAAAAATTCTAACCTCAAATAGTTTTTATGACGTTTCCGAATTTCAAATATATCTAACATCCATTAAATGATTACCATCTAACTGTTCATTCTCTAACTTGACTGCATTACATAATTAACTACATTATATTCAGCATCTGTCACTAACCAGTCAAAATGCCTATATTTTAATGTTCTTAAATTATAACTTATGTACTGTTAAAAATGTAACTGACGAACCGACATGTATACATGGCAAAAGGGTAGTAAATGTTCTATTCTATTCTATTCTATTTATTCATCTTGTTGATTTAGAAATGAATACAAATAAAGAAATATTGCATACCTTTCCACCATCCTGGTTGTTGGAGAGCTCTTCTAGTGAACTTGTATACATTGGACTAATTCTTTGTCATTGTCAATTCTCTGGTTCTCGTCATTTTCTTCATTTCTCGAGTTCGACAAAGATGCTTCATTCAGAGGTTTCCCTTCTCCATCGAAATCAACATCCAGATCAGAATCATTCAATCGGCTCTCTATCATGTTAATACTAGTTCCTTCCTAGAACATACATTTTCTTGTCAACCATGAAAAAATATATGGCATTGAAAACAACATCATCTATACACCAATCCAACTGTCAATTATGAATACAGAATGAAAGAAGCCTCACCCTTTCAGCATCTTGAATGGAATCATCTTTTTGAATATTGGAAATCACTACATTTTTCAATTCAACGTCATTCTGTACTTCATTACTATTCCTTCCCTTTTCCTCTCTCGACTCTGATGTTAATGATATATCTCCTGATATCTTGTCTTTATTGATAATATTGTCCAGTACAGGATCCCCTATTCTGCTATCCACACAGCTCTTTATCATATTGAAATGATTATTACCCTCCTGAATAATATACATTTTCATATAAAATATACTCACATGAGAATGGTTAATATATTGGATAGGATATTGAGAAACAGCCAACTATCAATACAAATAAGTGATTGAAATGTGTTTTTTCAGTTTGATGTTGAACTTAGAAATGTCAACACACAGGATCTGGAGAATTTTAATTGAAAGATTGAATCACAAATCTTTGATTAGAATTCTGTAAAGAAAATTCCTAACGATCGAGTTCTAACCCCTTGATAGGAAATGGAAGTTTCGAAAAGGTAGAGTTTTATGTATCTAATAAGCTAAATATGAAGTCATTTCATTTTGTGTATCATAACATAATTTGAAATGAAGAAAATTTGTCATTATTATGAATATAAAGATTAGAATAATCTCGATATCAGATGACAATTTCTTATTTTTCATATTCTCATTTTCATATTCATATGTAATTACCTAAGATACTGAGTCTATACCCTTGAGTATCATAATAATAATTTGATATCATCATTTTCAATATTAACATTTTCACCTTATTTCCATTGCATTGTTTAGCCAAACCCATTTTGGCTATTCTTTTACATCTTGCTGACATGATCTTGATCTATCAGACAACACGCACACGAATGCACAAAATCAACTGTTCGAGTGAGATTACTGTTCGGTCGATTCGAAATTCACGACATATGACATTAAGGAGGGGGAAACCATGGCAAATGAATGTATTGAGGCATAATTCATTGTTTTACCATGATCATTATCGAACTCTTCCAAAGGTAAAATAATGTAATGAACATTAACTTTTTTTGCCATAGTATACAAGTATTGGTACAATACAATATGAGACAATACAGGCTTTTACCATTGGAAAAGTTTTCTTTTTTTGTCGAATACATTGCTTTGCCTTTGTTTTCACGAAGTAAAATGGTGGAATGACGTATAGTTAGAGCTTACAATCCTGAATCACACTATGCAAATATCCAAAAAAGCCATTTTTGCGAATACATTGTTTTGCCTTCGCACGGCAGTATCGAGAAATGTGTGGAAAATTTCCATGAGTTTATGTGTCACAATATGACTGAGGCAGACTGTAGACAAGCTGAAATGAAAACAAAGGAACAGTCCCTTTGTAGAGATTGGTATGAGCTTCGGTATGGCAGAATAACTGCATCCATACTCTATGAAAGTGCCAGATGTAAAACTGAAGCAAAAAAGAAAAAAATTTAGGAGCGAGTCCAACAGTGGAAACAGATGCTATCAGCAGAGGGAAGAAGCTAGAGCCTCTGGTTATAAAAGAGGTTGCAAGAATAAAGAAAATAAAAATAGAGAATGCTGGGATATTTTTGAAAAAACAATATCTCATTTTTGGAGCAACCCCAGATGGAATACTTAGCGAATATGTGATAGAAGTTAAGTGTCTTTACAAAGTATTATATTCTCAGTTATCTGAATTGGGATGTCCTAGGATTAATTAAATAACTATTCTGCATGTCTTGAGTTTTATTGATTTGACCTTCTTTTCTGCATCTCCGTTCTTGACCCTCTGTCAAGTCGAGTCAATCACAGTCGCGTCAGTCAGTCATGTCATGTGTCATGTCTATGTATATGATACGCCCCCTTTTTACAACACCAATCATGGATGACATTTGATAAACAATCATACAATATTTTACAACATTCAAGCATATATATGAATCACAATCACTTTTCTTCACAGCTGTCTTGAAAGTCACACACATATTCAGACAGTTTTCTTGGTTTCTGAGTTTATCTTTTCAAACGTTCTTGTTTTGAAGAGGAGTCAGTGCTGCTTTGGAAATTCTCTGTTTCCTGGCGCTCTGTTGTGTTGACCCCTTGATCTTCGGTGTTCTGCTTTGCCAGTGGTTTCAAATGTATTCGGTTTCTTCTCAGGATGCTGCCCTCTTCTGTTTCCACTATGTATGATCTTGGTTGTGCTGATGGTTCTACGACTTTGGCACAGCTCCAGTTTCGTGTCTTGTTTTGTACAAGTATGTTTTGTCCAGGGTGGAGCTGAGAATGTGGTTTCTCTTTTTCTTGATCGAGCATCTTGGATTGCTTCATGTGTAAGTCTTCAATGTTGTGTTCAACATCAAACTTTGGAGTCAGAATGCTTTTTGGGACAGGCTGAGTGGTATTTAGTAGGCGTCCCATGAGCTTCTCACTTGGGGATGATTTCCCATGTTTGGGAGTGTTGTTGTGTTCCAGTATGGCCAGGAATGGATCCCTGCTGGAGTTGTGGGTTTTGATTATCAGGCCCTTTACAGTTTGTACTGTTCTTTCCGCTAATCCATTTGAGCTTGGGAAGTTGGGGCTTGATGTTAGCGTTTTAATGTTCAGGCTTTTTGTGAAACTTAGCCATTCTTGAGAGCAGAAGGAGGGCCCATTGTCTGTCATAATTTTCAATTTTTTGCAAGTCTTCAAAACATTTTTGTTGAGTTGCATCCCACATGAATTCTGTGTCCTTTCTAAGTAGTTGCCTAAGTGGTTCACTACGATTTGAGATATTTGGTATGTACTTGCTGAGATATTTGACAGTTCCTAGAAAGCTTTGTAGTTTAGTGGGTGGTTTCATGCTGGTTACTGCTTCAATTCTTGTTTTTGTGATTGACATACCATCAGGGGTTATATCATGGCCTAAGAATGTAATTTTTCTCACTGCCAGTTGTGTCTTCTTTTTGTTCAGCTTCAGGTTGCATTCTCTTGCCTTCATGAGTACTTGTTCAAGTCTTGTGTCATGTTCCTTTACTGTGGAGCCCATGATTAAAATGTCAGGTATGGATATACTCCTTCTATGTTTTCAAGAATTTCATTGATTACTCTTTGCCATACTTCTGAGCTGCTGTTGAATCCATGAGGAAGCCTTTGAAAACTGTATCTTCCAAATGGTGTAGCTATGGTGCACAGCTTGGTTCTGTTTTTGTCAAGTGGAATTTGTAAAAACGCCGTGGAGGCATCTAGCACTGTGAACACTTCAGCATTATGTATCTCTGAGAATATTTCTTCAGGTACTGGTAATTTTTAATGCTCTCGTTTTATGTATTTGTTGAGGGTACGTGGGTCCATGCATAATCTTATCTTTCCATTTGGTTTCATTGCAATGGCTATTGGATGGACCCAGTCTGTTCATTGACTTTTTTTAGAATCCCATTTTTCACCATGGATTCAATCTCATCTTTGACTAGAGATCTCAATGCTAGAGGTATTTTGCGGGCACAACTAATGCTTGGTTCTGCATTTTCTTTCAATTTGATTTTGTGTGTGTATTTAAGCTTCCCAAGTCCTGTGAATACATCACTGTGTTTTTTGATTATTTCTTCAGCTCTGCTTTGGTCAATGTTTGTGACTTCTGAGATATTTCGTCTAATCAATTCTTGTCGTTCCATTGTTTTCAATGATATCAGAGGCGTGCTCTTGTTTGTTGTCACAAAGTATTCTTCAAACAGTGTTTTGTCATTCAACTTTGTGACTAATATGACAGTACCCTCAACTGGTATTTTGTGATTGGTTTAACTTGATAATACCTTTTTTGTCGGGATGATTTTTGGCTTGTTCTTCAATTTTTTGAATATGTCTAAGGATATTATGTTCACTTGTGATCCACTGTCCATTTTGAACTTAATTCTTATATCATTTACTTCTAAAATTTCATACTGTTTCATAAAGTTGCATACTGTTCTTATTTTTCCAAACTTGCAACTAGTGAATCCAGTCCCAACTCTAGTCAATGAAAAGCTCTAAACATAATGTATTTTGATACAAACTTGATTGAGGTGGTCTAGAAAAACCAGCCCAAAATTTTTTTCTCTGAGTGAAATAATTAAATAGTTTTCTAGATTTTTGAGATTTTCTCTCTTCATCTTACTACTAATATATAGACATAATCATTATATTTTTTACCTCCATTTGTAGAAACGAGGAGAGAAAATATTAAATATCTAGTAAAATGATGAACATCCTAATTGATTAACCTACAGATAGTATTTTATTGTTATCATATTGTATTATATTGTTCACAATGTAGGAGAGGTAAAACCATAACATGGGAGCGAGAGCTTGAAGGTGAAGTTAATTTGATATATTTAATAGATATATCCTGCAATGATCAGCATTCATAATGCTCATCAATGTCACTGATTTCATATATTCCTATATTAGAAGAAAGGCAGGGATGCAGATAGAAATCCTTCTAATTATTGTACTTCTGTCCTATAATAATGCAATTATTGTTCTTTGTTGCGATATTCCTAACTACTACAACTGATCCATCTCTTAATCCAAAACAGTTGTTAGGATGTGTGTTTCGAACAACAAAATTTTCACACCTGTATTTACTATATTGTGGGGGACTGCAATTTTCAATAAGTGGTCCTGCAGAGTGTTCTTTTGAAGGCCCATAAACTATTATTTTAGATCTCAATATATTTTTATTTGCATTTATAGCTTCTCGAAAACGGTTGACAATTTGAGAGATTGGATTGGTTTTCTGGAAAATTTCAGAAATATTTGCATGAAATTCTCACACTGAAAAGCACTGAATGAGTCCAGACTCCCAAACAATTTTACATCATTTGTAAGATGAAGTAAATTGTGAATATTGTGAGAAACAAAGTGCCTATCATAAATGATAATAAATGTTTGTACGAAAAATAACAACAATGAGTGAGCATACTCAATTTGATAGACAGTAGACTTGGAATTTGCTAAAATGGAAACAGCTGTAGAGAAAAAACATTTTGATAATTATCATTTGGCACATGACCTTTCAAAACAACAGGACCAGTATAGAAAAGGAACTGACGGAATTCTGTGGCCTTCCATCTTTTACATTCATTCAAATTTCTAGGCTTTCTACAAAATTCCATAGGAATATTTCCAGACTGACTAATCAATGAATCTGATAACTTGTATTTGACGAGAAGACATCTTATGTGCACCATAAACCTACTATAATTTTTCTCATCACCCCCAAACAAATGAGATGCATATATTCCAGTGGAAAACCTGAAACCATACCCAATCCAGGAATGTTTCCTAAAATACTGTTTCCTTTGTGATGTTCTTCATTTTTTCTGGTTAAAAAATCATTATCTGTTCGGTCTATAGAATTAAGATCAGGAAAGCACATTCTACTGTTGATGAATTCTCCTTCTTGTTCACATTTTGTGCACGAAAATGAACCAGTATGATACTTGATACTCTTGACGAATGCTTCCGCTGGAGCATCACATATGAATCCTATGAGTTCAACAGTGTAAACCACCTCACCTACTGAAAATCCTAGTGTGATAAGTTTGGTGATTTCGACAACAAAATCTTCCAAAAATAAATTGGGATCTTCTGGTTTTTTGTTACCATGGTATAAACCTGCCAAACCCACCACATTGGGATACTTATACAAAGATAAAAGAATGGGATACAACTCACTACTAGAACTCTTGCTGAGGGGTAGCCCATCAATGTTTACTAAAAGTTCACATACTGTTTCTTGTAGTTCATTCATCTGAACCAAATACCTCAGGCATTTTTCTGCACCAAAGTGATGGTATTTACCAGGGGCAATAACTTTTTTGGAAATTATTTGTATTGGGGTTGAAAGCAGCGTGCGAGGATCAAATGGTAAAGTAGAGAAATGAGGCTTCAAAATTTTCAAAAGTCCATGAAAGGCAGAATGGGTGATATAATCAGAAGATCAAACGAACTTTCCAGTGACGTTCGATCTTGATTATGTGAAGGCCTCGTCGAAGTAAATAAGAAGTGTATTACCCCCATTTGCCACCGAATCAATCACACATTTCAAAGCTAAACTTGACAACCTCGCACCCACTGCTGTACTGGCCGCTTATACACCCTTCGCTCCTCAGTCTATTTCAGAGCTAATTTTTGTTGCAACCAACTGGGTCAATGAGAATAGGGATGGGTTGGGACTTATTTACTTCGACGAGGCCTTCACATAATCAAGATCGAACGTCACTGGTAAGTTCGTTTGATCTTCTGATTATATTTGGCCTCGTCTCGTAAATAAGAAGTGTAGATGTTGAAAGTAAAGTTGCAACAAATGTAACACAAATCCAATTTAATCGGTTACACATTATGAACTGAAAATGACATTGGCAAAATTGCCCTCTGACCTCAACGGTCTATCATAAAAAATAGCAAATGTCTTGGATTCTTTGGACCAACCTGCCGCTAATCTTATGGTATCAAAACTCACGCCTCTCCTGGCTGCCGCCGAAGTAGAAGCATGCCGAGTACTATGCGGCTTTAAAACATCAGTATCCAAGCCACTTTCTCTTAGGATATGCTTAACCCATTTGCCAATAGTTTGAGAAGAGGCAACATGGTATGGTTTCTTGATTGTCATCAACAAATATTTACAAGATTCTCCCCTCAGATTTTTTGTCCTATCTAGATACGATAATAGCGTTCTAGCCGCACATATATCAGGGTCAGAGTTGAAGAACGGCAATTTCAAAATGGGTTGACATTTATTAGGACCCGAGGTTTTGAGTCTTTGGGAAATTCTTATTTCTATAATATATTTGTTGACGATAATGTTAGAAATTTCTATCAAAGATAATGTCTGTATACGTTGTCCTGTAGCCAGCGCCAACAGCACAACTAGTTTCCTAGTGAGATCTTCTAGTAATATGCTACTATTATCAAGTCTACGTACATAATTGAGAACAATTGCAGGATCCCAGGTATTTTCATACCTAGGAAGCGCTGGTCTTTTCCCATAAACACCTTTGAAGAATCTCTTTACGAGAAAATCTTGAGATAAGTCGGGCCCTGATATCTGAGCAATTGCAGATCTATACGAGTTGAGAGAGCTATACGATACTCCTTCATGGAACTGTTGAGTCAAAAACTCCAAGACATTTTGCACTGAAACTAAAAATGGATCAATCCCTTTGTTAGAACAGAACTCCCACCACAATTTCAAACCACAATCATATTGTGCCAAAGATGAATTCGTTATAGAAGCTATGCAGATCTCCAGAGAGTCTTGTGGTACCTTCTTCAAACGCAGTGCCTCCCGGATAACCTCCCTGCTACATGGGAAAGCTTGTCCCATAATGGGCGAGGAGTTCTGCCAAAAGAAAGTAAAGTTACATCGGGATCAAAAATAATAGGCTCGCCTTCTAATGAAGACATAGAAACTGGATACCATGGTTGAGATTACCATAAAGGTACCACGACTATGCCCTCCGCTTTGTCAGTTATAATTTTTTGCAGGACTCTAAGAATCATGGTAAAAGGAGGATACGCGTAGAAATACCAATCCAATCCAATGTGAAGGCATCCACCGCCGGATCCCTCAACCAAGATACAAATTGACTACATTTAGTATTTATGCGACTAGCGAAAAGATCCACTTCTAGAATGCCCAATTCTGAACCTAACTTAGCAAAGGCCGAACTCGAGAGGCTCCATTCAGTTTCAATATGTAATTGTCGAGATGCTTTATCCGCCTCAGTATGATCTTTGGATCGTATATAAGATGCGAAAATAAATATATTTCTCGTCTCGCACCACTGCCAAATTTTCCGAGCGAGATCATTTTGTTTTGGGAATTGGATACTTCCCATACGATTAATATAGGCCAATGCCGTTGTATTGTCCACCCGACATAGGATATTGCAATCTGTAAGATCATTTGCAAAACATCCCATACCAAAAAAAAACTGCAAGCAATTCAAGATAATTTATGTGATTACTATTTCCTAACTCAGACCAAAGGCCACGAGAACATGATTCTCCACAAAAAACGCCCCATCCCGTTGTAGAGGCATCCGAGAAAATTTCCAACTTGTAGGAGTCTAAACGCATATCGTTAATAGCCTTTATTATATCAACGGTCCACCATTTCAAATCGCTAGACAAGTTTTTCGAGATTCGCATAGTTGCATCAAAATTTCCGTTCGACTCTTTGAGAGCTAGAAATTTTTCCCGCTCGAACATTCTTGTATAAAGGAAACCATATTCAACTGCAGGGCAGTAAGAAACTAAGGTTCCAATGAATTTAGAAAATTCTCTGATACTGCATTTATCTTTCGTTGAATGTCTATGCAAAAGTTTCTTAATTTTTGAGCGTTTCTCATCAGGAAGTTCGATAGTCATATCCATTGAATTATAAACGAAACCAAGGTATCTGCAAACCCTGCCTGGAGTCAGATTACTCTTCTTGTAATTGATTATGAGACCTAAATATTCTAGTATCCTTATAGTTTCTGAAACGTTTTCCATACAATCAGTATATGACTTCCCTAATAATAATATGTCATCTAAATATATAACAGAAATGTAACCTCTTTCTCTGAGGTAAGACATTACCGGCTTCAACAACTTCGTAAAAACCAGTGGCGCACAATTTAAACCAAAAGGTAAACAATTGTACTCGTATAACAGGTTATCGAATCTGAAACGCAAATATTTCTTGTGAGACTCTTTTATCAGTACCAGATGATACGCATTTTCTAAATCTAACTTAGCCATGTAACAGTTTGGTCTAACCAACCTTGCCACAGTTCTATTATCCTCAATCTTGAAATGATCGGTTCCGACATATTCATTGAGGCGTTTCAGATTCAAGAACAACCGATAAGAGCCCCCTGATTTAGGAACTAGGAATATGTGAGATAGAAACTGACCCTCACACGGATCAACTTTCCTAATGGCACCCGACTTCAGCAAATTACTCAATAATTACTGAATAAACCCAAATTCCTTAATTGACCATACTCGTTCGATGGGTACAACCGTTTGCCTAGGTATTTTGATAAACGGTATAGCACAACCAGATAACCAAGACAATACACGTTTGTCTTTTGTGAACATGCGCCACCTACTAGCAAAATGCTCAAGTCTACCGGCTGGTTTACCAACCTCTATTGGTACCGTTGGCGCCTGTCCGATCTGGGTTTCTCTAGTTTCTTCGACCGTTGAATCGGCCCCCGCCGATATTGGTTGTAGTGGGAAACCTGAGGAGTCTGACGAAAGTTTTGTCCACCCTGGCGTGCCCCCTGTTGTTGCTGGGGTGGAATCTTGAAGTTTAACTGCTTGAAAGGACCTACTGGTTTGTTGAACATCTTTTTGGTAGCTTTCAGCTCTCGACTAGAACGTTCAAGACTTTCAGTAGCTTTAATACGTTCCTCCAGTCCCCCTCTGAAAAGCCATTCATCCACAGGGGTATTTGTCAGGGTATCTTTGAGTTCCTCGTTTAAGTTTAATGATATAAGTTCACGCCGAGAACTGACTACTATCCCGATAGCTGCCACCCCGGCACCAATCTGCTCTTGCAGTTGAGCTAATCGAATATCTCTTCGTACCACTGAATCAGAGATAGCAGCTTTCACCTCCGGATTGAGTTGGGGAGGGCCTAGAAAGGCACAGTTACTGGGAGGGGGATATTTACTGATCAATTCCTTCCGGGTATCCGCTTTGAGACCATTTCTCAAGACCTGACACCAGCGACCAGCCACATCGTTCTGCAATGGTGCAGCAGATGGCAGTGACTATGTCGTTTCCCAAATATTCCTCGTTCAATTCTGGGGGCGAAGGGTCACTTCCAGGGACCTCCACAGGCTCCACCGCTGCCTCGACAGCTGCCGGAACTATATTCACCTGAGTCTCTAACTCGATCTCATCTGAAATACATTGATAATATCATTCGTAATATCCCTGCAGTTCTTGCAAAGACAAGGCAACCGTTCACTAGGTATAACTTGACTTCACATCCGTGAAATTCAATTCCCAATAACCAACGCAACAATATAATCGTCATCACAAACAATTGGACTGTTATCACAAACAGTAGGTGTGATATCGTTATCACAAACGATACAAGGCTACCATCACAAGCAGCATAAGAACATTGCCGTCACAGGCAACGATATACCGCCAACACAAGCAGTAACACATATTAGTTTAATCCCACCGGTTTGATCCTGAAGCCCTTACCTTGGTCGCCAGCCGGCTCTATTATAGACAACGAATCTCCTTCCGCCCTTTCAGAGTTCGAGTCCGTTCCTGTCTCATCAACGTTTTCTCTGCCGTCGCCTCGAGACGAATGCGTTCCAGACCTTGAGCTATCATTGCGTTCCACTTCATTCAAACGACGTTCTAACCTTTTCACCATCTTAATAAGACTCTCCTGATCCTCAGAAGAAGAGCGACTTCGATGTCGTTCCCTTGAATGCTTCGGCATCTCGATTCAGTCAAACTCACAGCAACGATGTATTAATCGAAAACGGTATGTATATGCTGACACAGCAACTTTTTCATTTCATCACCGAATTGGAAAATGAATGTACCAAAATGTAGCACTGATTCGTTGCTAATTTGTTTCTCTATTCGAATATCTAAAGTTCTAACCGTTACAAAAAAAAATGATGTTTTGCCAGCTTCTCGATCAGCTGACACAGTAACTTTTTCATTTCATCACCGAATTGGAAAACAAATATACCAAAATGTACCACTAATTTGTTGCTAATTTGTTCCCCTATTCGAATATCTGAATTTTTAACCGTTAAAAAAAATGATGTTTTGCCAGCTTCTCGATCAGCTGACACAGCAACTTTTCCATTTCATCACCGAATTGGAAAACAAATATACCAAGATGTAGCACTAATTTGTTGCTAATTTGTTCCCCTATTCGAAAATCTGAATTTCTCTCCGTTACATCTATCATTGTTAGCCAGCGAGTATACGTATCACTCTGCACCTCATTCGCATGCATTTGATACATAAAGATCGCTATTGAGCATGGGCGAAGAGAACAAATCCATTAGTCTGCAAACTCTATATGATCAACTAGTTAAACTTGATCAAAAAGCTGATAAAACTCAAAATATACTGGAGTCATTTCATTTTCGGACTGCCAAGTATTAAATCAATTGATGTTAATTTGACCGAGTTCCAAAACTCACTTGGTATCCAATTAAATGAATATGATATCAGTAATGTCTACTACATTGGCTAAAATGAAAGCAATCGCCCTTTGAAATTGGAATTCGTGAGATCACTGAAGAAACGAGAAATCCTCAAGAATAGCTTCAAACTGAAAGGTACAAAAATATATGTAACTCACGATTTCACTAAACAAGAACAAATGATCAATAAGTATTTACGTGGTTATCTCAATCAGGCAAAACAAAAAAACCTGAAAAGTACAATCCGTGGTAATCGTGAACTTATAGTTAATAGAGTTGCAATTCACTATGAAGAACTAGAGAAAAATCCCAACTTTGACTTTGCTAAATACATTGCAAACCACAATCAAGACCAGGGACTTGATCTAGAAGGAGAAGGGGAAGAAGCTGCAATTAGTAGTGATACAAACATCGTACCTAAGAGAAAAGAAAAGGTGTCTGTTTCACAAAAACAGAAGAAGAGGCGTGTTCAATAAATTTTGTATACTTAGTTAATGATCTGATTTATTTGTTCGCTCTATTCTCTCTGATTTTTTAAAATTATTTAATATATATTTGATATATTATTTAAAATCTTCAATAATTGAGACTATATAATTATTGCAACAACCATCTCTACATATCATTAACAATTTACTTGAATTACAATGGAGTAATTCATAATTGGATCTGTCAACATGAGGTCCCTTGGAGCTCATATTACTGAATTCAGAGACTTTATCGAACCATATTTTCTGTATAACTGAGACATGGTTGAATAATAATATTAGGAGTGAAGCAGTTTCACTGAAGGGATATAAATTTCACAGACGTGATTGGCAAGACGGCAGAGTAGGAGGGGTAGGAATTTATGCTAGAGATTATTTAAATATGACTCTTATAAATGATGTTATTCAAGTTGATAATATTGAGCAACTTTGGATATCTTTTGTGGTTAACAAAGAAAAATAGGCTCTTGGGGTAATCTACCGTCCTCCAAGACAGCCGTTTAGAGAATTTATTGATGAATTTGAAAATACCATTAGAGAAGTATCTGTACGATATGATAATATCATATGTTTAGGTGATTTCAATATCGACTTGTTGAAATATAGCTCAATGTCTTCTCTGTTACTGAATACAACAGACTCCTTTGGAATCACAAAGTATGTTAACAATCCGATTAGAATAAGTCAGAATTCAAGTACCCTACTAGACCTAGCATTTTGCTCCGAAAATTTAACTGTTAACAGTTGTGTAGTTTCTGAAAACTCTTATCTCAATACAGACCACTGCGTAGTAGAATTATCATAATCAATATCAGTTCCAAGGGAAAATGTTAAGTCATTGACTATCAGAAATTTCAGGAAAATTGATCACAATCAATTCTATTTTGATTTCAACCAATTACCCTTGCATCAAATTTTAGAATTGGGTAATGCTGATCAGAAAGTGGATAAGCTGAATGAATCAATGTTGAAACTCTTTGATAAACATGCACCTGAACATGAATTAATACTTAACAAGAAAAGAAAACCACCCTGGTTAACCTATAACGTAATTTTATTAATTAAACTCAGAAATGAAGCACATCAACGATTCGAAAGAACGAAACTGCAACATCATTGGGAGTACTACAAGGAACTTAGAAATTTCACCAATAAGGCAATCACCAATGAAAAAAAAAAGGATATTTGAGTTTTACATTCCGTCAAAATAAATCAACAAAACAAATGTATAAAGAGCTCAATAAACTGAACGTATATGTGAAAAATAAAAATCATGAGCTTCCAGGTAATTTGACAGATGTGAACAAGATTAATGATTTTTTCATTCAGTCCTCGCTTGCACCAACCGAAGCTGATGAAGGGGTAATGCAGTACCTCATTAGTGATCACAAAGAAGGTATAGGTAATTTTCAGTATCGGCATGTGTCCGAAGAAATAGTATATAGTGAGTTATTGTCCATCAAATCATATTCTGTAGGAAACGATAAACTTGGACTGAAAATGTTGCTATATTGCTGTCCCACAATAATAAAGTATTTAACACATATTATCAATCATTGTATTGGACACAATGAGTTTCCAATTCAATGGAAAAATGCATACATCTTACCACTCCCAAAAGTGAAAAATCCTA
The DNA here is from genome assembly GCA_963576655.1 of Gastrophysa polygoni. Taxonomy (NCBI): domain Eukaryota; kingdom Metazoa; phylum Arthropoda; class Insecta; order Coleoptera; family Chrysomelidae; genus Gastrophysa; species Gastrophysa polygoni. The sequence goes on along the minus strand of OY755085.1, from coordinate 21,944,034 downwards.
ATGAATTCAAGCAGCTGAGACCCATAAGTATACTTCCAACCTTATCAAAGGTATTTGAAAGGATTATGTATACGCAAATTAAATTATATTTAGATACTCATTCGGTAATTCCTCAACCAATCATGCTTTCGTAAGGACCATAGCTGTACTACGGCGTTACTAACAGTGGTTGATGACATCCTGCTGGCTGCGGACAAAAAATGAACTAACAACTTTGGTACTAATTGATTTCTCGAAGGCTTTCGATTGGGTTGATTGAACTATCATGGCATCCACATATCGATGCACTTTGTACCAAATTGAAAAAATGTTGTTTCTCTATTAGGTTCATGTCTAATCACTGTAGTAGCAATGTATTGAAAACTTTGTATCACGCTAATTTTCATTCCCACATTCGTTATGGGATTCTGAACTGGGACACTGCTGCAAAGGGTATTCCTAATACAGAAATATGTGATAAGAATAATTGCTCAACTAGGATACAGGGAGTCTTGTAGAAATGCATTCAAAGAACTGAAAATTCTAACAGTGGCCAGCACATATATATTAGAATCTTGTGCATATGTATTTAGACATAAATCCGACTATCAACCAAATCAACACGACCACAATACTCGCTCTAAGGGTCTCTTGTTGTCAAATGCTCATAGAACAGCACGGTATGAAAAAAGTGTAGATTTTAATGGCTGTAAATTCTACAATATTCTTCCAGAAGATATCAAGGATTCTCCCAGCTCTCAGGTGTTCAAATATAGGCTAAAGAAACTGCCGCTTCAAATGAACTGTTACACTTTTCAGGAATTTATCGAACAACTGTAAATTATAGACTAAGAAAAGCTCATTCATATTCATAATACAGTTGACTTACCCTCTATATTGCTATGATGAGGAATTATTCAATTAATTTTATATCTACTTATTTACTTGTTAGTTTTGTCCGACTTTACATTTTTGTATTTATGCTATGCTTATGACGACACTTCTCCAATTATTGTACATTGTAACAGTATTGCAACAACTGTACTTTTTAATTTGAGAAATAAAGATATTATTATTATTATTATTATTATCATGGGCTGCTGCTAGCAACGTTACACTATATTGGATTTGATACAGGATCAATAAAAATGATGAGGAGTTATTTGACTGATCGATGTCAGATTGTGAAATATGGGAGCCAGGAATCGCTACCACTAAGTTTGCTTTGTGGAGTACCACAGAGTTCCATATTAGGACCCCTGTTATTTTCAATATACACATCCTCATTCAAGGACTGTTTAAGTAATTGTCAATCTCATTTTTATGCTGATGATCTGCAAATATATTATTCTTATCCTTGCATGCATTCTTATCCCTTCATCCTTGCAGTAGTCGATAAAACTACCCCTTCTTGCCTCTTTGAATTCCAAGTGATAGCCCCAGATCCCATATCGAATATAAATCCAGTCGTAGATCTTCGAGTTTCGACTTCTCCAGCAAAATCAGCATCGCTATATCCATAAATTTGTATCTCACAACTGTGATCATATCTGAGACCAAAATTTACTGTCCCATTGAGATACCGAAAAATTCTCTCCACCATTTTCCAATGGTCTACTGTATAATGTTCAAGATATTGACTAATCTTTGAAATAGCAAATGATGTATCAGGTCTTGTTACTATTGAAAGATATATCAAACTTCCAACAGCTTCTCGAAACGGTACTCCTACTGCTTTTTCACCTTCTGTAGATATTGGGAATACATCTATAGGCGTTGTCATTGATTTTGAATTGTTCATTCCAAATTTTTCAAGAATTTTCTGGATATAATATGACTGGCTCAGAAATATTGAACCATCTGTATGTCTTGAAATCAGCAAACCAAGAATAATCGAGACTACCAGATTTGATCTCGAATTCTTGTTGTAGGTAGTTCAAAATATCTTGTATTTGTTCGGATTTTTCAGCAGCAATCAACCCATCATCAACGTATAGGGCTAATATGACGGAAGCATTAGATTGTTTGAAAAATACACATCAATCAGCGTCGGATACCTTGAATTCATATTTTTTCAAAAAATCTATGAATCGGTTATTCCATACACGTGGAGCTTGTTTCAGACCATATAAACATTCTATTCAGCTTGCACACTCGATCCGTTCCATCTTCAAAACCATAAGGTTGCATCATATATATCTCTTCTTGTAGATAACAATATAAAAACGCAGATTTGATATCAAATTGAGATAAATGCATTTTTCTTTCAGCTGCTATTGACAATTGTTCTGACAGAGTCAAATTTGACAACTGGACTAAATGTATCTTCATAGTCTACTTCATACTTTTGTGTATACCCTTCCATGACTAATCTAGCTTTGAACAGAATTTGATTCTTTTCAGGTTTCTTCTTGATTTTATACACCCATTCATTCGAGATAGCTTTCCTTGATGGTGGTAGGTCTGTGAGAATCCAAGTTTCATTTTTCTCCAATGAAATAAGTTCTTCTTTCATTGCTTGTGTAGATTTGTATCTCCAACAATGAAACTAATGCTGAAACGGTGTTGCTTTTATTTCTCAACTAAAAAAATGAATTCTCGACATGTGTACGAATTCAGCAAACCTTAACCTTGAAATTAGCAGAACCATTACGAAAGATGATTGTCATACGTCACGCCTGACATAGGACACCTTCAACAGACACACGACAATAAATACAGTGAATAGAGCTATGTAACTCCTTCATCTCTCTTTTCCTATAAGACGCGAGACTATACAACTAACATAACTACTTATACATAGCAGAATTCAGTCTGAATTAGTCCAATAAATATTCACTCAGATAGCCAGGGGTACGTCGCTCTCTTTGGGAACGCCCATGGGGAGAATCGTCAAGAGCCCGCCTTGGACTTCGGCTAGGTCTTGGAATGGTAGGTTGAAGTGTTACAGCAGTTTCCTGTTGCTGGATTTCAACTGATGGGTTGGCCTCGGGTGTAGCGGGGACTGTTACGGGTTGGAAAAAGGCAACATTCCGTTCCAGGATACCTGTTGGCGTCTGCACCTGTACAGCTGAACCATGACGTGCTATAACGGGCATTGGGCTTGGGTTATATCTGGTCGATAGCTTGTTCTCTCTCTTTTCTGGTAAAAATACATTGTCACCCACCTGGATAGGCGATGGTTCAGCTCCTCTAAGTCGATCCGCATAGAGTTTTCCTTGGTCTTTGTGCCACATGTCACGATCACGAAGTTCTTCATCGATGAATCCTAACCGTTGGCGAGAGATATCAGGCAGCTTTGACTTTATAGGTCGACCAAAAATGAGTTCGGCCGGAGGGGCGCCTGTTACAGAGTGTGGAGTTGTATTGTATGACCAGAGGTAGGTCCACATAGCTGTGCGCCAATCTTCTTCCAAAGCTTGAGCGATTCTCAATCGTTTCACAATATTCTGGTCCCAGTAACGCAGTAACTGGACGATGATGAATGTCCAGCCTTTTCAAGAAATCTGAGAATTCTTTACGGAAGGCAGGGCCATTGTCAGTAACCACTATTTCTGGGAGACCAAAACGGCGAAAAACCTCTGATGAGAGTTGAATAGTGCTTTCCGCCGAGGTTGACTTGGTCAATTTGACTTCAACAAACCTGGTGTAGTAATCAGTTATGCAAAGAAGATGGTGTCCAGAGGGAAGTGGACCGAGATGATCCATTGCAATTATGTCCCATGGTTTATGTGGCAGTTGTGTGCGTTCTGTTGGTTCCGGTGGTGCCTGCTTTGCCTCAAGCTGACATCCAAAGCAAGATCGTACATAGGCCTCAACATCTTCAACCATAGATTTCCACCAGACTCTGGAGCGCAGTCTTTGTTTGGTGGCTGGAATGCCTAGATGTCCCTCATGTGCAAGGGCAATGGCACGTTGATGGAGAGTCTTTGGAAGAACTATACGATGACCACGTAGAAGTATTTCATCATGGGCTGATAGCTCGGCTGAAATAAGTTCGTAAAACCTCTGATGTTTATTCCAACGACTAGTGCGAAGAATCAGCATGATTTCCTGCAACTGAGCGTCTGCCTGGTAGCTTCGAAAATTTCGGAGAATGATATGGCTGAGGGAACGGTTATGTCAATTACACTCCTAACAACGTCTTCTTCAGGTTCCACAAAGTGCTTGCCTGACAGGGTAAGAAGCCTAGACAAAGGGTCGGCTAGGTTTGCTTTCCCTGGCTGATATTGGATGTCATAGTTGAACTTTTGCGCACCCATAGTTTTATTCTCAGATTTGTAGGTTTTGCATAGGGGCCAAATATAGTAGCTAAGGGTTTGTGATCAGTTACCAATGTGAATCGGCCACCCAGAAGATACCACTCAAACTTCTCGCAAGCCCAAACGATAGCGAGAGCTTCTTTTTCTGTCTGGGCATATCTGAATTGAACATCACTGAGGGATTGGCTGGCGTATCTAATGACTTGTGTTCGTCCACTATGGACTTGTATAAGGACTGCTCCAAGTCCTACAGGGCTGAATCACAAACTAATATTGCAGGGGCACCTTTCTGAAAGAATCCAAGGGCTTTAGAAGAAACGATACTCTGCTTAAGTTGTTCGAAAGCTTTTTGTTGCTCTGGACTCCACTCCAATGGGCACTTCTTTCTTGTGATGCGCCTCAAGGGTTCATTCATTGTGACAAGATCTGGTAAATATTTCGACACATATGTGACAAGACCAAGGAAGCTGAGAACTTCCTCTTTGTTCTTCGGTGCACGGAACTGCATGACAGCTTCTTTAGTATCCTCAGTAGGCTCACAACCATTAGCGGAGAGAACATGTCCAACACAAGTTATACGAGGGACTCCAAATACACATTTTTGTTCGTTAAGTGTTATCCCGCAATCTTCAATTCTCTTCAATGCATTGAGTAGTCTCATATCGTGTTCTTGTTTGTTTCTTCCCCATATACACCATCAAAATACACCAACACACTTTGGAGTCCTCGAGCTACTCGCGTTTCAACAGCTTCTTGGAAATGTTCAGGTGCACAGTTGACTCCGAAAAATAAACGAGTGAATCGAAATAGTCCTAGGTGTGTTTTGAATGTGGTTATGTCCCTGGAATCGGTTGACAAGTCCAACTGGTGGAAGGCTTGATTTTAGACAACAGTTCTTCAGGCGTTGGAATGGGAAAGCGTTTCCTTTTAATTGCTAAATTAGCTCGGCGCATATCGATTACCAACCTCCAAGTGGGTTTACCTTCTAAGCACTTCTTGTGGGGACAACATGACTAAAAGAAATCCAGTTAGACGAACTAGGAGACGGTTCAATTATTTTATTTGTCAGATATTCTTGGAGGAGTTCCTCTAAGGGCTGGTAATGGTGAAGGGGTATGTGTCTACCTTTTTGAATGACAGGTGGAACTGACCTATTTATTTGTTGTTGGAATGTATAGTCCTTTAGTTTACCCACACCACTGAAAAGCTTTGGAAAATCCCTTGAGAGGTTTTCATAGGATACATTCTTGCAATCTAGGTCTTCTAACTTATTTACATTTAGACCAATTCTCAATAAGCCCGAAGCCACTGAGGTCTCTTTGGATAAAATTGGTACACCACTACCCTTGTGAACCAAAAACTTCACATTCTATAACCTTGTCCCATTATTGACTGAAACGTCTGCAGTGAAGTTGCCAAGAACATCAATGGTGTGTCCACCATATCCTAGAAGAGGTTTGCCACCTCTAGTTGAAAATTTGTCTATTTTTTGTGATTTCAACCATTCCCAGTGCTGTTTCGATATTGAATTAACATTTGCACCCGAGTCTATGAGCATTTTTATTTCAACTTTGCATACTGTTACAGGAATAAGCTCATCAGTAACCTTATTTATTTGATTAACAAGGTAGGCATATGAGTTTTCTTCTTCACTAGAGGCGTCTTCTTCGCTGGACTCGTTATCTACTTTCCTAACCTGTTTTCTATTGTATTTCCTATGTGTTTCTCTATTTCTGATTTGCTTCCTTGTACAATCTTCTTCCTGACTCCTTGATTTCAAGCATACGGATTGGAAATGATTTTTTCCACCACAAAATGTACAGGTAGCACCTTTGGCTTTACAAGTAGGATCAGATCTGAAATGTTTAACTGATCCACAACCAAAACAACGTTTGATACTAGAGCCTGGGTTTTCAAGTCCTAACTAGCAGCATTATCCACTGAGTAACTCGATATCTGACCCATTAAGCGCTCATGAAGTCGTGCCATATCTTGTGTACGTTGTAAGGTTAGGTCATGCTGAAGAGCTTCTTTATTAAGGTCCCTTTTAAGATCTTGCCAGGGGCATGCCTTATTGAACTGGTCTCTGATTTCCCTGTTTATGTCCTGGAACTCACAAAGGATTGCTTGAGCTCTCAACCGTGCAAAGAAAGCATCCACTCTCTCATTATTTTCCATAGACATAGACCTGATTTTTTCTATCTCATACAGTTGATTGATATGAGGTATAAAATAGCTATTCAGAAGAGCCACACATTGCAGATATACATTTTCTTGCACTTGGCCTGCTTCGGCACCAACTACTGCTGGAGCACCAACTGCTATATCAACATCTCCTGCCAGGTTGAAGAAAATATCTTGTACTTGAAGTCCTGCTTTGTGCAGTAACCTCGCCCTTTCTGCTACTGGATCAGCAAGATCTGATCTGCCAACGGCATAGATTCCAAAAGATCTCAACCATCTACGCCACCTGCCAATGGGGGTCTTGCTCGATATTGAAGCTCGTCAGTCCATCATTATCCGCCATGATTTCGAGTAGATGTTATTAGATGAGACACCTAGTTTTTCTAATTCTTTAACTTGTTTGATTTTGCACTGCGCTTATCCTCAACATGCAGTTACTGAATATCCTCGTCGCCACTGTAGATTTGTATCTCCAACAATAAAACTAATGCTGAAACGGTGTTGCTTTTATTTCTTAACTAATAAAATGAATTCTCGACATGTGTCAGAATTCTGCAAACCTTAAAATTAGCAGAACCATCACGAAAGATGATTGTCATACGTCACGCCTGACATAGGACACCTTCAACAGACACACGACAATAAATACAGTGAATAGAGATATGTATCTCCTACAGCTTGATCCCATTTAACTGAATTTTCTGAAGAAACAGCCTCTTCAAACGTATTTGGTTCATCTTCTGTTAAACAAGCTGCTGCTTGGATCAAACCCACAAAGTTTTGTGATGTTTTACTCAACTGTCGACTTCTCAAATTATACATTCCACAGGATCCTCCTGGATCCATTGTAGTTTATCATCTCTTCCTGGGATTTTTCATTTAGATCCTCTTCTGATATGGTTTCTGGGTTTTCAGGCTGTTTTGCCGTATTTTGTTCTTCAATATTAGATGATACAGGAGACAATACTATCAATTATGAATCTCTGGTATCCCGAAACTCCTGATAGTCTGGATTCTCTAACTTGCTTTTATTTTCGTTGAAGACTACATCTCGACAAATCTCCACCTTATTTTGATCGAACCAGACACGATAACCTTTCACGCTTTCAGGATATCCAACGAAAATTCCTTTTCAACTTTTTGGATCCCATTTCTTTCGTTTTTCTTTAGGAATATGTGTGTATACTTCTGTTCCGAATACACGCAGAATATTCAAGTCTGCAGATTCTCCACACCATAGTTCATATGGTGTTTTATCAAAAACTGTAATAGTACCTGTTCTGTTCAGAATGTATAGAGCAGAATTTATCGCCTTAGCCCATAATGTTTTCGGTAGTTGACTGGAATGCAGAAGAGTTCTTGCCATTTCAACTACTGTCATGTTTTCTCTTTCTGCGGAGCCTTTTTGTTGAGGGGTATAAGGGGTATAAGGTATACACTGCGCTGATGGATGATCCCGTGCTTCTTCAGTAGTGAATTCACTTCATGATTACAGAATTCTTTTCCATTATCTGATCTCAAAACTTTGACTGGAGATTCATTGTTTGACATAAATGTCAAAAATTCCTTCATCCTTTCTTTGACTTCATCCTTATGTTTCATGAAGTAAACAAATCAATAGTGGGTGAAATGATCTTTGAAAAGAAGGAAATATTTTGATCCACCAAAAGAAAGACCACATATATAGGAATGGATTAATTGACCTTCTTCTGATGAACTATGTTTGTTTTTCGGGAAAGGTAATCTGTGCTACTTTCCGTACAAACTACCACTGCAAAATTGATTGTTTGGTCTGGAGGTGAATTCGATTCCTGTTTTCTTCAAAATTTGTATCACCTGATTCATATTCTGATGTCCAATACGTTCATGCCATAACTTCAGGATCTCCTCTTGATTTACTTCTGCCAAATACGTTTCTGGCATTAAAACCTCGAAATCCATTTGATATAATTTATCGATTCGTCGACCTACAGCAATCACAAAACCATTTTTCAGGAATTCACACTTCTTGTCACAGATTGAAGAGTCAGGCCTTTTTCTAATGCTGAACTGACGGAGAACAAGTTCAAGGATATTTCCGGAACATGAAGAACATTGATAAGCTGCTTGTTCAAATAATGATGACCGACATTCTGTTTCACTTTGATATTTCCAATTCCTACAGCCTTTATGAATGTACCATTGGCGATTCTGACATTTATAGGTTCTAAAAAAGATTGATATTCATCAAACCATTCTCTTCTCGACGTCATATGATCTGTGGCGCCTAAATCCAGATACTAATTATCTTTTTCTGCTCTGTTTCGTTGGGTTGTTATGAGAGCTTGAAAATCGTCTAGTGATGAATTCGCCAAATGACTATTTTTGGAAATATTGGCATTTTCTGAATGAAACTTTCTTGACTTAGTTCCATATTGTCCTTGTAGTTGATCTACTTTCATCTTGAATCTACATTCTCTCTTCCAATGACCTTCTTTTTTGCAGTAATGACATATCCCTGGTTTCTTCTTCACATAATTGATCCTTGTATCATTACTCTGGTTCTTTCCGATCAGAGCATTCTTGTCGACTAATTCTTGCATTTGTAATCGGGATTCTTCCAATAACAGTCGAGAAGTCAGATTTTTCAGATTTTTCTTATCTTCTCCAGTAGACTCCCATGCCGTATGAAAATGATTGAACTTTTCTGGCATAGTCATCAAAATCTTCGTTATCATCATTGATTCAGATATATTTTCTCCCATCAAACATAACTTTTGTCGAAGATTTTCCAGTTTAGCTGAATGCGTAGACATGCTGTCATCCTTAGATTTCTGGTACCCGTAGAATTCAGCCTGCAGTTGATGAATACTTTTTTTTTTCTCCTGACACAATTTCCCATAATTCGGCTGCCTTGAGATAGATACTGATGAGAAACTTCCACGGGCCCCAATTATGATTCGATTTTTGTTAATTCGACTTTCATAGTTGCACATATCTTAGAACAGATTTAGGTTAATACTTCAGAACATGTCTGGGCCCATAACCTGTCAAAATTATTGTAGTATTTCAGATAAAAACTTCGGACAGAATATTTCTGACAACTTAAAAAAGATTTTTGTTTTCGAAATACACACATGGTTTTCTCTTCAAACGCACTTTATTCAACAAGAATATATAGACATAATAGTATTAGGGTTATTCATTACTTGTATTTCAATTCATAACACAATGAACAAATATCCTTGAAAATACCTGAACCTGAAGGGCCACCAGCAGATTTCTCTAAAATAAATCCTCCCGAAGATTGGAAATCTACACAATGAGATGTGGATGGTCTTGAGAATATTTTTTTTGTAGTTTCAATCTTATTTTTGATTGATTCATCAATATACCCTTCTGCAACATTGCTACTTCTCCATCCACCATGTTTCTTCAGTTGTATTAGGTCACCTCTACCATTTACTAACAGAGTTGCAGAAGTTCGACGAGAACAGTGTCCAGTATATAAATTATGCTCAGGTTATTTCAAATATTCATCAATGTCACTAGGCATTTTGCCGATTATATTAATACCCACAACTTGATTAACACATCTGCCTTTTTTATAACGTGAAAATAGGCGTCGGGGGGTATCATTATTTTCACACTGAAGTCTCAAGGCAATGTATTTTTTACAAATTGATAAATAATCAACTGCTTTTTCTTCATTATTACTCTTTAATCTTTAATCGTATCTTCTATGTCACTCATCTGCATTTTCACCAATTCATCAAGCCTGCAGGCACCAGCAATACCCATAATTAGTTTTACCTATAGCAAAATTAACAGGTATAGCTCTTCTGAATGGAGCTCTGAGCTATTCGAATTGTACTCAATCCACTTATATTGAATTTGAAAAAAAAACACAATATGCGAATTGCACTCGGGTCGTCCGCGTCGAACGCAGAGCTTCATAACAATACGCCATGTCATATATGTAAATATACATCTGAAGATAGTGATTTCTGTGGTGACAAAAAAGATTGTGAAGTATAAATACTGTCTGTAAGTTCTTCGAGGAGGTGGTACATTAATTTTTCAGCTTTTTTTTTTGGGATTTTCTCTCCTCGTTTCTAAAAAATAGAGTTGAAGTTATTAAAAATTATTTCAATATATTAGTAGTAAGGACAGATTTGGTATCTGCCCCAAAATGTCACTGCGCTTGAAATTAAACCTTTAGATACCTAAAAGAGAAATTCTCTATTGGTCAGTGACACCTTGTTTTTGAAAAAATTTGGAAATACAAATATATTCAATAAGAATAAAACCTCTACTTATCTTGGTGGACGTTTCGGGAACGAATCTGCTCCCGTTCTCAACACAAATATATTGAAATAATTTTTAATAACTTTAACTCTATATTTTAGAAACGAGGAGAGAAAATCCAAAAAATAAAGCTGAAAAATTGTGAAGTATATTTGGAATTCACCTTTTTCTGCAGATATTCTTCATCGGGAGCTTCTTGTAGAAATTTGTGTACATCTTCAGCAGTAAATGTCTTGGATTTCTTCGCTTTATATCCAACAGACTGTTTCTTGAGAAATGCGATAAGTTTAGGATACTTATTGATTTCGATGTTATTTTTGACATTCAAGCATTTCCCCAAAATAAGCCAGTAACACGTTAGGAATATGAGTAACGTTTTATGAATTTATCATATTGTAGTTCATATTTTCTCCTTGATTTCTCCGGTAGGAGATTCAGAGTTACAGCTTTCGCACTTTCTGCTATATCAGAAGGCGTGTTTGATAGTTCACTGTCACTATTTTCCATCATTCAATAATGGGCTCTTCAACAATAGTTGAGTTCGGAAAAGAAGTGGTGTTGACACTTTCGACTCGGTGTACACCTATTCCGTTCGTCAAATGGTTTAGGTGTTGATTTAGTGTACACTGTTCAGCGTTCGTAATAGAATGATACAAGCGATAAGTGTTCACACTTTTTACCCGTCAGTTATACTCGGTGCAGTCGGTGAAAATTTGAATTCTGAAAATTGTAACCTCAAAGTTCCCAACAAAAGTAACAAAATATTCTAACTCAGTGACTATAATCCGTGGAGTGACTCAGATTCAAATATCGCTGTTCAGTGTCAGTGGTCAATCCTGAAAGTCAGTGGATATGCCGTATTCCTTGATGGAAGCTAAAGGACATCCGATTAGAAATGAAAATGGTGATTTTCTTATATACGATGATGGTGAGCTGTATTCTAAATGTAATTCCTCATTTACATAGAATCACATAATTTTCATTCTCTGCAGATACAGGAAGTCAGCTGTGGATACCTGCAAACCAAGCCCACTTAGTAACGGAAACTATTGAAGCTCATCAACATGAATCTGCGGAATTGGCAGAACCAGCAGAACCATTGGAAGAAGGTAAGTATGAATGTTCTACATAAAGCTGTGATTTAACTTGTTTTCAATTTCATTATATTTCTACCAGATATTAGGCTGTTTGGTTTCCTAATCATTTCATGATTCATTTATACTTACTGGTATTATTATTATTATTTCAGATGAAAACAGTCTTGCTGACATTCTGGAATCAGAAGCTGAATACGATACTACAGAAGCTCCTGAAGATCCTAAAAATAATAAAGTGTGGACAAAAGATGATATTTACCTCCTAATAGAATTATATAGGAGAGAAGAAAAGTCTTTCGAGAATTTCCATAAGAAGAAAACTGTGTGGGAAAAGATCACCAAAGAGATTAACACAGTTTCCCACAAAACATTCACCCCACTTAATGTAGAAAATAAAAGGAAGGCTTTAAAAAGGACCTATAAAAGCATAAAAATAAAAAATGCTACCAGTGGTAGTCAGCGAAAGAGTTGGCAGTTTTTTAATGCCGTGGATGCAGTATTGGGTAATAAACCAGAAATTGACCCTCCTGCTATTGCTAGTAGTTCTGGTGGTGTGGTTACTAGAAATGTGATTACATCTGCAGATGAAGAATCAATGGAATGAGCCACTTCAAGCAGTGCATCTAGCAGAGCAAATGAAAATAAATTCTTCAAGAGAAAAAACAATGCACCAAATGTCAATGATAGGCACAGAGAAAAAATGGTACGACAAGATGAATTCTTACAACTTTTTGAAGAAATGGTGAAAAAAATATGAATACCTAGTTAATATTTTGGTTGAACGCTGCTATTTCGTTTGTGATTGTTCAGACTTGAATGAATGAAATGAAAAGTTTGTAACTCAATATTTTATTCACATTTTTGTATATATATATATATCACAAAACAGGTACAGTATCTCTCAGTGAATTATCTATAATGACCATAGTATAATTCACATTGGCAAGGCATTGACTCCAATTATTCCTGAAAAAATATAATATTGAACATAAATCTATACAAAATGTACTCATACAAAAAAAAAAAAAAATTGAATTGTCATGTGGGGTGAACTTTCCAATCATTTCTTCAAGTCCTCTTCCTGACTTCCTATGAACTTACCTGGAATGCGATGTTTTTCAAAAAACTTATTTTCAATAACTTGGCTTCTACCAGGAGGAGGCCAAGAAATGATATTGTATCTCCTGTTAACTAATTGAAGTGCTTTACAAATTCTGATGATTGCAGAACAAGCAGTGGATTTAGAGACCCCAAATCTGTGAGCAAGGCCCCTGTAAATGAGATATTCCCAGAACCATTTCAATTTCAGAGGAAGAGTTAGAATATCACCTGAAACTTTCAACATTGGCTAGGTACCAGATGCACATGAGGCAGCTTTCTTCAACTGAAATTTCCGGGTGTCCTATTTTAGAGACTTGGTATACAGTATGAATTTTTCTTAGGAGATCTTCAAACGTTGTTGCATCCATTCTGAAGTGCCTCTTAAACTGTGATGTAGACATGTTCTCAATTCTTTCAGTGAATATTTCTCTGATTCCCATATTTTCTTCTTCTTTATCGTCATCATCATCCGAGTCGAAGAAAATATCATGAGCAAATGAAAATATAGGTATATATATTCCTCTATTTACATCCATATTTGGAAATTAGATCAACTTTTAACTTTTATTTTATTTTATCTGAAAATGGATATGGATATATCAGAAAAAAGTCCTGTTCATTTTTTTTGACAAATACATCTGACGATGAGTTCGTTCATTTATATGGTGCAGTTCTGAGTGCTCACCACAATCACGTAACTTTTACACTACACCGAATCACACTGCACCAATTTCGCACGACACCGTGATTCCCGAACTCACCAAATAGGTGAATACCTACCTATAGGTTGTAATGAAGTGTTTTCTCACCAGCTTCATTACTAGGCTTCGGTGTACGAGCCTCATACGAGAAATGAGGTTAAGGCCATTTTAGAGTCACCCTGTATACCTGATTGATAAATTCATGAATCAAGGAGCTCCTTTGGCTAGTAATTAAGCCTCCCAGAGAGCCCTACCCCAGACTAACCTTGTTTAGCCCCGTTGCACCCTGCTGAGGGTAATCAACTTCATGACACCCCTGCCTCCGTTTTGAAAGCACTACCAGGCTAATGATTTCATACATATCATGTTCAGACTCTTGATATTAGTATTGGTAGGATTTGATTGCATGATGACCGTCCAGAGCCCTGGGAAAAAAGAAGTTCAGTATGCTATCCGTTTACTTGCGTTATTCATCTTGCAATGATTTTTGCATCCGGAAATCCTGATCAACCCAGAGATTAAGACTTCTTATTGCCTATGGAGAGTGTATTTATGATTTTGGAAAGAGTTAGAATGGTTTTCATACCTGGAAAGACATTTCAGGGTCATGTGATATTGTTTCGGTCATAACTTTGTTATCCTTCGTAATTTTGCAATCAAATTCGCTCAGTAGCACAAACATGGAATGCCAAGCACTTTGATACTACCGGTTTTGAGGAAAAATGATTTCCACCGCAAGTTTCCAGACCCAAGGGCAAGTAGTGTTCACTTTTTCCTTGAGAAAACAAATCATGGTCAGCTCGAGGCCAGACCAGCCCGACCAATCAGAATCCCGACCTCGCTCTGTTTTTTGCCAAACCCGAAAAGAGTATAAGTAGCAAAAGCCAGAGACAGAGATCCACAGATATAGATCGACAGTTATAGAGAGATAGATAGATAGTTAGATAGATTCCATTTGGCAGTGATTATTCTGATTCAGTCCGATTCTTACCGTTTGATTCAGTTCGTATAACCGTTATAAAAAGTGATCAAGGTGCTCGAAGTTTTTCCTGTATTGACATCCCGTTTTTGTGTTACACAAAGTTGAAAAAGTGAGCCAGAGCTTTTTCTGCCGACGATTCACCCGTGAAGTATATTACCAGTCAAGTGTGAGTTAACTGCATTTTGATTTCACTGCATTTTCTCATAGTTCTATCAAACTGCAGCTTAACTTTATAGATCAAATAATTTTCCAGTATAAATCCAGTTGTTGTGACATTTGTCGTGACGGTTGACAGCGGCCAGTGAAATTCAGAATCCAGCACAGAGTAAGCATTGGAACTGCCCTGTTGCATATATAGGTATCATTTGTAATGACCTGCAGGATAAGTTCTGAGGTTTGAAATCCTAACGTAAAGAGTTTCATCAGGAAAACAACCCTTGTAACGGTCGAGGTTCTTGGTCTGCGTAGCAGTCAACACCAAGCGTCACCAGGGTTGTGAGCATCCCGGTCTCCTGGTCGCATAAGGCTTATAGTCAGCGTCGAGACCACCCTGATAGTAATTATCTTGCAAACCCCAGAGGGGTGAATAGTCTTTGTACATTGACCAGAACTTGTTTTGCAGGGGTAGAGCTTCTTAACTCGCATAGGCGCTTCCCGGATGCACGTTGCACGGCTTACTCTTTGAATACCAGTCAGATTAGCTGTCACCCTGCTTAAGTCACCCTGCTTAATTAATTGTCACCCTGCTACTGCTTCCCGTGTAAATAGAATAGGGAACTGCACCAGTAGATATATGTGGTTAGGATAATCTACCCTGAGATTATTTGATCTGTGGAATTTTGCTATCTCGTGACTGACACCTGTTGACATATTCTGTCATCCGAATTTCCTCGTGGTCGTATTTTCTTGGTTATGATAATAATCATTGTGAGAGATAAATTCGATCTGTTTATTGTTTCCAGTGAATAAACCTGTTTAAGTGTGAATTTTAGTTCTGATTATTTGTTCTGATTGATATACCAAACACCCGCAGCAACCCGTATACCAGGGTGAAACCAAGTGGGTGAACTTAAAGCCCTCACCCCCTTGTGATCTTTTCATTGTCCATAAGGCCTTCGACCCCTGGCATACCGTCGCTTCGACTGTGTTGCTACCTAGGCCTCCCAACAAATCCTGGTTGGGAGAAAGTGGAGTTCACCACTATAATCCAACTGGCGCTCGAGGCAACCCCGGTCTATCCTAGATATAGACATACCCCGTTGAGCACCACCTAGTAACACCCCCCCTAGAAGGAGGAGACGTTACAAGGTATATACGGTGCAGCCGTGCAGCAGCTATGAGAGCGTTTTTCAATACTTCCGCTCACGAACGCAAATGCTGTCACAGAATGACATTCCTCGAAGAACGTCACCTTTGTGATGAGATTTGATAGCGTCAAAGGCTACTTTATTAAGAGGTTGTAGAAAAAGTTTCTTTTCAGCTTCTATCAGCCGATAGCATATGCAAATTGGATCATTTCATCTCACAGTTCAGAGGCGAGCCGGTTCGAGTTTTCTACTCAAGCTATTTTGACCACTGACAAGATTGTTTTGGTCATGGGCATTTCAGTTTCACACGAAGGCGTGTTAACGTAATTTTCTCCCTTCATTTTCCTGCGAGGAACTCGTTCGTGACGTAAATAAAAGTATGTCAATTGAAACAAATTATTGTGATTAGGTCGACAGGGCACTCTGTGGAATCCGGCACAACGAATTAAATGATTCGAAAAGCGAATTGAGTTTTTGAAAAAGTCTTATTTCAGATACAAGTTAACAGTACAATATCTATGTCAAGACTAACTAAATATCATTCACATGAATCGGGAATTGAAGTCTAAATCAGCAGTTCTTACGAGAATAGTCAAAGTGCTGGTGAAGCGTTTCCTATTTCATGAGAATCCGTGAATACCGCTCATGTAACTCCTCCAACTCTAGTGGAAAACCTTCTTCTTGGAGTGAAAAATGCTCGAGGGTGTTCTTGTGTCTCCAGGGTTGGTGTTGCCTCGACTTCTTGATTCTCTCTTCTTGGTTTTCGGTTCAGAAAGAATCTAAGGATGTAATAGATTCCAGCTGAAGTCGATAAGACATAAATCGGGATGATCCAATGGCTGCTATTCGGCTTCTCGGTATCACTCAGGATCATCGGCGTCAGCTTCTTCTGTTCACTCTGAAGGGCGTGGATTTTGTCCAGCTGGACATCATCAATGACTATTTCGGCTTTGGACATCCTTGATGGACCATGAGGGATGATAATATCGGGCAGCAGCATTGCCTGACCGTTCGATACTTCCTTGTGGTTGGTAAAACGATCGGTGTCGGTCTCGAATCGGCACCCCAGTGGCAAGGTGATGAGGTAGTTTCCTTGCAGGGTGGTGGAGTCGGTGCGGTCGCATATCGTCTGGATTTTCGTTTCGTTTAGAAATACTGTGATGTGGTGGGACTCGTCGATACGTTGAATCATATTTCTGGTTGTGCATATGTTGATCGGATGGCAGTTTTCGTAGGTGGATTCCATTTGTGAGAGTTGGTAAACACAGTCTTCTTCTCTGATGCTATCCATTAATTTTCCTTCAGGAAGTTCTCATTCATGATCAGATCTGTATCAGGAGGGATGATTGTGATCGAATTTTGGGTTGGAATGGAATAGAGGTGGTGAGAGTGAAACATGTCTGGATGTATTATGGGAAAATGGAGAACGAAAACAATCTTTTTAATAAGTAATAAGCCTCAATTTCTATGATTCGGTAATATTCATGAATGTCATTTGTGATGTCAGTAAAAATCAATTGATCGATGGAATAATATTTGAGTATTGATTCTACGATAGATTTGAGTTTGTCAATTTTTAAAATACTACTGTGGGGAACTTTCAGCTCGGCAAAAGTTACCGCGTTTTCGATATCATTCAACAGCTGAATGATTATCTCGAGTGACAAATTCATTTGATACAAGATATTCCTGGTTTCCAAATAATCGTTGAAATCGTAAATGAATTTATTCATTTCGGTGTTGATTCGATTCAACCCTGGAGTGATTACTTCCTGATTATGTTCGATCGAAGTGATTGTCTTATTGAAATTACTAATAATGCTGGAAGTCAGTGAGACATCTTTATTGAGTTTTCGAATTATATTCTTTTGGTTATTTTCTAAATCGTAAATTGCTTGATCATAATGGATTGCATCATTGTGTTGTGTTGCGGGTTGGATAGGGTGAGCTAAATGATACTCAGTCTACTGTTGGCTGTGTTTATTCACTATAGGTCACTTGGTGTTGATAGTGATGAATACAGGTACAGGTTAGATGTTCGGTGTTACAAGTCTTGTGGCAAAATCCCCGCACTTTGCTGGCTTCCTTAGTTTTATATGCGACGCTTCGTCACAGAAGCGACGCTTTCATGACATCAAATTTGACAAATGAAAATGAAGAATACAATTCTACTAACCAATCAGATTTCACCTGACAACACGATGTTTAACATGGCATTTTGTGTTGGTCAGCATTCTTGATATCGTTTAATTGGAACAGAGAATTCAGCGAAAATGCAATGTTATACCTAACATCATATGACATCATGTTATATTTCGTAACAAGTGTAACTGATAAGTATCAACAAGTTTCTTAAATAAGCAACTGGAATAAAATCTATAATATAATAATTAGTAATTATTCATGCTAAAACCTCGTAGAGGGTGTGAAGTGTAACTTCACAACATCTCCCCCCTATTTTTGGAAATTGTACCTAGGATTAGTGCAATTTTCTGCACGCCCCTGACTTTCTTCAACTTCAACTTGCATATCCCGATCGTCAACATTTTTACGATTTGTCGCGTCTTTCTGTAATGCAATATTTCTAAAGTATCGTTTCGCTTTCGGTACGAAAACATACAACAAAACACCGAGGATGAAAATGATAATCAGCAAATACGTGAGAATATTGTGTAAGGTTATGAATTTCAAATGGAACATCTCATCCGTATCATTATGTTGGAATTCTAATGAATTTATATCCTGACTTATTTTTGCAAGAACATTTAAGTCATTTGATCCGACTATAGTGGGTGCATTCAATTTGGAAAAATTACTAGATTGTAATAGGCTAATATTGAAATTTATTTCTCTCTTGATATTTAGAGGAGGTACATAACTAACTGACAATTCACTTGAAAACTGCTGATGTGGATTTAGTATCATAGTTTTTGTGCACGCTGAACAATTTGCTTGCAGCTGAATTATTCCTGTATAGTGTAATTTCAAGGTTATGCGTTGTTTACTTTTTTTACAATTTATATCTACATATTCTTCGATGGGTACGGCATATAACCAAGAATTTGAATTTGCTAGTTGAATAAAAATTGGGTAATCTAACTGAATTATCCTTCTTTCGCATGATTTTGGAATATCAGTGGATGGTATGAACAGATTTGATTCACAGCCACCATGAAGATGTACTAATAAAATCGGTTTTATTTGTTCGCAAACGAAAGTACTATGAATTGGAGATTTGCAAGCTGATAGTTCGATTTCATCCATCATGAAATAGTGCTGTTTGATAGAGTCGATTATTAAAAATGGTTTTTGAGGCATGATGAATGCATATTTATTTTCGGTTATTTCTGTAGGAAGACTTGAGAGTTTCATGATGTCATAAACACGAGCTTTAACTAATGGTATCAAAATTAAGAATGCTATTTTGTCATTGTAATAGAATACATTGGTTTCAACTAAATTGAATAACACATGAGTATTCTCAACTAACGGACTAACAGGGAAATTTAATCCATCCATATAGTTTTGAAGATTTGAGAGTTCTTGAATTAGTTTGATAGGACTTATTACCAATGGATGAAGTAAACCTCTTATAGCATACATCACTACATCTAAAAGATTATCTTGTTGCATTTTGAATGTCATCTGAATTAAATTATAAATGTTCACCAACTCATTTATTTTCGAAGTAACTTCTAGTTCAAAATCTATCCTACTCTGGTTATTACTAAAATTATTCAGTATATCTTGGAAATCATTCAACCTATTTTCTAACGTTTTTATATCTTTCTGGAATTGAAATACAGTTGAATTTGTTGCATAAACAGTACCTTTTACTATAGACATTTGTTGTTTCAAAAGTTCTGCTAAGTGATTTTCGTTCACTTTCAATTTCTGAATTTGATTATCATAATATTCAGCATCTTCCGAATCTAAAGTTCCGAATAAAGTTTTGGAAACTGTTCCTATCACATTAATTAATCTTTTGTAAATTTTTCTTGAATGATTATTTTCTACGCCTAACATTTCCATTATCAATTTGTCTTTAGTTTGAATGTTATTTATTGAATATTTAATAGCGATATTGAAAGAATCACACTCAGTCGCTTCGAATTAATACCTTTTAGCCATATTACAAATATTTTGAATTTCTTTACTGTAAAAGTTGAGTGATTTGAATTCATCGTAATAATTTTCTAGTTCTAAATATGTTAATAATTTCCATTTATCATTGAAAAGGCTTAGTTGTCCAATTTTTTCGTAATAAAGACCAGGACTGCTTTCGATGGGAGTGATATTATAATACGTACTTGGGGTATTATTGGCTCGGGAGGTATAAAATATAACATGGATAAGGCTCCAATAAAACATGAACTTGAGGGAACACATTACTAATGGGATTTCTGTAACAAAAAGGAATCATTTATTTGGGATTATTTTCGATATTAGTCATTAAATCGCTTTAATCTATTCATGTGAACTTTGGTGGGTTTACGCTTAATCATAATGGTACAGTTTACGTCGGAGTCTATAGATATAACTTCGTACGGCCCTGTATATAACGGTTGTAACTTTTTCGTTTTTCCTGTGATAATTGATTCATTCTTTAGTAAAACCTTGTCTCCTGCTTTGATATCTAGTAATTTTGTTTTCGTCATAATAATCTTTTGAAATTTGTTTTTTCTTGTTAATAGTTTCTCTAGCTATTTCGTGTGAATGTTGCATGCGTGATTTCAATTCATTATAGTAATCATCGTAGCTGTAAAGTATTTCAGGAGATTTTGTTAAAGCTGAAGGAATTTTGGCTCTATGTCCGTAAAGAAACTCAAAAGGAGTGAAATTAGTCGACGTGCTGGGAGTAGTGTTGAAAACGAATGTTGCAAAAGGCATAAATTCGTCCCAATTGTTCATATCCTTGTTGATGTAGTTTCTCAAATATTCGACAAGAGTTCGATGTGATCTTTCTAAACTACCGTTACTTTGAGGATGAAAACTAGTACATTGAATTTGTTTAATTTTCAATAAGCGGCAAGTCTAAAACTTCGCTAAGAAAATTTGTTCCTTGATCGGTAACTAAAAATGTAGGCGTACCGTATTGGCAAATGATTTTTGTCGTGAAATTATATGCTATTGTGTTTGCTGTCTGGTTTGGAATAGGAATAGCAATGGAAAATTTTGATAAGTCATCTTGGAATGTTAACAAGTACTTATTGTGATTTTCTGTCTCGTTGAGTGGTCCAACTATGTCTAAAAATATCTTTTCGAACGGTCTGGTAGGAGTCGTAGTTACGGTCATGGGTAATTTGGTTTTTCGCGAATTTTTGTTCTTTTGACATTTTTCACAGGTTCGGATGAATTTTTTGATATCCTTGTACATTTTGTGCCATTTGTAGTCCTGTTTAATTCTCTCGTATGTTCGTTGGAGTCCTTCATGTCCGCCTAAAGGATTAATGTGATATTCTATGACATATTTTGATCTTGATTTTTGTACTTTTGAAGACATATCGTAGCATTATTCGTATAGCTTCAATTTTTAAGTGTTCATTAGCAATCAATTTCCTTGATATAGCAAGTTTTTCGATTTTGTGAGATAAACAAAACTGTTTCAAGTTCTGTAACGCAATGAAAACGTCTTTGTAATCTGCTTTATTAAATTTAGAGTCTTTTATGATAAGATAGAGAAAATATCGTCCATCTGAATTAAGATATGCGATTCCGTGTAAGTTTTGTCCTTGAGAGGTTAGTTCGAGTTCGCTGTCACGATAGTCTGGTAAAGAGGTGAATGTTCTGTCGGTGAAATGAACAATATCATCTTCGATTGGACATTCGTCAATGCTTACGTCAGTATCAGTAATATTTGGGTTATTTATGATTTTCGTTTCGATTTCGGTCAAATATTTTTCATATGTAGAGTCCGGTTCTATAGTTATAGTACGTATTCGAGATAAGCAATCAGCATCATCACAAAGGGGTGACCAGTGAAATTCCACTTTTTTTTTCAATAAATTGTTTAACGGATATGCTAATTTTGCGAAATCGGGTATGAATCGGCGATAATAGGATGCAAGACCAAGGAATGCTTTTACATCTTTTTCATTCTTTGGAACTGGGAAATTTTTCACAGACGAAACTTTTCCTGGGTCGGGTTTGACGCCATGTTCCGTGATAATGTGTCCCAAATAATTTATTTCTTTACGTAGGAAAGCGCATTTACTTGGCTGTTATTTCAATTGATTTTCGCGTAATCTGCTGAATATATCGATTAGTTTGTTATTGTGATCGTTCAATGAGTTTCCGAATATGACAATGTCATCCAGGTAAACAAAGCATTTGACACCCTGTAATCCTGTCAACACATTTGACATTAATCGGGAAAACACAAAGGGAGAATTTTTCAACCCAAAGGAAAGGCGTTTATACTGATAGTGATCATAAAAAGAGAAAGCTGCCAATGGTTTAGTTTCATCGCTAAGTGGAATCTGATGAAATCCGCTAGCTAAGTCGATAACTGAGAAGTATTTGGATTTACCTAGACTATCAATGATTTCGGTTATATTTGGGAATGGATAAGCATCTGATTCGGTTATGTCATTTAATTTCCTGTAATCTACTACTAGTCGCCAACGTTTGTTTCCGTCTTTATCTGTTTTTTTTGGAACTATAAGTATAGGAGAGTTGTAAGGAGAGTGGCTTGGTTCAATAATGTCATCGTCCAGAAGTTTTCTAATTTGACTTTCAATTTCACCTTTTTGATGCTCTGGAAGCCTGTAAGGTTTAACGTAAACAGGTTTTTTAGAACTGAGTGGGATTGAATAGGTAATAGCGTCGGTACATGTCAGTTTATCACCTTCTAAATGAAATAGATCATTAAAATTTTGGCAAATTTGTAAAATTGACTCTTTTTCTTCGGAATTCATATGATTTGTATCAATTTGAGCTTCAAGCATTGCAATTCGTTCACGTTCGTTAGAATTGGTGAAGTTTAGAACTTGATAATTTTCAAGATCATCAAAATCTAGATCTAGATAGTTGAAATTGACTGATTCTTCATTGGAATTCATGAGACTAATTGTACAAATACCATTTTTCGGTTCTACTATACAATTACTGGTATATAGTCCAGGCTTAATTTCTTTATTTAAACAAAGCATATGTTTCGTTAGTTTCGTATGTATTCTTGTGAATATTTCGGATCTTGGAGGCACTACAATATCATAAGGACTGGTTAACTTGAAAGAAAACGTCAAATTTTCGATAGGTATCGTTAAGAGTGACGTTTCGTAATTGATATTTGCCTTAAAATTTGATAAAAAATCTTTTCCTAGAATTCCTTGAGTAGTTATTGCAAAATCATCAGGAACGATATGAAGAATTTGAGTTATAGTTATGTCATCTGACAGTTTTATCTCACCAAAACTTATACCTATGGATCTCACACACTCATTTGTGATACCTTTGATTTTGATTGTTTTCTCAGTGTAGATTAATGCATCATCTTCAACATCACCGAGTTTGATTGAACTTATACCGGACCCTGTATCTAATAGTAAGTTAGCGGATTTTGTTATTGAGAGTAGTAGAGGTAGATTTACACAAGATGAATCGACATGTTCATTTGAGATTGTGAATACTTGGAAATCATCATTGTTTACTTCGTGATTTTTATATGAATTAGATTGAATTTGAGGTGCTGTATTTTTATTCATGTTAGTGTTCATGTTTCGTGCTGAGTTGATAGTATCGCGCGAATGGGAATTATTATTTGAGTTCGTGATGCCAAATTGTCCTTGTAAGGAATTCATTACACAGCAGTTCTGAGATCCCGGGCCCGAGTCGCACTGCCGTTGTTGGACGTACTCGGCCCTAGATCGTTTCCCTGATGCCGATTGTTTACGGAACTGTTTTCTGCATGATTTGAGTTTTCATAGCGATTTCTAGAATCTGAATTTGAATTCGAGCGATAGTTAGGCTGGCGGAAATGATTATTTTGATTTCGTTCATTATTATATTTTCCCTTACGACATTCATCTATTGTATGCCCGGGTTTTCTACAGTATCTGCATTCTAATTGGATGTTGTTGACGTTTGCTTCGGATTTTATGATAGGATTTCGGGATTGATGATTTGGATAGGAAGGAGTGGTTCTGAAATTTGAATTAAAAAAGCATTGATCGGTCGTGTGATTATTTCTACCACATTTGAAACATTTGACTCTTTTAAACTCTTTATCTCTAGGATAATGAGAATTTTGAAGATTTCGCACACTTTTATAATTTCGCTCTTCTTCACAGGCAGCTTCTACAGCTTCCGTGAAATTTCCGAATCGACTGACTTTTATGACTAATTGAATTGGACCCCTAAGTCCTTCGACAAATGCCTTCAATGCAGATTTTTTATTTAAATTTTCAATAACGTTTTGAGCTTGTTGTCCTTCACTATCAATACATGCGTCTGTTAGGTCTAGAGTTAATCGTTCAATTCGATTTGCAAAACTCCGAACATCTTCATTAGGATATTGTCTAGAGTTTAAAAGTTCTGTTTGAATTTGCGCGATTGTCCGTCGTTCAAGGTACTGATTTTGCAAAATGTTTTTAAAAGCTGGCCAATCATTTATAGTTTTGTATTTGATAATGTTATACGCTGTGCCTGACAATTTAGCTTTAGTAATATTTAAAAACATATCTTGTTGAGCTCTTGTAGTCGTAGTTCCCCATACAACATCACAGCATGAAAGGAATTTATGTAATTTTTCTCGGTTACCATCAAACTCAGGAATCATTTTAAAAGCGAAATCAGAATTGAATGCCATTTCTGGGATGTTATTTGGAATTTCTACGACTGGAATTTCTAGTTCGTTTTCTGTTTCATCAACCATAAGAATTTAGAATTGTCCAAAAAATAAACAAGATATACAATGGTCCAAATTTGTTACCTAATTTAGACGTGAAGAATGTTTTCGTTGAATTTTGCCCGTTGCACACAACTGCACTGCCCAAGAGATCCGGAACGGAGTTGACTTCTTGTAGCTACCCCTGAAGTCTGGAAGTATTTAGGAACTGATGCGCAGCTTCAATAGTTTCTCCTCAAGACGCCGGAACTGATGAACCATAAACTGCACTCACGTTGCTGAGTATCTAGCTACTTTACTAAACCCTATTGAATCCAACGCAACTTTTTCGTAGGTATTCCAACACCAATGAAGCAACAGAAAAACTTTTGCTATTGGCTATTCGCTGGAAATTTAGTACCTCACACACCTGACACCACTGTTGTGTTGCGGGTTGGATAGGGTGAGCTAAATGATACTCAGGCTACTGTTGGCTGTGTTTATTCACTATAGGTCACTTGATGTTGATAGTGATGAATACAGGTACAGGTTAGATGTTCGGTGTTACAAGTCTTGTGGCAAAATCCCCGCACTTTGCTGGCTTCCTTAGTTTTATATGCGACGCTTCGTCACAGAAGCGACGCTTTCATGACATCAAATTTGACAAATGAAAATGAAGAATACAATTCTACTAACCAATCAGATTTCACCTGACAACACGATGTTTAACATGGCATTTTGTGTTGGTCAGCATTCTTGATATCGTTTAATTGGAACAGAGAATTCAGCGAAAATGCAATGTTATACCTAACATCATATGACATCATGTTATCTTTCGTAACAAGTGTAACTGATAAGTATCAACAAGTTTCTTAAATAAGCAACTGGAATAAAATCTATAATATAATAATTAGTAATTATTCATGCTAAAACCTCGTAGAGGGTGTGAAGTGTAACTTCACAACAATTGGCATCCAAATTACCAGAAATTCCTTCAATGATAGTGCCCAAACCGTCAATGAGACCACGTTCAATTCTGCTACTAAGACAAATAGAATTTAATTTTTGCTCAGCTGATTTGAGTCAATAAAGTAATGCTCTGTCGAAATTCTGCAATTCAAAGAAATATGGGCGACTTAGAGTGTTTTGTATGGAATTCGTGACATTTGTGTAATGTAACCTTAATAATTCTAATTCGGACAGAATAGGAATGTGATCGAAATAATGGATGAACGTATGGGTTTCATATTCAAGCTTCATTATTCAAGATCTGAATAGGGTCAATCACGTCTCTTTCTGAGTCGAAAATTGTTGGCTGTGCTCAGAGGCGTCTTTTTGTCGGAAATATTTGTTTGTTCATGGGTGTCGCTGGAGAATGAAGTACGAATTTTATCATAATTTGGTGATCAAAGGTGTTGAAAGACTTTTACGAAACAGGCATTCCTAAAATCTGTTCATCGTGACTGCTATGCACAGTGTCGCCATCCTCAGGTTCTCCAGCAGAAATGGTTTCATCAGAATGGGGCTCATCTGTAGCATGTTGGACATCACCGATAATTGGTTGTTCGCTGACATTTCCAATCATCAATAAA
Organism: Gastrophysa polygoni; assembly: GCA_963576655.1. Classification (NCBI taxonomy): domain Eukaryota; kingdom Metazoa; phylum Arthropoda; class Insecta; order Coleoptera; family Chrysomelidae; genus Gastrophysa; species Gastrophysa polygoni. The sequence goes on along the minus strand of OY755085.1, from coordinate 21,917,715 downwards.
TTGTCGTTATCAGATGGTTACCTTGTTTCCAAGGTTCTGAAGAAATCTTTCATGTATTCCTCGAGTTCCTTCGTGTGTATTTTGATACGAGACAAGGCATCTGCGTTTGCATTGAGTTTGCCTCGCTTATATTCGATTTCGTATTCAAACTCTTCTAGCTTGAGTCGCCAACGTACAAGCGTAGAATTTGGTTCCTTGAGTGACATCAGCCACTTAAGAGGTTGATGATCAGTGAATATTTGAAAATTTCTGCCATAAAGATAGGGGCGAAAATATTTCCTTGCCCAAACGATTGCCAAAAGTTACTTTTCGATTGTACTATAATTTTGCTCTGATTCACTCGAAGTTCTAGAAGCGTACGCCACTGGTTTATCGCTTCCAATCGGTCCTTGGGAGAAAATTGCACCGATGGCTACATTACTAGCGTCCGTTGTCAAATTGAAGGTCTTCGTAGAGTCCGGGTATTGTAATAGTGGTTCGTTTGTCAAAAGAGTCTTACAGTCTTCGAAACATTCTACAAATTGGGGTGTATGTTTAATTTTCGCGTCTTTTTTCAAACAGAGAGTAAGATGTTTGGTTATGCGAGCAAAGTATTTGATAAATTTTCTATAATATCCTAATAACCCTAGGAAGCCTTTGATCTCCTTCGTTGTTCTGGGTATCGGATATTTTTTTTTTTTTTTTTTATCTGTGGACAACACGAAAGGGAAACCTATGATGTTCGAGGAACATCGTGTTAGCCAGCGATGATTTTATCGGGATTTGGCTTTACGCCCTCCGTAGTTACTACATGGCTAAGATAGGCTACTTCCTCTGTCATGGAAGTCGTTGGAAAACTTTCTTAAGGTTCACGATATGCTCCTGTAGAGACGTGGAAAATATAATGATATCGTCTAGATATACTATATCCATCACTCTCTGGAAGGTGGCAGGGGCGTTCTTGAGGCCCATAGGCATTCTCAAGTATCCATAGAGCCCGTTCTCTACGTTGAAGGCCGCTTTTGGGATATCGTCAGGATCCATATCGATTTTATGGAATCCGCTAGCCAAGTCTAGTGTCGTGGAATAATCACATCTGCCCAGCTTATCGAGGACGTCCGTAATATTCGGAAGGGGGTAGTGATCATCGATGGTTTTTCCATTAACCTTTCGATAATCTACCACTATCCGCCATTTCTTCCTTCCTGAGGCATAGTCTTTGGCTGAGAAGGTTGATATTTTATAGGAATTTCACAAGTAGGTGTGAATAATTTAGAATCTGTGAAATCTAGTTGAGCATTGAGAAGTTTCAAATTTTCAAGTCCGATAAGTCCATCATATACGTCATGGAAATTGAAAAGATAAAATTTCAAGTCTTCGTTTTGCCTAAATTCAGGAAAAATAGGAATTTCGGCACAGTGTTCATGAGTTGATGATTGAAATATAGTTGATGCGGTGAATGGTTCACGAAATATTTTGTTAGGGTAATATTTGTGAGCAATCTCAGGATTGATGAATGATTTTGTTGACCTTGTGTCAATTAAAAGATTAAGAGGAGGTTTAGAAATCTGAATGTAAGGCAGTTCTTTTTTTTTCTGTCGACAAATGATATTCAATTATGTTTCCTCGTTGGCATTCGGAACCTCTTGAAAATTTTCTTGTTCAGTCGTATCCCGTTGATTCAAATAATCAAAGTTTCGATGTTCGTCCAAATAGTCGTGATTTTGTTGTACGTCTGAGTAGTCAAAATTTTGGTAGACATTGTACTCGATATTCCCAGACTGATTCTGGTGTTCGAATAATTCGGTATTGAAAAGTTCTTCCGAAATTACGCTCGGTCCTTGATTGTTTGAAGGAAAATAGTTTGGTATATGTCTCCTAAATTGAGGGTTTGTATTGCGGGTAGATGCACTCATAGGAGTTTGATTATTTGGCTTCCAGACATTTCTGGATCTACTGAAAGCTTGTGAATTTGTATGAATTTTTTGTACAGGTGGATTCTGGTGTCTTCGAATATTAATAGGTGCACGGGAAAATTGCTGAGGTGAGAAATTTGGTCGGTTGGTTGGAAACTGATTTTGATAGTATCGAGGTTGAGGAGGCTGGCTTTGATAGGACGGTTGATATGTATTATTGATTGGTCTTCTAACAATATTACTACTATTTGATGTCGATGGATTTGATCTCTGATAGTATTCAATGTTATCGTCTTCAGTGATGAACTGAAGTGCTTGAGCAAGGGTGATTGGTCTCATTGCAGGAATTATTGGTCCTAGTGGATCCTTCAAACCGGCAAGAAATGTTTTCAGTGCTTGTTTCTTAAAGAATTCTCTCTTACTATCACGTTGATTTATGTCACAGTTTAGGTTTATATAGTTACAAATGGTATTCAAAAGATGCATGACTTTTTCATGAAACTGAGAGGATGATTCATTAGGTTTTTGTTTCAAATTAACTAGATCTTGATTCAAGCAATTTTCGTCTCTCTGGTCACCAAAGTTTTAGATCAATGCATTTTTTATATCTTCCCATGTTTTAACCCCATGAATAGCACAAACTTCTTCGATGAAATCGATGAAGTTTTTTCGGATTCCCATCAAATTGTGGAATCACACTTGAGTTTTTAATATCTAGAGTTGGCGGAGCCATTGTTTCGTTTGAAATTCTTGAATTGAAAATACGATCGATCAAATCTAACTCTGGTTGCTGATTGATTTCGCTCAAGGATTCAATAGGTAAAGAGGAGTCTGACATGTACTGAAAATATTCTACTTACACAATCACCGTTGTCGCTAGGCCCGATTCCATACCGAAAATCCCTCGTGTTTGTCTGCGATGGCTGTCCTTGCTGGAGTCCCACAGTTGAACACTCGGTGTCTTTTTGTTTGTTTTCCGTTAAAGAGTTGAAACTCCAAAGGATTTCGGAATCGATTCCCACGAAAAATCCTACCGACTGCGCCACTTGAATGATACGGACCGCGAATTGGGGTTTTAAAAAGTTTTATTTCAGATACAAATTTACAGTACAATATCTATGTCAAGACTGCCTGAATAATGTTCACATAAATTGGGAATTGAAAAGTCTAAATCAGCACTTCTCACGAGAATCTTCAATGTGCTGGTGAAGCGTTTCCTATTTCATGGGAAACCGTGAATACCGCTCATGTAACTCACGCAACAGAGGCCACGAAAGGGTGTACCTCGCCAAAATGAAAGTTACTACATATTTCTCTCCATTTTGAAGCAACTGTCGTTTTGTTAAAACAACAATAATAATGCTATTGTGCTTATAAATTCTCATTATGAATTGCTCAAAAATCGAGTCAAAAAAAGTAGGTGTATACGTATATAGACACCATGGAATCAAAATCTTTTCGCTTCCTAATAATTATCTTGCCTCGGCGGGAACGACCTCCGCAACCCTATCTTGCAACGCGAAAAGGCATTTCGCAGCCATTGACGCTTTTGGTTACAAATACTCGCAAATATATGATATTATAGTGAAAGGGCATAGGTAATATTTAGGTACTCACTTTTACAATGACTTCACAATTCGGAATTGGGCACTTGACAGCACATGCCACATCATCAAGTTCGTCCATATGTGATAAAAAAAGATGGCGAGATACTGCAGGCGGAGAGCAATGAGCAAAACACAACTGGTAGTTATGAGCATCAGCAAACGACTTCTACTTTAAGGCCCAGTTTTTCAATGCTCGGTTAAAAGTACCAGTTAGCTGACTTTTGGTTACGCTTAACTATCAGTTAGAGTTCCAGCTAACAGTGTATGCGTTTTTCCTCCGAATATTTGACTGTAGGCTAGCAAACCGTCAGCTATCAATATTTTTGAGAGTATTGGTAGTATTGATTTTTCAGGCGGAAGCTCTGATTAGTTGTACACGTTTTCAGGTATAAAATGTAACCATAGAACATACATAGTCTGTGAGGTGTTCTGTATGACTGTAACCTGTAACATAACCAATCTTTCTTGGTTGCCGTTCGCGTCGTGATCGATAGTTTTATTTATATATTTGTGGTTTTATATTCGAAATGGATGAAGTTCAAGAGCGTAGGAAGAAAAGAGTTGCTAATTTCAGTTCTTCCGATAGATCTTTGCTGTTAAGAATTGCAAATACTTTCCATTCGATAATTGAATCGAAAAAAACTGATGCTACAACTTGGAGGGAAAAAATGGAATGTTGGAAAAAAATAGAATTGAAATTCAATTCGTGTACCACAGGGACCGTAAGTATTGAATATACTGTAATCTAAACTATTTATAATGTTTTTGTACTGCATAAATTGTTAGCAATTATTCTCTGTGATCTATAGATAGAACAAGGAACAGAATTTCTATTTTCTTCTTGAATACCTACTTTAGTGATAACCTACTTTGGAAGATACACATCATTTTATATTTATTTTAGCCCCGTACTCATAAACAGTTGAAAAACAAATATGAAACGATAAAGAAAGAATTGAAAAAGAAGCACTCCCAACACATGAGTTACCTGAGAGGTACTGGAGGCGGACCTTATAAGTCACCACCTGCTCCGCCAAATGAAGATTAGAAAATACTGGCAGAGAACATTGCACTCAGCATCCAAGGGCTGTCAAATAAATATGACTGTGATGGTCTCGCTGGTAAGATATATTAGAAATATTATGTAACATTTCAACTAACATAGTGCTGCTTTAATTCAAAAGTGGGTTATCTGTTTTCATGGAAAAAATTATTTGAGATATCTTGCTCATCTGGAAGCAGATATCTTCGCCCAAGGAAATACCAAGATATATTTACAAAATATAAAAACTTCAGTTCATATGGTATTGTATTAATCAGCTTTTCCACATGACTTCAGAGCAACACTAGGATTTCTCAAAATGATATTTATTGAAGATATCTAGCAAATAAGTACCTCTATATTTCTTCCATTGATTTCAAGGTACATCAGGAATTACAATCTCATCACTCAATGAAATTGACGAGCTAAGAGATGATGATGATGGATTGTTGATAGAATATGTGGATATGGACTGGACACAACCACACGCAAAATTACTCCAGACAGAAACCCACCCTGCACTGAAAGTAAATACGGAATTTACTGGCGATTCTACCTCGGAATGTATAGGAGCTGACCAGGATGACTTCATAAATGATCATTTATATCATAAGTTTGGGGAAAAGGAGAAAGAAGTATCTAGTGAGTAGAATTATATTTCAAATTTTATATTGCTAAAAGATCCATTCTTCTCAACAATATCATCATCATTACTTTTTTGTTGCATATAGTCAAAGCCCAAATGAATTGCAGAAAAAGTCAGATGCAACTCCTTCCAATGAAGAAGGTGGAACACAGATTAATCAGCCGGGTAAGTTGAATATTGACTCTAGTTATTGAATATGATCAGTGAATTTGCCATGATGTTCCAACACCGATGTTAATTATGTTTGCAGAATCTTGGCAAGGTAGAAGGAGACCAGTCATCCCCAAAAAAAAAAAGTATGCCATCTGCATCAGCAAAATTTGAAGTTGTTGCCCAAAAGAAATGTGAACTATTGGATATCGAAAAAGAAATTGCAGTGGAGAGGAAAGACCAAAATAGAAGAGAACATGAACAAAAAATGAGGCTCATGAAACTCCAAGAAGAAGAACAATTACTGAAAAATGATTTACTTCTTTTAAATTTGGAGGGAATGAAAAAAACATCAAACCTCTCCTAGGTACAGGGTTATTCACTATAAATTACCCACCCCTTATCTTCGTTATTATTAACTTTTTTTTGTAGGCAATAATAACGATGATAAGGGGTGGGTAATTTATAGTGAATAACCCTGTACATATGCATTTTCACTTGTATGTTTTGATTTTCATTGGGAATAAAATTAATTTTAAAGTTGTGTACATTCAATTTTTATTAGTGGAAGATCAAACATCTTGATTGAGAATCAATGGAAAATAGTTCAGTAACAATTCTTCTCTAGCATTATTAAAATTGTCCAATTCAGGTGGTTCTACTAATATGTCTTCAATAAAATTTATATGCTGCACTACATCTGGTTCATCTGGAGGTAGATCTTCATTTTCACTTATAGCAATGTTATGCAAGACAGCACATGCCACAATAACAGTGAGGGTATTTTCCAACTTCAGGCGTAGACATGATGCTAAAATAGGAAATCTTCGCTTCCATATGCCATACTGACGTTCAACAGGATTTCTTGTGCGCCTCACTGAAATTATTTGATTTAAATTTCAATTCATGACATAAGTTAGAGCTAGAATACCTGATTCATTGTAAACTTGTTGCAACTCATTACTTGCTACCAGCAATGGTGTTATGACATGCATTGTGTTTGCATAACCACTATCTCCAACCAGTAAACTATTTCCAAATTCATTGGCTTCTAGGCGATGACGAATTTGTGAATTGTCAAATATAATTTGGTCATGAGTTGATCCAGGCCATCGTGCTACAATGTCAATAATTCTCAAATCTACAGAACAGATAGTTTGGACATTTATGGAGGAATATCCTTTACGATTTCTAAAAACTTCAGCTTGTGCTCCACCTGAAAAATACAATAACGAAATATAGGATATCAAATACATTGAGTACATGAGTGGAATATTGCTTACCTGGACTTTGGATTTTAACATGAGTGCAATCAATAGAGCCAATAATACGAGGAAGCCTGGCAATCCCATAAAACTCAAGATGGCTTTTTGCAACTTCGTTTTCATCTGAGGGCATTTTTATGTGTAGGGGCCAAAGATGCTATAGCCTGACCTACTTTCTTGATAATTCTACAAGCTGTAGTCTTGCTGACATGAATTGTGTCTCCTGCTGTCAATATAAAATTGCCAGTTGCATAGAATCGGAGGGTCAAAAGCAACTGGTTAATAGGAGATACAGAATGGTTTCTGAAACAAAAAATAAAATAGTGCCATTCTTATTTTTTTTAAGAAAGTTAAAACAACTTACGTATCTGTTACAGTCTCTATCTGTTGTTCTACCTGTTCTTATATATTTAGAACAGTCTCTTTGGTGAACCTGAATCTTGTGAAGAAATCCAAATCGTCGAAATCATCAAATGGGTTACTCCTTTCTCTGACAACATATGGCCTTCTCTGATAATCTATGAATTCTAACAATTCTTCGTCATCATCACTGAAGATATCAAATACTTCCATTTTCTTTAGCAATCTCTACACAAATATACAAAAAGAATTTGGAGACACACTAGCTGAACTAAACACAGAGATATAAAATCTAAACTGAACAGCTCAGAACAAAGTGAGGTTATCTTCTTCTCGGTTTTTGGTTATATTCAATGGTCGAGTAAAATGTCGACATGTAGCTGACGGTTAAAGACCTAACTAGTACTTTTGAGTGGAAGTTACTTTAACCGACAGAATAGCTGTGGGTTAGCGTAAGCTGATAGATGGAAAAATAGTTTAGCCATCAGTTATCAAGTAGCCAACAGCTAGTTCACCTTGACCGAGCATTGAAAAACCGGCCCTTATTGGTACAAAGAACACACACACAATAAGTCAAGAATGACCGAGCTTCACAGAGCACTGACAAACATTTGACAGCAACAGCCAGTGTTGCCGTTTACCAATAGGACACATATTTCTTAGTTCCTCAGATATATTCAACACCCCCACTATCCTGAATATCTAAGAGAGTTAACCTAATTTTTCAACAAAATGAGAATGTTTAACTCTTGCCAAACCTTTGGTCATCATATCTGCTACCATTTCGTTAGTTGGTTGATAATAAATAGTTACTAAATTGTTTGATACACACTCTCTAACAAAATGGTACCTCACATCAATATGCTTTGACTGTTTATGAAATATTGGATTCAAAGCTAGCTTTCGTGCACTCTGATTGTCATTATATATTATAACACTATCATTATAATTGATCAATTCACCTAGAATATTTTCCAAATGAATAGCTTCTAGATGCCTCACTAAGACCAATATATTCTGCGTCTGTGCTACAACTTTGCCATGAAATTGGACCCCCTGAAAGTTTAAACACATATCCAGTATATGTATAATGTTTAGTATCCTTCAGGTACCTAAGTACTCTTTTGGCACACTGCCAGTGATAATCTGTATAATTATTGTTATACTAACTCAAGTAATTGACTGTGAATGTTATATCTGGCCTAGTTAATACTGATAGGTACATTAAACTTCCAATAAGTTTTTGATATGGTAAATTAATAAAACTTGAATATGAATCTTCAACCTTCTCAACATGAACCTTAGCCTCCATAGGAGTATTCACAGTTTTGCAATTTGCCATACCAAAATTAATCAAAACTTGATCTATATAACTTTCTTGATCTAGGTAAATAACATGTTTTTCATAATCTCTAGTTATATTGACTCCCAAACAATTTCTAGCTTCACCTAGGTCCTTTATGTCAAATTTTTCACTCAATTTTGACTTAAAAAAATTCAAACATTCATTATTATTCGAAAAAACGAAAAAATGAAAGCATGAAGCATGAAGCATGAAGAGAGCAATGAAAGTTAATGATGTTTCGTCCTCTTTCATAAATAAACATGACTCATGTTTCGACTTGGTATAGCCTAATTCTGACATATTTTCAGTAACTCTAGCATTCCTTGCTCTGGACGATTGTTTCAACCCATAGACAGCTTTTCTCAATCTGTACACTTTGTTTTCCTGGTTTTTAACTATAAATCCTTCTGGTTGCTTCATATCCACAGGTTGATCAAGTGGACTGTTTAAAAAGGCAGTCTTTACATCAAGATGTGTCATTTTCAGACAAAATTTTACTGCTAATACAATCAGCAGTCGCAAATTAGAATGCCTCACAACTGGTGAGAAAACATCATCATAGTCCAGACCAGCTATTTGAATACAACCTTTTGCCACTAAACGAGCGCGATATTTCATTTCACCACTTTCACCAACTTTCCGCTTGAAGACATGTGATAAACAGGGTATCTAAGTCACCTCTGATATCCTTTGTGACGGATATATAATGATTTAGAGTCTCTCAAACGCAGAGTTTCGGATTTTCCAAAAACCTTGGGATGAGGTTGCGGTCTGCCCGGGGCTGATGTTTTGAGGAAACCTGTTATCACTATTTCAATAACATCTTGTTCTTGAAAAAAGTTTTTTAAACTAATTATTGTTAGACTTTGAATTCTGTGAGACGTGGTTAGAGCTATTAGTGTGGATAATTTCAGCGTCAAATCTTCAAGTGTCAATGAATCTAATGGGTACAGAGTTGACAAGTAATCTAGAAGATCTTGGGGGTCCCAAGTAATTGAATATTTGGGAAATACAGGCTTTTTTCTGAAAATGCCTCTCATAAAACGTTTTAACAAGTTATTTTCATCTTTGATTTGGAACAAAAAGTTAAGGGCAGACCGGTGACAGTTGAGAGAGCTATAGCTAGCCCCTTCTGTGAATTTCTCATTCAAAAATAGGAGAATCTGATTTAAATTTAAGTCGAATAACGCAATATTGTTATCCCTGCAGTATTTCCACCACTTGGAGTATGTAGAGTTATATTGTGTCATAGTGTTGGGACTTATAGATGACTCGTAGATATGAATCAGGCTCGGCGGAACACCCTGTCTTTTGAAGGCACACCAGACAATTTCCCTGCCCCCAGGGTAATCTTTTCCCAAATGGGATGACTCCTCCTGAAAAGGGAAAGAAGTAGCTCAGCATGAGGCTCGAAATGAATTAGTTCCGAGACTAAAAGTTTGAAAAGAGGGGGAACCATGGTTGTGTAGCCCATGCAGGCACAATGACCACACCCTCTGCACCATCATGGACTATTTTGTTCAGAACTCTGGCAATCAGGGGGAATGGAGGAAATGCATAAGACGAAATGTTCGACCATGATAATGTGAAGGCATCTATCGCAAACGACCTTGGATCACGTTTCCATGAGACGTATCTTTCACATTTTGCATTCGAATTCGATGGGAATGAATCTACCTATGGCTTTCCGAATTGTTCTACGATGTCATGGAAAGCATATTCTCTGAGAGAATACTCTGTCTCAATATTATGGCAACGTGATTCAAGATCGGCTCTGATAATAATAATAATGATAATAATAATACAATTTATTCCAGTAGGATCATTTTTACATGATATTGGAAAAGTCAACAGAGAGTGGTAATATGTAGAAATATACAAATATCAGTTTTTCAACTAGTAAAAATATAGGCATATATATACATATTTATATACGTATACCTATATACAAAAATACACATACTCACACACACACACATATATATATATATACACTGTAAAGATAAAACAAGATATATAATTATAAATAGGAACAGGTAGAAAAATACAGTCGTTTCGTTGAACAATGTCACATATCAAAAAATTCTTGAACAGTATAGAAGGACTTCGTTATTAAATACTTCCTCAAATATTTCTTGAAAGTAATGATGCTCTAGTAACTTTTTCAGTAAGTATCTCTACACTGACATTATGACTATTCCAGACGAAACCCAGAAATTTACATGTCTGACCTGGCCTGAACTTACTTTTTTCGAAATTGATTAAAAAACCTAGCCATTCAAGAAACTTTCGTGTAGAGGCTGCATTTTCAATGCACGTCTTCTCAAAATCACCTATCAACATCAGGTCGTCCAAATAATTCACTGAGATATTCCTCTTCGATCTCAAATAGTGCACAATCGGTCTAAAAATTTTACAGAATACAAATGGAGACGAAATCCTTTCTGTCAGAGGATCGTGAACCTTGCTACTGTTTGCGTCTGCACTTCAGTTGGGCTGGCTTCTTGTTTACTATCGCTTGAAATTCTTCAGCTTCGGGGTCCCGAACAATCATAAATCTCTTCGGGGTCAGTGACACCTGGAAAGAGGTGACGATAAAGACCCTGTATAAACCACCTCTATGGTTAAGGAACTGCATGAACCGATTCCAAAGATTCCCGAAATATCTACATAAATAGGTATTTCAGGCTGAATATGATGTGAGGCTGCATACACAGTGTCATCTTCTCAACGCACAGTATATAGCGGAGAAATAACATTATCTGCATAAACAGATGAATGTTGAATAATCCAAACAATAGTAGGTAATTTCTGCATAAACAGAAAGTCATTGTCACGTCAGTAACTCTTTTATTCATCATTTTCTTTCTGATTTTCCGAAGTTTGTCCACATCCATAGACCGTTTAGGCATCACAAATTTTATCACTCACGCACACACAAAGCACGAGAATTTAATTGATTATTTCGATGTGACCCGTGTCTCACTGGAAAACGTAATGAGTAATTACTATCAGGTGATAGATGAGTTCGGGCAAGGACAGATTTTTTGGCAGCTTTAAAATAGTGATTCGTGTTCCACCAGAGGCGTAACTACATATTGGTCTACGAGGACGTGGTTGTGAAGTATAATCTTTTTCAGCAGTTCACATTATTTCCTCACCAAAATTTATTCTTGATAAAAGTGAATTTGCAACTATAAGTTTTCAATTCATGACAAATCCATTCATAATCTATACTAGAAAATATGTGCATATTATGAAACAATATTTATCTACCCAACCTCATTCAGGAAACATCTTTCAGTAATTCAAAGGCCAACAGATATTTATTTTCATTACTAATCTCAATCTCAAATGTAACCACAAGTTCATTTGGTGATTCTATTTGAGCTCTAAGGCTGCTTTCGTTAACATGATCGATATCTGAAACTACGCTATATTTTCATTTATATGAACCCCCAATGATCTTAAAGACGATCTCAGTCTCTTTGACACAGAGGCTTCCTCTACAAAAATGTATTGGATACTTATGTGTGATGTATTGATATTCTGTAATAGTTCATGAATCCACATATTTCTTGGAGACATATGTTTAGCAGTTCTAATTTTATGCATGTTCCAAGCTTTCATAAATAATTTCAACTTGTTATCAATCTCATTGAAATAGATACTTTGCAAGATAAATAAATGAAAATTATTACCAGGGTTCAATTTTCCTTGAGATTCTAGATCATGAAACTCTTCATGAAATAGTTGTATAACTTGTTCAAATACATCACGCCACAGCCGTTCGATCCTTTGGTTATGTACTGGCCTACCTGTAATGTGACTGGATTTATTGACTGGATTTATTGTAACCCCTCAACACATTCATAAGAACTGCCACCAATAAGTTTTCATATCCATGATCTGAACGTACACGTGATGGTACTCCATATTTTTTCACAGCTTTGGCAAATAAATTAAGAGCTGTGTCCGCAGTCATAGATGAAGTACATTTCATATAAGTTGTCATTCTTGAGTATCCATCAATGCAGTCATGAGTTACGAAGCCCCATCTGCAAAAAAATGCACTCTCATGTGAAGAGGGCAAACTCTTAGATACTAGAAATATATAATGAGTTGGATCGTCAGACTGTTGGCAATATGGCAATTATGTTACTTTATGCATGACTGGGCGCGTGAAGTAGCACTTTAGCTACCGCAGACAACTTTACCGCCCGGCGGCAAAGCTACCAAAAACTTTTCCTCACATATTGAAAATTCTCTATTTAGTTCCCTTCATTCAAGATAGAAAATGGTTAGCACAAGCGGATAGGACAAGCAGTATCCTTTTATTTCCTAGGTGTCTAGAAAAAAGAGCTAGAAATGCCAACATATGCAATATTTCTCTACATTATATGCCATTATATATATATATATATATATATATATATTTATCAGCCACTCATCAAAATGCCAACATAATATACTCACAATTGTATTGATCAATTATATAGAATAAGACCAAAAAAGGCCTTCTACAATCAAATGTCCATCACTCAGTTGTGTGCAATAGGTCATGCAAAGCATCTTGATGATTAGATCTATGTGAAGTACCTACACTATTGGATCTATCTATAACTTCTTGTGAAGATAAAGGAGGTAATTTAACAATGATACCTTATCAATTTACAGTGAGCATCCATATGCCACAAACTGTTCGGGGTTGATACTTTGTAAACTCTCCTTTTCAATAGTCTACTAAAACGTGTATAGCTGTCCCAACAGGATCTATTCTTGATAATATCTGGCGCACTCTAACTCTCTGAACAACTATACCTTCAGCTGCTAAATAAGATTCTACCATCTACAAGATGATTATTATAAAAAAAATTGTAGAACTCAATTATACTCACTTCACTGCCACTATTTGGGAAGCGTTGATAAATATTTGTAATTGCATTTGTCAGCTCCACTTCACTTACTGGATGAAACTTGCTGTTGAATCTCAAACCATTTGTGTAACATAACTTGTATACTATACTCTTCAAAGAATTTAGTAATCCAGATATTTGTCTAGCAGTAAATCCTTCAGACATGAAATGAACTAACCGATCTCTGAATACCTGAAAGTAGTAGAGCTATAGGGGTTCTAGCACAGTCGAGTAAGCATCAAACACAACATATGCGACTTCGCCAAAACACATCAAACCCAACATGTGCGACTTCGCCAAAACGCATCAAACCACCCAACATAATATGCGACTTCGCAGAAATGCGTCAAACCCAACATATGCGATTTGCCGAAATGTGGCTAACCTACCTTGATGAGCCGAGTCGGTAGCATACCTAACCTATCTAAAATAGTTCCACCAGCCAGGGGCGTACCTAACCTATCTAATAACCCCACCAGGGTCGTACCTAACCTATCTAATAGCCCCACCAGGGTCGTACGAACCCCCATAAATATTTTCGGGGGGTACACAGGTCCACATCCCCAATGACCCGCCCCACACCGTTTCAATGTCCCACCCCGACCTACAACATACGTCATGCGTCATACGGTGAAACGTCAAAACGATGAAACGCCAAAACGATGAAACGTCAAAACGACGAAATGTCACAATGGTTCAGGGTCCACCTCAACACTTCCCCAGTGGCCTTCCCCACACCGTTTCAATGTTCCACCCTGACCTACAACATAAAAAATGTTATAGACGAATGTTTTTCAAACAGTTTTCAAATGGCGTCGATAGAGTATAGACATCAGCTTGAAGAATTCCAAAAGAAAATAAAAGAACTCAATCATACAATAAAACAATATGAAGATAAACAGCTGATGATTAGAAATTTTTCGAGAATATCTTTATTGGAAAAAGTAATCACTACTCGCAGCATACCAGTATCATCACCAACTGTGAAAAAACTATGGTTATTTTGAAATATAATATTTTTTATAAGAACTGCATACAATATTAGGAAAATTCGACGATACTCAGATGTAATCCTAATACAAGTACCACAGATCATATTTTAATATAAAACTCTACGATAAAACCCATGAAGATGTCAGTTTTTTTGAAGCATACAGCATCCTCAGAACCGCCACACGACCTCAGCCGACAATGAAGCATAAAAAACCATTTGAGCTATCAAACAATCTGTTACATGCATTTCACATTATATTAATTGTAATCAATATTATTTGATGTTTTTCCAAATGAAATGAAATAAATTCTAATCAATATTGTGTATTTTCATCGAAGGTTATTATTATAGATAAGCATGATAGGTGAAAAATATTCTTACCTTTATAGAAAAACCGCAATTTTTGTTTTCAACAATATTTTTGAACTGAACAAATATTTATCTATTTTTCTGCGGTTACCAAATTTCGATGTTTTTCATGCGTGCTATATAACCGAATCACCATCACCAAAAATCATTATTCCTGCTACACCTCGAAGACATCGAGCAATAATCAACCTTTGTGTGTGTGAACCACATCAGCTGACCAATAACAGTGAGTATTTTTTCATTTTATTCTTCTCAGAATTATTCCTTTGATATCAATCCAAATTCTCGTTTATGAATACACAATTTTATAATAATTTCCAGATGGATCTATCCTTATTGAACACCGTTTCATGTATTGCAGAAAGAAAACCAATCACAAAGATTGGAGAATTGAAAATCGGAGTGCCTTTCCCCATCATCTCAGCAAAGAGCGTTGAAACAAAATTTGGGGTGTCTATTCTGCTTGAACTGCAGGACTCTGTGGTTTTCCTGCCTTCAAGAGTAACTAAAGCATACGCCGCTCACACAAAAGAGCTCTCAACTGGTGGATACGCATTAATATTCAAAGGCCTCATCGCAGTTGGAAAGCCACACCCGGCGGCATCCTTTGAAATAATCAAAAGCCAAAAGTGAGTAACATTTTCATCAAAAAAATATAAATTGATACGACATGGAAAATTTTGATAAAGTTCTCGCGGAAACAGATGAGACCCTTTCAAAAATCAAAAGCGGTTATACAAATCCATTGAAACTAATAAATTCACAAATCAGAAAATGTCTTTCGGTAGTGGAAAAATTCGGACTTTCGATTGGACAAAAGAGAAAATTACAAGCAAAGATTGGGGAGCTGAAACGTGTTAGATTTCTCATGACAAAAATGAAACGGGGTCATGTAGGTTCAGGATTGAGATCATCTGTTCGTTGGATTAATGTAGAATCGATTTTCGACTCGAGAATTCAGACGGGGCTCGTTGTGAATTTGAATCACAAGGAGATTGAAGACTTCCTCATAGATGCATCGAAACTTATAAAGAAGAAAATATTGAAAATTTTAGATAATTCAACAATGCTCAAAATAAATTTTACATTTTGCGGTGATTTCGTAAAAAAATCAAATGATGAAGAGATAATCGATCGTAAACATTTCAATACACCAAATACAGTTGTAGATGCAGGGACGGATCTAGATGAATGGTTTAAAATTAATGGAATCGATGTCATCCTGAATAAATTGAGCGAATTTTCTGAGAAAAAAAGTGGGTGGGCCTTGAGTGAAATAATTTCCCTAGAGGTAGCAATCAATCGATTTGAAATGGGGAATGGCTCGTCCTATATCAAATTACCTGAACAAATTGAAAAAAAGCATGCCTGCGTCAATGTACAAAACAATGATGATGCATGCTTTTTCTGGAGCATAGTCAGTGCTCTATATCCTGCACCTAGAAATCCTCAAAGAATGACACAATATCCAAAATATTCTACAGTTTTGAATATGAAAGGGTTAGACATACCAATGAAATTGACTCAAATTTCAAAATTCGAAAAACTTAATAATATTTCAGTCAACGTCTACACTCTAGAATTGAATGTGATTGATCGGAATGTAGATTTTACAGTACTACCTGCAAGGCTAACAAAGCATAAATTAGACAAACATATCAATTTATTATTAATTCAGGATAAATACTTTCCAAAAATGAATGATTATGATCCACCATCAACATTAGCTGAAGGTAATAATAATGCGAGTAATACAATTAGATATCATTACTGTTGGATAAAAGACTTGTCTCGTTTGTTATATAGTCAGCTCAGCAAAGCAAAGATGAAAAAATATATCTGCGACAGATGTCTGAATTATTTCTTGAGTCAGAAAAAACTAGATGAGCATAGTGTACTATGTGAAAATATAAATAACGAAAAAATTTCTTTTCCAAAATATGATGCTGTCGAGTTTAGAGATCACATTTATCAGCAAACATGTCCATTTATAATTTATGCCGATTTCGAATCACAGCTGAAAAAATGTAATACAAAAATTTCGAGAACAATTCTCAAGTATCAACACCACAAGGCCTATAGTGCAGGATATTATTTCAAATGTTCCTACGACGACACACTTTCATTTTATAGGAGCTATCGAGGTGGAGATTGTATGGAATGGTTTGCAAACGAAATGGCGGATGCTGCCAAATTTGTGGAATCGAAATTCAAAAACATTGTACCAATGATTGTGAATCCAGATATCTGTAGAGCAACTATTTGTCATATTTGCGAAAAGAAATTCACGGATAAGGACATTGTAGTAGTCGACCACTGTCATTTTTCTGGCGCAGTTCGCGGTCATGCGCACCAGTCATGTAACCTCCGATTTAGAAAATTGTTTGTTGTACCAATAACATTTCACAATCTCTCCGGGTATGATTCGCATTTTATTATTCGAGATATTTCCAAGCGTGGACACGTCACCGTACTCCCAATAAATAGGGAAAAATACATCTCCTTCACTCAATATGATTCAGAAACATCAATAAAATTTAGATTTATTGATTCATTGCGTTTCTTGGGTACCGGTCTAGATACTCTAGCATCAACTTTGAAACTAGATGAATTGAAGATTCTAAGGAAAGAATTCAGTAATGTGAATGAGGCTCAATTCAATCTTTTAACACGAAAAGGTGTTTTTCCCTACGATTATATTGATAATGAGGAGAAATTAAACGAAACCAAGCTACCAAGCATTGAAAATTTTCACAATATATTGAACGATTCAAATATTTCAGATGACGATTACGCTCATGCTCAAAAGGTTTGGGAATATTTCGACATCAAATCGCTTGGAGAATATAGTGATTTGTATATGCGTACCGATATTCTCCTTCTAGCTGATATAATGGAAAATTTTCGCGAATCATGTAGGAAAACATATCATCTCGACCCCGCATGGTACATTACGATGCCCTCGTATACTTGGAGTTGTATGCTCAAGTATACTGGGTGCAAATTACAAATTCTAAAAGATGTAGATATGTTGATGTTTGTTGAAAAGGCGATTCGTGGGGGAATAACGGTTTGTAGCAATAGATACTCTGAATCGAATAACAAGTATATGTCAGAATATGATCCCGAGAAACCATCAAAATACCTGCTCTATCTAGACGTAAATAACTTGTATGGGAAAGCCATGAGCGAACCCCTACCGTATGGGGAGTTCACTTGGGTCGAGAACACCAACATCGATGTAACTCAAATTCCGGATGACAGTCCTGAAGGCTATATTCTTCAAGTAGATTTGGAATATCCGACAACATTACATGATGCGCATAAAGACTTTCCGTTTTGTCCTGAACACCGCACTCCGCCAGATTCCAAATTACCTAAATTAATGACAACTCTACACAATAAAAAAGAATACATTTTACACTACAGAAACTTGAAGCAGGCTCTCGAACACGGTCTTAAATTAACAAAAATCCACAAGATTCTAAAATTCAAACAGTCGACGTGGTTGAAATCCTACATAGACTTGAATACTCGATTAAGAACAATGGCCACGAGTGCCTTTGAAAAGGATCTGAGGAAATTGATGAATAACGCCGTCTTTGGAAAGACTATGGAAAACATTCGCAATCATCGCATAGTTAAATTGGTAAGAAAGTATGAAGGTCGTTATGGCCTCAAAAATCTAATATCGAGTCCACAATTCCAGCAGCGCACAATTTTCGACGAAAACCTCGTAGCCGTTGAGATGAAAAAGTGTGAGTTAATCTTTAATAAGCCTCTATACATTGGTATGGCTATCCTAGATATCTCCAAAACTATCATGTATGATTTCCACTATAATTTCATGCTAACTCACATGGAAGCTGATAAATGCAAGCTCATGTATACAGATACAGATAGCTTTTTTTATGAGCTGTCATGCGAGGATGTATATAGAGAAGTTATTCTAGAGAATATCAATAGATTTGATACATCTGATTATGCTCCAGACAATGTCTATGGGATTCCGCAGGTCAACAAAAAGGTTCTAGGTTTGATGAAGGACGAGGCTAATGGTAAAATAATTACACATTTCGTAGGGTTACGATCTAAAATGTATACTTTCAAATTATCTATGGATGAGGAGGACATTGATAGAGAGCGGGAGCGCTTGAAGGGAAAGGGGTATAGTAAAGATCAAATTGATAATGACTTGAAAAATTTCGGGATGACTAAAAAATCTAAAGGGGTGAAAAAATGTGTAGTCAAAAATAAACTAACATTCGACGATTACGTAAATTGTCTGAAGGAGTGTGCGCAAAAGACTGTAACCCAAAAAACAATACGCTCATACAAGCATGAAGTTTTTTCTATTAAACAATCGAAAATCGGTCTAAGTCCACATGATGATAAGAGAAAACTTTTAGCCAATTCGTTCGATACACTTCCCTGGGGTCATTACAGTTTGAATTAATCGAACTTCTCCATGTCTCATCAATTTGTATTTTTTGAGGAAAATGTTACACACACACACCTACACAATTGTATATGATTTGAATATTTACTATAAATATATATTGAAATGTTTTCACTAGAAAATGAAATGAAAAACATTTTGAAAATTCCTGTGCTTTATTTATTTCCCCCTATATACAACATCTGTGAAAATTATTCATAAAAAGAAATCACTTTTGAAAGTAGAGTTTTCAGTTCATGTAGAATACCTCGGTTTGGACAATTAATGTTAAACATATTCCAATCAAAGTCTCCAACCGCAACTAGCTTTCTCTGAAATTCATTGTACTTGAAGTATGTACTTGCTTTGAAAAAATATATGTGTCCGTCAATGTAGCGGAATGCTGAAGTAATATCGCTTGGTATATTTGGAAAAATATCCTCAATTCGTCCTCTGTTGACTAAACGATAATCATCTTCATGCTGATGGTATTCAATGAAAGACGAATTGTTCAAGAACATGTAGATTTTTCCAGTATTCGTTTGGAAGGCGGCATTTATTTCAGATTGTCCAGGTAAATTGAGATTAATTTTTCGTTTGATTTGCAAGTTTGGAAAATAGCTCGAATAAAATTTATTTCCACTTACTACAAATAGATCTCCAGACGTTGTTTGAAAAACGTGATTCACTTTAGCCAATTCTTTTGGGAGATATTCATGTAGCGGTTCAGATTGCATTTTTTCCTTCAGCAGTTTACTATGCATATTTGCATCTCTACTACCGATATCATTTTTCCATACCATATCTTCAGAAATTACATACATTCGATGGTTGTGAAATTCCGGACTGTAAGCCAAAAACATTACATTAGGGTGATTCACTTCACACAAGTTGTGTTCAACCAATTCAATGTCTGGGGTAGTAGTAGTAGTAGTAGTAGATAATGGGAGTACGATTTTTGTATTAACGTTGATTTGAGGGGTGCTTGACGTCATCATCTGTGATGCTGTTGTCGATGTCATTGAATCGAATTTTGGGATGAGGGCGTAGCGTTCTTTGAAACCATACAGCGCTTGGATTGCATATAAATCATCATCTTGTAGGGGCTTTGTTTCACCCTGATACCATGGATACATGATTGCAGTCGCATCATCGCTATGGTATATCCCCAAAGCATGACCAATCTCGTGTACAAGAACCATAAGTAAATTCGTATAACCATCTGGTACTGTTCCATTGCCTACATACCAATTCTCATCACTATCCAAGTGAACTTCTATGCATGACGAATCTGATTTCGGGAAGAAGGCATGCCCCAAGACACCACTCGGCCCATCGAATTTGAATCCACAATTCACACTTCCCATACATACAATGCGAAGAAGGTGATTTCTTTTACCAAACGAAATTGTAATGTCTGGATTGATGCGATTGGGAAGAGTTTTTTTAAATGTTAATTTAGATGCATTCTGCCACATATCGAAAGCCGTCTGAACTACTTCATTATATTTTTTATGTGTAACAGGTAGATACCATTGAATTGTCGTCTTGTTCCATTTATTTCCAACCCGGAATTCATTGTCACCATGTTGGCATCGAGGTTTTTTCATCAACTGTATTGTTTCTTCATTGAGGGTGCCATCTGGCGGTAAATTATATCGATCTTGAAAATGTCTAAGGGCCTCATTAAAATCCGTCAGAGTACTATTATCAATATAACCATATTTTTCAAGATATTTTCGTGCTTCAAGTTGAGTTAGTAGGCTACCACCACCACCACTAACATAGTCATCAGATGTCACTGTGCGTAATGTCAACAGTAGAGTGGTAAAAACAACTGTCTCCATGGTTAGCTTGATGGGAAATGATTCAAAAAAGATTTGTGGAGGTCTTCAAATATAAAAATAAAATCGATTCAGTAACTAATCGCATTTATTATAGGTAAATACATCATATTAATTACATTGTAAATCGGATTCAATTTGAGAACGATAATAAAATAAATATTCACGCAAAGCATTGGGATACAAACTATTCAAAGATGATGTTTCACAAATTCCCAGAATGATTTCTGTAGCAGACACATTTGTCTTATTATCTCGCAACCACCCTTTAACAATATCAAAAATATTTCGAAAATAATCATTGAAGTTCATGACATCCAACATGGCAATTCTATCAGACACCACACTCGTATGAGTTTGTAACATTTTTTCGACGTCTCTCTGGCTCAAGTTGATATCGACGCCTGTCCCGTCCGAGGCAATGCCGCCGCCGCCACCGGTCCATTTGGAGATTGAAACCTGTTTTATGCTGCACTCGATGTATTGGTACACTTGCACAAAGTCTCCACACTTTATCATCACCGGATCATATTCATCGGGATAGCTGTCGTCGTCGTCGTCGTCGTCGTCCCCATCGAAAAATGATTGTTTTATTCTAGACAATATGTCTATGAGTGTGGCCCACTCGTAGGTGTTGAAGGAAATCCTTCGAGGTGAAAACTTTTGCTTCAGAATCACACAGACGCTAAAATCTCTCGCTGGACTTAGGCCACATTGAATTTCATAGCAGCAGCCGTATGAGTCCATTGGAAATGTCATCAGCAGCAGTGGGTCTTCACTTTGAGCAATCTTTTCGAATCGAGCTAAAGCTTTATCGACGCCATCATCGTAGTACGCAGTTTGAGCTGAATGCTCATATTTGTCTAGAGCCTGATTGATGACTTTGAGCGTTTCTTCAAAGTCACACTTGTTGTTGTAGCCAACATCGTCGTCGTCGACGTCGACGTCGTCGTTGCTGTCGACATCATTGTAAACAAACTCCATTTCTGTGCTGCTACTAAAATAATCACTATCTTGACTCACCATAATTCAAAACTGGACTGAATGAATATTGATTTTTTTGAGACTATTTGAAGCTTGGAATCACGTGATTATGGCGTGATGTTTTTCGTTTTTTTTGTTTTTTCCAATGTGATATCATTGTTATGGTAATTCTTATGTTTTTCGTGTGAAAACATGGAATGTGTGGTGGTGGTGGTGGTGAAAAGGCCCCCTGAATTGTCTAGATTTGTTTGTATTTTCTATAACATCCTATACTAAATCGGTATTTTGAATCCAGCTGTTGTGAGATCTATCAAGACCTAACCATTTCACGTACAGCTTCTGACCTTTTCTTCGCATCACTTTCTCCACGAGATAGATGTCGGGATTCTTGGTTTTCTGCAACTCCTCATCATAGAAGGCCCCCCTGATTGCCGTCCCATGCATATCTTCCAACAGATATGTGGTGGGATTCGTTATTTTGACTTCGACGATTTTAAATAACTCTGTCGTCCAATTTGGGGTGTACCCCTTTTCGAAAATATGCTTGACCTTGGATATGCGTACAATATCACCAACTTTGAATTTTCGCGGGCCAACAATCTTCAAGTGTGTATAAGATCTATTGAGAATTTGTTTTTCATTGGATTTATCGACTTGCGATGGTTTGCAACCAATCGTACTGTGGTGTGTATCATTGTAGGATTCTGTAATGGTGGGTAGTACATCTATCCACCTGTAGGTGGCATTCAAACTAAAGTATTTGAATAGTTTTTCTTTCAAAGTTCTAATTACACGTTCTGCTATTGCAGCCTTCTTGACGCTGTACGTACTGTAATGGTTTATGTTATGCAATTTCATTAGACTTTGGAATTTGCTATTGTAAAATTCAGTTCCCTGATCTGTTTGCAGATTTTTCGGACATCGTTTTGTGTGCGCTAAAATGTCTGCAAACGTTTTGGTTATTTCCTCGCCAGTTTTCGTTTTCAATGGACGCGTCCATACATATTTAGAGAAACAATCAATCACAATCATAATCATTTTGAAATTTCGATTCTTGTGTGAGACATACTGTCGCATTTCCGCTAGATCCATTTGCCACAAGTCGTCTATACCTTTAATTATGGTTCGCCGACGTGGGTAATTTTTTCTTGCAGGTTTATGCAGCTCATCGACAAGTCGAATCTTTTCTGCAGAGTGTGACATATCTCAATATCAATATGACTGGATGATAGCGTGACATGTGTGTGTGTGTGTGTGTGTGTGTGTGTGTGTGTGTGTGTGATAAAGTGGTTAAAGAATTGTAATTTTTCCTCATATATATTATTTTATTGCCGACTTAGGGATACAATTTTGTTTGGAATTTTTGTTTGCGGATCAATGGTGGAATACACATTCTTTGCGAGATCATCTTTGATCTCTGTGACGATATTGGTGAGAAGCTGTTCAGATTCAAAACTTTGCTGCTGACGCTTCTTCAAATCGACAATAGTTCCATTGATATTCTCCTGCACCTCGGAAATATCCAGAATTGCCTTTGAATTCAAAACGATGTCCTTCTCCAGTTTAGGTAATGATATACTTAGAAAGTTTGTCATCGAGCTGGTTGTTTTCTGTAGCATCATCGACAATTGTATCAAGTTTGAATTGAATGTTTCCAGTTTGATTCGATGTGAATCGAACGCAATCTTGAAATCTGTTTTTATTTGTGAAATAGTCTGTTCTACATATATTTTAATATTGTCTACATATTCCTTGTTGGCGACATCGTTTTTCAAATTTGGCATTTTGACATTACACAATTTCAAATTGCCAAAATCTATATCCCCTTTAGAAGTGTACGATAGTCCACCACCGACGCTCGGAGATGTAATTACCACCAGTTTGCGTTTTCCATTCGAACTACGTCCGAACTTATCGATAGTCATCTTTGAAATGACCTCAATATCCATGCGAAAGTCTGTATCTATTGTATGATGTTGGCCTCCTTCAATTCGTCAATGATTGATACAATCTCGTTGTCCAGAGAGGTATTTCCTGCATTTTTCGAGGCTATGAGCAATTTTAATCTTTCACACAATTCATTGGGGTCATCCCAGTAAATGTATTCCACAGGTTTAGTATTGTAGGACAACATTGGCGATTGGAATTTCGTCGGCAAATTTCTCAATTGGATATTTAAACCATGTCCCGTTGTATAACGTCTCGATGATGATGTTGGAGGTATGAACATGGGTCTAATGATTTCCTTATACTTATATCTTTTGGTACCTTTCAGTTTTCCGCTAGCATTCTTGTGGGCATTCGAAAGTTCCAAAATTTGTTTATATCCATTCAGATCTTCTTTATTGAAATTTTCTGGTACATCGTAGAATATCAGTTCATATATTCCAGGCGTCCCTCTCACTTGTTTTCCAGCAATTTTGATGTAGCCTGTACGACCATCAAAATCAATTTCATTATATCCAAGACGCCATTTTGAATTACTGGAATCGTATATGGGGCCATATACTTTGTCTATTTTTTCGTCCTCTGTCCAATATTCTTTCAGGAATCGAATGCTCATCACAGGATACTGCTCAAGGTATGACTCAATAGCTGCGGGATCAATTACATCGGTGTCACCATCAGGCTCTTCAGATTCCTCATCTTCCTCGAACACGCCATCATCACTTTTACCGCTAGCGCTAGCAATACGTTCAAGTTTTTGAAATTGAATTTTCGATGCTTTCTCTTCTTCATCTTCTTTTTCAGTTTTTTCACTTTCATTCCATACTTTCAGCTCTTCTTTTTTCGATAGTGTTGAAGGCTCATTTTTTATGCCACTATCAATTAATCGACTTTTTGTCGATACTAGTTTTTTCAGGGGTGTAGATATTGGTTGGAAAAATTTCTGTATTGTCTCATCCTCCTCAGACCTACCTAATTTCAAAGTTAGATATTTCTTCCTTATAGCCTGGGCTATTTCACTGATTTTATTCTTGCGAATGACGTCGACCTCTTTGCTGGACGGTTTCATGATTATGAATATGATACATCACAATGTAATCATACTTTTATAAACTTGTCGAAGCCCTGTCGATAGCGACCTGAATTCAGATCACACTCCTTGACAATAACCATTGCACCATATTTTTCACACCAACAATCTGCACAAAGTCGCTTGAATTCATCGAATGTGACGTCTGGGGAGACGTGTTCATCAAACACATGCTTTAAATTCACCTCGTCTTGTTTAAATAGCACAATCAGGTTACAATTATCTCGAAGCATTTGCTTTCTAGCAAAACTGTATGTCTGGCCAATGTATATAGCGTCAATACCTCGATGTCGACACATTGAATAATATTCTTGAATTTTTTGTTGTGAATCGCAAGAAATGTCATCGAAAATGAAGACGGAATTTGGTTTTGCTTCGTTGGGACATATGATTTCATCATTATCTTTGTATGGAAAATAACCTACTCCTTTGACTGCCTTCAATACCTCTTCGAGCAGCTGGTACTTGGGTTGATACAGCGATTTTGAGTACACGTATACGTTTTCAAATTTGGCGCCATTAGGATGAAACAGCAGTGCCAGTGCGGCATTTGTTTTTCCACATCCACTCGGTCCGCAGATGATTGCACGAAATGAGTTTGGTAATAAAGCACCATGTTTACTTGAATCTCTCGCACCTGCACCATCATTCAGATGGTCCAAGTTTTCGATTGGTAGGATGTTTTTCTGCTGAACGGTCCTCATGATGTGAGACATACCACATTCAAATTCATAATAAATATCGATATCTCGTAACATCATTAGTCATTTTTAATGTTGATCTATCGTGGAGAGGGTGTGGTAAATTCATTAATCGATAAACTACCATTCGAACTACATCTACCCGGTTATTCGTATTGTGGTCCTGGAACCAAATTACAAAAGCGACTAGAGCGTGGTGATACGGGTATCAATCCGTTGGATGAGGCTTGTAAAGAACACGATATCGCATACTCTGAAAACACCTCTGTGGAGGAACGTCATAAGGCCGATCACGTATTGGAAAATAGAGCGTGGGAACGAGTCAAATCGAAGGACGCGAAATTTGGTGAGAAAGCAGCAGCTTGGTTCGTCACCACAGGCATGAAGGCGAAACGTAAACTCGGTATGGGTATGGGGCAAAAGCAACACCCATTTTCAAAAATTGTAAACAATATACTTGGCGTTTTGAAAAAACAAACATTTAGTCATGGTAATGATAATAACGATCTGCATCAGGGTAGTGGTTTGAATCAATCATCTGTAGCAGCTTTGCGTGCAGCTCGAAACGCGATAAAAAAAGTTGGAGGTCGAAAGAGAATACGAATACCTCGAATTATACCTTTACCGACGACTTCATCATCATCATCGGCGGGAAAAAGTGGAGGATTTCTACCGCTAATCCCGCTATTCGCAGGCCTCTCGGCTTTAGGGTCGTTGGCTGGGGGAGCTAGTGCCATTGCAAAGACAGTCATCGATGCCAAGAATGCAAAGAAAAAAATGGAGGAAGATATGCGTCACAATCAAGCTATGGAGCATTTAGGGTCTGGTGTGTATCTGCGTAAAACACGTAAAGGATTCGGTCTATACTTGAAGAAGAATGCGACTCCGAAATGTGTCAAAGGAGGCAGAGGTCTATACTTGAAGAAGCGTCAGTCAAAAAACTTCTAGCTGAGCTGCCCGATAGAGCATTATATGATGGAGAGATTATAAAGTATGCAAAAAAGCTGAAAATACCATACTTTCGAGGTGTTTTCATGCGAGACACTCTGCCTAACCGACCACGACGTTGCGAGTGTGCAGTGGTGAATTTAGATTCCTCCATTAATTCAGGTACACATTGGGTGGCTTATAGAAAAGTTGGAAACACGGTTCGTTATTTCGATAGTTATGGTAATTTGAAGCCGCCAGGAGAATTGGCTGAATATTTCGGACGCAGCGTTGATATTTTATATAACAATAAACAATATCAAAATTATAATCAAATCAATTGTGGACATTTATGTTTAGCATTTTTACTACATTCCAAATAAATGAATGTGTTTGATGAATTGAATCTTATTACTTTCCTACACACCAATCAAGAATCATGTCTATGATATTAACTCTGAAGGGTCGTACTTCGACGCTATCCATCGATTTCTCCCCACCGATTCAATTAGAGTCTGATTCTGATTATGGCTTAGCTTTACTCAGTTTTCATTCATACAACAGCATACCTAATATTGAAAAGGACACAAAGTTTGATTATTTCGAGAATGGTAACAAAGGCAAAAGAAAAAGTATTGATATTCCTGTTGGAGCTTACGAAATTGAAGATATTGAAAGGTTGCTCAGAAAAGATCTTGTCGTACCAACTTCGCAAAAGAAAAATTCACCACCGACAGAGAAGTCCGAAGACTTTTTCTATCTCAGACCGAATAATAATACTTTGAAAAGTGAAATTTTTTGTAAGCACCATGCAATCGATTTCACTCGGAACAATAGTTTAGCAAACATATTAGGATTCTCACCTAGAATTTTGGAACGTGACATTCACCATGTATCCGATCAGCCTGTGAACATTATAAAAGTACGAACGATTCATGTGGACAGCAACATTACCTCTGGAGCCTTCTACAACGACAGACCATCCCACACGATCTACGAATTCGCTATCGACGCCGATCCAGGCTACGCCATCGACGAAACGCCAAATCATCTCATCTATCTGCCCATCGCTACTCATACATGTGAAATTCATAATATCACACTCAAAGTGCTCGATCAAAACTTTCAATTGGTCAATTTTCGAAACGAAGAAATAATCATTCGATTGGAGCTGAAGCCATTATGGTGTTAGGTGTTTATAAAAGCCGCTCCACTGTTTCCCAGCCATCAGTCTTCAAGAAGACCTTCATCAGTCACACTCGGCAGCTCAGTCTGCAGAATATAAAATTTCTCAAGTCTCTCGGCTACCATGTTATCTGCACAAGTGTTTAACATCTTCCGAAAACCTCACCTAGATGAATCCATACAAAAGGTGGAATGGCGGACATACTACCCCTATGTCAAGTCTTTTCGTAACAATGATGTTATAGAAATCAATATTAATCAGTCTGATGCCTTCGATGCTCTGTATGATAGTATGCTACACATTAGTGGAAAAATCACTCGAACTAAAGGTGCTGGACGTGTATCTTTTGTCAATAATGCTGGGGCATATATGTTCCAATCCATCAGTTATGATCAAAATGGTAAAGAATTGGAATCTGTACGTGAAGTTGGAACTGTCAGCACCGTTAAAGGATATCTATGCTATACTGCCGAAGATTCAAAACATTTAGTTATAGCAGGTTGGACCTACCCCAATAATGTTGATGTCATCAATGGAGTGGAATTAACGTTCAGTATGCTCATTCCTCTGAAGCACTTACTAAACATTTTCAACGATTACGAGTGCGTCTCCTATGGCAAGCATTCAATTCGCTTAGTACGAGCAGGAAACGATAACAACTGCTTCAAAATCACTGAAGCTATTGGGGCGACTGTTGACACAGAAGTACAATTGGACATCGAAAATGTGGAACTCAAAGTGAAAAGATTGTATCCGAACGATCAAATTAAATTACAACTTCTGAAGGCAATTAAGGCTGACACTCCTATCCTTATACCCTTCAGAAAATGGGAATTGCATATGCTGCCTTCTCTCACCACAGGTGCCACCAATGAAATATGGGCTGTCAAAACTTCATCGTTCCTCGAAAGCCCTCGATATGTCATCGTTTGCTTTCAAACAAACCACGATCAAAATAAAGTGAATAATGATCCAACAGTTTTTAATCATGTGAACATTACAAATATCACATTAACACTCAACGGAGAAAGTTACCCAAAGGAAAAGATGCATTTGGCCTTCAATAAAGGAGCCTTTCCCCAAGCCTACTTTAACTATTCTCAATTCGGGTATAGTTACAAAAATACCACCATACATACCCCACTCCTCGGTTATGCCGAATTTTCCGGTAAACAGCCTATTTTCGTTATAGATTGTTCTCGACGTGATGAAAGTGTTAAAAGTTCCAGCGTCGACGTCAAACTTGAAATTGAAGCTTCCCAAGGTTTTCCCGCCAATACTCGCGCCTATTGCATCATTGTTCACGATAACATTATCGAACACCTCCCGCTCAGTGAAATTATTAAAAAGTGGAACTGATTCGATTTCATCGACAGTTTGAGTCAGATATTCATCATGAGAGTTGCGTTCGTAGACATTCAGGGGTTTGTTGTTGAACAGCAATTTCACCCAAAGGAGATTGCTATAAGAATTGGTGTTCAATGTAGTAATTATTTACTGTTGCCAAAAAAACCATTCTCATTGCTAAGCAAAAAAGACCGATGTGGGGTTTGTTTCTTGGAGAAAAACGTTCATGGTCTGAGATATTCTTCAGGCTTTGTGGAATACAACTTGCTAGATGATATTCTCCGGGAGAATTTGTGTGACATTGATATCATTTATGTGCGAGGCTATCAGAAGAAGGAATTGTTGATTGAAAAATTAGCTCCATTCAATGTACATGCAAAAGTTGTGAATCTGGAGGATTTCGATGATTCATGGTGGGTTGTTCCAACTTTCCAGAATAGCACCAAGATATCCTGTATGCATCACCTGCGTCGCTGTTGGGGTGACTCCAATCATTGTTGTAGTTTACGAAACGTTGATATTTTATATGAATGGTTTGAAAATATGCTACCAAAATAATTTGTGATCTCTCTCTCAATAAAAATCTCATCATTATTATTTATGAAAAACTTTATTTCTTCCTGAAATCCTGTTGGGAAACCTCGATGCCGATTGACGTTTCATCGCTTTGACGTTTCGTTGTTTTGACGTTTCGTCGTTTTGACGTTTCGTCGTTTTGACGTTTCGTTGTTTTGACGTTTCGTCGTTTTGACGTTTCGTCGTTTTGTCGTTTCATCGTTTTGACGTTTCATCGTTTTGACGTTTCACCGTATGACGCATGACGTATGTTGTAGGTCGGGGTGGGACATTGAAACGGTGTGGGGCGGGTCATTGGGGATGTGGACCTGTGTACCCCCCGAAAATATTTATGGGGGTTCGTACGACCCTGGTGGGGCTATTAGATAGGTTAGGTACGACCCTGGTGGGGTTATTAGATAGGTTAGGTACGCTCCTGGCTGGTGGAACTATTTTAGATAGGTTAGGTATGCTACCGACTCGGCTCATCAAGGTAGGTTAGCCACATTTCGGCAAATCGCATATGTTGGGTTTGACGCATTTCTGCGAAGTCGCATATTATGTTGGGTGGTTTGATGCGTTTTGGCGAAGTCGCACATGTTGGGTTTGATGTGTTTTGGCGAAGTCGCATATGTTGTGTTTGATGCTTACTCGACTGTGCTAGAACCCGTATTGTTCTACTACTATGCTGAAAAAATGCAACCAATTTTCTTCATGACTATTTTCGAATTTCCTTGATATTTTTTTTTTCATTAGATTTGCACTTGGTTTCCATGAATACCATGTATCAGGGCTTATCATCTCTTTGGTATGTGGAATATTAGAACACGTTTCAATGTTCAAGCGGTTTGGTACTTTTGTTTTCGACAGAAATAGTTGTGAAAATATCCTTTCTGCCGCTGCTGGGGAATGTGGTAGGCGAATGATACTTTTTACGAAATACGATGATTTAGGGAACATTGGTTCGTCAATACCATTTTCCATGACAAAAACAGTGTTCCAAAATAATTCGAGGTCGAAGTCAATATATTCTCTCAAATACATTAAATCGGGAAGCATTCGCCATTCAGAATTTAATTTTTCAATGTCTTTGATCAAATTTGGGAAATAAACTTAGTACTCGCAGCTGCTATACTACCCCAGATAACACAAAAACCTTCTGAGGATCTTCTGAGGCAAAGACAATAACATCCTCAGTACGTCGAGGGGTTTCTGAAGGACGTCCCTGGGATGTCCTCCTGTTACCATTCTCTACATATAAATAACGTCTCCGAACATCCCTACGAAGTCTTCTGCGACATTCATAGGATGTAATAGGAACAATTTGAGGCTATATTTGAAAACGTCTTCTGGATGTATGTTGATGATTATTGAGGGACTTTTGCCACTGAACATATATACTCGAACATATTAAATAATTGTTGAAATACCTTTTGAAGACAAAATTTCAATGAAATTCTTTCTGAAGAGGGTCAGCACCATTTAGAGCCACAGGGTGTTTCATGACGTTCCAAAAAATATTCGACTATTTGATCGATAGAAGAGATCAGATTGTTACAGGTTGATTCTGCCATAGTGAGTCAGATAACAGAATGAGGATAATAGGAACAAGAATAATTCAAAAGTAATTTATTTCCTTCAGTTTGATCATGTCACAGAATATTTAGATTCACCGATTGATGTATGATTCAATAACTTGCTGATAGCCTGCGGATAATCTACTTACAACTTAAAACTATCTTGTTCCACTAAATCCTCAAAGTGATGATATAGTAGTTTTCCTCGTAGAAAGGAAACCTGAAACAAAATTAATGGAGAATTCAATTGAATATTTGATAAGTCACTTACCTAGTTAAAGATGCAATCATGCTCTGGCAGATCCCTTGTTAATGCATTGTTCCCAATTATAGTAATAAATAATAATTCCTATTTTGTTTGAGAACTTTTCCTGCTTCCTTGGTGGGAAAGATGTGCCTGTAATGGTACCTCCTGTTAGTGCTGTCAATGAAAATTCTCTGCAAGAATACTTACTTGAAAGATTGTAGATACTTATATCATATGGCTTTATTACTATCAATCTTGAAACTGAGTCTGAAAGGGAGCTTCCAGGAAACACACACTTGATATGACTCCATGGGGATCTATAGGCATTCAACTAGTCCAGGTGGATCTGCAAAATGTAATGTGTTGAGATGAATCCTCAACATAATGTATGTATCACAGCCTAACCTGCTTATATCTGTCACTCCTTGTTGGGTTTCTATTGACAACTGGACGTTGACATTCGTCAGGTGGTCTCGGTATTAACTTTATATTCTCTGTAGGAACCATGGTTCCAAATGGTTCAGACCATAACCTGTTCCTCAACCACTCAAATGGTTGATTGGTTCCATATGTAACCACAGCTTTCAATAGTGCCAGAGGCACAAATCACCAAGAAACATCATCAATGTCATGGTCATTTGGAGGGAGATTAATAGGACAAAAAAAATAAAAGGCTTTCTTTTTCCTTTTCCACGTGGTTTGGAAGACAGCCTCGTGAATTCCACGGATTTTTGTGTCTATTTTGGAAAATCTAGTAAATAATCGTAGTCTGTGCCTCACTGAACAACTACACCCCGAGTGGGGATCATATATTTGCATTTTTCAAAATACAATCTCTTCTTCGAGTGAATACACTAGGCCACACTACATCCAAGGTACAGTATAATCAGAGCTTGATCCATGTACATTGTTATGTGTCCATGAGAAGTTAGGTCAAATCCTCCCTGTTTTTTTTAGGCCTTTTATTGTCATATTTGGTTCCATTTTGGATAGTGAGCTCTTCGGCTCTTCGCTCTGTACCTCTTGGTAGCCTCCAACTTTCAAGAGCTCTCACTATCATCCACTACTGTCCTGTATGAACAGACGCCTGAGACAGGTTCCGAATGAAGACAATTTCCTGAGTGAGAAGAAAAGCTTGAGTTACTCAGTTTGAACAGACAACAGTGAAATTGTATCTACCAGCTTGGGAGAGCTTCTGGCTTGCTGAATCCTTCCTGGCCTCTAGAACACAGATAAGCTATAGCATAAATCATCTCTCTGTATCACACTAGCTTGATGCCTGCTTTATTCCTACTATCTTGCTTGAACCATCATCTGCTTATTGACTTGCACTTCAATATCATTTCATAGGCACTTCATGCTCACTAGCATTTAACTGCTGTCCTTATATGTGTTTCTGCTTACTTGCATGTGAACTTTGGGTATGTATACATATTGAAAGGGGGCCCAAGAAGCACACAAGGTAGAGGTCTTATTACTAATTCATGTGACATATTTCATACATAAAGAGACGATAAGTATCTAGGTTTGCAACGGAATTGGGGAACAAAATAGTTTCCAATTTGTCTTTGAGTATTGTTTTTTTGATAATTAAAGAGGTACTTCATTATATAATAATAACAGCTGCGAACTGTCAAAGTGTTATTGGTCATTAACAAGTCATTATTACCAACTGACTACCATCTCCAGTAAACCAGTGCTACCAATCGTCTATCAAAACCATCGACCGTGATTCCGCATTGCCAATCTCCGTTTTCTTTCGCTGTGTAACTCATTGCTACCAACCGATCCCAGGATACAATAGAATCTCAAGCGTACGCTTGTAGCTATTTAGATCTACCCACCCCATCTCCACTGAGCAAGGGTCTGTTCAGTCATCAATTTCTATCAATGTTTTTTTGTTGTTACTTGCCCTTTCGGAATAACTTTGGGAAAAGGCGAGTAACAAAAAGTGGCGCCCAACGTGGATTTCTGTAACTTGTTCATACAGGGTGGAACTTTCTTTTTGGAATTGTTATTCGAATTCTACTAGGTAACCTTTTACCTATTATTTTTTTTTTATTTCCATTTCTTTTGGAGAATTCCCAATGATATAAGGATTCTCTCGGAAGTTATATACAGGATGTCCTTATAATTCTCATTTTATAATTTTTTTTTGATTCCTCTCCCATTATTTGATTCAGATTTACGTACGACAGATTTGTAGTTCTGAATGATTGTTGATGAATTTTCTGTATATAGTGGTGATATTATCGTGATTTAGAGTTATTGGACTAGAATCTGATTCGTATTAGTGCTTGACTTCAAGTGCTACTGGACCAGTTGGTGGAAATATTAGTTTCGTTTGGTAGACGCACCTGCAGTGACGGGGTGTTTGAAGATTTTTTTTTTTTTTTTGTTTCTTCTCGAAAGTGGATTGGGAATTGTTTTTTTTGTTGTTGTTTATGGTAGAGTGGGGGTTTGAAGGAACTAGAGGTGAACGCTACAGCAGTAGTTACTCAGGTTTAGTTCATAGTTTGATTAATTCAATATGGAGGTGAACCGACTCCTCGGTGACGAGATAACTTATGAGTTAGAGATCCGAGGAATGCCAATCGGTAGAACAGTTAATGAAAAACGATTGTCTTTGAGAGATATTCTACGATTGGAACGTTCTGGTGGAGTTCAAGCTCCTACTACTACAGACTTAGATCCAAGTCACGAAATATCAATTTGTGAAGGAAAACTTACGGATTTGGCAGAAGATATTCAGAATTTTGACGTAGCTAACAGGCAAAATGAATTCAAACGAATCAATTCGCGACTCACCCATTTGGACTTACGGTTGAGTAGGCTTACTTGTACAGCAGTATTAGCTGGAAGACACTCGGAAGTAGTCTCGTGGTGCAAACAGCTGATGAGTGAGCTATCTACCGTATATATGGAAGCAGTAGGGGTAGAGGTTCATGAAGATCAGCCAAATAACAGATCACTATTGGATGATGCCCCTCTACATCCAGAAGTAGTACATGCAAATATAGCCAGTGGATGCTCAAATCCAAATTCTCAATTAGATAATCATCAGATACGTGAGATGGAACGCACACTCGATAATTTGAATCTTGATAATCATAACCCACACTTGAATCAGGAACTAAGGAATTCTAGAGAAGGGCGTGTAGCAGGACTTCGACAAATGTTCGAAACTGGCGGATCACAAAATAGACCTATTTCGAATAATGATAGGGCTGTTATACCTAACTCTAGAGAATTCCATACGAGACCCCATAGCTCATCGGTCAGATTCGTAGACGTGGAGGAAGACATCCCAGGAAATATGAATGTATTTTCCAATAGGGCTAACTCTTCGGCCAACTTTTCACATTTACATAATAATATGCACTCTCCATTCTCGAATAATGATGTCCCTCAAATATGTAACTATTCAAGGTCGAGCGCCAGCAACCCTATATTGGGTGATGGCTATTCCAACTTCGATGTGAGTCGTTGGCGTGTACAGTATGATGGGATTTCGAGCGTCACAACGTTTTTAGAACGGATTGAAGAGTTGCGTGTGTCACGTGGTGTCTCCAAGGAAAGATTACTGCAATCCGCTCCAGAAATATTTGTTAAAGATGCATTATTCTGGTACCGAATGGGAAATTTCAAGTCATGGGACGAGTTAATAAAGAAGTTACGTGAAGACTTTCAACCCCATGATTACGAAAACGCATTGTGGGAAGAGATTAGACGCCGGACTCAAGGAAGTCAAGAGCGTGTGATCAACTTTGTTGCCGTTATGGAGAACCTATTCAGGAAATTGGTTATAGTCCCATCGGAGGAAGAACGTGTCAAAATAATTCGACGAAATATGTTACCATTCTTGCAAACACGGATGTCGCTACATCCAGTTTCGACACTTTCAGAACTGATACAATTGGCCCGTGCAGTAGAGGATACCGAAGCACGAGTTCAAAGGTTCTGCCCTCCACCTACAAACCTCAAGCATTTGATTGAGCCCGACTTAGCCTACCGAAAACCGGTTGGTTCAAACCTATGCATCGTTGAAGCATCAAAGGAATTGAACCATGTTTCGGAAGTCGTTGCTGGGGAGGGAAAGCAACCAACCTGTTGGAATTGCAACAACTCTGGTCATAGATTCCGAAAATGCCCACAACCAAAGCGGGTGTTCTGCTTTAAATGTGGACAGTCTAATGTTACGAGCAATTCGTGTCCCCGGTGTTCAAAAAACGAGAGATCGGCGAGACAGTAGGCCAACTGTCGGACTCGTCGTTGAACTTGGCCAATCACACAGAAAATCAAATTATTCTAAGCTATGTACTGGCCCATGCTAAAGGAGATCAGCGGCCATATTTGAATGTCACAATTTTAGGTCAAACATTTCTCGGACTTTTGGATAGTGGTGCTACAAGGACGATTCTCGGAGGTCCATCATGGAACATTTTACGCCGGTTATGTCAGTTAGATTCTGAAGAATCGAAACGTTGTTTGGTGGCTAATGGCCAGAGCTGTGAAAGTATTGGTCATGTGTTTTTGCCCATACAGTTACGTGGTCGCATTAGGGTCATTGATGTCCTCGTAGTTCCATCCATCCCTCATGGGTTGATATTAGGAGTTGACTTTTGGAGTCGAATGGGAATCATACCCGATTTATATACAGGGGAGTGGTGTTTTCGATCTGACCAATATATGGAAAGTATAAAAGTAGATGGCATCCACGACCTCGATAGTTTGACCAAAGATCAACGAGAGGCACTCGAGGCTGTAGTAGATGGTGCATTTGCAGCCATGGGAGATAGATTAGGCTGCACCCATTTAGTAGAACATGTAATTAATACCACCGCCGCTCCGATAAAACAGCGTTATTATCCGATTTCCCCTGCCTTACAAAAGATAGTCAATGTTGAACTAGATGACATGTTGAAAAAGGACATAATTGAACCTTCCTCTTCACCATGGTCGTCTCCTATAGTTATGGTGAAGAAGAGTGATGGGCGATGGAGATTTTGTGTTAATTACAAACGCTTGAATGCGGTCAGTACTACTGATGCATACCCTATTCCATACGTGAGCGCTATTTTGGACAAGTTAAGGGATGCACGATACTTGACAACTCTCGACATCAAGTCGGCCTATTGGCAAATACCAGTAGCCGCCGAGTCTAGACCTTTAACAGCGTTTACGGTGCCAAATCGGGGTCTATTCCAATTCAAGCGTATGCCTTTTGGGTTGCATTCCGCCCCTGCAACGTGGCAGAGATTGCTGGATAGGGCGTTGGGAGTGGATCTTGAGGGCTATACGTTTGCATACTTGGATGATATAATCATCGCAACTTCTTCATTTGAAAAACACATCGAGGTGCTCAGGGAAGTCTTGAAGCGGCTCCATAGCGCCGGCCTCACGTTGAATAGAGACAAGTGTGTATTTTGTACTCCTGAACTCCGCTATTTAGGGTATGTAGTGAATGCGTCTGGGCTATTGGTAGACCCGGAGAAAGTTGACGCAATACTACGGATACCGACGCCTCGTAACGTCTCTGAAGTAAGAAGGGTAGTAGGACTAGCATCATGGTACCGCAGATTTATTCCTTCCTTCTCGTCAGTCGTATCTCCACTGACTCGGTTGACACAAAAAAATAGACCATTCGTTTGGGATGACGAATGTGATTCAGCACTGAACGCCGTCAAGCAGCATCTCGTCTCGGCTCCTATATTGGCATGTCCGGACTTCAACTTGCCGTTCGTTGTGGAGACCGATGCGTCTGATTATGGGTTAGGTGCGATTTTGTCTCAGAAACACCCTGAGGGAGAAAAGGTCATCAGTTATTTGAGTCGATCACTGACGAAAAACGAAAGAAAATTCTCAACAACCGAGAAAGAGTGCCTAGCTGTGCTTTTCGCAGTGGAAAAGCTACGGCCATACATAGAAGGTAGCCATTTCACGGTCATCACTGACCACTACAGTTTGAAATGGTTATTTAGTATAAAGGATCCAGTAGGGCGCATCGCGAGATGGGCTTTAAGGATGCAACAATACGACTTCGACATACAACACCGGTCCGGGAAGAACCATTGTGTGCCGGATAGTCTATCTCGTGCAGTCCCTATCGTAGACCTCTTGGACACTCCAGTGAATGAATCTCCCACCACATCCGACAAATGGTACCGTGAAATGACTCAGAGAATCCGGAATTTTCCTCGTAAATACCCTCTTTGGATGCTGGATGGAGGAAAACTTTATCGAAAAGTCAAGTCTCAATATCCCGAACTGTCTTCCAATGAATGGTTGGTTGTGGTTCCTCGTGACCAACGAATGGAGGTCATCCGAGCCAATCATGATCCTCCGACTTGCGGTCATCCTGGTGTGGCTAAAACTGCAGCAAGAATAGCCAAGCAATATTATTGGCCAAAGTTGCGGGCCGATGTCGCTCGCTATGTTCGAAGATGTGAAACATGTCTCCGAACGAAACCTGAGCAAAAGGCACCGATTGGACAGATGCTGTCAGCACAGATAACCGCGTCTCGGCCATGGGAGCTTGTGAGTGCAGATCTTGTAGGACCCCTCCCAAGATCAACTTCTGGATATAGTTTCATACTGACGGTAATGGATTGTTTTAGTAAATTTATCCTACTATACCCCCTTCGATCCGCCACCGCATCGCAAGTCACCAAGATCATCGAAGATCATGTCATACTCATTTATGGCGCACCCCGGAAGATTATAGTTGATAATGGTGTGCAATTCCGCAGCCACATGTTCAAGGGCATGATGGCAAAATATAACGTCAACGTTGGATTCACTGCTAATTATCATCCCCAGGCTAACCCAGTGGAAAGAGTCCATAGAGTTATCAAAACAATGCTTAGTTCATACGTGGCCGACAATCACAAACATTGGGACCAATATTTGGCTAAAGTAGGCTACGCCATTCGTTCGGCAAAGCATGAGGTCACAGGTGTAACACCTAATCTCATAAATTTTGGCCGTGAAGTTAATCTCAATGAGGTAGATACTGATGGTGCAATACTGAAAAATGCTGTTAAGGATGATGACCGTAAGCGTACGTTGAATTCGTTGTTCAAGGCCGTCCAGAAAAAGCTTCAAATCGCCTATGAAAGGAGCAGAGTTCCCTATAATTTGCGACACCGTAATGTACCATTCCTACTGAACCAGAAGGTGTGGAAGCGCAATCATGTATTGTCAGACGCGTCCAAAAACTTTACAGCCAAGTTGGCTCCAAAATTCTCAGGGCCATTCAAAATCATAAGAATCGCTTCACCATGGTCGTACGAACTTGCTGATGGAAATAAGTCTCTGGGGATATGGAATGCGAAAGACCTGAAAGCCCATCCACCAGATGATGAGTGATTCCGGACCCTATTCCTGAATGTGTGCACGTGTGTGTATGAATGATGTTTGTGTATGATATATGTAAGTTATATTCCCGTGAGAATCATCGACGACCATGGAAACCACCAACATCACCGAAATAGGACTCCTCATAACGCTACATCAACATTATTCTAGGAAATCAGTTAGGGCTATGACATTATAATTCTTTCTTGTATAATCAGTCTTGAATTAGAATCCGAATTGTTCACTTCTCTGTAAGACATAAATAAAAATCTTTTTAAAAATTAACTTTGACGAAAAGGTTATTTAAGTGGCGCAGTCGGTAGGATAGGTTGATCAACTGTTAGTGGATATAACAAGTTGATTCGTTTCAACGATTTATCGACCTATTCGAAAAATCGGTACGCGTACGGTAGAAAAATCCAGTCAGGTGAATTGAGTAGCTTGACGAGAAGAATCCGTTCGTTTCCACCATCAGCAGCAACCGAGAAGTACAATCGCTGTTTCTTCCGATGCCTAGCCGTGGACCGATGGAGTGGATTTGGGTTTTGCTGTAAGTACCCATGTCATATAGAGCATTTCAAGACCAGTACGATTCTGACAATTCTGAAAATTTTGAACATTCAAATAATTCTGATTCGGACTCAAACTACCCTCAAACCCCCTCGAATTGTTCGAGACCACCAGTTTCAATAAGACAATCTCAACTAAACCAATTAATATTAGAAACTAGTAATATTTCAATAACTGCAAGTTCAGTCCTACAAACAAACACGATGGCTGTCTTGAAACAAGAATATTTCAACATGATTCCCGATTTCCATGGTGAAATGGAATTGTTACCGAGATTCATCGAAATCTCTGAGAAGTTAGTAAATAAATTTTACAATGTTACGGATGTGAACGATTTTCAGAATGAATATCTGATGTCTAGTATCCTAGCAAAGGTGAAAGGCGATGCAGCCTTAAAAATATCGTCTTGTATCATAAGAAATTGGGCAGATTTGAGGAATGCTTTATTGAACACATACGCAGATAAACGCGATATTTTTACATTGAATATTGAGATGACAGAACTAAAACAGGCCAACGAGACACCTTTTGAATTCTACAATAGAATCCAACATGTTCTCAATCTGCAAATCTCTCAGTTGACTACAGGCGCAACTGCAGAAGAATTTCTTATATTAGGGAAATACGTTCGAAATTTGGCACTTCGAGTTTTGTTGCGAGGATTGAAAGATCCAATTGGTTCACTAATGCGAACGAAAAATCCGAAAGATTTGAATGAAGCATTGAATATGCTCACGAACGATTTTCAATTAGATACGGTCAACCAAAGACCACCGAAAAATCACATTCAGACGAAACCATCATTTCAAAACTTCCAAAATAAACCACGCATTACTCAACCACTGCAAATCACAAATTATCCTCATAACTCTCGATTGAATAATAGACCGAACCATTCATCTCAACAACCCCACACATTCCAAAATCAAAATAGAAACTTCAATGCATTCAGACCAAATCAGTCACAAAACCTCCCAAAACCGACACCAATGAGTGTTTCAACTAGGAATACTTGGAGACCTAATCAAGCAAATTCGAACCAGAATCATAGATTAAATCAAAACCCAAATTTCAGACAAAATAGGCCGAATTATATTGCCGAAGAATTGTTTAATATAGATGATCAGCCTATAATTGAACACCCGGTAGAGTCAGATCAAGATTACGATGAACATTTTTTAGATCAAGAAGCCTCGGAAACACAAAATTAAATAGTTTCGAACTGATGAATCTAACAAATAATACAAGCGAACTTCCTTATATTATTTTTCCAGAAAATAATTTCAAAATTTTAATAGATACCGGTAGTACAAAATCGTTCATTCGACCTGATATTGCCGAGACTTATTTCAAATCATCAATTAAAATTGATCCTTTCCAAATCACTACTGCACATGGCACATCAACTGAACAATATAGTACTATGATACCATGTTCCAAAATACTTGATAAATCTAGTGCACCTTTGAAGTTCCACCTATTTAAATTTCATGATCATTTTGACTGTCTCCTAGGGCTTGACAATTTGAAATTGCTGAACATTGTTATTGATTTGAAAGAAAATGTTTTGATCACTCCAAATTCCAAAGTGAAACTTGAATTTCACAAAGTATCTCCGTGTACGAATTGCATAGTAGTACCACCGAGATCCGAACAGATAATCAAGATAAATATCAGAAACATAAGTGATGGACAAGCAATCATCCCTTATACAAAAATTTCACACTTAGAAATACCAGAATGTTTAACTGTCGTGAAAAATCATCAAGCTATTTGCTCTATACTGAATTCATCAAATTCTCAATTATTTGTTGACATGACCGAACCAATGGACGCCGAAGTTTTCGATGAATACGAGCCCGCTTCTTGTCCAAATTTTAATAATGTCAATTTCGAAAAGTTTCAATTTGATACATCAAAAATTCGGACCGAACATATGAATTCAGAGGAACAACACGAGATAATGAAACTAATTAAGGAATACTCTGACATATTTCATATTGATGGTAATCAATTATCATTCACGAGTAAAGTAAAACATGTCATAAAAACTTCTGATGAGGTTCCAGTGTATACTAAGACGTATAGATACCCTGAAATCCACAAACAAGAAGTTAACACACAAATCCAAAACATGTTATGTCAAAATATTATTAGGCCGTCTCATTCGCCATGGTCATCACCTATTTGGGTTGTACCGAAGAAGTTAGACGCTTCTGGGAAGAAAAAATGGCGAATCGTTGTGGATTATCGGAAACTCAACGACAAAACTATTGGTGACCGATATCCTCTGCCAAATATCACAGAATTACTCGATAAACTTGGCAGATGCCAATATTTCTCAACACTGGACTTAGCTTCAGGGTTCCACCAAATCGAAATGGCTGAAGATGATATCCAAAAAACCGCTTTCAATACTGGTAATGCCATTCGGTTTGAAAAATGCTCCAGCCACTTTCCAAAGGGTTATGGACAATATTTTGAGAGGTATACAAAACGAGAAATGTCTTGTGTATCTCGACGATATCATCATTTTCAGCACAAGTCTCCAAGAACACATTATTCGTTTACGAGAAGTGTTCGAGAGATTGCGAAATTCCAACTTCAAAATACAACTCGATAAGTCAGAATTTCTTAGGAAAGAAGTGGCTTATCTAGGACATATTGTAACCCCTGAAGGTGTTCGACCAAATCCTGACAAAATCAAAGCTATACAAAATTATCCAATACCGAAAAATACAAAACAAATCAAAGGCTTTTTAGGACTATTAGGATACTATAGGAAATTCATTAAAGATTTTGCCAAAATCACAAAACCACTGACCAAATGCCTCAAAAAAGATGCAAACATCGACACAAAGAATCTAGAATACCTAAAATGCTTTGAAATGTGTAAAAACTTATTGATTAATGAACCCATCCTTCAATACCCAGATTTCACGAAAGATTTTGTTCTCACAACAGACGCAAGCAATGTTGCGATAGGGGCAGTTTTGTCTCAAGGTAAAGTCGGCTCAGATCTACCAATAGCATATGCTAGTAGAACACTGAACGAATCTGAACAAAACTACTCCACCATTGAGAAAGAACTGCTAGCGATAGTATGGGCTGTAAAGTATTTCAGACCATACCTTTTTGGACGAAAATTTAAAGTTGTTTGCGACCACAAACCATTGTTATGGCTATTTTCATTGAAAGAACCCAATTCGAAATTACTCAGATGGCGTCTTAAACTAGAGGAATTCGATTATGAAATGGAATACAAAAAGGGAATTCAGAATAAAAACGCGGATGCTCTTTCTAGAATAGAACTGAATATAAACGAAACGAAAGATAAAGAACCGGATAATATTTTTGATTTTATCACAAAATTCAATGACAATCTTGGAAAAAATAAAATCAGTATCGAAAGCGATAATCAATCAATGATTGCTGAAGCTAACAATTTGGATAACGAGAATAATGCGGAAGAAGATAATGATCAAACCGTCCATTCGAATTCTGAAAATCCGATTATTGGCATCCCAATAATCGACTGTCCAGTAAATTTCGGAAAAAATCAAATCATCATCTCTGAAGTTAATTATGAACCGGCAACACCAAGCGTAATAAAACTGTATAAAACGAAACAGAGAATACTCACACAAATTTCACGAAATCACTACGAACATGATATTCTCACATTTGTCAAAGAATTCATTGTCCCTAAAATCAAATATTATGTTTACTTCGAAGATCCGATATACGAAAAATTCTCCAACGTTCTGCAGAAGTTCTTCAAACATTCTCAAATCAACTTAGTTAGGTGTACAAAAAAATTGATTGATGTAAATTCCGACGATGAAATCAAGGAAATAATTCAGAAATATCACGAAGGCAAAACGAATCACAGGGGATTAGATGAAACAGAAAAACGCATCAAATCAACTTATTATTGGCCAAATCAAAGAAGATCAATACAAAATTATATCAATGAATGTGAGATTTGTCTACAGACAAAATACGACAGGAAACCATTGAAATTGGAATATAATATCACACCCACGCCAGTCAAACCTTTCGAAATATTGCATATGGATAGTATAACTTTGGAAAACGCAAAATTTTTAACAATCATTGATTCCTTTTCCAAATATGCTCAAGCATACAAACTGGATTCTACTCAAGGAATAGAAGTCGTCAACAAGTTGATAAAGTATTTCACTCATCATACAATTCCACATCAAATAGTTTCTGACAACGGTTTAGAATTCAAAAATTCACTAGTTAAAGAACTGCTAGAAATCCATAAAGTCAAAATTCATTTCATATGTTCCCAGCACCCTGAATCAAATGGACTCATAGA
This sequence comes from Gastrophysa polygoni, assembly GCA_963576655.1. NCBI lineage: Eukaryota > Metazoa > Arthropoda > Insecta > Coleoptera > Chrysomelidae > Gastrophysa > Gastrophysa polygoni. The sequence goes on along the minus strand of OY755085.1, from coordinate 21,874,012 downwards.
AAGATTTCATTCGACCCTCGTAGAGCACATTCGACTATTAAATAATCAAAATGAATACAAAGACGATCCGATAGAATCAAAGGTTAATTACGCACTTCTGGCATACAATAACAGTGTTCATTCTGCAACAAACTTGAAGCCTTATGAAATAGTCACCGGTCATCTAGAAACCGATTGTCCATTCAATATAGACATAGAAAAACAACTAGTTAATAATTATATTTCGAATCACAAAGACAAGGTCAAATTATTATATCAAAAATTGAATAACGATTTGCAGAAAGGCAAAGAAATTATAATTCAGAAAGCTAACCAAAATAAGGAACCGATTCCAACCGAAATTCCAGAAGTTGTATTTGTGAAAAACAAACAGAAACAAAGAAAAACCTTGAATAAATTCAAACGCGAAAATATCAAAACGGTTGATTCAGAACTGAAAACTGCAAAAATTGTGCCAACACACAAAAACACCGTAGACAAAATTCATCTTTCAAATATTAAGAGACCCAGACGACAAACTAAATTGAAAACTATTTCAGGTCCTTCTACTTCTACTACGGATACGCAACGAAACTAGAAAACATAACACACAACCTAGGAATTCTTCCGATCAAGTTAGGCCCTGCAAAACTACAAAGAACAGAACACACATTCACTCATTTTTATGATATCAAGCCCCTTTTCGATGAATTCAATAGATTGAACTCTCAGTACAATAATGTCAATGCAAATATCAAGAATAACTCAATTTACGTCCGATCTGTAGAGAACTACGTAACAATCGTTGAATACATCCGAGCAAGCATCAATGAGAAATTCGAAAACATTCAAATACACTCATCTCCAAAACTCAGGAATAAACGAGGACTGATTAATGGTTTAGGATCGATTCTAAAAGGTGTAACAGGAAATCTCGACGCTGAAGATGGCGAAAGAATCAACGATATTTTAGATCACCTGAAGTCAAACCAAATAAATCTCCAAGGCCAACTCAAAATGCAATACAGTTTGAATACTCAAATTGTCCAAAAATTCAATGATACAATACGAGACATCCAACACAATGAAATCGAACTGACATCAAGAATTTTACAATTGAAAGCCTTCCTCAAACAAGAAATTCAACATCAACACATCCTATACGCTAAAGATATTTTCAATCAAATAATCATTCTTCTCAATGGCATTGTCAACGTTCTACAAGATATAGAGAACTCTCTGACATTCTGTAAACTCAGAACCATGCATCCTAGTATCATGAAGCCTAAAGACTTGTTTCTAGAACTAGAAAAAATTTCACTGTACTATAAAAACCAACTTCCATTCGATCTAAACTACGAGAATATTCTGGACTTCGAATCAATATTAGATGTCAAATGCAAAGTAGACGGAAATATAATTTATTATTTCCTATCAATTCCTATCGATTTTGAATCAATGTTCGATTTATATTACCTGCTTCCAATACCTACGAAGCACGAATCAGAATTTTTGACAATTATCCCGAATTCGAATTACCTATTGAAATCAAAGGACAATACAATGAAAGCTCTAAGTGACATATGTACCCAAGGTAAAATATTCCACTGTCCAAGTCACCTCCTGAGGAATCTAAAGACAACATGCGAGGAACAGATTATTCTAGGAGAGAATAACAGCAACTGTCAATACAGCCGCTTGGAAATATCAGAAAACCAAATGGAGAGAATCCCGGAGATCGATCAATATCTAGGTGTATTTCCACGAGAAGAAAAATTGAAGCTCCAATGTGAGAACGAAATACAAACTAGAATCGTATCAGGAATATATCTTGTGAAAAACTCCAAATGCAAGATATTCTTCCACGAACAAGAAATGAATTTCCAAGACAAAACATACGGGACGCCCCTGGTAGCGAACCAACTCATATTCGACTTGAAGCAAGAAAATTTCACCGATTTCAAGATCCATCTGAAAACGATAAAAATCTCGGAGATTCCAACAAATAGAATTATCTCAACTATAAATCAAGATTTTGACTACCGAAGACCAAGCTTTTGGACTATCACCCTGTACATCAGTTTAGCTGTACTAGGCGCAGTCCTCATTTGGCGAAGATGGAAGAAAATCACGAATCAACTTGAAGATGCAGATCAAGTTCCAGAGGTCATTTCCACCGATAGAAAAGTAAACCTTCCGGAGGAAGCTTCATTCTAATGGGGGAGGAGTTATATTCCCGTGAGAATCATCGACGACCATGGAAACCACCAACATCACCGAAATAGGACTCCTCATAACGCTACATCAACATTATTCTAGGAAATCAGTTAGGGCTATGACATTATAATTCTTTCTTGTATAATCAGTCTTGAATTAGAATCCGAATTGTTCACTTCTCTGTAAGACATAAATAAAAATCTTTTTAAAAATTAACTTTGACGAAAAGGTTATTTAAGTTGTATATTCATGCAGAGCGTTATGAGTTTCGTTGAAACTCATTTTTAGGAAGGGGTGGTGTGTTACAGGTTGATTCTGCCATAGTGAGTCAGATAACAGAATGAGGATAATAGGAACAAGAATAATTCAAAAGTAATTTATTTCCTTCAGTTTGATCATGTCACAGAATATTTAGATTCACCGATTGATGTATGATTCAATAACTTGCTGATAGCCTGCGGATAATCTACTTACAACTTAAAACTATCTTGTTCCACTAAATCCTCAAAGTGATGATATAGTAGTTTTCCTCGTAGAAAGGAAACCTGAAACAAAATTAATGGAGAATTCAATTGAATATTTGATAAGTCACTTACCTAGTTAAAGATGCAATCATGCTCTGGCAGATCCCTTGTTAATGCATTGTTCCCAATTATAGTAATAAATAATAATTCCTATTTTGTTTGAGAACTTTTCCTGCTTCCTTGGTGGGAAAGATGTGCCTGTAATGGTACCTCCTGTTAGTGCTGTCAATGAAAATTCTCTGCAAGAATACTTACTTGAAAGATTGTAGATACTTATATCATATGGCTTTATTACTATCAATCTTGAAACTGAGTCTGAAAGGGAGCTTCCAGGAAACACACACTTGATATGACTCCATGGGGATCTATAGGCATTCAACTAGTCCAGGTGGATCTGCAAAATGTAATGTGTTGAGATGAATCCTCAACATAATGTATGTATCACAGCCTAACCTGCTTATATCTGTCACTTCTTGTTAGGTTTCTATTGACAACTGGACGTTGACATTCGTCAGGTGGTCTCGGTATTAACTTTATATTCTCTGTAGGAACCATGGTTCCAAATGGTTCAGACCATAACCTGTTCCTCAACCACTCAAATGGTTGATTGGTTCCATATGTAACCACAGCTTTCAATAGTGCCAGAGGCACAAATCACCAAGAAACATCATCAATGTCATGGTCATTTGGAGGGAGATTAATAGGACAAAAAAAAATAAAAGGCTTTCTTTTTCCTTTTCCACGTGGTTTGGAAGACAGCCTCGTGAATTCCACGGATTTTTGTGTCTATTTTGGAAAATCTAGTAAATAATCGTAGTCTGTGCCTCACTGAACAACTACACCCCGAGTGGGGATCATATATTTGCATTTTTCAAAATACAATCTCTTCTTCGAGTGAATACACTAGGCCACACTACATCCAAGGTACAGTATAATCAGAGCTTGATCCATGTACATTGTTATGTGTCCATGAGAAGTTAGGTCAAATCCTCCCTGTTTTTTTTAGGCCTTTTATTGTCATATTTGGTTCCATTTTGGATAGTGAGCTCTTCGGCTCTTCGCTCTGTACCTCTTGGTAGCCTCCAACTTTCAAGAGCTCTCACTATCATCCACTACTGTCCTGTATGAACAGACGCCTGAGACAGGTTCCGAATGAAGACAATTTCCTGAGTGAGAAGAAAAGCTTGAGTTACTCAGTTTGAACAGACAACAGTGAAATTGTATCTACCAGCTTGGGAGAGCTTCTGGCTTGCTGAATCCTTCCTAGCTTCTAGAACACAGATAAGCTATAGCATAAATCATCTCTCTGTATCACACTAGCTTGATGCCTGCTTTATTCCTACTATCTTGCTTGAAACATCATCTGCTTATTGACTTGCACTTCAATATCATTTCATAGGCACTTCATGCTCACTAGCATTTAACTGCTGTCCTTATATGTGTTTCTGCTTACTTGCATGTGAACTTTGGGTATGTATACATATTGAAAGGGGGCCCAAGAAGCACACAAGGTAGAGGTCTTATTACTAATTCATGTGACATATTTCATACATAAAGAGACGATAAGTATCTAGGTTTGCAACGGAATTGGGGAACAAAATAGTTTCCAATTTGTCTTTGAGTATTGTTTTTTTGATAATTAAAGAGGTACTTCATTATATAATAATAACAGCTGCGAACTGTCAAAGTGTTATTGGTCATTAACAAGTCATTATTACCAACTGACTACCATCTCCAGTAAACCAGTGCTACCAATCGTCTATCAAAACCATCGACCGTGATTCCGCATTGCCAATCTCCGTTTTCTTTCGCTGTGTAACTCATTGCTACCAACCGATCCCAGGATACAATAGAATCTCAAGCGTACGCTTGTAGCTATTTAGATCTACCCACCCCATCTCCACTGAGCAAGGGTCTGTTCAGTCATCAATTTCTATCAATGTTTTTTTGTTGTTACTTGCCCTTTCGGAATAACTTTGGGAAAAGGCGAGTAACAAGATACAGTATTGAAATATAAAATGAACTCCACATCTTGAGATTTTTCATTCATACTGTTGATTTCAAACAGAAGTACATATATAATATGAATACTGAAAGCAAATACAGATCAGAAAATATAAAAAAAGCAAGGGTCTTAAAAAATATTGAAAGAACTTCTAATTTTTCAAGTTGTAAATATTCAACTCATAACTTTGATAATGAGTACAGAACAAAAATAAAAAAGATATGTATAACAGGTACAAAATGGGAAAAAATGCATTCATCAGGTACAAAAAAATGAGGACAAAATACTTGAAACAAGTTCACACTATGATATTCCTATTTTCAAAATATTTCAAAGTTACTGCACATAACTACCTTATTTCTATAATTCACCAGCTATCATAAACTCCAATATTATCAAACCACCTACATAACATGATTGGTATATGTTGTGTATTTAATAAGGCTACTCGTCAGATTCGGGTATTACATTTAATAAAATTAACATTTACATGCAAGTCACCTTACTCCACATTGTACTTGAGACTCTCTCCCGGCAACCCGGTTGACAGCTGTCTTGCCTGTCTGACATATGACAGATCTTCTTATTTTTGAATATACAACATTCCTGGCGGGTTTTTTCACAAATCTATGAGAACGTCTCACTGGTTGTAGCGGTGTCGAAACACTAACATTTTCCTTATAAGTGATACTACTATCATGTTCCTTATTAGTAGTACTACTATCAGTAGTACTACTACTATCAGTATCATTGTCTATATTTGGCAATTCGTTATTAGTTTCATTAGTAATATTTTCCATCTCTGGTCCACTGGACACAGGCGGTATACAAATATTCACAGGACTATCAGCCAAAGAGCAACTTTCCTTCTTGTCAAAAAATTCATCATACTCAACAGTTTTATCAATTTTCCTAATGTGATCTATATGAACAAATCTAGTATGGTTATCTACTGATAAATATATGTTACAGGACTAACTCTCACTTTCACAATACCTTTAGAATACTTTTCTTTTTCCCCCCTCACATTTTTTACATAAAGTCCATCACCCTCTTCAAACGTAATATATCTATTTTGCTTATGATTTCTAGTTTCTAATATATTGCTTTGCTTATCTTTCACATATTTATTTAGATCTGGTTTCAAGAGTGACAATTTAGTTTTGGGTTTTTGCTTTAGCAAAATTTCAGCTGGTGAGATCTGAGTTACACTGTGTGGTATATTTCTATAGTAAAACAAAAAATTATCCAGTTTTTCTTGATTAGAAATTATATTTGTTTTGTCATCATAAATTTGTTTAAGAACATTGTTTTCAAAAGTTTGAATACACCTTTCTGCAGTACCATTTGAAGCTGGATGTAGAGGTGGAGATTTCAATACCTTAATTCCATTGGATATGCAAAATTTTAAAAACTCTACTGAGTTAAATGGTGGTCCATTGTCCGAGTGTATCTCATCTGGTAAGCCAAATACTACAAAAGACTGTCTTAAACAAGCTATAACATTAGATGCTATTATGGAATTCAATATCCAAGCATCTATCCATTTACTGTGAGAGTCAATCAAAATAAGAAAATTTACATCCTTTTCCTTTGCAAGGTCTAAATGCAATCGCTGCCATTTCCTCATACACCATGACCATGATGTCATAGGTGCTTTTGGTACATTGCTGGTGTTTAATTGACAACATTCACATGATCGTACAATATCTTCAATGTCTTTATTGATATTACCCCAATAAACATATTGTCGAGCCAAGACTTTCATTTTCACTACTCCAGGGTGTTGATCATGAAGTAATCTCAATACTTGTCTTTTCAACTGATGTGGAATGACTACTCGGTTATTGTAAACAATACAATTCTGATCTAGAACTAATGATACCCTGATACGAAAATACGATAGTAATGTACTATCAACAGATCGTGGCCAACCATTCAAAATAAAATTTTTCACAGTGTTCAATACTTTATCTCTTTGCGTTTCCCGGGCAATATCTTAGAAGGACAAAGGAAATTCTTTCACCACTGAGAAATATTCAACGATTTCCCCACTACTCTGATTTTTAATGGTAGTCGAGACAAAGCATCTGCATTCAATACCTTTTTACCTTCTTTGTATCGAATAATATAATCAGACATGGACAACTGAACTGCCCATCTGTGTATTCGAGCTGCAGCTAAAGGTGGTAGTGATTTCGATGGAGATAAGATTGATTGCAAAGGTTTGTGGTCATTAAATAAAATGAATTTCTGACCATACAGGTAGTTATGGAATTTCTTGACCCCAAATATAATACTCAATGATTCTTTTTCCAATTGACTGTAGTTCATTTCAGCTTTAGATAGTGTTGCAGAAGCATATCTGATTGGTCTTTCTGTGCCATCTGGAAGAACATGAGCTAATACAGCTCCTAAGCCATAGGGTGAAGAATCACAGGTTAGAATAATAGGCAATTTTGGATTAAAAGACATCAAAATATTTGAGTTTGTCAATAATTTTTTACTGTTTTCAAAACATGTATTGATTTCCTTAGTCCAACACCATGTCACATCATTTTTCAATAATCTAAAAAGTAAAGGTACTTTATCAGACAACATTGGAATAAATTTACAATAATAATGGAGCAACCCCAAATAACTCTGTAATTGTTGTTTATTTTCCGGTCTAGGGGCATTTATAATAGCATTAACTTTTTCTTCACATGGTTCTATACCATTACCCGAAATTACATGTCCTAGAGACTCAACCTTATCCAAGAAAAATCGACTTTTCTTCACATTTACTCTTACATTGAATTGTTTGAAACGATCTAACACTGTTTTTAATTTTTTAACCATCTCAGCATGAGTACCAGATGTCACAAGACAATCGTCCAGATAACAGTGAACTCCAGGAATATTTTTTAAAATTTGGTCTATTACAGATTGAAAAATGTGGGGAGCAGAATTAATACCAAATGCTAACCATTTATAAGCAAATAATCCACTGGGAGTATTAACAGTTAATAATTTTTTGCTATCTTCACTAACTTTCAACTGGAAATATGCATTTTTCAGGTCTATCACAGAGAATAAGATTCCTCTAGATAATGATGCAAAAATTTCTTCTACTGTTGGTAGGGGATAATATTGGTTTTCAATCAATGGATTTACTGTATTTTTGAAATCACCACATATACGAATCCTACCATCAGGTTTTGGTACTATAACTATGGGTCTTGCCCACAGATGTAACCACTGGTTCTAAAATATCATCTTGAACAAGATTTTGTATCTCTTGTTGAATCTTTTCTTTCAACGCAAATGGTATTCTATATGGCTTACAAAATTTTGGTCCAGAGTTATCCTTAATTTTGATATTTGCCACAAATTCCTTTATACATTGATTTTTATTGAAAACATCAGAATATTCTTCAATTAATTGTGTTATTTCCTTGCCTGAATCTTTTCTGATATTTTCAACATGATTTACTGTTTGTACAGCTTCAAAATATTTTTTCCATTCTGGCATAAGTACATCTAACCAAGATCTACCTAAAAGACATACATTATTTTGGAAATTTACTACTTCAATACTCATTATCTTTGATATTTTGCGGAAATAGACCTCAACTTCAGCTCTATATATTTCCTCACTGATTTGGCCAAACAATGTTTTTAGTTTGATTGTATCTTTGACCAATTTCACATTTGGAAATAATTTTTTGAATTATTCATATGGTACAATAGTACTATCTGATCCAGTATCAGGTTCAAAGTTCACTGATTTATCTTCAATCATTATTCTTACCATAACTGGAGAACATTTATATATACCTTCAACTTTGTGTACTTCTTCCACTGTGGACCAATATACCTCAAAAACTCTTCCTCCCTTCCTTCTTCGTTTTCTGATTGGAACTGCATATGGTTTCCTTCCTCTTCATCTATATAGTTGACACGAGCCCGCCACATTGGAGACTTTGCAGTGTGCCCCACTAGGTTACAAGCAAAACATTTCCAGGACACTGCTGGACATCGGGATGGATCAACATGCCATCTTAGACATCTCTGACAGCTACGTCTGGACATTTGATTCAGTTGGGACTTCTCAGCTGATTGCTGATGACTGGACTTATTACTTTTACTACTTGACTGTGATGGTGCAGACTTGTTAGACATTGCCTTGACTTTTTTGTGACTTTTATACTGACTTTGGACTCTGTTGACTATTTCTGGACCCATTACCTTCACTTGGCCATCTGCGAGGTCCATACTTAGAGCTATTTGACTAGCTCGCTCATATGTCAAATTCTCTTCAGACAATAACTTGCGTTTTATATTTTCTGACTTCAACCCACACACCAATTTGTCTCTGAGTGCTTCATTCAGAAATGGTCCAAATTGACAATCTTTGGATAGACTTTTTAGCTTGCCCATGTACGAAGTTAAATTTTCATGACTTTCTTGATGACTTGTATAAAATTTATACCTCTCAGCAATGATTAGAGTTTTAGGGCTGTAATGTGATAACATGGCTGCTTTTAACTGGGCAAATGTCCTTGTGCTGGGTAGTTCAGGAGAAACAAGGTCCTTTAACACCCCATAAGCTTCACCTCCTACCAATGTGATGAACAGAGCGACAGTATTGCAGAGGACCAATTGCTCCATTCTCTCCATGTGAGTGTTGACATCCGTTTCCTTCGGTTTGAACGGTTCAATACTACCTACCTATGAGGGCCATGACTATGTATAAGACCTCTTAGACACTAAGACTGTTGGATGAATTTTCACACTGATATACTAGACTTCAGTGACTTCACCATGTGCACTAGTACTAACCTCAAATTAGACTATATAGACATGACTTCAAGGGATCCTAATAACTTTTGACTGATTCGCTGTTGATCCTCGTCGCCATTATGTTGTGTATTTAATAAGGCTACTCGTCAGATTCGGGTATTACATTTAATAAAATTAACATTTACATGCAAGTCACCTTACTCCACATTGTACTTGATACTCTCTCCCGGCAACCCGGTTGACAGCTGTCTTGCCTGTCTGACATATGACAGATCTTATTTTTGAATATACAACAGTACAAGAAACAGTCTATATTCTTCTGGAAACTGTGCGTGCTGATGCAGCTCTCCTATATTCATAGCAGCTTTCTTTGCTCGTTTATTTATGCGATCTTTGGCATGACGCATCAAATTTTTCAGGCAAACCTCAACATTTGATTCAGTTACAGAATCTTTTATCATCTTGTTCCTTTTGATACCATCTGAATTTTTTTCAGATTGATTCACATAGAAAAATGTATGAAAAAAATATATTACGTCTCATTCCTTTTGAGATGTTCAAAACTCCAAAAATCTTTTTTTGTTTCTGTCCATACCAACTATACTGTTGGATTAGCTCATCCTTAAACACCCTTTCCATTGCCCTCCTCACAGCTTCTGCTAAAGAAGCACCTCCAAGGTTGGTAATATATTGAATCTTGAATAATAAAAAAAAAATTAAAAATTCAAAATTAATTATTAGATTATCTTACAAATTTTTTATGATTTTTATCATCTGACAGAAATACTTCAGAACTACTAAGTTCTTCTGTTTTCAATGGGAAATAATTCTCAATATCTGTGTCTTCCTGGAGTGTTACCGTATCTTCTGTACACAGCTTTACAATTATTTTAGTTACATCTGAAGACAACAAATCTACCTTGTGATTTATAATAATAATAATAATAATAATAGGTCTTTATTCAATCAGTCATGACACTAAATAACTACAAAGCAAAAAAAAATATTCATAATATATTCATAATATTCATAATATTCATATACATGATTGAATAGGCGAAGTGTCACTGTCAGACAGTGTTTTTCAACTTAACACCAACTGCCGCAATATACGGCTATCTGCAACAAATTTCATTCTAAATTGACTAGATTCCTAGAATATTGGGTATCAATAAACATCTTGATTTTTCACCAGACTAACAGATATCTTGAAAATCTGAGAAAGGTGTGATACATTTTTGTGTTCCAAAAAATGTCATTGCATTCATAACTTTCACTTCTAGTGACGTAAAAAAGCCTTCTAATGACATATTAGAAAAAATCAACTGATCTCTAATTCCAGCTTATTTTGAATTTCCTTTTTTCAATAACCTCTGATATCATAGAAAAACACAAAGAACATCAGAAATAACAATACACATTCTTGAAATACACCCATATACAGTGAATGAAAAGGTGAAATCTGAGTGAGACCCCAAAGTGTCAGTAAATATAGTTTATATGTATATGAAATTATTAAGATATGCTAATTCGACTTGAGAATGAAAAAATCAAGTTTTTCTAAAAATCTTGGATATTCATCTTCTAGATTTCAAAATTAGGTATCAAAAGCAATGAGACAATTCTAAATCATCTGTCACCAATCAGGCATAAAGTGGAAAATAACTATAAGTACCTGTGTTATTGGTGCGGGAAGAGCTCTTGGGAGTTCCAATATCATTCGTGGCTGCAAGTGATCTTTTCCTGGATGGTTCTGCATTTTCTTTGAGTATTTCAAAATCTCCATAGTGTTTCGACTTTTCTACTGGTTTTGTCAGTTCCATCACATCTGAAATGTTGTAATCACAATCCAGGAGATGCATAATTTTGTTCAGCTCAGTAATGTTGATGAATACATACCCATTATTATATCTACACTGCAGCTAGTTTTTGGCGTGGATGGCATTGAGATTTCTGATGATATCAATTGTTGAGAATTTCTCGACTGCTTCAAAAGAGGTGAGAAAGCAAAAAGTATTTAAATGATAAAATTAAATATTTCATCGAATTTTCTCATAATTGAAACAGGTGTGGAGTTAGAACAAAAAATCTTCACCTCACCTTTTCCAGGTGCTGGTGGACTAGGTAATTCACTACTATTTCCACAATGGGCCTTTTCAGTAATTTCCAGAAAAAATATATCTCGAAATATACGACTTTGGAATACCTAGAAATTATTTTTTGGGATTCTTATTCCATAAGATCGTCGAATAAAAAATTATTGAAAACTTCCAAATTAACAAGCAAATTCAAACGGTCAGAAATGGCCGCGAACCGTGTGACGTAAGTGGCGCTTGCAATTTTGATTGGTTCATATTTGGTTTTACCCACTTCATCACGTGGGATCAGCAATGTTGCCAGTTCAAAAAAAAACTGATTATTTGGAATTTATCATTTGTTATTCAACTTTTTTTTCAATAGATCTTGATGACTTCCATGAACATGGGTATTGAAAGATGGAATTACATATATCGATTTCCTTCAGTTAGATAATTGATTTCTGCTATATGGGGATTATTGAATGCTAATTTCATTTTGATTTGTTTAGCAAAACAATGCAGATATTATGATATATGAGTGAAAAAGTATGAACATTGGGTTTAGATTCCTTCCTATATACTTACCTACCTCTGTTATTAACCGATCTATCTGTATGATATGGAAATACAAAGGAAACGAATTAATATTTGAACTTGGTTATTAATTACAACCTTATTTCGAGACGTCTATAATATATACCAAGACATTGCATTATCAACGTTACCACCTTCAATATAAAATTATGAGTAAGAACACTTGCGCGAAGAATTATTTAAACTTGGCAACACTGTTTTGATGATGGCCAACGTGGCCATCCTGAACCTAACCTATAACCTATATTTTGAATATTGACTCAGTCAATAGAGATGTGCTGTGACAGCATTTTTCCGGAACTGTGAGGCACTGTGACAGTTCCGAGAAAATCACGGCTCCAAATCACAGCTCTTTTTCGGAGTCGTTCTTTCAAACGTGTGCTCACACTGCTCACATGTTATTCAAGCAAGAGTCGATGAATCCGCTTCATGTGATATGTCGCGCATATGGCACGAAGTCGCTTGCTAGCCATGCTAATCAAACGGTGCTTAGCGAAAATCAACCTAGTGGAACTACTTGTTTTGAATTATGAATAAAATAAACCCTTTAGGAATTTTTCAGTATCTGATGGTTCTCTTGGTTGATAACAACTATTTTCTTACAGTCGTACAGTTTAATAATGGCAACGAAAAAAACATCAGTTTTGTGGAACTTTTTCACGCCGTCTTCGAGTGAAAAAGCAAAATGTAATTTGTGTGGATTGAATATTAGTTTCAAAACGTCTACTTCTAATTTGAAGAGACATATGGAGAGGAAACATCCACTGGTAGATGTTGGGGCGGTAGAAAAAAAAATACCAAAATAGCAGCGGCGGCGTCATCGGCTACGTCTGAAATGACTACCGGTAGTACCGGTATACCGGAAGCACTTCCCATCAAGAAAAAAATATCAGTTCAAACTGAATTGAACATTTCCAAGAAAATTGGAGTTGTCGCGAAGAATAAAATCGACAGACAGTTGATGAAGTTATTCTTCAAAGACTATCAGCCTTTCGGTATTGTAGAGGATGAAGAATTTCGGGAGTTCGTGAATATTCTTAATCCCAATTATTCAATACCAACAAGGAAAACACTTACCCATACGCTTTTACCTGCAATGTTTGAAGAAACCTTGAATAATGTAAAGTCACTTCTCAAAGATGTTAGAAGTGTTACACTTACGACGGATCATTGGACTTCGATACACACCGAAAGTTTCATTGCTGTCACAATACACTATATTGAAGAGAACAACTTCCAGTTAAAATCCGTTTTATCAGAATGTTCAGCTACTTCTCAAGCGCATACAAGTGTGAACATAGCGCGAGAATTGAATAATATTGTGGTCACCTGGGGAATTGAAAATAAAATAATGCTCGCTGTAACGGACAATGCAGCCAATATCCGAAAAGCAATTAGAGATGAGCTCGAATGGAAACATTTTGGCTGCTTCGCTCATACTATCAACCTTATTGCTGAAGATTGCATAGTTTTAGTGGATGATCTGGTAAAAAAAGTGAGAGATCTCGTTAGCCACTTCAAGAGAAGTACAAAATCAACAATAAAATTAAATGAGATACAGATACAAATGGGAAAAACCCCCAAAAAATTAATTCAAGATGTTCGTACCAGGTGGAATTCAACATTCTACATGATTGAAAGGTTCTTAGAACTAGAAGAACCAGTGAGGTCAACTATGGCACTCTTGGATAGTGATAAGTTGCCAGTAATAGTAGTTGGAGAGTGGAAGATGTTGGCTGATATTAAAAAAGTTTTGGAGCCGTTAGAGGCAGTTACGAATATCATGAGTGGTCAAAACTATGTGACATTATCTTCAGTAATAGTACTTACTAAGGGATTGGAGAGCATTTTGAAAGAAATGGAAACTCAAGATTTTGCCTTGGTCCAAACTATGGTGAATGCGATGTTACAAAGCATTAAAGATCGTTTGGGAGATTTGGAAAGTAGTAATACGTTACTAATCTCAACATTTTTGGACCCTAGATTTAAAAATGTTGCATTTTCTTCAGACATTGTAGCTGAGAGATCAAAAAAATTGGTTATTAACCTTGTTACCCAAAAATAACAGAATCCGAAGAAGTCATGAAACAGGCCCAAGAAAATATCCTGAAGCCATCAAATAAAAATAAAAATGATCCTTCTGAAAACTACCCCTCGAAAAAGTCAATATGGAGTCATTTTGACAAAAAAATCGCTGGTCTTCAGCCTAGTGGTACCTCAATGTCTCGAGCTATTATTGAAGTGCAAAGATACCTAGAAGATGGCCTCTTGGAAAGAGATAAAGATCCATTAACATGGTGGCGGCAACATGCCTATAACTATCCGTTCTTGAGTAAAATTGTTATAGAGAAAATGGGATCGGTGGCGACTTCTGTACCGAGTGAAAGAATATTTTCAAAAATGGGACAAATATTAACTGAGCGCAGATCAAGATTAACTTCCGACAAAGTTAGCAAACTTGTGTTCATGAATGTCAACGTGTAATTCATTTTTTGTTTTGTGAATCACTAGTGAACTTGTTATTTTGATATAAGAAGTTTATTCACCTATGTTCGAGACAATTTTTAGTTTTGTTTTATACATGTTAATTGAGTTGTTATTTTAATTAAAGGTAATACAAGTTATCTACTCATTATTCTGCCCTGTAGACACCACTTATCTGATTCATAACTTCAAAGTTCAAACTCACTAGCACTAGAATCTGTGACTGTACGTGAGTTGTGACGGTCGTGACAGTAACACCTATTGTGGAACTGTGACTGTAGTGTGTCTAGTCGTTGATTGATATATTACGCTTAGCCAGCGTTCTCAACTCCAGCCAGCAGTTCCGAAAAATCACAGTGGAATCTCGCTATCCGGAACGACTCACTCCCGTGACAGACGCGGAACAGCTCCGAAATCACAGGTCGTGAAATCACAACACATCCGTGATTGACTGTAAACAATCTTGTCTGGCTAGAACTAGAAGAGTCGAAGTCGAATAGTGTATAACAAAAGCTGTTAAGAATGATTGAAACAGATCAAGGATTTGAAAAGGCAGGATCAGATAACTTACCAATGGTGGACAGTGAGATGATGAACGATTTTTTCTCAAATAATGCGAATTTCGTGAGTTCTGAAGTACGCAATTTAAAAACGTAAAAGGTTAACAAAGGTTACAATAATATAGGTAATGAGAGATTATTCTTGTATCATTGTTTTAGATCAGCCAAGGAGACTTACGGTGATAAAGCTATATCATATGTTCAGTTGACAAGATTTGGTGATTTGTGAACAGTGAAAGCAAAAATCACTCCCGAGCACAAAATTCATAAGGAAGCCTACAATGTTACTGCAGTAATAAATGAAAAAGAGGAACAAGTAATTTCAAGCGACTGTTTAGATTGCCCAGCCTCTCAAGGTAAACGCAAACTCACATCTTCCTACTATGTACTTCTGCAGATCATAAAATATATGTTACAAATGTATGTCTTAATTAATTAACAAGTGTATTTTGGCTTTAAGGAGGCTGTAAACATGGTGTTGCTTTCTTATTATGGCTTCACCGTCGTAGTGAAGAACCTTCAGTAACTTCCACAGTGTGCTATTGGAAAAGTTCAAGTTTATCCAAAGTGGGTCGAATGGATTTGAACATCAGTTCTGTCCTCTCTAAGAAAATAAAATTGGACCCACCAAACCGATCATTTCGGGACAGAGTTGTTGAACAATTTTCCTCCACTAATGGTAGCTTTTTCAGGTTATTTCAGCATGTAAAATATGAAAACATTTCTTTACATCAGTTGGCCATAAAATATGCACAGACTGATATTCTGCCGTTCGAAGGCAAAATGATGAAATTATGAAAATGATAGTTTCGAGAAAAACACGTTTGTATGTTTGATTACTCGCCGAATATTTGTTGTGATCACAATCGAACTCTGGAATGAAACAAGATATACATATTATAGTGGTTCATAGAGTGAAACACCAGTGAGGCATGAACAGATTGTTTTTTTTTCAAATTAATTGGGTTAACGTATTTTGCCTTAGTTTTTTTCATTCACTTATCTGATCATTACAATACCAAAACAATCTAATGTGCAATACACTTTTTTACCAGAGGATATCACGATTTTTGAGATGGCATTATTTGGATTGAAAAAACTTTACATTATTCATTAATCTCCAGACTTTGACAGCCACCACAAGTAATATTTCGACATCATAGCATTCTGAGATACATCCAAACATTTCCAGATACCTAATAATCTCAAAATTCTGATATATCTTGGAATGCGGTTATAGATCTTAGAACTCTGAAACAGACATTATGTCATTGGGGCCCGAATGCACTTTCTCATAGAATTCATATCAAAATATCAACTCAAAATAATTTTCATTACTTTTATTGAAAACCATTCATTTATGGCATTCATGAAAACATATATAAGATCCATAAGATCAAATTCCTTCTTCTAGAACAGTGGTTCCCAAACTGGGGGGCGCGCCCCCCTGGGGGGGCGTGGAGAAAGTCCAGGGGGGCGTGACACCCAAATGGAATAAATAAAAAAAATTACAAAAATAATTTCCTCAGATTTTTGAAATAAAGTCTTTCTAAGTTTTCAAAATTGTTTTTGTAATGTTTCAATTTCCACGTTTTTTTTTTACCAATTTCCACGCTTCCACATAAAGAATATTCACTTGACATAATGGTCAAGTGTTTGTAAAAAATTAAAGCCATTGTTTAAAATAAAACAGATCAAAAATCCTTTGTTTAAAAAAAAATTAATTTGCAAATTAGAGAACAGTGTTGCCGAACTCAAACCGCCCATTTCAAAGAACGTAAATTCCCCCATTACAAAAGGCGTAAATTTCCCCGTTGCAAAGTTGTAAACTTTATCAAAGAAGGCTACAGTTTTTAAAACTACAAAACACACAAGAGTTCAATATTCTCAAAACTGTCCCCCTCCATAGCAGTTACTGTCAGACGCAACGGGTGTGTGTACCGATACCTCCGTTTGGCCTTGGCGCCCACCCCCACCGCATCTTCAATCCAATGTCAATAGCCTTGCAGTTTGTTCAGTGCTTGCGTTGTAACTAGTCCGTTCGCCAGTCCGTTGTGCCAACAGTGCTTTCCGTGAATTATCAGTCAGCGTGTTTGCTGTATTGTGGGTGTTCTGTAATTGCTGCGACGTTTGAATTGGAGTAATTGTTTTTGTGTTGTGTGAGTTCTGTGTGAAGCTGAATCAGAGAAGATGAACACGGCAAAGAAACGCAAGTATATTGACGATTATATTCAATATGGGTTTGTTTCCTTGCTTAAAGATAATGTTGATCACCCTCAGTGCGTTATTTGCTATGAGGTATTAAGCAATGACGCGATGAGGCCTAATCGTCTTCTGAGACATTTGTCAACCAAACATGCCTCTTTAAAGGACAAACCTGAAGAGTTTTTCGCTGCAAAATCTAAGAATTTAAAGCGCATGAAGTTAGATAGCACTGGATCTGCTGCTCAGTCATCTCTAAAAGTGCTTGAAGCTTCCTATGAATTATCTCTTATTGCTAAGGAAAAGAAAAGTCACACTATTGGTGAAACGCTTGTTAAACCGTGCCTTTTAAAAGCAGCCGATGTTGTCCTTGGAACTGATAGTAGGCAAAAGCTATCACAAATACCACTTTCAGACAACACCGTAAAACGCCGCATTGATGATATGGCCGAGGACATTAAAAACCAGGTGGTTGATGCAATAAAAAAATCCCCGTTTTTTGCTATCCAGCTTGACGAGAGTACAGACATAGCACAATGCTCTCATTTGATTGTATATGTTCGTTACATTGAAAATGAAAGAATGAAGGATGAACTGATGTTTTCTACTGAGCTGTTGACCACTACTAAAGCTGTAGATGTGATGGAAGCAGTATCAGACTTTTTTAAGAAACACGAACTTTCTTGGCAAAAACTTATTGGTGTATGCACAGATGGTGCTCCTTCAATGCTGGGTTCTCGTTCAGGCTTTGTGCAGTTGGTCAAAGAGAAGAATGCTGATGTGGTTGGGATTCATTGTTTTATTCACCGCCAAGCCTTGGCAGCAAAAACTCTTCCTAACGAACTCAATGCTGTTTTAAAGCTTTGTATTAAAGTAGTCAACTACGTTAAGAACAGTGCATTAAATACTAGACTGTTTAAAATTCTGTGTGAAGATTTAGCAAGTGATCACAAAACGCTGCTGTTTCATACAGAAGTACGATGGCTATCAAAAGGCAATATGTTGGGAAGACTATTTGAACTCCGTGATGAAGTGATAACGTTTTTGGCACAGCAGAAACAAAACGAGCTTAGTGCAGAGTTCAAAAAGCCCTGTAACCAAGTGATTTTGGCCTATTTATCAGACTTTTTTGACACGTTAAATAACCTAAACTTGAGACTGCAAGGTGCAGACTCCAATATAGTAACACATCGGGATGCCATCAAGGTGTACGTTGAGAAACTACAACTTAGGATACGTAAAGTGTCAATGAACCCCAGCAACTATTCAAGTTTCAGCAAAGTAGTGTCAGTCTCAGAAGAAGTATGTTTTGAGGACGTTTTTGAAGGACCGCTTTTGAAAAACTTGATAATTGACCATTTGAAGAACCTCAAGGAGGAGTTCAGCAGGTACTTTCCCAACTTGTCAGAGGAGTTTTACAAACTATCAACCGACCCGTTCAACATGGACATACCGTTGCTGCCAGAAGAGTTACAAGAGGAGGGAATAGAAATAAAAAATTACTCTGCTGCAAGATACGATTTTGACAAAATGGACAAGCCCTCATTTTGGTTAAAGTACTCAAAAGTTTACCCCAGTGTTTCAGAGAAAGCTGTTCGGATGTACTTGCCTTTTTCAACAACATACATGTGCGAAAAAGCGTTTTCAACTCTTGTGGCGATCAAAACCAAGTACCGCAACAAACTTGATGTCGAAAGTGACCTACGCTGTGCTTTGTCTGAAATTCAACCCAGGATCTGTCAACTTATCCAGAACATGCAAGCGCACCCATCTCACTAAATTACATTTTATGTTTTGTTTTTGTAAGTAGGTAGGCCTATTGTTTCACCTTCCTTAAATTGAAAATGTATCTGTGTTACAATGTTAAATTTTGTATCAGTAATTATATTCGTTTTTCATGTAATTCTTGTTTTAATTTTCACCATGCGTACAATTATTGAATCTTTCCATTCTGCGTTACCGCATTCAACAGTGATCGAAAAATCTACCTACTCACCGTATCAAGTAGGCACATACTTGTACAAGTAGGAGTTGGTATGTACGGCACCGTGGGTATTACAAAATGGAAAGCTGATATGTGTAGGGGGGCGTGGGGGGTCTCCAAATAACCAGAGGGGGGCGTGGTACAAAAAAGTTTGGGAACCCCTGTTCTAGAAGATCAATTGAGTTATCATTCTGGGGTAGATTCACCCAGAATGGTCTCCGATTATCCTGCATTTTAGGAACTGAATCTTTCATGATTGTATCTTTTTTTGCTTTCGATATGCCACGATTCATCTGCAATCTATCTGGAAAATATAGTGTTTCTTTCTTCTTCAATACTGTAGGAACAGTTATGTATGACTCTTGATCAGAATCTGATTTGTAAAGAAAACTGGTGGAACCTTTATCAAATTTTACCGACACAATATCTTTGAAGTATGACATAGAATTCTCCAAAATATCCCCACTCTTTTTCTTTCTAGAGGTCTTGAACTTATTTTCTAGTTTCATAAAATCGGTTAGTTCCATTTTCACTACAATTGACCTCTTAGAAGCGTTCTTACAACATTTCTCAAAATCACCAAAGTCTTCCACATTTCCCATCTTCCGTACAGCTTGTTCGATTTTACCATGCAAACCATCAGCAGACATATAAGTATGACCAGTGACTAAATAATTGATAGTTACAGATTCAATGCAAAAGAATGGCGAATTCATGTAGGTGAAAATGGCAGAAAAAATACATTATTTTTATTTTGTCCTCCGCAATTATCTAGCCATATTATCATATTTTTAGCGTCTCTTGTGAGATCCAAGAATTTTAAAAAAGCACAAGATATATCTTCTGCTCGTCTTCCAGCTATGGCTTCATGCCATATTATGCAAAAATGATCTCCATTTTTTCCTGTGGATGCGAAAGTCTCATTCAATACTATCAATCTCGATGTGAAGAAGGTTTCTTTGATTTTAGGCATTCTTGGTAGTAGAAATACCTTCTGTAGATCTGCTGAAAAAACTTTGGTTCGACCATTGGATGATTCGCCATCTTCTCTATATTTCTTTTTATTGTCTTCATCACCTGAGATGAAAGAGAAAATCAGATCGTTATCCGATTTGGTTTTCAAATTACCTGTTGTAAATGTTCTTCTTTCAAATTCAAATTTTCTTCACTTGGGTTCATATCCATTTCTATGCAGTATCCGCATTTATCAGCCTGAACATCATAAAATGCTATGTTCATCCCATCTAAAGTTCTTCTGTATACTTCATAGGATATTTTCATATCAGTGAATTTTTCAAGAAAATCTTTGTGCATCTCTTTAATTGTCAGATCGGAGGGCAGATATTTTCTATTCGGCGCGTGATTTCTACGATAGTGTAATGGTTTGGGGCTGAATGAGTTTATATGTCGCTTTATAGGCGACAAATTCAGTTTATTACTGGGTTCGTGTTTGCCTCTCTGGTCTCCCAAAGGTATGAGACGTTTATTACCATGTTCATCTTTACAAGAAGATTTCAACACAACATCGATCACAGTAGAACTCGAATAACCTAGCGTCGATAAGAAATATTTTTGACAAACAGCTATACGACTTTCATCTTTACAGAAACTGTACAATCTTGTGTAGGTTCTTCTACTACCCTCGACTTTTCTTTTCGAAGATACTTCCGTCACAAGTCCCGACAACCATATCCTCGGTTCCATTTTGTCCATTTCCCAAAATCCATCATAAATTTTCCTTCTTTCTTCGTCATTGAATTGAGCTGAGCATGTTTTGTTTTTGCATTTGCAATCTCTTGGTCTGATGGGATGTTTGAACTTATTATTTTGCATTCTCTCGTTCTTGGTCCTTAGCCGATTCTTTTTGATATTTCTGATGTTTCCTTCAAGATCTGAGTTCTCTATTTCGTGGAGATCCATATTGATTATTAGATTATTATAATCAATATTCTCTTCATTTCCTGACTCTATGTCTCTCATGTGCATTTCCTTATCATTGCTTGACACTTCTTCCGTATTTACTGCTTGCATTTCACTTCTCATTCTTTTTTTCATTCTCATTCCGTCATTTTCAGAATCTGATTCCTCTTCTGGAATATAATCCTTATCCCTATCAGAATCATCTACTTCGTTTTCCTGTGGGCTTTCCATTATGGAGGAATCTTTGTTTTCCTAAAGAAAATAGTTTTAATAGTAGTCATATTTCGAAGATGCATTCAACTACTTGCCGGATTTCTTTGAAGAGGGCAGGCCGTTTGTATATGCTGATGACACGGCAGTGATAGTCTCAGGAAACTTACATGAGTTGAAATAGCAATCAGTCAGTTTGCACTATGGTGCGAAATTAACCACCTTGTAGTTAACCTGAAGAAAACCAGTTATATGGAATTCACAGGAAAATATAAATCACCTACCATTGATCCAACTATACCATTTGGTAATACAAATATACAGACTGTAAACTCTTTCAATTTTCTGGGCACTCTAGTTGATTCAAAATTATCTTGGAACGATCAAATAAACCACCTATGTAAAAAGCTCCAAAAAACTTACTTTGCCATATTCTCTCTAAAAAAATATCTCAATGTTCAAGGTCTGATTAACGTCTACTATGCTCTAGCATTCTCAACAATAAGTTATAATATAATCTCTTGGGGCCAAGCCACAGAAATAACCAGAGTCTTCACTTTACAAAAGCGCATTATCCGTCTTATTTTCAACTTAAAGTATCAAGATTCCTGTAGGAATCATTTCAAAAACCATCGAATATTGACAGTGGTCAGCATTTACATATTGAAGGTATTGTGTCACATCCATAAAAGCAAACACCATCTAAAGAAGTGTTCGGAAATTCACAAATACACCACTAGAAATCACAATAATATTTACATGGAAAAGTTTCATCATATGGAGTACAAAAAATCTCCGAAACATAGTGGGAGTCATCTCTACAACTTACTGCCTGAATCAATAAAAAATCAATCTCTGAAGAGATTCAAGGCTGATCTTAAAAAAATTCTAACCTCAAATAGTTTTTATGACGTTTCCGAATTTCAAATATATCTAACATCCATTAAATGATTACCATCTAACTGTTCATTCTCTAACTTGACTGCATTACATAATTAACTACATTATATTCAGCATCTGTCACTAACCAGTCAAAATGCCTATATTTTAATGTTCTTAAATTATAACTTATGTACTGTTAAAAATGTAACTGACGAACCGACATGTATACATGGCAAAAGGGTAGTAAATGTTCTATTCTATTCTATTCTATTTATTCATCTTGTTGATTTAGAAATGAATACAAATAAAGAAATATTGCATACCTTTCCACCATCCTGGTTGTTGGAGAGCTCTTCTAGTGAACTTGTATACATTGGACTAATTCTTTGTCATTGTCAATTCTCTGGTTCTCGTCATTTTCTTCATTTCTCGAGTTCGACAAAGATGCTTCATTCAGAGGTTTCCCTTCTCCATCGAAATCAACATCCAGATCAGAATCATTCAATCGGCTCTCTATCATGTTAATACTAGTTCCTTCCTAGAACATACATTTTCTTGTCAACCATGAAAAAATATATGGCATTGAAAACAACATCATCTATACACCAATCCAACTGTCAATTATGAATACAGAATGAAAGAAGCCTCACCCTTTCAGCATCTTGAATGGAATCATCTTTTTGAATATTGGAAATCACTACATTTTTCAATTCAACGTCATTCTGTACTTCATTACTATTCCTTCCCTTTTCCTCTCTCGACTCTGATGTTAATGATATATCTCCTGATATCTTGTCTTTATTGATAATATTGTCCAGTACAGGATCCCCTATTCTGCTATCCACACAGCTCTTTATCATATTGAAATGATTATTACCCTCCTGAATAATATACATTTTCATATAAAATATACTCACATGAGAATGGTTAATATATTGGATAGGATATTGAGAAACAGCCAACTATCAATACAAATAAGTGATTGAAATGTGTTTTTTCAGTTTGATGTTGAACTTAGAAATGTCAACACACAGGATCTGGAGAATTTTAATTGAAAGATTGAATCACAAATCTTTGATTAGAATTCTGTAAAGAAAATTCCTAACGATCGAGTTCTAACCCCTTGATAGGAAATGGAAGTTTCGAAAAGGTAGAGTTTTATGTATCTAATAAGCTAAATATGAAGTCATTTCATTTTGTGTATCATAACATAATTTGAAATGAAGAAAATTTGTCATTATTATGAATATAAAGATTAGAATAATCTCGATATCAGATGACAATTTCTTATTTTTCATATTCTCATTTTCATATTCATATGTAATTACCTAAGATACTGAGTCTATACCCTTGAGTATCATAATAATAATTTGATATCATCATTTTCAATATTAACATTTTCACCTTATTTCCATTGCATTGTTTAGCCAAACCCATTTTGGCTATTCTTTTACATCTTGCTGACATGATCTTGATCTATCAGACAACACGCACACGAATGCACAAAATCAACTGTTCGAGTGAGATTACTGTTCGGTCGATTCGAAATTCACGACATATGACATTAAGGAGGGGGAAACCATGGCAAATGAATGTATTGAGGCATAATTCATTGTTTTACCATGATCATTATCGAACTCTTCCAAAGGTAAAATAATGTAATGAACATTAACTTTTTTTGCCATAGTATACAAGTATTGGTACAATACAATATGAGACAATACAGGCTTTTACCATTGGAAAAGTTTTCTTTTTTTGTCGAATACATTGCTTTGCCTTTGTTTTCACGAAGTAAAATGGTGGAATGACGTATAGTTAGAGCTTACAATCCTGAATCACACTATGCAAATATCCAAAAAAGCCATTTTTGCGAATACATTGTTTTGCCTTCGCACGGCAGTATCGAGAAATGTGTGGAAAATTTCCATGAGTTTATGTGTCACAATATGACTGAGGCAGACTGTAGACAAGCTGAAATGAAAACAAAGGAACAGTCCCTTTGTAGAGATTGGTATGAGCTTCGGTATGGCAGAATAACTGCATCCATACTCTATGAAAGTGCCAGATGTAAAACTGAAGCAAAAAAGAAAAAAATTTAGGAGCGAGTCCAACAGTGGAAACAGATGCTATCAGCAGAGGGAAGAAGCTAGAGCCTCTGGTTATAAAAGAGGTTGCAAGAATAAAGAAAATAAAAATAGAGAATGCTGGGATATTTTTGAAAAAACAATATCTCATTTTTGGAGCAACCCCAGATGGAATACTTAGCGAATATGTGATAGAAGTTAAGTGTCTTTACAAAGTATTATATTCTCAGTTATCTGAATTGGGATGTCCTAGGATTAATTAAATAACTATTCTGCATGTCTTGAGTTTTATTGATTTGACCTTCTTTTCTGCATCTCCGTTCTTGACCCTCTGTCAAGTCGAGTCAATCACAGTCGCGTCAGTCAGTCATGTCATGTGTCATGTCTATGTATATGATACGCCCCCTTTTTACAACACCAATCATGGATGACATTTGATAAACAATCATACAATATTTTACAACATTCAAGCATATATATGAATCACAATCACTTTTCTTCACAGCTGTCTTGAAAGTCACACACATATTCAGACAGTTTTCTTGGTTTCTGAGTTTATCTTTTCAAACGTTCTTGTTTTGAAGAGGAGTCAGTGCTGCTTTGGAAATTCTCTGTTTCCTGGCGCTCTGTTGTGTTGACCCCTTGATCTTCGGTGTTCTGCTTTGCCAGTGGTTTCAAATGTATTCGGTTTCTTCTCAGGATGCTGCCCTCTTCTGTTTCCACTATGTATGATCTTGGTTGTGCTGATGGTTCTACGACTTTGGCACAGCTCCAGTTTCGTGTCTTGTTTTGTACAAGTATGTTTTGTCCAGGGTGGAGCTGAGAATGTGGTTTCTCTTTTTCTTGATCGAGCATCTTGGATTGCTTCATGTGTAAGTCTTCAATGTTGTGTTCAACATCAAACTTTGGAGTCAGAATGCTTTTTGGGACAGGCTGAGTGGTATTTAGTAGGCGTCCCATGAGCTTCTCACTTGGGGATGATTTCCCATGTTTGGGAGTGTTGTTGTGTTCCAGTATGGCCAGGAATGGATCCCTGCTGGAGTTGTGGGTTTTGATTATCAGGCCCTTTACAGTTTGTACTGTTCTTTCCGCTAATCCATTTGAGCTTGGGAAGTTGGGGCTTGATGTTAGCGTTTTAATGTTCAGGCTTTTTGTGAAACTTAGCCATTCTTGAGAGCAGAAGGAGGGCCCATTGTCTGTCATAATTTTCAATTTTTTGCAAGTCTTCAAAACATTTTTGTTGAGTTGCATCCCACATGAATTCTGTGTCCTTTCTAAGTAGTTGCCTAAGTGGTTCACTACGATTTGAGATATTTGGTATGTACTTGCTGAGATATTTGACAGTTCCTAGAAAGCTTTGTAGTTTAGTGGGTGGTTTCATGCTGGTTACTGCTTCAATTCTTGTTTTTGTGATTGACATACCATCAGGGGTTATATCATGGCCTAAGAATGTAATTTTTCTCACTGCCAGTTGTGTCTTCTTTTTGTTCAGCTTCAGGTTGCATTCTCTTGCCTTCATGAGTACTTGTTCAAGTCTTGTGTCATGTTCCTTTACTGTGGAGCCCATGATTAAAATGTCAGGTATGGATATACTCCTTCTATGTTTTCAAGAATTTCATTGATTACTCTTTGCCATACTTCTGAGCTGCTGTTGAATCCATGAGGAAGCCTTTGAAAACTGTATCTTCCAAATGGTGTAGCTATGGTGCACAGCTTGGTTCTGTTTTTGTCAAGTGGAATTTGTAAAAACGCCGTGGAGGCATCTAGCACTGTGAACACTTCAGCATTATGTATCTCTGAGAATATTTCTTCAGGTACTGGTAATTTTTAATGCTCTCGTTTTATGTATTTGTTGAGGGTACGTGGGTCCATGCATAATCTTATCTTTCCATTTGGTTTCATTGCAATGGCTATTGGATGGACCCAGTCTGTTCATTGACTTTTTTTAGAATCCCATTTTTCACCATGGATTCAATCTCATCTTTGACTAGAGATCTCAATGCTAGAGGTATTTTGCGGGCACAACTAATGCTTGGTTCTGCATTTTCTTTCAATTTGATTTTGTGTGTGTATTTAAGCTTCCCAAGTCCTGTGAATACATCACTGTGTTTTTTGATTATTTCTTCAGCTCTGCTTTGGTCAATGTTTGTGACTTCTGAGATATTTCGTCTAATCAATTCTTGTCGTTCCATTGTTTTCAATGATATCAGAGGCGTGCTCTTGTTTGTTGTCACAAAGTATTCTTCAAACAGTGTTTTGTCATTCAACTTTGTGACTAATATGACAGTACCCTCAACTGGTATTTTGTGATTGGTTTAACTTGATAATACCTTTTTTGTCGGGATGATTTTTGGCTTGTTCTTCAATTTTTTGAATATGTCTAAGGATATTATGTTCACTTGTGATCCACTGTCCATTTTGAACTTAATTCTTATATCATTTACTTCTAAAATTTCATACTGTTTCATAAAGTTGCATACTGTTCTTATTTTTCCAAACTTGCAACTAGTGAATCCAGTCCCAACTCTAGTCAATGAAAAGCTCTAAACATAATGTATTTTGATACAAACTTGATTGAGGTGGTCTAGAAAAACCAGCCCAAAATTTTTTTCTCTGAGTGAAATAATTAAATAGTTTTCTAGATTTTTGAGATTTTCTCTCTTCATCTTACTACTAATATATAGACATAATCATTATATTTTTTACCTCCATTTGTAGAAACGAGGAGAGAAAATATTAAATATCTAGTAAAATGATGAACATCCTAATTGATTAACCTACAGATAGTATTTTATTGTTATCATATTGTATTATATTGTTCACAATGTAGGAGAGGTAAAACCATAACATGGGAGCGAGAGCTTGAAGGTGAAGTTAATTTGATATATTTAATAGATATATCCTGCAATGATCAGCATTCATAATGCTCATCAATGTCACTGATTTCATATATTCCTATATTAGAAGAAAGGCAGGGATGCAGATAGAAATCCTTCTAATTATTGTACTTCTGTCCTATAATAATGCAATTATTGTTCTTTGTTGCGATATTCCTAACTACTACAACTGATCCATCTCTTAATCCAAAACAGTTGTTAGGATGTGTGTTTCGAACAACAAAATTTTCACACCTGTATTTACTATATTGTGGGGGACTGCAATTTTCAATAAGTGGTCCTGCAGAGTGTTCTTTTGAAGGCCCATAAACTATTATTTTAGATCTCAATATATTTTTATTTGCATTTATAGCTTCTCGAAAACGGTTGACAATTTGAGAGATTGGATTGGTTTTCTGGAAAATTTCAGAAATATTTGCATGAAATTCTCACACTGAAAAGCACTGAATGAGTCCAGACTCCCAAACAATTTTACATCATTTGTAAGATGAAGTAAATTGTGAATATTGTGAGAAACAAAGTGCCTATCATAAATGATAATAAATGTTTGTACGAAAAATAACAACAATGAGTGAGCATACTCAATTTGATAGACAGTAGACTTGGAATTTGCTAAAATGGAAACAGCTGTAGAGAAAAAACATTTTGATAATTATCATTTGGCACATGACCTTTCAAAACAACAGGACCAGTATAGAAAAGGAACTGACGGAATTCTGTGGCCTTCCATCTTTTACATTCATTCAAATTTCTAGGCTTTCTACAAAATTCCATAGGAATATTTCCAGACTGACTAATCAATGAATCTGATAACTTGTATTTGACGAGAAGACATCTTATGTGCACCATAAACCTACTATAATTTTTCTCATCACCCCCAAACAAATGAGATGCATATATTCCAGTGGAAAACCTGAAACCATACCCAATCCAGGAATGTTTCCTAAAATACTGTTTCCTTTGTGATGTTCTTCATTTTTTCTGGTTAAAAAATCATTATCTGTTCGGTCTATAGAATTAAGATCAGGAAAGCACATTCTACTGTTGATGAATTCTCCTTCTTGTTCACATTTTGTGCACGAAAATGAACCAGTATGATACTTGATACTCTTGACGAATGCTTCCGCTGGAGCATCACATATGAATCCTATGAGTTCAACAGTGTAAACCACCTCACCTACTGAAAATCCTAGTGTGATAAGTTTGGTGATTTCGACAACAAAATCTTCCAAAAATAAATTGGGATCTTCTGGTTTTTTGTTACCATGGTATAAACCTGCCAAACCCACCACATTGGGATACTTATACAAAGATAAAAGAATGGGATACAACTCACTACTAGAACTCTTGCTGAGGGGTAGCCCATCAATGTTTACTAAAAGTTCACATACTGTTTCTTGTAGTTCATTCATCTGAACCAAATACCTCAGGCATTTTTCTGCACCAAAGTGATGGTATTTACCAGGGGCAATAACTTTTTTGGAAATTATTTGTATTGGGGTTGAAAGCAGCGTGCGAGGATCAAATGGTAAAGTAGAGAAATGAGGCTTCAAAATTTTCAAAAGTCCATGAAAGGCAGAATGGGTGATATAATCAGAAGATCAAACGAACTTTCCAGTGACGTTCGATCTTGATTATGTGAAGGCCTCGTCGAAGTAAATAAGAAGTGTATTACCCCCATTTGCCACCGAATCAATCACACATTTCAAAGCTAAACTTGACAACCTCGCACCCACTGCTGTACTGGCCGCTTATACACCCTTCGCTCCTCAGTCTATTTCAGAGCTAATTTTTGTTGCAACCAACTGGGTCAATGAGAATAGGGATGGGTTGGGACTTATTTACTTCGACGAGGCCTTCACATAATCAAGATCGAACGTCACTGGTAAGTTCGTTTGATCTTCTGATTATATTTGGCCTCGTCTCGTAAATAAGAAGTGTAGATGTTGAAAGTAAAGTTGCAACAAATGTAACACAAATCCAATTTAATCGGTTACACATTATGAACTGAAAATGACATTGGCAAAATTGCCCTCTGACCTCAACGGTCTATCATAAAAAATAGCAAATGTCTTGGATTCTTTGGACCAACCTGCCGCTAATCTTATGGTATCAAAACTCACGCCTCTCCTGGCTGCCGCCGAAGTAGAAGCATGCCGAGTACTATGCGGCTTTAAAACATCAGTATCCAAGCCACTTTCTCTTAGGATATGCTTAACCCATTTGCCAATAGTTTGAGAAGAGGCAACATGGTATGGTTTCTTGATTGTCATCAACAAATATTTACAAGATTCTCCCCTCAGATTTTTTGTCCTATCTAGATACGATAATAGCGTTCTAGCCGCACATATATCAGGGTCAGAGTTGAAGAACGGCAATTTCAAAATGGGTTGACATTTATTAGGACCCGAGGTTTTGAGTCTTTGGGAAATTCTTATTTCTATAATATATTTGTTGACGATAATGTTAGAAATTTCTATCAAAGATAATGTCTGTATACGTTGTCCTGTAGCCAGCGCCAACAGCACAACTAGTTTCCTAGTGAGATCTTCTAGTAATATGCTACTATTATCAAGTCTACGTACATAATTGAGAACAATTGCAGGATCCCAGGTATTTTCATACCTAGGAAGCGCTGGTCTTTTCCCATAAACACCTTTGAAGAATCTCTTTACGAGAAAATCTTGAGATAAGTCGGGCCCTGATATCTGAGCAATTGCAGATCTATACGAGTTGAGAGAGCTATACGATACTCCTTCATGGAACTGTTGAGTCAAAAACTCCAAGACATTTTGCACTGAAACTAAAAATGGATCAATCCCTTTGTTAGAACAGAACTCCCACCACAATTTCAAACCACAATCATATTGTGCCAAAGATGAATTCGTTATAGAAGCTATGCAGATCTCCAGAGAGTCTTGTGGTACCTTCTTCAAACGCAGTGCCTCCCGGATAACCTCCCTGCTACATGGGAAAGCTTGTCCCATAATGGGCGAGGAGTTCTGCCAAAAGAAAGTAAAGTTACATCGGGATCAAAAATAATAGGCTCGCCTTCTAATGAAGACATAGAAACTGGATACCATGGTTGAGATTACCATAAAGGTACCACGACTATGCCCTCCGCTTTGTCAGTTATAATTTTTTGCAGGACTCTAAGAATCATGGTAAAAGGAGGATACGCGTAGAAATACCAATCCAATCCAATGTGAAGGCATCCACCGCCGGATCCCTCAACCAAGATACAAATTGACTACATTTAGTATTTATGCGACTAGCGAAAAGATCCACTTCTAGAATGCCCAATTCTGAACCTAACTTAGCAAAGGCCGAACTCGAGAGGCTCCATTCAGTTTCAATATGTAATTGTCGAGATGCTTTATCCGCCTCAGTATGATCTTTGGATCGTATATAAGATGCGAAAATAAATATATTTCTCGTCTCGCACCACTGCCAAATTTTCCGAGCGAGATCATTTTGTTTTGGGAATTGGATACTTCCCATACGATTAATATAGGCCAATGCCGTTGTATTGTCCACCCGACATAGGATATTGCAATCTGTAAGATCATTTGCAAAACATCCCATACCAAAAAAAAACTGCAAGCAATTCAAGATAATTTATGTGATTACTATTTCCTAACTCAGACCAAAGGCCACGAGAACATGATTCTCCACAAAAAACGCCCCATCCCGTTGTAGAGGCATCCGAGAAAATTTCCAACTTGTAGGAGTCTAAACGCATATCGTTAATAGCCTTTATTATATCAACGGTCCACCATTTCAAATCGCTAGACAAGTTTTTCGAGATTCGCATAGTTGCATCAAAATTTCCGTTCGACTCTTTGAGAGCTAGAAATTTTTCCCGCTCGAACATTCTTGTATAAAGGAAACCATATTCAACTGCAGGGCAGTAAGAAACTAAGGTTCCAATGAATTTAGAAAATTCTCTGATACTGCATTTATCTTTCGTTGAATGTCTATGCAAAAGTTTCTTAATTTTTGAGCGTTTCTCATCAGGAAGTTCGATAGTCATATCCATTGAATTATAAACGAAACCAAGGTATCTGCAAACCCTGCCTGGAGTCAGATTACTCTTCTTGTAATTGATTATGAGACCTAAATATTCTAGTATCCTTATAGTTTCTGAAACGTTTTCCATACAATCAGTATATGACTTCCCTAATAATAATATGTCATCTAAATATATAACAGAAATGTAACCTCTTTCTCTGAGGTAAGACATTACCGGCTTCAACAACTTCGTAAAAACCAGTGGCGCACAATTTAAACCAAAAGGTAAACAATTGTACTCGTATAACAGGTTATCGAATCTGAAACGCAAATATTTCTTGTGAGACTCTTTTATCAGTACCAGATGATACGCATTTTCTAAATCTAACTTAGCCATGTAACAGTTTGGTCTAACCAACCTTGCCACAGTTCTATTATCCTCAATCTTGAAATGATCGGTTCCGACATATTCATTGAGGCGTTTCAGATTCAAGAACAACCGATAAGAGCCCCCTGATTTAGGAACTAGGAATATGTGAGATAGAAACTGACCCTCACACGGATCAACTTTCCTAATGGCACCCGACTTCAGCAAATTACTCAATAATTACTGAATAAACCCAAATTCCTTAATTGACCATACTCGTTCGATGGGTACAACCGTTTGCCTAGGTATTTTGATAAACGGTATAGCACAACCAGATAACCAAGACAATACACGTTTGTCTTTTGTGAACATGCGCCACCTACTAGCAAAATGCTCAAGTCTACCGGCTGGTTTACCAACCTCTATTGGTACCGTTGGCGCCTGTCCGATCTGGGTTTCTCTAGTTTCTTCGACCGTTGAATCGGCCCCCGCCGATATTGGTTGTAGTGGGAAACCTGAGGAGTCTGACGAAAGTTTTGTCCACCCTGGCGTGCCCCCTGTTGTTGCTGGGGTGGAATCTTGAAGTTTAACTGCTTGAAAGGACCTACTGGTTTGTTGAACATCTTTTTGGTAGCTTTCAGCTCTCGACTAGAACGTTCAAGACTTTCAGTAGCTTTAATACGTTCCTCCAGTCCCCCTCTGAAAAGCCATTCATCCACAGGGGTATTTGTCAGGGTATCTTTGAGTTCCTCGTTTAAGTTTAATGATATAAGTTCACGCCGAGAACTGACTACTATCCCGATAGCTGCCACCCCGGCACCAATCTGCTCTTGCAGTTGAGCTAATCGAATATCTCTTCGTACCACTGAATCAGAGATAGCAGCTTTCACCTCCGGATTGAGTTGGGGAGGGCCTAGAAAGGCACAGTTACTGGGAGGGGGATATTTACTGATCAATTCCTTCCGGGTATCCGCTTTGAGACCATTTCTCAAGACCTGACACCAGCGACCAGCCACATCGTTCTGCAATGGTGCAGCAGATGGCAGTGACTATGTCGTTTCCCAAATATTCCTCGTTCAATTCTGGGGGCGAAGGGTCACTTCCAGGGACCTCCACAGGCTCCACCGCTGCCTCGACAGCTGCCGGAACTATATTCACCTGAGTCTCTAACTCGATCTCATCTGAAATACATTGATAATATCATTCGTAATATCCCTGCAGTTCTTGCAAAGACAAGGCAACCGTTCACTAGGTATAACTTGACTTCACATCCGTGAAATTCAATTCCCAATAACCAACGCAACAATATAATCGTCATCACAAACAATTGGACTGTTATCACAAACAGTAGGTGTGATATCGTTATCACAAACGATACAAGGCTACCATCACAAGCAGCATAAGAACATTGCCGTCACAGGCAACGATATACCGCCAACACAAGCAGTAACACATATTAGTTTAATCCCACCGGTTTGATCCTGAAGCCCTTACCTTGGTCGCCAGCCGGCTCTATTATAGACAACGAATCTCCTTCCGCCCTTTCAGAGTTCGAGTCCGTTCCTGTCTCATCAACGTTTTCTCTGCCGTCGCCTCGAGACGAATGCGTTCCAGACCTTGAGCTATCATTGCGTTCCACTTCATTCAAACGACGTTCTAACCTTTTCACCATCTTAATAAGACTCTCCTGATCCTCAGAAGAAGAGCGACTTCGATGTCGTTCCCTTGAATGCTTCGGCATCTCGATTCAGTCAAACTCACAGCAACGATGTATTAATCGAAAACGGTATGTATATGCTGACACAGCAACTTTTTCATTTCATCACCGAATTGGAAAATGAATGTACCAAAATGTAGCACTGATTCGTTGCTAATTTGTTTCTCTATTCGAATATCTAAAGTTCTAACCGTTACAAAAAAAAATGATGTTTTGCCAGCTTCTCGATCAGCTGACACAGTAACTTTTTCATTTCATCACCGAATTGGAAAACAAATATACCAAAATGTACCACTAATTTGTTGCTAATTTGTTCCCCTATTCGAATATCTGAATTTTTAACCGTTAAAAAAAATGATGTTTTGCCAGCTTCTCGATCAGCTGACACAGCAACTTTTCCATTTCATCACCGAATTGGAAAACAAATATACCAAGATGTAGCACTAATTTGTTGCTAATTTGTTCCCCTATTCGAAAATCTGAATTTCTCTCCGTTACATCTATCATTGTTAGCCAGCGAGTATACGTATCACTCTGCACCTCATTCGCATGCATTTGATACATAAAGATCGCTATTGAGCATGGGCGAAGAGAACAAATCCATTAGTCTGCAAACTCTATATGATCAACTAGTTAAACTTGATCAAAAAGCTGATAAAACTCAAAATATACTGGAGTCATTTCATTTTCGGACTGCCAAGTATTAAATCAATTGATGTTAATTTGACCGAGTTCCAAAACTCACTTGGTATCCAATTAAATGAATATGATATCAGTAATGTCTACTACATTGGCTAAAATGAAAGCAATCGCCCTTTGAAATTGGAATTCGTGAGATCACTGAAGAAACGAGAAATCCTCAAGAATAGCTTCAAACTGAAAGGTACAAAAATATATGTAACTCACGATTTCACTAAACAAGAACAAATGATCAATAAGTATTTACGTGGTTATCTCAATCAGGCAAAACAAAAAAACCTGAAAAGTACAATCCGTGGTAATCGTGAACTTATAGTTAATAGAGTTGCAATTCACTATGAAGAACTAGAGAAAAATCCCAACTTTGACTTTGCTAAATACATTGCAAACCACAATCAAGACCAGGGACTTGATCTAGAAGGAGAAGGGGAAGAAGCTGCAATTAGTAGTGATACAAACATCGTACCTAAGAGAAAAGAAAAGGTGTCTGTTTCACAAAAACAGAAGAAGAGGCGTGTTCAATAAATTTTGTATACTTAGTTAATGATCTGATTTATTTGTTCGCTCTATTCTCTCTGATTTTTTAAAATTATTTAATATATATTTGATATATTATTTAAAATCTTCAATAATTGAGACTATATAATTATTGCAACAACCATCTCTACATATCATTAACAATTTACTTGAATTACAATGGAGTAATTCATAATTGGATCTGTCAACATGAGGTCCCTTGGAGCTCATATTACTGAATTCAGAGACTTTATCGAACCATATTTTCTGTATAACTGAGACATGGTTGAATAATAATATTAGGAGTGAAGCAGTTTCACTGAAGGGATATAAATTTCACAGACGTGATTGGCAAGACGGCAGAGTAGGAGGGGTAGGAATTTATGCTAGAGATTATTTAAATATGACTCTTATAAATGATGTTATTCAAGTTGATAATATTGAGCAACTTTGGATATCTTTTGTGGTTAACAAAGAAAAATAGGCTCTTGGGGTAATCTACCGTCCTCCAAGACAGCCGTTTAGAGAATTTATTGATGAATTTGAAAATACCATTAGAGAAGTATCTGTACGATATGATAATATCATATGTTTAGGTGATTTCAATATCGACTTGTTGAAATATAGCTCAATGTCTTCTCTGTTACTGAATACAACAGACTCCTTTGGAATCACAAAGTATGTTAACAATCCGATTAGAATAAGTCAGAATTCAAGTACCCTACTAGACCTAGCATTTTGCTCCGAAAATTTAACTGTTAACAGTTGTGTAGTTTCTGAAAACTCTTATCTCAATACAGACCACTGCGTAGTAGAATTATCATAATCAATATCAGTTCCAAGGGAAAATGTTAAGTCATTGACTATCAGAAATTTCAGGAAAATTGATCACAATCAATTCTATTTTGATTTCAACCAATTACCCTTGCATCAAATTTTAGAATTGGGTAATGCTGATCAGAAAGTGGATAAGCTGAATGAATCAATGTTGAAACTCTTTGATAAACATGCACCTGAACATGAATTAATACTTAACAAGAAAAGAAAACCACCCTGGTTAACCTATAACGTAATTTTATTAATTAAACTCAGAAATGAAGCACATCAACGATTCGAAAGAACGAAACTGCAACATCATTGGGAGTACTACAAGGAACTTAGAAATTTCACCAATAAGGCAATCACCAATGAAAAAAAAAAGGATATTTGAGTTTTACATTCCGTCAAAATAAATCAACAAAACAAATGTATAAAGAGCTCAATAAACTGAACGTATATGTGAAAAATAAAAATCATGAGCTTCCAGGTAATTTGACAGATGTGAACAAGATTAATGATTTTTTCATTCAGTCCTCGCTTGCACCAACCGAAGCTGATGAAGGGGTAATGCAGTACCTCATTAGTGATCACAAAGAAGGTATAGGTAATTTTCAGTATCGGCATGTGTCCGAAGAAATAGTATATAGTGAGTTATTGTCCATCAAATCATATTCTGTAGGAAACGATAAACTTGGACTGAAAATGTTGCTATATTGCTGTCCCACAATAATAAAGTATTTAACACATATTATCAATCATTGTATTGGACACAATGAGTTTCCAATTCAATGGAAAAATGCATACATCTTACCACTCCCAAAAGTGAAAAATCCTAATGAATTCAAGCAGCTGAGACCCATAAGTATACTTCCAACCTTATCAAAGGTATTTGAAAGGATTATGTATACGCAAATTAAATTATATTTAGATACTCATTCGGTAATTCCTCAACCAATCATGCTTTCGTAAGGACCATAGCTGTACTACGGCGTTACTAACAGTGGTTGATGACATCCTGCTGGCTGCGGACAAAAAATGAACTAACAACTTTGGTACTAATTGATTTCTCGAAGGCTTTCGATTGGGTTGATTGAACTATCATGGCATCCACATATCGATGCACTTTGTACCAAATTGAAAAAATGTTGTTTCTCTATTAGGTTCATGTCTAATCACTGTAGTAGCAATGTATTGAAAACTTTGTATCACGCTAATTTTCATTCCCACATTCGTTATGGGATTCTGAACTGGGACACTGCTGCAAAGGGTATTCCTAATACAGAAATATGTGATAAGAATAATTGCTCAACTAGGATACAGGGAGTCTTGTAGAAATGCATTCAAAGAACTGAAAATTCTAACAGTGGCCAGCACATATATATTAGAATCTTGTGCATATGTATTTAGACATAAATCCGACTATCAACCAAATCAACACGACCACAATACTCGCTCTAAGGGTCTCTTGTTGTCAAATGCTCATAGAACAGCACGGTATGAAAAAAGTGTAGATTTTAATGGCTGTAAATTCTACAATATTCTTCCAGAAGATATCAAGGATTCTCCCAGCTCTCAGGTGTTCAAATATAGGCTAAAGAAACTGCCGCTTCAAATGAACTGTTACACTTTTCAGGAATTTATCGAACAACTGTAAATTATAGACTAAGAAAAGCTCATTCATATTCATAATACAGTTGACTTACCCTCTATATTGCTATGATGAGGAATTATTCAATTAATTTTATATCTACTTATTTACTTGTTAGTTTTGTCCGACTTTACATTTTTGTATTTATGCTATGCTTATGACGACACTTCTCCAATTATTGTACATTGTAACAGTATTGCAACAACTGTACTTTTTAATTTGAGAAATAAAGATATTATTATTATTATTATTATTATCATGGGCTGCTGCTAGCAACGTTACACTATATTGGATTTGATACAGGATCAATAAAAATGATGAGGAGTTATTTGACTGATCGATGTCAGATTGTGAAATATGGGAGCCAGGAATCGCTACCACTAAGTTTGCTTTGTGGAGTACCACAGAGTTCCATATTAGGACCCCTGTTATTTTCAATATACACATCCTCATTCAAGGACTGTTTAAGTAATTGTCAATCTCATTTTTATGCTGATGATCTGCAAATATATTATTCTTATCCTTGCATGCATTCTTATCCCTTCATCCTTGCAGTAGTCGATAAAACTACCCCTTCTTGCCTCTTTGAATTCCAAGTGATAGCCCCAGATCCCATATCGAATATAAATCCAGTCGTAGATCTTCGAGTTTCGACTTCTCCAGCAAAATCAGCATCGCTATATCCATAAATTTGTATCTCACAACTGTGATCATATCTGAGACCAAAATTTACTGTCCCATTGAGATACCGAAAAATTCTCTCCACCATTTTCCAATGGTCTACTGTATAATGTTCAAGATATTGACTAATCTTTGAAATAGCAAATGATGTATCAGGTCTTGTTACTATTGAAAGATATATCAAACTTCCAACAGCTTCTCGAAACGGTACTCCTACTGCTTTTTCACCTTCTGTAGATATTGGGAATACATCTATAGGCGTTGTCATTGATTTTGAATTGTTCATTCCAAATTTTTCAAGAATTTTCTGGATATAATATGACTGGCTCAGAAATATTGAACCATCTGTATGTCTTGAAATCAGCAAACCAAGAATAATCGAGACTACCAGATTTGATCTCGAATTCTTGTTGTAGGTAGTTCAAAATATCTTGTATTTGTTCGGATTTTTCAGCAGCAATCAACCCATCATCAACGTATAGGGCTAATATGACGGAAGCATTAGATTGTTTGAAAAATACACATCAATCAGCGTCGGATACCTTGAATTCATATTTTTTCAAAAAATCTATGAATCGGTTATTCCATACACGTGGAGCTTGTTTCAGACCATATAAACATTCTATTCAGCTTGCACACTCGATCCGTTCCATCTTCAAAACCATAAGGTTGCATCATATATATCTCTTCTTGTAGATAACAATATAAAAACGCAGATTTGATATCAAATTGAGATAAATGCATTTTTCTTTCAGCTGCTATTGACAATTGTTCTGACAGAGTCAAATTTGACAACTGGACTAAATGTATCTTCATAGTCTACTTCATACTTTTGTGTATACCCTTCCATGACTAATCTAGCTTTGAACAGAATTTGATTCTTTTCAGGTTTCTTCTTGATTTTATACACCCATTCATTCGAGATAGCTTTCCTTGATGGTGGTAGGTCTGTGAGAATCCAAGTTTCATTTTTCTCCAATGAAATAAGTTCTTCTTTCATTGCTTGTGTAGATTTGTATCTCCAACAATGAAACTAATGCTGAAACGGTGTTGCTTTTATTTCTCAACTAAAAAAATGAATTCTCGACATGTGTACGAATTCAGCAAACCTTAACCTTGAAATTAGCAGAACCATTACGAAAGATGATTGTCATACGTCACGCCTGACATAGGACACCTTCAACAGACACACGACAATAAATACAGTGAATAGAGCTATGTAACTCCTTCATCTCTCTTTTCCTATAAGACGCGAGACTATACAACTAACATAACTACTTATACATAGCAGAATTCAGTCTGAATTAGTCCAATAAATATTCACTCAGATAGCCAGGGGTACGTCGCTCTCTTTGGGAACGCCCATGGGGAGAATCGTCAAGAGCCCGCCTTGGACTTCGGCTAGGTCTTGGAATGGTAGGTTGAAGTGTTACAGCAGTTTCCTGTTGCTGGATTTCAACTGATGGGTTGGCCTCGGGTGTAGCGGGGACTGTTACGGGTTGGAAAAAGGCAACATTCCGTTCCAGGATACCTGTTGGCGTCTGCACCTGTACAGCTGAACCATGACGTGCTATAACGGGCATTGGGCTTGGGTTATATCTGGTCGATAGCTTGTTCTCTCTCTTTTCTGGTAAAAATACATTGTCACCCACCTGGATAGGCGATGGTTCAGCTCCTCTAAGTCGATCCGCATAGAGTTTTCCTTGGTCTTTGTGCCACATGTCACGATCACGAAGTTCTTCATCGATGAATCCTAACCGTTGGCGAGAGATATCAGGCAGCTTTGACTTTATAGGTCGACCAAAAATGAGTTCGGCCGGAGGGGCGCCTGTTACAGAGTGTGGAGTTGTATTGTATGACCAGAGGTAGGTCCACATAGCTGTGCGCCAATCTTCTTCCAAAGCTTGAGCGATTCTCAATCGTTTCACAATATTCTGGTCCCAGTAACGCAGTAACTGGACGATGATGAATGTCCAGCCTTTTCAAGAAATCTGAGAATTCTTTACGGAAGGCAGGGCCATTGTCAGTAACCACTATTTCTGGGAGACCAAAACGGCGAAAAACCTCTGATGAGAGTTGAATAGTGCTTTCCGCCGAGGTTGACTTGGTCAATTTGACTTCAACAAACCTGGTGTAGTAATCAGTTATGCAAAGAAGATGGTGTCCAGAGGGAAGTGGACCGAGATGATCCATTGCAATTATGTCCCATGGTTTATGTGGCAGTTGTGTGCGTTCTGTTGGTTCCGGTGGTGCCTGCTTTGCCTCAAGCTGACATCCAAAGCAAGATCGTACATAGGCCTCAACATCTTCAACCATAGATTTCCACCAGACTCTGGAGCGCAGTCTTTGTTTGGTGGCTGGAATGCCTAGATGTCCCTCATGTGCAAGGGCAATGGCACGTTGATGGAGAGTCTTTGGAAGAACTATACGATGACCACGTAGAAGTATTTCATCATGGGCTGATAGCTCGGCTGAAATAAGTTCGTAAAACCTCTGATGTTTATTCCAACGACTAGTGCGAAGAATCAGCATGATTTCCTGCAACTGAGCGTCTGCCTGGTAGCTTCGAAAATTTCGGAGAATGATATGGCTGAGGGAACGGTTATGTCAATTACACTCCTAACAACGTCTTCTTCAGGTTCCACAAAGTGCTTGCCTGACAGGGTAAGAAGCCTAGACAAAGGGTCGGCTAGGTTTGCTTTCCCTGGCTGATATTGGATGTCATAGTTGAACTTTTGCGCACCCATAGTTTTATTCTCAGATTTGTAGGTTTTGCATAGGGGCCAAATATAGTAGCTAAGGGTTTGTGATCAGTTACCAATGTGAATCGGCCACCCAGAAGATACCACTCAAACTTCTCGCAAGCCCAAACGATAGCGAGAGCTTCTTTTTCTGTCTGGGCATATCTGAATTGAACATCACTGAGGGATTGGCTGGCGTATCTAATGACTTGTGTTCGTCCACTATGGACTTGTATAAGGACTGCTCCAAGTCCTACAGGGCTGAATCACAAACTAATATTGCAGGGGCACCTTTCTGAAAGAATCCAAGGGCTTTAGAAGAAACGATACTCTGCTTAAGTTGTTCGAAAGCTTTTTGTTGCTCTGGACTCCACTCCAATGGGCACTTCTTTCTTGTGATGCGCCTCAAGGGTTCATTCATTGTGACAAGATCTGGTAAATATTTCGACACATATGTGACAAGACCAAGGAAGCTGAGAACTTCCTCTTTGTTCTTCGGTGCACGGAACTGCATGACAGCTTCTTTAGTATCCTCAGTAGGCTCACAACCATTAGCGGAGAGAACATGTCCAACACAAGTTATACGAGGGACTCCAAATACACATTTTTGTTCGTTAAGTGTTATCCCGCAATCTTCAATTCTCTTCAATGCATTGAGTAGTCTCATATCGTGTTCTTGTTTGTTTCTTCCCCATATACACCATCAAAATACACCAACACACTTTGGAGTCCTCGAGCTACTCGCGTTTCAACAGCTTCTTGGAAATGTTCAGGTGCACAGTTGACTCCGAAAAATAAACGAGTGAATCGAAATAGTCCTAGGTGTGTTTTGAATGTGGTTATGTCCCTGGAATCGGTTGACAAGTCCAACTGGTGGAAGGCTTGATTTTAGACAACAGTTCTTCAGGCGTTGGAATGGGAAAGCGTTTCCTTTTAATTGCTAAATTAGCTCGGCGCATATCGATTACCAACCTCCAAGTGGGTTTACCTTCTAAGCACTTCTTGTGGGGACAACATGACTAAAAGAAATCCAGTTAGACGAACTAGGAGACGGTTCAATTATTTTATTTGTCAGATATTCTTGGAGGAGTTCCTCTAAGGGCTGGTAATGGTGAAGGGGTATGTGTCTACCTTTTTGAATGACAGGTGGAACTGACCTATTTATTTGTTGTTGGAATGTATAGTCCTTTAGTTTACCCACACCACTGAAAAGCTTTGGAAAATCCCTTGAGAGGTTTTCATAGGATACATTCTTGCAATCTAGGTCTTCTAACTTATTTACATTTAGACCAATTCTCAATAAGCCCGAAGCCACTGAGGTCTCTTTGGATAAAATTGGTACACCACTACCCTTGTGAACCAAAAACTTCACATTCTATAACCTTGTCCCATTATTGACTGAAACGTCTGCAGTGAAGTTGCCAAGAACATCAATGGTGTGTCCACCATATCCTAGAAGAGGTTTGCCACCTCTAGTTGAAAATTTGTCTATTTTTTGTGATTTCAACCATTCCCAGTGCTGTTTCGATATTGAATTAACATTTGCACCCGAGTCTATGAGCATTTTTATTTCAACTTTGCATACTGTTACAGGAATAAGCTCATCAGTAACCTTATTTATTTGATTAACAAGGTAGGCATATGAGTTTTCTTCTTCACTAGAGGCGTCTTCTTCGCTGGACTCGTTATCTACTTTCCTAACCTGTTTTCTATTGTATTTCCTATGTGTTTCTCTATTTCTGATTTGCTTCCTTGTACAATCTTCTTCCTGACTCCTTGATTTCAAGCATACGGATTGGAAATGATTTTTTCCACCACAAAATGTACAGGTAGCACCTTTGGCTTTACAAGTAGGATCAGATCTGAAATGTTTAACTGATCCACAACCAAAACAACGTTTGATACTAGAGCCTGGGTTTTCAAGTCCTAACTAGCAGCATTATCCACTGAGTAACTCGATATCTGACCCATTAAGCGCTCATGAAGTCGTGCCATATCTTGTGTACGTTGTAAGGTTAGGTCATGCTGAAGAGCTTCTTTATTAAGGTCCCTTTTAAGATCTTGCCAGGGGCATGCCTTATTGAACTGGTCTCTGATTTCCCTGTTTATGTCCTGGAACTCACAAAGGATTGCTTGAGCTCTCAACCGTGCAAAGAAAGCATCCACTCTCTCATTATTTTCCATAGACATAGACCTGATTTTTTCTATCTCATACAGTTGATTGATATGAGGTATAAAATAGCTATTCAGAAGAGCCACACATTGCAGATATACATTTTCTTGCACTTGGCCTGCTTCGGCACCAACTACTGCTGGAGCACCAACTGCTATATCAACATCTCCTGCCAGGTTGAAGAAAATATCTTGTACTTGAAGTCCTGCTTTGTGCAGTAACCTCGCCCTTTCTGCTACTGGATCAGCAAGATCTGATCTGCCAACGGCATAGATTCCAAAAGATCTCAACCATCTACGCCACCTGCCAATGGGGGTCTTGCTCGATATTGAAGCTCGTCAGTCCATCATTATCCGCCATGATTTCGAGTAGATGTTATTAGATGAGACACCTAGTTTTTCTAATTCTTTAACTTGTTTGATTTTGCACTGCGCTTATCCTCAACATGCAGTTACTGAATATCCTCGTCGCCACTGTAGATTTGTATCTCCAACAATAAAACTAATGCTGAAACGGTGTTGCTTTTATTTCTTAACTAATAAAATGAATTCTCGACATGTGTCAGAATTCTGCAAACCTTAAAATTAGCAGAACCATCACGAAAGATGATTGTCATACGTCACGCCTGACATAGGACACCTTCAACAGACACACGACAATAAATACAGTGAATAGAGATATGTATCTCCTACAGCTTGATCCCATTTAACTGAATTTTCTGAAGAAACAGCCTCTTCAAACGTATTTGGTTCATCTTCTGTTAAACAAGCTGCTGCTTGGATCAAACCCACAAAGTTTTGTGATGTTTTACTCAACTGTCGACTTCTCAAATTATACATTCCACAGGATCCTCCTGGATCCATTGTAGTTTATCATCTCTTCCTGGGATTTTTCATTTAGATCCTCTTCTGATATGGTTTCTGGGTTTTCAGGCTGTTTTGCCGTATTTTGTTCTTCAATATTAGATGATACAGGAGACAATACTATCAATTATGAATCTCTGGTATCCCGAAACTCCTGATAGTCTGGATTCTCTAACTTGCTTTTATTTTCGTTGAAGACTACATCTCGACAAATCTCCACCTTATTTTGATCGAACCAGACACGATAACCTTTCACGCTTTCAGGATATCCAACGAAAATTCCTTTTCAACTTTTTGGATCCCATTTCTTTCGTTTTTCTTTAGGAATATGTGTGTATACTTCTGTTCCGAATACACGCAGAATATTCAAGTCTGCAGATTCTCCACACCATAGTTCATATGGTGTTTTATCAAAAACTGTAATAGTACCTGTTCTGTTCAGAATGTATAGAGCAGAATTTATCGCCTTAGCCCATAATGTTTTCGGTAGTTGACTGGAATGCAGAAGAGTTCTTGCCATTTCAACTACTGTCAT
Source organism: Gastrophysa polygoni (assembly GCA_963576655.1). Classification (NCBI taxonomy): domain Eukaryota; kingdom Metazoa; phylum Arthropoda; class Insecta; order Coleoptera; family Chrysomelidae; genus Gastrophysa; species Gastrophysa polygoni. Next base: position 21,829,837 of record OY755085.1, on the reverse strand, counting down.
GTTTTCTCTTTCTGCGGAGCCTTTTTGTTGAGGGGTATAAGGGGTATAAGGTATACACTGCGCTGATGGATGATCCCGTGCTTCTTCAGTAGTGAATTCACTTCATGATTACAGAATTCTTTTCCATTATCTGATCTCAAAACTTTGACTGGAGATTCATTGTTTGACATAAATGTCAAAAATTCCTTCATCCTTTCTTTGACTTCATCCTTATGTTTCATGAAGTAAACAAATCAATAGTGGGTGAAATGATCTTTGAAAAGAAGGAAATATTTTGATCCACCAAAAGAAAGACCACATATATAGGAATGGATTAATTGACCTTCTTCTGATGAACTATGTTTGTTTTTCGGGAAAGGTAATCTGTGCTACTTTCCGTACAAACTACCACTGCAAAATTGATTGTTTGGTCTGGAGGTGAATTCGATTCCTGTTTTCTTCAAAATTTGTATCACCTGATTCATATTCTGATGTCCAATACGTTCATGCCATAACTTCAGGATCTCCTCTTGATTTACTTCTGCCAAATACGTTTCTGGCATTAAAACCTCGAAATCCATTTGATATAATTTATCGATTCGTCGACCTACAGCAATCACAAAACCATTTTTCAGGAATTCACACTTCTTGTCACAGATTGAAGAGTCAGGCCTTTTTCTAATGCTGAACTGACGGAGAACAAGTTCAAGGATATTTCCGGAACATGAAGAACATTGATAAGCTGCTTGTTCAAATAATGATGACCGACATTCTGTTTCACTTTGATATTTCCAATTCCTACAGCCTTTATGAATGTACCATTGGCGATTCTGACATTTATAGGTTCTAAAAAAGATTGATATTCATCAAACCATTCTCTTCTCGACGTCATATGATCTGTGGCGCCTAAATCCAGATACTAATTATCTTTTTCTGCTCTGTTTCGTTGGGTTGTTATGAGAGCTTGAAAATCGTCTAGTGATGAATTCGCCAAATGACTATTTTTGGAAATATTGGCATTTTCTGAATGAAACTTTCTTGACTTAGTTCCATATTGTCCTTGTAGTTGATCTACTTTCATCTTGAATCTACATTCTCTCTTCCAATGACCTTCTTTTTTGCAGTAATGACATATCCCTGGTTTCTTCTTCACATAATTGATCCTTGTATCATTACTCTGGTTCTTTCCGATCAGAGCATTCTTGTCGACTAATTCTTGCATTTGTAATCGGGATTCTTCCAATAACAGTCGAGAAGTCAGATTTTTCAGATTTTTCTTATCTTCTCCAGTAGACTCCCATGCCGTATGAAAATGATTGAACTTTTCTGGCATAGTCATCAAAATCTTCGTTATCATCATTGATTCAGATATATTTTCTCCCATCAAACATAACTTTTGTCGAAGATTTTCCAGTTTAGCTGAATGCGTAGACATGCTGTCATCCTTAGATTTCTGGTACCCGTAGAATTCAGCCTGCAGTTGATGAATACTTTTTTTTTTCTCCTGACACAATTTCCCATAATTCGGCTGCCTTGAGATAGATACTGATGAGAAACTTCCACGGGCCCCAATTATGATTCGATTTTTGTTAATTCGACTTTCATAGTTGCACATATCTTAGAACAGATTTAGGTTAATACTTCAGAACATGTCTGGGCCCATAACCTGTCAAAATTATTGTAGTATTTCAGATAAAAACTTCGGACAGAATATTTCTGACAACTTAAAAAAGATTTTTGTTTTCGAAATACACACATGGTTTTCTCTTCAAACGCACTTTATTCAACAAGAATATATAGACATAATAGTATTAGGGTTATTCATTACTTGTATTTCAATTCATAACACAATGAACAAATATCCTTGAAAATACCTGAACCTGAAGGGCCACCAGCAGATTTCTCTAAAATAAATCCTCCCGAAGATTGGAAATCTACACAATGAGATGTGGATGGTCTTGAGAATATTTTTTTTGTAGTTTCAATCTTATTTTTGATTGATTCATCAATATACCCTTCTGCAACATTGCTACTTCTCCATCCACCATGTTTCTTCAGTTGTATTAGGTCACCTCTACCATTTACTAACAGAGTTGCAGAAGTTCGACGAGAACAGTGTCCAGTATATAAATTATGCTCAGGTTATTTCAAATATTCATCAATGTCACTAGGCATTTTGCCGATTATATTAATACCCACAACTTGATTAACACATCTGCCTTTTTTATAACGTGAAAATAGGCGTCGGGGGGTATCATTATTTTCACACTGAAGTCTCAAGGCAATGTATTTTTTACAAATTGATAAATAATCAACTGCTTTTTCTTCATTATTACTCTTTAATCTTTAATCGTATCTTCTATGTCACTCATCTGCATTTTCACCAATTCATCAAGCCTGCAGGCACCAGCAATACCCATAATTAGTTTTACCTATAGCAAAATTAACAGGTATAGCTCTTCTGAATGGAGCTCTGAGCTATTCGAATTGTACTCAATCCACTTATATTGAATTTGAAAAAAAAACACAATATGCGAATTGCACTCGGGTCGTCCGCGTCGAACGCAGAGCTTCATAACAATACGCCATGTCATATATGTAAATATACATCTGAAGATAGTGATTTCTGTGGTGACAAAAAAGATTGTGAAGTATAAATACTGTCTGTAAGTTCTTCGAGGAGGTGGTACATTAATTTTTCAGCTTTTTTTTTTGGGATTTTCTCTCCTCGTTTCTAAAAAATAGAGTTGAAGTTATTAAAAATTATTTCAATATATTAGTAGTAAGGACAGATTTGGTATCTGCCCCAAAATGTCACTGCGCTTGAAATTAAACCTTTAGATACCTAAAAGAGAAATTCTCTATTGGTCAGTGACACCTTGTTTTTGAAAAAATTTGGAAATACAAATATATTCAATAAGAATAAAACCTCTACTTATCTTGGTGGACGTTTCGGGAACGAATCTGCTCCCGTTCTCAACACAAATATATTGAAATAATTTTTAATAACTTTAACTCTATATTTTAGAAACGAGGAGAGAAAATCCAAAAAATAAAGCTGAAAAATTGTGAAGTATATTTGGAATTCACCTTTTTCTGCAGATATTCTTCATCGGGAGCTTCTTGTAGAAATTTGTGTACATCTTCAGCAGTAAATGTCTTGGATTTCTTCGCTTTATATCCAACAGACTGTTTCTTGAGAAATGCGATAAGTTTAGGATACTTATTGATTTCGATGTTATTTTTGACATTCAAGCATTTCCCCAAAATAAGCCAGTAACACGTTAGGAATATGAGTAACGTTTTATGAATTTATCATATTGTAGTTCATATTTTCTCCTTGATTTCTCCGGTAGGAGATTCAGAGTTACAGCTTTCGCACTTTCTGCTATATCAGAAGGCGTGTTTGATAGTTCACTGTCACTATTTTCCATCATTCAATAATGGGCTCTTCAACAATAGTTGAGTTCGGAAAAGAAGTGGTGTTGACACTTTCGACTCGGTGTACACCTATTCCGTTCGTCAAATGGTTTAGGTGTTGATTTAGTGTACACTGTTCAGCGTTCGTAATAGAATGATACAAGCGATAAGTGTTCACACTTTTTACCCGTCAGTTATACTCGGTGCAGTCGGTGAAAATTTGAATTCTGAAAATTGTAACCTCAAAGTTCCCAACAAAAGTAACAAAATATTCTAACTCAGTGACTATAATCCGTGGAGTGACTCAGATTCAAATATCGCTGTTCAGTGTCAGTGGTCAATCCTGAAAGTCAGTGGATATGCCGTATTCCTTGATGGAAGCTAAAGGACATCCGATTAGAAATGAAAATGGTGATTTTCTTATATACGATGATGGTGAGCTGTATTCTAAATGTAATTCCTCATTTACATAGAATCACATAATTTTCATTCTCTGCAGATACAGGAAGTCAGCTGTGGATACCTGCAAACCAAGCCCACTTAGTAACGGAAACTATTGAAGCTCATCAACATGAATCTGCGGAATTGGCAGAACCAGCAGAACCATTGGAAGAAGGTAAGTATGAATGTTCTACATAAAGCTGTGATTTAACTTGTTTTCAATTTCATTATATTTCTACCAGATATTAGGCTGTTTGGTTTCCTAATCATTTCATGATTCATTTATACTTACTGGTATTATTATTATTATTTCAGATGAAAACAGTCTTGCTGACATTCTGGAATCAGAAGCTGAATACGATACTACAGAAGCTCCTGAAGATCCTAAAAATAATAAAGTGTGGACAAAAGATGATATTTACCTCCTAATAGAATTATATAGGAGAGAAGAAAAGTCTTTCGAGAATTTCCATAAGAAGAAAACTGTGTGGGAAAAGATCACCAAAGAGATTAACACAGTTTCCCACAAAACATTCACCCCACTTAATGTAGAAAATAAAAGGAAGGCTTTAAAAAGGACCTATAAAAGCATAAAAATAAAAAATGCTACCAGTGGTAGTCAGCGAAAGAGTTGGCAGTTTTTTAATGCCGTGGATGCAGTATTGGGTAATAAACCAGAAATTGACCCTCCTGCTATTGCTAGTAGTTCTGGTGGTGTGGTTACTAGAAATGTGATTACATCTGCAGATGAAGAATCAATGGAATGAGCCACTTCAAGCAGTGCATCTAGCAGAGCAAATGAAAATAAATTCTTCAAGAGAAAAAACAATGCACCAAATGTCAATGATAGGCACAGAGAAAAAATGGTACGACAAGATGAATTCTTACAACTTTTTGAAGAAATGGTGAAAAAAATATGAATACCTAGTTAATATTTTGGTTGAACGCTGCTATTTCGTTTGTGATTGTTCAGACTTGAATGAATGAAATGAAAAGTTTGTAACTCAATATTTTATTCACATTTTTGTATATATATATATATCACAAAACAGGTACAGTATCTCTCAGTGAATTATCTATAATGACCATAGTATAATTCACATTGGCAAGGCATTGACTCCAATTATTCCTGAAAAAATATAATATTGAACATAAATCTATACAAAATGTACTCATACAAAAAAAAAAAAAAATTGAATTGTCATGTGGGGTGAACTTTCCAATCATTTCTTCAAGTCCTCTTCCTGACTTCCTATGAACTTACCTGGAATGCGATGTTTTTCAAAAAACTTATTTTCAATAACTTGGCTTCTACCAGGAGGAGGCCAAGAAATGATATTGTATCTCCTGTTAACTAATTGAAGTGCTTTACAAATTCTGATGATTGCAGAACAAGCAGTGGATTTAGAGACCCCAAATCTGTGAGCAAGGCCCCTGTAAATGAGATATTCCCAGAACCATTTCAATTTCAGAGGAAGAGTTAGAATATCACCTGAAACTTTCAACATTGGCTAGGTACCAGATGCACATGAGGCAGCTTTCTTCAACTGAAATTTCCGGGTGTCCTATTTTAGAGACTTGGTATACAGTATGAATTTTTCTTAGGAGATCTTCAAACGTTGTTGCATCCATTCTGAAGTGCCTCTTAAACTGTGATGTAGACATGTTCTCAATTCTTTCAGTGAATATTTCTCTGATTCCCATATTTTCTTCTTCTTTATCGTCATCATCATCCGAGTCGAAGAAAATATCATGAGCAAATGAAAATATAGGTATATATATTCCTCTATTTACATCCATATTTGGAAATTAGATCAACTTTTAACTTTTATTTTATTTTATCTGAAAATGGATATGGATATATCAGAAAAAAGTCCTGTTCATTTTTTTTGACAAATACATCTGACGATGAGTTCGTTCATTTATATGGTGCAGTTCTGAGTGCTCACCACAATCACGTAACTTTTACACTACACCGAATCACACTGCACCAATTTCGCACGACACCGTGATTCCCGAACTCACCAAATAGGTGAATACCTACCTATAGGTTGTAATGAAGTGTTTTCTCACCAGCTTCATTACTAGGCTTCGGTGTACGAGCCTCATACGAGAAATGAGGTTAAGGCCATTTTAGAGTCACCCTGTATACCTGATTGATAAATTCATGAATCAAGGAGCTCCTTTGGCTAGTAATTAAGCCTCCCAGAGAGCCCTACCCCAGACTAACCTTGTTTAGCCCCGTTGCACCCTGCTGAGGGTAATCAACTTCATGACACCCCTGCCTCCGTTTTGAAAGCACTACCAGGCTAATGATTTCATACATATCATGTTCAGACTCTTGATATTAGTATTGGTAGGATTTGATTGCATGATGACCGTCCAGAGCCCTGGGAAAAAAGAAGTTCAGTATGCTATCCGTTTACTTGCGTTATTCATCTTGCAATGATTTTTGCATCCGGAAATCCTGATCAACCCAGAGATTAAGACTTCTTATTGCCTATGGAGAGTGTATTTATGATTTTGGAAAGAGTTAGAATGGTTTTCATACCTGGAAAGACATTTCAGGGTCATGTGATATTGTTTCGGTCATAACTTTGTTATCCTTCGTAATTTTGCAATCAAATTCGCTCAGTAGCACAAACATGGAATGCCAAGCACTTTGATACTACCGGTTTTGAGGAAAAATGATTTCCACCGCAAGTTTCCAGACCCAAGGGCAAGTAGTGTTCACTTTTTCCTTGAGAAAACAAATCATGGTCAGCTCGAGGCCAGACCAGCCCGACCAATCAGAATCCCGACCTCGCTCTGTTTTTTGCCAAACCCGAAAAGAGTATAAGTAGCAAAAGCCAGAGACAGAGATCCACAGATATAGATCGACAGTTATAGAGAGATAGATAGATAGTTAGATAGATTCCATTTGGCAGTGATTATTCTGATTCAGTCCGATTCTTACCGTTTGATTCAGTTCGTATAACCGTTATAAAAAGTGATCAAGGTGCTCGAAGTTTTTCCTGTATTGACATCCCGTTTTTGTGTTACACAAAGTTGAAAAAGTGAGCCAGAGCTTTTTCTGCCGACGATTCACCCGTGAAGTATATTACCAGTCAAGTGTGAGTTAACTGCATTTTGATTTCACTGCATTTTCTCATAGTTCTATCAAACTGCAGCTTAACTTTATAGATCAAATAATTTTCCAGTATAAATCCAGTTGTTGTGACATTTGTCGTGACGGTTGACAGCGGCCAGTGAAATTCAGAATCCAGCACAGAGTAAGCATTGGAACTGCCCTGTTGCATATATAGGTATCATTTGTAATGACCTGCAGGATAAGTTCTGAGGTTTGAAATCCTAACGTAAAGAGTTTCATCAGGAAAACAACCCTTGTAACGGTCGAGGTTCTTGGTCTGCGTAGCAGTCAACACCAAGCGTCACCAGGGTTGTGAGCATCCCGGTCTCCTGGTCGCATAAGGCTTATAGTCAGCGTCGAGACCACCCTGATAGTAATTATCTTGCAAACCCCAGAGGGGTGAATAGTCTTTGTACATTGACCAGAACTTGTTTTGCAGGGGTAGAGCTTCTTAACTCGCATAGGCGCTTCCCGGATGCACGTTGCACGGCTTACTCTTTGAATACCAGTCAGATTAGCTGTCACCCTGCTTAAGTCACCCTGCTTAATTAATTGTCACCCTGCTACTGCTTCCCGTGTAAATAGAATAGGGAACTGCACCAGTAGATATATGTGGTTAGGATAATCTACCCTGAGATTATTTGATCTGTGGAATTTTGCTATCTCGTGACTGACACCTGTTGACATATTCTGTCATCCGAATTTCCTCGTGGTCGTATTTTCTTGGTTATGATAATAATCATTGTGAGAGATAAATTCGATCTGTTTATTGTTTCCAGTGAATAAACCTGTTTAAGTGTGAATTTTAGTTCTGATTATTTGTTCTGATTGATATACCAAACACCCGCAGCAACCCGTATACCAGGGTGAAACCAAGTGGGTGAACTTAAAGCCCTCACCCCCTTGTGATCTTTTCATTGTCCATAAGGCCTTCGACCCCTGGCATACCGTCGCTTCGACTGTGTTGCTACCTAGGCCTCCCAACAAATCCTGGTTGGGAGAAAGTGGAGTTCACCACTATAATCCAACTGGCGCTCGAGGCAACCCCGGTCTATCCTAGATATAGACATACCCCGTTGAGCACCACCTAGTAACACCCCCCCTAGAAGGAGGAGACGTTACAAGGTATATACGGTGCAGCCGTGCAGCAGCTATGAGAGCGTTTTTCAATACTTCCGCTCACGAACGCAAATGCTGTCACAGAATGACATTCCTCGAAGAACGTCACCTTTGTGATGAGATTTGATAGCGTCAAAGGCTACTTTATTAAGAGGTTGTAGAAAAAGTTTCTTTTCAGCTTCTATCAGCCGATAGCATATGCAAATTGGATCATTTCATCTCACAGTTCAGAGGCGAGCCGGTTCGAGTTTTCTACTCAAGCTATTTTGACCACTGACAAGATTGTTTTGGTCATGGGCATTTCAGTTTCACACGAAGGCGTGTTAACGTAATTTTCTCCCTTCATTTTCCTGCGAGGAACTCGTTCGTGACGTAAATAAAAGTATGTCAATTGAAACAAATTATTGTGATTAGGTCGACAGGGCACTCTGTGGAATCCGGCACAACGAATTAAATGATTCGAAAAGCGAATTGAGTTTTTGAAAAAGTCTTATTTCAGATACAAGTTAACAGTACAATATCTATGTCAAGACTAACTAAATATCATTCACATGAATCGGGAATTGAAGTCTAAATCAGCAGTTCTTACGAGAATAGTCAAAGTGCTGGTGAAGCGTTTCCTATTTCATGAGAATCCGTGAATACCGCTCATGTAACTCCTCCAACTCTAGTGGAAAACCTTCTTCTTGGAGTGAAAAATGCTCGAGGGTGTTCTTGTGTCTCCAGGGTTGGTGTTGCCTCGACTTCTTGATTCTCTCTTCTTGGTTTTCGGTTCAGAAAGAATCTAAGGATGTAATAGATTCCAGCTGAAGTCGATAAGACATAAATCGGGATGATCCAATGGCTGCTATTCGGCTTCTCGGTATCACTCAGGATCATCGGCGTCAGCTTCTTCTGTTCACTCTGAAGGGCGTGGATTTTGTCCAGCTGGACATCATCAATGACTATTTCGGCTTTGGACATCCTTGATGGACCATGAGGGATGATAATATCGGGCAGCAGCATTGCCTGACCGTTCGATACTTCCTTGTGGTTGGTAAAACGATCGGTGTCGGTCTCGAATCGGCACCCCAGTGGCAAGGTGATGAGGTAGTTTCCTTGCAGGGTGGTGGAGTCGGTGCGGTCGCATATCGTCTGGATTTTCGTTTCGTTTAGAAATACTGTGATGTGGTGGGACTCGTCGATACGTTGAATCATATTTCTGGTTGTGCATATGTTGATCGGATGGCAGTTTTCGTAGGTGGATTCCATTTGTGAGAGTTGGTAAACACAGTCTTCTTCTCTGATGCTATCCATTAATTTTCCTTCAGGAAGTTCTCATTCATGATCAGATCTGTATCAGGAGGGATGATTGTGATCGAATTTTGGGTTGGAATGGAATAGAGGTGGTGAGAGTGAAACATGTCTGGATGTATTATGGGAAAATGGAGAACGAAAACAATCTTTTTAATAAGTAATAAGCCTCAATTTCTATGATTCGGTAATATTCATGAATGTCATTTGTGATGTCAGTAAAAATCAATTGATCGATGGAATAATATTTGAGTATTGATTCTACGATAGATTTGAGTTTGTCAATTTTTAAAATACTACTGTGGGGAACTTTCAGCTCGGCAAAAGTTACCGCGTTTTCGATATCATTCAACAGCTGAATGATTATCTCGAGTGACAAATTCATTTGATACAAGATATTCCTGGTTTCCAAATAATCGTTGAAATCGTAAATGAATTTATTCATTTCGGTGTTGATTCGATTCAACCCTGGAGTGATTACTTCCTGATTATGTTCGATCGAAGTGATTGTCTTATTGAAATTACTAATAATGCTGGAAGTCAGTGAGACATCTTTATTGAGTTTTCGAATTATATTCTTTTGGTTATTTTCTAAATCGTAAATTGCTTGATCATAATGGATTGCATCATTGTGTTGTGTTGCGGGTTGGATAGGGTGAGCTAAATGATACTCAGTCTACTGTTGGCTGTGTTTATTCACTATAGGTCACTTGGTGTTGATAGTGATGAATACAGGTACAGGTTAGATGTTCGGTGTTACAAGTCTTGTGGCAAAATCCCCGCACTTTGCTGGCTTCCTTAGTTTTATATGCGACGCTTCGTCACAGAAGCGACGCTTTCATGACATCAAATTTGACAAATGAAAATGAAGAATACAATTCTACTAACCAATCAGATTTCACCTGACAACACGATGTTTAACATGGCATTTTGTGTTGGTCAGCATTCTTGATATCGTTTAATTGGAACAGAGAATTCAGCGAAAATGCAATGTTATACCTAACATCATATGACATCATGTTATATTTCGTAACAAGTGTAACTGATAAGTATCAACAAGTTTCTTAAATAAGCAACTGGAATAAAATCTATAATATAATAATTAGTAATTATTCATGCTAAAACCTCGTAGAGGGTGTGAAGTGTAACTTCACAACATCTCCCCCCTATTTTTGGAAATTGTACCTAGGATTAGTGCAATTTTCTGCACGCCCCTGACTTTCTTCAACTTCAACTTGCATATCCCGATCGTCAACATTTTTACGATTTGTCGCGTCTTTCTGTAATGCAATATTTCTAAAGTATCGTTTCGCTTTCGGTACGAAAACATACAACAAAACACCGAGGATGAAAATGATAATCAGCAAATACGTGAGAATATTGTGTAAGGTTATGAATTTCAAATGGAACATCTCATCCGTATCATTATGTTGGAATTCTAATGAATTTATATCCTGACTTATTTTTGCAAGAACATTTAAGTCATTTGATCCGACTATAGTGGGTGCATTCAATTTGGAAAAATTACTAGATTGTAATAGGCTAATATTGAAATTTATTTCTCTCTTGATATTTAGAGGAGGTACATAACTAACTGACAATTCACTTGAAAACTGCTGATGTGGATTTAGTATCATAGTTTTTGTGCACGCTGAACAATTTGCTTGCAGCTGAATTATTCCTGTATAGTGTAATTTCAAGGTTATGCGTTGTTTACTTTTTTTACAATTTATATCTACATATTCTTCGATGGGTACGGCATATAACCAAGAATTTGAATTTGCTAGTTGAATAAAAATTGGGTAATCTAACTGAATTATCCTTCTTTCGCATGATTTTGGAATATCAGTGGATGGTATGAACAGATTTGATTCACAGCCACCATGAAGATGTACTAATAAAATCGGTTTTATTTGTTCGCAAACGAAAGTACTATGAATTGGAGATTTGCAAGCTGATAGTTCGATTTCATCCATCATGAAATAGTGCTGTTTGATAGAGTCGATTATTAAAAATGGTTTTTGAGGCATGATGAATGCATATTTATTTTCGGTTATTTCTGTAGGAAGACTTGAGAGTTTCATGATGTCATAAACACGAGCTTTAACTAATGGTATCAAAATTAAGAATGCTATTTTGTCATTGTAATAGAATACATTGGTTTCAACTAAATTGAATAACACATGAGTATTCTCAACTAACGGACTAACAGGGAAATTTAATCCATCCATATAGTTTTGAAGATTTGAGAGTTCTTGAATTAGTTTGATAGGACTTATTACCAATGGATGAAGTAAACCTCTTATAGCATACATCACTACATCTAAAAGATTATCTTGTTGCATTTTGAATGTCATCTGAATTAAATTATAAATGTTCACCAACTCATTTATTTTCGAAGTAACTTCTAGTTCAAAATCTATCCTACTCTGGTTATTACTAAAATTATTCAGTATATCTTGGAAATCATTCAACCTATTTTCTAACGTTTTTATATCTTTCTGGAATTGAAATACAGTTGAATTTGTTGCATAAACAGTACCTTTTACTATAGACATTTGTTGTTTCAAAAGTTCTGCTAAGTGATTTTCGTTCACTTTCAATTTCTGAATTTGATTATCATAATATTCAGCATCTTCCGAATCTAAAGTTCCGAATAAAGTTTTGGAAACTGTTCCTATCACATTAATTAATCTTTTGTAAATTTTTCTTGAATGATTATTTTCTACGCCTAACATTTCCATTATCAATTTGTCTTTAGTTTGAATGTTATTTATTGAATATTTAATAGCGATATTGAAAGAATCACACTCAGTCGCTTCGAATTAATACCTTTTAGCCATATTACAAATATTTTGAATTTCTTTACTGTAAAAGTTGAGTGATTTGAATTCATCGTAATAATTTTCTAGTTCTAAATATGTTAATAATTTCCATTTATCATTGAAAAGGCTTAGTTGTCCAATTTTTTCGTAATAAAGACCAGGACTGCTTTCGATGGGAGTGATATTATAATACGTACTTGGGGTATTATTGGCTCGGGAGGTATAAAATATAACATGGATAAGGCTCCAATAAAACATGAACTTGAGGGAACACATTACTAATGGGATTTCTGTAACAAAAAGGAATCATTTATTTGGGATTATTTTCGATATTAGTCATTAAATCGCTTTAATCTATTCATGTGAACTTTGGTGGGTTTACGCTTAATCATAATGGTACAGTTTACGTCGGAGTCTATAGATATAACTTCGTACGGCCCTGTATATAACGGTTGTAACTTTTTCGTTTTTCCTGTGATAATTGATTCATTCTTTAGTAAAACCTTGTCTCCTGCTTTGATATCTAGTAATTTTGTTTTCGTCATAATAATCTTTTGAAATTTGTTTTTTCTTGTTAATAGTTTCTCTAGCTATTTCGTGTGAATGTTGCATGCGTGATTTCAATTCATTATAGTAATCATCGTAGCTGTAAAGTATTTCAGGAGATTTTGTTAAAGCTGAAGGAATTTTGGCTCTATGTCCGTAAAGAAACTCAAAAGGAGTGAAATTAGTCGACGTGCTGGGAGTAGTGTTGAAAACGAATGTTGCAAAAGGCATAAATTCGTCCCAATTGTTCATATCCTTGTTGATGTAGTTTCTCAAATATTCGACAAGAGTTCGATGTGATCTTTCTAAACTACCGTTACTTTGAGGATGAAAACTAGTACATTGAATTTGTTTAATTTTCAATAAGCGGCAAGTCTAAAACTTCGCTAAGAAAATTTGTTCCTTGATCGGTAACTAAAAATGTAGGCGTACCGTATTGGCAAATGATTTTTGTCGTGAAATTATATGCTATTGTGTTTGCTGTCTGGTTTGGAATAGGAATAGCAATGGAAAATTTTGATAAGTCATCTTGGAATGTTAACAAGTACTTATTGTGATTTTCTGTCTCGTTGAGTGGTCCAACTATGTCTAAAAATATCTTTTCGAACGGTCTGGTAGGAGTCGTAGTTACGGTCATGGGTAATTTGGTTTTTCGCGAATTTTTGTTCTTTTGACATTTTTCACAGGTTCGGATGAATTTTTTGATATCCTTGTACATTTTGTGCCATTTGTAGTCCTGTTTAATTCTCTCGTATGTTCGTTGGAGTCCTTCATGTCCGCCTAAAGGATTAATGTGATATTCTATGACATATTTTGATCTTGATTTTTGTACTTTTGAAGACATATCGTAGCATTATTCGTATAGCTTCAATTTTTAAGTGTTCATTAGCAATCAATTTCCTTGATATAGCAAGTTTTTCGATTTTGTGAGATAAACAAAACTGTTTCAAGTTCTGTAACGCAATGAAAACGTCTTTGTAATCTGCTTTATTAAATTTAGAGTCTTTTATGATAAGATAGAGAAAATATCGTCCATCTGAATTAAGATATGCGATTCCGTGTAAGTTTTGTCCTTGAGAGGTTAGTTCGAGTTCGCTGTCACGATAGTCTGGTAAAGAGGTGAATGTTCTGTCGGTGAAATGAACAATATCATCTTCGATTGGACATTCGTCAATGCTTACGTCAGTATCAGTAATATTTGGGTTATTTATGATTTTCGTTTCGATTTCGGTCAAATATTTTTCATATGTAGAGTCCGGTTCTATAGTTATAGTACGTATTCGAGATAAGCAATCAGCATCATCACAAAGGGGTGACCAGTGAAATTCCACTTTTTTTTTCAATAAATTGTTTAACGGATATGCTAATTTTGCGAAATCGGGTATGAATCGGCGATAATAGGATGCAAGACCAAGGAATGCTTTTACATCTTTTTCATTCTTTGGAACTGGGAAATTTTTCACAGACGAAACTTTTCCTGGGTCGGGTTTGACGCCATGTTCCGTGATAATGTGTCCCAAATAATTTATTTCTTTACGTAGGAAAGCGCATTTACTTGGCTGTTATTTCAATTGATTTTCGCGTAATCTGCTGAATATATCGATTAGTTTGTTATTGTGATCGTTCAATGAGTTTCCGAATATGACAATGTCATCCAGGTAAACAAAGCATTTGACACCCTGTAATCCTGTCAACACATTTGACATTAATCGGGAAAACACAAAGGGAGAATTTTTCAACCCAAAGGAAAGGCGTTTATACTGATAGTGATCATAAAAAGAGAAAGCTGCCAATGGTTTAGTTTCATCGCTAAGTGGAATCTGATGAAATCCGCTAGCTAAGTCGATAACTGAGAAGTATTTGGATTTACCTAGACTATCAATGATTTCGGTTATATTTGGGAATGGATAAGCATCTGATTCGGTTATGTCATTTAATTTCCTGTAATCTACTACTAGTCGCCAACGTTTGTTTCCGTCTTTATCTGTTTTTTTTGGAACTATAAGTATAGGAGAGTTGTAAGGAGAGTGGCTTGGTTCAATAATGTCATCGTCCAGAAGTTTTCTAATTTGACTTTCAATTTCACCTTTTTGATGCTCTGGAAGCCTGTAAGGTTTAACGTAAACAGGTTTTTTAGAACTGAGTGGGATTGAATAGGTAATAGCGTCGGTACATGTCAGTTTATCACCTTCTAAATGAAATAGATCATTAAAATTTTGGCAAATTTGTAAAATTGACTCTTTTTCTTCGGAATTCATATGATTTGTATCAATTTGAGCTTCAAGCATTGCAATTCGTTCACGTTCGTTAGAATTGGTGAAGTTTAGAACTTGATAATTTTCAAGATCATCAAAATCTAGATCTAGATAGTTGAAATTGACTGATTCTTCATTGGAATTCATGAGACTAATTGTACAAATACCATTTTTCGGTTCTACTATACAATTACTGGTATATAGTCCAGGCTTAATTTCTTTATTTAAACAAAGCATATGTTTCGTTAGTTTCGTATGTATTCTTGTGAATATTTCGGATCTTGGAGGCACTACAATATCATAAGGACTGGTTAACTTGAAAGAAAACGTCAAATTTTCGATAGGTATCGTTAAGAGTGACGTTTCGTAATTGATATTTGCCTTAAAATTTGATAAAAAATCTTTTCCTAGAATTCCTTGAGTAGTTATTGCAAAATCATCAGGAACGATATGAAGAATTTGAGTTATAGTTATGTCATCTGACAGTTTTATCTCACCAAAACTTATACCTATGGATCTCACACACTCATTTGTGATACCTTTGATTTTGATTGTTTTCTCAGTGTAGATTAATGCATCATCTTCAACATCACCGAGTTTGATTGAACTTATACCGGACCCTGTATCTAATAGTAAGTTAGCGGATTTTGTTATTGAGAGTAGTAGAGGTAGATTTACACAAGATGAATCGACATGTTCATTTGAGATTGTGAATACTTGGAAATCATCATTGTTTACTTCGTGATTTTTATATGAATTAGATTGAATTTGAGGTGCTGTATTTTTATTCATGTTAGTGTTCATGTTTCGTGCTGAGTTGATAGTATCGCGCGAATGGGAATTATTATTTGAGTTCGTGATGCCAAATTGTCCTTGTAAGGAATTCATTACACAGCAGTTCTGAGATCCCGGGCCCGAGTCGCACTGCCGTTGTTGGACGTACTCGGCCCTAGATCGTTTCCCTGATGCCGATTGTTTACGGAACTGTTTTCTGCATGATTTGAGTTTTCATAGCGATTTCTAGAATCTGAATTTGAATTCGAGCGATAGTTAGGCTGGCGGAAATGATTATTTTGATTTCGTTCATTATTATATTTTCCCTTACGACATTCATCTATTGTATGCCCGGGTTTTCTACAGTATCTGCATTCTAATTGGATGTTGTTGACGTTTGCTTCGGATTTTATGATAGGATTTCGGGATTGATGATTTGGATAGGAAGGAGTGGTTCTGAAATTTGAATTAAAAAAGCATTGATCGGTCGTGTGATTATTTCTACCACATTTGAAACATTTGACTCTTTTAAACTCTTTATCTCTAGGATAATGAGAATTTTGAAGATTTCGCACACTTTTATAATTTCGCTCTTCTTCACAGGCAGCTTCTACAGCTTCCGTGAAATTTCCGAATCGACTGACTTTTATGACTAATTGAATTGGACCCCTAAGTCCTTCGACAAATGCCTTCAATGCAGATTTTTTATTTAAATTTTCAATAACGTTTTGAGCTTGTTGTCCTTCACTATCAATACATGCGTCTGTTAGGTCTAGAGTTAATCGTTCAATTCGATTTGCAAAACTCCGAACATCTTCATTAGGATATTGTCTAGAGTTTAAAAGTTCTGTTTGAATTTGCGCGATTGTCCGTCGTTCAAGGTACTGATTTTGCAAAATGTTTTTAAAAGCTGGCCAATCATTTATAGTTTTGTATTTGATAATGTTATACGCTGTGCCTGACAATTTAGCTTTAGTAATATTTAAAAACATATCTTGTTGAGCTCTTGTAGTCGTAGTTCCCCATACAACATCACAGCATGAAAGGAATTTATGTAATTTTTCTCGGTTACCATCAAACTCAGGAATCATTTTAAAAGCGAAATCAGAATTGAATGCCATTTCTGGGATGTTATTTGGAATTTCTACGACTGGAATTTCTAGTTCGTTTTCTGTTTCATCAACCATAAGAATTTAGAATTGTCCAAAAAATAAACAAGATATACAATGGTCCAAATTTGTTACCTAATTTAGACGTGAAGAATGTTTTCGTTGAATTTTGCCCGTTGCACACAACTGCACTGCCCAAGAGATCCGGAACGGAGTTGACTTCTTGTAGCTACCCCTGAAGTCTGGAAGTATTTAGGAACTGATGCGCAGCTTCAATAGTTTCTCCTCAAGACGCCGGAACTGATGAACCATAAACTGCACTCACGTTGCTGAGTATCTAGCTACTTTACTAAACCCTATTGAATCCAACGCAACTTTTTCGTAGGTATTCCAACACCAATGAAGCAACAGAAAAACTTTTGCTATTGGCTATTCGCTGGAAATTTAGTACCTCACACACCTGACACCACTGTTGTGTTGCGGGTTGGATAGGGTGAGCTAAATGATACTCAGGCTACTGTTGGCTGTGTTTATTCACTATAGGTCACTTGATGTTGATAGTGATGAATACAGGTACAGGTTAGATGTTCGGTGTTACAAGTCTTGTGGCAAAATCCCCGCACTTTGCTGGCTTCCTTAGTTTTATATGCGACGCTTCGTCACAGAAGCGACGCTTTCATGACATCAAATTTGACAAATGAAAATGAAGAATACAATTCTACTAACCAATCAGATTTCACCTGACAACACGATGTTTAACATGGCATTTTGTGTTGGTCAGCATTCTTGATATCGTTTAATTGGAACAGAGAATTCAGCGAAAATGCAATGTTATACCTAACATCATATGACATCATGTTATCTTTCGTAACAAGTGTAACTGATAAGTATCAACAAGTTTCTTAAATAAGCAACTGGAATAAAATCTATAATATAATAATTAGTAATTATTCATGCTAAAACCTCGTAGAGGGTGTGAAGTGTAACTTCACAACAATTGGCATCCAAATTACCAGAAATTCCTTCAATGATAGTGCCCAAACCGTCAATGAGACCACGTTCAATTCTGCTACTAAGACAAATAGAATTTAATTTTTGCTCAGCTGATTTGAGTCAATAAAGTAATGCTCTGTCGAAATTCTGCAATTCAAAGAAATATGGGCGACTTAGAGTGTTTTGTATGGAATTCGTGACATTTGTGTAATGTAACCTTAATAATTCTAATTCGGACAGAATAGGAATGTGATCGAAATAATGGATGAACGTATGGGTTTCATATTCAAGCTTCATTATTCAAGATCTGAATAGGGTCAATCACGTCTCTTTCTGAGTCGAAAATTGTTGGCTGTGCTCAGAGGCGTCTTTTTGTCGGAAATATTTGTTTGTTCATGGGTGTCGCTGGAGAATGAAGTACGAATTTTATCATAATTTGGTGATCAAAGGTGTTGAAAGACTTTTACGAAACAGGCATTCCTAAAATCTGTTCATCGTGACTGCTATGCACAGTGTCGCCATCCTCAGGTTCTCCAGCAGAAATGGTTTCATCAGAATGGGGCTCATCTGTAGCATGTTGGACATCACCGATAATTGGTTGTTCGCTGACATTTCCAATCATCAATAAATTGTCGTTATCAGATGGTTACCTTGTTTCCAAGGTTCTGAAGAAATCTTTCATGTATTCCTCGAGTTCCTTCGTGTGTATTTTGATACGAGACAAGGCATCTGCGTTTGCATTGAGTTTGCCTCGCTTATATTCGATTTCGTATTCAAACTCTTCTAGCTTGAGTCGCCAACGTACAAGCGTAGAATTTGGTTCCTTGAGTGACATCAGCCACTTAAGAGGTTGATGATCAGTGAATATTTGAAAATTTCTGCCATAAAGATAGGGGCGAAAATATTTCCTTGCCCAAACGATTGCCAAAAGTTACTTTTCGATTGTACTATAATTTTGCTCTGATTCACTCGAAGTTCTAGAAGCGTACGCCACTGGTTTATCGCTTCCAATCGGTCCTTGGGAGAAAATTGCACCGATGGCTACATTACTAGCGTCCGTTGTCAAATTGAAGGTCTTCGTAGAGTCCGGGTATTGTAATAGTGGTTCGTTTGTCAAAAGAGTCTTACAGTCTTCGAAACATTCTACAAATTGGGGTGTATGTTTAATTTTCGCGTCTTTTTTCAAACAGAGAGTAAGATGTTTGGTTATGCGAGCAAAGTATTTGATAAATTTTCTATAATATCCTAATAACCCTAGGAAGCCTTTGATCTCCTTCGTTGTTCTGGGTATCGGATATTTTTTTTTTTTTTTTTTATCTGTGGACAACACGAAAGGGAAACCTATGATGTTCGAGGAACATCGTGTTAGCCAGCGATGATTTTATCGGGATTTGGCTTTACGCCCTCCGTAGTTACTACATGGCTAAGATAGGCTACTTCCTCTGTCATGGAAGTCGTTGGAAAACTTTCTTAAGGTTCACG
This sequence comes from Gastrophysa polygoni, assembly GCA_963576655.1. Classification (NCBI taxonomy): domain Eukaryota; kingdom Metazoa; phylum Arthropoda; class Insecta; order Coleoptera; family Chrysomelidae; genus Gastrophysa; species Gastrophysa polygoni. The sequence goes on along the minus strand of OY755085.1, from coordinate 21,810,471 downwards.
ATATGCTCCTGTAGAGACGTGGAAAATATAATGATATCGTCTAGATATACTATATCCATCACTCTCTGGAAGGTGGCAGGGGCGTTCTTGAGGCCCATAGGCATTCTCAAGTATCCATAGAGCCCGTTCTCTACGTTGAAGGCCGCTTTTGGGATATCGTCAGGATCCATATCGATTTTATGGAATCCGCTAGCCAAGTCTAGTGTCGTGGAATAATCACATCTGCCCAGCTTATCGAGGACGTCCGTAATATTCGGAAGGGGGTAGTGATCATCGATGGTTTTTCCATTAACCTTTCGATAATCTACCACTATCCGCCATTTCTTCCTTCCTGAGGCATAGTCTTTGGCTGAGAAGGTTGATATTTTATAGGAATTTCACAAGTAGGTGTGAATAATTTAGAATCTGTGAAATCTAGTTGAGCATTGAGAAGTTTCAAATTTTCAAGTCCGATAAGTCCATCATATACGTCATGGAAATTGAAAAGATAAAATTTCAAGTCTTCGTTTTGCCTAAATTCAGGAAAAATAGGAATTTCGGCACAGTGTTCATGAGTTGATGATTGAAATATAGTTGATGCGGTGAATGGTTCACGAAATATTTTGTTAGGGTAATATTTGTGAGCAATCTCAGGATTGATGAATGATTTTGTTGACCTTGTGTCAATTAAAAGATTAAGAGGAGGTTTAGAAATCTGAATGTAAGGCAGTTCTTTTTTTTTCTGTCGACAAATGATATTCAATTATGTTTCCTCGTTGGCATTCGGAACCTCTTGAAAATTTTCTTGTTCAGTCGTATCCCGTTGATTCAAATAATCAAAGTTTCGATGTTCGTCCAAATAGTCGTGATTTTGTTGTACGTCTGAGTAGTCAAAATTTTGGTAGACATTGTACTCGATATTCCCAGACTGATTCTGGTGTTCGAATAATTCGGTATTGAAAAGTTCTTCCGAAATTACGCTCGGTCCTTGATTGTTTGAAGGAAAATAGTTTGGTATATGTCTCCTAAATTGAGGGTTTGTATTGCGGGTAGATGCACTCATAGGAGTTTGATTATTTGGCTTCCAGACATTTCTGGATCTACTGAAAGCTTGTGAATTTGTATGAATTTTTTGTACAGGTGGATTCTGGTGTCTTCGAATATTAATAGGTGCACGGGAAAATTGCTGAGGTGAGAAATTTGGTCGGTTGGTTGGAAACTGATTTTGATAGTATCGAGGTTGAGGAGGCTGGCTTTGATAGGACGGTTGATATGTATTATTGATTGGTCTTCTAACAATATTACTACTATTTGATGTCGATGGATTTGATCTCTGATAGTATTCAATGTTATCGTCTTCAGTGATGAACTGAAGTGCTTGAGCAAGGGTGATTGGTCTCATTGCAGGAATTATTGGTCCTAGTGGATCCTTCAAACCGGCAAGAAATGTTTTCAGTGCTTGTTTCTTAAAGAATTCTCTCTTACTATCACGTTGATTTATGTCACAGTTTAGGTTTATATAGTTACAAATGGTATTCAAAAGATGCATGACTTTTTCATGAAACTGAGAGGATGATTCATTAGGTTTTTGTTTCAAATTAACTAGATCTTGATTCAAGCAATTTTCGTCTCTCTGGTCACCAAAGTTTTAGATCAATGCATTTTTTATATCTTCCCATGTTTTAACCCCATGAATAGCACAAACTTCTTCGATGAAATCGATGAAGTTTTTTCGGATTCCCATCAAATTGTGGAATCACACTTGAGTTTTTAATATCTAGAGTTGGCGGAGCCATTGTTTCGTTTGAAATTCTTGAATTGAAAATACGATCGATCAAATCTAACTCTGGTTGCTGATTGATTTCGCTCAAGGATTCAATAGGTAAAGAGGAGTCTGACATGTACTGAAAATATTCTACTTACACAATCACCGTTGTCGCTAGGCCCGATTCCATACCGAAAATCCCTCGTGTTTGTCTGCGATGGCTGTCCTTGCTGGAGTCCCACAGTTGAACACTCGGTGTCTTTTTGTTTGTTTTCCGTTAAAGAGTTGAAACTCCAAAGGATTTCGGAATCGATTCCCACGAAAAATCCTACCGACTGCGCCACTTGAATGATACGGACCGCGAATTGGGGTTTTAAAAAGTTTTATTTCAGATACAAATTTACAGTACAATATCTATGTCAAGACTGCCTGAATAATGTTCACATAAATTGGGAATTGAAAAGTCTAAATCAGCACTTCTCACGAGAATCTTCAATGTGCTGGTGAAGCGTTTCCTATTTCATGGGAAACCGTGAATACCGCTCATGTAACTCACGCAACAGAGGCCACGAAAGGGTGTACCTCGCCAAAATGAAAGTTACTACATATTTCTCTCCATTTTGAAGCAACTGTCGTTTTGTTAAAACAACAATAATAATGCTATTGTGCTTATAAATTCTCATTATGAATTGCTCAAAAATCGAGTCAAAAAAAGTAGGTGTATACGTATATAGACACCATGGAATCAAAATCTTTTCGCTTCCTAATAATTATCTTGCCTCGGCGGGAACGACCTCCGCAACCCTATCTTGCAACGCGAAAAGGCATTTCGCAGCCATTGACGCTTTTGGTTACAAATACTCGCAAATATATGATATTATAGTGAAAGGGCATAGGTAATATTTAGGTACTCACTTTTACAATGACTTCACAATTCGGAATTGGGCACTTGACAGCACATGCCACATCATCAAGTTCGTCCATATGTGATAAAAAAAGATGGCGAGATACTGCAGGCGGAGAGCAATGAGCAAAACACAACTGGTAGTTATGAGCATCAGCAAACGACTTCTACTTTAAGGCCCAGTTTTTCAATGCTCGGTTAAAAGTACCAGTTAGCTGACTTTTGGTTACGCTTAACTATCAGTTAGAGTTCCAGCTAACAGTGTATGCGTTTTTCCTCCGAATATTTGACTGTAGGCTAGCAAACCGTCAGCTATCAATATTTTTGAGAGTATTGGTAGTATTGATTTTTCAGGCGGAAGCTCTGATTAGTTGTACACGTTTTCAGGTATAAAATGTAACCATAGAACATACATAGTCTGTGAGGTGTTCTGTATGACTGTAACCTGTAACATAACCAATCTTTCTTGGTTGCCGTTCGCGTCGTGATCGATAGTTTTATTTATATATTTGTGGTTTTATATTCGAAATGGATGAAGTTCAAGAGCGTAGGAAGAAAAGAGTTGCTAATTTCAGTTCTTCCGATAGATCTTTGCTGTTAAGAATTGCAAATACTTTCCATTCGATAATTGAATCGAAAAAAACTGATGCTACAACTTGGAGGGAAAAAATGGAATGTTGGAAAAAAATAGAATTGAAATTCAATTCGTGTACCACAGGGACCGTAAGTATTGAATATACTGTAATCTAAACTATTTATAATGTTTTTGTACTGCATAAATTGTTAGCAATTATTCTCTGTGATCTATAGATAGAACAAGGAACAGAATTTCTATTTTCTTCTTGAATACCTACTTTAGTGATAACCTACTTTGGAAGATACACATCATTTTATATTTATTTTAGCCCCGTACTCATAAACAGTTGAAAAACAAATATGAAACGATAAAGAAAGAATTGAAAAAGAAGCACTCCCAACACATGAGTTACCTGAGAGGTACTGGAGGCGGACCTTATAAGTCACCACCTGCTCCGCCAAATGAAGATTAGAAAATACTGGCAGAGAACATTGCACTCAGCATCCAAGGGCTGTCAAATAAATATGACTGTGATGGTCTCGCTGGTAAGATATATTAGAAATATTATGTAACATTTCAACTAACATAGTGCTGCTTTAATTCAAAAGTGGGTTATCTGTTTTCATGGAAAAAATTATTTGAGATATCTTGCTCATCTGGAAGCAGATATCTTCGCCCAAGGAAATACCAAGATATATTTACAAAATATAAAAACTTCAGTTCATATGGTATTGTATTAATCAGCTTTTCCACATGACTTCAGAGCAACACTAGGATTTCTCAAAATGATATTTATTGAAGATATCTAGCAAATAAGTACCTCTATATTTCTTCCATTGATTTCAAGGTACATCAGGAATTACAATCTCATCACTCAATGAAATTGACGAGCTAAGAGATGATGATGATGGATTGTTGATAGAATATGTGGATATGGACTGGACACAACCACACGCAAAATTACTCCAGACAGAAACCCACCCTGCACTGAAAGTAAATACGGAATTTACTGGCGATTCTACCTCGGAATGTATAGGAGCTGACCAGGATGACTTCATAAATGATCATTTATATCATAAGTTTGGGGAAAAGGAGAAAGAAGTATCTAGTGAGTAGAATTATATTTCAAATTTTATATTGCTAAAAGATCCATTCTTCTCAACAATATCATCATCATTACTTTTTTGTTGCATATAGTCAAAGCCCAAATGAATTGCAGAAAAAGTCAGATGCAACTCCTTCCAATGAAGAAGGTGGAACACAGATTAATCAGCCGGGTAAGTTGAATATTGACTCTAGTTATTGAATATGATCAGTGAATTTGCCATGATGTTCCAACACCGATGTTAATTATGTTTGCAGAATCTTGGCAAGGTAGAAGGAGACCAGTCATCCCCAAAAAAAAAAAGTATGCCATCTGCATCAGCAAAATTTGAAGTTGTTGCCCAAAAGAAATGTGAACTATTGGATATCGAAAAAGAAATTGCAGTGGAGAGGAAAGACCAAAATAGAAGAGAACATGAACAAAAAATGAGGCTCATGAAACTCCAAGAAGAAGAACAATTACTGAAAAATGATTTACTTCTTTTAAATTTGGAGGGAATGAAAAAAACATCAAACCTCTCCTAGGTACAGGGTTATTCACTATAAATTACCCACCCCTTATCTTCGTTATTATTAACTTTTTTTTGTAGGCAATAATAACGATGATAAGGGGTGGGTAATTTATAGTGAATAACCCTGTACATATGCATTTTCACTTGTATGTTTTGATTTTCATTGGGAATAAAATTAATTTTAAAGTTGTGTACATTCAATTTTTATTAGTGGAAGATCAAACATCTTGATTGAGAATCAATGGAAAATAGTTCAGTAACAATTCTTCTCTAGCATTATTAAAATTGTCCAATTCAGGTGGTTCTACTAATATGTCTTCAATAAAATTTATATGCTGCACTACATCTGGTTCATCTGGAGGTAGATCTTCATTTTCACTTATAGCAATGTTATGCAAGACAGCACATGCCACAATAACAGTGAGGGTATTTTCCAACTTCAGGCGTAGACATGATGCTAAAATAGGAAATCTTCGCTTCCATATGCCATACTGACGTTCAACAGGATTTCTTGTGCGCCTCACTGAAATTATTTGATTTAAATTTCAATTCATGACATAAGTTAGAGCTAGAATACCTGATTCATTGTAAACTTGTTGCAACTCATTACTTGCTACCAGCAATGGTGTTATGACATGCATTGTGTTTGCATAACCACTATCTCCAACCAGTAAACTATTTCCAAATTCATTGGCTTCTAGGCGATGACGAATTTGTGAATTGTCAAATATAATTTGGTCATGAGTTGATCCAGGCCATCGTGCTACAATGTCAATAATTCTCAAATCTACAGAACAGATAGTTTGGACATTTATGGAGGAATATCCTTTACGATTTCTAAAAACTTCAGCTTGTGCTCCACCTGAAAAATACAATAACGAAATATAGGATATCAAATACATTGAGTACATGAGTGGAATATTGCTTACCTGGACTTTGGATTTTAACATGAGTGCAATCAATAGAGCCAATAATACGAGGAAGCCTGGCAATCCCATAAAACTCAAGATGGCTTTTTGCAACTTCGTTTTCATCTGAGGGCATTTTTATGTGTAGGGGCCAAAGATGCTATAGCCTGACCTACTTTCTTGATAATTCTACAAGCTGTAGTCTTGCTGACATGAATTGTGTCTCCTGCTGTCAATATAAAATTGCCAGTTGCATAGAATCGGAGGGTCAAAAGCAACTGGTTAATAGGAGATACAGAATGGTTTCTGAAACAAAAAATAAAATAGTGCCATTCTTATTTTTTTTAAGAAAGTTAAAACAACTTACGTATCTGTTACAGTCTCTATCTGTTGTTCTACCTGTTCTTATATATTTAGAACAGTCTCTTTGGTGAACCTGAATCTTGTGAAGAAATCCAAATCGTCGAAATCATCAAATGGGTTACTCCTTTCTCTGACAACATATGGCCTTCTCTGATAATCTATGAATTCTAACAATTCTTCGTCATCATCACTGAAGATATCAAATACTTCCATTTTCTTTAGCAATCTCTACACAAATATACAAAAAGAATTTGGAGACACACTAGCTGAACTAAACACAGAGATATAAAATCTAAACTGAACAGCTCAGAACAAAGTGAGGTTATCTTCTTCTCGGTTTTTGGTTATATTCAATGGTCGAGTAAAATGTCGACATGTAGCTGACGGTTAAAGACCTAACTAGTACTTTTGAGTGGAAGTTACTTTAACCGACAGAATAGCTGTGGGTTAGCGTAAGCTGATAGATGGAAAAATAGTTTAGCCATCAGTTATCAAGTAGCCAACAGCTAGTTCACCTTGACCGAGCATTGAAAAACCGGCCCTTATTGGTACAAAGAACACACACACAATAAGTCAAGAATGACCGAGCTTCACAGAGCACTGACAAACATTTGACAGCAACAGCCAGTGTTGCCGTTTACCAATAGGACACATATTTCTTAGTTCCTCAGATATATTCAACACCCCCACTATCCTGAATATCTAAGAGAGTTAACCTAATTTTTCAACAAAATGAGAATGTTTAACTCTTGCCAAACCTTTGGTCATCATATCTGCTACCATTTCGTTAGTTGGTTGATAATAAATAGTTACTAAATTGTTTGATACACACTCTCTAACAAAATGGTACCTCACATCAATATGCTTTGACTGTTTATGAAATATTGGATTCAAAGCTAGCTTTCGTGCACTCTGATTGTCATTATATATTATAACACTATCATTATAATTGATCAATTCACCTAGAATATTTTCCAAATGAATAGCTTCTAGATGCCTCACTAAGACCAATATATTCTGCGTCTGTGCTACAACTTTGCCATGAAATTGGACCCCCTGAAAGTTTAAACACATATCCAGTATATGTATAATGTTTAGTATCCTTCAGGTACCTAAGTACTCTTTTGGCACACTGCCAGTGATAATCTGTATAATTATTGTTATACTAACTCAAGTAATTGACTGTGAATGTTATATCTGGCCTAGTTAATACTGATAGGTACATTAAACTTCCAATAAGTTTTTGATATGGTAAATTAATAAAACTTGAATATGAATCTTCAACCTTCTCAACATGAACCTTAGCCTCCATAGGAGTATTCACAGTTTTGCAATTTGCCATACCAAAATTAATCAAAACTTGATCTATATAACTTTCTTGATCTAGGTAAATAACATGTTTTTCATAATCTCTAGTTATATTGACTCCCAAACAATTTCTAGCTTCACCTAGGTCCTTTATGTCAAATTTTTCACTCAATTTTGACTTAAAAAAATTCAAACATTCATTATTATTCGAAAAAACGAAAAAATGAAAGCATGAAGCATGAAGCATGAAGAGAGCAATGAAAGTTAATGATGTTTCGTCCTCTTTCATAAATAAACATGACTCATGTTTCGACTTGGTATAGCCTAATTCTGACATATTTTCAGTAACTCTAGCATTCCTTGCTCTGGACGATTGTTTCAACCCATAGACAGCTTTTCTCAATCTGTACACTTTGTTTTCCTGGTTTTTAACTATAAATCCTTCTGGTTGCTTCATATCCACAGGTTGATCAAGTGGACTGTTTAAAAAGGCAGTCTTTACATCAAGATGTGTCATTTTCAGACAAAATTTTACTGCTAATACAATCAGCAGTCGCAAATTAGAATGCCTCACAACTGGTGAGAAAACATCATCATAGTCCAGACCAGCTATTTGAATACAACCTTTTGCCACTAAACGAGCGCGATATTTCATTTCACCACTTTCACCAACTTTCCGCTTGAAGACATGTGATAAACAGGGTATCTAAGTCACCTCTGATATCCTTTGTGACGGATATATAATGATTTAGAGTCTCTCAAACGCAGAGTTTCGGATTTTCCAAAAACCTTGGGATGAGGTTGCGGTCTGCCCGGGGCTGATGTTTTGAGGAAACCTGTTATCACTATTTCAATAACATCTTGTTCTTGAAAAAAGTTTTTTAAACTAATTATTGTTAGACTTTGAATTCTGTGAGACGTGGTTAGAGCTATTAGTGTGGATAATTTCAGCGTCAAATCTTCAAGTGTCAATGAATCTAATGGGTACAGAGTTGACAAGTAATCTAGAAGATCTTGGGGGTCCCAAGTAATTGAATATTTGGGAAATACAGGCTTTTTTCTGAAAATGCCTCTCATAAAACGTTTTAACAAGTTATTTTCATCTTTGATTTGGAACAAAAAGTTAAGGGCAGACCGGTGACAGTTGAGAGAGCTATAGCTAGCCCCTTCTGTGAATTTCTCATTCAAAAATAGGAGAATCTGATTTAAATTTAAGTCGAATAACGCAATATTGTTATCCCTGCAGTATTTCCACCACTTGGAGTATGTAGAGTTATATTGTGTCATAGTGTTGGGACTTATAGATGACTCGTAGATATGAATCAGGCTCGGCGGAACACCCTGTCTTTTGAAGGCACACCAGACAATTTCCCTGCCCCCAGGGTAATCTTTTCCCAAATGGGATGACTCCTCCTGAAAAGGGAAAGAAGTAGCTCAGCATGAGGCTCGAAATGAATTAGTTCCGAGACTAAAAGTTTGAAAAGAGGGGGAACCATGGTTGTGTAGCCCATGCAGGCACAATGACCACACCCTCTGCACCATCATGGACTATTTTGTTCAGAACTCTGGCAATCAGGGGGAATGGAGGAAATGCATAAGACGAAATGTTCGACCATGATAATGTGAAGGCATCTATCGCAAACGACCTTGGATCACGTTTCCATGAGACGTATCTTTCACATTTTGCATTCGAATTCGATGGGAATGAATCTACCTATGGCTTTCCGAATTGTTCTACGATGTCATGGAAAGCATATTCTCTGAGAGAATACTCTGTCTCAATATTATGGCAACGTGATTCAAGATCGGCTCTGATAATAATAATAATGATAATAATAATACAATTTATTCCAGTAGGATCATTTTTACATGATATTGGAAAAGTCAACAGAGAGTGGTAATATGTAGAAATATACAAATATCAGTTTTTCAACTAGTAAAAATATAGGCATATATATACATATTTATATACGTATACCTATATACAAAAATACACATACTCACACACACACACATATATATATATATACACTGTAAAGATAAAACAAGATATATAATTATAAATAGGAACAGGTAGAAAAATACAGTCGTTTCGTTGAACAATGTCACATATCAAAAAATTCTTGAACAGTATAGAAGGACTTCGTTATTAAATACTTCCTCAAATATTTCTTGAAAGTAATGATGCTCTAGTAACTTTTTCAGTAAGTATCTCTACACTGACATTATGACTATTCCAGACGAAACCCAGAAATTTACATGTCTGACCTGGCCTGAACTTACTTTTTTCGAAATTGATTAAAAAACCTAGCCATTCAAGAAACTTTCGTGTAGAGGCTGCATTTTCAATGCACGTCTTCTCAAAATCACCTATCAACATCAGGTCGTCCAAATAATTCACTGAGATATTCCTCTTCGATCTCAAATAGTGCACAATCGGTCTAAAAATTTTACAGAATACAAATGGAGACGAAATCCTTTCTGTCAGAGGATCGTGAACCTTGCTACTGTTTGCGTCTGCACTTCAGTTGGGCTGGCTTCTTGTTTACTATCGCTTGAAATTCTTCAGCTTCGGGGTCCCGAACAATCATAAATCTCTTCGGGGTCAGTGACACCTGGAAAGAGGTGACGATAAAGACCCTGTATAAACCACCTCTATGGTTAAGGAACTGCATGAACCGATTCCAAAGATTCCCGAAATATCTACATAAATAGGTATTTCAGGCTGAATATGATGTGAGGCTGCATACACAGTGTCATCTTCTCAACGCACAGTATATAGCGGAGAAATAACATTATCTGCATAAACAGATGAATGTTGAATAATCCAAACAATAGTAGGTAATTTCTGCATAAACAGAAAGTCATTGTCACGTCAGTAACTCTTTTATTCATCATTTTCTTTCTGATTTTCCGAAGTTTGTCCACATCCATAGACCGTTTAGGCATCACAAATTTTATCACTCACGCACACACAAAGCACGAGAATTTAATTGATTATTTCGATGTGACCCGTGTCTCACTGGAAAACGTAATGAGTAATTACTATCAGGTGATAGATGAGTTCGGGCAAGGACAGATTTTTTGGCAGCTTTAAAATAGTGATTCGTGTTCCACCAGAGGCGTAACTACATATTGGTCTACGAGGACGTGGTTGTGAAGTATAATCTTTTTCAGCAGTTCACATTATTTCCTCACCAAAATTTATTCTTGATAAAAGTGAATTTGCAACTATAAGTTTTCAATTCATGACAAATCCATTCATAATCTATACTAGAAAATATGTGCATATTATGAAACAATATTTATCTACCCAACCTCATTCAGGAAACATCTTTCAGTAATTCAAAGGCCAACAGATATTTATTTTCATTACTAATCTCAATCTCAAATGTAACCACAAGTTCATTTGGTGATTCTATTTGAGCTCTAAGGCTGCTTTCGTTAACATGATCGATATCTGAAACTACGCTATATTTTCATTTATATGAACCCCCAATGATCTTAAAGACGATCTCAGTCTCTTTGACACAGAGGCTTCCTCTACAAAAATGTATTGGATACTTATGTGTGATGTATTGATATTCTGTAATAGTTCATGAATCCACATATTTCTTGGAGACATATGTTTAGCAGTTCTAATTTTATGCATGTTCCAAGCTTTCATAAATAATTTCAACTTGTTATCAATCTCATTGAAATAGATACTTTGCAAGATAAATAAATGAAAATTATTACCAGGGTTCAATTTTCCTTGAGATTCTAGATCATGAAACTCTTCATGAAATAGTTGTATAACTTGTTCAAATACATCACGCCACAGCCGTTCGATCCTTTGGTTATGTACTGGCCTACCTGTAATGTGACTGGATTTATTGACTGGATTTATTGTAACCCCTCAACACATTCATAAGAACTGCCACCAATAAGTTTTCATATCCATGATCTGAACGTACACGTGATGGTACTCCATATTTTTTCACAGCTTTGGCAAATAAATTAAGAGCTGTGTCCGCAGTCATAGATGAAGTACATTTCATATAAGTTGTCATTCTTGAGTATCCATCAATGCAGTCATGAGTTACGAAGCCCCATCTGCAAAAAAATGCACTCTCATGTGAAGAGGGCAAACTCTTAGATACTAGAAATATATAATGAGTTGGATCGTCAGACTGTTGGCAATATGGCAATTATGTTACTTTATGCATGACTGGGCGCGTGAAGTAGCACTTTAGCTACCGCAGACAACTTTACCGCCCGGCGGCAAAGCTACCAAAAACTTTTCCTCACATATTGAAAATTCTCTATTTAGTTCCCTTCATTCAAGATAGAAAATGGTTAGCACAAGCGGATAGGACAAGCAGTATCCTTTTATTTCCTAGGTGTCTAGAAAAAAGAGCTAGAAATGCCAACATATGCAATATTTCTCTACATTATATGCCATTATATATATATATATATATATATATATATTTATCAGCCACTCATCAAAATGCCAACATAATATACTCACAATTGTATTGATCAATTATATAGAATAAGACCAAAAAAGGCCTTCTACAATCAAATGTCCATCACTCAGTTGTGTGCAATAGGTCATGCAAAGCATCTTGATGATTAGATCTATGTGAAGTACCTACACTATTGGATCTATCTATAACTTCTTGTGAAGATAAAGGAGGTAATTTAACAATGATACCTTATCAATTTACAGTGAGCATCCATATGCCACAAACTGTTCGGGGTTGATACTTTGTAAACTCTCCTTTTCAATAGTCTACTAAAACGTGTATAGCTGTCCCAACAGGATCTATTCTTGATAATATCTGGCGCACTCTAACTCTCTGAACAACTATACCTTCAGCTGCTAAATAAGATTCTACCATCTACAAGATGATTATTATAAAAAAAATTGTAGAACTCAATTATACTCACTTCACTGCCACTATTTGGGAAGCGTTGATAAATATTTGTAATTGCATTTGTCAGCTCCACTTCACTTACTGGATGAAACTTGCTGTTGAATCTCAAACCATTTGTGTAACATAACTTGTATACTATACTCTTCAAAGAATTTAGTAATCCAGATATTTGTCTAGCAGTAAATCCTTCAGACATGAAATGAACTAACCGATCTCTGAATACCTGAAAGTAGTAGAGCTATAGGGGTTCTAGCACAGTCGAGTAAGCATCAAACACAACATATGCGACTTCGCCAAAACACATCAAACCCAACATGTGCGACTTCGCCAAAACGCATCAAACCACCCAACATAATATGCGACTTCGCAGAAATGCGTCAAACCCAACATATGCGATTTGCCGAAATGTGGCTAACCTACCTTGATGAGCCGAGTCGGTAGCATACCTAACCTATCTAAAATAGTTCCACCAGCCAGGGGCGTACCTAACCTATCTAATAACCCCACCAGGGTCGTACCTAACCTATCTAATAGCCCCACCAGGGTCGTACGAACCCCCATAAATATTTTCGGGGGGTACACAGGTCCACATCCCCAATGACCCGCCCCACACCGTTTCAATGTCCCACCCCGACCTACAACATACGTCATGCGTCATACGGTGAAACGTCAAAACGATGAAACGCCAAAACGATGAAACGTCAAAACGACGAAATGTCACAATGGTTCAGGGTCCACCTCAACACTTCCCCAGTGGCCTTCCCCACACCGTTTCAATGTTCCACCCTGACCTACAACATAAAAAATGTTATAGACGAATGTTTTTCAAACAGTTTTCAAATGGCGTCGATAGAGTATAGACATCAGCTTGAAGAATTCCAAAAGAAAATAAAAGAACTCAATCATACAATAAAACAATATGAAGATAAACAGCTGATGATTAGAAATTTTTCGAGAATATCTTTATTGGAAAAAGTAATCACTACTCGCAGCATACCAGTATCATCACCAACTGTGAAAAAACTATGGTTATTTTGAAATATAATATTTTTTATAAGAACTGCATACAATATTAGGAAAATTCGACGATACTCAGATGTAATCCTAATACAAGTACCACAGATCATATTTTAATATAAAACTCTACGATAAAACCCATGAAGATGTCAGTTTTTTTGAAGCATACAGCATCCTCAGAACCGCCACACGACCTCAGCCGACAATGAAGCATAAAAAACCATTTGAGCTATCAAACAATCTGTTACATGCATTTCACATTATATTAATTGTAATCAATATTATTTGATGTTTTTCCAAATGAAATGAAATAAATTCTAATCAATATTGTGTATTTTCATCGAAGGTTATTATTATAGATAAGCATGATAGGTGAAAAATATTCTTACCTTTATAGAAAAACCGCAATTTTTGTTTTCAACAATATTTTTGAACTGAACAAATATTTATCTATTTTTCTGCGGTTACCAAATTTCGATGTTTTTCATGCGTGCTATATAACCGAATCACCATCACCAAAAATCATTATTCCTGCTACACCTCGAAGACATCGAGCAATAATCAACCTTTGTGTGTGTGAACCACATCAGCTGACCAATAACAGTGAGTATTTTTTCATTTTATTCTTCTCAGAATTATTCCTTTGATATCAATCCAAATTCTCGTTTATGAATACACAATTTTATAATAATTTCCAGATGGATCTATCCTTATTGAACACCGTTTCATGTATTGCAGAAAGAAAACCAATCACAAAGATTGGAGAATTGAAAATCGGAGTGCCTTTCCCCATCATCTCAGCAAAGAGCGTTGAAACAAAATTTGGGGTGTCTATTCTGCTTGAACTGCAGGACTCTGTGGTTTTCCTGCCTTCAAGAGTAACTAAAGCATACGCCGCTCACACAAAAGAGCTCTCAACTGGTGGATACGCATTAATATTCAAAGGCCTCATCGCAGTTGGAAAGCCACACCCGGCGGCATCCTTTGAAATAATCAAAAGCCAAAAGTGAGTAACATTTTCATCAAAAAAATATAAATTGATACGACATGGAAAATTTTGATAAAGTTCTCGCGGAAACAGATGAGACCCTTTCAAAAATCAAAAGCGGTTATACAAATCCATTGAAACTAATAAATTCACAAATCAGAAAATGTCTTTCGGTAGTGGAAAAATTCGGACTTTCGATTGGACAAAAGAGAAAATTACAAGCAAAGATTGGGGAGCTGAAACGTGTTAGATTTCTCATGACAAAAATGAAACGGGGTCATGTAGGTTCAGGATTGAGATCATCTGTTCGTTGGATTAATGTAGAATCGATTTTCGACTCGAGAATTCAGACGGGGCTCGTTGTGAATTTGAATCACAAGGAGATTGAAGACTTCCTCATAGATGCATCGAAACTTATAAAGAAGAAAATATTGAAAATTTTAGATAATTCAACAATGCTCAAAATAAATTTTACATTTTGCGGTGATTTCGTAAAAAAATCAAATGATGAAGAGATAATCGATCGTAAACATTTCAATACACCAAATACAGTTGTAGATGCAGGGACGGATCTAGATGAATGGTTTAAAATTAATGGAATCGATGTCATCCTGAATAAATTGAGCGAATTTTCTGAGAAAAAAAGTGGGTGGGCCTTGAGTGAAATAATTTCCCTAGAGGTAGCAATCAATCGATTTGAAATGGGGAATGGCTCGTCCTATATCAAATTACCTGAACAAATTGAAAAAAAGCATGCCTGCGTCAATGTACAAAACAATGATGATGCATGCTTTTTCTGGAGCATAGTCAGTGCTCTATATCCTGCACCTAGAAATCCTCAAAGAATGACACAATATCCAAAATATTCTACAGTTTTGAATATGAAAGGGTTAGACATACCAATGAAATTGACTCAAATTTCAAAATTCGAAAAACTTAATAATATTTCAGTCAACGTCTACACTCTAGAATTGAATGTGATTGATCGGAATGTAGATTTTACAGTACTACCTGCAAGGCTAACAAAGCATAAATTAGACAAACATATCAATTTATTATTAATTCAGGATAAATACTTTCCAAAAATGAATGATTATGATCCACCATCAACATTAGCTGAAGGTAATAATAATGCGAGTAATACAATTAGATATCATTACTGTTGGATAAAAGACTTGTCTCGTTTGTTATATAGTCAGCTCAGCAAAGCAAAGATGAAAAAATATATCTGCGACAGATGTCTGAATTATTTCTTGAGTCAGAAAAAACTAGATGAGCATAGTGTACTATGTGAAAATATAAATAACGAAAAAATTTCTTTTCCAAAATATGATGCTGTCGAGTTTAGAGATCACATTTATCAGCAAACATGTCCATTTATAATTTATGCCGATTTCGAATCACAGCTGAAAAAATGTAATACAAAAATTTCGAGAACAATTCTCAAGTATCAACACCACAAGGCCTATAGTGCAGGATATTATTTCAAATGTTCCTACGACGACACACTTTCATTTTATAGGAGCTATCGAGGTGGAGATTGTATGGAATGGTTTGCAAACGAAATGGCGGATGCTGCCAAATTTGTGGAATCGAAATTCAAAAACATTGTACCAATGATTGTGAATCCAGATATCTGTAGAGCAACTATTTGTCATATTTGCGAAAAGAAATTCACGGATAAGGACATTGTAGTAGTCGACCACTGTCATTTTTCTGGCGCAGTTCGCGGTCATGCGCACCAGTCATGTAACCTCCGATTTAGAAAATTGTTTGTTGTACCAATAACATTTCACAATCTCTCCGGGTATGATTCGCATTTTATTATTCGAGATATTTCCAAGCGTGGACACGTCACCGTACTCCCAATAAATAGGGAAAAATACATCTCCTTCACTCAATATGATTCAGAAACATCAATAAAATTTAGATTTATTGATTCATTGCGTTTCTTGGGTACCGGTCTAGATACTCTAGCATCAACTTTGAAACTAGATGAATTGAAGATTCTAAGGAAAGAATTCAGTAATGTGAATGAGGCTCAATTCAATCTTTTAACACGAAAAGGTGTTTTTCCCTACGATTATATTGATAATGAGGAGAAATTAAACGAAACCAAGCTACCAAGCATTGAAAATTTTCACAATATATTGAACGATTCAAATATTTCAGATGACGATTACGCTCATGCTCAAAAGGTTTGGGAATATTTCGACATCAAATCGCTTGGAGAATATAGTGATTTGTATATGCGTACCGATATTCTCCTTCTAGCTGATATAATGGAAAATTTTCGCGAATCATGTAGGAAAACATATCATCTCGACCCCGCATGGTACATTACGATGCCCTCGTATACTTGGAGTTGTATGCTCAAGTATACTGGGTGCAAATTACAAATTCTAAAAGATGTAGATATGTTGATGTTTGTTGAAAAGGCGATTCGTGGGGGAATAACGGTTTGTAGCAATAGATACTCTGAATCGAATAACAAGTATATGTCAGAATATGATCCCGAGAAACCATCAAAATACCTGCTCTATCTAGACGTAAATAACTTGTATGGGAAAGCCATGAGCGAACCCCTACCGTATGGGGAGTTCACTTGGGTCGAGAACACCAACATCGATGTAACTCAAATTCCGGATGACAGTCCTGAAGGCTATATTCTTCAAGTAGATTTGGAATATCCGACAACATTACATGATGCGCATAAAGACTTTCCGTTTTGTCCTGAACACCGCACTCCGCCAGATTCCAAATTACCTAAATTAATGACAACTCTACACAATAAAAAAGAATACATTTTACACTACAGAAACTTGAAGCAGGCTCTCGAACACGGTCTTAAATTAACAAAAATCCACAAGATTCTAAAATTCAAACAGTCGACGTGGTTGAAATCCTACATAGACTTGAATACTCGATTAAGAACAATGGCCACGAGTGCCTTTGAAAAGGATCTGAGGAAATTGATGAATAACGCCGTCTTTGGAAAGACTATGGAAAACATTCGCAATCATCGCATAGTTAAATTGGTAAGAAAGTATGAAGGTCGTTATGGCCTCAAAAATCTAATATCGAGTCCACAATTCCAGCAGCGCACAATTTTCGACGAAAACCTCGTAGCCGTTGAGATGAAAAAGTGTGAGTTAATCTTTAATAAGCCTCTATACATTGGTATGGCTATCCTAGATATCTCCAAAACTATCATGTATGATTTCCACTATAATTTCATGCTAACTCACATGGAAGCTGATAAATGCAAGCTCATGTATACAGATACAGATAGCTTTTTTTATGAGCTGTCATGCGAGGATGTATATAGAGAAGTTATTCTAGAGAATATCAATAGATTTGATACATCTGATTATGCTCCAGACAATGTCTATGGGATTCCGCAGGTCAACAAAAAGGTTCTAGGTTTGATGAAGGACGAGGCTAATGGTAAAATAATTACACATTTCGTAGGGTTACGATCTAAAATGTATACTTTCAAATTATCTATGGATGAGGAGGACATTGATAGAGAGCGGGAGCGCTTGAAGGGAAAGGGGTATAGTAAAGATCAAATTGATAATGACTTGAAAAATTTCGGGATGACTAAAAAATCTAAAGGGGTGAAAAAATGTGTAGTCAAAAATAAACTAACATTCGACGATTACGTAAATTGTCTGAAGGAGTGTGCGCAAAAGACTGTAACCCAAAAAACAATACGCTCATACAAGCATGAAGTTTTTTCTATTAAACAATCGAAAATCGGTCTAAGTCCACATGATGATAAGAGAAAACTTTTAGCCAATTCGTTCGATACACTTCCCTGGGGTCATTACAGTTTGAATTAATCGAACTTCTCCATGTCTCATCAATTTGTATTTTTTGAGGAAAATGTTACACACACACACCTACACAATTGTATATGATTTGAATATTTACTATAAATATATATTGAAATGTTTTCACTAGAAAATGAAATGAAAAACATTTTGAAAATTCCTGTGCTTTATTTATTTCCCCCTATATACAACATCTGTGAAAATTATTCATAAAAAGAAATCACTTTTGAAAGTAGAGTTTTCAGTTCATGTAGAATACCTCGGTTTGGACAATTAATGTTAAACATATTCCAATCAAAGTCTCCAACCGCAACTAGCTTTCTCTGAAATTCATTGTACTTGAAGTATGTACTTGCTTTGAAAAAATATATGTGTCCGTCAATGTAGCGGAATGCTGAAGTAATATCGCTTGGTATATTTGGAAAAATATCCTCAATTCGTCCTCTGTTGACTAAACGATAATCATCTTCATGCTGATGGTATTCAATGAAAGACGAATTGTTCAAGAACATGTAGATTTTTCCAGTATTCGTTTGGAAGGCGGCATTTATTTCAGATTGTCCAGGTAAATTGAGATTAATTTTTCGTTTGATTTGCAAGTTTGGAAAATAGCTCGAATAAAATTTATTTCCACTTACTACAAATAGATCTCCAGACGTTGTTTGAAAAACGTGATTCACTTTAGCCAATTCTTTTGGGAGATATTCATGTAGCGGTTCAGATTGCATTTTTTCCTTCAGCAGTTTACTATGCATATTTGCATCTCTACTACCGATATCATTTTTCCATACCATATCTTCAGAAATTACATACATTCGATGGTTGTGAAATTCCGGACTGTAAGCCAAAAACATTACATTAGGGTGATTCACTTCACACAAGTTGTGTTCAACCAATTCAATGTCTGGGGTAGTAGTAGTAGTAGTAGTAGATAATGGGAGTACGATTTTTGTATTAACGTTGATTTGAGGGGTGCTTGACGTCATCATCTGTGATGCTGTTGTCGATGTCATTGAATCGAATTTTGGGATGAGGGCGTAGCGTTCTTTGAAACCATACAGCGCTTGGATTGCATATAAATCATCATCTTGTAGGGGCTTTGTTTCACCCTGATACCATGGATACATGATTGCAGTCGCATCATCGCTATGGTATATCCCCAAAGCATGACCAATCTCGTGTACAAGAACCATAAGTAAATTCGTATAACCATCTGGTACTGTTCCATTGCCTACATACCAATTCTCATCACTATCCAAGTGAACTTCTATGCATGACGAATCTGATTTCGGGAAGAAGGCATGCCCCAAGACACCACTCGGCCCATCGAATTTGAATCCACAATTCACACTTCCCATACATACAATGCGAAGAAGGTGATTTCTTTTACCAAACGAAATTGTAATGTCTGGATTGATGCGATTGGGAAGAGTTTTTTTAAATGTTAATTTAGATGCATTCTGCCACATATCGAAAGCCGTCTGAACTACTTCATTATATTTTTTATGTGTAACAGGTAGATACCATTGAATTGTCGTCTTGTTCCATTTATTTCCAACCCGGAATTCATTGTCACCATGTTGGCATCGAGGTTTTTTCATCAACTGTATTGTTTCTTCATTGAGGGTGCCATCTGGCGGTAAATTATATCGATCTTGAAAATGTCTAAGGGCCTCATTAAAATCCGTCAGAGTACTATTATCAATATAACCATATTTTTCAAGATATTTTCGTGCTTCAAGTTGAGTTAGTAGGCTACCACCACCACCACTAACATAGTCATCAGATGTCACTGTGCGTAATGTCAACAGTAGAGTGGTAAAAACAACTGTCTCCATGGTTAGCTTGATGGGAAATGATTCAAAAAAGATTTGTGGAGGTCTTCAAATATAAAAATAAAATCGATTCAGTAACTAATCGCATTTATTATAGGTAAATACATCATATTAATTACATTGTAAATCGGATTCAATTTGAGAACGATAATAAAATAAATATTCACGCAAAGCATTGGGATACAAACTATTCAAAGATGATGTTTCACAAATTCCCAGAATGATTTCTGTAGCAGACACATTTGTCTTATTATCTCGCAACCACCCTTTAACAATATCAAAAATATTTCGAAAATAATCATTGAAGTTCATGACATCCAACATGGCAATTCTATCAGACACCACACTCGTATGAGTTTGTAACATTTTTTCGACGTCTCTCTGGCTCAAGTTGATATCGACGCCTGTCCCGTCCGAGGCAATGCCGCCGCCGCCACCGGTCCATTTGGAGATTGAAACCTGTTTTATGCTGCACTCGATGTATTGGTACACTTGCACAAAGTCTCCACACTTTATCATCACCGGATCATATTCATCGGGATAGCTGTCGTCGTCGTCGTCGTCGTCGTCCCCATCGAAAAATGATTGTTTTATTCTAGACAATATGTCTATGAGTGTGGCCCACTCGTAGGTGTTGAAGGAAATCCTTCGAGGTGAAAACTTTTGCTTCAGAATCACACAGACGCTAAAATCTCTCGCTGGACTTAGGCCACATTGAATTTCATAGCAGCAGCCGTATGAGTCCATTGGAAATGTCATCAGCAGCAGTGGGTCTTCACTTTGAGCAATCTTTTCGAATCGAGCTAAAGCTTTATCGACGCCATCATCGTAGTACGCAGTTTGAGCTGAATGCTCATATTTGTCTAGAGCCTGATTGATGACTTTGAGCGTTTCTTCAAAGTCACACTTGTTGTTGTAGCCAACATCGTCGTCGTCGACGTCGACGTCGTCGTTGCTGTCGACATCATTGTAAACAAACTCCATTTCTGTGCTGCTACTAAAATAATCACTATCTTGACTCACCATAATTCAAAACTGGACTGAATGAATATTGATTTTTTTGAGACTATTTGAAGCTTGGAATCACGTGATTATGGCGTGATGTTTTTCGTTTTTTTGTTTTTTCCAATGTGATATCATTGTTATGGTAATTCTTATGTTTTTCGTGTGAAAACATGGAATGTGTGGTGGTGGTGGTGGTGAAAAGGCCCCCTGAATTGTCTAGATTTGTTTGTATTTTCTATAACATCCTATACTAAATCGGTATTTTGAATCCAGCTGTTGTGAGATCTATCAAGACCTAACCATTTCACGTACAGCTTCTGACCTTTTCTTCGCATCACTTTCTCCACGAGATAGATGTTGGGATTCTTGGTTTTCTGCAACTCCTCATCATAGAAGGCCCCCCTGATTGCCGTCCCATGCATATCTTCCAACAGATATGTGGTGGGATTCGTTATTTTGACTTCGACGATTTTAAATAACTCTGTCGTCCAATTTGGGGTGTACCCCTTTTCGAAAATATGCTTGACCTTGGATATGCGTACAATATCACCAACTTTGAATTTTCGCGGGCCAACAATCTTCAAGTGTGTATAAGATCTATTGAGAATTTGTTTTTCATTGGATTTATCGACTTGCGATGGTTTGCAACCAATCGTACTGTGGTGTGTATCATTGTAGGATTCTGTAATGGTGGGTAGTACATCTATCCACCTGTAGGTGGCATTCAAACTAAAGTATTTGAATAGTTTTTCTTTCAAAGTTCTAATTACACGTTCTGCTATTGCAGCCTTCTTGACGCTGTACGTACTGTAATGGTTTATGTTATGCAATTTCATTAGACTTTGGAATTTGCTATTGTAAAATTCAGTTCCCTGATCTGTTTGCAGATTTTTCGGACATCGTTTTGTGTGCGCTAAAATGTCTGCAAACGTTTTGGTTATTTCCTCGCCAGTTTTCGTTTTCAATGGACGCGTCCATACATATTTAGAGAAACAATCAATCACAATCATAATCATTTTGAAATTTCGATTCTTGTGTGAGACATACTGTCGCATTTCCGCTAGATCCATTTGCCACAAGTCGTCTATACCTTTAATTATGGTTCGCCGACGTGGGTAATTTTTTCTTGCAGGTTTATGCAGCTCATCGACAAGTCGAATCTTTTCTGCAGAGTGTGACATATCTCAATATCAATATGACTGGATGATAGCGTGACATGTGTGTGTGTGTGTGTGTTTGTGTGTGTGTGATGAAGTGGTTAAAGAATTGTAATTTTTCCTCATATATATTATTTTATTGCCGACTTAGGGATACAATTTTGTTTGGAATTTTTGTTTGCGGATCAATGGTGGAATACACATTCTTTGCGAGATCATCTTTGATCTCTGTGACGATATTGGTGAGAAGCTGTTCAGATTCAAAACTTTGCTGCTGACGCTTCTTCAAATCGACAATAGTTCCATTGATATTCTCCTGCACCTCGGAAATATCCAGAATTGCCTTTGAATTCAAAACGATGTCCTTCTCCAGTTTAGGTAATGATATACTTAGAAAGTTTGTCATCGAGCTGGTTGTTTTCTGTAGCATCATCGACAATTGTATCAAGTTTGAATTGAATGTTTCCAGTTTGATTCGATGTGAATCGAACATCTTCTCTAGTTTTATCGATTCGTTTTTGAGACTATCAATCGCAATTTGTACCTTATCACCAAAATCATCGAACGCAATCTTGAAATCTGTTTTTATTTGTGAAATAGTCTGTTCTACATATATTTTAATATTGTCTACATATTCCTTGTTGGCGACATCGTTTTTCAAATTTGGCATTTTGACATTACACAATTTCAAATTGTCAAAATCTATATCCCCTTTAGAAGTGTACGATAGTCCACCACCGACGCTCGGAGATGTAATTACCACCAGTTTGCGTTTTCCATTCGAACTACGTCCGAACTTATCGATAGTCATCTTTGAAATGACCTCAATATCCATGCGAAAGTCTGTATCTATTGTATGATGTTGGCCTCCTTCAATTCGTCAATGATTGATACAATCTCGTTGTCTAGAGAGGTATTTCCTGCATTTTTCGAGGCTATGAGCAATTTTAATCTTTCACACAATTCATTGGGGTCATCCCAGTAAATGTATTCCACAGGTTTAGTATTGTAGGACAACATTGACGATTGGAATTTCGTCGGCAAATTTCTCAATTGGATATTTAAACCATGTCCCGTTGTATAACGTCTCGATGATGATGTTGGAGGTATGAACATGGGTCTAATGATTTCCTTATACTTATATCTTTTGGTACCTTTCAGTTTTCCGCTAGCATTCTTGTGGGCATTCGAAAGTTCCAAAATTTGTTTATATCCATTCAGATCTTCTTTATTGAAATTTTCTGGTACATCGTAGAATATCAGTTCATATATTCCAGGCGTCCCTCTCACTTGTTTTCCAGCAATTTTGATGTAGCCTGTACGACCATCAAAATCAATTTCATTATATCCAAGACGCCATTTTGAATTACTGGAATCGTATATGGGGCCATATACTTTGTCTATTTTTTCGTCCTCTGTCCAATATTCTTTCAGGAATCGAATGCTCATCACAGGATACTGCTCAAGGTATGACTCAATAGCTGCGGGATCAATTACATCGGTGTCACCATCAGGCTCTTCAGATTCCTCATCTTCCTCGAACACGCCATCATCACTTTTACCGCTAGCGCTAGCAATACGTTCAAGTTTTTGAAATTGAATTTCCGATGCTTTCTCTTCTTCATCTTCTTTTTCAGTTTTTTCACTTTCATTCCATACTTTCAGCTCTTCTTTTTTCGATAGTGTTGAAGGCTCATTTTTTATGCCACTATCAATTAATCGACTTTTTGTCGATACTAGTTTTTTCAGAGGTGTAGATATTGGTTGGAAAAATTTCTGTATTGTCTCATCCTCCTCAGACCTACCTAATTTCAAAGTTAGATATTTCTTCCTTATAGCCTGGGCTATTTCACTGATTTTATTCTTGCGAATGACGTCGACCTCTTTGCTGGACGGTTTCATGATTATGAATATGATACATCACAATGTAATCATACTTTTATAAACTTGTCGAAGCCCTGTCGATAGCGACCTGAATTCAGATCACACTCCTTGACAATAACCATTGCACCATATTTTTCACGCCAACAATCTGCACAAAGTCGCTTGAATTCATCGAATGTGACGTCTGGGGAGACGTGTTCATCAAACACATGCTTTAAATTCACCTCGTCTTGTTTAAATAGCACAATCAGGTTACAATTATCTCGAAGCATTTGCTTTCTAGCAAAACTGTATGTCTGGCCAATGTATATAGCGTCAATACCTCGATGTCGACACATTGAATAATATTCTTGAATTTTTTGTTGTGAATCGCAAGAAATGTCATCGAAAATGAAGACGGAATTTGGTTTTGCTTCGTTGGGGCATATGATTTCATCATTATCTTTGTATGGAAAATAACCTACTCCTTTGACTGCCTTCAATACCTCTTCGAGCAGCTGGTACTTGGGTTGATACAGCGATTTTGAGTACACGTATACGTTTTCAAATTTGGCGCCATTAGGATGAAACAGCAGTGCCAGTGCGGCATTTGTTTTTCCACATCCACTCGGTCCGCAGATGATTGCACGAAATGAGTTTGGTAATAAAGCACCATGTTTACTTGAATCTCTCGCACCTGCACCATCATTCAGATGGTCCAAGTTTTCGATTGGTAGGATGTTTTTCTGCTGAACGGTCCTCATGATGTGAGACATACCACATTCAAATTCATAATAAATATCGATATCTCGTAACATCATTAGTCATTTTTAATGTTGATCTATCGTGGAGAGGGTGTGGTAAATTCATTAATCGATAAACTACCATTCGAACTACATCTACCCGGTTATTCGTATTGTGGTCCTGGAACCAAATTACAAAAGCGACTAGAGCGTGGTGATACGGGTATCAATCCGTTGGATGAGGCTTGTAAAGAACACGATATCGCATACTCTGAAAACACCTCTGTGGAGGAACGTCATAAGGCCGATCACGTATTGGAAAATAGAGCGTGGGAACGAGTCAAATCGAAGGACGCGAAATTTGGTGAGAAAGCAGCAGCTTGGTTCGTCACCACAGGCATGAAGGCGAAACGTAAACTCGGTATGGGTATGGGGCAAAAGCAACACCCATTTTCAAAAATTGTAAACAATATACTTGGCGTTTTGAAAAAACAAACATTTAGTCATGGTAATGATAATAACGATCTGCATCAGGGTAGTGGTTTGAATCGATCATCTGTAGCAGCTTTGCGTGCAGCTCGAAACGCGATAAAAAAAGTTGGAGGTCGAAAGAGAATACGAATACCTCGAATTATACCTTTACCGACGACTTCATCATCATCATCGGCGGGAAAAAGTGGAGGATTTCTACCGCTAATCCCGCTATTCGCAGGCCTCTCGGCTTTAGGGTCGTTGGCTGGGGGAGCTAGTGCCATTGCAAAGACAGTCATCGATGCCAAGAATGCAAAGAAAAAAATGGAGGAAGATATGCGTCACAATCAAGCTATGGAGCATTTAGGGTCTGGTGTGTATCTGCGTAAAACACGTAAAGGATTCGGTCTATACTTGAAGAAGAATGCGACTCCGAAATGTGTCAAAGGAGGCAGAGGTCTATACTTGAAGAAGCGTCAGTCAAAAAACTTCTAGCTGAGCTGCCCGATAGAGCATTATATGATGGAGAGATTATAAAGTATGCAAAAAAGCTGAAAATACCATACTTTCGAGGTGTTTTCATGCGAGACACTCTGCCTAACCGACCACGACGTTGCGAGTGTGCAGTGGTGAATTTAGATTCCTCCATTAATTCAGGTACACATTGGGTGGCTTATAGAAAAGTTGGAAACACGGTTCGTTATTTCGATAGTTATGGTAATTTGAAGCCGCCAGGAGAATTGGCTGAATATTTCGGACGCAGCGTTGATATTTTATATAACAATAAACAATATCAAAATTATAATCAAATCAATTGTGGACATTTATGTTTAGCATTTTTACTACATTCCAAATAAATGAATGTGTTTGATGAATTGAATCTTATTACTTTCCTACACACCAATCAAGAATCATGTCTATGATATTAACTCTGAAGGGTCGTACTTCGACGCTATCCATCGATTTCTCCCCACCGATTCAATTAGAGTCTGATTCTGATTATGGCTTAGCTTTACTCAGTTTTCATTCATACAACAGCATACCTAATATTGAAAAGGACACAAAGTTTGATTATTTCGAGAATGGTAACAAAGGCAAAAGAAAAAGTATTGATATTCCTGTTGGAGCTTACGAAATTGAAGATATTGAAAGGTTGCTCAGAAAAGATCTTGTCGTACCAACTTCGCAAAAGAAAAATTCACCACCGACAGAGAAGTCCGAAGACTTTTTCTATCTCAGACCGAATAATAATACTTTGAAAAGTGAAATTTTTTGTAAGCACCATGCAATCGATTTCACTCGGAACAATAGTTTAGCAAACATATTAGGATTCTCACCTAGAATTTTGGAACGTGACATTCACCATGTATCCGATCAGCCTGTGAACATTATAAAAGTACGAACGATTCATGTGGACAGCAACATTACCTCTGGAGCCTTCTACAACGACAGACCATCCCACACGATCTACGAATTCGCTATCGACACCGATCCAGGCTACGCCATCGACGAAACGCCAAATCATCTCATCTATCTGCCCATCGCTACTCATACATGTGAAATTCATAATATCACACTCAAAGTGCTCGATCAAAACTTTCAATTGGTCAATTTTCGAAACGAAGAAATAATCATTCGATTGGAGCTGAAGCCATTATGGTGTTAGGTGTTTATAAAAGCCGCTCCACTGTTTCCCAGCCATCAGTCTTCAAGAAGACCTTCATCAGTCACACTCGGCAGCTCAGTCTGCAGAATATAAAATTTCTCAAGTCTCTCGGCTACCATGTTATCTGCACAAGTGTTTAACATCTTCCGAAAACCTCACCTAGATGAATCCATACAAAAGGTGGAATGGCGGACATACTACCCCTATGTCAAGTCTTTTCGTAACAATGATGTTATAGAAATCAATATTAATCAGTCTGATGCCTTCGATGCTCTGTATGATAGTATGCTACACATTAGTGGAAAAATCACTCGAACTAAAGGTGCTGGACGTGTATCTTTTGTCAATAATGCTGGGGCATATATGTTCCAATCCATCAGTTATGATCAAAATGGTAAAGAATTGGAATCTGTACGTGAAGTTGGAACTGTCAGCACCGTTAAAGGATATCTATGCTATACTGCCGAAGATTCAAAACATTTAGTTATAGCAGGTTGGACCTACCCCAATAATGTTGATGTCATCAATGGAGTGGAATTAACGTTCAGTATGCTCATTCCTCTGAAGCACTTACTAAACATTTTCAACGATTACGAGTGCGTCTCCTATGGCAAGCATTCAATTCGCTTAGTACGAGCAGGAAACGATAACAACTGCTTCAAAATCACTGAAGCTATTGGGGCGACTGTTGACACAGAAGTACAATTGGACATCGAAAATGTGGAACTCAAAGTGAAAAGATTGTATCCGAACGATCAAATTAAATTACAACTTCTGAAGGCAATTAAGGCTGACACTCCTATCCTTATACCCTTCAGAAAATGGGAATTGCATATGCTGCCTTCTCTCACCACAGGTGCCACCAATGAAATATGGGCTGTCAAAACTTCATCGTTCCTCGAAAGCCCTCGATATGTCATCGTTTGCTTTCAAACAAACCACGATCAAAATAAAGTGAATAATGATCCAACAGTTTTTAATCATGTGAACATTACAAATATCACATTAACACTCAACGGAGAAAGTTACCCAAAGGAAAAGATGCATTTGGCCTTCAATAAAGGAGCCTTTCCCCAAGCCTACTTTAACTATTCTCAATTCGGGTATAGTTACAAAAATACCACCATACATACCCCACTCCTCGGTTATGCCGAATTTTCCGGTAAACAGCCTATTTTCGTTATAGATTGTTCTCGACGTGATGAAAGTGTTAAAAGTTCCAGCGTCGACGTCAAACTTGAAATTGAAGCTTCCCAAGGTTTTCCCGCCAATACTCGCGCCTATTGCATCATTGTTCACGATAACATTATCGAACACCTCCCGCTCAGTGAAATTATTAAAAAGTGGAACTGATTCGATTTCATCGACAGTTTGAGTCAGATATTCATCATGAGAGTTGCGTTCGTAGACATTCAGGGGTTTGTTGTTGAACAGCAATTTCACCCAAAGGAGATTGCTATAAGAATTGGTGTTCAATGTAGTAATTATTTACTGTTGCCAAAAAAACCATTCTCATTGCTAAGCAAAGAAGACCGATGTGGGGTTTGTTTCTTGGAGAAAAACGTTCATGGTCTGAGATATTCTTCAGGCTTTGTGGAATACAACTTGCTAGATGATATTCTCCGGGAGAATTTGTGTGACATTGATATCATTTATGTGCGAGGCTATCAGAAGAAGGAATTGTTGATTGAAAAATTAGCTCCATTCAATGTACATGCAAAAGTTGTGAATCTGGAGGATTTCGATGATTCATGGTGGGTTGTTCCAACTTTCCAGAATAGCACCAAGATATCCTGTATGCATCACCTGCGTCGCTGTTGGGGTGACTCCAATCATTGTTGTAGTTTACGAAACGTTGATATTTTATATGAATGGTTTGAAAATATGCTACCAAAATAATTTGTGATCTCTCTCTCAATAAAAATCTCATCATTATTATTTATGAAAAACTTTATTTCTTCCTGAAATCCTGTTGGGAAACCTCGATGCCGATTGACGTTTCATCGCTTTGACGTTTCGTTGTTTTGACGTTTCGTCGTTTTGACGTTTCGTCGTTTTGACGTTTCGTTGTTTTGACGTTTCGTCGTTTTGACGTTTCGTCGTTTTGACGTTTCATCGTTTTGGCGTTTCATCGTTTTGACGTTTCACCGTATGACGCATGACGTATGTTGTAGGTCGGGGTGGGACATTGAAACGGTGTGGGGCGGGTCATTGGGGATGTGGACCTGTGTACCCCCCGAAAATATTTATGGGGGTTCGTACGACCCTGGTGGGGCTATTAGATAGGTTAGGTACGACCCTGGTGGGGTTATTAGATAGGTTAGGTACGCCCCTGGCTGGTGGAACTATTTTAGATAGGTTAGGTATGCTACCGACTCGGCTCATCAAGGTAGGTTAGCCACATTTCGGCAAATCGCATATGTTGGGTTTGACGCATTTCTGCGAAGTCGCATATTATGTTGGGTGGTTTGATGCGTTTTGGCGAAGTCGCACATGTTGGGTTTGATGTGTTTTGGCGAAGTCGCATATGTTGTGTTTGATGCTTACTCGACTGTGCTAGAACCCCTATAGCTCTACTACTCCTGAACACTTGGCCTTCCTCTATCTAAAATATATAATCATTACTGTTTAGTCTTGTTTAGTTCTGTAGTTTCATGAATTATGCTATCTTTGGGTCGAGCCGGCAACGCTGCTAGTGCATGTTTGTTTTGTCTTCGCTTGCCCCACCCAACTGGATGGAATGCGGACTCGACCCCCGTTCCCGTGAGAACAGAATCGTTTTGACTGTCGGTGATTCAAGTCTGCGCTCTGCGCAGTTCCCTTTGTACTTTCATCATCAATAGACGAAATAAATCCTACAGTTTGTTATTTAGTTCGCTATTTATTTCGTAACGCAAGAAGTGAAACAAAATTGTAATACAGTCCACTCACAATAAAAAACCCAAACATTTTGGTCCTTCAAGCCGGATGCAGAGCGATTCGAAGTATCGGTTCTGCTGTTGCTAAGCGCAGGAATGAGGCCGGCCCGCGCTGTTCACCTGAATACTACATACAGACACGACTAGTCGCTGAGTCATCGAATGGTGGATGGCGGAATAGTGCTCAAGTTGGAAGCTACAGGGTGAGTGCCAAATCTGTCCTGTTCATCCATTCCTCATCCTCTCGTTACGTAGGTATTGATACTATCGTTGGCTCATTTTTCGATTTGAAGGTATTCAGTGTGAATCAATTGTAGGCGTTTTGAGCATCACCTAACTTGTCGTTTTATCGCAATGTATCAAAGGAAAGTTAACTATTTTCTCGAAATATTTAGCTAACTTAGAAACAAGTTTTTCTGATTTTATCATAACAGATCGGGAAAGTTATTTCGAATTGGAATTAAGGCGTGAAGCTCATATGGCCGAATTAGAAAAATTTGAGTCAATTCAAAATGAAGTCGAGATTATTGCTGAAAATATAGAGCAGGAGCTCAAAGAACGTGAAAGTTTCACAAATGCATTTTACGCGGCTGCTACAAAAGCTAAACTATTCGTACCTTGTGATACAGTTGTACCAACTCCTCCACAATCTACACAATCTGTTTATACCTCAAATAATGAAACATTTTCAGAAAATAATATTAAATTGCCCACAAACACAAGTTGAAAAAGTTTGGAGGTGATTACGATAATTGGCTGGAATTTCACGATATTTTCAGTTCTCTAATTCATAAAAATGCTACAATCAGTGGCGTACAGAAATTCCATTATCTTCGTGCATCTTTGGAGGGTTGTGCAGCGGAAATCATTCGCTCATTAGAATTCTGTGAGGCAAACTATGAAACAGCTTGGACACTCATTTGTACCCGTTTCAATAATGACAGAATTCTTGTCAACAATCATGTCAGTAGCTTATTCAATTTAGATCACATGAAAGAAGAATCTTCAGAATCTATTCGAAAATTGTTGGACAATGTAACGAAGCATTTGCGTGCGTTAAATACATTGAAGGAACCGACATCCAGCTGGGACACACTCATTATACACCTTATAGTTACAAAATTAGATCCTATCACCTCTAGGGAATATGAGGAGTCTAGAAGTAAAGCTTCTTCAACGAAACCAACTTTAGAAGACTTAAAGACATTTTTGAAAGACCGTGCAGACTTACTTGAAACCATTGAACGTAGCAAAGTTGTCAAAAAATCATATAAGGACAAAGTTGATAGGCATGATTTGAAAACTCGAGCTTTTGTAACTGCAGCGACACTTAGTTGCGCCTTTTGTAAAAAGGAACATTACATTTAGAATTGCGAGGAATTTCTCAAGCTCTCAGTAAATGATCGCTATGATTATGCTAAGAAAAATAGGCTTTGCATTAATTGCTTGAAACCTGGTCATAACGTCAATAAATGTCGGTCGATTCATGTAAAACCTGCAGAGGGGGCCACAATTCTCTTCTGCATTTTGAACGCAAATCAGAAACATCTACCAGCACCGAGTCTGGTACATCAAACATTGTGTTGCACTGTACGCCAGCCGAATTCAGTCGAAGCACAGTGGCGCGCATGGCTCCTGTCAATTCGCAGGTAATCTTGGGTACCGCAGTTATTAAAATATTTGATAGAGCTAACCATACGCATCTCGTCAGAGCTTTATTGGACCCAGGAAGCCAATCTTCGTTCATAAGTAGGGAAATTTGTGAAAAATTAAATATAAAACCACAAAAGGTCGACATAATCAAGGTATCAGGCCTAAACGGTGGATTGCTTACAAAAATAGATAGGAAGCTCAACCTAGCTATTCAATCGAATACAAACACGTATACGGCAAATTTGTCATGCTTAGTTGTTCCTCAAATCACAAGCCCCCTACCAAATACACAATTCGACGCCACTGCGCTGGATATTCCCAATAATATTACGTTAGCAGATCCCAATTTCAATACACCAAGCAAAATTGATGTTCTATTGGGCGCTGACTGTTTCTGGGATCTGATGTGCGTCGGGCAAATAAAACTGGGACAAGGAGGTCCCACTTTGCAGAAAACTAAACTGGGGTGGTTAGTAGCTGGGCCCATTCCGATTAATCATTTAACTTCTACTATTCATTGAAATCTTAGTGTTGACAAAATTCTAACTCGTTTTTGGGAAGTAGAAGAAATTCCGGGAACTACCCCTATCAAAAAAATGATAAGTTCGTCGAATCTCATTTTCAAAGCACATTCAAGCGAACCAGTGGAGGTAGATTTATTGTAACTATTCCTATCAAAGGAGATCTCAGCACTCTGGGTGAATCGTACAATATGGCGAAGAAGCGATTTTTAAACTTAGAAAATAAATTCAATGCCAATGAAGATTTCAAGCGCCAATATTTCGAGTTCATGAAAACGTATATAATTTTAAATCACATGAAAAAGATTGATTCTTTGGAAACCGAACCATTGCATTCATATTATTTACCCCATCATGGCGTACTGAATGAGAATAGTCTGACTACAAAGTTGCGTGTTGTTTTCGACGGAAGTGCTTCAACTAGCACTGGAGTTTCTCTCAACAGTTTGCAACATGTTGGTCCCACTATACAGCAGGATCTCTTGGCAATTTTATTGCGTTTTCGAAAACACAATTATGTTGTTGCTAGCGATGTCGATGATGTATCGAATGATATTAGTCAATCCTGAGCAAACTCCTCTGCAAAGAATATTATTTCGATTCAATCCTGCCGAACCCTTGGATACATATGAGTTGCTCACGGTTACCTACGGGACCGCATCTGCGTCCTACTTAGCTATTCGCTCTCTGTTTCAATTAGGCATGGAACAGGAGACTGTTAATCCCGAAATTTCGGAAATTATAAAGGATGATTTTTACGTCGATGACATGTTGAGTGGTTCGGATACCATTCCTGATGCTATACGTCTTGCTAATGAGGTTTCAGATGTTTTGAGACGAGGCTGTTTTATTTTGAGGAAATGGGTCTCAAACAGCCCAGAAATATTGAAGGCTATAAAATTTGCAGATTTTTCAAATTCAATTGATTTCGGCATCACTGAAAACACAAAAACCTTGGGATTAATTTGGAATAGCAACAGTGATTCATTAGTTTTCAAAATAAACCCTACTACCAATAAGGCGCAAGTTACTAAACGTTCGATTTTATCAGAAACTTCTCAAGTTTTCGATTCTTTGGGTTTGCTGAGCCCTTGTATTATCATAGCAAAAATCATTTTACAAGAACCTTGGCTAAATTGTCCTGGGACGAGTCTCTCCCCGTACCGTTACATACAAGGTGCGCACTACTACAGGTGACGTGAAGCGGAGCTTTTCAAAAATCTGCCCGTTACCCGACTGTAGTGAGTGAACAAAGGCAGAGTATTGTGCTGTATGTGTTCAACTTCTTCAATGTATGAACTTTCACAAAGAACTTTTAGATCTCAATGCAAGCCCATTGTATTATTATTTTTTTGTTTTGAAAGATTGTCCTTTCAAGGTGGGCGGCATGTTTAGTTTTGTTTAGTTTTGTAGTTTCATGAATTATGCTATCTTTGGGTCGAGCCGGCAACGCTGCTAGTGCATGTTTGTTTTGTCTTCGCTTGCCCCACCCAACTGGATGGAATGCGGACTCGACCCCCGTTCCCGTGAGAACAGAATCGTTTTGACTGTCGGTGATTCAAGTCTGCGCTCTGCGCAGTTCCCTTTGTACTTTCATCATCAATAGACGAAAAAATCCTACAGTTTGTTATTTAGTTCGCTATTTATTTCGTAACGCAAGAAGTGAAACAAAATTGTAATACAGTCCACTCACAATAAAAAACCCAAACAATGACTTTATTTATGTTATATTTGATAGCAAATATTCGAAGTCTTTCAGCTAACATCTTTCAACAAGTTCAGTAGCCACGATCGTGATCATCCAATTCACAAAATAAGATTCACAGACTGTGAAGTTAGACTGGTTAGAGAGATTAGTGAGTGTATGGTCAAAGAGGACTATGGGCATTCGTAGTTATGCGATATCATTTAAGATGTCGAGAAGAAGAAAAAGATAATCGAATACCGAAGATTAATGTATTGTAAAAATTCATCATAAACGAATCCACAATAAATGAGGTTATCAAGACGTTATATTCACCTCAAGAGAAATGTTTGGAGCGATCATGTTCTTCAAGTATTGATCGGGTTCCTCAATTCAATGATTTCGACAAGGACGGAGTGATATCTTATGAAACTTATGCTATAAGGGAAAAGAAAGTATTCATGTTCTAAAATAGAAGTCGTCAATATTCCGTCAATATTCTGAAAACTTCATTGAAAAAATTCATGCAACACGTATGCATCATAAATCACAAAGCTTTAGACTATATCAGAAGAAAATTATCAGACACAAAAGTTATGTTACACATGGACTTTTCGGAAAATTATGTCCTTAAATATGCATCTGAAGTTCAAGCCTCACACTCTGGAGCCTCAAATAAACAAAGCAGTCTACACACATCAGTCTTCTATTATGCTAATGATATGATGAAACCTGTGTCATATGGAACATTTTCCAATTGTCTAAGGCATGATCTAGCAGCCATTTGCGCTCATCTGATACCTGTATTGAAGGTTATGAAGCAGGTTGTTCCTAACATGGAAGACAATACATTTCGTCAGTGATGGACCAACGACCCAATATCGCAACAAAAAAATGTTTCACCTAGCATCATCATATTAACCCATAATAGTAGGCGCCATCAATATATTTTGGCATTTCAGTGAAGCTAGGCATGGAAAAGGAGCACCAGATGGAATAGGCGGATGTTTGAAGAGAAGTGCTGATGGATTAGTAGCCAGAGGCAGAGATTTACCTTGCTCAGAAATTTTGGTCCAGGCAGCCTGTAAGGGAATAAATGTATTGGTAATCACTGAACAATCAATCTCAGAAATGAATGAGTGTGTACCAAAAAATATTCCAACGTTCAAAGGGACAATGAACACACACCAAATCGTTTGGCATAGTGATCAACCATCTAATGTATTTCTAAGAAGACTTAGTCGTCTGAATTGTCTCACTTCCTGTGAACATCATGGTATAGGAGAATTCAAATTTGAAGCTTCTAATGAAGATAGTTTCAGCAATGCTCCTATTGCTGGAGTTTCGAATAATCAACGGTTGCCTCGACGTTTACATTATGAAGATGTCTATTCATCTGATGACAGCGACAACATACCTCTATCAACTATAAAAGGAAGATCAATACGCATATTCAAGGAGAATATGTTCGTTATTGTGAAATTGACAGGAAAAAAGATCACTCGTCATTATGTAGCTCGTATAATATCTGTTGATGATGACAATGAATACACCATAAATTTTATGAAGAAAATAGGAAATAAATCGTTCAATTTTCCTGAAAAAAAGGAAACTTCTGTCATAGACGAGCCAGATATCCAAATGATTCTGAGTGATTCAGAATATAATGAGAAGAAAGAAGAATACATTTTTCCCAATGACTTGAGTTCTCTCGTGAATCTATTTTGAACTTTAAACATGCATTTTTCTTATATTAATATATTTGGCTCTTACGGTCCCTCATTTTTCAGATCTATGTTCATTAAATAATTCAAATAAATATTATTTATGTAATAGATATGTATCATTTCCGTGGACACACTACATTATGTCCGTGGATTACTGAATTAGGTTTTTACCGTTTCTTGAGAAAATATTTTTTTCCAACGTGACTACTATATGGAATTCATTAAGTGTGGATATTGAAACCTAATGATCAGCCCAAACAATATTTCATGAGCAGTTTTCTTTTATATATGAGAATCACCCTCATATAAGTAGTGAAAAACCAAATATTTCTTTGTTCGCACCATTGCCAAATATGCGAGTTTGCTTAATTTTGGGTACTTGATGTTTCCCATCCTGTTGACATATGAGAGTGCGGTGGTATTATCAACTCTCAAAAGTACACTACATGGATGTAATTGTTCAGCAAATCAGGCCATGAAGAATACTCAAAAGTTCTAAGTAATTTATATGTTCATATTGTTCTTCTGGTGACCACCAACCATATGAGTCTTTTCACCTGTACAGAATGCACCCCAGCCAGTAAGGGATGAATCAGTAAATATTCCTGAATAGAGTGAATCTTATATCATTAAAGCCCGATATAATATTGTCAGCCCACCAAGACAAATCTTCATTCAGAGCATCTGAAATTTGCATAAATGAATCAAAGTCTTGATTATTTCTACGAAGTGCAAGGAACTTTTCTCTCTCAAACTGCTTCGTATAAAGAAAACCATGTTCGATAGCTGGACAGGCTGAGATTAACAAACCAATAAAGTGTGCAAAAAATCTTATTTCACAAACTTTTTTCTCTTTAATTATTTTTATTATGTTCAGGATCTTGCATATTTTATCTATTGGCAAACATATTGTCATGTTTCCACTATCTAATATGAATCCCAGGAAACTTCAATTCTTGGATGGTAAAAGAACACTTTTTTCATAGTTTACTGTAAAACCTAGACATTCTAAAATTGAAAGGACCGCATTGACATTATTCGACATGACATTCCTTCGTAGAAATGCAATGATTGGTTTAGTGAGTTTGGTAAAAACACAAGGAGCCAATGAAAGGCAGAACGGAAGACATGTAAATTGATATAAAATGTCCTTAAATGGAAAACTCAAAAAATGTCCGTATTTTTTGTGGATCGGTACAGCATAATAGGCCTTTTTAAATCAATAGTGGCAATGAAACAGTCAGTGTGAACTAATTTGATTGTAGTGCGGATGTCTCCTAATTCAAAATGTGGGGTATCAATGAAAGAATTCAACTTCTTTAGATTGAAAATGAATCTCTTACTTCCTTTTTATCAACTAGAAAATATGATGACTTGAAATGGTTTTCAGATTGGAGACAGAGTTCCACGACCCCCTGCTCTAAAAGATTACTCAAGGAACTCGAAATCAGGTATGTATCACTCATTGACAATTGCATCATATTCAGAGAATGAGCTTGTGTAGGTTTACAAGAGAAAGGCATTTCGTATCCCTTGATCCAATTCATAATCACCTCATTGTAAGTGATTTTCTTCCAACTATCCACATAAAACTCAAGTTTCCAGGTAAAGATTCTAGAGAACTTATCGACATTGAAGGCAACGTGGTCTGTATTCTTTTCTCTGGTATTCCTTGTTCTGAGGGAAGCGCCCCTTGTACCTCTGATATTCCCTCAGGTAACGAGGTGGGGCCTTTCGGTTTGAAGAAAGGTTTCTCTGTTGAATGAAAGGTCCCCTGGGTTGTTTTGAAACTGGTTTAGAAACTGTGGGCATGTTTCTCATAAGTTTGGTGCTGGATTTCTCCACAGCTTCCTCATTTTTACATTGTTCTTCAAAATCTTTCCCAAACAGGAATTCATCAATATCATTCCTTTGAGCGATTCCACTGGCTGATTTGGATAAGAGTGGGATGAATTATTTGCGCCTAGAAATAGACATGCGATGGTGTAGGTCTGTGAATAGTTTAGGAAAACGAGTCAGTACGTGAGAGAGACTTTTTATTTAAAATTTTTGTGCTGTTGATGGTTCTACTACAGACATTATGTCATATAATGGAACATCAAATTTGAAACGATTTCTAATTTCTTTTTCTATAGAATTTCAGACAAGAAATTTGAAATCGTTCAATTTCTGACACAGTACAACTTCGATCTTTCTTCAATTCTTGCAATGAATTGTGTGCTGTAACTCCCAGATATATATTATCGAGAGGCAACCAGTTATGGGGATCTAAGATATTTACTTTAAAAATATTTGTTTTTCATACTAGTGATGTCTCCATGAAATTGGAGCATAATGTTTGCAATAGTTTTTCCATCTCTGGTTTCAAGTTATGCAAAAGAGGTGTCTCACTTTGAAACAATGTGTTGAAATTGTTTGCTAAACTGATAACGTGAACTAAAAATTCCAAGTATATCCTAGTGAAAGAATTATCCAGAGATTTCAAAATTTCATCAGTAGTTTCTGAAGGATAATCAGAACAAATCAGTCTAAAATATGCTTTGAGAGGTTCAAACTGCTCTAAAACTCTCCTTGAGCACTGTTCTAAAGATAACCAACAAATAATACTAGGTGAAAGTATCTCATGGTATCAGTCATAAAAAATTCTTGAAATTCACAATGCGAATGTGGAGGGGGTAATTTCCGTTGAAATTCAACAAAACATTGAATCACAGAAGAGGGGTTACACAGAAGAATATTCCTCAAAGGCGGTAACTTAATGACGGCTGACCTCTAAATTTTACTACGATCAGCTGTTTGTGCTGTTTGCATACTGATTTTAAAAGAGAGCTGTAGAGAACTTTTTCACTTGCGATAAAAGCGATTATCACATCAAAAAGCGATTACTACATACAATTTGTGTTGTTTTTGAGTTGTAGTGAATAGTGAATTGCTAATTTGTGTTTATATTTTTACCTAACCTAAAAATTTGCATGATACTTTAGTAGATAATAGAAAAATTGTAGTGATACACAATATATTTGAGTTTCACTGGTGTTGGTCTTGCTTGAGATTGAAGGCTTTTATGCATGTTTTATTTACTATTATTCACCATGGAGGGGTCTGGAGGAATGAATTGTTCAGTTAAAAGTTGCAGTACTTCATCTATTTTTAATAACATTGATGCTAATGGTAGACCAATAAGATTTCTTAGGTTTCCTGATCCTGTACATGAGGAGCGAATAAAGTCTTGGAAAGTGGCATGCAACAATGATTCCATTTTATTAACTGATCCTGTGAAGTTGGATCAAAGTCACCGAATCTGCAGTTTACATTTTGAGGAGCACATTTTGAAAACTTATAGGTTGATGAAAGGCGCTATTCCTACATTGAATTTGGAAGTAATATTCCAATATTTGACAGTGATATTCATTCATGGTTTACATGTGGACCATTGGTACTCAAACAGAATTCATAACAGAGAACAAGGGCACACAGACAACTAACACTAACATATCAGATTGTCAGTTGCAAACGGAATGCAGACTATCGGCTAAAACACCCAGAAAAATTGAATTTATTAGGAAATTGAAGGTTCTATAATCAAAATTTATTCTTTTTCACAATTATTGTGAATGTTATTTGGTTGTTTTCAAGAAACAAACTGCAGAAATGAAAAAAAAAATGGTTAAAGAAAAGGCAAAACTTCAACTGTTATATGAAAAAAGAATTACCCAAGAAGAAAACATCTCCAAGGAATCTTTCACAATTGCCTGTGACAAACACTCACCAGATTCTTTTGGAAATATGGCAGAACATATTAGTGAAAGTCAAAGAAAAGAGATCCAAAGGAAGGAGATATACTGCAGAGTTCAAACGTCATGCTTTATCTATTTATTTTCAGAGCCCACGATTATTTAGACATTCAATAGGAAAATATCATTTTCCTCCGATCTCTACATTTAGAAAAATGACTGGAAGAGTTCAGTAACTCCCAGGATTGAGTAATATAATGTTTGAACACCTTGAAAGAAAAATGAATGAAAAAAGTATGTTGTGAAGGTACATCGATCTACTGTCTGTAGGTTAATCGAGGAGGTAGTTGATTCATTTTCTTAGATTTCTTGGGATTTTCTCTTCTCGCTTCTGAAAATAGAAATAGAAGTTATAATAATTATTTTGATATATTTGTAGTAAGGACAGTCTCCTAAGACTGCCCCAAAGTGTCACTGCTTTCAAATTCAACTTCCAGAGAAGTACCTAGAAGAGAAATTCTCTATTTGTCAGTGACACCTTGTTTTTAACAAATTTGGAAATGAAAATATATTTTTAATTAGTCACTCTTCAGTGTCACAAGGCTGAACAGCCAAACGATTTACAGAGATTATAAATCCCATTATTTTTGCGATCTAAAAGATCATTTTTTCCACAGTGTTGAAAACGGGAGCAGATTCGTTCTCGAAACGTCCACAAAGATAAGTAGAAGTTTCAAGGGTATTAATTTCTTAAACATTCAATACCCCATCGAAAGTAATCAAAAGTGAAATTGCTAATTCCTGAAGAATCGTTTGTAAATTATGTATCATCTTTGGAATCAATCCTCAAGGAGTATACACAGTCGATAGCCCTTGGGAAAGTAGGAGAAAATTTGTTTAATAGGATGGGAAATGTTCCATTTTCACATCCCTGTCCGGAATTTCCCTGTTGAGGCTCTTTATAAGACTTCGAACTTATTATGTTGTCAAATATGCTAATCGGAAATTCCAGGCTGAGGAGATGTACAAAAGACAAGAGAAAAGAAACAGAAAATTGGACAACTTGAAACATAATTGAATCAAGAACAGTATTTCATGGATAGGTATAGCTTCAATGTACACCTTCATTTCAATTCAGGAAGCAAATATTTTTCATAAATATATATTCCAGAAAGCACCAGGGTACCAAACCCTTTTGTGAGTATTCAAAGTAGATAAATATATTGATTATGTTATACCTATTTATCTTTTCTTTCTTGGGATACCTCTCATCTGAGATGTATACCGAAATAAAAAAGATTAAATGATGTCAATTTGCAACAAAAGATATGTAATGTCAGCTGAACTTGCAAGTTTGGGTTTAATCAAGGCTTCATTTCCCTTCATTTTAAATATAGTTTATGGGAAATGGGTGTCTGCTTTGATGTTTCTTCATTTGGAAAATCATCACTCTGAAGTAGCAATTAAATGATTCATTATTTTGAAATACCTGATTATAAATTATGTTTCTTCAATAAAATCTTCTGGAAACTG
Source organism: Gastrophysa polygoni (assembly GCA_963576655.1). Taxonomy (NCBI): domain Eukaryota; kingdom Metazoa; phylum Arthropoda; class Insecta; order Coleoptera; family Chrysomelidae; genus Gastrophysa; species Gastrophysa polygoni. The sequence continues at coordinate 21,769,778 of OY755085.1, read as the reverse complement.
ATTATTTATGAATTATTCGTTTCTCCAATAAAATCCTCATGAAATGAAGCGAAATGATTTCTCAGTTCATTTCGCTTCAAACCTTCCCCATTACTATGAGAGAAAGGGTTCTTTCTTCAACCTCATTATCGAGTGGGTTAAGGAGTTTGCTAGCCTTCATACAGGCAATTCACTCAAATATTTTTTTTTTCTTTCTTGGATTTAGGTGCATCGATTGCTAGGATCATTAGCACCAAAATTTAAAGGAACAAACTGCCTTCCTTTTTTTTTGTATTCAATGTTCAAATTTGTTTGTAAAGGTCAGTTGATTTCAGGTAATTGATCAAGTTTTTGATTTGAGAGAAACTCTTTAAGTTTTCTGAGAGATGTTCGGATATATTAAAGATCTGCCGCATATTTCTATATCTTGGACAATCACAAATGATATGCAATACCGTGGTTGATTCACCACAGCTATCGCATATCGGGAGTTCCTGCCCTTCCAGAAGAAATGCATGTGTTAATGCTGTATGTCCAAATCTCAGTCTGTGGATTTCAACTCTATCAGCCCTGGGCAGTGCCCCTGGAGGTCGCCAAGGCTGAATAGATGGTTTGATTGACTTCAGGTTGTTGTTCACCTGATCCCATTCACGCTGCCATATCTTCTTTATTAGGGATTTATATTCGCCCTTTATGTCATCTGCCCTCAGGACCATCACCTCGATTGTCTGATTCTCAGCAGCGTCACGCTTGTCAACCTTGTTGGGATTGGCTTCAGATGAATGCACGCGACAAATCACAATATGAACACCAATCACAATTAGATGCGTAAAACGCTTGTTATCTCCTTGAAAATGAGCCTTCAAGGTAGATATCATCCTGTGTTGAACTTGACATGACATTTATCACGTGACACACATTGTACGCCCAAGCAAAGAATTTGTTCCGTGTTCATTCATAAGGGCGTATCAGGGTCAATATCACTATGACTACTATTTCATCCATATATACGGTAAGATAACTCTCTTTCCTTCTCCTCTTTGATTGAATAGTCGCAGGAGAGCACAGAATAATCATAGGTGGGTTCATCAAGTAATATTTTCGTGGCAGGTTGACAACAGTATTACTGTAAGTGAGTGAACTTCTATGCGATGATCCACTTATCGTAAGAAGAAACCTTACAACCAGATACATGTAACTCACTTGTGGTTATTCAGCTATGAAAGTATAAAATAAACTCACTGTCCCAGACTTACTGCCTACTGGCGATAGCATTATTCCTTCCTGTGGCAGCACAATCACCTTTAGCAAAATCGTTTTTGCTGCCATAGGATTTCAATGTGTTGCTTCTATTCGAGAATTTGCAATGAGTATATGATTCATTATTATGGCAGCAAGAAATTTCTCAGCAAAAACTTCAATAGCACAATTTTGCTCAGCGGTTATATTGATGTGTTCGTTAAGGTATATCTCGACGACATTATAATATGTTCTGAAAATCATGAAGATCATATTCGTCATTTGACACTCGTCATGGAACGGTTGAGAATACTTCAATTACGGTGTTCATTGGAAAAATGCCATGTTGCCACATCGCACCTGGAGTATCTAGGACAACTGAGTATAATTGATAATCCAATGCAATGAGTATATGATTCATTATTATGGCAGCAAGAAATTTCTCAGCAAAAACTTCAATAGCACAATTTTGCTCAGCGGTTATATTGATGTGTTCGTTAAGGTATATCTCGACGACATTATAATGTTCTGAAAATCATGAAGATCATATTCGTCATTTGACACTCGTCATGGAACGGTTGAGAATACTTCAATTACGGTGTTCACTGGAAAAATGCCATGTTGCCACATCGCACCTGGAGTATCTAGGACAACTGAGTATAATTGATAATCCAAGTCCTAGAAACATCAAAGAGTTGCATCGTTTGTTGGGTACAGCAAATTGGCTAATTTTGCTTCAATGACTGCTCCGTTAACGGATATAATTGGTAAAAAATTCATATGGACACAGCCCTGTGAAGATGCATTCCTGCAACCGAAGGACGATCTTTCAATTCCTCTAATTCTCCATAGACCTCACTCAAATAGTCGTTTCTACCTGCAAACAAACAAACATCACAAAGGGGCATGGGTGCAGCATTGTATCAGTTATATAGGAACCATGAGAAGAGAGTAATTTCCTACGCTAGCGCCCGATTTACCAAAGCAGAGCAACGTTATCACTTATGATGTCATTCACTGTCCTGGAAGAGAAAACCAGTTGCCTGATTTTTTATCGAGGAATTCAGCTATGGAAAAGAAAGACCTGTTAAGAGAGACCTACGATGATCGTTTGGTGCCACCCAGAGTTATTGAACGAGATTATTCATCACAGGATGTACTATTAGGTTTACTACGTGCTGAGCCATTAGATGAAGCAATGCGTCACGAACAAATTATTGATCCTGAAATTCAAACCGATATACAAAATTGGAATATTTTGCAGAATCTAAATCTGGAAACTCTGAGGTCGTCAATGGGATCTCCTAAGCAAGTACAGTACTGTACAAGATGGACATCTTTGGTACGTGAAAGATGATGGAAAGCGCGTATTGGAGGTACCCAGTGAATTAGACCTTTTTACTCGGGTATCCGTTTTACTCAGGCTTCCGTATACACTGCACAACACAACAGAGGATCTCGAACCACCTCACCAGGAAAATGAGGCAACGAGTTCTTCACGACTTTCATGATTCGCCTTTGTCTCAACACCCTGGAAGAGACGAAACATTTAGAGCTACTTTCAGTCGTTACTACTGGCCAAATTTATAGAGAACTGTTAGAGATCATGTCAGACTGTGCCAAATATGTGCATCAACTAAAACAGGTTGTATCCAAGAGCATGCGCCAGTTCAACTGAGACCACCAACTTCTCCTTGGCAAGTGATCAGTATTGATATTATAGGTCCTTACCCATCGACGGAAGATGATAACAGATTCATCATTGTGATGGTTGATACCTTCACTAAATGGGTGAAAGCACATGCGGTTCCAGTTGCTAACACCCAAGCCATCATCGATTTCCTTCAGTACCAGTTCTGTAGATGGGGATACGCGCAAAACGGTATAACTGATAATGGCCCTCAGTTCGAAAGTATGAACTGGAAGCGTTTCTTGGATGATAATCACGTGATACATTATACCACACCCATTTTCCATCAACGGGCAAATCCTGTAGAAAGGAGGAATCAAGAAATAAAAAAAGCACTAAGGGCACATATTTTATTGAAAGGAAGTGAGAAATGGCAAAAGCAGATTCCAGGAGTTTGTTTCTCCCTAAATAATAGAAGAAATGCTGCTACAGGAATGAGCCCCAGTCATGCTCTTTTCGGTGCCGAATTATCACGACCAGGTGAACATATTCAATTTGATGCGAATTCGGAAGACAGGGAGAAACGAATAGAAGAAATTAACGAAAATCAGTGTGGCGACGTGGAAACTATGATCGGAAGAGACCTTGTATAACGTTCCACCAGGGCCAGAATGTAATGATGCGAGAATTCAGGGATACACGTTATCGCGGGTTAGGCAGGAATTGGACTGGTCCCCACCCTATCATTGCAGTATTAGGAGAAAATACATTCAGTGTAGAGGAGGATGTGAATTGAGTGCATATTGGTATACTGCATCAACTATAAAATTATTGATCTGCCCTCCACATGTGTCTGCATAGAAATTGGCAATCTGCACACATTCAGGGATGGAGTTCATAAATCTGAATAAACAGGGTGCCACCTCGTTGCCTTCGCTTCCAGCCGTTGATTCTGGCCATATGTAGTGACCAGATTCTCCAGAAATACAATTGTGCACCATAAGATTATACGTTGATAACTGCCTCAGATGAAACATTATATTAGTAAACAGATAAGGCGTGGAAAGAACTTGTTACAAATCAAAAGCGTACGTCGTGACGGAAGGATCATCCAAACCCTTCTTTTTGTCATACTCTTTAGATTTATATGCCAAATCAGCTGGACGTCGATGAATTCTCAGTTGATCATTCAAATTGCGTTTATCTCATTCGCAATTCACTATTTTCAATTGGGAATGTGAAGTGTCGCACTTGGTATCGTTCTTTGGTCTTTTGAATTTCAGTCCAGTTTTATGAAATTCCTGAGGAAATATCTTGATCGGGTGGTCTGGGTATTTTTCGCAATACTTGTACATCGTACTGAAGTTGAGTGAAGAAGCCAGATATTTTCTGCTAGTATGTTGTCTCTAATAGTGCCTTTCGTATGCAGGAAATGATGATATATGCTCATCTACATGATTTATTTTGAACTGTGGGGTTTTGTGGCTTGGTACATATCTTCCCCTTTTGACAGGTTCTGTTATCCCGCTAGTTGTTGATAACTCTTTAGAGAGAGCAACCTTTACAATTTTTTCTGTCTCACCAAGGGTGTTAAAACACAAATTTTGTAGACGATATATTTGGAACCTTGGAGGCTGTAGACATACGAGTATGTTCGGTTTTTGGTAGACTTACCCTCTACTTCCATTCTCGTTATTTTTTTCTCTTGGGCACTTATTAGACTAGCAACAAACGCTAATCTCTTATCATAATCAAGTATTCTCGAAATATGGCTTGCCTAACTTTTTCATCGAAAATGTTACGGCACTTGTTACGACAATTTATTCAGAGATGTTTCAATTCTCAAGATCTTTTTATTATTCTTTTGGCTGTTACGTATTGCTTTCCTGAATTTCGGTTTCTCTTTCTAGTTTTCACCTTCTGGATAGTGAACGGGTTGTTCATTCCATTAACCACATTTTCATCAGCGTCATACTCGAAATTATTTACGTCTTCATTGTTGACATCGACGGTGAGTATATGTTCATCAGCAATCATCTCTTGATTTTGATTTTCCAAATCCTCCTCTTGATCCGTTCATTGGTCAAGTATCAATCATTTTTTTTTTGTATTGTTGGTATCGAATCTATCGTATGAACAAAACGATTGATATGTAGTACCTTACATGACTGATTTAATACTAGCAGAATCTTCCGACTCCATATGGATTTGTATTCCTCCATCAAAATTTCTGTCTGTTGGTACTGAAACATCTTCTGTGAGAGATTCTGTGGGAAATATCATTTTTGTATCAGTTATTGAGAGCGCATTTCCATTCTCAAATAGTAATAAAATCCCTACATGGGAGCCAGAATGAGAATCCTACCTTGAGTACTAAATCCATCAGAATTCGCGCAGTAACATCAGTTTTATCGTGGAATTCTGATAAAGTAGTAGCTGTTGTTGAAATATCGGATGAGGTTTTTTCAGAAGTATCAAAAAGAGTTTCGAATTCATTACGAACAGGAGGATCAAATGATACTGATTTCTCTCTGAAGTAGTACTGCAGAGAGTACTACTACACTCATTCTTTTTATTTTCATCATTCGATTCCGTACCTACAAAAATTATTACTTTTTTAGTTTCATCAATTTTTTATTCTCCCGAATTATATTTTATATGAAGTAGAATTCCGAAACTTCGAAGCATAAGTATTGAATTGTAGAAAAATATATTCTTGAATCAGGTATTTTGTTGATTCATGATTCCGGGGAAATAACTCGAATGGAATCAAACATTGAATATTTGTAAGTATTTTGGACAGATAACAATAAACCGGCACGAACATCAACTCATCTAATTGGAATGAGGTCTGTCCATGTTGTCTACGCATATTGAATAATTTTTCACTGTGTTTCATGAACTAAAATATTCTTCATTAAAATTATGCTTGAACAAATGATATTGATTATGTGCACAGAGCAGTGAAGTGAAATAGTTCTACCCAGGGTAATTTTGAAACTGTTGAACATTTATAAGACTATGGTTATTTAAACACTATCCAAAGTTTAACGATTTATTCACGATGTGTGTTCTACAAAAGTTAAACGATTAATATCCTATTTTCTCCAACTGTTCTCCTTATTCTCCATGTAACGTAACCACCTGAGTCACGTCTCACTCATAGAATCAGAAGGTATCGCAATATAGGGTGGTGCGGTGTTATATCCTGTTTCTAACATCCGTCCATCCTACGAAGTCCTTGTCCTCAAGGTCTTGATCTGAAACAAAAGTCAGTATTTATGATTATCTAGATAGTTGATGTCATTCGTATTTTTTTTTACTTCACATGTATTGATACCGGCTCAGTGTTTCTCCTGTTGTCCTTATCACACATTTCTTCAGGACTGCGCTCCTGTGAGACAGTATTTAAATCCGCAATGATCCATGAATGAACATTTTCACAGGACTGCACATGTATATTCGGTGTTTTAGAAATGTCTTCAGCATTCATCATTCGTTGTATTTCTACATTACTAGACTGATAATAGCGATCACAGTCAGTGTTTTAGAAAGTACCAAATTCATGAATGAACATTTCTACTGACCGCCCATTTACAGTGATTTGAAATATTTTCGTCATCGATTTCTACCGAATTTCTACAGTACTGACTTATTGGAGCCAGTGTTTTAGAAATTGCCTAGAAAAATGATCTATAATTTCAACGGTACTGTCAATGATACAGTGTTTTAGAAATTGCTCAGAAAAATGATACAGTGTTTTAGAAATTGCTTAGAAAAAATTATCTATAATTTCTACGGTACTGTCAATGATACAGTGTTTTAGAAATTGCTTAGAAAAATTATCTATAATTTCTACGGTACTGTCAATGATACAGTGTTTTAGAAATTGCTTACCATATGTCATCGGTTCTTGAAACGAATGGTTTCATGTGTTCCGCTGCTATGACTGCCTCATAGCGTTTGGAAGTTTTACATCTCTCGGATCCCAAATCGTCCTTGACCTTATAACGGTCATTTCCCATTACTTCTTGTACCGTAAATGGACCTTTAAATTTTTCTCTTAGTTTTTTGCTGGTTCCATCACTTCCGAAGTTCATAACTTTGACAAGCACTTTATCTCCTACTTGATAATCTGGAGCCCTAACACGTTTAGCGTTATGGTATTCATCCTGCTTTCTCCTATTATCTTCTAGCTTCTTCCCAACTTCTTCTCTTAGTTTTGTAACGTCAACTGGTGGTGTTTCCATGACATGATTAACGTAACGATCACCTGTTGCGCTCAATTTAATGCCAAAAAAAACCTCGGCAGGACTGCTTCGAATGGTTTTATTGACTGTACTGTTGATTCCAAGTTGGATTTTATCGATATTTTTGTCCCACTCATTGGTCTGTACGTTGGCTCCAGTTGCTGCCACCGCGTCAAGTATGGTTCTGTTGAAACGTTCTACCTGTCCGTTGGCTCTGGGCATAGCTATGGCTGTATGGTAGTGGCGAATTCCTTTTTCTGTGCAAAATTTCCGAAGTTTTGAAGATGTAAAGGCCTTTCCAGCATCGGAGACCATTCGATATGGGGATCCAAAAATACTGATAATATTATTCAACTGATCAATCACTGGTTTACTTTTAGTATTGGGTACTGCAGAAACAAATGTGAATTTTGTGAATGCATCTACGATTATCAATAAATACTTGTTACCACTTTTGGTTTCTACGAATGGTCCCACGTGGTCTATATGCAAGGTGTGGAACAGGCGGGCATATTTAACAATAGAAAATTAGAAACCAGGCTTTTTACCTGCCTGTACTTTATGGTATTGGCAATATAGACAAGATCTTATATATTTAGTAATGAACCTCCTCATTTTAGGAAACCAATATCTATCCATAACCCTCTTGAGAGTCTTTTCAGCCGAAAAATGGCCCATTTTATCATTATTTGCTTGTACTACTTGCCAACGGCAATTTTTAGGGACAACCCACTTACGACCATTTTCCGTTAATTTGAATACCCTGCCGGCCCTCAAATCGTAGTTATTGAAAATATCTTTTTCTTCTTCGATGAGTCCCGATTCTAAAATTTCTCTTATCTTTTCAATTTCTGCGTCTTCATTCTGCTCATCAGCTAACTCCATCGGATATAAGCATGACCGATTCAACATTAGAGTTTTCATTTTCAATAATCACTGGGTTACGACTGAGCGCATCCACATGATGCATTTGCTGCCCTGGTCTATGCTCAATTTGGTAGGTGAATTTTTGGAGGCCAAGAACCCACCTACTTATTCTCGTATTAACATCTTTTTTCTTGAGGGTATTTTTAACAGCATTGCAGTCAGTACGAATCACAAATTCAATTTCTAACAGATAATGTCTATACTTTTCAACGCTGGCTACTATAGCAAGGAGTTCAAGTTCGAAAGAATGGTATTTTTTTTCTTGTGATGAGGTTTGCCTGCTATAGTACGCCACTGGCTTTTCTCCGCTAGGAGTTACTTGTATGAGTATTCCACTTAATCCGTCCCGGCTAGCATCAGTATATAATGTTGTTTTCAGATTTGGGTCGAATATTATGAGTAGTAGGCTTGATATCAAGATCTTTTTAAAATATTTCATGGCCCAAGTATGTTCATCAGTCCACGACCATTTCTCATTTTTTCGCAATGATTTCGTTAAAATGCTCGACTTCTCAGCAAATTTATAAATAAATTTCCTGAAGTAACCTACCAGGCCTAGAAACTGTCGTAGCTGATGGACATTCTCAGGTTGCGGGAATTTTTTTACTGCATCAATCTTATACATGTCTGGGGATACACCATCTCCTGATATTTGGTGACCCAACAATGTTATACTTCCTTTAAGGAAAAAGCATTTGGGTGAATTGACCGTAACTTTATTATCTGCAAGCAGATGAAATACCCTCTTGAGCGTATTCAGGTTCTCTTCTTTCGTTCTAGATACTATGAGTACATCATCAAATATATTATAACATTTTCACATGTCATGTTACCAAACAGTTTATACATGGCTTTTTGAAACACTGAAGGTGCATTGGAAACACCAAAAGGGACCCTCAGGTATTCGAAATGACCATTCGGTGTTATGAATGCAGTTTTCTCAACAGAATCCGGATGCATTGGCATTTGGTGATAGCCTGATTTGAAGTCCAAACTACTAAAATATTCACAGTTTCGCAACCTATCGATAAGATCTTCTATTCTGGGCAGTGGAAACTTATCTCTCACTGTTATAGCATTGAGTGCCCTATAATCAACACATAGACGTTTTTCGTCAGAATTTTTTTTGTTTACCAAAAGAACAGGGCTAGCGTAAGGAGACTTACTTTCTTGAATGATGTTTGCTTTCAATAATACAGAGATGATTTCATTCAATTTCAGTTTTTCTGTTTCGGCCATCCTATATGGATTTCGAGAGATAGGTTTATCTGTTGTTAAAATTATTCTCATAGGTTCGCAACTCATTTTGCTCAAATTATCGCTATAAACTGAAAGAATATTACGATGCTCTTATAAAAGATTTCGAATAGCCGTGTCTTCGTTGAATTCAATTATTTCATTCATTTTATTCACCCTTTGGTTTGCATAAAAGAAACTCAATTCATCACCAATCCTACAATAATTGATATCCTTATGTTCTGTGAAGTTTCTACCGATGATGCATTCACTGGATTGTAAATTTTCATCAATTACATAAAGCTTACAAGGGAGGCATACTTCACCAATATCTATAGTAGCTTCGACAAATTGCTGAATGTCGATGCCATGTCCTAAAAATCCGGCTAGAGAAATAGGACGATCTAAATCAAACGTCTGTAGGCCGAGATGCTCAATAGTCTGTCTTTCCAACACAGAACAGTCACTTCCAGAGTCAATGAAAGCTGACACTTCCTTGTTGTTGATGGAAATATTTCTGAAAAATTTGCTTTTCTTTCCAGTAGATATTAACTTAACCTCAAATTTTGACTGAACTTCTCCCCTGAATTCTTTTCGCTGTTGGTCCTTTTTCTTTCTAAAACAGGCGGCTTCAAAATGTCCTGTTTTGTTACAATATTTACAAGTTATTTCTCTTACGGTATTTCTGAAGTTGCAATTTTTTTATATGCCCCGTTTTACCACGTGTGACATTCAAGTTTATTTTGAGTTTGGAATTGATTTTGGAATTTTGCATCCCTCGTGGTATTATGAGAATGCGGTTTAGTATTCGTGACAGTACTGGTGCTTCTATTATCGTGTATTCGATCCTTTAAATAATTAGCTAATGCATTCAGTTTACTTATACCACTTGCATTCACTGCGGATGATACCGTTTCATTATTAATTGAGCCTAAGATAAGGGAAATTTTGTCGGTTTCGGAAAAATTTTGTTTGAGCTTATTTATTTTTGCCAGATGGTCAAAATGGAAAGAATACAAGGACTCCCCATTTCGTGGTTTGTGATTGGCCACGTCCATGAAAAGTGCGTAAGTGTTACGATCTGCTTGGAAAACTTCTCCCAACAGTCTCTTCCATTTTGCCCATGAATAATTAGCCCACCCGATTTCATCTTTGATATAATTGTGGTACCATTTCTCAGCGGTACCTTTGAGTTTGTTGAGTGCTTGGAATTTTACTGTATTTTCATCCCAATCATAGCATTTGGCATGTTCATCGATAATATTCGACCATTCATGAACATTTCTTTTTTTGGGTCAAAATCAGGTGTAACTTTTGCAAGAATATTGCTATTATTTCTTTCACGAAAAGAATTCAATGCAGTACTCACTCCTATTTCAATAAGCTGTTTGTCAGACAATCTTACTCTTTTGGATCCCCGTGAATGTCTTGACCTTTCCGAACTTCTTTTCTTTCTTGAAATTTTCTTTTCTTGCTGTTTCCAACGTCTTCCTGTAGCCTGGCTCGAATTAGACGTTGTGGAACTTGCACTGGAACCTCGTGTTGAACCACCAGAACTCGATGAACTAGGGCTTCGTAATCGTTTATTTCTCGGCATTTTGGCAATCACACACTACTACACGATTTCACTGATGTTTTTTTTCCTCAAACGGATTTTTTTATCCACACTTCTGAGATATAAGACTATGGTTATTTAAACACTATCCAAAGTTTAACGATTTATTCACGATGTGTGCTCTACAAAAGTTAAACGATTAATACCCTATTTTCTCCAACTGTTCTCCTTATTCTCCATGTAAGGTAACCACCTGAGTCACGTCTCACTCATAGAATCAGAAGGTATCGCAATATAGGGTGGTGCGGTGTTATATCCTGTTTCTAACACATTGTACATGCAATTCTGACTATTCATTTCAATTTCATTTTCTCAGAATACAGAACAAGTTGTGAGACAATCCGAAATGATCTGAACATATTTCGTGAAAATGATGGTATGAAAGAATGTCATCCTTTTCTGAACGGATTCACGAAGATACACTCTTTATTGAGCTGATGAAACATAACCCACTTTCTGTAACCAGTTTTCTACATTCAGCTAGGACTCTTTAAGTCCTGTTATTCCGGCCTCCTCTTGTTCTTGGCATATTTCAAAATCAAAACACTTCACTTTGTGCTCGAATAATCAGCCACTTACCAGATGATTTTTCAATATTATGTCCTCATTGAATAGGCAAAATACCAAAAACAAAACAACCTGAACTTGCGGGAACCGAGAAGTGATTCATCACCGACCGTCGTACAGTAAACGTCGTGAGTAAATGTCAGCTATAACAAGTGAATAACAGTGGAAATAGTGCAAAGAAAAGTATGAAAGTGACCACGATGAAACTAGTGTATACCTAGATTCCAGTCAAGAAAGAAATTTCAGCATAGCAGCGGTAGTTTGAGAGTAAACATTCATTAATCATCAACATAAAAACTCCATAAAACGAGAAATTATAAATTCAGTCGATAAATCAACACGAATCAAGAACAACTGGAAATTAGCACAGGAGATTGCCACCAGAATAAGTGATAAAAATGGTAGAAGATAAAGGCATCACAATTAAACATTTACTTGAGGAAATAGTCAGAAGCAAAACCGAGCTTAAAGACACAATCGAAGCTAGCGAAGCTAGAGTGCTATTGGAAATTGGATCAATCAAGAACAAACTAAAAGTTTTGGATGGTAGTGATTTGAAAAATAAACTTGAGTATCTGGATATAACTTCGGCTTAGATAAAGTAACACAAGAAATAACCCTAATATTTTTATGTGAAACAATAGAGAAACTTTCATTTTTCAGCTTTTAATGGGATTTTTTCTCCTCGTTTCTAAAAAATAGAGTAGCCTTCTACTCTTCTACTCTATTTTTTAGAAACGAGGAGAGAAAATCCCATTAAAAGCTGAAAAATGAATGTACCACCTCCTCGAAGAACTCACAGACAGTATTTAATAGAGAAACTACTGAACGTAAGTCTTACTGAATTTGATATAAAAAAACTTTTACGTATTGGGTAGGTCAGTCAACAGTTCATTGAAAGTTGAACTGATTTCTCACCTAAAAAAACAAACAATTTTGAAAAATTGCTAGAAGCTGAAAGGCACCAGAATAGTCATCGCAAACGATCTTACCGAAATACAGAGGGGAGAAAATTAAAATTTACCTTCACATTTCAGGGTGATTATTTCAGAATTGCCACAACAAATCAATGTTCTTTGAATAGGAACACACTGTATTTTTCACTTCACTGGAAAGAAGGTGTGGAGCGCATTCCAGACATATTATATACTTGATATACATAGTGTATTCAAGGATACTCACGAAAAACTACAAAATTCGAGGAATTCTGCTCTAATACCTATTCATTAACACAAGAGTAACATACAATCAATTACCGAATAACTGTAACAATTCGCAGGGTGTATCGGAAATCCTAGTCACAGTTTTCCAGGGAGCATTCTCTGTTCATTTGACGCTCTAAATATTAGATATTAGAGGTCAGTTCCTCATTTTTTTCATTTGCATATCCTTGTCAAAATTCACTGTGTACATCAAATACCTATATAGCATGTCTGAAAAGCCCTCTTCATCATCTTTCCGATGACTTGCAGAATACAGGGTATTCTCATCTGAAATACGTCGATTTGCTCTGGCAGATAGAAACTAATCAGCCCGGGGTGAACCATTTGATGAGAACTGTTGGTGACTCACACTGTACATACCTACGTTATTTCGAAACAATATAGGTATTATAATTATCTCAAAGACTTTGTGGCATAGTTTGTATTATCTGTGGAGAGACCTTTTTCTGTGCCTGATGTTATATTTCATTCATTTTTTAAAGAATTGTATAGATGAAGAATCATTCAAAATTTTGAGTGAAAATGACCTCCAGCAATTAGTTCCTCAAATCGGACTGCGGTCTAAACTGCGTGCAAGATTGCAAGATTACCTGGCTATACAAGTAAAAAATACTGTTTACGGCTATTGCATGAAATTTTATGCATGTATTTTCTATACAAGGTGTTCCATCAATATTGTACAACATTCATGTGTAAATTCTTTGCGAAAAATGAGATATTTTTGGCAAATACTGAGGCTTCAGGATGAAGGTTAGGTATTAATTTCTTTTAAGTAATTCAACGATGTTTGGAATGAAAACATATTTGATTGATTTCCTTAAAATCTGAAATAATTGTTCGCAATGATAAAATACCTCTTATGATGTGAGAGAATTTGTTTGATGACATCAGTGGCGTCTAGGGGTAACTCAGCTGATGATAATAAGGAGAAATACGTGACGCTACTGTTTTTTTCTCAATTGAAATACTGAACTATACCCAATACTCATTAGGAGCAAGGGTCAATCAACTTTCCTTTCAGCTTCAACACAGATATAACTAAAATATACAGTTTTTCTCACAAGAAAAAAAAATACATTTTTATTTTTGATAGCGGAAACCTTGCGTCGGATTGAAAAAATTTGAGATATTGCTTAAAAATGATTGTAGATTTTCGTAATGATTTTGATTTTAAGAGGAATCAGTGGCGTACGATCAATGACTGCCAAAATAGGCAGGTGAAATTCTTTATGAACGCTACTGGTGGAAATGAAATAAAATATGGTACACTAAATGATACCTCTTCATACATATAATACATGTGTGCCAAATTTCATCAACATATCTCAAGTGGTATTACAGATATTAATAAAAAAATATCTCTTATCAGAAAAACTTTGCCACCCTGTATCTCGAAAAGTTTTCTTCTTGAAATGGACCCAAAATTCCAGATTCGAAGAGGATCAAAAGAAGGTTTTTTGAACAATCTTTCTTTGATAACTTTGACACCCTTGTATCTCGAAAACTTTGGATTTGAAAAAATTTATGAATAATATTTCTATATTTTTGCAAGGAACCTACCTAATTTTTTTCATAATATGTATTAAACACCATGTATAACATAGATACTGAAGTCATTAATTATCACTGGTTTGAACATGTATAGCCAAGCTTGGATTCGTCTGAATATGAATATTATATACTATTATTTCAAAATGATATAATATTTCGAATGCTCGTACATGCATACACAAATAAATGAAATATTTCTTTGTTTCCAATAAAGAGTCATTTCAATTCCAGCAAAAAATATATCACACTTACACGACCTATGTATATAATCATTTTCGAATACGAGCTTCAGTACCTATTGGTACTTATTTGGTAGTTGTAATTTTCCTCCGATAAGTACTTTCATACTGTCTACTATTAATAAACTTCCCCTGCTTGTTTCTGTACTCGCGCGAGAAACTAAAATACAATCATAGGTAATGCTGGTTCATGAAATACTAACTTTGCATACTTATTATTTTCAGAAAACTCGTGACATCATTATCATCCCTTCCAGCCCTTCCGTTCCATCTGAGGTAACAAATGAATTTAATGAAAGTATCAGTGGAGAAAATAATGTAATCCTAAGTTCTTCCGAACTTGAGGTATGGTGGATAAATGACGCATCTGATGTGAATTAATGCTTTCATATATATTTAGATACCTTCAACGTCAACTTTTCTATTCGATACGGAGACCAATATCCCAGCCATTGATACAGCAGCAATTCCACCTCCTGAACTTTCTGATGATTCTGGAGTAGAGGTATTTTTTTTGGTTTAATTTCAAAACGATTTTGATTGGAGGTTTTCAATAACTCATATGAGGTAGTTTTTATCGCTATTCTCATTTGATAACTATTCCATCGAAAGAATTAAAAATAAGTGAATATATTCAGTTTGATGAACCATATCATACAAATGATTGGTCGCATCAGTTATCAAATGGACTATTATCATGGATTTTTTCAACTGGTCTTTTGTAATCGGAACTGTCGAAGTTGTTGAATAGTTCGAACAGTGGGACTGCGATCTTGCAGAAGACTTTTAGTGAAACTAATTATAGATGGAATTGGAAGGAAATCCAAATAGAGAGTGAGTTATTCATGATGAAATTATCAACAAAATCTATACAGGGTGATTCATTACTGGAAATAATTTTACAGTAGAATCTTGACTTCAGATTATGAAGATTCCAGCTGCTTACTTGTAGCTGCTTACTCAGTGATAGGATGTTTTGTTTGAAAATTCAAAGACGATTTGTGCTCAGTACAATAATTTATTTCACCTATTCTTTTCATATTCGGCAGGAAGTGTAGACACTGTACACCCTACCAAATTATTTTGAGAAAAACCTTTCTGGCTACTACCAGAGGCGTACAACAGGGGCAAGTGACTGGCAGACACTGGCAGTATACAAATATTACCACAATTTTTCGATCCACTACATTTTACAGTAATAACGTACTCCTTCCTCATAACAATGAAGTCAATATTTATCGAGATACGCGTTATGTCGGGCGGCACGTGCCGGCATCGCTCCGATAATTTTATTGTGAATTCAAAGTATATAACTTGTAATTTTTGCAAAAATAAGTTCCACGCACAATGTGTCAAGATATCAAGATTATCAAGTCTATCAGTGAATGTGACAATTTGATGTGGTTTTGCGATGCATGCTTGGAAAACGTGCGTGAAAGAATCCATCAACAGAAGCCGAAACAAGATCAGAATGCTATTTTGGATATTGCATACAAAGAAAATGAATGTCTACAACGTGAGGTGACCCTACTGAAGAAAATTATATCTGATCAAGAGTATGTTGTGGATTTGCAAAAGCAAACAATACAAAATATATCAACAAGAGTAACTGTGAGTTGAGAAATTCGACAATGCATAACTTTGTGCTTGCACCAACGCATGTGAGCCTTGAGGACAGTTCACTACCAGTCCCTCTTCATCGTCATGCCAAGTTGTTTCTGGTAAATTGAAATCCCCAAAAATATAGAAACTTGTATCCTTTAACTCATGCAACAAACTCTCGACGGTTTCAATGTGTTGAAAATATTTCTCTTCAGATGATTGAGGTGGTATATACCACCTCTACCACCTACGACAAAGTTATCATCTGATTTGACTGAACATAATAAAAACAGTTGTTCAACACTATTATGCAATAATCTCAAACGTTCAACTCTTATTGCTTCATTTTTCAGCTTTTCGTGGGATTTTCTCTCCTCGTTTCTAAAAAATAGAGTAGAAGTTATCAAAAATTATTTCAATATATTTGTATTAAGGACAGATTTGGGATCTGCCCCAAAATGTCACTGTGCTTGAAATTGAACCTTTAGATACCTGAAAGAGAAATTCTCTATTGGTCAGTGACGATTTTGAAAAATTTGGAAATACAAATATATTTAATAAGAATGAATGAATGTTGGTGGACGTTTCGGGAACGAATCTGCTCCCGTTCTCAACACAATTAAAATATTTGTCTCTTCGCAAAATTTTTTCAATTTGTTTTCGGTTTTGATACTGAAAAGTGACAATTTGGTAGACGGAGGAATTCTGGTTACAAGGGGTTTTCATTAATTGATATCGAATTTTCCATTTTCACATTCAAGTTTCAGAAGTGGATGCCAAGTTCTATCTATATCAACTGAAGAAGAAGCAATATTATTGTCTCCGTTCAGGAGAATGCAAGCAGACTCTTTGATTTTTCGTTTTTGGTTGTTATCTTCTTTTCCTATGATCTTAATATTACCCCAATCTGCCATATGTTGTCCATTTTCAGTAAGGATATGTTCTTTTCTTCATATTGTTCTTATGCTCTTTCATCCTTACTAATAGAAGCCTACTAGTTTCACCGGAATAATATTTTCCACAAACACATTTGCTCATCATACAAGTATAAAGAAAGGAATAATCAAATCACTTCATGATAGAGCCAAATCCATATCATCGAACCACCAAATTTTCAATACCGAAATGAACCTTATAAAAGATGTTCTACAACTCAACACTTATCCGAAACATTTCATTGATGAAACAATACACCAAATTGAGAACAGACAGAATATACAACAAACACAAAAATAACCAACACTGATAACAAATGTAATCCCACACATTCCCGGAATATCTGAAAAAATTAAAAGTGTTGGTGACAAGTTTCGAGTGAAAACAGTGTTCAAGACAGAAAATACAATGAGATCGATTTTGACTCATACAAAACCGAAAAATGAAGAACAATCATCAAAAAATTGTATTTACAGTATACCATGTGTTTGTGGAAAATATTATACCGGTGAAACCAGCAGGCCTCTATCAGTAAGGATGAAAGAGCATAAGAACAATATAAAGAAAAGATATACTGACAAATCAAAATTAGCTGAACATATCCTTACTGAAAATGGACAACATATGGCCGATTGGGGTAATATTAAGATCATAGGAAAAGAAGACAACAACCAAAAACGGAAAATCAAAGAGTCTGCTTGCATTCTCCTGAACGGAGACAATAATATTGCTTCTTGTTCAGTTGATATAGATAGAACTTGGCATCCACTACTGAAAATTGAATGTGAAAATGGAACATTCGACATCAATTAATGAAAACACCTTGTAACCAGAATTACTCCGTCTACCAAATTGTCACTTTTCAGAGTCAAAACCCAAAACATATTGGAAAATTTTGCGAAGAGACAAATATTTTAAATCCCACGAAAAGCTGAAAAATGCATGTACCAACTCCTCGAAGAACTTACAAACAGTATCTTATTGCTTCTTTCACAAGAATAAGTACTCCCCCTCCTCTAGATTTACTGCTGCTATTTCTATCTCGATCATCTCACCTTAATAAGTTATGATTATTAATTTTGACTTAAGAATCCAATATGTCGCTTGATAACCAACTTTCCACAATTATTATCACGTCGTAGTTTGAACACATAACAGATAAGAGAAAGTTCTGAATTTTTGTGCGTAATCCACCTACATTATGACAAAAGACATGTAATGAGGGAATTTCTAGTTTTTTTCAATATCAACTGTTTCAATTCTAGGGACACCTCTTCTGTATTCTATTGTTGGATTTCTTTCACCGCTATCTTGCTTATCCATCAATTCCTTTCTCACTTTCTGGAATATTTCCTCTTGTAATCTCATTTGATCTGCGCTCATCCTATAATTTGATTGCTGCAGTAAAATGGAATGTTCATTCATTCTATTTACACAGTGGATTAAATGGATTAAATAAAATAGCTTATATATGTACTGATATAAATTATTCTCAACTTCAATCATCATTGAATTAGTTTTAAATCATTTGATTTCGTTTTACACAATAACTCCTGCCTTGTTGAAAAGTCATCTTTTCCTCTAGTGGATGAAGATCGTCACCATCCAGCTCTCGAAATAGAGTGCAACTTCAACTCGGCCACGAACGTTAAGAACAATCTTGGTGCCCTCTACGAGAATCGATACAATTTCCGCAAAGCAAACTTTCATGATATGTATGACAAGATAGCAAAAACTGATTGGAGTTCCCTTGAAGTATTTCAAAATGCAGATGAAGCATGTACCTACTTTTATGGTATACTTTACAATGTCTTTGATCAATGTGTCCCAAAATATACTGTAAAATCCAGTAGGAAATATCCTCCTTGGTTTGACTTTCAGATAATTAAGCAAATTCGACAAAAAGCGAAACTACATTGCCAATACAAGTCGAGCAATAACCTCATTGTTTTTGAAGAGTTCAGACGGTTGAGATCCAAAATCAAAACAGATATTGATATAGCTTATAAAAATTTCGTTAAATTAGCAGAATCAGATATAAATCGTGATCCCAATAAGTTTTGGGCTTTTGTCAATAGAAAAAAGGGAGCATCCTCTATCTCGAATGTTTTGTCCTACAATAATCAATCACTGATCTCTCCTCAAGATATCGTCAATGGATTCGCTGATTACTTCAGTAAATCATACATTCCATCCACCGATCACATTCAAAAAGATGATGAGGTGCATCACACATGTATCAACATATCCAAATTTGAGCAAACCAATGTTTTATGGGCAATGAAACAAATAAAGCCTAAGAAAACGACAGGTCCTGATGAGATACCAGCATTTGTGGTCAGAGACTGTGCGCAAGTTCTGGCATATCCACTCACCATATTGTTCAACATTTGCATCAAGAGCTGTTCAATTCCCTCTTCCTGGAAATCCTCAAAGGTATGCCCTGTATATAAAAAAGGTAACAAATCTGATGTAACTAACTTCCGACCTATAACAATAATTTGCAACTTTTGTAAGCAATAAACTGACTCCATATCAACATGGGTTTATGAAGGGTCGATCAACAGTCACTAATCTCATCAATATCTCACAACACGTTGCTGAAGCAATCGATAATCGCAGTCAAACTGATGTGATATATACAGATTTTTCTAAAGCATTTGATCGACTTGACCATGGAATATTATTGCAAAAGCTAGTTCATTTTGGACTCTCTGATTCCCTCTTGGCTTTTGCTCATATCTACATGACAGGAAACAATATGTCTTTGTCAAGTCGGTTGAATACTTCGCAACTTCCGGTGTACCTCAAGGGTCTAATCTAGGCTCTCTTCTATTCAATATATTCATAAACGATATTGTTGA
Organism: Gastrophysa polygoni; assembly: GCA_963576655.1. Taxonomy (NCBI): domain Eukaryota; kingdom Metazoa; phylum Arthropoda; class Insecta; order Coleoptera; family Chrysomelidae; genus Gastrophysa; species Gastrophysa polygoni. The sequence goes on along the minus strand of OY755085.1, from coordinate 21,749,920 downwards.
TGTCATTGATGTGAAGTGCCTTCTATACGCTGATGACATGAAAATATACTGGAACATAAATGACCTGAGTGATTGTGAGCGTCTCTCTTGTAATCTGGACAAAATTCAAAATTAGTGTCAGCTTAATAATTTATCTCTGAATATTTCGAAATGCAATGTTATGTCTTTTACACTCAAATCAGAACCAGTAATTTATAATTATAATGTCGATGGCAGAATATTGGAGAGGCCGAAAACATTCGTTGATCTAGGACCTTCGATCCTCAGTTTACATTTGTACCTCATGTTGACAACTTAGTTTCTACTGCATTTAAAATGTATGGATTTGTAGTTCGTACCAGTCGGGGATTTTCTGATATAACTACTTCCAAAACGCTATACTTCTCGTTTGTCAGGTCTAAACTTGAATATGCTTCACTGATATGGAATCCTCACTACCAGTTACATATTGACAAAATAGAATCAGTTCAAAGACGCTTTCTGAAATTCTTGAATTTCAAAATGGACGACTCCTATCCACCAAGACATATTGCTCAGAGTGAACTTCTGGAGAGACATAGGATGAATGAATTGAAGTGTCGGCGTGAATGCAATTCAGTTATCTTTTTATATAAAATCATTAATAATCATATAGATTGTCCCGCTCTGATAGAAAAACTTGATTTTCATATTCCAAGAGCTGCATCACGAGTCAACAGCACATTTTATCTCCCAGCAGCACACACAAACATTCTTAAGTTCTCACCTTTACACAATATATTGTCGAAATACAACTCAAAAAGCTCTCAGATAGATATATTTAATTGTTCTATAAAACTTATCAAATCCGAATTCTTCAAATAATCTGATACATAATGTACTAGGCTGCATGTATGATTCTGCAGAATGTTGTTAGTATTTTATTTTATGTTGTAATTATATACCTGCTTACATTCCTGTTCTGTAGATGGGATTTATCCTGTAGAACAGTGTACAAATAAATAAATAAAATAAATAAATAAATTTTCGCCCAAATGAACTTCTAACTCAGGAGGGTCTACCTCAAAATAACCGGAGGTAAGACCAACTTGATATAAATTTGAAACATCTTGTGACAACAGTTTTTGATTTTTTTTGGAATCAACAAAAGCAAACTCTTGAATGACTTTCCCAAAACCCCATTCAACTGAAATGCGCAAATCACTCATGGCAATATTAAAGTTTTGTTTTTGCTGGTTGTTGGCAATTTCATCCCTACTAACACAACATGTCCATGGGACATCCGATTCATGTCCTATATGTGTCCAAAGTGTCCATGGATATATTCCAGTGGATGTCCACATGAAAATATCCAGTAGACGACCAGGCAAAGTAGTCCATATGGTGTCCATTCCATATCCTGCCCCAAAATATTCATGAAAAAAATGTCCATTTCATGTCCATGCGAGGATATCCACTGGATAATCATTTGAGGTAACCCATAAGGTGTACATTTGATGTCCTCTCATGTCAGTATTGAATGTTATACATCAGATATTTGGGACGGTCACGCTGGATTTCGATTTCGATTTAATTAAATATATTTCAACAAATATGAGAGAAAATTCTAGAAAAATTGACTATCAAACAATCATTCGCATTCTGACAACCAATCAAAATGCTATCAGCCATGAAACTAACAGAAAAATAGTTCACGCATGCATGTCTCTGGCATCGCTACTGCACCGAATTAACGGTTGGTAGCCATGATAAAATTCCAGATTTCATTGACAAAGTAGAAAACTTTCTCTCCGAGCACAATTTCAAACTTTCACAATCTAATCCATTTGATAGTTTCATCAGAAGATTGAAAACCCAACTGAGTGTTCACAAGGATTTTTTCATTAAACATCATGTCCCCTTCTCTTGAATTTAGCAACCCAGATACCCCTCGTTCATACGGACTTCCAAAGATACACAAAGTTGGTATACCAATCAGGCCAGTTGTGAGTTTTACCAATACTCCAGTATCAATTTTAGCATCTTTCATCTATAAACTTATAAAAGATTAAACCAACTTGAAACCTACACATTCGGTAAGTAACACTCTAGATTTGATTAATTAACTTGATGATTCAAATTCACCTCAGGATTGCTCAATGATATCTTTTGATGTAAGTGATCTCTTCACTTCAGTTCCATAACATCGCTATACCAAGCATCATTCATCAATAGAACGGCAAAGTTGTGGAATTCTTTGCCTAGTGAAGTCTTTCCTGATGCTTACAACCTTCAAACTTTCAAGAAAAATTCCAACACCTTCCTTCTTTCCCAAAATTCCACCGCTGGCTAACACGATGTTCCCCGAACATTATAGGTTTCCCTTTCGTGTTGTCCACAGATAAAAAAAAGTCTTGCTCAAGTTGATGATATTAACATTACATTCATTTTGACCATTTTGAATTTTTGTCTCTCACAAGATTTTTTTGTATTTAATGAAAAATTTTATCAACAGCCCGAAGGACTTGCCATGGGCAGTTGTCTATCACCATTTTTAGCAGACATTTTTATGAACAATTTAGATCAGAAATTTATAGTAACTGATAACAATCCAGAAATCCTACACTGGTATAGATATGTGGATGATTGTTTGGTTTTTGTGAATTGCAGCATTGAAACAGCTCAAAATCTGTTAACCAAAATTAATCAAGTGCACCCTAACATCGAATATACCCTCGATATAAAGTCCAACAACAAACTTGACTTTCTAGATTTGACAATTCATAGAATTAATAATAAACTAGACTTCAACATTTATAGACAACCCACTCAAACTGACCATGTGATACCAAGTTCTTCCAATCATCCCCATCAACACAAAATGGCTGCTTCCAATTGCTGCATTCACAGACTCTTGAATATACCTCTTTCCTCAGTTGAATATCATAAGGAACTGAAGGTTCTCAAACAAATTGCATACAACAATAGTTATAATCCAAATATTATCAATACTCTAATTCAAGAAATTAGGAATTAAAAAGAACATAATTTAGCCTATCCGAAATCAGACAAAGTTTACAAATTTGTATCAATCCCTTTCATTAATGTTAACATTTCTAACAAATTAGCTTATTACATCAAAAGTAACATTGACAACATTGAAATTTCTTTCAAAACCAATAACAATTTGAGCAGATATTTGGTAAACTCAAAAGATGAAATCGATAAACTCTCCGGAAATGAAAGAGATGAACTTTGTTTTTTCTATATTGATACATAGACCATTGGTAGTACACCATTCGTGTTGTGCGACATTGTTGGCAGTGTGTACTGGTTTTTTTCAGATTTCTGTCTGATATTATCATTGTTAAATACTGTCTGTAAGTTTTTCGAGGAGGAGGTACATTCATTTTCCAGCTTTTTGTGGGATTTTCTCTAGAAGTTATTGAAAATTTTTTCAATAAATTTGTATCAAAATGTCACTGCGCTTGAAATTAAACCTTTAGATACCTAAAAGAGAAATTCTCTATTTTTCAGTGACACCTTGTTTTTGAAAAATTTGTTAATACTGCCACCTTCTCTATTCCCAAAGAATGAATAGGCGGACTATTTTCAACTATTAGGCCCCTGGCCCAGTGAAGGAGGGGTGGGTGGTGATAAGTGGTACCTTAGAGTGAAGAAGAGAAGTGCTGTAGTGTTTATTGGCACGGTGAAAAGAGAAGAAGAGGAAGAAATGAAGATATACAGATGGTTATAAACAAAGAAACAGAAGAAGACGAGTTGTGGACGGTCTCTGTTATGGGTCGAGCTAACCTGATTTCGCTACCAGCTGTCAAATAATTGTGAATTGGTTATATGTTATATAACAGGAATGACTACCTATTGGGAAGACTGTGATGCAGCTTATATAGGTAGAAAGAACTTGTAGACCTCCGAAAGTTCGCACAAGCGAACATCTTAACCCAGGCAAAACATCTGCCTTCGGCCATCATTTGAGATTTAATAACCATAATTTCAGTCCAAATAGAAATTCAAAAATTCTACAGGAGGTCAGCTCCAAGAATTACAATAGAATAGATTTCCTTGAAGATTTACACATCAGCAATGAAATGCTCAACAATAACCTTTGTCTCGATTCTCAAGTCAATCGTAATAGAAGTTATATCCCTCTTCGAAGACGTTTGAAATAAATCAATTCAAAATATTCACGTTTCTGTTTAATTTCCCCCTTTCTACAATTCTCCATAACACTGAGAACATAAGTCAATTTTTAAATTGATTTTTGAATGATACTATATACCAGTGCTCTGTTTGTCGCTGGCCGGAGGGCTTAGGAGTTTTGAGTGAAGTTTTCATTAGACTTCCACTCATACTTCCTGATGTCCTCTGGCTGGTGACTTGCAGAGTTCTGGATATCAAGTTTCTATACAGAATAACACTCTTGAGGGTTTTTATCCATTGATCAATTTTTCACAGTCACAAAACAGTTATTTTAGTGAGCACTCGCTTGCTTGGACCATGTAATCGATTCTTTAGAACGGAAAGTTCTCATTAGACTTCCTCCGTGATATTGTTTTCGATTACATTGGTTCAGGGAATAGAGCCTCACTATTAATAATCATGATTGGGCTTTCTTGGCATAATGTGACGTACTTCTGATGACAGTATAGGTTCTCATTAGACCGAACATCATCGGATTTACGTTTCAGATGTCTTGGATGCCTACATCATGATTTTACTGTTCTGTGATCTGACTTCAAAATTCATTCCATTTGTCCGTTGAGAATGTCTAATAATTTGCCAAGGTACTTCCTCTTCACCGTTAAATGATTTCAGTGAATCATTCTGAAAATTGATAATATATCCATAATAATCCTAGGCTAGATTTTTATGTACTGAAATATTTCAATATGTCACGTAACCATTTATAATATTCGTCTGGATTTTTCATGTATTTTATGATTCTTCTACACTCGACGAGTAAGTAACCTAACATTTCACATCTCGTTTCACAAAATTTTCAAAATTTAATTTTTAAATTTACTTACTTACTTGCAGGTACACACTGATGATGACCTAACGGTCGAAAGCGCTTTGCTTTAATTATTAATAAAAAAATTATGCACGAAATACAAAATTTCTTTTTTCGATAATTCAATAGTTTCCATTTCAGAGCTGGGAGAAATGCTGATTCATTCGATAAAATTCTACGAACAACGTTTTATCAGATTCATAGTACCCAAGTTGTATTATCTGAAACTAAATTGATTTTCGCAATCCATGTTCCAATTATCAGAACCGAAGTCCAATTATTCTATCACCTATAGCCTATTTTACAAAACCATATTTTCATCCCCCATTTGGCACAAACAGTTCCGAAAAACCAGTTCGAATCAACCCCATGTCCACTACTGGAGAAAACTTATTACTGTATCGAGGACTACTACCCAGAGGACCTTTGCACTATCCAGCTGATCGAAGGAAATCTCTCAGAATCCATCATCGAACAAGATCCTAGTTCAAGAGGAAAGGATATTCTCGAAATGCAAAACTGACCGTTACGTGGAAATAAATCTTCCTACTCTCATCAAAATTCCAAAAACCTGCGAACTTCATCTGAACCACAAAACGTTCATAAATGACATCAGAATTCATCAGGACAAACCACTTATTCTACCCAAATTCAACACCGACAAGATGAGGATACCAAACGTATAAGAAACACCCAACTTCAACAACCTTAATTTAGAAGAAATTTACAAAATCAACACTATGATGGAACGATTGATGCCAATCAAGAAATCCGAAATTTCCAATGGAAGTACCATAGTGTTCAGCATTCTCCTTGGATTGATACATAGACCATTGGTAGTACACCATTCGTGTTGTGCGACATTGTTGGCAGTGTGTACTGGTTTTTTTCAGATTTCTGTCTGATATTATCATTGTTAAATACTGTCTGTAAGTTTTTCGAGGAGGAGGTACATTCATTTTCCAGCTTTTTGTGGGATTTTCTCTAGAAGTTATTGAAAATTTTTTCAATAAATTTGTATCAAAATGTCACTGCGCTTGAAATTAAACCTTTAGATACCTAAAAGAGAAATTCTCTATTTTTCAGTGACACCTTGTTTTTGAAAAATTTGTTAATACTGCCACCTTCTCTATTCCCAAAGAATGAATAGGCGGACTATTTTCAACTATTAGGCCCCTGGCCCAGTGAAGGAGGGGTGGGTGGTGATAAGTGGTACCTTAGAGTGAAGAAGAGAAGTGCTGTAGTGTTTATTGGCACGGTGAAAAGAGAAGAAGAGGAAGAAATGAAGATATACAGATGGTTATAAACAAAGAAACAGAAGAAGACGAGTTGTGGACGGTCTCTGTTATGGGTCGAGCTAACCTGATTTCGCTACCAGCTGTCAAATAATTGTGAATTGGTTATATGTTATATAACAGGAATGACTACCTATTGGGAAGACTGTGATGCAGCTTATATAGGTAGAAAGAACTTGTAGACCTCCGAAAGTTCGCACAAGCGAACATCTTAACCCAGGCATCATCGAACAAGATCCTAGTTCAAGAGGAAAGGATATTCTCGAAATGCAAAACTGACCGTTACGTGGAAATAAATCTTCCTACTCTCATCAAAATTCCAAAAACCTGCGAACTTCATCTGAACCACAAAACGTTCATAAATGACATCAGAATTCATCAGGACAAACCACTTATTCTACCCAAATTCAACACCGACAAGATGAGGATACCAAACGTATAAGAAACACCCAACTTCAACAACCTTAATTTAGAAGAAATTTACAAAATCAACACTATGATGGAACGATTGATGCCAATCAAGAAATCCGAAATTTCCAATGGAAGTACCATAGTGTTCAGCATTCTCCTTGGATTGATCTTTTCAATAATAATCATTGTATTATGAATCAAGCTGAAGAAGAATCTCGACAGAATTATTCTATGCCAGCCAAGAAGGGAACAGAAAATAGAAGGAAGCCAGGCAGCAGAAGTGGTTCCAATCCGACAAAATAACTCCTTTATTTTCTCTCGTCCTAAGGAGGGAGGAGTAATATGCCGATCATTCCCACAGATTTGCCGTTCTCACAGCTTCTCAGGATAAGCAGTATTCCAGGAAAGCTCTGTTGTCGAATCTCGAACTATTTAACTCTCTCTCGGACTACAAAATACGAATCTCTGATACCCTCTGATTGTCATACGGGATATATTGTTGTGAAGTTACTCTTCACACCCTCTACGAGGTTTTAGCATGAATAAATACTAATTATTATATTCTATATTTTATTTCAGTTGCTCATTTGAGAAACTTCGTTGATAACATTACATTTCCGCTGAATTCTCTGTTCCAATTGAACGATATCAAGAATGCTGACCAACACAAAATGCCATTAAATATCGTGTTGTCAGGTGAAATCTGATTGCTTTGTGAAATTGTATTCTTCATTTTCTTTTGTCAAATTTGATGTCATGAAAGCGTCGCTTCTGCGACGAAGGATCGCGTATAAAATCAAGGAATCCAGCAAAGTGCCAGGATTTTGCCACAGGACTTTTAACACCGAACATCTAACCTGTATCTGTATTCATTACTATCAACATCAAGTGATCTATAGTGAATAAACCCAGCTAACAGTACCCTAAGTATCATTCAGCTCACCCTATCCAACCCGCATCACAACAATGGTGTCAGGTGTGTGGGGTACTGAATTTCCAGCGAATAGCCAATAGCAAAAGTTTTTTTGTTGCTTCATTGGTGTTGGAATACCTACGAAAAAGTTGCGTTGGATTTAATAGGGTTTAGTAAAGTAGCTAGATACTCAGCAACGTGAGTGCAGTTTATGGTTCATCAGTTTCGGCGTCTTGAGGATAAACTATTGAGGCTGCGCATCAGTTCCTGAATACTTCCAGACCTCAGGGGTAGTTACAAGAAGTCAACTCCGTTCCAGTTCTCTTGGGTAGTGCAGTGCAGTTGTGTGCAATGGGCAAAATTCAACGAAAAAATTCTCCACGACTAAATTAGGTAACAAATTTGGACCATTGTATATTTTGTTTATTTTTTGGACAATTCTAAATTCTTATGGTTGATGAAACAGAATACAAACTAGAAATTCTAGTCGTAGAAATTCCAAATAGCATCCCAGAAATGGCATTCAATTCTGATTCCGCTTTTAAAATTATTCCTGAGTTTGATGGTAACCGAGAAAAATTACATAAATTCCTTTCATTATTCACTATTATGTTGTATGGGGAACTGCGACTACAAGGGCTCAACAAGATATTTTTATGAATATTACTAAAGCTAAATTATCAGGCACAGCGTATAACATTATCAAATACAAAACTATAAATGATTGGCTAGCTTTCAGAAACATTTTGCAAAATCAGTACCTTGAACGACGGACAATCGCTCAAATTTAAACAGTACTCTTGAACTCTAGACAATATCCCAATGGAGATTCTCGGAGTTTTGCAAATAGGATTGAACGATTAACTCTAGACCTAACAGATGCATGTATTGCTACAACAAGCTCAAAACCTATTGAAAATTCAAGCCACTCCTTCCTATCCAAATCATCAATCCCGAAATCCTAACATGAAATCCAAAGCAAACGTCAACAACATCCAATTAGAATGCAGATATTGCAAAAAAATAGGACAAACAATAGATGAATGTCGTAAGCGAAAATATAATAATAAACGAAATCAAAATAATCATTTCCGCCAGCCTAACTATCGCTCGAATTCAAATTCAGATTCTAGAAATCGCTATGAGAACTCAAATCGTGCAGAAAACAGTTCCGTAAACAACCGGCATCAGGGAAACGATCTATGGCTGAGTACGTCCAATAACGGCAGTGCGACTAAGGCCCGGGATCTCAGAACTGCTATGTAATGCATTCCTTACAGGGACAATTTGGCATCACGAACTCAAATTATAATTCCCATTAGCGCAATACCATTAACTCAGCACGAAACATGCACACTAAAATGAATAAAAAAACAATACCTCAAATTCAATCTGATTCATATAAAAATCACGAAGTAAACAAAGATGATTTCCAAGTATTCACAATCTCAAATGAACATGTTGATTTATCCTGTGTAAATCTACCTCTACTACTCTCAATAACAAAATCCGCTAACTTACTATTAGATACAGGGTCCGATATAAGTTCAATCAAACTCGGTGAAGTTGAAGATGATGCATTAATCTACACTGAGAAAACAATCAAAATCAAAGGTATCACAAATGAGTGTGTGAGTTCCATAGGTATAAGTTTTGGTGAGATAAAACTGTCAGATGACATAACTATAACTCAAATTTTTCATATCGTTCCTGAGGATTTTTCAATAGCTACTCAAGGTATTCTAGGAGAAGATTTTTATCGAATTCTGAGGCAAATATCAATTACGAAACCTCACTCTTAACGATACCTATCGAAAATTTGAAGTTTTCTTTCAAGTCAACCAGTCCTTTTGATATTGTAGTGCCTCCAAGATCCGAAATATTCACAAAAATACATTCAAAACTAACGAAACATATGCTTTGTTAAAATAAAGAAATTGAGTGCGGACTATAACCAGTAATTGTATGATAGAACCGAAAAATGGTACTTGTACAATTAGTCTCATAAATTCTAATGAAGAATCAGTCAATTTCAACTATCTAGATCTAGATTTTGATGATCTTGAAAAATTATCGAGTTCTAAATTTCACCAATTATAACGAACGTGAACGAATTGCAATGCTTGAAGCTCAAATTGATACAAAGCATATGAATTCCGAAGAAAAACAGTCAATTTTACACATTTGCCAAAATTTTGATGATATATTTCATTCAGAGGGTGATAAACTGACATGTACTGACGCTATTACTCATTCAATCCCACTTAGTTCTAAAAAACCTATTTATGTTAAACCTTACAGACATCCAGAGCATCGAAAAGGTAAAATTGAAACTCAAATTGAAAAACTTCTGGACGATGACATCGAACCAAGCCACTCTCCTTACACCTCTCCTATACTTATAGTTCTAAAAAAAAACAGATGAAGACGGAAACAAACGTTGGCGTCAAGTAGTAGATTATAGGAAATTAAATGACATAACCGAATCAGATGCTTATCCATTCCCAAATATAACCGAAATCAAAGATAGTCTAGGTAAATCCAAATATTTCTCAGTTATCGACTTAGCTAGCGGATTTCATCAGATTCCACTTAGCGATGAAACTAAACCATTGGCAGCTTTCTCTTTTTATGATCACTATCAGTATGAACGCCTTTCCTTTGGGTTGAAAAATTCTCCCTTTGTGTTTTCCCGATTTATGTCAAATGTGTTGACAGCATTACAGGGTGTCAAATGTTTTGTTTACCTGGATGACATTGTCATTGTCATTATATTCTAAACTCATCATCACTATTATCTTCTTTCATGTTTATGAAAGTATTGAGAACAATTCATTTCGCAACTGCAAAATGTCCTCGTTCGTGACAAAACATTTTGATCAAATGAACATCTTTGAATATTAAAACATAATCCACGTACCAAGAGAGGCTCTCGAGTTTTGGTCCCGTGAGTGGACGGTTGCTTTTAGCAACGGGGTTGTCCCAATTGGGACATCCCCAATTTTCTATTGTCAAATGTAAGTACTTCCATTTTATTTCAATATTTGTCGCCCCAATGCCTCTTCAAGAATTCTTGAATTTGTATTTCCAATATTCAATAAATTTGTATTAGTTTTGTTTGTTTTTAATAAGTCTTTAAATTGTGTTTGAACCCTCAGAAATCTCAACGATCAATAATATAAAAGTCACATTTGTGACAATACCATCGTATCCTCATGTCATATTGGTGAACAGTTACCTTACTCGAACAGAAACTATGCGATGACTACGAGAAGGTGTCGTCTTCAATGAATTCCGTGAGCTGCATTATGGTTTATAATTTCATGTTTCATTTCTTTTTGATATACTGAAGTTAGTCAAGATATAACCTGCTTGTCAGACAGTTGAATATATTTTATACAATAAATTATCAATCGAACCTTCACCCTGTGCATCATATAAGTTATTTGGCGCAGTCGGTAGGATATACAGAATTGTTTCGTATCGAACGGGCAATTCTCGTGTCAACGATCGACTGAATATGGAACAATTTGGTGGAGAACTGTTAGTGGATATTTGAAGCGGAGTTCCTCAAACTTCAGGAAGCCCAATCTATCGCAGATCCGTGAAGAAGACAGTCAGCACCGGCCCACCGAGCGGCTCGCTCCAGACGTATCCCTCATAGGTACAATTCAGTGGTTGATAATTTCGATAACTTGACTCAAGCTCTGAACAATTTAGCTTTAATTGAAGAAGAAGAACCTTTAGCTGACTCTCAAACTCCTAATATCAATTCAACTCCTACTATAGATCACCAAATAGAAGCTATTATGACGCAAACATTCAAACCAGAATTTTTGAAGTGCGTCCCGACTTTTGATGGCAATCCGAATGATTTGAATAGATATATTTCTATTTCTGATAGTTCAATACAGAGTTTTTATGACACAGCTAACCCCAATAATTTTCAGAATATCTATTTGTTGAACTCTTTGATTCCAGGATTGATAGGAAATGCTGAGTTGGTCATTAATATTCAGAATGTTTCTTCTTGGGAAGATTTGAAAACTTCCCTCGTTAGGAATTTTGCTGACCAAAGGGACGAATCATGTCTCAATAGGGATTTATTGATGATTAGGCAAATGCAAAACGAAAAACCGCAACAATTTTATGATAGATGTTTGAACGTTCTCAATTTATTGTGCAGTTACATAGAACTCCAACCTCAAACACATTTCAATTCAGAGCATTTATATAATACTGAAATCAATCAAACAATTGATTTGGCATCATTGATTCTCTGATCCAACGTTCCCTCTTTGAAAACTAACGTCAATTCTCAATGATTCATTTTGAAATACGGACCAGATATATTGATGTATTCAGTAGCCATTTTCATTCTGATTTCGATGATATGATACAGATTATTGTTTTGACGCATTTCGAGCCTATTCTGACTATCATCAAGTAGTTTTCGGAATATGGACCTGAAAATCTTTCATAATTCTCTTAGGAAAGTTCAATTCACTAAAAAGCGTATCAAGCCATACTATGTATCCTCATCATAACGTTTTGACGTTCAAAGAATTTTTGATCTGTGCATCCATCTATTCATTCACTTGTTAATTGTTATGTTATTGAATTTCGGATTATTCAAGTATCCTTCATTGCATATTGGTGTTGAAGAAGCATTCTTGAATGCTCAGTTTGATGAACGAAACTTGTTTCATCGAGTTATCAGGTCCGTATTCGAAAAGCATTTCTTGATGCCGAAAATGCGCTCGCAACGCGTTAAATCCATATTTTTTTTTTATCTTCTGACAACACGGAAGGAAAATTCTATAATGTTCGAGCAACATCGTGATAGCCAGCGGTGGGATGTTGGGAAGGAGGAAGGTAATGGAATTTTTCTTGAAAGTTTGGAGGTCGTGAGCATCAGGAAAGACTTCTTTTGGCGAAGAATTCCATAACTTCGCCGTTATATTGATATTGATTATTGATGATGTTTGGCAATGCGAAGTTCGGCATGTTTCGAACCTGACAATGTATGGATTACCAGCCTGAGCTCGTGTAGTTCGTCAACCTGGAATCGCTCGTGGTGGAGCACCGCCCGTGGAAATATCTTCAGAAGAGAAAGAGATCGCCCACCTCTCTACGTTGCTCCAAGAAAATGAATATGATCTACGATGTGTAGCATACCGTCGAGAGCACAATTGAAAGAGCTACTTGAATCTAATATAAAGATATCATTTGGAAAAATCGAGTTGATGATGGTTGCTCAAGGACGATGAGAAGGTATATCACGGAATCAATAATGACATATCAATGAACATTAGAATTTGTCGTGGTTATCAAAATTTCACGAACACAATTAATAGACACAGACACACGTATTTCAATACACTCTACAAAGATTCTATATATTACCTAGGATAATCCTGGAATGATTTCATTCAAGTTGCAAAATTCTTAAGAGGGTCCATCAGGGAATAGTATTTCGAGTGATTCATCAAGAAAAAGTTAGTGCAAGTGCATTGATGGAAACATATTCTATACTCTATCTGTGAGTACCCAAAGCCCATTATCGCCTACAACGAATCAGCTGATGAGGGAAATCCACAAAGAAGATTCCTATCTTTTTTTTTGTCCGTCGCTCGGTTAAATGAACTCGTCTAATACAGCTGATCGAATTGTTTCTGCGAAACAATAAAAACAATTTTGTACTCTGATAGTGTATACTCGAACAACAAAACAGATTTCCTATAGATCGCATGATTGTTTTGTACACTATACACACTGGCATTGCTCTAAATTTTTTTTTCACTCGTCTTACACGCTAAGGAAATGTCAAAAACCATCGATGACCTTTTCGAACTAATTGTGAGAAGCAACCAGGAAATCAAAAACGAGATATTAGAGTTGAAAACAACTCTGAGTGCTGATGTCGCGACGTTGAAGGCCAAAATTGAATGCTTGGAAGACGAAAATGGAACTTTGAAGCAACGCCTCCTCGAGACTGAAAGGAGAACAAAAAAATTTGATATTATCATCCATGGATTAGCTGGTGTAGAAAACAACACCTCGTCTGATCTGGTGAAATTCATCAATAAGGATATATATATGAACGAACAACTCAAATTGGCTGAAGTCACCGACCCTAGTGCAAAAATTACCAATAATAAATTATCGTTCAATGGCTCATCTTATTCCTATGAACAATTAATCAAAGACTTTGAGTTTTCCTACTCCAAAGAAGATAAGTTCGGACAGGTGAACGTTTCTGCTGACAGCTACGGCGACAAATCAGAAGAGAGGAAGAGGAAGTTGAACAACTCGCCCGCCAGCAGCTCCCTTGAGAATCCTAGAACAAGACTGCTTTCTCAATCTCAATCCCTGCGCACAACTTGACTTGTACTTGCAGGCTCCTCTCACACTTAAATTCGCACAAACTTCTCTTTTCATATCTCTTATTCTCTCGTTTCTTGTGATCTTATTCTCATTCTTCATTAAATGTATGCAAGCATGACAATCAAAATTAGCCATATCAACTCGCGATCGCTAATAGCACATTTTCAGCAATTTAAAGACCGTGTCTATCTGAAGTTTGATATAATACTTGTCACTGAATCATGGCTCTCTGTTGAGATAACAGATGACCTGATCGAACTTAATGGATATAGTTTGCATAGAAAAGCTCATCTGATTGGGAGGGGTGGTGGTGTGGCAATGTACTTGAAATCTAATTTGAAGGTTAATACTGTGCGAATTGATCCGAGTATCACCGAACAGTTATGGGTTTCGTTCTCCTTGAAAAATGAACAATATGCACTTGGCGTTCTTTATCGTCCACCAAGGCAACATGTAAACGAATTTATTGATGATTTTGAAAGCACTCTGAGCATAATTGCCCCCAAATATGACTACTTATTGTGTGCAGGTGATCTGAATATAGACATGTTGGATGTATAAAGTAATGCTGCCATACTCCTCAGCAACACCATCTCAAGCTATGATCTCAAGAATTTAATACTCGAACCAACTAGACTCAGTCTAACCAGCGCCAAAGCAATCGATTTAATCTTATGTTCTGAATCCATTCTTGTCAATAATGTACTAGTCAGCGACGCCTCAGAAATGTCTGATCACTGCCTTGTATCTTGCTCTATTGGAACCTGCTACGTCTCCTCAGAACCTAATCCACGCACCTCTCGAGACTTTAAAAACTTCAATTTTGACTCTTTTTCAAATTATCTGACTCACACTGATTTCACCTCAATCTACCACCTCGAAAATATCGACTCCAAAGTAGATTGCTTCAACAATATACGCATAGCCTTATATGACTATCATGCACCTTTTAAAACTGTGAAAGTAACTAGACCTGCGGCGCCCTGGATAACTGATGTAATCAAATTGATGATGTCATTTCGAGAAAGAGCCTTGATTAAATTCTAAGTGACTCGGCGTTGTCAGACCAGTATGGAAACTTTGGACGTTGAGAAATTGATCAATGAGATTCATATTAGACCAGCGATTTGGGATATGCGTTCAGAGGATTATTCCAACAAAATAAAAAAGAAACGTTCTTGGGAAGAGGTAACCAACGCCTTTGTTGATGAGGGTGCTGCAGTGGAGGAGAAAAGACAAATGGGTAATTACATGAAAATTAAATTTATTTATTAATAAAAAATCATCAGTAATTAATTATACAGGGTGTTTCAGACTCATAATATTTTAATATGTTCTATCGTTTACAGAAGTTAAGAACGAAAAAACTGAAACACCTTGTATTAACTTAATAATAATTTTCATATTTGTGCGTTTCACCATTCCAGCGGATTAATATTAACAAAATAGTTAGTAAATTTGTCTCTGCAGTTAAGAGCTCTTGGATTTCCTCTGCTCAATGAATCAGTGGCTAAATTTGCCAAGCCATTTGCTGATCTAATGTCATCATCACGGTGTCCATCTCTTAATCTGACCAAATTATGGAGTACGCAGCACGCTTCGATTATATCTTGGGCGAAATCAACAGATACGTTAAGCGGTCTGTGGAAAATTCGCCACTTATTAGCCAGAATACCAAATGTACATTCAATGTATCTTCGAGCTCTTGACAGTCTGTAGTTGGAAATTTTTTTTTCAAAAGATAAATTTGATCCACCATAGGGCCTAAGTGAATTTTCTGAGAGTGGAAAGGCTTCATCTCCTATTATTACAAATGGATAATCAGTTACATCTCCTTCGATGGAATCTGCTGGAGGAATTTCCAGTGTATTCTTTATCATTCTTTCATATAGTGTGGAATTTTTAAAAATTCCAGAATCACTAGATTTTCCATAGGAGCCAACGTCTACGTATGTAAATAAATAGTTGCTATCACACATTGCAAACAGAACCATTGAAAAATAATTTTTATAGTTGTAGAAAATAGAGCCGCTATTAGCAGGTTTTATCATCCTTATATGTTTTCCATCGATGGCTCCTATGCAATGTGGAAAATTTGCATTTTTCTTAAATTCTTCGGTTATTTCGAGCCATTTTTCAGTAGTTAACGACGGAAAAGTTATATGTCTAGCATGTGTCCATATAGCTTTGGGCGATTAAACTTGCTGTGGATTTTCCAATTCTAAAAGCCATAGTGCAAATCGACAAATGAATTGCCAGTAGCTAGGTACCTGAAATGAAGGGTACTTATTACATAAAGCTTTTTTCAGGCATTTTGCTTCAAAAAAAATGGAAAAACATAAGGGATAGGTACGCTAGAGAACTTGAAGAAAATAAAGGAAAGTCAGGACAAGGACGAAAAGTCAAAAGTTCCTATATGTACGCCAACCAATTGGGCTTTTTGTCAGATGTAATCCAACGTCGCCCCACAGATACATCTATGGATGATGGGGCTTCTCTATCACCAAACAGTCAGAATGAATCTGCGTCAGAAAGTCCTGCTACAATACATGATGACTCTCCTACTGTTCATGTCGCCAAAAAAAGAAAAGGAAACAAACTGGAAAAAAAAACTTGTGGAGGCCCTTGATAATCATAGTATTCGTCAAAAACAAAAAGCACAAACAGTAAATTCTGAAGAAGACGACGATAGATTATTTTTGTTATCATTAGTGCCTTTTATGAAATCCATTCCCCACACTTTAAATTTGCTGCGAGAATGGACATTATGCAAAGCATAAATAAATATAATCCCATACAGTCACTAGCCCCCTCTGTATACTCAACACAATTACCGTATAACCGAATTCCCACCCAGGCTCCAAGCCACCAATCTGGAATACTACATCAATGGCAATATTTAAATCCACATGCTGGACCTTCTGGACTTCCAGACTTTAACCAAAGTCCTTCACCACAAGAGACCCAACCTGGGCCTTCTGGGATTCAGCGGCAGAGTACTGAATCCCCTTTGATGTCGCCTGGAAGCTCGTATTCCTAAGATACGGATATAACCCAATTATTTTAAATGCTATTTTGCTAATAAACATGATAATATAATACTTTTTTAAGAATAGAAATATTTTTTTAGATTTTATTTATTTATCTTACCTTAAAGTTATAAGAAGCTTTTCTTCTACTGGTATGCTTTCCCTCATGGTAGTATTTCTTTTTGAACATGAATCTTCAATTATTGACAACAATTCTTGGAATGTTTCTCTTGACATTCTGGTAAAATTAAAGAATTTATCTGGATCTCCGTTAAGTTCGTCATACAGTGTGTGAAAAAATCCTCTATTTTTCCTCTCATTTATTATGGGATGTATCCAATACTTGCGTTTCTTTTTTTTCTTAATTTTGTTATATAATAAGAATGTAGTTATTAGAAAAAGCAAATCATCATCACTGTCAGAAGAAGTCATACTTTATGCCAACGATGCGAACCACTCAGACACAATTTGACAACTGCGAAAGATGTCTCGATAAAAACGTGTCGGTCGTAAGCTGCGGTGACGCCTCGTGTGTTTTGAGCCGCTTCTCTGCCGAGTCGGCGCCGACTCGCCAGAAACCTCCCCGTGTGTTTTAGTACTTAGTCTCGATCAAAAGTCGCGCTGGAATATAGGTACCTACTTTCATGATTAATATTCAACAAAAACACTTATACACGTCACGCCATATATTGTGAGTACATGGTGTTTTTTACCACGCTGTCGGGACATTGAAGTTGTAACCGTGAGCAGATTCTCCGTATTATGACGATTTTGAGAATATTAGCCGTTTTTCTTTACACTCCATAAAAATACCATGAACTCGTGATTCAAGTTATGGGGACAGCCTTTTTTGTAAATGGGCGTTTGTTCTTGTGTATACTGTACTCAAAATAAATTATGACTGAACTATTTGTATGGCTCCACAATATATTAATCGATGAAATGTGTTAATGTGTCCTCACAACAATACATACATTCTTAATGAGTATTATCGGTACCTCTCAAAACCCACTAATGATGAGTTATATACAGAGTATATTTTGAAATATCCCTGAAAAATTGAAAAGCGATTTCTTGTCAAAAAAAAGGGCTATTTTTCTGAAGAGTGAAGTGAAATAAAGTTTTTATAAAAGTTAATATTGGAAAATGACGTTGAATTGGTTTTGTTTCACTTCTGATCTTTGTTTATATCATTTTCAAAGGACCACGCTTCTTTTGAAAAGTTAATGTTTGTTGCTCCATTTATCTATTTCACCCCATAACCCAACCTTATCCCTGAATAAACACTTATTTTGATTAAATGTATATGTACACTCCATGAAAATATCTCAAACACGCGATGTTATGGGGACAGTCCTCTTTGTGAGCATTTGTATACGAGTGTATTGCTGAAATCAATGGCTATAAGTACCCACAATAAATTTTGAGTGAAATACATACAATGACTCCACAACATATTAATCAATAAACTGTGTTAAAGTGTCCTCACAATAAGTAATACCCACATTATTAATGGGTGTTGTACATCCCAATACCCATGCACTGATGAATAGTTCTGTGATACTAAGGCAGAACCCGATATGTCATAAAATATCGAATTTTCGTTTTCAATGCCAATATATGCTGTTAAGGGCAAAGAATATGATGGCAAAACTGGATATGTATCTGAAGCTCTTACAACTTGTAGTTCAACAAAATACTATTCCGATATGTTCCTTATACAAAAGTTGGTCGAAGACAAAACCCAATGTACGAAACATATCGGGTTCTGGCTTCGTCGGGTGATAGGGAAACAATTGTGAATTCCTGTATGTCTGACTTATCGGAAAATGGCACAGTAGTTTCAACTTGTCCAAGCCTGTCTTCGTCAGTCGATTGAGTGGTCTGATAGAATGCGAATGTGAATCTTTACGGCAGTTTGCGGCTTTACAAACTTCGTGAAATGTATGGAAACAGTAGAGGTGCCATAATAGCCAACATGGCATTATCTAGCAATAATTCAATGGAACAATCAGTGACTGAAGATAATATCATCATGTTGCAACGTATGGAAACTGATGTTTCGGATCGCGGAAAGGAGAATATGAGACCTAATGATATGGCTACGTCCACAGTTTCTCAAGATATGGAAACACCGAGCGTGAAAGGTACTCCTGCTGTTTTTCATGGTAAGTATTTGGGCTCGATTCGATAGATGTGCTATAATGTGAATATATCTTGAACGATTTTTCTCCCTCAACAGAAAGAAACCACGATAGGCAAGACAGCTTCATAAGAACCGGTGAAGTCATTGATGGTATCTTCCCTATTTTTAGAGCCACTGAAATGACAGGTAAAATACTTCTATCCTCATACTACTCCGCTATATCGCTATTGAATTGAAAAAAATAGTTAATTTCGCTTCGTTCTCAGATGCCGAAACCCAGGCGAGAGACACCACAGAATGTAGCAGCAATAAAACATCAGATGCTGATTTCTCGTCTGATGATTCGTTGTTGGACAAAAATTATGAACCATCATCTGATGAATCTGATGATAATTTGATCCCAATTGAGGGTGACAATATGCAAGAAAATTATGAATCAGATCAAGAGAGAACAGATGAGCAAGATGCAATCGCAGATAGCATTCAAGCCGATGGTAGCTCAGCGAGTTCCTCAGCACGGAAAAAAAGAAGGAAGAATATTCGAAAAGAACGAAAGCTCTTGCGTGACCATGGGAAAGAGTCGAAGAATAGAAAGGGCAAACTCATTCTGGGCAAACAGTTTCGACCAGCTGGTAACTGTTGCCGTAAGAGATGCTTCGAAAAAATTAATGACGAACAGCAAAGGGCGTTCCACGACAGTTTTTATGAATGTACCAGAGAGGAACAGAACAGAACAGGGCTGCGGAAAAACTGGTATCGCGCATAATCGACAAGTTAATGCCAAGTATCCTTTGAAATTGAATGATGGAAGTATCCAAACTGTGTGCAAAAACATGTTCCAATCAGTTTATGGAGTCACAAAATTCAAAGTTGATTACCTTGATAGAAAAATGTAAACAGTCTTCTGTGCCCGTTACATCTCTCAAGGATCAAAGAGGTTGGCATGTGCCGAAAAACAAGAAGATCGGAGAGCGAAAAGCTATGCTAGAGCACATAGAGAAGTACCCTAAATATGAAAGTCATTACACGCGTAGATACTCGCAGAAAAAGTATCTTAGAAGCCACCTCAATATTAGGATTCTGTATAATGAATTTAAAGCTGAAAATCCATATGCTGCCTCCTATGACCTTTTTCGAGAGGTTTTCAAGTCAACAGGTTACTCATTCAAACAAGTCGATACATGCAAGACATGTGACTCTTTCGTATTGAAAATCAAGCAGAGTACTGATTCAAATGAAAAGACTCAGTTGACATTAGAACATAACCAACACAAGGATATGGCTGACTTAGCATACAAGTTGAAAGATGCAGATAAGAAGCAAGCAAGAGAATATCCAACATTGAGCGTTTTGGTATTTGACATGCAGCAAGTCTTGGACACGCCCTCACTGACGGCTAACGTTTCTTTTTATAAACGCCTCCTCTCAACATTCAACTTGACTGTCCGTGACTGCAGCACAGATGGAGGAATCAATAGCTGCTACATGTGGCACGAAGCAATCGGTAAAAGAGGGTCTGACGAGATTGCTTCTTGTGTTTTGAAAAAACTTGAAAGTCTGTGGCGGCCAAAATAGAAATATTAACATGGCCAGTATGTTTTCATATTTTGCCAGTAATAGTCGCAACCATGTTGATTGCATTGATCAGAAGTTCCTCTAGCCAGGACATACGCACCTTGAATGCGATGGAGATCATGCTCGCATTGAAAAATCAAAGAAGACTGCTGAAATTCGAGACTGGTTTCAATTCGTCCGCACTGTAAGAAGCAAAAAGCCATTTCAAGTTCATGAAATGACTCAAGACAACATACTGTCATTTTAGAAGCTAGTACAGGAATATTTGACTAGAAGGCATACTGATACGGAGGGTAGAAAAGTGAACTGGCTCGAAATGAAATGGATCAGGTATGAGAAACCCTTTGGGGCAATCCAATTCAAAACTTCACTCGATGATGAAAACTTCAGAGTTCTCGATTTGAGACGATTCAAACGGGGCAAACCACCGACACCCTTATTGACAAAATGTTACGATGGGCCACTTCCCATCAATCCTCTCAAGAAAAAGGACCTACTCAGTCTCCTTCCACTGATTCATTCTGAATTCCACAGTTTTTACTTGAGTCTGGAAACTAGTGCCAGAGCAGCAGAATTGCCAGAAGATCATTCAGAAGAAAGCGAATAACGTTTTTGTTTGTTAACTTCCCTTGTCTAGTTTTTTATTTCATGTAAATATTGTTTATTTTCGAAAATAACATCACTTGTAGTATGCCTATACCATACTACCCAACTTCATTCACAGGAAGATGTATTCTGAAATTGAAGAAAATATACAATATGTGCAGCAAGAAAGGTGACAAGAAGAGGGCAAGCACCAATATGGAAGTATTGTGAGCGATATGTCAATTTGTTCAATGAAACTAAGGAAAACAAAACACGATATGTCAAATTTATACAAATAATTTGGTTATCCAGAAAAATTTTGCACTGCCCTGCTAGAAGAGAAGACGGTATTCGTTGTGGAAAAGCGAAAGAGTGCGTCCAATATTTGTTGAATTTTCCAGAGCAACTTGAAAAGGTGTTGGGAGTATTGGAACGAAGATTTGGAAGATCAGAGTACATCATTGAAGAAATCATGAACAAAATGAACCATATGCCATACTTGAAAGAATACAATTTCGTGTCTCTGATTGATTATTCTGAAAAAATCATGAATTTAGTGGCAACAATAGAAAGTTTCCATTCTATGGGACACCTAACGAACAGTCAACTACTGAATGAATTGGTCAGTAAATTACCTTCAAATATCAAACTGCAATGGGGAATTTATAGAAATTCTTAGAATAGCACAGCAGACTTGAAATCATTCGCATTTTGGCTCGAAGAAATAGCAAGTGGAGCAAGTTTTGTATCAAAACCAAGACCTTATGCTGATAAAGCAACAATTCACAAAGGAAAATATGAAACAAGTTTAATCACTTCCGAAAATAAACCAAACGAATGTATCTACTGCAAAAACAAGAAGCATAACCATTCTATAACTAAATGCAAGTATTTTTCTGATATTAACATTGACGAAAAATGGAACTGGGTGAAAACGAATAAAGTATGTTTCGCTTGTTTGAGGAAAAATCATCAAATACAGTTCTGTAAGTAGAAAATTGAATTTCGTGTCAACGGTTGCAAGAAATATCATCATCCTTTGCTACATACGAATGATTCACTACGAACGCGAGAACTTGCCCAAACAAATACTGCTACAAATAGTGGATTGACTTCAGCAAGCTCAGCAGGTACATCTAGAGATAGTGGGAGACAGTGCCAAGAAACGAACTTCAATGCTACACAATGGACCAATAAGAAAGTTCTGTTGAGGATTGTGACAGTATATTTAACAGGACCCAATGGAAAACAAGTTGGAATCTATGCCTTGCTAGATGAAGCATCTACAGTAACACTTCTAGATGAGGATATAGCTGTAAAATTGGAAATAAGTGGACCATTGAAGCCATTACATTTACAATGGACTAATAATATGTCGAATTATATAGATAAGTCACAAATTGTATCAGTTGATATATCAGGCGTTACATGCATCATGCATCATGCATCGAGTAAAGCCGCGTTTACACCGGAGTTAATAACACGAGTTTTTAACAAAAAGTTATTAACTTAGCAGAATCGCCAAAAAATTTCTCTTAACAAAAGTTAATAACTCGTGTTTTCAACAGAAAATTCCTTGTTATTAACAAGATTTATGTTATCCATCCAGAGTCGGTAAAGATCAAAGGAAATGTGTTATGTTTTCAACAAATGTTAATAACAAAAGTTAATGGCCTCTTTTAGCGCGGTAACTTTTGTTAACAACAGGTTCCTCTCTTCCCCGCAACCCCCTCGCCAGAGGCGCCAGTGGCCCCTCAGTACAAACTACAGCAGCAGACGAAACACGTGGAGACAGAGAGGTTAGTTTGTGTGTTTTGCTGACGTGAAGTATTTTTGTTTATTTTAATGATGGAAAGTGAATGGAATCAGGAGCAAGTGGTTAATATGATAGATCTGTATCGCGAGCGCCCAGTGTTGTGGGACCCAAGCAATACTGATTTCAAAGATAGAAACTTAAAAAACTATGCTTGGACAGAAATTGGCCAAGCTCTACGCATGACGAAAGTTGAAGTTAAGAACAAGATGACAAAAGTGATAGGACAATTTCAACGAGAGAGCAAGAAACAAAAAAGTGGGTCTGGAACCAACGCAAATGTAAAGTGGTTTGGTTACGAACATCTATTGTTTTTGAGGGACAAAACCGTGCCCAGACCAATGAGCGAAGTGGGCTTGGAGAGGAACGAGGTTAGTAAAATAACACAAATAATTATCTTATAAGAAATATATATAATTCAAAGCTACTTTTTATACAACAAGACACACTTTTCTGTACATTTTGACTATATGCATTGTAATATTGATAAATAGATGTAAAAACTATAAGAATTGTTTCATAAAAATGTATTATAATTAACGTTAACCTGTTGATTTTCACTTATGGTAGTGAGTGACATACGCCCCATGGCCTTTTAGTACGTCTTCTGCCAAGGCACTGAACCCTCAGGGCTGTTAAGATACGCACAAAATTCATTCCTTACTAGTTTTGCGATGTCAGATGGTTTTTTCGGTATTTTCTTCAATCTAATAACAACAACAATTCGCCACTGTCCAGGAATTAGTTGCCCTGTTGAAGGGTCCTCTTGATCAAACGTGCCTAAAGGTGTGTATGTTCCGTTTGACGACTTGCTTCATCTCAGGAAGTTGTGTAGATTATAACGCTGTAAATACCAAGGCACCAACAATGATGAGTTGGTATCCACCAACAGTTAGCAATAAAACTCAGGGAGTGGAGGATACAATGGCTTTATTGAATGTGGAGGAGTGCTTCAATTCAGGTGTTAGTATTTATAAAGTGGTGCCCTCAAGGCATGCCAATGGCAGATATCATAGGCAATCTTACCTGATTACACTGTCGAGTATACTTAGGTTCTCTCCAGGTATCGATACCAGAAGTTCACATGCAGGAATACCTGTCCTATTTAGAATACAATAGAGCTAAGAAAGATCTAGTTAGGGCTATACACAAAGATAAAGTTGGCACGAGTAAAGTGTTCAAATAAAAGGAGAAGGTAGATACTCTCACTTGTGATCAGAAAGATATAGGTGCTCCAGGGGCTGGATTCTCTCAGTCTGTTCTCCTAGTCCTATTTCTGAGCCAGGTATTAGGCAGCAAAGACATATGCAGCAGCAAGGGGGTTATAAGACGAAGTAAGCAAGTTACATGCAGCACAAAGCAGGCTAGATGCAGCGTAAAGCAGGTTAGAGGCAGCGGGGTTTATGGAAGGAGTATAGATGCCCAAAATTTGGCCCTGCAAGGGTAGAAAATGGCTATATCTCCTAGGGTATGAAGAATTGAGCCTTAGATTAGTTAGAAACACAACATACCTTGATTTCAGGTGGCCAGAAGTAGCAACTTCGGTGAGTTGAGAAAACGAAATGATTTAATCAATCCTTATCAGGAGTTTTTATCCAATGAGTACCATTGAGTAGTCAGTGGACCATCCTTTGACTACAATAACTTCCCAGAATAAGATTGATTGATTGAGAAAAATCCGCAAAAATGCGACAGCACACTTTCTGTGTCTACCTCCACCGGTTATCACAAAATGGCCGCCTCTCCCAGGCTCGCGCCAAAATATCGTAGTGGGTCCATTGGGTTTTGTGTTTATAGGTTAAGAACTATATCTATGTACCAAGCAAGAGAAGAAACTGACAGCCCAATTTGCTCAATCTGACCCCAACCAAAATTCAAACTGAAGATCTATTATTGATGTTTATCTACTTCTGACAATATATATACCTATGTCCACCAATTCCACCCCACACCATTGAATTAAATCCACTTGAAGCTTTCGCTCTGCTAGGCCTTCTTTAAATGAAATAAAACCGTAACAAGATGGATACAAGCCAACACAACCTTTTGTGCACGATCAGTTTTGAGCAACAAAGGTTTTCTTAGTACCCTGAACACGACTGATATAATTCAGAACGCATTTTCCACCACTCTTCTACACCGACAGTGTCGATAGTTAAATACCCGTTTTTCACTACCTTTCTCATGCAGCCCAGGATATGTTTTCATAATGGTTGGTTTTAATGGAAATGCGTCATCCGCGACGATAACGTATGGGACGGGTAGGGTTCTTCCCGGTAAAGGGGTGGCGTTAGGTAGATTGATTGTATTGCTTTCCAAGAACTCGTTCAACGCACTGTTTGCAAACACTCCACCATCCGACAATCGTCCTTGACATCCAACAGACACGTAGGAGAAGCAATAATTAGCATCGACCAAAGCTAGCAGGACGATACTGAAGAATCCTTTGTAGTTGAAGTAATCACTACCTGTATGTATTGGAGCTTGGAGCATTACATGCTTGCCGTCCATGGCGCCAACACAGTGAGGAAAGTTCCAGAGTCGGAGATATTCTTTTGCATGGTGTAGCCATTCCTCAGGCGTGGATGGTACCTGAAAAATACATCTTAAATAAATGGATTATTTTTAATATTAAAATAATTTATTTACTAGTAGTTCGGTGAACAGTAGACCTCGCAATAAAAAGGGGCGCCATTTTGAAACGAAAAGTAATTTGAGAAATCCTAATACATACATCGTTCCAGCTTGTAATAAGGCATATCTGTACCAAATTTCATGAAAATCGGTCAACTTGTTCGGCCGTAATCGTGAGACATACATACATACAGACAGACAGACAGACAGACAGACAGGAAAAGTGCCAAACGCCCGAGTTAAACCAGAGACCTCGCTTTGCTCGGTCAATTATATTAAAATAATTTATTTTTTCAGCGTGAAGATGAAGAAGAGGACAATCGGGAAACAGAAGATGAGGAAACAGAAATCACCCCAGCCCCGCCTCCACAAGTCGGCGCCGCACAAGCCCTAGCAGCTAAGCATGCTATGGCACCACCCCAAGCTCCGAAAGCAGCCCAACCAAAAAGACGGAAAACAAACCAAATGATGGCTGAGGAGGCATATGGTGTTATGAATCGGCTTGAGAAGAAGATCGGAGAAAGAGATCACTGTGAGGTAGGAATATTGACGTTATAGTTATAAAATAGTTTTCAATATACAGTCATAACACTGCCCTACACTTGAATCCCTTTTTTTACAGGTATTCAGGGAGAACGTAGCTTGCCAGCTTCGTCAAATAAAAGACCGTCGTTTGCAAATGGTTGCGAAACATCGCATCAATCAAGTTTCGTTTGAAATTGGTATGTCTGAGTTCCAACCGTCGGATGCAACTTCTAGCCCTGGAAGTTTGCTAGAAGCAACAAACAGCCCCACGCCAAGTATGTATTCATCCGTGAGCCCGCATGACGCGGACCCTGAAAGTACTCAGCTCCACGCAACGAACATTTCCACTACAAGCGATTTCTGTACCATGCTTAACTTTACCCAACTGTAACTAATTTATTGTAACGTTTCTTTTTATTTAAATACATTTTTTACATGTAATTATGAATGTTGTACACTTTTTTTATGTTAACCTAAATATGAAATAACAATGATTTTGGGTTGTTTAATGCAATTAAGTAGTACCATTTAGTACTCATTATCAGCAAATTAGCAAGTTATTAGTAAGTGCGCATTGCGACACCTATAGGTGAGTAGACTAACTAGGTCGATGAAAAAGTTTCCGCGTTATTCATAACATATTCATAACATTATTCATAATGACGGTTTTGAAAATTATGTTTTTGCATGTTTCAAACTATTATGCAAAACGACAGTTTGATGCATTATGCAAATTGGCAGTACTTTCATTTTCATATTCTGGTATGTAATCACTTACCTTTACATTTTCTTTGAAGCAATCAATCAAACCATCTAGCACTTGTGGAACCATCAATGAAATTGTAGATTTTGATATTTTAAATAAATATCCTAAACTTGAAAACGAGTCCCCTGTAGCTAAAAACCGCAAAGTGACCGCAAGTCTTTCTTTCACTGGAATGGCTTTTCTGTAGTTGGTGTCCTTTTTCCCAATTCTGTGCCCCAATTGTCCGATCAACCACTCAACATCACAGCTGGTCATGCGGAGGAAATTCTTGATGCTTCCGTCGCACCTTAGCTCGCCTGAAAGAGGGTCACGATCGTCTTCTTGCAGATCATTCAACATATCACTCCCACTGTACACAGTCCTTGCTCTGAGGGACGGTCTCACCCAGTATCTCCTACGTCTCCTTTGAGCAGCGGTAGCCAAAACAATGCACGCAGCTGCAGCGAGAACCACGTCATCCTCTCGCACCATTGTCTCACCTAGAACTGCTGGTTGTGCATGAGCGTTGATAATGGCGGAGTTTTTAACTTTTGTTGATAACAAAACTAGCAGCCAAAAGAAAATGTTATTAACATATGTTAATGACTTTTGTTATTAACATCA
The DNA here is from genome assembly GCA_963576655.1 of Gastrophysa polygoni. Lineage (NCBI taxonomy): Eukaryota > Metazoa > Arthropoda > Insecta > Coleoptera > Chrysomelidae > Gastrophysa > Gastrophysa polygoni. The sequence goes on along the minus strand of OY755085.1, from coordinate 21,722,248 downwards.
GTTAATAACAAAAATGTTAAAAACTTGTGTTATTAACTCCGGTGTAAACGCGGCTTAAGAACGGTCAAAAATATTGCATTATTTTCTCAAACTGTAGATATCGATGAGTTATCTATGAGATGGCCTTCATCAGAAATGTGCCTTTGAATTCAATGATAAATGCTACACCTACCTTACTTATTGGACAGGATAATTGGCCATTAACTATTCCACGCGATTATATTCAGAAAATTTGAAATGATCCTGTGTTAACGAAAACCTGGCTTGGATGGATAATTCATGGGCAGATATCTTCTAATGGAGGAGAAGATATGAAGCACTATAGCTGTTTCATTTGTAATTTGGACAAGGAAGAAGACAATCTCTATGAGTAAAAAAGTCATTCGAAATAGAAGATGTTGGTTACAGTGACAAAAAGATGCCATCGAAGGAAGAAAAGTACGCCGAAGAATTGCTGAAGACATGCACCAGAAAAATCAATGACACTGAATGGGAGACAGGACTTTTATGGAGAAATACATCTACGAAATTGCCATCAAGTGAAGAAAATGCATTCAAAAGACTAGAATATATAGAAAGAAGAATGAAAAAGACAAGGAATTCGAAGCAGCATACAAGCAAAAGATAAATGACTACATTTCAAAAGGATACGCCAGAAAATCATCTACTGAGGAAAGCATAGAACAAAGTGATAGAATATGGTACTTACCCCATTTCGCGGTTTTCAATCCAAATAAACCCGGTAAAATGAGGACAGTTTTTGATGCCGCTGCTAAATCATTTGGAGTTAGTTTGAACGATAACTCATTGACTGGACCGGATTTATATAATTCTATACCGAAAATGTTATGGAAATTTAGAGAAAAGAGAATTGCATTCTGTGCAGATATAAATAAAGGAAATGTTTTTAAGAATCAATATCAAAAAGGAAGATTTGCCAGCACAACGGTTTTTATGGAGAGAACACCCAGAAATGAATGCAGACATTTATGAAATTACGGTGATGCTGTTTGGAGCAGTGTGTCCACCCAGCTCAGCCCAATTTGTACGAATGAAAAATGCCGAAGAATACAAGGCGACTTTCCCAGAGGCAGCAGATGCCATAATAAACTACCATTACATGGACGATTATCTGGACAGCTGCGAAAAATGAAGAAAAGGCAATAAAACAAATTCAAGAAGTAATTAGTATACATTCTAAAGGAAAATTCTCCATTTGTAATTGGAACTGCAATTCAAAATCAGTTTTAGATCAGATTCCTTCAGACCTTTTCTCTAAAGACAGTAAAAGCTTGAATATTGAATCAGATATCGCATTTGAACGGGTACTGGGACTTCACTGGAATCCTAAAGAAGATCAATTCTATTTCCAACTGAAATTTCCTAAGGTCAGACGGGAAATCATTGAAGAAAATCGTTTACCAACAAAAAGAGTACTTTTACAATTCATTATGTCTATATTTGACCCACTCGGATTCGTTGAAAACATTGTCATTTTCGGAAAAATAATGGTGCAAGAATTATGGAAATTGAAGATTCATTGGGACGAAAAATCACCAAGAGAGCTTGAAAATAAATGGGAAAGGTTCAAGAAAATCATTCGTAAAATTTAACATTTACAAATGAATAGATGCTTTATGAGAACTATGTTTGCAAATCCTGAAACACAAATTCATATTTTTTGCGATGCAAGCAATAAAGCATATTGTGCTGTAGCATATTTCAGGATACAAGAGAAAGGATATGTAGAAACATCATTCATCATGGCAAAAACTAGAGTTGCTCCATTGAAGGTTATTTCGATTCCCCGATTGGAATTACTTGCAGCTTTATTGGCAAGCGAGATGTACAGATTTATAAGTGAAGTTTTCGAAAGTATTTATATGGACGAACTTGAGACTTCAACAGTATGTCGCTAATAGGGTATATAAAATTCGACAACTAACAGACATATGTTGGTGGAGATGGATAGGTACGAAGAACAATGTAGCTGATGAAGGTACCAAGTGGAATTCAGATCCAGACGTTGAAGGAGACAGCAGATGGTTGACAGGCCAGAAATTTTTGAAAGATTCAGAAACAGAATGGATGAAAATTGTTGAAGATGATGAAGAACCTTTAGGAAATCTGGAAATAAAACATTTCACTTCACTTTTACTTTAAAACTTTACTTCACTTTAAAACAGTCACTTTTCAGTGTCAAAATCGAAAACATTTCACGAAGAGAAAAATATTTTAATTGTGTTGAGAACGGGAGCAGATTCGTTCCCGAAACGTCCACAAAGATAAGTAGAGGTTTTATTCTTATAAAATATATTTGTATTTCCAAAAATTTTTTCAAAAACAAGGTGTCACTGACCAATAGAGAATTTCTTTTTTAGGTATCGAAAGGTTTAATTTCAAGCGCAGTGACATTTTGGGGCAGATCCTAAATCTGTCCTTACTACAAATATATTGCAATAATTTTCAATAACTTCTACTCTTGAAAAATGAATGTACCACCTCCTCGAAGAACTTACAGACAGTATAAAACATTTCACCTTCATAGTAGCTTCCCATGAAATTAACTCTGCTCTTCCTCCCATCCAGAATTATCATGGCTTAGATTAATCAGAGTAACAGGAAAAATATTATACTTTAAAGAAACATGCAGAAAGGAAAAGAAACAAGCTAGTTCGGAATTTGAAATAGGGTTGAAAACGAGACATTTAGAGATGTAGAAAAACATAGTAAGCTCTATCAACTAACTCCTTATCTGGATGAAAATGGTGTAGTGAGAATAAAAACGAGAATAAATGCTGCACAAGTTGATGAAAAATGAAAAACCCAGTGATATTACACCCTGATCATCGATTTTGTGAATTATTAGTCAAAAGAAAGCACGAGATTTGTGGTCATGCTGGGGAAAACTATGTTCTCAATGAAATCAAACAAAATTATTGGATTATAAATGCCCGAACACTTGTTAAAAAAGTGTTGTTCTGCAAGAGGAGAAGCAATAAAAAAATAGAGATTCAATTGATGGGAAGCTTGCCAGAAGCGAGGGTAGCAGCATTCACTCGTCCTTTCACTCATACAGTAGTACAGTACAGAAGTAACTTCGGGAAGGCGTAGGGAAAAAAGATATGGAGTGAAAAGGCTCTACATGAACTAGATGGAAAACAATTGAACGATTGATTAACCAATGAAAACATCACATGGCATTTCATACCACCAGCGTCGCCGCATATGAGGGGAAGCTGGGAAACATTGATTCGCTCGATTAAAAATACGCTTTATACAATTTTGAAAGAAATAGCAAAACTATATTTCTGAAACAATGTTTCTGCTGTAATTGACTAGGACACTTGTTGGTATTCATCAAATCGATATGTATTTCGTGTTCGCTATTCATAAGTGAACACTAATCTTGTGCTAGGTATACGAATACCTACTATTATTAAATCATTTTCTTGAGATGAAATCACTTGCTCTAAGCGAACTCATCGATAAGGACAATATACCAAGTCGATTGGGGTAGGTAACAGCTCACCTGTAGTTATACATCATTCCTCCGTTCGGACCATGTTCGGACATGTCCGGTCTAGTCGGCTAGCAAAACGGTCGAACGCGCTAATCAAACGCGCGCGACCATTAGACATACCGCTGTTCTTGCTGTTCACTCCAGTGTGTTAATTAAAATTGGAGCGGTCTCGTGGCGTTTATTTGTTTGTGTGGTGATATGATGGAATACAAAACTCTGTTGGAACATTGGGGTCTAGTTTCCATCATTCCAAACTTCGAAAGTAAGTACTTACCTGTCTCCCTCCAAATTTAACTTTTTCATCCGTAATTTTATAACCTAACAGATTTTTTATATTCATATCATGATATTGCTGACTACAACCAATTATTACTCGAATAATAGTTATTTCTCAGAATTATGTGAACTTCATTTCTCGAATGATGTAAACACTAAAGTAATAACTTCATCTTACCTAATTCAAACAAAAAGAAGAATCCTCTCTTGTGTATTAGTTGGGTAGGTACTCTTATATTTTATTACACTCCAAATGATATTTCAGATTCAAAACAAGTGTTATAGGTCGAAGATGATATCATGATAGGTATTGCTGAAATCTGAAGTTTAAGAAACACTGTTTATTATAGGTAGATAGAGGCGGATACAGGTGATCTGCTAAGATATTCAATTTAGGTAGGTAGTTACTGTATAGAATTCAAACCCAAAATTCCTTTTCACTAGGTTAGTTATAATTTTTGGGGTATGTATTATAGGAAACCAAAAGTAATGAGTTTCTTGCTTGGTTTCTTGCAAGCATTTCAATAAGCGTTTTTGTTCATTATCTATATGCATTCTGAAGTTTTTTTCAAATTTCAATCATAGGCAGATATAGGTATGCTGTGTTTGAGATTTTGTGATGGTACTGGTTTTATTCTTAACTATTTTTTGATCTTGTTTTTGCTATTCCAGAGTTCACTAGTTTGTACTTGTTCCTTTTCAAATTCATCATTTGTAGTTTTGATAACTGTATTATCAGCTGTTTCATATCATCACTTAGATTATTATATATTCTTTATTTCCAGATGAAGGTATAGATGATGAAAGTTTCAAACTTCTAGATGATTCAACAATTGATCAAATTTTCACAAAAATTGGTCCAAAACTAATATTTAAAAAAAAATATAGACAATTCCAAATTCACCAAACAGCTGAGTTCTCGAGTGATATAGATGATCTGACTACAGACACAGCTTCTATAGTGTCTAGTAATACAAGTACGAGTGATATTGTCCTGGAGCCAGATTCAGATCTGGCAAACATATTGAATACAGAACTGGGAAATTTCAAATTTCCATTACCTCCGGTACCAGCAAGTGCAGTACCTGCAAGTGCAGTAACTAACTCCAACACCCATGAATTCGATTTGACTTTCCATTGTCCTAAGAGAATGAAGAAAAGCAGCATTTTCTCAGATGTGAGTTCCACAATATTTCATCAGTAAAATTTTAAACAAAAATTATTATTTCAGAATTTGGAAAATATACTTGAAAAATCACCAGATGGAAAATTGGTTCTTATGAACAGGAAAAAACTAAATAATGATTTAAGGCAAAAATTGAGTAAAATTGTCATAAGTGAACTATTGAAATCAAGTGGAGAGAAATTAAAGTGAGAAACTCAGATGCTAGTTACCTGTACTCATTTGTCATTCTTTGATATTTTTAGTATGAACGCCGAAAAATTCAATGCCGCAGCTGACGCAATAATTTCCCTGTTTCCTGGAGAGATAAAAGAAACCTATTTTATGCCCTATTCATCTCCCAAAACAGGATTGAGGCGACCGGCTAGAGGAAAACTATGGTCTCGTTATGTTAATGTCAAGGCTGCCCTAAGAGTCGCCAACCAAAATATATTGGATAAATCTGAATCTCGTTCAGAAGAATCAGTTTAAGCTATAAGTGAGGAAATCGAAAGAGAAATCCTATTTTTGAGATCTGCGACTGAACCTTTTCCAAGGGTTTTGACTGCATGGGAATGTACTTTCAATGTTCGTAGACAAAGGTATAAGGATTGTGGAATCGAGCAGGTCCTGGATGCATTTCCATGCTTAAAAATGAGCTATGGTGCTGAATTGGTAAAGATGTTTCTTCAATGTCCATTTTTGGAAAAAACTTCAGTATGTATGAAAAGTGGCATTCATAACAATAACTTCCCTCATACAATGCCTGGAAAAGAAAGGTTTTATGCAATTTTGTTTTTTTATATGAAAAACAATTATCAGGTAGAATATCACATACATATTGACGTGATAGAAAAAGTCAGTCTAAAATTTGAATTGGACTATAATTTCACTCAAAGAATATCTCAGATAGGTTTACTCAACTTCACTTTAATTTAATGAATCTTGAACCCTAATTTTGTATTACCTATCAAAGAATCCCAAGGTGACAAAATTTCATGATAATAATTTCACTGAAATAACTATTCACTTTTTTGATTTCCAGCTGGAATCTGATTTCAATCAGATGTTCACAGATAAAATTGATGTTGTGTATAGTGAATGGCCAAAGATATCAGAGGCAATCCTGAAAGAAGTTAATGAACGAAAAATTCAGTCAAACTTTGAAACAGATATAGGTGAGTATTTCATAAGCTTGATAAATCTATTTAAATAAGGCAGTGATATTATTTTCTTGTATACATCTTCACATTTCCTGTATTTGATGCCATTTGCACTATTGAATATAGGCAAAACCCTTTTATATATCATTTATGACGAAAAGTTCAATGAAATGAAAAAATAGGTTTTCATTCAATTCTTTTAAAATTCTTTGAGAAACAATCACCTCCATAGGTCCCATGTTATGTGAATGGACATTTTTTGTTCAGAAAATATCCTGTATAATTTTTTTCAAGAGCTGTTTCTTCTGATTTCAAATAATGTATGAGATGTTTTTTGCATATTGAACATTGAATTTGCATTATTTTAAAAACTCATTCTACATTGGTACTATGTGAAACTAAATATCCTCCCACTGATACCAAAAAGATTTAAGACTCATAATACTTCATAAAATAATACTGGAAATTTTCAAACATCAATAGTGATTTTATGAATGTAATATAATTGTTCATCAGCCAAAGCAATTCACAATTTTTTCAGTAACAAGAATTCTTAGTGTCAAAAAACTATAACAGGTGACAGCTCAACCTATGATAGTTAATGGGAATGTCAATATATTTTGAATGACCTTGCACCTATGATTTGTAAATTAATATATTCACAAATTAAATATTGACAATTGAAATATTTTGTTCATCTGACATTGTTTCTAACTTGATTGTTGATTGATTGTTGTAACTTATGTGAATTTTATTTTTATAGATAATTCAACGAGAGCTTTATTGCTTCTTCCCTATTTATTTACCCCAGTGACGCTGAAGAGTAATTTGAAGAACAAATTAAACTGGAGACCCACCAGATGTGAAATTCAGGAGAGTTTTATTTCCAGAGTTAAGGTCAGTTTATGCATTTATGGAATTCGAAATATTTGTCCAGACTCCAAAAATTCATATACATTCTGTATAATGAATAGAATGATTCCTTGAGTTATATCCTTGGAGTTATATCCATCAGTATTCAGGGTGGTTCATGATGAATTGTACACAGAGCAATGGTAGAATCCTGAAATCTAAATAATATGACTGTTGGCCAAATATGAGTTTGGTGAAATTTTGATTGTTAACAAACCACAGGGTGGTGAAATTAAGGAGCCTCCTCATGGAGTATATAAAAAATAACATTTGCCACCTTGAAAACCACAATTACGAAAATTTCTTCAATATCTGTTAATAGGATACCATTATTTCAAAATGATTGATGAAATATTTTGTTAACTCTCAAAATTTTATCAAAGCTATATTTGGTCAATTGTCATATTTTGATGTCAAGATTCTACCTTGATTCTACCATTGCTCTGTGTACAATTCATTATGAATCACCCTGTATATTCCTAGAATTCATTTCAGTTACTCACTCTTCTGAACAATATAATAACATCCAGTAACATATAAGGCATGTTATAATTTTTTCCTTTGTCATACCTGTATTATATTCCGACCTGAAATAGTGCAGATTCTTAATATCAGATGGTTTTTATTATTTATTCTTATAGTACAAAACTATTATGATGTTCTATTTTGTAATCTCAAAAATATATTTGAGTGTTTCAATTCTAAAGGCAATAGGGTATTGAAGATTTACTGATTTTGCAGATATTCACAGAATATTAATACTTTGGCTCATCTCAATTGAAATGTAAACTTGATGGAAAATTTCAAATCAATTTTTTCCAGACTTTTCAACATAAAAAGAGAGTTAAAGTGTTTTGTGTTATCAAGTATTGGGCTTTTCTCTTGATAGAAAGTCACACAGTATGTATATGACTTGTATGTTTTTTTTTTTCAGAATTTGTATGATGTCGCTGAAATTGTTGATAGGAGAAAGGCTAAGTTAGACAATTTCAATTTACCGCTTCAACCTTTTGCAGTTATAGTTGGTGAGACCAATGATATCAGCTTCTACATAGTTTTCAATGAAAACAAATACAAATGTATATCGAGTATCAGGTGCCTGGAACTGTTATTCAAAATTTTTCATGCCCTGAACTTAGAATACCCATCAGAGTGTAAACATATCTGGCATTTCATCCAGGACATGGTCTTCCTGATGCCATGCACTAGTAAAACAAGTAGCACTGCACGTGCTATTGCTGACATAAGATTTCATTTGAATTGAATTGAGTATTGTGTGAGACATTCAAATGGTTCATTATTTCTGTTTTGGCCTCTAGTTCTTAGTAAACATTAAATTAAAGTCAATTGTTGATTTTCACATAGCATTCATGCGAAAGAATCAAAATTCCAAACCAAAAAAATTCATTTGATTTTATAAAAAAAAAGAAAATGCCTACTTGCAGTTTTTGTTCTACCCTATATAAGGACATAAAAAATTTAATAACACATATGAAATTGTTTCATGATACAAATGAACTGTCGCATTATAGATGTGTTGAAGAAAATTGTTTTCGAAATTTCACGTCATTGAAGTCATTCAAGAAACATTTGAAAAAACATGAATATTCTCCACCTATAATGGGAGAAAAATCGTTGATGTTTCATTCGGAAATAACAAACAACGTGCATGTTGATACTGACATTGTTGAAAATGAAGCCGAGTTCGTAAAATGTTCAGATAAACTTGAATCAGAGGACGTCAGACATGATTTTTCCAATGAAAACAATTTTGATCAATTCAGAAATATGATTGAAGGACATTCTTTACATTTTATATCAAAATGTTATGCCAATAATACGTTTTCAAGAAAAGATGTCCAGGTAATAATGAACAGTGTATCAGAGTTATTTAATGAACCATTTGAAATGTTTAAACATTTTTTATCTCGTTTGATTGACGATTCAAATATCACTAGGCCTAGTCGAATATTGATTGACCAGTATCTTGATACATTTCAAAATATGTTTAAAGGAATTGATACTGAGTATAGCAGACTGAAACACTTTGAAGAATCTGGGTATTATATAAAACCTATTGATTATATAATTGGAGAACGTTTAGATAAGGTACATAATGGAGTTGGGTTGCCTAAAAATTATACAAGTCAGTTTATCCCATTGAAGCTGGTTCTCAAAAAAGTATTCGAACTACCATCTGTATACACTGAAACAATGGAGAATATTAAAAAACTTGATTCTGAAAAAATAATTTCAAATATAATCCAGACCCAGTTTTGGAAATCGAAGGTTCAGGCGATAACTTGCGATGAAAATATTGTACTGCCCTTATTCCTATATTTTGATGAATACGAGTGTGGGAACCCTCTAGGTTCTCATGCTGGTATTCATAAAATCGGAGCTATATATTATTCTATTCCTTGTATACCCACCAAATTTTTGGCCCGACTAGAAAATATATTCTTAGCTATGTTATTTCATAGTGCAGACTTGAAAGAATTTGGTAGCAGTGTCATTTTTCAAAAGTTAATTGAGGAATTAATTTTTTTACAATCAAATGGAATTTCGGTGAAAACTAATGAAGGAAACAAAACTATTTATTTCTGTATTTGTTTTTTTCTTGGAGACAATTTAGGCTTGAATATGATTCTAGGATTCACTGAAAGTTTTCGGGCTAACTACTATTGCAGATTTTGTAAATGTAATCGTAGTGAAATGCAGACAAATTGTATGCAAATTGATGGTAAGCTTCGGACTAAAACTAATTATGAGGACGATCTGCAAATTGACAATATCACTTTAACAGGAATCAAAGAAGAATGCATATGGAATGAAATTCCTAATTTTCATGTTACTGAAAACTTCTCAGTTGATATTGCACACGACATTTTCGAAGGTGTGGCACTCTTTGACTTCATAGAAATTTTCCATCAATTTGTATTTGTCGATAAAATTATATCAATGGACACATTGAATTCACGTTTGAAGTATTTCGAATATGGAAAACATAATATGAATAAACCTCCACTTATAGCTTCCGATAATTTGAAGAAGAAAAAAATTAATACTTCTTGCGCGGAAATGAAAACTTTGATTTTATATACTGGCTTGATATTTGGAAACCTTGTTCCATTGAATAATAAGTTTTGGAAAGTATATTTATTACTAAGAAAAATGTTGACAATTATCATGGCAACACATGTATCAGAGGAAAAATCGATTTCATTAAAAAACTTAGTTGCTGAGCATCATGCAGTATATCAAAAAGTATTCAATTTAACTTTGAAACCGAAACACCATAATCTAACTCACTATCATCAAATAATATTGAATAGTGGGCCACTTCGTTATCTTTCTACTCTTAGGTACGAATCAAAACATAGAGAATCTAAACAATCAGCCAATGTAGTTTCTTCGAGAGTAAACATAACTAAAACTTTAGCTATCAAACGCCAGTTGCAGTTGTCTCACAGATTGATTTCATGTAGAGGTTTTGACGATATTTTCGATTATATTAAAGATAGACTATATGATATATATTCAGTAGTGCCAAATTTCAATACAATCAAGAAAACAAATTTCAACTCAAAATTATTTCAACACGTTTATGTTTGTAAAAGAATAACTATTAATAATAATGATTTCATTGTTGGTGATATTTTACTAACTGAAAACGGAAATTCGCCCATTTTCAAAGAATTATCACACATATTAGTGAATGACAAAAATGCTGTATGCTTTGTATTAAAAAAAATTGATGTAATACAGTTCAATGAACATATGTTTGCTTATGAAGTCTTACTAACTGATATTTTGGAATGTATTTCTTATACTCACGTCTATTATACTCATGTTACTTTAACCAAACATTCGAATGGTAAGAAGTATATAACTTGTTTCTAGTGATATTTTTGTCTGAAATGCTATAGATATCATTATGTACCAAATGTGTATTACTGAGTACCTGGTTTTTCAGTTCATTTTGAGCTGAATAATATTATCATTTCAAGTACAGGGATATTCATTCAAATTGTTAGCATGATGTGAACATTCTTTCGGAATAGAGAATATATTTTTGATTTTATGTGAAGTCCTCACAGCAGTAGCTAAATCATGTCGGTTGATTTTAGGACATTTTGGGTTAATATTATTTTTATACAACGAAAATATTCAGTTATCATACCAAACGAATTTCCTGTACTATGTTAGAATGTATGATGTATGGTCATAGTTATGTTCAAATCGTTATGTTCCTTGTTAGTACTTAATTATTGAAAGTTATTTAGTTATTTATTCAGTTTACCCATGTGCATTCATTATGAGTTTATGGAACCTAATGTTCCTTATATTTATAACCAGTTATAAATGTTGAATAATAAATGTTTTATATTCATGACTTTTTCTATATATTTACTAATTTTCGAATCCCATTTTTTTTCCTTTTCAGAGAATAATATTCGACATGATTATTCGTGACAATAATGATGCATCAAATGAACTTCCATCTACATTAGAAAAAATGTCTTGATTTTCATGATTTTAATATCAATTATTATTGGTCTTAAAATAACAATTATTTTTACAGGCAGTATCAACAATTTAATGCAGCTCTGCAGAAAGTCATCATTTACCAAATGGGTTCAAACTACCTTTTGAACACTGAGGCCATAACTCAATCTTCATTTTGAAGAAACTATCCCAAAATATATCAGCTTCATTTATTCGAATTGAGAGATGTTAGTTGGTAAGCTTCTGCAAAATGATGTTGTGTTCATAGTTCAAAAAGTATTATGATTCTATATTGTGTAGGTTTTCGCTTTCTGCAGAACTGAGTTGACTACTTTCAGCAGCAAACGATTTACTTATCACAAGCGAATAACTCGCTAGTAAAAAGTGAATAAATCGCTAATAACAACTGAATTAATCGCTTCTGACAAGTGAATAACTCACTTATGACAAGTGAATGTCTCACTTATGACAAGTGAATAGATCGCTAGTGAGAAGTGAATAGCTCGCTAGTGATAAGTGAATAACTCGCTGATGACAAGTGAATAACTAGCTCATGACAAGCGAATAACTCGCTCGTGACAAGTGAATAACATGCTAGTGACAAGTGAGTAAGTAGCTAATGACAAGTGAATAGATCGCTAGTGACAAGTGAATAGCTCGCTACTGACAAGTGTACATCTCGCTAGTTGTAAGTGAATAACTTGCTGATGACAAGTGAATAACATGCTAGTGGCAAGTGAGTAAGTAGCTAATGACAAGTAAATCAGTCACTAATGACAAGTGAATAACTAGCTAATGGTAAGTGAACTGCTATATTATTGGTGATGAACAGTATACCTCTGATAGGTATTGGAAAGTAATTAGAGGTTGATTTATAGTATCAGTACACTTGGTGCTATTAATTAGATTAATAGTAGTGATCAACGTATATACTCATGATAGTTACTCAGTTCACTTGCCATTAGTGAGTTGGATAATGTTCGGCAAGTGATGTGTTCACTAATGGGTATTAATCTGGAATTTAATGCAACAGGTTGATAGTGGTAAGTGTACATTTTCAAGAACACAAATATTTCTGTGGTTATTAACTTGTTTCCTTGTCCCATATAGTATTCAAGTTTTTACTTGCCACTATTAAAGTTTCACTTGGGGTTAGTGATTTTTTTTCTCTGTGTGCATCAAGAAATTTTCTGTATTGTTAGATATGAATATCTAATTCCTGTGAAATAGTTAGCTCATACATTCTAGACAATGAGTTACTACCTAATTTATGAAGATATTCCCTTTATTTTTTTTTTCATTCCAGTCTCAGAAATATTCATTTACCTTATTCACTCTCGAAATCCGTTTTTTAAGTGACAATTTTCTGACAGAAAGTCGATTGCGTATTTATTACCAGTTCGATAATCAGAACTCGACACCTCGACAACTCGACACAAATGCATAAATATGGAGAAATACAACTATCACTGTTGGAATACTAAATACTCCGTGTATAGGTAATACTAATTCCAACATTGTCGGGCCCTGTATATGTATAGCCGCCCGCCGCTCGCCACTTGCAAAACATGTTTAATTTTTTATCATTTGATTGGGTGAGTGACCTGGAGCTGAACTATTATTCAATGAGAGATTTTTTCTGCATATCTATCTCAAGAAGGTGAATTCTAAGTTGACAAAAATATTGAAATATGGAACACATAGGAATCTTTGACGTAGATATAGCTTTTGGATCGATATCTAGACCAAAATATCGAACAATACCAGTAATTACATAGAATTTAATGGAAATGGAACCCCTTTAATTTCTTATATTTGCATGTTGAAATATGTATTGGGGTCCTACCTATATACCGCATACTCATTTTTATAATATAGATTACCTAATACCTACGTCGCATTCAAAAATTCGATCAACCCATCTACAAATTGTATTCTATTTCATCTCCTGTGCTAAAATTTTTCGAATAGCTTCAGTGTTACTTTTTATGAATGAATTCACTATTCATTCAACCGTTCATAGTATCCATATAAAATCGCATATTTGTGCGTTGGCGCTCGTATCAGTGAGGAAATATGCTCCAAAATTGCGTCCGCAAAGGTCCAGCAAAAATCACTTTCAACGATGATATTTTGAATTGATCCTGGCGAATTTTTTTGAGAACAAAGACCAATGTATAAGAGAGGCATCTCTCGGACTATTTTTTTCGAAAAAAAAATACCTAGTGAGATAAAAAATAGTGAATCTGGTGAAATTTCTGAAGTTTTTTTCGACTTTTTTCATGCAAAATTTTGGAAAAGTACTCCGAGAGATGCCTTGATTCAACCTTCTACAATCAGAAAATGCAAAAAAATCTCGTATTTATTTAACGAGCTCCGAGTATTTTGATTTCTGCCGTTCATTGTTTCACCAATGATAGCTCATGAGGTCAAACCACTCTTAAAATCCAAAATTCCGTCTTAAATCGAAAAGTCCTTCTAAACCATGAGTTTTTCCAGAGAAATATTCGAACAAGAATTCATCCTCATCGTAACGGTCTGACGTTCCACTATGTTGAAGTGATGAATTATCGTACAGGGTGATATCTGGGTCAATTTTTGCGAATCAGATGATGGCATGATGTTCAGATTATCCGAATACCACTGCAACCAGATTTTTATGAGTTTCGAGGAATTAGCTAATATAACGTAACCGATATAGGTATCTAGGGCTCTCCAGTTATAGGTAGGTATATCTTGTTCGGTTAACACAGCATAGTTTCATACTCGTGAGAAATGACTATCATTTCCTGCTCGTTAAACAATATAATATTGACATCCTATGTGGTTGAACCACATAGGATGACACAGTATATAACTCGATAAAGATATTTCAAATACTTCAAGTATTTGAAGTAAGTAAAGTTCTTTCATTCCTCAAGTTGGTCAGTTTAGAACATTTGTGGCCTACTTTTCAAGGAATGTCTGCATATCATATTCTTATCAGTTTTACCAGTATCATTTACAAAATAGGGTTCATATATGTATGCATATAATGCATTTTATGCAGTGTCACTGCGAATGACTGCTTGTCGGTTATTATAGCTATTTTCTTGTTGATAGAGGGGTATTTCATTATTATTCATTACCTAAATTCTAATGAACTTATTATGGCAAGCTGTGAATTATGGTCCTTCTCATGAATATCTATGCCAGCACATCGAATAAAATGGCGGATATTTGTATTCAAGCATCCTTTAGATAGTATAGATCTTCCTAAAATGCAATATAATCTCAGCAAAAGAGATATTTCTTCATGGTAGGATGGGAATCTCAATCGAAAGTAGAGAAGATAGTTGACGTACTTCAAATAAGATAATTCTCTCGTTAGATTTATGTATACAGGGTGTCCCAACGAAAACTTTCCACCCGGATTTACTGGGAAATGACAAATTATTTTCGGAAACGCTAAAACAGGTCGATTTCAATTTCTAGGGGGACACATGTTAGTAATGGATTTAGTCGAGCAACTTCATCCCCCAGACGGGGGTGGCTACCCCCTTGCGAATCATCATAGGGAACGTGGGTCGAAAGCTCTGTTTATTCTCTATCCAAACGTGTATAATTTTTCCAAAATCGAATGAATGGTAATTGAAATCAGTGTTGTTGACAGGTTCAATGTGATTAGTCAATATCTTACCTGTTCTTATTCAAATTCGATTTATTAACTGTTTTAAGACTCAATGAGTGGACAGATAGACAATGGAAACATCCCATCCGGTCAGGGAACCCAGTCACCCCACGAAAAACGAAAACAAATTAGTCAAAACAAAGTAAGTAGCCAGGCTGGGACTATTAATTGCGAAGATCTTTCAACCAAGTATCAGGTTGATGTCGCTATTCGCGAATACAACAATACAAGCGGAAGATGCTCACCCCAATTGTGAGCGAAACGTCCAAAGGCACCTCCTTCACAGAGGTGAACCGAAATGTATTCACATCTTCTTGAGAATGCCATCGATCCCATGATAACGGATATTATCGAAAAGGATGGAGATTATTCGGCGGACAACCTCCATTTTCAACAAGATGGAGCACCACCTCACTATGCAGTAGCGGTTAGAAACTTTCTGGATGAACAATATACCAATCATTGGATAGGGCGACGAGGACCAATTGAGTGGCCAGCTAGATCACCGGACCTCAATCCGTTGGATTATTTTTTATGGGGGCATCTCAAAAGCAGAGTTTCTGCCACTCCGCCAGAGTCACTAGAGGATACGTTCGTAATAGTTTCGAAAGTAGACTTTATCCACAACTTTGCCGTTCTATTGATGAATGATGCTTGGTATAGCGATGTTCGACAGGTCTCGATCCTGACAGTGTAGGGGTGACCAGCTTGAGCTCGTCTGGTTTGTCTACCAGGAATCGCGCGTGGTGGCATAATAGATGATATTTCCGTTGAGCACCGACCGTGAAAGTACCTATAAAAAAGGCAAAGATCGCCGACCTTTCTACGATGATCTAGAGAGGTCAATGATTTGGTGAGTGTTGTGTCATCGACTAGGCGAATAGCTCTCTTCTGAATTGAATCTTAGAGCTTAAGCGTATGTTTGGGGGCTGAGCTCCAAACATGTGAGCATTACTCCAGGACAGGTCGAATTTGTGCTTTGTAGATCATAAGCAGTTGCTGGGATGTGAAGTATCTCTTCGCACGGAAAAGAAAACCGAGTTTTTGTGAAGCAGTCTTCGCAATGGACCTCACATGATCGTCCCATGAGAGAGCACTGTTGGTGGTGACACCCAGCATGGATATTGACGACCTCATAGGAACAGTGGTACCCGACATCATCAAATTGGGCATTGTGTGATCAGCCTTCTTGGTGAACATACAAGCTTGAGTTTTAGTTGCATTGAAGTGTACTAGATTCTCAGATCCCCATTTCAGAATTCTTGTCAGATCCTCATTTACAGCATCAACCTGTAATATCACCAATAAGTAGGTAATTGCTTTTTTTCTTTGGGATTGAAAAAAGTTTTAATGTAGGTATTATTTTTGATACAGAACAGAACATTGACGACATAGAAATTCTGACATATCTGTCTGAATCGGAATTTAATATTTCAACAGAAAGTCGAGTTGGGGACAAAATCAAATTCAAGCTATATCAACAGTAACATCGACTGGTTGTGAAAATATTCTAAAGTTTGGATTGATAACTAGTTGAGTACAAAGATATAATTTTGTCATGGGAATTGATTTTTTGGAAAAGTATAAATGAGTCAGAACCAATATTTTTCGAAAAGGGTTTCAGAATGAAAAATTTGCCTTGGCAGTAGCTCCAAGAGTGAATGATTGAACCATTCTGTATAATTTTATTTATCCAATATATATACCTACTTGTTTACTAATGAATGAAATTTCAGCTTCAAAAAATCTATTTCTACGATGTATCAACCACCGTGATAATAAAATGCTGTAGAATTATGGATTTTATCCAGATCAGATTCAGAATCTCTGTTCTTGTGTAACGTTTCCCCCTTCTTGGCGGGGTGTTACTAGGGTGGTGCTCAACGAGGTATGTCTATATCTAGGATAGACCGGGGTTGCCTCGAGCGCCAGTTGGATTATAGTGGTGAACTCCACTTTCTCCCAACCAGGATTTGTTGGGAGGCCTAGGTAGCAACACAGTCGAAGCGACGGTATGCCAGGGGTCGAAGGCCTTCTGGACTATGAAAAGATCACAAGGGGGTGAGGGCTTTAAGTTCACCCACTTGGTTTCACCCTGGTATACGGATTGCTGCGGGTGTTTGGTATATCAATCAGAACTAAAATTCCACACTTAAACAGGTTTATTCACTGGAAACAATTAACAGATCGAATTTATCTCTCACAATGATTATTATCATAACCAAGAAAATACGACCACGGGAAATTCGGATGACAGAATATGTCGACAGGTGTCAGTCACAAGATAGCAAAATTCCACAGATCAAATAATCTCAGGGTAGATTATCCTAACCACATATATCAACTGGTGCAGTTCCCTATTAACTGGCCGCTGTCAAACGTCACGACAAATGTCACAACAACTGGATTTATACTGGAAAATTATTTGATATATAAATCCCGCGGTCCGAATCGCATTCAAAGCGCAATGAACACGCTGAGGATTGGTCCGATTAACGCGTAGAACGCTCAAAATATCTACTGCGGGACATATATGACGTCATGGATTACGTCACTTCTCGCGCTCAGAGTGCTCACAGTTGAGAGGTGAAGCGGTCTGAGCGCTGCTGTCATTAATGTCAATTAGTCGCTTGAAAAGTAAACATAGAAAAGTGCTATATTCGTTTCAAGTTATTAGAAGATTTAATAAATTGTTCATTCGATGTCTGCCTCACAAAGTAACCTTAGGAATAATCCAACCACATCTGTTTATGTAGAATTGCCAGTTTTACTGGAGGACCAAAACGAACTCATCACACTGCAAGTATCTCCAGCTGATGCAGAAAGAGCAAGTATAGGTAATTTATTTATTTAAACATGCATGTATACCCAGGCTATTGTTCTTGGGTTATTAACTACTTTTACTATATTCCATTTGAAATTGGCAACTGGGTCCCATGATCCATTCTTGCATACTTCAGTAATCCTCTCAACAGTACATCAGAGGAATCTAGTATGGACCATGTCAACACTTTTTTATGATAATATAGTTGCCACTATCTGAAATATTCATTCAAACTGTGATTTGTATGTGACTTTCATAGCTAGTTGTACATTTCAGATGCTCAATATCTACAACGTTTAGTGAATGATCACAGTAGTCTTAGAACAATCAAGAATAGTGAACAGGTTCCAGCAACCTCAAAGACTAACAATGATGAAGGTGCATCAAATAAAAATGTATCCGAAAAATCAGAAAATGACTCACTATTCATATGGACTTCCAATTGTGTCCATCTACTCCTCTCCCTCTATGAAGAGTATGAGAATGAATTTAACTTGGGTGCCAAGCGGCGACAAAAAATCTGGGAGAAAATAGCTATGGAAATGAAACAGCATGGGTATGAAATCACTTGGGCACAGTGTCAATCAAAAATGAATGGGTTGAAAAGGACCTACAAAAAAATTCTGGATCACAACAATGTATCAGGAAATGATAGGAAAAACTGGCCTTACTTTGAGGTATGTTGTTAATTTAGGATATTACAAGTTATCATTGGATCCATTTGAATTGTTCCCTTTCAATTTATCCTTATTTGATTTTGCAGAAAGTGAATGAAATTTTTGGATCAGCTGGCTGGGCCCAGCCCAAAATGCTTGCTACAGAAGCAGGACCATCTTGTGCTGCAGTGAACTCCAATACCAGTGCAGAAGAGAAAGAAAAAACACCAAAGAAAAGAAAATTAGAAACTCTTTTGGAGCAGTTAAATTCTGACATGAAAGTCAATCAGCAAGCTGCAAGAGATGAGAGAGAAGCTAAGAGACAGGAGTGGAATAGTATCAAGTCTAGAAAGTTTGATGAACTCATGGCTCAGAAAGAGAGACAACATAAAGAAAAAATGAACATGATGCAGCTGTTATTGGAATCTGTTTCAAAAAACCAGAAATAATTCAACTTCTAATTCCCAGCTAGTAATAACTGTTTCAGAATTGTTAAGAATTGAAAGGACGTTTTGTTTTGATGAACTCATTTTCTGTTATCAGAGGTTTATTTTGTTGTGTTCATGTCTTTATCTTGTTTAGAATACATATTATTGTTTTGTGATATTGCACTGTTAGTTCCTTGTTCCTTGACTGATAGATTTATTGATAAATAAGGTAACATAATTAAAGACTGCAATATTTTGAAGATTTATTTTGGAATTATCTCTTATTTTACCTCACGAATCAATTGTCTCTGATGATCAAATTATTCATGATTTCTGTACGTTTCAATGCACCATCTACACCATTTACTGCAATTAGTCTTCCTCTTCTTCTAACCCTTGCTACCTCATTGAAAGGCACCAAGTCTCCTTTCAAAATACATATATTATGCAGAACACAGGTGGCTACTAAATATTCTGGGATTTTTTCCAATGTAGTCATTGGCAAACAGTCTTGAATACTACGCCATCGAACCTTCCATAGTCCAAAGGCACGTTCAATAGAAATTCTAGCAGAGGACAAGCAAAAATTAAAATTTTTCTGTCTTTCTGACAAATGACCATTATCTTTGAAAGGAGTCATTATGTTATAATGTATTCCATAAGCCGAATCACCGATGATATGGGAATAATCAGGAAAATAAACATCAGGTGCTTGAATATATCCTTGAACTGGAGATATCCGGAATACACGGGCATCATGAACACATCCTGCATTGCCAGCAAAAACACTTGTGAACAGTAGCTGCTGGGTACAGACAGCCTGAAATAAGTTTGAAAAATATAGTAAATGGATTCAAAAAGTCATTCAATGATATTACCTGCACTTGTATAGAATGATAGTTTTTGCGGTTTATGTATGACTTTGCATCACCAACAGGAGCTTTAATCTTTATGTGGGTTCCATCAATGGCCCCAATGACTCTAGGGAATGCACTGAACTTTTCAAATTGGTCCATAACTTCTCTGGCTCTGTCCCCTGTTGGCCACTGAATAAATCGGGAAGCCAAGCAATGAAGTGCATAGGTCACTCTTCTCAAACTTCTAATACTAGTTGCCTTTCCAACGTTGAATTTTTCGCAAATAGATCTGAGATTTACAAATTTATTGATATTAGATATTGAATCTCATTTGTTGGTATAATTTTACCTGAATGAGTCAGGAGTTGCCATTGCCCATAATGATAGGAGAAGTTGTTTTTTTGCAGGTATTGGTTTCCTTCCACTAACTGTGGTAGTTTTTGATATTGTGGGGCCTATGAGACCAAGAATAAACTCAAATGTTTCAGGATACATTCTGCAAATGTTAATATGTAGTAATAATATTTATGTATGTTAAGTAGAGTTATTTAGTTTGGAGGTGAAAAATGGTATCCTTTCACGAAAATTCATGCATACCTGAAGTGTGACTTGAATTCTTCTGCAGAGTACATGGGGACAACTCTCTCAACATAATTTTCGATACGAGGTCTTAAAACTAATTCATCTCTATGTGTATGAAATTGAAGGAGAGCATTACATACAGCTGCATGATCAGCATCCTCATCATCACTACTTGAAGAAGAGGTGTCAAATATCCTTTCGATATCGCTATCGTCATCACTCTCAATAATGAGAGAAACTGCTTGCACCAAAGTTTGTTTCTCCATTCCTGTATCGACTATGACCTATCATTCATGATTTTAGTTTGTCATTTGATAATGTTTGATGTTTGGCAAGTTTAGTAGGAAAAATATTTTTTGTGAGGTTATGAGGATTCAAAAGCGCGCTCAAAAATGGTCCGAATCAATAGCTGTCAAAGCGTGCAAACTAATTCGGACCAGCGGCGACTAACACCAGCGCGCTCAAAACAAGAAGCTCAATTCGGACCGCGGTAAAAGCTGATCTGCAGTTTGATGAGAAAATGCAGTGAAATCAAAATACAGTTAACTCACACTTGACTGGTAATATACTTCACGAGTGAATCGTCGGCAGAAAAAGCTCTGGCTCACTTTTTCAACTTTGTGTAACACAAAAACGGGATGTAAATACAGGGAAAACTTCGAGCACCTCGATCACTTATTATAACGGTTATACGGACTGAATCAAACGGTAAGAATCGGACTGAATCAGAATAATCACTGCCAAATGGAATAACCCACTATCTATCTATATATCTGTGTCTTTTATCTCAATGTGTATATCTCTGAATCCTCGGGCCTCTGGATTTTGCTACTTATACTCTTTTCAGGTTTGGCAAAAAACAGAGCGAGGTCGGGATTCTGATTGGTCGGGCTGGTCTGGCCTCGAGCTGACCATGATTTGTTTTCTCAAGGCAAAAGTGAACACTACTTGACCTTGGGTCTGGAAACTTGCGGTGGAAATCATTTTTCCTCAAAACCGGTAGTATCAAAGTGCTTGGCATTCCATGTTTGTGCTACTGAGCGAATTTGATTGCAAAATTACGAAGGATAACAAAGTTATGACCTAAACAATATCATATGGCCCTGAAATGTCTTTCCAGGTATGAAAACCATTCTAACTCTTTCCAAAATCATAACTACACTCTCCATAGGCAATAAGAAGTCTTAGTCTCTGGGTTGATCAGGATTTCCGGATGCAAAAATCATTGCAAGATGAATAAAGCAAGTAAACGGATAGCATACTGGACTTCTTATTTCCCAGGGCTCTGGACGGTTATTATGCAATCAAATCCTATCAATACTAATATCAAGAGTCTGAACATGATATGTGTGAAATCATTAGCCTGGTAGTGCTTTCAAAACGGAGGCAGGGGTGTCATGAAGTTGATTACCCTCAGCAGGGTGCAACGGGGCTAAACAAGGTTAGTCCGGGGTAGGGCTCTCTGGGGGGCTCAAAATACTAGCCAAAGGAGCTCCTTGATTCATGAATTTATCAATCAGGTATACAGGGTGACTCTAAAATGGCCTTAACCTCATTTCTCGTATGAGGCTCGTACACCGAAGCCTAGTAATGAAGCTGGTGAGAAAACACTTCATTACACTTGATGATCAGAACTGACTATTTAGAATAGCATTGATGTTGTTATTGGTCAGAGATATTTTTTTGTTTTGTTAATGTCCTCTATTTAATATATATTTGCTTCCTCAATCACCTTTTTTTTCTGAAAAACCCTCAACTCATTATTGGATACATAAAAAATCTGTTCTCGTATAGTGAAATTTCGAGCAATCACAGCTACTTTCAATTCATAACGAATTTTCGACAGCCTGTGGATTTTATTTTTCATTTAAAGATACCCAGACTGTCAAATATATATCTCAAAGTCGAAAGGAAATCCTCAAATTCTATTCAACACATTTACCTGAAAGGTTATCCTTCGAAAGATCACAAAAACACAAGACAACCTCAGTCATATTTTGTGAATGTTTAGTATACTCATAGACTTATTATCCCGAGGAGACGGAACTATTCACATTCAAAGAAGATCAGACATTGCCAATATCTGGTCCACTGTAGGATACTATTGTGACCGATTTGAAAGTGTCGTTGCCATATTTCCAGTTTGAGAACGAGATTCGCAATAATTATTGACACGTTCATATCATTTTTTCATTGTATTGCAAGTAATACAGTCTCAATGAAACATTTTTCTGAAGGGTATTTTATATATCATGAAAACCTGAAATGTACACGTTGGAATTACCGAATATTCATTTTGTGAACTATTACATTGTAGCATCATAGGATCTGTAACTCACAAAGCGACATCGGCGCGTCCAGGCCACGCCTATTGTATGAATGATTTTTACTACGAAACTGCGATCTGTCCATTTCTCGTTGCGGTGTTGTAGACGAGTGATCTTGTGTTTTGAAGTGTTGTTTTTAGTGACTTTGAATAGATATTGTGGAATTCAGAGTGAATTTTTGGACAATATGGTTCGTCACTGCCAAGTGTGCAAAAAACTTGACAATTCCAGCCCTGATGTTTCTTTTCACAAGTAAGTTGGAATACCTAACCTCCAAATTTGGTTGTTATTCTAGTGGCGTGAATATATGATGATTAGGTACTGTTTATTCATGATTGTTGATGATTTAGGTAGTGTTCATGTTTTCATGGCATAGACTTTCTTGTTCATTGCATCAAAAATTCTAAGCAACTTAGTATACCTATTTCTGTAGTACTTTCTGTAGGTTTCCCGCTGAAAGTGAAAAAAGAAAAATTTTGGCATCTCTTCTTGGCTGGCAGGAGAATCGTCTGAGCAAATATCTTTATGTATGTTCTGATCATCTCGATTCAAGTGATGTCATAACAAAGAAAAGTGGTTCCAAATACTTGAGGCCAGATGCAAATCCACTACCATGCCATTCAGCGTTTCAGTTCGCGTTTCAACATCACATTTTTCCAATATAGTACAGAAAAACAACAAACTATGTTCACGAGCGACTTCATTTATTTTCTTTGTAAATTATTGCCATTCTATGTAATGTTGTTTTCTTTTGTATAAAAATCCAAAAATTATTTGCAGTTCAATTTGAACCAACACCTTTTTTCCAGAAATGAATCAAAATGTGTTATCATTATCCGAACAAATTTGTTGTATTATATGAATATTAAAAGTATGAAAGCTTAAAAGTATGCAAATTATGAGGAAATTCAATTTCATACAACTGTCTGAATGCATATGATATTGCACTTGTTTCAGTTGAACCTAATATCGGAAATTACAGGTACTGACAAGAATCTGGTTATATATTTCCAATGATGTTTCATTTTTCAGAATGTTGATTGACATATACAGCGAGAAATTACATGTTTTCATTGAGAGTACATGCGTAGCTTGTTCATAATCGAACGGAATTTATGGAAGTTATGGAACCATTAGAACGGTACGCCACTGGCTGAAATCAGGGAAACAAGACACATAAACATAACAGCGTTGCCAACAAGTTGGTGAAGACAAAGAGGTTCGATTGGTAGTCTTTCTCATACGTGTGCAGTTCATTTTCAATCATTGCTTCAAAACAAAAGCAGTTTTATGAATGAGATGTTCCGTCTCCTCAGGATAATAAGTCTATGGGTATACTGTTTTTAACGAATTGGAGATCAAATATCAGGTTTAGGATCAACAATAAAAAAATGAATGACTGCAGGTCAAAGAACACATGTTCTTGAGTCGAGAAATTATTTCTTGGCAGAAGATGATTCTTATTTGAAGTGAGTATTTGAAAGACTAAAATCAAAGAAATATCTCTGTTGAATTACTTCACTACAAGATAATTCATTCATCGCAAGAGCATTCATTTATTTCTATCGAGAACATTCCTTTGAGGTTAGTAATTTCATGTACATTTAAAAAGATCATGCGTCTTTGAGTCAAGATTGAGATTCTTGCACCAATGTTATGATTATCTTCAGATCAACTAATTAATATTTGTCATTATCTTAGAACAAGATCATAAATCGTTTGTTTCTCTCAGGATTGGGTCACATGTTCTTATAATCGGGAAGTATCAATAGAATAAAGGCAAGGATTTGGTTGATTTGTGTTGAGGTAATATTCATTTGGCCATATCCAAAGACACGGCGGCCTTGGCTCAAGGGCGTTTTACTTTAGGTCAAGATATCCTTTTTATCTGTGTAAGTTTATGTTAAACCGAGGATTTAATCTCGATTATCGTCGTAGCAGTTCCTTGAGGTTGATATCATCCTTCAAAGGGCACGTTTAGCTAAACGGGATCAAAACTTAGAATTGACAAGGCAACAGTGTAGAATAGCCATGGATCACTAATATCTTGTGGAAATTTGGCATCCTGATTGATTGGGATTTTTTATATAGATAATTTGTGTGAGCTACTTATCAGAATTCACCCATGTAATTGTGTATAGGTGGAGGACCACCAGTTATTTTCACTAATATCCGCCCTGAAGAGAAACCTGTTTATGAGAAAGTTGGTGCCCTCCTTCATCCTGTGGCCATTGGTATGCATAATGAATTTGATAACGATGTACCTATGTCAAATGGTGAGTGAAGTTTTGTTCAGTACTATGAAAATTTTATTGATATACGATGATAATTTCCTTTTTTACAGGTGAGCATGATATAGGTGAGAATGAAGTACAAGATGGAAATATTGATCGAAATGTAAGTGAGATGTGAAATAGAATTCCACTCTATTTGTCCTAGATATTGCTTGTTTGCAAACCTATTATTTTAGGAAGTATCAATTATTGGATATTGGTCATCATACTCATCTGCCAAGTTTAGCACACCTCGCACCAAAATATTACGGAAATTTCCTTAATGTCCAGTCAATATCAAAGATAATGGATATGATGATGTGGATCTTGATCACCTCATATGTTCTCAAGAGAATGATGAGCAGATACACATAATTGAAACAATTGAGGATGATGCAGCACCAAATACATATATTCTTGAAATCCCATCACAGCCTGAACCATCTGTTTCAGACACAACTCCTCCCCATAAAGAACCAACAACCAAAGTAGCCTCTGGATCATCAAGTGCTTTCAAAACCTCTAACCCATGCTTGAAATCTGTAAACTCTGCTCGATCCACTGATAATTTCCTGAGTACAAGGCACCTGTCTACAAGCAGGACACGCCCAATCATATCTGAAATGAAAAATGATGAGTATGTAGATGCAAAAATAATGGCACTTTCATCTGCTTATGAATATGCAGCTGAACAACACCGAATCATCATGGAGATATATGAGGAAAAGAAGAAACAAGAAAGTTTGCTGACACGAATCATGGAAGGAAAGCTCAAAACTCTGAAGAGGAAGAATGGTTTGTTGTCGAGATCTGATGACAGTGATAAATCTTGAGGTTACTACTAGAACTAGGTATTCGCAAAATGCTTTTGTCTTTATTGCAATGTTGAGTTGTTTTTATAGTGAAATATTTTTCAATTTTCAATAAACATATTTGGTTAATAATATATTTCTTCGCATTCCTATCTTGTATCATATATTTCAAATCAAGATTTTGTACAGGGTGGAGGCTGGAAGGAAAAAAATGGCTTTTTTGCTATGCTTGCTTACTAGAATTTATTGACCTTCTTCAGCCTCCCTCTGTTGCCTCTCAACTGCTACAAGCCTTGAAAAAAAAGCAATGAGTCCCTAAAGGTACAGAATTGACAAGGTGTGCCTCTTGAATTCTCCCTTGACTTTTTTGTTATAGATGAACATGAAAATTCAATACTAGTTGTTCAATGCAAAAAACTATACAGGCTGCCCCATAAACATACCATAAAAATCGATTTCTTATTAATATCGTAAAAACGATCAGGTCGAATTAAATGAAATTTCTAGACTATTGATTATTGATATTGATAAGCTATTTTGGAGCTATTAGAATTTGCCCAATAATTTCAGGGGCGTGCCCACGGGCTATGTCGAATAGTTTTTGCACAAAAAAAATATCGCCCAGTAGATTTTTTTGTAATTAGGATAATTTTTTTGAATGAACAACTAAAAATGCAATTTATTTGTCTCTTGAAATTTTTCCGTATCTAGCTTCGTTTCGAAGAAAGAAAATAAAAACCATATCTCTCACATCTACATTTGATTTTTTTTTGTTTACCTAATAATCATGTCCGTTTTGGCAGAACAAGACAAAAATAGTTTGGGTAAGATTTGTTCAGTGTTGAATAATCAATATCAATTTACAAAAAATATTCAGGAAGACATTGATAATTCACTTTTGTGTTTACGATAAATGATAATGGTTTATAATAATTGTTCAAAACGTTGACCATTTGCTTCAATGCGAAGATTGCATCGGTTCATTGACTCGCGGACCCTATGGAATATTCCAGGAATAGCTTCTATTTGTGTACAACTGGCCATTATTATTGCTAAGACCAATGATTTTAAATAACCCCAAAGGAAGAAATCCAAGGGGTTGAGAACGCGCGGGCCAGGCCACGGGGCCTCCTCTTCCAATCCATCGGCGGGGAAATCTCTGGTCCAGATACTGGCGCACGTTCAAACTAAAATGTGGAGAAGACCCGTCATACTGAAATCACATGTTTTGTCTAATGTTTAAAGGGACATTTTCCATCAATAAGGGCAAAACATTTTGCAGGTAAAATTTAGATAAATGTCTGCATTCGAATGAACAGGCAGCAAGTGCACTTTCAAATTCTCTCCAACAATACAATGGTTGCTGGTGCCTTCTAGAGATCACAGCGTAAGGATTCTCATCATACCAAATGTGGCTTTTTCTACTATTAAGATATCCATCTCGTGTGAAACATGCCTTATCAGAAAATAATACCATCCTCCCAAAATGAGGATCTATTAAATTTCGACGCAAAAACCATTGATAAAAAGCTAATCGTTGTGGATAATCTTCAGGATTTAAAGCTTGCACCCGTTGTAAATGGTAATGGTAGAGGAGTTTTTCATGCAAGACACGAGGTACCGTTGACTTAGAGGATCCCATATGGCGTGCAATTACACGAACACTTGTGGATTGATTTTCCTCTATGCGGTGTAAAACCTCTTCTTCAAATTTAACCGTATGAGCTACTCTTGGACGATCACCACCATCATAACGCTTTAGGCTACCACTTTCTCTAAGGCGACGATGGCTAGAAGCAAAGTTTGTATGATGAGGTTGCTGGCGTTCTGGATATTTCTGTTCATACAAGCGTGCAGCTTCTCTTCCAATACAATCTGCTGCACCATAGGCAAGGTGCATATCGCTAAGTTCTTCAAATGAAAAACGATCGTCCATTTTCAACACAAATTTTGAATAAACTATTAACTAATAAAGATGGAAGAATTCAATAAATAAGTGAAAAATAATATCGGTCTCAAAATTGGTACCTGTGGAATTTTATTGTAAAAACAATGTTTGTTCCCAACATCAAACGTAGTTGAATCAAAAAATGTAAACAAAAGTCAGTGGTGTTCAACTAAACTGGGAGTTGATTCAGATATTTTTATTTTATTCAGAACAATTTATTGCTTTAGCACCCTCATTTGTCGGTATGTTTTGGATACTCTTCCCAAGATATTGAAAATTACGAATATTTTCGAATTAAATACAAAACAAAAAATGATTAAGTCATTAATAATAATTGATGATTAGTAAAAAAAAGTTATTGGAAGTTTCATTAGTTTTTCAATATTTCAATGAACGCATTGGTAAAATGTGAGATATAATTTTGAAGCATTTAATTTTTTTTTCATAGATGTGAGAGATGAGGTTTTTATTTTTTTTTCTTCAAAACGAAGCTAGATACGGAAAAATTTTTTGGGACAAAAAAATTGCATTTTTAGTTGTTCATTTGAAAAAATCATCATAATTACAGAAAATCCACTGGGCGATATTTTTTTTCGTGCAAAAACTATC
Source organism: Gastrophysa polygoni (assembly GCA_963576655.1). Taxonomy (NCBI): domain Eukaryota; kingdom Metazoa; phylum Arthropoda; class Insecta; order Coleoptera; family Chrysomelidae; genus Gastrophysa; species Gastrophysa polygoni. The sequence continues at coordinate 21,693,717 of OY755085.1, read as the reverse complement.
CGACATAGCCCGTGAACACGCCCCTGAATTTATTGGGCAAATTCTAATAGCTCCAAAAGATTCCTAATGAATATATCAATAATCTGTGAAAATTTCATTGAATTCTACCAAATCGTTTTTACGATATTAATAAAAAATCGTTTTTTTTAATTAAACACCCTGTATCTCGAAAACGAAGAGTTTCCGGACTTATGTTCATCAAGCAAAAATGTTTATTTTAATGTCCTCTACCATCCCTTAGAGTTTGTCGGTATGTTTATGGGACACCTTGTATACCTCCGAATAGGAAAAACAAAAAAGAGGAAATTCTATCATAAGAGAACACTGAACTAATAAGAAACCAAACCTTGTGAAGTACTGATTGACAATGTTACGTCTCTCACGGAAATTAAGGTTTTCCCGTCTAGGAAGCCCTTGCCTCATAGGGTCATGCTCTATATCCCTTTGGGCTGGAGCAGGCAGCTCCAACTCAGGGTCATCTGGTGGTATTTCTTCCCCTCTTCGCCGCAATATATTGTTGAGTACTACAGTAGCCACAATCATAGAAAAAGCTTTATCTAGCTTCACTCGAATTCCCAAAGCCAGGACAGTGAAACGGCTGTTCCAAACACCAAATAGTCTCTCAACAGGTGTTCTAGTCCTAATGATAGACTCATTAAAGAATTGTTCAGCTGCAGTTTCACACTGATTGAAAAGAGTCATCATGTAGCTCTGGCAGGCGTAACCACTGTAACCTGACAGACGGGGGCCTGTCAGGTTACACTGGTGCCGTGACCAGGATTTAGAGTCATTAAATCTAAACAATTGATAGCAAATAACTGTGCCATCTTCCTCAAGAGTTTTTACTGCTTGAAATGTGCTTACAGCATCATCGGATCGTACCGCCTAATGAGGGAACCTCACAAGACGCATCGACGAATGGAGAGAACTTCGGGACCTGAAGGAGTTTCATGTCCATGCTCCAGAAAACATCTGGCACCTCCACACTCGCTTCTGTATGGTTCGTACGACGTACTCGTTAGAAGCGCAGGAACATCTGATTAGCCATAGGAGTCGTCCATAGCCAATAGCGACTGATGCAGCGAGCCTTGGCTACTTCACCACATCATCTGATCTACCACAAATCAACACGAAGGTAATGTACTGAGCTAAATGTCCACGAACGAGCTCTGACAATTGAACTGATGAGACAGTTTCCCAACTGTATTCGGTCTCTATGATTTCTGAACGAAAGAATTACGATTACTGCCATTTCGACGTCTCTGAAGCAACAAAAAACTGTTGAGCATAGCTAATACACGTTGTCCCTACAACCAAAGGATATCCCATTAGAAGTCACAATTCTATAAGAACGAAAGCTCCGACATAGCATCCTTGATATCCAGGCCACCTGATTCGATACATCTTGTAGTCACGTTCCCGAGCAAGCCAAGGTACCTACTACACCATGACGACGAAGCATCCCACGCCTGGTATGCGAACGATAGTTCACATCTGTGAACGACTCACCTATCTCAACTGGGGTAACGCCACTAACCGACAGCTTTCCTGAACCTGAAGGACCTGACAGATCACATGGGTACTTCGAGAAATTATTAGCACATCATGAGGGCATCATGCGGAGGTGAGAGGGCTATTGCTAATCCCATGTTTCGAGTCCGAATTCCAGCGAGGTACTAATCAATCAGGTTAGCACTCCTTCAACTGTCTAAGACGATCTCCACGACAGCCGACGTTTTGTCTACGGAACGAGCCAGGGTTCGTTGGGTTGCTGTTGAACCATGAACCATATTGTTATACACCAACCATCAGTCAGCTGCTTGATGGTTTTCGATTGGTCGTGAATCCAACGAGGTATCGGTGACTGTTTCACTGAAACCGCAGGGCAGCATTCCTGTTGATCATTTTCGAGGAGGACCAATGTATCCTGCTACGAGGACAACCACAGGGGGAGAACACCAGGACACCAGGACAACACCAGGCAGAGAATCCGGAGCTTACCAAGTTCCTTCCCTTGGCCAGTTCGAGAAAAAGTGCGCGAGTGAGTATGTGTTGTGGTAGTTGTTTATTTATTTTGTCATGAGAATAACTAATATGTAATCCACTAGTATGTAGTATTGTTATAATTCTGCCTAATTTTGACTGTCACGTAGGTACAATTATTGTTTTAGGGCCGTCAATTTATTGAGATCGCATTGTTTAATATTGTCAGCTAGGATAGGTAAATGATTTTGTTCAAGATCTAGTTTTCCCGAGAGAGATATTCCTCTTTGCGTACCTCATTCTGAATTTGTGCTAGAAAAAAAAAAACAATTCGTCCACAAAGAGCGGGGGAGAGTGAAATCGTACGACCCAGGGTCAGTACCAATTATTTTTTTATTTGATTTCTGATATTAATGCCCAAATGCAATGACTATGTTTAACACAAATCTGATTCCCACGAAGGAGTAAAATCCGATCTTTAATTTGTATACAGGGTGTCCCAATGAAAACTTTCCACATGGATTTACTGAGAAATGACAAATTATTTTCGGAAACGCTGAAACACGTCGATTTTGATTTCTAGGAGGACACATGTCAGTAGTCACGCAACTTCATCCCCCTGACAGGGGCGGCTTCCCCATTGCGAATCATCATAGGGAACTTGGTTCGAGTGATACATCATCTGGAAGCTCTCTTCATTTTCTATCCAAACGTTTATTATTTTTTAAAAATCGAATGACTTGAACTTGAGATTAGTGTGGTAATAGGTTTAATTTAAATAATCAATATCGTACCTGTTCTTATCGAAATTCAATTTATTAATTGCTCGAAATGAGCCCTTCCTACCTCCATACAATGATGAAGTCTACTTCCGAAACTATTACGAACGTTTTCCAATACTTCTGGAGTTATGCTGGCGCACTCGTTTACAATTCGACCACGTAGATCCTCTAGTGACTCTGGCGGAGTGGCAAAAACTTTGCTTTTGAGATGCCCCCATAAAGAATAATCCAACGGGTTGAAGTCCGGTGATCTAGGAAGGCGAGTATGATGTATAATCCCCGTCAATACTTCGTCTAGCTGACAAAAGAGCTTGAATTGCGATCCCGAGAAACCGCAATAAAAATTGAAAGACGGCGTATAATTCCCACAAAAAAAGGTCTACGTTCCACATGACAAAAGACGCCTCTTGCCAACCTGAACGGAAACCCAACCTTGAAAATCCCGGTGGCCTAATGGTTACACTTGGTGTCAGTGAAGCTTGGTGATTGGCGGTATACATCATATTCCACCTGCAATTATTACAACCCATGAGTAGGAGGTCTTTGCCGTTTCTGGGTCTCCCCCCAAGGTCAGAGGGGTGTGACCTTGGGGGGAGTGGCCTTAAGGAGCGCTATGACCTTGGGGGGAGTCACCTTGAGAAGCGCTCTTGGGGGTTTTGTCCTTGAGGAGTGGTGTGGGCCATGTATATGACCTTGGGGCGAGTGACCTTGAGCGTGTTCCGTGACCTCGAGAGGAAGTTGGTCTGGAAGGTTATTATTGCGTTAGAGAGCGACCTTGGAGATGCACGCCTCACCTCAAGGCCGTTCGGTAGTAGTGGGGTATTGCTACGTCACATATCGAAGTTCCTATAAATACCATATTTTCCATCTACACAACATAGTTCTCACAGCAGCAAACATACTGGATACATTATCTGCCAAGATAAGTGAGAATCTGAAAGTGCGATAAAGTGTAATCTGTTTCTTGTAAGTACAATTGTTCATATACTTTTTAGACCTTCTTTCACGTAACCGAGGGAGTGGAAATGGCATCTTCTAAAATTGATTTAGACGCTATCAATCAATGAGGTTGATGAAATTATAGAGCAAATTCTGTTATCATCGCTACCCTTGAATAAAAGTTATATAATCAAGAAGATATCGTTTTTTTCGACCAAATTCGGTAAAAGCGGTACTGTGATATTGTGTGATGAAAAAACTGAAGTTTGTATCAAATGCTGGCTACCGAAAAGAGTTGTAGAAGAGATGAAAGAGAGCGATGTTATTGAGATGAATTCTTCTAAAGGATTATATACTCTCACATACTTGGGTCAGAGCGAGCCAGTATTTGAGGGTGCAACAACGAGAGCTCTGATCAAGTTCGGTACCAAGGCATCGTAGTCAAATGTATATATCCTCATTCATTCAATTATTATGTACGTCAGAGTGAAAAGGGTTTAAAAATTATATAATAATATTTCTTACATTTACATTTTCTCTTTATCGCAAATCGTCTTCATATTTGTTCTGCGGTAAGTGGTATATTAGATGTAGGGAGGAAATTATATCTTCTTATCACTATTCGCGAGCTTGAATATTTTTATCATTTATAGAATCATCGTAAGTGTTCCAGACATGTGGATGCACTATTCTAGTCAGAGCTGGCCAGCGGCAGAAGACATCGAATCATCTGTGAGGCGGCTGAGGTGTCAGATGGCGGACTTGGAGCGCGATATACATCATGTCATAAATTATGATGTGAGTGTGTGCTTCGATGAAGAAAAAATTCAACACCTTTACACAATAGCTGAACAGTATCAATGGGGGCGGATCCTGTGCGAGAGATTCGAATACGGCAGCATTACTTTAGATCAGTTCCTCGAAGCAATGGTTAGAGAAAACTTGAGACAATACCTCCAGGAAATTGCAGAATTCCTACCATACCACCTCATTCAGAAATATAAGCTGGAGGTGGTTCCAGAAGAAGTTTCTGACAAAGAAGAAGAAGAGGGAAGGAAATGAGATAGTTGACGTATATAAAATAATCTGTATTCCTATGATAACTCTGATATTATTGAGGAGCCATGAAGTAGAAATAATAATAATAATAATACAATATTAGTATATTATGTCTTTTATTTATCATAAAATAACTACACTCGATAATGATAATAATTATAGATCAAATAATGTATAATTGCAGAGGTGTGAGTTGACGTCGCATCTATAGCATTCATATAGCTCCCATATGTATGGAACCATCCAATGCACTATATGTTAGATAGGCATCATGGAGAATGAGAGCATAGACCTTGGTGTTTGATGGGAACTTGGTTCGGCGGGTTTCAAACTCCAACTTGATGTCAACAGTTGAGGATTTCACAGCTTCTGGTTGGTGGCAACAGTCGATGATGAAAAGCGGATTTTTTCGGAATTCCTCAATACTCATCATTGGTTCACTCATATCTTTGCCATAATAGCTGCGTTGGAAATTATCATATGCATAATATGCTACTGCATCCAACTTCTTGTCGAAATCCAAATTCCAGCGTTCATATGGATAAACTTCTGAATTTAAATATAGACGTATATTGTTGACTCCAGCATCGATGAATGTGTGACATCCTCAGATCTATTATCAGCAATATTGGATCTCTGAAAGCCTATCACGATGTAACGAGGGCGTTCGAGACTATTTGTAGTTTTGACAGCCCAAATATCGGAAGTCGTTTCACGAATGGTTGGTAATTCATACAGATCCCACACCCTGTATGCAATTTTCACTCTTGCTGCTGCACTCCGATTCACACGATTCAAAAGTTTCAATTTCTGTTGATCTGACGGTATAACGTGCCTTATCTTCCACTCGATTTTGTTAATTTCTATATTGGCATCAACTTCCCCCATATAGGAGTTCTTGAATGATCGAGATATGATAAGTATCAGCTCTTGTTTTATATTCAGAATACCTTTATTATAATCTTCAGCAAATCCCATCAAATATTTGAGAGGGAGTTTGCCGCTGAATATGTGACTATTTTTATCCAGAATCACCTGTTTCTCACTGCTGAGGCCCCATCCAACTGTTTGTAGGAATTTAGCATTCGCTTCACCATAAGAGATCATACTTTTCATGGTGGTGGTAATGCCGGGCTTTCGAACCATACATACTTGTTCTCCACCCATTTCATAACGAATTTCATCGAACAGAAATGCTAAAGCATTATTGGATAGATAACATTTTTTAGTCACATCATTGGAGATGAATTTTCCTTCGATATAAATATAGCTTTCAGCAATATCGAGTATCAGATCCTGAAAGTTGATGGCGATTCTTATTTCATCGGAATTCTTGAATGATGGTGAACCATATGGTTTGTAAGTGTGCTCATGTAGACTTATCAGGGAGTGATCAAAAATTGGTTCAGCAAATACTTCCAGTTGTAAGCTTGTCGATGTTGAAGCAACCATAGTTTCTTCAGTTTTTGCTTTTTCGTCGCAGCTTCAGACCTATAGATTTCAAAAAATCGATGTCGCTCACAGATAATCTACGTCTATCCTGTCTGGATAGTTCTGTTCGAATGAATCCACCACCTCGTTGCTCCCCCTTCTTATTGATATTCTGGTTGCTGGTATTATTTTCAGCTAGTGTCACACGCTTTGATTGGTACCCAAAGCAGAAACCCATTCTCGATGTAGGTTTATGTGAGCGTTTTGAGTTCTAGTTTAACTATAATTTTTTCCCCTCGAAAATCAACTAGCAGACCGTCATCCAAAATTCTTAGCGTGATGTTGTCGATATACTGACGTCCAGTCGGACTGATTGGTAGATATATGATACTTTCTGGCTCTTTTGATAGCTTATACCCAGGCTCCACATCAACATCGAACTCGTATAGTGTATGTACCTCCACACCGTTGAGGTAAGCTCCTGCAGTAATGTTACAGTCAACTCTAATGAGTCTCACCTTGATGATATTCACCAGTAACGTAGATTCGTGTAACACATTATTTGAGTAATACCTCGTTTCGAATCCCAATACGCTGGCATTGGACTTTGATCCGTAGAAGTTTATGGCAAACACTGACTTCATTTCACATTTCAGTGTATTATTATTAGCTCGAAGGAGAAACATATTATCCATACTCTCCCCTTCAGCCGGCGGTGTTTTACGAGCTATCGCTTTTTGTATAGCTTTATTTATTTCTTCTATCTCATACACACCTGGTGGTATAGTAGTCATTATCAACTCGATATCAGATTTTGACTCAACCCAATAACCGAATGTATTATTCGTCTCATCTATATTGAGTATGGAATTGTATGAATAGAAACCATGCAATCCTAATCCGTAGTTCTTCTTCGCATCGAGCTCTATGGGTGGATAGAAGTCGACACTCAAAATACTATCATCTCCAGAGATGGTGAACGTTTGTGACATGTTTTTTCGATGAAATGAACAACTGGAAAATGAATGCTAATTCATCTGTTCCAGTAACAACCTTATTGCTGCTTGCAACAATGAAGACTGCTCCGGTTCTCGGTGTGTGTATTACTGATATTGAAATCATTATCTGATGCTACATTCACATCATTCAACTGACAGAAACAGCAGAACATTTTTCTCGGTATCGGCCCATCATTGACATCCCCGATTTGTTGAGCACCCTCTTCACCTTGATGTTCACGACAGAACTGATATTGCGATATATCTGGGTCGTTTCGTAATTCATCCGATAACTTATCCCATACAAGAGCTATTTCATGTGATGCGCACCCAATTAGAACTTCTTTCGGCATATCTGCAAGTTGTTCTTTGCTCATCTTCAACAATGTGCGTAATCTTGAATAGGTTCGTAATGAGAGCCCCATACGTTTGATACTCTGCCTATCCATCATGTAAAGCTACTACTCGTTGAGAGGAATTTCAAACACAAATGTCCACACCAGACTGTGCCGTAGGCTTGTCGTTCATAATTATACATTATTTCAAGGTCGTTCGACGACTTCACCCCCTTCTTCAAATATCTAACCAACTCCTGGGGTGGTGGTTAATCTCCATAACTATCATAATATTCTACTACTCCACCGCACTTTTTATATGCAACCCAATGTGTGCCATCTCCTTCAATACTATCGAGATTTATTATGGCAGATTCTATGCGATTCGGGCCGCAGGTAAAGTATCTCTCATGAATATACCTCGGAAGTGCGGCAACTTCATTTTCGCTACGTGGTGTGCGAGATAGATGTTCGTTAAAGCCCTCCGAGGTAATGTTTTTAGTTTTTTGAATTTCGAGGATTCAGATAAATGCCTAGCCCCTTTCGATACGGCTTCAAATAGATTCCTTTGCCAACCTTTCCAAGAGCAATAGCCTCCATGTGTTGATTGTGGCGGTTTGCTTCAGAGAGTTGCTCCTTACTTTCTCTAGCCGAACTAATAGCGCGCGCTATACCAGCGCTACCTGCGGCCAAACTCCCCAATGCTGTTAAGCCGGCAAAAATCGGTATGAGAGGGAGAATCCCACCAACCTTAGGAATTGGTATTATTCGAGGTGTTCGGATATTGTTCTTGCCACCAGCCATCCTCACGAATTTTCGAGCTGCACCGATTGCCATGAGGGAGGTTTTGGTTAAATTTTTGACGAGTTTCTTCTTTTTACCCATTTGACGTAGCACATTACGGACTTTGTCTACTATTCCCGAACCAAAAGCAATCTTTTTTCCATATGCGGTTGATTTCTTCTTTCTAGAAATACGACGTTTTTTTGTTCCACCATTCTTACTTAATCCCATGCCGAAGCGCCTTTTTCCTTTCATTATGCTGGTTACTAACCAAGATGCAGCCCTTTCCCCTACGGTAGCGTCTCGCGATTTAGCTCGCGCCCAGGCAGCTTCCTCCAATTCTTTATCAGCCAAATGCCTAGCAGATAGATCGGTTGGATGCTTGAGATATGATATATCGTGTTCTTTGCAAGCTCTATCCAATTGATGCATTCCCGTATCACCACGAGCTCCAGGAATGTGTAATTCAACAGGTAATTTATTGATCAAAGTGTTAACGATTCCTTCACCACTTTTATTTCTTCGAGCGCTCTTGTCCCTTTTATTTTTCGATGTGTAACGTTTCACTTCCATAATATAAATTAGCAGAACCTTTCTCGTTGTTCATTATATATCATCCAACCATCATACAATGCGGATTGTTCAGCAGAAAGAAACATTCGATGTAGACAATTTCGATGAGAAAGTGGGTTTAGGGAATCAAACTGCTGCAGATCGCCGTCATGGAGCTCTATTTCCAAACACCATTCGCGGTCTCATAATAGGACCCTCTAATTGTGGAAAAACGAACGTAATGATATCGCTCCTCACCAACGAGAATGGTTTACGTTTCGCTAATATTTACCTATACTCAAAATCATTATATCAACCGAAGTATGAATATCTGCGAAATGTGTTGGAACCAATAAAAGGATTAGGATTTCATACGTATGATAATAATGTCGATATAGTGGAACCAGCGGACGCGAAACCAGATAGCATCTTCATATTTGACGATGTTATATGCGAAGAACAGGATGTGATCAGATCTTATTTCTCTATGGGGCGTCATAAAAATGTGGATTGTTTCTATCTAGCTCAGACGTATTCCAGAGTCCCCAAACAATTGATTCGTGACAACTCCAATTTCATAGTAATGTTCAAACAGGATGACACCAATCTACATCATATTTTTTCCGATCATGTATCCCCTGATGTGAGTTTCAAACAATTCCAAGATATGTGTGAACAGTGTTGGACAGATAAATATGGATTTGTCGTTATCGATAAGGATAGTGAAATACATGAAGGTCGATATAGGAAAGGATTCGACAATTTCATATATCCTTGATATAATGTTGATATATGATTCATTCAATCCCCAGATACCGCAATGAGCACATCTAACGAGAAAATGGGAGAAATAGCCTCTCAAATCCGCCTCAAACGCGAGCTTGTTGAAGCAACTAATGCAGTAAGAAGAAAATTCACAAGTATCAGGAGTGATCGTATGGGTAATCAAACGGCGCTTGAAAATATATATGAACCATTGACAAAACCGTTGAAAGCCATGTCAGCAGAGACAGCAGCAGCAGCAGCAGCAGCTGTTGGCCATAATACCTCAATCACCACATTCACAAAAAAAAAACATCAACAATCCAGCAGCACTAGAGACAATGGTGGCTAAACCTACATATCACTCCACACCGTTGCATGAAGATGAATCGAATGTTATGAAAACCCCTAGAAAAATCAGTGAACCCAACAGTTTTTTCACAAATTCTTCTCCATCACCAGCATCATCATCATCATCATCACCACCATCATCACTGCAAGCGAACCCTGATTATATAGCTACAATGGATACGCCGCCAACATCGTCACTATCATACATTTCCGCTGATGATATTGCCGATGGCACAATCGGGAGTGATTGAGAACAGCAGTTGACGCAACATTTGCATAATTTGAAATCTGGTAATCGCAATTATGATACAGAATTTGGTGTTAGCATAAATACCGAAACAGGGAAATTCAGAATGGGAAATATGGAAATTCGTTTCCCACCGAACAAAATTGAATTATGGCGCGGTAATAAGCGAAGCATGATACATCTGAACTATACAATTTGATATTCACGAAACATGTGCCGAAATCAATCAGTGATCAAGATAAGCGGGCATATGCTGGTCTACTAGAAAATACAAGAGCTGCATATAAAAACTACGACATCAGAGAGGGACTGAATGCCAACGCCAAATCGAAGAAAAAATATCAGCGGATCATCAAACCATTAATTGGTACACCCCATAAAATGAGAACTCTGCAACAGCGGCAGCAGCCCAAATCAAAAGGCGGTGAAGGAATACTGCGAACAATACCTTCTAAAAAAGATTTCGGAACATATCGCAAGGAATATATATATTGGAATGAAGCTAAAGAGTTGGTGAGACGCCTCCGACTCTTATGGGGTTCTTATGGCCGGCCATTCTGGACATGATAATGAAATAATGTCTATAATAGAAGAATTACGTGAAGAAGGTATCGTATATTAATTCCCATTCGAAGCATTCATTATGGTGTATAATAACGATAGAGTCTCAGCCAACTCATTAGTATGTGAATATTGATTGCGGTGATCACAACAACTATTTCTGAGACGTGGAGAGAAAAAACATCATCATGAAAATAAGCGCTACCAAGAGACAGATTGTTAATGAATTACATACGCCTGCGAGACGCAACTTCAAAAGGAGAAGAACGATTATAAAAGGCTTCGCAGACCTATGGCAAATTGATTTGGCTGAGATGCAAGATTATTCTGAAGATAATGGTGGTTACAGATATATTTTATTCGTCATCGACTGTTATTCTAAGTATCTTTGGACTGAGCCGATACTTGATAAAACCGGCCCAGAAGTGACACATGCAATGCTGAGAGTATTGAAGAGAGCTGAATACACACCGAAGAATATGCAAAGTGATCAAGGCAAAGAATTCTATAACGTTCATTTCAAAAAATTGATGGTGAAATATAATATAAACCATTATTCAACGTTCAGTGTAATGAAGGCGGCAATCGTCGAGAGAGTTATAAGAACTCTGAAGAACTGGATATATAAAGAATTCTCTGCAAGGGGTTAATTCAAGTGGCGTGATATTTTGCCCCATCTAACCGACGAATACAATAACAGAATACATAGAACGATTGGAATAAGACCCTCTGAAGTTACACCTACCACAATACTGAGCGCCTATAGCCACCCGAAAATAGCACCGAAGGCGAAATATCAGGTCGGTGATATAGTGCGCATAAGTAAATATAAAGGGATCTTAGAAAAAGGGTACACTGCAAATTTTTCTACAGAACTCTTCAAGATATCCGAAGCGAAATTAACCAATCCCAGAACTTACAAACTTGAAGATATGGAAGGACACCCAATCGAGGGATGTTTTTATGAATTGGAATTATTGAAAACTAACAATCCTGACGTATACTTGGTGGAGAAGGTTCTGGAGACGAAAACAATCAGAAGGAAGAACAAGAAGAGGAAGCAGAAGGGTGAAAAAAAAATGTATGTCAAATGGCTTGGATTTTCTGATAAATTTAATTCTTGGATCAATGAGTCTGCAATTATTTGAAATGTTAGTGGTTATTATTAAAAAGTTCGATGTACTGAATCACCTCTTTTGTACCCGTTCCCAAATAGCTGAAATATGTGGAAGAAACAAGACTGAGAAATCATATATATATATATATATATATATATATATATATATATATATATATTCAGAATAAGTGTAAATTGGTCGATGCATAGAAAAGTACATACAATAATAAAAATGTTCATGACTGGAAAATCAGGCATCATCTTCGTCCGAACTGGCAACTTCCCGCACGAAGTACAGAGGTGGTGCCGGCATCTTTAGACTCCTTCTGAACACACGCCTCTCGTATGGAAGACACCAACATGCTTTGAAATGGTGGTCGGCGTTTGTGAACAGGTGTCCCACAACTTCGCAGAAGTAGCCGGTCCTCGAACATCCGGAACACACTCCGTTCCAGCAATCATTTCGGTATTGCGTGCAGCTATGACACCTTTGGAGCAGCAATCTCTTCGTCATGCTACACTCCCTGCAAGTACCTCTGCATATTCCCATATTCGTGTTCCGCAGCAGCTTTGCACATTTCTTGCACCTTGGGCCAACTCCTCGCTCTAAACGGTTGTTCAAACGAGGTGGATCTGGCGATATCGCATGATTTCGCTCCGCACATATTCGGCAAACCCCTGTACAAACGTTCATCTCGACGGCTGGCCAGCACACATCGCAGTTGTGGCAGCTCACGTATTGATCCACCCTAAACGGGTAAACTAGCACTACTGGTTTGGCGTCCCATGATTGCGGATACGTCATTTTTCTCGAACTTTTTTTGTCTGACTGATATGCACACGATGAAAATTCAAGGAGATTTGTGAATGATGTGAGATACTCAAAATTCTCACTTTTATACACTCGAGTAGGTCCCACTCCAGATGACTGCTATTATTATTGCGCAGACTTGGAGTGGTAGGAACAACTCCGCCTCCACCAATGAGTCCCTCACTATCCAAGGACTTTCTACCATAGAACCGCTAATCTCCAAGGTTGCCTTCACTTCCGCCAATGAGAGCTAATCTCCAAGGTCGCCTCCGCTTCCGCCAATGAGAGCTTGCCATCTTAGGACTACCCACTACCGCTACCCGCCGTTAATCGTCAGAAAACCGCCTACCCCCTCTTTCGAAAAAAATATGGTAAAAACCGCGCGACAGGCTTCATAACGTCAGTACTGTCCTCTGCTGATACGACTAAGATAACACGACTGATCTACCTATCGAGATGGATGCTGAACTGAATCACACAATCGAGAAGTTAGAACAGCTGTCGCTGATAGATAATTCTGTCGCTGTAAGTATTGATATATTCGTTCGCTATTTCATCTACTGTCATCACTATTCTTCAAACATATCGATCAATTCATCACACTCTAATTCCTTTCAGCACGGAGATGGAGATAATGAGTTCGGTGGAGTGGAGGAAGAGGATGTCGCGGAGCAGGAGAACTCTGATGAGGATGAGGGATTCGGCGATGTTGGCAGTGAGGCTGGAAGATTTGTTAGACTCCGCACAGAATATTTCGCCGCCGAAGTATACAAGAGGAACCACATGGACAGAATGTACTGCACGACAGTGTCGATGTGGTCGGTGGAAACCAGTGAGGGTGACAAATATCTCTGTCACACCTGCTTTAGACGATATGCGATGCTGCCCGCTGTCATCGATTTTTATGCACAGTCCTCGGCGCATACCTCATCGGAGTTCTTAGACATTCCAAGACATTTCTGCGATGTATGCGACGACCCCCTTCATCGAATCCATATGGTGGAAGTATGTCCATTATGTAATTGTAGTGAGGACAAAGTGTTAGTTTAAGATCTATATTTGTGATAAATTTCAGTAGTGATAATAATAGATATAGGACTCGCAGCTATCAATATGTATATATATATATATATATATATATATATATATATATATATAATATAGAAGTAAATTTGGTTTTATGAAAATTTCCGATTTTTTTGCGAATCTATGGTATAACGAGGTCATTGAACTTGAATTTGGCATCGATTCGAGGTTTCAGGGAAAAATGGGGGATTATCATAACCATTCACATTATGGAAGGTGTGTGTAACATAGCCGCTCACATTATGGAAGAATACCGGTACCTAAAAACATCGAATTTCGATTTTTTTTTTTTTAAAAATTTTTCAAAATTTTTTTCAAAATTTTTATTCGAAATTTTTTTTTCAATGAATTTTTCCAATTTATTCATAATTTATGATTTGATGTATGCAAATGATTTCAATGAGACGAAATAATATGATTACATCATGAATATTCGAATCAACACTTCTTCTTCTCTGACTGCTCGGACTTGCGTCTCATTTTACGGCCTCCAACTGCTCCACATCTTTCTAATGCGTGAAAACATTGCTGTTCTCCATAGCTTCAGCCACATGTTCTGCTAGCACACGATTCTTTAATTTCTACTCAAAGTTTGTAACGACTTCTTCAATTCTTACAGAAAGTTCATTGAACAATTCCAATACAGCGCAATCATCATCTCTCAATGGTTTTCCAACGTTTGTCAAACGCTTACCCTGCATATCATAGTCCCCATTTTCATCGAGTTTGAAACCAATACCTGGACGACCTTGAAGAAAACTCAAAGACTTTTACGCCCAAATTTATCGATAGTTTTATGAGACATCTTGCAATTGTGGTAGTTGAAGTGTAACTGAGCAGATCTGAGATGAATATCGGATTATACATCCATAAAATCATAAAACCTAATGCCAACGGCTCAATTCATTTGAAGAAATCAATCGTTGTTTGCAGTTGCAATAGAAGATTTAACGAATTGCTCGAAATATATTTTTTGAGAAAATAAGGAACTGTGATGTTTTTATGAATTTCATTCAGGCAAATATGAATGTATGAATATATATATACAATATATGAATATATGAATGAATGAAAACACAATGAATACATATCCTACTTTATAAAATTCAACGAGTCATTAAATTAGTGCGCTCTCAAGTACTCACTATTGAGATCATCATAACGCTGATGGCGAGTTTTATTTTCTCGGCATTCTCGTCGAAAATTTTCACCCTCTACCAGCTGTCGATCACACTCGTCTAGCTGTGAAAGCAACGCATCTCTTCTCAATGAAATTTGACGAGATTTGCCTTCACTAGCAGCGATGAGTGTATCAATATTCGCATTCCACCGCTTCAACTCATCATCATATTCCCTAATGGCAGCTAATGGTGCTGATGGAGGCACTGGAATGCGCATAGTGATGCTCGCATTATGCTCATCTCTCACACATTCTTCGTCACCGACATCTTCATCAACATTCGTCAAAAGGTCTTCGCCAACATCATCGTTAACAACATTCGCATCATCTCCGACACCCTTGTTGGTCGGGTGCACTATATCTACACGAATGAGTTTAACCCTTCCTTCAGAGCGCTTCGAATGCTGTTTCGATTCAGTTGGCGGGGATTCGGATTTTAGGGCTTTGTACAAGCTAGGTCTTTTCTCACCTCGCTGGTACGGGTTAATCTTGCCACGATTAGAGAGAAACTTCTTCAAAATACTCGGAGGTGTTGATGTTACCGATATTCCGTTATTATTCTTACCGCCTGAACAAGTTTCTCGCCAAATGGATTTAGATTTCACCTTATATGATGATGATGATGATGATTGCGACGATGATGATGATTTCTTTCCCAACCATTTCCCTACCGCCTTCTTAGGCGGTGGTGGTGCGAAATCATCATCATCATCATCAGCGAAGTCATAAGAGATGATATCTAACTGAGGTAAGGAGGTCGATGGCGATGATAGTGAAGATATTTTCGGTGTATTAGATATTTTCCCAGTTTTCGAATACTCCCCAATAATAGCTGCACCATCATCACCACCTATTGGTGTATTGATTGGTAATGAGGGACTCTCTGAAATACCCGTTACTTGAGACCGCACTAATAAATCAAATTCACCAATGTCACCACTGCCCCATGCTCCATCGCTCTGCAGACATTCGCGAACCGCTTGGCTGTACCACTCCCTCTGCGAGTCCTTACAAAATTGGGACCCGAATGGTAGATCAGGTCTACTTGATGTTTGTGTAGGGTCAGCTTCTTCAACAATATTAGCTTCGGTGGCAGATAACATCTCACGAAAACCGTTGACTCCATCCATATCTGTAACATCAACATTTCACATTGTGCACTCATATAAACGCAAAAATCTTTTCTGTGATGTAATCAGAAATCGAATGAATGTGTACTTACTTTTGCGGAAAATTCTTCCTCGGGAACTGTAGTCGAAGAGAAAAAGAGCTGGTTCAACGAGAGCTGGTGCAAACTATATATTAAAGGTAGATCGTACAGCGGTGAGTGAGTGAGCGAGCAATATCTGCTAACAGAATGAGGAGTCGATGTGTATAGGTCTGGTTTTATACAAAAGTTCCCACCAATATTCCCACCACTTGTACAAACAGCGTGTCCATTTCAAGGGCAAATATCGTGACACCCCTCCCTTTCTTCAAGGTTAATGCAGTCCACGATATTGTTGGGAAATGGTAGAACCTATTTCTGAAGGTCTTTCATACATATACATATATAGCAAATGAAACGCAGAAATGTGTTTGGGTGGTATTTATTTTCTCTCTCATTCATATTCATAATAATTTCACGTTCACAAAGCAATGCATAGTAAAAAGGTATTCATCGGTAGGTGCAAAATATATACATGTGCATAGATGCGGTAAACCTACGTTGGAGAGTATAGAGTTCGCGGTGAAGTAGGTGACTGTTCCATCAACATTTTTATCAACTCGCCTAACTTATCATATGGATCTACTATTCGACTTGTTTCCATATTAGAAGTTATTGCCCGCTGTAACCAAAGCATATTACGTTCAGGGCTCGTTTGATAGAATTCGATATCGCTGTGTCCCCACGGTAGAGTTTTGACAGTATTCGGTATAATGAATCGTTTATCGTCATGATAGGAAAGGGCGACTTTATTTTTCATTTCAGTATAAATATCGTGGCCATCGCTGCGAGAACAATTCATTTTTCTGAATATCAAACCACCCTTTTCCACGATATTTTTATAATCGCAGACCGTTAATTGGTCCCTAACGACTGCTTTAGAAACACCCTTTGCTTTCTTCAGTTCTTTACCCAATGATTGAACATAATATGCTATGGCTCCGGTCCCGTAAAAACTAACAATAGGGTCGTTTGGGAATTCATCTTTCATATTGCCCACTACCGATTTTGTGATTGGAATATCAAAATCGTTATCGGCTGGATAATTAGATGTATCGAAATAACTTATATTCTCCTTCATAAAATTATAAAAGTTATCTGTTTCTATTTTCAATATCAATGAATCTATATCAGTATACAATAGTTGCGATTGATCACCATATTTCTTCTTGATGCAATCATATAAGAAATTATATATAACGACTTTCGATACATCTAATATACTAAAGCCTAAATACAGCGGTTTATCATAATGCACATTGACTCTTCCCATATGGATCGCGACAAAATTCTCGTGAAATACTTTGCAGGATTTGTAATTGGGGAGAGCTATCAATGCATTGGCACCTTTCTTCGATTTGATACTCTCCCAATGATTAACCAGTTTGATATCGCTTCTTTTATCAACATTCTCCATAGTTTCACCGTAAACTGAATTAACCATATTCTTATATAAACACTTATCCGCTTTACTTTTGCTCTTATTGCGCATTTCTGTATTCAAATCTACATATTGCTTCAACCACTTAGACTGACTGAATTTCAATACTCTATGGACTTTGATCAAAACTAAACCATTCCTTATGGCTTGTTGTAGGTTTCTATAATGTACAATATATTTCATTTTATTCGATAGATTAGGAATCAGTTTCTTCTGCTTAGATTTTGAACCAGGCGGTGCGATAGATTCCACAAGAAAAGGTAGATCAGAATGTGCATCGTGTAGCTCTTGAGGATAATATACATCCACTTCGAGGACATATCCACATGAACTATCATCCGCCACACTCATTATATCCAAAGTCGCTATTTCATTACTAGTGAGCCACCTGAAATCATGTGTGGGAAGCGGTTGTGACATGCTATGGCCGTATAAGTTAGTCGCATCCAAATACATTATGTACGAAGAGGGCTCAGTTGGATTGAAATTCGGTAAGAACTTATTGTTCGCCACATGACTTCTCAAGCTGCATTGACTTATCCCACCCCTGATACCTTTTTTGAAAAAATTAATCATGTCAATATCTGTTAATAACTCCAATCTGATTCCTGTAAACTTCAGCATAGCATCATAAGATAAACCGGGTGCTGTGTAATATTGACATGGATCTAATTTGTACGTTTCCGAACAAACCTTTCGAAAGTTCTCGAAAACGTCGCATAGTAAGAGGACATCTGATTTTAAATAAACATCCGAATAGTCACCCAGTGATTTACATTCGAATAACTTCCATACACGTTCAGCTCTTCGATAATCCTCATCTGAAATATGCTTATTTGATAAATCATCATAGAAATCATTTTTTGATGGTAAATCCTTATGATCCAGTTGACTCATGGATGTTATGAAGCTGTATGGAAAGACGCCTTTCTGCGTCATATATTCGAATTTCTCACGATCGGGAAAATATCTGGCAGTTTCTGTGAACTGATTTTCATTCAAATTTTCAGCTAGTGATTGGAGGGGTTCCGCGAGGAATCTGTAGCTATCTAAGAATCGGAGTTTCAGAAAAATGTCGTGGTGATCGCCATTTTTTCCTAAATATTTCGCGACTAAAATATGTTTCGTGAACGAAATATATTTTTCACTAGTTTGAGCGACACAGTCCACCCTCTCTTCACTGTTGAATAATTCTTTTATGAACAGATGACTATCATAACCGCTCATATTGTGGAAAAAGACTGGTATGAAATTTGGTACTTTATAATTTAAGTTGCATACCGAATGTGCAGCCCCGTATCTGATTTTTCCAGTTAAATGGCAATGATCTCTCACTTTCACATCCCCGCAAACGAAAGGTTTGCCGCAAATACCGCACTCTGTGGTATTATCAAATGCAGCCTCTTCTACTTCGGTTAATTTTTTCATCGGAATTACATTTTTCAAGTATCTGTTATATATTTCTTTTGAATCACTGATCAAACTAGATACAAATTCTTTGGCTGCATTTTTCCCGCGGAATGTAACAAATTTTGTGATTGAATCATCGAAAGAGCATTTGATGATGTATGCGAATGAGTAAGGTTCATGTATGAATGTTCTATTAGTATATGAACTTCCTGGATCTGGCTCACTAGTATGTATCGGTTTCAGAACTGATTCAAAATCTGCGTACACAACAAAGGGTACCTCCAACTGTCTCTCAAAATTCTCATATTTCAAAATATTTTCAGGTACCGATCTCCCAAATTTATCAACTTTCATTGACGTAGATGGTGTTGTAGTGAATCTGTGATTACAATCATTAAGCTGGTGGCGTAACAGTTTAGTTTCATCTGCAAAATGTATCAAACAACCATCGCAAAAAAAACATTTATGTTCATTTGCAGAAATTGGGCTAGACACCAGTCTAGATAAATTCTTTATCCAACAATAGTGGCTATTACCGGAATCATCTGTGATGAGTAGGAGATTGATATGTTTACTCATTTTTTTCTTTCGGGAATAATGAAGCGGACCGACTACCTGACATTTCGCTTGACGGTTCTCAATCACATCTTCTAATCCGTAAACGTTAATGGAACAATCATTGAGGATTTCAAACTTTGGAATATCACTCACTTTCATCGGGAACTCTATACCACTCAAATTCAAAACTGTAGAAAAGTGTGGGTATGAAGACATTTCACAGGGTTTGCTGCTTGCTGGATATAGGGCAGATATCACAGCCCATGCAAAACAATGCTGGTCCTGATTCACTACGTTCACTACAGCCTTCTTATTTTCGATGAAACTTGGTAGTTTCATATAGGAACATCCTCGTAGCGGGCTGTATTTATTGATATTGATTTCAAGAAATAATATTTCTTCTAGAGCCCAATCTGCAACAATGAAAACGATGTATATTCACCGTAATATAGACACCTCGTATTCCTCAGATTTTTAATCAATTCCAAGTCTTCAACTCACCGGAATCACGTTCCTCGAATTCTGTTGTTTGATTTATTAAAATTTCCTTGGATGTGTCGACGACGGCTTCTACATTGAGAGATGAATCTATGATGTGATTTGGTGTCATGAAAGATTTAACATCGTGAAGATCTTGAGCTTGTAGGACATATCTACCAAATATTTCCATGTTGACCTTGATAGCATGATGAATGGATAGTATATTCTCCAACAAGGATAATATCGTCGCCTTATTTTCAGCGAAGATCGTATTATAATCCAATACCCCTGTCGTGCACTTTCAATCACGTATACACCATCTCTATATTTGATGCAAGCATTCGTACGGTGTTCTAACGTCCTTTTATGCGACCTCATTCTATCCATTGGGACGTCTTTATTGCAGACAACGCATGTTGAGACACCCCTAGACGTGGATGTGTGAGAAGTGATATCGCTTAGGCGCGACTTCTTCGCAACGGGTTGACCTACATGTCCCACACATGCTCCTCTCATTTGGTGTCGACGTAAATTGTCCGTGCGTGTGAAAGTCTGGAGACAATTGTTGCAGGATAACATTTTCACCAGTAATCAATAGTAACAATAGGATTGACTTGAGAGCTAACGTAACGACAAAAGTGCGCTCTCATTCGTTCGACAATTATTTTTATAGAGGGGGAGCCCCACCCCACTACTACCGAACGGCCTTGAGGTGAGGCGTGCATCTCCAAGGTCGCTCTCTAACGCAATAATAACCTTCCAGGCCAACTTCCTCTCGAGGTCACGGAACACGCTCAAGGTCACTCGCCCCAAGGTCATATACATGGCCCACACCACTCCTCAAGGACAAAACCCCCAAGAGCGCTTCTCAAGGTGACTCCCCCCAAGGTCATAGCGCTCCTTAAGGCCACTCCCCCCAAGGTCACACCCCTCTGACCTTGGGGGGAGACCCAGAAACGGCAAAGACCTTCTACTCCCATGTTATCATGGCATTGTAATAGGATGTCGTCTGCAGTGAAGTTCTGAAGGTTCCCCTTCGCAACTGTTATCAGTGTGGGGTCAGTTGGGGAGTACCCATTTGATTAACCCGAATAGATCTACGGATCCCCTTCACACCAACGGGACGTTACTGAGGTTGACAAACCTATGTGGCAATGCATGTATAGTGCCGGTGTTGGAGATGGGATCACGATCAGAGGGGCGTTGTATATAAATACTGAAAAGATTGTTACACACACATGAAATAGACCGCTGGTCTGATACCTGCATCAGGTATCTCACTACTGAAAAGATAGTTATACACACATGAAATTGACCGCTGGTCTAATACCTGCATCAGGTATCTAACTACTAAAAAGATTGTTATACACACATAAAATAGACCGCTGGCCTAATACCTACCTACATCAGGTATCATTCACGATACCTCGTTACCAACATTGTGTAACGCCCCTGTGATCGCCGAGCGAGACAGTTTCTTAGGACCGATAAGGTAGTTTCGGCATCCCACTATAGTAACTATATCTCCAATTGAAAAGGAAATTCCCTCACTGAGCAGACGATTTGATTTTCGAATGATTTACGACAGTATGACCTGCGATTCAGATGTGCTGAGGCACTATGTGTTTATATGAATAAACCCCTTCGATTTCCACTTGTGTTTTATTTGCTTCAATTGTATTGCACTTTAAAAGAACCACGAGGTTATCAAAAACGTATTAAGGTCCTAACCCTATCAATCAAATAATAAATAATTCGATTAATTGACGATCACAGCCACAATCAACGCCATAAGGACAGGCCCCGGTCTGTCAGGTTACACCACTGTCCCCCACAAGAACACCATCTCCATATATTCCATCATCAAAGAGTACTTTTCGATAACAATTAATAAAAATATGGGAATCATGAGTACTTCCAGGCCACCTTGCAACAATATCTGTAAATTCCAGTTTGGCATTACATATTCCTTGAACATTCAAAGAAAAAAGCCCTTTCTATTGCTCAATAACTCAGCATTGGGTCCACCTATGATCAACTAAACGCATTCAGGAATGTCCGATACTGAGGAACTATCGAACAACGAATTATTGTCCAAACTATTGGAAGCACTAACAAAGGAGGATGAAAAAAAAATGAGTGGGAGATAATAGCGAATATAGAAAATGAAAATGCCAAATTGATGAACGTTTTTGACTCACAGAATAAGAAAATGAAAGAATTAGGAAACGAGTTTGATAAGTTAGAAGAAAAAAATATTATTCTGGAAAGGAGAACTAGAAAAAATAACGTCATGATCTTTTGCCTTGATCTAGAGGATAAGAACAATTACATCTCTACAGTCCTGAATAAACTCAATAACCTACTTGAAATTAACCTTAATGAAAGGGATCTGAACAATATATTTTCGCTGAATAACAGCCCACAACCAACAGTGAAGATTGAATTTTTATCCTATCTGGCAAAAGATACATTATTTCGAAACGTCCATAAACTGAAAGGAACAAATGTAACAATTTCGCATGACATGTGCTATGAGGACCGCATTGACCATAAAATATTGCAAAATCGAAAAACCTACCAGCCGAAATAGGGGGAATTGCACTGATAGTCAATGGAGAAAAATACACCGCCGAACATCATCACGTGAAAATATTCCCAATGAACAAGACACTACCGGGAAGAAAAACGAAGGAGACATTAAAATAAAACCACAGGTCAAGAAGCCAAAAAAGCTAATCGACAACCCAGTCGAAATATCTGAAAAAAGAACAAGATTGAACAGCGCATCCACCTTACGCAAGAAAAAATAATTAAGTTTATATTTAAAATTTTCTCAATTATCAATTTTCAATTACCGCTATCTTCCATTTGTTTTTTTATTTGTTTTTTTTTTTCTTCTTATCATTGAAACTGTTTTTTTAATCCTTTTTTCAATTCAAACTTATCGTTTCTGACACTGAAATTGGGGTCACAAACCTGAGGCTGAATCATTATTAGTAAAATAAAAAACAATGAATTCAATTGAAGTTAATACGAATCCTCTGAATTCTGAATTGCTAATCGGGCACTTGAACACTAGATCTTTGAATACTGGATTCGATCAACTATCCTATTATGTTGATAACTACAAAGTAACGATTCTCGGTGTAACAGAGACCTGGTTGAAGCCCGACGATCCCAATGAAAATTATGAAATCCCGGGATATGTTTTTATGCGAAAAGATCGACTTACCAGAGGCGGCGGTGTGGGTTTTTACATAGGCCGATCCGTCAAATTCAAAGAGTTCAAATACGATAACCCCGAGGTTAACATTGAGCTACAGTGTATCACTGTAGTAATAAATAAACAAAAAACTTTAATATGCGTTGTATATAGACCACCAGATGATAATAATTTTTTGGATCAATTCGATATATTCCTTTCTTCAGTCTCCCTACAATTCAAAAATATAATGATTGTAGGTGATCTTAATATAAATTTGTTCGGACATCGGAGGAGAGGATAGCCTTATTGATTTGATTATTGCCTCTTCAGAATTGAATATCATATTTCGTGAGTGTGTGCTTATGCCAAGTGATATTACAGATCACTGTTTAACTATTGCTTCAATATTACAAGAAAAGAGCAAAATACATCCTAAACGTATTTTTTTCAGAGACTACAATCGTATTGATCAAGTAAATTTTGAAAACGACTGTCGAAATGCTAACTGGATGAATTTAGTGAATCAGGCAACAATCGATGAAAGAATATTTTTTTTTCAATTCCATAGTATTGGACCTACTGAATATCCATGCTCCGGTGAAGACGATTAAAATAATCGAAAAACCATTCACGCCTTGGATCACAGACGTCATCAAAATAATGATGAAACATCGGGATAAAGCTCAACTTAAATATAAAAAACGCCCTACAGATTCCAATAGGGAATATCATAAGCAGTTGAGAAACCTTACTAATGAAGCGTTAAAAAGGGAAAAAAGGGATGTGGAGAAAATCAACAGGCATTTTCTATTGCCATCCAATGAAAATAATCTAGAGAAAGACTCAGTTCTCAATCACTATTCCTCAAGGACGCATGTGACCGTGAGAGAAAATTCAAGACTTGACATTCCTCTTATTGAAACACACGATAATGTGAAATATATGAATAAAATAAAGAGTGGAGCTGTTGGGCATGATGGATATTCTATAAAACTCTGTTTACCATATTGCTTGGAGGCACTGAATCACATTTTTGATTTTTCTATTGAACAAGGCTCATTTCCGAAAATATGGAAACACTCTAAAATAAAACCATTACCCAAAGTAGCTCAAAGTAGCTGCTAGTTTGAATGACTTGAGGCCCATCAGTATTCTCCCAGCCATTTCTAAGATTATCGAAAGACATGTTCACACGGTTGTTAATGAGTACCTGGGTGCAAATAATTTGAATAGTGATCGGCAGTCGGGCTTTAGAAGGAATCATAGTACAAGTAGCGCTCTAGTAAGTATAGTTGATGCAATCAATGAAGGTATAGATGAACGGAATGCTACATGTATGGTATTGTTGGATTTTTCTAAAGCCTTTGACACCATTGATCATGATATTTTACTCTCAAAACTACACTTCTTTGGATTGTCGAAAAACAGTATAAATTGGTTCGAATCATTCATTCGTGATCGTAATCAATGCGTTACGATTACATCGAATAATGGTAATGTATCTTCATTATTCAAGGAATCAACTTGTGGTGTTCCGCAGGGAACAATCCTTGGCCCTCTCCTTTTTTCAATCTATGTCTCGGACATGAAAACATTCCTGGACTCCAGTGAGTTACATCAATATGCAGACGACTCGCAAATATGCGTCAGATTTAACCCGGAAAATTCGATAACAATTCGATCAAAACTTTCTAAAATAAAAAAATTCGCCGAAAGTCATAGTCTGAGGATAAATCCAAGCAAATCGAAAGCAGGATATTCGGTTCTCCAAACTCTCGAAATATTTTGGAATCCGTGAATTTTTCGGTCAAATTGGGTGATAGCAATATTCCATTAGAGACGTATGCTCGTAACTTAGGCATGGATTTTGATGTTGGATTAACTTTCGAGCAACATATAACGAAAAGGCGAAAGCTGGCTTTCATGCGATTGAAAACTCTGTTTCCGTATAAGTACACTATTAATGAAACCACAAAATTTCAACTATGCGATACATTAGTCCTATCATTACTTGATTACGGAGACATAGTTTATAATTATCGATTAACCTGTAGCATTTCTAAAAAAATTCAACAACTGCAGAATGTTTGCGTAAGGTTTTCATTCCAAGTACCATATAGGGAACATATAACGCCCTACCTAAACACGAAGGGAATACTTTGTATGAGTAACAGACTGTAATAAACTTATAGTTTATCTAGGTTCGTTTTAGTTGATTGGAATGAAACATCTCCTAGGTTAAGAACTTCATCTATTTGTTCGACGTTTTTACAAGTCAGAATCGATACTACCTATATTTTCTTCTGTTCTAATTAGTTGTACAATCTTATTATATTACTTGCTAACATAACAATAATAATGTATGCGTCAAGGAGAGAGCTGCGTTGGCTGCTTTTGCAGTGTTCCAGTTTTGATGTTTAAAATATTGAAGGATGTTATTGTTTCGAATTGGATACACATTTGTTATACCATCACACCTCCCCCGATGACGAGAAAAAAAAATTTATATATACATATTACATTTTTTTTTTATTCATGAAATAATTTTACCATATTTTTATGAATTTCAACCAATTTGTCATCTATTCTAATTGCAACATTTGGTTCTCTATCTTCTATTACAATGAATGGACCTTTGAAGATTGGGTCATATTTTTGAGTAGACGTATTCCTAAATAATACCTTATCTCCTAATTTAAGATTAACAGGGTTCATTTTTGTATCTAATAAGTTTTTTCGTTTAATTTTGGATATACTTTTTGTAGGAAACAATTCAAATAGGGTACATTGTTGCCAGTTGGATGATTGTGAAAAACTACTATACTTGTTGGTATCTTTCTACAATGTCTATAATATACTATCTACCTATCACCTTTCGCATTATAACTTAAATAATGATGTATCAATATCTATACATAATATCTATGAAGGAAAAACTGAATATCATTATAATACCTTTAAAACTTACACCTATATATATTTGATACATCATAAAGTAAATGTTTCTACTATATTTAGAATTGTTTGCATGATTAATGAATCATACGTCTTGACAGCGATTATCGAAACCTTTATCCCAATCTCAATGTTTATATCCAAGCGTTCGATATTCACTTTGATCCCCCCCTACCCCTCCTACCGTACCTCAACCATTTGTCGCTCGTCATTTATCGTGCACTTGAGATTTTTCTCGTTGGCGTTGCCCGGCGTTGGCTTGTTGGTGGCTTGTTGTTGCATTGCATTGCGTTTTGCAACTGAACACCGTTATCTACAACAACTGTTTTAGGTGCGCCAAACATGAGAACGACTTGTTCTTCAATGATTTTCACCACATTACTTGCAGTAGCAGATCTCAAAAGAAAAAGCAGAACAAATATACTAAATGCATCACATACTGCCAAAATATATGCAAATCCTTTCGAACTTCTTGGCAAGGGGCCCATTAAGTCAGCACTGATGAGTTGGGAGTATGAGTTTTACTCAACATATGTCCTGATAATGGTTTCTGTTCAGGTTTGATGGAGTTGCAAACAACACAACGGCGAATGTACCTTGTTACGTCATACTTTAGTTTCGGTCAAAAATACTTGTTTGCAATACGAGCTACTGTCTTATGGATACCAGCATGACCTGCTACTGGATCGTCGTGGTGTTTTTTGATAATTCCTGAGCGTCTTTCCTTAGGGACAACTATTCTCCACTCGTCAGATGGACTGGACAGTTCAGGGTATTGAGGACGAACAAACTTGAAAACTTGACATTCATCGTTCACACGAAATCAAGGATAACGAGCTGGGTTCTGCCTTATTCCATTTACTAACTTCTGGTACCATCGATCTGTACTAGTCGAGCAAAATTAAATTAAATTATCGACATCCACAGAATCAGCAGAAATAGGGCCAGACCTAGACAGAAAATCAGGACGAGCATGCTCAGATCCTCGACGATGAATAATCTTATAAACGAATGGTTGAAGACGCAGTGCAATTG
Organism: Gastrophysa polygoni; assembly: GCA_963576655.1. Lineage (NCBI taxonomy): Eukaryota > Metazoa > Arthropoda > Insecta > Coleoptera > Chrysomelidae > Gastrophysa > Gastrophysa polygoni. Next base: position 21,666,446 of record OY755085.1, on the reverse strand, counting down.
CAACGAATAACAATCACTGATGATGATAAAATAGTAGCCTTCCAGATAATGTCGGAGTTTCTCCACTGCCCAAATGACAGCTATACACTCTCGATCTGTGGCACTATATTTTCGCTCCTGAGTAGTTGATGATCGAGACAAATAAGCGATAACCTTCTCACCATCATCAAAGTATTGGCTCGAAACAGCTCTTATTCCATAGGCTGCGGCATCAGTTCGGACATAAAAAGTTCTGCTAAAATCTGGACACGTAAGAATAGGTGCGCTAACCAAACTTTCTTTTGAGAACAGAAAAAATTTTTTGGCATTCTTCAGTCCAGCAGTATTTGACATTCTTCTTCGTTAGGTTGCATAACGGTGCTACGATTGACGAAAATTGAGGTACGAACCTCCTATACCATGAAGCGGTGCCAATAAACTGCCTCACCTGTTTTGGTGAAGTAGGGGCTCGAATATTCAAAATAGCTTCCACCTTGGGAGGATCTGGACGCAGTCCATCACGATCAACTATATAGACCAAGTACTTCAACTCCGGACAGCAAAAATGACATTTGTCAAAACTAACTGTCAACCTAGCAGAATGTAACCTATCAAATACTTTACGTAAAGTTTCCAGGTGAGTATCAAAATCCTGAGAAACGACGATTATATCGTCCAAATATACTAAAACTGACGGTCTCAGAACCGAAATATCAATAACAGAAGGATCCTCATGACTTTTTCGAGCCTTTTCTTGCAATTTATCCAATAACAATTGCACTCAATAATCAGCATTAAGTTTCTTCTGAGCATCATCCTGAGGAATACATCTATTAACACGACCCAAGACATGAGCAATCTTCGAGCATATACCTTTATATCTGTGATCTCTTTCTGTGCCTAAGAAATTATCAATAAGATCCTGTAAAGCTCCAATATTTTTACAAATAGCTGCAGAATCCTCAGCGAATTTAAATGGATATGCAGGGTTCTTGATAGCAAGGGTAGTTTTTTCTAGGGATAAGGTTTTCCGCAATGCCACTCTAAGATCAGCAACAGTTGAATCTGTGCCATCACCAAGAACTCGAATTTCATATACCAACTCCTCTCTAGTCAAACAACCAACATCTAATTTCATTTTGGTTGAAGTTATTTTGAAAAATTATCAAAAAAATAAATAAAATAAAAGGTATCAAAATCTCACTCAAAATGACCCAAGAGGATAGAAAATACAAAAATTAGAAAAACGACGTCAGGCGTCGGTCGGCGTCGGTGAGCGTCGGGACGTAAAATTTGAAAAAAATCCAACTTGAAAGAAAAAAAAGAAGAATCTAATAAAAATGTGTGAAGAATCAGCAAGAGCTATTCCCAAAAATAAATGTTTGACAAAATGAAAAGTAAACTTGAGAATACCAAAAATTGCACAAATCAAAAACACGAGGACTTCTGTAGACGCTAAAATTATCTATACTAATAGTCTAGTGGAAGTCAAGTGCAACAAATGAGGAAACAAGAAAATTCTCAAGTCATAATTCAATTCTCAAAAACCAAAAAAAAACAAGGGAAGTACCTATCAATCAAAGGTTTCCAATCTCAATTTTCGAGAGTATTGGTTGTAGGATTTCAATACACATAAAAAAAATCAACTCAAAAATATTGATTTCCTATCACCAATTCAGAAATGAAATAAGTACCATGACTATGCTCTCTTCAAAATCAAAACATTATCCAACCCAAGGTACCTGATGAAAAAAAATATGCAAATAATTACCAGTATTTCACTGAAACCACCAATCTGTTGGGGGCAAGATTTCGATAAGCAGTGTTCATGCAGAAGATAGTACTCGCCACTAACTCTCCCAGCTGCTTATTAAGGCGTGGGTACGGTTCATGAATTTTTAAATTATATGAGTAACAAGATATAGTAAAAGGGGTAAATTTCCCGGTGCGCCACTGATTTTTCGCTAGTCAAAATCAGAAACCACCCTGATGAAAAAGATGAACCACTGCAGTTAAAGTCAATACTTTACAAATAACCTGGTAAACTATACAAGTAGGTACCCTGGGGTTAGTTAATGAAGAAATAACAGTCATATACCTTAAAAACTGTGTATTCGGATCGTATATTATGATAACACCAGATATAAGTATATGAGGCGGGCACTCAATGGAGCATTCAAATTTCAGATAGAGTTCTGTATATGAATTTTAGGCAACTATAGGGAATGTCCTAAAAAGGGGGCTATACATGTGACGTCACGGAGATAGCTTACAAATTAATATGGGAAGTTAGATATTTGGGACGTTCCCTTTTCTTTTAAAAGTTATCAGACTTATCTGAATGCTCAGTGGAGCACCTATAGTGTTACATATTATGACTGAATCCCTCTGCTAGTTCGTCAAGGCAATCAGGCCTTAACTGGAAGACTGCAGGCGTCGTAGACACAGCCGAAAATTGCAGGTAGTCTCAAAAGGTGTTGACCAACTTGGAAAATTGTAGACAGGTAGAGTATACGTAGAAGATAGGTACCCGCAACAGTCTATGGTCCAGAAGAATTACTAGCAGGAATACGCATAGCTCCCTGGCAGGAGTTACCAATAACTAAGGCCAACGGCCAAACAAAAGGACCAAGAACAGGGACTGGGAACGGGGAGGACCCTCTTTTATGGCTGAGGGTTCAATCTGGCGATTCCGATGTTGTGAATTATCACCGTCTGATTTATTTCCACAATTGTATTAGTTGACTTGCATGGCCTTTAAATCCTGCACAGCAGAAAATATGATTTCATTCAAAGTACAAACATCCAATAATGGTCCAATATGTAATGAATCAAATAACGTTGAAATTCTTTAAATCCATACGGAGATGATCGTAAAATTTGACAGAGATAATTTCAATCAGCCATTCACTCCATGAACAAGTACCAAGGGAAAAATCAACAGGTGCCAAATTGTAATGTCAGTAATATATCCAACAGATGAAATATGTCATCACTGTCATTTGCAGAAGAAGAAGATTAAATGACTGACAACAGAATAGTTACTCTTTCATCAAACAAAATAAACAGCGATGAATGAATCATCAATCCACGAACTGGAAAATGGGCTGAATCACTAATTGTATTCCATATTAATACTTAAAAATAGTTGAGTGACATATCAAAATTAAACGACGGCGCAGAGACAGTCGGTTCGCAATAACTGTTGGCTGGTGCTAAGTTGATTATTAGGATGGTGTGAGCAGAGTTCGAGTGTAACATTATACAAGAAAATGTTCATCGTGAGCCAGGATCTAACAATCATTTACAATGTGTGACAACCATTAAGACAATACCTTAGGCCCAAACTGAATTAATATTCATATGGAATATATATTCGATGAACGAAATGAAATCAGTAGTCACACCATAATAATAAGCATTTGAAAATAAACTCATTCGTGTTGCAGCTGAGAGAAAAGTTACGGTTTCGTACTGTTCGTGTTCTTAGGGCCAGGACTGAAATATCGATGACGTATTATTCATCATATCTCCGGTCAGAAAGTATTCTGTATTCTGTGCTATGAAAATATTCACCTCCTATTTGTCATTGAATATTGGCTGTTAATTGTCAGAAATCGATCGACGATTGATTCAATCATTGAAATGTAAACAATGATGAATCATTATATTTGGACAATATCCTACTGACCTCATATAATGTTTGCGAAATTATATTAAAAAAGGTGAGTACGGTGAGGCAAAATTCAGGAAAATAGTTCACAATATAATAAAATATAAACGCCACCTCAAAAAAACGTGGCATTCCTAGGAAATCATTGGAAAGAATGATAAAAAAAATGACTCCACATCGGGTAAAATGGGACCATAAAAAGGCGCAAAAACACGGTATTCCAATGACGGTACGAGATGTCAGAATACTTGCGTATAACTTTGCTGAAAGCCTACATATACATCATAAGTTCAACAAAGAAAAAGGAATAGCAGTTTCCGATTGGTTTAGATCCTTTTTCGGAAGACATCCTGACTTATCAATTCGAAAAGCTGAGGGAGTTTCTCTTGGACGAGGTGAGAGAATGAACCGCGTTGATGTGGGGAATTATTTTCAGCTATTACAAGCAACTCTAGAAGAATCTCAACTTTTCGACAAACCCGGTTCCATCTTCAATGTTGATGAGACAGGTCTTCAATTGAATAATAGACCAGGACACGTTTTAGCCGAAAAAGGCGAAAAGGACGTTTTGACACAGACGTCGGGAGAAAAGGGTGAAACCATTTCGTGCATAGTCTGCTGCAACGCCGAGGACTGTTTTCTATCGCCGGTATGTCTCTTCAAGGGTAAAAAAGACCGAGTGGACTGATTCAATGCCACCTGGTTCGGATATTGTAATGTCTCAAAAATCAGCTTACGTAACCGCAACAATATTTTCGAATTGGTTCACGAACCACTTCCTTCCACGTAAAGGCGAAGGAAAGACATTGTTAATTCTTGATGGGCATTCATCTCATTGCTCCTGTGTTGATCTTCCAGAAACAGCTGAATCAAATAACGTCAGTTTATTATGCTTACCTCCACATACAACCCATTATTTGCAACCTCTCGATAGGGCTTTCTTCAAATCGTTGAGAACCTACTACTATCAAGCTTGTAGAGAATGGATATAGAGAGACCCCGGCAGAAAAATAGGAAGGTTGCAATTTGGTGAGCTCGTAACGAAAAGTTGGGGGAAGTCAGCGACCGTTGGACACACGATGTCAGGGTTCAGAGCTACAGGTATATTTCCCTGGAATCCTGATTCCATACCCGACCATGCTCACGCAGTTGCTGATCTAATTATAAGCAACCAGGCAATAGATCAGACACCACATACCTCTGATCATGATGTAACACAAGAACCAAATGCTCAATCAACAAACAATCGAATTGAAAATAGTCCGACGAACATGATACCATCCTGTAGCTATACCTCCACAGATATCCGATGAAGAACTCCGGTAGAAAGTACATCTGTTCTAGATTTGACACCTGGAAGAGTTTTAGAAGAAATAAACCCGACCCCCAAAGTAGTTTCTGTAAGGAAGCGAACAAAATCCATTGCTACTTTGTTATCATCTCCTGAAAATATTGCAATTTTAAAAAATAGGAGAAAAGAAAAGAAGAACAAGTCTAAAGGGAAAGATATTTCAGGAAAAACAATTCTTAAGACACAAGTCGTTCGAAAGAGAAGACGCTCACCTTCTTCAGAAGAAGAGGATGTTGGTATGCTGTAGAGTGATACTATCGAATATGATGATAATGATGAGGCTGAATGTACTGGATGTGAGGAAAGCTACAGCACCACTCAAAAGCAAGACGACTGGTTGCAATGCATGATATGCAAGAGATGGTTCCATGAGAATTGCTCATCTTTCATTAACACTTGTCGAAGTTGCGGTAAATCCGCGTTCAAAACTAGACAAAATAAGTAGACGTTGACTTATATTCCATTTTTCATGAGGATGTTCCATTGATTTTATTCTTCGTAATAAATATTCATTTCTATTTCCTGGCCAACTCTTCCTTACTGACATGGCTAACTAACCCAGTTGAATGGGGAAAGATGGCCAAATGTACCTTTTTTCATACATAATAAAAAAAATCAAGCTATCATGGGAAAGAATCTAATGAACTTAACCCTTACCAAACTTATACAGCCTCCAATTTCTCAAAATATTGCCCATCTCACCCGACTTCACCCTATCAATATTTGCGGTCTTCTTGATCAAAGCCCCCATGATAAACGATGAAAAACTTGTGATATCACTTTTAGGGCGCGTTCTCGTCTTGTTCAAATGGGAACAATTCTTCAGCTCCCATTTATTGAATCAGTTTTCCGATTAGACGAAAAACTATAAAAGCTCCGTCGAATTACCCGTCATGAGTAATAATAGTGTTGGAAACAATGTCCAACAGCTCTAACGGATTGTATTTCTTGAAGTTGGTAACACTGCCTGCAGTGAGTTGGAGGCCTGCGCGCGGTAAGCAAGCAGTGTAGCGGCGCAATTCGCTTGCTCGTGCAACAAAAGTAAACAGAACTCTAGTGCCATTTACATTCACATATTACATTTAATGTAGCGGAACTACATTAGGGGTCGAAATAAGTAGACTATGTTTCCTTGGTTTGGATTTATTTACACTATATACTCGAATGACGCTATGCGGCACACACTTTTTGCGAATCTATGTACACTATATACACTATATACACTCAACTTGCAGTAATTGGAATTGATTCGACTATATGTATATATAATATATATACAATGGATGTATATATGTGTATACTTCATCGTTTTTTTTTCATTTGTATAAATAGGTCTACATTCAACACGAGTTTTGAATGATATTCCTGTTTGGAAAATAATATTTATGAGTGCAATTCAATGGGATCGAATATTGTATTCAATGTGGATCTAAATCTAAATATTTCGAATGTTATTCCATCGATTTCTGAACTATTTTTCAATATCAAACTATATTAAAGGTATCGTATCCTCAACTTTCATTCGATTTTTTCCTCCTGAAACAATATACTATAATTCGAGTTATTAAAAGATCCTTCAGATTGTTTTTTTCTAGTTATTTTCTATACTTTCTGAATTGAATGAGACGTGTCATATTCTCGTCACGCCCCACCCTGTCCCAATTCACTCAAGGCTTTCAGCATCTTCTGCAACATTTAGCATTCAGTCGATCGAATGTGTTCAGCGGAACAAGTCGTAGATTGATCTACCTTCGTCTGTGTGTGTGTGTGTGTGTGTGTGTGTGTGTGTGTGTGTGTGTGTGTGTGTGTGTGTGTGTGGTGATTTTTGTATTGCAGTACGCTTTAGTATCGTTACCATATAGACACTGATTCGATACGATTTAGTGTATGTGATTCGAGATCCAGTCGTGATTGTTCGAGATCTAGTTCGCTTGAGTTCTGTGCTCATAGTCACAGTATTCGAATTGGGTAAGTGCTAGTATCAGTAGTTCCTCCAGTGAGAGTAGTTTGTTTAGTGAACGTGGTTCGTGTTTCGATACATTCTAGTCATGATGGGTAATTCAGGTGAGATTATTAGCATAACGTTGCCGAAAGGAATGACAAGGCAATCCTGGCAGTAATAAGCCAGCTTAGCAAGCTGCCCATGCAGGCCGTTCATCTTGATAACACCAGAAATGGCCGTTTTGTCAATGCTCTCTATAGGAACCACCGTGGATCTGTGAGTAGAGCTGCAGGTAAGTTGGTTGCTCACTGGAAGCAGATAGCGGATCTTCCTGAGTCTAAGGACGAGTCTCACGAGGCATCCAAGTCCGATCCGAAGTTGGATTCCTCCTCAGATTCGGATTCCTCTTCAGATTTAGATTCCTCTTCAGATTCGGATTCCCCGTCAGACTCGGAATCCTCCTCTGACTCGGAATGCCCTCCGGTAGAGAAGAGTCAACAAGTTCCAAGTCAACAATTAGAGATGCAGAAGACAACGGAATCTATCATTCAGATCCCCGTATTGAATGGTCATGTTCCCGTGAAGCTGGTTGCCATCGAGTCGACCACCAACAATAAGTTTGAGCACCACTTCATCTGAGGTCGATGAAGCTTTAGACGATTACATTTCAGAAATGTTGAGAAGGTTCCAATTCCCGGGAGTGGATATGGATTTATTTCGTAAGTTTTGGAGGAGAATTTCTTGTCTTCTGAAGGAGACTCGAACCCTATGACTGTCGATTCGACCATCGGTACATAAATTCAACTACAATTCTACCGGAAGTCAACGCCAAAGTAGAGAATCGCATTTTAGGGACCCCAACTCAAGCTGATCGACGGGCTGATAAAGGAAGTAGTACCTTCCGGCCCTCAACAACTTTCTGAAGTCGTTTCAAGTGCTGTTTAATCGCACGCTGCTCCTCCAGACCACCGGAATCTTCTTGAAGAAGAAGCTTTGAGCAGCGTTGTGACCAGCAAGAACCACAGAACGAAGGTATGTTCGGGAAACGGAGGCAGTCGGAAGATTGAATCTCTTTTCCGGAAATGCCTGAGGATTGTGGAAAGGGATAATGAGGCTCTAGAATGCACTGCTGGATTGCCTTATTCTATTCCAAGGCACATTTTGGGGAAATCATCGCCTGAAGATCTTCTGAAGTCGGAGCGACTCAACCCGTATCTCGTCGAAAATACGGACGAGCTTTGGAAACTGAACTGTCAGGGGAATTTCAGATCGAAGCAGCGCGAGGTTGAGGAGTCGAAGCGGGTCTTTTATCTGCGGTGCTCAAATGAGAGAGGTGAAGCTGAGCTCGATAACTGCGAACATCAGGAAGTCGCAGAGCAGTGCGGCGCCCGTGAGGTCAATCAAGATCATCGATGGCGCGAACCACGAACACCAAAGGGGGCGGTTCGTATGTTCAGCGCAGAGCGACGCCAATAGTCTCGGCGGGATCCGCAGGCAGTGCAGCTCCAAATTTCTGTGCTACGGAGACCAAATATGGTGGTTCAACAGAAGGGGTAGAACGGCGCGTGGAACACCAACCGACAGACTCCGCAGGCAGTGCAGCTATAAAAGTTTGTGCTACGGAGACCAAACAGGGTGGTTCAACATCAGCCGTAAAACGGCGCGTGGAACACCAACCGACAGACTCCGCAGGCAGTGCACCTAAAAAGGCACGTATCGCAAAGACTTCGTACAGAGGATCCACGGTTCATAACGGAGGTTCGACTTATGGCATGAAACGGCGCATAGCACACCATCCTCGTGTCCGTACGTAGGAACAGATGAAGTTCTGGTTTTTTCGCCACATTTTACTTTTTATTTACATCTCTCTTCACACACCAATCTTTATCAGATGTTCTAGTTTCAGATTCGTAAAAGAAATATATGTCAATTTGGTAGTTCAATTTGAACCTATACAGAAAAGAAAACAACAAAAGCTGATAAGTGGCCGCGGCAAGTGAGTCTCATCTCATTAACTAATATTAGGCGAATCCGTAGTACAGTCTTTCTTTCTCAGGTTCAAATTGAACATATAATGAAGGAAACAACAAAAGCTGAAGATGAGGATTTTGTAGTCTATGCCACCAAGTAATTATTATTTAAGTATCTATTCAATATTTTGTCCAAGCCCTAAGCTGATATTTTTCTATTTTCTGTCTTGCACTTCGTTTGTTTTCGCATGTACTCTTCATTGGGAAACTTATAAATCATTTTCAATTATATTCACATTCACACTATGTAACCATATGGGACGATAGGGCTGATGTACTCTATTCGTGTTTATATTCATATATCTATATTCATATGGAGTTTGAGCATGAGATATATACAGCGTGTACATTTCTTGTGTTTAAGCATGAGTATCTCAGTTACCTTTGAAGATGCAAAGTTTAGTGAATCAGGACGACGTTGTTCATTTCTATGCTAATTGTAATCTCTGAAAATATTTGACATACCTTTCATGATTAGTTTTTCAATCATCAGAAAAACGTCCAACTTCGCAGTTCTAATTGAACCAACCAAATGTCTTGAAATAACCAGGATTCCTATGCTGGAGCTCGAAAAACTGACAACCTGTGTAACTTATAGAGCATTGGCAAAAACCCAACAAAAGAAGTAACGGGCCCTGGTAATACCTCAAGGGTGGTCTGGAAATTTACCAACATTTCCTTATATCTGTATTGCTTGTATTACTTATATTAAATTAGTAATGTGTAATAATTATGAACTTTTCATCATTTCAACGCAGGAACGAGAACTGATTTAGTGTATGATTTTAATAGTGTTGAAACTTCACAATCAAATGCAGATAAATGCCCTATCGCAGATCCATAGAATAGTATTGAAAACATGTAAGGAGAAGTTGTCACCGATCTAAAAATAATTTCTGACATGTTTAACAGCTATTTCGCGAATATAAAAGGTAACCTAGCAAAAAAAAATTGAAAAAAATCCTGAATGCAAAAGTATTCCATCTCGTATTTCTTCTTCTATATATAAACACATATTGCAAATCAGATTCTTTTCAGATCATTCATCCGTACTGGTAACAAATGAGATGTCTAGATTGAGGCTATAATAATTATGAAATTCTCTCTCAACTCCATTCATCCCATTCTATTATCCTACAGAGTGAGTTCGTAAGAATTCCAATGTGAATCTCTCGAGAAATGATAATTGACAATAATTGAAAATCATCAACTCGGATGTCAGGAGATGAAGAATATTAGAGTATTTATTATCAAAATTAATAATTACCGTTCTCAGATAACATTTGAACATCAATCAATCTATTTCCACAGCTTCACCATATGGCGAAGTTGAGCGGACAAAATGGTCGAAAAATGAGAAAAATACTGTCCTATGAATATTTCATGAAAACCTCATACAGAAGGAATTACCATCTTTCACCCAAATTCAAAAAGCCATCAGAGAAAATGAAGCCCTTAGAAACAGGGCGTCACCGCAAATCAAGACATGGATTCATAGCCAGTTTAAGACAGACACATTCTGCTCAGCCTCAACGTCAAGAAGGCTATGGGGCCTGACGGAATACCGCCTATTGTTCTCAAGAAATGTGCCCCAGAACTAACATCAGTTCTTTGCAGGTTGTTCACCCTTCCGTACATACTCGGCGTATTTCCTTCTATCTGGAAGAAAGCTAGGGTCCAACCGATTCCAAAGAAGGGCAAGAAAACCCTCCCTAACAACTATAGACCGATTGCACTACTATCTGTGATCTCTAAAGTAATGGAAAGAGCAATCAACATCGAGCTCATCCGATATCTAGAGAGCTCAAGAATCGTGAATGACCGGCAATATGGCTTTCGTCACCAGAGGTCAACTGGAGATCTGCTCGCCTATGTGACACATAAGTGGCAGGTGTCAATAGAGAAACATGGGGAGTCTCTGGCTGTAGCCTTGGATATCTCCAAAGCATTTGACCGAGTTTGGCACCAAGGCCTCCTAGCGAAACTTCCGTCATATGGTTTGCCGCCCCAACTGTGTCTTTTACTATCGAGTTTTCTTGCAGATAGATCACTCTACGTGGTAATAGACGGGGTCTCGTCTGATACGATGACGATCAATGCTGGTGTTCCACAAGGCTCTGTCTTGGCACCAACTTTGATTTTGCTCCACATCAATGATTTGTTGAATGTGACCTCCAGCCCAGTTCATAGCTTTGCGGATGATAGTACAATTCATTCCGCCTTTTCCTCTAGAGCCCCTATATCATCCAACGAGGCCAGAGGTGCAAGGCGAAGACAGGTTGATGCTTTAAATGAGGATCTGACAAGAATTCTGAAATGGGGATCTGAGAATCTAGTACAGTTCAAAGCAACTAAAACTCAAGCTTGTATGTTCACCAAGAAGGCTGATCACACAATGCCCAATTTGATGATGTCGGGTACCACTGTTCCTATGAGGTAGTCAATATACATGCTGGGTGTCACCACCAATAGTGCTCTCTCATGGGACGAAACTGCTTCACAAAAAAAAAGCAACTGCTTATGATCTACAAAGCACAAATTCGACCTGTCCTGGAGTACTGTTCACATGTTCACATGTTCACATCCGTATGGGGACGGATCAAGAATTTCCCCATGGTAAATCCTTCCTGTCGTAAGAGGCGACTAAATGGATACCCATAGGTGGAAGATGATGGTTCCCATCATCGCCCGGTGCGACACCACCACATCGACAGAGGTGCTGTGAAATGGGTAACTCCCATGTTTCAGTATTTGGTCGATGCTTCCGGTCATATCCCCATACCCTATCTCCTTCTTCCCAACCCAAACCGCCCATTTCAGCTGAAGAAAAATCTAGATGATGAATTCTCCTAGGGTAAAACACTCCGGAAGTAAAATACCTCTCCATTCGGATTTCCGGGCGAGAGGTGCTCGAGGGGGTTCACCATCGAAACATCTGAATTTAAAAATAGACCTTTGTAACATCCGAGGTCTGAACAAAAATATAAACGATGTTCATTACCATCTACAGGCTGAGAAACCAGATATACTGGCTTTAACTGAGACGCAGGTCAACTCATCAACTGATACGACCTATATGCTCTGCCCTGGATATGAGCTGCATACCCGTTTCAGATTCAGAGGAGGTTTATGTCTCTTTTCCAGAAATGATCTCTCATGCCATCGTGAGGAGGAACTGGAACCGAAAGAATTCGATGTAATGTGGCTCAAGATCGATAGCCACAAACAGACAAAGTTCATCTGCTGCCTTTATCTATCACCAAACGAACCAACTCCTGGTGACCTCTTCGAATTCCTTTCTCTGAAACTTGATTTCATCCAACAGAATCACGCAGCAGCTGAAATCATCATCATGGGGGATTTCAATGTCCACAACTCCACCTGGCTCAAATTCTCGAACAAAACAGACGACGCAGGACGTCTGGCTGAGGCTTTCGCTATCACCTATGGTCTTGAGCAACTGATAAACGAACCCACTCGGATCCCTGACATCAGCAATCATTATGCCAATACGCTCGACCTGTTCCTCACTAACAATCCGGAACCGTATGAAGTGAAAGTCCGTGCACCACTAGGAAACTCAGACCACACACTCATCTCCACGATATGTCCTTACATCACTCCGCGAACCAGTCCAACACCCCCACGCACTGTTTGACATTACAATTCAGCCGACTGGGATGGCCTTCGCATGTTTTTTTCTGAGTTTCCTTGGAGGAGAATGTGTTTTGAATCGGGAGATCCTACGCAATGTGCTGAAAAGATCTCGGAAATCATCATGCTGGGAATGGAAACTCACATACCACATAGCACCAAATCACGAACCACTGGTGAACCATGGTTCAATAGAACCTGTTCTAGGGTTGTCGCACTGAAGCAAGCAGCATACCGTCGTTGGCGCAGAAACCCAAGCCCTCAAACTAGAGCTGAATATGTTGAAGCTAGGAATACATGCAATCGAACGATAGATGAATCTTAAGAGGCATACAACACGAAAATAAGATCGAAGCTCATAGAGTGTCCAAATGGTTCCCGTTCATTTTGGACGTTTGCCAAGGCAATCGGAAGAAATTTCACTTCTAGCTCATTTCCTCCCCTCACAAAGGATGATAATACATTGGCTATAACACCTCATGAAAAAGCCAACACCGTCGCCAAAATGTTTGCAGACAATTCTACCTTGGATCCACGAGGCCAGGAACTTCCGAAAGTCGCTACCATCGATAACCGTATGCCAGAAATTGTCTTCCGGCAACGCACAATCAGACACATTCTGCTTAGCCTCAACGTCAAGAAGGCTATGGGGCCTGACGGAATACCGCCTATTGTTCTCAAGAAATGTGCCCCGGAACTAACACCAGTTCTTTGCAGGTTGTTCACCTTTTCGTACAAACTCGGCGTATTTCCTTCTAACTGGAAGAAAGCTAGGGTCCAACCGATTCCAAAGAAGGGCAAGAAAACACTCCCTAACAACTATAGACCGATTGCACTACTATCTGTGATCTCTGAAGTAATGGAAAAAGCAATCAACATCGAGCTCATCCGATATCTAGAGAGCTCAAGAATCGTGAACGACCGGCAATATGGCTTTCGTCACCAGAGGTCAACTGGAGATCTGCTTGCCTATGTGACACATAAGTGGCAGGTGTCAATAGAGAAACATGGGGAGTCTCTGGCTGTAGCCTTGGATATCTCCAAAGCATTCGACCGAGTTTGGCACCAAGGCCTCCTAGCGAAACTTCCGTCATATGGTTTGCCGCCCCAACTGTGTCTTTTACTATCGAGTTTTCTTGCAGATAGATCACTCTACGTGGTGGTAGACGGGGTCTCGTCTGATACAATGACGATCAATGCTGGTGTTCCACAAAGCTCTGTCTTGGCACCAACTTTGTTTTTGCTCCACATCAATAATTTGTTGAATGTGACCTCTAGCCCAGTTCATAGCTTTGCGGATGATAGTACACTTCATTCCGCCTTTTCCTCTAGAGCCCCTATATCATCCAATGAGGCCAGAGGTGCAAGGCGAAGACAGGTTGATGCTTTAAATGAGGATCTGACAAGAATTCTGAAATGGGGATCTGAGAATCTAGTACAGTTCAATGCAAGTAAAACTCAAGCTTGTATGTTCACCAAGAAGGCTGATCACACAATGCCCAATTTGATGATGTCGGGTACCACTGTTCCTATGAGGTCGTCAATATCCTTGCTGGGTGTCACCACCAACAGTGCTCTCTCATGGGACGATCATGTGAGGTCCATTGCGAAGACTGCTTCACAAAAACTCGGTTTTCTTTTCCGTGCGAAGAGATACTTCATATCCCAGCAACTGCTTATGATCTACAAAGCACAAATTCGACCTGTCCTGGAGTAATGCTCACATGTTTGGAGCTCAGCCCCCAAACATACGCTTAAGCTCTAAGATTCAATTCAGAAGAGAGCTATTCGCCTAGTCGATGACACAACACTCACCAAATCATTGACCTCTCTAGATCATCGTAGAAAGGTCGGCGATCTTTGCCTTTTTTATAGGTACTTTCACGGTCGGTGCTCAACGGAAATATCATCTATTATGCCACCACGCGCGATTCCTAGTAGACAAACCAGACGAGCTCAAGCTGGTCACCCCTACACTGTCAGGCTCGAGACCTGTCGAACATCGCTATACCAAGCATCATTCATCAATAGAACGGCAAAGTTGTGGAATTCTTTGCCTAGTGAAGTCTTTCCTGATGCTTACAACCTCCAAACATTCAAGAAAAATTCCAACACCTTCCTTCTTTCCCAAAATTCCACCGCTGGCTAACACGATGTTCCTCGAACATCATAGGTTTCCCTTTCGTGTTGTCCACAGATGGAAAAAAAAATGTTTGGAGCTCAGCCCCCAAACATACGCTTAAGCTCTTAGATTCAATTCAGAAGAGAGCTATTCGCCTAGTTGATGACACAACACTCACCAAATCATCGTAGAAAGGTCAGCGATCTATGCCTTTTTATAGGTACTTTCACGGTCGGTGCTCAACGGAAATATCATCTATTATGCCACCACGCGCGATTCCTAGTAGACAAACCAGACGAGCTCAAGCTGGTCACCCCTACACTGTCAGGCTCGAGACCTGTCGAACATCGCTATACCAAGCATCATTCATCAATAGAACGGCAAAGTTGTGGAATTCTTTGCCTAGTGAAGTCTTTCCTGATGCTTACAGCCTCCAAACTTTCAAGAAAAATTCCAACCCCTTCCTTCTTTCCCAAAATTACACCGCTGGCTAACACGATGTTCCTCGAACATCATAGGTTTCCCTTTCGTGTTGTCCACAGATAAGAAAAAAACTTAATAGTATAGATATACTTGATTTTATGTATGGGAATGAAATGGGTGTAATTGCGTTGGATAAATCAAGAGATAGGGATCTTGATTAAGAAAATGTACCATTGTTGGTCACGAAATAAAGTATAATGGAATATATGCGTAATATTGTTTTATTAATGTTGATTAAGTATGTGAAATTATATGAATCCTTATATCAGGAGTTATATAATAAAGGAAAATTCTCGTCGCAGACGGCAACATTGCACATTGCGATAGTAGATGGGAAAGATGCAATCTTTCATCGTGTAAATCATTCGAAAAGCTCTACAAGTAAATGGGTAGAAGGCAAAAATTACGCGCTATATACAGAAGATAATGAGCATGAGATTCCGAATGCCATTGTAACATGGTACTTTCGATCCTACATGAGGCCGTTTTGAAGTGAAAAAATAATTAAATATCAATTTTATCTATTTTTTGAGTGAGCATTTCACATCGTTTTCAATTTTTAGTAGCCATATTCCGAAACCCACGAGCCAGCATAGACAGCACAGCGATTTCACGCCACTGACACCCCGCAAAAAGCAGTTTCATATCCATCACCGGCCATGGAAGTTACTGTTGAAACCTTTGCAAATGCGCTTAAAGATAAATTTTATGAGTATACTATTGGATGCATTTCTAAAGCAATAAGATACTATGATTCCAGATCCGAAGGAACTCGAATTATTTCAATGTTTGATAATGATCAAGAGAGGATTAGGAATGTGGCAGGTTATGTTGTGTTTCCCAGACAGCACAGAATATTCTATGAATATTCTCACAACGTTCACAACATACCTCCTTCAGAATATTCTACAGAATATCCTTAGAATGTAATTAGAATATTTTGAATATTCATAGAATGTTCTCCATGAATATTCTTTGAATATTTGATCCGAATATTCTAAGAACGTTCTATTTATATTCCATAATATACCATGAACGTTCTCCTGGGAATATCCATGGAATGTTTCACTAGAATATTCTAAGAACCTTCTGGAATATTTCATAATATACCATGAAAGTTCTCCTGGGAATATCCATGGAATGTTTCACTAGAATATTTTAAGAACGTTCTAGAATATTTCATAATATACCATGAACGTTATCCTGGGAATATCTATAGAATATTTCACTAGAATATTCTAAGAACGTTCTAGAATATTTCATAATATACCATGAACGTTATATTGGGAATATCTATAGAATATTTCACTAGAATATTCTAAGAACGTTCTAGAATATTTCATAATATACCATGAACGTTATCATGGGAATATCTATAGAATATTTCACTAGAATATTCTAAGAACGTTCTAGAATATTCCATAATATACTATGAACGTTCTTCTGGGAATATCCATAGTATGTTTCACTAGAATATTCTAAGAACGTTTTAGAATATATCAGCTGTATACTTTGTCCCCATTGCATCTAGATGCACAACCAGTGCACCCCTCCATGCAAATTTTAACGAAACAAACTAATTACCAATAACTGAATTTGACTGTGTGTCGGTACCATGGTCGGTACCGGTACATATGGTCTGGCCAGGAAGAAAAGAATAAGAAGAGATTGAGGTTATGTGAAATTTGTGTTTCCCTCTGAGATAAGAAAGTTGAAATTTTCTCTAAAAGAGTTTATTACCTCAATTAATGCCGCCGATTTGTGGTTTTACTTTGCTGTTGATAAAAACATACAAAACTGTTGGTCTGAATAATGTAAGTATTTAATCATTTCTCAACACCTATTATTATAGAATAGTAGATTCTCGATCGGGCTATGAAAATATTTCTTCACAGTCATAGTATACTGTGATAGGACCGAAATAAAGAAAGACTCACATATATTTTGCCAACAATCACGAATTGTTATAGAAGTTAATAGAATATTTCCATCCAGATACAACAATTGTTGGCAAAAGATGTGTGTGTGTGTGTGTGTGTGAGTCTTCTTTGATCTATTTGTTATACCTAACAAGTTATTACAAGATTTTAACAATTTTAGAAGTAATTATGCCTAAAAAGAACTATAAGAAGTTTTCAACTACCTATTATAGAAAGCTTAAAACTCATAAAGAGATGAGTAGTATGGTATATTCTGTAGACTTTAATACTGATACTGCCACTACACCTCAGTCAACAGCCACTGAACAGGAATTGGATACTGAAAATATTGACATTGCAATGGAGTCGGTGGTTACCTCAAATGTTAAAATAAATGTTGATACTAAATACTGTCTGTAAGTTCTTCGAGGAGGTGGTACATTCATTTTTCAGCTTTTGATGGGATTTTCTCTCCTCGTTTCTAAAAAATAGAGTAGAAGTTATTAAAAATTATTGCAATATATTTGTAGTAAGGACAGATTTAGGATCTGTCCCAAAATGTCACTGCGCTTGGAATTAAACCTTTAGATACCTAAAAGAGAAATTCTCTATTGGTCAGTGACACCTTGTTTTTGAAAAAAATTTTGGAAATACAAATATATTTAATAATAATAAAACCAAGATAAGTAGAGGTTTTATTATTATTAAATATATTTGTATTTCCACAAATTTTTTCAAAAACAAGGTGTCACTGACCAATAGAGAATTTCTCTTTTAGGTATCTTAAGGTTTAATTCCAAGCGCAGTGACATTTTGGGACAGATCCTAAATCTGTCCTTACTACAAATATATTGCAATAATTTTTAATAACTTCTACTCTATTTTTTAGAAACGAGGAGAGAAAATCCCATCAAAAGCTGAAAAATAAATGTTGATACTGTTGAAAATCAACATTACCCACAGACTGCATCGAATAATACTGAAAATTTTGTCGAACAAATGAATCAAGCAAGGGCTCATGATGAACTTACAACCATTAACAACGAAATTAATAACAGCAAAGATCAAGGCGAAGCTGTATCCAGTAGAATAACTGCTGACAACTTCAAAACCAATTTGATATCTTGGGCTCTTCGATATCGAATTGAGCATGTTGCCCTCAACAGTTTGTTGAAATTAGTCAAAAATTCTGAAATTGATCCAAATAATATTCCTTCTGATTCTCGAACATTGTTGAATACTCCAAGGCATATTGAATACCGTGCAGTTGCTCCTGGAACATATTCACACATTGGTCTGTCCAAAGCCATTGAACATTTATTGAGAGGTAGAACACCAATAGAAAAAATTGATATTCTGGTAAATATAGATGGACTACCTGTCAGTAAAAGTTCAGGCAGTCAGATTTGGCCAATCCTTTGTTCCCTTCATAATATGCCATCTGGAGTAGCTTTAATAGGTGTTTATCATGGTTATGGAAAGCCTGCGAATTCAAATGAGTTTTTAGAAGATTTTGTAATTGATGCAATGGCTTTAACTGAATATGGTTTTAATATGAATGGGCACATAATTCGTTCCAAAATTATAGGATTAGTTTGTGATGCACCTGCAAAATCTTTTGTATTGAATATAGTTGGACATGCAGGATATTTTTCATGCACAAGATGTATTCAAAAGGGTGAATATTTGAAGGGCAGGACATGTTTTCCACAAACAAAATGTAGGAAAAGAATTCCAGCTTTCGAATGAAATTACAAAAGGAACACCATGTTGGAACTTCTGTCCTTGAAAACATCCCAGACTTTGATATGGTTTCTAATGTTCCAGTTGAATATATGCATTTGATGTGTCTGGGTGTCATGAAGAAACTTCTTGTGAATATGTGGGTTTATGGAAGACTCCCAAATAAATTTCGCCCTGTTGTCATAGAAACAATCAATGATAGATTGAATTCTTTGAAACATCATATTCCAGTAGAATTTGCTCGAAAACCGAGAACTCTTGCAGAAGTTAAAAGGTGGAAAGCCACAGAATTCAGATTTTTTCTGTTATATTCAGGTCCCTTCATTCTGAATGGATTGGTTGATGCAAATTATTTTTTAAATTTCTTGAGCTTACATATTTCAGCAAGAATATTTTCTGTTAATTCTCCTGATAATTTAGTTGAGTTTGCTTCTTCTCTTCTTGAATACTTCGTGAAATCATTCGAGAGATTATATGGAAGAGAATTTTTATCTCATAATGTTCACAACTTACTTCATGTGCCAGATGATATTAAGACATTTGGACCTCTACATTGTTATAGTGCATTTCCTTTTGAAAATATGTTGCAGTCTTTGAAAAAACTATTGAGAAAACATGAAAAACCAATTTCCCAGATATTGAAGAGGTTGAAGGAAAATGAAAATGAGTATTGTTCTTCACATTCTATATGTCCTGACTTGCTATGTCAAATTCCACACGATTTAGGCCCAACACCAGATGCTGTAGGGTGGTTGCAGTATAAATCAATTACTTTGAGGGGATTCAAATTGAATGTGAACAATGTTGCTGACTCATTTTGCCTTCTGAAAAATAATACAATAATTAGAGTCTACAATATAGTTGAAAAAAACTCTAAAATATGCATTTATGGGAAGCGATTTTGTAATATGGAAAATTTCTTTGAAAAGCCATGTAAGTCCTCTGATTTAGATATATGTGTTGTGAGTAATCCAGACAATAAGTTTTCTTTATATAGTATTCAAAACAATGTCTCAAAATTGGTGGCATTTCCATTGGGGAATAAATTTGTTGTTTACCCTCTGTTACATAGATCTGAAGGAGAAATATAACTTTTGAACAGTTCACACTTTGACTTTCAATAATTTCCACCCAGAATAGAATGTTTCATGACATATTTCTGTTTCCATCAAGAGAAAAATTGGTATTCTGATATGAATTACATGATATCAAAACCACCTATTGTAGGAATTTGAGTTGATCAAATGTTAATTTTCATCAATTGTTTATCAGTTTTTATTGCATTCATGGTTCTAAGAAACTTCATAGGCATTTTGAATAATGGTCAATGGATTTTTTTTCACATAAATATTCCAGGAGTCGTAAATACTGGCGAGTTGTTCATTTTATATCAGAGGACTCTGTTGAGGCTATCCCTTTGAACTGGATAATACATGACGTTGAATGTTATTGGCCTCCACCACATCTATTAAAACTTGCTCTACCAAAATGTCTGCCACCTGAAAAGTCATGGCAGATACACAAAATTCGAATTATTGGAGAAATATATGGTGAGTATATCTTCTCATAAAAGTGCACACATCAAAAACATTTTCATTGAAAATAACTATTAATTTAAAGTTCGTTTTCGGATATGAGTTTTTTGTTGATTTTACTTGAAATGTGGATCTTTTTTTACCTACCTATTCATTTCCAGATGATTTAGTGACTGCTAAACTCAAAGCAAGTCAAGCAATGTACACATCTGACCTGAACTCAGATATAGAAAAAGGAATAGGTCATAGAAAAAAGAAGACAAAACGCAAATATACTCTCGATTTATCTGATTCAGATGAAACCAATATTGATATTGATCCAGATGAAACAAATATAGAACGTTCCATCTTGCAGTCCACTAGGAATGCTAAATCTCATACAATTGTAGGTGATTATTCATTTATATGTATTGATTTCTTCATTGAATCTTCCATCAATGTTGAGGGTACCTAAGAAATATATATATATATATATATATATATATATATTTGTTTGAATTTCATTTCTTTTTCAGCTGAAAAGGCTGATGATTTGGAGTTGCCCATTTTTAATCCAAAGAAACGGATTTGTAATTATTCAAGGACAACAGGTGTGTTTCAGTTCAATTTCTATTACATGTTAGGTGAAATCTGATCTTTTTCAGATGACTCGGAGGAAGTAGTCAGCAATAATATATATGAAGGTAGGTACAACATTTTTAATAACTTCTATAAAGATGCCATCCTTCTTTGTACACTTAAGTGAGCTAAAGAATGATTTTAACTAGTTTCAATACTAGAATACATTATCATAAATCACCTCATCAAATGAGTATTTTTTAGGGGATAGTCATATTACCATATCACCCGAGATATCACCTAGGAATAAAACAAACCCTGACAATATTGCAGCTGATCACTATCAAAATAATTCAGGAACACCAAAGAAGTCATCAGGTATATACACATTTTGATAAAATAGGTTTTATTCAATTTTATGTTTTTTTTTAATTATAGAGGAAACTGATCTTGAAAAAGGCCTTAGAACTAATTTCATCTATATATTTCGGCAATTATCAGTGATAAATTTTAAATTAGATGAGCTGATGAAAAACCTGAACTCTAACATGTTGCACAAACCCAATGAAGAAGTACTCATAGTATCTGAGTCATTCTTCACAAAATTTGATTTCCCAATCAATACAATGGAGGAGCTGGCTACATTTGAAACATACCTGAAGAATGAGGAGAATGAAATAAAAGTGGTAAGAGTGTAATGTATTATCTGGTGTATTATCTGAGAGTAATGTTTTTTTTTCAGACCAAGGAACTCTCCTTGATAGGAGGAAGTACCTACAGAATAATGGTGAAGAGAATAATGGATAGGATACTGGGTGACAGAGTAGGCCAATCATTCAGCTGGCTTGGATTCAAAAAAAACAAAATTTCTCCATGCTAATGCTAGCTCAAGTCATAATAGGTGAGAAATAATATCCTCGATCAAGTGAGAAGTTGAAATCAAATTATATTTCACAGATACTGTCCTATTATTAAATATGAAGAATATAACCAGATCAGATGTAGAAGTAGCCATTTAATTTTGGCTAGTCAAGTCTAAGGAGCGGCTTGAAAAAAAACAGAAGAATAATGATATTAATCACATTGCATAATATATATTATTCTTTATATTCTGAGAATTTCGTGTTTTATTTTCATTGGAACTGTTACCTATTATATACCTTTCACACTAATTCTGAGTATTGTTTTGAGTTTTCATCCCATATACGTTGTGTACGGAATTTTAGCAATTCCTGTTGATTAAGGTTTCCGAAAACGTGTTGGTAATATTTCAAAATTTAGTAGAGGAGTTTATTTATAAATAATTCTGTATAAATGTATGTTCGAACTGTGATATTTACACATGAGGCATTTCATTACTCCTCTATTGATCACTGAAATATTTCCGATGCGTTATCAGACCCTGTGTTCTGAGAATATTCCTAGATCATTCTGAGGATATTCTAAGAATATTCTTGAGAAGATTATGGGAACGTTCTCAGAATATTTTGATGAAATTGACATTCTAAGAATGTTCTCATCATATTCTTCAGAATATTCTGAGGATATTCCTAGGACATTTCAGAATGTTCTTATAATATTCCTGGGAATATTCAGAGAACGTTTTTGGAACGTGAGTTTTCGTCCCATTTTCATGTTCTTAGAATATTCTCAGAACATTCAGTGCACCTTGTGAGAACATTCTGAGAATGTTCGAATTGTTCTACTGGAATATTCTGAGAACGTTCTCAGAATCACCTTGTGCTGTCTGGGTTGTTCCTGAAACATTACGCGCAGTAAATTGTTGCGCAATAGATGCAAATGAAGAATCAATAATCGGAATGACCGCCGTTTTATCATATTTAATATTCAATGCTGATGATGGACAAGTACGTAATATTATAGATTTACTTGATTTTATGTATGTGAATGAAATGGGTGTATTTGCGTTGGATAAATCAAGAGATAGGGACCTTGATTTAGCCAAATGTACCATTGTTGGTTACGAATTTAAGTATAATAGAATGTATGCGTAATAGTGTATTGATAATGTTGGTTAAGTATGTAAAATTATATGAATCCTTATATCAGGAGTTATATAATGAAGGAAAATTCTCGTCGCAGACGGGAACATTGCAAATTGCGATTGTGGATGGGAAAGATGCAATCTTTCATCATGTGAATGATTCGAAAAGCTCTACAAGTAAATGGGTAGAAGGCAATAATTGCGCGCTATATACAGAAGATAATGACCATGAGATTCCGAATGCTGTTGTAACATGGTCCTTTTGATCCTAGATGAGGCCTTTTTGAAGTGAAAAATACATAAATATCAATTTTATCTATTTTTGAGTGAGAATTTCACACCGTTTTCAATTTTCAGTAGCCATATTCCGAATCCCACGAGCCAGCATAGACAGCA
The DNA here is from genome assembly GCA_963576655.1 of Gastrophysa polygoni. Taxonomy (NCBI): domain Eukaryota; kingdom Metazoa; phylum Arthropoda; class Insecta; order Coleoptera; family Chrysomelidae; genus Gastrophysa; species Gastrophysa polygoni. The sequence continues at coordinate 21,643,056 of OY755085.1, read as the reverse complement.
CAGCGATTTCACGCCACTGACACCCCGCGAAAAGCAGTTTCATATCCATCACCGGCCATGGAAGTTACTGTTGAAACCTTTGCAAATGCGCATAAAGATAAATTTTATGAGTATACTATTGGATGCATTTCTGAAGCATTAAGATACTATGATTCGAGACCTGAAGGAACTCGAATTATTTCAATGTTTGATGATGATCAAGAGAGGATTAGGAATGTGGCAGGTTATGTTGTGTTTGTTCCTGAAACATTACGCAATAGATGCAAATGAAGAATCAATAAACGGAATGACCGCCGTTTTATCATATTTAATATTTAATGCTGATGATGGACAAGTACGTAATATTATAGATTCACTTGATTTCATGTATGTGAATGAAATGGGTGTAATTGCGTTGGATAAATCAAGAGATAGGGACCTTGATTTAGCCAAATGTACCATGGTTGGTTACGAAATTAAGTATAATAGAATGTATGCGTAATAGTGTATTATTAATGTTGGTTAAGTATAAGAAATCATATGAATCCTAATATCAGGAGTTATATAATAAAGGAAAACGGGAACATTGCAAATTGCGATAGTGGATGGGAAAGATGCAATCTTTCATCATGTAAATCATTTTTATTCATTCATTTATTTATTTATTCATTTATTTATTGACTGGCGAACCCAGTGTAGAAAAACATAAATATATAGCCTATACAATAGATTCCTAAACATATCACAGAACATTAATGAAGATACATTTATACATAAATACACATTAAAAACAATGAACATTAGATGAGAAGACATTACATTAGGGCAAGAAAGCGTTTGGCTCTTTTAGTGCCAGTGTTAAAAATGTCCCAGTTCACTCTGTTACTCAGCGTCAACATCCTGTTCATCGGGTTATTGTTTGCATATATAGTTCTATGAGTTTCTAAATTGAATGTGCTGCTACAACGTAATCGTTTTTGAGGAACATGAAATTTGAGGGAGGCCAATAATTCAGGACTATCAATCTGATCATTACATATTTTTTGAATAGTGATGATGTCAGTGTTGCTTCTACGTTCTTCTAGGCTTTTCATGTTCAGCCAATTCAAAATATTGTCATATTGTAAATATTGTGAGCTTGAAGCCAATATAACGCAAAAAACGTTTCTGAACTCTTTCTATTTTCATGATATGAGCTTGGAAGGCAGGACACCATACAGAGCTGCTATTTTCAAATTGGGAGCGTACAAATGAAAAGTAAAGGGATTTCTACGCAACAATATTATGGAAGTCCTTTGTTGATCGTTTAATAAACCCTAACATCTTCAGAGCTTTGTTACAGATAAATTCAATATGAGGATTAAAGCTAAGTTTAGAGTCAAAAAGTATACCTAGATCTTTCATAATGTCTACATTTTCAATGACCACATCATTTAATGAGTACTCATCATTGTTAAACATGCTGTGATTTTTGCTGAAAAGCTTCACAAGTAAATGGGTAGAAGGCAATAATTACGCGCTATATACAGAAGATGATGAGCATGAGATTCCGAATTTCTATTGTAACATGGTCCTTTCGATCCTAGATGAGGCCTTTTTGAAGTGAAAACATAATTTAATATTAATTTTATCTATTTTTTGAGTGAGCATTTTTCGCCATTATACTGTGGATGCAGATATGAGCGTTTCCAGCCAAAACACCCAACCAGTTGCAGAAGTACGTACTGCCCATCAGCAGTATGCTACTGTCGTACGCACACTTCGTGGTATATGTTTACCATATCCCAGCCAAAGCATGATGTCCACAACTCCACCTGGCTCAAATTCTCGAACAAAACAGACGACGCAGGACGTCTGGCTGAGGTTCTCGCTATCACCTGTGGTCTTGAGCAACTGATAAACGAACCCACTCGGATCCCTGATATCAGCAATCATTATGCCAATACGCTCGACCTGTTCCTCACTAACACTCCGGAACCATATGAAGTGAAAGTCCGTGCACCACTAGGAAACTCAGACCACACACTCATCTGCACGATATGTCCTTAAATCACTCCGCGAACCAGTCCAACACCCCCACGCACTGTTTGGCATTACAATTCAGCCGACTGGGATGGCCTTCGCATGTTTTTTTCTGAGTTTCATTGGAGGAGAATGTGTTTTGAATCGGGAGATCCTACGCAATGTGCTGAAGAGATTTCGGAAATCATCATGCTGGGAATGGAAACTTACATACCATATAGCACCGAATCACGAACCACTGGTGATCCATGGTTCAATAAAACCTGTTCTAGGGTCGTCGCTCTGAAGCAATCTGCATACCACCGTTGGCGCAGAAACTCAGGCCCGCAATCTAGAGCTGAATATGTTGAAGCTAGGAATACATGCAATCGAACGATAGATGAGTCTAAAGAGGCATACAACACGAAGATAAGATCGAAGCTCATAGAGTGTCCAAATGGTTTCCGTTCATTTTGGACGTTTGCCAAGGCAATCGGGAGAAATTTCACTTCTAGCTCATTTCCTCCCCTCACAAAGGATGATAATACATTGGCTATAACACCTCATGAAAAAGCCAACCTCTTCGCCAAAATGTTTGCAGACAATTCAACCTTGGATCCAGGCCAGGAACTTCCCAAAATCGCTACCATCGATAACCGTAAGCCAGAAATTGTCTTCCGAAAACGCACAATCAGACACATTCTGCTTTGCCTCAACGTCAAGAAGGCTATGGGGCCTGACGGAATACCGCCTATTGTTCTCAAGAAATGTGCCCCAGAACTAACATCAGTTCTTTGCAGGTTGTTCACCCTTCCGTACAAACTCGGCGTATTTCCTTCTATCTGGAAGAAAGCTAGGGTCCAACCGATTCCAAAGAAGGGCAAGAAAACCCTCCCTAACAACTATAGACCGATTGCACTACTATCTGTGATCTCTAAAGTAATGGAAAGAGCAATCAACATCGAGCTCATCCGATATCTAGAGAGCTCAAGAATCGTGAACGACCGGCAATATGGCTTTCGTCACCAGAGGTGAACTGAAAACTGCTTGCCTATGTGACACACAAGTGGCAGGTGTCAATAGAGAAACATGGGGAGTCTCTGGCTGTAGCCTTGGATATCTCCAAAGCATTTGACCGAGTTTGGCACCAAGGCCTCCTAGCGAAACTTCCGTCATATGGTTTGCCGCCCCAACTGTGTCTTTTACTATCGAGTTTTCTTGCAGATAGATCACTCTACGTGGTGGTAGACGGGGTCTCGTCTGATACGATGACGATCAATGCTGGTGTTCCACAAGGCTCTGTCTTGGCACCAACTTTGTTTTTGCTCCACATCAATGATTTGTTGAATGTGACCTCCAGCCCAGTTCATAGCTTTGCGGATGATAGTACAATTCATTCCGCCTTTTCCTCTAGAGCCCCTATATCATCCAACGAGGCCAGAGGTGCAAGGCGAAGACAGGTTGATACTTTAAATGAGGATCTGACAAGAATTCTGAAATGGGGATCTGAGAATCTAGTACAGTTCAATGCAACTGAAACTCAACTCCTATGAGGTCGTCAATATCCATGCTGGGTGTCACCACCAACAGTGCTCTCTCATGGGACGATCATGTGAGGTCCATTGCGGAAACTGCTTCACAAAAACTCGGTTTTCTTTTCCGTGCGAAGAGATACTTCACATCCCAGCAACTGCTTATGATCTACAAAGCACAAATTCGACCTGTCCTGGAGTACTGTTCACATGTTTGGAGCTCAGCCCCCAAAAATACGCTTAAGCTCTTAGATTCAATTCAGAAGAGAGCTATTCGCCTAGTCGATGACACACCACTCACCAAATCATTGACCTCTCTAGATCATCGTAGAAAGGTCGGCGATCTTTGCCTTTTTTATAGGTACTTTCACGGTCGGTGCTCAACGGAAATATCATCTATTATGCCACCACGCGCGATTCCTAGTAGACGAGCTCAAGCTGGTCACCACTACATTGTCAGGATCGAGACTTGTCGAACATCGCTATACCAAGCATCATTCATCAATAGAACGGCAAAGTTGTGGAATTCTTTGCCTAGTGAAGTCTTTCCTGATGCTTAAAACCTCCAAACTTTAAAAAAAAATTCCAACACCTTCCTTCTTTCCCAAAATTCCACCGCTGGCTAACACGATGTTCCTCGAACATCATAGGTTTCCCTTTCGTGTTGTCCACAGATATGAAAAAAAAAACATCGTTGACAATGTTCAGTGGCCATATTTCGAAACCCACGAGCCAGCATAGACAGCACAGCGATTTCACGCCACTGACCCCCCCCCCAGAAAGCAGTTTCATATCCATCACCGGCCATGGAAGTTACTGTTGAAACCTTTGCAAATGCGCATAAAGATAAATTTTATGAGTATACTATTGGATACATTTCTAAAGCATTACGATACTATGATTCAAGATCCGAAGGAACTCGAATAATTTTAATGTTTGATAATTATATATTTCGAAACCCACGAGCCAGCATAGACAGCACAGCGATTTCACGCCACTGACCCCCCCCCCAGAAAGCAGTTTCATATCCATCACCGGCCATGGAAGTTACTGTTGAAACCTTTGCAAATGCGCATAAAGATAAATTTTATGAGTATACTATTGGATACATTTCTAAAGCATTACGATACTATGATTCAAGATCCGAAGGAACTCGAATAATTTTAATGTTTGATAATGATCAAGAGAGGATTAGGAATGAAGCAGGTATGATAAACGGCATGACCGCCGTTTTTTCATATTTAATATTTAATGCTGATGATGGAGAAGTACGTAATAGTATAGATCAACTTGATTTTATGTATGTGAATGAAATGGGTGTAATTGCGTTGGATAAATCAAGAGATAGGGATCTTGATTTAGCAAATGTACCATTGTTTGTTACGAAATTAGGTATAATGGAATGTATGCGTAATAGTGTATTATTAGTGTATGTTAAGTAAATAAAATCATATGAATCCTTATATCAGGAGTTATATAGTGAAGGAAAATTCTCGTCGCAGACGGGAACATTGCAAATTGCGATAGTGGATGGGAAAGATGCAATCTTCAATCATGTAAATCATTTGAAAAGCTTCACAAGTAAATGGGTAGAAGGTAATGATTACGCGCTATATACAGAAGATAATGAGCATGAGATTCCGAATGCCGTTGTAACATGGTCCTTTCGATCCTAGATGAGGCCTTTTTGAAGTGGAAAAATAATTTAATATCAATTTTATCTATTTTTTGAGTGAGCATTTCACATCGTTTTCAATTTTCAGTAGCACTATTTCGAAACCCACGAGCCAGCATAGCCAGCACAGCGATTTCACGCCACTGACCCCCCGCAAAAAGCAGTTTCATATTCATCACCGGCCATGGAAGTTAATGTTGAAACCATTGCAAATGCGCATGAAGATGAATTTTATGGGTATACTATTGGATGCATTTCTAAAGCATTGAGATACTGTGATTCAAGATCCGAAGGAACTCGAATGATTTCAATGTTTGATAATTATATATTTCGAAACCCACGAGCCAGCATAGACAGCACAGCGATTCCACGCCACTGACCCCACGCAAAAAGCAGTTATTTTTTCCTACTGAATTCTCGCAAAGTCTAGCTCTTGGTTCTCGAGCTGAATCCGGTAAAAACACTTCAGCTGCTCGAGGCCACGGTCATCTTTTTTATGATTGTTTACAATTCGCACAATTTATTTCATTACGCTCACTATACTGTACGTTCGATCAAAATATCTGGATATTGCTCTCTAATAATTAATATTTCTCTCCTGTCGATTAAATTCCTCAAAGTATTTTTAGTTGAAATTCGAGATAAAATGGGCATATTGTAACGTCTCCCCCTTCTTGAGAGGGGGTGTTACTAGGGTGGTGCTCAACGGAGTATGTCTATATCTAGGATAGACCGGGGTTGCCTCGAGCGCCAGTTGGATTATAGTGGTGAACTCCACTTTCTCCCAACCAGGATTTGTTGGGAGGCCTAGGTAGCAACACAGTCGAAGGCCTTCTGGACTATGAAAAGATCACAAGGCTTTAAGTTCACCCACTTGGTTTCACCCTGGTATTCGGGTTGCTGCGGGTGTTTGGTATATCACTCAGAACAAATAATCAGAACTAAAATTCACGCCTAAACAGGTTTATTCACTGGAAACAATAAACAGATCGAAGTTATCTCTCACAATGATTATTATCATAACCAAGAAAATACGACCACGAGGAAATTCGGATGACAGAATATGTCGACAGATCAAATAATCTCAGGGTAGATTATCCTAACCACATATATCTACTGGTGCAGTTCCCTATCAACTGGCCGCTGTCAAACGTCACGACAAATGTCACAACAACTGAGTTTTTACTGGAAAATTATTTGACTTATAAAGTTAATCTGCAGTTTGATAGAAAGATGAGAAAATGCAGTGAAATCAAAATGCAGTTAACTCACATTTGACTGGTAATATTCTTCACGAGTGAATATCGTCGGCAGAAAAAGCTCTGGCTCACTTTTTCAACTTTGTGTAACACAAAAACGGGATGTAAATACAGGAAAAACTTCGAGCACCTCGATCACTTTTTATAACGGTTATACGAACTGAATCAAACTGCAAGAATCGGACTGAATCGAAAATCAATGGGTAAGACTGAAAATCAGAATTAGAATCGAGAATCGGAATCAGAATAATCACTGCAATGTCTATTTTGCTTCTTATACTCTTTTCAGGTTTGGCAAAAAACCGAGCGAGGTCGGGATTCTGATTGGTCGGGCTGGTCTGGCCTCGAGCTGACCATGATTTGTTTTCTCAAGGAAAAAGTGAACACTACTCGACCTTGGGTCTGGAAACTTGCGGTGGAAATCATTTTTCCTCAAAACTGGTAGTATCAAAGTGCTTGGCATTCCATGTTTGTGCTACTGAGCGAATTTGATTGCAAAATTACGAAGGATAACAAAGTTATGACCTAAACAATATCACATGGCCCTGAAATGTCTTTCCAGGTATGAAAACCATTCTAACTCTTTCCAAAATCATAAATACACTCTCCATAGGCAATAAGAAGTCTTAGTCTCTGGGTTGATCAGGATTTCCGGATGCAAAAATCATTGCAAGATGAATAAAGCAAGTAAACGGATAGCATACTGGACTTCTTATTTCCCAGGGCTCTGGACGGTCATTATGCAATCAAATCCTACCAATACTAATATCAAGAGTCTAAACATGATATGTGTGAAATCATTAGCCTGGTAGTGCTTTCAAAACGGAGGCAGGGGTGTCATGAAGTTGATTACCCTCAGCAGGGTGCAACGGGGCTAAACAAGGTTAGTCTGGGGTAGGGCTCTCTGGGCGGCTCAAAAAACTAGCCAAAGGAGCTCCTTGATTCATGAATTTGTCAATCAAGTATACAGGGTGACTCTAAAATGGCCTTAACCTCATTTCTCATATGAGGCTCGTACACCGAAGCCTAGTAATGAAGCTGGTGAGAAAACACTTCATTACAATATATCATAAATTTCACGCCTCACTGGATTCCGGTTCGGAAAACCCAATCATACCTCAAAAATCTCATAATCGCTTCATTTCATTCTCCAACTACTATCCAAGGGTTGGAAATCGCGATATCTCAGTCAATGCTGGCGGGGTCACCCTGTATCTCAAACCTGTCGGCAAAACAACTCCTGTTATTCTCTTAGACGCTCTCATACTCCCTAGTATTTGCGATCGCTCACCATCTACCTCTTTCGATATTGATTCATGGTCTCATCTATCTTCTGTGAATTTGGCCGACCTCCGATTTGATTATTCCGGGGAGATTGATATTTTACTCGGAGCCGATGTATTTTCTCAGAAACTATTAGATGGTGGCATATCTGGTAAACTTGGTGAACCGGACGCATTAGAAACCATTTTCGGATATGTATTATTAGGCAGGATACAAAACGCTAACTGTCCTAAAGTTAATACCTCTTTTTGTAACACCTCGAACGCCGTGTCACTAGACAATACAATGAAATCTGTTTTTGAAATCGAGAATGTTCCTGAAGTAGAAACCATATCTGATGACGATCAGAAATGCGAACAAATTTTTCGTGATAATTTTCACCGCACTGAAAGCGGTCGATTTATGGTGCCTCTACCTTTTCGGGATCAATCTCCTCCGGTTTTCCGGGAATTAGAGAATTAGCAATAAAACGTTTTCTAGCTGTTGAACGTCGCCTCCTGAAAATCCCAATTTATATCGCGATTATTGTAAAATTATGCATGAGTATTCAGAGTTGGGACATATGGAATTGATCTCCAGCGTCGATATCCCCCCTACGAGTTATTACATACCCCACCACTGTAATGAAGTGTTTTGGGAACATTCATTACCAGAACGGAACGTACAGATACCTACCAGAATTATGTCATGAATCAACCAGTATTTTTCATTGAAAGCTGGAAGATGAAACATAGACTAACCTTTAGAATTTGTACTGTCAGATTTTCCAGGAATTTATAACCATAGCGGCTTGATTACGCCCCTGAATACATCTATGATGACAAATATATAAATATATAATTATATAAATAAATATATGATGACAAATACGGTCCTCTAAGCGTTGGAAGTTTTCTGATCCCTGTTATATCCCATTACAAGCTACTATGAGTGGTTTGGAATGCTTAAAATCTTAGTAATACTGATATCTTTGGATGACATCCATCTTAGAGGGCTCCGAAAGATATACTTGAATAGAACATAGAAAATACAGATTTCATAGATAGGGAAATGTGTTTAGATACTGTACCGGCTATAACTTTCTTGTTCATGAATAAAAGGGCTCCAGATTTTCTCAATGGCTTTAGCAACAATACCCAATTATTTATAGATATCCTAGCATGGGGAAAAACTAACTTTTCCGCACTTTTCTGATGAAAAGCCACGTGTTTCGTCAACCGGCACTTTTTGTTAATTTTTCTGGTCAAAATCTAGAGGTCAAGCAAGGAGAACTGGTTTGTTTTTGCTAGAATTTTTTGCAAAATTCCATTCTCTATAAATTCTTGAACACCTTCGGTGCCAGGCAGTTAGTGAGTTAGTAAGTTAGAGAGTTAACCGTAACACACAGTTTTCCGCCGCAGTCGAATTATCACTATAGAATCCGTGTTCGAATATAGGTCTTCATCCGTCTTAGAAGCATTTGCGTTAGAATCAATTTCCAGTATTTTCATATCCAGCATCGACATTTTTCCAGTATCGAATCCACAGTAACTTTCCGCTACCAGTAAATCCCTTCGGGGCACCCAGAATACTTTTCTAGTCAATTCCTAACTTCAGGAAACATTCCAGAGATTTTACAATTTGTCAAATTAAAAACATTGAACATAACCTGAGACTTGAGACTTCTTGATCTTCCCGCCGTGTCTGCGAAACCGTTCAAGTGTACCGTGAAGTGGGACAACGGTGTAAACGCCCGTTCGTACATCATTGGGATTAGCTGAGCCTTGGTATCTGCCGTTTGCCAAACCGAAACCGTAAGTCGATCTAACCTTCTGGCATTGTTTACTGGTTGGATTGAGAAGAGTAGATCTGCAATACCTGAATTGTTTAGAGTTGAGCGATCCTGTATATAATTTCACTCACTCTACCAGTTAGTTTCACCTGTCCCTGTAAAATCTACTCTGCTCATATCTGGCCCGAAATAATCCAGCTTATGCGCCGTGCTTTTGGATGCGCTTATTGCTCGACTTGGCTTTTCGTCTATTCCTGCTCACGCGCTACTCCTGATCTACACCTGAACTACCCAGAATTTGCCCGCTTAACTATCGTTGCTATTGCTTTCTGATTGCCTGTATATCTTTGTACCTGTTGCTAGTTCGGTGGTGTTTTTGATTTTGAAGTAATCCAGATTTGTTGTTGATATTTAGCGCGTTCGATATTCCCAAACAGTACTGGCCAGTGCTGTGAGTTGTTCCGAAATTACTGATTTCTGCTGGCATCATTTTTCCGCGTTCTGTAAATTCACCCTGTGCGAGGCTATGAATTCACTGGAGGCTACTGCCAGCAAATTAAGCATTCCAATGAGCTGTCAAAATAAATTCAATATGGCGGCTGAGGGCAAACAAAGCTTTGTTGTTATTTTGCACTGTTTAATTTAGTCGATCTAAAAGTTGTGAGATTTGCGTTTTTGTGACTGCACCAAAGTTTTTATTTTATTTTGGGACTTATTAGTGATACCCTTACGAGAAAATGCCTGTTACATGCCTTGTAGTTGGTTGTGGAAGTCGTTCCAACAGAGACGATGTAAAATTCTTTTCATTGCCTGCGGTCTTGAGCCATAAGTTTGTTACCGATAAAAACGAATTATCTCGAAGGCGTAGGGCTTTATGGATAGCAGCAATTAAGCGGGACGATCTTACTGAATCGAAATTGAAGAACCAGAGAGTCTGCAGTATAGTTGAAATCAACCTAAGTGGCCAAGTTTTACAATGATATTCGTTTTATAATTACTTTACATAAGTCTGAATTACCTATAGGCAAACCAGCTGCTTTGGAAGATAAAGATCATCCGGATTGGGTTCCATCACAGGAAATGGGGCACAAATCTCAAAAAATTCATAGGAAACAGGCTGATGTTGAGAGGAGCGGAAGATTAGATAAAAGGAGGAAATTGAGCGTGAGTTTATAATTTTAAAAAGTTAGTGAAGAATACCATGTTGGTTGATTTTTATTTAGTATATAATCTCAATTTGCAATGAAAATTAAAACTTATTTTCTTTGTAGGCTGAACAGGCAGTTCTTGAAGTCGAACTCGATTCAGAGGCCCCAGACCATGATAGTAACTCAGATACTGGCGTTGCATCTCAGACAGACATCACCATGGAAGAATTGACTCTAAAATTTGATCAGTTGAGTTTTGCTTCAAAAACAATAGAAAGACTGGAAAAAAAATTGACAAATCACCATTTGGGCTCAGAGACGATCCTAGCAATGATATGAAATGGAAATATTACACAGGCTTTTCATATACTTTTATAGAAAGTATATTATATAAGATCATAGAAGATAATATTACAACCACAAGTATTACTGCTCTGAGTACATTTAATCAGTTACTACTAACTCTGATTAAGTTGAGATTGAATTTACATTTTCGAGACTTGGCATATCAATTTAAAATTTCTCGAACAACTGCTTCAACTTATTTTAAGAGTGTCATAGACATCCTATACAAAACGTTACAGCAGTTGATGATATGGCCTGACCGTTCAGTAGCTAAGAAAAATATTCCATCATGTTTTCAAGAAGCTTTTCATGATGAAGCAACAATTATTTTAGATTGTTTTGAAGTTTTTATTGAAAAACCTGCTTCTTTAAGAACACAGATTCAATGTTGGTCAAATTATAAACACCATAACACGATAAAATTTTTAATAGGAATTACACCACAAGGTACAGTAAGTTATATTAGTAAGGCATGGGGTGGACGTGCATCAGACAAACAAATTGTTGAAAACAGTGATTTTTTAAATTATATTACCCCTGGGGACATTGTTTTAGCTGACAGGGGTTTCTTAATAAAAGAAACATTGGGAGTTCTACAGAGTAAATTAGTCATACCTGCCTTCACAAAGGGTAAAAAACAATTACATCCTCTGGATATTGAGGCTACAAGACATATCGCGCATGTAAGGATACATGTGGAACGAATTATTGGTATGGTAAAAAATAAATTCAATATTTTCAAAGATACCATACCAATATCTATGGTGAAAATGGGAAACGATCCTGACAATTTAAATATTTCAGACAAAATTGTGACTGTCTCTTGTGGTTTAATTAATCTTTCCCCTCCTATTGTCCCTCTCTAATTTATTTCGTTTTCAACTTCGCCATAATTAATATCTGCTTAGAGAAACATAAATGTCTTGTTCAGTGACCAGAGTTCAATGAATTCATTAGGTCCCTGCTTGATATGAAGAAGTAGGAAAAAATATTTTATTTTGTATAAAATTGTTATTATATTATTATTATTTATTTTTCTAAGTAAATTACAACGTAATTCAGTTTAATTGTAACTGAATAAGTACCCTAATATATCATATATTATGTATTTGGGAATTTTGATTATATTAATCAACATATAATAAAAATTGAATCTATTTTATTATTTTCATGTTTTATTTCAGTTCACCTTTTGCCAAGATAATCAATGAGACAATATAAAATATATATACACAAATTTACAATAAAAAATTACATTAATTGTTATAAAATAGGGTTCGAAATACATGTCAAACATTTGGTTTCCTTATAGATATTTTAAATTTCGAAATAACATAGAAATGAAAGATCACATTGTCATGATATTCTTATATGGGAATTTTTTCATGAAATCAGAAAAGAATGTTATATGCAGACCTGAACAACTCTCTGGGGCTAATAGTAGGTACGTACAAAAGTTATGTCAGTTTGCCTAGTATATTCTGATTATTTCATTGGGTTCAAATGAACAAGAAATTACTTTTATCGAATATTTCATTATACATATTAGATTTTTTTACAGATTCAAATTTCATTGTTATTATTTATAATTTGCCTCACATATGATATTAGGTGACAAGTTGTGGTTATTTGAATATTTTATTATATTCATGAATACAGGGTGCAGGATAATGAAAAGACTTTGATGGGGATTTTGAAAATGTAAAGGAAATTATTGTTATATATCAGCACAAAACAGGAAATTAGCACTTAATTAACAAATCATAGTACAGGAGTACAAAGAATACATTTTTGGCAATACCATGCATTATTTGGAGTGTCAAATAATCCCACACATTGGAAATGGAACCAACCTATCTCACAATCTTCTCCATCACACTGAATCATAGGTGTCCCATCATCTACAGTATGGCAAATACACCAATGATTTACTTCAGCCATCCCCTCTTTCCTCGTAAAATACTTTCCCAAGAGCTCAGGCATTATGACCTCTGCATGGAATTTTAATGCGATTTGACTCTCCTCTTCAAAAAATTTAGAATCTGGCAAAATTCTTTCTTTGAAAAAAATGTTGGGTGACCATATAACGAAATCACAATATTTTAAATTTGTTACAAACATTTGCATTCGTACTTGATAATAGTAACTATGAGATTTTTTTAAAGTTACCTTATCATTCTCCTGAATTAAACATGAACTTTTCAAACTTAAATATTCATTTATATCTGTAAAATTATTTGTAGATAACAAATATGGGCACTTTACTTCCAGACACCCTCCCAAACAGCACTTACAAAACACTAGCCTATCAGGAGATGCACCAAGGCAAGGCCAATTTTTGCTTATTAAAAATCCAACTTCGTTGACCACGAAGGATTCATGATTTTCACTCATAAAGCTTTGATACTCTTCAACGGCTTTATGTTCATGATTTATTCCCCATAAAGTAGCTCTATTGCAAAACAAAGTTTTTGTTGGATAACATATAGATTTGATCAGTGACAAAGAAGGTTTAATTTTGTTTGTTTTGCAAACAGCTCTAAATTTTGATGCTGTGATCCTACCAGCTCTTTGCATATACCAATTTTGGTTTTCAGATTGGTTTCTAGTAGATTCTTCTATTTTCATAATTTGTTCCTGATCTAATGATAAATTTATTGTCTTGGATATTTTTAGAAGTTCCAGGTAGGTTTTGGTTGTCAGACTCTCATCAAATATATTTAGCACAGAGGGTAGAATTTTGTTTGCTTGTGCTGCAATACCACTAGCAAATGGTTCCACTATTCTCATAATTGCAGCATTATGTCCTAATTCCTCCATTTTCTTCAAAAGATTTTGTATGTCGATTGGTTTTGGTATAACGTTCCTATTTTTCTGTTGACCAGCTGAAGGTTTTCCCCAATCCATTTCACTGACTGGTACTAAAGGCACTTGTGAAGAGGATGATGGCATTGTCCAACTACTCAATACGTCTGTGCAAGATACTTCAGCCTTTTTTCTATTTGCATATTCAACTGCAAATAAAAGTGCACCTGCATGACTGCAAACTTCACTGTGCCCAGCCATACATGTGCAATGTGCTGTTGATATGCTTCCATCTTTGGCCACAATGCACCAAACGTCCAATGGTTTTTCATTTCCTCTCTGAGAATGTTTGACCTAAAAAATAGCTGGATAAACAATGCTGGATGTAGGTACTTGATATATGAAATGCTTGAACATAATTGAAGATCACAAAAAACACTTGACTGTGCAATTCTGCTCATACAGTTCTGAAAAACTCACCTTTCCCACTAAAATGTAGAAACCATTCACCAACTTTGTCCCCACATTCAAAACAAAGCCCGACTCAAAATACTTGAAAGATTGCAAGCTTTTGTAGGCCTTCATTTGGTCTTTGGTGTAATAGCTATGGGTCAGCACTAAATAGGAAACAATGTCCATGTTTGTGACAGGTGGAATTCCATGAATTGAATTATCTAGTTCCTGAACATTCAGTGTAAAAGGGTCCACATCATTCACTAACTTTAGCTTCATTTGATATCTGTAAATAAATAGTTTACTTTACAACTTTGAAACAAACTGCTGTTTTGTAAACAAAAGACACATTGAATTTTTCAGCTCACCTTTTACCAATATCTGGATTTTGCAACAATAATGTCTTTAAATAATCACTTTGCATATTAAAAAGTCTATAAACAACAACAAACTCACACAACTTTGGATATAATACCGTTTTAACCGATCAGACACCACGTACCAAATGCTTTCTTATGACACTTCAGCAATCTGTTTGCCCTCAGACGCCATATTGGGTCACGTGATTTGGAATGCCTAATGCTCGTGTGGGCGCCAGTATCCCCTCTACTTCATGAAAAAGTGAGGTTATTTTGTGCGTTTTGTTGTTTTTTTCGAGGTTTCGGTATATAAACTTTATATAAACCATTGAAAAAGTATCTGAAACGTTGAAAATGTTTCGGGTAACTTTAGAGGAATTTGAAATCACCGTTGATGCAGAAACGGCGGAAAGCATACAGACGGGTTTGCTTTTTAATGAAATCCGATTTGGATACTAGTGAAACATGAAATCTATTTGAATTCAGATATAGGTTATGCTGACAATTATTTGAGTATGCTAAGGAAACAGTTTCCTGCAGTTGATTTCGAAGGTGTTGAATCAGGAATGGAAGAAAATCATAGTCAACAAGAGTTATTTCACTGCCAGTCCACACCAACAACACTTGATGTTGAGGCCGAGGCAGTTATAGATCCTACCAACTCAAAAAAAAAGTAATTTTGTATAGAAGTATAAATATACATAATTAATGGGTTAATCATGATTTCTTTCAGAAAGCTTCAAGTGGAGCCATAATATCATAATGCTGCTTCTAGATACATATAAGGAGTACATGGAAACATTTAAAAATGGTAATCATAAAGTTGCCTGGCAGAAGATTGCCTCAGAAATGAAAGAGCAAGGTTACCAGTTGACCTGGCAGCAGTGTCAGATAAAAATGGATACACTAAAAAGACGATACAAGAGTATCAAGGATAATGAGAAGTCTACAGGCTCATCTCCTATTACATGGGAGTACTATTCTGTAAGTTGATAATAATGCTTTGTTACTAATTCTGTGATTAATTCATTTTTGTTATTCAGATAATAGATGAAATATTTGGGAAAAAAAAGTGGGCCAAACCACTTGATGGGGCACTTTCATCCACATCTGGAATGCCAGCACACCATCTCAAATGGATGTTCCAAAACCAGGTATGATTTTGAAAATATATGAAGGCTACAGATTATTAGTGATTAGATCTGCAGAACAAAAATTATTTATTCAATAATTGAATAATTATCCTACTTGGAACAAAGAATAGTCATATGTAATCAGATAACTCACCCAGAAACTTCCATACTAAATATAATTTTAGGATGTTCTAAAAGTACTCCAAAGAAAAAAGTTGAAGAGAAAATTGTTGCATTGATAAGAGAGTTTCGTGAAGATAAGCAACAAATAAAAGAGGATAGAAAAACAGAGATGGAGGAAACATCACGAAGAAGGGAGGAAATGGAAGCAAGACGAGAAGAAAGGCATAGAGAGAAAATGGAACAGCGTGACGAACTTATCAAATTGTTGAAAACTCACCTAAAAGAGGACAAGTCAGAATAAAATTAATTTTGTTTCATTCATGATGCACTTATTACCTACTTATATCATAGTGAAATAGAACGAAGGTATTGTCTGTTATGTTTGTCACATACTTATAATTGAAATAAAATTAACTGTTCTCACAAAGGATCATTTGATTTGCAACTAAAAATTGATAAGAAAAAGTTATTGCACATGAAGTAAATATTCACTTCATAGTTCACCTGGCCAGATGTCTTGGGTTATTTGAACTCTTTTATATATTTTGTTCATCATTCCTTTCACCTGCATTATGTCCTAAATTATTCAAGTCAAGATCTATGAAATCATCTCTCATCTGACAAATATTGTGTATAACACAACAAGCCATTATGAACTTTGGAATGAATTAGATATCAGTCAGTGGACAACAATATAGTAAGCTCTGAAACCTATTTTTCAAAAATCCAAATGTTCTTTCAATGATACTCCTAGCTGATGAAAGTTGGTGATTGAAATAAACTTGCTGTGGGGTTAAATGTCCATTATCCTTGTAGGGAACCATAATATGTTGATGAATAGTATAGGCACTATCTCCTAGGAGATGAGAATTCTCTGGAAAATACCTCTCTGGATTTGATAAGAAGTCATTTACTTCAGAAAGTCTGAATATTCTTTGATCATGCAATGATCCACAATTACCCACATATATATGAGTAAATCGCGAACGGTGGTCACAAACACCCTAAAATAAAATAATATTTGAAACCCCACAGCCTTTGCAAGGTAATAATTTCACCTGTACCTGTATAGAAAACTTGTGATATCTATTCATGAATGAATCTCCATCTTCAGAAGGTTTCCTTATTTCGATGTGACACCCATCTATCACACCGATAATTTTGCTGATTGGCCCTTTCATTTTGAACCCATTCCAGATTGAATTCACTTCTTCACCTTCTGGCCACTTAATAATCTTTGGAGCCAATTTACAAATAGCAGTCACCACCCTTCTAATTGTACGAAAAGCTGTGGCTTTACCAACATTGAATTTTTCACAGACTGATCTACAATATCCAGATTGATACCTTATTGAAATAATCTCAACACATCAGTCATTTATATTATGATTTCACCTATATGAATCAGGTGTTGCCATGTACCAGAGGGCAATGAGCACCTGGTGATCTAAAGGATATTCAGGTCTACCAGCTGAATCTACTTCTTCATGTAGCTCATTTTTCAACATTGTAACTAAATGATGAAATGTATCAGGTAAAACACTGAAAATGAAATTAATAGTATACCTATATATTAGATATATTCTACCTTCATAGGTATAAATATTAGGACAGATATAAATAACTTTATGCAATGATATCACCTTGCCGAGTTGTTAATCACAATACTAACCGGAAATGAGATTTAAACAAATTAGGTGAATAATTTTCAACTACACCTAAGTAATTTTGTATCCTTGGAAGAGGGATAATCTGTCCTCGCATATTGTGAAAATAAAAATAAATCCCTGCTATACAAATCACAAAATCGAAATCTGGTTCTTCACTGCTACTACTACTATAACTAGATTCCTCAGATGAAGAATCAAATAAGTCGTCTACCACAGCAATTATAAAATTTTCCATGTTTCCTTCAATATTCACCAAACTGCAAATCTCAGTAAAAGATCACAACTCGGAATCAGTCTGAACTGTATTTATATTTTTATATTGCCGCCATGATGAAATTGCCGCCAAACAGTCATTCCTACTTACTATTAAACGTTCCGTTATTTTCCTTCAACAGTAGTTTACTGCACCTGAATTCGTTCCGTAATTACTAACGGTATACAGTAAATTCAGTAATATCGGAACGCGCTAATTGTAAGTTATTTTTGGAGTTCTGGTTACTTATATAGCTGTGTGTTTTGGAAATTTAGTTCTGTGGTTTTTATCTCATGTTGTATAGGTATAAGCCTGTAATCTTTCACCCGGAGTAACCCGGTATTTATTAATTTGTGCGTTTTATAGCGAATAATGTTCTTTGGAAGTTTTTTTTTCTGTTATTTTCAATTTTGGTAATTTTGTGATATACTTCAGATGCCTAATTTTCCTGCATAATTCTCAGTGTACTTGAATATGTTGAGTGGAGAATAAACCTGTCAAAATTCGAAGTTCTTTTATTTCTGGTTTTCAGGTATTGATTTATTCGACTTTCTTTGTTTTTTGTATCAATCCGCCTGTCAAATTTCTGTCCTCCTGACACCAGGGTTCCAAGCTGTCAAAATCTGACAGCTGAGACGGAAATAAAATTTTCTTTGATCAATATAGCAACCGGTATTCCAGTCAATGACAAGGTTAGGTAATTAAAGCCTACCTACCCTGGTTAAACTCAACCTGGGTCAAAAGAACCGACCCCTGGGAAACCGTCGCTCCACTGTTGCTACTTGGGCCTCCTGAATATCTTTTTCTGGAGCAAGTGGAGTATACCACTTTTATAAAAAACTGGCGCTCGAGACTCCCGTTTTCCTTAGGAAAGATAGTTTTGATCCTGATAGCGCCCTTGTAAGCCCTTAAGGCCCTTACACCACTGTGTGGTGAAGCCTGAGAGTCTTAGTACGAAATTGAGAGTGGTTTTTAACGCTTCCGCAAAGCTTCCCGGAGGATCTTCTCTGAATGATTGTTTGTATGTGGGGCCAAAACTTCAGAGTGATTTGTTGACGATTCTACTGAATTTTAGATTTCATAAAATTTGTTTCACTGCAGATATTCGGCAAATGTACCGACAAAATCTTGTTTGCCCGCATCAATGTGATTACCAACGCATTAAATTTAGATTTTCGCCTAATGATTGCCTTCAATATTATCGATTATTAACAGTTAGTTTCGGAATTTCTAGCAGTCCCTATCTCGCCATACGTACTCTTCTTCAACTAGCTGCTGAAGAAGAATCTGTATTTCCTCGCGCTTGCGCAATTCTGAGGAACGATACATACACTGATGATATTTGCTCAGGAAGCGATTCTCTAGTAGAGGCCGAGGCAATTCGTGATGAGTTAATCGCGCTGTTGGCTAAAGGTGGGTTCGAACTCAGAAAGTGGTCCAGCAACGAACGTTCTCTATTGAATATATTTCCTTCCTCCCATCTCTCACTCGACCCTCTATCGTTTGAGCAAGACTCAGATATTTCCTTGAAAATTTAAGGCTCACATTGGAATCCTGTTGATGATTGTTTTTTCTTTGAAGTGAATGTCCTTGACCGCCCGTGTACTAAAAGGAATATTTTATCAGAAATCGCTCGGGTATTCGACCCTTTAGGTTTTCTCACCCCCATTACATTTTATACTGAGAATCTACTGCAAGAACTTTGGCTTCTTGGCTTGGATTGGGATGAAACTCCCAACAACGCATTCGTTAGAGCTTGGTCCAAGTATAAGTCCCATTTGAAATCCCTTTCTTCAATCCGCATTCCTCGTCGAGTAATTTGTGACAATGATTATGATTCTATAGTAGAAATCCACGAATTCGCCGATGCCTCAGAAAAAGGCAACGGAGTCGTTATATATTTCCGCATCTGTCAGTCAGGTAAATATTCGACTTTTTTCGTGCGTGGAAGATCCAAAGTCGCCCCCACCAAGTCTATAACGATCCCATGGTTAGAATTATGTGCTGCCGTGCTCCTCAGCAAATTAATGACCTGGGTGATTCGCGTGTACCAGGGGAAGTCGAAATTTAGTCGCGTTTACGCATATTCGGATTCAAAAATAGTTTTAGCTCGGATAAATGGTGAACCTTCTAAGCGGACTACATTTGTGGCGAACAGAGTCGCTTATATTCAAGACAGGATTCCTAAAAATTCTTGGTTCCACGTGAAATCTGAACTTAATCCAGCAGATTCAGCCTCGCGGGGTATATTTCCCTCCGAAATGATGGAGAACACGCTTTGGTTTTATGGCCCGCCATTTTTGTTGTCGTCTGATGACATTTCCCTTCCTCTTCAGGATTGCATCACGAATGAAGAAGAACGTAGAAAGGTATTCATGAATAAATTTTCATCTCTTACAAGAATTCAACGCATTTTGGCATATAGTTCGCGCTTTATTTATAATTGTAGAAACGACGCTCTGGTAACCCCAATTCCACTGAACTTGATCACGCGCTCAAGTTGATGATAATTTCGTTCACGGATGAATTCGAATCTAAAATGTTTTCTAAACCTCTCAGAAAACTAAGCGCCTTTTTAGATTCTGAGGGTCTTCTACGTGTTAGAGGACGTCTTGCGTATTCTACTATGGCATACGATAAAAAACATCCTATCTTGTTGCCACGAAAAAGCCCGCTCACTGATTTATTAATAGTTGATTTCCATCAAAGGTATCTACAAGCTGGTTCACGCACAGTTCAATTTATCTCATCTCAGCGTTATTGGATTCTCTCCTCTCGACGAGCCATTCGATCCATTTTGTCAAAATGTCTGTAATGTTGGAAAATTTCACCATCGCCTCTTCAACCTCCTATGGGAAACCTTTCCATTCCAAGAATTTCGCAAGTAAAGCCATTTTCGCATGTCGTCATCGACTACGGCGGTCCATTCCTCATAACCATGAGCCGTTAACGGAGATGTAAGACACAGAAAGCCTATATATGTTTACTTATTTGCAAGGCCACCAAGGCCATTCATTTGGAATTAGCTTCCGATTTCACTAGTGAGGCTTTCCTCGCCTCGTATCGTCGGTTTGTTCGCGGTCGATGTTCACACCTTTATTCCTATAGAGGCACTAATTTCGTGGGAGCTTATCGTCAATTGACCGATATTATGTAATCTATTGCAACAACCGAAAGCATTGATTTTCATGTTCTTCTTGGAAATAGTCCACACATGGGAGGACTGTGTAAATTATGAAGAATTCTATACGTTTTTAGTGCAAGTAGAAGCAATTCTAAATTCAAGGCCGTTAACGCAGATCAGCTCGGATCCAAATGATGTGTCTGCTCTAACCCCTGGTCATTTTTTAACATTGGAAGTCCTGAGTGCTGTTCCCGAACATAATTTAACGGATATTCCTCTTGATCGCTTAACCCGGTGGCAGCTGCTACAAAGACTACACCAAGACTTTTGGAAGAGATGGAACTTAGAGTATTTGCACACATTGCAACGAAAGGGAAAATGGTTGAATTCAGAGTGTCCTATTTCTCCGGGCGCATTGGTAGTTATCAAAAAAAGTCCTCCAATGCAATGGAATTTAGGACGCATTCTTATGCTACATCCTGGTGTAGAAAGGGTAGAGCGAGTCGCCACGGTGAAGACTCCCAGTGGAACTCTCCGGCGTCCCTTAGTTGAATTGTGCCCTTTACCAGTCACGTAATCTTTTCTTTTTCGATTCCAATGTATTCACTTTCGAATTTCATATTTTTTTGTATATATTTCTCTTTTTTTCAATACCCTACCCTTATACCACGTGAAAGTGGTATTATGTGCCCTTGGGACTTTTCATATATATCTGTCGAACATCGGCTGGCATCAGAGGGCCCTGAGAACAGCCAGCCCCTGTATTCCTGAACGCCCGGCTACATCTCGAGGGTGAGTCGTTTAGTGACTATTGAAAATTAAGATACTTATTGCTAAATCATAGTTCACTTTTCAAAACCAATTTTTGAGCTGAAAACTAAACACCGCGGGAGGTGGGCAATGCGGGGCAATCAGGGGGGGCAATGCGGGGCAATCAGGGGGGGGCAATGCGGGGCAATCCGGGGAGCAATACGGGGCAACCCGGGGCAGCTCGTGACAATTTGTGATGATGAAGAAAGAATGCATTTTCATCATTCACGAGAAAATTGATACTCATATCATCTTTCTTTCGTCGAACGTACTTCGTTTCCTCCGCTTTACGTCATTCTATATTGTAATGTTCTATGCTATTCATTATATGTCATTCGTCATCTGTCATCTGTCGCACCGTTGATATTTTCTGATCCACCCTGTAGAAATTTCTGCTGACTGATTCATCCTGTATGAATTTTTAACTCACTGATCCATTCTGTATACATTTTCTTTCATTTTGAGCCCTATAGATATATTTTTCACCCACCCTGTTGATATGTATTCAATCCACTCTGTAGATATGTTTTTGATCCCCTTGTAGAAATTTTGTACTTAATGATTTATTCAGTATATGTCTTATCATTTTGAGCCGCCCCATAGATATATTTTTTCTCCCAGCCTGTTGATATGTTTTTAATCCACCCTGTAGAAATTTTTCAACTTGTATATATTTTCTTTCATTCCAAGACACTCTCTATCGATGTGTTTTGTCTTATCAAGCCAAACGTATACACTCACTCGTCGTCAATTGTGAACGACCTTGAAAGGAAACGTGTTTTTTCTAACTTGGAGCTTGAATTTTCTTATGGAGATTAACATGGTAATAAGTATCAAAATGCGCGCGAATAGCTTATCCACTCACTTGGACTTCAACTTCCAGATAACTGCAAGAGAGATTCTCTATTTGTCAGTGACACCTCGTTTTTTATTCATTTCAATACAAGAACAATCATCGAAGAATTGTATTTGCATGTGTTTGTAGAAAATAATATACAGACAAAACTGACAGGCCTCTAGCAGTAGGAATGAAAAAGAACATGAGAAGAATAGAAAGAAAAGACATAGGTAGATCCTTACTGAAGATGGATAACATACGAGAAACGGAAAATCAATGTATTTGTTTGCTTTCTTCTGAACGGAGAAAATAATATTGCTCCTTGTTCAGTTGATAAAGATAGAACTTGGCATCTACTTCAATTGGAACTGGATATGGAAATGTCAAAACTGAAATGAAAGAAACTTGAAGAACATTGAAGATATCACCTACAAAGAGGAATATATGAATTGTGTCGAAAACGCGGGCAGATTCGTTCCTGCAACGTCACACTACCAACATGAGTAGAAGTTTTGATTTCATTATTAATATATATTTGTATTTCCAAATTTTTCAAAAACAAGGAGTAACTGACAAATACAGAATTTCTCTTCTAGGTACTAGGTATCTGAAGAATGAACTCCAAACATCTTGGAGCAGATCATTAATCTGTCTTCATTACAAATATATCGAAATAATTACTATGACTTTTATTTTTATTTTTAGAAATGAGAAGAGAGAATCCCAGAAAATTAGGAAAGTGTACTTCAAAACCCAGTATCATCTGAAATGTTGGAATTAGAGCATTGATGCGGTAGAGACAATCGACCAGCATCACGAGTTCTGGAAAAATTCAATGAATTCACTGGAAGAAATTTCCCATTGATGCGATCGTATTCCTTCCTAATGAATAGACTATGAAAAACTCTACGGAATATATACACTCAACTTGCAGTAATTGGAATTGATTCGACTATCTACTTATATAATATATATATATATATACAATTGATGTATATATGTGTATACTTCCTAACTTCGTCTTTTTTTTTTCATTTGTATAAATAGGTCTACACTTAACACCAGTTTTGAATGATATTCCTATTTGGAAAATAATATTTATTGGTGCAATTTAATGGGATCGAATATTGTATTCAATGAGGATCTAAATATTTCGAATGTTATTCCATCGATTTCTGAACTATTTTTCAATTTCAAACTATATTAAAGGTATCGTATCCTCAACTTCCATTCAAATTTTTCCTCCTGAAACAATATACTATAATTCGTGTTATAACAGATCCTTCAGATTGTTTTTTTCTAGTTATTTTCCGATGGTACTAGGTATACTGACAAATGAATTCATTTCCTATACTTTCTGAATTGAATGAGATGTGTCATATTCTCGTTACGCCCCACCCTGTCCCAATTCACTCAAGGCTTTCAGCATCTTCTGCAACATTTAGCATTCAGTCGATCGAATGTGTTCAGCGGAACAAGTCGTAGATTGATCTACCTTCGTGTGTGTGTGTGTGTGTGTGTGTGTGTGTGAAGTGATTTTTGTATTGCAGTACGCTTTAGTATCGTTACCATATAGACACTGATTCGATACGATTTAGTGTATGTGATTCGAGATCCAGTCGTGATTGTTCGAGATCTAGTTCGCTTGAGTTCTGTGCTCATAGTCACAGTATTCGAATTGGGTAAGTGCTAGTATCAGTAGTTCCTTCAGTGAAAGTAGTTTGTTGAGTAAACGTAGTTTGTTTAGTGAACGTGGTTCGTGTTTCGATACATTCTAGTCATGATGGGTAATTCAGGTGAGATTATTAGCATAACGTTGCCGAAAGGAATGACAAGGCAATCCTGGCAGTAATAAGCCAGCTTAGCAAGCTGCCCATGCAGGCCGTTCATCTTGGTAACACCAGAAATGACCGTTTTGTCAATGCTCTCTCTAGGAACCACCGTGGATCTGTGAGTAGAGCTGCAGGTAAGTTGATTGCTTACTGGAAGCAGATAGCGGATCTTCCTGAGTCTGAGGACGAGTCTCATGAGGAATCCAAGTCCGATCCCAAGTTGGATTCCTCCTCAGATTCGGATTCCTCTTCAGATTCGGATTCCCCGTCAGACTCGGAATCCTCCTCTGACTCGGAATGCCCTCCGGTAGTGAAGAGTCAACAAGTTCCAAGTCAACAAGTAGAGATGCAGAAGACAACGGGATCTATCATTCAGATCCCCGTATTGAATGCTCATGTTCCCGTAAAGCTGATTGCCATCGAGTGATGATTCACCACCAACAATAAGTTTGAGCACCACTTCATCTGAGGTCGATGAAGCACTAGACGATTACACTTCAGAAATGTTGAGAAGGTTCCAATTCCCGGGAGTGGATATGTAGCTGGATTTATTGCGGAAGTCTTGGAGGAGAATCTCTTGTCTTCTGAAGAAGACTCGACTATCGATTCGACCATCGGTACATAAATTCAACAACAATTCTACCGGAAGTCAACGCCGAAGTTGAGAATCGCATTTTAGGAACGTTGAAAGGATCCCAACTCGAGCTGATCGACGGGCTGATAGAGGAAGTAGTACCTTCCGGCCCTCAACAACTTCCTGAAGTCGTTTCAGGTGCTGTTTTATCGCACGCTGCTCCTCCAGACCACCGGAATCTTCTTGAAGAAAAAGCTTTGAGCAGCGTTGTGACCAGCAAGTACCACAGAACGAAGGTATGTTCGGGAAACGGAGGCCTGAGGATTGTGGAAAGGAATAATGAGGCTCAAGAATGCACTGCTGCATTGCCTTATTCTATTCCAAGGCACATTTTGGGGAAATCATCGCCTGAAGATCTTTGGAAACTGAACTGTCAGGGGAATTTCAGGTCGAAGCAGCGCGAGGTTGAGGAGTCGTAGCGGGACTTTTATCTGCGGTGCTCAGATGAGAGAGGTGAAGCTGAGCTCGATAACTGCGAACATCAGTGCAGGGCAGAGCAGTGCGGCGCCCGTGAGGTCAAACCACGTACACCAAAGGGGGCGGTTCGTCTGTTCAGCGCAGAGCGACGCCAATAGTCTCGGCGGGATCAGCAGGCAGTGCAGCTCCAAATTTCTGTGCTACGGAGACCAAATATGGTGGTTCAACAGAAGGGGTGGAACGGCGCGTGGAACACCAACCGACAGACTCCGCAGGCAGTGCACCTTAAGAGGCACATATCGCAGAGACTTCGTACGGAGGTCCCATGGTTCATAACGGAGGTTCGACTCATGGCATGAAACGGCGCATAGCACACCAGCATCGTGTCCGTACGTAGGAACAGATGAAGTTCTGTTTTTTTCGCCACATTTTACATTTTCTTTACATCTCTCTTCACACACAAATCTTTATCAGATGTTCTAGTTTCATTTTCGTAAAAGAAATATATGTCAATTTGGTGGTCCAAATTGAACCTATACTGGTAAGAAAACAACAAAAGCTGATATGTGGCCGCGGCAAGTGAGACTCATCTCATTAACTAATATTAGGCAAATCCGTATTACAGTTTTTCTTTCTCAGGTTCAAATTGAACATATAGGAAAGGAAACAACAAAAGCTGATGATGAGAATTTTGTAGTCTATGCCACCAAGTAATTATTTAAGTATCTATTCAATATTTTGTCCAAGCCCTAAGCTGATAATTTTCTATTTTCTGTCTTGCACTTCAATTGTTTTCGCATGTACCGTCAGATGGGGTGAAACGGATCATACAGGGTAAAGCAGATCAATTGTTTACTATTTTACTAATGATTATGCATCTGTGATTGTTTTGTGAGGTACTTGTCGTTGTCGACTTGCATCAACCGTTTCATATAATATACTTGATTGAAACTGTTAAGTGATAGCACTGATAGCATATTGGGTGTTTTCCTTGGATGAGTCCTGAAAAGTTGAGATAAAATTCAAAATAACAACCATACTATTATAGGTTAGAAAAATGCAAGACTCTAATCCCAACAAAAGGAAAAAAAATCTCAACGAAATTCATAAAAAAACCAGGAAGAAATTGAAGAAATACCCTTCCTCTTCTATTCCAAATGTTTCTATTGATTCTAGTTCCACTGCACTGATTTCTGATGTTCCTTCAACTTCAAATTTATCGACTGATCCTTATGCCTCTGTAGCTTCATCATCATTCATACCTGATCATCCAATATGCCTTGAATCAGACAATTCTAGCTCTGCAGAAGATTCTGATATTTCTATTAGTGAGGGGAGCTCTGGAGACGATGAATTTTTTTACAAACTCAACACTGAAGCGAATATCCAAGATAATTCTTTATTACATATATTGAAACCTTCTCATGAAGAACTACACTTGCTATGTGAACAGCAAATTCCTATACATCGAGCAAGCATACCAAAGACAGCTATAAAGGTAATACATAGACACAGTACACAGAAGATGCCAAACAAAGAAGGAAATACTGAAGAACCGATTACTGATGGCACCGTCACTACCAAACGCAGTGAGCCAACTGATGCAACACACACCAGGATACACAGGACAAGTACTAGGTGAAGTTCTATACATCATGCAATGTATCCCCAAATCTTTAACTATCAGAAGAACGAACAAATGCTACCATAAGCTACCTATACCATAGGCAACCAGCCGAAATTCATGGCACCAATAACGAAGATTATTCAAGAATATGCAGAAGAAGTTGATTGCAACAATCTAATCCCGCCACTATACTTCATAGACGAACAGTGGATCGGACTTACACCAATACCAACCAAAAAGACCCCACCAAGGGGAGTCTCAGTAGAACGATAGATGAATCTAAAGAGGCATACAACACGAAAATAAGATCGAAGCTCATAGAGTGTCCAAATGGTTCCCGTTCATTTTGGACGTTTGCCAAGGCAATCGGGAGAAATTTCACTTCTAGCTCATTTCCTCCCCTCACAAAGGATGATAATACATTGGCTATCACACCTCATGAAAAAGCCAACACCTTTGCCAAAATGTTTGCAGACAATCCTACCTTGGATCCACGAGGCCAGGAACTTCCCAAAATCGCTACCATCGATAACCGTATGCCAGAAATTGTCTTCCGGCAACGCACAATCAGACTTATTCTGCTTAGCCTCAACGTCAAGAAGGCTATGGGGCCTGACGGAATACCGCCTATTGTTCTCAAGAAATGTGCCCCGGAACTAACACCAGTTCTTTGCAGGTTGTTCACCCTTTCGTACGAACTCGGCGTATTTCCTTCTAACTGGAAGAAAGCTAGGGTCCAACCGATTCCAAATAAGGACAAGAAAACACTCCCTAACAACTATAGACCGATTGCACTACTATCTGTGATCTCTAAAGTAATGGAAAAAGCAATCAACATCGAGCTCATCCGATATCTAGAGAGCTCAAGAATCGTGAACGACCGGCAATATGGCTTTTGTCACCAGAGGTCAACTGGAGATCTGCTTGCCTATGTGACACATAAGTGGCAGGTGTCAATAGAGAAACATGGGGAGTCTCTGGCTGTAGCCTTGGATATCTCCAAAGCATTTGACCGAGTTTGGCACCAAGGCCTCCTAGCGAAACTTCCGTCATATGGTTTGCCGCCCCAACTGTGTCTTTTACTATCGAGTTTTCTTGCAGATAGATCACTCTACGTGGTGGTAGACGGGGTCTCGTCTGATACGATGACGATCAATGCTGGTGTTCCACAAGGCTCTGTCTTGGCACCAACTTTGTTTTTGCTCCACATCAATGATTTGTTGAATGTGACCTCCAGCCCAGTTCATAGCTTTGCGGATGATAGTACACTTCATTCCGCCTTTTCCTCTAGAGCCCCTATATCATCCAATGAGGCCAGAGGTGCAAGGCGAAGACAGGTTGATGCTTTAAATGAGGATCTGACAAGAATTCTGAAATGGGGATCTGAGAATCTAGTACAGTTCAATGCAACTAAAACTCAAGCTTGTATGTTCACCAAGAAGGCTGATCACACAATGCCCAATTTGATGATGTCGGGTACCACTGTTCCTATGAGGTCGTCAATATCCTTGCTGGGTGTCACCACCAACAGTGCTCTCTCATGGGACGATCATGTGAGGTCCATTGCGAAGAGTGCTTCACAAAAACTCGGTTTTCTTTTCCGTGCGAAGAGATACTTCACATCCCAGCAACTGCTTATGATCTACAAAGCACAAATTCGACCTGTCCTGGAGTACTGCTCACATGTTTGGAGCTCAGCCCCCAAACATACGCTTAAGCTCTTAGATTCAATTCAGAAGAGAGCTATTCGCCTAGTCGATGACACAAAACTCACCAAATGATTAACCTCTCTAGATCATCGTAGAAAGTTCGGCGATCTCTGCCTTTTTTATAGGTGCTTTCACGGTCGGTGCTCAACGGAAATATCATCTATTATGCCACCACGCGCGATTCCTAGTAGACAAACCAGACGAGCTCAAGCTGGTCACCCCTACACTGTCAGGCTCGAGACCTGTCGAACATCGCTATACCAAGCATCAATAGAACGGCAAAGTTGTGGAATTCTTTGCCTAGTGAAGTCTTTCCTGATGCTTACAACCGCCAAACATTCAAGAAAAATTCCAACACCTTCCTTCTTTCCCAAAATTCCACCGCTGGCTAACACGATGTTCCTCGAACATCATAGGTTTCCCTTTCGTGTTGTCCACAGATAAAAAAAAAAAGTCGAGGAATTAATGACCCTATCCCCCGTACAATCCATAGGCTCAGAAGGGTTATATACCCAGGAAGAAATAAAGGAGGCCCGAAGGATATTAACTTTTGGCGCAGAAAGAAGAGCTGTAGAGAACATCATAACAAGAAGGACCGCAGGTTTGCAAGCATCAGGTCAAGGATATGCAATGACCAATATTTTCAACGAAGAGGAAATGAAACATTTCACGCATTCTACCATTAAATATATATGGGGTTGGTTCTCGGACATAGGAATATTCACGAGCGGACTCATTGGATTTTATTTCATATTCAAAGTCATCCAATACATATATGGGGTTATATTAAATAGCCCAAGAATATACCAGACGTTAGGATGTTCAGTCCATATATTAGCAAGCATCTGGACAAGTCTGACATCATGGGTTCTGCATCAAGGCCAAAGAAAAAGTAGCAGTAAAGAAGAGGTTCAGTTATCAGAGCAAATTAGTGAACAAGAAGGAATAATCAACGAAGGCATTGGTCACATCATGAACAATCCGTAATAAGCATGAACAATAAACGCATGTGTTTCAGACATTATCAGTAGTGCACGGACCTCAAAGTCACCAAAATAGTACGAAGTATAACGCGAGGACTCAAGTAAATAACATCTGCATTCTTTACCCGGCAAAGTTGTGGAATTCTTTGCCTAGTGAAGTCTTTCCTGATGCTTACAACCTCCAAACATTCAAGAAAAATTCCAACACCTTCCTTCTTTCCCAAAATTCCTCCGCTGGCTAACACGATGTTCCTCGAACATCATAGGTTTCCCTTTCGTGTTGTCCACAGATAAAAAAAAAACCCGACTATTTTGCTTAACAGTAAGCAACAATTATTTTCTTGGTCCATAACTCATAAGTTGACTCCCAATCCAAGTTGCCCAGGCAAAAAAAAACATTCATATCTTCCTGTAATATTCCAGGAGCAATGGAATATATATCCAATCCCCATATCACTCTGAAGCTGAAGTAATTAGCACAAGTATTCTCATATAAGTTATGAGCAAACACGTCACAATTCCAAACCATTGCCCTTAGCATCATGCAGTGACAACCTCTAGTAAACAGAAGGACAACGGGAATAGCGAGAAGACAGAGCAAACCAAATATATGAGAGTGAGGGTTAGTTATGTTGATCAAGAAGAGGAAGGCAGCATACCGACCAGCTACAGTACAAGTGCTTAGTGTATTAGTGGATTCGTGTATGTAGTGTGTGCTAACGGAGCAATCGGGACTCCTCAGTTATTAAGGGTAATTAGTAATTAAAAAAAAAGGAATGTTAAAGAATCGAAGAGAAATTTGTATATGTGAGGTAGTTAGGAATTTAGAGAGAATAAGTATGGAGAAGTTATTGGACAGGTAAATCCAATACTTTTTCAAAGGGGGTGGCAATGTAATATCCTGGGGTATATGGGTATAGAAAGAAAATGCAACACCTGGTATATGGATTTTATGATAGATATCATCAAATTAATTGCTTGATGAATAAAAACAATGACTTCCATAGCTAAACAGTTCGCATTATCGACCCAATAAATTAATAAAAATATGCCAGTTCGGCAAAATTGTTGTTTTAATTTTGGAAGTTACATCTGACGCAATGCTGTTACAAAAAAAATTGTTGAGACATAAAAACGAAAAATAACTAGGACAGTCAGCGACCAGATTTTGGGAAATCAAGTCGGTCCGGCCGGAAAAATCGCGGGGTAGTCGCGTTACGGAAAGGTCCGTAGGAAAAACGTTTTCGCTCGTTTGAATCCGGGAGTGTCCCGAGAATTGTTAAGCATCAAGGTTGTTTTCGCTCGGTTGAATCCGGGAGTGACTCGAGATTCTGAAACAAATACAGACGACGAATCGGTAAGTCTTCTATCCATTGTCTTGACTAATACTGTGGGGTTGCATTTGATTTTCTGATCTCACATTCCTTTATATGTACCATCTACCGATACAGTACGTACGTTGCCACCCTACACCGGGTAGTTTTGATCACTGGTACATATAAACGGCGTCGGACCTTCTTTCTTGGTGCAATTGAAGGCAAGGTTTAATCTCACGATATCGAAGTTTATATTGGCCAGAAAACAATCGAAATCTTCCGTTATTTACTGCCGGTATTAGACTAAAGAGAAAGTTCCTTTTAGCCATTTGTACGTTGCATGTACGTTTATAAGAATGAAATAATTAATCTGACCAAAACCAGACATGGCGATGATCTGGAAGAACCTTACACCCTCGTTAAAAGGGATGAAAGAAGGAAAAATTACAGAGTAGGAAGTGGTGAAGGAGATGCAGAGTTCCAAGGGAGGGGAGAAAAAACTAAGAAAATCTGGCTTTTTGTCTCTAAGGTCCCAGACAGAATTTCATCAGAAAATATAGGAAACTACATAAAAAAGCGCACAAAATCAGAAGATGTGTATGTGAAAAAACTCCCAACTCAGAATGTTCGGTCAGATAACCAAGCGTTTATGATTGGAGTAGACCCTCAGTTCCAGGCCCAAGTATATGAACCCAACTTCTGGCCACGTGATATTTATTTCAGTCGCTTCAATTTCAAGGTCAACATTTTTTGAACCAACCTAAGGAATCTCAGTCCAACACGGTGACAGAGGAAAATTTCCAGAACTCAGCCTCCTTCCTAAACCCAACCTCCTAGAACAAGGAATATGTGAGCTGAAGCTAATGCATGTGAATATCCAAAGCCTTGCAAATAAGATCAACATAATCGAAATGTACTGCAGTAGTGATAATCCAACTTTTATTTGTGTATCAGAACATTGGATGTGTTTAACTTTACATTAGCGTTTTTATGCTTTGGATGTATCTTTCCCATTCTGTAATTCGCTTCGGTGTACTACTAATTAAATAAATGAAATAAATAAATGAATAACTTTGAATCATGGTGGCGAACAAGTGACTGATAAAAGAGAAATCACAAACATCTTCGGTAACTATTTTACAACCTCTGTTATAGGAAAAATAGAATCACTTAACTTACCCAATGGCATGTGCACGAAAAAACAGGTGAAAGGTCCGAATTCAATGTTCTTTGCACTTGTTACCGAAAGTGACACTAAACGTATCATATTGAACTTAAATTCAACTGGCATAGATGAGATCCCAGCCATAATTTTGAAAGAATGTGTAGATGATATATCAAGTATCATGTCTTTGATAATTAACCACTCTGTAACTCAGGGTAAGTTTCCGAAGGAATTAAAAATAACAAAAACTGTCCCTGTCTATAAAAAAGGTGATCCCCTCTGTGTAGAGAACTACCGGATGATCTGCCTCTTGAGCTGCCTGTCAAAAATAATGGAAACAGCTATGTACAATCAACTTATTGAATACTTAAATAGTCATAACATTATAACACCATGTCAGCATGGTTTTCGCCCAAACCACTCCATTGAAACAGCTTCGGCCGACATGGTTCAGTACATATATGATAATATCAATCAAAACAATATGGTAGCGGGAATATTCTTTGACCTCACTCGGGCATTTGATACAATTGATCCTAGCTATTTAGCAATCAAACTGGAAGCAATGGGTATTCGAGGACCTATACAAAGCTGACTGGTAGATCACTCAGGGTGCAGGTAGAGGAAGAGCAGTCTGATTGTTACGACATTATGATGGGTACCCCACAGGGTGGGGTTCTAGGTCCACTACTTTTCCTTCTCTATATAAACGATCTACCTGATCATATCAATTACGGTCGGACGTTTATATATGCAGACGACACCACAATTATTGTCACAGCTAAAAACTAAATAAATTACAAGATAGAATTAAGTTGGTTGTAGAAAACTTTACATATTGGTGTGAGATTATTCATCTTATTAATAACCCAAAAAAAGCAGTTCTGATAGAATTCACTACTCCTCTTAAATCGTCAACCATTCCTATAATGAACATCTGTGATACAAACATGCTTGCATCGGAGTCAACAAAATACCTAGGTCTTGAATTAGATCATAAACTAAGTTTAAACGGTCAAGTCGATTCCGTTCGCAGAAGGCTCAATAGTATGTATTTTGCTTTCTCAACTTTGAAATCGAATTTCTATAATAAAATAAACTACCTGATCAACATGTATTATGCGCTAGTATATTCGGTCATCAGTTGCAACATAATTGTATGGGGCAGGGCCACGGAAACCCCTAGAGTTTTTATCATCCAAAAGAGATTCATAAGACTCGTGTTTGATCTGGACTACAGAGAGTCCTGTAGAAGCACATTCATAAATAACGGAATCCTTACATTCACCTCTATATATCTATATAAATTATTAATATTCACCTTCAATAATATGGAAAAGCTGAACAAAAATAGAAACTACCACGGATACAATACTAGAAAAAGAAATGATCTTCGTTTGCATCTTCCACTCAGAATGCAGCACAGGAAATCCCCACTTTATGCTGGAGGCTATTCATTCAAAGACATTCAAAGTACACCTGGAAGAATTTCTGATCCACCATGCATTCTACTCCTTAGATGAGTACTGGGAGATTAAATCTCAAGATTTTTAAAATTCTGTCTTCGTACTCTGTCCTCTAACAGTTTCTAATTTTAATCAATTTTTATCTATTTAGATGTAGTAATAATGTACTTATATCATTTTTGTATTTTTTGACTTGTCTTATGTTGTGAAAATAACCTGTAGAGATTAATAAAGTATCTATCTATCTATCTATCTATCTATCTATCATTGATGACGATCGAAAACAAGAGTGGGGCTAGATTACTGCCTTGAGGGGCACCACTTGACGCTATGAATTGATGAGATACGTGGCCTCTAAGTTGTGTGTTAAAGCCATACTGGTTAAGTTTGCTCAAGATTATTTGATGATCGAGCTTGTCGAATGCCTTCGAGAAATCGGTGTAAATGGTGTCCACTTGAGAATGATTGTCGAGAGCGATGCTCACTGATTGGGTGAAACACATGAGGTTCGTAGCAGTAGATCGCTTGCTCATGAAACCGTGTTGGTCGAGTGAGATTATGTTTTTTGAGTTAGGGTATATTATGTGTAATTTTCGACATTATTAATTGCCCCTGATTTGAAAATTGGACAAATTTTGGCGATTTTCCATCTATCCGGAAAGCATCCGGTTTTCAAGGAAAGATTGAAAATGGACTGAAGAGGTTTGGCTAAGATTGCAGCGCAGTCTCTAACAAGAAAGCTTGGGATAGAGTCATATCCGGATGTGTGTTTGGCTTTGAGTTTCTTTAGACCGTTTAGTACCTCCGGTTCTGTGAATGAGTTTACCGAGATGGTTGGATAATTGGTTGGTGCGTTAGATATGTTGGCTACCGGGTCTGACATAGGGGAGTAGGCATTTTCGAAAAACTCGGCAAATGCATTAACTATACTAGGTGGATCGCTTAGTTCAATATCGTTAAAATATACAATACCGGGGATTCTTGATGTTCCCTTCTTGTTTTGAAAGTATGACCAAAAATTGGATGGATGAGCTTTAATTGAGTTCTCTGCTGCAGTTCTATACCGATCGTATGCAGTAGATATTTTTGATTTTATTGATTTCCGAAGGTTTCGGAATTGTTGTATGTCGGATTCATAGTTTTTTTTTCATTTTCTTGAATAGTTTGTGTTTTTGTTTTATTTCGTTTATGATTTCTTTGTTGAACCAGGGGGGGTATTTACTTGTGAAGTTGTTTCGCATGGGGACCCATGTGTTAAGTATTGAGTAAAATATTGAGTAAAAGGTTTCTATGGCTGAGTTTACATCTGAGAACTGGTCTAAACATGATTATTCGGTGTTAAGAATGGCAGAATACAATTCAGGAAAGTTTGCTTTGCGAAAATTATAATTCATGTATTTCCTGTTGTAGGGTATTGCCACGTTGGTTTTGGCAAGCGTTACAGTGACTTGTAATGCTGGATGGTATCCATGTTCAAGGACAAAGGGTAGATCATCATGACAGGTGGTGCATTGCAGATTAGAGAAAATTAGGTCTAGCAGACGCCCTGATTGGTTTTGAACTGTATTGAACTGATTAAGGTCATAAAAACTGCTGAATTGTTTTATAGTAGCTAAGTTGAGGTTGTCGATATTTGCATCAAGGTTAGAGAAATGTGGTTGGTTGAAACCCCCATAATCAAGAAATTGCTGCCGTACAGATAGTCAAGTGATTCTAGAGTAGTGAATAGACTTTGGATGTGGAGGTTGTTTGCATTAGGAGGAATATAAATGACAAATATAAAATATGACTTGTGCTTGAATATTACCTTGCTTCCTACAATATCGATAGAGGTAAAATTATCACGATATTCTGAAAGGTCTATTTCTGCTGCTTCACAGTCTGATCTAATGCCCAACATAACACCTCCTCCTCTTGAAACTGAATTTGCAACAAGATTTCTGTCACTTCGAAACAGCATAAAGTTGTTGGGGACTAGTTCTGAGCTGGAGACGTTAGCTTGCAGCCAGGTTTCAGTGATAGCAATGATGTGATACTCAGAAGCTGATGTGGATTTGAGGAATTCATGAGTTTTGGTGTTGAGACCCCTGACATTTTGGTAATAACATTGAATGTTTGATTGTTCCTGATTAGACGTCTCCACTAGTTTTTCACAATTTTCGGTTCTCCATGTATATACTTAATTTTCAGATCTCTTTCTCCTTTAGCTATACGTTCGTTCAGTGTTTTCTTGATTTCACGGTATTGCTGGGCTTGGAGAGGAGTTTTGTCAGAGGTGATGATAATATTTTTGAATTGTTCGATTTTCTTGATTTCTTTGGCCTTATAGATTACTGACAGCAATTTCTGGTGATTGAAATATTATTTTAACAGGTCTAGGTTTGGTATTGTTGCTGTCAAAACGTCCTACTCTGAATATTTTAGTACTACTTGAAGGAGTGTTTGGCAGGATTGATTCAATGACTCCCATGCTGAGTTTCTTGTCTGCGTCTCTATTGTCTCGATTCTCCAGAAGCCCGAACAGCATGACGTTTTTTTTTGCGAGATTCACGTTCCGAAATTTATGCGATCATTTGGCTCATTTGGAATGCATGATTTTCTGCTTAAGTGGTCTTGGGTTGGGTAGAGCTGGAATTCTTCAGTAGTGTTATTTCAGATTTCAGTTCGGCGATAGACTTGATAATTTGAGGTATTTGTCTGAGTCCGCTATTACAGTCGTTACAAAGAAATAGCAGAACTCTTTTTCTCAGTTGCATACATTTTACCTCTGATGCGGTAAGCTCAGAGCATGATGCATGACTATGTATATGCCTTTTACAGGAGTCACACTCAAAGTATGAGTCATCTTCAATTTCTGTATCACACTTGGAGCAGATCTTAGACATCGCCTTGATGCAGAAAAACGGCTGCACTGGTTTGTATTGACTTTGGTTGTATGGAAAAGTTGTTGTTGGAAAACAAGCACGCCACTGGTAGTTTTATGAACGGTGAAGAGTACCAAAGGCTTGTGTCCGCTTTTTGTATACCTAACACTTTTTGTAGCACAGAGTTTTTATCGAGTGTTTTTATCGAGTATACCTAGTTCATACAAATACCAAAGTATATTTCCTGTCAATCAATACCCAATCCATAAAAATTATTCACATCAAAAACGCTATTCAAATGTTATTCGATCTCAGCTCATATTATACAGACAGGAAATCAAGTATCGAGCTTTTCAAGCATTTATTGGGAAAATGTCAAAACTGCATTATTGGAATATTACTTACCGGAGTTCACTAAACCAGGTAGGTATGTATCGAACTTTACCGACTTGCTGATTATGCAATCTGGCAATAATTGCCGATGAATATAATTCGGAAAACAACGGGGAGTTAGTCAGTAGCGGGCGCGGTCGGTCATGGAGTTAGTCATTACTTCACGTTCACGCCAACTTTTGTCGCTTCGAGCTCGTGAGTTATTGGAAAGAAGCCACCCCCGCCATGGCCACTGTCAACCAACGTCGACGCATCTCCTCGTCCTTCGCAGTACTTCTGGGAATGACACTATTGTAAGTACACGTTATCTTTTCGATATTTTGTCTCAGTTCTTATTATTGTTCTTATTCGCCCCATTGTCAATAAATCAAGGGATGTAAATAATATCAATTCAAACTCACCGAATAAGTGCCCCCTTTGGTTCAACATGTTAAGAACTTAACGTCATTTTTAGTCACTCGTGCCTTTTAATAATTTACCTGTTCACTTTCGTTTGATGAATAACGTGACTTTCAAGTGACAAATTATTTTTTATTTACTTTTTTTTACAAAGAATAGTCGATCCTCTGTGGTGCCTCGTAACAGGTTATGGACCCAGACAAGCAGTAGATTCACCAGGAATAAGTTTTCTATAAAAAGGTTCAACAAACATCATGGCAAAAAAAATTGACCTGGGTAGTATTTCCAAATTCGATGGAAAGAATTACCAGCAATGGAAATTCCAAATCAAATGCGCGCTTAAAGCAAAAGGAATATATGGCATCGTTGATGGATCAGTTCCAAAGCCAACAGCCATACATCCAGAGGAAGTCAACCAGTGGGATAAGAAAGATGCTATCGCAATGTTTACGTTGACGTCGGTAATGGATATTTCCCAAATTACTCTCATCGAAAACTGTGAAATATCTAAGCAAACAGTACAGAAACTGGACTCAATTTACCAGTTGAGAACGGAAACAAACAAAATGCTCGTTCATGAGTGGTTTCATCAATACAAAATGAATACAGCTGATTCAATTGTTCAACATATTTCAAAAATTGAGAATTTGGCAAGAGCAGTCAAAGAAATCGGAGACATATTGAGTGATGCAGCAGTAATGACCAAAATACTGAGTACTCTGCCACTGAAATATAGGAATATACGTCAAGCTTGGTTATCCCTAGATGAGAATGAGCAGACCATTCAGAATTTGACCGCACGTCTTCTAGATGAAGAGGCAAACTTAACCATAAGTGAAGAATCGGAGATCGAGTTAACTGCTTCATCGAATAACAATCAAAAGTCAGAGAGAGTAGAAACAGACCGAACAAAAACAACGAACAATATATCATGGCTCATACTGAATCTTCAACCCCACCACCACTTTTAGAAACTGAAGATGTGGACATGGATGGTGCGAGTGCAA
Organism: Gastrophysa polygoni; assembly: GCA_963576655.1. Taxonomy (NCBI): domain Eukaryota; kingdom Metazoa; phylum Arthropoda; class Insecta; order Coleoptera; family Chrysomelidae; genus Gastrophysa; species Gastrophysa polygoni. Next base: position 21,604,682 of record OY755085.1, on the reverse strand, counting down.
GCAAGAGGAAAAGAGAATCCGAAGAACCAACAGTGATAGTGGATCCGGACGAAACAAGCCGTGTGGTGGAGAGCTCAAAGAAACCCAGGATAGAGACAAACGAAGTGCTGAAGCTGAGCTGCATAAATGGGCTGTCCCTTTCGTATGCTTCTCTTTTTGCTGAAATGAAAACCCCTGGAACGAAGTTCCTCAATCTTGATGTGTCTTCCCAGGTAACTAACATCATATTCACCGGCTACAGCATATTGCGTCAAGAGGCCAATGGGACTGGAGAAGAGGTCAAGAAGAAGGCGGAGAGAAGCGGATTCACCGTCCACTGTGGGGGAAGAAAATACGAGACCAGACTAACCGATGTCACCAACTGCGTAAGAGCTGCCTTCAACAATTTTGGGTTGGAATTCCGTACAGTACAGCCCCAAGGACAAGAATAACTGGTACGGCACTGCTGGACCGTATTTGAACTTCTTTTGCGGCTATAACCTTCGCTGGAAGTAGCTACGCTTGGGCCATGCTCAGATGTCCATCGGTAAAGAGGAAGGCAAATCCAAGACATTTATGGTCGAGTCCTATGGTCTTCACGGTGGACAGCACGTACTTTTGGAAGGATGCACATTCCCGCCCGAAAAGAGATTCTCGATGGTCCAGTCCCTTGGCCCCATGATAATCCTGCTTTGCTACATTAGATCCAGTGGCAAGTACGAAGAGAAATGGTTGACAGCGGCCAAGAGAACATTCGCATTTGTCCCTGATATAGACCAACTACTTGTTGAAATACACGAAAAGCAGGCCAACGAGATCCGGCATCTGATAGGGACTCTACAACAAGGCATTCCTCTTTGTCTGGTCTCGTACGCCACTGTGGTGCCTCGTAACAACTTGTGTTACCATAAATTCTCAAATAAGAATTCAATATCATTTAATCAACTATTTCAGGAACTAGAATCTTTTCTACAATACTTAATATTATGGAGCCAGACTTCACCACCAGATATATTCCTATCGCAATCAACATTCGAAGGACTTGAAGCTACAATAGCATGCACTCTTGATTTGACGAAATACTTGACAGAAAAAGGGTTCGAGTACTTGATGACATCAAGAATGAATCAAGATCATTTAGAGGTGAGGAAATCATCAATTTTGAAACAAATATGAACTGTAATGGAAACCACCCGATTCGAAAAATGTTTTTCATCAATTGGGATATTTAGTTTCTATTCTTCTAGTTGTTAATGATTGTTATTTCTTGTTTTCCGTAGCAGATTTTTGGAATGATGAGAAATGCAGGTGGATCCAATAACCACCCAGATTCATTGCAAGTAGGCCAAATCTTCAGGTTGATGTCCTTGCACTCATAAATAAAGCCTCCTAGAGGTAGTAATGTAACTGGTGGGCAAATGATAAGGTCGCTCATATCTGTAGGCAAGCTGAAAGAGAAACAGACGCGAGTTATTTTTGATTTGAATATTGAATGTGATGGGCGAGAATCTGTGAATGAAATAGAGGAAGAGTTTTGTAGCACACAAGATGCCTTTGCACACTTCTGTGGATACATTGCAAGAAGAATGAAAAGTTTCACTAAAGGTTCCTTGTGCTTGGAGACGGTCAGAGGAGACGGAGATGAGGATTTCAACAATTTGATTCGGACTAAAAGTAGAGGATTTTCAACATTTCCATCAAAAAAATTAATTACATTGTTGTCACAAGTGGAGGATGAAATATCGGAAATATTCAAGTCAGAACTTAAGAAAAATGCTCTATCAGATATTTTGGAAAAATTGTCAGACTGCAAGCCTCTGCATATATTGGTATGTGAAAGACACTCTTCTGAATTAACAGTGAAAACGATTCAAAGCTATGTCATTTGACAGCTGAGTATATCTTGTATTCAAGAACAAAAATTGAGAAACATCACCAACAAATCCAAGAAACTTGCAAAACTGGCGAAACTGAATTGAAAAATCAATTAGGTTTCTTTTTTCTTGGACCCGCGATTAGACTTGGGTTGAATAATGCTCTGTAGAATCAATTCGTCGTTATCCTTGGAATCATCCTGAATATTACTGTTGTCATACTTGATTTCAAATGTAGTTTGCTTTTGCAAATTTGCAATTGTTTTTAGAATTATCATTATTGAATATCTTTAGCAGAGATTCATCAAGTCAAGTAGCTTGATATTTTAACAAACTACTTGACTTGACTTGAAAATCAAGCTCGTGGCAAATTACGTACTTGACTTGACTTGAATTTGAGATATTTATTACTTACTTGAAATCAAGCTACTTGATAATACTTGATCTTGATACGCACGAGTCGCACGGCGTACATTTCTGCAAGCTCGCTCACGCTTAGACAAAATACGGGGGTTCCCCGAGATCCGAGCTGACTGAATCGATCGCGCAGTCAGTCTTAAGCAGAGCATACACGGTCAATAATACTGACAGTATCGAAAAATATTGTCAGTGATACTGATCGTGTAATCCGAGGTATTGAAGTACTGAAGAGGGTACTGAAGATTGATGCTTCAATCCATTCATTCCTCAGTTCTGGTCGCCGAGTAGTGGGGATACTGACAGTAATAATGACCGTGTGGCCGGGTTTGCTTCATTCTTCAGTAATGAGGCGGGTTTAGGTTGTGAAAACACGTGCCATCTAATTGATGAAATCTTGGAGTTCGACGTTGGTTTGCTTTTTGTAGAGTTGCCGTTTATTTTCTCTGAAAACGTGAAGCCTGCTTATTTTCTTACGAATTTAAGTTAAATTACGTTATTTAAATTAAGTTAAATTAAGTTTAATTACGATAAATTTATCTTCCTCAGTTATTAAATTGTGCAAAAACTCGTGCATCCAAAGTAAGTACAAGATTATTTTTAAAATACTGTGAATTTAACCCTCTGGGTACCACGGTCCTCATGAATGTCAAGTACCACAGGGGTCCTTTTTGGACCCCAAATATTTTTTTCCATTTTAAATCTTAGGTTATTGAATAGGAAGTTGGAACTTGGTACTTTCACATGTTTTTGAATGCTAATAATGAATTTTACCTTCAAGTTTACTCATCTTTTAACTTATGCCCAAAAATAAATAAAAGGTGCAACTTGTTTTTTCTTGTATTTTCTGAAGAAACAATATTTTGAAACGGAGTTTACAAAGGTCATACAGCAGAGAAAGTTAAATTCTCGTAAAAGTGTTGGGTCCCAAAAGGACCCCATGGTACTCCAAATTACATGAAAAAAAATAAAAGGATGGAAGCCTTAAATAAATTATTGCCTTTGTACAAAAAAATAAAACCTAACGCGGAAATTTCCGATGTCAGGAAAAAAATAAATACATCAAGATCAAATTTTCGAAAAGAACTTAAGAAAATTGAATCTTCGAAAAGGTGAGAATATATACCAACATTTTGATTTTCTTAGTAAAATTTTATTTAGGCATTAGGTATAGTTGTTTTTATAATAATTATATAAAAAAGAAAATATGAAATGAATTTATTATGTTATTAAAGGTCTGGATGTGGTACCGAAGACATTTACACTCCGTCGTCATGGGTATTTTATGCTCTTCAATTTCTTGATAAAATCGAGCAGCCATTCGAAACCCACTCGTCGATTGATGTGGAAAACGAGGAAGAGGAACAGGTATGATTTTGATTGTTTGGTTTTTACCATAAATTTCAGTATTAAATTTTTTGAAATAAAAAATTAACATTTGCAAAAGTATTATGACAAATTATTATGTAAGATTAAAATATGTACAATATTTATCCCTTGTGGATTTTGCGTCGCTTGCATTCCTACTATGTTCTTCACGAAGACTAGCCCCTACATCTATGCTTTCAATTTCGTTTTGTGCACTAAAGTTTAGAGATTCCTTTTTTAAGTGATTATGCAGATAGCAGCATGCTAGTGTAATTTTTGTTGCTTTGTCAGGACCAAGATTTATTGGCTTTTGAAACACACCAAATCTTGATGCGAGAATGCCAAAGGCATTTTCGACTACACATCGAGCTGTGGACAGTCGTTTATTGAAAGTATCTTGCTCCTTTGTACATTTTTTTTGAGGGTATGGTTTCATAAGGTTGCAGTGCAAAGCAAAGGCCTCATCTGCCACAAAAACGTAAGGAAAATAATCCTCTGAACCTGGTAACTTTGTGGGAGGTGGAATATGCAATTGCTTTTTTAGAAACAAATCCCAAAATTTTGTATAAAAGAGGACCCCACCGTCGGAGATCCTACCATTAGCTCCTACATCCACCATTATAAATTCCTTATTTGCATTGACCAATGCCATTAAAACAATGCTAAAGTGTCCTTTATAATTATAATACAGAGAGGAGGTATTAGCCGGTTTTTTTATGGCGATATGCTTTCCATCAAGAGCTCCGAGACAAGTAGGAAAGTGGCAGTTCTTGCTGAATTCTGCTGCAGTAAATAACCATTCCTCTTCTGTTAAGGGAAGCTGTAAAAAAAAAATATTTTTTAAATAATAATAAGATTGTTATTATTAGTAGTAATGAAAATTTGCTGTAATTAGTTACAAAGAATGTCAATCATTTTTAAAGCATGAAATATGAACATCGAGGAATTTTTTAACTCTTGTTTTATTTTTTAGGCTCAAGAAACTACAAACATAATTCCAGAGGACGATGTTATCACTCAGCCTTCGACTTCAATAAATTACAACAGAAAATCCAAAAAACAAAAAAAATGTAATAAACAATCAGAGCTGCTGAATTTAGCGTGTGAGTACCTGACCAAGGAAAAAGAAGGAGATTACAATCTTAACTTAGCGAAAGTTTGGGCTACAAAATTGCAAAATTTGGATGCGACCCAAAAAATACTTGCCGAAAAGGCCATAAACGACATTTTATTTGAGGCTACAATGGGGAATCTGCATCACAACTCCGTTAAAATCAACGAGCCGCAATCTTCCTGCCTACGCTGCTCTGGTCACCTACAACAGCATGGTCCTCCCATCCCCAAAAATGTTTCCTTACCCCAAAATTATTCGCAAAACAAAGTGTTTTTGCCTATTAACACCCTTCCAAGAGATCTACAATTTCAAAACCCGGCTCTATCTCCAAACCGGATTCATCAGACTCCGTCTGCCTCAACATTTCTTAACAAAACTCAAAGGCCAAATAATTTTCCTACACATTCCTCAAATCCTTCTCAAATCCTAAACCAAACTCCTGTTCCTAGTACCATCAATTTCCTTACTACCACCAGCTCTCCCTCTGAAAATTTTTCAGTCCAAAATAATTTTTCCACACATTCCTCAAATTATTCCCAAATGCAACACGAAACTCCCATTCCAAGTCCAATCCATTTCCTTCGTACCACCAACTCTAGCTCTGAAAATTATTCGGCCCAACATAATTTGCTTATTCATTCATCAAATCCTTCCCAAATACTGAACGGAACCGTTCCTAGTCCAGTCCATTCATCAAATCCTTCCCAAATACTGAACGGAACCCTTCCTAGTCCAGTCCATGTCCCTTCTACCACCACCACTTCCCCCCCAAAAATTATGATTTTAAACAATAATAACAATTATGATCCAATCGATGATAACGGCATTTCATCAAAAAATAACTTGAAGGACTACTATCATACATATTCTGAATAAAATAAAATTTTGTAAAGTGTATAAATGCCTATACATACTAATAAAATATTTTACTAATTGAATTTTTTTGTTCAACTTACCTTGATATAATCTCGAAGCACATAGATGAGAGTTTCACATGTTTCAATTATCATTGAACTAATTGCTGCTGGGGAAATCAATGCTGAGAACTTGGGGTCAGCAAAATTTCTTCCTGTCGCCAGGTATCGCAAAGTAACAGCGAGTCGCTCTTTTGGACTGATACTTTGTCTCATATTAGTGTCTTGCTTTTTAATATGAGGTGAAACCATGTCCAATAAAGTTAAAAACGTTGTTTCACTCATTCGAAAATAATTTTTGAAATCTGCAGGATTTTTAACTACTATTTCATTCAATAGGTTTGAATGGGTGTACCTGTCTCTTTCCAACAGCCAATCCTTAACCCATATTCTTCTTTTTTTTCTTTTTTTTACAACAGCAGAAGCTATAACTATTGCCGAACAGGCTCTATCCATGTTAAGTTATCTACTAAAGGATGGAAAGCGGGAACTGACGAATAATATTGACAGTAATAATGACCGTGTGAATTAAACGAACATCAGTAATACTTTCAGTAATAATGATCGTGTAATCACAGAAAATACTGAAGAAGGGCACCTTCAGTACTTTTATCAATACCTACTGTCAGTATTATTGACCGTGTATGCTCTGCTTTATGATGCATACACGATACACGCCCTAGGTGAATGGTAGTTTCGTCCAAGTGGGTGACTTGTTACTTGTTATATCTTATCATCAGGAAAGTGTTCAAACCTCTGTGCCCTGCAGGAAAAAAATGAGTAATTTATCGGAGACCAGTGAGTCAGAATATGTGTTAGAGGAAAATAATTCTCAATCCGAAGATCGTGAACTTGTGCAAGAGCCGGCACACAAAAAAACTAAGACTAATGGTGAAAAAAAAGTCACGGATTATTTCACAGTTGAACAAGATCCGAAGAGTACGAAAAAGACCGATAAGCAAGGAAAATGCACGCTTTGTACAACAAAAAAAACCGTACTTAAAATGAAAAATTGTGGAACATCTGCATTGAGAAGGCATTTGCAATATAAACATACTAAAATCTATGAGCAAACTTTTGGGAAATCAGAACATTCGACTTCTCCGTCTGGTGCAAGTTCCTCTGCAAGCACCAATACCAATAAGGAGAGTACAAGTTTTAGTAGGCTGAGTGGTAGTGGCAGTACTACAAATAATGAAAGGGTGAGTTATTTTCTATTATCTATTATCTTCGGAAGCATCAGGGATAGAAAATAGTATAGTAGGAGTAGAAGGTGCGATACATTTCACACGAGTGAGAAAATCCCACGAGTGTAAGAAAATCTATTCCTCACGAGTTTTGTACACGATCTTTCCTGCAAACACGATAAATTTTCTTCGAGATTTGTATTGAATTTTGTAATCATTACTTTTTATTTTCTGCTCATGTGTTGGAAATATTCGATCACTACACATGTGTGGAGAATATTTTGATGTCAACATTACTTTCCAACATGTACGAACACTGTTGTTACTCCAAATGTGCGGAAATATTTCTGCGCACGGGTGAAATTTGGTAGGAACCAAAGAATGCGAATTTCGTTATTCGTGTGTGTGGTCGTACGAAATAGAATATAACCTTCTTAAACCAAAAACTACTCCTAACTCAAAAATTATAATTCGTGAATACATCAATATACAGAAGGTAATTTGTAAATGTAATATGTAGAAAGTAATTTGTAGGAAGTAATTCAGGAATAATATGTAAAAAGTAATTTGATTTTTCTTAAATTTTCAGGATTTCCAGCAAGAGAAGTTTCAAAAGCTACTCGTGGAGTATATGGTAAAAAAGTACCTACCGTTCAATTTTTTCGAGGACGAAATAAGTTCACAAGTTTATAAGTACTTAAATCCTAACGCAATGTTGCCTGGTAGAAATAAAATGAATTCTTTGGCAATGGAGATGTTCAAATCAGCACAGAATACCCTCAAAAGTTTACTGAAGAAATATAAATCGAAAATCTCATTTACAGTAGATGGTTGGTCTTCTTTCAGCATGTAAGGATACTATGGAATTACTGCACATTTCATTGATAATAATTGGAAACTGCATGCCATCCTTTCGGATTTTGTTTCGGCGCATGGACAACATACTGGCAGATGGATAGCAAAGCTATTTGCTGATACATTGGAATTCTACGATTCAACAAATTCTGTGCAAGGAATTACAACCCACAACACAAACAGCAATTTCACATTCATGAATGAGCTTACAGGCTTTATTTCCGACATTGACCCTAAAAATTGTCACTTCGTGTGTTTTGCGCATATTTCAAATTTGGGGGCAAGAGATTTTATAAAAATACTTGATTCTGATTCTGAGGTTCAAGAGACAGAGACAGATGCTACCCTAACGGATGTAGACAGTTATGATATAACTAAAGATCTGAATTCGCTATCTCCAATACAGAAAATTCATTGTCTTGGGAAGAAGTTGAAAAATTCTGAAAATCTGCGCAAGGATTTCGAAAAATTTTGCACTACTCTGAATTTAACAATGGCTATGAAAAAATTAGATGTCATAACAAGATGGAATTCAACTTTGAATATGCTGCTATGGGGCCTCAATATGAAAAAGTCTTTAAACATTCTTTGTGAAAACACAGAAAATATGAAAACTTTGAAGCCTACAGACACGGAGTGGTCGATAATAGATCGAGTTTGTAAATATCTAAACAGTTTCAAGACGATTTCCAACACATTACAGGGTGAAGCATATTGCACACTTCCGATGGTGATAATTGGTATAGATATGCTCTTGGATAAGCTAGAACAATGGGCTGTTGAACTCGATAATAATCCAAGTAGAAATCAGACTGATGAAAAATTCATTCACAGTATTCAAGCGGCTAAAGATAAAACCATTAAACATTACCATCTTAGATCCCATTCATAAAGTGGAAACATTTTCCAATACAACTTGGGGAAAAGACTTGGAGAAGGAAGCAGTAAAACAGTTTGAAGACGTTTTTGAAACAAAATATTTTCAGCCTGGTGCAGGTCTACAGAGCACAACAGCATCATCTTCATCTCTAATGGATAAATACAGTGAATTTGACATCGATCTCCCAAGTTTATTCAAGAAATCTCCTGTGAATCGAGCAAATGAAATGGCTTGGCGTTATGAGATAGACAATTTCCTGTCTGAACCACGTGCTGACAGTTCTGAAGATGTATTGGAATGGTCAAAGTGGCACGAAAACATTTTTCCAAACTTGGCCAAAATGGCCAAAGATTTGTTACAAAAACCCGCAATAGACTAGGCGACAAATCCATAAGATGTCTCATGTGCCTCAAATCCTGGATGGAAAATGATGAAATCAAACAGTGCTTTTAGGTTTCTCAATATCAAGAAACAATTGTTTTTTAATATTTTGTATTCTATTATGTTTTATAGCCATTTAGTTTGTGTTTCCATTTCAAGATAGTTTATATTTTTGGTTCCTTTATACAATGAGTTTCATAAATAAGAGTGTTTTTTGCAAGGGCCATTTTCATTTCATCAGTTATATACAGGGTGACTCACGGTCGATGGTAGGTTAGACGTTCACGTTATGATAGGAACGCAACGCAGGATTTTTCTGAAAATTTCGCATCTCACATTTCATCACCGGTACTATCGATCTATTATATTTTCAAAATCACGACGTTGCCGCTTCTATAGGAAAGTAGGAATGTTATTTCGAATTGAACACCCTGTATTTTATTGCATTTTCAGATTCTCCTTGAAGAGTTGATTTCATCGATACATCACACTCGGGGTATAGCGGAAATGATTATGGAGACATAGAGTGCGTAAAATCGAGATTTTTCAACTCCAGGAATTTTTTGTGTATGCGAAATTTTCAGAAAAATCCCGCGTCGCGTTCTCCATAAACGTCTAACCTATAACATCGACCGTGAGTCACGTTGTATAGATACACAATAAAACTGCTGAAAATCAAGTAGCTTGATAGAACTACTTGATTTTCAAGTACTTGATAAATGATTACTTGACTTGACTTGACATTAAAAACTTTCTCTTCACTTGAACATGACTTGATTTCAAGTCAAGTCAAGTAGCTTGAATATCAAGTCAAGCCGTGAATCTCTGATCTGTAGAGCAACAATTATTTATGCACCAAGTTTGTTGTAACGCCAAGTGGGTGACTGTTGTAGCCAGCCAGTAAGCTGATGCATGATTTCACCGATTTGCATGAGATTTGACCTTCCTGAGTTGTTTAGAACATTGACGGTTGTCAATAATTTTTTTGATTCAGTTAAACCAAGTTAAATCTTGATCGACATTGTTTGAATAAGGGATGGGAGAAACATTATGTTATTAATAGATAATATCCTCTAATACAATAGAAATGCATATTATATCAGCAGGCATAATGATCAAGCATTCCATTCACTCATAAAAATTAAGATAATCAAATAGCAGGAGAATGAATACATAATCACTATAACTGACACAAAGATGAACTAAGATTACCTGATATTAACCAGACAGAACAGTAAATCAGTCAGACTTCTTGCCAACAGAACTGTACAATACAACCTACCAAACCAAAATTGTAACATCATTGTAGAACAAAAATGTTGAAATGTTCTGTTTTTGCAACTATTGAAGTCCTAAATTATCAAATTATATCTTAGTTCAGCCTCACATGTTCAATCATATATTGCATTTTCATATAGGGTATGAATAATATTTTATGCTGGTTCTCAACATATTATCCAGACAAGCCAGCGCACATATATACACATTAATGAATGAATTTTAATGAAAGGATATATCACAAAAGAAGATGTGATTCATAGCTATCGCTTTATATAAACATGGTGTTCCTAAATATCATGTACATACATGAAATTTCGAGATTTTCTTTTAGTTTTCCCTTTATAATTCCTGCAGTTTTTGAGATATTCACCTCAAATTTGGAATACAGGTCATGCTATAGGGTCATTTTATTGGGCATTAAGCCTGAGCTGGGGAGTATATTTCCTCCGATAAGGTTATCCAGAACACGTGACCATACGTCATTCAAAGTGGCCACTGGTAGGCACACAATAGATCATTCACCTGTGTTTTGCATTGGAGCCTAGTTGTGTTAATAGTTTTTCTTCGATTATATGTCTTTAAAGTTTGAATAATGGCTTGTTCCGATAAAATCTATTGATGTCAGAGAGTGAATGTAAAGAAATTGCCATGAGATAAAAAAAAAGATAAGAGTTATTCAGGGTATTGATCCTTACATGCTCATGAATAACCCTGCTCCTGTTGAAGAAACTCAAGAAGTCGACTTTCTACCAGTGACTGATTTCCACATAGTGTCGTATTTGGTTCTGACACACAGTTCCTACACAAATGAACGAGTCAAAGCCTGCAAGAGTTGGTCAGCCTACAAATATTTTGAAGCTGGATTCGTCCAAAACTGTAGAGCTAGGAGAATTGGCGAAATTATTGTTATGTTCGGCCAGGTAATTGGAAAATATGTAGTGCTGTGCTACCATATAAGTAAATGAAGTGCTTTTCGAGATGAAATATTTAGTTGTGCTCCTGAAGATACCATTTTTTCAACTTGACAGTCTAATGAAATAATCAACAATATTTTTTTCCAGGTGAAGCACTCTCGAAGGATGAATGATCCACCATTGAAGGTATGGATTATTTGTCAGCCAGATGGTTCCATAATATCTGCACATTGTACCTGTATGGCTGGCCTGTCTGAAGTTTGCAGTCACGTTGGTGCATTATTATATGGTTTGGAATACATGTACTGAGCATCAAGAAATTTCTCTCCAACTCACATGAAATCGAAGAGGATTGTACCATCGATTTCGAATGTTTCAATAGTGAAATGGAATTGAAGGAACGATGAACCGAAGGATCTCTCCCAGCAAAACATAGCTTGAGACGTAGTGTCTCTAGACTTGAAGGGGAAGAACTGATCGACTTTCAACGAGACATGCAGCTATTATGAGAATGAAAGAGCCATTTGCATCTCAAATGAGCAACAAGAAGATTACCCCATATCTACGATATATACAAAGAGGAAATTGAATTGCTTTCCTCATCTGACATGTGTCAACTAGGACATCAGGTTGAATAGCAACTGGATGATGGAATACGTAGTGAAAACATTTGTTGGCCACAAAAAAAACAGAACAAAGCAAGTGAATGGTTTGAACAAAGAAAGGGTCGCATCACAGCCTCTAATTCCGAGAGGTTGTGTAGAACATCTGTGACTAAACCATATTTGTCACTCATTAAAAATATTTGCTACCCGTTGAGTGTACGTTTCAAGTCTAAGGCTACTCTTAGCCCCTCAAGAGGAGACATACAAGAAAATGATAGGAAAGGCAATCTTCATCATACTGCTAGTAGCAATAAGACAAGACAGATATACGGGAAATGCAATGGGGATAAAAGACAGGGCTTCATGCTACAATGCTGAGAACCAAAGATGCAACGAAGAGCCTGGTACTTACAGCTTCTCAATTCTGGCTTGTGAAGATCATCTAACGATAACAGATGATCAAGCAATCTCCTACCTATGCAGCCATATAGAAAAGTGTGCCGAAGATCCTGCGACATGGCTCTGCACCAACAAGGGTCAACCTGAGGCGTCACTGTATTGGAGAATCACTGCGGCTAGAGAAGATGTACAATCAGAAATCCCCAGAGAAGAAGGTGACAAATGAGGAGATCTATTGAAGTCCGGGAAAAATGGAGATGATCGAGCTTGTCTCTGCAGTGACGATAGTGATAAGCACATTGGTAAGCATTTTACTCAAGTGCACCAGGAAGAAACCTCTTGAGAGCCAAGTGATAATGTTAGCTGCTTCACTTTCTTTGTTTTCCTCCTTACATGACCTCAGTGGGTGAGCTGAACAAAAGTGGTTAGAATATGACGCCTCTACGAAATGTGCCAAAAGGGATGAAGACTGACTGTGATACTATGCCATTTTTAGTTTATCAGATTTTTATGTACTATTCATGTACTGATTGAGGCATAGAACATGAAAAAACTGCACTCAAGGAATTTTCTGAATTCGTAGGCAAATCTCATATAGATTACAGTATTGAGGAGACTTATATCAAAATTGTAACCTCATGAATTCATTTGCTGATGACACACTGTCAACCACATCTCATGAAGACTTATCAAAAATGAACATGTGCTTAGTACTCAGATGTCAACAATAGTACACACAATCATGAGACAAGACACATTGATGATTTTCACTTGCCAAGATGCAGCTTATCCAGCTCTATGAAAATATTGAATGAACCATTTCAATGAGTTGCCAAAAAACATAAAACAATGCAGAAGTATTTATATATCGAAGTCAAACTGAACAATCATATTAAAATATTGTAGGAAAATGTTGATTGATGTAGTGTATGTATAATCAGTATGTTTCAAATTGTTGATAGAGTCTAATCTAAGATAAATAACTATGAATTTTTGTGTTCCTTTTCTACTTCATCTACTTTTTATTCTATATTTTATCTTCATTTTGTTTTTATGATTTTTTTTCAAATTAGGTTGGAATCATATGTATGAATCTAGTTATTATTTATTATTATTGTTATGAATTTAGCAGTATTGTTTCATTGATTTTTTTTTATTGTATGTATATTAGGATTTACTAAATAAACGTATTCATTCATAAAAAAAATCTTTTGCATAGAGCCGGACACAAAGAAGAAGATTCAAGTAAGTATCAAAGCCTCTCTTGATACGTATCAATCATTATCCGTTACTGTGGCGAGGAACTCTGACGTGATGACAGGGTAAAGCTCCTGACTGTGATGGTAGTGGGGATGTATAGAATGAACATGGCGAACGGGATGATAGGATTAGACTGATAACATTCCAACATCAATCTCACCACTATCGTGATGGATAGTGTTCCTGAGTGAGAACAAGACAAGGATGAGGCAGAAGCCATCGAAAGAAAGATCCAACTCATCCAATTAGCTGATGTGTATCCGATGCATGTTCACCAATGCAAAATTGTGATGACCAGATCTATTCAACATTGCGGGATGCACAGTCATGCTTCAACTGTTCTAGGAGGCCTGGCAAGTTATATTCGTGATTATATTCTGAGTGTCAAGACATTCATCGCTTACGTAGGTATGCATATGGGAACATCATCCTTGACGGGATGGTTCTAAATGCCACAAATAGCCGAGTCGTTGGCATTGCTGGATTAGTTGGGCATGATGGAAATTGTCAAGGTGGTGCATATAGCGACTTGTTCAGATCTCTGACCGAATATACAGCAGTTGCTAACACTAACACTAAATCGACTTGGAAGTGGTCTTGTCTGCGAAACGTCACTCGACACCGAAAATGGCTATACCATGTGGACTTCTGAACCTCTTACCCGATGTCATCCTGGAAAACACGTAGTGTTATATGAGGGTCCTGCCAATGTATATCAGTCAAAAGAGCTTGGTGGAAGTAGATAATGAATCATTAACCACCAAAAAGATAACTGGGCAGTTGATTGATGTTGATACTAGGCTGTGATTTCGAGCATGGAGGAGTGGTTACTTTGTTACTTTTCGTAATGATCTCGGTGGCCAGCAATTTCCTAGGGTACGAATACACATATTTCATTAATTGTCATCGGTAAAGGCGAATACTGCTCAAGTTACAAAATATCACATCTAGTTCAACAGCTAGGTCAGACTGCCTGTTTCACATCTCATGAAGAAGACCGATTTCAACTTTAGTTTGGAAAGGCATATTGCGTTCGTCGATTTGTTCTGATATGAGGAATAATCTTCTGTTATTGAAATTGACATTACCTTTTTCATATATTTATTGAACAAAAACAACAACAAACACTGAACATTTACAAAGGGATATCTCAATAAAATAATCATGAAAATCTACTGCATAACTTCCCACTCGGAGATATCGTTGATAGCAAAAATTACTCTTTTCTTTCTTGTAGTGGAAGGTCGAAGAACAGGATGCTTACTTCATTTAGAATATGATGGCATGATTGTTCGAAGAACAGGATGCTCACTTCATCTTGAATATAATGGCATTATTGTCCTTAAGACTTTAATTGAATTATCCGCAGTCACTGAAATCTCAGTTCAACAATTGATGATGTACTTTGCGTATAAGAAGTACTATGAGACTTTAAAACGAGTGGCGGAATGTTTTCATAACTATTTTGGAAAAGGAACAGTTTATATTATTATATTTATTATCAATATTTATATTATTATATTTCGTACCATTGAAATACCTGACAGGCTTAATCTTTAGGAGGCAAGATGTCATATGAGGTTGACTACTAGGCAACCAACGTTACAACGATGTCACTATAATTAAATATGTTTTGTAAGTTGGCTTCACTGAGACAGATTTGTCAGGTCACGGCAGACATTCTAGAGGGCTGTATCTCGCTAGAACTGCCGAATAAATACTTCTTCAAATACGCTGGTTGTATTTATAATTTATTAAAATCTGCTCTATCCTGGCTCAACCACCAGGATATGACAAATACCAACTTCACAATAATCAAAATATAAATAGCAGAAATTGACACTTTTACCATTGCTCTCAATAGTGAATGTACCTACTACTTTTACATTTCTGTAATCATTCCAAGCCTAAATCAGAACGAAATTCATTGAAGGTAATTGAATTCAAAGGCTTTGTAAACATATCGGCCAATTGATTACTTAGGCTAATGTACTTTACAACTGGAATGCCTTCTTTAATTTTGTCACGAATAAAATGTATCTTAATATCAACATGTTTCAAACGTCCATGAAATTCTGGATTTTTACTAATTTCAATGGCAGACTGATTATCTTCGAAAATCACTCCCGTTACAAAATCATTATAAATTTCAAAATTATTCAATAAATATCGTAGCCAACATGCTTCACTTACAGCAAGACTTAAGGCTACATGTTCAGCCTCGGTTGATGACAGAGCAACTGTTTCCAAACAACTTGAAAAAATACCCAGTTGTTGATTTACGTTTAGTTCTGTAACCAGCCCAGTCTGAATCAGCGTATCCCTCAATTGCATTTTCAAACTTGTGGCTTTCAAAAATGAGACTGTGATCTAGAGTACCTTCAATGTGTCTCAAAATTCTTTTGATAGCTTGCCACGATTCATGACTTGCACAAGTTTGATATCTACTTACGATACTGATCGAAATACACAGATCTGGCCTGGTAAACAACAAAGCATACATCAATGAGCCAATTGCTGCTCTACATTCATGTTATAGCTCTAGACTTTCAGATTTATCTTTCTTGAAAGAGTCTTGAGTCATAATAGTTTGAGTCCATCGGTGTCTTACAAGGATTTTAATGTAACATATTGAATTTTATCAATACATTATTTAAATACTATATAATAAATAAACTACTACTAAATAATAAAAAATGCGTTTTTCCAGTCGATGCTTATGTTTCTTCAGTGCCGGAAAGTAAGAAGAAAATTGCATACATGTTGAAACAAGGGAGAGAATTAAAAAAATTCGAAATTGTTTGGAACTCTATACAATACAATGCTGCACACGTTCAAGTCCTCAATAAAAAATGATAAAGAACAATTACTCACCAAAATTGACCAATATTTGCAAAACACGAAGCTAGGTTTCAAGTATAAGTTCGATTTTGAAAAATCATATGCTGATTTGTATGGCTCAAAAATGCGTATAGCTCAAAAACAACAGGCTCTCAAGATTTTGCGGAGCAAACAGTTTATTGAAGAGCTAAAAATTTGGTGCAATGTCTCGAAACTGCAAAGGGTGATGAAAGTACTCGACTATACAGAGCCAAAAAAACGTTAGACCAGAATATGGGGAGAGCTTTTTTGGAGAAACTATGCCACCTGGAATTGTTTCATCAAGTGAGCATGATGAATATTTGGAATAATCCAAGACACCCCGAGGAGTTTGTCAATGTGGCAAGCAAAACGTGTACAAATATTCGGCAGTACTCAGCAGTGTCTAACGGCAATGATATGCAGTGGTCGGCAATGATAAGGCAGTGGTCGGCAATGCTAGGCAGTCGTCGGAAATGCTAAGGCAGTGTTCGGCAGTGAGTGGCAATTTTAGAGGCAGTGGATGTAAATAGTCGGCAATGCTTCGGCAGTAATTTCGGGAATGCGGCAGTAAATCAGCAATTAATAGAAATTTGACATATTATTCATCTATGATCATTACTATTGTGTCTGAGAGCTCGTTTGAAAGTATTCTTGAAATATCTTTTCTGGTATTTTTATTGTCATTCTATTTCAACTACAATTATATCGATTGGTCGTCAATGAATCAAGGAATATTCAGTGAAACAGTAGATAGAATTCGCATACCAATAAATATGAAAACAGTACCACTGATGCAATGAAAACTAAATAGTATTCTTGCCCCCCTTGCCTCTACTTTCAACCCTTTTGAAATAATTTCCCGTATAGCGAAAAAATCGAAAAATACTAACGGTGTTGACGAAATACAAACGGACGTTTCTCTGGAAGTAGATTTCAATCAATTTCAATAGAGTTCATCCCGAAACCACTTAGAAACAAATTATGTATATTTATATTGAAAAAAATCTTTTCCTTTGATTTTGTTACAAAAATCAGAGAAATTTTTCTATTATTTTTTGTTATCGACGAGAAAAATATATTGTGCTTTGAAAAGCGGAAACGGAGAATACTTCCTTGTTTTCATTACAATAATATTCCTCTTAGGAAATGATACGCCGGATAACGCCGTCTATGATCTGGAATCTGGAATCGTAACAAACGCGGGAAAAGTTCCAGTCCGAAGTCGTTTACTTCCAAGTTTACGTCTGCCACAGTTTAAGGAATTAATAACATTTGGATGACTCTCCGTCGGGCCTTTGTGATTCTCAGTTCAAAAGCGATGATTCGAGGTACAAAAAGGCAGATCGCGCGATAACTGATATACAGAGATGTTCACAGAAAAATCAGGGTATCATTTTACATTGACCAGCAGTTTTTTCTGATGAAAATGTCATGAGAAATGTTTTGAATCAATGTCCAGATTAATGCACTAATAAACTGGCAACATTGATTGATTCTTTATTATTCATTTTCGAAAAATAGAATAGGAAATATTATCGCCCGTTTTAAAACTTTATATCGAATGTCACTGTCACATTGAAATTGATCTACTTGGCTACGATCTTGTTTACTATTACCACTGTTGAAAATTAAAAAAAATCCTTTTGACATTTTGATCAGGAAAAACTGCTAGTTCATGTGAAATGATACACTGAATACAAAAATGGAAAAATATACAGGGATTCCCATTTGAAAATCCAAACTCGTTCTATCACTTCCGGTTAAACCGGAGCCCCCCGCTCCGTAGATAATCTAACCCGATCCAACCAGTATACAACCTGGATACAACCTATCTATCACCCGAACCGCAACGACAGACGGTATAAGCGCGGCAGCCAACTCGATCCAACTCGGTGGACGGGGCAAGGAGGGAAATTTTTGGGCGGGGCTTAGAGTGGATCTTCTAGTCCTTATATGTTCAGTGGCTTTGTGCGAGGGTGAGGGGATTTTAAATGTGAGTGTCGGTGACTAGAAATCAGGTGAACTGATTGAAAAGTAGTGTCAATCTTCTGTTAGGATCCAGATAAGGTGAGTTGAGATTAGCATTCCATATAAGTAATATTAAATCCAGATGAAATCATGATTGTGCATGTGAATCAACGCCTCAAAACAAATAAGTGAGTAAATGGAAGGATCTGAAATATAATAGATCACAACGTCACCAAAGATCATTGATTGTTGATAATGAACGACAAATGAAAATTACGAACTTTTTTGATTTCACTAATAACACAGTATTTCAGTAGACACGTTGAGATGAAAAATACATTTCTGAGAGAACTAAACAGGAAAACAGAAAGCTCCAACAAAAATATTAATACACTACTCAACAGCCTAGTGAACATTTCACAACAAAACAATGGAAGAAATAGAAACTCATTTTCAGATGAGATGAAAAAATTTTCGCTTTATTTGTTTCTAATTAGTGGACGCTTCTGTCAGGACTGTAGAAAGAACTCTGGAAGATAACTATAAAGTTACTGAAGGGCACACATATATTAAGGAATTGAAAAAATTTCTTATCAAGCGAAATTTACCACGTTAAGTATTCGTGAGAGATTAAACTGCGATTTTACAAAGAGTGCAATATGAGCCAAGAACAGGGAATATCATTGGTGTCCTACTACCAACTTCAAAAAAAAACAGGATTTCCTTTGGGAAATGACTTTAAGAAGTTGGTATAAACAAATATGGAATAGGCAATGGTACATCTTTCATCAAAATACCATTACAAATTTCGAGAAAGAAAGCATGTATCAACATTGAAAATTATGATGATGAAGCATGCTTCTTTTGGAGTATAGTTAGTGCTTTATATCCACCTACGGGAAATTATCGATACACAACATCCTATCCACATTTCAGTCTTGTATTGAATATTGAAGGTTTGGAAATGCCAATGAAACTGAATCATATCAATAAATTTGGAAAATTTAATAATATTTCTGTAAACTTTTATGCGTTAGAATTGAATCTTACCAACAAGAGTTCATCTTATGAAGTAGTACCTGTGAGGCTAACTAAAAGTAAATTAGATCATCATGTTAATTTATTATTAATTCAAAATCATTATTCTCCTAAATTTGATGATTACACTGCACCAATACCAGCAGATGATAATGAAGATACAGAAATGAAGTTTCACTATTGCTGGATTAAAAATATGTCACGCCTAATATCAATGCAAGTAAGCAAAAGTAAACAAAAAATTCATTTATGTGATCGCTGTCTGAATTATTTTCATAGTGAGAAAAAATTGAATGATCATTATGTTTTGTGTGAGAAGAAGAATGAATGTAGAATATCATTTCCAAAACATGACTTTGTGGAATTTAAAAATTATGTTTACAAACAGAAAGTACCTTTTGTGATCTATGTTGATATTGAATCTATTTTAGAGCCGTGTAATTCAAAATTATCGAAAACAACAACAAAATACAAACTACACAAGGCATTTTTAGTAGGTTATTACCTGAAGTGTTAATATGATGATTCCATTTCTCATTTCAATAGTTATGAGGGTGAAAATTGTATGGAATGGTTCTCGAGCGAAATGAAAAATATTGGGCAGTTTCCCACACAGCACAAGACGTCCATTGGACGTCCATTCTATGCCCATTTTGAGTACAAACGTTCATGGACATTGAATGGACGTCCATTGTATGAACAAACATGGATGCTCAATGGATTTCCCAAATTGAACGTCCACTGAACGACCATTTCATGATCTAAGATTAGTAGAGGTATGATGTAAATCCATTTTATATACGAAAATGTACGTACATTGGACGTTTCAAATCGAACGTCCATTGGACGTCAATTTTACGGCCATTTGGAATCTAAATCGCCATGTACATTGAATGAACTTCCATTGTACGTACGAACATGGACGTACATTGGGTATTTCGTATTGTACGTTAACTGGACATCCATTTCATCAGTTTATATTTTAAATATATTTTCTATATTGACCACCTTATTAAGCCAATGTACCTATTCATTATTTGGAAGTTGCAGAAATTGTTTTGATACTTGGAATAACGTTATAGATTTGTTTGAATCTATAATAATATTGCTATTTGAAACAACGTTTTTAAATATGTCTACTCTAGCGCCAATTCCACTACTAGCGGACAAGGGATGATCAAACGTCTCGTCAAAAGAAAGAAGAATTTGTGATCATGCAGGACATGCTGAATGTGACTATGTGAGGTTATGTAGTTTTCTCATGTCCTCCCTTCTCATGCTCGTCCTTTGTTGCTAATGTTATTAATTACAGTGTCCTAGTGGAAAGTGGAATCACAGTGGAATATTAGGTAATTTTGCACTTATCATGCGATGGGTTTTTTTTCGAAAATTTTTTTTTGTACTTACGTATTTTGATCCCAGGAATCCGAATTTCACAATATAAACTTGCGCAAACTTATACTTTTCGAAATAATCGAGAAAAAAGTGTGAAAATTCCCCTTCTTTTTCGGCTCGTTTCGGGTAGACACCACAGCCAATCCGCCTTCCATTTCTAGCACAGGACACTTTCCATACCTTCATCATACGTTTAATTGACGAAAACATCATTTATCTAGAATATTTCGAATCATTTTCAACCTCCTTTTCCAAGAGCAAATAGTTTTCTGAAAAACGACGGCCATGTTTTGTACAATGACAATAACAAAACATTCAATGATCAAAGACATACTGACCCACAGAACTAGACCACAGATCCACAGAACTTGTTATGATAGATCCTCATTTGACAGCAATCTTAATGTATGAAAGAAGGTTGATCCTTCTTCCGCAAAGATGTTGAGAAAACCGAATTCAACAATTCACAGGATGTGTTCCCTTCTTTTTCACCGCTGGAGAAGAATTAGAACGCCCATTGGCAAAGATGGTCTCCCATAAGTCGATTAGAACAATTCCAAGCAGCGGTACTAATTGAGTCTATCTTTGTTCAGTACACGCAAATGATGAGGATAGTTCATCTCATGAATTGTCATTTTTGCACCGCCAACTATTCAAATTCAAATTGAAAATCGTAATGAACATTCACCTTCTTTAAGTGACATTACTGTGATATTCCTCTGCGAGATTTATTTGACGAGATGGAGCTCATGCTAAGTGATTTTATTTTTATGGTGAAGAGAGAAAAGACAATTTCATTGAATTCCTCATAAATCACGGAATATTTGAAGACTCGGTTGAGTGTGAACGTTGTGGAAGCTTATGCCACCTCGATAAAGACAATTTGAGATATAAGTGTAGTAAAAATGTCGAGGTGAGGAGGAGAGCGGGAAGGGCACCGATAAAAAGGAGCTGTTCATTCAGCCAGAGTGCCAAGAAAAATACTTTTTTCGATGGACACCTTGGCTTAGAGAAAACGGCCCTGTTTTTAAGATACTTCCTTCTTTTACCGCACCCTCGATGCAATTTCCTCATGCAGGAATTGAGCATATCAGCTCATTCCATAGTAGATTGGAGTGATTTCTGCAGAGAAGTAATAAATAAATTACTGTAAATGAGTTCATCACATATCTCAATCATTAACTTTTTCAGGTTTGCATCGAGTGGTGCATTACCAACTCCACGAAACTTGGTGGAGTTGGAAAAGTCGTTGAAATCGACGAGGCCAAATTTGGTAGGAGGAAGTATAATCGGGGGCGCCTTATTGAAGGGCAGTGGATTTTTGGAGGAATCGAAAGGGATTCCTCCAAAATTTTCTTGGTACCTGTCCCTGACAGAAGTGCCGAAACTTTGATTGGGTTAATCAGGGAGTGGGTGCATCCTGGAACGACTATCATTTCGGATTGCTGGAAAGCCTACCGGAATCTAGATCGGGAAGGGTTTGAGCATGCCACAGTAAATCACAGCATGAATTTTGTCGATCCAGGCACAGGTTCGTTTATTAAATGTTCACTTTTCTTCATGTGTTCCTTAAAAATGAAAATTTTCAGGTGCACACACTCAAAACATCGAGAGAGTATGGCGGGAGGTGAGGTCTGGGATACCTCGATACGGAAGAAAAAAAGAACATGTGGTAGGATATTTGGCAGAATTCATTTTTAAACGGACTTTTCCATTTGGTGAACGAATACACAATTTTTTGATCACCACTAAAACTATGTACTAAATTAAACTATGAAACCATTTTCATTGCCTTCTTGGTCTTGCCTCACCATTCAAATCTTCATATATACCATGTATTGTACATTTGCTGAAATATTTATTACGCCTTTCATATCCTTCTTCTCTGTCGTTCCAATATCCATATAAATCTCTTATTGATTCGTGATAAATATGCATCAAATGCATACCTTTGACTCTCACTAAGAATCTATATAAAACCATATGGTCCCTCACTCCGTTGAGGTAAAAAAAAGAACATATTTTGACCCTCTCCAAATATTTGAAAGTTGTCGTCGCCAAAGCTTCCAAGATAAATTTTGGCCAGGATTCACATTCACCTACGATATCTTGCACCAACCAAAGATAGTCGTCTACAATGAAAGTAATGTTTTCTGACATTTACAACAGAATTCACAGATCAGAATTACTTAATGGGGTTATACCTTGATGAATATGCTAATTTTAATTTATTCTGGAGATCCATCATTTCAAATAGATACCTACCAAAAAACGAATTGATAATATAAAAATGTTAGTAGGAAAATGTCACGAAGAGTTTGAATTCGAACGAAATGGCGGAAAAACCGCGCATGCGCTTAACTGGAAGAGTACGTATGTCTTTGATCATTGAATGTTTTGTTATTGTCATTGTACAAAACATGGCCGTCGTTTTTCAGAAAACTATTTGCTCTTGGAAAAGAAGGTTGAAAATGGTTCGAAATATTCTAGATAAATGATGTTTTCGTGAATTAAACGTATGATGAAGGTATGGAAAGTGTCCTGTGCTAGAAATGGAAGGCGGATTGGCTGTGGTGTCTACCCGAAACGAGCCGAAAAAGAAGGGGAATTTTCACACTTTTTTCTCGATTATCTCGAAAAGTATAAGTTTGCGCAAGTTCATATTGTGAAATTCGGATTCCTGAGATCAAAATACGTGAGTACAAAAAAAAATTTTCGAAAAAAAACCCATCGCATGATAAGTGCAAAATTACCGAATATTATATTTATCATCTCCTGTGTCGTCCATTGTTATTATTCCGTGCGCTGGCATAGAGTTCATTAGAAGAATATCAGATAAGTACCTATATAATCTTAATATGAGTATGAGGATTACAAGTTCAAGAAAAATTCTGAACAAGTATTATAAAAAAGTCAGAATACAATTGAATCAAGACGATTCTTCTTCTGATGAAGGTGATGGTTGTGCCAATGAATCAGGAGTGTGTGCTTCTCCACACAGTTTGTGTGTTGATGTGAAGTTATCCACGCTTTTCTAGCCACGCTTCCGATCGAGGCACAGAATAAGCGCGCAACGTTGCCAGATTTCTCAGCCACGGTTTTATATATACGGACTTTTTATTATCCTCTTTACCCATGCCTGTTTACTATTGATGACTTGTTATATAATGAATTCTAGGATGAATAACAGAATGTTACGATTCTTTTAATATCAACATAATATTGTAAAATGTTTTTTTTTTTCAAATTGAGGAGTTTTTTACTTACATCTGCTTTATTGAATGAGTGTCGATAATAATATATCTGAATCGTGGTCGAAATATCTCTGTAATTAATCGATGTAGGAACTTGATTCTTCGACTAGGATATCGATAATAACCTATTATATATAAATCGTGGTAGAAATCAATTTTGACTGCCGTAGGAAATCGGAAAAAAAATAAAATGTGTCAATTCTGACATAATTTCTGGAATATCTCTGTTGATAATCGATCTGCAAACTTGATTCTTCCACCAGAATATCTATAATAACCTAATATATCTGAATCGTGGTCGGAATCAATTTGGACTGCCGTAGGAAATCGCAAAAAAATTAAAATCTGTCAATTTTGACATAATATCCTAATTATCTCTGTTAATATTCGATGTGCGAACTTGATTCTTCCACTAGAATATCAATAATAACCTAATATATCTGAATCGTGGTCGAAATCAATTTGGACTGCCGTAGGAAATCGCAAAAAAATTGAAATCTGTCAATTTTGACATAATATCCTAATTATTTCTGTTAATAATCGATGTGCGAACTTGATTCTTCCACTAGAATATCAAATATAACCTAATATATCTGAATCGTGGTCGAAATCAATTTGGACTTCCGTAGGGAAACGCAAAAAAAATAAAATCTGTCAATTTTGACATAATATCCTAATTATCTCTGTTGATAATCGATGTGCGAACTTGATTTCTCCACTAGAATATCTCTAATAACCTAATATATCTGAATCGTGGTCGAAATCAATTTGGACTGCCGTAGGAAATCGCAAAAAAAATTAAATCTGTCAATTTTGACATAATATCCTAATTATCTGTTAATTATCGATGTGCGAACTTGATTCTTCCACTAGAATATCAAATATAACCTAATATATCTGAATCGTGGTCGAAATCAATTTGGACTGCCGTAGAAAACCGCAAAAAAATTTAAATCTGTCAATTTTGACATAATATCCTAATTATCTCTGTTGATAATCGATGTGCGAACTTGATCCTTCCACTAGAATATCGAATATAACCTAATATATCTGAATCGTGGTCGAAATCAATTTGGACTGCCGTAGGAAATCGCAAAAAAATTGAAATCTGTCAATTTTGACATGATATCCTAATAATCTCTGTTAATAATCGATGTGCGAACTTGATTCTTCCACTAGAATATCAATAATAACCTAATATATCTGATTCGTGATCGAAATCAATTTGGACTGCCGTAGGAAATCGCAAAAAAATTTAAATCTGTCAATTTTTACATAATATCCTAATTATTTTTGTTAATAATCGATGTGCGAACTTGATCCTTCCACTAGAACATCAAATATAACCTAATATATCTGAATCGTGGTCGAAATCAATTTGGACTGCCGTAGGGAATCGCAAAAAAAATAAAATCTGTCAATTTTGACATAATATCCTGATTATCTCTGTTGATAATCGATGTGCGAACTTGATTTCTCCACTAGAATATCTCTAATAACCTAATATATCTGAATCGTGGTCGAAATCAATTTGGACTGCCGTAGGAAATCGCAAAAAATATTGAATCTGTCAATTTTGACATCATATCCTAATTATCTCTGTTAATTATCGATGTGCGAACTTGATTCTTCCACAAGAATATCAAATATAACCTAATATATCTGAATCGTGGTCGAAATCAATTCGGACTGCCGTAGAAAACCGCAAAAAAATTTAAATCTGTCCATTTTGACATAATATCCTAATTATCTCTGTTGATAATCGATGTGCGAACTTGATCCTTCCACTAGAATATCGAATATAACCTAATATATCTGAATCGTGGTCGAAATCAATTTGGACTGCCGTAGGAAATCGCAAAAAAATTGAAATCTGTCAATTTTGACATAATATCCTAATTATCTCTGTTGATAATCGATGTGCGAACTTGATTCTTCCACTAGAATATCTCTAATAACCTAATATATCTGAATCGTGATCGAAATCAATTTGGACTGCCGTAGGAAATCGCAAAAAAATTTAAATCTGTCAATTTTTACATAATATCCCAATAATCTCTGTTAATAATCGATGTGCGAACTTGATTCTTCCACTAGAATATCAATAATAACCTAATATATCTGAATTGTTGTCGAAAACAATTTGGACTGCCGTAGGAAATCGCAAAAGAATTAAAATCTGTCAATTTTGACATAATATCCTAATTATTTCTGTTAATAATCGATGTGCGAACTTGATTCTTAATATATCTGAATTGTGGTCAGAATCAATTTGGACTGCCGTAGGAAATCTGAAAAAAATCAAAATCTGTCAATTTTGACATAATATCTCAATTATCTCTGTCAATAATCGATGTGCGAACTTGATTCTTCCACTAGAATATCAATAATAACCTAATATATCTGAATCGTGGCCGAAATCAATTTGGTCTGCCGTAGGAAACCGCAAAAAAAATAAAATCTGTCAATTTTGACATAATATCTCAATTATCTCTGTTAATAATCGATGTGCGAACTTGATTTCTTCACTAGAATATCTCTTAGAACCTAATATATCGGAATCGTGGCCAAAATCAATTTGGACTGCCGTAGGAAATCGCAAAAAAATTAAAATCTCTGTCAATTTTGACATAATATCCTAATTATCTCTGTTAATAATCGATGTGCGAACTTGATTCTTCCACTAGAATATCAATAATAACCTAATATATCTGAATCGTGGTCGAAATCAATTTGGACTGCCGTAGGAAATCGCAAAAAAATTAAAATCTGTCAATTTTGACATAATATCCTAATTATTTCTGTTAATAATCGATGTGCGAACTTGATTCTTCCACCAGAATATCTATAATAACCTAATATATCTGAATCGTGGTCGGAATCAATTTGGACTGCCGTAGGAAATCGGAAATAAAATTTAATACTGTCAATTTTGACATAATATCCTAATTATTTCTGTTAATAATCGATGTGCGAACTTGATTCTTCCACTAGAATATCAATATTAACCTAATATATCTGAATCGTTGTCGAAATCAATTTGGACTGCCGTAGGAAATCGCAAAAAAATTTAAATCTGTCAATTTTGACATAATATCCTAATTATTTCTGTTAATAATCGATGTGCGAACTTGATTCTTCCACTAAAATATCAATAATTACCTAATATATCTGAATCGTGGTCAAAATCAATTTGGACTGCCGTAGGAAATCGCAAAAAAATTAAAATCTGTCAATTTTGACATAATATCCTAATTATCTCTGTTGATAATCGATGTGCGAACTTGATTTTCCCACTAGAATATCTATAATAACTTGATATATTTGAATCGTGGACGAAATCAATTTGAACCGCCGTAGGATTAGGAAATCGAAAACAAACTCGACAAGTGGAAATAGGAGAGTATATATATATATATATATATATATATATACACTGTGTTCTGTGGTATACGATTTCCATACAGTGGTAGGTATAAGGTAATGAGATGAGGGATAAGAAAAGAGGTTATGAAGATGAAATAGGGTTAAGTCAGGTTGAGTATTGGAGGTAAATGTAAATTACTTTGTGTCTTTGTGTTGTCTTCTTCGAGTCATATTATCAGTTACAATATGCTTCAATGGTAGATATTTCATCATATTTGTCCTAATCAGCTCGACCATTTAGTTAAAATACAATCATGCCAGGTAGACCAACTAAGTTTCCAGTGCTAGAGTTGGCTGAATTTCTCAACAAGCATTACTCACATGTATCTTTTGAAAAGCTAAGAGGTCTCAGGGTTTGCGATGAAATCATCAAAAAATGTGCCATGCACATATTTTCGACAGATACATTCAAAACTCGTAACGAAATTTATAAAGTTCTTCGCCGTAATACTGATAAGATTGATGAACTGTTGAAGTGTCACCATCGCAGTGATGTAGTCGATGAAAATGTTGAAGGTTTGAAGAAGTCTTCTAGTAGGATTGATTTGAATATTCTTAATGAAATCATAATACAAAATCAAATATCAAGAGAATGTATCTTATCCGAAGCC
This sequence comes from Gastrophysa polygoni, assembly GCA_963576655.1. Taxonomy (NCBI): domain Eukaryota; kingdom Metazoa; phylum Arthropoda; class Insecta; order Coleoptera; family Chrysomelidae; genus Gastrophysa; species Gastrophysa polygoni. The sequence goes on along the minus strand of OY755085.1, from coordinate 21,576,700 downwards.
TATTATCCAAGTGATTCAAAGTTTTCTACATTGTGTAAACAGATGAATTTGAGAAATAATAATAATGAATAATCATCAGGAAATTTCAACAAATAATCCGGTATCAGAAAGAAAGGAAATTAGCTCTGACTTTTTCATTATATCTCCTGAGTTGAAAAATGTCCGCGAGAAGGTTAACAAAGTTAATGAGATGTTACCACAAGGTACTGAAAATATCAAAGATAATAAATTTAAACTTGTAAGTTATAAGAACTGTATCTATAAAGAGGGATTTTTTTCATCAACAGCTGCAGAATTCTCAAGCATATGTCAAAATAGTAAATTATTGAAAGAAAAATATACATTCATGCTCAGTAAAAAATTTGAATCAGTTAATAATACATGTAAATTATACTTCAAGCATCATAGATACTTGAAGAAATGTGACTCCCTGAAATTATATGCATATTGTGCTCACACCTCCTGTGAAAAATTCATTCTGGTCATGCGACACATCTCAAATATTCATTGTGCAGAACATAAAGTTGATGTTTTCAGTAACAGTAAAAACTTCAATCATTTAAGTAATCTAGCAACACAACTCCGGGGAATAGAACGAAAAATAGTGAAGAGAGAAATGTTAAATGTTAGAGCTTTAGAACAACGTCAAAATGATGTTTTGAGTGTAGATCATAATTCTTTGAAAAAATTAAATTCAAGTGAAGTGAAATCTGATGCGGTGTACAGAAAAGTACGCTCAGAAGCGTTTGCAAAAAATGATCGGCATACTGACGATATTTTTGACATGATAGAAATGCAGCGACATCATCCAAATTATATTCAGTTCGTTGGAATCCCTCTGCATATTTATTTGTACAGTGTGGATCAGTTGACATTGCTATCCTCAAGAAAAGACACAATTTTATACCTTGATGCTACTGGAAGCATAGTACGTCGGCCTGGTAATACTGGTAACAGAGTATATTATTATGCTGGGGTTGTACAGACAGAATCGAAGAGACTATGTGCAGTAGTAGAGTTAATAACCAGTGAACATGATGCAGGCAGCATTGGAGCCTGGCATTTGAAGTTTCGTACATTTTGTACAATCAATAAGAAATGGCCAGTGGTTCGAAAAGTTAAAACTAATTTTAGTTTTGCAATTTTGAATGCTGTTTCACTCTCTTTTAATAGCTTAGAGTTGAAAGACTACATCAATATGACATTCAAGTGTGTATATTACAATGAGGAGTTTCCTTCGAATAAAGTTCAATTACATATATGTTGTTTCCACATGTTCAAACTGATGGCTCGTGATGTGGACAATTATTATCAAGAAAACGGAGCTAAACGGCATATGAAAGAAATTTTGGCCTCAGCATATAATATCAATGATTGGGAAATTTTTTGTGCATGGTTCAAAAATTTATATATTATAACTCATGCCGATACAGAGTCTGGAACTTTTCAAGAAGCTTTTCAGACTCTCTTGAAAATTTCTTGTACTGTGAATAATTTCACTGAGCAACTCAATGAAGATCAGCAAGTTTTTGATTTTGGTGAAGATATTCTAGGAACGTTTGAATCGACTCATTATTGCCAATACTTCAAAAAGCTCTGTCAAACTTGCACCATGCAATCCGACGATAAATATCCTCCAAACAGATATAAAAATACAGATTTTTTTGATTTTTTTCTGAAACATTACATGCCATTCGTTTCCTTATGGAGTGGAATTCTTTTGAAAAACAAAGAAAGGCATAGTAATGCTCCAGTTGAGAGATGGTTTGGCTTAGTTAAAAATATTTTTGCTAAGGGAATCATGGGCCAAAGGAGTAGCCGGATAGTTAGGAAACTCAGGAAGTACATCATGTTCATCCTGAAAGAAATCAATTTCAAAATTCCCAAGACGAAATGTTGTAGAGTTAATGCAGTTGAGGTTCCTGATGAAGGTCTTGCTTCACAAGAAATATGGAATAAGAAAAGAAACCTGCTTCATAATAATTTTTCGGGAACGTCATTGAGACATGCACTGAAAAAGTCTCAATCATGTCAGTATACCAGAAGTGTCGATCCAAATTTATGCATATATTGTCAACAGGGTAAACTAGGTTTTGAAGCTGATTGGGTACAATGTGACAAATGTGATGGGTGGGTACATCTAGTGTGTATTGAAAAATTAGATACGAGTTTGAGTGGAGATTTCTTTTGTAAATTTTGTAATCTTGATGATGTACTTGTATCATCACCACAAGTAGGTGATCATTTCGAAGAAGAAATGTCAAACGTCAATGAGTTTTCAAAGTATACAATCATTTGTAATTCATTTTTCGAAAAACATTTCACAAAATCTGACATGCAATTGAATCAAATTGAAGTAGATACCAGAGATCAAAGACTCTCCCACATTTGGTTTCAGGAACGACGAATACGTGTTACTGCATCAAATTTTGGAAGCATTTTCAATAGCAGAAGTGATGCTAGTTTGACTAAAATTTTGAAAAGAATTTTGAATGAAGCACAAATCAATACTGATCCAATAAGACATGGAATACATAATGAAAAGAACGCTATTACTGAGTATGAACGGTTAACCAATAGGACATGTGAAAACTCTGGTTTGAAAATTCACAAAATGTACCAATTCATTGATGGGTCACCTGACGGATTGGTATCAAGTAATGGCATGATTGAAGTCAAATGTCCATACTCATGCAGAAATTTAGACCCAAATGAAGCATGTACTTTAGGATTGATCAAATATTTTGATACAGAAACTGGCATTTCCAAAAATCATAATTATTATTATCAAGTTCAGGGTCTTCTCGAAATCACGGATAGAGAATGGTGCGATTTCATAATCTGGACGTTTAGGGGGATCAAAGTTTTGCGCATTTATAGAGATAGAGTATGTTGGAGCCTATTATTTCCGAAATTGCGTAGATTTTATTTTTTAATGCTACCGAGCATATCGAATGATTCAACTACTCCTACTTTTTGCAAATGGAAACCAGAGAAGGATATATCAATTTCAGCAAACGGGTTAATATCAGACCCAGAATATTATGGGGACATTGGCAGAACATATTATATTTCATATTTTTCTAAATTCAAATGTGATGTCACTGAAATCACAAATGAAGACTTTGTCATATTGTCCGGGAAAATTTGGCTTACTAATTTCATAGTAGATATTTGTCTGAACATATTAAATTCTCTGGCAAACAACTTCCAAATTGTAACATGTATGCTCTCGACCAGAATTTTTTTATATGGTAGTGGGGAAAAACATCCTTCACTCGATAACTTCCTAATCGACAAAGATCTCATAGTATTTCCCATTCTCCAAAACTATTCCGATACTGAAGACAGATCTCACTCGCATCACTTCTGCTTAGCAATTGCCGACTTGAAATTCAAGAAGTTTGTTTTCATGAACCCATTCAAGAGCACTAGAAGTGAGACTTCTAAATATCTCAAATATTTTCTGAACTTTTTAGAATATTATAGTAGAATCAATATGTTTCATATTGATATTTCGAATTGGACAATTGAAATTAAAGAACACGACAAACAAAATGACGCCTACAATTGTGGAGTTTCCATTATATATTTCTTTGATAAAATTGTAAATGGGGAGAGTTTAAGTAATAACATCGATATCATGAAATATAGACGAGAGTTGAGGGAAATTATCATTAATTCATCCGATAATATGTCTCAGAAGTGTTACTTTTGTGGAAACGAAGTTAATGGACCATCACGTAAAGTTAAATGTAGTAGCTGTTACAGAATCAGTCACGTATAATGTGTCATTCCTGAAACTCATGTCAGCAATCATCCGTTTCAATACACATTCGGTATTTGCCCATTGTGTTCCAAATATTAACTTGATAGAAAACATTTTGATATTTATTTATTCTTTACAGAAGGTTACTTTATTTACTTTGTTGTATTCAGCAAAGTTGTTTCATTATGCATTTTGTTGTTTTCAACGAATATTATTTGTTTCATTTTCAACTGGAACTAGCTTCATTAATTTTTCATTTCGTTATTTTCAACAGACAGTTGCTTTATTTATTTTTTTTTTCACAACAGGAAGTTGTTCCAATAATTTTTCTTTTGAGTTTTCGACACAATGTGTTGTTTTGTTTATTTGTTTTGAACAGAAAGTTATTTAATTTTTATTTATTTTCATTTGTTCATTTCGTTATTTCCAACAGAAAGTTGCTTTATTTTTTTTTCTCAGCAGGAAGTTGTTTTATTTATTCTTTTTTTGTTCACAACAGGAAGTTGTTCTATTTATCTTTTTCTGTTCACCAGGAAGTTGTTTTATTAGTTTTTCTTTCAATTTTTCGACGTAATGTCTCGTTTTGTTTATTTGTTTTCTACAGAAATTTGTTTTATTTTTTTTTCTCAACAGGACGTTGTTTTATTTATTCTTTTTCGTTCTATATTTTTTCTTTGAAGTGTTAAACATTATGTTGTTTTGTTCATTTGTTTTCAATAGAAAGTTATTCGAGTTTCATTCATCTCATTATATTCATAATATTTATTATTTATTCATAACTTATCATTCTTGAATATTTCTTTGTTATGTAAATTTCTGGTTCATTTTTTACCAATTATTTTTTCACTGCTCTTCATTTTCTGTTTGCACCAGGAAATTCCATTATTCACCTTTTCATCTCTTCATTCTGTTATTTTCATCAGAAAGTTGCTTCATTTATTTTCTTTCAACCTGTCAGTTATTTAAGTTCTATTTATATATTTATGATATTTATCATTTGTTATATTTTCAGATATTTATTATTGTTGATTATCCTTCATTTGTTATAATTTTCAGATATTTATTATTGTTGCGTACCAATGGAACCTACCCAATATGCAGGTTGAGTTCAAAAATTATATTAATTATACCTACATAATTATTATAGTATATTCATGAGGACGAGCACGAGAATGTTCCAGTTGGGAATTCGAACATTGATCCTGTAACACTCTTGCCACGATCCTTCACCAACAAGTAAGAAGTCTAATATGGAGCATGTTTGAAGAGCAATGAGGCCATGTTCGAATCCCAACTGAAGCATTAACCATTTCTCATTTTCTATTTCTCATTTTCTTTTTCACGTTCATCTACCCATTCATCTCTCTTCAAAATCTGTCTTTAATAACTATAATCTATCTATCTCTCTTTTCAAAATGTGTTCTGATGAATAAATCATTTTCTGTAAAAATCAGGCAATACCCGGTAAGCAATAGCATATATTTTATGTGAATTGTTTGATGGTGGGTACCTTCCATTGAGTTTGTTTTCGATCCCCTTCATCATCATTCATCTTCATAATTATTACTCATTGTTCATATTTTCCTTCCATTCCAAATCCCTTGACAAGAGATACCCCTACACCTCCTCGTGGTTCTTGTCGGACAACGTTAATATTTTATAGAAGTATCTACATTATGCTACATTCTATTGAAAATTAACGGCTAAGTAGAGGGTTTTCAGAAAAAGTGGCTAGGAGAATCAGGCAACCCTTATTACTTTCATTTTTTTTCTCAACTCAACTATTAAAGAAATTGAGTTCGCACAACCATTATAAACAGAGATATTTAAGAAATTACGTCAGAATTGACATTTTAATTTTTTCATATTTCCTACGACAGTCCAAATTGATTTCTAACACGATTCAGATATATTAGGTTATTATTGATATTCTATTGAAAAAATCAAGTTCACACATCAATTATTAACAGAGATAAATAAGATATTATGTCAAAATTGACAGATTTTAATTTTTTTGCGATTTCTTACGGCAGTCCAAATTGATTTCGACCACGATTCAGATATATTAGGTTATTATTGATATTCTAGTAGAAGAATCAAGTTCGCACATCGATTATTAACAGAGATAATTAGGATATTATTTCAAAATTGACAGATTTTAATTTTTTTACGATTTCCTACGGCAGTCCATATTGATTTCGACCACGATTCAGATATATTAGGTTATTAGAGATATTCTAGTGAGAGAATCAAGTTCGCACATCGATTATTAACAGAGATAATAAGGATATTATGTCAAAATTGACAGATTTTAATTTTTTTACGATTTCCTACGGCAGTCCAAATTGATTTCGACCAAGATTCAGATATATTAGGTTATATTTGATATTCTAGTGGAAGAATCAAGTTCGCACATCGATTATTAACAGAAATAATTAGGATATTATGTCAAAATTGACAGATTTTAATTTTTTTGCGATTTCCTACGGCAGTCCAAATTGATTTCGACAACGATTCAGATATATTAGGTTATTAGAGATATTCTAGTGGAGAAATCAAGTTCGCACATCGATTATTAACAGAGATAATTAGGATATTATGTCAAAATTGACAGATTTCAATTTATTTGCGATTTCCTACGGCAGTCCAAATTGATTTCGGCCACGATTCAGATATATTAGGTTATTATTGATATTCTAGTGGAAGAATCAAGTTCGCACATCGATTATTAACAGAGAAAATTAGGATATTATGTCAAAATTGACAGATTTTAATTCATTTCCAATTTCCTACGGCAGACCAAATTGATTCCGACCACGATTCAGATATATTAGGTTATTATAGATATTCTGGTGGAAGAATCAAGTTCGCAGATCGATTATCAACAGAGATATTCCAGAAATTATGTCAGAATTGACACATTTTATTTTTTTTTCCGATTTCCTACGGCAGTCAAAATTGATTTCTACCACGATTTATATATAATAGGTTATTATCGATATCCTAGTCGAAGAATCAAGTTCCTACATCGATTAATTACAGAGATATTTCGACCACGATTCAGATATATTATTATCGACACTCATCCAATGAAGCAGATATAACTAAAAAACTTCTCAATTAGAAAAAAAAAAACAACATTTTACAATATTATGTTGCTATTAAGAGAATCGTAACATTCTGTTATTCATCCTAGAATTCATTATATAACAAGTCATCAATAGCAAACAGGCATGGGTAAAGAGGATAATAAAAAGTCCGTATATATAAAACCGTGGCTGAGAAATCTGGCAACGTTGCGCGCTAATTCTGTGCCTCGATCGGAAGCGTGGCTAGAAAAGCGTGGATAACTTCACATCAACAGTTTGTGTGTAGAAGATCACAATTTTGAGTTGCAAGAATCACATCATGCATCAGTAGTTGACGGTGAGGTTGAAGACATCATTAGAAGTGATGGAGAATTGAGTGAACCTGACGATGATGAATCACTAGATCCAAATTTAGAACAATTCATTGAAAATTTTACACATGAACAACATATTTATCCTTTGAGTTCTCAGTTGACAACGTGGGCATTGAAACATAATGTCCCTCATAATGCTGTCAATGATTTACTGAAAATTTTACATCCACATTTTCCTGAACTACCCATAGACACCAGAACTTTACTAAAAACACCTCGTAAAATAGTTCCTGATGTAGTTGCTCCTGGAATTTATTATCACATTGGATTGAAAAACTGTTTAGAAAAGCTTATAGACCGTTCTGAAAATTTACTAGGACCAAATTCAAAATTAGAAGTATGTATCAATATTGATGGCTTACCTATTTCGAAAAGTTCAGGAGGCCAACTATATCCTATCCTTTGCAATTTATTCAGTAATAAGAAAGATGTGGAAACAATAGGGATATATCATGGCAACGAGAAACCAGAAAATGCTAATGAGTTTTTAAAGGCATTTGTTGATGAATGCTCTTCTCTCATAACAAATGGGTTTATTTATAATAACATTAATTATGAGGTCATAATTAAGAATTTCATCTGTGATGTTCCCGCAAAAGCTTTTATCAAGTATACTACAGGCCATACTGGTTATTACTCCTGTTCAAAATGCGAAATTGAAGGTGAATATTCAGAGAGACGCACATGTTTTCAATTTGGTATGTCGCGAGGCCACCGACGTGTTTGGACGTATATATCTGTAGCTCTGGACAATGAATAACAATTTCAAGTGCTGTAAACTCAAACCTTTTGGACATTATGTATGCATAAGGTGTTTTAGTGTATTCCACAAAAGTTGCGTTCAGCAAAAATACAAAAACAAAGTGAAGTTTATGACGGAAAACAGAATTCTATGTTGTCAGGAGGACAGCTTCGCAAATGACCGTGAACGTTAAGTTGAGACGAACTTACTGGAAAGAACAATAAATGATCTCGAGGATGAAGGAGTTATGAAAGACAAATTCATTCAAAAATTAAAAGATGAAAATCAAATAATAATGCAACAAGCGATCGAATCCGAAACCGAAATGAACTCATTAATAGAATCGCAGAAAAAACTGATTGAAGAAATGCAGGACAAGATAAACGAGCTGAACGAAGAAATAGTTTTAAAAACGGTACCGACAAAAAATGTGGATACCCAAAAAAGTGTGGATACCCAAACAGATATGACTCACGCATGTCATCAATCCACGATGACTGAGGTTTCTACTTCCAGTGGCGTAGACATTGAAAAATCCACGGAGGGTATGCGATTAAAAAACCTTTCGAAAAAAAGATTGAATCTTGAAGGAAAATCCGTTAGTGCTCCTAAAAAAAAATATCTGCAGCCACTTCTAAAAAAGAAGACAGCGTTAATAATGGAGGGTTCCTGGAAGAAATAGTTCCACACGTAATAATGCAACAAGAAACTTCGCTTCACGTTGAAATCATTGAATCGGAGCGGCACAAAGAAATGGAACGATATGACTTGACGGCTTCAGTTGATGTAATTCATGATGATTGCATTCCCATCCATTCCGTAACTGAAAGCGTTGCAAGCAGCGATACAATGAGGAAAAAAAATCCTCGTACGAGGAGACCAATACGCTAAAGGCTCTCCCAAGGTACTCAATGAGTTGATTAACGGTTCCAACAACTATATCATTCACGACTTTATCAAGCCAAACGAGGAACTATTGGATATAGTGACAGACATTTTCGACGACACATTGAAATATGGTCAATATGACTTTATAATATTAATGTTCAATTCCAGCAATGTAAGTAATTCAAGAACATTGAAATTAGCTCTCAAGACTATTCTCCGAATCAGCAAAACTACTAACATCGTATTGATATCGCAAAAAAATTGTGAATCAGATCAGATTTTGAATAACTTGATAAAAAAAGCAATTTCAACTTTCACTAAGTCTAATAAAAACTCATCCCTTAAATTTCTTACCGACGAAAATCAGCACCATAGCAAACTCCTAATTTGTGAGGAGATAAAAAATTATTTTCTATTGCCTTATCACAGAAATGTAGTACTAAAAACCATACAAACAGTTGATTTTGTTAATGCCTCATCACAGTTTTTTCAGATAAGCGAGACAGAGAGTTGAACTGCCTCTGTCTCTCGAATCAGATTGAGCATATTTGCAACTGCTCTCACAAGTGTTTAAAAAATACCAAAACTTTCGCCAATGACAGTAACAATATTTTGTTAATCTCTGATACGAACTATTCAAAAAAATGTTATATGACAGAAAATAAACTTGTTGCTGATGTTTGTAAACAATCGAAGAAAACACTCACGTCTCCACTCATTCATGTAAATGTGCATTCTGACCATTTTCAGGTCTTATTGTTAAACATTCAATCAATTCGTTACAAGACTAATGCTCTGCAAATTTTTCTGGATGATTTGGAATACCCAGAAATAATACTTTTGACTGAACACTGGTTATGTAGTGAAGAACCGTTACACCCTCCTAACTATATTTTAGTTTCAAAATTTTGCCGTTCTCAAGCTCGTGGAGGTGGAACCTTGATTTTGATCAATGATAAGTTCAACAAACTGTTTGGCTTTGTGAACCACGACAAATTAGACTACATGCTGGTGGAAAAAGAGTTTGAGTTCTCAATTGTTCACTGCAAAACTAAGAACACGTACATTTTATGTATTTACAGACCCCCATCCTCGGACTGTAATTTATTCCTTCATAGGTTGGAATTGCTTCTATCGCAGTTTTCACTAAAGGCATATATAATAGTGTCTGGGGACTTCAACGTAAATTTTTTGGATAAAACTGCACCCCATGTACAAACCATTGTCAACCTGTTCGATTCATTCAATTTAACTATGCATGTTGAAACCCCCACTAGAGTCTCTTCTTACTCTTCCACCACGTTGGACTATATTTGCACTAATATCTCTGAGGATCTTGTTGACTGCACTGTTATAAATGCTGGTCTATCAGATCATGAAGCCATTATCTGCAAACTTCCTGTAAAATCACGTATGCCTCGAGATGAATCTAAGAGAATTGGTAGAATATTCTCAGAACGAAACTACATTAAGTTTTCCCAACTTTGTGCCTCGGTGCAAGGGCACGATATATTGAGTAATAATGATCCACTTAATGAATTTCATAGAATTTTGACCACATTATTCAACCGTTCCTTTCCTATCGTGGCGATCAAGCGCAAAAAGCAGAAGCCATGGATCACACTAGGGCTAAGAATTTCTGGAAGAAACCTGCGTTCACTTCACACAATAAGAAAATTTGCTATGAATAATATTCCCTTTATTAACTACTTCAACAAATACCGTAACATCTATAGAAAATTGATTAAAACAGCCAAATCTGCATACTATAACTCTAGAATTAATCGTTCAAGCAACAAACAGAAAGAATGCTGGAATATTGTCAACGACCTGAGAGGTAAAAACAAGTTATCCCCTTCGGTGGACCCCAGTATTTATTTAGATCAAATTTCAGTACCCGACAGTTTTTACTTTGCTCCCACAGATGCCACTGAGCTCAGAGAAACCATCGCCGATATTAAAAATAAAAACTCCTCTGGATGGGATGATATTTCAGTGAAGTTACTGCTCAATTTGCCTCCCTCTTTACTGCAAGTTTTGGCAGAAGCGATCAACCACTCATTCTCAGCAGGCGTTTTTCCTAGCTGTTTGAAAATAGCAAATATCATTCCTTTATAAGTAAGTAAGTAAGTAAGTAAGTTTATTTAATATAGGTATCCTAATATACAATATATAAAAATAAATGTTACAATATAAATGTTACATCTTAACAATAATAACATTGAAGTAAATTATTCTCTAAGCAAGAATATGCAATGATATTGGAAAAAAAGAAAATAAATGAAAATTATATTATTTTACATATCTTATAGTCCTAAACAAATGAAATGGTGTAAATATGGTAAATAAACATTAAACTGATTTAAATATATTTTGATTTCAGGTAATCTATAAGTAATTTTTTGAAATGTATTATAGAACTGCTACTTGTAATGTCTTTTGGAAGCTTGTTATATTCTATGAGACCACGGTGAAATAGTGAATTCATTGATCTTGTGTAATTTGTTCTTGTCACATAAAAATTCATGTTACCTCTTGTAGGGTAATCATGAATTTCATTTTGATAAATGATAAATTGATTAAAGTAGGTTGGTAGTTTTCCTGATATTATTTTGAAAATAAAAATCATAGAATAATAAAACACTCTGTCCTTAACTGATAGCCAATCAAGAACCTGCAGCATATATATTATGGGAGTGTATCTGTTACATTTCAACAATATTCTCATTCCTCTATTTTGCAGTTTCTGCAATGATGAGATACAGTTTGAATTGAGAAGAAATAATAAGGAAGGACAGTAATCAAAGTGAGGTTTGATTATCGTATTATAAACCGTTAGGGAGGTTTGAAATGACATATATCTGCTGATTCGTGTGAAAAAAAATAATTTTTTTGCAATTTTTTTGTTAATATATTGAAAGTGTTTTTTTAGGTTTAGTGTGTTGTCTATCATAAATCCAAGATATTTAAATTCTTCTACCAATTCAATTGTTTCACCATAGATTTCAATTTTTATCAAGTTTTTATCCAACAAATTGTTTTTATGCTGAGTGGTTATAATCATTGATTTTGTTTTCTTTATGTTGAGTTTCAGTTTATTAATTGTGAGAAATTCTGAGATTTTGCCAAGTGTTCTATTCATTTTTTGGATAGCATTTGGTAGATCAACATCACTTGCTGTTAGTAGGGTGTCATCAGCGAAAAGATTAATAAATTCACATTCCTGAATATAATTGATATCATTCAAGTATAAAATGAACAACAGTGGTCCCAGTACACTCCCTTGCGGAACACCGGTATTGATGACTTTATTAGTTGAAAATGAATTATTTATTTTGGTACATTGCGACCTATTTTCCAAATAGCTTTTGAACCAGCTGTAAGGACCATCGGTTAATCCATAATATTGAAGTTTCAAGAGTAAAATAGAAATATCTATGGTTTCAAAGGCTCTCTTGAAATCCAGGAATACTGCTACTACATATTTGTTTGAATCAATATCTATTTTCCAATTTGACAATGTTACTTGTAGGGCAGTTTCACAGGAATAACTAGATCGGAAACCAGATTGATATTCCATTAGGAGTTTATTTTCATTAATATAGTCTAAAAGCTGACTGTAAACGGTTAGTTCAAGTACTTTTTCCAAGCATGGTAATGTATTAATTGGTCGAAAATTAATAGCTTCACAATTATTTGCAATTTTGGGTACTGGGACAACTGTGCTATTCTTGAGTTGTTGCGGGAAAACTCCGGTTTCCAGAGAGGTATTGACAAAGTTCAAAATAACAGGACCAATAACATCAAACACATTTTTTAAAACTTTGTTGTTGATAATATCCGAATTGCATTTATTGTCTAAGTTACTTATTATGATTTTCAATTCTTTTAAAGTCAGTGATTCAAATGATGAGAATTTGCATTGAATTCTGGGTAAATTGGTATAAGACCATGGGAGAGAAGGTGGAATTCCATCTCTAATCGATACTATACTTTCAATGAAAAATGAATTGAACATTTCAGCTTTATCGTGATCCGTTACAGCTTTTGTTGTTATTTGACCTGTTTCAAAAATTATTTGATTTGGGATAGAGGGATTTTTTGGTTTTATTAGAGTTTTTAGTGTTTCCCACATTTTTTTTGGGTTGTGTGAACAATTGTCAATTTTTGTTTTATAATACTCATTCTTTTTTATTTTGAGAAGATTAACAACATCATTTCTACATCTCTCATATGTGATCCAGTTCATTTGTTTAAGGTTCACATCATCACCATTTCTAAATGCTTTATAAGCCCTGTCCCTCAATTTGCTTAGTTTAACAACTTCATGGTCATACCAAGGCAATTGATTTCCCTTAATTTTATATGAGATTAATGGAGAAATGATATTTACTTGCCTCCCAATATTTTCCAAAATGTTGTCGTAAATCACATCAACATCTATTGAATTTAAATTCCAATTGCAAAGTATCAATTGATTATTCAGTAAATCTAGATTGCTTGTACTAAAATTTCTATATGTTCTGATGGAATCATCATTAGATATGGATGTATTTCTGATAGAGACTGAAATAATGCTATGGTCAGTTATTTTTGGTGTTTTATGTACCTTATAAGAACAGTCAGCTCTGTTACTTAAAACATAATCGATCAATGAGCTGCTAATGTTAGTTACTCGGGTGGGTTCATTAACTAGTTGATCAACCCCATTGATGGTTATGAAATTTTTAAACTGTTGAACGTTATTGTCATCTATGTTGAAGAAGTTCAAATTAAAGTCCCCCACCAGAATACATCGATTTTTCTCATTGAAAAAATTTTCTGCCCAAGTTTCAAAGTGTTCAAAGAAGTTACTGAAATTAGAACTAGGTGACCGATATAGGCATCCTAAAAATAGATTTTCGCCCTGAATTTTTAGTCTGATTACTATGCACCAATAAACTTTATCTATACAAATGTTTTTATAAATTTTGAAGACATACTCATTTCTCAAATATATCACGACACCTCCAGTATATCTGTTAGATGAATCACATCTCACAATTTTGTATCCATCAATCTCAAGTTCAAAATCTTCCATGTCACAGGTTGTACGTGTTTCACTAAGTAAAAGAATAGACGGTTGATAGCACATGATGTCATGGATCAGTTGGTCGTGGTTGGCCATCAAACTTTGGATATTGGCATATATGATGTCACTATTGAAGGATATATCAGGATATTCAGTAATTAGTTTTTTTCCTCTCTAGGAGATACATCTACTATTGTAGGTATATTATTTATATAACGAATTCTTTTGTTATGTATTCCTTGGGAAGTGAGTTCAGTAAGTTTAGCTTTGACCGAAAGATAATAGTCTCTTTGTAATTGAGTTTGATCCCCAAAAATTATGATTCCAGTAGCCTTAATCATATTTTTTTTCTAAGAATTTTCAAGGCATCCTCGCTGTTCTTAAGGACAACTTTAATTGGTCTGTTTCTATCATTTACTAATTTACCAATTCGGAATGTTTTCTTGATCGTTACTTCTTCAGAAAGGTCACCGAGTATTTTCCTTACACATTCCGTATCATCACTTATTCTATTTTGAAGACTGTTTTGACTTGACTCTTGAATGTTACATATTATAATGTTTGATGCTCTACTCTGTCTTTCCTGTATCTCTTGGACAATAGTATTTAGATTCCCAACCATATTCTCTTCTTTAGCTTTCAATAGCATTTCCTGTAACTTTTTATTTTCATCCATTAACTTTTTGTTGATTTCTAGTACCTCATTTAAATTTCCAACGATTCCGGGCACTTTTTTGAAATTTTCCTTGCAACTGGTACAGAAGTAAAGCAGACTACGTTTTTGAATTATAATAGCTCTTAATTCAGAGGGAGCAAGGTCAGCACATTTTTCATGAATCATTTCCGCACAGCAATCACAGGTAATTATCTTTTCATTATCATATTTGGTTATTTCAGAATCACACCTAGCACACACCATTCCAGACATGTTCTGTAGATATGTCCTAATTCCGGCCCTGGTCTAATTATTTGTAAATGGATTTGCTTCAGTTACCTTGCTTTTTTTGGCTTGGAGATACGGTTTTTTTGCTGGTGTCAACAAAAAGTGTGGTTTCCACTCGTGAATTCTGATAATTATGCTAGTCAAATGCAATTTTTGGCACTTTGCATATGAGAATCACCATTCATTTTCTTATACACTTGTTCCCCATACTTTCATGGTTGTTCAGTGAAAAAATTAAAATATTTGATCGTTTTTATCTAGAGTAAATACTAAGTGAATGAGGATCACATTAAAGTCTATCTATCTAATGAATTTCTGACTATATAAAAGCGGTGACCTTGATTCCTCTTCAAACTTCAGGCCGATTGCTTTGCTTCCCGCGTTAGCGAAAGTAATCGAAAGATTAGTAAAAAAAAGAATGGCATCGTTTTTAGGCAAACATGGTATCCTCAGTACCGACCAATATGGCTTCCAAACCTCTAAAAATACCAACGATGCTATATTTGCATTTCTCGAGCGTCTGTACCTTACGCTGAATGGTGGGGAGGTAGCTGCAGCAGTATTCTGTGACCTTTCAAAGGCCTTTGATTGTGTAAATCACAGAATACTGCTCCAAAAGTTGCACACCTATGGCTTCAGAGGTTCAACATCACTTTGGTTTCAATCTTATCTAGCTGATCGCTTCCAAAGCGTCATCATCGCCAACATGAAATCCAAGCATCTGGCTCTCAAACATGGAGTACCGCAGGGCTCTGTACTGGGACCCCTGTTGTTTTTACTTTATGTGAATGACTTAACACTTGTCGACATACTCGTACATGGGCAATTTACAATATTTGCAGACGATACCACCATACTTTGGCATGGTACTGATAACGTAATTCTAGAAGACATCATCAATGAGGACCTGAGCGAAGTTAAAAAATGGTGCGACGCCAACTTATTGTCTTTCAATACCTCTAAGACAGGTATAATCAACTTCAAGTGCGTTATCAACAATGTATTCCTCGATAATGACTGTCTTAGCATCAAAACCACACATAAATTCTTGGGACTGAATATTGACACCACACTAAAATTTGAAGGCCACATTTTTAATTTAGCTAAAAAGCTAACGTCTGGCTGTTATGCCGTACGAGTTACATCCAATGAATTAGGCCTAACTGCGGCAAAGAATGTTTACTTCTCGCTTATTGAATCTCACCCACGTTACGGTATTTGTTTCTGGGGCATGTGCACGAACTATTTATTCGATAGACTTTTTATTCTCCAAAAAAGAGCACTAAGATATATGTGCAAAGCTGACTCGAGGGATTCATGTAGACCTTTATTTTTTTTTTCATAGAATACTGCCTCTGTCCTGCATTTTTATTTTGGAAACCGTTTGCCTAGTTCAAAAAAAATATAATGAATTCAGATATGAGTCAACGACATATAACACCCGCAGCTCTTCCCATAACATTAAACTACCTATCTCAACATCAACACTAACCAAGAATTCTATAATTTACGAAAGCAAGAAGCTGTTCAATCATCTACCCTTGCACCTAAAGCAAATAGAAAACGAACAGAAGTTTAGGAAATCGGTAAAGAAGTTTCTATTGGAGAAAGTGTATTATAATCTCACCGAATTCTATCAGGTTGCCTGATTCTAAAATAATGATACCGAATTTCAAACTTGCTGGTTTTAATGTATATTTGTCTTTATAAACAAATTTGTGAATGTTCATACATATTTTTACTTTTTTACATTTTTACTTTTATACATTTTTACATTTTAAACAATTTTATATATTTACACATTTTTTAACATTTGGACATTTTTATACTTGAATATTTATATTTATTTTCTACATAGACTATGCTTTGTAATCACGATCAACACTGTCAATAAGAATTTATTCTTTAGGCAATGAAGTACATTTTGATTTGATTTGATTTGACTTTTGTTATTTGCACATATTTTACGTTTCAAATATAATTCAATGTGTTGTTCTTAGCTTATATGGCATTTTACCTTTTTTCTTTTTCTCAACTGTGACTGCTATTGAACTAAGTTCAAGATGTTTTAAAGTGTCTTTGCATACATAACTATAAATTTTTCTGCATTTGTTACACACCTTTATGTACCTTATGTTTACTCAGATTGATCTGTTTTCACACTTTGTCAATGAGAATTCTTTTCTTCCGACAATAAAGTATATTTTGATTTGATTTGACATACATGATTTGATACTTCGTTCTGATTCTAAGTTTAGGTCTAAAATGCAAAATGAACATCATATTGGAACTTCAATTTTAGAACAGATCCCAGGGTTAGATATGATTTCTCATTTCCCTCTAGATTATATGCACCTAGTTTGTTTAGGTGTTGTTAAAAAATTAGTTGTCAATCTCTGGATGAATGGAAAACCTCCGAACAAATTCTCCTCTAGACAAATAACAGTAATTTCGGATGCACTTCTTGAGTTGATTCCTCATATACCTCAGGAGTTTTGTCGCAAGCCACGTGCTTTGAAAGAGGCAAAAAGATGGAAAGCAACCGAATTTAGATTGTTTTTATTGTATACAGGTTTTGTCATTCTCAAAAATAAAGTTGATTCTGACATTTATAATAATTTTATGAGCCTTCATGTTGCTATGACTCTTCTATCAACGTCAAAGTATAAGGAAAATATTGAATATGCTGACTCATTACTTAGATATTTTGTTGAAACCTTCATTATTTTGTATGGCAAACAACATGTCTCACATAATGTTCACAATTTATTACATATTTGTGAGGATGTATCAAATTTTGGAATTTTAGATGATTTTAGTGCTTTTCCATTTGAAAATTTCATGCAGACATTCAAAAAGAACATGAGGAAAAGTGAAAAACCATTACATCAAATCATATGTAGATTGAATGAGAGATCATATTTACTGAATAGCTGTGTTATTGAAAATGTTGCGAAGGAAATTCCACAAATCGAACATTCAAGTGATCCACTGTTGCCTGGTATGAAAATAGGAAAGCAATTCAAAAAAATAAATGTAAAGAACTTCTTACTGACTATTTCTGAACCCAATAACTGCTGTTGCCTTGTAGATTATAGTATTGTTATTGTTAAAAATATTATAACTGTTGATACACAAGTCATAATTTTGGCTGAGAAATTCTTAAGACTATCAGATGTTTATACTTCACCTTGCAAATCCTCAGAGTTGGGAATCTATTCGATCTCAAGCAATTCTATGAGTTCACTCAAATCATAGAGAATTAGTGATGTAAAACAGGAATATATGAAGTTGCCTTTCAAAGATAAGAATGTGATAATACCATTACTGCATTTACAATAATTCTTTTGAACGTGATAATTTATTTAATTATTCATGGCAATATTTTTTTTGTTAACACCTACCTTACTTCAATCTTCAAAGTATGGAATTATGATGTATAATAATTGATAACTAGTTCATTATGTCAAACTTCTTGAGTATGAATTTAGATTAGCACCCAAAATCAAATTCAAGGAATCATCCATATAACTTTCTATTGTTTCATTGAATATTTTAAGAAAACAAAATTCGCCTTTTTACATGCTTATATTCATTATATGAGACTGCTCAGAAATCATTGACAGGTACTTTTTGAAATCCTCAATCTGGTATATGAAATATTTCTATGAGAATATTGCTTAGCTCATTATCATTCACAACAATTTTCATTTATTCGATAATCATCAATGTAAGTATATAATAATTGATTTGCAGATTATTATTGTATAGAAAAAGTGTAAAAAAAATAACACAACAAGACTCTAGAGATTTTGTGAGAACTTGAATCTTCTTTCCATTTATGATTGTTTGGCTATATTCGATGTTATTCTATAATTATTCTTTTCAGTGTGAAAATTGAAAAAATTTTACGAAGAGAAAAATATTTCAATTGTGTTGAGAACGGGAGCAGATTCGTTCTCGAAACGTCCACCAAGATAAGTAGAGGTTTTATTCTTATTAAATATATTTGTATTTCCAAATTTTTTCAAAAACAAGGTGTCACTGACCAATAGAGAATTTCTCTTTTAGGTATCTAAAGGTTTAATTTCAAGCGCAGTGACATTTTGGGACAGAGCCTAAATCTGTCCTTACTACATAAATATTTCAATAACTTCTACTCTATTGTTTTAGAAACGAGGAGAGAAAATCCCATTAAAAGCTAAAAAATCAATTGTTGATGGTTCAAAAGTTATAAAAATTTTTCATTTAATTTTTTGTAATTTTCTTTGTTAAAAAAAATTAATAAAAAAAAGCTGTTTTGAATAACCCCATATGTTATACAATTTCGGAATCAGTAATAAATGGGCAACTTTTTCTGATAGTTGGTCATATTTGTGGGGTAGTTTTCGAATCTGCCAGCGACATAACGAAATTATCTGAATCATTTCATTCAGCGAAGCTGAAGTAACGCAAGTCATTATTCAAATTTATTATTGAAAAGTGAGAATGGGCTGAGGTAAAAACCTATGAAAGCCCATTCATACAAGAAATGAGTTTCGCGTGTGCTACACACAAGAAGTGTAGTGAAAAGTTAAAAAGTTATGAAAATTATTTCTTGGGAAAGGTGTATCCTTGCTGATGAAGCTTGTGAAAGAAAAATCACAAATGTGGTTTATTGTGATTATTTTCTTAGTAAACAAACTACATGATTTAGGGAGACATGAAAAAAATTTAATATCTTTTGAACCACCAACAATTGGATAACCACATATACGGTTAGTTTGATTGGTAATGACCCCCCTACCAACCCACATCTTTTGATCAATGACTTATGGGACACCCTGTATAATTTTTCATTAGAAAACATTGAATCATAACAAGAAAATGTTGATCTTCAATTTTCTAGAACAGTGGCTATGTTTATTTGGAACCTATAATTTTCCATGTCTTCACAATGATAATCAACAACTTACTTGCAAGGTATTTTTGCTATTATCTTCAGTAGAAATGTATATGACATGTCCAATATTTTGAACATTCAATGATATGGAATCAATTGTATTCTTTTCGAATTTCTTGTGTTCAAGTTTATAGAAATGCAATGTTACAGATGCTGCGGAAATATATGGTAATGGAGGAACCAATAAAAAAAATATTGAGGACAACATAATGAAATGGTTGAGGAGAGCTTCAGAACGGAAATGAATGTACATCCTGCTTTCCTCATCATTGTGTTACTGTACCGAATATCACACACACATATATTTATTGAATATAATCGTTAACTTCTGATAATTTTATTTTTGTTTTCCGAATAGCATTCTAGTTTTCGTTATTTTTGTTTTTTTTAGTGAGGTGTTTTAAATTTTGTGAGTATATTATATATATAACATAATGAAAAAGTAACAATATAAAACTGTAGATAATTTTAGTTTTGTTTCCGGAATTGCATTTTCTTTTATTTTCTTATGTATATACATATTTTTCATTTTATTTGTTCATATTTTATTGAAAAATATAAATTTCAATAATTTTCAGAATTTTTTCCATACCTTCCAGGGCCCACTTTGTATCAATAGGTGTACTATGTACAGAAAGTCATCTTCACCTACCTCTATGGTAATCATGAAATGATATTGAGTTAATTTTTTGTGAATAGAAGATTATCATATTTTTATTTACATTTTCAAAATTTGGCCAGTGCGTCTGAAGATGGACGTTCATTGTGCGTCCAAACATGGACATTCACGGGTGCATAAAAAAATTAATGCAATTGTGAGTCAGAAGATGGACGTCCATTGTGCGTTCAAAGATGAACGATCATTGGGCGTCCAATATGGACGTTCAATGCGCGTCCAAATATGGACGTTCAAAGTCCAATCAAGTACGTCTAATGGACGTTCTAAGGATCCATGATACAACATAAAATCGAACTGTGAAAATACATCATACGTCCATAGAATATCCGATGTTGGACATCCATTGTAAGTACAGAGATGTTTGTCCATTGAATGTTCGAAGTGGTGTCTTCAGGACATACAATGGACGCCCATTGGATGTTTGACGTCCAATTGTGTACGTCCAATGGACGTCTTGAACGTCGTACATTCGACGCACACTGGACGTACATGTGCTGTGTGGGTTGTAGAGAATCAGTATTGTACCGATAATAGAAAACAGAAAGAAAAATCGTGATTCCACAATCGAGAATTAATTAGGTGTCAAGTGAATGGTAGTTATACTTTGTCATCACCTTTTTTAGTAAAATCATGAAAAATATAAAAACAACTAAAACCAAGGTTATACAAGATATATAAAACATTCTGTGTGATTCGCCTTGCATAGTGCATTCATTTGTTTTATTAAAATTTGTAGTCTGCCAGTCTCGTTGATCACCTTCTGAATTGTCGGGAAATATTATTTTCAATTTATAGTTGAAATGTGTTGTGTTGGTTTCTGGAATTCTGATTTGAAATGCAGACAATTTACCATCATTCTCTTTGGTGTGGCTCGATATTTTCCAAGTAGTTCTATTACATTCTGCTTTTATATTTTTCATGTCAAAACATACCGCAATATACCGAACATCTTTTGGTACATCTGTATATAGAATACCATTACCAATAGCTACCAAAATAATAAAATTTGATTTCAATAAGGCCATTTTTGCACGGGTGAAGATTATTCGTTGACTCATAAATTATATCAACGGTTCCAATGAGCTTCCCAAGAACTGGAATCCTGCATCGGCATTCTCATGGACCGATCAGATTTCACTGACGCTTTGAGAATATTCTTGTTTCATTTTGTTAATTCCCAAGTTCAGTCAGAATCATAACTTCACACAACGAACATCTCATATAATTGTACTCTTGTCGAAATAAATTGTTTTTAAAAAGAGACTTTGTCAGTTTAAAAATAAAATTGGCGCAGTCGGTAGGATAGTCGGGATTAGTGCATCGAGCATTGGTTTTTTGTTTCTACAATTAACCGGCTATCTGAAAAGAACTTTCGTGCGGTTTTCGGACTTTTCGTCGGAAAGAGCGGCTCCTAGAACTTCAGGCAACCCAGTCCATCGAGGACCTATACAACGGAAGTCAACCAGAACCAACCGAAGAGAGGAAGGACACGAATCGTCTTTCTCTGCGAAGCAGTGGACCAGGTGAAGATCCAAAAATCGGCGGAACCAGCTACTTCTTCATAAGTTAGGTGAACGATGAGCAAAGTCATCTTAATATTGTGAGTACAATTCATGTCTTTAGAATCACTATTTGAGAATCTATCTTTGGCACCGTCTTCTTCTGACTCAGACTACCAAGAAAATATCCCAATAATAAATAATACTAGTAATATCGAAAGAAATAATCGAGTGAGAACTGTTTCTTCAAATATGGCCCCTCAAGATTTCAAACCTGATTATTTGAAATGCGTCCCTGAATTTGATGGAAATCCCAATGAATTAAATAGATTTCTCATAACTTGCGAGAGTATCATTCAAAATTTTTATTTTACGATGTTACGAATGCTAACAATTTCTTGAATACCTTTTTGCTTCACTCATTAATAGGAAAATTAACCGGTAATGCACGCCTTATGGTGAATATTCAAAACGTTACGAATTGGCAAGAGCTTAAAGATACCTTGTATCGTAATTTCGCTGACCAAAGAGACGAGGCCTGCCTCAACAGAGATCTAGTTATGCTTGAACAATCTCCGAACGAGCGACCTCAGCAGTTTTTCGATCGTGTTATTCAGCTTTTGAATCTCTTGTGCTCGTATATAGATGTTCACGAAGCTCCAGGTCCCGGAATTCTAATGAAAAGAAATCTTTATAATAATTTAGCCTTGAAATCATTTTTGAGTGGATTGAGAGAACCACTGGGAAATACAATTAGATGTATGCGTCCCGTTGATTTGAACCAAGCACTTCAATTTATCACCCAAGAAGAAAATAATCAATATTATCAGACTCATTCTCATCAGAATCATTCACAAATAAATAACCGATCAGTTAATAGACAACCAATTGATTTACAAACCAGGCCAAATTACAGATCACAGCAAAATTCATACCAGAGAAATCAAAACTATTCAAATTTCAGCCAGCGATCAAATTTTAACCCTAGACCAACATTCAATCAAGCGAATAATCAGTTCTCATCGCAACAGATTAATTTTCAAACAAGGCCGAGTCAACCTCAGAGATCTTTCGGAAATTCTCAAGACTTCAAATCACAACAAAATCGCGGTACAAATGTTTTCACGTCCAACCCGAATTTCAAACCATCATATAACCAGACGCCAATGTCAGTCAATACCAGACAAACCTATCGTCACAATAATCAAGCAGGTCCCTCTCAATACAGGCAACCACAGAAGAATTTTAGTTCAGAAGAACTTTACAATACTCAAGTTGAGGAATCAATACCTCAACCGCAGTATGAACAAAATATCGAAAATAATCAATCGAAGCCATATGACGAGGAAAACGAATATTTTTATGATGAAAATTTTTGCGTAGATCAAACAACAAGCAACCCGAGGCAAATCAACCAATAATATCATTCAATAATACGGATTCTAGTGAATTACCGTATATAACCTTCCCAGAACATAATCTCAAAATATTAATAGGCACAGGATCTACAAAATCTTTCATAGATCCTGACATCGCATTCAAATATTTTCCAAATTCAATTGAAAACGACCCATTTATAGTCTCTACAGTGTTCCAAAGATCTGCACATAAGTATAGTGCACATTTACCTACTTCTAGGATTTTCAATATGCCAAAACCGGTAAAATTGAAATTCTATTTATTCAAGTTTCACGATTCATTTCATGGTTTAATAGGTCTTGATAATTTGAAGCTACTGCAAGCTAACTTGAATTTTGATAAATCGATACTGATCACACCTTTTGCTAAAATAAATTTATCCTATCATAGGACTAGAACAGAGTTGAATCTAATGAAGATTTCCCCACGGACTGAACAGATTATAAAAGTAAAAACTTCTATCGAAAACGGAGAAATCATAATACCCCATCAGAAAATTCATAACTGTGAAATATCAGTACTGTTGCAAGAAATGGCGAAGCCATAACTTCAATCTTAAATAATACAACAAAGTCGATTACTTTAGATTTTTCTGCTCCACTTGATGTTGAAGAGTTTAATAAACATGATATCCAAGAATTCAATTTCAATAATTTTGATAATACTCCCAAACAAAAATTAGACATCTACAAATTGAGAACCGATCATCTAAATATTGAAGAAAAATCAAATATCCTGAATCTGTGCAAGGAATATTCAGATATCTTTTATAACGAGAATACACCTTTGAGTTTCACTAATCAAGTTAAACATAAGATCAAAACAAACGACGAAATTCCTATTTACACAAAAACATATCGCTACCCTTTCATTCATAAAGAGGAAGTTAAAAAACAAATAGATAGTATGCTGAAACAGAAAATCATTAGGCCTAGTAACTCTCCTTGGTCATCACCAATTTGGGTGGTCCCAAAGAAGTTGGACGCCTCCGGTAGACAAAAATGGCGCGTAGTCGTTGACTACCGTAAACTGAACGAAAAGACGGTAGACGATAAGTATCCTTTACCTAATATAACTGATCTTTTGGACAAATTAGGAAAGTGTCAATATTTTTCAACCCTTGATTTGGCGAGTGGCTTCCACCAAATCGAGATGGACGAAATCGACATTGCAAAAACTGCTTTCAATCCAGAATACGGGCTATTTGAATACCTTAGGATGCCTTTTGGTCTAAAGAATGCCCCTGCCACGTTTCAGCGTGTCATGGATAACATTCTGCGTGGTATCCAGAATGAAAAATGTCTTGTCTACCTCGACGACATAATTATTTTTTCAACATCATTGCAAGAACACATGGAACGTCTTAGAAATGTATTCCAAAGGCTACGAGACTCTAATTTCAAAGTACAGTTGGACAAATCAGAGTTTTTAAGGAAAGAAGTCGCGTACCTTGGCCATATTGTTACCCCTGATGGCGTCAAGCCAAACCCAGACAAAATTATTGCAATAAAGAATTTTCCACTTCCTAAAACCACGAAACAAATTAAAGGATTCTTAGGTCTTCTAGGCTACTACCGAAGATTTATCAATAATTTCGCCAAGCTTACGAAACCACTAACCAAGTGTTTGAAAAAGGGTGCTCAAATCATTCACGATGCAGAATTCATCGAATGTTTTGAAACTTGCAAAAACTTACTAATGAATGAACCAATCTTACAATATCCGGATTTTTCCAAAAAATTTAGTTTGACTACCGACGCAAGCAATGTTGCGGTAGGTGCAGTCCTCTCTCAAGATCACTCTGGATTCGATAAACCAGTAGCGTACGCTTCACGTACTTTGAATGACTCCGAAAGAAATTACAGTACGATAGAAAAAGAATTGCTAGCTATCGTATGGGCGACCAAATACTTCAGGCCGTACCTGTACGGAAGACATTTCAATATCGTCACTGATCACAAACCACTTCAGTGGTTATTTTCTTTAAAAGACCCTAATTCGAAATTATTAAGATGGCGTATTAAATTAAACGAATTTGACTATAGTATAACTTATAAACGAGGCAAATTGAATTCCAACGCTGACACTTTGTCGAGAATCGAAATCCATACTAAAGAGACCGAAGACGTTGATCAATTGATCGAAAATCTAATGAAAACACAAGCGAATAACCTTCCAGACCCAGATTTGAACGAAATTTTCGGCGAAACTTCACATAATAATATTCCGAATCAATCTTCCCAATTAGACAATATATCAATGCAAGTTCAACCAGACGAAAATAAAAATTACGATGATATTATTCAGAATAATGACGATGATATTACCATTCATACAAATTTCGAACAGAACCCAATAGTCGATATTCCCATTTCGGATTCTCCTGTCAATCACGGTCAAAACCAAATTATATTTCAATCTGTATTACATTCACCAGCTAAGATAAAACACATCATTCTATTCGAGAAAAAACAAAGATTTTACGTTCAAATTTCAGAAAATCAATTCGAACATGATGTCGTAAATTTCATGAAGAATTACGTTTTTCCAAAAGTTTCTTACCATTAATATTTTAGCGAACCAAACATGTATGAAAAATTTTCGGAAGTAGTTAGAAGAAATTTCGTGTGGCCCTCATTTATTTTAAAGCGTTGTCTAAGGATACTAATAGATGTTACCAATAAAGACTATATTGCGGAAATAATAAAGAACTACCACGAAAGTAAAACCAATCATCGCGGCATTGACGAAACGGAAAATAGAATCAAAATTAAATACTATTGGCCAGATCTTAAGAAATCGATTCAAACATTCATAAATGATTGCGAGATTTGCCAACAGAGCAAATACGAGAGAAAACCAGTGAAAATGCAAATGAACATAACCCCAACGGCTTGCGAACCATTTGAAATTATCCACTTAGATACGTTTACCCTAGAACAAACTAAATTCTTAACAATCATCGACACCTTTTCTAAATATGCACAAGCATATAAACTGCAAACTTTAAGTTCAACCGAAGTCACCAACAATCTAATAACTTTCTTTTCACACCACGGTGTTCCGAAGCAAATCACAGTCGACAACGGAACTGAATTCAAAAACAGCGTCATAACCGAACTTTTGGCCTTCCACAAAATAAAACTTCATTTCTGCTCACCAAATCATCCTCAATCTAATGGTGTTATAGAAAGATTACATTCTACATTAATAGAGCATATAAGATTGTTAAATACTCAAGGATTTCAGAGAACTCCGATCAATTTGAAAATGACATATGCGATATTAGCCTATAATCATTCAATACATTCAGCTACAAAATTCAAGCCAATAGATGTTGTGAACGGACATATAAGTAACGAAAATCCTTTTGATATAAACATCGATAGAATTTTAGTCAATGATTACGTAAATAATCACAAAGAAAAGACCAAAATACTGTATTCAAAAATCAATCAGACCCTCAGAGATAATAAGGAAAAAGTTATATCAAAATTGAACGAAACCCGTGATAGTCCCAAATTATTCAAGCAAACCGATAAAACCTATTTGAAAAAATTCATTCGACAGAAAGACGCTAATAAATTCAATAAGCCCACTGAAATAGAAAAAGTAAACGAAAAACGCAAAACAGTCACAACAACCTCTCAAGCTAAAGTCCATATGGATAATCTAAAACGTCCTCTAAGGAATACTCATAGTTTCGATTAGTTAGAATTAATAATATTTCAGATTCCCCCTCGTGATGGGATACCAGGAAACAATCCAAATGAAAAGCTTGGAATCCAACCCTGGTCTCTTACCAGTTAAGTTAGGAACAGCCAAAGTGCAAGAGTACATACATACATTCATACATTTTTTCGACTTGAACCCCATAGTTGACGAAATCGATAGACTTGATAAACAATATGGAAGATTGCTGGAGACTCTCAGTGTAAATAAAAATTATTCAGACGATGCTTCAGAAAATCTACGGATTTCAACTCTCACAAAAGAAAGAACAGAAATTAAGATACAAGAAATCATTCCACAGCCGAAACGTACCAAAAGAGGTTTGATTAATGGCCTCGGATCATTTTTCAAAGCAGTATCCGGAAATTTAGATGCCAGTGACGGCGAACGTTATGATCAACTAATAAAAGATATTCAAGAAAACCAAAACAGATTGGCAAGTAACATAGTCAAACAGAATTCAATTTCCACCGATATTATTAACAAATTCAACGACACAATTCGAAAAATCACCCACAATGAGAAAGAACTAGAATTCAAAATATATCAAATGGCCTTATACATAGGACTCAGTCAAAACCTCAGTCATTCACTCATGCTGAAAGATCTAATGAACCATATGGTGAACGTTTACGAAGTAATCAATTCTCTTCTCCAAGATATAGAAAATTCAATGACCTTTTCAAAATTGAACACCATTCATCCAAGTATAATACGAATCCCTGATTTATACAATGAGCTTTTGAAACTCAAAAACTCAATCAGTACAGCACAACTACCGTTCGAAATAACACTAGAAAATATTTTATTGATTGAAAAAATTATAGACATTGATTGTTATATCAAAAATAATAAAATCACGTATCTATTACATTTACCTATCACCTTTAGAGAAACATTCAACTATTATCAATTATATTCGATACCTATACCTAGTCTGAGTGAGTTCAAGACTATTTTACCAAACGATAGATTTCTCTTGAAGAGTGATTTGTACTTCGCTTTTTCGGATGACCTTTGCACCAAAATCGTCCCCAACTACTTCGTATGCAAGAAGGTAGACTTAACAGAAACCGAATCGAATGCGAAATCCAACTCCTAGATAGGAGAGATCCTTCAAGCTGTCGACAAGTTCCTGTCAGGATTTCAAAGCCCATCATCAGACAATTAGAATCGAAACAATGGATAGCAGTCTTTCCACAAGCACAGACGGTTAGCCTCAAATGCCGAAAACAAGAAGAAATCATTCGGCTACGTGGTTCATACCTGATGGAAATTCCCATCGGATGCCAAGTTATAACCGATACCGAGCTGATTGCCAATGAAGAGGAATCAATGAACTATCGTCAATTGATCCTTTTTCCGCAACTGAATCAGAGTCTAACAAAACAGCAAAATTGGACCATTCACTTAGAAGATACCGATTTAGACGATCTCCATCTCATAACGAAGAAAATCATCGAAAACCAGCCGAACTTGCAGCACACCAGTATATCCCATTTTCCTTCTATGTGGACCATCATCCTATATATTTTGGCAGCATCTGGTGTAGCATACTTAGCCATCAGAAATCTGAAGATCATCGGACGAACGAAGAATACGAGTAACCTAGCCCAGGACATAAATTTGGTAGAGGTTCAACTTCCTCGCTCCACTGCATAAGTTGAATCTTCAGGGGGAGGAATTATATCAACGGTTCCCATAAGCTTCCCAAGAACTGGAATCCTGCATCGGCATTCTCATGGACCGATCAGATTTCGCTGACGCTTTGAGAATATTCTTGTTTCATTTTGTTAATTCCCAAGTTCAGTCAGAATCATAACTTCACACAACGAACGTCTCATATAATTGTACTCTTGTCGAAATAAATTGATTTTAAAAAGAGACTTTGTCAGTTCAAAAATAAAATTCATAGCGCACTTGTGAAGATTATTATGAAAGACATCACCCCGTATCGTTCTGTTGCTGAGTTATTCGGCTGACTCATGTACTGACACATGGTTCTTGGGTAATGCACAAAGAGCGATGAGGAAGGAAAAGGCAGTTGTTAGCGAGCCGTGAACGACGATACCTTATAATTATTATATTTTGTTATCAATAGAGACTGGATTAAACTACCCTAGTTTATTATGCATTATAGTGCAGCGGCGGGATAATACCACGAAATCCGGGAGTGCATTAGTGAGTGCTACTTATATAGTGTGCACTGAAAGTGTGAGAATCTGAAAATGGGAAAACGTCGGGGTCATTCTGAAACCGAAGACAGTTCGAATGGTTCGACTAGTGATTCAAGTAGTGACTCGAGCAGCTTTTCGGATAGTGATGTCGCCGGTCGTTACAAAAGAAGATCCAAAGTTACAAAGAAAGAAGCGGCAAACCGTGGTGATAGATCGAAAAGTGACAATAAATCACGTCAATATTCAACAAAAAATAGGCATACAGACGTAGACGTTACGTCTCGAGACAAAAGGAATGATCGAAGTGTGCGGAGTGTTGTCGTAGACGTTATGCAACATGCAAATGCACCGACGTCATCCAAATTACCAACAGAAACTCGTTCGTTTCATCCAAGAACAACACAACGTGTAGCTAAGAACAATTTTGACGTGATTCATGCGGACGAGTAGACGTTACTCGAAACAGCAGTTCCTCAATGAACAGCACTGATCGTAGCTCTCAGGAGCGGATCAAACAGCTTGAAGAATTAGTTCAACAACTGATACAAAATAGTGGCGGACAAAATACTACCCGCATATCCATAAGAGCCGATTGCATCCCTGAGTTTTCACCTGGTGATCCAAATGTAAATTGTCAAAAGTGGCTAGACAAAATCGACCAGTTGGCTCAAATAAATCATTGGGATGAAACTACAAAAATCTACCATACGCGATCGAGATTAACTGGTCTAGCTAAAGCATGGTACAATAGTCTAGATAATTACAAGCATTCATGGAACGAGTGGAAGCACATGATGCTGCAAGCATTTCCAGATCATCAAGACTTCCCAACAGCCCTCAAGAAGGTTATAAGAAGACACAAAACACCTAACGAGTCTTGGACCGAATATTATTTCGACAAAATGCAGCTGCTTCGTCAATGTGAGATATCTGGAAAGAACTCAGTTTCCATGATTATAGATGGTATTCAAGACCCATCTATACAGTCTGGTGCTAAGGCAGGTCGATATGGAAATCCCGAAGATCTGTATCGAGATTTCTTATCGACCTTGAGCGTGACATCGGAACGTGCTAGACCAGAACAACTGAAAAGGCCTGATAAAAGCAATGAAAGTTACAACAAACCAGACTTGAGACAGAAACTGAAACGCGGGAGATGCTACAATTGTAACCAGTTTGGACACCTACATGGGAATTGTCCAAAGCCAAGAACCGAATGCACAACTTGCAAGAAGTTGGGACACCTATCGAATGATTTTCCAAGAAACAAATCGGGACCAGCACGAAGAGCTATGTACTGCGACACACGAAAGAAATCTCATAACGACTGTTACTTCGTAGATTGCTTCATAAACGGTTACTCTCTTCAGGGATTCCTTGATACAGGCTGCGAAGTGGTCACAATAAGGAAAAGTAACGCTCGTAGTGTTGGACTCGTCTGGAATACATACCCTACGCTTATAAACGGATATGATGGAGGTAAAGTGAAAGCTCTGGGCTCAGTTGAAATTGATCTCATAGTGCATCTGTTTGGAGCAAAAGTTCCAGCCTTGATTGTACCTGACGATATTCAGGCTATGTCTGTGCTGATCGGGCAAACCTTCTTGAACAACTCGGGTGCTGTTATGGTAGTACGAGATGGTGTGACGAGACTATTCAAATCCGACATGGCACTTCTACCCCAAGTTGACAGTCTACTGAAACGTCTCCCCCTTCTAGGGGGGGTGTTACTAGAGTGGTGCTCAACGGGGTATGTCTATATCTAGGATAGACCAGGGTTGCCTCGAGCGCCAGTTGGATTATAGAGGTGAACTCCACTTTCTCCCAACCAGGATTTGTTGGGAGGCCTAGGTAGCAACACAGTCGAAGCGACGGTATGCCAGGGGTCGAAGGCCTTCTGGACTATGGAAAGATCACAAGGGGGTGAGGGCTTTAAGTTCACCCACTTGGTTTCTCCCTGGTATACGGGTTGCTGCGGGTGTTTGGTATATCACTCAGAACAAATAATCAGAACTAAAATTCACACTTAAACAGGTTTATTCACTGAAAACAATGAACAGATCGAATTTATCTCTCACAATGATTATTATCATAACCAAGAAAATACGATCACGAGGAAATTCGGATGACAGAATATGTCGACAGGTGTCAGTTACAAGATAGCAAAACTTCCACAGATCAAATAATCTCAGGGTAGATTATCCTAACCACATATATCTACGGGTGACAATTAATTAAGCAGGGTGACTTAAGCAGGGTGGCAGCTAATCTGACTGGTATTCAAAGAGTAAGCCGTGCAACGTGCATCCGGGAAGCGCCTATGCGAGTTAAGAAGCTCTACCCCTGCAAAACAAGTTCTGGTCAATGTACAAAGACTATTCACCCCTCTGGGGTTTGCAAGATAATTACTATCAGGGTGGTCTCGACGCTGACTATAAGCCTTATGCGACCAGGAGACCGGGATGCTCACAACCATGGTGACGCTTGGTGTTGACTGCTACGCAGACCAAGAACCTCGACCGTTACAAGGGTTGTTTTCCTGATGAAACTCTTTACGTTAGGATTTCAAACCACAGAACTTATCCTGCAGGTCATTACAAATGATACCTATATATGCAACAGGGCAGTTCCAATGCTTACTCTGTACTGGATTCTGAATTTCACTGGCCGCTGTCAACCGTCACGACAAATGTCACAACAACTGGATTTATACTGGAAAATTATTTGATCTATAAAGTTAATCTGCAGTTTGATAGAACTATGAGAAAATGCAGTGAAATCAAAATGCAGTTAACTCACACTTGACTGGTAATATACTTCACGAGTGAATCGTCGGCAGAAAAAGCTCTGGCTCACTTTTTCAACTTTGTGTAACACAAAAACGGGATGTAAATACAGGAAAACTTCGAGCACCTTGATCACTTTTTATAACGGTTATACGAACTGAATCAAACGGTAAGAATCGGACTGAATCAGAATAATCACTGCCAAATGGAATAACTCACTATCTATCTATATATCTCAATGTCTATAACTCTCTCAATGTATCCCCTCGGGCCTTTGGATTTTGCTACATATACTCTTTTCAGGTTTGGCAAAAAACAGAGCGAGGTCGGGATTCTGATTGGTCGGGCTGGTCTGGCCTCGAGCTGACCATGATTTGTTTTCTCAAGGAAAAAGTGAACACTACTTGACCTTGGGTCTGGCAACTTGCGGTGGAAATCATTTTTCCTCGAAACTGGTAGTATCAAAGTGCTTGGCATTCCATGTTTGTGCTACTGAGCGAATTTGATTGCAAAATTACGAAGGATAACAAAGTTATGACCTAAACAATATCACATGGCCCTGAAATATCTTTCCAGGTATGAAAACCATTCTAACTCTTTCCAAAATCATGAATACACTCTCCATAGGCAATAAGAAGTCTTAGTCTCTGGGTTGATCAGGATTTCCGGATGCAAAAATCATTGCAAGATGAATAAAGCAAGTGAACGGATAGCATACTGGACTTCTTATTTCAAAGGGCTCTGGACGGTTATTATGCAATCAAATCCTACCAATACTAATATCAAGAGTCTGAACATGATATGTGTGAAATCATTAGCCTGGTAGTGCTTTCAAAACGGAGGCAGGGGTGTCATGAAGTTGATTACCCTCAGCAGGGTGCAACGGGGCTAAACAAGGTTAGTCTGGGGTAGGGCTCTCTGGGTGGCTTAAAATACTAGCCAAAGGAGCTCCTTGATTCATGAATTTGTCAATCAGGTATACAGGGTGACTCTAAAATGGCCTTAACCTCATTTCTCATATGAGGCTCGTACACCGAAGCCTAGTAATGAAGCTGGTGCGAAAACACTTCATTACACTACCACCCAGGAAAATTACATTGGTGTTGAAGAATGATGTACAAATACTTCCAAATCACGTAGGTTTATTATACTGCGTGTCTGAAGCCGACTACGAAGGGGTCGTTTTCGTGGAATTCCGGCAAACTGCAGAACCATCCAAGGAGTATGTTATGCCAAGATGTATAACATCAACCGCTCACCCGACAATACCAATACTCAATGTTTCGAGAGGAGTTATATCGTTCAAGGAAAGGCAAGTGATCGCCCGAGGAGTACCTTGCGTTCCTGACGTAGGAAACGATGGAATGGCCCAGGTAAGCATAAACGTATTGCAATTACGTAATCTGCCAAAATTCACTTTCACTGATTTTGACAAACATATCAATGCTAATATTTCCGACAGTGATGAACGTAAACTCTTGTTACTTTTGAATAAATATCGTGACTGTTTTGCACAGAACCTTGGTGAATTGGGTCAAATTAAAGGAGTTGAAATGTCTATTCACGTGAAAGACGATCAGCCTGTAACGTATAGGCCTTATCGACTCTCTGTACATGAACGGGAAAAGGTTCGAGAAATTGTGAGTGGCCTTATGTCTGCTGGAATTATTCAGGAATCAAATTCGCCTTATGCCAGTCCGATAATCCTTGTTAAAAAAAGGGATGGCGAGAAAAGAATGTGTGTGGACTACCGTGCTTTGAACGCAAAGACCGTCAGGGACTGTTATCCACTCCCACGAGTTGACGAGCATCTTGAAATTCTGAGGGACTGCAAATATTTCATTACACTCGATATGGCAAGCGGGTATCATCAAATACCGATATCAAAAGAGTCGCAGCATAAGACTGCATTGGTCACCCCAGACGGTCAATATGAATATAAGAGGATGCCCTTTGGGTTGGTGAATGCACCAGCTGTGTTTCAAAGATGTATCAACCAGATATTAGGATCTATGAGATTTACTACGGCTTTGGCATATATGGACGATATCCTTGTACCGTCAACAGGGTTTGAATCGGGGATTATAGCTCTATCAGACGTTTTGGAAAAGTTCCGAAACGCTGGAGTCACGTTACGATTGGCGAAGTGCCAATTCTTCCAGACAAAAATTGACTACCTCGGTCACGAAATTGGTGCTGACGGCATACGGCCTGGCACCATGAAAATCGAGGCAGTTAAGAATTTCCCGACACCAATGAATGTGCATGAAGCACGACAATTTCTTGGTCTTGCCAGCTATTTCAGAAAGTATGTGAGAAGTTTTGCACAAATAGCCCACCCGCTAACTTCATTAACCAAGAAAGATATCGAATTCAAATGGGATAACGAACAAGCCAACGCCATGAAAAATCTCAAGGAAATTCTAACAAGTAGACCAGTTCTTGCAATATACAATCCACAGTTAGATACGGAGCTCCACACAGACGCTTCAAAACTTGGACTCGGAGGTATTCTCCTGCAAAGACAACGGACAGACGGCAAGATGAAGCCTGTTTTGTATTTTAGCCGACAAACCTCGAAAAGCGAGCAACGTTATGACTCTTACGAATTAGAAACTCTAGCTGTTATTAATTCTCTCCAACGCTTCTGAGTGTATTTGCTGGGTTTGACTTCCAAAGTAGTTACTGATTGTAATGCATTGAGGACGGCTATGACGAAACGTGATTTAATACCTAGAATAGGAAGATGGTGGTTAATTGCTCAGGAATTCGATTTTGTAGTCGAGTACCGACCAGGTAGTAAAATGAGACACGTTGATGCGTTGAGCAGAAATCCGATCGACTCACCACGAGAAACGGAAGAAGTTGATGTATTCCGAGTCAATATTAACGACGAGGATTGGGTGCTAGTAGCGCAACGCCAATACAAGGAATGTAAGAAACTGTTAGAGGTACTATCCAACCCTCCTTCGGATGCGGATGAACAACAAATACATAAAGAATACACTCTAAAAAATAGTCGGCTATATAAAGTCACACCAAATGGGTTGAGGTGGTTTGTGCCAAAGGCGGCTAGACGAGCAGTAACCATGTATCATCACGACAATAATGGTCACTTCGCGGCTGAGAAAACGTTGAAGAGTCTGGGAAATAGTTACTGGTTTCCTCGAATGAGGAAATATGTCCAGAGATACATTTTGTGCTGTCTCGGTTGTCAATACAATAAGGTACCAGCGGGCAAACAAGAAGGTCTGCTACATCCCATCGAGAAAGTCTCAATGCCAATGGACACACTACACATTGATCACTTGGGGCCATTCGTCAAGAGCACAAAAGGGAACTGCTATCTGATCGTTGCCGTTGACGCCTTTACTAAATTTCTGTTCTTGAAACCTGTGCGAACTACAAAGGTGGGACCAGTTATAACTTTCTGTGAGGAAATCATCGAGACGTTCGGGGTTCCTAAAATAATCATATGTGATCGAGGTGCTTGCTATACGAGTAAAGTATTCATGGAGTTCGCACGTAAGTTGGGCATGAAGGTAGTGTTGAACGCAACAGCTACTCCACGAGCCAACGGACAGGTGGAACGGTACAATCGTACGATATTAGCTTCTCTAACGGCAACTTACGACGACGAGACCAAATGGGACCGATGCATAAGATCAATCCGATTTGGCATCAATTCAGTACCAAGCAGTACTACGGGAAAAAGCCCATACGAATTACTCTTGGGCTTCAGACCTAGAGGCATGGATGACTCATTCCTTTATATTGCTGTAGCGGAAGGGTCATACGACGAAGACATCGCTAAAACTCGAGAAGAAGCTGAGTCACGAATAAAGGTCGCGCAAGAAAAGCAAAAACTACATTATGATGCGAAACGTAAGGTAGGTCGCAGGTATGAAGTTGGAGAGCAGATAGTTCTCAGGAAAAATATTGCTACCAACGATGGGAAGAGTAAGAAGTTACTACCTAAATATAGTGGTCCCTACGTAGTCACGGAAGTTCTAGATCATGATCGTTACGTTATCGAGGACGTGCCAGGCACACGACGCGCACGTAAAGCGTACCACGGTATCTGTACTCCAGATAAGATGAAACCATTTACGGCTGCATACGAAAGCAGCAGTTACACGGAATCCGACGAGGATGACGATATTAATATTAATGCTAATAACGACCCATCATAAACGGTTGGACGATTCGGATGTGTGCGCAGCATCCGCGTCAATTCCAATCCGCTTTGTAGGGTAACGTCACTGTTTATAACTGATAGTTTTTTTTTTATATTTTGTAGATTCTTAACACGAAAGGGATTTCCGAGGACGGAAAGATTGGTAGCACGGCCGACTGAAAGACATCACCCCGTATCGTTCTGTTGCTGAGTTATTCGGCTGACTTATGTACTGACACATGGTTCTTGGGTAATGCACAAAGAGCGATGAGGAAGGAATAGGCAGTTGTTAGCGAGCCGTGAACGACGATACCTTATAATTATTATATTTTGTTATCAATAGAGACTGGATTAAACTACCCTAGTTTATTGTGCATTATAATTAGTTGAATAATATTCATTGCGAATAATTAATGTTGAATGACTTATTATAGCGCACGTGTGAAGATTATTGGTTGATTAATATTTATAACGAATATTTAATATTGAATGACTTATTGTAGTCTGATGATTCTTGGTGCACGTGTGAAGATATTTGCCCTAATAAAATATGAATAAATTAGCGAGATTATTCGTAGTGCACGTGTTCAATTAATGACTCATAGCGCACGTGTGAAGATTATTGAGTGATTAAAGTTGTTTATTGCGTATAATTAATATTGAATGACTTATTGTGTTTGATTGAATTTGTTTGATGATACTTGATGCACGTGTGAAGATATTTGCCCTAATAAAATATGAATAAATTAGTGTGATGATTCGTAGTGCACGTATTCAATTTATGCCTGATTGAGGGAGCGCTGTGATTGGTTGCTTGAATCCTTCTGTCACAGCTTTGCCATTTCCCATGTACTTAAGGTGGTTAACTCAAGTCCAGGGGGGGGGGGGGCGTGACACCCAAATGAAATAAATAAAAAAAATTACAAAAATAATTTCCTCAGATTTTTGAAATAAAGTCTTTCTAAGTTTTCAAAATTGTTTTTGTAATGTTTCAATTTCCACGTTTTTTTTACCAATTTCCACGCTTCCTCATAAAGAATATTCACTTGACATAATGGTCAAGGGTTTGTAAAAAATTAAAGCCATTGTTTAAAATAAAACAGATCAAAAATCCTTTGTTTAGAAAACAATAATTTGCAAATTAGAGAACAGTGTTGCCGAACTCAAACCGCCCATTTCAAAGAACGTAAATTCCCCCAATACAAAAGGCGTAAATTTCCCCGTTGCAAAGTTGTGAACTTTATCAAAGAAGGCTACAGTTTTTAAAACTACAAAACACACAAGAGTTCAATATTCTCAAAACCGTCCCCCTCCATAGCAGTTACTGTCAGACGCAACGGGTGTGTGTACCGATACCTCCGTTTGGCCTTGGCGCCCACCCCCACCGCATCTTCAATCCAATGTCAATAGCCTTGCAGTTTGTTCAGTGCTTGCGTTGTAACTAGTACGTTCGCCAGTCCGTTGTGCCAACAGTGCTTTCCGTGAATTATCAGTCAGCGTGTTGATCACCCTCAGTGCGTTATTTTGTAACGTCTCCCCCTTCTTGGGGGGGTGTTACTAGGGTGGTGCTCAACGGGGTATGTCTATATCTAGGATAGACCGGGGTTGCCTCGAGCGCCAGTTGGATTATAGTGGTGAACTCCACTTTCTCCCAACCAGGATTTGTTGGGAGGCCTAGGTAGCAACACAGTCGAAGCGACGGTATGCCAGGGGTCGAAGGCCTTCTGGACTATGAAAAGATCACAAGGGGGGTGAGGGCTTTAAGTTCACCCACTTGGTTTCACCCTGGTATACGGGTTGCTGCGGGTGTTTGGTATATCACTCAGAACAAATAATCAGAACTAAAATTCACATTTAAACAGGTTTATTCACTGGAAACAATTAACAGATCGAATTTATCTCTCACAATGATTATAATCATAACCAAGAAAATACGATCACGAGGAAATTCGGATGACAGAATATGTCGACAGGTGTCAGTCACAAGATAGCAAAACTTCCACAGATCAAATAATCTCAGGGTAGATTATCCTAACCACATATATCTACGGGTGACAATTATTTAAGCAGGGTGACTTAAGCAGGGTGACAGCTAATCTGACTGGTATTCAAAGAGTAAGCCGTGCAACGTGCATCCGGGAAGCGCCTATGCGAGTTAAGAAGCTCTACCCCTGCAAAACAAGTTCTGGTCAATGTACAAAGACTATTCACCCCTCTGGGGTTTGCAAGATAATTACTATCAGGGTGGTCTCGACGCTGACTATAAGCCTCATGCGACCAGGAGACCGGGATGCTCACAACCCTGGTGACGCTTGGTGTTGACTGCTACGCAGACCAAGAACCTCGACCGTTACAAGGGTTGTTTTCCTGATGAAACTCTTTACGTTAGGATTTCAAACCACAGAACTTATCCTGCAGGTCATTACAAATGATACCTATATATGCAACAGGGCAGTTCCAATGCTTACTCTGTACTGGATTCTGAATTTCACTGGCCGCTGTCAACCGTCACGACAAATGTCACAACAACTGGATTTATACTGGAAAATTATTTGATCTATAAAGTTAATCTGCAGTTTGATAGAACTATGAGAAAATGCAGTGAAATCAAAATGCAGTTAACTCACACTTGACTGGTAATATACTTCACGAGTGAATCGTCGGCAGAAAAAGCTCTGGCTCACTTTTTCAACTTTGTGTAACACAAAAACGGGATGTAAATACAGGAAAACTTCGAGCACCTTGATCACTTTTTATAACGGTTATACGAACTGAATCAAACGGTAAGAATCGGACTGAATCAGAATAATCACTGCCAAATGGAATAACTCACTATCTATCTATATATCTCAATGTCTATAACTGTGTATCGGTCATCTATCACTGTGTATCTATCAGTCTCTCTATCTATCTGTATCGGTCTAGCTAACTATCTGTCGATCTGTGCATCCTCGAGCCTCTGGATTTTGCTACTTATACTCTTTTCAGGTTTGGCAAAAAACAGATCGAGGTCGGGATTCTGATTGGTCGGGCTGGTCTGGCCTCGAGCTGACCATAATTTGTTTTCTCAAGGAAAAAGTGAACACTACTTGACCTTGGGTCTGGCAACTTGCGGTGGAAATCATTTTTCCTCGAAACTGGTAGTATCAAAGTGCTTGGCACTCCATGTTTGTGCTACTGAGCGAATTTGATTGCAAAATTACGAAGGATAACAAAGTTATGACCTAAACAATATCACATGACCCTGAAATGTCTTTCCAGGTATGAAAACCATTCTAACTCTTTCCAAAATCATAAATACACTCTCCATAGGCAATAAGAAGTCTTAGTCTCTGGGTTGATCAGGATTTCCGGATGCAAAAATCATTGCAAGATGAATAAAGCAAGTAAACGGATAGCATACTGGACTTCTTATTTCCCAGGGCTCTGGACGGTCATTATGCAATCAAATCCTACCAATACTAATATCAAGAGTCTGAACATGATATGTATGAAATCATTAGCCTGGTAGTGCTTTCAAAACGGAGGCAGGGGTGTCATGAAGTTGATTACCCTCAGCAGGGTGCAACGGGGCTGAACAAGGTTAGTCTGGGGTAGGGCTCTCCGGGGGGCTCAAAATACTAGCCAAAGGAGCTCCTTGATTCATGAATTTATCAATCAGGTATACAGGGTGACTCTAAAATGGCCTTAACCTCATTTCTCATATGAGGCTCGTACACCGAAGCCTAGTAATGAAGCTGGTGAGAAAACACTTCATTACAATTTGCTATGAGGTATTAAGCAATGACGCGATGAGGCCTAATCGTCTTCTGAGACATTTGTCAACCAAACATGCCTCTTTAAAAGACAAACCTAAAGAGTTTTTCGCTGCAAAATCTAAGAATTTAAAGCGCATGAAGTTAGATAGCACTGGATCTGCTGCTTCCTATGAATTATCTCTTATTATTGCTAAGGAAAAGAAAAGTCACACTATTGGTGAAACGCTTGTTAAACCATGCCTTTTAAAAGCAGCCGATGTTGTCCTTGGAACTGATAGTAGGCAAAAGCTATCACAAATACCACTTTCAGACAACACCGTAAAACGCCGCATTGATGATATGGCCGAGGACACTAAAAACCAGGTGGTTGATGCAATAAAAAAATCCCCGTTTTTTGCTATCCAGCTTGACGAGAGTACAGACATAGCACAATGCTCTCATTTGATTGTATATGTTCGTTACATTGAAAATGAAAGAATGAAGGATGAACTGATGTTTTCTACTGAGCTGTTGACCACTACTAAAGCTGTAGATGTGATG
The DNA here is from genome assembly GCA_963576655.1 of Gastrophysa polygoni. NCBI lineage: Eukaryota > Metazoa > Arthropoda > Insecta > Coleoptera > Chrysomelidae > Gastrophysa > Gastrophysa polygoni. The sequence continues at coordinate 21,536,115 of OY755085.1, read as the reverse complement.
GAAGCAGTATCAGACTTTTTTAAGAAACACGAACTTTCTTGGCAAAAACTTATTGGTGTATGCACAGATGGTGCTCCTTCAATGCTGGGTTCTCGTTCAGGCTTTGTGCAGTTGGTCAAAGAGAAGAATGCTGATGTGGTTGGGATTCATTGTTTTATTCACCGCCAAGCCTTGGCAGCAAAAACTCTTCCTAACGAACTCAATGCTGTTTTAAAGCTTTGTATTAAAGTAGTCAACTACGTTAAGAAGAGTGCATTAAATACTAGACTGTTTAAAATTCTGTGTGAAGATTTAGGAAGTGATCACAAAACGCTGCTGTTTCATACAGAAGTACGATGGCTATCAAAAGGCAATATGTTGGGAAGACTATTTGAACTCCGTGATGAAGTGATAACGTTTTTGGCACAGCAGAAACAAAACGAGCTTAGTGCAGAGTTCAAAAAACCCTGTAACCAAGTGATTTTGGCCTATTTATCAGACTTTTTTGACACGTTAAATAACCTAAACTCGAGACTGCAATGTGCAGACTCCAATATAGTAACACATCGGGATGCCATCAAGATGTACGTTGAGAAACTACAAAGGAGGAGGAAATAGAAATAAAAAATGACTCTGCTGCAAGATACGATTTTGACAAAATGGACAAGCCCTCATTTTGGTTAAAGTACTTAAAAGTTTACCCCAGTGTTTCAGAGAAAGCTGTTCGGATGTACTTGCCTTTTTCAACAACATACATGTGCGAAAAAGCGTTTTCAACTCTTGTGGCGATCAAAACCAAGTACCGCAACAAACTGGATGTCGAAAGTGACCTACGCTGTGCTTTGTCTGAAATTCAACCCAGGATCTGTCAACTTTTCCAGAACATGCAAGCGCACCCATCTCACTAAATTACATTTTATGTTTTGTTTTTGTAAGTAGGTAGGCCTATTGTTTCACCTTCCTTAAATTGAAAATGTATCTGTGTTACAATGTTAAATTTTGTATCAGTAATTATATTCGTTTTTCATGTAATTCTTGTTTTAATTTTCACCATGCGTACAATTATTGAATCTTTCCATTCTGCGTTACCGCATTCAACAGTGATCGAAAAATCCAACTACTCACCGTATCAAGTAGGCACATACTTGTACAAGTAGGAGTTGGTATGTACGGCACCGTGGAAATAGGGTATTACAAAATGGAAAGCTGATATGTGTAGGGGGGCGTGGGGGGTCTCCAAATAACCAGAGGGGGGCGTGGTACAAAAAAGTTTGGGAACCCCTGGAATAGCATAAGCAATTTTTTGAAGATATAAGTCCCACATTTTATGATTCTTCGAAACATATGCCGTGAGCATAGTTTTGATGACACGGTTCACTCTCTCAGTAGGATTAGACTGAGGGTGATAATTAGCAGTATAGGCAACATCATAATTGTAAGTTTTTGCAAGATCTTTGAAAAGTTTACTTTTGAACTGAACACCGTTATCTACAACAACTGTTTTAGGTGCGCCAAACATGAGAACGACTTGTTCTTCAATGATTTTCACCACATTACTTGCAGTAACAGATCTCAAAAGAAAAAGCAGAACAAATATACTAAATGCATCACATACTGCCAAAATATATGCAAATCCTTTCGAACTTCTTGGCAAGGGCCCATTAAGTCAGCACTGATGAGTTGGGAGTATGAGTTTTACTCAACATATGTCCTGATAATGGTTTCTGTTCAGGTTTGATGGAGTTGCAAACTTCACAACGGCGAATATACATTGTTACATCATACTTTAGTTTCGGCCAAAAATACTTGTTTGCAATACGAGCTACTGTCTTATAGATACCAGCATGACCTGCTACTGGATCGTCGTGATGTTTTTTGATAATTCCTGAGCGTCTTTCCTTAGGGACAACTAATCTCCACTCATCAGATGGACTGGACAGTTCAGGGTATTGAGGACGAACAAACTTGAAAACTTGGCATTCATCGTTCACACGAAAACAAGGATAACGAGCTGGGTTCTGCCTTATTCCATTTACTAACTTTTGATACCATCGATCAGTACTACTCGAGCAATCGTATTTCTCGGAATCTTTCATCTTTAAATTATCGACATCCACAGAATCAGCAGAAATAGGGACAGACCTAGACAGAAAATCAGGACAAGCATGCTCAGATCCTCGACGATGAATGATCTTATAATCGAATGGTTGAAGACGCAGTGCCCATCGACCTAGCCTACCTTGAGGATCTTTCAAGCTATGAAGCCATTGCAAGGAATGACAATCACTGATTATGATAAAATGGTAGCCTTCCAGATAATGTCGGAGTTTCTCCACTGCCCAAATGACAGCTATACACTCTCGTTCTGTGGCACTATATTTTCGCTCCTGAGCAGTTAAAGATCGAGACAAATATGCGATAACCTTCTCACCATCATCAAAGTTTTGGCTCAAAACAGCTCCTATTCCATAGGCTGAGGCATCAGTTTGGACAAAAAAAGTTCTGCTAAAATCTGGACACGTAATAATAGGTGCGCTAACCAAACATTCTTTCAAGAACAGAAAAGACTTTTCGCATTCTTCAGTCCAGCAATATCTGACATTCTTCTTCGTTAGGTTGCATAACGGTGCTACGATTGACGAAAATTGAGGTACGAACCTCCTATACCATGAAGCGGTGCCAATAAACTGTCTCACCTGTTTTGGTGAAGTAGGGGCTCGAATATTCAAAATAGCTTCCACCTTGGGAGGATCTGGACGCAGTCCATGACGATCAACTATACAGGGTGTCCTTAAAAGGTCTTTACAAAAAGCTACCACATATTCTTCAGACCAAAACAATTCGATACAAGCAAACTTACCTCAGTAAAAAGTTGCTTAGTTTGGGCGCTAGACGGCTCTGAAGTTGAAATTTTCAAATCGATTTTGCTTCATAACTTTTGAACGGCTCATGAGATTTTTTTCAAATTTGGTACGTTGGCATAGACTCATCGGGCAATGAAACTCATATCATAATCATAATGAATATCATTCCATGGGCGTAGAACTTGATTTTTTCAGTAAATAAACATCTAAAACTCCTACGCCAATGGAAAAAAATTAGTTTCAATATGAAATCTAAATTATTCAACTCATTCACTACAAAAAAAGTACTCTTGACAAAAGTCGATTCCTCTCATGATTTCGACAAAATTTTAATTTTAGTGATTTAGAGCATAATTAATAATAAAACGATTAACAGATATTTCATAAAAATTGTTCAAAATGTTCACCATTTTCACGTATACAAAGATTTATACGACGCAAAAAGTTGAGATGTACTTTTTGCATAGGTTATTTCTATTGAAAATAAGTAGCACTGGTTTTTTTTTCTGAAGACTATTATTATCTGCTCGAAAACAGTGATATTCACATTCTTGGTTTCCATAGTTTCATCTGTGTTGATTTGTCGAGTTTTATTGACGTTGATTGTTGATATCGGACTTTTCTGATTTATCATGGCCGTACAATACACCAATGAAGAATACACCGATATGTTATTGGTATTCGGATATTGTCAAGGAAATGGTCGAGAGAGTGTGAGGGTGTATTCGGCAAGGTTTCCAAATCGTCGCGTACCAAGCCACCCAACCTTTGCTGCAGTTGAGAGACGTCTTCGGGAGACCGGTCATTTTGCTCCTAGAACTGGTGATTATGGAAGACAGCGTTATGTAAGGATTCCCGAAGTCGAAGTAGAAATTTTAGACCGTATTGAAGAAAATCCAGAATTGAGTACTAGACGGATAAGTAATGAACTAGAAGTTTCTAGGAATGCCGTTCATGAAGTACTAAGAGAACAATTATTATACCCATACCACAAGACGCCAGTTCAAGATTTATTAATCCATGATTCACAAAGTCGTCTGATGTTTTGTAGGTTCATTAATTTGCAAAGAGAAATGAATCTGAACTTTGGAAAGAATATTTTGTTCACTGATGAAGCCTGTTTCACGAGAAGAGGAATAACTAATTTTCATAATGAACACGTTTATGCAATTGAAAATCCTCATTCCATTAAAATAAACCATTTTCAACACGAATTCAAAATCAACGTTTGGGCTGGAATAATAGGAAATTTTATAATTGGTCCTGTCATACTTCCACAAAGATTAACAGGAGACATGTATTTACAACATCTACGAAATACGTTGCCAAATTTGTTGGAAGATTTACCACTCCAACATCGGGTGGATATGTGGTTTATGCACGATGGAGCTCCACCACATTTTTCGGTGGATGTTAGGAATTTTTCAAACCAACAGTACCCAGACAGATGGATAGGTAGAGGTAATGATGCACCCGTGAATTGGCCACCACGTTCTCCAGACTTAACACCGATGGATTATTTTGTATGGGGTTATCTCAAGTCTACGGTTTACAAGACCCCTGTGAATACTGTAGAACAATTATGGCAACGTATCCAACAGGCGACGAATAATCTTACAGGCGATGAAGAAGTTATGCAAAGAGTACATTTCAACTTTTTGCGTCGTATAAATCTTTGTATACGTGAAAATGGTGAACATTTTGAACAATTTTTATGAAATATCTGTTAATCGTTTTATTATTAATTATGCTCTAAATCACTAAAATTAAAATTTTGTCGAAACCATGAGAGGAATCGACTTTTGTCAAGAGTACCTTTTTTGTAGTGAATGAGTTGAATAATTTAGATTTCATATTGAAACTAATTTTTTTCCATTGGCGTAGGAGTTTTAGATGTTTATTTACTGAAAAAATCAAGTTCTACGCCCATGGAATGATATTCATTATGATTATGATATGAGTTTCATTGCCCGATGAGTCTATGCCAACGTACCAAATTTGAAAAAAATCTCATGAGCCGTTCAAAAGTAATGAAGCAAAATCGATTTGAAAATTTCAACTTCAGAGCCGTCTAGCGCCCAAACTAAGCAACTTTTTACTGAGGTAATTTTGCTTGTATCGAATTGTTTTGGTCTGAAGAATATGTGGTAGCTTTCAAGGACACCCTGTATAGCCCAAGTACTTCAACTCCGGACGGCAAAAATGACATTTGTCAAAACTAACTGTCAACCCAGCAGAATGTAACCTATCAAATACTTTACGTAAAGTTTCCAGGTGAGTATCAAAATCCTGAGAAACGACGATTATATCGTCCAAATATACTAAGACTGAAGGGGATAAATCTGGACCTAACACAGTCTCAATTAAACGTTCCCAGGTCGCTGGGGCATTAGTTAATCCAAAAGGCATTACTTTGAAACGGTAAAGTCCACCAGGTACTGTAAACGCGGTATAGTCTCTAGAAGACTCATCTATTGGAACTTGCCAATAAGCGCTCTTGATATCCAAGGAACTTATATATTTTGCATCCCGAAGTCGATCTAAAATTGCAGAAATATATGGTAAGGGATAGGCATCTTTAACAGTAACTGAATTCAGTTGACGATAGTCCACGCAAAAACGGTATGAACCATCCTTCTTTTTCACCATGCAAACAGGGGAAGCCCAAGGACTCTTACAAGGTTCTATTATATCTCTTGACAACATGTCTCGAATTTCATCATCGATGACTTGTTTGACAGGAGACACCTGATGATAGCGCTGTTTGATCGGCTTGGTATTTGGGAGTAATTTGATATTATGAGAAACTGAGTGTGTTCTACCCAAGAAAGTACCCATCAACTCCTTCATGTCATCAACCAAACCTCTGAGTTGTTCCTGTTGAAAAAGAGAAAGCATCGAATTATCTTCTATGCCACAAATCTCAACTGAAGCTGGACAATCTTTAGAAAAATGCCAAACTCTTTGCCTCAAATCTGGGATAATATTCATGGACCTCCAGAAGTCGATACCTAAAATCAATTTCTGAGGCAACTCAGGGATAACTAAAATATCAACAACACAAATTTTGTCAACTAAGCACAAAGGCGTGGTCACAAACCCAATACTTCGACAAATTTGACCATTAGCAACTCTGCACTCACTGATAGAACTTTCAAGTTCAAGTCCCAGTTGTTTCAGTAATTCAAAACCAATACGACCCACAATAGTTCTGGAAGCTCCAGAATCCAATAATCCAGTTACAGGACACCCTAAAATGGAAACATCAAGGTATGGACGTTCATCACCAGAAACACTAGACAGTACATAATCAAGAATAATTTGCTTCCTAGAATCTAACATAGAAATGGTCAAATTATTTGACGCAGGAGAAATTACTTGACCCCTTAAGATCCCCTCGCAGAGTTTTCCGGAATATTCACGTTTGATGGTCTAGGATTTTGATTCCAATTCCGATTATTATTCGATCTACTAGTACTAGGTCTAGAACATTTGGGGCAATCACGTACAGTTACATTAGGATTACCACACTTGAAACAAAATTTCTTTCTAGGGGCCAAACATCCCTTAAATGTATGATTGTCACAACCACAATTGATACAACTACCAACAGATACTTCCGCTAAATCCGAGGCCAAGTCTGATACAGAATTACAATTATTATTTGAGGAAGAAGATGCATACGCTAACTCTGGGATCAGTGATCTATTCTTAGGTGGTGGTGGTACATATGATTTTGCTGTCTCGCTTTCATCAAGAGAACGACAAAGTTCAATAAGTTCTGTAATTGAACCTTTTTGTCTAAAGGCTAAAAATGGTTGATAATACGGATCAATCCGGTCCACTATTTAAAGTGAGCTGAACTTCGTCTGACACAGGAGTTTGCATTTTATTGAAGAGACTTTTCATACTTGCAACATACAACCCAATGCTCTCTTTAGGACCTTGTGTCCTACGTTTAATATCTTCAAATAAATCTTCATCAAAATTAGCAGCAAAAACCGCTGGCGCATTAATCGAACCAAAGATTCCCAATCAGTAGCCCATTCTTTAACTAAATTATACCAATTATACGCATCACCTTCAAATAGATCCACAGCATCCCTGAATAGTATAGATTTTGTTATACCACGTGACTTTCTCATTGCACCCGTTTTCTCAACAAAGGTACAGAAAGACATCATCCCAGGCTTGCCTGTGAATTTCAAACCCCAGTCTCGAACTGGAACTGGTCGAACTTTCGTAGGTTCGTCTTCCTCACTTGAAGAATCACTAGAGCTGACCACCGAACTATGTGCATTAGGTGCTGCCAAAGATTGTCTCAGAACCGAAATATCAATAACAGAAGGATCCTTATGACCTTTTCGAGCCTTTTCTTGCAATTTATCCAATAACAGTAACAACTGCACTCGATAATCAGCCTTAAGTTTCTTCTGAGCATCATCCTGAGGAATGCATCTATTAACACGACCCAAGACATGAGCAATCTTCGAGCACATACCTTTATATCTGTGATCTCTTTCTGTGCCTAAGAAATTATCAATAAGATCCTGTAAAGCTCCAATATTTTCAACAATAGCTGCAGAATCCTCAGCGAATTTAAATGGATATGCAGGGTTCTTGATAGCAAGGGTAGTTTTTTCTAGGGATAAGGTTTTCCGCAATGCTACTCTGAGATCAGCAACAGTTAAATCTGTGCCATCACCAAGACCTCGAATTTGTACTTCATATACCAACTCCTCTCTAGTCAAACAACCAACATCTAATTTTATTTTGGTTGAAGTCATTTTGAAAAATTATCAAAAAATAAATGAAATAAAAGGTATCAAAATCTCACTCACAATGACCCAGGAGGTAAGAAAATACAAAAGTTAGAAAAACGACGTCAGGCGTCGGTGAGCGTCGCGACGTAAAATTTAAAAAAAAAAAGGATCCAACTTGAAAGAAAGAAAGAAAAAAAAGGCTAATAAAAGTGTGTGAAGATTCAGCAGGAGCTATTCTCAAAAATAAATGTTTGACAAAATGGAAAGTAAACTTGAGAATACCAAAAATTGCACAAACCAACAACACAAGCACTTCTATAGACGCTAAAATTATCTATGCTAATAGTCTAGTAGAAGTCAAGTGCAACAACTGAGGAAACAATAAAATTCTCAAGTCACAATTCAATTCTCAAGAATCAAAAAAAAAACAAGGGGAGTACCTATCAATCAAAGGTTTTCAATCTCAATTTTCGAACGTATTGGTTGTAGGATCTCAATAAACATAAAAAAAATCAACTCAAAAATATTGATTTCCTATCACCAATTCAGAAATGAAATAAGTACCATGACTATGCTCTCTTCAAAATCAAAACATTATCCAACCCAAGGTACCTGATGAAAAAAAATATGCAAATAATTACCAGTATTTCACTGAAACCACCAATCTGTTGGGGGCAAGATTTCGATAAGCAGTGTTCATGCAGAAGATAGTACTCGCCACTAACTCTCCCAGCTGCTTATTAGGGCGTGGGTACGGTTCATGAATTTTTAAATTATATGAGTAACAAGATATAGTAAAAGGGGTAAATTTCCCGGTGCGCCACTGATTTTTCGCTAGTCAAAATCAGAAACCACCCTGATGGAAGGGATGAACCACTGCAGTTGAAGTCAATACTTTACAAATCACTTGGTAAACTATACACGTAGGTACCCTGGGGTTAGTTAATGAAGAAATAACAGTCATATACCTTAAGAACTATATATTCGGATCATATGTTATGGTAACACCAGATATAAGTATATGAGGCGGGCACTCAATCGAGCATTCAAATTTCAGATAGAGTTTTGTATACGAATGTTAGGCAACTATGGGGAATGTCATGAAAAGGGGCTATACATGTGACGTCACGGGGATAGCTTACAATTTAATATGGGAAGTTAGACATTTGGGGCATTCCCTCATGTTTTAAAAGATATCAGACTTATCTGAATGCTCAGTGGAGCTCCTATAGTGTTACATATTATGATTGAATCCCTCTGCTAGTTGGTCAAGGCAATCAGGCCTTAACGGGAAGACTGCGGGCGTCGTAGACACAGCCGAAAATCGCAGGTAGTCTCAAAAGGTGTTGACCAATTTGGAAAATTGTAGACAGGTAGAGTAGACGTAGAAGATAGGTACCCGCAACAGTCTATGGTCCAGAAGAAATACTAGCAGGAATACACACAGCTCCCTGGCAGGAGTTACCAATAACTAAGGCCAACGGCCAAACAAAAGGACCAAGAACAGGGACTGGGAACGGGGAGGACCCTAAAAATAAACAATACTAGTCTGAGTTCACTTCAACGGATTGTACGATGACAATGCTGACTGACAAAGATACTAACCTCTTTTATGGCTGAGGGTTTAATCTGGCGATTCCGATGTTGTGAATTATCACCGTCTGATTTATTTCCACAATTGTACTAGTTGACTTGCTGAATAGACAAGACAGGAGCTCTAAAGTTATAAAAGGAACATACAGGTCTGGAGATATAACCTCCAAAAAAAACTTACCATGGCCTTTAAATCCTGCACAGCAGAAAATATGATTTCATTCAAAATACAAACATCCAATAATGGTCCAATATGTAATGAATCAAAAAACGTTGAAATTCTCTAAATCCATACGGAGATGATCGAAAAATTCGACGATGATTTCACTCAGCCATTCACTCCATGAACAAGTACAAAAGGGACGAATCAACAGGAGCCAAATTGAAACGTCAGTCCTATATCCGACAGATGAAATATGTCATCACTGTCATTTGCAGAAGAAGATTAAATGACTGACAACAGAATAGTTACTCTTTTATCAAACAAAATAAACAGCGATGAATGAATCATCAATCCACGAACTGGAAAATGGGCTGAATCACTAAATGTATTCCATAATACGTGAAAATAGTTAAGTGACATCAAAATTAAACGACGGCGCAGAGACAGTCGGTTCGCAATAACTGTTGGCTGGCGCTCAGTTGATTATTAAGATGGTGTGAGCAGACTTCGAGTGTAACATTATCCAAGAAAATGTTCATCGTGAGCCAGGATCTAACAATCATTTACAATGTGTGAAAACCATTAAGACAATACCTTAGGCCCCAAACTGTATTGATATTCATATGGAACATATATTCGAGGAACGAAATCAGATCAGTAACCACACCATATTAATAAACATGAAAACAAACTTATTCGTGTTGCAGCTGAGGAAAAAGTTGCGGTTTCGTACCGTTCGTGTTCTTAGGACCAGGACTGAAATGTCGATGACGCACTATTCATCATATCTCGGGTCAGAAGGTATTCCGTATTCTGTGCTATGAAAATATTCACCTCCCATCTGTCACCGATTACTGGCTGTCAATTGTCAGAAATCGATCGACGATTGATTTAATCTTAGATCATACAGGAATAGATACGGTATCAAGGCAGATTTGTTTTGTATCTGCGGGGGGAAATAGAGTACAAGTCTTCCTATTGGACGATTTTGAAGTTGACATTTGTGACGTTTTCACGGTATCAATTTTTGGTGTTTACGTCCTTCTTTCCTTCGTGAATTCATTAGATTTCTTCAATTTGTCGGTGTTTGTGTGTTGAGAACATATTTTGAGTGGACTGTATTTTGGAAATAGAGACTATGGGAAGATCCTGTGCTATTTGCGATAGCAGATATGATAAATCTACTCCAAAATCATTTCATATGTGAGTATTCCTTGGGCGTAGATGCTGATAGGCAGGTAGGGATCCTTTAATTACGACAATAAATACTCTTATATTCAAAAATGAATATTGCAATTTGTTTAATCAAGAATATGATTCAAAATGTTTTAGGTTTCCGAAAAATCCGGAAGTAAGGGCGCAGTGGTGCCATATTATTGGATTTGAAATGGATGTTTTGCCCAAACATACTTTTCTATGTTCAGATCATTTTTCTCCTGATGATATACATTCTTTCCCTTCTGGATTGAAATATCTCGCCAAAGGAGCTCTGCCAATAGTAACAATTGCTAGGTGTGTATCAATATTTATAAACTGAAACTGCATGAAACATGTTACACTGAAAATTCACAGGAAATTGACAGAGGCTGCTGCAGATACCTCTTCAGAAGAAGTTTTTGAAATCCCTCAGGGTACATGTGCCATTACTAGTAGTAGTTCTTCATCAATGGGGTAAGATATTTGAAGTTTATTTGCAAGTTCTTACCACCAAGCACATTTCTCATCTATACTGAACAATATTCACATTATTAGTTTTGAATATTTTTCACTATTCTCAGGAAAATAATCAGGCAAAAGACGAATATTTTGGATCACAGTTCTTCATCATCAGATAGTGACAGAATTCCAAAGAGATTCAAGCCAACCTCAGAAAGTTCTACTAAGTTGAAAATTCCTGGTACTTCTGAGGCGAGTGATACTTCAGGGACGATAACTGCATCAGAAACTGAACGGGAAAAAGCAATATTTTCATCGAAAAGGTAAATGTTTCAGCTATAGCCATAATAAGTAATATTTGATTTGGAAGTACATATGAAAAAAAATACTCATGATAGATTTTCGAACACCTTTCATTTTGAATTTCTGTTTATTGAAATTTGAGATCATCTTGTATGTTGATTTACAGATATGAAATATAATTGAATTTTATTTTCCAGGAGATCTCTATCACATAAATTCCGTAAATGTTCAACTGAAGACATGCGAAATCCCAGAAAAGTGAGAAGTTCTGATTTTTCAACCAAGCTGATCCAGCAGCAGAGGTTAATCATAGTTAAGCTGAAAAGGGCGAACAAGCGTTTGACTGAAAAAGTTCAGAACTACAAACAATTATTCTTGTATCTTCGAAAGAATAAATACCTGAGCAAAAGTGCAGAAATAATTATAGAAGTGAGTGAATGAAGATGAATTTGTAGTTCAAAAATCAGATTCTTACCGCACATCCATATTTAGACAATCAACATGAATCTCTCAAAGTCAATTTACCAATATGACTATATGAAAATATGAATGATGTCAAACTTGCCATGAAATTCAATAATTAGTTCAGATAAAATTTTTTCATTGATCTGAAAATAGTATGATCATCAATTCAATTAATTCTGAGAGAAAATCAAAATTGTACAATTATTTATAATTGAAATTGATTTATGTTGGTGATTTCTTCATTGACTGTAGTAACTTGTTTGGACTTGTTGTAAAGTTTCCTGAAGCTCCAAAGCTACTCTTTCAGAGAATGATGCAAAGACCTTCAAAACTAAAATACCCACCAGAATTGAGAAGTTTTGCTTTAACCCTCAGTTTTTATAGCATGAAAGCTTATAGGTATGTCAGAGACAAATTCAACAGTTGTTTGCCTCATCCAGATACAATTTCAAAATGGTACCATTCTATTGATGGGAGTCCTGGATTCACAGAGGAATCCCTACGTGCCATAAAAGTAAAAGTTGCTGAACATGCAGAATTAGGAAGAAAGTTTCTATGTAATATTGTAATGGATGAGATGGCTATAATGCAAAGGGTTCAGTGGACAGGAAAAAAATTCACAGGATATGTTGATTATGGTGCTTCAGTAGAACCAGATACCACTGAAGCTACAGAAGCCTTAGTATTCATGTTAGTAGCTATAAATGGACATTGGAAAATTCCTGTTGGCTATTTCTTAGTGAATAAACTGAAAGGTCATGAAAAGGCAAATCTGCTACAAGAACTTCTTCGCTTTGTCCATGAATCTGGAGTGATTGTTACATCTATCAGATTTGATGGTGCACAAAGCAATTTAAATATGGCTCGTTGCTTGGGAGCCAAAATTAATGATGCTCTGGATTTGAAACCTCATTTTCCACATCCAGTAACGAATAAGCCAGTATATATTTTTCTAGACCCTTGTCATATGACAAAATTGTGGCGCAACTGTTTGGGTGATCAGAAAATTTTAGAAGATGGTAAGGGTAGAAATATTGAATGGAAATATTTTGAACAGCTTGTTCAATTTCAAGAATCTGAAGGGCTACATGTTGGGACGAAAATAAGAAGAAGGCATGTCAACTGTCATATAACGAAAAGCAAAAAGTTAGACTTGCAGTTCAAACTTTCAGTAAAAGCGTTGCTGTTGCATTGAACTATCTAGATAAGGACTTGAAGATTGATTCTTTTCATAATTCCGAAGGTACAGTTGAATTTTGTAAAGTTGCTAACAACATTTTTGATATCTTCAATTCTAGATCGAAATTTTCAAAATATCCTTTCAAAAGAGGAATTTCAGATAGCAATATGAATGATATTTTCAGCTATTTAGATTACTGTAAAAAGTATATACTGTCTTTGAATTTACAAGGGAATTCTATTTTACTGACCAAGAGAAAAACTGGTTTCTTAGGTTATCTTATCTGTATAGAGAGTTTGCAATGTATGTATGATGATTATGTTTCATCTGATACTCCATTATTCGATTACATTTTAAGTTATAAGCTATCTCAAGATCATATAGAAGTATATTTTAGCTCTGTGAGAAGTTATTTTGGATTCAACAACAATCCAACCGCTCAACAGTTTGAAGCAATTCATAAACGTTTATTGGTTCACACTGAAATAAAGGGTAGTAACTTTGCCAATGCAACAGCAATGGCCAATACAACTATACTCAGTGTTAGTTCTGTTACAAAATCGTCGCTAGGAGAAAACTTTGAAGAATGTGAAGACTATATCGAAATGGTAAATTCTTGTGAGGATCATTATTATATAAATTCAGCATCTTGGCATTTAACAGTGTTTGTGGAAGATGTGGTTGAATATATGTCAGGTTTTGTAGTAAAATGTTTGAAAAAGTGTGTTGTATGTAAAGATTGTCTTCACCTGTTAGAAGATGAAGAAACATATTCTCTTTTGCAAAAGAGAAAAAAATATGGGGAATTGATTAATGCCTCAAAATTCGTTAGAGGTGTTTGTAAAACTGCAGAAGCATATCTGAGATTATACATGTCCCAGAATAACTTGTTTTCTAGAGATGTTACTATTGTCAAAAGATTGATAGATGGTATCATCAGAAATTTACAACAAAATATATTTGCATATTCTTCAAAACATGCTTCTAATGAGGATCCATTAAATGAACATCCATTGATATTAATAAAACTGATATTAAAAAATTATTTTAGAATAAGGATACACCATGAGACATTTAAATTAAAAGATAAGGTGAATAATAGAGTGAGAAGTGTCTTAACTAAGACAATTTTATTTAGAAATCAATGAATTAAGTCTGTATATTTATGATTATCCATCTATTTTGTATAAATAAGGAATGAAGTATAATAAGTTTGTGAAAAAATGGCTTTGGGAAGAATGATATGCTGTATATACTGTAAAATAATGTAATTTATGTATTTATAATCATTTGCTGATACTGCAACTATTAAATCTTTCATATTCTATTAGATATCTATATTTCCTACTAGATATATGTATATATTTTTTTATTGTTCAAATGTGTAAAAGAGATGATAGCTTTTGTATTGTTTTTTACATCTGCTATGGTTATTAGGACATGTACCTACCTATTTCAATAAATTACCATAATTATATACACTAAAATTATAAAAAGTAATTATCTGAAAAATATGTTTTCATTCATTTGCTTTCTTATCACAAAACATTCATATACTTTGATATTATCTCCTGAATTAGCTTATAGACTAGAATATGTTATTTGATGAAACAAACAAAATTGTTATCACATCAAAAATTCAATCAAGGAATAGCATTTATATCAATCAACGGATGACCATTTTCATGAAAACAAACGATTTGAATGATTCGTTTTCATTTTATAAGTGATTTTGAAATGCATCATTTGGTGCTATGAAGGTAGGAAACGAACTTTAAAGTTCCTTATACTTTATTTTTAATGTTTCCTAAATTGGACCCTTCAATAACAACACGGCACTGGACACTTGTACCAAAGATTTCCTCACCCCCCCGAAAACATCACCCCTCTCATTACAAAACAGTGTATTAGTACATACCGTATCTATTCCTGTATGATCTAAGGATTTAATCATTAAAATGTAAACAATGATGGATCATTATACTTGGACAACATCCTACCGATCTCATGTTTGCGAAATTATATTAAATAAGGTGAGTACGGTGAGGCAGAATACAGGGAAAATAGTTCACAATATAACACAACATGAAGTTATCATATAGCGTGATAAACATGATACAGAGTGTGACATCGATCTGATACTTAAGAACACGAAATTCAATAATTCCAACATAACAATCCTAGTGCATTCATAATGCAAAATAATATTTGGAATATTTGGAAGAGGTCGGTAATACGATTGGAGAGAAAGGATATGATGATCTTGATAGAGCGATAATAATCCAATTAAAGGATAGATTGAACAAATCTGAGAATCTTCCTGAGGATTTTGGAATTTGTCAAAATTCTTTGGAAAGTGTCATCGACATGTCCCCCGAATTAATCGGCTCAAGCTAAGAAATTCATCCTAGAACATAATGAGATTATTTCCAAAATTGAAAATGCATCCCAAAATATACAAGGCGAAAATTCATCCAGTTCTGAATTTGCATTAACTGGTATTCGTTCACCAAAAATTATTCAACTAAATAAGTTCAATGTCAATTTGGAATATTGGTTGGAATTTCGGGATACGTATGAATAACTCATTCACAATAACCCATCATTGACCGATATTCATAAATTTCATTATCTACACATATAAGATATTTTTGGTTAGAATGTAGGGCTCCCACTCAGAATGGTAAATTGTTAGACTGTCACTAGTGTCAGAATCAGAATACAGCATAAAACAATTCCATCTGCACATACGCCCTTCCAAATTTTCATACTGAATAAGATAAGAGTTGAAAGTTGGTAATCTCTCATTCTATCTCTTATTTCTTATTTTATCTCAGTCGTATAAACGTTGATTTATGTATGTTCAACTGTCTTACCTTATTTCTTATTTTATTTTATTTGCTGTATAAACCCATTGTTATTTATAAAATTAATTTTCTATCATATGATACAGATTGACACAAATGCAAAAACAAAACAACTTTAAGACGCATTCACAAAGTCTTGTTGAATTTCCATGGAACCTTGTTGGGATTGGCTTCAGATGAAATGCACGCGACAAATCACAATATAAACACCAATCACAATTAGATCCGTAAAACGCTTGTTATCTTCTTGAAAATGAGCCTTCAAGGTAGATATCCTTCTGTGTTGAACTTGACATGACATTCATCACGTGACACACATCAGCCAATGGGATCTTGTACGCCCAAGCAGAGAATTTGTTCCGTGTTCATTCATAAGGGCGTATACAGGGTCAATATTACTATTATCACTATTTCATTCATAAATGCGGTAAGATAACTCTATTTCCTTCTCCTCTTTGGCACTGTATGCAGCGAATGTATGCCATGATCTTAATGAAAAAGTAACTTTTGTTTTGGACTCTGCAGCAAGTTATCACTTCGTGCGAGAAAAACTTCAACAATACCAGTTTGATATCAAGCTGCTAGATGCATATGTATCTATTCACATTGCCAATGGTGAAACATTGGAGGCGAACAAGATTGGTACGTTGAAAGTGAAATGCCAAGGACAAATATCAACCATAAGCAATCATCGTCTCAAAAATTACCTCAAATGGTCATAAAATCATTGATGAGAGAAATAAAACTTCAATAAATGGATCAAATTTTGGCCTAACGTGTGGAATTCAAGGTGGATTATGAATTTTAACAATAGATAACATAATAAGTGAACAGTGTCACATCACAATTGATGATCAAACTTGGCATCGGCGGTAAGGACATGCAGGTAAAGGAACATTGCCTCAACTTGGTCTCAAATACCCAGACAAATTATCTAAAACATTTGTGTTGAAGGCGAAGCTACTCGTTCTCCATTCTCAAGAAACGAAAAACGTGCCACTGCAATCGGTGCACAATGACATATCGATGGTTTTAGAGAAAAGTAACATAATAACTTCAAAATTGTATATATTATTATCTAGAAAAACGTCGCAAGTGAAACTCCACATTTTGGTAAGAGATGGCGCAAGTGTCATTTTGTCTACTGATCGAATTCTATCGACGCCTTTCTGGAAAACCGTCACAAATCCGTTGTGTTATATACAGAACAGTGATATAGACAGAACAGTGATACTTTCTGATGATGTGAAAGATATTGTGATGAATGTGCAAGAAGAATTCAGAGGTCAACTTGAATTATTGGCAGGACGTGGCCCCACTTCCAAGCTGTGGGTTGTATATTTTGAAATGGTGACCTTGATGAAGCACTTCATTGAAGCTGAAAGAAGCAGCAACCTCCAAACCATTTATGAAATGCTCCCTTTCTTTCACAGCAGTGGTCATAATCTGTATGCCAAATGCAGCCATATTTATCTACAGGACATGCATGCCTTGAAAACTGCAATGCCATCTGAAGAATACGAGCGTTTCACTACTCGAGGATGTTTCACTATTCGTAGGAGTGAGAAACTGTGGTCTGGCACCTTGGAGTGATATGGCAATTGAACAAACACTAACGGAGTCGATGAAGACAAGTGGTGGTCTCACTCATGGTCGTGGGGTAACTGCAAGCGTTGTATCAAGACACAAGGAATGACAGCATTGCATAATGCATGTCAAGAGATTGAGCGTTTCACAGGAGTAGAACTCGTAACGTCAGAACAACACGTTGATGGCAGAGATACTATGCAAAAGCGAGACAACACTGATGCACATAAGTTAATGAATAGGTTTCACGAGCATCCTCCTTTCCCAGAGACCACTGACGTAATTTCATTGAGTACAGGTGTTGTCGCAGATGAGAGGACCAACTGCCACTTGTCTAATATGATGGGAATGAAAGGTATACAGCGCATTTATGGTGGCGATTTTCAATCTATGAAATTCAAACGAAGTGAAAGAGTGCAGCCTCTTGCGATCATGAATAGCTCTATAAAGATACAAGACAGGGCTGTAGTCATCAATCCAACCACACTTTTTCAACGAATGACCATCGTTAAACATTAAGCCTGTGAAAGCACAAAACGTATAGAACGATTGAGAAGAACGCAAAGAAAACATTCCGCCGCAATATCGTTCACGAAATCGATGGTGCCCACTGTCTCGCAGGAGAGTTTCCTTGCAAACTCCAAAAACAAGAGCCGGTTGATATCCATGTTGAAGGAAGAACTTGGTTATGCCAAAATTGTTTCAAAACAAGCTGTGGAGGATGATGTCCTAATCATCAAAACAGCTCTTTCGTTGGCTTCATCAAATGGATCTGTGACCGTGGTGGGGGAAGATATCGACCTTTTGGTAATTTTGATGGGCCTTTGCAGTCCTGATATAGAAAATGTGTTCTTTCTGAAAACAGGGAAAGGAAAGGTGTCTCAAAGTCTTTACAAACCCCATCTTGCCGCTGATAAAACAATATCAAATAATATTTTGTTCCAGCATGCGATGAGTGGTTGTGATACTACTTCTGCTTTGTTTAATCAGGGTAAACTCAAATTTCTCAAAGTTCTGCAGAAGAATGATAATCTCCAACCTGTTATTGGAATTTTCAAAGATCCTCTCGCAAGCCAGGACGATATTGCTGAAGCAAGAAACAAGTTTCTTATGGCTCTTTATGGAAAACGACAAAGGACCAGCCTGAACGATATAAGATACAGGCAATACATATCTTCTTCATATAAGAGTAATACAAATATTGCCTCACTACCCCTACCGAAGCTGCTGCACGAGGACATTCACTGAGAGTTTACTTTCAAGTGCAGCAGTGGTTATATGACGAAACCATACTAAACGAACAACAAAAAGACCCCAACCAATGGGGGTGGAAAAAAACAAGAAGTGGTCTCGTGCCAGTAACAACCACTTAGAATCCTGCACCTGAATCCATACTACGGCACATTTCTTGCAAAGTTAAAAAAGGGTGCCAACGCAATTGCGGATGCAACAGGTCTCTATTGCTCCCCGCTCTGTACATCGTGCGAAGACCTGTGTGAAAACGTCCAGTCTCCGGAAGATAGTAGTGGATTTGATGAAGGAGAATCCACAGAAGAAAACGATGAGCATACTGAAGAAAGAAGCTCACACGATCTGGATGGTATGTCTCATCTCACAGTTAATTCCGTAACCGTTCATTCATTTGCATATTGCAGATGAACAATTCCGTGTAATAAAACAACCTGGACCTCTTCGAGAACTTTTGTGATTCACAGCCAGGACCATCTAAGCGACATATAAATATATATGTAATATAGAGTGTTAGCCAAAAGTCTCTTCCTATGTTGAATTTCAAATCAAGAGAGTAGAATACACAGAAGAAAACCACGTCAAGGGTTGTTCATTTGACTAGGAATAATTGTCGAATTTTGGCTATTGTAGGTATTGTTGCCTTAATGAAAGACCCAATATTATTTATTTCAAATATACTATACTATCATATATGTATATAAAATCAGAATAATAGTAGGGAACTGCAAGGAATTCACTAACTGATATCCATCGATATAAATCTATTGTTTAGTGGTGGAAAATGTGTGTATTCCATGAACAGTCGAAATACGCCAATTTTAAAGTAGCAAAATCATTGAACAAAATTGGTAGCAAATTTCATGAACTTCAATTTATCATAGAAGGGTTATACGAGAAAAGTTGATGTTTCCAGAGTTATGAGCAAAAAACCACCAAAACATCATATTTTTCACCTTTATTCGGATTTTTTCCAATGTTCCGTCACGAAATTTTCGGTTTCTGCACACCGGAAAACGGGTACAATAAAAAAATCAAAACTACCCCAAAATTTTCCTGGTGAAAATACAATTTTAACTGGATTAATAGGCCAATTTCGCTGACCTGTACCTTAGGTAAATTATTAGAAAAAATCATCAATAAACGACTCCTATGGATACTGGAAAATAGAAATGTGATAATCTCTGAACAGAATGGTTTCAGACCGCATCGTTCTGCGATAGATAACATCTTAGATCTAGAGAGTGACGTACATGAATCACTCTCTACCAAACAAAAGTGCTTCGCAGTATTCTTCGATATTAAGAGAGCTTTTGAACACAACATGGAAATATAATATCCTGAAAAGATTAGAATCGCTCAATATTATAACCTCCCTTTTTTCTCAACCTCCAAATAATTACTACAAAAAATAAGAAAATGAGTTACATGTATGCGGACGGCAGCTTTTCATCAGAGAACAGATAAGTGAGTTCGAGATAGAGCTATATATGCACAAATTCAAGTTTTTAAGGGGCGCCACTCAATTTAAAGAAAATATTTCAGTTTGGATAATTGAGAAAACCAAATACTTATCATGATGGTAAAATTCTGAAAATAAAGATGTATTATTTTCTTAGATTGTGGATGGCAGACAATTAGATAAATAAAATGCAGAACTCCTTTAAAACCTATTTATTTCCTGTGCAAACAGACAAGGCACATTTGGACCTGTGTAGAGGCTGGTAAAAAAATTTTATGACTATGAGTGTGATGGAATTTGAGTATGACAAACAAATCACTCAAATCAGGTCAGCATAAATTATCAAGACATGAGTTCATGATTTGAATGTAAAAGAATCAGATATGGACCAATATCTACCAATAATAAAAGGGGAATAATCTCAAAAAAACCAAAGAAGTCAAGTGCAAAACCTACAGCTGTCGCATAGCGCTATGAGAGGGCCTTACAGGGGGTTTTACGTTCAATGTATGGAATAATTGATAAGTTACTGAGTTCCCTAACAAAAACCTGACCCAACAGCCTCTTCAGAGATCTAGATCACCCCGATCACAGTCTGTTCCACAGGATGGGCAGCATAGGTCACTGCCAACAGCACCAACATAAAGGGGGGGTCCTCCACAAATCTGCTGGGCTGAACTCCGAGGTCTCTCTCCCTGGTATTCCTCCTGGCGCTACCACGAAGTGGAGCACAGCAGATTGTTCTGGCACACTCCAATTGAACCCAGAGGTCTCCGCAGTCTCCTCTAGTCTAGATCTGTGGCGCAGGTAGTACTAAAGTACCAGGGCATCCTGACCAGAAGAAAGTGGGATCCTCGATGGACGCAACAACAGCATATAAGAGGAAGAATGCTAGATTCTCAGCATTATCCTACAACCCTGTTATGGAAATAAGGTTCATTTAACCTCAAGTCACAACACGTGGAATATAGAAAAACCTTCCAGAAAAAGATGTGTTTTCATCCAAAAAAACCACTGACTCACCTTCTCAGAAGGGCTAAAACCGGCGTCATCGAAGTAGCAAACACGAGGTAGGGCTCCAGGTGACAATAGGGCAGTTCCCGCGTGGTGACATCAAATTGGCTCAAATCACAACGTTGAAGAAACGTCAATGGCTCATAAGACTTACTCAAACAAATCCCCTGTAAGGGCAATCGATATAAATCGGTTGTCAGCCTTCTTGTTGAACCAGAAAAATCTTCAAGTGCCTCTCGTCATGGCCACCGAGAAAAAGCCACGATAGACGAGAGCGGAAATCCCTCCCAAACCTCAGTTTTTCCTTAAAAATCCCTAGGAAATATTACTAAATCCATCTTGCCAACACAAAACGTAGAAGGTCACACACAGGAAGCATTATTTTAGACATGGGTTAAAGGTTAAACCTATGGCTGTTTGAAAACCCTGTGCCGACTGCAGCCATACGAGTTCGCTAGCGGCAGTAACGTAGCAGACAAGACAGGTGACTCGTGAAGTATGTCAACCTGACACTCCTGACAGTGACGTTCTGGACGAAAATATAACCTGTTAAATGAACCTATCTCCATTAACCAAAATCCCAACAAAATAATAAACAGATTCTTCAAAAGGGACCCGTTCTATCAGAACAGTCAACCTAATGATTCCTGAAATAGCCAAGCACATCCATTCATCATAGTCGGAGAACACCACAGGTAAGTCATTGTCATTTTCTTATAAACTACATGAAAACTAATTGACTTTCAAATTCCAGACCAGAAGAACTTCCTCAAATCGTTGGCATTGACTCTCTTCAACATCAGAACCTGTTTATTTGGGTCAGAAAGAGAAGCCTCAGCTTGGATCATCACATCCTACAGGTGTACTGCGTATCAGAGAGGATGTTGAGAAAATTGATGATAAGTTTCCAATATAAAAGGTGTGTGATATGAATCAATAGCCATTAAATGTCTGAACTAAACCAGGTATGGGTATTATTTAGCTGACTGAGTGTTCTCTGTGAATATGTACAAAATTGATGAATTATTTACTTGAATATTTCTTAGGCTTGTATAAAAATCATAACCAAAACTGTATTCAGAAAATTTAAACGCTACATCTACCCCTATCCTAAGAGAAAAAATTGGCAACTTGTTGACAAATTTTTTTTTTTTTTTTTTTTTTTTTAAGGGTTTTGAACTACAAATACTGAGTAGTAACTAGTTTATGATTACTTTGGATTAAATAGTAACTGCGTGTACTAAGCGTTCCTCAATGGAAGTCAAAATTGGTAAGTCTAAATTAGGGGAAAGTCTGAATCATGAAATGTCATAATCGGTAAAGTCAAATCCTTTTTCATCAAAACTACAAAAAAAATATTTACAAAATAACCTAACCAGAAAATTGAATATTTACATCAGGGAAATAATGATGCTCAGGTTGATCAGACCTCTTGAGTCATCAAAAAAATATAAAAAACACTCTTCCAGTGTCCAGTATGCATACTTCAAGGAATACTCCACATATCCTTAATCTAGGTTACAACGGAACCATACTTTACTACATGACAGTAGTCTCTAAAATTATTTGTGCACTAACGCACCAAAAAAATAATTGAACTTTCATCTTGAAAAATTCCAAAAACTAATTTTTACCTAACCAAACCTATTGAATAGGTATACAAATCAAAATTACTATGGTTCAAGCAAAAATATCTATCCAACAGATTATCTACCCCACTGAGACATCTGAATTGGATCCAAAATACTGTTTTAAATCTTTGATATGCCATTCTCCACCAGGAGATCCATCGACATTATCCAAAGAATAAACTAAGCGAGATATCCGCTTTCTCACTGTACATAACACATACTTGGGGGCTAACTTGGCACTAAATTTAACTGAAGCATCTGAAAGAATTTTGTTTCTTCTCCAGACTTTATCGCCTTCATTAAACACATGATCTCTCTTTCTAAGATTGTAAGTAGATGCATTCCTCTGGTAAGCCTTATGTAATCTCTCCTGAACTGTCTTATAGACATCACAAAGACCACTGATATTCTGAACATAACTATCCCTGCTGTCAGGTAAAAGTTCAATATCTTGGGTGCTAGGAAGATTGCCATAATATTCACCAGAAAGAGGTACATTACGACCGAATGTCAAAAATGCAGGACTATACAGGGTGACTTCGTGTATAGATGTATTAATAGCTTGCTGAATCCTAAATAATTCTTTATCCCAGTCTTTATGATCTATTACATAACTCCTAATTGCTTGACCTATTGTCTTATTCGTTCTTTCTACAAAATTACATTGCGCCGAGTAACGAGGGGTGTACCATATTTTTTGTACCTTGTAGGTATCAGCTAACTTTTTAAACAGTTTACCAGCGAATTGCTGACCATTATCACAAACTATAAATTGTGGTACCCCGAATACTAAAAATACTTGGTTTTCCATGAATTTGATAACACTCGGTGCTTTCGCATCACGCATAGGACACAATAATGTATATTTTGTAAAGAAATCTGAGACTACCAATAAGTAAGTAAAGCCTTTAGAAGATCTAGGGAAAGGTCCCATAATGTCTACTGCAATAGTCTGAAAAGGGAATTTGACTGTACGCTCAGCTCCCATAAGTCCCATACGAGGAGTGTTTGATAACTTTTGTGACTGACAAACCTTGCATGATTTAACATATCTTAGAATATCACATCTCATTTTGGGCCAGTAGTAGTGTTGTTGTACTCTAGATAGTGTTTTGAAAAAACCAAAATGACTACATACAGAAGGATCATGTGAATCTTTTATGACTGCAATTCTTTGAGAATTAGGAACTATGACTTTCCATTCGATAATATTAGACTTGATAGGTATTTTAGAAGGGACATACTTGAAAATTTGGTCATCCTCAACCTTGAAATGTGCATATGCATCAGGGTCTCGAAGGATCTTATTGCGTAGAGAGAAGTACCACTTGTCTGTGTCAACAGGCTTGACATCAATCAAATTTATTTCTGGACTATTTTCACCAGGAGGTATCCTTGAAAGAAAATCAGGTACTACATTATGAATGCCTTTTAAATGACGTAGCTGAAAAGTATGCTGCCGTAACTTGACGGACCATCTAGCTAATCTTCCTGAAGGATCTTTAAGGTTATTTAGCCAAAGGAGGCTATGGTGATCAGTGATTACATTGAAAACAGTGCCTTCTATATATGGACGAAATTTGTCAATTAAAAATATGAGACTAAGTAATTCTCTCTCTGTCACGCTATAATTTCGTTCTGCTCTAGATAACGTCCTTGAAGCATATGCTATGACTCTTTCAACACCCTGAATTTCTTGGGTCAACACCCCACCTATGCCTACATCACTTGCATCGCACTGGATGGTAAAAGGCTGAGCAAAATCAGGAGGACACAGAATAGGTGCTGACACAAGAGCATTCTTGATATCAATAAAAGATGCCTCAGCTTCAGAAGTCCATTCAATGGGTTGTTTTTTCCCTTTACCCTTCAACAAAGCACTAATAGGGGCAATTAAAGTAGAAAAATTCTCAATAAATCTCCTATACCAGGAACATAAACCCATGAAACGCTTAATTTCTGTGCTGGTAGTAGGACGTGCATAATTGGCCATAACCGAGACCTTCTCTGGGTCGGTTCTAATACCTTCTCTATCAATGACAAAGCCTAAGTATCGAAGAGATGTCTTAAAAAATTCACACTTCTTTAAGTTGATGGTTAAATTCGCATCTTGCAAAATACTCTTCACTTCATATAAAAGTTTCATATGTTCTTCAAATGTAGAAGAGATGATAATGATGTCATCCAGATAAGTGAATAAATTCGGTTCAAACTTAGGACCGAACAACGCATCACATAACCTTTGTTGTGTCTGTGCACTGTTACATAAACCAAAAGGCATAACGTTAAAATGGTATAAACCTCGACCAGGTACACTGAAAGCTGTTTTCTCCTTAGAAGATGGTGTTAATGGCACTTGCCAAAATGCTTTTCTTAAATCAATGCTAGAAATGTATCTTGCATTTCGTAATAAAGTAAGTATTCTATCAATACGTGGAAGTGGGTAGCTATCATGTTTGGTGAGTTCATTTAGCCTACGCCCATCGAAACAAAATCTATATTCACCAGAGGATTTTTTGACAAGTAACACCGGACTATTCCAAGGGCTATGTGATGGTTCGACGACACCTAATTTAATCATATCATCTAATTCTTCATTTAAGATCTTCAACATGTATGGAGACATTAAATATTGCCTCTGTTTAAACGGTTTCGAATCACCAGTATCTATTTCAAGAGTAATTTTGTCAGTACGACCTAAACGAACATCACTACTAATTTCACCAAAAGAGTTGATAAGACTTTTCATTTGTTCTCTTTGCTCTGCTGTAAGCTCATCATCAACAGTCAATTCTGAGATACTATACAATTCTGGAGAATTGGCAACAATGTCGACAGTTCCATCTGAAACTCGACATTTAATGTCCCAACTAAAATCATGAAAATCTATGGTCACACCAAACTTACTACAGAAATCACTGCCTAGTATAAAAGATTGTGACAGGGAAGGTACAACAAGTGCAGGAATGATCTGAAATTTTCCACTAATATTTATAGGTAAATCGACAACTCCTTCAACATTTTGATGGGCACCATCTGCAGTAAAAACATGGTTCAGGTGTGGGCCTCTGATTATTAAATCAAGATTTTTTATTGTCGTTAAACCTCCCTGACCTATGACTGACATATTGGCACCACTGTCCAAAAGTGCAATGACATCATTATCAAAAAGTTTGATTTTAACATAAGGCCTGTTATCGTTCCCATTTTTGATTAAAAGAGGAGCTACAAAGTTTTGAAAATCTTCCTCCTTTATTTCATCTGACTCTATAATATTATTGGCTCCTGAAATATTTGGAGAAGATTGAGAGCCTTCATCAAAATTCTCCTTTACAAGTTTCCCTGTTTACACTTGTCGCAATCTTTTAACATGACCTCTGGTGTACCACATTTAAAACAGAATTGTTTCTTAATACCAGATCTGCAAACACGAAATGTGTGGTTTGCTAAACCACATTTCCAACAAATAACTGGAGATTTATTTGCATTCTGAGAACCACCAGAAGCAGAAGGAGAAGAAGTGTTATTTGAAGTACTAGGGGCATTTCTTGATTTATTTTTCTGGTTTCTATTTCCAAAATTTTTGTTTCGATTGAAGGGCAATCTTTCTGACTGATCTTTGGCAACAAAAGCAATTTCAGGGTCATTTACCATGGATACTGATCTGTTATTAAGATTGGAATTTGAAATAGAGCCTAGTGAATCTGCTTCCTCTAATTTCTTGCATAACGTTCCAAGCATTGAAACGGAATCAATATCACTGAGAGCTAGTCTACGTCGATAATCAGATTTTAATCCCAACTTAATATACTTTACTTTGGTTACCTCAGCTGCTCCATGACTGAGTCTATTGAACAGAGCCTCCATACAGGCAATGTAAATGACAACTGGCTCAGAATTATTCTGTTTCCTATTTTTAATTTGCTGCCAAATCTCATCATCAAAATCTGCTACCAAAAAATCTTTCTTAAGTTTCAAAACCAATGAATCCCAATCATTGACTTGAGTTTTGATATAACGAAACCAAAAAGTGGCTTTTCCAGTGAACAGGTCACTAGCTGATTCAAATAGTTCCGTTTTGGAAATATGCCTAGAATGTGCAAGTTCATCAATTCGTTCTATGAATGACAAAAGATCTTTGGGGTCTCCATCAAATTGTACTCCTAACTTGTAAACAGGGGTAGACTTCATGAAAGGTGAGAAAGAATGATTTTGTGCCATACTAATTCCAGGGTTTACTGTAGAATTCATCAGTGGCATGTTATTCTGTACAGGCTCTGGTTCTACAACTTTCTCATGCAAGTCCGCATCTAATAATAAAGCAGTAGCATACGATTCATTTTTAAAAGACAACTTTGCTGCATAATCTGCATCTGCATTATTCAAAGGAATTCTTTGGATTCTCAGAGTAACATGACTCAATCTAGACAAAGCTCTTTTAAATGTAGAGTCTGAAGATGGACCTTCAAAATCACCAATCAAAGTTGTTATCGATGCTAATGTGTTTTCAATCTCTACTTTATCAACTGCAAAATTAAATGACGGATCCACTAGGTTAAGAACATCTTGACCCTGTTGTAACTCTTTAGCAAACAAACGTCCCAAAGTCTTTCTTTTGTCATCCATATTCCTGTCTGAAATAACACCTCTAATCCTCAACTCATAGTTGATTTCTCCAATTAGCAAATGTTTAACTTTGAGTGACTCCATGTTGACTTATGCTTCACAAAAAGAACAAATGAAATATAAAAAAATGTGCAATCACAAAAATTATGTCAAGCAGAAAACACTAATCTCTGCAAAATATTTCACAAAAGAGAAATCTGTCAAAAGTTGGAAATTTTTCAAACTTGGCAACGTTGCAAATTTATCTAAAAAATGAAAAAATCCCAAATTGCAACTATTTAACTCCCAAATATGCAATTATTACAGACAAAAACAATTGTCACCTGCAGTGCTCTCAAACACAATAATAGACAGCCACAAACCAAATCAGAAAAAAACTTTCACTATTTTTCTGGGAGAACCTTTTGCTGGTAATCATGTACCTATACCTATACTGCTCATCCGTTCTGTTATAGGACTCATGCTACACCTTATTCACCCAAGTGTCCACCCAACAATCTAAGAGAAATTTATTAAAGATATACTAATTTTTGAAAAAACTTGAATTTTGAAATTTTAGAATTTCGAAATTTCGGGCCCCACGTTGGGCGCCAATTATATAACCTCCCTTTTTTCTCAACCTCCAAATAATTACTACAAAAAATAAGAAAATGAGTTACATGTATGCGGACGGCAGCTTTTCATCAGAGAACAGATAAGTGAGTTCGAGATAGAGCTATATATGCACAAATTCAAGTTTTTAAGGGGCGCCACTCAATTTAAAGAAAATATTTCAGTTTGGATAATTGAGAAAACCAAATACTTATCATGATGGTAAAATTCTGAAAATAAAGATGTATTATTTTCTTAGATTGTGGATGGCAGACAATTAGATAAATAAAATGCAGAACTCCTTTAAAACCTATTTATTTCCTGTGCAAACAGACAAGGCACATTTGGACCTGTGTAGAGGCTGGTAAAAAAATTTTATGACTATGAGTGTGATGGAATTTGAGTATGACAAACAAATCACTCAAATCAGGTCAGCATAAATTATCAAGACATGAGTTCATGATTTGAATGTAAAAGAATCAGATATGGACCAATATCTACCAATAATAAAAGGGGAATAATCTCAAAAAAACCAAAGAAGTCAAGTGCAAAACCTACAGCTGTCGCATAGCGCTATGAGAGGGCCTTACAGGGGGTTTTACGTTCAATGTATGGAATAATTGATAAGTTACTGAGTTCCCTAACAAAAACCTGACCCAACAGCCTCTTCAGAGATCTAGATCACCCCGATCACAGTCTGTTCCACAGGATGGGCAGCATAGGTCACTGCCAACAGCACCAACATAAAGGGGGGGTCCTCCACAAATCTGCTGGGCTGAACTCCGAGGTCTCTCTCCCTGGTATTCCTCCTGGCGCTACCACGAAGTGGAGCACAGCAGATTGTTCTGGCACACTCCAATTGAACCCAGAGGTCTCCGCAGTCTCCTCTAGTCTAGATCTGTGGCGCAGGTAGTACTAAAGTACCAGGGCATCCTGACCAGAAGAAAGTGGGATCCTCGATGGACGCAACAACAGCATATAAGAGGAAGAATGCTAGATTCTCAGCATTATCCTACAACCCTGTTATGGAAATAAGGTTCATTTAACCTCAAGTCACAACACGTGGAATATAGAAAAACCTTCCAGAAAAAGATGTGTTTTCATCCAAAAAAACCACTGACTCACCTTCTCAGAAGGGCTAAAACCGGCGTCATCGAAGTAGCAAACACGAGGTAGGGCTCCAGGTGACAATAGGGCAGTTCCCGCGTGGTGACATCAAATTGGCTCAAATCACAACGTTGAAGAAACGTCAATGGCTCATAAGACTTACTCAAACAAATCCCCTATAAGGGCAATCGATATAAATCGGTTGTCAGCCTTCTTGTTGAACCAGAAAAATCTTCAAGTGCCTCTCGTCATGGCCACCGAGAAAAAGCCACGATAGACGAGAGCGGAAATCCCTCCCAAACCTCAGTTTTTCCTTAAAAATCCCTAGGAAATATTACTAAATCCATCTTGCCAACACAAAACGTAGAAGGTCACACACAGGAAGCATTATTTTAGACATGGGTTAAAGGTTAAACCTATGGCTGTTTGAAAACCCTGTGCCGACTGCAGCCATACGAGTTCGCTAGCGGCAGTAACGTAGCAGACAAGACAGGTGACTCGTGAAGTATGTCAACCTGACACTCCTGACAGTGACGTTCTGGACGAAAATATAACCTGTTAAATGAACCTATCTCCATTAACCAAAATCCCAACAAAATAATAAACAGATTCTTCAAAAGGGACCCGTTCTATCAGAACAGTCAACCTAATGATTCCTGAAATAGCCAAGCACATCCATTCATCATAGTCGGAGAACACCACAGGTAAGTCATTGTCTTTTTCTTATAAACTACATGAAAACTAATTGACTTTCAAATTCCAGACCAGAAGAACTTCCTCAAATCGTTGGCATTGACTCTCTTCAACATCAGAACCTGTTTATTTGGGTCAGAAAGAGAAGCCTCAGCTTGGATCATCACATCCTACAGGTGTACTGCGTATCAGAGAGGATGTTGAGAAAATTGATGATAAGTTTCCAATATAAAAGGTGTGTGATATGAATCAATAGCCATTAAATGTCTGAACTAAACCAGGTATGGGTATTATTTAGCTGACTGAGTGTTCTCTGTGAATATGTACAAAATTGATGAATTATTTACTTGAATATTTCTTAGGCTTGTATAAAAATCATAACCAAAACTGTATTCAGAAAATTTAAACGCTACAATATAAAAGGAAACTGCTTGGCATTCATGAGGAATTTTCTCAGCAACAAGTCAAGCCACAGTGAATGGTATCTACTTCAAGAAACATGTACAAGAGAATGGAACGCCACAAGGGTCAGTAATGAGCCCTACATTTTTCTTAATAGCTATCAATGATATTTTGAATGGTTTGAAAAAACCCACAAAAGCGAGACTCTGTACAGACGATCTTGTGGTGTTCGTGAAAGGAAAAACCTGGAAAATATGCTACAGGAGTTCCTCGGAAGTCTCGAAAATTGGTAAGAAAACACAGGGTTCAAGTTTTCTGTACCTAAAACCCATGCTGTTATATTCAGCAACACTGAAACAATCCACCGTTCACGACTCCATTTATATCAGCAGAATATTGAGCTCAAATCTTCCGTCAAGTTTCTAGGTGATATTCGATCATAAACTAAACTGGAAAAAACACATATCCAATCTGGTACTCTCCTGTCACAAACGACTGAATCTACTGGAAACTCTTGCCAACAAAAACTGGGGATCTGATCAGAGTACACTTCTACTTCTAAACAAAAGTCTAATCAGATCAAAGATTGATTATGGTGCGGTCGCACACGTCTCAGCATGTAACTCGGCTCTCAAACCACTAGACTCCATTCACAACCAAGAAATCAGACAACACAACACCCGTCGACAGCCTTTACAGTGAAGCTGGTGAACCCTCTCTGCATACCAGACGACAAATATTGAGTTGATCCCATGCTTCTTCAATAGCAGCAAATGATAGAAAACCTTCTACAAGAATACATTCACAACTATATACCGAATACATTTCATGTCTAAACCACAATATAATAGACCGTTCTATGAAAGGATACGTATGATGACAGAGAACCTCAACATAACCTTCCCACATATCCTACCCGATTACATTGACCACCCACCACCGTGGTCAGTAAAGATCCCAGTATGTAACACGAGTCTTCCAATTCACAAGACCAATCCTGATATTATTAAAAATTCCCTCCAAGATATACTGAATGCTACTTACAGCAACGCAGATAAAATTTTCACAGATGCCTCCAAAACCATCTAAGGGGTGGGATCCGCTGTCGTGTCGGCAAATATCTCTCAATACAAACTCCCACCTCTCAGCAGTATACACACAGCAGAATTATTTGCAATATATCAGGCGCTCATACATATAAATAATGATCGAACAGGAAAAGAAAACTTCGTCAATTCAACTGATTCTCTGAGCTTTATCCAAACCATCCAGTGTTTACAAAACATCCAATTGGACAATTAATAAAAAACCAACTGAATCTACTATTGGAAAACGAAAAGATGGCCGGTGTTATTTGGATACCCTCACATATAGATATCAAGGGAAACGAAGAAGCAGACAAAAGTGCCCGAAAAGCAGTGACTAGCGATAGTTCCGAAACGTTCAATCAGTGTATATCATCGGATTTGAAAGCCTAATTTAAAACGTGTCTAATGGATAAGTGGCAGAATGAGTGGCAAAGGTCGTCATCTAAACTAAGAATGATCAAACCTGACATTAAACCAACGATGCCTAGAACGAACAAAAGACATACCCAAGTGATTATAAACCGCCTTCGACTTGGCCATACAAGGCTCACCCACGAAGTAGTGCCAACCCAATTTGCGAACAGTGCAATGTGCGGCTAAGTGTGAAACATCTCTTAGTGGACTGTCCAATATTCCAGGGCTCTCGACATACACATAAGATCCCACAGGATATGTCATCAATGTTAGGCAAGTCATGTGATGTACGAAATCTAACTGATTATCAGAAAGATTTTGGTGTATTCTACGATCAATTGTATTGTGCCATATTGTATTGTTGAATATTTTTACATGAACTGTTCCGTCACTAATAACCATAAGGTGGATGCGGCTTTGTTTAAATAAAAAAAAAAGTATTACATTTTGAGATATGTAATTTTTCTCGAAATCATAGTTTACGTATCATAGAAGGTGATAATTACTCTAATCCTAGAGTTGTGTCAGTTTTATTAATGTTATATCATTAATAATTATTTCACCACTGCTTTGGAGAAATAGCAGGGTCACGAGGAAGATTATTTTTGGAGATGGTGATGACGCATCAAGTTGATACCACATCCAGTGACCATCCAAACAACGGAACTAGATCAGGTTCCACAACAAGATATACTTTTTTATTTGTTAGAAATGTTACTTCTTGAGCTGTCATCAATTATTAGGATAACAATAAGTTTATGTTCAATTACGAGTTTTTTACTTTTAAATTGAAAAATGCTCTATTTAGAATACGTTGTTTCAGATCCAAACGAAAGTTTAGATTTCAACTTAATATCAACTTCTGATCAATTATCCAATTCTGAAATACTGAAAGAAGAAACAATTTTGCATCAGATGCCACCTGAAGGTGGCATCTGAATAATTGCTTGTTCAACTTCTCACCAATCGTCTACTTCTGATGTACCGAAAGAAAGGCATGTGCATCAGACGCCCCCTAAAGGTATGATTTTTGATTAGTAGTTGGAAATAGGAATAGTTTTTACAACTAGTATCAAATCAAACTGAAAGGCTCGAAAGAATTATTTGGATTGCTTTGTTTCAGGTGACAACTTGAATTTTAACTTACCATCAAGTTCTCGTCAGTCGTAAGTTGCGAAATACTGGAATCAGAAGCAAATAATCTGCAGGAGCTTGAAGGTACTGATTTTTGTCAGATATATTTGTATTCAGGTCAAGATGCCAAAAAAATATCAAATATTTTCTATGTTTTAGATGAAAACTATTCGCCATCAACAACTCATCAATCGTCATCATCAAATTCCTCCAGTTCAGGCAAGGACTTTTTAAATGACGACAGCTTACAAGATCTGAATTATAATCAATCCTCATCTTCTTCATTTTCTGAAGAAGTATCGGTAATACCCGATGAAATAGAAGTTGCGCAACAATCCGAATCACAGAAAAAAAGAAAGAGGGAGGCTGAGCCAAACACATGGAAGAAAACTGCTGCCAAGATTTGTCGTAATTCCGGGAAACAGTATGAATCCAGTTCGAAAACCAAGAGGATTTATGATGCTAGAGAAATTGGAAAGGCATGTACTAATAAATGCAAAGTGCCCTACGAAAATACAAGAAGCAGAAAGGCAAAAAATATTTAATGAGTTCTGGAAACTAGGCGATATCCAAAGACAGCGACAGTTCATCTTATTTAGTATGGAAAGCATTACACCTGAAAAACCAAAATAAGATAGAAAACAGCAATAGAATGTGCAACAATGCATTTTATTTTCATATTGGAGAAAAAAGAGAGAAAACAGCAATAGAATGTGCAACAATGCATTTTATTTTCATATTGGAGAAAATAAAATACGTGTATGCAAAACATTTTCTAAGGGCTATACCTGATCGCCCAATTCGAAACGTTGCAATAAATGAAGAAAATCGACAACACATGAATTCGATCTCCAGAATAAAGAGCCATTATTGTAGAAAGGATTCGAAAAAAGAGTATATTGAGGGAGGAAAAACCGTAGCAGAGTTACATAGGGACTACGTCGAACAACCTTTCTTATGTCAATTAGTTGATGATTTCAGAGTGTTTAGCGACTTCAATATCTCCTTCTTTCAGAGAAGAGAAGAAGTGTAGAGCGAAGTATGGAAAGCATCTTGTAGAAAAAGATCTAGCGCGAGAAGAAAAGAGGAAAGGTAAGAATAGTGTAAATAATGACTTAGTTGTCGCTGTGTACGACCTACAGGCGGTTCTGCAATGCCCTAGAGGAAATAGTTCTTCTTTTTATCATACGTCAAAAATAAATGAATAAAATGAAAATAATTTCACGTTTTTTGAGCTGACACGTAACAGCTAAATGTTATGTTTGGGATGAAACAGAAGCCAATCGTTGTTGATGAAATCGGAACCTGCGTATTGATTTATCTGAGAAGTTCAGAAGAACAAGGTAGTGTTATAAACCCTCATATAATTAATCAATATTATTTTTGCTTCTAGAATCATTGTGGATTCTTCTCATCGATCGTAGTCCCTTGAAATATAATAAAATCAGATATCCTCAGTAGACACTTGAAACTCTCATTCTATCAATCACGTAGCATTAAAAGCTTACGAAACTTCATATGATATCTTGTGAGATATTCATTTCGAAACTTACTTCAAGTACTTTAGTTCAGTCTCAGCATAATCAATTCCAGCACTTTCATAATGGAAATAAGTATAGAGTACACTCAATGTGTCCATATGAATTGTATTTCATATTTTGTTTCTCACGTCCAGTATTTTGTCAAAACTTTCGTCTATAAAGTTACATGCCTTCAGAGAAGCCATTTTTAGTTAGTTAGTAAGAAACCTTTCATTTGACCACATCGCTAACTCAACTTTTGTACCGAGCACTCTGTGATTGTCTTGTGAAACTTTTACCATCATCGAAGTGAATAAACGTCTACTGAAAAAGCTACCCACTATTTATTTTGGTTCAACACATTTCAAAAACCTTCTTGGTAATCACTGTGACCATTCACAGGACTCTTTTATTCCCATGCAATAAAAGGGAAGATTACAACACTAGCAAAACTTCTAACAAAGACAATTGCTGCGGTCAGCAGAAAAACCGTTTTATGATGTCGATGTACCTATTCGCTGTACAAAAATATCCGCACATAAATTCGATTACGCAAGTTCCTTGTAAAAGGCCCATAGTCAGAACGAAGGCGATAGTGTACACGCGGCAATTGAGTGGGAAATTACAAAATCACTAAGGTCGGGACCACTCTATGTTTCCCAACAATACATTACAATCATCCGTGGGGCTAAAAAACAAGGCAAGCCGTATGAGGTACATGAACTAAATTATGACACATTTTTTTGATTTAAAAGTTTGGGCAAGGTTAGGTTTTAATGTCCTAAAACGATAAATGGTGATATATCCATATTACGAGTAGAAAAAGAGTTCTCGAATAGATTACTTTTTGAAACATCTTTCGGAAACTGACTGTCAAATTATTGAAATCAAGAAAGCTTGAACATCGTCCACTCGTAGAATCAGTGAACCTACATCAATAATCACAACTGAACTCATACAAGTCTACAGTGCAAAACAAAAGATAAAAGATAACAAAAAGGCAGGCTCATCAAAGCTGCTGGAAAAAACATTATTCCAAAGTGTTATTCATTTTTCTATACAAACCTTCAGTTTTCTTGGTAAAAAATACCTATCGATATAGTTTATTAAGAATTATTTAGCTTTTAAGCAAAAAATGTCTGCTGATTTAAAAGAAACTGTTATTAAAATATTGGTTATTTTGAAATACTTTCGTTTTGTTTGTTCATGAGATACCCTCATAAGGAGTTCTATCTCACTGCAATAACAGAATTAGGCTCTGAGATTTTCCAGGTCGGTGTATCTTGAAGTATCGTTGAAATGTTGACGTTTCGGCAACAAATCAAAACTGTGTACCTAAAATATGAAAATCGCCAGAAAATGCTCGTTTTTATATTTATCATGTTCAAAAACTCGATTTGAGTTCGGACACAAATTAAATTTTGCCACTAAATGTCATCAATATTGTATCTGGATTATGTTTTTTGAGGAAGAAACACCCAATGAACAAGGAAATATTATGGATCCTCCTGAAACATACAGAAATATCATATCAATGTAAGTATATTATCATAAATAATAATGTATATGGATAACACTATATTTTCTAGTAAAGATCTGTCTTGAGCCAATATTTGGATTTTCAGCTCTCAATGTTTGAATACATTTAAACACACAATGCTACAAAAATTTCAAGAATATGACACATTCATGAAAAACTTAATGATTTTTGGTCCCAAATTATCAAAAAAAAAATCAAATGAGTCATTTTCTCAAGTACTATTATAAGAATTATCTAAAACCATTAAAAGTTGACAATACCCATTATGGATACAAAAATCGAAAATATTCTGTTAATGTAATTTTAAAAGCGATTTTCTACCATACTGTTTTTTTTTAATTACGCCTTTTTTTATGTGGTCCAATGAATCCATCTACGGTCAATGGTGGTAGATATTACCAAGTCATACTTTTTGAAAAACAAGTACGAAGCAGAAAAATATTTCAAACAAGAAATCAAAACACAACATAACGTGAAAGTTAAAAGATTTTGGCTAGATAATGGTGGTAAATTCAGCTCGAATTCTTTCAAAGAATTGGCGAGCAGAAATAGCATATACTTGGAATATACTATGGTATGGGTATAATATGGTAAATCGAACATTACTCAATATGGTCCGAACAAATATTATTAATTTTAAAGTGCCTAAGATGTTATGGGGAGAAGCATTGAAATGTTCTGTCCATGAACTGAATAGAACTCCAACGTCTATTCTGTTCAGAGGGAACACACCATCATTAATGTGGCATGGCAGAAACGATATGCAAGTTAAAAATATTTGGATGTTGAGCATGGTATGTTTTGCCCAAAAACAATAAGATCGATTCCAAAGCCAAAAAAGGAATTACGGTTGGATACTGTGGAGGTGGCTATTTGTTATGGACAGGACAACAAGCAAAAATTAATTAGATCACGAGATGTATAATTCCATGAACATATTAAATTGATAACCAACAAAATTCACATACAATAGAGCCAGAAATACAAAATAATCATTCAGAAACAACCTTTATTGAAGAGAAAAATGAAAATGATCTAGTGAATGGAGAAGAAGGAGAGGAAAGAACTGTAAGAATCAGTATGTTTTCGGTTTTGACACTGAAAAGGTCACTTTTCAATTTTTGCGAAGAGAAAAATATTTTAATTGTGTTGAGAACGGGAGCAGATTCGTTCCCGAAACGTCCACCAAGATAAGTAGAGGTTTTATTCTTATTAAATATATTTTTATTTCCAAATTTTTCAAAAACAAGGTGTCACTGACCAATAGAGAATTTCTCTTTCAGGTATCTAAAGGTTTAATTTCGAGCGCAGTGACATTTTGGGGCAGATCCCAAATCTGTCCTTACTACAAATTTATTGAAATAATTTTTAATAACTTCCACTCTATTTTTTAGAAACGAGAAAAGCTGAAAAATGAAGACTCAAAATCACTCAAAGATGATAAATCGATTGCTGACAGAATTTAACATGAAAGAAAGTCATGGTATTGCTACCCCTATGGAGACAAACTTCCAGATGAATGAGGATGAGTTGATCACAGATGTGCCATACCAAAGGTTGGTTTGTAGTTGTATCTTTCTCTAGTAACAAGACATATAGCATTCAGTGTGACATATCTCAGCAGATATTTAGACAAACCAACTACTCAAGCATGGAAAACTGGAAAACGAATTCTTCATTATCTATATCCATCCAGAGATCTTGCACTCATGTACGCAAAAGGAAGCGACAGTTTGGAAGGCATGTGTGATGCTGACTGGGGAGGACATTGTCGAACCCTAAAGAGTGGATTCATAGGTTTTCATGCTGGAAATCCTATAGCCTGGCACTCCTGTAAACAAAATTTTGTTGCTTTATCATCCATGGAAGATGAATATATTTCTGTTGGTTCCAAAGCACAAGAACTAATGAATTTGGGATGTGTTGTCAGAATTCCATGAATGTGAACCTGTAAGGTTGAAAGTGGATAATTTGAGTGCTATCGCTGTCAGGGTTCGCTGATATATATCAAGTGATATATATCATGATATATATCACGATATATATCATGATATTTTCACTTCAATAAATATCAAAATTCATGATATATATCAAAGACGAA
Organism: Gastrophysa polygoni; assembly: GCA_963576655.1. Taxonomy (NCBI): domain Eukaryota; kingdom Metazoa; phylum Arthropoda; class Insecta; order Coleoptera; family Chrysomelidae; genus Gastrophysa; species Gastrophysa polygoni. Next base: position 21,498,124 of record OY755085.1, on the reverse strand, counting down.
AAAATTATTGATTTTCCGCGATAAATTGGCTACACTGCATCATTAAACGGCAACGACGTATGCCGGCTGCGGCCGTCGGGGATTTACATGCTCGATCTCGTGTGATTCCCCTGCGGATGCCGCGTGCAGTTGAGATTTAGAGGTCGCTTATTATAGAGCATTTGAATTCGGCGATTCATTAAAGCAAGTTAAGCGGAAAAATATAATCTTGAAGATTTATGATATATTGTTTGCATAATCAACATGCCTAGAGGCAAACATCCCATATGGCAGCATTTTCATTGCCAATCAAAAGAAAAAAATACTGGCAAATGGGCAAAATGCAGAACCTGTGGAGCTGAAATGCAGGGTGTACCACAGAGATTAATTAAACATAACATGACATGTAAGAACGACGAATCACAAGAGATAATAGATGTTACTGAAGAAAACGATGCTTCTCAAACTTCTTCTCAAGGTAGAGGGGCCCACGAATTTATTCCGAGAAGAGCTTTATTAAAATGTGTTTTTATTTTTGATATTATATTAAACACTTAATTTCAAAACTAAATGTGTTTTTATTTAAAAAGTCTGAAAATATCAAAAAAGTTGATATATATCCATTTTCTTGATATATATCCGATATATATCGTTAATATCCGATATTTTGATATTTTCAATAAATATCATGATATTTACGAACCCTGATCGCTATGATGAAAACTTTTGAAAACTCAAAGCGAGGTGAACATAATAGAGATACGATATCACTTCATACAAGATCTCTGTTACAATAACAAAATTTTGATTGAATATATTAGTTCAAATAAGAACTGTACTGATATGTGTACCAAAGCATTGGGAAAAGATGGATTCCGGAAATTCAGACACAACTTATTGTCATATTGATGTTCATTTGATTTTTCTTCTGCACCGAAATTTATTTTTGCAATTTAATGTATATTTTGATGTTGATACATATGATTGAAAGGGTGTGTTGGGATTTATTATCATACTGTATACTGTTTAAGATTCATCATTAAGATTTTTTGAGTATGTGTGAATAATCAAGAGTATTTTCAACTGTTATTTAGAAATTCAGTTTCTGAAAATTTTCCCGTTATCAAATGAAAAAAAAGTTGTTGCATTTTGAATAAACTGAATAGAGGTGTTCTCTATTGCCCACAATACTCATCAGTATTTAGCCCTCATTGCTGAGAATAATAATTCCCAATATCAGCATGAACTTCAACATGAAAAAAAAACATGATAGTGAGGGCAAAACACTTTCAGCTGTTTGAACTTACAAGGTGATAGTAGTCCAAACTCCAGTCTTTGAACCAGGTAAAAAATTTTATAAAACCATTCGATTCGAGATGGTGACCGAGAAAAGACGTGTGTTCATTTATGTTGGTCAGGGTAATTTGAAAACCTGAAGTATTAGTTCATTTCAATAGTTTACAATATCTTGTGAATTAACCATGCATAGTACCAAAAGTGATTTACTGATCTCCTGATGAAAACACCAACTTGGCTTGTGTTTTAATAACCTAGTCTCATAAAAAACAACAGCAACCCAGCGACAACATGGTGCTTTCATGAAAGGACTTTGAGGAAATTGGTAATATTGTCGAAGCAAAAACTAAGAGCATGTTGACTGGTGACTTCATGAAAAGTCTAGCTGATCGTGTTATTCAATGATGACCTGGAGCAAACGTCAATAAACAAAAATCTGAGATACTTTGGAATACAACAAAATGTTAACGAGAATATACAGGAAGTGATAATGGGTGTAATTAACCAGGAAATGAAGGTAGCTTCAAGTGAAATGGACATAAAAAAATGTCATCGCATACCAAACAAAAACAAGAATGCTGAGAATCAAAAACCAGCTGGTGTTTTGATTAGGCGTTCCACATATGCTCGTGCCGAAGTTTTAAAGAATAGAAAGTTCTTGGAATCCAGTGGAATTTCGTTGCAGGAAGATTTGATTAAAGCAAAGCTATCAGTCCTCAATACTGGCATAGCAAAATACTCCAAAAAATGTGTGTGGATTCGTAATGGTACAATCTCTGTGAGAATCAATGATATAGTGCACCCTGTAAGACACGATGACGATCTGCTGCATATTTCCGAAGACTAGATTTTTGTTTTTTTTCTTCTTCTTTCCTCTTTTTTGATGAAAGATAGAAAGTTTTCGTACAATTTCGCTCCAGACATATATCAAACCGATATTATTGTGAATCATGTATGATTTGCAAACAGAAATGAAAATGTCTGCTGTCATTGATTTTGAAATTTTGAAATTGTGAATACAACTCAATAATACTGTTTCGCTACCTCTTCAAGTAACTTCAAGTAAACTCGTTTATTTTCTTCTCTTCTCTCTGACAATATATTTATCTTTCGTACTTTATACACTTCTTTGTGGCTACAGAAACTAAGTTCCATTTCCACCACAGCAATGACATTGAATGTTTCACATGTAAATGTGAGATCACTAACTGCAAATTTTCAGGAATTCCGAAATAAAGCCTTGGAAGAAAATTGTGATGTATGTGTTACCAAAACATGGCTTTGTGACGGAATTGATAGCGGAGCTGTTGAACTAGATGATTATGTCTTAGTAAGACAAGATAGGCCAACCAGAGGCGGGGGCGTGGGTATTGTTACACTCCATTTCCTCATTATTCTCCGAATAAGATATTGGCATGTTCCTCCCTGTATATGAATCTCGTCTTGTGGTTGTTTACGCAAATTCGGACTACCTCGCAGACCTATAGTCTTCAAAACAAAATACGGTGAGTCTATGAATCTCATATGTTGTAAAATTGATAAGGTATTTCATTTCGGTTGGAACAGAGATGCTAAACCGAACGTGATTCTTGTGAACGTCCGAGACTTTTCAAGAAACCTGAACATTTTGTATGTTTGAGGTAGGATCTGCTCATCTATGTGAATAAGACAAGGATGGTTGAAAATCCGTACTTCTTCATACTTCAGCGATTCCAGTCGACAATTCGGAATATACTGGAAGAGTTATTCAGTGATTGTATTTCAGTTGAATTGGTATGGAAAATTAGAAAAAAAACACTTCAGGAGTTTTCTGGGAAAAACATGGATTTTCCCCTTCAGAATATATTTTATTTGTGAATCTCTGAGTGTGGAACCGGTCACAACCGAATAGCACCTTTGGTACATTTCATCACTGGAACTCTACTTGACGGAATTGCGTGAATCTATTTCCATTCTGGGACTCTCTTACATTCGCAGGATCCTGGACTCACTTTTGATCATTGGGAAACCTTTCAATAGATAAGGTGAGATATTTCATTACTCAGGTTTCTCTTTCTCTCTTCCTCCATCGCTATGTAATGTAGGTCGGTAAAGGATGGTGGTATTTTCTAGGGTTTTTGAGTCGTGTTTTCGAAATACGAAAACAGCCCTCGAGATATTAAGGAACCACTTTGTGACGAGCCGCCGTTTGCCGCCACTAGCATATACTGGTAACTAACCGGCTTTGGCGTCACATCCTGCCGCTATCTTCGGCATCATCAACCTGGTAAATTTCAATATCTGCCAAGGGACCACCACCAACCACCAAGTTACTATCGAGACATATCTCCATAAAATAGAGCTAAAGCTCAAATAGAGAAGCCTTGTCGTTACGTCATCATAAGTGTATTATAATATAGTTCACTGAATTCGGGGTTGATTGTGCACCATTTATAGCCATATCTGGGGTTACGTATATTCGACATTATAATATTACGATTATTAATTCATTTTTTTTTCCTCGATTTATAATTATTCTTGGGGTTCATACAGTCGACACTTGTCCTAACGACGCGACTAGTATAACATTAAACTGTTATAGAATATTATTATCTTTTTTTTATATAAACATATATATTCGTTTGTCTGAAATCCGACTACATTTCCCGTTTTGGTGTTTCTTGGCGGCACAGAGGAAATATAATAAAACGGGTGGCGCTTTTATTACGTAAGTTAATTTGGTTAATTCTATTGGTATCCTTACCTACCCCACCACTACTGAATTAGCGGGCATACTCTGGCCGAGAATCAACGAATATAGAAAATTTATATACCATTTTTTTTCTCTTTGGTTTGAGGGAAACCACCCGTAACAGTATTTATATAAAGAAAAACATTAAACCTGGAGTTATTTTGAAGGAATGCTATAACTTGATTGAACATATTTTGGTGAAGATTACAATACAAAGGTATGAAATTGTCTTAGGAACTATATATCGATTCCCTAGCTCTAGTGGTCCCTATTTTTAGATGAAATTGAAAACTTGCTGTCAAATTTATTTTCCAGTGTTGATAATATAATTTTTTTAGGTGATATTAATTTTAAATATGCTTGATCCAAACTCTAACTCAACTTCGCAGTTCATTATTATTTTGGAAACCTTCAGTTTTGCTCAAGTACTAGACGAACCAACTCGAGTAACCAGCACTTCTTCCACTCATTAATCTTATAATTACCAATATTGACTCGAACGAATTTACAGCATCTATTGAAGATTGTAACATTTCAGATCACTCGCTAATTAAGTGTGAATAAAATAATAAAACATACTCAGTCAAAAATTTCCTTTAGACCACTGAATCGTATCATTCTAGAGAACTTTGAAAACGATTCGATTAGCATGCCCTGGCACAATATCTTCGAAACAAATCACATCGATAATAAAGTATCTATGTTAAATAATAACATCCTAGTAGTTCTTGACCTGCACGCGCCAGTATCACATGTTCTTCCTAAATTAAACTACGCGCCATGGCTAACTGACAACATTAAACTCATGCAATCACGCAGAGACAAAGCACTGAGGAAGTTTAGAAATTCACAGTTATCTCATCATTGGCACCACTTCAAACAATTGAGAAGTTTCACCAATTCAGCAATCAAAGCCGAAAAAAAAAACGCTTATCTAAATACAAAATTTCAAAACTTTAATATTAGAGTAAAATGGACAGAGCTGAAAAAAGTTATATATATATAACAAATATAACCAAGAATAAAAAAATTAAAATACCTCCTGAGCTGAGGAATGTCGACCGTATGAATGATTTCCTTATCAATGTATCAAACATAAAAAAAATCGGCCTTGAATCCAGCTTTAATTTTCATGAAGTTGATGAAAAATCTATCTCTGAAATTATCCTCTCAATGAAATCCAAAGCAACAGGTGATGATAAAGTCAATATTATACTCTTACAGCTATTCTTTCCTCTTATCATACCAATAATTACTCACATATGATGATCTTCAACCCATAAGTATTCTACCAACTCTCTCTAAAATATTTGAAAAAATTTTGGATGTACAGATGCGGAAGTTTTTGGATGCTAAGTTTTACTACCTCCTAAGCAATCAGGATTTAAAAGCGGATTCAGCTGCATTATGGCTCTAGCAGATGTGTTAGATGATGTAATCACAGCAGCTGACAAAGGTAAAATCTCAATTCTAGTTTGTCTGGATTATTCTAAGGCATTTGATCTAATAAATCATAGGATTCTAATAGCCAAACTTAGATATTTTGGATTTAGTGAAGATGCATGTACATTGCTCACATCTTATTTGAATAAAAGAAGCTAAGTCGTTCAACTAGATGATGCTAGATCAACCTCACTCGAAGTAAAATCCGGAGTTCCACAAGGAAGTATTTCAGGGCCATTGTTATTCACATGCTATACTGCTAATTTCATCGATGTATATATTACTCATTTGAACCTTCTAAAATCGCTGAAGCACTTCACGCAATAAATAAAGACTTACATGCAATTTTCCTAACCTCTGCTCTACAAATCTTCAGCTATGATATTCTGTAATGAAAATAAGAGATAATATAAGTCTTCTAATTGATGGTACAACAATACCATATAAATCAGCATGTAAAAATCTTGGACTTATGGTGGACTCTAAACTGCCTTTCAAGGAACATATCTATTTGAAATCGGGGAATGCGTATTCTGCTCTGAAACTAATTGATCCTCAAAAATGTTATGTGACACATTGGTACTGACGCAGCTGAATCATTGTGATATAGTGTATAGACCTTGCCTTGATGAAACTGACTGCCTCCGCGTTTAGAAAACTCAAAATAGTTGCATTCGACTCATCTATGGCATTAATTAATGTGGAAGGGTGTCTCATAAACTGAGTGAATTGCAATGGCTGAACATGAGTAATAGAATACTGCATCATATGAGCTGTCTTTATCACGAAATAATATCAACAAAAACTCCCCCATATTCATATGAAGAGAATTCGTATTGTACAGATGTCCATAATCTTAACATAAGACGACAGACTATCTTAACAATCCCTAACTATTCCAAAGCAATTTATCAAGCAATATTGTTATGTGTATAAATCATCTGCACAATATAGATTCATCTCTCCTCAGCAAATCACAATATTCATTCAGGGTCATATATAAAAATATCCCTAGGTATTCAGTAGTCATGATTTATTTACTTCTTCTCTCTTCTTCCCTTACTGTCTATTAGTATTTTTCTGCTCTCTCTCTATGTCTCTTCTTCACACTCTTTTTTTCACACATTCTTATTCCCTCATCAATGATTTGCCACGAAAAATATTTTTCCACTATCCAGACGGCAGTGGCGGAAGATCAGAGGTGAATACGTTCTACACTCTGAACCATGTTTTGCCAGTTGTTCAATAACTATGTTTCTACTTAACATTCTACTTGATATTGTGTAATATATTACACTTATTATGTAATACTAAATGATTATATTGAACAATAAATGTATTATTATTATTATTATCATTATATTGTAACCAATGACATATTTCACACATTTCACAAATTGAAAATGTTGGAAACAACAGCAATAAGAGAAATCGAGAAAAACATCTCACCCTAGACAAATTCCTCACACAACCCTCCCAACCAACTGATAGAACAATTCTGGCCAAGGCAGAGAATCTCCAAGAAAAAAGTTAACATCGAGACAATAAGATTCTGTTGCATGAGGGACCTCCTACAAGTACCCTGAACAAGTCACCCTCCATGAATTAAAACAAATGACAATTGAAGATTGAACACAGCATCTTCATCCATAATGATATTTCAAAATCTACCCATGAGTAGACGGAACTCGGTAAATAACCCTTTGAATCATCCCATTCAATAGCTATCATTTCTCGTAATTATTATTGTCACTGATTGAGCTTCATTTGGGAGACGTCACTAAAATAAGACATACCTATTTCTGCACAGCTTTCGTATATCATGATGCACATTTTTCCTCCTAAATATACACTGGCAGTACTGACAGAACCACCTTCGTGGTACCTGTGAACGTGTGAACTTCTTTTGAGCAGTTATCCAAATACAACTCAATACTACAATCATAATTCAGTCCTGGGTACGTTACGAATAAAATATGTCGGACATATGACATATACAACAAATTTGTCGTGATTTGACTACTATGAATATGGCAGTCGACAAAGTGCGCTGCCAAGCTACCGAACATTTACGTACATGCTCGTCAGAGGTGTGCGCTATTAATGCTTCACGGGTCACGGGTAACTGTATGGAAACAGGCGCCAAAGATAGCGGCCACAATGGTACAAGTCTTCCTTACATCATGATTATATATAACAAGGTTACGCTAGAGTGAGTAGATACGCTACATCCGACCTTGATGATTTATCGAATTTCTTTCTGATGACGTAGAGAATAGTTGCAAATGCGAATAAGATACCAAAGAATATATATTATTCTATGGAAAAAATGATCATATTCTGAACTGTTTGTTTCAGTGGCACCCATTTTCTTTTTGTCTCTCAAACATCGCGATTCAGCGAAACCTTGTGGAATATAATGAACATGGTGTGAAACTTCAGAGATAAGTAACCAATTCGCTGATCCAGAAGTCTGGACGACCTCTGGTGGCTAAATTGTGAACCTACTTAGTGAGTATCAATAATGGATACGTGTTCCTTTTATCTGAGATGCTTAGTTTTATCAATGAATCATCGTTATTTCGGCGTGCTTGTGCGATATCAGAGATTATAGGGAAAAATCACGTAACGCGAGATGTCACTGCGAACGGCAAAATGTCGAATCGAGGTGTGGACAACAAATCTTCTCTCATATGATCACTTGAAAAACCGCTTGTTTCTTAACATCGATTTTGAGTTTTCGAGAGATTCAATAGTGATTTTTTTATATTTTACCATTGAATTGAAGTTTTGTCTTCGATGTTTGATTTTTATTTTTGTGGATTTTTCGGTACATTTTGTGATAATGCCTCTGAAAGTTGATATATCAATTTCGGACATTTTGGAATATGTGTGTGAACGTGTTCGGTCAATTAAGGCAGGCGAAGAGGTTTTTAAGGCGTTTCATAACACAATGAAAGAAGTTGATACAAACTGCGTATCATCATTCATCTGATTTCTTTCTCATGCATTAGAACACTAGAACCAGTCAGCTGCACAGATCTGACACAAAAATGGGGGAAAGAAAGAAATCAAATAGAGGGAATTAGTAGGCCCAAGCCATTCAAGTCTTTCTGCCACCCTGATATACAGAAAAAAAGGAATCTTCTTGTCTGTGGTATGTTCTAGACATTGAAAACATAGTAAAATTATGAGTATAGTCACTAAAAATTTTGGTTTCAGGTTTGGGTAATACTGCATGCTTTGGCTATATTTCTAGGAAGATCTCAACAAGGACAATATCAGACAGTTGCGGTGGAGTGTAGATCAAATGATATGGAAAGGTTGTATAATTCAATTTTAAAAGGGCATATCAGCCATTTCGATTGGAGAAAAAAAAGCTCCACCTTTTTGACTGGTCAGTTCTTTTATCTGTGTTATTTGTTTTGATTTACAGGAGTTTAGAAGATCAAATGCAAAATGTTTAGAGGAATATTGAACAGAGCGAGATTTTGCAACAACTTCACAATGAAATTGATTTGCATGTTTATAATCTGAAACCTTCGATCATTGAATAGACTAGATAAGTAATCCACACCCCTGGCAATACAGTTTGTTTGAAAGCAGCATCTTTAGTATCTATCTTTGTCTAAACAAAGATAGCAGGAGCTGATTCTCCCAGCACCAGGGCCGTATTGTCAGAGGGGGTCGAATTTATTATTAATTCATGATGAAACCAAATTGAAAATCCGTAAAAATTTCAGTGGTTCTTTTCAGCATTTCTTGGTGAGAAATTGAACATCTTCATACTTCCTTCACATTGTTACGAAAAATTCGAAAACATACAATCCTATGGTGATTTTTGGAACTTGCTTGTAATCAATAAACTTATTATGACCACGTCACAAGAAAAGTTCAATTCTCAACGCCATATGAAATAATATACTTACTATTCAGTATACATTTGTCTAATACCTATACTTTATCATAAATGACTTTCAATTTCAATGATGAACATTTATATCTTTGGCGATCAGTGACAGTGCATGTAAGTATATTTACGATTTTGAAGTTCAGTACCTACTAGTGGAAATAATTTTCAGAAAAGTGAAAAACTTATTTTCAAGGCAAATAGATATGATTGCATATTTGAATGTAATTTTCAAATCTGAAGATGAAACTTTTTTATATCATTTCACGATATCGTCAAAAATGAAGGAGGTTTCATCTTGAGCAGAATTCATATATTTCGACGCAAAAAATTGATGTCTGATTATTTTATTTCATGTTGATAGTTGAAAATCGATCATGAATATGTGTTGACAAGTATTAGGACGAAATTTTATATCAACAATGAAATCATGAATCATGTGAAGATGTAGCAAATAGCAGTGTTTCTTATTTAAAACAGGATTGAAATGAAAAACAACCATGGATAATCACACAAATAATTTATTGATTTTTGAATAGGATTGTTTTTGTTAACATACTTCTTATTCTAACTTCCGTTGAATCTTTCATCAATTTATTTGCCTCATGATGGAGTCTTACCTCGAGTCTTACAGTGAAATATTCCTCCAAATTAGTTTGACTAGTTCCAAAAACAGTCAATGGTAAATTTCTCATTGTTGTGTGTACAAGAAGTATAGAAATATCCTTATATTTTTTATCGAGAATATTAATTGAGTTCATCATTATTCTCAGTGATTTTTCAGCAGCTTCGCATATTTTGACCACAAATAAGGAAGCATTTATCAGTGCTACATATTTTACCACAAGACACTGTCGCAGCTGACCTATGGGTATAATCAATATAATCTGATCAATTCAATTTAAATTCATTTTTATCCATTCCATTTGGGGAAATGCTTCAAAATCTCGTATGATACGGCAATGGTAACTCACCTATGAAATGACGTGTTTTGATCGCCGGTTCAAATTGTTTTCAACACACCTCACAATAACGTCTCACCATTATATCAAATCACCAAAACAGGAAGTAAACTGAGTTTCTGATGAATTCTGAGTACACAAAACTGAACACAAGTTGAATAATATCGATAAATCAAAACGTAAATAATGACAGATACCAAACAAAGCAATAATCGCCGTCGACTGTCTATATCAAGTTGAGGTGTTGCAACGTTGAGCAAAAAGTATTCACGATACCCATGCTGGTCCTCGAGCCCCCAAGAAAGTAAAATTGCTAAGTCTCAGAATAATGTAGCAATCTTCTATTAATCAGAACTGATTCATAATCGTCATGACCCAAATTTATTATTATATTTGTGCATTGAACTCATGAATTCATAAAGGACTTTATATATTATGGACTATTCATCACTTTTTGATGATTGGATATGACAACACTGGCGACCATTGGGTACTAATATTATGATAATTCTGGGAATTCATGTTAGCATCAGAATATTTGTTTTGTGATCCTTCTAGGGGGTTTGTTGTTCGGAGTCTGAAACCATGATGCAAATCAGTTTTGGAAACTCTACATAGTGCAAATATATTACACATCACAACAAAGCATGAGCAGGGCTCAGTTTCATGGCAGAATGAGAGAAGAATTAGAATAGCAAGTGATGAATGATAGATATTTTTTTGTGCATTCTTTCTTTGTATTCATCGGCATACAACTGTAGAAGAGAATTGAATGAATTCAGTCTAAAATTTCCAGGATCTACTTGTTATTCCATCTTCACCTATGGTGAAAAAAGAGAAGTCTCTGATGCTGACTGGGAGGTGAAGTCATTAAAACATTTCTTTCCCAAAGGATTTTCAAACAAGTTCACAAAGTATGGACTTGAAATGGAGAGAGAGGCACTAGAGCTGTTCGAACGCAGGAATAGCAACCAAATAATGAGACCTTCATTCATCATTTCAAAGTTCTTTACGTGGTTAGGCTTTTCACCAGATGGAATCTTAATGGATGGCATGATCCCAATCAAGTTACTGGAAATAAAATGTCCATATATTGGTGAACTTTCATACCAAGTACTGTTTCAAAAAGAGTAATGGCCCTGAAATTTTCCTGGAATCCTATGATTTTTAAGAAATGAGAGATACAAGGATAGAATTGAAGATGAGGCACACATACAAGTGTAGTTGAGTATGTTCCTGCCGAATTTACCATCAACAGTCCTAGTTGTATACTCGTCATTCAAGAAATACTACCTGGAGGTGAAAGTTGATTTCGATAAAACTTTCTGTGAAGAATTAATGAAAACTATCACCAACAAATATTTCTACAAGATGATACACATTCATTGTTTGAATAAATAATATAAAAATCATGTTTTTGTTTATGAAAACCGGTATGGCTTTCTAAAGAAATGGAAGGAAAGGATTACAGTAACAAAGGGCCAGGGAATGAATCTGCCCCCGATTCCAACACAATGGGGAATGATCTTTTTAATTGTTACAATTTTATAGAAATGAGAGAAAAAAGATCTGTTGAAATGAATATACAATCTCCTTGATTAATCAACAGGCAGTTCCTAATTCATGCTTCAAAATCAGTCTGAGAAGAAATAGGAATTGGAAGATTCTTGATAATAAAACATGCAACACTAGCCTCCCAACACTTTCTTAACATATATCCCACTAATCAAAATCTGGCATCTGCCAATATGGGAGTGACATATTAACAGTGACAGTAATAACAGTCATGATGTCATCAATGTATGGTATTAGATACCAGTCAATTTCACTATTCAAAATGCCAAAGTTTTTAATCCTCTGTATAGCTCTCTCTACGTGTACTCTTGCCCTGGCTATTTCTGCAGTTGAAATTGATTCTTCTTGTGACAACTGTTCCTTTTTTCTAAGAAAAGGTGGCTGGATTAATTTAACAAAATGACTTTGACATTCTTCTTCGATGAGAACGCCTTTATCTGCCATAATTGCATCATGTGGATCCAGTTTCATGATTAGATTTTCATTGTTGAATATGGATTTATCACGTCCTCCATGAGCAGGACTAATGAATTAAATCAATCCTGATGGGGTGGCTCCTAGTAAAAATTTCATAGTGTGCATTTTTTTGTAATGAGAATAGGAAAGGATTCTACAGTTCAAACACTTCAATCTTTGCACTCTCACTTCTGTGCAGTCCAATACCACTGGTGTTCTTGAATGTGGAGAAGCATTTTGGCATATTTCTTAATATCTCCTCTTTTGTAGGCCAATAAATACCTGGCTTGATACTAATAGCCAACAGACTGAGGATTGAATAAAATATCCTTGAACAAGTTGAATTACTTATTCAAAATGATACTGCCAAGCAAGCAAAATGATAAATTGGTCTTCAATTTACACAACACCAGGATCAACCATAACTTCATATTCTTCTCAGAAACATTGTAATGTATTGAAAGTTGTTCAGTACAGGAAGTATACACTTCCATAGTTTTGTTGGATACACCTGAAAAGCCAATATTTGATAAAACTTCATAAACTCCATATGAATGGAATATTACCTGTGAAATGGGTAAGCTTTCCATCTGTATTCAGAATTTGTGGGAGTTCAAAAAAATCACAAAAGTCCGTTTGTGTAAATTTATCCTCACTGAAAACATTGGTTAGTGCAGGATGATAGAATGTTTTGAAGTAGAAGCTCCATTCATATTTATGGCATAATCATGCTCATTAGCATGGAACTCTGAATTATAATTTTCATCATTTTCTCTTAGCAACTCTACCTCAACTTCATCATTTTGAACTGATTGTTGTTCCAAAGGAATTTCACTTCCATTTGATTTTCACCTGAGCCTGAAATAATAAATATACTCAATGAGATGAAATTGATGTTTTAGTTCTTCTTTACCAATTCCGGTCACTTCTATCATTCTTGATTCTTGACTGTTGATAGTTATTCGTCATTGGGAGATTCTGACTAGGTAAGGATCCTATTTTCAAACGCTTTCTCTGTGTCAATGAAGTCAGTATATAAGATAAAAAAGTATAGATTTGAGAGTATAGTAGAAAATGACAATCCTAGTATTAGGAAAACCAACTTACCACTAAAAAAATCATCATTCACAAAATGCTGGCTGCGAACAAACATGTATTTCGAGATAGGTTTTCCCATCTTCAAGATCATCTTCCATTTTTTGACTGCCTTCGGATCCAAAGGGAATTTATGCAATGAAATAATAGAATTGCCATATGTGGAGCATTGTGGAACAGAGCACATTTATCGTGACCGTATTTCCATATTTCCTTCTCTAATACTCTGCATTTTGGTATCACAAGATTGAGTTATAAGAGTTCTTCACAAAATATCGTCAAAATATTCACTTTCAACGCATAAATTATTTGTTATATCAAGAAAAAATCGCCTTCCACCACTATAAACAAAAGCAAACCAGTTTGTTGTTCACACCTTGAGTCGTTCAAACGATAAACGGTAGATGTCGCTCACTCCGTGATTCTTCCCTATTGGTGGATTATGTTGTGTACTCATCGTATTTGTAGATTTATGTGTCGAGCGAACTTCAAACTAGAAAGGCATTCACAGGAATGATTTTATGCTTTGAGTACTTTTATAAACCCATATAGTTTCAGGGTTGAGATACTCAAAATAATAATGAGTGGAGAACCGAGTCAAAATACTGGCACTAGGAAGACATTGCATAACACTAACTGTTGTGTTTGAAACTGTTCTTCTAGGAAAAATAAATACAGGACATTTCCATGCGTTTCCAAGAAGGATGCTTCTAAAGTACATGTCAACAATGATTATGGTATACTTGAGAAAGTTGATCGGAGAAAAGCATGGACAAATGCTTTGTTGATCGGAAAACCTGTGACTCACTTTTTTCGAGTTTTTTTCCTTCATTTTATCAGACATTGCAAAGCGTCACAGAACCTCACAATAGTTCTTCAACACACTATCAATAATTGTCCAAAACACACACAAAATCCAAGATATCACTTGTCCAACGTTCGAAAACAACTAAAACATGCACACAATAACCACGCCGACCACAGAGACTACTCACAATCCGGCATATTTGTTTACGTTTCGTAGCGCCCTCTTCGGTAGTTGAAATCGCCAATAACGTTACACTAAGATTTCTGTGATGTTAATAAGTTTGGTATGGGCACAGATCTGCCAAAGAGTATATATATACTATAAAGGGTACTCACTCAGCGTATTTATGGATGAACGTCAAAAAATCTACCAATGGCATTGAGAGCTCAAACGGTGCATTTGATTTACTGAAAAATGACATTCACAGAAGATCTACTGTTAGTAATTGACATTGCTGATTGAGTTCGATTCACTAGCGAATTTTATAAGTCCGTTCAGGAGTTAGAATAAAAGAATATTCTTATTCAAATTATCAATACAATGTAGAGAGATGTTGACAATATGATTTCGTAGTCGAGACTGAATATAAAACTTAATCTAACGAACATGTAAAAATGCAAAATTGTCAGAAAGCAAGAATCAAAAGAACGCTGACTCGGCTTCTCTGGTTTTCGACCGTGTCTTGAGAATTCTGTTGGAAATGTTGATGTAACTAGCGGCAGGAAACTCAAGATAATGTGTCAGATTATGATGAAAAGGAAGGAAAAGGAGCAAGTACCGACCCTTGCGGGGCTCCGTGTGTCACTTTCAGCCCTGTTGACTTCTTGTGCCCCATAACAACACATTGCGTTCTACCATTCAAAAACTGTTCAGTCAGCGAACGGGATGAATAATCAGAACCGGAAATATTTCAGTTTCGAGCATAACAAACAGTGGTTCATTGTTGTAATCTATATAGAGACAATTACTTCAACTTTATTTTAATTTAGCTTCCTTGTTTGACTTCGTATTTGTGGTCACGTCATCCTGTTTGTCCGGATTCCTCTCGTTATTCACCCCTCCAATTTCATTTACTTCTTTCTTTGCTTCCACTTCCACTTCTTCAGTTTCATTGAATTCTTCATTTTCATGCACTGTTTCATTCGACTCCTGAAATCAATAAGTAATAGTTATCACTTATAGTTATCTTCCATTTTCAGAAACTTAAAAATGAATTGGGATGGGAAATTGTAGCAAAAAAAAAACAACGACTTATGGAACTATCCTGACTGTCTCGGAGTCATAGACGGAAAGTATATAAGTCTCCAAGCTCCTGTTTACGGAGGGACAAAATTTCTCAACTATAAATCATTCCATAGTGTCGTGTAACTCGCTATTGTAGATGCTTCTTACAATTTCATATTCTCCAACGTCGGCTATCAAGGAAGAATTTCTGTCGGTGGAGTGTTCAATAACACACCTTTCAGAGAACAACTGGACATCTTCCCACACCCAGACCTCTACCGGGGGGTACCCATCCGATTCACTATGTAATGAGATGAGACATGTCAACTGTCAGTTGATTTGATGAAACCATCCTCTGGCTTACATGACAAAGGATCCAAGAAGAAAGTTTTCAACTACAGATTATCTAGAGCTCGCTTGGTTGTAGAAAATGCCTTTGGCATTTTATCTTCCAATTTTCGTGTACTGGGGAACCGATGTTATTGAATCCGGATGTAGCAAACGAAGTGACTTTGACTACAATACATTCACACAACCATTTAAAAAAACTTCATCAAAAATTGCACGAATGAACTGTTCGATAGAGAATGTGCAGATGATAGAGAAGTAGTTCCGGGTTTGTGGAGAAACGATACATCACCTCCTCAACATTATAACGGACCTAGAAGTCCCTAGCAGAGGCATCATTGACTCGCGGAATATTAGAAATGAGTTTGATGATTATTTTTGTGCAACGCAAGGTGAATTGTATTTCCAATACAATGAGTAAATTACATATTCAAATCGAGAGGAGAAAAATGATGACTTAATTTTTATATCATTATGAAAACCTCAAAATTAAATCATTGTTCGCAATATCACTGTTACACTCATGTTCTGAAGTCCGTCAACCAATTAAATTACACGATCCGCCAGGCTGATCAGCTTATTCAGTGATTTGTGTTCATTTATACACAATTTAGGGTAAAATATTTATCAACACTCCAGTACGGGCTCCTGGACCATAACTCGGCATCAAAAAATAAAGCACGATTAGACCGGCACAAATCCAAAACCCTTTTCTAGTTTACTTGTGTGTGGTATATGAAAAATCTGATAGTTTCATTCGCTTGGTCGAAAAATTCAAAGGCGAATTCCGATATTTTTTGTTTGACGACTATCTAACCTCCAATATCTTTGTATCCACCGTTGTTCTTGGATTATTTCTGTCAGCTAAAAAGATCATATCCTGGTGAGCAAACCATTTGCCGTGAATCCTTCATCTTCTTTCTCTCTCGAGCAAATTTTTTATCTTCTTTTCCACATCTCCTTCATCTATTGCCAAGGCCACCGCTATTTCCATCATGTCTTTTGTTTTTGTTTCTATATTCCTTTGAGTAGGGTGCCATAGTAATGGCCGAACTGTCGTACGTGGAAGCATCCAGAAAACTATTGACTGAAACTCGAAAAACATTAGTGTCTAGATTATCCAATATTACAAATATAGCGACAAATACTAACAATTCAACCGAAAATATGGGCGAAAACTTCGATCTTAGAACAGCTTCAAGCTTATTAACAGTAATCAACGATAGTGAAGAATCAGTAAAACAATTGATCGATTCTATTGAATTATACGATAGTCTTTTAGATAACGATGGAAAATCATTGCTAACCAAATATGTTCTCAAAACTAGATTATCCCAAAGCGCGAAAATGAGGTTAGATTCAACATATCCGTCAAATGCTGATTTAATTAAAAACATCAAAATGCATTTATTGACTAAACATTCAGCAACAAGCTTATCAATTGAATCACATAACGCAAAACAAAAAGATAAATCTGTGAATGAATTTGGAAAATCAATTGAACAACTAATAGTCAATTTGACTCTAGCACAGTCCGAAGGTAACGACGAAGCAATGCAAGTTCTCAAAGGTACAAATGAAAAAATTGCTCTGAATGCTTTCGCAAATGGACTACGAAATCACGACTTACGTACTGTTATAAAAGCGAGAAATTATAGCAAGTTGAAAGACGCGATAAGCGGCGCTACTGATGAGGAAAATTCAAGAGGTGTCACATCTTCGTCGCAGGTTTTTCACATGCCTGGAAGATTAAGATTCAGTCACCAGAACATTACGAGTCGAGGTCTCCAGCAAAATTGGCGCGGAAGATCAAGGGGTGCTTCTAGAAATTTCAGTAACTCTAACATAAATAATTTTAGGAACGGTAATAATTTCAGAGGACAAAACCGTGAACAGTTTCGTGGAAATTTTAGGGGGCGATTAAATAGTAATAATCATCGGACTTTTAATTCATCTCAAAGAGGATTTTTCATGGATAATGCCCATCAGGGATCCGAAATAAATGATACTTCGAAACAGGCCGATCAGTTTTTTCGTGCCTTTTAGTGAGAGTGTAGATGATTGCGAGGTGTTGTGTATGAATAGTTTGAATTATGTATGTATGAAAAATGGAATGAATGACTTAACATTTTTATTAGATAGTGGTGCTTCTGTTAGTGTACTTTTTGCATCAAGTGTGAATGAAAATCAATATGTTGACACTACAAATAGAATAAAAATAAACGGTATAGCTGGATCTGTGTCTACGCTAGGCTCAGCAAATATCATGTTGAAATCAGATAACGGTGAGGTAGGTCATGAATTCCATGTGGTGAATGACTTTGGAAATGATATGAATGGCGTTATTGGATCAGATTTCTTTGCTAAATACTCTGCAATATCAAACTATGAGACATTTACATTTTCGATTTTCATAAATGGCGAGAAGTTTTCAATGCCACTTCATTCCAAATATGACGATTACACTACGATTCCTCCAAGGTGTGAAATTATTGAATATTTTCAAGCACAAAATTCAGATGATTGTATTGTTATTCCAGAAGAAATTGCTGAGGGAGTTTATACTGCGGGAATTATCGCTAAACCTTGTGATTACAGGATACCAGTGAAAATTTTAAATGTTACTGAAAGGGAAGTCAGGTTCAAAAATTTCAAACCAAAGACAGAAAGTATATCAAAATTCGATGTTCATACTTTCGGAAATACACAATTCACAGTAGAGCGTATAGATACTTTAGTGTTCGTCGTCGTGTGCACATCGCCCGACTGTCGCTCAGAATAAATAACAAATTTCGCCAAGTTATTCCATTCTCATAATATCAAGTTTATTACAAACGTGAAACAAAAAGAATATACGTCGACCAGTTATTTTTTGTCGAAGTTCACTCATTATTACCAAAACCCTAGTGAAAAACAATGAACGACAAATCCTGTAAAATCTGTTCAGAAATTGTCAATCGCAAAAAACCCGGTATTCAGTGCAGTGGTTTTTGTGAGAGTCTCTTTTATGGCAGTTGCCTCGGCATGGGAAGTAAGCAACTCGATAACCTACGAAACGAAGGATTTAGCTGGAAATGTACCGAGTGTCGCGGAAACGGCCGCTTCTCGACGACTGGAGGAGTTAGGCCACTACCAGCGGAATCTGCGTTTGGGGCTCACGTTGCAAACAGTTCCGGACCCACCAATGAAGCTATTATGGCAGCTATGCAAGAAATAAAAACGGAACTCCGTCAGATTCGGGAACAACAAGCTGCATTGGTAAACTCTGTTACCTTCTGCAGTGACAAGGTTTCCGATTTCGAAGAGAAGCTATCAAAAATCAATGATTACCTAATCAAGACGGACAACCTTATTAAAGATAACATTAAAACCAAATCCGAGATCAAAACCCTCGAGGCAAAAAACAATGACCTAGAGCAAACTTCGCGTGTCAATAATCTGGAGATACAGGGTGTTCCTGAAAAAACAAACGAAAATCTGATAGGCATCGTACAAAAAATAGGAGAGTATATTGATTTCGATATTAACCCCCAATGTATCGATTACATACATCGTGTTCAAGTAAACAGAAACTCAACAAACAACATAAAAAATATTATAGTGCGCTTCAATTCACGTCACACAAAGGAACAAAGTCTCGCTGCAGCTAGAACAAAACGGCTCCAGAGAAGAAATGGTTCCGCAAAAATGCAAATAGAAGGTATCTCCGACAACTTGTATATAAACGAACATCTCACTTTAGCAAATAAGCTGATTTACAAAGATACAAGAGCTATAGCCAAGGAGAAGAACTACAAGTTCGTCTGGACGAAAAACGGTTTAATATTTGTCAGAAAAGATGAAAACTCTCGTATCATTCTCATCAAAGATAGTCAATCCATTGAAAAAATGTGAAAATCACTATCCCAAAAGACAATACATATAGAGGAATATAATTCGAAATGGAGGGCAACCTGCATATTTTTTACCAAAACACACAAGGATTGCGCACCAAAACCTTTAATTTCTACCACAACCTAATATCCACCAACTACGACGTCGTCTGCCTGACTGAAACTTGGCTAAATAATGGAGTACAAACAAGTGAGTTAATTGGCAGTGATTACGTAGTGTATCGCAGAGATCGGGTGAGCTCGTTGAAAAAAGATGGCGGGGGAGTACTGATAGCCATAAATAAAAAATACACATCCCAGCGTTGCAGTGAAATGGAATTGGAGGCAGAAGACATCTGGATATCTATCGAAGTTGGATCCGGTAAAAAATACTTTATTTGTTGTGTTTACCTGCCGGGAGAAGACTATATTTCTAAGCTTTCATTTGTTACTAAAATGTATTCCAATGAAACGATTTTTGAAAAGAATGTAGCTATGATCTTGGGAGATTTCAACATGCCTACCATCAACTGGGAAATTAAAAAGAATGAAGGGTTCCTGGAACCTCGGCAAGTAGATGATAAATCTTCTGAAATCATAGACACATTTTCATATATGGAGTTGAGACAATTCAATTCAGTTCGAAACAACAACAACAGGACTCTTGATCTGATATTATGCAACAAAAATCTTATTAAGAACCTGCATCACTCACAAAATCCTCTGGTCCCAGAGAATTTTCACCACCCCTCTTTGGAGTGTTTTCTCGACGTCAAATTGAATAAAATGCTGGCTCGAGACGACAAGCTCGTTTATAATTTCAAAAAAGCTAATTATGACAACATCAATCATTCTTTATCACTTTTCAACTGGGATCAACTTCTCAAAGATAAAGATGTCGACGAATCAGTTGAGGTTTTTACAACAGAAATAAAAAATACAGTGGAAGAGTTCGTTCCTAGCTATAAAATCAAAGGTAACTACCCTGTTTATTTCAAGGCTGACACTATCGAAACTATAGTGAAGAAAAAGAAAATTCATAAAAAATTCAAATCCACAAATAATCTAGAACACCTTTGCCAACCTCAGACGACAATCGAAACAGCTCATAAGCCGAGACTTTCATATGTACGTTCGAAATACTGAAAATGAAATAAAACACGATTCAAAATAATTCTGGAAATTTGTTTCCAATAAGAAAAAAACTGACACTGCCATACCACAAACTATGCATTACGACGATGCAATAGCTCAGGGCGGACGAGCCGTCAGTGGTCTATTCGCTGAATTTTTTAGTAGCGTATTTGTTGAAAATAAAAGTGGTACTCCAGATCTTACCGACAATTTACCTAAATGTATTGTGACGATCAGTGAGGAATCCGTTCTCTCCATACTCACATCATTGGACGAAAACAAATCGGCTGGGCCTGATAACATATCACCACTATTCATTAAGAATTGTAAAAACACTCTATGTTATCCATTAACAAAAATCTTCAACAAATCACTTGAAACCAGCACTTTTCCGTCTCAATGGAAAGTAGCAATTATTACGCCATTATACAAAAGTGGACATAGACATTTGGTGGAAAAATATAGACCAATTAGCAAACTATGTATTTTCGCAAAGATATTCAAGAAGATCATTTATCAAGAGATATTCGCATTCGTGAGAAATGTAATTGTAGAAGAGCAGCACGGTTTCTTTCCCAAAAAAAGCATCGAGACGAACTTACTATGTTTTTCTGATTTTATTTCCGATGCTCTTGATAAAAGAATTCAGGTAGACATTGTGTACACCGACTTCAGCAAAGCATTCGATAAGATAGACCACTCTATTCTTGTGGAAAGGCTGGCAGGGGTCGGTGTACACAAATCGCTGTTGAAATGGATCTGGTCCTACTCAACTAATAGGGAGATGATGGTGTCAGTGAATGGATTCAATTCGCATACCTTCAAAGCAGTTTCCGGTGTTCCGCAGGGTAGCCACATTGGTCCATCATTTTTCATCATCTACATAAATAATATAAAAAACTGTTTTGAACACTGTCGAATACTACTATATGCTGATGACTTGAAAATATTTTCATTGATAAAGGGTGTCGACGACTGCTTGAAAATGCAAAGTGACCTCGAGAGACTTGCCGATTATTGCGACAATAATAGTCTCTTTTTAAACCCAACCAAATGTTTTGCCATAACATATTCATGAAATAGAAATCACATCCAGCATACCTACAAAATTAACAATAACAACCTTGAATACATCACTGAAATCAAAGATCTAGGCGTCACACTGGACACAAAATGGACTTTTAACAGTCACATAGACAAACTAATCAACGGGACGAACAGGATGGTTGGGTTCATAAAAAGAAAAGGAAAATATTTTCATAATTCTGGGACTATCATCTCACTATATTATGCATTCGTCAACAGCAAGCTTTCTTTTGCATCAGCTATTTGGAATCCTCAATATGCCGTACACTCAAGAAGGTTAGAAAGTGTTCAAAATAAATTGTTAAGATTCCTAGCCTTTCAAAACGAGATAAGCGTTCAGGACCACAATTACCAGCCGATTCGGAATCAATTTAAAATTATGCCACTTAGTGAAAGACGTACTATCGCAGACTTATCTATTCTTTTCAAAATTATCAGACATGAAATCGACTGCCCATACTCACTTGCAAAAATAAATTTCAATGTTCCCAATAGAAACAATCTTCGATATTATACCCCATTCAATATCCCTTATTGTAGAACCAATCTAGGACAAAACTCGCCACTAGTTCGTATGCAAAAAGCATTCAACACACACTGTCACGATCCCAATTCATCCCTCGACATTTTCTCGACATCTCTGCCTCGTTTCAAATGTTTCTTGAAAAATATGTTTCTCAACTCAGATCAATAGTTAAGATGGTTCCTGATTTCCTGTACTCGTTCTATTATGATCCATTATTTTTACTATATTATTAACATAGAAACATTTTCATACCATATTGTAAATCACATTCGATTATTACCAGGTAATTTTATATCGATAAGAAACCGTTATTTATGTATAATTGTAGAAATAACTTAGAATAATTTTCACATAGTGGATGCTGTTTTTTGGAACTTTGTTCTGTTAGCAACCTAAAATGGTAAATAAATAAATAAATAAACTCGAGTCTTTAAATGTCAAAGGTCTCAGTAATGAAGAAAAAACTTCTATTCATAAAATTTGTGCAAAATATGCAGATAAGTTTTGCTTAGAGAATGACCCACTAACGGTAACGAATGTTTGTAAACAGACAATACATTTGAAGAGCGACGCGACTCCGGTATATGTTAAACCATACCGCTTGCCACAGTCACAAAAAGCTGAAATGAATAAACAAATTGGAAAAATCTGACGGGATTATCGAGCCAACAAGGTCCGAATGGTCAGCACCATTATTGGTGGTACCAAAGTAATCTGATATTAATGGTATTAGGAAATGGAGGGTAGTTATCGACTATCGCCTCTTGAACAAGCGTATTGAAGACGATAAATTTCCATTGCCTTGTATAGATGAAATCTTGGACTCACTGTCAGGAGCAATGTACTTTTCACATCTCGACTTGTCACAAGGATATTATCAAATAGAATTGGATGAATCGTCTAGGCCCTTCACACGTCTTACAACTGATAGGGGTCAGTATCAAATGACGAGACTACCCATGGGGTTGAAACTTAGCCCTAGCGCTTTCTCGCGAGCGATGACTATAGCTATGTCAGGGTTAAATTATGAAAAATGTTTCATTTATTTGGATGATTTAACAGTTTTCGGTAATAATTTAACCGGCCACAATCAAAATTTACTCAAAATTCTGCAGCGGTTGAGACAAGTTAATTTGAAGTTGAATCCTTATAAATGCGAATTCTTGAAAAAACAGATATTATACCTGGGACATGTGATCTCATCCGAAGGAATATCCCCAGATTTCGAAAAAATACGTGTCATGCAAAAATATCCGGTTCCAAAAGATTCAAGCGAAACTAAACGAATCGTAGCATTCGCTAATTATTATAGAAAATTTATAAAAAATTTCGCTGAAATAGCAGTCCCTCTGAACAAATTATCAAAAAAGGGCGTGGTCTTCAAATGGAACGAAGAATGTCAGGAAGCATTCGAGACATTAAAACAGGCTTTAATACAGCCACCGATTCTCGCATATCCTGATTTTTCAGAAAATAATGAATTTATTTTAAGAACAGATGCATCTGATTATGCTGTTGGTTCAGTTTTATCGAATTCGGATGACAAACCTGTCGCATTTGCCAGCAGAACTCTAAATAAAGCAGAAATCAATTACTGTGTTATAGAAAAAGAATTGCTAGCTATATGCTGGAGTGTAAAAAAATTTCGTCCGTATTTATATGGTAAAAGGTTCACTATTTTGTCAGATCACAATCCATTACTTTATCTTTTCGGTATGACTAACCCTTCAAGTAGACTAACTAAATTTAGATTAGCGCTGGAAGAATATGATTTTACTATAAATTATGTCGAAGGAAAATATAATGTGACAGCCGACAGTTCATCACGTATAAGAATTGACTATGATGAATTGAAAGGAATGGCGAAAAATTCAAGCCAGATGGTAAACGTCATGACGAGGGCACAAAATAGAAAACTGAACAACAATCCGCAGGAAAATTTCAATGTTCCTTCTGATGACAGGCTTGATCACCCTGGAATAGTGGAATTATTGAAACCACCTGAGGAATTTGTACAGTTACAGGCCTTATCAAATAGTGAATTTGAAAATAAAAATCATTATGAGTGTATTAAAATAGGGAACATATTATATGGGGAGAAGGCAAATAATATTTATTTGAATCAGGACAAATCTCGATCAACGACAGCATTCCGTGCATCGTTGAGAGACCTGAAGAAAATTTGCCAGGAACATGGAATTCCACAATTATTAATAATTAAAAATAATCGATGCGCATCGTTATTAAAAAAAATTCTGAAAGTTCCCAATGAAATAAAAAAGGCTGGTATAAAAATAAATGTTGTCAGAGCTCAGCAACAAATAACTAGAAAAAAAACTCAACAATTGATTATGAACGATCACCACATGTTACCTACAGGAGGACATGCGGGTATCGATCGTATGTATAATAATATTAGGAAACTTTACTTTTGGTCTGGACTTCGGAAGGATATCGAAAGTTTTGTAAAACGTTGCGATAATTGTCAAAGATATAAGCATTCTATACCGCATAAACAACCCATGAAATTAACCACAACTGCTAGCTCAGCGTTTCAGAAAGTTCTTCTTGACTTGGTGGGCCCCTTAGAACAAGACAAGGAAAATAACAGATACATTCTGACATTGCAATGTGAGTAACCAAGATTTGTAGAAGGATATCCGTTGGAAGATAAGGAATCAGTTACTGTTGCAAAGTCCTTCGTGGAAAATTTCATTCTGCGATATGGCATTCCCGAACAAGTATTAACCGACAAGGGTACCGAATTTCTAGCGTCTACATTCAAAGAATCTTGCAAACTGCTGAAAATCGATCAACTGAATTCGACCGCATATCATCACGAAACCATGAAAGCTCTGGAGAATACGCATAAGAATTTAGGTGCATATTTACGCATACATGCTTCAAAACACCCAGACACCTGGAGCTAATGGGTTTCATATTGGTGCTTTGCATATAATAACACGGTCCATACTGAAACTCGGTATACTCCATACGAGCTTGTCTTCGGAAAAACAGGTCGATTACCTTCGAATATTGCTTCTCAAATTGACCCTGTATACAATTTCAATGATCATCCAATTGAGTTGAAATTTCGTTTACAAACAGCTTGGGATGATGCAAGAAATGATTTAAGTATATCAAAAATTAAACGAAAAAACTTATTAGATACAAAAATGAACCCTGTTAATCTTGAATTAGGAGATAAGGTATTAGTTAGGAACACGTCTACTCAAAAATATGACCCAATCTTCAAAGGTCCATTCATTGTAATAGAAGATAGAGAACCAAATGTTGCAATTAGAATAGATGACAAATTGGTTGAAATTCATGGAAATAGGGTAAAATTATTTCATGAATAAAAAAAATGTAATATGTATATATAAATTTTTTTTTTCGTCATCGGGGGCGGTGTGATGGTATAACAAATGTGTATCCAATTCGAAACAATAACATCCTTCAATATTTTAAACATCAAAACTGGAATACTGCAAAAGCAGCCAACGCAGCTCTCTCCTTGACGCATACATTATTATTGTTATGTTAGCAAGTAATATAATAACATTGTACAACTAATTAGAACAGAAGAAAATATAAGTAGTATCGATTCTGACTTGTGAAAACGTCGAACAAATATATGAAGTTCTTAACCTAGGAGATGTTTTATTCCAATCAACTAAAACGAACCTAGATAAACTATAAGTTTATTACAACAATATAACAAATTATTTTATAAACCTGATAAATCATAGTCAATTTGGTTTCTGCACCCACTCACCCCACTGCTGTATGTATCAAGATAGAAAAAAATTCGAAGGAATTTTCGATAATGAGGGGTATATCATCAAAACGCATTGAAGATATGGAACACGAGAAGGACTCAGAAGTTCAATCAAGCGTCTCACTCATAGAACAAAACTGTTCAATCTAAGGAATCTCAAAATTTCGTGATTTCAATCTCAAGATTTCGACTTTGCAATCTCATAATTTCGACATTTCAATCTCAAAAATTTGATAATTCAATCTCAAAATTTCGACATTTCAATCTCAAAATTTCGAGATTCTTCAGAATGAACAGTTTTGACTTTTATTTCTCAAAATTTTGAGATTTATTCTCAAAATTTCGAGATTTCAATCTCAAATTCAATCTCAAAATTTCAAAATAAAACTTTTTCAGTGTGGCACCAACACGCCGTCGTAAAAAACTCATCAGCTGATGGCAAGCTTATTATTTATTTTTGATTGCTTGAGTTTCCATGTGTTTTCCACAGAAATATGTCCGATTTGTCCCACGTTACCCTGGCGTTACCCTGGCGTTACCCTGGCGTATAATAACATTGTACAACTAATTAGAACAGAAGAAAATATAAGTAGTATCGATTCTGACTTGTGAAAACGTCGAACAAATAGATGAAGTTCTTAACCTAGGAGATGTTTTATTCCAATCAACTAAAACGAACCTCGATAAACTATAAGTTTATTTCAAGTTATTGCTTCATTTCACAAAAATCATCCATAATACTGAGTCACTGTTTACGCCGAAACGATAGGGTCAGGCTTTTTAGCTGTTAGGCTAGATCGGTTGCATCCATTTTCCATATGTAGCCAGCTTTAGTATTTCGAACAACATTTTCAAAAATATGAATTCATACTAGGTATGTGAGGTGAGGGACAGGCTAAAAAGGAAGATGAGAGGCCTTTCTGGGTAGATAGGGCTCCTGGTGAACCTCCCACAAAGGGAAGGTAACGTGCTAATCGCAAAACCTACTGGGTAGAGTGGAATATCGGTTAAAAGGGTGAAACGGTCATTCATCCCCTAGTGCTAGAAATATTTCCGTGAAATTATGATCAAGTAGATTATAAATAACTGTTTTCCCATATCTCAAATTGATCCGAAGTACTAGATTTGAAACAGTCATTCATCCCTTAGTGCATGGAATATTTCCGTGAAATCATGATCGAGTAGGTTATAAAGAACTGTTTCTTCCATATCTCAACTTGACAGTCGAATCCGAAGTACTAGATTTGATTTTTTTTGAGAAATATCGGTTATAGGGGTGAAACGGTCATTCATTCCCTAGTGCAATAAATATTCCTGTGAAATTAGGATCAAGTCAGTTATAAAGAACTGTTCCTTCCATATCTTAACTTGACAGTCGAATCAGAAGTAATAGATTAGAATTTTTCGAAAAAAAAATTGTTTAGCGAAATCGGTAGGGTATATATTTATTGAAGCAGTATGATATTTCGGTATCACGAATGAGACCATGTTGGTATCAAGATATGATTAATCGATATTCACAAATCAATGAATGTGTATAAAAAACTCCATTGTTATTCCACTTCTGTTGAACATTATATACTGACGCCATTGGGTTTATCTTCGGATGTTTCCGGAAATCCTGGCGGCTGAAATTTTTGGCAGCTTGCTGCTGCCTGGCAGCTAACTTCACATTGCTTCCTGTTTATTCATAAACAGAGAATAACCTTTTGTTTCAGGCAGAATTTATGCCAACAATACTGTTGGTAAGAGCTTATAAATAGGAAATCGAAGATTGTAATGAAGCAGGTGTATGATGATATATGAAATCCTATATTCCTTGGGCGCTGGAAAAATTAATAGAAAATTGACTGGTGGATCATCAAGCAGCTATTCATTCAATAGTGAAAACCGTGAATGCTGAATAAACTGTGAGTGGGTAATTATAATAATAATAATAATAAACCGACTTTATTGAACAAATGTACCGCACATATGCCCTGAAAAGGTGAAGCTATTCTTGAACTCTTAACCTTGACCGTCATTACCAGCAGCATTTGATTCGATTTTATTTATCATCTGTAGGACAATATTTCGATCGACTGACGTAAAAGTAAAAGTGTTGTCACTGTATTTATTATTGGAGTAATACTCTGATGAATCAGCACAGTTATTCGATTCATTGAGAATACTAATGAAGTGGTTATTTATTTTATTTGGATTACACAAATTATCAGGTAGTTCACTGACGCCTTCATTAATTTCAATATTTAGGTTGCTCAAACCCTTCCATAATTTTTTTTCATCTCTATCACTACCTGGTTCACTTAAATAGGCCGACTTTTCTCTTCTTATCGATGATAGCGCACAGTTCCGACATTCCTTGTAGCGATTCCAGTATTTCGGCGTTTTGTCAGTTTTGTATTCATTAAGGACTCGTATCACGTTCTTTCGAAATCAATTCCAGATTTTCCGTGAGCCAAAGAGCTGGTGGTTTACTCACTCTGTTTCATAAGGTCAAATATAAGATCGAATATAAACGGCAACACCACCTCCAACTTTATTCAACCTATATTTTCTGAATGATCTATATCCTGGTAATGTGATTGAATCAAGAGTCAATAATTTCTTTCAGCCAAGTTTCCGTTACACCTATAATATCATATAAATCGAATACCAATTGACAAAAACTCATGAAACTGGGTAGTAAGGATCTTACATTTGAATGTGCAAAATTCAAATGTGATTGTTCCATATTAGCCATGAAATCACTGTATTAAAAAAAAAAGAAAAGCTACCATTGAAAGACAAAGTACAATAAATTGTTGTTTTATCCAGAATGATAATAAATAGAAATTTTCAATTGCTGCAAATGGAATTGGTACGTTTGACATTCTTTGGTGTATACCTCATGATTTACATCGTATTTAAGATTATATTTTCCATTAGCACATAGACAGCTGCTACATTTTTTTGGCTTGTTTCATTCATTCCTCTTTTTTATGTTCATCGCCGCAATACATACAGCTCAATTGGTTCTTACAATATTTATCCTTGTGTTCATAGTCGTTACATATCTTGCATCACAGAATTGTTAGGTTTTTTCTTGTTCATAAACTTTATGAAGAGAAAAGCAGAACACTCTGCATATACTGTTACTTATCCATTATTATTTTATCTTGTGTATATCTAGGATATCATCAGGATATCCTTGTATCATTAGTTGTGATGATTTGTATCCTTGGTTTTTCCAACTGGGACATCTGTATCATGTATTTGTTACTGAGATCTTGTTTCTGTGCTTCTTTGATCAATTTCTCTGCCTCTTGTTGAGAGTTTGATCATCAGGTTTCCATTATGTCCCGTTTTAACAGAGTTGATTGAGACCTGAAGCGCCCTGGAATCAATTTTATTTTGTATTTCTGATATAGTTGAGTCAGCATTTTGAGGTTTCTTCGGTTTCACAATTACAACTGCATTGTTTTTATTGTGGTGTATCTGTTGCAATGTAAATTAACTCGCATTCCTCAGTTCTGCAATTTTTGGAAAATTTGGATTTCATTTGTTTGTGAGAGATATGAAATAGAAGAACAGTAATCAAAATGTGGCTGGATTATCGCTCTATATACAGTTGTTCGGCTACATAGAGAAAGTTCTGCAAAAATTCTTGTGAAAAAATATAATTTTTTCTAAATTTTTCTACAGATTATGAGATTTCATCTCCAAACATTCATCAATTGATACTTGAATTCGTGTAACCATTCTACCCTTCCATTTTCAGGTACTAAGTTGATTATGTTGTGATTTATATTTGATAATTTGAACCTATTATTCAATAAAACAGCGCCTTTGTTTTGGAAATGTTTAGCTTCAATTTGTTTATGTTCAGAAAATTTCGAGATTTTTCAAGACTCCATTCAATCTTGTCACAGTTTCATTCAAGTTATCTCCATAGCAAGCAATCAGTGTGTCATTTTTTTTTTATTTGTTTTTATTTTTTATTTATTTATGGGAAACCCCATTACAAAAGTATACATTATTATTACATCATGTCTTACAAATATAGATCATACAGTTCAACTAAATGACAAACGTTCTCCTTTGCATCTAGGTGCAAGCACCTGTATATGCACAAGATATAGACAATTTTTATTTATAAAAATGACTTATTATGATTATTTTTTGGGGATGAATAGAAAGTGAAGTTTCTTCAGATTAGTTTCTATACTGTTACAATAGACCCAAAATCAACTTAATTTTCTAAGATTTCTAAAAAGGTAACTAGGTTGTCTATAATATATGTTCTGCAACTTATACTGAATTTCTTTATATTTTTTAAGTTCCTTATTGGCAAGGTAATAGATTATAAAACTTTGGACCAAGGTAACCAATAAATCTTTTGTTAATATTTTTTGAACTTCTTGGTATTCTAACATGTCTCACATCAACACTACGAGTTCTATAAATATTACTGACATAATTTTTCAAACCATCTTTTTTGTGAAAATATATACACACATTGCTTACATAGAGTGATCTAACATTAATAACATCTCTATTGAATAGCAAACGAGTGGGATAGTCCTTTTTCTTTTTATGAATAACTTTCAGAATGTAATTCTGTATGATATTTAATTTCTGAAGTGATCTCGTATATAGACCACCCCAGACCAATATCCCATATCGAAGAATTGATTCAACCAATACTTTATAGACTTGGATCAAAAATTTCTTATTGATAATATCCGTTAGTTGATAGAATTTATAAATCAGGTGTCGTATCCTATTAGTCAAATAGTTCATGTGGTTATTCCATTTTAAATTTTTATCGATAATTATGCCAAGATATTTGATTTCTATCACCTCTTCAATTTCTTTAGAAATGTTGTCTATTGCAATCTTATTAAAGCTGAGGCGTGAATGATCTGTAATGGTGAAAGAGATATACTTTGTTTTTTTGATATTTAATGATAGTTGGTATCCATCAAGCCAGTTTTTAATAGTTTTAAGTCCTTCTTTCACATTTTCCCTCACCTCATTCCATGTCGGTGCACTAAAAACAGCAACGGTGTCATCTGCGTAAGAGACAATTTTTGCCATTACATCTAGTTCCAAAAGTGAGTTTATGTATACAATGAATAAAATCGGACCTAGAACAGTTCCTTGTGGGACTCCCATATTTATTATTTGAGTGTCACTTAGGTTATCTTGAATCCTCACCTGTTGTGTGCGATTCATTAGATAGCTACGAAATATATCCGATACAGTGCCCCTAACTCCATAATGATAGAGTACATTTAAGAGTTTTTCATGGTTTACCGTGTCAAAGGCCTTCGCCAAGTCTAGGAATACACCAATGCA
The DNA here is from genome assembly GCA_963576655.1 of Gastrophysa polygoni. Taxonomy (NCBI): domain Eukaryota; kingdom Metazoa; phylum Arthropoda; class Insecta; order Coleoptera; family Chrysomelidae; genus Gastrophysa; species Gastrophysa polygoni. The sequence goes on along the minus strand of OY755085.1, from coordinate 21,466,558 downwards.
TTTTTTATTGTTGTCCAGATTTTTTGTGATTTCTTGAGTTACTTCGTACATTGCATCACTAGTTCCTAAGCCTTCAAGGAAACCAAACTGGTTTCCATTTAATATTTTGTTAGATTTCAAGAATGTTACAAGTCTCTGCTTAAGGCAGTTTTCAAATATTTTCGCAAAGTTTGTTGTCAAACTTATTGGTCTGTAATTGGCTATTTGGGTTTTATCTCCAGATTTATGAATTGGCGTGATGATAGACGTTTTGAATTGTTTGGGTACTTGACCATATTTGAAAATTAGGTTTATTATATAAGCTAGAGGTTTTATAATATACGGGTGCATGATTTTGATAGTTTTAGAAGTGATTCCATCAAAACCAGGGCAACTTTTATTTTTCAGGCTGTGGATATGTTCAATTAGCTCATTTTCTGTGACTGGGGTGAGAAACATTGAGTTTGGTATATTCTCCAACTGGAAATCAGAGTTTACGGGATCTGGTAAATTTTTCAACATTTCGTTTCCAATATTTGTAAAATAGTCATTGCAGTAATTTGTCATTTGTTAAATATTTTGAAATTGATTACCATCTTTGTCAGTGATATTTATTTCTGAGTTTGATTTATCGTTAGCTTCATTTGTTGCCTCAGCAATAATTTGTTAGATTATCCTGCACTTTGTCCTTATAATAATCATTTTTAGTTTTTTTCAAAAGATGGTTGAGGTAATTTCTATAATTTTTATATTCATTTTCCAATATTTGAGAATTGTTCACTTTTAACTTTCTTTTCATTTTATCTCGCTTTTTTATGGAGATTATGAGTCCGTTTGTTATCCATGGACGAATTTTTTTAAATTGTTTTGTTTTCTTGATGTTCTGTGTTGCATTTTGAACAAACTTATGGTAAGATAACATGAACATATCTGTAGCTGTTTGTGGGTCTATGGTATCTAACACGTTATTCCAAGTTTCATTTTCCATTTGTCTCTTCAGTTTCTTATAATTTAATCTAGAATATTCCTGTGTTACTTTATGATCACCTATCTTTACTTTGTTTGAGGTTATGTTTAATGGTACTGGGAAATGATCAGTTATATTACAATTTAGTACGTATGAAGAAATTTTCAGACCATCCAGGTGGATTTTAATTTTTACAAAGATATGGTCTATACAGCTACTCGTGTAGGACTTTTGATAAATGGCTGAAATCTATGTTTTGCTAATACTGATAAGTATCTGTTAACAGTTTGATCGTTTCTATTTAGCAAGTTTATGTTCATATCCCCACTTATAATTTGCACATGACCCTTTTTATCGATATCTCCTAAGTAATTATCAAATTCATCTATAAAACGATCTACATTGGTTGGAATTGGTCTATATAAAGCAATGAGTATGTACTGGAATTCATTAATGGTGAAATTAGAAATACTTGATGTTACCTCACTTTCTAGCAATTTGTTTTTTTGAAATATCAAGTTAATATGGGATTTTGCAAGAACTAACACTCCATCATTCTTATTGAAACCAGCCTCATTATAAAATGTGTTGTAACCTGGAATCTGAAAATTTTTTGTAGATTCAATTTGAAAACATTCGCTCAAAATAATAATATCACATACATGCAGTCTATAGGTTTCTACATTTGCTATCAGATTATTGAACTTTTTTCTAGCACTGCGTATGTTCAAGTGCATCATACTAAAACATTTTTTAGAAGAAGTTATAGCATCACTAAACATTTTTGGATCAATGATTTCTTCATGAATTTCATTTTCCTTGATTTCAAGTTGTCCTAGTACATCATCTTCATTTATTATTACCATTACTAATAATTATATCTTGAGGTTTGAGACTAATAGTTTCTAAGGGAGCCATAGTCAGTTCGATTCTTCAAATTTTGTACATGAAATTTCAGCGTTGGACAGTCTTTGCTATTAGCTTCATGAGTAGTTAAATGTTTAGTTTTAAATTTCATATTGCTTATCTGACAATTAACACATTTCATAACAGTTTTGTTACAGTCTTTTAAGTCATGTTCATCAGAGCAGTATGGACAGACTATTTTATTCATGCATGAACTATGTTTATGGTTATATGACTGACACTTGAAACATCTTGTTTTGTCTAAGTTTTCATAAGCAGGAAAACGTTCCCATCCAATACAAATTTTTTTCATATAAATAATCGTCCGGAATGTTTGACTGTTACAATCTGCAAAAATAATTGCCTTCCTGCCACGATTTTTCTTCATATAAGTTACCTTAGTGTGGTCCTCTTCTTCGAAATTATTTTGTTCCATTATGTATTTTTCTATTTCTTCAGTGGTTTGATCTGTCGGACAGCCGATGATTTTTATTCGAGGATTTCTTAGTGTTGACATATGAACGGTATTGTCTTTTTCTACTTTCTTTCCTGCTGAGGATACTAATATTTGAGCATCTTCGATTGTTGAACATTTGATCACAACATTACCCGAACTTGTAGTTTTGACAGAATTTACACCAATACGAAGCTCTGGAGGGTTAATATTTTTCAGCACATCTTCTTTCGTCAGTTCTTTATTCAGCACATTTTTCGGTTTTATGATGATGTTCGGCACAGTTTTTATGATCTCGGCCTGACCTTGGTGTATACACTCCTTTTTCATGTTTACAATATCGGCGTATCTGATGTTTTTATCTTGATGTGTCTTAATTTTTTCTTCAAGTAATACATTTTTCTCTTGAACCTCATGGAGTAAGATTTCAAGAAGTTTGTTTTCCTTTTTCATTGATTCATTTTCTTTCGTGAAACAGATAACTTTCAATATAGTTGCTTCAAGAGAGATCTTATTGGCACAGCATATAACTTTGTCACTAGATATCACTTTAGTGTTCTTATTCTGAGAAATACAGCTTCTGTGATACAAAATATCACATAGTACACAGGATAAAAATTCTTTCACTACTTTTCTTTTACAACAACCACAGTAATTTTCATTTTCTTCGGAGGTCTCTTCATATAGATCTGTATCACCCACCATTTTATATTCGCTCATCTGGGAAAAGATTCAAAAAATCATGGCCTTGTACATAATTATTATCATTCAGATATATGATGAATAATAAAGCACCTAGGACACTACCCTGGGCACTCCTTGGCTATTCAATATTTTGTTTAAAACAGATTTATTATATTTTGTCATTTGGAATCTAAAGCTCAAGTATGCTTCAAACCACTTCAAAACAGTGCCTTTCAGGCCATAATATTGTAATTTCTTCATTAATATATGTCTGTCTATGGTTTCAAAAGCCCATTGGAAATCTAAGAATATTGCCACTATGTATTTATTATCATCGATTAATTGCTTCCATTTAGACACTGTAAGCCGCAGAGAAGTTTCACATGAATGATTTTCACGAAAGCCTGATTGGTTGCCAAGAAGGAACTTATTTGAAGAAAAATATTATAACAATTGACCATGTACTTCTGTTTCAATGATTTTCTCTAATGGGAGCAAAGTGTTAATGGGTCTGAAGAAAGATACATTTACAGCATTTAAGACTTTCGGAACAGGCACAACTGAATTTTAATTCTTCCGGAAAGCATGCAGTGTATAAAGATGTATTAAGAAAATTCAATACTGTAAATCCTAATGTATGAAATGTTTCTCTTGAAATTCAACACTCGAAACTACATTCTGACTACTTTTGTTTCTCAAAGAAATTATTGTTTTCTGAAGTTTGTTTATAATAACCACTTCAAATTTTTCGAAAGATGTGTTGATTATATCCAAATCATGTGGGGACCATTCTGTATTTGATAATATGGACTGTGAAATATGAGTTTTTTTTGGGGTTTATTCATCCCAAAATACACAGGGTGTTACATTGGGACACCTCTAATAATATGTAGAAAAATAATTTGATATTACACACTTTTGCCCTTCGTGGGCATGTCAATAAACAATCACTATATCTACAGGTAAACATATATGAAAAGTATGAAGTTAAATTCCAAATATAAAGATGACTGTACAATAACACAAACAAGTTGAATAGATGTATCACAGTGAACTAGTTGATGAGATAATGAAATATTTGGTTAGATATATCACAGTAGTAGAAACCAGGTTATTTTTCAGTTCATATAATGAAATACTTTCAATGGGTAAACAAGGGAACGTGTCTCTTCATGAAAATTTTAAATTTGTTAACATTCAATTTTTTTCATGTTGGAGGGTAGTTTGTTATATTCTGCTTCCTCTTTATATAACAGTGAATTAAGGCCATGACGTGAGCATATTCGTGGCAAAGATATATCTCTGCATTGTCTAGTTTCATATGGACGAATCTCATACCTCATAGGGAACTCCATTTGAGTGTGTCTCACCTGATTCAGTGCTTCATGAATGAATTCATTAACTTTCACCACATAGAGGATATCCAGGGATCTAATATTGTATTTGCCGAACAGATTTGATGTTGTAGATCTCATTGATACAGGTTTTTGATGGCTTTGTTCTGAAGTGTTTTCAGTGGTGTTATATAACTCTCAAAAGTTGAGCTCCATATGATCAGGTATTCCAGATGGGAATGAACTAGGGAGAAGTAAACTGATCTCAATAGATATTTTGGCACAGTATAACTTTGATCTCCGAAGAACACCTACTGGTCCTATAATTTTTTGCGTACATATTCGATGTGCTCATGCCATCAATGATCAGGCCAAGAAATTTAATTTTACTAGAGTATTTCATAGTAGTGTTTCCAAATGATATCTCTTTTTTGGTGTAATCAGGCACCTTACATTTGTCAATCTACATGAAAAAAGATTTATTCAAATTGAGGGTCAACTTATGGCAACCATTTGGTCAAGCACTGGAGGTCTTGTTCAATGTTCTGGGAGAGGACGTCACATGTTCCTCCAAAGTATACAATTGTATCATCTGCATACAGTCGAACTTCCTCTCTAATAGTTATGTTCGCTAAAGAGTTGATGTAAATGAGGAAAATGGTGGGACCTGAAATCGATCTCTGTGGTACACCACAGGTAATTTTTTTCCTTTCACTAAATTATGAACCGTAAAGAATGAATTGCTTTCTATTTGATAGGTAATCACGAAACCATGTGACATACTTCCCCTGAACAACGATCATTCTCTCGAGCGATTTTGTGTTCGAAGAAATATTCGTGACGTGAGCATACTTGGAAATCTTTTTTTTCTTTTCGTATAGAAACTCTTGATGTTTTATCGCCTTTCCTGAATTTGCTTTCAAGGAAGTGTTTTTTTATAAACCATCAGCTATTCTCCATAGTTTACATCTATATCAAGGGTGTTCAGGCGATTTCTATCAACCTCTAAGAGATCTTGCTGCAATCTCTTCAGATCATTTTTTTTTTTCGTGTGGAACTTTTCAGGTTGTTGTTTGGAGATCTCAGTATTCATTCTCAGAATTTGTAGTTCATGATCACTAATACTGTTGCACATTATTGCTAGTTCTATAGATGCAGTGACTTTTGAACTAATTAATGGATATATTCCAGCTTTTCGTGGGATTTTCTCTTCTCGTTTCTCTACTCATCTTGGTGGACGTTTCGGGAACGAATCTGTTCCCGTTCTCAACACAATTAAAATATTTTTCTCTTCGCAAAATTTTTCAATATGTTTTCGGTTTTGACACTGAAACGTCCACCAAGATAAGTAGAGAAACGAGGAGAGAAAATCCCACGAAAAGCTGGAAAATGAATGAACCACCTCCTCGAAGAACTTACAGACAGTATTTAATTAATGAATAGTCAATAAGTGTTTGTGAATAGCCAGTGAATCTTGTGGGAATAGTTTCAATGACTATTTGAAACCTATTTGTCACACAGACATCTTTGTAATTGGATACTGATTTTGAATTGTCAATTTTTTTTTATCTGTGGACAACACGAAAGGGAAACCTATATTGTTCGAGGAACATCGTGTTAGCCAGCGGTGGAATTTTGGGAGAGTAGGAAGGTGTTGGAATTTTTCTCGAAAGTTTGGAGGTTGTAAGCATCAGGAAAGACTTCACTAGGCAAAGAATTCCATAATTTTGCCGTTTTATTGATGAATGAAGCTTGGTATAGCGATGTTCGACAGGTCTCGAGCTTGACACTGTAGGGGTGACCAGCTTGAGCTCGTCTGGTTTGTCTACCAGGAATCGCGAGTAGTGGCATAATAGATGATATTTCCGTTGAGCACCGACCGTGAAAGTACCTATAAAAAAGGCATAAATCGCCGACCTTTCTACGATGATCTAGAGAGGTCAATGATTTGGTTAGTGTTGTATCATCGACTAGGCGAATAGCTCTCTTCTGAACTGAATCTAAGAGCTTTAGCGTATGTTTGGGGAATGAGCTTCAAACATGTGAACAGTACTCCAGGACAGGTCGAATTTGTGCTTAGTAGATCATGACCAGTTGCTGGGATGTGAAGTATCTCTTCGCACGGAATAGAAAACCAAGTTTTTGTGAAGCAGTTTTCGCAATGGACCTCACATGATCGTCCCATGAGAGAGCACTGTTGGTGGTGACACCCAGCATGGATATTGACGACCTCATATGAACAGTGGTACCCGACATCATCAAATTGGGCATTGTGTGATCAGCCTTCTTGGTGAACATACAAGCTTGAGTTTTAATTGCATTGAACTGTACTAGATTCTCAGATCCCCATTTCAGAATTCTTGTCAGATCCTCATTTAAAGCATCAACCTGTCTTCGCCTTGCACCTCTGGCCTCGTTGGATGATATAGGGGCTCTAGAGGAAAAGGCGGAAGGAATTGTACTATCATCCGCAAAGCTATGAACTGGGCTGGAGGTCACATTCAACAAATCATTGATGTGGAGCAAGAACAAAGTTGGTGCCAAGACAGAGCCTTGTGGAACACCAGCATCGATCGTCATTGTTTCAGACGAGACCCCGTCTACCACCACGTAGAGTGATCTATCTGCAAGAAAACTCGATAGTAAATGACACAGTTGGGGCGGCAAACCATATGTTGAGGCATATGTTAGCCATAGAGATCACAGATAGTAGTGCAATCGGTCTATAGTTGTTAGGGAGGGTTTTCTTGCCCTTCTTTGGAATCGGTTGAACCCTAGCTCTCTTCCAGTTAGAAGGAAATACGCCGAGTTTGTACGAGAGGGTGAACAACCTGCAAAGAACTGGTGTTAGTTCTGGGGCACATTTCTTGAGAACAATAGGCGGTATTCCGTCAGGCCCCATAGCCTTCTTGTCGTTGAGGCTAAGCAGAATGTGTCTGATTGTGCGTTGCCGGAAGACAATTTCTGGCATACGGTTATCGATGGTAGCGATTTTGGGAAGTTCCTGGCCTCGTGAATCCAAATTAGAATTGTCTGCAAACATTTTGGCGAAGGTGTTGGCTTTTTCATGAGGTGTAATAGCCAATGTATTATCATCCTTTGTGAGGGGAGGAAATGAGCTAGAAGTGAAATTTCTCCCGATTGCCTTGGCAAACGTCCAAAATGAACGGGAACCATTTGGACACTCTATGAGCTTTGATCTTATTTTTGTGTTGTATGCCTCTTTAGACTCATCTATTGTTCGATTACATGTATTCCTAGTTTCAACATATTCAGCTCTAGTTTGCGGGCTTGGGTTTCTGAGCCAACGACGGTATGCTGCTTGCTTCAGAGCGACGACTCTAGAACAGGTTCTATTGAACCATGGTTCACCAGTGGTTTGTGATTTGGTGCTATGTGGTATGTAAGTTTCCATTCCCAGCATTAGGATTTCTGAAATCCCTTCAGCACATTGCGTAGGATCTCCCGATTCAAAACACATTCCCCTCCAAGGAAACTCAGGAAAAAACATGCGAAGGCCATCCCAGTCGGCTGAATTGTAATGTTGTAATGCCAAACAGTGCGTGGGGGTGTTGGACTGGTTCGCGGAGTGATGTAAGGACATATCGTGTGGTCTGAGTTTCCTAGTGGTGCACGGACTTTCACTTCATACGGTTCCGGATTGTTAGTGAGGAACAGGTCGAGCGTATTGGCATAATGATTGCTGATATCAGGGATCCGAGTAGGTTCATTTATCAGTAGCTCAAGACCATAGGTGATAGCGAAAACCTCGGCCAGACGTCCTGTGTCATCTGATTTGTTCGAGAATTTGAGCCAGGTGGAGTTGTGGACATTGAAATCCCCCATGATGATGATTTCAGCTGCTGGGTGATTCTGTTGGATGAAATCGAGTTTCAGAGAAAGGAATTCGAAGAGGTCACCACGAGTTGGTTCGTTTGGTGATGATAAAGGCAGCAGATGAACTTTGTCTGTCTTGAGCCACATTACATCGAATTCTTTTGGTTCCAGTTCCTCCTCACGATGGCATGAGAGATCATTTCTGGAAAAGAGACATAAACCTCCTCTGAATCTGAAACGGGTATGGAGCTTATATCCAGGGCAGAGCATATAGGTTGTATTAGTTGATGAGTTGACCTGCGTCTCAGTTAAAGCCAGTATATCTGGTTTCTCAGCCTGTAGATGGTAATGAATATCGTTTATATTTCTGTTCAGACCTCGGATGTTGCGAAGGTCTATTTTTAAATTCACATGATTCGATGGTGAACCCCCTCGAGCACCTCTCGCTCGGAAATCCGAATGGAGAGGTATTTCACTCCCGGAGTGTTTTACCCCAAGAGAATTCATCATCTAGATTTTTCTTCAGCTGAAATGGGTGGTTTGGGTTGGGAAGGAGATAGGGTATGGGGATATGACCGGAAGCATCGACCAAATACTGAAACATGGGAGTTACCCACCTCTGTCGATGTGGTGGTGTCGCAGCGGGCGATGATGGGATCCATCATCTTCCACCTATGGGTATCCATTTAGTCGCCTCTTACGACAGGCAGGATTCACCATGGGGAAATTCTTGATCCGTCCACATTCGTTAGATTCGCCAGTTCCTCATCCAGAAAGTCCAAAAAATGTTTGTTGTCACTTGATGGTGGGTTATAAATGGCTCCAATATATCTATTACAGTTTTCCAGGTATAGCAGAATATATGACTAATTTTCTCGACTGAAAATCTTGATTACATTGAACTCTATATGGCAGCTCCCCCTCCTCGTTTTCCCCGACTTGCAAATACTGCTTTATGTCCCGGAATATTGAACTATTTTTTCTCCTCCGTCAGCCACGTTTCAGAAATGACAAGAGCGGTTACGTTTTCAATTTCGTAAAGCATGATTTCAAGTCTTTCGAGTTTGTTTTTTTTTAGCATTCATGTACATGATATTCACACTTTGGGCATCAGAATATTTTTTTCTTTTATTATCACAGTTATAAGTGCGAAGTTCACTGTATATTTTCACGGCCATTGCAGAAGTCAGAGATGTAGTATTCATTGAGGTGATTTTCATGAAATTAATCTGGTTCCTAGTTGCTTCTAAGAAGTTCTTCGATTTGGTGGGGATTAACTATTCTGATAGCTCTTGTATTTTCTGATTCACAGCAATAGACCGGTCCATTTTTTATCAATACAAATTTGTAGGTTTTCTCCGTTTTGAGTTTCTTTGCTTTGTTGAACAGTGCTCTCGTGTCTCTCGGCACATCTTCTTTTATATATATATTTCTCTTCGGGCCTTCTATATTACATTCCGTTGTGTCTATCATCTTTCTCCTTTTTCTTCTCTCTATGACGTTGTTTCTCAGCTCTTCTTGTTTGAAGGCGACCAGAACGGGTTTATTTGTGGAATAGCTTGGAATGATTTTTACAGTAAAGTCTCCAGGTTGAGACGGTACATTCAATTCATACAAAATTTACTTTACGTCTTCTCCCCCATTTGCACCAAAGAGCACCAGATTTTTATTCCTCTCTGAAATTTCCTCATGACTTCTGCTTTTGAGTTGGAGATCAAGAATATCGTTTTGGAGTTCTTTTACAATTTTTTTCATGTTTTCGATCTCTTCAATTTTTCATTCTCGTCCCTCATATCCTGATATCACTGTGAAAGTTCATTGTCGTCTCCACTTCGTCGAATTTTTTATTTATCACTAATAAGAGTTCTCTCACTGATGGATTCTCCTTGTTCAGGATTGCGTCAACATCAACTGTTTTCATTGTTCCTCCTGCATTCAGTGCTTTTTTCTTTTTATTCTTGGAATTCACTTTTATGGCTCCGTCATCGGCAGAGTCGTAGTCACTCCCGGAAGAATTAACCTCAACTCTTTGTTCACATGTCTCACAAATCCATTTTTCTTTAGAGTTTTTGGCAGAGTTTTTGGTCTTCAGTGAGGCCTGTACATATTTTATGAAACCACATTTTACAGGTGCCATTACACATCAAACTATGATGTTTTTTCGTGATATTCACACTACAACGACCACATACGTCCTTAGCGGACGCCATTTTTTAGATAAACTCCCGCTTGTCACATAAATAACTATTTCAGATTACTTCAACTGAAAAAAAAACTGTCAACAAAAAAAAAGGAATCTTTCTGCAGCTTCTATTTCTGTTGTAGCATATGATGTATTTCCATTTACATTGAAATTGATAACTTTATAATTGAATTGTGGTTGTTCACACTTCACGAGCTTCTTTAAAGTCTTCCACATTTCTCTAGAATCCATCAATTTTTTGTTCATAATGAAGAGATTTCTTATACTTCATCAGATTGACTACTTCATTCCTTTTAGCCTTATATCCATTCCAATGTATTTCGTTTCTTACATTTGTATTCTTGAATTTTTTATGTTCAATATCTCTTTCCACAACTTTTCTTTTGACTTCTCGATCATACCATGGAAGATGATTCAATTTCGTCTTCATTTAGTATTTGACTACAATTACTATACACATTTGTATATATTGCATTCACATCAATTGAATTCACCAACCAATCACATTCTATCAGCTTGATATTAATCATGAAATATTAATAAATCATCATTTATTTTACGACTCATATAATAATTATCAGAGGTATGATCAGTATTTTTATTAAGATTTGTGCTAATAATTGAGTGATCAGTTATCTGTGGACAACACGAAAGGGAAACCTATAATGTTCGAGGAACATCGTGTTAGCCAGCGATGAAATTTCGGGAGAGTAGGAAGGTGTTGGAATTTTTCTTGAAAGGAGGTTGTAAGCATCAGGAAAGACTTCACTAGGCAAAGAATTCCATAACTTTGCCGTTCTATTGATGAATGATGCTTGGTATAGCGATGTCCGACAGGTCTTGAGTCTGACAGTGTAGGGGTGACCAGCTTGAGCTCGCCTGGTTTGTCTACTAGGAATCGCGCGTGGTGGCATAATAGATGATATTTCCGTTGAGCACCGACCGTGAAAGTACCTATAAAAAAGGCATAGATCGCCGACCTTTCTACGATGATCTAGAGAGGTCGATGATTTGGTGAGTGTTGTATCATCGACTAGGCGGAAAGCTTGAACTTGGTGAGTGATAGAACCTGCCAAAATGCCACTTCGCACCATTCAATGTTATGGTTATAAATATAAATGAGTTGTTCAATGTAGTTGCGTGTTACTAAAAACTGCACTCCATCTTTCACCTACCACCTGGTTGATACCAGAATAACTCCGAAATTAAGTCATCTTTGTGAGCAATGAAACTTGCAATGTTCAGATATATTATGTCAACTTTCACTGGTATATTAGGGCTGTACTAGTTTTTCAATTGATGGTCGCCATCAACCAACGTAGGAACATTATTCAAATATTTGATAGTTTTCGCTTCACCTTTCTTCAGATATTTCTGTAGCTGATTCTTCACAAGCAAATATTAACCCCTTTGTTTCTTTGTTGAGTCACCAAATATTTTTATTGCAGGAATATTAATATGGCTTTTGTTTATTATTATTATTTTTTTTTTCATTTTTCAGCTTTTGTTGGGATTTTCTGTTTCTCAACACTGTGATTGCCCTGATGGGGTCAGGAAAACATACTTTGAGAGGTCTATTTTCACGCTGGTCATATTTTGACTAACGAATTACATTTATCCTTGATGTAATAACATCTATATCTTTCAATATTTCTTTCATCGAGTTTTTATCCTGTGTTATTCTGCCTGATGAGTGTTTTTTTAGGTTCATTTACATTCAGTATGATTATATCAGATGAACTTTCATTCCTATCGATAATCTCCGATATCATATCTTCCATTACATTGGGTGTTAATTTCTTCAGGTTCATTCGACACACATAACAAAAATACATCAAGATCCTTCTGAGTGCCTCTGCCTTCATGGGCCCGTCATTGGCTGCACTTTTCACAAATTAATTTTTCCATTTAGCCAGAAGTTGATAAGTTTTTGAATAAATGATGAATTATAATAATAATAATAATAATAATAATCGTCTTTATTTGGGCGAAATTTAGCCATAGGCTATTCTTACATTTAACCCATATTTAAATAACTAACTTAACCTAACTAACTAACCTAACCTAATGCACAGACGAGAAACTAAATTTTCATAAAGATTGTGTTGAACAATACTCGGAGTGAGAACCATAAAAATTGAAAAGGGGTTCAAATCAAGAATTCAACAACTCATGCTTCAATTTGTATTTGAATTTCGTAGCAGGTAAACATTTATGGTCAGTAGTCATTTGATTATACAAAATAACTTCATTGTATGTGAAAGATCTCTTGAATAACGAAGTAGAGTACTGAGGCATGGTCAACAAATTTTTCTTCCTAATATTTCGCGCATGAACATCGGTTCGAGCTATCAATTTATCTCTCAAGTAAAGAGGAGTGGAAGAGAGTAGAAGGCGATGAATAAAGACAACGTATCGGAATTTGACAAGAGATTCAATATCTAGCCATTTCAGTTGTTTTAATTTGTCTGATACCGAATCATATTTTCTTAAGCCATAAATAAAACGACAACATGTGTTTTGGATGATCTGGATACGATGTTTGGTGGTTTTATCCAAGCATGGATAGTAAACCAAATCACAATATCCAATTATCGATACTACCAAACTCTCGCATAGTGTCTTTTTAATGGAGAAATTCAAGATATGTTTATTCGAGTATAGTAGTTTGAGAGTAGAATATGCCCTCTGTACAATTTTCTTCACGTGATCTTTAAATCTTAGCTTTTCATCAAATATCACTCCCAGATTTCTCAATGACTGCACTAAGTTCACAGTTTTTCCATCAATCTGTATATTCGAGTTACTCTTCAATTCATCTCGATATCTATCGGCACAGAAAATAATTGCATTACACTTTTCAGGATTGAGTTTCAAGTTATGTTCATTTGAAAATGATGAGAGATTATCAAGGTCACTGTTCAGGTCTGCAAAATGATCATAAGCAGCAGAAGGATCAAAGTGGTATAATATATTGCTATCATCAGCATATGCTTGTATACTAGAGTTGTTTACTGATTTGAACATATCTGCCGTATAAATGATGAATAGAAGTGGTCCCAAAATCGACCCTTGAGGTACCCCAGACGAAACACTTTTACTTTCTGACACAAAGTTTCCAATTTTAACTTTCTGAGTTCTATCCGACAAATAAGACTCGAAAAAACTCACTGATGTATCATCGAACCCATAGTAACGCAATTTAGCACAAAGAAGCCTGTGATCAATAGTGTCAAAAGCCTTTGAGAAATCTAAAGCAACTAGAACAGTCCCCATTTTTTTGTCGAGTGCTCTGAGTATATTATCACTCATTTCCAGCAGTGAAGTGGTAGTACTATGGGCCGAGCGGAAACCAGACTGATGCACCGGAATTATGGAGTTATTCTTGAAAAAAGTATGCATTTGTTTATAAATTAGTTTTTCGAGTAATTTGGCCAATACGGGTAACAAACTGATAGGTCTCAAATCTTTTAAGGATGCTGGTGAGGATATTTTTGGAACAGGGCATATAACAGACTCTTTCCATTTTTGTGGAAAGTAGCCGCTTTCTAGACAACAGTTTACTATATGGGTTATAAATGGAGTGATAACTGCCGAACAATATTTAATCATGGTTAGAGATATATCGTCACAACCCGAAGCATACCTATATTCACTAAGGAGAGGAGACCCCTTCATCACAGTCAACTTTTTATCACTTGTTAACTTTTTATAACTTCTGCTTTTTCATCTTTGGATCGGTAGTTTTTTCAGCCGATGAAACAACTTTACACTTCTATTGCAATTTATGCACTTGCTGTTGGGTGCTTAACAAAAGTACTGTTCTCAAACTATAGCTTGCACTTTACCACACAGTTTGATACCAAAATTTATATCGAAACAACTCTTTTTAATTTGAACAAAAGCACGGTATCATTCCACAAGGAACTGACATTAAAATAAATGATTCTTTATGTAATGTTGGATAGGACAGGATTTGAAAAAAAAAGTGAAGTAAAAAAACAAGGAAGCGTTGGTGAGAGATTTCGATTACCCTCAGAATGATGTATCACTTGAACCCTCATCTCATTTGAGATTCAAGGGTTGGAGATCACCCCTCCGAGGGGTTTGAAGTGAAAAATCGAAAACATGCACAAAATATTTTCCCCTCGAAGTAAAAATCGACCGGTTCGAGCGTTTTTTTTTCCTGAGAACGATAACAATGTCGAATCGGCCTTGTTTCGTTTTCATCGTAGTTGTGTATTCACGTTGTGAGATCGGTGAATGCGGCACAGTATTTGCGGTTCACTCAAAGAGGAACCATCATTCTCATCCATCACATACTCTCCTGTTACATTTCCAAGAGCAAGGAGTTGAATCTTCTTTGTTCGGGTGCTCATTATCAGGTTAAAACGAAGAATTCATTACAAAACAGAAACAAACTTCACAGAATACCATCATCAATGTTTTAGTTGCGATTTATATTTGCCCAAAGTTCGTCATGTTCCAATCAGTGGAAAAATGTTTATTTCAGGATCTTTAGGACGAGTTCAGAAATTTCAGGTTAATGTGACCTGTGAATGAAAAATTGTTTTCAATAGTGGTGTTTTGACCTATCTTCGCTATCTCATTTGCGTCAACAATGACATTGAGAACAGTTTCGAATAGCCCATTCCAGTCCCATTAGCAGGTTCAATAAAGACGGAAACTACGATTGAGACACAGAATAGAAATGAATCTTTGTATGAACAATGACACAAAATACACTTACGTCGTTGTCGCATATAACAACTGTTGAAATTGGGTTGTGCAATGTAATATTTATCACCATATCCCAGCCGATTTAGTAATCAATTTCGCCTCTTTATATTTTCTTACATTTTCTATGGTTTTGCCATATGGTGCGTTATTCATTGACTTGAAATAGTTCTTCTTAGAAACGTTTGCACTTTGTTTTCTCAATTCCGTATTAAGATCTATATATTTTTTCAACCAGTCTGACTGTTTGAATTCCTTCTTTATGGTGGATAATATACTTTTGTTTGTCATAGAGCGTTGTTAATAATTCTGATAACTCATACCTTGAATATAGTGGAACTAAATGTTCAGGACACAATGGTAAATCTTTGTGTAGATCAAATAATGATTTAACCCCCACCATATGGAGGCTTGGATGTTATTGCTTTGCCATATAAGATTACAAATCTAAAAACATCAGATATGACGTATGCACCTCTGGTTTATACCGTTCACCCATATACCTATTATTTGCCTTCCCATACCTATTACTTCACAGTGAAAATCTATCTCTTATTTCTCTCTTGATGAATAAGGCCATGTCAGGATCTGTCAATTCTTCCAATTCGACAATTGGTACTTTCAACATTGCATGAAAAGCCAAACCAGGCATTGTTTAATAACGCAATGCATCTAGTTCGTAGGTTTTCAAACACATCATTCTAAAATTCTCAAAAATATCAACAAGTAGCATAACGTCAGTTTCCAAATACATATAGTTCGGCATATCCTATAACCTGATGAAAAGCTACTTACATAACAGAACGCAATGTCTTGAAATAGACGGAATCCTGAGCGACTCAAGAAAAATCGAAATAAAAATCGGACAGGGAACTGTACTAGGCCCTCTTCTCTCCAACGTATTCCTCAACGACCTTTTTGAACAAGAAACGAAAAGAGAAATCATTAGCTTTGCTGATGACACGGCAATTTTCTATGAGGACTCGAACTGGACTCCACTCAAAAATACCATAGAATTGGATTTCTCAAAAATAACAAATTTTTTCAACTATAAATTACTCACGATGAACTTTAAAAAAACATCCTTCACCCTCTTCACGTCATACAGTAATAATCTACCTTCATATCAGGATATTAAAATCAGAGATACCACTAATACACAAACAAATATAAACTCAGTACTAAAAATTAAATATCTAGGAATAATCATGAAATGGGACGAACAGGCTCAATTTGTAATAAAAAAACTTCGGTTTATGGTTTACAAATTACAAAATCTAGCGAATCTTATCGACTTCAAATATCTTAAAATACTATACCATGCTTTGATAGAATCTCATCTGACGTATGGACTTATTGCCTGGGGTTCTACAACGGCAACTATCTTCAGTAGAGTGGAAAAAATACAAAAAAGTGTATTGAAAAATATGTATAAAAAACCAAGAAGATATTCTTCTGAAGCTTTGTTCTCTGAACTAGTGAACTAGTATTGAACATGAGTCAGTTATTCGCCGAAACTATTCTTTTGAAACAATACAAACATAAAGAAGAATTGATTTCAATCAACTATAACACTAGATACAGAAACAATGCCGTTATTATGCCCCGAGCAGAAAAGACAATTGGTCAAAAATGCTTTACTTACCTTGATCCGAAGATATTCAATAAACTACCACCAGATATAAAAAAATAAATTCATATAACTTTTCAAAAAACTTATTAAAAATTGGATACTGACTCTCCCTTATGGTTACATATCTGATATCATATTTGCAAATAGGTCATGATGTACAAGAATGAACTAAATATCAGTAACAAAATAAGTTCCCATTTGAAACAGTGGTTTATTTATTAGTTTTATTCTGATGTGAATATATATTATTATCTGTATCCACATGTATATACGTATGTCTCTATGTGTTCTCATGTACATAAAGTAACATTCCAGAATTTCACTATTTATATCATACATTCAATATTAACCATTTACTTGAATGAACCATATTTACAAAACGTCAACTCGCGCACAATATGTGGATGGAATAATCAGCCCACGCACAAGTTTTACTTTTGTGAGCTTTTCTCCAATTTATTCGTCATGTGCTATATAATTAATGTATTGTACAATCCAAATACTGTAATTTCATGGTAAATAAATTATCAATAAATCAAATTATTAAATTATTATATTCTTTCAGATTATTGATATTAAATACCCTCCACACAGTACATTATTATTCATTTTTCAGGTTTCCATGGGATTTTCTCTCCTCGTTTCTAAAAAATAGAGTGGAAGTTATTAAAAATTATTTCAATATATTTGTAGTAAGGACAGATTTGGGATCTGCCCCAAAATGTCACTGCGCTTGAAATTAAACCTTTAGATACCTAAAAGAGAAATTCTCTATTGGTCAGTTTTTGAAAAAATTTGGAATTACAAATATATTTAATAAGAATAAAACCTCTACTTATCTTGGTGGACGTTTCGGGAACGAATCTGCTCCCGTTCTCAACACAATTAAAATATTCTTCTCTTCGCAAAATTTTCCAAGGTTTTCGGTTTTGACACTGAAAAGTGACAAAAAGTGACACTGAAAAGTGACAAAACCGAAAACATTGAAAAATTTTGCGAAGAGAAAAATATTTTAATTGTGTTGAGAACGGGAGCAGATTCGTTCCCGAAACGTCCACCAAGATAAGTAGAGGTTTTATTCTCATTAAATATATTTGTATTCCCAAATTTTTTCAAAAACAAGGTGTCACTGACCAATAGAGAATTTCTCTTTCAGGCATCTAAAGGTTCAATTTCAAGCGCAGTAACATTTTGGGGCAGATCTCAAATCTGTCCTTACTACAAATATATTGAAATAATTTTTAATAACTTCTACTCTATTTTTCAGAAACGAGGAGAGAAAATCCCATGAAAAGCTGAAAAATGAATGTACCACCTCCTCGAAGATCCCTCAGACAGTACCTTTATTATTGATCGAACTATAGAATTCATATCGTGGACATAAACATGTTTCATTCAATTTTTCCCAAGTACTCAGATAATGAAAAAAAAAACACATTTTTTCGTGACTAGTTTGAATATTTTCTCGTCAGGATTGTATTTCCTGGTAATCATTTTTTTTTCATCATCAAGATAAGAGGATAAATTATCCAAACTACTTGACATAAATCTGATTGAATCCAAAAATCTCAACTGAATATTTGAACCTGAAACATATTCTGTAAATGAAACGTAGCTTTCTTTGTTCAGAGAGACAATAAATTTTATTTCCTTCTATTCTCGTACAAAGTGATTTAATTATGAAGTGTGCATCGTAACCTGATAAATTGTGTAGGATGACATGAATGGTATGTGATTTTCGTTATAATCTTTTACAAAAATTATGTGCGGCTCCTGTATATCTGCCAGTGATATGACAATGGTCTTCCACCTCATCGTTGGGACAAGTATTGTAGCGGAACGCACTTATCTTACTCCGCCCCTGGCTATCTCGTCGAAGTCCAAGTTGACAACCTACCTAGGCTAAGGAACGAACAGGTGTTCTAGGATTGTTGTTTATTTGTTGCTTGGTATTTGTTGATCTTGGAATCTGTGAATTTGTCATATACGCCTGTTTGGTTAAACGCGATTATACGTTGTGTGCTCGTTTCCCAACTAAGTGCTTTCTCGCTTTGCATTGACTAATTTCAAGTATAGTGAATGTGGCCTGCATTTTTAGTTGTCGAATCACAGAAGAATCAAAGATATCGAGTCAGCATCCGACTATTCATTCCTCCAGAGTCAAATACCCCGATTTTGCAACCAGTCGAACTGGTGCAACGTCACAGTATTGGTTGATATAAAATTATTTCTGTCGTCCAAAGTCATTTTTATCGGCTGTATATGTTTATATATCTGATATATTCCTTGTGCAATTCGTTTCAATTGACAAACCAATCCATGCAATCTTGACCAGTATATCTGAATCCGTACATCTGAATTCCTCGTGATTTGATTTCAGATGAAAAGCAACACTGAATGGTTCATGCTCTCGATAAAAATGTGTGTTTCCTCTGTTATGATCATATTCCGTCAGTATACATTCGATGTCTGCATGTATGACAAAAGGCACAGATACTTAATTTTTATTTATTAGTCTCTTCAGGCGATATAACTTTTGTCTTATTCAAATTTCTGCAATAAATCAATATGTTTGTAAATTGAATTCACTCTGAAAATGATTCGAACATCTATCACTTCCAATTTTTATTCTTTACATTACCGACTTGTCGAGAAACTAACCGAGATGAATTTTTCATTTATGCTAAATGGTAGGAATGTTCATCACCTGAATCGATGTCTAGAAAATCGTTTCATTAATGAATTCAAACGAGTAGAAAATTATTGCTTACTCAAGAGTAGTGATGAAATCTCTAGTTTCTCATCAACAATAAAAACATCAATAGATATTTGATTCAATAACTTGAATTTGGAAATATATTTCAGCTCGATGGGGAAACCAATATTTTCATAATCCAGTACTCTACTGAAATGAGGAAATGAACATTCGAAACTCCATTATCCTTAGCCGGATAGAGACCACAAACAACAGATCATAAAAGCAATATTGATCATTATTTCTGATATTGATAACACTTCTTGTATTCTTAATGGACGACGGTGAATCCACATAGGTCGATACACCGACATTTATTGGCCTATATTTGTTCATGTCAAGTTCAGAATTTTTAATGATGCCCATCCCGAATCACGTTCTTGAAATTCCTTCAATTTGAAAAAAAATTGTCTACTGTATTCATATAGAACCACTCTTTCACATCAGTGTTGAGATCAATTATATCACTTTTGGTAGCAAAGTGTTGTGTGGAAGTTTCACCGGTCTGGGGTTTGTTTTGATCATAAATGATTGCAATTGTTTTAATTTGAATGTTAAAATTCTTGAGGGTCCATTGTAGGAATAATTTGGGGTCTTTGGAAATTCAATATTGATTTTTACACCTGTTTTGATTCTTCCATTGAAACAGGATTCCAAATCCCCCCGAATAACATGTTGTTTTATTTTTTTTTATTTTTATTCAATCCAACTTTGAAATTCTCCAGATAAACTTCGAGAAGAGAAAAATTTGATCCTATCTTGGTAAAATTTTTCACACAATCAAATTTGGATTTCATACACTTTTTGTCAATAAATAAATAAATATACACGTAATGTGTCTTCTAATTTTTTCCTTCGTTTTAACCAAACTACTGACCATTTCAATTTTCCTAACAAATTTGTCTGATGAAATATCAATTAGTTTCTTGTAGTGAACTCATTTTGAAGTGGTGCCAAAGGTAACTGCTGAAATGAAAAAAAAATATCTCAATTCATTCACCGTGTTGTTTTCATGTATATGTCATCAAGTAGACATGAAAATTAAAAAAAAAACACCAGTAAAAGTTGATCAAAAAATTGATACTCACCGATAAACAGTAGCAGGGTGTAGTGAAGGTCTTCAGCAGATCAGAGGAGCGAGACTGATGAGAAATCGAACAGAATAGACTGTTTACATACCCGAAAACTGACGTCAATAATCATGCACATGCATAAAGTTCTATCAGAAATACAAATTCAACATTTTCATACGAGAACACACTATTTGGATATTTTCGATATATATGCATCTTTGTCGTTATCGCACCGATGCGTGTTATCACAGCACCGACACAAAAATGCTAGAGCGTATATTTTTTCATCTTGCATATTCGTGTTATCAGAATATTCTGATGGTACATAAGTTGCACATTATTGCAGTTTGTTTCATTCTGATTCAACCATTGTTTTTCCCTGAAGAAAAAGTTTTTTTTCTAATCAAGACAGTATTTTTGATTATGAAGCAGCTTACTCATGAGTATATTTTTTATACTTTTTTTTCTATCTCTGTATATGTGTTTTTGTGGAGATGATTTGTGTCAGAATACTCTTGACTGTTTCTTTATTGATCCAGATATGGTGTGAAGGAAGGAGACAGAATATTCCTAACGTTTTCTCATTCACCAAGATGCACAACGCTGAAGCAGAAATTTGGAAATTTGCCTGTTCGCTACATGCGGACAAAAATAGAGAAAGAAGAGGAGTTCAAACTGTTGGAGAAAGTAGTGAAGAATTATCGATTCAATCTCATGAATGAAGAAATCGAGGATGTCAAGAGAAGTATGAAGATGACAGGGGAGGGGAGGAGGAGCAGGAAGAGTCTACTAGTGATATCAATTTTCAACAATCCTTTATTCAATAAAAGTCGTTCTCGATACTGTTTCAAGGTTGTTTTTTCAATGATATACATGCATACACATTTTTCTTCTGATCAATTACAAAAGTCTAACAATATTGTTTTGTCCGTTTCCAAATCTAACACTGCCCCCTTTGAGTGTCTTGTAGATCTTTTCCATATCCGATACTTGTACATGGAATTTTCCGAACTAACTTATCCATGGTGATTTTTGGTTTTTCATGCATCCCAACAATAGGGATACAAACACTGAAGTTGCATTTTGCATCAGTTATTTTGGGTTTTTCTTCGTGATGTCATCCATCATGATGGATCGTCTCAGTTCACCTGGTGTATACGATATGAAATTCGTCATGGTTATAGTAATCCTCGGGTTCCTGACTCGATCGATTACAGTTCTATCCAACTCGTGTATGATTTCATCAAATAAAGATGCCATAGCATTATTGATGAATTGAAGTGTTGTACTATGCTGTTCACCATTTACTATGTGTATATGTGTATTGAGTATTTATCATAAACTATGTGTTGACCATTTTCCTTCGATATACAAGAAACTTTGAAACGGTAGCTTGTATATGTCTTGTGTTTGTATGGAAAGTCTGATTTCATCCGATTTATTGAAAGTTGTATTCGATGAGGTCCATGAGTGTGTGCTTCAAAATTAAAAATCGAACTATCTTCATACACTTTTTTACCTGTATTAAAACTCATGTTGATGGTGATGATGATGATGATGATGATGTATAGTAGACACAGTCACATACTACAAAACAGTATTTTGTAGAGACCACTTTGAACATTCAATCTGAATCTTGACCAGACTTTCTTTGTTATTTTCTTTTTCTTATAATAATATCTCTTGGTGGACACTGTTGTTGTTGCCGTCGTAGTCGTAATCGTTGTCTTCGTATTACACTAAAAATTTGAAGCCAGACGAGGTTTGAAAATCTTCATTTTCAGATGAAAACTGTGTCAAGTGCTTTTTGGAACTGCTACACTGTTTCGATTTTTCCCTATTTAAAGTTGATGTTGTTGGAGCTGCTACTGCTGATGGTGGTTGGGATGTTGGTACGACTGTTGTATTATACCGAGTAACACAACGAAAACTTCCCATCAGGATTTACTGGGAAATGGCAAATTATTTTCGGAAACGCTAAAACAGGTCGATTTTAATTTCTAGGGGGACACATGTTAGTAATGGATTTAGTCGAGCAACTTCATCCCCCGGACGGGGGCTGCTACCCCTTTGCGAATCATCATAGGGAACGTGGGTCGAGTTATACATCATCCGAAAGCTCTCTTTATTCTCTATCCAAACGTGTATAATATTTTCAAAATCGAATGAATGGTAATTGAAATTAGTGTTGTTGAACGGGTTCAATGTAATTAGTCAATATCTTACCTGTTCTTATTCAAATTCAATTTATTAACTATTCTAAGACTCAATGAGTGGACAGATAGACAATGGCAACATCCCATCCGGTCAGGGAACCCAGTCACCCCACGAAAAACGAAAACAAATTAGTCAAAACAAAGTAAGTAGCCAGGCTGGGACTATTAATTGCGAAGATCTTTCAACCAAGTATCAGGTTGATATCGCTATTCGCGAATACAACAATACAAGCGGAAGATGCTCACCCCAATTGTGAGCGAAACGTCCAAAGGAACCTCCTCCACAGAGGTGAACCGATCACGGCACTGAAGCCCGGAAACCATATTTCTTAGTTTTTGTTCTGTTGACTTTTTCATAGACAAAAAATACCTGTTTTTTATGGTTCGCCTGCGTGTATGTTCTCAGAATGAATTCACAGTTCGCATGATTCTTATGGAAATATCATTTGATTCGTATTCTGTGAGTTGAGTTCCTTCCTGAAAATGGTTTACGCATTAGATGAACGAATTGAGTTAGTGAAACTTTACTACAAAAATGATGATTGTCTAAGACCTGCAGCTAGAATTTTCAATACAAGGCATCCAGGGAAAAATGCATCTCATACCTTTGTTCAAACGTTGATTGATAAATTCGAAAGAACTGGGTCTGTGGGAAACCAGAAACATCATCCTGAAGGAACGAGGCTGTTGAGGTAGCGGTTTTGGTACACGTGGCTATGGATCATACTCAAAGTATTCGAAGCTTGGCTGAAGCTTCAGGTGTAGCGCGATCGAGTATTCAGAGATTTTCAAGTCACATCGATTCCATCAATACAAAATCAAACTTGTACATGAACTGAACGAAGACGATTTTGACAGACGTCAACAGTTCCCAAATCCCAATTTGCTCTTCAATATTTGTTTTTCAAACGAGAGTACATTTTTTGTTAATGGAAACGTAAATCGTCACAATTGCCGCTACTGGAGCGATACCAATCCTAGGTTAATACGTGAGGTCCACAGACAAACTCCGCAGAAGTTGAATGTTTGGTGTGGAATTTTTGGCAAAAATATTATTAGACCACTTTTTATAGATGATAATTTGAATGGACAAATGTATTTACATCTTCTTGAGATGCCATCGATCCCATGATAACGGATATTATCGAAAACGATGGAGATTATTCGGCAGACAACCTCCATTTCCAACAAGATGGAGCACCACCTCACTATGCAGTAGCGGTTAGAAACTTTCTGGATGAACGATAGACCAATCATTGAATAGGGCCACGAGGACCAATTGAGTGGTCAGCTAGATCACCGGACCTCAACCCGTTGGATTATTTTTTATGGGGGCTTTTCGAAAGCAAAGTTTTTGCCACTCCGCCAGAGTCACTAGAGAATCTACGTGGTCGAATTGTAAACGAGTGCGGCAGCATAACTCCAGAAGTATTGAAAAACGTTCGTAATAGTTTCGAAAGTAGACTTTATCATTGTATGGAGGTAGGAGGGACTCATTTCGAGCAATTAATAAATTGAATTTCGATAAGAACAGGTACGATATTGATTATTCAAATTGAACCTATTACCACACTAATCTCAAGTACCAGTCATTCGATTTTGAAAAAATGATGAACGTTTGGATAGAGAATGAAGAGAGCTTTCAGATGATGTATCACTCGACCCAAGTTCCCTATGATGATTCGCAATGGGGTAGCCGCCCCTGTCAGGGGAAATGAAGTTGCGTGACTAAATTCATCACTGATATGTGTCCCCCTAGAAATCAAAATCGACGTTTTTCAGCGTTTCCGAGAATAATTTGTCATTTCCCAGTAAATCCGTGTGGAAAGTTTTCGTTGGGACCCTGTATAAAAAAATCATTCCTTCATAGAACTGCTTCCAGGTATAATGTAATTGTTATGCGTTCACTATTGAAACTGACAAAATTACCATTCTGATCCACTATTTTGATGTGAATTTCATCAATGTAGTTTGTGTTGATTGGTAGATAGGGGACTTCAGAGAGCTTTTCAATGATTTTATAGCCCGGTGGTACGTTCGGTGCAAACGTTTATAGGATGTGACCAGGCTACTGTTCTGGCAGATATGTGTTTTATTTGGTTCGAGTTTTTGACGTTCAATGAATTCTAGTAGTGATTCAATGGAATTATCTTTCTCGAAATCTATCATATTGTTGCTTTTAATTCAACACTTGTATATATTCTTATTTGCATTTATAATGAGATGCACAGAGAAAACACTTTCATATGATGAGAGGTACACCCATTCATTCAATTATATACTCTATTCTGTATTCCACAAGTAGAGTAAGTTTTCATTCAATGATAACGCTATACTTGATAACCAATTGGATTTAAATATAAGGACCCATTGGATTCCAATGGAATTTTCAAGTATAGCAAGTACTTGAATATCAATAATATACTATATGTCTTTCAATAACGAGTTTGTCATCAATCCGATCTTTTAATGAGTTTCATGCAAATATAGTTAGTTTTTGGTGGTTATCAATAATATACTATATTACGTTCAATGGAGAATTTTTCATTGACTCAAACTTTACTCAGTTAACACGTTGACTGCCACGCTGGTCCCATGGGACCAGCTCAGATAAATAATCTGAGGCCGCGCAGGTCCCATGGGACCAGCAGGCTTTCGGTGGCCTGTGGAGCCGCTGGTCTATTTCATAAGGTGAATGAACGTTGTATAGGACCAGCACGGCCTCAGAGGACTTCTGTGTAATCATAGTTTGTTAATTTAATTTTATTTCTGGTTTGTGGTCCCGGTATGGAGTAAAACATATCAATTTGAAAAAATCGTTTATCATAATGATGAAACATTTGCGAATAACTACATAAAAACAATATGAAACGTACAGAAACTGTGCAAATTAATAGGTTTTGAAAAATTAACTACCCAACGTGTATTTCATTGAAGCAGGTTATACATAAAAATGGTTTTTCGTTGCAGTCGTCGCAATAAGTGTCAACTTTGAGTGTACGATTAGTAGCATATTTTCTACCATGAAGTTCACTATTTTTCTTGTAACAGTTTTTGCAACATCTTCTCATTTTATGCTTACTCTCACCGTCTTCCCGTTTCAGAGAGTGAATTCGTCGCTTTTTTACTGATGGCTCATGGTTAGTTTCATCGTTTTCGTTTTCAACAGCAGCTACTAGATATCTAACAACTTCTTTTTTGAAATCTGTTATAGAACTGTTACTTTTGGTAACTTCTTTGTACAGTATGTAAACATTCACCATAGAAGTTGTCAGCAAAAGCTCGAATACAACTTTTCTGTACCATTTTACAGATCTTCGAAGAGGATTCGAATATGCTCCCATTTGGTCAGAGAGGTCTACGGAACTTTTACCTTGATTATAATCAATTATGACTTTGGGAATTTTCTTCAAACTTCTATTTCTATTTCAGCATCATGCCTTGTGGAAAGCATGAAGACATCTCTTTGGTCTTTCCACTTCAATACTGTTATTCCATCTGTGTTCTCCATGGCAATAATTTCTCCTTTTTTCAGTTTTCTGTTTACAAGATCTTTTGGGATACCTTTGCGATTTTTGCTTACGGTGCCAATTAGGTGAGTTTGACAATCAATCATTCTTTTTGCCAAAGGTATGCTCGTATACCAATTGTCTGTTACTAAGGTTCTGCCAACTCCAATGATATCTTGAGTTAGAAATGTTACGATAGCCTCTGGAGTTACTCGTTCGCCATTCATTTCTATGCCTGCATAAATTTTTACATTATATGTGTAGCCCTTGCCTGAACATAATTTGAAAAGCTTTATCCCATATTTGTGTCGTTTGGACTTTATGTATTGTTTTATAGACAATCTTCCTCTGAAAGGCAACATAGTCTCGTCGACCCATACATATTCTTCGGGAGTGTATAAGTCTTTGAAATTTTTCATTAGCATATCTAATATGGGTTTGATTTTAGATAGTTTATCTCCCGCAATTGCTTCATTATTGTCTGCAAAATGAATTGTTCTGAGCAAGATTTCGAAGCGATTGCGGCTCATAACGGAACGGGGGAAATGTATGTTCATCAGCGAGTCCGTTGACCAATAGTCAGCCAATGCAGGCATTTTGATTATTCCCATCCATGCAACAAGTCCCAAAAAATGCTTTATCTCAGATTTACTTGTTGGAACCCATTGGTGATAGCGGGAACTATCGCTTGCATCGGTTTCAAGAAATAAACAACTGGCATAGTGATTCGTTTGATCGGCAATGAAAGAAACAATTGAATCATCTACAATAGCTGCATAAAATTCTCCTGGAGTTGCAGTTACCAGCAAAGCAGCAACTTCTGGTTTTATTCCAGATGGCATAGTGAAAGTTGGGATCGTTTTATAGTTTCTTGCGATTGGTCCCCATTCCTCTCCATTGCCTAAAGATGTCATCGCCGGTGTTTCAGATGAATCAGAATTATCTGAATTTTCTGCTTCAGGTTGGTCGACAGGAGGAGATCCATTTATATCAGCTTCATTTACACTACTGCACGATACATTTCTGACTGCTGGTTTTTTTATATTTTTGTGTTGTCTTAGATTTCTCAGAGTATTCCTCCAAATCAGAGTCATCTCCATAAGAATCATCTGAAGGAGGACAATACGAATCACTATCAGAGCCTGGAAACGGTTCTATGAATGACTCATCTGAATCTCCAAAATTTTCCGCGAGTTCTTTTAAATCTTTGTGTGTGAGACTTTTTCTTGACATCTGAAAATATTTTACACATTATCACAATAATGAGAATACAACTATTTTATATTACTTACATTCATATTTTGATCGGTAGTAAAGGTTATATCGAAAACATAAATATCACGCCTATTCACAGGTTATAACACTAAACCAAACTGAACGTACCAACAATGAGCGAGAACAATTGTCAATCTGTATACCTATGTCATCAGTACATATTGGCGCGAAAACCAATGAAGGGACCAGCGGCGCCACAGCATAATTTTACTAGGTTTCTGCTTTCTGCGGCCGCGCTGGTCCCATGGGACCAGCATGAAAAAAACATAAAAATCAATAGAAGAAGAGTATTTATCCTTTGGCACATGGATGGACTGTTGATTACAAGAACAATGAACATTTTCGACTTTGGCCTCACAAGAAAAATGATTTTTTTTTCCTCGGCAGTCAACGTGGTTTTTTTTGGTAGAATGACTATTATAATTCCAGTGATTAAATCATTCATTAGCCACATGAATCTTTATTATTCGATTGAATGAAACTCTTATTGACACAAAAAATTCTTCGTTTCACAGAATGGTTAGTTTACTCTTGCTGCAATTTGATCAAGCATAGGTTCAAAAATTGATTATTTTTGATATAATTATATTCCCTCTTGGAGAACGCGCCGAAAGCTGTAAATTAGCTGTCAAATTTGAATCAGATTTTGAAAAATGAAAATCAAAGATTTGAAAAGAATCTATAAACTGGCAGAATTGTCGATGCTTTCTCAACAACGACCCAAGTAGAAGAATTTTTATTTTTCCCACTTTTGATACAAAGTTGAATACAGAGAGAGGAAGTTTTGCAAATAATGTTGTTGAAGAAACTTGTAACGAGACTCTTCAAATTCAGAGGATGGTTCAGGGCGGGGTGGTCTCAAGAGGCAGAAATACACCAACGATTGCTCTCGATAGTTGATTTGATTCAATAATTAGTTCCCAGCACGGCTCACAAAGCGACTTATAGAGCTCGTTCTTATTTTGACTTCCAAAATATAAAAAACAATTCACAAATCAATATCCAATAAGGTTAGGTAAGCCAGAGCCCAAAAATGCCCCGAAGAGGTCATGAACCGATCAGTTGTAATAAATATACGTCAATAGGATTCACTTGCCAAACTCCTGGCTGACAACAACGGCATAACATAATAGGCAATGATAAAAAAAATGCGCAATGGTTAAGTATTCATAAGAAAAGTTCCAACCTACCTAAAAGACAATTGCAGGCAAAGAAAAGTATACGCCTATATAACCAAGAGCACTCCTCATTTAGTTTGGAATCACTGTTTGAATCAGTTTGCGACAAATTATCGTTTTGAAGTCTGGATAGTAAAAGCCTCATTCCTGGTTCTCGAAGAACACAGCAAGTTTTTCGGACGGCGAAAGAAATTCGTGAATCCATGAAACACAGCGTGAACACCCATTCGGCACAAGAGCGGATCGCATTGCGGATCGAGAAGCGACAAAAAGATACGTTTCGGTAGGCAAATTCATATACTGGGCGAAACCTAGATACTGGCGTGTGGTACATCAAGAAAGACATTTAATTTTCTCTGGTTGGCCGCCGTACTGGAATTTAAAAGGAATAAATAACAAAAAAGACAAAAACAAACAAACGACCTCTACAGTGGAAATAAAAACTATAGTAGCGACGACGTTTTGCTACATCTGACCCCCCCTCAAGAACGTACACAGAAAAGAATGCTATTCCCAATGTTCCGAATTCATGTGGGAGTTCCAGATAAATTTAATTAGGGTGTTTCGAAATACGCCTTCAGGTAAGACGCATGGAAGATCCCATGCTCACTACCTGAACTGACATCTTCCAAAACATAGGTGTCGTCCCGTATTTGTTTCTCCAACCGGAAAGGATCTTCGAACAGAAGCAACAGCTTTTTGTTTCCGACCGGGCAGTAGAGGACATGTTATTTGCCTTCAATAATACCAATTCCTTGGGCAAGAATTTCCGGTACGGACGATCGGGATACTGTATAGCACGGCGGTCCGCCTTATTCTTGAAGTTTTCGGCAGCCAAGATTAGCTTTTGGTCAGGAGTCATCTTCGGAACCGGTACTCCAGGGAACAGAGAGGGCGGTGATAGCCTAGCCCGCTCTTGTCCAAATTCAAGTTCGTTGGGACTGAACCCGGTAGTCTCATGCACTACGAGTAGGGAAATTCTTGGAATTTTGGCAGATCTACGACCCACTTGTCGATCGTAATAATAGGTACGCAATATCCGAGCGATCTCCCGCATACACCTCTCAGCAGGGTTGGCACAGGGATGCCGAACGGCAACATATACGAGCTGAACTCCAAGGTTTCCCAGTGTGTCTTGCCACAGTTTGGACCGAAATTGAGTCTTGTTGTCGGATAAGATTCAGAAGTGCACGCCCGATAGCTTTCTTTACAAGAAAAAGAACAAAGTACTACGAAACTACGAAGAATATAGGTGGAACCACCTCGGCTGCGAACGAGTGGACCCAAAACATCAATAGCTACTAAGTCACTCTTGGGCACAGGAATGATTTATTTTTGCGGTGGGCTTGGCAAGGTTGGAATCTATTCCTTTTTGATAAATGTCACAACTTTTAACATACTTTTTTGTTAGACGTTGGATATTCGGAAAATAGACTTCATCTCTTAAAGCAACCCAGGTCTTGTAAACACCAGGATATCCTAGTGCCTCATAAAAAGCTACAATGAACTCTTCGATTGAACTTTCTGGTATGAACAACAAAAAACATCATCCGTTACTCGTTTGAAAATTACTCCTTCGTGTAAGTGGTATTTGAACTTATACTTCTCATCATCGAGACAAGACTTGATCTTCGAAAGAGTCGGATCTAAATTTTGATAGCGGTGAACATTTTCCAGAACCTTTGGAAGGGATGGGGAAATGCGATCTATTCAGACGGAAACACTTATCCCATGGCGTCGGCAGGCGCGAACACGCAAAACGTGACAGAGCATCTGCTGAAATATTCAACTTGCCGGAAATGTGTGCGATCCTAAAACTATACCTGAAGAACAAGTGCGTGCCTGGTTATACGAGGAGATAACAAACGGCATGAGTTGAGATATGTCAACGTCTTGCTGTCTGTATAAAGAACAAACTCATTTCCTAGGAGGTAGGTTCGCCAGCGCTGGATACAAAAAACCGCCGCTAGAACCTCCTTTTCATTTGAATGGGAACGCCGTTCTCTGTCAAGGAGTAACCTACTAGCCCAGGCTGAAAGAGATGACCTGCCAGGCCAATATCGCTGGCATCCGCTTCGAGGTACCATGGCAGATCCGGATCGGGATGGTACAGTAGAGTGCTATCCTGCAACTCGGCTTTCAACTTTTGGAACGCCCTATCCTGCTCGTCTCCCCATTTCCATGGTACACCCTTACGTAAAAGTTTCGTCAACGACTCTGCACAATCCGACAACCTAGGAGTGAAAGCCCGATCGTAATTACAAACACCAAGGAATTGCCTGACCTGCTTGACATTCTCAGGGGTTCGATAATCAACAATAGCCTGCACTCTTTCCGGAACTGGCCGTATTCCCTGCAGAGAAACTAGGTAACCCAAAAATGGCATTTCGCTCTGAAAGAAACGACACTTTAGACCTTTCACCGTGAACCTAGCTTCATGGAGTTTAGAGAAGGCCATCTCGAGGTGCTCTAGATGTTCCTGGAAGGTCGATGACATCACCAACAGGTCATCTATTAGAAATTTCGAATATTCTTCTCCAAATATCGTACTAATCGCCCTAGAAAACGAAGATACCGCGGTAGATAGACCAAACGGGAGTACATACCACTGGAAACTCCTAGTCCCAACTGAAAAACCACTAAACTATCGGTCTTCTTTCCTAATTGGAATCTGCCAGTAGCTTTGGGTGAGGTCGATTTTTTAAAGAAACTTTCTACCATGCAACGAGCGAACAATATCTTCGATTTTTAGAGGTAATTCTCTATCATACTGCATCACCGAATTTAAGTGCCTTGCATCAAGACATATTCTAGTATCTTTCGATTTTTTAAGGGTTGTCATGAGAGGCGAAATATAAAGGATGGCGGCACGTTCAATTATGCCCCACTTTTCGATTTGAAGAATGGCCTGATTCACCGCATCACGGTGCGCCACTGGAATAGGATAGGGTTTTATAAAGAATTCCTCTTAATTTTTCATGATTATCCGATGTTCATATAAAGAGGTACGAACCGGAATGTTGGAGAAAATCGACTTTTTTTATCGAAAATCGATTTTTTCATCAACTTAATAAACTGTTCCGTTTCAGTTGAAGACAACGTCGAACAGTGTGAAATGATCTCCGGAATATTGACTTCGCATATCATCGGAATTTTACTATCGGACTCCTTCACCTCGGGCAAATCGTCCGTCTTGTTTATAATCGCAGAAACTTGGATTGGGACTGGGTTTTCTAGATCATGTTCATATTTCTTTTCTTATACTATTATTTTATCTTCTTCAAGTCCCAAGGATATGTGCCTTTTTGCTAAGACTATGACTCCTTTATGTAATCTAAGG
The DNA here is from genome assembly GCA_963576655.1 of Gastrophysa polygoni. Lineage (NCBI taxonomy): Eukaryota > Metazoa > Arthropoda > Insecta > Coleoptera > Chrysomelidae > Gastrophysa > Gastrophysa polygoni. Next base: position 21,434,478 of record OY755085.1, on the reverse strand, counting down.
AAATCCCAAAATAACTGGAAACGATAGTTCCGATATTTTTAAAAACTTTTGGGAAATTATTTTCGATTAATAAAAACTGCAAGAAGGAGCTGTGCTTTCACCTTTTCAAATTTTGTTCGGAAAGCACCCACAACTCTAATGCCTGTGCATGGAAAAAATGGAACTTCATAATTTCCATCGAATATCTGCGTCCAGACGTCCTCCGAAAGAGCAGAAATGGTTGAGCCGCTGTCTATTAAGACAGGAAACGTATAACCATGTAGTTCGATAACAATCACTAGGGATCTGATGAGCCTGGAGGTTTCCCTCGTTTTCCGACTGCTCGAGTTCAGTTTCAGTGTTCATCATGGACACGTGTTTATTTTGGTAGCTGTTTTTATCATCATTTTTGTTGACATAATTCGTTTTATGTTGGCAAAACTTTGGTTTACTTTGATCATAATACCTATGATTTGTATCACAGAATGAAGAAATTCCTTTATTTTTACTAAAATAACTCTATGCTTGTCGCAAGCGCTCCGCAGCTATCGACAAGTCAGTCGCACCAACTAGTACATACGAAATGTGTGGTGGGTAGTGACGGGCAATTGTTGAAATAAGTTGCTCACTCGAGTAAGGGGGTTGTAAGTGTCTAGACCTGGCAACATATTCACAAATGAGCCAGATTTTTCCGAATATCTAGAAATTTCCACCTCCAATTTGATTCAATTTTGTTTATTTTGCTCCGAGAATTGTTCTATGAATGCTTTCTTGAAATCGGCATAACTTCGAAAAGTATAGATAAATGCATCGAACCATTTTTTGCTGAATTTTGAAAAAGGCAACTAGTGATTAGGGCATTAGGGCAGTGATTCATACTCATGGCATCTAAGTCGATATAAGTTTCTAAAAAATTATTGAAATCGAGAGGATGCAATGATTCATTGTCTTAAAGGTAGGTAAGGACTGTACACTTTTGAGGTCCCTGCAATTTCCTGTACTACTACTAATACTATGTGTTCCTAAACTAGGCAGATTTGGGTTAGAACGTACTCTATTGGTATTATTATGACTATTAATTGAACTCCAAGTAGGCATACTACTTTGGTTATTAATTGAAGGAATATTATTCAGATTTTGTGAAAAATAACTTGCTTGAAGAGAAAAATTTGTGCGATTTTGTGGAAAGCTAACGTGATTTCGTAAAACGTTATTTTGATTTTGTGGAACCTGTATTGGTAATCCAAGATTTGTTGAGTGTGAAATATTGGTATGTTGATTACGATTATTCAACGTTAGATTTTTAACAGCTTTAGCCACCTCATCAGAAATTGATTTTGACAAATCTGCCTGACATATTATTAGTAGAAACAGTCACTGTATCTTCATAAATAGTACTTGGAGCAATTTAAGTTGGCACAGTGATCAATGCCGCACGGCTCAAAAAGCGACTTATAGAGCTCGTTCTTATTTTGACTTCCAAAATCTAAAAGACAATTCACAAATCAATATCCAATAAGGTTAGGTAAGCCAGAGCCCAAAAATGCCCCGACGAGGTCATGAACCGATCAGTAATGAATATACGTTGATAGGATTTACTTGCCAAACTCCTGGCTGACAACAACGGCATAATATAATAGGCAATGATAAAAAAAAAATGCGCAATGGTTTAGTATTCATAAGAAACGTTCCCACCTACCTAAAAGACAATTGCAGGCACAAAGGGATATATTTTCAAAGAAAAGTATCCGCCTAAATAACCAAGAGCACTCATTAACACAGCAAGTTTTTCGGACGGCGAAAGAAATTAGTGAATCCGCAAAACACAGCGTAAAAACCCATACGGCACAAGAGCGGATCGCATCGCGGATCGAAAAGCGACAAAAAGATACGTTTTGGTAAGCAAATTCATATACTGGGCGAAACCTAGATAATGGCGTGTGGTACATATAGAAAGACATTTAATTTTCAATTTAATTTTTTCCGGTTGGCCGTCGTACTGGAAATAGGACTCTAAAAGGAATAAATAACAAAAAAGACAAAAACAAACAAACGACCTCTACAGTGGAAATAAAAACTATAGTAGCGACGACGTTTCACTACAAACTTGATACTCATTTCAGTTCAAATATTTGAAACCATTTATTATTTTCCGAAATCTGATGGAAAATTGCGAATTTAAAGCTTGAGACATTTTCCAGAAGGCAACCTGTAGGTACCTATAATTATTCTAAGTAGTAAGTAAATGGCAATTCTGATACAGATTTGTGATTCAAGCAGCCAATCACAGCGTTCAATTGACGTGCGCTATGAGTCATCCAATAATCATCAATTGAACACATGCTCAATGAGTCATCAGACTTACTACCCGCATGAGTATCAATCAACTAATAATCAGAACATGTGTGAAATGATTCTATAACGTTCTTTGCTCTGACTTTTATTCGATATGTACAATTCTGAGATGTCAAGTGTTATAGGCACGGCAGCTCTGTTGTTTCGGAGCAGGTCGTGGATTCTAAGAGTTGTGGGGCCTTATTTGCCAGGCGCCACCTAGTTTTTCACTCAGTAGAAAACTAAGAAAATATTCAAAGTTGAATAAACAAATGTACCATCTGATTAATGAAACACCATATAACTGTACCAGATTTATTTCTCGCTGTGGAAGGTCGATGTTCACAAAAGTTAGTTTAATTTGGGGTGAATACCTAATAGGTACTTGAACAACTCAGCAGAAACCAAGCTAGCGCTGGGCCAACAAATATAAAAGTACCAGGTGGTAGTTAAATGATTTGTTATTACTAATAAATGCTCCCACTAGAGTTCAGTTCGAAGCTGAACAAAAAAATAAATTTCTAGTGTTAAATGTAAATCGTGCAGTACAAAAAATATGGGTTCTAAATGACCTTTAATTCCCCTTCCATATAGGCCTATACTTCTGGTTCACAGAAACGTTCCCGTATCAGATGTACAAGTTAAAGTTAAATGGGATCTTCAGTGTTTCAAACACTGATCATGTAGTTACGAGTGGTAGAGTTTAACGAAAATTCTTGATGATATATCACTGGACCATCAGGTACAAATAATCAGTTGGATCTGACCTTATGAATCCAGGCGTGGAGGTAGTGATGCTCTGTTCCTCTCAATGACGGGACTCCAACTATTGCGGCTGCTGGTACAGTTAAAAAATTAAACGTTCATGAGGCCTACAGGAACTCCATGATGAGGGCTCCAAAGACCCAGGAGACAACTTTGACCGACGCCATCACTAGGTGGTGTCCCAAAAAAAAACTGCCAAACTGCATACACTTCTCGGCATGTAGATATATGTCCCTAACTGGCCAGCAGATCTAAATGGTAATAAACATCTACCTGAAGAATCTATCTTTTGAATGCTCAGAAACTCTTACCTTCCAAAAGGAATGGCCAGTTATCAAACCAAAACAAAATGGGTGTTGTACCCCACAACGGATCAGCAGAAAATGTGCTCCAAGGAGCTTCAACACGTTTTCCCCAACAAGAAGCAGGATATCACATTTTGCAGTCTTTGTTTCCTGTGCGATATAAAAATAAAACCGTTCATAAAAACTGTTTTAAATGGGAAAATCTTCACTGCGCAGGTACTGTTGGTACCCTATGTCAAAAGTAGTGAGCACCATATCGAGAATGGTCTTTTTGCCACACCGTACTTTGCCCGCTATGACAAAGACAGAAAGACATTTGTATCAGGCCAATAACTGAAAGACAATAGTTTCGCTAAGAAAAAGGAGAAGAAGTATAACCTCACTTGTTACTCATCTGATTTGACGTCTCCGAACAGAAATACGAATGTAAACAAAAACCATCAAGTGCAAGTTCCTGAGGAATTGTAAAAATGATATGAAAATGTTTCTGAACATTAATTCCTAGCAGGGAAGAAAAATAGGTAATTGCACCCCTCGTACATCTACCCGTCAATCACTTGATATCTCTTCGAGGTTACTTCAATAAGACATGAATGAGGAACAGAACACCACTCCTGCGTGAACACTAGATTCACAGGATCACTAAGACAGAGTAACTCACACTAAAGAAAACATATGTATCTCTTGTTCGCCGCATGAAAAGTCCAAACCTACCACAGGCCCACTCAATTCACATACCATAAACAGAATGTGAAATGTGCAGTCACATTATCTTTGGTCGCCCTACTAATATCACGATATACTGAGTGTTGCCTTTGGTTAACTAAATAACAAACCCATATGATGGTAGCAAAAAGGTAAAATTACACGTTACATTCATAATAATTACTCGCAATAAATATCAATCAAGATCATTACTTGTTTAGCTATAAGTACTCTGGTGTGTTCTTGATGTGTCACAATGTCAGATAGAGACATGCTGGATATACTAATACAGAGCGGTGATTGTCGTGTGGTCGAGACGAAACAGTGTTGTGTTTGTAGAAAGACAGTTAGTCGAAGATATCTACCAAGTGATAGTTGGCTGAGTAGACCAAAATTGGCGATTGAAGTGTGTAAACGTCTTTGTGATCAGACGAGGCCAATCAAAATCGGCAGATCTTACGTAAAAGATCCTTTAGGAGTGCTGCTGTCCCCAAATCATGAACACTTCTGAAAATAAATCAACAATGGAAGAAAACTGGGATGATGATAATTATCCTACCTACGTACCAAACGTCGAGGACAAAAACATCATCAGATGCCCACCAATTGGAAAAACCAAACCTGAAAAAAGGAGATTCCGAATAGAAGAGAGGAAACGGCATAGTCAGCTGAAGAATCTACTAACGCAGGAAGAACAAAAAATTTGGAATGGTAATGTTTTCAACAATAAGAATAGATTTTCTAATGTAACAAAAAAATAGACTGATTAATAAATCGAATGACCAATATCTCACCTGTTTTCAATGAATAGATATGAATGAATATGATGATTTCAGTTTATCTAAAGTTGTGACCATGATCACTACACAATGTTTAGTTTTACAAGTGATTTTCCAAGGTTCTCTGTATATTGCACAACCTTATAATATAAGAGAAGTTTTCATATGTTTCGATACGAATGGAACACGAAATGAAAGTTGGCCTTCCAAATGGGTGAGAATGGAAAGAGATACTACTAATAGTAAGTCAACACTCATTTTTAAGCTGCGCCTGCGCAAAGGCAACGGCTCCACCATAGACTCGTGACTGGTGTAAACTCTATTCAACACCCCCACTTCTTTATGATGAAAGTATAAATAAGAATGGAGTGAACTTCAAGATAGTCGATTGGGTGACGTTCTATACAGCACTGTGTGTATCGTTCTTGCTGATCAACCTCATCTCTTACAACATTTCTGAAGATTGTCAAAACTGTTTATTGACCGAACTCATGATTGAACACCAAAATCTTCGTAAATCATCACTAGATTTTACCGAAGAAGAGCTCCAGCATTTTCCACTACAGTATCTGATTGAAAACGCAAGACCTATGGAGCTTCTTTACATATGGGACAAACTAGCATTTTTATACAGACAGAATTTTAAACTCCGAATCCAGCTACCCTTTTTCGTCCACTACAATCGCCCCGAATGGAGAAGTCATGTAGATGGACCTCCTCAAGCACAATCCGAATGTCATATTTGTAGATGGGGTCTACAGCAATGTGGATAATAGTATTTTTATTATGTGACAAATAAAAACAAATGTAGTAGACAATGATTTTTATTTCATTAGTCCTAAAACATTTTACAAAAACATGGAACGATTCATAACACTATACAACAATTATATACATACTGTATATATGCTGCACAACTATACACTCATCACAATACAAAGTCTGAATCCTCATCAATTAAATTTTGAGCATTTTCCAACAATTCATCTAGAGTCCCTGTAATGGCACCAGGTGTGATCAGAAAATGGCCCCAGGCCAAAGTTTTCACATCGAAAGGAATTTTGTATCGCTTATCATCAGCAGATGAAAACAGAATTTGATTGTTGACTACATTTTTCGAAACACCTTTGGCCTTTTTCATCACATCACCTGCTTTGACAATGGGTCTTCCAGCATATTCATCCTTCATGCGTCCTACTACAGATCTCAATTTAGGAATTCCAAAAATATTGTCAACGGGATAATTTGATGTATCGATAAAATCAATATTCTCTCTCAAGTCATTGTAAAAATTTTCAGTGAATACTTCTAAGATCAATGAATCGGTATCGGTGTAGCATAAGGTTGCGTTATCGCCATATTTAGCTTTGATGTATCCATAGAAAAAATGATAATTGATGGTTTTTGAAATATCCAGAACTGAGAACCCGACATAAAGAGGTTTATCATAACAAACACTAGTCTTTTCCATCTGTATCGCTACCAAATTCTCACTGAACTCTGTACTGCATTTGAAATGTGGTTTTGCTATTAGGGCCCGTGCTCCCAACGAACCTTCTCTATTTTACCAGTGTGTACAAAGTTTCAAATCAATCCTTCTTCCAACATTTTCCATTGTCTTGCCAAATATTGAATTTATCAGTAATTTAAACAGTTCTCTTTCGAATTCGTTGGAAGCAGAGTTACGAAGACGTGTATTCAGGTCGATATATGGTTTCAACCAGGCTGATTGTGAAAATTTCAAGACTCGATGGATTTTTGTCAGTTTCAAACCATATTTCAAACACTGCTTCAAATTCCTATAATGAATGACATATTTGTATTTGATCCGCAAATTGGGAATCAGTTTGGCATTTTCACTCTTTGGCGGTATCATCTGCTCTGGACAGAATGGTGAATCGTTGTGTTCATTGTGTAGATTTGCCGGATATTCCAAGTCTACTTCCAAAACATATCCTTTGGAGGAATCGTCCTCAATAGTAAAACAGTCAAAATTTGCAATATCTTCAGCACCAAGCCAAACGAAATCACCAGTTGGGAGAAAGTTTGCCATACTTGCTCCATATAGATTTGTTGCGTCCAGATACATAATGTATGATGTTGGTTTCTGCGGATCATAGGTTGATAAATATTTATTATTTGCTACAGCTCTCCTTTTACTACATTGTGCCACTCCGCCACGAATTCCTTTTTTGAAAAAATGTAACATGTCTATATCGGTGAGGAGTTGAAGTTCAATTTGAGTATAACGTAACATGGCATCTCAGCTCAACGCAGGTGCTGTCAGATAGTGGGCAGGATCTAACTTATACTGATGCATGCAAACCTTTCTAAAATTCTCGAAGACATCGGCCAACAGTAAGCAATCTGATTTCAAATGAACATCTGCATAATCTCCCAAGGTTTTACATTGGAAGGTATTCCACACATCCATGGCTCGATTATAATCTTCATCAGATAGTGACTCGCTAGTTAAATCGTTATAAAATTGCTCTTTTGGTGGTAACTGAGTTTCCTTCAATTTCTCAAACGAATCCACATAACTATATGGAAATACTCCCTTTTGCCTTATGAGATTGAAAGTTCTATCATCTTGAAAGTATTTTCGCACCTCATTGCATTATTGTGGTTCCAAGTTCCTGCTCAATTTGTCCAAAGATTTGGGTAGAAATCGAAAAGAGTCTACAAATCTCAGCTGAATGTATTCATCAAACTCTCTTGATACTGCGGATTTATCAACCAATATGGACTTGGAAAACGAAATGTATTTTTCTTTAGTTTGGGCAATCACTGATAGTCTCTCACCTTTTTTTGACAGTTTTCTGATGAATAGATGACAGTCATAATTTGTGAGGTTGTGGAAGAACACAGGGATGGTTTTTGAAGTCTTGTAGTTCAAATTACAGATGGAGTGAGCCGCTGCACGGAATCGTCCCGTATAGTGACAGTGATCACGAACTTTCACATCTGATGGCATGAATTTTTCACAAATATGACATGTGGTGCTATTGTGGAAAGTTTGCTTTTCCATGTCAGTAAGTGGTAGCATCTCGCGAACATCTTTCATATGGTTTGTACACAAATCCAAAACGGTTTCATCCAACTTTCTCACGAAGACGTCGGCAGCATCAGCACCACGATAAAGTACTGAACTTGAGTCACGATCGTCAAAGTTGCACTTTACATAAGACGCAAACAAATAAGGCTCATGTTCAGATGCTATAACCGAAAAATAGTTTTTGTCACAGGGCTCGGTGTGTTGGATAGGTTTGAGTAAACTTTCGAAATCAGCATAGATCACAAACGGCAGTGGCAATTGTTAGTAGATAATCAAGAGGGTTTCTACGTAATTTTGGCACATGGCCCACCTAATGGTATCATCTATTATCAAGTTGAATGTCTCGTTCAAGTTAAATGTCTCGTTCACTTAATTAAAATGAAAAAAATGCGAATTCTTCGTGGGATTTGAACCCGGACCTGTGGGTTGGCAAGCCAACACGCTACCTCATCGCTACCGAGGCCCCATGGATATATTTGTGCTACCAAAGGTACTGTTGCTTCTCTTTCTCTCTCTCATCAATGGCACTATAACTATTTCATTCGGAATGAAAAGATTTGGTGGTCCATCACTCATGATAAATTTGGTATTTCGGTTTGTGTTAGCAGATGACTGTTTGATGCGAGTCCGTTGGATATCTTTGTCTTAACAAAGTTACTGTTGCTCACAGTTCTCTTTCTCTCATCAGTGGGCTATATTATTATTTGGAATGAAAATATTTGGTGGGTAGTTCATCACTCATAATGAAGTTGGTATTTCGGTTTGTGTGCTAGCAGATGACAGCCCCGCCCCCCCCGCTTTATTCTCTCAGTGGGGTAATTGAATAGATATCATATTTGGTAGAGTCCATCGCATATGTTTGGAGCTATTGTTAGATGAAATAATACTTCATTCAGGGGATTGCAAAGTCCATCGTATGCATCAACCATCATGCTGTTATTTTGTGGAACAAGAAGATAGGTAGAAGATCGAATAATGATAAATTGATTGCATCAGCTATTCGGCGTCGCCGTAAAACAACATCCGCACGATATGCAACCAGTCGTGCGTGAAAGTACCCAGTTAGGAGGAATAAGGAAATCGAATTGAAGGCAGTCATTTATCATTTTTTCTGTGAAAAGTGAATGTTTCATGTAGAGGAAGACTATTTATATTCGATTGAAATATAACGTGCATAGTACACTGTGAGAAATAAGTGAGAAATAAGTGAGTTTGGTATCGTCGGACTAATCGAGGTGAGTGTTCTTCTTAATAATTCGTTTTTGGGACATTGAGAGAGTTTGGTTGAGTCTCGTGAATTTTTTCCAGGTGTGAGACAGACATAAACAAAAATTGACATCATTAATTGCGAAAAATGAACGACAATAACGAAAAAATGGTAATATTTTCATTTGCATTCGATTTCAAATTATCACATCAATATTTTAAGGTTCTGAAAGTGTTGAAAACAAATTCAGCCGCTTATATGCCTACCAGAGCAACTTCTGAATCTGCCGGTTGCGACATCAGAAGTCCAATAGATTTTTCTATTCCTGCTGGTGAACGATTACTCGTAGATAGTTTATTGAAAATACAGCTCCCGGAAGGAGCATACGGGAGAATAGCACCAAGATCAGGCTTGGCACTAGAGTTTGGAATAGACATTCTTGCTGGTGTGATTGATCGAGATTACAGGGGGGTCTATTAAAATATTGTTATATAATTCATCATTGGAAAAAGTTGATTTTACTAGAGGAGATAAAATAGGTCAATTGATATGTGAACGTTATTATATTCCAACTATTGAAGAAGTCAATTCTATGGGCGCCACTGGGAGAGGGGAAAGAGGATTTGGCTCGTCTGACATTCCCCTAAATGATTCTCAATGATGGAATAGTTTTAGTATAGAGTAGTTCACGAAGAAGTGAAGACAAATATTTCTCATTGGGGAAAAATGGCTCTGCTAAAATCAACTTTTATAATATTGGTAGCTATTATGGATGGTATACTATATACAAATGTGCCAAAAGATTCTCATTATATTGCAATATGTTTTGACATGAAAGATATGAAAATAGAATGCGATAGAACTACATGGAAAATATTAAGTCGAACCCACGAAAATGATGGTAAATTGCCCGCATTTCAAATTAGGATTCCAGAAACGAACGCAACTCATATCAACTATAAATTGAAAATAATATTTCAAGACAATTCTGAAGGCGATCTCCGAGAATGGCAAACTGTGAATTTATATAAAAAAAATGAGACTGTGGTTGTGCAATGCGAATCACACAGCATATATTTCATATCATGTATGACCTTTGTTTTAGTAATTTTTATATTTTTCATGATTTTACTGAAAATGGTGATCGCAAAGTATACCTTTCACTCGATACCTAATTAATTGTCGATGAGGAATTCGAGATTACTCAATCAAGGTTAATAAATAATTGAAGAGATTGTTGTTTGATTGAACCTTGAGGGAAAAAACCGTACCTTCTTCCGGTAATATAAATAAAACGAAAGAACGAGAACACATAGTGTCAGTTGAAATGAATTTTTTCGAAGACAGAGAAGATATATTTTTGGGTGAACGTCGATTTCACTTAAACTCTGATGAATCGAAGTATGTGTCGATCTGCATATCAGTACATCTGGGCTATGTTCCTTGTGTTGTTCTTACAGACAATGATGGTGGTGATACTTTAGTCTTCTCGGAAAAGGAATGGATAGATCTAGTGAAGAATAGAGAAGCAATTGATAGTTTACTGGTGTCAACGGCACTACATGTTGATCCAATAGATGTTGGAAGATTTGCTATTGAATATAAACCATTTGAACAAAGTCCAAATGATATCAGACTTTTTAGTGGTGATTCTAGTATTCGTTTGAATTGTGAATCACTTCGGAAACTATGGCTTCTCATACCTATTCTTCAGGATAGGATAGATGTTTTGAAATCATCAAGTTTTGATATTTTCATGACTATGGTACAATTGGAAGTGTAGAAGAATCTAGTTGATTGGTCATTGAAAATACTTGATACAATAAAAGAAGTTAATCCTGAAGTACATACTCTTGGATTGGAAGTGACGTACCGCCATCCCAAACTCTTTCTAGATGAACATATTTAAACATGGAAATAAGTGATAGATCAAGATGCAAGCATTAACAAAATGGCAGCAGTCACATGTTTGAATCGTTTTCCTGATGTAATGATAGGAACAAGGGTGTGCGAACAAATAAAATACCTATATATAACTGTTTTTTATTTATTAATGGAATGCTTACATTACATTCAGATATTGACTATATCATTTTTATTGATCCAAGAATTATGTGATGCATCAAAGCCCAGCCATTTGACGTAGAGTTTGTCCCCTTTTTTACGAATAACTTTCTCCACCAAATGAATATCGGGGTGCATCGCTTTTTGTAACTCTTCAGTATAAAAGGCCCCTTGTATTGTATCTTTTCTGCTATCTTCTAGAATATAAGTAGTAGGATTTGTTAATTTGATTTGTTTTATTGTGAACACTTCAGTGGTCCAATTTGGAGTATAGGACTTTTTGAATGCATGTCGATACTTGCTTATGCGAACACGTTCGCCTTTCCTAAATTTGGGCTTTACTGGGTCAACAGTTTTCAAGTGTTGGAATGAGGTTATAAATTTGGCATTTTTATCATTAATTTTGCTAGGAATTGCTTTCGTGGTAGAATGTTTGGTATTATTATATTTTTCAACGATTTCAGGAAGAATGTCGAGCCATTTATAGGATCCTTGGTAGCTAAACTGTTTCCATAGTGATGATTTCAGAGTTCTTATGACTCTTTCAGCAATGCTGGCTTTCAAATTCGAAAAAGTACTATAATGATTTATACCATATTCCTTCATGAGATTTTGAAAGTCCCTGTTATAAAACTCTGTACCCATATCAGTTTGTAAGTTTTTTGGCGTGGTAGCCATTTGGGCTAATGCAGATTTCATAGCAGCGGTTATATCTTTTCCAGTTTTTTTCTTAACCGGTATGGCCCAAACGTATTTAGAAAAGGCATTTATGATAACAAGAATGTAATTGTATCCTCTGTTTTCTTTTGAAAATTTATTCATGATTGCCAAATCAGCTTGTATCAAGTCATGTAAATCTTTAACTATAACATGTCGTCTTTTATAATTGATTCGAACCGGTTTATGAAGTTCAGCTACAATTTGCGCTTTACTCATTTTTAACTAACGGACACTGTAACAATATCTCAATACAAATCGTAGGAGTGGTTCCGAGTTTAAATATTATTTCATCTCCCTTCGCAATCGACTTGTTTGCTAGTTGCTGAAATTTCAAAGATGTATTATTATTTATCAAAACTTCTCCATCTCCGGCATGTTGAACATTATATTGCGTAATGCTCTCTATCATAGCAGACATAGGAAATTTAAATACAACACTGCCATTATCTAATATATAATAATTTTTATTCAAACTGATTTTTCTGGTGCCTGACAAACGAATCAAAACTTTAACGTGGTAATTAAAGGAATCACAAACATAAAAAGGAAAATTCAATTGTGGCTGTAGTGGTGAGGCTAAAGTAGCTCCTTCTCCTTCTTCTCCTTCAACTTCTTCTCTCTGATGTGTTTGAAGAAAATGTTGATTGAATCTATTCAGAGGCATAATAGAATGGAAAATATAAAATTTTAACCTTGAGAGAGAGAGAGTCAATCTGTGCTTAGGATCGTTTACAGTTCGAATGAGGATGAAGTGGGAAAATTTAGAATATATATATATATTCAGATTCACGTCGAGAGCAAGTAAAAACCTATGTACCGTGTAGTTCAGTCAAGAATTTGTTGTATTTGTAGAACTACTAAGCTTCAATACTTACGAGCCAACTTTTTCGTTAGTAGGCCCATTTTGGTGCTCGGTTTTTGTAGTTGGTGTATGCAAATAAGACCCATAAAAGTGATCTGTAGATACAAAGGAGATCCTCTAGGAATACTAAATTCGCCTGTGCATGAAACGTTTTGAACAATTGGAGGAGGAAATGGAATCATTTCCAGACAGTAAACAAAATCAGAGAATTGAATGGTTTCAAAAGTGGCTAGAGGAGAAAAAGAAGAAAAAGAAGAAGAAAAAGGAAATGAAGAATAATAGAGATGAGAATAGGGAGGAACATCAGGTGAAAGATGAGGAGGAGGAGGAGGAGGAGGATCCCCATCACTGGCATGAGTTAGATCTTAGAAAGATTATGAATCTGCAAGAGGAAAAGAATTGGGAAACAAAAGTTTTCAAAAATGTTAATAATCGTTTTTCTTATAAATAAAACTTTTATTTGTCCCTTCATATTATATTATGTATCTTTCTCCAAAGGACATTGAATTACAAATTCAATGTATAAATAATGTGATGCAAGGGGATCTAGGGGAAATTGAATAACATCACCTTTGTTGAGAATGTATTCCTTCAAAGGATCGGTCAAAAAATCGTTTTGATTCTGATGAGATATTTTCAAGGTACTGGGAAAACATTTATAAATTTCAATTTTTCCTGTAACAGGAATCGTATAAGTAGTACTATTATCATCCAAGATATAATGTGTTTTACTAGAAGAAATGTTTTTTGTACCACGAATAGTTAAGATACATTTACTATGGAATTTAGAAGGTTGGCAGATAAAGTATGGAAGATTTGGGGGTAGTTGTCTAGCTGACGAGACAATATTTTTTGATGTAGAAGAAGAAGAAGAAGAAGAAGAAGGAGTGGTAAGAAAATGTTGATTGAATTTGTTCAAAGGCATTTTGAATACTGATATGAATAACTGGGAGGTACATTCATTTATGAAATTATTGCGCCTTCACGTAACTCTTCAATGATTGAAATTATTTCATTGTTGTGACCGGTAGTGTTGCCTACTGCTTGGGAAGCTACAAGCAAACGCAATCTATCTACAAGCTCGTTGTAATTGTCAAAATATTTATAATCAATTGGCTTATCATCATATTTCATCATCGTCAGTATTGGCATTTTAGCACCTTGCCCTCTTTTCGACATCTTTCTGGTGAGCACGCCTTTCAATAAAGATGCCGGTACTGAACCGGATCTGATACGAGTTTTCTCTAGATAGGGCTTTATAATGTAAACATACTTTTCTTTGGTATCTTCGGGAAATTTTCTGATTGGCAAATCGGCATTATTATCACGACGATATGCATTAGTTCTCTTTATAATATCTACATAATTTTCAATGTCTTGTTTGGTGTAAGAAATGGGATTTTTTAAAAAAAGTAACTCATAAAGTCCTGCAGTTCCATTGTAAGTGATACCTCTCACTTTAACATTGGATCCTATAAAGTCGACTTGCGAATCTCCTATATAAAATTTGTCTTCCATCGGATTATGGAAAAGGCCTAAAATATGATCATATTCACTTTTTGTATCTCTTATCATTCCTTTAATATATTCTCGTGGTAATGGCGCTTCGAATTGATCAAAGTATTCCTGCAAAACATCTGGATTTGTGATTGTCTGATAAAATTGAGATAGGGTGTCATCGATGAATTCGTCTTCTCTCGTTCTATCGGGCAATTCGCCCTCCTCGTTGCGTGATTCGTAAGTTTCTTCGTTCCTTAAAAAGCTCGGTAGCTCTGTACCAGTTTCATGTTCAGTAGCAGCCGGAGATACAAATGTAAACTGATTATACGATTTCGGCGATGGTAGTGGCGTCCTTTCAGACTCTTCAAATTTTTCAAACTTTTCTGGTTTGATGGTTTTGGGTTCTGCCGCCGCCGCCGTCGTCGCATCGCTCAATGTTGAAATCAGTTGTTGTAATGATTGAGTAATTGGTTGGTATGATTTTTCCATGAGATTTTGTGATCTAGCTGTGTTGCCCTTTATAATTTTATACTTTTTTCTAAGAGCGTGTCTGGCTCGCACAAGCTGTTTTGCTAATGGAGGGTCCATTTTAACTAATTGTGGTATTCCTGGAGCCCATCTTTATATATGAATGTATGTATCAAACCCCTTTCGATATCTGCCCGAAGACAAATCGCAATCTTTGTCAATCACAAAGAAGTCAAACTTTTTTTTCCAACAGGAAGATGCTACTTCTTTGAATTTTTGAAAGTCCATATCGATATTTGCGTGATCATCATATATATGTTTCAAATTGGTGATGTCTTGTGGAAATATAACCAATAGATTAGAATTATCACGTACCAGCTGCTTGCTGATGGCAGAATACGTTTGACATATATAAAAACAGTCTGTTTGTTTATGCCGTCCAAAAGAGAAATAATCTTTGATTATATTTTGATCACAAGATGCCACATCATCGAATATGATCAAGGAATTTGTTTTAATGCTATCTGCAGGAGGAACGTCTTTACTCTCACTGCATTCATAATATCCAATTTCACTGAGTGGTTGAAGCAAAGTACGGAGATATTGATACTTGGGCTGTTTCAAAGATTTCGAGTATAGATAGATATTTTCAAATTTCAACCCATTTGGATGCTCGATTAGCGACAACATGATGTTAGTTTTGCCACACCCACTACTACCAACGATCAACCCCCGTTTTGAATCGCCCCCAAATAGTACGCCATGTTTGCCAACGTTTTGCTTATCACATTGCAAATCATAATTGCTGATGGGTAAGGTGACGTTTTGTTTTCGTAACCTCATAATGACTGAGACTGGGGGGTATATAAAGGTGTGCTGACATATATAACAGATTAGAATGGTTAAATACAAAAACGGAGTGAGAGTTCATAGCAGACGGAAGAGAGGAAGTGGTTTTGTCAACTCTCTAATAGATAAACTACCTTTTGAATTGCATCTGCCAAAATACAACTATTGTGGACGTTAGTGGTTAACATTATCAAAATTCTATTTATTTATTCATCATATTCTTCCTGTAGCGGGAACCAAATTACAACAACGATTAGAACGTGGAGATTTGGGCATCAATTCTTTGGATACTGCATGTAAAGAACACGATATCGCCTATTCTAAAAGCAAAGTTCTCAGTGATAGACATCGAGCTGACGAGATATTGGAAAACAAAGCTTGGGAAAGAGTTAAAGCAAAAGACGCTAAATCAGGGGAGAAAGCAGCTGCTTGGTTCGTTACAACTGCGATGAAGGGAAAACGTAAACTTGGAATGGGGCTGAAAAAGAAAAGAGGAGTGGTATCGACGGCGGCGTCAC
The DNA here is from genome assembly GCA_963576655.1 of Gastrophysa polygoni. Taxonomy (NCBI): domain Eukaryota; kingdom Metazoa; phylum Arthropoda; class Insecta; order Coleoptera; family Chrysomelidae; genus Gastrophysa; species Gastrophysa polygoni. The sequence continues at coordinate 21,418,365 of OY755085.1, read as the reverse complement.
GACGAAAACGCATTATTCGTGCTCCCAAAAAAGGAGGATTCTTACCATTTTTACTGCCATTATTGGGGGCCTTGGGGGCTGTGGCAGGTGGCGGTGCGGGCATTGCTAAAGCGGTGAACGATGCAAAAACCAATCGTGAACAATTGGCCGAACAGAAAAGACATAACCTAGCTCTCGAGCAGCAAAAATCTGGAAAAGGATACTATCTGAGACCTTACAAGGGATACGGTTTGAAAAAGAAGAAAGCAACAACAAGACAGTCAAGGGGGTTTCAGCGACCAAGCCCATACTGGAAAAAACAAAAGAAATGAAATTGCCTCGACGTATAATGTCCGATAGAGATCTCATCACGTATGCAAAAATATTGAGAATTCCCCATTTCCGAGGTATATTTCTGCGCGATTCATTACCAAAAAGAATTTCAACAGCAAATGAATCGGGTATTATCAATCTTGATGTAGAAAGTGGGCCTGGTACTCATTGGACAGCATATTCCAAAAAAAATAAAAATGTCATTTACTTTGACAGTTTCGGTAATTTACCACCGCCTATTGAATTAGTGAAATATTTCAGGAGCAATGGAGATGTGATCATCAGATATAATTATGAATCAATACAAAAATTCAATTCGTATCAGTGCGGTCAATATTGCCTGAAATTCTTATATAATCAATACTACTAATGAATATTATTTCATTTGTTTTCAAACCATCGCAGTAATGTCATATACTTTCACGCTCAGTGGAAATTCATCAATTTTGAGCGATTCTTTCAATCCGCCATTGTATTTGAATGATAATGATGATTATGAAATTGGATTGGTAAATTTTGATACATTCAATAGCATTCCAAATGTTAATGAAACAAACAATGTATTGGTATGGGGTCCGAATGATGAATTCAAAATTGAAATTCCCATAGGGTCTTACGAAATTGGAGAGATTTTGAAGATTATAAAGGAAGAAATGTACGAGAAGGGAGGAACCATGATCCATATTACGACAGACACGAAGCGATTCACAGTTTCGATTAAAAGCAGCGATCGAATCAATTTCAGTATTGATCGTTCCATTGGAAATCTGTTGGGATTTCCGAAAACCAAACTCCAACCCAACAAACATTATACTTCAAATAATAAAGTGAATATATTGGCAGTTAATTCAATTTGTGTGGATTGCAACATTGCCGTAGGATCATTTCTACATGGAAAACCTGTTCACTTAATCCATCAATTTTTCCCCCAAGTTCCAAACGGCTATAAAATAGTAGAGCAACCTCTCACTGTACTCTATTTTCCTGTGAGTATCAAAACAATAAACAATATAACAGTGAGGGTGCTCGATCAAGATAGTAATTTGGTGAATTTTCGTGGCGAAACAATTACAGTTCGTTTGCATCTTAGAAAAATTGAATAGTTATGGTGTTACAATTCCATCGGTACACAATAGCACACAAAAACTATAAAAAGATGAAGCGACGAGCTAAGAAGTCAGATGGTTTTTCAATACCAATGAAAACGTTAACACCTGAAAATCGTCATTTCTTGAATTGTCTCGGCTTTCGTGTCCTTGTATAATGGATTTATTGAACGTGACAGGTGAACCTTTTAGTGATACAACGATAGAAGATTACCAGTTCCACACTTACCAGCCATACAATAGCGGAGCCCTTAACTACAATGATGAAGTTCGGATTTCCGTACAAGATTTAGATCCATGTAACAGCTTCATTTATATCGAGGGAAAAATATTAACGGATCAAAACAAAGTACCTACCAAATTTAAATTCATCAATAATGGCATAGCTTATCTGTTCAGAGAACTAAGGTATGAATTGAATGGCGTTGTGATAGATTCCATTCGGAACGTGGGACTAGCTTCCACTTTGAAAAATTACCTATCGTTAAACGAAAATGAAAGCAGGCTAATGGAAAATGCGGGGTGGTTTCCAAAAGATAATGAATCACTTTTGATTGACGTAAAGGGTAATTTCAATGTGTGCATACCAATGAAATTATTGTCGGGATTTTTCGAAGACTATCGAAAGATCATAATGAATATGAGACAAGAATTAGTTCTCATCCGAGAAAAAGATGATGATCGATGCTGTTATTGGAACGGATAATTCGGAGAAACCAAAAATTCAAATCACCAAATTGTATTGGAACGTACCCCATATAACACCGAGTATCAACGAACAACTACGTTTGAATAAAATAGTTCGTAGTAACGTGGAATTGCCCATCAAATTTAGAAGTTGGGAATTGATAGAATATCCAACTTTGAATGACTCAACACGTCACACATGGTCTGTGAAAACTTCAACTCAATTAGAGAGTCCTCGACACATCATCATTGCTCTTCAAGATGCTTGTAAAGGTCAATTATTGAAAGATATGAGTAAATTTAATCACTGCAATCTGTCAAATGTGCGAATATTTTTAAACAGTGAGAGATTTCCGTATCAAGATTTGAATTTGGATTTCGATACGAATCGATTTGCATCGCTTTATGAAATGTTTGCCAATTTTCAAGAGAGTTATTATCACATCCAAACCAACCAACCTATATTCAACCCTAAAGAATTCAGAGACAAAGCTCCAATTATTCACATTGACTGTTCCCACCAAAAAGAAATTATTCAAAGCGGATCTGTCGTTTTACGTATTGAATTCGAAACTTCAAAACCAACAGGAAACAATGTGTCTGCATATTGCTTAATATTACACGAAAAAGAATTTTATTACAATCCATTGAATAAAACGGTGCGACAGTAAAGTCAGTCAGTCAGTCAGCCAGTCAGTTGATAATGATAGCTCAATGCAGATGCAGGTTAGTTGAATTCCTTCGTCAGCTGGAGCAACTCAAAGCTGAAATTGAATATTACGAGACGAAAAAATTGATTCAAAAAAAATTTGAAAATCTACAGTTATGAGGTTAGTCATTGATTTTCAAGGCTTCAAACTGGAAAATAATAAATTTCTAGTGAAAGAGTTGGCCTGTTTCGATGACCATCATCGTATTAGCCATTACTTGTTCAAACCGCCATTTCCTCTCAACAATCTACCACACGATTTGAAAAAACAAGCATCATGGTTGATGAAAAACCATCATTGCATAGATTGGAATGCAGGATTCACTCCTTCGCATCAATTTGAGAATATAATGCGGTATCTGACCAAGGGCGTAGATGCGGTGTATGTAAAGGGAAGAGAAAAATTCAACTTCATCAAGAAATATTGCAGCTGTTCAGTGCATGAATTGGATGAACATCCACCATTGAGGAAGGAAGTGCCAAAATGTTTTTACCACAATAATAATAATAATATAGATGAATGCGTGTGCGCTTTATCAAATGTTTACTATTTGTACGAACATTTCATAATGCATGATGATAGATGAATAAATTATATTAGCAATTAATAACTTTTTTCTTGCTTGTTTCAACGTTTCCTCTCGCCATGCCTTCTTAATTCCTCCCCACTCCATCAATATGAATCATATTTTCCTCCTATAAATGACTTTATTGAACCAGTACAGTAGTAGTAGCAGTGTATATCTTGCTTGCTTGCTTGCTTGCTTGCTCTCTTGTGACACTCAAAGACGGCCAAAATGAATCAAGAATCATGCTACTGTACCTATCCATTGAGAGATCATTGGCATCTTAAACGAAGTTTACATCACTTTAGTGAAGAAGAACTTGCAAAGTTTCCCCTACACTATTTGATTGAAAAAGCACAACCAATCGAACTCTTATATGCCTGGAATAAGTTACCTCGAGACTACCGACTTAATTTTGATTTACAAGTGAAACTACCCTGTTTCATTCACTACAATCGGCCTGAATGGCAATCGCACGTAGACGGTCCACCGCCATCGCAATTGAGATGTCATTTATGTAAATTTGCTCTTGAACAATTGTAATTCAGAAGTGGATGAATAAAAAAAAAATATGTATTTTTGGCTTTTATTTTTCATGAATTGATAACTTACATCACTGGTGAGAGAACATTTTTCATAAATAATTGTGATACATCAATCATCATCATAATCATCCTCGTGGCAATCCATGAAACGTTTGTATCTATTGTTCATGTTATGTAAATTCATGTCACATTCAGAACGTGGTTTGAGTCTGAATAGTAATTCCATAAAATCATTTTGGCACCACATAGAACTATTTTGATATATGGTGTGGATGTCACGTGTATCGTGTACCAAATGGAAATGATCTCTTATAACATGCAAATTCACAGTTATATTATTGAATTCCAGCATTACCAAAAGCCATTTATAACACGGTTTACATAAATATAAATTGAGATTTTCAATCCAAATTCTATGAACCCATATACAATATTTTGATTCAGGATATCTTGATTCCCAATTACAATAACTGATAACTGCACTCTGTGCCTTCGATGTGAAAATCATACTTTTGTATAACATATATTCAGGAATGAAAGCATCATCGCTACCATCCTTCGAACATTCTAAAATTTTCATCCATCTATAATGACTAAATTTTCTAACAATTTCTAAAGTCAAACTCGAAGGTAATAATCGCCTATCCATAAACTTTCGTAGAGTTTGAATATTTTGGCAAATCGTCTTGATACACAGTTCACTCAATGATTGCATAATAATGTCACTTCCTGAAACATGACAAAAAATAAAATCTACACACTATAATGACCCCATGGAAGTGTATCAAATGAATGAGGAATAATGATTCGTTTGTCATCATGTGGACTGAGAGCAATTTTTGTTTGTTCTATACTGAAAACATTGTGGGCATAGGAACGGATACTTTGTTGTGATATGGCTTTGTCTTTGAATTCTCTAAGACAAGCAACATAATCATCGAAAGTTATTGTATTCTTCATTACATACTTTTTCACCCCTTTAGATTTTTTCTTGATACCCAAATTTTTCATCGCAATATCTATTCGTTTTTTACTAACACCCCCCTTCAACAAATTTTTCTTCAGATGATCTCTTTCTTGCTGAGTGACAAGTGTCTTAAAAGCATACATCTTCGAACGAAGACCAGCAAAATGTGATATAATCCTTCCGTTCGTCTCATCCTTCATCAATCCGGGTATTTTTTTATTCACCAATGGAATATTGTACTCATTATTTTTCTCGTAATCGGAGGTATCAAATTTGTTGATATGTTTCTTGATTACATCTTTATAAACATCTGAACCAGTCAATTCGTAAAAGAAACTATCAGTGTCAGTGTACATTAACTTACAACTGTCCGATCCGACTGTGGGTAACATAAAATTATAATGAAAATCATACATACAAAGTTTAGAAATGTCTAGAATGGCCATACCAATGTAAAGAGGTTTATTGAAAATTAATTCAGCCTTCTTCAATTCAATTGCAATGAAATCTTCATCAAAAATTGTTCTACTATGAAAACGCGGACTAGCAATCAAATTCTTAGCTCCATAACGGCCTTCATAAAAATTCACCAATTTGACGACTCTATGAAGTCTTATATTCTCCATTGTTTTTCCAAAAACTGCATTATTAGCTAATTTATATTGATTTTTCTCAAAGTTACTGGTGGCCATAGCCCTTAAGCGAGTATTAAGTTCAATATATGGCCGCAACCATTCAGACTGTTTGAATTCCAACACCTTATGTATTTTAGTTAGAACTAAACCGTTCGCCAATGCTTGTTTCAAATTTCTATAGTGTATAATATACCCTTTCTTATCATGTACATCAGCTATCAATTTTGGCAATTTTGATGTTGGAGGAACGGAATGATCTGCACAAAATGGGAAGTCTTTGTGTAAGTCATGTAATCTTTCGGGATACTCCAAGTCAACTTGTAAAATATATCCCACCGATGAATCATCTGGAATCATTGTTACATCAATATTTGTATCGACCCATTTGAAGTCTCCAGAAGGTAATGGTTGAGACATAGCCCAACCATATAAATTGTTCACATCAAGATACAGAAGTGTTTTTGTAGGTATCGAAGGATCATAGTTGGGCATGTATTTATTGTTAGCCTCCGAGAATCGGTTGCTACAAACCGAAATCCCACCTCTAATTGCCTTTTCTATAAACAATATCATATCAACATCCTTTAGAATTTGTAATTTACATTTTGTATATTTCAACATAGCATCCCAGGTATAGCCAGGCATTGTATAATACCAAGCGGGATCTAAACCATAAGTGTTTGAAGCGGTTACCCTGAAATTTTCCATGACATCTGCAAGTAGCAAAATATCAGTTTTCATATACAAGTCACTATACTCTCTTAGGGTTGACATTCCGAAGGCTCTCCATACATTTTGTGCATGAAGGTAATCTTCGGCGGACAATTCTTCATCATTCAATTTGTTATAGAATTTTTCGATCGGTGGAAGTTGATTATCATTTAATTTTTCAACATTATCCAAATAATCATAGGGAAATACCCCTTTTCTAGTCAACAGTTTGAATGTTTTATCATCCAAATCTTTGAACTCTCGCTTCAAATTCTGAAGATTATCCATACATAAGGTGGATACGAGTTCACTAAGACCCGCACCCATGAATCTAAAAGAATCAATAAATCTAAATTTTATTTTACTTCCACTTTCATTAAGCGTGAAAGAAATGTATTTTTCTTTATTCAATGGAAGCACGCTCAAAGAGCCCTTTTGAGCTAAATCCTTTATCATAAAGTGTGCATCATAATTCGACATGTTATGACAGATGACTGGCACGACAAACAATTTTTTGAAAATCAAATTACACTTTTGATGTGCGAAACCACGAAATTGCCCCGTTAAATGATCATGATCTTTTACAACGACATCATTTGATTTGAATATTTTCTCACAAATATGACATGTTCCAAAATTTGTCGTTCTTCTGGGGTTTTCTATCATCGGTACGATATTGGTTAATTTGTTCTCTACGAATTGGGCAATATTTTCCATTTCAGTCGAAAACCATGCCATACAATTTTCACCTTCATAACTATTGAAACGAGAAATGGAATCGTCATAACAACACTTCAGGTAATATCCCACCGAAAATGCTTTGTGAAGTTGGTATTTCGTTGTTGTTTGGGATAATTTTGAATTACACGGTTCTAAAATAGATTCAATATCAACATATATTACAAAAGGTACTTTCTGTTCATAAATATAATTTTTGAATTCTACAAAGTCATATTCTGGAAATGATATTCTGCAATCGTTCTCCTTTTCACACAACACGTAATGCTCTCGTAATTTCTCCCCACTATGGAAATAATTCAGGCAGCGATCACATAAATGAATTTTTTGTTTTCTTCTGCTCACTTGCATCGATATTAGACGTGACATATTTTTGATCCAACAATAGTGAAACTTTAATTCTGAATCTTTATCGTCATCATCATCATCATCTGGTATCGGTGCAGTGTAATCATTCAGTTTGGGAAAGTAATGATTTTGAAGCAATAGCAGATTAACATGACGTTCTAATTTATTTTTAGTAAGCCTTACGGGCACTACTTCATAAGATGAACCTTTGCTGGTGAGACTCAATTCCAACGCATAAACGTTTACGGAAATATTATTCAATCTTTCGAATTTATTGATATGATTCAGTTTCATAGGCATTTCTAAACCTTCAGTATTCAAGACGAGATTGTAATGCGGATAGGATGTTGTGTATCGGTTGTCTCCTGTGGGGGGATATAAGGCACTAACTATACTCCAGAAGAAGCATGCTTCATCATTATAATTTTGAATATTGATGCATGCTTTTTTTCTTGAAATTTGTGGAGGTATTTTGATGAAAGATGTTCCATTACCAATTTCATATTTGTTAATTGCAACTTCCAACAATAGAATTTTTTGTAATGCCCAACCACTTGATTCTTCCGAAAACTCTGACAATTTATTCAAGATGTAATCAACAACATGTTCTCGGTACCACACTACAATATCCGTTCCTTGATCCAAAATTGCATTTGGTGATACAAAATATTTTTGACTAATTATTTCCTCATCATTTGATTTTTTTCACAAAATCACCCCAAAGAGTGGTATTCACTTTCAGAGCAGGCATTTCCTTTAGGATTCTGTTTATGATTTGTCTGAACAAATGGAAGCTGTCGGCAAAGAATGCTTTTATTTCTTTATGCTTCACATTGATGATGACTCCTGTCTTTACTCTGTTTTTGAAACAAGAATTGACATTTTCCCAATAAACCTTACGCACTTTTCGCCTCGAACCCCCATTTTTACTTTTAAGTAAATATCGTAATCGTTTCAGTTGACCAATTTTCGTAATAATTTTACTTTTCTGTCCCACAGTGAGATTTAATTTGTCTAAAGCTTTATTACACTTTCCAATGTGTCTATTGATTAATTTGATTCCATTTTTCTCAGCGGAATTTTCTTTGATTAATTTTAGCGTTTCATCAATTTTCGATAATGTTCCTCTGAATTCATCCATGATGTACCACCAATTATTTATATGAAAAATGTACTCACCAAAACAATCTATTTCAATTCAATAATTTCAAAGTATGCTGCAGGATGAGGTTTTCCAACGTCTTTGGTCCCTCTAAATATTAGTCCGTACTTTTCTGCTACAAAATGTTGTATGTTGGGCCTATAGTCGTTGGTAACTCTCTGAGGCAGGAACACAACGTTGTTCTCGAATTCCAGCAGGACTGACTTTCCAAACTTCGTCTTTACCAATCTTGCCGAATATATTTTGTATGGTTTATTCGCAACTAAATCCTGTAGCTTGATTACTGGTTTATCTGTTTCTAGAAGAGAGATTGAGTTCAAAACATTAAGATCCATCTAAAAAAAAAAAAAAACGCAATATAGGATTCATATTTTTTATTTCTCAAGTTTCAATTCCTTGGAAGGAGGCTGTGGGGATTCCGAGTTTGTTCTTTTATTGCTAGTGGTGGGGGTAGAGGAAGGATTTATCGATTGATTTTTATAATTTTCTGGAGGAGGAAGAGGAGGAGGAGGAGTATAATCTTCTTGACCCGTGCAGGCACAGAAATCCCAGTGTTCCGGACAATATCTACACCTGCCGTTGTTCCTACAAATATTTTTCCATGAATTTGAATAAAGTATATGTATCTTTTGTACTCACAAAAAATTTTCTTCATCATAATCATCGTAATCATCATAATCATCACCTACATCAGGAATGAGTCCCCAATAATCTTCATTTGGATTTCTACAAGTCATTTTTGAATTTACATATGATATCAAAATTAAGAATTACTTACGGAATAACATTTTTTTCATACTGGGAGCTCATTATCTGCAATGAATGATTATTATTGTTAAAATATGAAAAACAAACATTTTCGTCTAGGAACAGTGGATTGAAGGGAACGGACATGGGAATATAATATCAACAAAAATCAACTCACCGTTGCTTCTTGGTACAACAACTACTACTGTTGGAAACAATATACGTAAATGAACAGTCAGATACTTCTGATCTGTGAACAAAATTTGTTCGTATATATACTATTGATACAACCATCACCTCCTCCGAACTGACCAAGACATTCACCACTTGAACATTCTCTTTTGCCATTCACTCGGATGATGTAATGAATTTATCATTCCATCATCCACCTATCTTTTATTCATCTTTCGAAAATGTCATCACATTCTTGTTTTCGAAAAATGATGACTGATGCATACGATGCACCTCCCAATTTCTTAAATAGCGTATCAATTCATTCAACAAATACCCCTATTTTTGTATAGCATAAGCGATAGAACATTGATCACCCACTGGCAAAATGGAACGGGGGCTGTCATCTGTTAACACACGATCCAAAATATTCAATTTATTACATTTTTATCATCAACAATGATGAACTCACTCACAAAATCTAACATCTATTTCAGATACTATAGATTATTCCACCTATGCGATTACATACGATACCTATTCAATTACCCCACTGAGAGAATTAAGCGGGGGGGCGGGGCTGTCATCTGCTAGCACACAAACCGAAATACCAACTTCATTATGAGTGATGAACTACCCACCAAATATTTTCATTCCAAATAATAATATAGCCCACTGATGAGAGAAAGAGAACTGTGAGCAACAGTAACTTTGTTAAGACAAAGATATCCAACGGACTCGCATCAAACAGTCATCTGCTAACACAAACCGAAATACCAAATTTATCATGAGTGATGGACCACCAAATCTTTTCATTCCGAATGAAATAGTTATAGTGCCATTGATGAGAGAGAGAAAGAGAAGCAACAGTACCTTTGGTAGCACAAATATATCCATGGGGCCTCGGTAGCGATGAGGTAGCGTGTTGGCTTGCCAACCCACAGGTCCGGGTTCAAATCCCACGAAGAATTCGCATTTTTTTCATTTTAATTAAGTGAACGAGACATTTAACTTGAACGAGACATTCAACTTGATAATAGATGATACCATTAGGTGGGCCATGTGCCAAAATTACGTAGAAACCCTCTTGATTATCTACTATTGTTTCTCAAAATTGTTGAATTTCAGAATCTTTTCAGGCAGCGATTCACCATATTCATTGATTTTCAAATTGGTGGAGGGTATCTTTGTATAGGTATGGTTGCAATCAATTTTTTTCGTGGCTCCTCAACTGTACGCATGTTGTAAACGATTGTAGACATCCATCACAAATATATATTCTACCATCATGTTTCGATTTCTGTGTTTTAACTAATTTTCCCAAGTCTTTGATGAGGCAGTAATGTGTGTTGCCAACATTATCAGCTACGAGGAGCAAATTCACATGTGTTGCTTGACGACACGATGTAGTGGTCCAATTACTTCCAGTTATCATCTTTCCATCTTTGAAAGACGATTCGAGGCCAAACACATTAACTGAGATGTTGTTGAGTCGCTCAAACTTTGGAATGTCTTTCAATTTCATTGGAAACTCGAGTCCTTGGAAGTTCAACACGGTATTGTAATGTGGGTATGATGACGTTCTTATTGGATTACCTTCTGCTGGGAAAATTGCTGCATTGATCGACCATGCGAAGCAGGCTCTGTTGTTGTTTTGTGTATTCAAAACAGCATTCTTATTTTCTATAGTTTTTATCAGCTCGATATATGAAGAGGCAGAAATTGATGCAAATTTGTTGATGTTCAGATCCAAAAAAATATAACATGTTTCAGGATCCATCCTGAATCACGTTCCTGGAACTCTGATGCCTTCACAATCATTTCATCCTTGAATTCATTGTAATCAGTTTCAAGGTTTGATGAGATTGTTACAATTTTATTCTTGGTGTTGAACGTTTTTTCATCAGATAGCTCCTTTTCCGCTATGATGTACAATCCAAATAGTTCAAAATTGATCTTCAAGCTCCGATGGGTCTGCAAGTATTGAGACAGGATACCAAATACTTTCGGCCGCACTTCTTGTAAAAATTCATTATGATCGGTGTGTGTTTTTTTGGTGGAAAATCGGTAGGTAGATATCCTGTTCTTGAGAGCACAACGAAGTTTCACTATCCCATCTCCCAAACTCTTTTCAATAGTCTGATTCATCCCCTTTCGTTTTTCTGCACTCTGAGTATTTGGGAAATAGTTTAGCAATGTATTTGTCGAGGTAGACGCTTGTTGATCGTTGTTGTACTTCATGTTTTTGGCCGGCGGTCCTTCACTACTTTTATTATTCCGACAATATTGGCATACATGCCGCAATAAATTACTCGTTGAAGAAAATTCATTGCCACAATATCCGCACTTCATTATCACAATGTGTGTTGAAACGCGCTGAACATTCAACTAACAGAGTGAATTATACTGCTCTAAATTTATAATGTTGGCGAAATGCGCACAATACTTTGCGCAATAGTGCAGCATACCCGCATAATGTCCTTATAAATCTTCAATTGAACATCTGCTACCCGCATTATGCCACCTGTTTATGAGTGCGTCATACCCGCATGTTGACTAGTTATTAAGAAAGAAAAAATACTCAGAATAATATACTTCATTGCATAAAAAAAATTTCATGAAGATAAAAAACATTTGTTAAGGCACACATACAGAAGCGGCCCATAGACGATCAATATTATTGTGCAATTTGGATTGCACAATACTTTGACGGCCGCCCACAGACGCTCAATATTATTGTACAATAAGTTGGTTTGTGCAATAAATTGAATCGTGTGGGGGTGATATTGACGGTTGTACAATATTTGGACAATCACGAACACAGACGATCAATTTGCTTGGCAACAGGTTGTGCAAACAGTCCTCGCCAGAACTTCATTCGATGAAGATGTTGAGTGAAACTGAGTTGTGTGCTGTTGCTATTGCTGTAGCGGTAAGTGCAAAGAAGAGAAAAAAAGAACAGAGCTCGCGAAAAGGGAGAAAATGGGCCAAACAGTGGTTCATTGACAGGGAGAAACACACCCACGAAACATTACTGAATGAACTGAGAGTTGCTGAACCAAATGATTTTCGCATTTTTTTACGGATGGACGGAGTATTATTCGACGAACTTCTCGCTTTGGTAACTCCTCAAATCGAGAAAATCAACACTACCATGCGCGATGCTATTCCTGCAAGCCAACGGTTGTCCATAACCCTACGATATCTCGCAACCGGGAACACCTTCGAAGATCTGAAGTTTTTAACTGCTGTTTCACCTCAGTCAATAGGTCGTATTGTTATGGAAACATGCACTGCTCTGATCAACTGCCTCAAGGAATACATAAAGGTAAGTACTTTGTTGAACTTCATTTTAGTTGGCAGTAAAAATGTCGGCATACATGGAAAAATATAAATATAAATTAGGTACATATGAATATGAAAAAATATAAATACATTGAAAAAAAGTGCTTGCCTATAGAAATGGTATTCACGTGAATTTGAAGTTGAATTATTTCTTCATTCTTGAAAAGTTGAGTAATAGGAACTCGCATTTAGCGGACATTGTTCTTGTGAATTGGGATTATTTATTGAAGGGGTAATGAAGGGGATTGAAGGGAGGGATTGAACAGTATAGGGAGTGGACGCACGTGAGGCGTTAATTTCCACTGAATGACGGTGTAAGGTCCCCATTTGTCCCTCAAATAAAATATCATTGATGGCCTTCTTCGCAAACATCTGTTGTTGTGGATCCATTTTTCTGAGCTCAACTGCCCAAGCTGCAGCCACTTTGCCGCAGTCGTCTTCTGGTTGCTGAAGGCGCCTGGTTACCAATTGAACCAATTCATCATTAGGATCTGGAGGTTTCTTTTTTTTAGAAGGTCCAACTGAAGAAGGTCCAGCCTGAAAAATCAAAAGAGAAAAACTTGTACAGTCACGCGTATTTTCAAAGAAACGTCAATATCATAGTCTGAGAGATCTTAAAATACTTTAGGTATTTTAACTATTATATTTCAACTATTTTAACTATACGCAATCATTAAAAGTTGTTGCTCTGTATAATGTAGTTATTGTTTGTTACAGGTACCAAGTACAGACCAAGAATGGAAAGCAGTCGCGCAAGATTTCTATGATCAGTGGAATTTCCCTAACTGTCTGGGTGCAATAGATGGGAAACATGTCGCAATAAAGAAACCGTACATTCAGGATCACTTTACTTCAACTATAAAAAATTTTTCAGCATTGTGATGATGGCAGTGGCAAATGCGAACTATGAGTTCATCATGGTTGATGTCGGAGTAAATGGTCGAATATCAGACGGCGGGGTACTCAATTACACGAATTTTGGGCAAGCGCTTGCAAATAAAACACTGGGGATTCCAGAACCTGCTCAACTGCCGAATAGTCAAAAAATATTGCCATTCGTTTTTGTGGGAGATGATGCCTTTGGACTAACTGAAAATTTGATGAAGCCCTACCCTCAAGCAGGATTAAATGCGGAGAGGAAAATTCTCAATTATCGGCTGAGTCGTGCTCGTCGTGTGATCGAAAATGTCTTTGGGATTTTGGTCAGCCGATTTGGTGTACTACAAAATCCAATAGCACTGGCTCCTGAAAAGGCTCGAACAGTTGTCTTGGCATGTTGTTATTTACACAACTTTCTTCGTAAACGCCAACCACGAACTTATGTCACAAGGAATCATGTGGATAGTGAGGATTTGATAGCTGGCGTTGTCACGAACGGATCGTGGAGGGATGGTGTAGGTGAGATAATACGACTACAGTCAAACAGTATCTTCCGGAATGCAACAAACACTGCTAAAGTGGTCAGAGATACCTATTGTAATTTCTTCAACAATGAGGGCCAGGTTTCATGGCAATGGAATATTGCAGGTGTGAATACCTCGGTCGATAATTAAATGTGGAACAATAGAAGTTTTTGGTTGGAAGAAAGTGTGCCATACTTGGTAAAAATGTGTAGATAATAGAACAGTTGTTTGGATTTTGCAACGTATAAATATGCTTTAAATAATAAGTTTATATTGTGTGATGAACTTGTAGAGAAAATTAATCAAATAAACAACTTACTGTGTATCTGGTTCCATTATTTGCATCTTCATCACAATCCTTATCCAGAGTAGAGGTTTCTTGACATGTGTCCATCGTGCTGATTGAAGGAGTAGGTGTTTCTTGTGCCTGAAGAAACCTCATTTCTTCGAAATACCACAGTACAGGTTCGACATCTTCCGCACCTGCACCACTTTTCTCTGCTTCGCGAATCCGTTTTAATTCTTTACGAAAGTTCGTACGCAAAGAATTTATTTTTTTTACTACATCTGGTTTTTCAGCATCCGGATATTTTTCGCGGTATTTTTCCAACAACACATCGTACTGCTCCCCCTTTCTGGTACGATTAGTATAATCTTTGCACTTTGCATCCCAAAGAGCGGGAAGGCCGCGATAAACTTCAATAAACTCACAAATCAATTGTTTATCCGCTCTATTGTCAACCATGACGACGCGAATTACGAAGTTGTGAAAACGGAGTGCTTTTTAAAAAACAATGTTTTTTCTTCAAGCGACAAAAGAGAACTAACTTTATTTCATATCTTTCTGTAACAATCATTTCATGATGGGAACAACTTAATACAGTAGATAGATTCATGGAAATGAAATATGAAACCGCTGACTCTGCTGAGATCGCCGGACTGGTGTACTTCTCGTGGATTGCGGTGACGTAACTCCTCCCTGCCGAGATGGAAACATATCCGTCGGTTATGTTTTCTCAGATGGTGATATCTTCTTTTTTCTGGGAATCTTCTTTCTTGCGAAATATTCTTGGTTCGATGAGATTTGAATATATGAAATATACAAGTGCAATAAGAATTATGACGTATAATATTATAGTCCACAGGCTGAATTTCCGATGAATTGGTTCGTTATTTATTTCATCGATCAGCTCCTTCTGTTTATTGATATTGTTCTGAATCTCTATCAATTTATGAGTGTTTATTGATGTGAGGTCCAGTGAAACGGGCTCGTACTCGGTTATTTCTGATTTATTCTTCTTGAAGTCCAATTCGGGTAGTTGAATTTTTTCATATGTTATCTTTGGACTGTCGAATGTTCGGATAACGTGCTTATCGATGGTGATTATACAATTTGGGGTAATTTCTAATATATAGGAACCAAGTAATAGTAGATTTTCTTGTTGATTTCCGCATTCCTTTTTCGCTATTGTTTTTCGTGGGGTGACTATAATCCATTTATCTGCCATGATCCTTGTTATTTGAGTATTGTTGATCAGTATTGGAATCTGATAGCAACTATCTGTATTCTTGGAGAATCTTAGAAGTTCAACTTCACAAGGTGTTACTTGGGGTGTGTGAATTGCGTTGTCTTGGTGACATATATATTGATTCGATATAGTTTCCTTGCAATCTCCTTCAAAATACATGAAGTTGTGCTCATTGGTTATTAGGAAGTTCGATTTGGGGATGATTATGTTGAAGGAGCCATTTTGTGTTGTCGGTAAAGGATATAAATGATAATATTGATAGATTTCTCGATCAACTAATGGAATCTCAATAATGAATATGATCTGATTCTGTTTTGAATAGCTTTTTATGTTCATGACGTCTTCAAATAATAAAATATTTTCTATATTAGCTTCAAATGGTAATTTTGTGACTTTTAATAATTCTGCAACCTATTGGATTTCGTTGAGTAAATCTGAAGGATTTATGACTGAGTTGTGTAGAGTATTTAATTTCGCGAATGAAATTGATACCTCTATCTTATCTAATATATGTAAGATTGTTTGAAACATGGAAGTTATCTCTGAAAGTATCATATGGATTGAGAGGAATTGACTAGCACGTTTATTGATGGTACTCAAATCAATTACGTCCGTTATTTGCTTGATTTTATTTTTCAAGACCATTTGGTTGTGAGAAAGATTGTTTGATATTTCCAAGAAATTATTTACTGATGTGTTGAGAATAGACATTTGATTGTCGAGAATATGTTTCATTTTATTCTGATTATTTGTGAGTAGATTAATTTTCGAGTCGTACATTTCAGCATCCTTTTGATCTAAGTTTCCGGTTATACATTTTATCATTGATCCTAGTCCGTCTATAATGCCTCGTTTTTGTCTGTTGATGTCATTCAGAGGATTTAGTTGTTTGAATTGGTTAATTATTTTACTTTCGAGATTATTGATAACATTGTATGAGTTGAAAAATTCTGGTTCGTACGATTTACTGATATTCATTGAATGTTTTATTCCATCAAATTTTGATTTCAGCATAGCGTATTCGTCGATAATTATGTTCAAATCGAAAATATGTATGAATGACCAATAATTATTTGTTAGTTGGGCGCTGCCTAATCTGAATGGAAAGATACCGGGGTTGTTCTCTATCTTGTGGAAAGATGTTGCAGTTAGGATGTTCCTTGTGTTGGTGACGAAGTAGAAGTACCTGAAAAAGGTTTCTTTAAGTCTCTCAAGTGTACTATAATAATTTTCGAATTTTTATTATTCTTGATTTTTGCTTTGTTGTTGTCTAAGATTTCTATCAGTGTGTATGGGCATTGCATTAGATTTCTTATAAACGGTTTGATTAACTTTGAATTGTGTAGGATTATCACTTGACTTGTTACGTTTCTCTAGTATTGCTTGCTTGTCTTTGTCTTGTTTGTCATGAATGTTTTTATACAGGGCGTCCAGTTTGTCTTTGTGTGAATGTATATAGTCTGAATAAAAATTTGTGGGGATTAAATCAAATGGATCTCGGGAAGTGGTATGTCCAAATGTTAGTTCGAAAGGTGTGAATTTGGTAGCTGAATGAAGGGTACTGTTGTAAGCTATGATGGCGTATGGCAATAATTCGATCACAGGTTTGGTGGGATCTTTTTCTCTTAGAATTCTCAGATGTTCAATCAAGGTAGAATGGAATCTCTCTACTGGCGAGTTTGATTCATGATGATTAGGTGTTGTGTGATGAATTTTGATTTTTTGGGTTTTCAGAAGTTCTATTATAGAGGAATTTTTAAATTCACTGCCATTGTCAGATACAATAGTTTCTGGTACTCCGTAAATAGAAAAATATTGAATCAGTTTGTCAACAATTGATTTCGAGGTTTTTGTGCATGGAAATGCTTGTCCGAGTTTGGTGAATTTGTCGATGATCGTTAGGAAAGATTCGGATTCGTAGAAAAACATATCGATGTGTAAAATTTGGAATGGTTTTGAAGGTGTTTCAGTGAGAACAAGGGGTACAATAGGATTTTGTCTGGAATATTTAGCTCGTTGGCAAATCTCGCAATTATTTATATATTCCGTTACGTCGGTATTCATGGATTTCCAATAATAATTTTGTTTGAGTCTTTCGTGCGTTTCTGTGATTCCTCGGTGGTTTGTTTTACTTTCATGTTGGTGTTTTATCAACATTATTTTTTCATCCTTTTCTGAGACGTTATTCACTAGTTTCGTACATTGGAACAGATTCAAGGCTTTGAAATCTTGCATGTATATTTTTGTAAACAATGGTATAAGACTTTGGTTCCTAAAATATATATAATTATTTCTTTCAGGATTGACATGATACATAAGAACAGATTTAATTTGAGATGCGTCGTTAATTGGAATTTTTATTTGTTTGATCGTATGACCGTCGAATTTAGTTTGATCGATTTCTAGGTTGAGATGGGGATTTCTATCTAAAATAATTTGTATAGGTTTGTTATTAATTATTTCGTCTAAAATTTGTATTCCGTCGTTCCGTGTTTCTTCAGAATTTGAATGGACAGTATTGTTCGAATTTTCTGGAGGTCGCATTGGTAATGTCATATTATTTTGATGTCCGTTGGAATTATTTGGATTTTCGGCAATTGGGTTTTCTGCATAATTGCGTAAGAAATCTAGAATATCTTCGTCAGCTTGGCCAGGATTATTTGTTATTGATTGAGTTTCGTTGGTATTTAATTGAATTCTTGAAAGTGCGTCCGCATTGAGATTTTGATTTCCTTTTTTGTAAATAATTGTATAGTCGTATTCTTCAAGTTTCAGTCTCCACCTGATCAGTTTACTATTAGGTTCTTTTAAGTTGAAAAGCCAAACCAATGGTCTGTGGTCTGTATAAATCGAGAATTTTTTTCCGAATAGATATGGACGAAAGTGTTTACATGCCCAAACGATGGCTAATAGTTCTTTTTCTATGGTGCTATATTTTTGTTCTGTTTCGTTTAATGTTCGTGATGCATATGCAAGGGGTTTGTCATGAGGGATGTTACCTTGTGAGAGTACGGCTCCTAATGCATAGTTAGATGCATCGGTGGTGAGTATAAATTGTTTAGAAAAGTCTGGATATTGAAGAATAGGAGAGTTTATGAGGAGATTTTTCAGATGTTCGAATGATTCAATGAAAGCAGAGGAATGAACAATCTTCTCGTCTTTCTTTAGGCACTTATTAAAGGTTTAGAGATTTTTGCGAAGTCTTTTATGAATCGACGATAGTAACCAGCTAATCTTAAAAATGATTTAATTTCCTTGGGTGTCTTGGGAATAGGAAAATTTTTGACTGCTGAAATTTTGTCTGGGTTAGGTTTCACTCCGTCGGGTGTTATTAGATGTCCGAGGTAAGCTACTTCACGTCTTAAAAATTCACATTTGTCTAATTGTATCTTGAAATTAGATTCTTTCAATTGAAGAAAAACTTTCTTTAGTCTGTCTAGATGTTCTTCAAGGGTTGTGGAGTAGATAATGATGTCGTCTAAGTATACGGAACAGATTTCGTTCTGAAGACCTCTTAAAATATTATTCATAACTCTTTGGAATGTTGATGGCGCGTTTTTCAAACCGAAAGGCATTCTTTTGGATTCGTAATGTCAAGTGTCTGTTGAAAAAGCCGTTTTTTCTACATCTTCTGTTTTTATTTCGATTTGGTGGAAGCCATTTGCCAAATCTAATGTAGTAAAGTATTGACTTCTACCAAGCTTGTCTAATATGTCTGCGATATTCGGAAGTGGAAATTTATCGTCTACAGTTTTTTCATTAAGTTTACGATAATCTATAACTATACGCCACTTGCGTTTGTTCGAAGAGTCCATTTTTTTGGGGACTACCCAGATGGGGCTAGACCAGGGTGAATTTGAATTTTGAATAATGCCGGATTCTAACATTTTAGAAATTTGAGAATGTACTTCTTGTTTATGAATGTGAGGATATCTGTACGATTTGGTAAAAATTGGGGAATCATTTGACAACTTGATTTCATGTTTGATTCGATTCGTAAACGTTAAAGGTACTTGTTCACAATAAAAAATGTCTCTGAATTCAAAACATAGTTTTCGAATTGCTTCATATTCTTCTTTATTACAGTGATTCAGTTTAATGTTCTTCAAATTTTGCTTTAATAAATTATCATATTGGCTGTTCGGATCGTGATGGGTTGCATTATTTTCGATGAAATATGTTTCATTCGTATCGATTTTATCGATATCAACTGGTTCAAAGAACGTAAGTTTGATTGGTTTTTCAGTGGGGTTAGTTAATGTTGTTATTGCGAAATTATTTTGTACGTTTACTAAAGCTTCTGGCATTTCAACTTTATCGAATTCAGTATAATTTAATATTCCTATACCTTGCGATTGTTTCACCGGTAGCTTCGCTATGATTTGAGATCTTGGAGGGATTATTGTTATGTGTGGTTCTTGTCTTGAAAAATTCTTATTTCTCACCTGAGGAAAAATATTCTGAACTTCTTTATTTGAATAGCTTATAGGGATTACTGTCTCATTCGTTTCTAGATGGTATGTGTTCAAATTGATGTTAGCGCCTAATTGGGTCAATAAATCAAGTCCGATTAGTCCGTCAAATTTTTGTGAGAAGTCGAAAAGGAAAAATTTATGATATTGGGATGACTTGAAGGTAGGGGGTAATGGGATATTTATAACTTCATCATGGAAAGAACTAGCATGTGCTGTACTGACTTGGAATAATTCATTCGTTATAAAATTTGGGAAATATGTTCGTGCTATATTGGGATTGATAAAACTACGAGTACTACCTGTATCAATGAGAAACTTTGCGTTCATTTCTGGTAATATGACATATGGTAAATCAATGATATAATTTTCATTAATATTCAAGTGAATTATGTCGGGTTCTTGAAATGAGTAGTTCTGGAAAAATTTTGTTCTTGTTCGAGTTCAACATGTCTCTGTTCTTGAATATGATTTGTCGACTCTTGATTTTGGTATTGGTCAAGTGAAAAAGATGATGGATCGAAAGTGTCGAATTCTTGGTACGGTTGATTATTGAATGGCATAGCATCATTACTTGAATAATTAGGTTCATAATAATAATTTGAATCGTTTTCAAGTTGTTCTTTCTCATACGTGATTTCGGGTTGTTCAGCTGTATTTTCATCTACAGGTAATTCTTCAGATAGATAATTGAGATTTGAACTCTTTCGGGTATTTCCAGAGGAAACGTCTATAGGAGTAGGATTTGTGAAATGTCTGAAATTTTGAGATTTCGGAGCAAAAACGTTAGTTCTAGGAGGATTGAACTGGAATCTTTGTTGATAATTTGGAGTCATTCGGAAATTAGTGAACGGTTGTTGTTGGAAATTTGGATTGGGTGTGAAATTTGGATTTGGGTTTTGCTGAAATGTATTTCTCATAGGAAATGAAGGTCTCTGAAGGTTGGGATGTGATCCATACATCATTGACGAGTTTTGATAGTTATAAGGATTCGAATATAATGAAAAATTAGGACTTTGATTATTGTTGAATTGGGGTTGGTTCATGGGTATTTTCTGTGAGTTTTGTGTCGTTTGTGGTGGTCGGAAATTAGGAGTAATTGTCGGTCTACTAGGTACTTGAGAAATGTTAGTTTGTCTTGATCTGAATAGATTGAAATTGTCTTCTTCTTTCACGAAAGCCATTGCTTGTTCTAGCGAATTAGGATTTTTTAATCTCACTACTAACTGAGTGTGATAGGGTAAGCCGTTGATGAATGTTTTCAATGCGAAATCATCGTAATGTGTTATTTTCACTAGTTTGACATCATTTGCTTCGTTTGTTGAATTTAATTTGGAAAATAATAAACTTCTTGCATCCTGCAAGCGCATACCGAAATTTATAGGATGTTCATTTTTATAGGGCCTAAGAGATAATGAGTCTTGTATCAAACAATCTATACCTCTCTGGTCTGAAAATGTACTCACAAGTGTGTCTTTGATCGAAGCCCATGTTTTCAGTTCTAAACGTGAACAAATTAAATCGGCGGCTCTGCCTCTTAATTTACTGAATATAGTGTCGATCAGACAAACATTTATGGCTGCGTTTGGCTCTGTTCGATTTTGGAAAGCCAATAAGAAGTTTTCGCAAGCTATTATGAATCTCTGCAATTGTTTTGTATTACCATCAAACACAGGTATGTTGTCGGCTTGGTACCGTAACAAGGCGTAATTTGGTTCAGGCATAATTTGATTTGGGATACTTCCTTCGTTCAAACTATGTGTTTCGTTCAAATCCAACGTAGCTATTTGATTAATTAATTGGTCCAATTTAAGTCAAGAAATTCTAATGAATGGAAATAATATATGTACAATGACGAGAAATATATCGCTTGATTGGGATAGGGTGGAATAGGAAAAATAAGAGCACACTTACAATGTGATCAGTCTTCCGATTCTCATGGTTTCCTTGAGTTGTTGTCTAGATCTACGGTCCTTAAGCTAGGGGTTCTGACTTCGGCGATGTCTGTCCTCACCAGTGTTGAGCTTCTTTGTGCTTGAAGTTCTCGAATAATCAGCATCCACACAAGATAGTACGATACTACCTCTAAAAGATGGTACCCGATTTTCGAATCGATTGTCGGAATCTTGAGCTACTCAGTTCACCCAAAATTCGACTGTCCCGAATCCCGAACTTTCGAATTTTCGAATTGGTAATTAAAAGTTGGAACTTAAAAGGATTCTACGATAGTTTCCTTTTTACCAATCCTACCGACTGCGCCAATTATGAAGTTGGGAAAACGGAGTGCTTTTTAAAAAACAATGTTTTTTCTTCAAGCGACAAAAGAGAACTAACTTTATTTCATATCTTTCTGTAACAATCATTTCATGATGGGAACAACTTAATACAGTAGATAGATTCATGGAAATGAAATATGAAACCGCTGACTCTGCTGAGATCGCCGGACTGGTGTACTTCTCGTGGATTGCGGTGACGTAACTCGCGTTCACCACTACTAGATGAGATAGACTGACGGGATATTGCGCAATGTTGCCTACAGACGGCACAATTCTTTCCCGTTTGCACAATATATTTTCACGGATTTGAATTTCACGCAATATATTGCACAACCTTTCAATGTCGTCTACACACGATCAGTTTCATTGTACAACCCGGGATATTGCACAATAATATTGATCGTCTATGGGCCGCTATAGAGTTTGAATTATCATGATGAGAACGTTTTGGTTCATTCATTTGTAGAATAGGTTGCTCATCAAATTCAACTACTGGAACTGAAGTAAACCGCCTGATGTATTCAGCTTCTTCCCGTCCTTTGATATAGATGGAATCGCTTCCTTCATTCATTTTCTTCAAAATATTCCCAAACTGATGTAATGGTGTAAATCCCTCTGACCACTCTAGGCAGTGAAAGTTGCGGCTCAACCAGTTTGCTTGCTTTTGTAAATTCGGAGGGAGAAAATTCAGTGGGAAAGGTGGTTTGAAAATATAATGACAAATTTTCACTCCATCAAATGCAGCCAGCTCCTTCACTATCAACTTATTATTCTCTATCTTGAATCCTTGCACGTCTATGATTAAACTCATATTGATAAATTCGAGAATTTTTTAATAACTGATTGTTTTTCAGAGTACAATTCTATCAACCTCTTCAGTATCTTGAGGTTATTTTGATGATTTCCAAGACGTCTTTTATAACTGGAAAACATGATAACAAGTGAATAAAAAATACTGGATTGCCTAATATATAGTAATATCTGAGCATGCGCATCAATGCTGTTTGACAATTTTTGTTAAAGGATTATACGAATATTCTTTCTCATGCAGGATGAGACAAAAAGCACTTGTTTCTTTTGGTGTATTATTACTAGTTTCAAATTCAATCCTCATCGTGATCGAACCTGATTGAACCCCTTTTTTGTGGCGGGAACAATCAATATGAATTATTGGAGCTTTATCCTTGAATTCGGTCGGTGTAAATATTGGCTCATTGTTTTTCAGATGGAAATAGATCTCTTGGAAGTTTTAAAACATCTCATAAAGCACCGCAAATTTATTGTTTTTGAAATCTAAATGTAAATCATTGTGTGGATATCTCTCAGAATTCAGGAACACTTTGATATTGGTGAGGTCAATATGATCAAATTTACTCATATCGCTAGTGACTTCACCTTTCCTAGCAGTCTGGAATGCGACTATAACGTGTCGAGGTGTTTCTACTTTTGTGGTAGATTTTACTGCCCACGTGTGACGGTTTGAATCGCTTAGAGTAGGATATTCCATGATTTCCCAACTCCTGAATTTGAGAGGAAGTTCTATGCTTCTATTAGTGATTTTCGTAATTCCGAGTTGTTCTTGAATGCTTGGAGTTATATGTGGAACTTTCCAATATAGTTTTGTTAGCTCCACCTTGGGTTTTTCAGATTCATCTATACTGGTTACTGCATCCAAATCATCACTTGCTCTCACTAGAACCAGTTCTTGCCTCATATTCACGATTATTCTTCTGAAATCTTCAAAGAAACCGGCCCACATTCTGAGAGGTATACAAACATTAAACTGACCATTGGCACCAACTAGGATCTTTTCTTGGTTTGATATTTCCGGAATCCATCCAGCATTTTGCATGGAAACACTTTCATTTTCGTTAAGTGATAAATAATTTTTCAATGTGGAAACCAGCCCCAAATTTCTAACAGAATCAATAACTACACCATTGAGTTCATAACGCAGTTCTCGGAATAAAAAAGATATTTCATTGTTGATGAAACGTAGTTTAGTGGGAACGCTACTTTTATCATTCAAGAGGGTACCCTCGATGTAAAGGTACCTGTTGCATGGTAGTGTGTGAGCTTCAAGATTAGAAACTGGAATACGAATTTCATTGTTGTAATTCAAGTTTCCGGAAATGAATGGCTGATAGTTGTGAAACTGGTAGTCTTCGATTGTATTGTCACTAAAAGGTTGTCCGGTGATGTTTAGGAGTTGCATTATTTCAAAACTTGTAGTCCAAGAGAAATCAAAAACTGTCGATTTTCTGATGTTAATATCCCAAAGGTTTTTTTAACTCTAGCTCGTGAATTTCTGCTGCTTCTGCTTTTATAGAGTTGTTCGGGACAATAGAATGGGGGTGGATATATAAATTTCCACACCATGACTATGAAATCTTTTTGCGAATATGAACTCTGACAGTGATTTCCTCTTCACGAAAATTTATAATATTTCCGGCTTGATCAATGACTTTGATGGTTATATTATTTATTGTTTTTACAGAAACCGGGTAATACAGGTGATTCAATTATCTTATAGCCCCGGTTCCCCATTCAAATAGCTTCCGATCGCTAAGTTACAGTCTATACAAATAGAATTGATGTTGAGAATTTTCACCTGATGGTCTGAAAAATTTCTGCTATCAGCTTCCAATATCCTATTACTGAACCAAAGAAGTGAACCAACTGTATTTTTCACTCCGAAATTGATTCTACGATTCGTTTTTGAAGTCACTTTGGATCAACTTCGTATGATCCAGTAGTTATCTCAAACCTATATTCATCATTATCCCCCCAGACAAAAACATCATTTGTATTATCGATATTGGGAATTGAATTGAATGTGTCGAAATTCACCAGACCAATTTCATACTCGGATTCGTCATCCAAATATATTGGAGGGTTGAAATCATAACTCAGGACCGAAGAACGACCAGTCAGAGTAAAAGTACAAAGAGACATAGTAATGTATCAAAAGTTTAATCTCGAATGGTCTTTTTGCTTTACATATACTGATTATATAAAAAAAGTAAACAATGCTGCCCACATTGATAAGAATTGAATGATTGAATTGAATCATAATTAAACATAATATTATTGTTGCCACCGTCGCTTGAAAAATATTGAATCAGTTCTAAAGGTGGAGATACATTTCCATAACTATCAAAATAAACTATTTCATTATTACGCTTGGTGTACGCAGTCCAATGTGTCCCTTCACCTAAATTCGAATCCAGATTCAAGATTCCAGACTCGTTCTTTCTAATTCTTCTAGGAAGGGAATCTCTCATAAAAATACCTCTGAAGTATGGTATTTTGAGAATCTTGATAAATTTGCCCAAGTCAATATTAGTCATTGGTTTGCGAGGTAGCTTTATCGGGAGTTTTTTGCATACGGCTCCAAATACATGCCATAACCCTTGTATGGTCTGTAAAACATTCCTTTCGCTGCTGTCGCTGCTGTTCATTCAATTGTTCCCGATTAGCTTTTGCATCATTTACAGCCTTTGCTATACCTGCAGCGCCTCCTCCAACAGCTCCGAGTGCTCCGCAGAATCCGTCGTGAAGCTGATCTTAATTCCTTCTTTTCCGAACCGGTTGGGATTGTCCTCATCTGACACGTCTTCGTACATTGGCAGACCCTCGGCAACTTGGTTCTTTCGCAATGAAGAAAACTTCTTTGGGCAGAACTTTTTCCTCTAACATACTGTCGATCCCGTGGAGGCCTTCTGGAACCTTGAGCTCGTAGCCTCCCAACATGCCGTAAAGGAAATCTTCCTCGAGGATTGTCATAGTCTGACACGTCTTCATACATTGGCACACCCTCGGCCACTCGGTTCTCCGGAAATGTAGAAAACTTCTTTGGGCAGAACTTCTTTCTCGGGATTTCTGCGTCTAAACACGACAAACTTATTTTTTCCGAACCGGGTAGGAGTGTCCTTGCTTGACACTTCATCGTCTGACATGTCTTCGTATAAGGTGCAAACTCTTCCTTCCAAACCAGTTAGGAGTATCTTCGTTTGACACTTATTCGTATGAGCTGATCTTCGGAGGACATCCGTCCGTGTCGATAGTCGGGATTTCGGCTTCTGAACAGGGCAAACTCTTTTTTCCGAACCGGGTAGGAGTGTCCTTGTTTGACACTTCATCGTCTGACATGTCTTCGTATAAGGTGCGAACTCTTCCTTCCGAACCAGTTAGGAGTATCTTCGTTTGACACTTTTTTGTATAAGCTGATCTTCGGAGGACATCCGTCCGTGTCGATGGTCGGGATTTCGGTTTCTAAACAGGGCAAACTCCTTTTTTCGAAGCGGTTAGGAGTGTCCTCGTTTGACACTTCATCGTCTGACACGTCTTCGTATGAGCTGATCGTCGGAGGACATCCGTCCGTGTCGATGGTCGGGATTTCGGCTTCTAAACAGGGCAAACTCCTTTTTTCGAAGCGGTTAGGAGTGTCCTCGTTTGACACTTCATCGTCTGACACGTCTTCGTATGAGCTGATCTTCGGAGGACATCCGTCCGTGTCGATGGTCGGGATTTCGGCTTCTAAACAGGGCAAACTCCTTTTTCCGAACCGGTTAGGATTGTCCTCATCTGACACGTCTTCGTACATTGGCAGACCCTCGGCAACTTGGTTCTTTCGCAATGAAGAAAACTTCTTTGGGCAGAACTTTTTCCTCTAACATACTGTCGATCCCGTGGAGGCCTTCTGGAACCTTGAGCTCGTAGCCTCCCAACATGCCGTAAAGGAAATCTTCCTCGAGGATTGTCATAGTCTGACACGTCTTCATACATTGGCACACCCTCGGCCACTCGGTTCTCCGGAAATGTAGAAAACTTCTTTGGGCAGAACTTCTTTCTCGGGATTTCTGCGTCTAAACACGACAAACTTCTTTTTTCCGAACCGGGTAGGAGTGTCCTTGTTTGACACTTCATCGTCTGACATGTCTTCGTATAAGGTGCGAACTCTTCCTTCCGAACCAGTTAGGAGTATCTTCGTTTGACACTTTTTCGTATAAGCTGATCTTCGGAGGACATCCGTCCGTGTCGATGGTCGGGATTTCGGTTTCTAAACAGGGCAAACTCCTTTTTTCGAAGCGGTTAGGAGTGTCCTCGTTTGACACTTCATCGTCTGACACGTCTTCGTATGAGCTGATCGTCGGAGGACATCCGTCCGTGTCGATGGTCGGGATTTCGGCTTCTAAACAGGGCAAACTCCTTTTTTCGAAGCGGTTAGGAGTGTCCTCGTTTGACACTTCATCGTCTGACACGTCTTCGTATGAGCTGATCTTCGGAGGACATCCGTCCGTGTCGATGGTCGGGATTTCGGCTTCTAAACAGGGCAAACTCCTTTTTCCGAACCGGTTAGGATTGTCCTCATCTGACACGTCTTCGTACATTGGCAGACCCTCGGCAACTTGGTTCTTTCGCAATGAAGAAAACTTCTTTGGGCAGAACTTTTTCCTCTAACATACTGTCGATCCCGTGGAGGCCTTCTGGAACCTTGAGCTCGTAGCCTCCCAACATGCCGTAAAGGAAATCTTCCTCGAGGATTGTCATAGTCTGACACGTCTTCATACATTGGCACACCCTCGGCCACTCGGTTCTCCGGAAATGTAGAAAACTTCTTTGGGCAGAACTTCTTTCTCGGGATTTCTGCGTCTAAACACGACAAACTTATTTTTTCCGAACCGGGTAGGAGTGTCCTTGCTTGACACTTCATCGTCTGACATGTCTTCGTATAAGGTGCAAACTCTTCCTTCCAAACCAGTTAGGAGTATCTTCGTTTGACACTTATTCGTATGAGCTGATCTTCGGAGGACATCCGTCCGTGTCGATAGTCGGGATTTCGGCTTCTGAACAGGGCAAACTCTTTTTTCCGAACCGGGTAGGAGTGTCCTTGTTTGACACTTCATCGTCTGACATGTCTTCGTATAAGGTGCGAACTCTTCCTTCCGAACCAGTTAGGAGTATCTTCGTTTGACACTTTTTCGTATAAGCTGATCTTCGGAGGACATCCGTCCGTGTCGATGGTCGGGATTTCGGTTTCTAAACAGGGCAAACTCCTTTTTTCGAAGCGGTTAGGAGTGTCCTCGTTTGACACTTCATCGTCTGACACGTCTTCGTATGAGCTGATCGTCGGAGGACATCCGTCCGTGTCGATGGTCGGGATTTCGGCTTCTAAACAGGGCAAACTCCTTTTTTCGAAGCGGTTAGGAGTGTCCTCGTTTGACACTTCATCGTCTGACACGTCTTCGTATGAGCTGATCGTCGGAGGACATCCGTCCGTGTCGATGGTCGGGATTTCGGCTTCTAAACAGGGCAAACTCCTTTTTTCAAAGCGGTTAGGAGTGTCCTCGTTTGACACTTCATCGTCTGACACGTCTTCGTATGAGCTGATCGTCGGAGGACATCCGTCCGTGTCGATGGTCGGGATTTCGGCTTCTAAACAGGGCAAACTCCTTTTTTCAAAGCGGTTAGGAGTGTCCTCGTTTGACACTTCATCGTCTGACACGTCTTCGTATGAGCTGATCGTCGGAGGACATCCGTCCGTGTCGATGGTCGGGATTTCGGCTTCTAAACAGGGCAAACTCCTTTTTTCAAAGCGGTTAGGAGTGTCCTCGTTTGACACTTCATCGTCTGACACGTCTTCGTATGAGCTGATCGTCGGAGGACATCCGTCCGTGTCGATGGTCGGGATTTCGGCTTCTAAACAGGGCAAACTCCTTTTTTCAAAGCGGTTAGGAGTGTCCTCGTTTGACACTTCATCGTCTGACACGTCTTCGTATGAGCTGATCGTCGGAGGACATCCGTCCGTGTCGATGGTCGGGATTTCGGCTTCTAAACAGGACAAACTCCTTTTTTCGAAGCGGTTAGGAGTGTCCTCGTTTGACACTTCATCGTCTGACACGTCTTCGTATGAGCTGTTCGTCGGAGGACATCCGTCCGTGTCGATGGTCGGGATTTCGGCTTCTGAACAGGGCAAACTCTTTTTTTCGAAGCGGTTAGGAGTGTCCTCGTTTGACACTTCATAGTCTGACATGTCTTCGTATAAGGTGCAAACTCTTCCTTCCAAACCAGTTAGGAGTATCTTCGTTTTGACACTTATTCGTATGAGCTGATCTTCGGAGGACATCCGTCCGTGTCGATGGTCGGGATTTTGGCTTCTGAACAGGGCAAACTCTTCTTTCCGAACCGGGTAGGAGTGTCCTTGTTTGACACTTCATCGTCTGACATGTCTTCGTATAAGGTGCAAACTCTTCCTTCCGAACCAGTTAGGAGTATCTTCGTTTGACACCTTTTCGTGTAAGCTGATCTCCGGAGGACATCCGTCCGTGTCGATGGTCGGGATTTCGGCTTCTAAACAGGGCAAACTCCTTTTTTCGAAGCGGTTAGGAGTGTCCTCGTTTGACACTTCATCGTCTGACACGTCTTCGTATGAGCTGATCTTCGGAGGACATCCGTCCGTGTCGATGGTCGGGATTTCGGCTTCTAAACAGGGCAAACTCCTTTTTTCGAAGCGGTTAGGAGTGTCCTCGTTTGACACTTCATCGTCTGACACGTCTTCGTATGAGCTGATCTTCGGAGGACATCCGTCCGTGTCGATGGTCGGGATTTTGGCTTCTAAACTGGGCAAACTCCTTTTTTCGAAGCGGTTAGGAGTGTCCTCGTTTGACACTTCATCGTCTGACACGTCTTCGTATGAGCTGATCGTCGGAGGAAATCCGTCCGTGTCGATGGTCGGGATTTCGGCTTCTAAACAGGGCAAACTCCTTTTTTCGAAGCGGTTAGGAGTGTCCTCGTTTGACACTTCATCGTCTGACACGTCTTCGTATGAGCTGATCTTCGGAGGACATCCGTCCGTGTCGATGGTCGGGATTTCGGCTTCTAAACAGGGCAAACTCCTTTTTTCGAAGCGGTTAGGAGTGTCCTCGTTTGACACTTCATCGTCTGACACGTCTTCGTATGAGCTGATCTTCGGAGGACATCCGTCAGTGTCGATGGTCGGGATTTTGGCTTCTAAACAGGGCAAACTCCTTTTTTCGAAGCGGTCAGGAGTGTCCTCGTTTGACACTTCATCGTCTGACACGTCTTCGTATGAGCTGATCGTCGGAGGAAATCCGTCCGTGTCGATGGTCGGGATTTCGGCTTCTAAACAGGGCAAACTCCTTTTTTCGAAGCGGTTAGGAGTGTCCTCGTTTGACACTTCATCGTCTGACACGTCTTCGTATGAGCTGATCTTCGGAGGACATCCGTCCGTGTCGATGGTCGGGATTTTGGCTTCTAAACAGGGCAAACTCCTTTTTTCGAAGCGGTTAGGAGTGTCCTCGTTTGACACTTCATCGTCTGACACGTCTTCGTATGAGCTGATCGTCGGAGGAAATCCGTCCGTGTCGATGGTCGGGATTTCGGCTTCTAAACAGGGCAAACTCCTTTTTTCGAAGCGGTTAGGAGTGTCCTCGTTTGACACTTCATCGTCTGACACGTCTTCGTATGAGCTGATCGTCGGAGGACATCCGTCCGTGTCGATGGTCGGGATTTCGGCTTCTAAACAGGGCAAACTCCTTTTTTCGAAGCGGTTAGGAGTGTCCTCGTTTGACACTTCATCGTCTGACACGTCTTCGTATGAGCTGATCTTCGGAGGACATCCGTCCGTGTCGATGGTCGGGATTTCGGCTTCTAAACAGGGCAAACTCCTTTTTTCAAAGCGGTTAGGAGTGTCCTCGTTTGACACTTCATCGTCTGACACGTCTTCGTATGAGCTGATCGTCGGAGGACATCCGTCCGTGTCGATGGTCGGGATTTTGGCTTCTAAACAGGGCAAACTCCTTTTTTCGAAGCGGTTAGGAGTGTCCTCGTTTGACACTTCATCGTCTGACACGTCTTCGTATGAGCTGATCGTCGGAGGAAATCCGTCCGTGTCGATGGTCGGGATTTCGGCTTCTGAACAGGGCAAACTCCTTCTTCCGAACCAGTTAGGAGTGCCTCGTTTGACAATTCTTCGTCTGACACATCTTCGTACACGGGCACCTCCGCAGAATCCGTCGTGAAGCTGATCTTATTTCCTTTTTTTTTTTTTCGAACCGGTTAGGATTGTCCTCGTCTGACACGTCTTCGTACCGTAAAATGGGGTGAATAACAATATTCATTATTTCCGGTTGTATAACCTCGAAACGGTTTGACTTAGAAAACTCTTTCTTAGCGCAGAACTCTTTTCTTGACTTCACCCTCATCCCTGCAAATCGAAATTTTTTATTTTTTTTGTGAATGCCCTTTTTTCAAAAGAAATAGGTTGTGTTGAGGTTCACCTTACATCCGGTGTGAATAACAACACCTGCTTGATTTTACGTGTTTTGGCTTTCAAACTGTCTAAGAGTCGGAAGACAACACATCTTATATTTGAAAAAACATTGTACACTAAAAAAAATTAACTTCATATATTTGAAAGTGAAAATTCATAAATCAACTGTGTAAGAGGTAGAAGGCAACACATTTTATGTTCAAAGAAATATTGTACACTAAAAAATTAATTACCTTCGTATATTCAAAGGTGAACATTTATAAATGATCAAAAATTTTTTTCTTCAAAACAAGATATTCACTTTCTCAAAAAAACACATAGGTATAGGTACAAAAGTTACTTCCACTTGGTGGTGTCCACTTGGAATATCAAAATGCCTCTTCGGCCCTTTTCAGGGTCCTTAACTTTGCCAATAATTTGGTTGGAACTGAATTCGGTCAGATCTGGAATGTCTGCATAGACAAAATATGTTTTATTTGAAAGACATCACCCGGAGAAAATTTGCAGTGTAATTTTCATCGATGGATTGAACTCTACCAATGTATTTCTGACTAAAAAATCCAACCAATATCCAATCGTCTATTTTTATAGACTGAATAGTAACTGGAAATGCACCATCAAACGTTTTACCGTTCTTGGTAACAAATGGGGCAAAGGCGTTCATTGACACTACTGGTGCTTGGTCCTCTAGAAAAATCTGGGAGACTTTCTTCGTCATCTTCCATATGATCTACCATTTTATCATCTACTTCATTGGAATCACTACATTTGGTTTCATTAAAATCTGTTCCTGCTACCCTTCGCCTTGGTTAAACGTTAACTTTTTTTCGCTGTTGCCTTGGTTAAGGGAGATTTTCTTATCTTGATTCTTTCAAAATATCAACTACAGAATCTGTTGAAGCTTCCGCATCATTTTCAGGAACTTTTGAATCTGATGGTAGTCTAGATAATATTTTATATTTTATATTTTATTGGAACAATTCCACATTTTCGAAAACCCGACCTAACATTTTTTGCCGCATTTGGTTCAATGGCTTCCAATAATGATTTAAGCAGATGAGGAAATGTGGGATGCTCGATTCTCTTCGGCCCCGGCTTTTTTCACAGTCGGTTAATATCTTACGCCAAGCCTCCTTAAATGGGCGAAAAAAAAGTCACATTCAAAGGCTGAGTCATGTGACTGGAATTCGCTGGTAGAAACACGAATGATATGTTGTGCTCTTTTGACACTGAAAAGTGAAAACCGAAAACATATTGGAAATTTTGCGAAGAGAAAAATATTTTAATTGTGTTGAGAACGGGAGCAGATTCGTTCCCGAAACGTCCACCAAGATAAGTAGAGGTTTTATTCTTATTGAATATATTTGTATTTCCAAATTTTTCAAAAACAAGGTGTCACTGACCAATAGAGAATTTCTCTTTTAGGTTTCTAAAGGTTTAATTTCAAGCGCAGTGACATTCTGGGGCAGATC
This sequence comes from Gastrophysa polygoni, assembly GCA_963576655.1. Lineage (NCBI taxonomy): Eukaryota > Metazoa > Arthropoda > Insecta > Coleoptera > Chrysomelidae > Gastrophysa > Gastrophysa polygoni. The sequence continues at coordinate 21,385,169 of OY755085.1, read as the reverse complement.
AAAAAATCTGTACTTACTACAAATATATCGAAATAATTATTAATAACTTCTACTCTATTTTTCAGAAACGAGGAGAGAAAATCCCACGAAAAGCTGGAAAATGAATGTACCACCTCCTCGAGGAACTTACAGACAGTATCAAACATTATTCTTTCAGAAATTTCGTTTTTGTGCTTCATGTATTAGGTAAAGTTCCCATATATATACAAAAAATATTTCAACCTAAATACTGTCTGTTCTTCGAGGAGGTGGTACATTCGTTTTTCAGCTTTTGATGGGATTTTCTCTCCTCGTTTCTAAAAAATAGAGTAGAAGTTATTAAAAATTATTGCAATATATTTGTAGTAAGGACAGATTTAGGATCTGTCCCAAAATGTCACTTTTCAGTGTCAAAATCGGAAACATCGAAAAAAGTTTACGAAGAAAAATATTTCAATTGTGTTAAGAACGGGGGCAGATTCGTTCCCGAAACGTCCACCAAGATAAGTAGAGGTTTTATTATTATTAAATATATTTGTATTTCCAAATTTTTTCAAAAACAAGGTGTCACTGGCCAATAGAGAATTTCTCTTTTAGGTATCTAAAGGTTTAATTTCAAGCGCAGTGACATTTTGGGACAGATCCTAAATCTGTCCTTAGTACAAATATATTGCAATAATTTTTAATAACTTCTACTCTATTTTTTAGAAACGAGGAGAGAAAATCCCATCAAAAGCTGAAAAATGAATATTTCAACCGCCTGAGAAGCATACAGTGGTGAAAAAACATAACGTTGTTTTCCTGAAAACTCCTGCGATTGGTAGAATAGTTGCGTTTGACCCCATTTTACGGTACATTGCCGGCCCCTCGGCCACTTGGTTCGAGTAATTCATCAGCTTGATTGCTATCCTACCGACAATTTTGCCGTTGCTTTTCAGGTCAGCTACAGATTCTATTACGCCGGTGATTTCTAAAAAGTCTGGCCGTACGGGCAGCTTCCTCAGCTCGTTCAGGAGGCCGAGTATCTAAATTTTTTTTTATCAGCCACAAATCTCGTTCGAGACGAAACATGGTCAATTGCTATTGCCATGTTGAGTCACAATTATGATACTAAACAAACTACTTTAGAAAGAAAGCTGAAAAATTGAACTCACTTCGAAATTGGAACTCACTACAGCTAGGGAACTTACTACAGGGGAAGTATCCGTCTGAATCACTTCTGAATGCCTCAAATTTTATTATTAATGATTCATTTGGATATAAGAGTACTCCAGGATTATATGAACTCTTGTTCAAAAAACACCCTGTGGGAATGAGAAAAACTGATATAGATTGATATATGAATATGATAATATATTGATACATATAATAATAATGATAATATTTACAGGGTCGCTGATATGTATGGAAACGGTCGATTATTTCCTAAAGTAAGATAGCTAGCGAAAAATGTTAGGATACAAAAGTTGTAGGGTTTTTCAAAATCCATTAGGCTAATGAAAAATTAAGTATACAGGATGAGTCAAAAAGTCGGGACGAAACAAAGTTGCTTTTTCTCTAACGGGACACCCTGTATATTATTCCACATTTCAATTCTGCTCGAAATTCTGAACCAAATTGATAAAGCGCATCATTTCCTAAATTCAACCGATTTTGAGATATCGAATTTTGGAAATAACTTTTTACTGCTCTCAAATTTATTGAAGAAAAAGCACGAAATGATGCATATTTATTATGAAAGTCACAAAAGGTGGAGTATGTGGATATTATGATAACAATTTAATTTTTAATTTTTTTACAGAAAATAAAAAAAGCATAATTGTTCAGGGTTGATTAGAATGCAATTAAAACAATAAAATGTATTTTTTAATGAATGTCCAGGATATTTGAAATTTTATGAAAACAATAGTTAAGACAGGAGGAAAAGAGAGAAAACAAGTTTTAATAAACAACAAATTTTTCTTTGAAACTCTATTTAATAAGGTGCTCAAAGTGTTTACCATTTACCTCCTGACAGTAATGAACTCGCTGAACAAAATTTTGTAGTGAATCTAAAATCATGTGAGGAGGAATGGTAGAAATTTCATGCCTTATTCTTTCTTGCAACTCTTCGATATTTGGCGGCCTATTTTTGTAGACTACATTTTTCATGTGACCCCATAGAAAAAAGTCAAGTGGGGTAATATCGGGAGACCTAGCTGGCCATTCAATTGCTCCCCTGCGTCCAATCCATTTATTAGGAAAAGTTTCATCTAGATATGCGCGTACCATACGTCCAAAATGTGGAGGAGCCCATCTTGTTGAAACCATATTTGTTCTGCCGGCAAATTGGGATTGTTATTATTCGGGAATAATCGTCTAAGCTCTGGAATAATATGCTGTTGTAAAAGTGATAAATATCGTTCAGAGTTCAAATTTCCGTTTATAAAATAGGGTCCTATGACGTGTCCACCAATAATGCCACACCAGACATTTACTTTTTGTGGCCGTTGAGTGTGAACTTCCTCCATCCAATGTGGATTTTGGTCTGTCCAATACCTACAGTTGTGTCGATTTACGTGCCCGTTTAAACAAAATGTAGATTCGTCAGAAAACAATATGTGGTTGACAAAGTTGACATTTTCGCTTAATTTATCCATAATAACTTCACAGAACTCGATTCTACGATCAAAATCGTCTTCACTCAATTCTTGTACCAAATGAATTTCATATGGATGGAATTTTTGCAGTTTGCAAATTTTTTGAATGGAATATCGACTCATGTCATGATTCAAAGCCCTCTGTTGTGCCGAATTTATTGGATTTTCCACCACATCTAACATGACATTCAAAGCATTTTCTTCATTTGTAACGCTTACTGGTCTTCCACTTTTTGGTCGATCTTTGACATAGTTTCATGAAAACGCTGCAATGTTTTTGAAACGGTTGATTTAGAAATTGGTTCCCGATTTGGATGCAATTCATTAAAAATATTCACTACTTGGTCACAACTTCGTCTTCTATCACCGAATCCTATGATCATTAAAATTTAAATACGCTCAGTATTAGTTAAACGTGCCATTTTTGCGCGAAACTTATTTACACTAAATGTATTTTTGACATGTGTTGTCAAGATCATCACTGTTAGACAAAAGAACGACGCGGCGTTGTTATGGAACTGGAAACTTTCAAAGGTAACTTGATGGACTATGAACTTAATGGACTAACATTTTTGGATAATTTATTATAAGATATTTTCAAAATTCGATATCTCGAAATCGGTTGAATTTAGGAAATGATGCGCTTTATCAATTTTGTTCGAAATTTCGAGCAGAATTGAAATGTGGAATAATATACAGGGTGTCCATTAGAGAAAAAGCAACTTTGTTTCGTCCTGACTTTTTGACTCATCCTGTATACTTAATTTTTCATTAGCTTTTAGGAAATAATCGACCGTTTCCATACATATCAGCGACCCTGTATAATATATTGTTCGAAGAACCAACGCACATTATTTGGGCTATAATCCAGAAAGAGAGATTCCTACTCCAAATTCGGAAAAGTTGCATTAATGAGCCCCGACTCACAACTCTACATTCTATAAGTTTGAAAAAATCTTTGAGCCTACATCAATTCCTCCAGTAATTACAGAACAGCCAAGAAGACCAAGAAGCGGCTCTTTTCCTTCAATTGTTACAAGAATCCGTAACAAGCAAGGTGGAAACTTCCCATGATGCAATCCAACAAAGAACCTGCCGAATATAAATATTTTGACGACTTCAATGAATTAGAAGATAGATTATAACTGTTGATCCATTCTCAAGCTGCTGGAAATACTGGTCACAATAATGAAATAATTTCCATCATTGAAGAATTAAGAGATGAAAAGGTTATGAAATAGATTGATAGACATTTTTTCTAGTCATTCTGTTTATAGCTTTTTGGCAGGCATCTTTATACTAGAAATCACAGTCCCAGAACCGGCGGTGTTAACGTCAACTCAACCAACAACAATTACATTACATCATTATATTATCATATTATATTATCATTAGATTATTATCATATCATAATATTTTCATCGTCTCTCTATTCATGTCAATCATCATATTCACATAGCAAATGCATCCTTACTTTACGCGGTTCAGGTTCTGGTCAACAAGTGCCGACTAAATCAAAATATTGGATTTTTCGGCAAGAAAATAATACTGTTCCATGTATTTTTCCTGTGTTTGGTGGAATTGAAAAAAATTATGTTTTGCCGGTTGGATTCAAAATTTTTTTGAACAATAATGAAGTATAAATTGAAGATTTGGTCGGAGAAGAAATGGATGAAGATGAATCAATGTATTTCGCTTTTGTCAAACGACAGCAACTAGGATCACTATATATCCAAATAGTTATACAGTGTCCAATCACTGATAATGAGTAGTATTAAAGAAACCGTGGTCAATACTATATAAACCTGCTAGAAAAATATTCAAAAGACGGAGAGTGATTGTTAATCTCTGAATGATCTCTATCAATGCGATTCAATTGAAGTATTATCTTATGCGAAAACAAATAAGGGCTAACGATACATTCTGGCTGTTATCAATGTATTCAGCGAATTTGTATGGTTGAGGCCAGTTAAACGTAAGAATGCGATACGTGATATTCTTGACGAGACTGAACATAAACCTAAAAATATTCAAACTGATATGAGAAAAGAATTTTACAATGAAGACTTCAAGTCATTGATGGCATCTTTCAATATTAATCACTATAGTACATTTTCAAATTCGAAAGCTTCGTAGAGCGGGTGAATCGCACTTTGAAGGATATTTTGTGGAAAGTTTCAGTTTAAATATATTTGTATTTCCAAATTTTTTCATAAACAAGGTGTCACTGACCAATAGATAATTTCTCTTTTAGGTATCTAAAGGTTTAATTTCAAGCGCAGTGACATTTTGGGACAGATCCTAAATCTGTCCTTACTACAAATATATTGCAATAATTTTTAATAACTTCTACTCTATTTTTTTAGAAACGAGGAGAGAAAATCCCATCAAAAGCTGAAAAATTAATTTCAGTTTGCAGTTCCTACAAGTGGCTAGATATTGTCAAGGAAATAGCAGACACATATAACAACACAAATTGGAATGAGGCCCAAAGATGTGAATTCCATAAATGAGAAACAATTATTGCAAACCGTATACAGTCATTTGAAAACTGTTGATCCTAGGAAGAATAAATTCAAAGTAGGTGACTTTGTGAGAATAAGCAAGTACAGAGAAGCTTTTTCAAAGTCATATCTGCCTTCTTGGTCAAATGAAAATTCGACAATTGAGATTCTCAAACCCAACAACCTACCTATTGGATGATCAGAATAATGAAAAAATCTGAGGTTTATTTCATAGTGAAGAGCTTCAAAAAGCCAATTTCATAGCCAATATCATCATTCAGATGATAACCAATTTTTATTACATCATTCCTATTGAGTACATGGTGTTTTTTATTGCATATTCTTCAGTTCTTGAGAAAAAACGTCAGGGTACATGAGGATTGATTCCAATACTAAACAGATATTCTCACAATTTGGGTTTTCTTGGGGTCATAATAAGATTCAGTGCATTTTTCAATAAATCGCCGACTTGATTTCGAAGACCTCTCTGCAATACTGTAAAGTTATTCGTAAACTGCAGTTTTTACAGCAACTCTATTTGATATTTCATTAGTGGCAAAAGGGTCCACAGCGAGCAAAAGTACTCGTGTCCCAAGTAGATATGGAAGTTATTCTTCTGAATCTTGACAACACTTCTTTGCGAATTTTTTCCAAAGTATATCTGGAAGGATTCACCATCTAACGAGTAGGTCACTGGGGAAGCAATAGTTTGTGGAGATTCCTCGATATCTGAGAAAATCCATCCTTTCACGCTTATTAAAAGTGATAACCCCATTCTTGAGTCCAGATATTAGTAGACATAGTCTGAAGCCAAAGTCGTAAGATAATCCTATGGAAACGAACTTGCTCCTCGATTTATTCGAAGGAAATCTCTTTTCACCCAACACTACTGAGTCGTGATTCTGTAGTTGCAGTCCTAAGACAATTGTATTATAGCTCTTTCCACCTAAACTCACACTTGATTTTGACAAATCCATTTCAGAATAAGATGTGTTTTCACAACTGAAATTCCCAAACTTTCTTCATTTGAGCGGATTATTGCTGTCCTGTCCTTGTCCTTGTTATACTTACCATGTCATGAGTTGCCTCACCGTACCAGATTAGTCCTCCAGGAGTTGTGCCTAAGGTCGTTCGAACCTCTCTCTTAACCTGGGGTCGTAGTCCACCAGCTCTCGTAGTCCTCTGTTCGGATGATTTGCGATAAGTGGAAACCACTTTTCGGCCTTCTTGTTCATCTTCGTGGCGACCGGAGTGATCCTCAGGTCATTGAAGATGGTCGCGTTGGAGACGTAATAAGGCGCGTCGAGAGCCCACCTGAGGGCGAGGTTCTCTTGCGCCTGTATCTTCTTCCGGTTTGTCTTGCATGTCTGTCCCCATGCAAGAGAAACGTGATAATGGGCAGGATAACGGCTGTGTGAGGGACATCTTGCTCTTCCTACCTATAAGGGGAAAAAGTTTTCGCTTTGCAGCTTTAGCCTTACCTATTGTTTGCTTGACGTGCTCAGTGAATGTCAATCGTTTGTCCAGGGCCACTCCAAGATATTTGGCGTGATCTGACCATTCAATGTCGTTTCCTCCCAGTTCTATGTCGCCTGCAGGTTGTACTCTCCTGTTTCCACAGAATAGTAAAGCCTTGCTTTTGTCCGGGTTCATGGCTATTTTCCATTTCACACACCAGTCCTCAAGTTCTGCGGCAGCTCTTTGAAGATAACGGGTTACCATCGCAGGCTGAGTTGATCTGGTAGCTATCGCTGTGTCGTCAGCATACAGCGATAGGAAGGTTTGATCTGTCTCAGGGGTGTCTGATGTGCAGATGGTATACAGCTGCTTCTGTAGATCTGGCTGACCAGAGCTCGTGACTCACCTTCACCCTAAGCTTGCGGCCTCGAATGTAGGAGTCAATGAGTTTCACTAAGGATGCTGGGTATCCTAGTAAGATCATTTTGTGCACGAGCCCGTCGTGCCATACTCTATCGAAGGATTTTGAGACGTCCAGGAATATCGTTCCCGTTACTTCTCGCCTTGTCAGCTTGGCTTGGCGCCTTGGCTGCATATTCGACAAGTCTCAGTACTTCTCAGTTCCGTCGAGTGCCCCTCTCTGAATCCGAATTGTTCGTCCGGGATGACGTTCAGGGCTTCGCTGCTATCATCAAGTCGCTTGGCGATTACTCGTTCGGCGACTTTGCTGACTGCTTATAGTTGATATGCCTATAGTTTTGGGGAAAAATACCATTCTTACCGGGCTTTGCGATCATTATGACCTCGGCGTTCTTCCACTTCTCCGGGAAATATCGGAGACGCAACATTCCGTTGATGATGTTGGTTATGGTCACCACTGCCTTTCTGGAGAACTTCTTCAGCGCCCTGTTCGGGATTTTGTCGCAGCCTGGTGCTCGCTTCAAAGCTAGCTTGTTTGAGGATGAGTCTAACTTCCTCGGGGGAAGTTGGTGTAATGACTTCATCCTCTTCCAGCCGCCTCAAGCGTCTGACCTGGTGTCTTACTCTCGCTTCGTGATGTTCATCTTCATCCAGGTGGTTGTTTTCTCTACATTCAAGTTCGAGGCTGACAGCAAATGCTTCGGCCTTTTCCCTGAATGTATAAACAATGCCCCTTTCCCCGTGTATGGGTGGCAGTGGTTTCCTCGTGGCTCGGATCACTTTTTGCAGGTTCCAGAGACCAGGTTCATTAGGATCTAAATCCTGAATGAATCTGCCCCACCTGTCGTTAATGTGGCTCGACAGTTGTTCTTTAACTTGTCTTGCCAAGCGGTTTTCAATCGGGAATGTGACTTCTTTGGTTACTACGATGTCGAGGACGTCTGGTCGTTGGTCCGCTCGTTGAAAGTGCGTGGGGTTCGTGAGCCCTATCACATTGACATCGGGATATCTGTCTTTAAATTCGTCTAGCCTCCTGCCCTTGTTATTAGTCATACGACTATTCCAGTTGGGCGACTTGGCGTTCAGGTCTCCTATTATGATCGTTTGCTTTCATCTTGGCAGGAGAGCTTCCAGATCGTCGTTGTGCAGTAGATGTTGTGGTCTGTAGTAGGCTGATACGATGCGAATGCTCCCATGATTCCGGGTGTGAACCGCAATTATGGTTTGAGTTCGCTATGGTAGTCTATACCTTTTCTGATCATAATAGCAGTTTCTCCTGAATTTCTTCTGCAATCATTTCGGTGGATTCCATAGTCGTGCATATTGATGGTCAAATTCTCGTCTGGCTTGGTTTCCTGCAAAGCAAAAATGTCTATACTCACCCGTTCTAGGATTTCGCCGATTTCGTGGCTTCGCTCCCTGACGGTGTCCGCATTCCATGATGCAATCGTCAGTGAGGATGGTTTGATAGGCCGTGTGCTCTTAACGATGTTCCATTATTTTGCATCGCGACCATCATTGCTTGCATTGCTGCAAACATCTCCGTCATCTGTTTGAACATCGTGGCGTTGCTATCCGTTTTCTGGTTCTTAGCTACTTGAGCGTAGCTAATTCCTTGGGCGGGAGCTCGGCGTTGGTCGGGGGTTTCGCGGGACGTCGGTGCTTGCCTGCGAGCGGAGGCTGGGGATGGAGCCTGCTTTGGAGTGGTTGGACGCCTTGAGGTTGTCAACTTCAGGTAGCAGGTGCACCCCCTGTAGTTGGCCAGGTGGCCAAGGTTGCAGTTGGCGCACTTTGCCGGTGTGCTGACGTCCTTAGGGCATTCTGTGGCGCGGTGGTATGCTCCACATCTCAAGCACCTCACGGTGGCGGTGCATCGGCTCTGTCCGTGGCCAAATTTCTGGCACCGATAGCATTGTGTTGGACATGCCTTCTTGTTTTGTTTTCCCACTTTCACAGAAAGGCCATTACAATTGGTCAGGTCGGAGATGTTCTTCTCTTCCCTTGGTACCTACACCAAGAAGAAAGGTAGGTCCTTCTTCGTGAATCGAGCCGTCATTTGGCTCACGGACTTCGGGTTGAAGCCCTTGGCTTTCAGGTCTTCTCCGATCTCGTCTGGGTCGGTGCCTCCTGGAATTACTACGTGTAGTAGTTTGTCCTCAGGCAGCATGTATGTGTGGTACTCGAGCTTTCGTTCGGTGAAGAGATTAATGAAGGACCGATAGTCGGTCGGAGATGTTGGAAGATGGATATACCATCTTTCGTGTTCTTGGCCTTATTATATTTTATGTTTTTAATTTGGGCATATTTGCTTACCTGGCCCCAGGCATCCTTGTTCCGAAGAACGACCGATGGCGGAGCCCTTTCTGTGGTGCCTTGTTCCATAGGTTCGTCGGTCGGGGCGTCGTCCGTGGGGGTAGCGGTCGTCTTCTTCGGGGCGGGCTGTTCACCAGTTTTTGGGGAAATTGGTGAAACTGCTTTGGTGGGCTTCCTCTTGCGAGGAGTCACCTGTTGCCAGATGTCGTCATCTAGCGTAGCGGTCGTTGGTGCTATCACGGGCTCGGCCACGGGCAATGGTGCGGGCAGAGATTCGAGCACGGCCACGGGCGTGGACAAGGGCGCGGGCTCAGCCACGGGCTCAGTCGCAGCCAGGTCTGCGGTCACCAGAACTTCCGTCGGTGGTGGACTGCCCGTGAGTTTGCACACGAACTCCACCAGTCTCCGGATGTACTCTTTGAGGCTGGTAATGGTGGACATCATCAGCTCGACGCTGGCTTACAGCTTTGCTGCTTTCAGCTCTGCCGCCGCTTTATCCGCCTGGAATTGCTCCAGCCGCTTACACAGTAGAGCGACGGTATCCTCCATTGCCCGTCTGTTTGACCTTGACCGGTCTCTCCACTCGTCCTCATCCTGAGATGAGGCTTTTTTTGTCCGACTCTTATCGGCAGCTTCCATTTCCGAATGGGTTTTTCTGGGAAACACCTAAATTGCTTGAGGGGATTCAACTACAGCTGTGTGCACGGATTACCGGCACACTTCATGATTTGTCTGAAAAAGAGGATCAGTATTTGGGTTTTATAGAACTCGTTCCTAGAAATTCAAAGGATTAGATGTATTTATGCAGATTTGTTTCGGATTAGGGTTTTCCTCCGTCCGTACGTTAGTTATCTAACTCCGGTCAGAAAGGTGTGCACACAACTCACAAAACTGAAACTGCTGCAAAATGATATATGAACGCTATGGATGAACACTCACTATAATGGTGAAGGAAACAAACTTACCAAAATGGGGGAGTCGTACACTGAAGTCGGAGGCTGAATTCCTTGGAGCGACAAGCACTGTTCTGGAATCCTGCACACTTTACAACACTGCACTGATTGTCTCTGGGGGGCTGTTTTGGTCGTGTAACTTCTTTTTGCAAAAAAGAAAGTACTAGTACTCCTTTCCAGAAGTATTTTCCAAACTTTTCACTACTACGAAGTCTCACTATTGTCTTTTGTTGTGAAAACAACACACTTCGTTCGAAAACTAAATGGGACAGAAAGTTTTCTCTACAGCTCTCTCCACGTGCACGCAATTGCGTGAGTTAATATAAATCAGCCCACACAAATAGTGTATCCGTAGTGTGAGCAGCAAGAACAAAACCTCAATCACACTCGAATCCGAAGAACACTCACAATTCACCAACAATGGTAATCACTGGAAGGTCGCTATGATCGCACGTCTGTTCAGCTCAAGCACTGGCATTCGAATGCTAAGTGAAGGATCAGTTATATAGCATCAAATTCGAGAAGTGGGAGTAGACCAACGTACATGTTCTAAATATTTTGCTCATCTCTTTCTATCATATGTCATCTCTCTATCGACCTGATTAATGTTAGTCAATCAGAAAGTTCGAATTTACACCATGATGACCTTGGACCGGGTTTCATGGGATGAATATAGGATTCGGTTATAGCGCCAGGCAATTGCTGTCCAGATGTAGTTTATTTTGATACCTCCGATGAAAAGAACTTGTATTTTGAAATAGCGGCTTCGACCTTCATCTAATCCTTTGAACAAAAAAGTGTACAACTATAGACCAATATCCTTGATCACGAATATTACAAAAATTATGGAAAAATTGCTGAAGAGTAGAATAAATAAATATCTTGATAAATACAAAATAATAAGTGAAAAACACATCACAAAAGATGTGATTGCTTCTTCAACCTCAAAAATATATCGAGCCATCGACCAAAATAATCCATCAATATGTATATTCCTAGATTTAGCCAAGGCATTCGATACTGTCAGTCACGACAAATTATTGAATGCCTTGGAAGATTATGGATGCAGAGGCATCATATAGAATTTGATGGAGTCTTACTTGAAAAATCGAAAACAGTTTATGTAGATAAACGACAGTCGTAGCAAATACCAAATAATCGAATACGGGGTTCGACAGGGAACTGTTTTGGGGCCCATACTGTTCTCGATTTATCTCAATGAATTGCTTACAATGGGAACAGCAAGCCACACTATCAGTTCTGCGGATGATACCGCCATCTTTTACGAATCGTCAACATAGCAAAATCTGAAACAAATGGAGGACGAGGATATGAATATGATTAGTGATCGGTTCAACGAAAATATACGAACAATGAATTATGAGAAAACAACTTACCTTTCTTTCACCAGTTACAGGAGTCGACTTCCGAATTTTTCCACATTCAAATGCTTAGGCCTGGCAATAATAGATCGCCACTTGAAATGGCACCTCTACGTAAAAAAAGTATCTCAAACTCTCTGTAGTTTACTGTATCAATTCCGATTTCTCTGTACTTTTCTAAGCCTTAAACAGATAAGAATAATATATCATGCTGTTGGGGAATACCAAATTTTGTGTACTTTGGTACCCCAAATAGAAATTAAAAGGAAAGTCGAAGTCCTTTGACAACTCTATATTCAACTTTGCAGGTTCAGCAGGTCAAGTTACAGAAAATTACAGAGTAGACGTAGTTTCAATGGAGAATGTCCCCGACAATAGGGATACAATCGTTTTTATAAACGACATATCACGTGGTTTAGGCGTTGCCAACAAGAAAGATAGAAATATCCAATAGAATAGTGTAGCAATAGTTTGCAGAAATGCACGCAATACCTAGAGCACGTGAAGTGTCAGCACTTTCAATATGTTTATGATGACATGAACTAAATAGAATCACTGTTGCATTTGATATGAATAAAATATATGATATACTGTATGATATAATGAAAGAGAATCTAACAATCATGATAATAGCCTGAAGGGCGCACTTTACAACATCCGTCCCCCTCAAGAACGAAATTTGTAACTTGGATTGTTGCAAATTTCTGTTGGTTTACTATCAGTTTGTATACTAGAATTAGATACTTCCTTTTCTATTTCTAATTCAATAGAATTTTCATTGTTATAAGAGTTGCTACTTGGAAATTTTTTCGAACATTTCAGATGATTCCTATACTTATACATAAAGAACAAAATTCCTAAAATAATGAATAGGTATATGAAAACGTAATGGTGTATATGATTCCAATTGAAATCCTGGTTCTCAAACATCTCTTGTTCCTTCAATTTCAAAGCATTTATAGCATAACTAATTCTTTCTAACTTATCAGAGTGTTGCGATGTAATGAGTAGAGTTTTATTCAATAAGGGAAAATAATTTATTTTCAATGAATTATTTATCATGTTGGAATTTATGTCAAATTTTGGATAATATGAAATATACGTTGAATCACTGTATGATTGTGAGTCTAACGAATTTAATATAATAGAGCTAGTGAATGCTGAACAATGAGTGTTCAGTTTCAAAATTCCTGTTCGGAATAACGAAATTTGTTTTTCATTCTTTCCACATTTTATAGTTAAAAATTCCTTTTTTGGACTGTTGAAGATCCAAGAATTTGGTTGATGTAATTGAATAAAAATTGTGCTGTCAATGAAAATTATTCGCTTTTCACATGTTTCTGGCATTATGCTGAGGGGTAAAAACAAAAGTGCGTCGCATGCTTTGTGCAATTGTAACAGGAACAAAGGATATTTTTGTTTACAATTATATTTACCATCTAATATAAGACATTCATCGATATCTGAGTGATCGAGAAGAAAATAATGTTGTTTCACACTATCTATTGCTAAAAATGGTTCTTCAGGAATAATGAAGGAAAATAAGTTTTTCTCATAATACATTGGTAAACTTGTCATTTTCAATAAATCATATGAAATAGTACTTACTAATGGTATGTGTAAGATGAATAATATAACCTTATCTACTAACATTACACTTGGTGTCATGGACATTCTGCGCCGATATGATAATATTCAATGAATTATTTTGATATAAATCAAATTGATTCGTTAGCATGTCGAACATCAATAAGTATTGATCAATCTCTTCTATGAATTCAAAATGAAGTGATGAATTATTGATAACAAGCGTTAAATTGTTAACATAATTTTGTAAGTTGAAAAACTTTTTATCAAAACTACGTAAATTTGTCATCGATGAAGAATTCATGTATTGAAGAGTACTTTGAAAAACACTAGTCTGTTCTAGTAATAATTTCAGCATATTTGACTGTTTGTTCTCAAGTTTTTCGATAGCATTATTATAATAAATAGCATCGTCTTCATCTAAAGAACCAAAAAGGACTTTAGCGGTACTTCCAAAAACATTCATTAATCCTCGCTTTGATCTAAACTCATCTATAGGATTGTTCGAATGAGCCAATAGATCATTAATCAATATATTGCTCTCTTTAGTTTTCTGTAGTGTTAAACTCATCACATTTATGAATGAAGTACATTGTTTGAAATTTGCTTTTATTGCTAGTACTGACTGGCACAAGCCTTTAGCTTTTTCGAAGTTGAAAGTCAATAGTTTATATAAACCAAAATATGAATTCAAATCTAATTTCGTAAGCATTTTCCAATAACTATTGTATACGGATAGTGAGTTGAATTGTTCATAATAAATTCCAGCGCTTTCGTTAATCTGGGTAATATGATATGTATTCAGATTATCATTTTTATTTATATCATCACCTAAAGGGCCCCCGCAGACTGCAGACTTTTTATCGGCCGATAGTTTAGTCGGGTTGGGCTGAAAGTGCGCACACCGAGCCAACTAAACAGTTTGGTTGGTGAACAGGGCGCAGACTATCCAACAGTCGGCCGACTATTCTCGAACTAGTTTGTAACGGACTGTTGAAGCGGTCACACAATATGAAAATGTTGTCCAGAAAAATTATTGCTCTCATCATACTCCGGAGGAGGATAATCAAGAAGAGATTGCGAGAGCATTGGGTGCATCCCATTCTCAGTGACAGATTAGTTAGTGGAAAATCTTACACTATGCATTCCAAATTACTTGATTACCCGAAAAAATTTTTCGCCTATTATCGAATGAGCATTACCAGCTTCAATGAACTTGTCAAGCTAATTGGACCAGCAATAGCGAAGGAGGATACAAATTTAAGACTTTCTATACCTGTGGAGGAGAGATTGAGCGTTACGATAAGGTAAGATAAACCACAAATACTTTTCAACTATTTTTATTAGAATTAATATTACAAAATTCGGAAAATATTTACAAGTCATATATTTGCGATTCATCTGAAAAATTTGAATAATAAGACTGGGCTGTATCGTTGGAGTTGCCAGGTGATGAAATGTTTCGAATGGTTGTCGGTTGCGAAATTGGAAAAGAGTACAAGGGTTGCTGAACTCTGTTGTACGTACATGTTGGCGGAGACTGAACGCACCTAGCTGATCTTATCTGTTTAAAAACGTTAAGAATACTTATTTTAGCATCAAGTTTTTCTTCTGCGGTTAAACTTTGGAGTGAAGGGACCAGTGAGAAAGCGAAGTTCACATCTTCATCAGTATTAGGCTCATTTAATGCCTTTAATAATGCTTCATCCACGTCCGTCTGCTTCGGTACATTAGGTCTCTTTTTCCGCTGACGAATAGGGGTGGGAGTGGATGAACCAGCTTGATCATCATGCTCATCATTTGATAGAAAATTTTCCTCTTCCAGGTTACCTTCAGTAAGTCGGTTTTCCATGCATGGAAGTAAAAATAATAACTGTTCAAAGTAGACATATTTACGCCTTTTATTCGCAGCTTGCCCCGACTTAGTGTTCTTTTGAGCGTTTAATTCGCGACGAAAGCAAGTCCTTAAATTAGCCCATTTTTTTTGCACATCACGACCTGAAAAATATTGAAATTTAATTAATTTTTAATTTTTTACAGATATTGAAATATAATTAATTTTTATTTTTTTACAGATATCTGGCTACAGGAGCTAGTTTCAATACATTATCTTTTGATTATCTGATGGGAGCTTCTACAATACGAGATATTACTAAAACTACATGTGAACAAATATGGAATATACTTCAACCATTGTATATGTCAACCAAAGAAGAAGGCGACTGGATTAAAATCGCAGACGAATTCTATAGTCGCACAAACTTTCCAAACATCATTGGAGCAATTGATGGCGAACATATACGGATGATACAGCCAGAACATTCCGGTTCATCATATTTTAACTACAAAAAGTTTTTTTCGTGCGTGTTAATGGCTTGGACAGACGCAGATTATAAATTTGTATATATAGACGTTGGTTCTTATGGAACAGCTAGTGAAATGGGTAAACGGCTGTCCCAAAACCGATTAAATATTCCCTCCGGAAGGCAATTGCCTAATGATAATGTCGGAGATGTTATTCCATTCTCTGTCGTAGGGGATGAAGCGTTTGGACTTGGCAATCATATACTACGTCCTTATGCAAAAAGAAATTTAAACTACACCAAACGAATTTTCAACTATAGACATACAAGAGCTCGACGAATGGTTGAGTGTACTTTTGGGATTCTTGCTAACAAATGGCGTATATTTCACCGACCAATGGATGTCAATATCAATTTTTGTGTCAAAATAATTGAAGCTTGCTGTGTCCTGCATAATTATGTAAGAATCAAAGATGGAATAAATTTCACAGAAACTCTCTACAATTGTCCCATGAATAACTTAACTATAAATGAAGACAACCGAGGAAGAAATAATATGAATAACGTGCGACAGTACATGTCGTCATACTTTATTTCTCCCGGAGGCGCGATTCCGTGTCAATATAACAAAGTGTAATAATTGTAAATAGATAAATAAATAAATAAATAAAAATTCACATAAATACTCTAATATTTTTATTTTTACATTCCTACCTTTGTTTGTTTTCTCCTCAGCGCTGAGCGAATTCCAATCAACAACAACTGCTTCGCAAACTTCCTCCCACAGTTTTTTCTTCATATTCGCGTCGGAGTACTCCTTTAAACTTTTTTTATAAAGCGCAGGTCTTTTCTCGACTTCTTCAATTAAGTTTTCGACGGAACTTTCTATAATCAACAATTGTGATTTGGGCGAAGCCATATTGAATAGAAGCACACGACGCCAAATCACAGAGCGAACTGAACTATCGGCCGACTAAACAATCGTCGTGTATGCGCAGGCGTGTATGCGCCAATACTGATTAAACAGTCGGCCGACAGTTGGCCGACAGATTAGTTTGAATGTAATCGAGTAGCCCATCAAACTTTTTTATCGGCCGATACTGAATCGCTGTAGTGTGCGCATATGCATTCCTCTCCATACTGATTAAGAAACCGACCAAACTATCGGCCGATAAAAAGTCTGCAGTCTGCGGGGGCCCAAACTGCTACGTACTAATTGAAGTAACCATATGATTACTTCAATTAAATTAATTAGATTCATCACGACGACGATTCGCATTCTTATGCGCTCGGATTTCAGCTGAATTTACTGAAACAGAGAATGATTTATTTTAATTATGATAAAGTTTCAGTTTCAGTTTCATTATTGTGGACTTTTGTCCGTTTTTTTCCAATTAAGATGGTGGTATTTACACTTGAATTTATCTCTACTACCTTATATGGGCCGTTCCAAACTGATAACAATTTTTTGCTTTTTCCTTTCACACTAGACTCATTTTTGAGTAAAACCAAGTCATCAATTCGGAAATTTACACTATTTACATGCTGATCATAATATTCTCTAGATTTTTCTTTACTCTTGACAAGATTTTCTCGCGCTATTTCATGCGCGTGCTGAAGTCGAGACTTCAGTTCACTATCGTAATCATCATAGTTATATGATAGTTCCGGAGGTTTTTTCAAACTCGAAGGAATTTCTACAGGATGTCCATAAAGTAACTCAAATGGCGTGTAGTCAGTCGCCGCATTGACTGATGAGTTGAAAACGAACTGTGCATAGGGCAACCAAGTATCCCACGAATTTTGGTCTTTATCTATATATGATCTCAAATATTCAGTTAGAGTTTTATGCGACCTTTCTAGAGCACCATTTGTTTGAGGCCTGAAAGCACATGTTTGTATTTTGTACATTTTCAAAAGTTTGCACACATTTTTGAAAATTTGACTTAAGAAATTCTGACCTTGATCAGTGAGAAAAAATTCCGGAATTCCGTGACGACATATGATGTTTGTTACAAAATGTTCAGCAATTGTATTAGCTTCTTGATTTTCTAAGGGAATTAATTCACAAAATTTCGTTAATTCATCTTGAAAGGTAAGTATATATTTATTATGATTGTTCGTTACTGGTAATGGGCCAACTATATCTAGGCAAATTTTTTCAAATGGTTTTTTTGCTGTCGTTGTTATAGTCATTGGCATTTTCGTATATCTAGAGGATTTATTTTTTTGACAAAATTCACACTTCGTTATATATTTATGTATATCCTTGTACATTCCTGACCACTTATATTTGCTTCTAATTTTTTGAAAGATCGATTTATACCTAAATGTCCTCCTAATGGACTATCATGATATTCTTTGAGAATTCGTTGTATCTCATCTTGTGAAGTGACTTTTGTGGTGTTGCTATGGAAAATTGTCACCTTGATATCGAAGGTTTTGAAAATATATCGCATCATTGTTCTGATATTTTCTATTTTCAAGCTTCTAAAAGGAATGTTTCTCGTGAAATTTATCATTGACAGATTGGTAACCTTATTAGATATAGCGAATTCCTTAACTTTTTCTAGTGCGTTGAAAGTATTTTCGTAACTGACTGTTTTGTCGTGACTATCAGTAGGTATAAATAAAATGTTATTTTCCTCGAAGTATTGTATGCAATACTCTGTGAGGGTTTCCAATTTCAATTTGTCTAGAATGCTTCCTTTAATTGAGTCATGAACTACTGATGTTGCATCGGTGCTAATAAAATGTACATGCAAAGATGCAGGGTTGGACTCTGAAATATTTTTATGGCAATCTATAACATTTGAATTTATAATGACACGAATTGCTTTTTCCTTCAAAAACTTTTCATATTCAGAACAGGTGTTTATATTATTCACGTGGCATATTCTGCTAAGTGCATCGGCATTACAATTTAGGGAACCAGCTTTATGTCTAATTTCGAATTGAAACTCTTCTAACTTCAATCGGAACTTCATGAGACGACTACCTGGATCCTTAATGGAAAACATCCACAATAATGGTTTATGATCAGTAACAATCAGAAACTTGCGACCATATAGATACGGTCTGAAGTGCTTGCAACTCCAGACGATAGCAAGCAACTCCTTCTCGATAGTACTATAGTTTTTCTCCGCCTTATTCAAGGTACGAGAAGCGTAGGCAACAGGTAAATCCTTACCTATCTCTCCTTGCGATAACAATGTTCAAATGATTCTATACAGGAAGGTGAAAAATTAAATAGCGTGTCCTTCTTCAAAAGATTATTCAACGGTTGAGTGATTTTTGCAAAATCTCGGATGTGGCGTCTATAATAGCCGGCCAATCCTAAAAACGATTTGGTTTCAGTTACATTTTTAGGAATGGGAAACTCTTTAACTGCTTTAACTTCTGCAGGATCAGGACTGATACCCTTTTCAGTGATTATATGGCCTAAATAGCTCAACTCAGGGCGCAAAAATTCACATTTCTCGGGCTGTAATTTGAGATTATACATTCTCAGACGTTCAAATATTTCAACCAATTTTTCATTATGCTCCTGAAGAGTTTTTGCATATATGATGATATCATCAAGGTAAACAAAACACTTAATGCCTTGTAATCCAGATAGAACGTTATTCATCATTTTCATGAATGTACTGGGGGCTCCTTTGAGACCAAATGGTGAACGATTAGATTCATAGTGTCCATAAGGAACAGAAAATCCAGTTTTGTGTTTATCGGTAGGATTCATCAACACCTGATGATATCCAGATGCCAAGTCTAATGAACTGAAGAATTTTTAGTTTCCTAGTTGATCTAATATTTCGGTGATATTTGGTAAATAATAAACTTCATCTAATGTTTTTTCATTAAGCTTTCGAAAATCCACGACGATTCGCCATCTTTTATTTCCATTCGGATCTGATTTTTTTGGTACTACTAGGAGAGGGGAATTGTAGGGAGATTTTGAATCGGAAATAATTCCATCTTTGAGCATTTCATCGACCTGATTACGAATTTCTTCATGTTGTTGAAAAGGTAGCCTATAATGCTTTATATTTACAGGAATATCATCGACTGTAGGAATGGAATGTTTTATTGCGTCAGTATAACTCAATATATCACCCTGTAAATAGAATATATCGTGAAAAGATTTGCAAATTCCAAGAATGCTTTCCTTTTCATTCGCATCTATATGAGACATACGTAAGGATTCTGTTAACTTCCTCAGTCTTTCAAGATTACAATCAGGTTTGTTGATAGACAGAATTTCATATTCGGAAACATTTTCAAAAGTAAGATAAGTTTAAGACTTGAATGAAGGCCATCTACAAAAGATTTGAAAGCTGTTCGAGAGTTTAATTTTTTTATAACTTCAGCTGCATCGAGGCCTTCCGCTTGGATGCAGGCATCGTTGAGATCACTCAGTAGGTGTTCAACTCGATTACCAAAGCTTCGTACAGATTCACCAAATTTTTGTTTAATACGAAGCATCTCACTTTGAAGTTGCGCGATGCTTCGTGTCTCTAAGAATTGATCCTGTAAATCGCTTCTCAGATCTTCCCAATTTTCATAAGATTTATGTTTGACAATATTTCATGCTGCCCCTGATAATCGTGCTTTAATGATGTTAACAAGCATACCTGCGTCTGCAGGCCGAGACAAAGTTTCACTAACTACGTCACAACATGAAATGAAACGATGGAGCTCTGATCTATCACCCTTAAATTCAGGAATAAGTTTCAACGCTGTATCAATGTTCAATTTTGGCATATTGTCAGTATTTCCGCCTTCTGGGTTAGCCTCTACTGTATCTGGCATAGAATCATTCGGTGAAAAAGAATGAATTTAACTCAAACGTCATATAAGAAATATCAGAAGTTGGCAATAATAAATGTAATACGAATACGAAAAACTAAGTGTCTAGAAAGGTACGCAAAATATGAAATTTCAAGAGAAGTTTTGCAAAAAAAAAAACAAAAATCCAGAACGATGTCTCCCAATGTGCTGCGTTAATGATGGACACCACCATTCGAAACCGTCTGCCACTGTAGCTGAGCTGAATAACTTACTTGCTGCTGATGATCGCTGACTCGTTGAATATTTGTTGATCCGCTTGCCTCAGCTACTCACCCGGTATCAGGATACGTCCAACAGTTGTCGGCTTTTGGAGTATACCATGAAATACTTGAGGGTTGCTTAAGGCTTGTCTCGGCTCAACAATGGAGGTTTCACAGGAACAAGTACTGCAGGTTGCAGGAACTCAAGAACTTATCGATGGGCTGATTTTCGACCACTTTCACACCTGACACCAATTTATGTTGGGGAATACCAAATTTTGTGTACTTTGGTACCCCAAATAGAAATTAAAAGAAAAGTCGAAGTCCTTTGACAACTCTATATTCAACTTTGCAGGTTCAGCAGGTCAAGTTACAGAAAATTACAGAGTAGACGTAGTTTCAATGGAGAATGTCCCCGACAATAGGGATACAATCGTTTTTATAAACGACATATCACGTGGTTTAGGCGTTGCCAACAAGAAAGATAGAAATATCCAATAGAATAGTGTAGCAATAGTTTGCAGAAATGCACGCAATACCTAGAGCACGTGAAGTGTCAGCACTTTCAATATGTTTATGATGACATGAACTAAATAGAATCACTGTTGCATTTGATATGAACAAAATATATGATATACCGTATGATATAATGAAAGAGAATCTAACAATCATGATAATAGCCTGAAGGGCGCACTTTACAACAATGCGTTCATTGAATCCAGAATATTTTACGGAATAATAGGATGGGGAAGGGTGGCCAATTAACACTTGAAATCCCTGGAAGTGATCCAAAAAAACATAGAAGGAAGCGTGACTGAGTGAACATTTGCAGCCTAATATATCTATTGATGGGAGGTTGTCTTTGAATGAGTCTAGATTAATTTGTTTACTGTTCAAAAATTCTTTGCAACAAAAAAGCGGCAAAATATGGATACTTCAGAATTCGTAAAAACAAAAATTAGGGAAGTTGTCACGCTAACTTCATATGAACTTGGCGAAACATCTCATATTATTTTTAAAAAAAGAGAGCTACAAATTTATTCTCTTCGCAACTACTAAGCGGCAAATTCTGGATTAATCAGATATTCGATTTTTTGAAGTTGTTTCGCTAAGTTCATATATTTATGATTTAGTGCTTTTTAACAATCCTATCTATAAAGTATCATAATTCAAGGGAAAAAAAGAACGAATTCGATAAGATGATGATACAGGGTGTTCCATTGAAAAAATATAGGTTTGTGTCGTAGATCCAAAACCATACCCGGAAAAAAATTAGTAAACCACTGAATTCTACGCATAATTCTCTATCAGTAGTAGTTCTTAGCTCAACAATATTTCTACTAACTCCGTAGATATAGAAGGGGTCCAAAAAGTGATAATTTTCAAAATCGCCCTGTATCTTCTAAACGGAAACAGTTATGCAAAATGTGATTGGACAATCTTGAGTTTCAAGAAAAAGTGGGACAGGAACGTGAAAACCGGAAGGCTCCATCTTTGATAACAACCGAGAAAGCTGGCAGTCTCAACCAAAATGGGATGCACTGTACAGGGTTTTTTTATGCAGAGTGTTTCATTGGGAAAGGTTAATATTTCAAATGTGGATAGGGGTCATCACTAAGGTGATTTCAAAAACCTATGGTTAATGGGTCTTCGACATCTTATAACCGAGATACGGGATGTTTTATCAATTTTGCCCATTTCTTTATTGTCTCATAACTTTCCAATCAACCTGTATATTTTTTTGTAAATTGGTATCCTGCTGAATTGATTGAGATATCAAAAAAAAGAAACCAGGTCTGGCTTCACTTGAAATTTGAGAATTCTTTCTGCTCGAAAACAACGTCCTATACATTTGAGTTTCTCATTTTTTTCGCCATATCTAGGTAAATACAAGAACTAATATGAAAACACTCCTTCTTAACGTAACTCTCACCTATGCTGAATAGGAAGTAGTAAAATTCATAAATCTTGTCTGATTCCACTTTGTAGCCCAAAATGGAAAAAAATTATATTTCGAGGCCATAATATGAATGACAAAAATCGTCTGTGCACGAATGAAAAGTACATCGTTGAATAGACATTTTGATGCTCTTTTCAGACATGGCGAAAAAATTTAGAAATTCCAATGTAGAGGGTGTTGTTTTCTGGCAGAAAGAAGTTTCAAATTTCAAGTGGATTCTATCTTTTTTTGATAGCTCAATCAATTCGACAGGATAGATTGAGTGAGTGTACCAATTCCCAAAAAAATATACAGGTTGGTTGGAAAGCTATGAGACCATAAAGAAATGGACAAAATTGATGAAACATCCCGTATTTAGGTTATAAGATGTCGAAGACCCATTAACCATAGGTTTTTTGAAATCACCTCATTGACTCCCATCCACAGTTGAAATATTTACCTTTCCCAATGAAACACCTTGTATATTTTCACCCTCTTCATCTTTTCTATTCGACATTTCTGAGAAAAGTGTCTTGAATAAAATTTCAATAGTTTTGAATAAATTGTTCCAAAAACTCTATTTCGCATATACAGAGTGCATCTGGAAGTCTGGGCGTGGACAAACTCACTTAATTCAAATGGAAAACCTAGTTTTGTATTCGATTTTTATATTCTCCTGAAAATTCCAAACATTTTTCATGTACCCTTTACCTGAATTTGACAAATGAAAAGTTATTGACCTCGACATAGTGACAGTCATGTGACAGTAGGTTCATATTTGAGTTTCGTGGAACCATAAATGATTGAGATATATTGCTAGTTGTGGAAAAAATGCAAGATACACCTTGGTAGTGAAGAATATCATTACCTAGGCGCTAGCCGAGGGATGTAAGGCGGTCCCTGGGTAATAATTATATTCTTGACTACCTTGGTGTATAAATAACTATTATGGTTTTACCACTAAGGTGCCTCTGGGACGTCACTGAAATCATCAATATTAATATAATTACGTAAAAATATACCTATCTATCTACCAAGTTGACGAATATCATGCTATGAATAAAAAACTTTTTTTCTCAACCACCCGTATCTAGATAACAAAGCTCCAAAACATAAGAGCTTATAGGAATTTTTCATCTTAGTTCTGCAAGTTCTATCGTGTACTGGATTTTACAGATTAACATATGAAACACCCTGTATAGACAATACATATTTGATAATGCATCATAGGCGCTAACGAAAACGTACCATAATGCCTTGCTTTCGAAATGTAGTACCACCGTACCAGCTAAAATGAAATACCACATTTGCTACAAATGAACCACTGCGGCAATACTGTGTCCGAAGCCAAAATCGGGGATTCACCGGTGATTTTACTGCGTCGTGTTTTTATGATTTTGCCGTGACGGTTCATAAATATAATTATAATTAATATATCGGTATCGGCCCCATTAAATCATATCGGTCGATCACTAAGGGAACGTTACTACTTTCTAAGGGCAGGTTGTATAAAGCATTTAAACTCCTGTTCAGTGAAACCAGTGGTTAGAATGAGAATATTCTCGTGTGATGGTATAAAGAAAAGGAACAATCTAAACACTTGTTCAACTGAACTGGAGTTCAAATGCTTCATACAACTGGGCATAAGGAGAACTAGTGGATTCAAAGGCGGGTTTAGCCAGCTCATAATTCATAATGGATAACTCATAATGCGTAATGCCTAATTTTGAACCCTAAGGTTTATTTTAACTGAATAATGGATAAAAGTTAAAAGTTGGTCAACTTTATGAATTGTGCATTATGCATTACATTACGAGTTGTGCACTCTGCGTTGTATAAACGGGTACAGATAAACCTTAGGGTTCAAAATTATGCATTACGCACTATGAATTATGAGCTGGCTAAACCCGCCTTCACACTCACTAGGTAGGTATTTGTTTGCAAAACTTCTCTAATAAAGCTCGTAATGAAACTATTCATGATTCTGACTATCGATAACTTCTTGATCAGCTCAGTCGTAAGGATGAAAATAGGGTGAACTGCGACTACCAAAAAGCAAAATTATAATGTAAATTCCGATAATATCATCATTTATTGCTGTATATGTTTCATATTTTATGGAGAGGTAACTGAAAGGAGCTGCTTTCGAATCATGATACTCTGCTGAGAAGAAAACATATGTGGACGGATACAAAGAATATATATATATTTTTCAGACCCTAGTCGCAGTTGCCCCAGTTTTGGGGTAAGTGCGACATAACTTCATATTTTTCATCATGTCGCATGGACAATGGAATGGGGTAAGGGCATCAACAATCACTATTCCAGCTATCATTCGCTGTATCGATTGTTTCTCTATCTAATATAGTTTCACAAAAATAGCTATTAGTGTATGGGAATGATGGTTGGAATATACGTCATCATTACATAATTCGGAAGATTTACTCTTCCAAACAAGGAATTGGTTATTGATGATAAATTCAACAAATAGTGAAAGAATGAACGAGATATAGAAGGAAAAAATACAATAACAATCGGAAGGTGATTTCTAAGTTATATTCAATAGATATTGTGATAATCTGAAAACGTAAAACCAATGTTGAATTTCAATTCTCCTCTTCGTCCAACAAGAGGATCTGGTAGAATCATGATTGGCGAATTATGGGACACTACCGACAAATCTTCTATCGCAGGCCAGGTGAATACTGGTTCTGCTATATTATCCTGCGTGGCCTGCTTTCTTTTGACAAACTTAATGATCGGATCATTCGTCCCTTCTTCAAAACTTTCGATTCTACCTATGAAGTATTTGCATTTGCTCTTCTGGCATTCAAATTTAACGAGTACCCAATCATTAATTTCCATGTCAGTGATATTTTTTGAGAATTCTGCAGTTTGATCTTCTGCTTCACTGATTTCTAAATCACTCTCATCTTCATATTGCACGCTTTGTTCTGATTCACTTGATGTAGTCTCAGGAGTTCCTACCTTCTTTTTCGATATGAATTTCCCTTTCTTTCTATTCTTTGTATGATTCTCTTCAGTATCATCACCACATAGGCTTTCAGATGTTACATCAACTGGTGACTGATTTTTCGTACTCTTCTGGTCTTTTGTTGTTTTCTGCTTTTTTCTAGATGTACTGCATGTTTTATTATTTAATATCCTTTGATGAACTTCTTCGCAAATTATAACTTCAGCACCTGCAGCTATCCTCTTTCTCTTGACCATTTCATTGATTTTTTGACTACCTTTACAAAACTGTAATAATAGGGTTTGAAAATCGACGGTTTGTGCAACAGTGTTGGTGGAAGTGCTCGGCAAATCTTCACCATTGTTTTCGATATCGGTTAATACTGTAACATCATTCACATTAACAGTGGGAATAGCGAACGGTTGTGACTGAGTTGAAGCTACATGTGAATATTCAGGATCTTCTGCAACAATCTCAATATCAATATGGGGATCATCAGAAGAAGATCCTGGTATCGAATTTGCATTTGTATTATTCATTCCTTCATTATTTCCCATGACTTCTGAGTCGAGTTCAATGTGATCAACATCAGATGAAAGTGCACCTGTCAAAGATGCCACTGATTCGATAGCAGCATTGATCAATTCAACGTGCGCTTCAGTGATAGCAGGAGGCTCATGGATATTATTTATGACAGCAGTAGGCACTCTTTCTTCTTCAAGTTCAACCAACGCAGGCATATCAACACTGAAACCATTAGGAAATTTTATTTCAAATCTTTGTAATGCTTGGGGATCAAATTTCTCTTTTGGAACCGCGTTACTATTATAAGGATATATACCCCCTTTTCTGAACCCAGATTGGACAACACTGCTGTCTATACGATTCCACACGATACCGACCATTTCAGCCAATTCACTTTTGTTGAATTTTGTTGAATGAAATATTCCTTCTTTGCCATTTAACCAGAAGCTCATCCCACTTCAACTTGACTGAACGGAATACTGAGAGATCAAGAGGTTGCAGTAAGTGGCTAGAATGTGGTGGCAACTTCAAAATAGTAATGTTCGCATTTATAGCTGCTTCAATGACACCTAAATCCACATGAGTGGCATGGCCATCATACAGAACTAATACAGGTCGTTGTTCTGTCAGATGGGGAATGAATGTTTTGATGAAATAATTCTTGAAAACTGTTGATTCCATCCATCCATTACTGGTAGCTGCATAGGTTGTTCCTGGGTAATTCTTACCTTCCTCTGGTATCCACGAGTCCCAAACATTTTTCCCCTTGAATATGATCGAAGGAGGCGCTTTCGACCCATCAGCTGCAGCAGCGAATAACACTGACGTGTTTGATCTGCCAGTGCCAGCTGTGATTCTTGTAGAGTTGGCACCTCTTTCACCTACAACTTTCACCCGACTAGGATCACTGCAGAAACCAGTCTCATCCATATTCCAAATTTGAGAGGGCTTATCAAATAAATCGAGATTCTGAAGCGTTTGTTTCAATAGAGCGAAATATTCATAAATAATGAAGGGGTCCGTATTTTTCTTTCGAGCATATTCTACTGCTTCTGGTTTCTTTATGGAGAGGTGGTGCCTTTTCTTGAAAAGAAGGAACCAGTCCTCGCCAGGTTTCCCATTCTTGAAGGGAATATTTTTTATTTTGTTCTGATTGATGTAGCTGCCCACAACCTCTAGAATTTCCTTTCTGCTGAGGCCGAAGCCCCATTTCTCCATACACCTGTAATAATAGTCACTATACAATACTTTACTCATATGGAGTTATTATTTACACACTTTATACATTCGGCGAGCTTTTCTTCAGCGTCCTTTGGAAGAGCAGTGGGTCTTCCAAAAGTTTGGCTTCTCATCCCCCTTCGACCTTTCAAGTGATCCATGATGGTACTTCGAGGGATATTATACCTTTGACTAGCTCTCAAACTACCCATTGTTTTTGTTTTCACAGCTTCAACTGCCAGCTCCAAATCCTCCTTTGTGTATTTGGGCTTGGGTTTTTTTCTCTGGTAATTTCTAAGCATTTTTCTGTGAGAAAAGTGAGATTATCTTCCACTTACAGATGGAAACGTATTCGGGGCAAGTGCAACTATGGGGCAAGTGCGACTAGTTGCACTTCGACCAAATTCACTGATCGCAGTTGCCCCGAACACAAATTCCATGGGGCAAGTGCACACACCTGCATAAATAGGGTTAGGAATGTTTCTATCGATAAATTGATTATATTTTATGAAAACATGATAAATTTATTGATTACTCACCACCAATACCACTGGGAACTCGTCAAAAAGTGAAGATTAGGAATTAATTACTGAACACCTGCTGAATCACCATTCACTTGAGAAAAGAGTTGAAACAGTCTGTCCTATGTGGACGGATGATGAGTGCGCGCGCCGATCTGCGACCTTGAAATCTGGTTCGGTGGAACGTTTCGCGAAGGCAAGCGCTGGATTGCACGTACAGAAATTATTTTCACGGGAATTACAGCGCACAGTCGCACTTACCCCGATATTGCACTTACCCCACTTCACCCTACTCAAGTCGGGACGACTCACTCAGACTTGCGAAAAAGAAATAAATCAAAATAGGTACTCATTATGAAATTCACTTCGACGCAATTCATCGGTACGAAATTTAGAGCCCAACAAAACGATGTGAATAAACAGACGAGTTTCCAATTCAACCACATTCAAATCAAATGTAGGCATAGAAAGTCTTCCAACTGAGTCTCTTTATCGCGAACTAGTTCTTCATTCATGATGAATTATTATTGTCAGTGCGGGTGCGCCGGTGAGTGTCTCAACGAAAAGTAATGAAAGAAAGGTACATACCTTGCTGGTGGGCAATTTCACCATCATAATAATGCCAAAGTCGACCCTGGTCCTGGATACTCGCAAACACTAGCTTGTAGGATGCTCGTATGGACAAGCTCCGAGCCCACTCTTCTGAACCTTCTGACTGCTGAGTCTCGAATAGACAGACCTCGCTCGACGCTCAACCACAGATTTCGAGTTTCGACCAGTGTTGCCGTTTCAGAATTTCAATTTCAATCCCGAAATTGTACTAAATTCAAGTAAATTGTACCAAATTGAAAAAAGATCGACCATGGAGGTGTGGTGGAAGTTCCACCGTGGAAATTTAAATTCTACGATTCACACATTTGATGAAAAACTTTTTTATAAGAATTTGAGAAATAAAACAAAACAGCAACTTTGAAAAACGTGCCAAAAAGGAACAGAGATCACAATTGAGATCAACTAATATCAATAAGAATAAATCAATGATTTGAAGTCGAACCAATTCATCTGAAACTACATCTTGACTCTCTATTGTTGACTTTGAAATTATTAACTATTTATCAACAGGGCTCACTAGGATTCCAATTATAACATATCTCTCCTATCTTGTTTTTGTAATAGATTATTGTTAATTGTAATGACGTACTAAATGTGCATGAAATGTACTAGAAAAGTAAAATTGTACTGAAAACGGCAACTCTGATTTCGACTACTCCGCTTCTTGCCTGTTTCCAACCGCCATCCTTCCCCCTCCCAGTGGCCGTATGAATACAGGTTTGCGCACAAAAAACATGTTTACCGAAAGCACCGAACATATAACTATAGATAGATAGATAGATAGATAGATAATTTATTTCTTTGTTTAAAATATACAAAGTATAAAAGTATATTACACATTGCCATATATAACAAAGAAAACGTCACAAAACAGAATAGAATGTTACATAGATTAGTCACTATAATAATAAAAAAAAATAAATACATGTGTATATAGAACACAACAACGAATATGAGTTAAAATACCACTAGTCGTCAGCGAGCGAAACACTTAGTGATCCACTAAACTCGTTTATCTTGTAGGGAACCATGTTGATAAGATTTTTCCTGATTTTATTTTTGAAAGAATTCAGTGGTAGTTCCCTCGTTTCACGAGAGAGCAAATTGAAAAGGGGGATACCTATAGATTTACTTTTTTCCAATCTCTTCCTACTAGGCACGATGTTATGTCTGTTGCGGGTGTGGAAGGTGTGAACATTAGAGTGTGTCGTAAAAGTATGTATATTTTTCTTGACATGTATCAAATTTTCATAGATGATTTGAGCAAACAGTGTCATAATGCCGAAATTTTGAAAGAGTGGTTTGCAATGTTCATCATAGTTAACCCTTGCAATGCTACGTACAGCAGCTTTTTGTAATATGAAAACTCTTTGTAAATTTGTGAAACTGGCCTTTCCCCAACTCAGAAGACTAGAAGGTCCACTCTCAAGTAGGGTTGACTAAACATCGATAGTTTTGCCTATCGATAGTTTCCGATAGTGTTTTAAAAAACAATCGATATATCGATAGTCACTATCGATAGTTTCATCGAAGAAAAAAATAGAAATATATAAGGTTAGGGTTGTTATGTACTGTCTGTAGGTTAGTAGAGGAGGTAGAGTATTCATTTTCCTACATTTTTGGGGATTTTCTCTCCTCGTTTCTAATAATGAAAAATATAAGGTATTAGTAATTATTTTAATTAGCGAGGATAGTTTCTTGAACTATCCCAACTGTACGACTGAAGTCAACTCTTCTTCTTCTCTTTTCCAGATCTTTGCGTAGCACAGTCTAAAAAAATCATGTTTGGGCTGACGTTAGGGCTTTCGCATCACTATATATTTCATAAGTCTACAGTCTACAATTATTCAGCAAAGAGAAAACATATACACAACTTTGGTTTTATACTATCGATACTATCGCTACACACTATCGATAGTCTTCGATGTTTAGTCAACACTACTCTAAAGCGGAACTTTGTTGTCGGTTGCACAAAAGTGGCGGCTGCGACTTCGGAATTCCTGCATTCACGAGGGTCGATTGTGTGATATTTTCATGTTGCACTTTGCACTGTTAGTGTTTCGTACGGGGGCGAATGGAAATGTACTCAGATGTATGATTCATTTTTATTCCGACTCAAATTTCCCATATAAATGAAATAATACGTATTCACAATAGAGAGATTCACTATCTTAATATCCTTTGACATGAGATCTCACCGGTTTTTGTAAAATTGTCAACTTCATATCCATAGATTTGTTATGATTTTCTCTCCTCGTTTCTAAAAATGAAAATAGAAATTATAATAATTATCTCAATATATTTGTAGTAAGGACAAATTGAAGATTTGTCCCAAAATGTCACTGCCTTAGGGACCCACCTTCCAGATAGGTACCTAAAAGATAAATTCTCTGTTCGTCAGTGACACCTTGTTTTTCAAAAAATTTTTGGAATACAAATATATTAAACAAATATCAAAACCTCTACTTATCTTAATGGTGGACGTTTCGGAAACGAATCTGCTTCCTTTCTCAACACAATACATGAATGATTCTTTTATTCGTAAAAGTCGCTGCTCGTCTTTGTCAATTGAGTTCAGTGACTAATTCATGTATTGTGTTGAAAAAGGAAGCAGATTCGTTTCCGAAACGTCCACCATTAAGATAAGTAGAGGTTTTGATATTTGTATATATTTGTATTCCAAAATTTTTTTGAAAAACAAGGTGCCACTGACGAACAGAGAATTTATCTTTTAGGTACCTATCTGGAAGGTGGGTCCCTAAGGCAGTGACATTTTGGGACAAATCTTCAATTTGTCCTTACTACAAATATATTGAGATAATTATTATAATTTCTATTTTCATTTTTAGAAACGAGGAGAGAAAATCCCAACAAATCTATGGATATGAATATACCACCTCCTCGATTAACATACAGACAGTGTCAACTTCATATTTGGCTCTTTTGTTTTCTTACTTTTAATATCGCGGTTCGCATATTTTGATGTATAATATGTATATAAGTAATCTAGTATCCGTCGGTGTATCCACACCAGCTGGTTGATTTATTTATATTTATAACAAATGCAACTGCGATTTCAGAAGCTTGGATGATTGTTCTGAAAACGTTTTGTCCAAATATTTATGGACATCTATCTGCGACTGATAATTTGTATTTTTCGAATCTGACAAGATTCTGCTATATTTTTGAGATATTTTATTTCATTCATAATTATTTTTTTCCTTGGAGATTTCGCAGAAATAAAGCCATCGATTTATCACTGGATCAGAATATACATATATTTTTGTCAAGAATATGTTTTTATGAATATATGGGTAGAATGGAATTCGTATTAATTTTTTCAATACTTATATTCGATCAGCCTCAACAAACAGAAGACTGAAGCTTTATCTGAACGTTTTTTTCATCAAAACTAACGAAAATATATTCGAATTCATTAACCTTCAGTCACTTTTTTGTCTTATCTGTTGAAACAGAATCATCTTCGGGGTTCGGGGTTCTTCAGGTTCTTGTATGTTTTTCTGAACAAGTAACAAATGAACAACCTCCCGCGGAATATTTGACACATCAAGTATCTTCTTAACGGATTCAAATAAATACACTGCGACAAAAGGGGATTATATATGAAGGGTGTTCCGTCTGAATTGCACATCTGGAAAAATCACTTCCAGCTTTCTTGAAAATATCGTCATCAAACATCAGCTCCGTTATTTCAAATAAAAAGCTACATAATTAATTGTTTTCAAATTTTCACGTTTTTTCAAGATGTGCTCTGTATAACATGTGCACACAGAGAAATTCAGGACAAATATAGTAACTTTTAGTTGTTAACAAATTAAATGAATAAACTTCATCAGATATCAGTTGTGTTCTCGAGTCATAGTAGGGGTGGCAGCGGTATAGACCACCCCCACCCCTCCACTTCTCCACAGTCGAGTGAGCATCAAACACTACATATGCGACTTCGCCAAAACACATCAAACCCAACATGCGCGACTTCGATGAAACGTCAAAACGATGAAACGTCAAAACGACGAAACGTCAAAACGACGAAACGTCAAAACAACGAAACGTCAAAGCGATGAAGGGAAACCTCGATGCCGATTGACGTTTCATCGCTTTGACGTTTCGTTGTTTTGACGTTTCGTCGTTTTGACGTTTCGTCGTTTTGACGTTTCATCGTTTTGACGTTTCATCGTTTTGACGTTTCGTCGTTTTGACGTTTCATCGTTTTGACGTTTCATCGAAGTCGCGCATGTTGGGTTTGATGTGTTTTGGCGAAGTCGCATATGTTGTGTTTGATGCTCACTCGACTGTGGAAAAGTGGAGGGGTGGGGGTGGTCTATACCGCTGCCACCCCTACTAGTCATTTCGAATAATACAGCCATCAGCGAAGTAACTGCAAATTTTCATTCTGCTGGTATATTCGCATATCAGTAGGTACCAATGAATCCCAAAGCATTTCCAGCTTTGACATCTGAAAGATACATCTCAAATCTACAAAAAATAATAGATTAGAGATGGGAACCGAAAAACTGAAATACCACATCGTGCTTTACTGATACATCCTTCAGCAGAACACAAAACCATTTCAATTAGTTTAAATAACACAATCATAGAGAATTCGTTAGTTTTGAGGCACCCCGCTCCGTAGAAAATCTAACCCGATCCAATCAGTATACAACCTATCACCCGAACCGCAACGACAGACGGTATAAACGCGGCAGCCAACTCGATCCAACTCGGTGGACGGGGCAAGGAGGAAAATTTCCGGGCTGGGCTTAGAGTTGGTCATGTTCGGTGCCGAAAGCGAAACTCTACCATATACAGAGTGTTTATGCCTAACTTCAATGAGGCATAGTGCTTATGAGAAGAGAAAAAAACCTATTAATATATACGTCCGGGAACGCTTCGTATCCGCTATAAAGAGTGTTGAAGTTTAAAAAAATAATTGGTTCATCTCCGATATCTCGAGAATCCTGATTGAAATTTTTTTGGAACTTGGTAGAGTTGTTCGTGTTACACTCCAGTGGCGTCGCGGGAGATGATGCAGTTCATATCAACAAAAAAAATGCCCGCTACTACCTTTTTTCGGTGTTTCATTATTTTTTCAAGTTCTGTAATCAAAAATTGATTTTTTCCATCAGAATCTTCAGTCAAAAAGAAGGATATGTGTCAAAATCCCAAATTTTCGCAAATCAGATGATGACATCATTTTTAGAATGGAAATACCTCTGGATCCAGATTTTTCGGAATTTCGAGTAATCCAATTTTTTATTTCAACTGTTGAAATGCAGCTATCTCATGAATACATTTCATGAGATTTCCAGTAAATCGTAACTGGAAAAAGAGGCATTATTTTCCAGTAAATTTGGGACGCTGTTTTCGAATTTGACATTCAAATACCACTAGCTTGCAGGTACAGCGAGAAAAAAGTATTTGATCCCAAGATTTCGTACGAAATCGACAATTCCTGCTGACCAATGATTTATTCCGAGAGGATGTTCCAATATAAATAAATCCTCATCGAAAGCCCAACGTGCCGATGTTAGATTGATGAATAAATGTACAGGGTGATATCTGTAGTCAAAAATTTGAGGGAAATGAGTCAATATTACAGATTTTCGCAAATCAGATAATGACATAATTTTAGGAATGTCCGAATACCCCTGGACCCAGATTTCACTGTTGAAATGCAGCTATCTCATAAATGAATTTCATGGGATTTCCAGTAGGTAAATCGTAACTGGTAAATATCAATGAGGCCTCATTTTCTAGTGAATTTGAGATGCTGATTTCGAATTTGACATTCAAATACCACTAGCTTGCAGGTACAGCGAGAAAAAAGTATTTGATTCTAAGATTTCGTACAAAATCGAAAATTCCTGCTGAACCATGATTTTTTCCGAGAGGATGTTCCAACATGAATCCATGCACATCGAACAGTCTAACGTGCCGCTATGTTGAATCATTGAATAAATGTATAGGGTGATATCTTTAGTCAAAAATTTCATGGGATTTCCATTAAATCGTAACTGGGAAATGTCAATGAGGCCTCATTTTAGTAAAGTAAATTTGGGAAGCTGAATTCGAATTTGACACTCAAATACTACTAGCTTGCAGGTACACCGAGAAAAAAGTATTAGGTTACAAGACTGTACGAAATCAAAAATTCCTGCTGAACCACTATTTTTTCCGAGAGGATGTTCCGAAATGAATCCATACTCATCGAACAGTCTAACGTGCCGCTATGTTGAATTGATGAATAAATGTAGTTAAAAATTTGAGGGAAATGTGTCAATATTGCAGATTTTTGCAAATCAGAGGATGACATCATTCTTATGATGTCCGAATACTCCTCGGAATCTCGAAAAATGGAAATTTTAATTTTCACTGTTGAAATGCAGGTATCTCATAAATACATTTCATGGGATTTCCAGTAAATGGTAACTGGGAAATATCAATGAGGCCTCATTTTCTAGTAAATTTGAGATGCTGATTTCGAATTTGACATTCAAATACCACTAGCTTGCAGGTACACCAAGAAAAAAGTATTTAATTCCAAGATTTCGTACGAAATATAAGATTCCTGCTGAACCATGATTTTTCCAGAGAGGATGTT
Source organism: Gastrophysa polygoni (assembly GCA_963576655.1). Lineage (NCBI taxonomy): Eukaryota > Metazoa > Arthropoda > Insecta > Coleoptera > Chrysomelidae > Gastrophysa > Gastrophysa polygoni. The sequence goes on along the minus strand of OY755085.1, from coordinate 21,350,169 downwards.
CCGAAATAAATCAATCGAACAGCCCAACATGCCGCTATGTTGAATTGATGAATAAATGTACAGGGTGATTTCTCTAGTCAAAAATTTGAGGGAAATGTGTCAAAATTGCAGATTTTTGCAAATCAGATGATGACATCATTCTTATGATGTCCGAATACCCCTGGATTCAGATTTTTCGGAATTTCGAAAAATGAAAATTTTTATTTCTACTGTTGAAATGCAGCTATCTCATAAATACATTTCATGGGATTTCCAGTAAATGGTAACTGGAAAATATCAATGAGGCCTCATTTATTAGTGAATTTGAGATGCTGATTTCGAATTTGACAGTCAAATACCACTAGCTTGCAGGTACACGGAGAAAAAAGTATTTAATTCCAAGATTTCGTACGAAATAGGAAATTCCTGCTGAACCATGATTTTTCCAGAAAGGGTGTTCCGATATAAATCAATCCTCATCGAACAGCCCAACATGCCGCTTTGTTGAATTGATAAATAAATGTACAGGGTGATATCTTCAGTAAAAAATTTGAGGAAAATGTGTCAAAATTGCAGATTTCTGCAAATCAGATGATGACATCATTCTTATGATGTCCGAATACCCCTGGATCCAGATTTTTTGGAATTTCGAAAAATGAAAATTTTAATTTTTACTGTTGAAGTGCAGCTGTCTCATAAATACATTTCATGGGATTTCCAGTAAATCATAACTGGGAAATATCAATGAGGCCTCATTTTCTAGTGAATTGGAAATGCTGATTTCGAATTTGACATTCAAATACCACTAGCTTGCAGATACACCGAGAAAAAAGTAGTTAATTCCAAGATTTCGTACGAAATCGAAAATTCCTGCTGAACCATGATTTTTCCAGAGAGGATGTTCCAATATTAATACATCCTCATCGAACAGCCCAACATGTCGGTATCTTAAATTGATGAATAAATGTACAGGGTGATATCTTTAGTCAAAAATTTGAGGGAAATGTGTCAAAACTACATATTTTCGCAAATCAGATGATGACATCATTTTCAGAATATTTGAATACCCCTAGATCCAGATTTTTTGGAATTTCGAAAAGTGAAAATTTCGATTTTCACTGTTAAAATGCAGCTATCTCATGAATGCATTTCATGGGATTTCCATTGAATCGTAACTGGGAAACGTCAATGAGGCCTCATTTCCAAATAAATTTGGGAAGCTGAATTCGAATTTGACACTCAAATACCACTAGCTTGCAGGTACACCGAGAAAAAAGTATTAGGTTCCAAGACTGAACGAAATCGAAAATTCCTGCTGAACCACTATATTTCCGAGAGGATGTTCCGAAATGAATCCATACTCATCGAACAGTCTAACGTGCCGCTATGTTGAATTGATGAATAAATGTACAAAAGTAAAAAAAAGAGGAACATGTCGCACCCCCGCAAGAAAAGTGTCACAACTCAAAATAAACAGTTCTGAGAAAATAATGATTTAATGATGATATGATAGTTCTGATATGAGTTCTGACACAAATATAATGAAAATGGAGTTGAAATTGGTTTCATTTCAATGTTATATGTGTTTCCTTCAGTTTGTGATTATTTTGATTCACCCATTGAATCAGTTGATAAATATTTTTGAGTATTTATATGCAAAAATCTGAATTGTGACACTTTTCTAGAATAAACTACTATCATTCGAATAGAAATAATTCACCAAATAAAGAACGAAAAAATGTTTAATCATTGCAGAAAACAGATTACAAAGATTTGAAAAAGTCTATATAACAGTAAGGTATATGGTTGTGTTCGCATAGGTATAAAAGATCCTTTTTTTTTATTCTCTTTGATATTTGGGGCATTTTTATAGGCTGCTTTCAATATAATCGGGACCGATATATTTTTCTTTCGGCACAACTCCATTTGCTTGAATTCATCCTGTTTGTAGGATGTTTTGTAATGAATTGTAGTGGGAGAATTTTGAGTCAGTTTGAAAATCTTAATTTCCGAAATTTTCAAGGATTTGAATCCAGTGAGACTCATACCATCAACTAATGTTTTCAATGCATAGAAATCTCTGTACGATAACTCGTTCACATGATAAGGGTCGCCTCTCTTCTTCGCCGTGCGTATTATTTGTGCGTACTGACTTGGCACATAGATAGGACCTGATTTCAAACATTTTTTTATTTCCTTCTCAATGGTCGAGTGAACAGCGTCACCTTCGTTTTGTGTGTGCCCAGTTATTAAATATTTATGTGTGATTGAATTTATGTTAGAATACTTCTTCAAAGCATAAATGTACATCGCCACCAAAAATTGATTTTTCTGCTGACCACAGCAATTATCAGAATAAAACACGAAATCCACAATAGTTCCTTCCATCTTGTGGACAGTTTTTTCAATGAAATTCAATACGCAAGAACCTATCTCGTCGGCTCCTCTATTACCCTGGGCCTCATGCCACAGATAACATTGTGTTTCGCCAGTTTTCAATTCGGAAATGGAAAAATTATAATTATTCAGTTTTGATCTATAATAGAACACTGAAACTTCCCCTCGAGGACATTGAAGAACTGCCTGAAGATCATACACCGCAACTACATAATTCGAACATGATTTTTTCTTGTCTTCCTCTTTTTCTAACAGTGATAATACTTTTTCTTCATGATGCAATTCGAACTTTTGTTTCAATGACTCTTTGTCATCTCCCATCGCGTTTTCGTAACTGTCGCATAGTTCACAACGATCCTTCTTGGGCTTAAAAAAACTTATATTATATTCGGTATTGAATATTTTTGAAAACATCACAAGATTCACATGAGGCTCATTGTTGTTTTCGCATACAAGCTTATAATCATTGTAAATGTCGGTAAGATTTTTGCCACCATCAATATAGTGCCTTGTTGTTTGTTTTCTCAAATAATGACTCTCTATGCGAGGTATTGAGTTTATGTGAGAACGTACTCCCTCTTTGATTGCAGAATCAATTTTTTTATGATTGTGGTGCTTGCCTCTCTGATCTGCCATCACGAAACCATTATTGCTCTTTCGAATGACAGTTCTTATAGTGCGTGTGTTGATATCTAATGTGGCCATAAAATAATATTTACACACGCGCACCTTCTGTTCATTGATATAAAAGTAGAAGGCGTGATTGTAATTACGTGGTTTCTCGGTCTTACTATATCTATAGGTGGGTTTAATCGGTATCATACACTTGTGAAGAAAATCTCTTTGTCTATTTATATCCGCCAGAGACCAGTAACTTCCAAAAAGCCTACATCTTGTATCATTATCTATTTTGGTGGTACATTTGAGCCGACACTTTTCACCACACGGTGTTCTAATCTTTCTTGCTCCGAATTTTTTGTGCGATTTCGATCTCGAAGTATATGGCTGACCTGTATTTCTCAATTTCTTCGCCTTGATGCTTTTCCACTCCTCCATATTTGCTACTCGCTTCTTCCCTTTTTTCTTCATTACTTCAATATCTGTATTGTCAGATTGATGTGGTGAAGGAGAAATTGAATGGCGACTTTCAATTCGCTCATCTGAGCTTGTTTCATTGATTCGATTATTAGTTATGTCAACTTGCAATACAGCAACTTCACCAGATGGGCGAGCAGAAGTTGAGGAATCATTCGAACTTGAAGAAGATGTACTAGAAGTCGAACTGCTGGAGTCAGAATCATAATTTGGATCTTTAACAGAATCATCATCATCCTCTGAAAATGTATCATACTCAGTATCAACTTGAATCGAGAGGATATTTCCATTTCTAGAGGGCCCAATTGAAGTTGAGTTATTCTGTAAACTACTAGCAGAGTCGATATGATCGATTGCTTCGTGTAATACGCTTGTTTGATTATGAGTGATAGGCAATTTCATTTGAATAGGTTCAGCTTCATTTTCTGAAATATAGAGTTATATTATAATCGAAAAAGAACCTACGGAAAGGACCTTACCATTCTCTGGAATTTTATCATTTCTATGTCTTAAAGTACAAGAATCATGATTCAGAATGTTCACCAAATCAGTATTGTCGATTTTGGATAACGGATCAGACGGTATTGTATACTCATTTTGTGAGTTGCTCATAGAGTCAATGTTATCCGTTATTTCTTGTAAAACAATTGTCCGAACATCAGTAGAAGTAGTAGGAGTCGATTCTTCAGATCTCATGATTTCTAGAAAATAAAACGAAAATATTTCCAATTATCATACTATAATAGTTATGTGAATTAAATATCCAACCTTTTGAGCAATCCTGAGTTATTTGAGTGGGTAACACTGATTTATTCCTCAGAATTTCATTTTTTTCTATCTCCTTGTTTTTTTTCTTTGCCATATTAACTATCAATAGTCCTCTTCCGTTCATCATGACAATCACGATTATCTGTAGCAAAAATATTGATGAAAATTCACATCAGCTTATTGGAAAATTCGAAGGAATCAGAGCAATACCTATTTCAATTATAAGAATCGGTTTGAAGTGAGAACAGTCACAATTATGGACATAGCCTCAATGAGATCAACTAAAGTGTAATATATCAAAATGTGACCATATATTTTCTGCATTGTATGATAGTTTCACTATAAATAGTATAAAAAAGTGTCACAATGCGAATTGGAACAGTTTTGTACTACAGTTCCATGAGAATTTCAATCAAAAATATATGAAAAACTGTTATATCTCAAATTGTGACTCTTTCTTACTAGAAATGTGAAACAATTTTAGAAAAAGAGTTCAAAAATAGGGTTCTAATACATAATGAGTCGCTTTTTTACTCACTGTTGAAATAATTTCACTCACTCAGGTTAGTAAAAACTGTTACAATGCCAAATGTGACACTTATCTTGAGCGACAAAATGAATCCTCACTGTATCAACGCTAATGTAACACTGTTCACGATGTAAACAACGCTCAAATACCATAATGTCATAGTGTCACATCACCCATCTAGCGGTAAGTAGAAGAAGTACAGAAATGACGATTTTTCAGAGGATGGATACATGAATCTGTAATCTAGCTACATATTTATCTTAAATATGCCAATTTTTGAGTTGTGACACTTTTTTTGCGGGGGTGCGATGTGTCAAAATTGCAGATTTTTGCAAATCGGATGATGACATCATTCTTATGATGTCTGAATACCCCGGGACACAGACTTTTCGGAATTTCGAAAAGTGAAAATTTCAATTCTCACTGTTGAAATGTAGCTATCTCATTCATACATTTCATGGGATTCCTGATTAGATCATCCAATTTTCTAGTGAATTTGGAACGCTGATTTCCATTTCGACATTCAAATACCACTAGCTTGCAGGTACACCGAGAAAAAAGTATTTATACTTCGTACGAAATCGAAAATTCCTTTTTTCAGGATTTTTTACGAGAGGATGTTTCAACATGAATCCATCCTCATCGAACAGTCTAACGGGCCGCTATGTTGAATTGATGAATAAATGTACAGGTGATATCTTCAGTCCAAATTTTGATGGAATTGTGTCGAAATAACAGATTTTCGCAAATGAAATGATGATATCATATGTAGAATGTCCGAATACCTCTGGATCCAGATATTTCGGAATTTCGAAAAATAAAAATTTGAATTCTCACTGTTAAAATGTGCAGCTATCTCATAAATACATTTCATGGGATTTCCAGTAAATCGTCACTGGGAAATATCAATGAGGCCTCATTCTCTCTCTCTCGGAATAAGCGTCTCAAATAGTATATTCATTCCGAATTTGACATTTGAATACTACTAGCCTGCAGGTACACCGAGAAAAAAGTAATTAATTCCAAGATTCCGTATGAAATCGAAAATTCCTGCTGAACCATAGATTTTTTTCGAGAGGATGTTTCAACATCAATCCATCCTCATCGAACAGTCGTCGTAGAAAAAATCATGATTTACCAGGAACTCTCGATTTCATACGGAATCTTGGAATTGAATACTTTTTTCTCGGTGTACCTGCAAGCTAGTGATATTTGAGTGTCAAATTCAAATTCAGTGTCCCAGATTCACTAGAAAATAAGGCCTCATTGGTATTTCCCAGTTACGATTTACTGGAAATCCCATGAAATGTATTCATGAGATAGCTGTATTTTAACAGTGAAAATTAATATTTTTATTTTTAGAAATTCCGAAAAATATGGATCCAGTGGTATTCGGACATTCTAAAAATGATGTCATCATCTGCTTCGCAAAAATTTGTGATTTTGACACATTGCCCGCAACTTTTCCACTGGAGATACCTTCCACATTCATTCATCAATTTAACATTCTCATTACCAAGCATCATTCATTAATAGAACGGCAAAGTTATGGAATTCTCTGCCCAGTGAAGTCTTTCCTGATGCTCACGACCTCCAAACTTTCAAAAAAAGTCCAATACATTCCTTCTCTTCCAAAATTCCACCGCTGGCTAACACGATGTTCCCTGAACATCATTGGATTTCCTCTCGTGTTGTCAAAAGTTTGAAAAAAAACATAGCGGCATGTTAAACTGTTCGATGAGGATTAATTCTTGTTCGAATATTTCCTTAGAAGAAATCATGATTCATCAGGAATTCTTGATTCCATACGGAATCTTGGAATTAAATACTTTTTCCTCAGTGTACCTACGAGCTAGTGGTATTTGAATGTCAAATTCGATATCAGCGTCCCTAATTCACTAGAAAATGAGGCCTAATTGATATCTCCTGTTTGCGATTTACTGGAAATCCCATTAAATGTATTCTTCGAAATTCCGAGAAATCTGAATCCAGGGGTATTCAGACATTCTAAAAATGATGCCATCATCTGATTTGCAAAATACATCGTCGGCAAATTTTTCCAATCCATCAATTCAACATAGCGGCACGTTAGAACGTTCCTTGATGATAAATTTTTGATTGAATATATCCATAGAAAAAATCATGGTTCAGCAGGAATTTTGGAATTGAATACATTTTTCTTGGTGTATCTATAAGCTAGTGGTATTCGAATGTCAAATTTGGAATCAGCGTCCTGAATTCATTAGAAACTGAGGCCTCATTGAATTGCCGGTTACTATTCACTGGGAATACCATAAAAGGTATACTGCATGTTCATAGTACAGTTTAATATTTTTATTTCTCGAAATTCAGAAGAATCTGGTTTCAGATGTATTCGGACATTCTGAAAGTGATTTCATCATCTGATTTCAGAAAATTTGTTATCCCGACTACGGGTGTCACCCTATGATAGTATTAATTAATTTCACATGGCAGAACGATGGACCACTCAATGAGGATGAATTTTCCTTCGAATTCATTCTCAGTAAAGATCATGGTTCAGCTTGAATCCCAGAACGATTCCATAGGTACGGAAATATTTTTCTCGGTGTTGGTCCTACCTACCTACATGCTAGAGGTATTCGAATGCCAAATTCGAAACAACGTCCCGAAATTAGGAAATTATTTCTTGGTTTCGTTTGGCTGGAAATCGTAGGTAGGTAGGTATAGGTAAACCGTATTAATGAGAATTATGAGATAGGTATCTATAACCTAGCTGCATTTTAATAGTGAATTATTATTATTATTTCAATTCTTCGAATGCCAGAAGATTTTGGTTTCAGGGGATTTGACATCCTAAAAATGATGCCGTCATCTGATACGACTCGGTCAACCTACTACTAGGTAGTCTCAATATAGAATATGAGCTGCGATTGAATCTGAAGAAATCGGAAAATAGTTATTCATCCTTCTTTCTTTTCTAGGATTCTCGACCTGCCTCGAGAGACTTTTGTTGACCCCACCAAGCGACCGGAAGTACAGGTGGTGGGTAGCGAGCGAGATTCTATAAATAGATCGACCGAGTTTGTTTTGATTTTTGATGCGCATGAGGTCAAGGTCTAATTGAAATTTTCAGAACAAGAATCGTTGAGATTACTCATTAATAGCACAGAGTAGACATGAGGTTCTCATATGTGTTAATAGTTTGGCACTTTGAGGTTTTGCATTGGTAGACATGTTGATTGTTTCAAATCTGGATGAGTTCTACTTTTCATTTCTACCTACCTACTTCTCCTTTATATTATACAGGCTGATTCACAGTGGATGGCACATCAGACGTTTCTGAAGAACGGGCGTGGGATTACACTGAAAATTTGATTTCTTGGGTTCTGTTCTATCGATTTAAAATATTCTCAAATCTGCGGCGTTGCCGCTTCTATCGAAAGGTAGCAACAACTTTGATATTTCAAATGGAACACCCTGTGTTTTATTGCATTTTTAGATTCTGAGCTGATTTCATCGATCCATCACACTTGGGATGTAGCGGAAATAATTACAGAGATATAGAGTGTGAAAAATAGAGATTTTTCAATGTCAGGAATTTTTTGTGTCGAAACTAGGAAGGTATTTATTATAGGTCAAAACGGCTTCCATGTTCTCATCTCAACTTTTGATTTACTATCTACTGACATTCAATTGAAACAAATACAGGGTAATGTCGAATTCAGAATTCTGATCAAACTTGTTTGTGTATTCGAATGACAGTAGATAGTAATTCAGAAGTTGAGACAGGGGCATGCAAGCCGTTTCGACCAATAATGAATACCTTCGACACAAAAAATTCCCAAAATTAAAAAATCTCGATTTTTCACACCCTACTGACCCCTATATTTTATAAATAGATTAATAAAATACATTGAAATAATTATTTTAATTTCTATTTTTATTCTTAGAAACGAGGAGAGAAAACCAAGAATCTGTGAAAATGAATATTCCACCTCCTCGATTAACCTACAGACAGTATTTAGACCTACCAATTTCAACCATAACCTAGGTAGGTTTTCATAGTAAAAATAAAAAATATACCTGTCCACCTACCAACTGCGTATAAATGATTGACACGCAGATAGGTGGATATCAAATGTAATATCATTTCAAATTATAAGGATTCCCTATAAGGATTACCTATATAGTTGATTCTTCGTATTAATACACCATTATTGTTATCGTTCAATTGTCTGATGAATTACCTACACAACCTGTATTTTTTTATTGTCAAGAAACATGAGTATGTAACGAAATCATACCTACATTCCCGCGACCATGAGTACACTATTGTGTATGATGAGTATCGTCATTCGCATGGCACTATACGTTGTAGTTTCATCATTCACTCACAGATGGCGAATTATATAAAAAAGTTTGGTTGGATAACTTCATAACTTCAACATCAGGATTCCCTACATACATATCCTCCATTCATTATTGATTATTCGTTGAGTATATTGAAAAAAACATGAATTTTCCATACGAAAGCTATTCGAAAATGATGATACAAGCTCACCCAACAGAAACAGACTTTGTGGCAATCTCGCAAGTGAAAAAAAAATACATTTTACCAATATGACAACTATTATTCAGTAAGAACACCTCCTCTTCCAAAGACATGTCAGATGTAATCTCAGAAATATGACCAAGTCACGAAATAAAACAGTGAGTTCACGATAGATGGAAAGAGATGAATTTCCGTTTCCTAATAAATCCCATCTCGCTATCTCATTCGATTCCTTAGATTGAATAGACGCACTTTTCGTTCTGTAGACACACGCAACCTCCATTAAGAGGGTCCTAACCAAACGACCTATATGGCAACTGTATATGTTATTTCAAGTTTTACTGTTGAATTCAATAATGAAAAAAACTTACTGTTATGGAATTTCAAGCTGTGTTACTGAGGAGTTTCAAAACCGATCCAAAAGTGTTGAGGTTCCTCGTCAAGAACAAATACCTACATCAACATAATGATAAGAGTAGTTTGTACCTACACATACCTAATAGGTAGGTATTATACACAAAATACACATCAGATAATTTTTCTCTACATATCACAAAAATATAAAGTGACAAAACCAAATAGCTATAGCATGTTCCGATCATTCGATTCAATCCTAGCTACAAAACCTACCTATTTTCTCAATCATCAGAAAACCAAATTCTATCTATACCCATCAGACAGCTACTGCCACCTTCTCTTGAGGAGCATGAAACTCTGAACCATGTGAAGCTTTCAAGTTCGTCCGTCTCGTGATTCACGGCTCTACCATGTTCTCTCCAGAATGAAAATTAATCCCCAATTCGGCCATTTCCGTGACCCAGTGAATGGTATCTTTGTAACTGTTTTTAAGAATGATACCATTGCAGAGGTCTCCTTGAAGGTCTCATTTACTACTCTATTGTATCATTAGCAGGAGGAAATAATTTCGGAAGGTCCCGTTTAATGTATATATATATATATATTCAGAATAAGTGTAAATTGGTCGATGCATAGAAAAGTGCATACAATAATAAAAATGTTCATGACTGGAAAATCAGGCATCATCTTCGTCCGAACTGTGTTACCTAAATGGGGCTACACGATCGACAAAAACTAAAACGTAAACATGGGAACTCACAGAAATGATAAATAAGTGAGGTGGGGTGTAGTTACCTCCTTTATTTTAGTTATTTGTGTGTGAATCCCCTGATCTGGAACCTAGGAAAGTATCTTAACAAGAATTTTTTTTTCTAATGTGCACTACTACTGCCCCTAGTAACACTTTAGTAGTAATACACAGCCAACGGCTCTTCGTGGGTTCTCTGAGTGATAGTAACTGGGTTCAACTAAGGACACACAAATGTAGCGAGAACAATTGCATAATTTTATTAAAAATATTAATGAATTTCACTAAGCACCTGTTCAAGCATGAACAAAAGAACAGATATTATAAACCTCATAGGCACCACACTCAAGGGAGATCTCTCTTGGAGATGGGGAATATTATTCAATTAATACAAAAATCATAGTTCACTCATGGATATACAATTGGCCAGTAGTGTCTCTGTGTCGACATCCTAATTTGGTTGAATAAGAATGGCCAGTGAAGGTAGTCTGGGTAAGATAATCAACAGGGCATTATTGGTATTGTGATAAATAATTTGGTTCCCACTTAGCTGACTACGAAGACCGCGAATGCAGTCCTGGTCGCAATCAACAGCTCCAGAAAACAGGATACAGGTAGGTAACTGGTCTTTTCCTCACTCTTGGGTAGGACTTTGGAGGAGTCTTCAGGGTTATCTGCTCGACTTAGACCCAAGAAGAGGTTTGAAGACAGCTAACAGGTAGCAGGATAACAGCCGTTGTTATGGCGTACTCGTTGAGAAACCAGTTGCAAGAAGGTGATGTTGGTTCTGCCGATGAAAATCCGAACTAGTCGATAATTGAAGGCGTAGTACACAGTAATGACGATATAGGTACTTGGCAACAAGAACAACTCTTCAATCTAAATACAGGTGACTTCGTAATCCCCCAGATTTGGGTAACTTTCTGAATCAGAATGATGAAGAGAAACCACGTGCACCGGTCAGAAACACTCTTGCAGGAAAAAAGGACATATTGAATTCCGGAAACCAAAAATGACAGCCTCGATCGATTCTGGAATCGATCTAGAAGTCGATCAATACCAATAGCGTATCCAAAAAATTATAAATAAATAATTGGTTGCCCCGAGGTAGGGATTGCAGGACGATGAAGGACATCCAGTATTTAACTACGTAGAAAGGTACAAACAGCTATAAAATGTTTCTGGACCTAACAGGAACGAAAAATCGACGAATCTATTCCTCACGGCGCTACTGATACTTGTAGTTCTGAGGCACATAAAGACAATTGCAGACATTCTCGACAGGTGAGCGGTTAACTTCACGCGCTGGCTCAAATGCACGGTAGGCGTAAAGTACCGAATTTCGCATGTCACTCTAAGATAACCTCAACACAACTCATTTTCCCTGTCACAACAACAAAACATTGATAACTTTACTGAAGCTAATCACTGAAAATATGCTGTACAGAATCCAGAACATGATCTGGGAGATAGCGGAAGGAACTGAGGTAAGCCTGAATCTTAATTCTTATTCTGGGACTGACTCTTACTCACTTCACCGGTGCGAGCTACCATAATATCATCCGGACTCAACACTACACAATTGAATCTAAAATTCAATATAAGTTATTGACAAAGCAGGTGACTATAAATTCGAGAGCAGAGGTGTGCAGTACCCCCATTTCTGATTATGGCAATACTGATGAACATGAAGATCTCAAGAAAATAGTAATTCGATTGAAAGTGTATGACTCTGTACTTTGAATAAATGCTGGAATAACTCTGTGAGTTTTACTATTGCATTTTCTTTTGTTATTTCGAGGCAAGGAACTATAAATCAATTTTCAAACGTAACAACTGGCAACTTCCCGCACGAAGTACAGAGGTGGTGCCGGCATCTTTAGACTCCTTCTGAGCACACGCCTCTCGTATGGAAGACACCAACATGCTTTGAAATGGTGGTCGGCGTTTGTGAACAGGTGTCCCACAACTTCGCAGAAGTAGCCGGTCCTCGAACATCCGGAACACACTCCGTTCCAGCAATCATTTCGGTATTGCGTGCAGCTATGACACCTTTGGAGCAGCAATCTCTTCGTCATGCTACACTCCCTGCAAGTACCTCTGCATATTCCCATATTCGTGTTCCGCAGCAGCTTTGCACATTTCTTGCACCTTGGGCCAACTCCTCGCTCTAAACGGTTGTTCAAACGAGGTGGATCTGGCGATATCGCATGATTTCGCTCCGCACATATTCGGCAAACCCCTGTACGAACGTTCATCTCGACGGCTGGCCAGCACACATCGCAGTTGTGGCAGCTCACGTATTGATCCACCCTAAACGGGTAAACTAGCACTACTGGTTTGGCGTCCCATGATTGCGGATACGTCATTTTTCTCGAACTTTTTTGTCTGACTGATATGCACACGATGAAGGAGATTTGTGAATGATGTGAAATACTCAAAATTCTCACTTTTATACACTCGAGTTGGTCCCACTCCAGATGACTGCTATTATTATTGCGCAGACTTGGAGTGGTAGGAACAACTCCGCCTCCACCAGTGAGTCCCTCACTATCCAAGGACTTTCTACCATAGAACCGCTGATCTCCAAGGTTGCCTTCACTTCCGCCAATGAGAGCCAATCTCCAAGGTCGCCTCCGCTTCCGCCAATCAGAGCTTGCCATCATAGGACTACCCACTACCGCTACCCGCCGTTAATCGTCAGAAAACCGCCTACCCCCTCTTTCGAAAAAAATATGGTAAAAACCGCGCGACAGGCTTCAGAACGTCAGTACTCTCCTCTGCTGATACGACTAAGATAACACGACTGATCTACCAATCGAGATGGATGCTGAACTGAATCACACAATCGCAAGTTAGAACAGCTGTCGCTGATAGATAATTCTGTCGCTGTAAGTATTGATATATTCGTTCGCAATTTCATCTACTGTCACTATTCTTCAAACATATCGATCAATTCATTACACTCTAATTCCTTTCAGCATGGAGATGGAGAAAATGAGTTCGGTGGAGTGGAGGAAGAGGATGTCGCGGAGCAGGAGAACTCTGATGAGGATGAGGGATTCGGCGATGTTGGCAGTGAGGCTGGAAGATTTGTTAGACTCCGCACAGAATATTTCGACGCCGAAGTATACAAGAGGAACCACATGGACAGAATGTACTGCACGACAGTGTCGATGTGGTCGGTGGAAACCAGTAAAAACATCGAATTTTAATTCTTTTTCAACGAATCTAGAATGAAACGAGGTTATTGAATACGAATTTGCTATCAATTTTGAAAAAAAATTTTTTTTTTGAAAAATTCCATATTTCCTAGGGAAATGAAGGAGAATAGGTGTTTTATGGACTATGCGGGATCGATAGAGGAGAGTCTGAAAAAAATTTTGCACCTATTTTCACGAGTTCAAAATTTTCCAAATTTTGAAACTTTCATGCGGAGGTGAAACTAGAGGTCACAGATTGGACTTTTTTTTAAAAATTTTTAAAAATTTTTTCAAAAATTTTTTGCAATGAATTTTCCAATTTATTATTCTCATTCATAATTCATAATTTGATGTATGCAAATGATTTCAATGAGACAAAATAATATGATCACATCATGAATATTCGAATCAACACTTCTTCTTCTTCTCTGACTGCTCGGACTTGCGTCTCATTTCACGGCCTCCACCTGCTTCACATCTTTCTAATGCGTGAAAACATTGCTGTTCTCCATAGCTTCAGCCACAATTTCTGCTAGCACACGATTCTTCAATTTCTGCTCAAAGTTTGTAACGACTTCTTCAATTCTTACAGAAAGTTCATTGAACAATTCCAATACAGCGCAATCACCATTTCTCAATGGTTTTCCAACGTTTGTCAAACGCTTACCCTGCATATCATAGTCCCCATTTTCATCGAGTTTGAAACCAATACCTGGACGACCTTGAAGAAAACTCAAAGACTTGCTCCTTTTACGCCCAAATTTATCGATAGTTTTATGAGACATCTTGCAATTGTGGTAGTTGAAGTGTAACTGAGCCGATCTGAGATGAATATCGGATTATACATCCATAAAATCATAAAACCTAATGCCAACGGCTCATTTCATTTGAAGAAATCAATCGTTGTTTGCAGTTGCAATAGAAGATTTAACGAATTGCTCGAAATATATTTTTTGAGAAAATAAGGAACTGTGATGTTTTTATGAATTTCATTCAGGCAAATATGAATGTATGAATATATATATACAATATATGAATATATGAATGAATGGAAACACAATGAATACATATCCTACTTTATAAAATTCAACGAGTCATTAAATAAGTGCGCTCTCAAGTACTCACTATTGAGATCATCATAACGCTGATGGCGAGTTTTATTTTCTCGACATTCTCGTCGAAAATTTTCACCCTCTACCAGCTGTCGATCACACTCGTCTAGCTGTGAAAGCAACGCATCTCTTCTCAATGAAATTTGACGAGATTTGCCTTCACTAGCAGCGATGAGTGTATCAATATTCGCATTCCACCGCTTCAACTCATCATCATATTCCCTAATAGCAGCTGATGGTGCTGATGGAGGCACTGGAATGCGCATAGTGATGCTCGCATTATGCTTATCTCTCACACATTCTTCGTCACCGACATCTTCATCAACATTCGTCAAAAGGTCTTCGCCAACATCATCGTTAACAACATTCGCATCATCTCCGACACCCTTGTTGGTCGGGTGCACTATATCTACACGAATGAGTTTAACCCTTCCTTCAGAGCGCTTCGAATGCTGTTTCGATTCAGTTGGCGGGGATTCGGATTTTAGGGCTTTGTACAAGCTAGGTCTTTTCTCACCTCGCTGGTACGGGTTAATCTTGCCACGATTAGAGAGAAACTTCTTCAAAATACTCGGAGGTGTTGATGTTACCGATATTCCGTTATTATTCTAACCGCCTGAACAAGTTTCTCGCCAAATGGATTTAGATTCCACCTTATATGATGATGATGATGATGATTGCGACGATGATGATGATTTCTTTCCCAACCATTTCCCTACCGCCTTCTTAGGCGGTGGTGGTGCGAAATCATCATCATCATCATCAGCGAAGTCATTAGAGATGATATCTAACTGAGGTAAGGAGGTCGATGGCGATGACAGTGAAGATATTTT
Organism: Gastrophysa polygoni; assembly: GCA_963576655.1. Lineage (NCBI taxonomy): Eukaryota > Metazoa > Arthropoda > Insecta > Coleoptera > Chrysomelidae > Gastrophysa > Gastrophysa polygoni. The sequence continues at coordinate 21,334,614 of OY755085.1, read as the reverse complement.
CGATGTATTAGATATTTTCCCAGTTTTCGAATACTCCCCAATAATATCTGCACCATCATCACCACCTATTGGTGTATTGATTGGTAATGAGGGACTATCTGAAATACCCGTTACTTGAGACCGCACCAATAAATCAAATTCGCCAATGTCACCACTGCCCCAAGTTCCATCGCTCTGCAGACATTCGCGAACCGCTTGGCTGTACCACTCCCTCTGCGAGTCCTTACAAAATTGGGACCCGCATGGTAGATCAGGTCTACTCGATGTTTGTGTAGGGTCAGCTTCTCCAACAATATTAGCTTCGGTGGCAGATAACATCAACGAAAACCGTTGACTCCATCCATATTTGTAACATTAACATTTCACATTGTGCACTCATATAAACGCAAAAATTTTTCTGAATAGTTTTTCTGTGATGTAATCAGAAATCGAATGAATGTGTACTTAATTTTGCGGAATATTTTCCTCGGGAACTGTAGTCGAAGAGAAAAAGAGCTGGTTCAACGAGAGCTGGTGCAAACTATATATCAAAGGTAGATCGTACAGCGGTGAGTGAGTGAGCGAGCAATATCTGCTAACAGAATGAGGAGTCGATGTGTATGGGTCTGGTTTTATAAAAAAGTTCCCACCAATATTCCCACCACTTGTACAAACAGCGTGTCCATTTCAAGGGCAAATATCGTGACACCCCTCCCTTTCTTCAAGGTTAATGCAGTCCACGATATTGTTGGGAAATGGTAGACCCTATTTCTGAAGGTCTTTCATACATATACATATATAGCAAATGAAACGCAGAAATGTGTTTGGGTGATATTTATTTTCTCTCTCATTCATATTCATAATAATTTCACGTTCACAAAGCAATGCATAGTAAAAAGGTATTCATCGGTAGGTGCAAAATATATACATGTGCATAGATGCGGTAAACCTACGTTGGAGAGTATAGAGTTCGCGGTGAAGTAGGTGACTGTTCCATCAACATTTTTATCAACTCGTCTAACTTATCATCTGGATCTACTATTCGACTTGTTTCCGTATTAGAAATTATTGCCCGCTGTAACCAAAGCATATTACGTTCAGGGCTCGTTTGATAGAATTCGATATCGCTGTGTCCCCACGGTAGAGTTTTGACAGTATTCGGTATAATGAATCGTTTATCGTCATGATAGGAAAGGGCGACTTTATTTTTCATTTCAGTATAAATATCGTGGCGATCGCTGCGAAAACAATTCATTTTTCTGAATATCAAACCACCCTTTTCCACGATATTTTTATAATCGCAGACCGTTAATTGGTCCCTAACGACTGCTTTAGAAACACCCTTTGCTTTCTTCAGTTCTTTACCCAATGATTGAACATAATATGCTTTGGCCCCGGTCCCGTAAAAACTAACAATAGGGTCGTTTGGGAATTCATCTTTCATATTGCCCACTACCGATTTTGTGATTGGAATATCAAAATCGTTATCGGCTGGATAATCAGATGTATCGAAATAACTTATATTCTCCTTCATAAAATTATAAAAGTTATCTGTTTCTATTCTCAATATCAATGAATCTGTATCAGTATACAATAGTTGCGATTGATCATATTTCTTCTTGATGCAATCATATAAGAAATTATAACGACTTTCGATACATCTAATATACTAAAGCCTAAATACAGCGGTTTATCATAATGCACCTTGACTCTTCTCATATGGATCGCGACAAAATTCTCGTGAAATACTTTGCAGGATTTGTAATTGGGGAGAGCTATCAATGCATTGGCACCTTTCTTCGATTTGATACTCTCCCAATGAGTAACCAGTTTGATATCGCTCCTTTTATCAACATTCTCCATAGTGGTATTATCAAATGCAGCCTCTTCTACTTCGGTTAATTTTTTCATTGGAATTACATTTTTCAAGTATCTGTTATATATTTCTTTTGAATCACTAATCAAATTAGATACAAATTCTTTGGCTGCATTTTTCCCGCGGAATGTAACAAATTTTGTGATTGAATCATCGAAAGAGCATTTCATTTTTAGAAAACTGTAATAAACTCCTTACCATTTCTCAACACTGGTACATATGTATCTAAAGGGTAAATATCTTCCAGTAAGATACAATTCGAAATTTTTGTCTGGATCACTTCATACGCAAAAAAATGTTCATTAAAATTTAGAATTTCTAAGTCATAGTATATCATACAAACTCTTCTGTTTTCATTAACGAACATGAATCTTATGCATCCAAAATAGGGAAAATCGCCCTGATAGCTGACCAGAATTATGTCGTCCACTTTGATAATTTTATTATCGGATACAATTCGATAAACATCAGTTACGTTTTTTTCAAACGATTCGAAAATGTATTCAGCCATATGAGGGTTAGACTCTATCAATAGATTTTTGAATTCCGGAAAAACTTTCAATATATCATCTGCAATATTCTTCTTGCAGGAAAATGAAATAGTACTGATTAAACTTTCATTTTTCACAAATCTGCCTGCTAACTGTAATTGATGTTTCTTAGCTATAGTTTTGGTAATGTTCACTCTTGAAGAAACGACATTTGCTGCTAGTTTAGAGTGACGGTGTTTAGACTCATACCTCAAAGTCATGATTTTAACTAAGGGTCCAACATTTCTGAGGATAAATGGATAATGGGTGATAAGATGAAATTTTGGTTTCAAAGATTGTCCAAAGATTGCCAGAAACTCAGAGTGGTGCTCCTTTATGATTTCAACCAACTGATCACACATATCTGATGAGATATTGTAATGAAGTGTTTTCTCACCAGCTTCATTACTAGGCTTCGGTGTACGAGCCTCATACGGGAAATGAGGTTAAGGCCATTTTAGAGTCACCCTGTAAACCTGATTGACAAATTCATGAATCAAGGAGCTCCTTTGGCTAGTATTTTGAGCCACCCAGAGAGCCCTACCCCAGACTAACCTTGTTTAGCCCCGTTGCACCCTGCTGAGGGTAATCAACTTCATGACACCCCTGCCTCCGTTTTGAAAGCACTACCAGGCTAATGATTTCATACATATCATATTCAGATTCTTGATATTAGTATTGGTAGGATTTGATTGCATAATGACCGTCCAGAGCCCTGGGAAATAAGAAGTCCAGTATGCTATCCGTTTACTTGCTTTATTCATCTTGCAATGATTTTTGCATCCGGAAATCCTGATCAACCCAGAGACTAAGATTTCTTATTGCCTATGGAGAGTGTATTTATGATTTTGGAAAGAGTTAGAATGGTTTTCATACCTGGAAAGACATTTCAGGGTCATGTGATATTGTTTAGGTCATAACTTTGTTATCCTTCGTAATTTTGCAATCAAATTCGCTCAGTAGCACAAACATGGAATGCCAAGCACTTTGATACTACCGGTTTTGAGGAAAAATGATTTCCACCGCAAGTTTCCAGACCCAAGGTCAAGTAGTGTTCACTTTTTCCTTGAGAAAACAAATCATAGTCAGCTCGAGGCCAGACCAGCCCGACCAATCAGAATCCCGACCTCGCTCTGTTTTTTGCCAAACCTGAAAAGAGTATAAGTAGCAAAATCCAGAGGCCCGAGGAGAGATATACAGATAGTTAGAGAGATAGATCGACAGTTACAGATATAGGGTCTTTTCGACAGTTATAGAGAAATAGATAGATAGTTAGATAGATTCCATTTGGCAGTGATTATTCTGATTCAGTCCGATTCTTACCGTTTGATTCAGTTCGTATAACCGTTATAAAAAGTGATCAAGGTGCTCGAAGTTTTTCCTGTATTGACATCCCGTTTTTGTGTTACACAAAGTTGAAAAAGTGAGCCAGAGCTTTTTCTGCCGACGATTCACCCGTGAAGTATATTACCAGTCAAGTGTGAGTTAACTGCATTTTGATTTCACTGCATTTTCTCATAGTTCTATCAAACTGCAGCTTAACTTTATAGATCAAATAATTTTCCAGTATAAATCCAGTTGTTGTGACATTTGTCGTGACGGTTGACAGCGGCCAGTGAAATTCAGAATCCAGCACAGAGTAAGCATTGGAACTGCCCTGTTGTATATATATATGTATCATTTGTAATGACCTGCAGGATAAGTTCTGTGGTTTGAAATCCTAACGTAAAGAGTTTCATCAGGAAAACAACCCTTGTAACGGTCGAGGTTCTTGGTCTGCGTAGCAGTCAACACCAAGCGTCACCAGGGTTGTGAGCATCCCGGTCTCCTGGTCGCATAAGGCTTATAGTCAGCGTCGAGACCACCCTGATAGTAATTATCTTGCAAACCCCAGAGGGGTGAATAGTCTTTGTACATTGACCAGAACTTGTTTTGCAGGGGTAGAGCTTCTTAACTCGCATAGGCGCTTCCCGGATGCACGTTGCACGGCTTACTCTTTGAATACCAGTCAGATTAGCTGTCACCCTGCTTAAGTCACCCTGCTTAATTAATTGTCACCCGTAGATATATGTGGTTAGGATAATCTACCCTGAGATTATTTGCTATCTTGTGACTGACACCTGTTGACATATTCTGTCATCCGAATTTCCTCGTGGTCGTATTTTCTTGGTTATGATAATAATCATTGTGAGAGATAAATTCGATCTGTTAATTGTTTCCAGTGAATAAACCTGTTTAAGTGTGAATTTTAGTTCTGATTATTTGTTCTGAGTGATATACCAAACACCCGCAGCAACCCGTATACCAGGGTGAAACCAAGTGGGTGAACTTAAAGCCCTCACCCCCTTGTGATCTTTTCATAGTCCAGAAGGCCTTCGACCCCTGGCATACCGTCGCTTCGACTGTGTTGCTACCTAGGCCTCCCAACAAATCCTGGTTGGGAGAAAGTGGAGTTCACCACTATAATTCAACTGGCGCTCGAGGCAACCCCGGTCTATCCTAGATATAGACATCCCCGTTGAGCACCACTCTAGTAACACCCCCCAAGAAGGGGGAGACGTTACAAGTGGCGCCCGAGCAGGGACCGTTTCGAAGAAGAAATCCAGAGAAAGTCCTGAAGGTATACAGAAAATCAGAACGTGTGTTTTCCTGACAAGTTTGAACTTCCCAGGTATTTCTTAGGTTCATTGTATCAATAGTTTGGTCTGTTATTTCACCAGAAATCGTTATTGTTTTCCAGCTATTGCTGAAGCCCGTAAAATTGTGATTTTTAGATATCGTTTGTCTGTTACGAGTTGTATTACGTTTCAAACTCTGGTGGATATCTATTTACATTCCAGGCAATTATATCTCACTGTTTTTATTTTCTTTGAGTGAATATAATTGCAGTCCCGTTTGTTTCGTACACACAATTTTCTGTTGAATGATCTGATTCTTTTTTGATACCTAATTTGATGATTTCTAGGTTAATCAATCCGGTGAGTGTTGCTTTTGCATACTTCTTTTCCTCCTGGAATCTATTCTTGTTCATCCTGCGAACAATACACATATACACATATATTGTGACTAGAAAATTGTTTCAGTTGTAAAATCCCAGGAACAACCCGAGAAGACGCCTGCTGATGTAGCAACCATGAGAGGCTCCGTAAAAACGAAAACCCGCCGGAAAAGACGGTCAGTCAGGCCGCCCCGCCACACCCCGAGCAAGGCTGATGTTGCCAGCCTGCCAGAGAAACCTGCGGTTCGCCCGCAGAACCACAGCTGGGACCACCAGGCCCTGGGAGCAGAGCAGAAGTTAACTCTGGAAAGATTCCTGGAGGTAGAACTGCCTGCCTTCGAACAGATCAAGGGACCTACACCTTTGGTCCAACATAGGATCCGCCTGAAAACCTCCGAACCGATCAAACAACGATACCGACCCCAGAATCCGAAGATGCAGGAAGTCATCAACAATGAGGTCGACAAGATGTTGGCCGAAGGAATCATCGAGCCCTCCAGAAGCCCGTGGAGTTCGCCGGTGGTGATTGTAAAGAAGAAGGATGGGAAACCACGTTTCTGCATTGACTTCCAGAAGGTCAACAACGTCGCCGAGAAAGATGCCTACCCCCTGCCGTTTATCAATGCAATCCTGGATAAACTTAGGGAAGCTAAGTACATTTCGAGCCTGGACTTACGCCAAGGCTATTGGCAGATCCCGCTCATCGAAGATAGCAAACCCATCACAGCCTTCACAGTGCCTGGAAGGGGGCTGTTTCAATTCCGAGTGATGCCGTTTGGGTTGCATTCCGCCCCCGCAACTTTCCAGCGACTGATGGACAACATCATCGGACCCGACCTGGAACCTTTTGCTTTTGCATACCTGGACGATATAATTGTACTAAGCAAAACGTTCGAAGAACACCTGGAGCATTTGAAGCAAGTATTCACCCGTTTACGGGAAGCTAATCTCCAGTTGAATCCGGATAAGTGTAAGTTCTGTTCGAATTCACTTAGATATTTAGGACATATGGTCACTCCTGAGGGCATCCAGACGGACCCTGATAAAATTGAGTCCATCGTCCAGTGGCCGATGCCTACAACCCTGAGGAAGCTACGACAATTCCTGGGAATGGCTTCCTGGTATAGGAGATTCATTCCAAATTTCTCCGCCATAGTTGCTCCACTAACCAAACTCCTGAAGAAGGATGTCCGTTGGAAGTGGACTGAAGCTCAGGAAACCGCCTTTGCTACTTTGAAGACTTGTCTTATACAAGCCCCTGCTTTGACTTGCCCAGATTTCTCCCAGCCTTTTGTGTTACAGACGGACGCCTCCAACTGTGGACTTGGAGCCGCCCTCACCCAGACGATCGATGGTCAGGAGAAGGTTGTCGCCTATGCCAGCAGGATGCTGAGTGCTCCAGAGCGAAACTACTCCGTTACCGAGAAGGAATGTTTGGCCATCGTCTGGGGCATAGAGAAACTGAGACCCTACCTGGAGGGTTACCACTTCACGGTGATAACTGATCACCTCTCCCTGAAATGGATGCAGTCCATCAAGAATCCTTCTGTAGGTACATAGCCCAGCGGGCTATGTACCTGCAGCAATTTGACTTCGAGGTCAAATACCGCAAGGGAACGTTGAATAGAGTTGCCGACGCTCTATCCCGACAGCCTCTTCCCCTGTCTAGTCAGGAGGCTGAATCAACGGATGCCCTGTGCTGCACCTTGGAGCTGGAGAAGGAAGCTGGACAAAGATGTACGTGGTACCGCAACAAGAAGGTGGAAGTGGAGAAGCGCCCTGCTGCTTTTCCCGACTTCTGTGTGAAAGAAGACCGACTCTTCCGCCATTTTTGGGATGCTAATAAGTTGAGTGAGTTAGGGATGGACGATCCCTGGAAATTATGTGTTCCTAAACCCCTTAGACCACAGGTACTGAAGGAGAATCACGATGACGTGACTGCAGGACACATGGGCATTGCCAAAACCACGGCTACAATCACCCAGAAGTACTACTGGCCTGGAATGTTCCACGAGATCGCCCGGTACGTGAGAAGGTGCAAAACCTGCCAGGAGTATAAAGTGTCCCAGCAGCAACCGCCTGGAAAGATGCACCCATCCCTGAACACTAAGCCATGGGACACCGTGTCCACCGACTTAGTAGGGCCGTTACCAAGGTCAAGCAAAGGAAACTGCTACCTTGCCGTTTACCAGGACCGTTGCACCAAGTGGATACAGACGCGTCCCCACTCCCAGGCGACCACGCGTCCTAGGAAGGCCCTGATACCGCAGGCCCCTACGCCGCTGGCCCTGATACCGCAGGCCCTGACACCGCAGTCCCAGCCATCGCAGGCCCTGATACCGCAGGCCCCTACGCCGCTGGCCCAGACACCGCTGGCCCTGACACCGCCGGCCCTGATACCGCAGGCCCCGACACCGCAGTCCCAGCCATCGCAGGCACTGATACCTCAGGCCCTGACATCGCAGGCCCTGATACCGCAGGCCCCTACACCGCTGGCCGTGATACCGCTGGCCCTGATACCGCAGGCCCTGACACCGCAGACCCCGCCGGCTCTGACACCGCACACCCCGGCACCGCAGGCTCTGACACCGCAGACCTTGGCCATGGCAACCTGAGCCCCGACTCCACTAGCTCCACAGCCGGCAGACAAGCCGACCCCAGTGAGGTGGGGTACTCGCCGTCCCGCTAGGAGACTTCACATCATGAGGCCTCCCGTACATCATGCTGAAGTCCCTGGAAGGCCTCCACCCGGAAAACCGCCAGTCAACCCCGCCAACTTCCGCTGGACAACGACGCTCACCTCCACTCTACCTGCCTGTAGAGGAGAGGCTGTGCTGGCGCTGTGGCACGCCGGGCCAAGCGATTGTCCCTGTCCACGACGATTGAAGACAACCCCAGCCCGAGCCCCGACACCCCCAGCAGCTCCGACGCCGTACCCGATACTCGTCCCCGAGTATCCTCGATCATCCCGCTCTATGCCAGCGAAAGTGAACCAGCGCACCCAGACATCAACCCCCACCGTCGCTGACAAGGGAGTCCAATGCAACCGCTGCTCCTGCGAACGAGTACGCCCGAGACACTCCCGTTGAAGACAGCCCTAGTACATGAGTATTAGCATAGATTTTTCCAGATGTATAATTTTTAGTCATGTCCAGCGAACTAAAAAAAAAATAATGATTGTTACACAATCGTTCTTTTTTTTCCGCAAGTAGGAGGGGTGTGTAATGAAGTGTTTTCTCACCAGCTTCATTACTAGACTTCGGTGTACGAGCCTCATACGGGAAATGAGGTTAAGGCCATTTTAGAGTCACCCTGTATACCTGATTGACAAATTCATGAATCAAGGAGCTCCTTTGGCTAGTATTTTGAGCCACCCAGAGAGCCCTACCCCAGACTAACCTTGTTTAGCCCCGTTGCACCCTGCTGAGGGTAATCAACTTCATGACACCCCTGCCTCCGTTTTGAAAGCACTACCAGGCTAATGATTTCATACATATCATATTCAGATTCTTGATATTAGTATTGGTAGGATTTGATTGCATAATGACCGTCCAGAGCCCTGGGAAATAAGAAGTCCAGTATGCTATCCGTTTACTTGCTTTATTCATCTTGCAATGATTTTTGCATCCGGAAATCCTGATCAACCCAGAGACTAAGATTTCTTATTGCCTATGGAGAGTGTATTTATGATTTTGGAAAGAGTTAGAATGGTTTTCATACCTGGAAAGACATTTCAGGGTCATGTGATATTGTTTAGGTCATAACTTTGTTATCCTTCGTAATTTCGCAATCAAATTCGCTCAGTAGCACAAACATGGAATGCCAAGCACTTTGATACTACCGGCTTTGAGGAAAAATGATTTCCACCGCAAGTTTCCAGACCCAAGGTCAAGTAGTGTTCACTTTTTCCTTGAGAAAACAAATCATGGTCAGCTCGAGGCCAGACCAGCCCGACCAATCAGAATCCCGACCTCGCTCTGTTTTTTGCCAAACCTGAAAAGAGTATAAGTAGCAAAATCCAGAGGCCCGAGGAGAGATATACAGATAGTTAGAGAGATAGATCGACAGTTACAGATATAGGGTCTTTTCGACAGTTATAGAGAAATAGATAGATAGTTAGATAGATTCCATTTGGCAGTGATTATTCTGATTCAGTCCGATTCTTACCGTTTGATTCAGTTCGTATAACCGTTATAAAAAGTGATCAAGGTGCTCGAAGTTTTTCCTGTATTGACATCCCGTTTTTGTGTTACACAATGTTGAAAAAGTGAGCCAGAGCTTTTTCTGCCGACGATTCACCCGTGAAGTATATTACCAGTCAAGTGTGAGTTAACTGCATTTTGATTTCACTGCATTTTCTCATAGTTCTATCAAACTGCAGCTTAACTTTATAGATCAAATAATTTTCCAGTATAAATCCAGTTGTTGTGACATTTGTCGTGACGGTTGACAGCGGCCAGTGAAATTCAGAATCCAGCACAGAGTAAGCATTGGAACTGCCCTGTTGTATATATATATGTATCATTTGTAATGACCTGCAGGATAAGTTCTGTGGTTTGAAATCCTAACGTAAAGAGTTTCATCAGGAAAACAACCCTTGTAACGGTCGAGGTTCTTGGTCTGCGTAGTAGTCAACACCAAGCGTCACCAGGGTTGTGAGCATCCCGGTCTCCTGGTCGCATAAGGCTTATAGTCAGCGTCGAGACCACCCTGATAGTAATTATCTTGCAAACCCCAGAGGGGTGAATAGTCTTTGTACATTGACCAGAACTTGTTTTGCAGGGGTAGAGCTTCTTAACTCGCATAGGCGCTTCCCGGATGCACGTTGCACGGCTTACTCTTTGAATACCAGTCAGATTAGCTGTCACCCTGCTTAAGTCACCCTGCTTAATTAATTGTCACCCGTAGATATATGTGGCTAGGATAATCTACCCTGAGATTATTTGATCTGTGGAATTTTTGCTATCTTGTGACTGACACCTGTTGACATATTCTGTCATCCGAATTTCCTCGTGGTCGTATTTTCTTGGTTATGATAATAATCATTGTGAGAGATAAATTCGATCTGTTAATTGTTTCCAGTGAATAAACCTGTTTAAGTGTGAATTTTAGTTCTGATTATTTGTTCTGAGTGATATACCAAACACCCGCAGCAACCCGTATACCAGGGTGAAACCAAGTGGGTGAACTTAAAGCATTCACCCCCTTGTGATCTTTTCATAGTCCAGAAGGCCTTCGACCCCTGGCATACCGTCGCTTCGACTGTGTTGCTACCTAGGCCTCCCAACAAATCCTGGTTGGGAGAAAGTGGAGTTCACCACTATAATCCAACTGGCGCTCGAGGCAACCCCGGTCTATCCTAGATATAGACATCCCCGTTGAGCACCACTCTAGTAACACCCCCCCAAGAAGGGGGAGACGTTACAATATGAGGGCTTAAAACAATTCTTAAAATTTTTCTAAGTGATATGTACAAATGCCAATGCACATTATGTTCTGGAATGAAAGAAGCAAAAAGCAATCCGGCATTCAAAATGAAACATTTCATTTCAGAGGCAGGCATTCTCATAATTTTTTTCTTCAAATTGTCATAGGTGATGAGGGGAGGTTTGTTGTGATTTCTACTATAGTTGAAATATTCTATTTTGTAATTGAGTATATCTATCGAGAAGAATTTATCCACTGAAATGAATTGATACAGTAATTGGCACATAACAACAACACCAGCTTCTTCGAAAATGTCATGGGCGATGTCGACACTATGATTTTCTGTTACATGAAATTGTTCAATATAATTTAAAACTGGGGAGAAGTTAATGCCTGTCGAGAAGGGATCATTAGCTATGAGATCTTCAGAATGATTTTCTTTGTTTCTCAGTGCAGAAGGATCTTGTGATGTCAATTTCTGAGTTTCTGTTCGTGAAAGCTTGCAAAATCGACAAAATGAATTCGCATTGAAACTTTCTTGAAAACCTACCTGTTGAGACCAAGATTGTCACCTAAAAATAGAGCAGTACAAAAACGAATTCTGGAACTTCCGGAAGGCAACTTTACAAGTATCCCATCATTTTTTAAACTATTCAAGATTTCAACCAGCTTTGAGAATATTACTCTCTCTCCAAATTGCTTCCAATCAGCAGAATGAAATAAAGTAACTAAAAAGATATTTTCCAAACGAGACTGAAATGCTGGAGGTAAACAAGCTACAGAACAATACACAGCACCCAGTTTGTGTATCCCTGAATGGGAACCTAAAGGGTTTCCAATTTCATAGTCATCATAATATAGAAATAAAGGAAGAACTATATCGTCTTCTCCAAACTGGGATATTTTCTTTTTCCAAAAAGTTATGAATTGTATTTTCATTTTTCAACTCTTCAACATATTTCAATGTTTCTATCAAGATACAGGGTAATGCGAAAAATTTTTCTAGTACTCTATCCAAAGGAATAAACTGAGCTGTATAGTTTTTTTGGTTTTGGTGTTGAATTCTTATTTTTTTCCATCAACTGGCCTATAACATACTCGACTGGTTTTACATAAAAACCAGTACTTTCTAAAACCTTGAATCGTAGATATTCATTTTCAAAACCACGAAAAATGTTCTCGAATTCATTGAAGTACTTTCTGAATTCATATTCATCGATTTTTGATATAGAATACTTCGGTGATAAATATTCCAAAGAGTACTTCCTGAAAATGTTCAGAGGTTCATTCAATTATTCAATAACATTATCAATAACTTTTTGAATATCTTTCTGGCACAATGTGTTTTCTGAATATAATTTACTCATGAAACTTATATTATTTTCCATCAACCTGTTTTTGAATTCAGCAAATCAATTTCCACAATGTTCAACATTTCCAAAACTATTCGAAGATATGAGTGACTGATTATGGTTCTCATTCAAGACTTGTGAATGATCATTTTTATAAGAGCATTCAGGCAAATGAGACTCAAGCTGGACAGTTTCACGATTATATAGAGAATCCAATGATTTGTCTAATTCTGATGATTTATTGGTCTGAGATTCATGATGCTTCAGATGTTTACGGTAAGAAATAATGGATGGAAAGTGTCTCCCACAATCGGCTTCACCACATATGAATAGACTATTTTCCTGGCATCGATGTATTATTTTCAAGTGAGTGAGCAGAGCATTCGTCTTGAGGAAGACATCACTTCAAGTATTACATCTAGGCATATTGATGAAATGGAATCACAACTCATAAATTCATTTTTCAGCGTTAATTTGAAAATGATGAATTTATGATCCTTAAAGTATTCTGAACCCTGTATATTGAGTTTTACAAAACGAAAATAAGTATTTTCTTTGAATTATGAAACAGATCAACATACTCATATCTTGCAAGTTGAAGCATCCTTCATCAAATGGAATTTGATGTCTGCTGCTAATGTCACCATGGCAGGAGACTTTTTCGAAGACTTCATTGAATAAACCAATTCCTGAATGAACAACCATACATGTTCGGATTCGATGGGATATTCAACATCGAGGGCATTGGAAAACTTTATATAAAAGTTCGAGGGCTCTGATGCATGTGTCAACCTTGTACTTGACCTCATCAACGATAAAATAAAATGCAGTAGATCCTCGATCATCAGTAACTATGGCACCAAAGGGCTGAATGGTCACATTGTAGTCGAATAGTTTTTGTTTCCGTATGTTTATCCTCTCATCAAGCTCATCAAAATTCTGAAAATGAATATTCATGGAATAAATACTGAGTATTTCACTCGAAGTGGCAACAATTCATTATTTCAAAACGGGTTGGCCGATTTTAGAAAACTTTTTTCTTTTTATATAGTACTCCGGAAGCTCTACATCCTGGTATACATTATTCGCCTTTTCCAGAGCCTTCAATGATAACTATACAGGGTGTTAATTTATTGCGTGCCGATAATACAGAATCTGAATCCTCGGTTGATTTTAGGGAGAAAGATTACATCAACATGTCATAAACCTGGTGGAAATTTTGAACTGGTAGAAATTTAAAAAAATCTATTTCGTCGAGAAATGCTCCTCAATGATGAAAAGGTGTGTATAAAATTCCATAAAAATATCTAAGAGTGATGAAAAATTATGATAAAAAACTCAATTTGTCCTTAAAATTCTGACACCCTATAGCTAAAAAACCAAGAGGTTTAGGAAAAATGTTGATATAAGCTTCTCTCCTTGAAATCACCCGAGGATTCACACCGTGTATTATAGGCACTCAATTAATTAACACTGTATAATAAGAGCCCAAAAATAACGAAATCATAGTAGGCACTTATTTACAAAAAAAAAAAAATACCTCTCATGATTTAGGCACATCTGGTACGCACAAATCCCAAGTTTTAATACACACACAATTACGTACACAATACGTACACAATTTGAGTTCAAAAAATGAATAATTGTACTATCTGAGTGTATTGCAAATATTCAATCACCAGTGCATTAAAAGTCACCTAGTATCTCAATTCACACAATATCATCCGCATTCCTCATACAGAGTGTTCATAATGAATACAGAAATATCGAAAACAATCGGCCCGGAGGTTTCGTTACTAAATGCGACACAAAGTTTTAAAAATAAGTCTAATGCATCTTGCTCAATTTGAATCAATGCTGGTGCAATTAAAGTTCAAATGGGTAATACATTGCAAAATGGTAGGTGTATTTCCGTATTTATTTTGAACAATCTGTATTCGATATTCGAAGGGACAGTTGGATAATTTTATTGAGAAAGTGTATTTTCATATAATAAAAATTGACCTATTTCAGGATTTTTCATTTGCATTCTGTATATAAGTATATATATCACTGTATATAAGTCTCCTCAGTCTATTAGTTACATTCGTGTACGAATGAGGATATTTCCCATCCAATTAAATCCAAAAACGAAATGAAAGATGTTTCATTCGAATAAATTTGTAACGGTCCACTAGACTATTCATGTCTACCTGCCCATTACCAAAGTATTCCACTCACAATATGCTACTGAATAAGTATTTTTCATCAACATCATCACCAAGAACATCAAGTAACTATGTTTTCAATAACTAAATATTTTCAGTACCTTAGTGAATAAATTTCTATTTGCATTCGACGTCCTTCACACTGTATCAGCACGTATTTAATATACAGATGCTACCTGTAAAGGATTTCATTTCATGATGTGTTTTCAAGTCCTGATTATTTTTTATTAACAATCGCGATCAGCTGACTGAGCCTGTAACCTCAAACCTGATTCTTCGTTTTAAATTAGCACGGCCCTTAGCGTAAATATTACTTCCACCTAATTAATCATTGGCAATAGCGAACTCTGCGCGCTCTTCAAGCACTCAGCCTAGTTCACACCACACTCGATAACCTGGAGTGGAACGCGGTTCCGAAATGTGAAGTCCAACGTTTTGCCTATTGTAATAGGGATTCTTTGAAAGGATCGAGTACTGGAAGAATGAAATGTTCTCTCTCTAATGGCGATTTGCCGTGTTAAAATGCCACCTTTGAGCTGCGACTTAGTTTTCATAAAGGGCACGTCCTTATTATGATGAAGGCCGCTTAAGAACTTTAGGCAAGTATTGAATATATTTAACTTCAAAATTATAATAAAATATCTATTCATTCATAGCGGAATACCTTGAAAACACTATCATAATGATATCTTTTCAGGCCTTCAACTTCGCCTCCAATTATTATACTGCTTCAACTCCACCATCTTGTTGTCTCCATGGTGATGCCGTAAAACCTTCATGGGTTTTTTTAAAGGGGCCATGTCATTCTTCTGAGCCCTGCATCATAATTAAATTTTGTCCTTCTATTGGATTCCTCCGGATTTTTATCTCGGTGATAGATGCTGGTGAATAGTATATTATGTTCACATTGTATGTTTTCCTGAACCAATGCTGAGAAGGTATCCAGGACTAATGGATTATGGAAATTATAAACTAAAACCACGGTAACCTGCTTGAAATATTTGGTAGTGGCTACTGTACAGTATGAATGGTGATCTACCTACTGTAAGTAGATTTTTCCTATAAAGTTCAATCATCAACGTGATGAGAAGAGGAGCCTCCACGTCTGATTAGTATTTAGTTACTTCGAGTTAGATATTATTATCCCCTTTTGTGAGAAAAGGTGAGAAAAGGAATATCAGCGCTGATAATTCATTTCCTAGGGCCCTGATCTCTTTCTAAATTCATAACACACCTTTCGGGCCGAGCTTAGGACCTCCAGTCATTCAACTTCCCACTGCCAAGCCACAGTGAGGCTTAAATTAGGATTTCTAGTAATACTAACTAATACTAACCACTTGTGACTAAAAGCAGATTGTTCAAAGGAACAACTGCTGCAACTATTCATAAATTTACTAATGAATTCAGATAGGTACTAGTAATATTGGTACTGTATAAGGGTGATGGTTTCCATTTGAAGTTTACTTAGGTATATTGATACTACGTGCAATTGTAACTATTACTGCTGAGTATCTTATTTATTATATGCATGGCTCCGGAACAACTCCTGTTGCATTGATATTTTTGTTTTGCCTTCTTCCTACTCCTCTCCCAGTGTATATTATATACCATAATTTCAATTTTGTGAAACTACGTCACAAATTACTAATAAAAAACACATAATAATTACTACATGATATCTGTCAATCAGAGTTGTCCATCGAAAGAGTTTCACACTTCTATAATTATTATCAGAATGGAATTTCTGTAACATTTCTTGACTTGGACTTGAATTCACTCAATATCGTAACAAGATATCAATTACCAATTAGAACAGGAATACTATATGATGACTCACCATGACATGTAAAAAGAAACTATCCTGAACCTCAGAGCGTGTTGGTCTCCAATTGATTCCTTTTCTCGATTTTTTTAATGTAATTGGCGCGAAAAGGAATGGCAATATGAGTAAGGCTCTGGTCTGAATATCTGCAGTAAAAATGAATAATAATTAAATGTTGATTCATAACTAGTTTTGAAAATTTACCATCGGTAGCATTGGTCAATTGAATATTCCTGTCCTTCGCCTCATGTATAATAGCAGTAGCAACTTTCACCCAATTGGTATATATGGTATCAGTTTTTTCAGGAAAACGCCTATTGAAATCAGTTTCAATCTGAAAGAATAACACAGTTCATTGACTAGTTGCTTCAACAAGTTGGCAGGGTTAGAGTGAATATTATTTTACTCACTAGTCCTATACCAGAATTGAGTTTGAGGCAGAGGAAATCTGAATATATTTCATTCACCTCTGAATTCATATATTGTTTCCTTCTGGCCTTGAAAGTATTCTCCCATGCCTCCAATACTTTTGTAAATGGCTCTGTTCCGACTTTGAGAAACTCTAAATGTTCTAGTTCTTGAGGTTCCTTTTCTGGGCTTCTTTTATGTATTGAGTTTTTCTCAGTGGTGGCTGTGTGAGGTGAAGACTGAGGTGAAGACTCATCTGTTCTTTTATGTGAATTTGCTAATCTCAGGGCCGCTTTCACATTCACGAATCGGGACCAAAGTTTACCTTTTGCTCCGGAGCCTTTCTTTGATTTCTGTCCTGGTATGTATGGGATGTAATAAGTGCCTGATCTTTCATTATTGAAAATACTTTCTAGTTCTTCAGTCAATTTCAAAAAAGTGCTTGCTCTGATTCTGAAAAAAAAATTACATGAAACCAACTGCCCTCTTATATTACATGTTGGTGAAGGTACAAGTCCTCAAACAGAATTTCGATGAAAATGAAAATACAATGAGGTCTATTTTTTCTACAAATGAACAGAGTTTCAAGGGAAGGCAGTGATGATAAATGATTGAATAAACCCCGCCCCTTAGAATTTGAGAAAATAAGGGACAAACAAATCGAGATCATTATTATCAGATCATATATCATTATGAACTGGAAATAAGTACTGGGTGCACCTCTGGAAATAGAAACCTACCCCCTTATTGACTTATGTCTTTTGAATATGCATCTAATAATAATATTTAAATCGATGAAAAATGTTACAAAAGCTGAATGAAATTAATCTCTGGTCTTTCAAGTGGACTTTTCTTAAGGTTTCAGATTGAGTTTTTCCATTTGAATCTAAAAAACGCTCTAAGAGATTGATAGTTTCAGTTTTTTGATAGCATCTTCTGATGGACCTGTTGCAGTTGAGCCAGTAACTAATTAAAGGATCGTGCCCATTTTCACAGATTGAATCTATGATGGAACTAATAATTTAAGGCTCAACCACATTTCCAGAAGATGCCTTATTCAGATTTAAACAAACTGTAGCAGTATTAATTGATTCTGAAAGTGTTCTCTAGTTAGAAAACAGCCTTGAAATTTTGTGCAAAATTGATGAATCACCCTGTATAGTGTTACATTGAAAAAATCGAAATTAATGTGCAGCTCTGACAACTTGAAGGTCCTCTGCGAGACCCTATGTACCAAAGAATGATTTCAACCAACGTTTGTAACATTTTTTCATGATCATGAACACATGATATAATGAAAGGTTGATTTTGAGATATACATCAAAACTTGATTGGAAAGTTGCTACTCGGAATTTGACACACGACCAAAATATGAATATTAGAAAATGACTTACTCTGTACCAAGCGAAGAAATAAGTTCATTAATAATGATTTTAAGTTTCTGTCTGTAATCATTATTCAATTTTGTTTTATTCAGAATTATGATTTGCCCATCTGTATACTTCCTCAGAATAGACTCCAAGCCCTAGAAATTGACACATAAAATTATTGATATGACCAAAGCCCACTAAAGCCTATATGATCTAGATATGAATGACATAGGAAAATCGAGAGGAAAATCTGTTTTTCCTGAACAGAATCCATCCATCTATTACCACTCCATTTGGAAAATAAAATAATAATTGAATTAGGAAATACAAATGGGTTGATGAAGTCTCAAAAGATTCAGAATCAAAAAATCATTTTTTCAGACAGTAGGTATTTATAAGCAAACAGTGTTTCAACTCAGTTGGCAGATTTTAAACTGCTAAACTGCTTATATCAACATCATAAGACAATTCGGGCATAACGTAATAATGCTGAAATTCACTCCATATCAAGTGAAATCTGCAGAAATTAAAATTCACCTCTGGAAAAACACTTCCTGTATCGGTTCTCTTCAAATGTTTTGCTGGAGGGTATCCTGCTGGATCTTGTGGCCGTTTAATCGGACTCTGTGGTTCTGTGAATACGGAAGAAGTGGAATGTGGTGAAACAGTGAATGACATCAATTCCCTATCTGCTTCAAACACTATTGTATCTGGGGATGACAGATATGATTCCAAGGGAGAGGTATCAGTTATAGTTGAATCTGTATCAGAATTTACCTGAAATGAATACAAAAGATCAATGAAATTGTTGTTCAATAACAGAAAATTTTATTTGACATTATTATTTAAAATGCTTGCTTTTCAATGATTAGCACATCTGTGATTTTTATATTATATCATATCAACCCACTATCCCAGTTGACATACCAAACTTGTAGCTACATCCAGTGAGGGGGACAAGGGAGGAGTCGCGAGAGAGTCTATACTTCTTCTTGAAGTTCTTTCTTTATATTTTTTCAAATTGTTTTTGAAAATGAGTCCAGGTCCAATTTTTGGAAAGAGTTGGCAAATGGTAGGATCATCAATTAGATGAAAGCTGGTGTCATCTATTCCCTCTTCTGAAAACCAAAATTCCTCGAATGAAATATTGAAAAGTGTTTTTTCATGACTGATGGGAATGCTTGATACAAAAACTGCTGATTATAACCATTTTTAATAAAACGAGAAGAACACTGTTTGTCTTGGATCTCATTTCTTCATACCCGAGTTCATACCTGTCAACACAATGGAGTCATTGCTTTATCGTTGTCAAACTTGAACCATATGATGAGCAGCAAATAAAGCCCCAGCAAAAGTAACTCAGAACTAGCCGTAGAAAAATTATAGTGTGAAACTCGCACGGAATGTGTATTTCTCACTCGTATGGGAAATTTACCATACTCGTTGAGCAATATACTATTCCGAATTTTTGTTTTCATTTCGACTGAAGAATATTAAAAGTATAGGAGTGTAATTTTTCGATGGATAAACTTGTGAAATTACCTTTTTTTTTATCTTTGGACAACACGAAAGGGAAACCTATGATGTTCAAGGAACATCGTGTTAGCCAGCGGTGGAATTTTGGGAAAGAAGGAAGGTGTTGGAATTTTTCTTGAATGTTTGGAGGTTGTAAGCATCAGGAAAGATTTCACTAGGCAAAGAATTCCACAACTTTGCCGTTCTATTGATGAATGATGCTTGGTATAGCGATGTTCGACAGGTCTCGAGCCTGACAGTGTAGGGGTGACCAGCTTGAGCTCGTCTGGTTTGTCTACTAGGAATCGCGCGTGGTGGCATAATAGATGATATTTCCGTTGAGCACCGACCGTGAAAGTATCTATAAAAAAGGCAAAGATCGCCGACCTTTCTACGATGATCTAGAGAGGTCAATGATTTGGTGAGTGTTGTGTCATCGACTAGGCGAATAGCTCTCTTCTGAATTGAATCTAAGAGCTTCAGCGTATGTTTGGGGGCTGAGCTCCAAACATGTGAACAGTACTCCAGGACAGGTCGAATTTGTGCTTTGTAGATCATAAGCAGTTGCTGGGATGTGAAGTATTTCTTCGCACGGAAAAGAAAACCGAGTTTTTGTGAAGCAGTTTTCGCAATGGACCTCACATGATCGTCCCATGAGAGAGCACTGTTGGTGGTGACACCCAGCATGGATATTGACGACCTCATAGGAACAGTGGTACCCGACATCATCAAATTGGGCATTGTACAATGGGCATGGTACAAATTATACAAAGGGAGATAACTGCTTCGTTGTTTGAGATAGATGAACAAAAATTCTAAAATTTCTAAAATATTTTTCGCTATACAGGTTGACTCAAAAATGCGTTGCGTATCAAAGTTATACTTTTCCTTATGGGACACCCTGTATTTTATTGCATTATCATTTTCTTCCTTGTAAGCTGATCTCATCGATCTATCACACTTTTGGTGTAGCGGGAATGATTACAGAGATATAGTCAAGATTTTTCAACGTTATGAATTTTTTCTGTCGAAACTATGCATTATTGGTCAAAACGACTTCCATGTCCCTATCTCCACTTTCGATTTACTATCTACTGACATTTAATTAGAACAGATACAGCGTGGTTCAAAATTCAAAATTGGTAATCAATTCTCAACCACCCTGTATCTTTTCCAATTGAATGTCAGTAGATAGTTAACCAAAAGTTATGATAGGGACATGAAAGCCGTTTTGACCAATAATGCATAGTTTCGACAAAAAAAAATCATGAAGCTAAAAAATCTCGATTTTTAACACCCTATATCTCTGTAATCATTCCCGCTAGACCAAAAGTGTAATCGATCGATGAAATCCGCTTACAAGGAAGAAAATGATAATGCAATAAAATACAGGGTATCCCATAAGAAAAAGTATAACTTTGATACGCCACGCATTTATGAGTCAATTTGTTCATGAGCCTAGACCATCTCAAGAATTTTTGTTCAACTCTCTCAAAGAACGAAGCAGTTATCTCACTTTGCCACACTATTGGTCCACCCTGTATATTATACGCTATAATTTTTCACAAAATATAGAACCGACTTCAACAATTATATCTATCTATTAAAAACCGCTAGACCGATTTCGATGAAATTTGATTCAGACCACCTCTGGGAAGTACCTATACAGTGTGACCAAGAAAAGGTTGATGCACAGCATGGGGATATCGGAAACGGTAGGAGATACGAATTCGGTTAAATGGGAAAAAAGTTGAGCATCCAAAGGTTCATTCCAACAGCCTTCGAAAATTTTAAAAATTATCTATAGTTTTTCAGTTATATCGAAAAAAGTGAATTTTGGAAAATCTATTTTAGTTTTTTTCTACGTCATTTTCAGAGATATAGAACAACTGAAATTACTTTTCCATAGCCACTTTTGATGAGAGTCTGAAAACTTTTTTCATTCTGAATTTAACCATGTATTATACAAAGTGGTTTGAATGTGTTTCGACCTAGTTTTAGCCATCATCAATGTTTTTTCGAAATTCCAAAGAAGAAATACAGTTCCACTTATTTTGAAGAAGAATGGGTCAACTCATTAATACCTTATTAACTGATTACAATTGATAGGTAGACTCATGAGGATAATTAGTTCGAAAAATCTAATTATGCAAACAAATTCAGAAAAATACTAATAACATTTTTTCTAAGTGTTTTTTAATGGAGTATAATTACTCTTTTTCACTTTTCAGTATCGAATAGTATATCACTGTTCGACAATAAATGATCAGAAATAAGTGAAGTGAAAGGATGGTAGGTATTTCTTCTTTGGAATTTCGAAAAATCATTGATTATGGCTAAAACTAGGTCGAAATGTATTCAAACCACTTCGTATGATACCTACATGGTTGAATCAAGAATAAAAAAACTTTCAGAATCTGGGAAAAAATCAGGACCGTATTTGGAAAAATGAAGTTGATGATGGTTCTACGAATACAAAACGTCGCGTAGAGAAATCAATATCACCACGTTAATTTTCATCAAAAGTGGCAATGGAAAAGTATTTCCAGTTGTTATGTAGGTATCTCTGATAATAACGTAGAAAAAGAATAAAATAGATTTTAAAAAAATTCACTTTTTTAGATATGACTGAATACCTATAAATAATTTTGAAAATTTTCGACGGCTGTTGGAATGACCCTCTGAATGCGCAACTTTTTTCCCATTTAACCGAATTCGTATCTCCAACCGTTTCCGAGATCTCCATGCTGTGCAACCTCATCTTGGTCACACTGTGTACTTGCCCTTTGATACAAATTAAGAATTTTTCAAATCAGTTCATGCGTCTTTGAGTAGGTAATCGGTGAATATACATTGAAAAAATATTCGGACGAATTGTGAACCTCCTTATCTGAAGTCGGTTAAAAAAGCAGCGCACTCGGCAGTGCATAAATAGGTCAATGTAATACTAGGTAACCTAACCTATCAATAATATCATTAAATATTGAATACCTACTAAATATATGTACCTACAGAAAAAGCTAACACAGTGAACACAGCAGTAATTGAAATATGAATTGAAACTGCCTGACACAATGTCACGAATTCAAAATGCAAGCTTACCTTCAAAAAATGTGATAAAGTCGGCTAGTTCCCATTCTTGTAGGAGAATCTTGAAAGCCATTTTTATTATTAGATAGCTTGCCAGCCGATCAGCACATGGGTTATCGTACACACAACTCACACAAGAAATTATTAGACCGCGACTGAAATGCTTACCGCGACGTATACTGCCCTGCTAAACGAAAGTGCCGTATGTACAAAAATGGCCATATTGAGATTTTCGGTTGGTTGTATACTACGACCATTTTGCGGTCTCTTTACTAAGTAAAAACGCCGTATATGCAATTATTAGTGGTCAAAATCGTTTATTTTGTTTGCCGTATATACAAAATCCACTATGAATATTAGACAAACACGCAGTATCTACACTGCGTTAAACAAAAGTGCAGCATATGCTGTGTATTTACTGCACTTCTTCTTAGCACTTGTCAGTTACTGCGTTATTGCTTAGTAAGTTGGCGAGTTTGCGCGATTCGTATCTGTCTGTTTGGAGGTTACGTAGATTGCTTTGGATTGTTTTTTCATGCCGGTGTATTTATTCATCAGAAAACAAAAGGGACTTTCACGATGTCCAGACGTATTGATAAAATAATGGCAAATTTTGAGAAAATCTCTAAACAAATAACGAGTAGTTCATCTGTGAATAGCAGAGAAAATTTAGTTTTGAAAAATTCTTCACCGACGGCGCTTTCCTGTGTTAATGAAATATCAGAACTAGAGGGACAAGCTGTTTTGCTGCAGGAAAGACAAGAAATAACACAACGTGGTGAGTTAACATTTATTCATTTCAAATCATAAAACAACTGTGAAATTATATAATAATCGAAAATTATCAATTAATCTCAATTTTTCAACATCGTCACCAAGATTCAAAACCAGTATCACAATGAATAATATTTTTCAGTTGATATTATGCAGTGGATAGAATCATTACCAGTTGTACTTGCCACGAGAAATGATCTTGAAACCACACAGATAGATAGTGCTGTTGTAGGCAATGACTTGCTACAGAGTGAAACTACCAATGATTATATAGTTTTGCAACATACTTCCCAAGAAATTATAAAAGAACCCACTGAACCCAACTCAGAAGTTGTACTTGCGCCTGATGAAAATAATTCAGAGAATCAACCTGAATCAAATGCCGATCCACCCGAAGGCATAGTTCCAGCACAAGACATCATTGAAGATGCACCCGTAACTACAGATTCATACACAAAGGACGGTAACCTGAGGAAACGAAAAAAATTCAATGTCAATAAGGAAACACGAAAACGTATGAGACTTGACCAAATGAAAAAAAAAAACACAAGCCGTTGCCGTCATGTGATCCGGAGAAGTGCAAGAAGAAATGTAACAGTAAATTTTCTCAGTCTCGACGTTCAGAAATCAATGAGCAGTTTTGGAATTTAACTTGGTTGGAAAGACGAACATTCATATTCAATACTTGTGAGCGTTCTGCAGTGAAAAGGCGTCCCAAGTCTGCAGATAGTGAGAAAAAACAGAATACATTCAAGTATTTTTTTCAAGGCGAAACTGAGGCAGTCACTCATGAAGTATGTAAGGTGTTTTTTTTTACCACATTAGGTTATAAGAAAACAAATGATCGGGTGATAACGGAAGTTTTGTCCAAAACTAAAATAGGAAGTCTCCAACCAAATCATGATAGACGTGGAAAACATATAAAACACAATAAATTCCAACACGAATACTTACTTACACAGCATATTGAATCGTTTAATCCCACAATATCGCATTATCGCCGTGAGCATGCACCACACACTAGATACCTACCTAGTGATGTGAATATTTCTTTAATGTTTAAAGATTTTCGAGAGAAATATCCAGATTTGAAATTATCCTATGAATTGTATCGAAAGAAAGTTAAGAGCTTGCGTATATCGTATTGCGTATATCAAAACTGATCTGGAAAAAGAAGAATACATAACATTAGATTTTTATGTAGAAAGAATATGAAGAAAAATGGAATGCCAGCACCATCTCCTCTATCAGCACCATGTGGAGTGTCCATAGAGAAACGCGAGAGTATTCTAAAAAATCTAAATGATGTTCTTTCGGGTACTAGAAAACAATTTTGGGAGGAACTGGTAATATGTCTCTCATCTTCAACAAATTGAGTAAATTCAATATCATCATCAATATTAGTATATATTGATAATTTACTAAAGCAATAAAATGCATTTTCGATGTTCAGTCAACTTTTTTGAACCTCAGTTTCCTGAATCCAAACACTATTATTTCAACGAGTTACTAGGAGTAAATGCAGTATGTAAACACTGCCCAATAATGAATGCAGTATGTACACACTGCCTAATAATAAAGCAGTAAAAGCTTGTAAATACGGCATTTGTGCCTTGTAATGATAACATAATTTATGCAGTATATGCTTTTTCTAGCAGAAAAACGTATAGTATTCGAAAAATGGCTATTGTAGAGAATAGAAAATGTCAAATTTACTCGAGAAACAAGTATATCACTGCGCAATTGACCATGAGGCATCTTGGCCAGAGTAAAATTCGAAAAGTCGCATATCTCAAAATGGCTGTTTTGCACATACGGCACTTTCGGTTAGCAGGGCAGTATAGTTGAAACTGGCAGTCGGACACAGCAGGAGAGGATTCACAGGAATGCTCTTGTTTCTTTGTTTCACCGTTTCACGGCCTTCGAATGTTTGTTGCGAATGTGGAGTGGGTAATTTCCGTTGAAATTCAACAAAACATCGAATAGTCGCAGGAGAGCACAGAATAATCATAGGTGGGTTCATCAAGTAATATTTTCGTGGCAGGTTGACAACCGTATCACTGTAAGTGAGTGAACTTCTATGCGATGATCCACTTATCGTAAGAAGAAACCTCACAGCCACAGACATATAACTCACTTGTAGTTATTCAGCTATGAAAGTATAAAATAAACTCACTGTCCTAGACTGACTGCCTACTGGCGATAGCATTATTCCTTCCTGTGGCAGCACAATCACCTTTAGCAAAATCGTTTTTGCTGCCATAGGATTTCAATCTGTTGCTTCTATTCGAAAATTTGCAATGGGTATATGATTTCTCATTATGGCAGCAAGAAATTTCTCAGCAAAAACTTTAATAGCACCATTTTCCTCAGTGCATATAAGTAGCGCTGGAATATTCAATCGAAATAATCATCGTTATTGGTCAAATGAAAATCATCACGTTACGGTGGTTCGCCAACAGCAAGGCAGATTCGGCTTTAATGTATATTGTTTCGTTTATGGAGGAAGACTAGCCTATCGAATTTTTGAAGGTAACTTGAATCACCAAAGATATTATGGAAACTTTAGATGATTGTCTTTCTGAATTACTTGAGGAAATTCCGTTGGCTCAATTCATTCACAGTTTCTTCCAACAAGATGGCGCATTTTGTCATAACGCAGGTGCCATCAGGGTTTATCTTGATGAAAGATTTCAAAACCAGTGGATTGGTAATAATGGTCCCATTCACTAGCCGCCAAGGTCCCCTGACTTATCGATATTAGATTCCTTCTTATGGGGCTATAAAAAAAATGAAATATATCACACGCGGCATGATCGAGATTCACTGATGAATGCTACGAGAGAAGCTTTCGAATATTTACGTATGAGAACTATATTTTTACTCTGGTCGATTGACGCTATCCTCAGAAGATGTCGGCTGTGTCTTCAACAGAATGGGCAGCAATTTGAACAATATTTATAAGACATTTTCAACAGGAGGTAAATTAATAGAATTGTAGTAGTGTTTGAATTTATTGTTTAATCAAATTGTTTTATGTTTAATTGTTTTATTGTTTTATCAAATTGTTTTATGTTTTATCAATTTGTTTTTATCAAATTGTTAATTCAATAATCATTTCAAATGAATACTTCTCATCCTACAGTATATAAATGAGTGGTATTTAAATATTGCTCCAGAATATCTATTCAAAAATACAAGTTATTTGTCTTGACTTGCCTAAAAAACTGAAAATTACCCAAATACAGGACTAATACTCAAAATATCATATAAGTGTTTTATATTTTTGAAAAGCGCAAAGCTTTCTTGTTTCAAATATTGAAAAATATACAGGGTGTTCAATTCAAAAAAACATAACTTCGGGTTATATCTAATTAACGACAGCTCATTGAAAAAATCTGACTACGCCACTGGATTCTACATGAAAAATTGTGAAAGAAACAGTTCTTACTTTTCCTCTAAGTTGAAAGATAGCTGAGATACAGGGGGGGTCCCAAAATGCAATATTTTCAATTTCGCCCTGTATCTCAGGAACGAAGCGAAGCGATGGCTATGAAAATTTCGTTCACGGTTTCGTGAGTTTCACAAAAAAGTAGCCAACGATAGCGAAAACCGCAAATCTGTATCTTCGAAAATAAGCGAGATATCCCGTGAGGACATCGAAAATGGGACAGCTTGTACAAATGATACTCAAAAACGCTGTTCAAAGAAATCAAAACAGTGTTTCATACGTGGATATTCCATGATTTCACTCACGACTTTCCAAAAATTCTCCCTCGACATTT
Source organism: Gastrophysa polygoni (assembly GCA_963576655.1). NCBI lineage: Eukaryota > Metazoa > Arthropoda > Insecta > Coleoptera > Chrysomelidae > Gastrophysa > Gastrophysa polygoni. The sequence goes on along the minus strand of OY755085.1, from coordinate 21,307,481 downwards.
CATCCTTGAAATCGGAATGTCTTTTATCATAAAGATGAGAATATTGCCTAACCAATTCTATTAGGGCACCGTGACCCATTTTGTTCTGCTATTCTTATTGATAAGCGAAATATTGAAGATAATAATTGATAAAGAAAAGACGCTGGCCCAGTAAGAACAAAAACGAACTCTCAAAATGAAAACTGACTGTTGACAGTTGACGAGAACGGTCTTGCGCAAATGAATTTCCACTAAGAAATATAATAAAAAGATGAAAGTGGATAACTTCTACCAGTGTTAATATAATGTAAATGTAATAATTCACTTATATGAACAGGTGCATTGATTCTCAAGTACTCATCTTTCATTATGATAATGTTATGTAAATATAGGGATAATGTGATTATAATCAATGTTTTTTGAAACCACCTATTTGTGATGAATCACCAACATCAGAAGCTTCAACCTTGTTTTGTGTTCGAAGGTCAAAAGTAACTGAACAATCCTAATAGGTATTTAGTATTTAGTATTTATTGCTCCAAAATATACAATTACAATGAAGAGTAACAGTAGATAATTGAATATGGAACAATAGGGGGAGATGATCCAGAAGAAATATATAATTCTTGTGCGGATCCAAAATAAATGCAATAATAAAATTTAAATAAAAAAAAAAAAAAATTCGATGTTAGAACATAAAAATATACAAATCTTCAATAGCACATAGATTGATAATAATAATAAAAATACTAATAATTTTATTCACCATTAGCATAACATAATATCACATGCATTTTGTTTTTTTTTGTTTTTTTTTCTATGGGGAATATGCGAGAGGAAAATAAAAGGGAAAACTCACAAAAGCATTGGTAATCCTTGTGCGTGAGATGCTCGTTTCTCTCCTCTCTACACATTAAAGATGATATGGTAAATTTGGAGCTCACTATGTTTCATGGATGAAATAGATAAAATGATGTAACACATTATAGTAAAATTGTAAAAAAAAATAACAATAACAATCTTAAAAATAATTGTGCTCAAGTGGTTATGATATCGAATGAGTTGTATGATATACATATATATATATATATATATATATAGTAGATAAAATGTATGAATCAAAGATAATATGAATGTGATTTGAAATGTAATTAGGAAGGAACTTTGACTGCATTAAGGGTCGGCTTACAAGATGGATTCATGTACTATATACGATAATGATAATAATAATGTTAAAATATTGAATTATTGAAGTGTTAAAATGTTACAAATGTTAAAATATATAGGCATTATATTTTTTTTTTGAAAAGATTTATCGTTTTAATTTGTTTCAGTTCAACTGGTACTTCATTATATATTCTTATATATTCATCTGATTCTTTTGGTAACATATTCTGTCTGCTTGTCCCACTTCAAGTGACTATCAATATAAATTCCCAAATATTTTGTGCTCAGAACAGACTTAATTTCAATATTCTGGTTATCGTTGTTGTTCTCGATACATAGTGTTTTATATGATGGTAGGCCAGATTTATATGAACTGAAGGGTACAAAATAAGTTTTTTCCACATTCATAGTTAATAATTTACTGTTGAAATAATTTATTATTGATTTAAAATCTGTTTCAGCCGTTTCCTTCAGTTTCTCCCAAGTATCATCTTGATATATAATTGCAGTGTCATCTGCGAAGCTTATGATGTTTCCCTTTGAACTGTTATCGAAAAGGTCATTCATGTATAATGTAAATAAAATAGGTCCAAGAATTGTTCCCTGAGGTACTCCGTATTCTACTTTTCTGTATTCACTAAAGGTGTCATCTATTTGTACACATTGTTTTCTATTATCTAAATAGCTCTCGAACAGTTTTAGCGGGGTACCTCTTATGCCAGCATTTTCCAATGTTTGTAGCAGTTGAACATGACTAACCGTGTCGAAGGCTTTGGCCAAGTCGACAAAGATACATATGGTTGGCTTATTCGAATTTAATGCCTGGTAAAGGTGTCTGGTTAATTCCACAATTGCATCCTGAGTTGACTTGCCTGCCTTGAAACCAAATTGTTTATTTGAAATGACCTGGTATCTGTTCAGAAATGAAATCAGTCTCGATTTTAAAAGTTTTTCAAAAATTTTTGCAATTGTTGATATTAGGGAGATTGGTCTGTAGTTGGTCATGTTTTTTTTGCTACCTTTATTTTTATATACTGGTTTAATGACAGCAATTTTAAGAGAACTTGGAAAAATTCCCTTCTCAAAAGATTTATTGATTAGGAAGCATAGCGGGGTTTTTATGTAATTTTTAATATTTTTTATAGTTTCAGATTTTATTTTGTCTTGCCCTGGCGCTTTACGATTTTTCAAACATCCAATGGTCTTAACCACTTCGTTTTCATCAACCTCTGGTAAGTACAATGAATTCGGGAGAGTATTTTTATTTTCATTTAATTCTTGAACATTTTTTATTTTGTCAGCTAGTTTTTTTCCTATACCGGTAAAGAATTCAACAAACTCATTTGCAATATCTTTTTTATTTTTTAAAATATTGTTTTTTGTGTCTTCTATTTCATTTGGGACGTCTTTGGTTTGCTGGCCAGTAATTTCTTTCACAGAATTCCATAGGAGTTTTCCATCATTTTTATTAGTGTTCATTTGGTTTTTATAATAATTAGTTTTTGATATTTTCAGCAGTGAGTTGAGCTTATTTCTGTAGGTTTTGAATTTATTGATATGTTCATTTGTTGGGTTTCTTTTCATTATTTGGTATAATTCATTTTTCCTCCTAGTAGAAATCACTAAACCATCACTAATCCAGCATTTCCTTTTTATATCCTGCTTTTTTATTTTTGACTTAACTGTACATGCATCTATGTGGCCTTTTAATTCATTGATGAATATATTTGTACTATTTTCTAGGTGTTCATTATTGTACATTTCTTGCCATGATTCCCCTTGTAACCGAGTTTTAAGTTTTTTGTAATCTATATTGTATTTAAAACGCGTTTCAGTTATATGTTTTTTATTTTCAGGAAAGCTGACTTCAAGCACAACTGAGTAGTGGTCAGTGATGCGGACCTGCAGAATGATGGGAGTGATTGTGTGATACGATTTTATGTTTTTAATAAAAATATGGTCAATACAGCTTTTTGTGTTATTGTCTACCCTTGTATAATCATTGATAGTAGATGTGAAATTGTATTCTGCTAATAGGTTGAGATAATTTTCTGTTATATCTTGGTCCTTCATTATATCTATATTTATATCACCTACCAGTATATGCATTCCATTGTGTGTGTCATTATTTAAATAATTCCTCAAGTTGAAAACAAATTCTACATCAGAAGTGGATGGTGGTCTGTAAATGCAAGTTAATTTCATATTAGTATCATTTTTTTTATATTGCATGTAATCACTTTGATATTACCTAGGCTATTTAGCACATGGGCATACGACAGTTTTTCACTAACATATACAATCACTCCATCATTTTGGTTGATATTTCCCTCGTTATACACCAGGTCATAATTTTTTAATTTGTATAGTAACGGGTCATTCAGTCTCCAACATTCGGTGACTATTATGCAATCAAAGTCCCCCAATTCGTGCAAAAGAATCTCGAATTCCTCGATATTTTTGTTTATACTTCTAATATTCATTTGTATCATTCGAAAGTCCTCGTTATCATTTTTTTCAAGGATAATTCTGCAAGATTTTGTGCATTTCGCTATTTCAGTACTAACTGAATCTATTTGGAATTGTTTGATGTAATCATCCATTTTGTAACATAAAAATAATTAGTATATTGGAGTAAAACAGACTGAATCTATAATAAAATTTGTAAAATGTTAAAACTTGATCATAAATAATCGTAAGACAATAAAAATGAGGAAGGATTCTTGTTTATTTCGACACTGATTTAGTAGTACTTCTTGTTCTCAGGGTAGCTTTTGCTCGGTCGAAATACGCTGTTTTGGTGTTCCGATAGGTAGATGTATTGGGAGATGTTGCTATCTTAGATTCGCGGAGTATGTCTTCTTCTGATAGTCTCTTCTCCCCGCGCATCTGAACTACTTCAATTTTCTTATTCTTTCCGATATTTTTGCACTTCCCTTCTCCTACACTTGGCTGCTTGGAAAATTCCTCCTCTGTAAAGTTTTCTTCGTTCCCCTCGTGTGTTTCTTGATTTCTCTCTTCACTATCTGCTGTTGGTACGGTTAGTTTTTCATTCGTGTTTTCTTTTTCAATCTCAGGTTCTCTCAGTTTCTCATAAGGAAAAGCTTCTCCATTCACATACAAAACATGTTTTTTTATATAAGCAGAGTAGTTTTGCTGCCTTGCTTTTTTCAGATTGTCATGTAAAACTTTCCTTTTCTTGTACTCTTCGCTTGTATAATCTTGCGAAATAAAAATCCCACACCCTTTCTCCAGTGTTTTGGCTCTATTCAAAATTTCCTGTTTCAAACTATAATTGACTAGCTCTGCAATGACTGGTCTAGTTTTTCCTTCTGCTTTTTTTCCGATTCTGAAGCAATCTCTGAAATCTCTATTATCACAGGCAATATTTAAATGTTTCGATACAAGTGTTATTAGTTGAGTATTCGTTTCTTCTTCCGGCCCTTCTAGTCCATATAAAACTATATTGAATTTTTTACTTTTGTTTTCTAATGATTCAACCCTATTTTTCAGTTTTTCGTTTTCTATTGTGAGTCCTTTCAATTTTGTATTTGTGTTACTCAGTTCTGTTTTGATTCCAGTGATGTTTTCATCAATTTTTTGCATTTGTGACTGGAGCTTGTTCGTCTGTTTCTCAATTAGTTTGAAAATATCTTCGTTGCTAACCGTAGAACTCATTACTTTTGTGTGCGTGTATACCTCACTATCGTATCAACTTGTTTTATTATCGGTTGGCTTCACAAAACCCCATATAGTGTGAAGCGTTTTTGTAGTTGTAGTTCGTGTTCAAAAATAGTCTTTATGTACTCACAGTTGTTTATTTTTGATGAATTAATGAATGTTTCCTCCCAATTTACTGCTGTTACGAAGATAATTCTTTCTTGACTGTAATCTAGATATGCACTAGTTTCATCGTGGTCACTTTCATACTTTTCTTCGCACTATTTCCACTGTTATTCACTTGTTATAACTCTGACATTTACACACGACACACTCGACAATAGCAGCGAATATATATGAATATATATATGTATATATATATATATATATATATGATTCATAAAACATTCCAATAATTGACAAATAAACCTCCATCTTCCCGCGCTGTCATTCTGTCGAAAATCATGTATCTGACATCAAGTGTGATAGAATAGTAGATAGTTGTTGAATTGTGTTTGCTATTTGAAATTTTATAAGCTCTTTATTCGTTTGGAGATTATCAAGAATGTTTTCATCATTATCCTCTCTTTTTATGTACTTTTCTGCTTCTCCAAGCAGTAGAGGGGAAAGCTGTTTCGGCAGCGAACCACATCATTGTATGTGGAGTGAAAGAAAAAAAAAGACAATAAATGCACCATCAGATCCGTTTGTTTGCAAACAAGTGCAGTGAAGTGTGATCCACATGAAATTAAAGGCATATTCTCTGACATTTCAGGCAATAAAGTGGAGATAGAAACGTTTACCTGTAGCTGTAAGGGTGGTGTTTCAGAATCCTGCGAACATGTTGCTGCAACCCTTTTGTTTTGCTCATGTTTGTATTGGGTATGACTGATTTTTATAATGGCTTATCGTGCCTAAAGTAATTGCGGAAGATTCTGCATCATTTCTTTACTTTCTTTTTGCTACTTTTGTTTTTTGTTTTTAGAAAACCCCTGGAAGAGTTGGAAGAATTATCTTGTACAGACACTGAATGTTTGTCGAAACTTCCGAAATCAAGAGTGATCGATAAATACTCGCCTCAGCCACTCAGTATCACCAACTTTTTCAAGCCAATCAAGAAGAGGTCTAGGAAATGCACCTTTTTGCAAGATGAAATTGATAGCATGTTTCAGATGGCCTCTTCAACTCTTCCGAATTCTTCTTTTGCTTTACATAGGTAGGTGTTCACTGGACTCAAAAATCGATTGATTTAGAAATATCTAATTATATCTCCAACTATTTTACAGACAAGGACGACGAAAAAATGTTGAAGTCCACAAGAGGAAAATCATACCTGAAATTCCATCAAATGTTGAGGATATTTTGAGCCATTCTATAGATCCTCATTCATTCAACATTTGAATTCAAATATTCTCTCACTGCCAGACTGTTGCAAAACTTTGTTGAATTCTTTCAGTGAAGAAAATGCTCTAGAGAGTATGTGTTGCAAACAAGGAACATCAGAGTGGAAAAAGAAGCGTAAGAACAAAATTACAGGTAGGTACATACTATGCCTTTCAGGCAGTGAGAAAAATTATTAATTAATTAATTATTAATTATTAATTAATTAATTATGATATAAAAAAAATCGAAATTTCAATATGTCAAAAATATCCATGGCTTGCCTATTCCCAGATGGAATTATATTTGAGCATGGAAAACCAAGCAGACTTTTAGAAATCAAGTGCCCATATTCAGGTAAAATATGCCAAAACTGAGTAGATGTATGTGCTACCTACATTTTTCTTAGAAGTCAGGACCTGAGGTGTTACCAATTTTGAAATACCTAAATATGGATTGTACCCTGAAGAAGGGGCATTACTATGTACAAATTCAATTTGGAATGGCTCTGCTGAATTTGCAGAAATGTGAATTCGTCATATATTTTTCAGAAGACTATTTACACATTTCTGTGCCATTTGAGGAAGCATTTGCAATACAGTTGATTGAAACTGTGTCATTGAAATATTTGACAAAAAAAATGATTCAATGATTCATCATGTTTGTGGCTAGATTTTTTGCAAATACCATTCCCATTATTAAAAATACTGGAAATGACTTCATGCATTTTATTTCTTTAGAATTATCATCTTTCACAATTATGTGTGGATATTTGTCATTTCATATGTATGTGGTGTATTTTATTCATATAAGCTCTATAATGTTCACAAGTAAAAAATGAATGAAATGAATGAATAATATATCGTTCCTGAGAACTTGAAATTTTTATTTGAAAGATCAAACGGAAGAAGGAATCTCAAGTATTCACCAGAGCTGAGGCAATTTGCAGTCACCCTTCACTTCTACTCCACAAGAGCTTACAATTATGTAGGGAAAATTTTTGGAAAATTATTGCCTCATACAAGTACCATAAGAAAATGGTAAAGTGTAATTGAAGGGAATCCTGGTTTTTCTGCAGAAGCTCTCAAATCCTTACAGTAAAAAAAGAGAATAGCCAATTTCTTCTTAATATTGTCGTAGACGAAATGTCAATTCGTTCACAAATGATTCATAATAATGGTAAATTTCATGGAGGGGTTGATTTGGGCACAGGAATTAATAATGATAGTGATTGTGTCCAGCAAGCAACGAGCGCACTTGTTTTTATGGCTGTTGCTATAAATAGTAAATGGAAACTGCCCATCGGTTATTGCTTCATAAATGGCTTGGATGCACCAGAGAGAGCGAATCTTCTCCTGAAATGTTTGGAGTTGATTCATCAAACTGGGTGTATGGTAACATCTATAACTTTTGATGGAACTCGAGTGAACTTGAAAATGTTTTGAGAATTGAGGGCGAATTTTGATTATTATAAATAATTTCAACCTTTCTTTCTGAACCCATTATACCATATGCTGAAGTCGATTAGGAATACCATTGGGGATAAAGGGGTTTTATTGGATAACCAGAAACGGGTGATCAAATGGTCATATTTTCAAGAAATAAATTCATTACAAAATGACAAAGGTTCACATTTGGCGAATAAATTATCGAACCAACATATAAAGTTTGGCAGCAGACGCATGAATGTTCGCCTAACTGCCCAGGCCTCCGAACAACAAACCCAATAGAAGGATCACAAAACAAATATTCTGATGCTAACATGAATTCCCAGAATTATCATAATATTAGTACCCAATCGTCGCCAGTGTTGTCATATCCAATCATCAAAAAGTGATGAATAGTCCATAATATATTAAGTCCCTTATGAATTCATGTAGTTCAATGCACAAATATAATAATAAATTTGGGTCATGACGATTATGAATCAGTTCTGATTAATAGAAGATTGCTACATTATTCTGAGACTTATCAATTTTACTTTCTTGGGGGCTCGAGGACCAGCATGGGTATCGTGAATACTTTTTGCTCAACGTTGCAACACCGCAATCTGATATTGACAGTCGACGGCGATTATTGCTTTGTTTGGTATCGGTCATTATTTACGTTTTGATTTATCGATATTATTCAACTTGTGTTCAGTTTTGTGTGTTTTGTGAATTCATCAGAAAATCAGTTTATTTCCTGTTGTGGTGATTTGATATAATGGTGAGACGTTGTGAGGTGTGTTGAAAGACAATTTGAACCGGCGATGCGGCGATCAAAACACGTCATTTCATAGGTGAGTTACCATTGTCGTATCATTCGAGATTTTGAAGCATTTTCCCAAATGGAATGGATAAAAATGAATTCAAATTGAATTGATTAGATTATATTGATTATACCAATAGGTCAGCTGCGACAGTGTCTTGTGGTAAAATATGTAGCACTGATAAATGCTTCCTTATTTGTAGTCAAAATATGCGAAGCTGCTGAAAAATCACTGAGAATAATGATGAACTCAATTAATATTTTTGATAAAAAATATAAGGATATTTCTATACTCTACACACAACAATGAGAAATTTACCGTTGACTGTTTTTGGAACTAGTCAAACTAATTTGGAGAAATATTTCACTGTAAAACTTCATTATGAGGCAAATAAATTGAAAGATTCGACGGAAGTTAGAGTAAGAAGTATGTTAACAAAAACAACCCTATTCAAAAATCAAATATCTATTTGCCTTGAAAACGAGTTTTTCACGTTTTTGAAAATTATTTCCACTAGTAGGTACTGAACTTTGGAATCGTAAATATACTTGCATGCACTGTCACTGATCGCCAAAGATATAAATGTTCATTATCGAAATTGAACGTTATTCATGATAAAGTATAAGTAGACAACGGTATACTGAATAGTGAATATATTGTTTCATATGGCGTTGAGAATTGAACTTTTCTTGTGACGTGGTCATAATAAGTTTATTGATTACAAGCAAGTTACAAAAATCACCATAGGATTGTATGTATTCGAATTTCTCGTAACAATGTGAAGGAAGTATAAAGATGTTCATTTTCCCACCAAGAAATGCAAAGTACCACTGAAATTGTTACGGATTTCCAATTTGGTTTCATCATGAATTAATAATAAATTCGACCCCCTCTGACAACACGGCACTGGTGCTGGGAGAATCAGGTTCTGCTATCCTTGTTTAGACAAAGATAAATACTATAGATGTTGCTTCCAAACAAACTGTATTGCCAGGGGTGTGGATTACTTATCTAGTCTGTTCAATGATCGAAGGCCCAGACAATCAGCGAAAGTGTGTTCAATTCATTCAAATTCCTGAGTCTTCAAGATTATAAAGGATTTGAAAACGTTGAGGCCACGGCAGGATTTTGCTTTCAGTTCAATCACATCTTTTATTTGTTGAATTGCATTGCAACATTCCTTTAGATGCTGAGTAAACTTTCTCAATGAAAATGCCATTAAATTTGAAAAATATATTGTGAGGTTGCAAGATGAATTTGGCACTCCTATTCTGAAAACAAGAAGGTTTACTGGAATTTTAAGGGTTCATCATTTGTTGAAGGAATATTTTAGAACTTTACAAAACTTTCGAACCAAATGACGAATATTCACTGACTTTTAAGTTGACTCATGATCCATTGGAAATGTTTCTTAGTGCAATTAGGAGTAAGGGGTGGGTTTGATAACAATCCTAATGTTATTCAATTCAAAAGTGCATTCAAAAGACTGCTCATTGAGAATGAACTCAAGTTTTTTGATGGTAGTTCCAACTGTATGAATGATTATCTTGATATACTGAGTGTATCATCGGGTCATATATTTAGTAGTGATCCAGTTAGTGATGACACCATAATAATTGAGGTGGTAGAAGATGATGATGGTACAGTACAGGGGTGGTACAGTATATGTCTGGCTATGTGGTTAGTAAAATTATGAAGAAAAGCCTCTGTAAAATTTGAAGGGCACATTTGTTGGGAATGACATCTCCACTCTCGATAAGAATCAGAGACATCTAATACCATCTGACGATGTCCAAAAACTATGTGTCATGACGGGATGTACTATTAGGCAGTACAAAGATATTGTGAGAAAAAATGTGAAAATGGTTATCATGATATCAATATTATACGATTCTTTCGAAATATTCAATACTCTTGAAATGACAGTGCACATAAAATCACAAGACTTGTTGAACAACCACAGAGTACAATTGATAAAACTCATCGTTGAATACTTTATTGAAATAAGATTTCACCATGGAGCAAATTTGAGGAATTTGAAGAGATGAATTCTTAAGACAAAAATATACCAAACTCATTCACTTCGAAAATCAGTAGAACAACACTCAAGTTTGTTGTAAGAGGGAGGTGCAAGTATTGATTGAATCATCAACCAATTCAATTTCTCTCTTTACATGATCTCGGTGGTGTCCAGGTGCATTGAGGAGCTGGCTAGTTCCCAGAGTCCAGTTTCGAATCCTGCCTCAGTTACTGAAATAAAAATGTATCTCTGTAGTATAATTGAGCGGAAGGAGATAGTGACCAACCAAATATTATGACACTTCAAAAGCTGAATAAGGTCTCCTTAACACAAGTCTCAGGGTTGCTTTGCAATTAAGCTGGCGGTTAAAACATTTTTCTCAAACATTCTCAGGAGTTAATATAAGCCATTTCATTCATTTACTTCAAACTCTGATTTTTATACCTAAAGTGGTAGACAAATGTGTCCCTTTTTTCATGGAAAACATGAATGTTTCAACATCACTCCAGATAATGCATGACAAAATTGAGCAAGAAATAGATGAATAGAATAGAATTAAATTTGAAAGGTTTCAATGGTAGTTGTCAAACATCCTTGAGATAGAACTGAATAGAACTTATTGCTTTATTTTTGTTCTTCTTTCTTCATCAGAATTAGAATATTCTTTATCGTCAGAAGAAAAAGTAATTCTTGTAGACAAGGATAGGTGTAAAAATGCAACAGAAAATATATCAAGTATAAAACATACATCCGTATGACACGATTCAGTTTTTCATCTATTTTCTGAATGAAAAACTGTACAGAGATTTTATTGTGTCGTGTAATACAGGAACCCAGATATTGATTTCAAAACTATATGAAAAATAGAACATGTGCTATTTTTCATTCAGTTTATATTGGGGCGCATGCGTATTAGATGTAAGTGAACTTTGAATTTACAGGGTTATGTTATGAATGATATGATTTTGATAACGATACTGTCGGTGTTTTGAAAAGGTAATTAATATAATATATAATGTACAGATAATACTACTCATATATTCGATATACCTCCAATAGGTTCATCCGTCGTTGAAATGGTTTGGTCGTCTGTACAAGTTAGTACTTTGATTGAAGAATATCAGAAATACCCCTGCTTATATGCTATCAAACACCCATTATACCACAATAGAAATGCTCGGGTAAATGCTTTGAAAAAAAAAATTGTAAAGTATTATGTGAAGTGAGACCAAAAACAACTGTAGAGGAAATTAAGGCTAAACTCTAGCTTACGAACGACATTCCTTATTGAGAAAACAAAGATGGAAAAGGCCATCAAAAGTGGAGCTGGTGTAGATTTTGTAAGAATCAAAATTCAAGAATATTGGGATATGCTTATATTAACATTTATTCAATTTTTTTGTTTATAGTGATGATAATATATTTCAGATTTATGTACCATCATTATGGTATTTTGAGAAAATGAGTTTCTTGAATGAACATGTGACTCCTAGACCATCAGCATCAAATCTAGATTCTTGTGAAGAACAGGAATCACAAAGCATCCTCTCTACTGTAATAGGTCAAAGTCAAAACAACACAAGAAACACCATCCCACTTATAGAGGACGAAAAGGATGCGACCATTTACACCAACATCAACATATATAAATGAATAGTTCGCATCAACCAGTGCTAGCAATACTATGCTATGATTTCCTTTATAATTATAATAAAAGGAACCAGCACTTCTTGGTGGTCTAAAGTTTATGTGCTTTCCATCCAATGCACCTTAGCACATTGGGAAATTCCACTTTATATGAAACTCATCAGCCACCGTTTTCCATTCATCTATTGTGGAAGGGCATTTCAAGTACTCTTCTCTCAAGCTTGAGTAGATAGCTTGACATACCTCTGGAATCATTTTACTGAGAGTACTTTCATGTATACGGGATGCATAAATCAATGAACGATAAGTCTCCCCAGTTGCTAAATATCGAAGAGTTATACTGAGTCTGAAAATTTAGATATAAGACAAGTTATCTCTACTTATCTATAGTGAAATGAACCTCTTTTCTGCTGAAATACATTCTCTCATATTTGTGTCCATTTTAGAAATTTTATCTCTAATTTTATTCAATAGAAAAGTGAACTGTTCATCATTCATTCTTATGAAATTCGTGTATGATGCAGGATCTTCAGTGAGGAGTTCTTTTTGCAGCATGTTGAGAACTCCTCGTCCCTTGTTCCTCCTTTGCAGCCATTCTCGAGACCAAAGTTTCCGTCTCTTTTTCATATTTTTGTTTTTCAAAACAAATAAGCTGCTGAGTATACTAACAACTATTGCCGAACTACAGACTAGGTATTTTTGAAAGGAGACCATATTATTTATTATTTCGTCAATTGTTGTGAATATTCCTAACCTTACTTTGCTGGTGAGAATATCTTGTGTTAGTGTCACACATCATTCGATTTTCATACAGAAAATAAGCCATTTTATTATGAATGACTTATTGACCTCGAAAGTGATTCATTTTATGAGTGAAGAACTGAACCGTGTCATACGGACATAACATACAGTAATAATACTTATTTTGAAACAATTTTATAGACAGAATTCTGCGCTTCACCAGTTTCGATCCTGTGGGATAAAATTCAGATTTTAATCCAGAGGATGATATCAAAATACATCACTAAGATATTCCTCCACTTCATAATAAGCTTTCATGGCAAGTTACTTGAGACTCTTACTGAATTTTCATGGTCTGTGGTTTCCTTTGAATTAGTAGGTAGGTAGTTGAACATTCTTAATCCATTATATGTATATATATAACCGAGTCCTCGAGGTTGAGTTAGTTGAAGGTGAAGGTAATCTTATATGATTTCGTTGCCTAGATATATGATCTGATGAATAAAAGGGGCACCAGATTATGTCCAACCCGTATATTATAAGCATGAATATCTGAATGAGTTGTGAATATGTGTGAATTTTTTTCAACATAGTTGGTTCGTTCATTTGAAATTACAGGAATTCCTAGATACATATACAAAACAGGGTGATTAATGAAATGAATAGCAAAAACTACAAATCAATAGAAAAATATTACGAGAAAAAATCGAGGCACAAGGTTCTAGGGAGAATAACATTTTGAAATATAACTGTGATATTATCGTCGCATATATCTTTGTATTGAAATTGTTACAAATTATTGACACAGGTTCTTTAAGATTACAATTTGTTCTACTATTATCACAATAAAATATCATTTCATATCTGGAATTTAAGCACATCGTGTAGAAGTCGCTATTTTATAAAAGGTGGCACAAGATATCTTATATAGAAATTCGTTAAGATATAAGACTGTAACAAAAATTCGTCTTGTATTCAGCTATATTACATGAAACTCATTCAGAAGAATAGGATAATCGTTATTCCTCTAAGGATGTATTTCTGTTACTTTGTAAGACAGATATTTCAAAATGTCTTGTGAACACCTTCAATATGATATGTGATAATTGTAAATTGGATACACCCCATATTTTAGTTCAAGACCTCAAATGAACTCTATGTGCTTTACTCATTATGGAACCTAACATTAGATTTGTTGATGAAATAGCCTGATCTATATGAGAAATAAAAGTGAATTCATTATCACAATTAATCCAAATATCCGTCATTTCATTAAGTCAAATACTAGTATCACTAGCCAAGAACTAGTAAAAAATACTAGTATTCTTCTTGTGAAATTTTGATTGACAATTTGTGTAACATATAATGAGTGGAGATAAAGCATATTGCAGTCATCATTGTTTTATTTGAGAAGTCTTAGTGTACCAACAGATCAGGAGTTATATCGATTGTAAACGATAACACAAGATTGTAAGCGAAAAAAGTCAAATTTTACAGGTTTTTGTTCTGGCTTCATTCAATTACTCTAAAAATATATAGGACTCCATTTCATTTCCTGAATAAACGTTCATGTTAATAGGATTCAAGGATTAATATCAATGCATTCAATAGATAGATAAATATAGATAGATAGATAGATAGATATATAGATAGATATATAGATAGATGGATAGATAGATAGATAGATAGATAGATAGATAGATAGATAGATAGATAGATAGATAGATGGATAGATAGATAGATGATAGACACATAGATAGATAGATAGATAGATAGATCGATAGATAGATAGATAGATGATAGACACTCCCCGAGATCAATTTTTGGGGGCCTAATGCAAGGTTTCCTCTCCTCCACAAAAAAAAAAGATAGATAGATAGATAGATAGATAGATAGATAGATAGATAGATAGATAGATATATAGATAGATAGATAGATAGATAGATAGATCGATAGATAGATAGATAGATGATAGACACTCCCCGAGATCAATTCTTGGGGGCCTAATGCAAGGTTTCCTCTCCTCCACAAAAAAAAGATAGATAGATAGATAGATAGATAGATAGATAGATAGATAGATAGATAGATAAATAGATAGATAGATAGATAGATAGATAGATAGATAGATAGATAGATAGATAGATAGATAGATAGATAGATAGGTAGATAGATAGATAGATATATGATAGATAGATAGATAGATAGATAGATAGATAGATAGATAGATAGATAGATAGATAGATAGATAGATAGATAGATAAATAGATAGATAGATAGATAGATAGATAGATAGAGATAGATAGATAGATAGATAGATAGATAGATAGATATATGATAGA
Organism: Gastrophysa polygoni; assembly: GCA_963576655.1. Lineage (NCBI taxonomy): Eukaryota > Metazoa > Arthropoda > Insecta > Coleoptera > Chrysomelidae > Gastrophysa > Gastrophysa polygoni. The sequence continues at coordinate 21,292,297 of OY755085.1, read as the reverse complement.
TAGATAGATAGATCGATAGATAGATGATAGATGAGTAGATGAGATAGTATGAGAAGGAACCCACCGGAAGAAAGCCAGCGCCTATGGGAGGACTATAAAGTGACCAAGATAATACTTCAAAATACTATAAATAAATCGAAGCGTGAACACTGGAAACTTATCTGTGATAGTATAGACTGTGATATATGGGGAGACGGTTACAAGATTGTAATGAGGAGTATGATCGGCTTCCCACCCAGACAACAAATTGCCATGCATACCATGGAAAAAGTAGTGGACCACCTTTTTCCGGTGCATGAACAAGTAACTTTCAACTGTGATATGACTGTGATATTTACAAATTTTAGTATAGATGAGCTGCGTATGGCGTGTGATAAACTGAAAGCAAATAAAGCCCCCGGATCGAAAAACATACCACCTGAAATAATTAAAGCACTTGCCACGAATGGAAGCGACTATGTCCTGGCGGTTTATAACGACTTGGCGAGACAAGCAAAGTTTCCGATGGAATGGAAACGCGCAAGGCTGCTGCTGCTTAAGAAGGGGGATAAATCTGTTGAAAACCCGTCAGCGTATAGGCCTATATGCCTGCTCGACGTTGAGGGTAAGCTATATGAGCAACTTATCCTTATCCGATTGAAGGAAGAAATACGTCGTACGGGGGGATTATCTACGAGACAGTATGGTTTCAGGGAAGGGAAACAAACAGTGGATGCCATAAATGAGGTGATAAAAATCGCGAAAGGGACAGAGACCGAGTATAGCAGTGCACACAGAAGGCTATGCGCAGTTATAACTCTCGACGTCAAAAATGCCTTCAACAGTGCCAGCTGGCAGCTGATCCTGGAAAAACTCAGGCGAAGAGGAATAGACGAGAGCCTGATCAGCGTGATAGCATCATACCTTGCTGACAGGCAGATAATCCTTGAAACAGAAAACGCTTCCAAAACCATTAAAATTTCCAGCGGGGTGCCCCAGGGCTCGGTCCTGGGTCCAACTTTATGGAATATTTTGTACGATGGACTTCTGAGGATAGAACTACCTGCTGGGGTTACGCTCATAGGATTTGCAGACGACTTGAAAGGGCAAAATATGAGGTGGATACCAAGATGACATCAAGACCGCTCCACTCGCCGAAGTAATGCGGAAGCGGTTCCAGTGGGTGGGGTCAGACGGGAGGAGAGGCTTTAGTCAGTAGGAATCTGACACTCCCCGAGATCAATTCTTGGGGGCCTAATGCAAGGTTTCCTCTCCTCCACAAAAAAAGATAGATAGATAGATAGATATATGGATAGATAGATAGATAGATAGATCGATAGATAGATAGATAGATGATAGACACATAGATAGATAGATAGATAGATATATAGATAGATAGATAGATAGATAGATAGATAGATAGATAGATCGATAGATAGATAGATAGATAGATGATAGACACTCCCCGAGATCAATTCTTGGGGGCCTAATGCAAGGTTTCCTCTCCTCCACAAAAAAAAAGATAGATAGATAGATAGATAGATAGATAGATAGATAGATAGATAGATAGATAGATAGATAGATAGATGATAGATAGATAGCCCCAGGGGGCTCACACTTTTGAGCACGGGGTTAGCGATCCCGGGGTCCCCCAGCCGATTCTGATTCTCTTTCAACTAGTCTAGAGTCAGAATCCTACCTCTTTTTACTATCCTGTCGGTCTCCCTTGACAAACCCCTGCTTTCTTCCGACCCCGACGCTATTAGGTTTTCCGAGGGCTAGGGGTCGCTCATTTTCCATCTTTCTCCCTTTCTCTACGGAACCCAAAGTGTGAAACGAACCGTGCTGAGGGGTGAATGGCTACACGTTAGATAGTCGTGAACGGTGTCCTGCGAGAACCAGGCGAACCTCGCTTGAAAGAAGCCTTAGTGTGGTACGGGCGCACTGCCACACCGGACATTCTATATCGACCCTTCTCGTGGGAACAGAATGACAGAACTCAAAACTAATTTGAAAGAAACAGCCGCAGGTGAGGGGATTCCCAGTCCCTTTCTGAGAAGAGATTCAATCCAAAGGTCTCCAGTCAGAATGAGAGCTGCTTCCCTTCCTGGTAGAGACAAACAAGAGTTGCTAGACGGGGAAAGACGTGAGACCCCTAAAGCGAATCAATCAACCAAGAGAAAGAGAGTAGACCATGAAAATGATAAGGTGAGTAGCCCTGAGAATAGCCAAGTGAAAGCTCCGGAAAATACTGTAGGATTCAAAAATATAATGGAAAATTTGTCCCGACATATCAGGCAGCTTGATAAAATTGTCAAAGACATGTATAAACCAAAGAAAGAAATAACGGACGTATCAGGTAAGCTACTCCTTCAACTGGAGAAGCTCCAGAGTGAAGAAATCGGGAAATGGCTAGACGAGGTTTCATCTGGAATAGAGCAAAAAGAAAAGCAGTGGAAAAATGAAGCATCAAACCTACGCATGCAAATCAAAGAAATGGAAGACGCCCACAAAAAAGAGATAGAAAAACTCTCGCACCGCCATGTACAATGCGAGAGCTGTAAAGAAGAACAATTTAGGTTAACCAGAAGGCAGCTACTGAGAACAGATGATAGTTATGAAACCTTCAAACAAATTTCGGAAGAAGACTGGCGGGATGGGATCTTCTCAAAAATCCAAATCTATCGCGGAAACATATGGGAAATAGCAAACGAACAGGTAATGGCCCTACCCTGTAACAAAGACTTCGCCACCACCCACAAGCTAGTAGGTAGGGTGATAGATAGACTCGGTGGCAAGGAGGATCTCAAAAAACAGGGTAAATCGAAAGGAGAAGTAGCAATGATGATTCATTCACTGGGCTTCCCCGATGAAGAAGGAAACCTTGCGCATAAGTCGAGGGTGATACTCTACCCAATCACATCAGATGGAGGACAGTACCAAGAAGCAGATGACGAAAGCATATTGCAAGCACTGAAAGCGGTTAAAACCCTGATGATGCGCCAGGGAAAGACCAAACTAGTTATTCCAGAAATGGAGGGAATAACTGGATTGATGATGTGTAGACTACTGGAATTTCTGTTTGCAGATTCTGCAATAGAAATAGCACTAGTAAAAGAAAGTGAAAACCAGCCGACAAGGCAGAAGCAAAAAGCTCCCCAGACAGCTAGAACAGATACTTCTGTGAAACAGGGACGAAAGAAACAGGATGCGCTACTTGTGAAAATGCCCAATGTCAGTTATGCGGACTTGCTTAAGACAGTAAAACAAAGAGTTAATCCCAGTGAGCTCGGGATTGAGATAAAGGACCTTAAGAAGACCAGAAGTGGAGAACTCCTGCTCACTGTCAGAGATGGAGTCGATAAGTTGGAAATTCTCAAGGAAAAAATTCAGCAAACCGTGCCTGATATATCGACATCACTTCTTCTGAGTAAAAAAGTACTCCACATCAAGGACTTGGATGAGGTAACGACTATTGAAGAAATTAGGGAAGCCATCACAGAGTGTATATCGGTGAAGCCAGGAGAACTAGAAGTGAAAGCCCTCCGTCCTGCCTCCTCTGATAAACAGAATGTGACAGTTGTTCTCAACGAAGCAGACGCCCAAAAACTGATAGATGTGGGAAAGATAAGAGTTGGATGGAAGCAGTGTAGGGTACTAGAAAGGAAGAAGGAACTGAAATGTTTCAGATGCTGGACGTATGGTCATACAAAAGCAGAATGTAAGGGACCAGATAGGGAAAGCCTGTGCCTCAGATGCACTCAACAAGGGCATAAGGCAGCGGATTGCACCAAAAATCCTTTCTGTGTCCATTGCAAAGTAGAAGGACACCAATCTTCGAACTCGAAGTGCCCAAGTAACAAGGATGGAAGGAAACAGCAGGAGGTGCTCCAGCAGCCTGAAAACGTAATCCAAATATAAAGTTTCTCCAAATCAATACTTTCAGAAGACGCCCTTGCCATGATTTAGCATTGGCCACAGCAAGAGAAATTGGTGCTGGAATCACCCTTATGGTTGAACCAAACCGTAATGCTATCAGAACTAGGAAAGATTGGCTATATGATGCGAACTTAGATACTGCCATCAGAATAGATGATAGCAATATCACTGTAAATAAATACGGCAAAGGACGCAGTTTCACATATATAGTTATGCCAGACTTCACCCTTTATAACTGCTACGCATCTCCAAACGATGAACTTGAAGAACTGGAGGGCATTCTCTGGGATATCGGCAGACTGATTAGACTGAATAAAGAGAAAGCAATTATAGTGGGTGACTTCAATGCAAAATCCCCACAATGGGGACTAGATACAACAGACAGAAGAGGGCAAATAGTAACAGAATGGCTGGCGGAAAATGACCTCGTGGTAGTAAATGAGGGGAACAAACCCACCTTCCAGAGAGGAAACTACACCTCCATTTTGGACCTTACGATAGCTACTACCAATATTAGGAATAGAATCACGAAATGGGGAGTCAGCGATCTAGAATCTTTGAGCGACCACAATTACATCGTCTTTGAAGTTGCAGACAACCCATTGCCACGACGAACAACAAACCAAAGCGAAGGCTGGCAGACCAAGAAGCTAGACAAAGAAAAATTACAAACCCTGACGGTGGTAGCTCGAGAGGAAAATATCGTTCCATCTGCAGAAGCCCTCACTCAGACACTGACTGAGATATGTGACCAAACCATGCCTAAAAGAAGCAACAAGAAGAAACAGCGACCTGTCTATTGGTGGAATGAGGATATTGCCAAGAAACGTAAGGATTGCTATCGAAAAAGAAGACTATACACCAGGAGTATGAGAAGGAACCTACCGGAAGAAAGCCAGCACCTATGGGAGGACTATAAAGTGACCAAGAAAATACTTCAAAATACTATAAATAAATCGAAGCGTGAACACTGGAAACTTATCTGTGATAGTATAGACTGTGATATATGGGGAGACGGTTACAAGATTGTAATGAGGAGTATGATCGGCTTCCCACCCAGACAACAAATTGCCATGCATACCATGGAAAAAGTAGTGGACCACCTTTTTCCGGTGCATGAACAAGTAACTTTCAACTGTGATATGACTGTGATATTTACAAATTTTAGTATAGATGAGCTGCGTATGGCGTGTGATAAACTGAAATCAAATAAAGCCCCCGGACCGAAAAACATACCACCTGAAATAATTAAAGCACTTGCCACGAATGGAAGCGACTATGTCCTGGCGGTTTATAACGACTTGGCGAGACAAGCAAAGTTTCCGATGGAATGGAAACGCGCAAGGCTGCTGCTGCTTAAGAAGGGGGATAAATCTGTTGAAAACCCGTCAGCATATAGGCCTATATGCCTGCTCGACGTTGAGGGTAAGCTATATGAGCAACTTATCCTTATCCGATTGAAGGAAGAAATACGTCGTACGGGGGGATTATCTACGAGACAGTATGGTTTCAGGGAAGGGAAACAAACAGTGGATGCCATAAATGAGGTGATAAAAATCGCGAATAGGACAGAGACCGAGTATAGCAGTGCACACAGAAGACTATGCGCAGTTATAACTCTCGACGTCAAAAATGCCTTCAACAGTGCCAGCTGGCAGCTGATCCTGGAAGAACTCAGGCGAAGAGGAATAGACGAGAGCCTGATCAGCGTGATAGCATCATACCTTGCTGACAGGCAAATAATCCTTGAAACAGAAAACGCTTCCAAAACCATTAAAATTTCCAGCGGGGTGCCCCAGGGCTCGGTCCTGGGTCCAACTTTATGGAATATTTTGTACGATGGACTTCTGAGGATAGAACTACCTGCTGGGGTTACGCTTATAGGATTTGCAGACGACATCGCAATGGTGGTGGTTGCTAAAGGGGAAACGATTCTGATGAATACAGCAAACATCGCACTGCAATGTGTTTCAAACTGGCTGGAACAAAAAAGGCTTAAACTAGCACCAGAGAAGACGGAGGCTGCGCTCCTGACGACAAAAAGGAGAATCGATCCAATCCAGTTCGAAGTACAGGATGTGATAGTTACACCAAAGAAGGCTGTGAAGTATCTGGGAGTCTGGTTGGACACCAAACTCACCTTTGCTGAACACGTTAACCAAACTGCCATAAAAGTTGAGAAGACGGTAGCAGCTCTGTCGGGGCTCATGCCAAATGTCGGTGGACCTCGATCATCTAAAAGAAGAGTTTTGTTGAGCGTTGCCCACTCACAAATGCTGTACGCAGCACCTGCCTGGCACTCGATGATCATAAATCAGAAACTAGTTGCTAAGCTCACAAGTATACAGAGAAAGATGACAATAAGGATTTGCTGTGCCTACAGGACAATCTCGGCAGAGGGAGCGGGTGTGATAGCTGGAGTTCCACCGATAGAATTTATGATCCAAGAAAGGCGTGAAAAATATAGGGGTGTGGATGGAATCACAGCCAGGGCAAACTTGATAATGAACTGGCAAAATAAATGGAACAATGGGAAATATGGCAGATGGACTCATTATCTAATACCAGATATCCAAGAATGGATTGAAAGGCCGTACGGCGAGGTCGACTATTTCCTGACGCAAGCTCTCTCTGGACACGGCTGTTTCAGGAAATACCTATACGATCGCACGAAAGTGGACTCTGAAGCATGCCCATACTGTGGAGGACAAGATGACGCAGAGCATACTCTCTTCGCTTGTCCCAGATGGGAAAGACTTCGAGAAGAGTTTGACCTTTCAACAGGAAATCCATTTACTGCAAGGAATATGATGAAGAATCTGATGTCTACTGAGGAAAAATTCAAATGCTCATATAGGGCAATCCGGGGCATAATAGAAACCAAGGAAATGGAGAGTAGGACTTGAAAGGGCAAAATATGAGGTGGATACCAAGATGACATCAAGACCGCCCCACTCGCCGAAGTAATGCGGAAGCGGTTCCAGTGGGTGGGGTCAGACGGGATTGAAAAAAAAAAAAAAAAAAAAAAAAAAAGATGATAGATAGATAGATAGATAGATAGATAGATAGATAGATAGATAGATAGATAGATAGATAGATAGATAGATAGATAGATAGATAGATAGATAGAACAGAATGCCACAGTCTTGCTGTCTGAATCAGATGCAGACAAACTGACGCATATGGGAAGAATAAAGATCGGTTGGACAATGTGTAGAGTGATGGAGAGGAAAAAGGAAGAGAAGTGTTTCAAATGCTGGGAATATGGGCACGTGAAAGCGCAATGTCAAGGACCAGATCGAGAGTCACAGTGTCTGAAATGTGCACAGCAAGGACACCGTGCGACAGACTGCAAAAATACTTCCTACTGCGTTCACTGCGAGAAAGAAGGACATCTGGTAGTCCGAACTGTCCGACGAACAAGGATAGGAAAAAGCGGGGGATATTTCATCCAGCTGTGAACAAAAAGTAGTTAGGATAAAATTCCTACAAACCAATACTTTCAGGCGCAGACCATGTCATGATCTTGCACTTGCTACAGCCAATGACATAGGGGCTGACGTGATCCTTATGAGCGAGCCAAATCGAAACGCTGTTAGGAATAGAATAGACTGGCTATGTGATGAAGACCTCCATACAGCTATGAAGATCAACGAACACTTGACCATAACGAAAGTCGGGAAAGGGCACTGTTTCTCTTATGTGGTCACAAGCGATTTCACAATTTACAATTGCTACGCCTCACCGAATGAAGGACTAGACGATCTCGAGAGGATCCTCTGGGAAACTGGGAACCTCATTAGGCTCAATAATGAGGAAGCCATTAGTGTAGGAGACTTCAAGGCTAAATCCCCTCAGTGGGGTGTATATACCACGGACAGGAGAGGTCAGCTTGTCACTGAATGGATAGCAAAGAACGACCTTGTGATTGTGAATGAAGGAAATGCGCCAACGTTCCAGAGACGAGATTATTCTTCTATTCTTGACCTGACTATCGCCACTGCCAATATGAAGAGACGAATCAAGAACTGGAATGTCAGCGATCTTGAATCCCTGAGCGACCACAATTTCATAGTCTTTGACATTCTTGTCAATTCCAAGTCAAGGAATTGCGGTGAGGAAAGGCTAGCAGGTTAGGAAACTTGACAAGGAGAAACTAGCTCTGACAAGACGTGACATCAGAAACCCATCTCCGAAAGATTTCGTGCACCTGCTGAAACAGTTATGCAATCAGACATTGCCAAAGCAGAGGAATAAACCAGGTCGACTACCTGTCTATTGGTGGAATGGTGAGATCGCCCAAGTCAGAAAGGAATGCACGCGAAAGAGAAGGTTGTATACAAGATCTGCAAGAAGACACCTACTCGAAGAAAGCCAGCAATGATGAGAAGACTATAAAGCTGTGGTTTCCAAACTGGGGGGCGCGCCTCCCTGGGGGGGGCATGGAGAAAGTCCAGGGGGGGCGTGATACCCAAATGAAATAAATAAAAAAAATTACAAAAATAATTTCCTCAGATTTTTTAAATAAAGTCTTTCTAAGTTTTCAAAATTGTTTTTGTAATGTTTCAATTTCCACGTTTTTTTTTACCAATTTCCACGCTCCCACATAAAGAATATTCACTCGACATAATGGTCAAGTGTTTGTAAAAAATTAAAGCCATTGTTTAAAATAAAACATATCAAAAATCCTTTGTTTAAAAAACAATTAATTTGCAAATTAGAGAACAGAGTTGCCGAACTCAAACCGCCCATTTCAAAGAACGTAAATTTGTAATGTAATGTAAATTGTAATGGGGGCATTACAAAAGGCGTAAATTTCCCCGTTGCAAAGTTGTAAACGTTATCAAAGAAGGCTACAGTTTTTAAAACTACAAAACACACAAGAGTTCAATATTCTCAAAACCGTCCCCCTCCATAGCAGTTACTGTCAGACGCAACGGGTGTGTGTACCGATACCTCCGTTTGGCCTTGGCGCCCACCCCCACCGCATCTTCAATCCAATGTCAATAGCCTTGCAGTTTGTTCAGTGCTTGCGTTGTAACTAGTCCGTTCGCCAGTCCGTTGTGCCAACAGTGCTTTCCGTGAATTATCAGTCAGCGTGTTTGCTGTATTGTGGGTGTTCTGTAATTGCTGCGACGTTTGAATTGGAGTAATTGTTTTTGTGTTGTGTGAGTTCTGTGTGAAGCTGAATCAGAGAAGATGAACACGGCAAAGAAACGCAAGTATATTGACGATTATATTCAATATGAGTTTGTTTCCTTGCTTGAAGATAATGTTGATCACCCTCAGTGCGTTATTTGCTATGAGGTATTAAGCAATGACGCGATGAGGCCTAATCGTCTTCTGAGACATTTGTCAACCAAATATGCCTCTTTAAAGGACAAACCTAAAGAGTTTTTCGCTGCAAAATCTAAGAATTTAAAGCGCATTAAGTTAGATAGCACTGGATCTGCTGCTCAGTCATCTCTAAAAGTGCTTGAAGCTTCCTATGAATTATCTCTTATTACTGCTAAGGAGAAGAAAAGTCACACTATTGGTGAAACGCTTGTTAAACCGTGCCTTTTAAAAGCAGCCGATGTTGTCCTTGGAACTGATAGTAGGCAAAAGCTATCACAAATACCACTTTCAGACAACACCGTAAAACGCCGCATTGATGATATGGCCGAGGACATTAAAAACCAGGTGGTTGATGCAATAAAAAAATCCCCGTTTTTTGCTATCCAGCTTGACGAGAGTACAGACATAGCACAATGCTCTCATTTGATTGTATATGTTCGTTACATTGAAAATGGAAGAATGAAGGATGAACTGATGTTTTCTACTGAGCTGTTGACCACTACTAAAGCTGTAGATGTGATGGAAGCAGTATCAGACTTTTAAGAAACACGAACTTTCTTGGCAAAAACTTATTGGTGTATGTACAGATGGTGCTCCTTCAATGCTGGGTTCTCGTTCAGGCTTTGTGCAGTTGGTCAAAGAGAAGAATGCTGATGTGGTTGGGATTCATTGTTTTATTCACCGCCAAGCCTTGGCAGCAAAAACTCTTCCTAACGAACTCAATGCTGTTTCAAAGCTTTGTATTAAAGTAGACAACTACGTTAAGAACAGTGCATTGAATACTAGACTGTTTAAAATTCTGTGTGAAATTTAGGAAGTGATCACAAAACGCTGCTGTTTCATACAGAAGTACGATTGCTATCAAAAGGCAATATGTTGGGAAGACTATTTGAACTCTGTGATGAAGTGATAACGTTTTTGGCACAGCAAAAACAAAACGAGCTTAGTGCAGAGTTCAAAAAACCCTGTAACCAAGTGATTTTGGCCTATTTATCAGACTTTTTTGACACGTTAAATAACCTAAACTTGAGACTGCAAGGTGCAGACTCCAATATAGTAACACATCGGGATGCCATCAAGACGTACGTTGAGAAACTACAACTTTGGATACGTAAAGTGTCAATGAACCCCAGCAACTATTCAAGTTTCAGCAAAGTAGTGTCAGTCTCAGAAGAAGTATGTTTTGAGGACGTTTTTGAAGGACCGTTTTTGAAAAACTTGATAATTGACCATTTGAAGAACCTCAAGGAGGAGTTCAGCAGGTACTTTCCTAACTTGTCAGAGGAGTTTTACAAACTATCAACCGACCCGTTCAACATGGACATACAGTTGCTGCCAGAAGAGTTGCAAGAGGAGGGAATAGAAATAAAAAATGACTCTGCTGCAAGATACGATTTTGACAAAATGGACAAGCCCTCATTTTGGTTAAAGTACTTGAAAGTTTACCCCAGTGTTTCAGAGAAAGCTGTTCGGATGTACTTGCCTTTTTCAACAACATACATGTGCGAAAAAGCGTTTTCAACTCTTGTGGCGATCAAAACCAAGTACCACAACAAACTTGATGTCGAAAGTGACCTACGCTGTGCTTTGTTTGAAATTCAACCCAGGATCTGTCAACTTATCCAGAACATGCAAGCGCACCCATCTCACTAAATTACATTTTATGTTTTGTTTTTGTAAGTAGGTAGGCCTATTGTTTCACCTTCCTTAAATTGAAAATGTATCTGTGTTACAATGTTAAATTTTGTATCAGTAATTATATTCGTTTTTCATGTAATTCTTGTTTTAATTTTCACCATGCGTACAATTATTGAATCTTTCCATTCTGCGTTACCGCATTCAACAGTGATCTAAAAATCTACCTACTCACCGTATCAAGTAGGCACATACTTGTACAAGTAGGAGTTGGTATGTACGGCACCGTGGAAATAGGGTATTGCAAAATGGAAAGCTGATATGTGTAGGGGGCGTGGGGGGTCTCCAAATAACCAGAGGGGGGCGTGGTACAAAAAAGTTTGGGAACCCCTGCTATAAAGAGTGCAAAAAGTACTCCAGAATTTGATCAAGCAATCGAAGCGTGAATGCTGGAGAACCATCTGTGATAATATAGACTGTGATATCTGGGGGGATGGCTATAAAATCATCATGAAGAATCTGATTGGCTATCCACCCAGACTGCAAATGCCTATGAAAACTGTGGAAGGAGTGGTTGACCACCTCTTTCCAGTGCATTATGATGTGATATTTATCTGTGATAGGAATGTGATATTTACAGATTTCAATAAAGATGAACTACGTATAGCATGTGGCAAGCTCAAGGACAAGAATTCCCCTGGTCCAGGCAGTATCCCACCAGAAGTGATAAAAGCTATAGCTTCAAACGATCCGGATTACGTTCTAGCTGTATACAATATATTAGCTAATCGAGCAGAGTTTCCTGCAGAATGGAAGCGGGCAAGGCTGCTGCTCCTGAAGAAACCTGACAAGCCCATCGAAAACCCATCAGCCAATAGACCGATTTGTCTACTAGACGTAGAAGGAAAACTTTACGAGCAATTGATACTTGTCAGGCTGAAGAGTGAAATAGCACGCACGGGTGGACTCTCGACGAGACAATTCGGTCCCAAAGAGGGTAAACAAACAGTGGATGCCATAGAAGAGGTGCTGAAGATAGCTAGAAGAGCAGGGAAAGAATATTCCTGGAAACATCGAAGAATGTGCGCGATGATAACCCTTGACATCAGGAATGCTTCCAATAGTGCGAGTTGGCAAGAAATTCTAGAAGAGATGAGGAGGCGGAGAACAGACGAGAGCCTAATCAGTGTGATAAGATCATACTTGTCAGACAGGGAAATCATTCTGGAAGCAGAGAACACCATAAAGTCGAGGAAAATCAATAGTGGGGTACCACAGGGTTCAGTCCTGGGGCCAACGCTGTGGAACCTTTTTTATGACGGACTCTTGAGGATGGAACAACCGACTGGAGTCACCCTCATAGGATTCGCTGATGACATCGCTATGGTAGTAGTTGCCAAAGGCGAAGATAGTCTGATGGACAAAGCAAATATTGCTTTGCAACGTATTTCCAATTGGCTGGAAAATATGGGTCTTGATCTCGCACCAGAAAAAACTGAAGCAGTACTCCTAACAACCAAAAGGAAAATGAATCCAATAACATTCGAGGTTCAGGGCATCATGGCAACACCTAAGAAAGCCATTAAATACCTAGGGGTTTGGATAGACTCAAAACTTACCTTTGCCGAACATGTGGATAGAGTCACACAAAAGGTAGAAAAGACAGTGGCAGCTTTATCCAGGTTGCTTCCGAATGTAAGAGGTCCCAGGGCATCGAAAAGGAAAATACTTTTGAGTGTGGCCCACTCTCAAATCTTATATGCTGCACCAGCCTGGCACACAGTGACCAACAACCAGAAACTAATATTGAAGCTCAATAACATACAGCGTATGTGTATCAGAGTATGTTCTGCATACAGGTCCATATCATCTCGGTTCTTGATCGTTAAAAGAAATGAAGGAGACTTCTCCAAAGTCAGCCCATTTTGGATATCAAGAAGAATTTATGGACTGATAGGAGGAATATCTAGCCTTAAAAAATCGAGAGAGGGATTAATATCACTGAATGCCTGGAAACTTATGCAAAAAGGGGTGGAACCCGATAAAAAAATTGGGACATTCATCAATTAGGAATTGATGGGTACAGTTGGTACAGTGGGTACAGTGTCCCATAAACATACCGACAAACTCTAAGGGATGGTAGAGGACATCAAAATAAACATTTTTGCTCCTTAAACATAAGTCCGGAAACTCTTCGTTTTCGAGATACAGGGTGTAATTGGTATCTGTGAAATTTTATTGCGAAAAAAATGTTTTATCCCAACATCAAACGTAGTTAAATCAAAAAATGTAAACAAAAGTCAGTGGTGTTCAACTAAACTGAGAGTCAATTCAGTTATTTTTATTGTATTTAAAACATTTTGTTGCTTTAGCACCCTTTATTTGTCGGTATGTTTTGGATACTCTTTCCAAGATATCAAACACTACGAATATTTTCCAATTAAATACAAAACAAAAAATGATTAAAAGTCAATAATAATAATTAATGATTGAAAAAAAAAGTTATTGGAAGCTTTATTAGTTCTTCAATATTTCAATAAACGCATGTAAAATGTAAGGTATAATTTTGAAGCATTTAATTTTTTTTTCATAGATGTAAGATAGAGATATGGTTTTTATTTTTTTATTCAAAACGTAGATACGGAAAAATTCCAAAAAGGGACAAAAAAGTTGCATTTTCAAAAGTTCATTCAAAAAAAATCATCATGATTACAAAAAATCTACTGGCCGATATTTTTTTTGTGCAAAAACTATCCGACATAGCCCGTGGGCACGCCGCTGAGATTATTGGGCAAATTCCAATAGCTCCAAAAGATACCTTATGAATGTATCAATAATCTGTAGAAATTTCATTGAATTCGACCAGATCGTTTTTACATTAATAAAAAATCGATTTTTCAAAAAAAATTTAACACCCTGTATCTCGAAAACGAAGAGTTTCCGGACTTATGTTTATCGAGCAAAAATGTTTATATTGATGTCCTCTACCATCCCTTAAAGTTTGTCGGTATGTTTATGGGACACCCTGTATATCGGTATACTTAATTTTATTAGGTTTTCAAAGAAGTTCTAAAATTTGTTCATACTTGAAACCCCAATTTTGACTTGTACTGAAAATAACAATTTTGTGCTTCATCTCAAAATATTATTAACTTTTTTAGCTACTTTGGATGGTGCTCGAAAAAAGGCTGCAGATTCCGACTATAGTACCAGTAATGATGATAAAATGCAAAATGCTGGGAGGGGTAGAAGAACAAAAATTCTGAAAACGAAAAAAAAATCTATTCAATTGTTTTCCTCATAACCAACCAACCAACCAACTCTTTATCTCTATCATCTTAGCAGATCCCAATGATGAGTGAGATTAATTCTGAATTCAGTTCACTTCTGCAACACTGTTCAATTTATTGTTTTTAGAAATTACATCAGGTGGTGCTCCCAACAAAATGACATTTGATAGAAATAAAATCATCTTGGGGATAATACAAGAGAGCCAAAGGATTCAGTCCATAATGAAAATGAGTCTGGGTCTGATGATGAGATGCTGATACATTCTCCACAAACAAAGCATAAAAGGCTTGCAGAGGGAGATATATTACCAGTGAACTATAATTCTGGAGATCTTGCTGCAGGTAGTCACTCATGGCAATTTGTTATCTGAATTCTTGCTCTTGAAAATTAAATTTCATAGGTTGTTGCAATTTTTCAAAATATTTGGAATTTTTCATTTCTGTATTGATTATCACTTATGGTTGAAAATAACCAATTATACCTCTCATTATTCCAATTATTATGATTCTTCATTAATTGAAGATTTTTTCATTGTAGGGAAATCCACAACATTGGAGGCATTATGTGAAGCAATAGGTATTGATACCAAAGATAGGCTACCAGGACAAGATAGACAGGTCCTATGGAGAGTTTGATAACATAGTCGAGTGACCCATTTTAGTTTGAAAATCCAATAGGTGGACATCGAAGAACGTATAAACGACATTTCACATCTGATTGTTATTATTCTAGAGAAATTATTAGGTAACTATGTGTGTCATCTTTGGGAGGATAAAAACCAAATATTGAATATGAAGGTCAATGTTTGTGTTCGTTTGTCAACGTTCTATGTTTTCAGAGGCATGTTTTCTTATATCAAAATATAGTTCAGTGGTGCAAAAGGATCTAGTTTCCAGATCTTGAACTTGAAAAAAGTATTGCCAAAAAATAACATGGGACTTGTGTATCTTCTGTTAGCTCATCTCTGTAAATACTAAGAATTATGATTGAGTTGATATTATAATGATCATGATGTTTTAGCAGAACTGAGAATAAAATGTTCATCCAATAAAAAATACTTGAATACGATATACAGGAAGATCAATTCCATGGAGTTTGGAAATCAGGCAAATAATCAAAATGGAGTTATATTGAATGTTCCTTTGAAAACTGTGGATAACATTCAGGAATTTGAATTACAATTAGAAGATGAGAATGTCAAAAACAGTTTGGTAAGTTTAATACAATTTCATGAATCTTATTTCTAAATAAGTGGAAAAGTCATCTGATATATCTCAAATAACAGAGTATGAAATTCATTTATGGCTTCGAATAAATCAAAGTATCTTGATGTATGGGTGGATCAACACCTGAGGGATGAACATGCATTATATTTAACAAAGAAATTACGACTAAAAATACATAAGTTCCATTTGCTACGCGATATTCCCAGCAGGAAAAATCTTTCCATAATTTATAACTCATCAGCTGAGTCAATTTTAAGATATTGAATACGAATATATTATGTCGCTTACAAAGATTCGTTTTCTTCATAGGCCCGAAACTATATAATGCACTACCTTTATGTGCGAAAGAATTGAGAAGGGAAAAAACTGAAATGAAGGAGCTCATAGAGTCATATGAAATCAATGTTAATCTTTTGTATGCATAATTTTAGCAAACAAATTGAATGCCTACCTCAAATTAAATTCCAAAAATCCTAAATTTTACTTTGCAACAAAATATTATTAATCACTGATGTGATGTTATTGTGAAATTGATGTTGAGCCCTCATAAATACCTGAAATCTTAAATAACCATCTAATATTTACCTCTCCTATTGATAATAATAATAATAATTTTTATTCCATTCAGATCATATTTACATGATATTGGAACAGTCAAAAAAGCACATATTGTATATATAAAATCAGATAAAAAGAGTAAAAACTGTTAGCGTTGATGATAATTACATGGGCGTACGAGCGTGATAAATCACGTTATTTTTTTATTCAAAAATTCATTTATGTCATAGTAACATTCATTAGATACAAAAATTTTGAGTTTTCTTTTGAAAACATTGAAGTTGTCTTCCAATCTTATAGAGGCAGGCAGATGATTCAGAAATTGAATTCCTCCATACACTGGGCTTCGCTCATACAGCCTGGTTCCATGTTTGGGAAATGATTGCGACATGTTCACCATAGTCATATATAGTCTATAGTCTAGTCTATAGTATAGGTTGAACATTTATCGTATAACACTCTTTTGAGAAACAAAAACTCTGGATGCTCCCACTGCGCCACCCCAAAGAATAATATTATAGGAAATGTGGGAGTACACAATAGCGTAGTAGACGCTGATAAGCTGACTGGTCACAAAAATATTTTTCAGTTGCAATATAGCAAAGTAACTACTATTCAATTTCTTGCAGATGTAATTCAAATTACTATTCCAGCCCATATCATTGTCCACAAATACGCCTAGAAGATTGGTGGATTTTGAGAATGGCAATTCAATATTATTTACTGAAATTCTACTATTCTCAGATATCTCATTTCTGGTGAAAAAATGCATACACACTGTTTTAGTAGAATTTACTATCAGAGAGTTCCTCTCACACCATGCGGTGAATTCCTTGGACAAAATGTTCATTTTTGGCGTTTCTGCATCAGTTGCAAAAGTGGTATCATCAGCGTATAGAATCAGATGTTTCGTGCTGACGTATTTGGGAAGATCATTTACATACAGTAGAAAAATTAGCGGGCCAAGAATTGACCCTTGAGGTACACCAGCATCCACATCATGTGGAAGAGATCTCTGACCGTCAATTCTCACTATAATTTTTCTGACCTCAAGGTATGAAGCAATAAATGAAGAAAGAAATTTACCACGGAAACCCAATTCACTTAGTTTGTTAATTGTAATATCAGTATTAATTGAGTCGAAAGCTTTCGACAGATCGAAAAATAGGGCACCAACATATTTTTTCATATCTAATGAGGAATGGATATAATTAAGAAGCGCAATAGTTGCACTCTCCGTTGATTTTCCCGGCAGAAAATCATCTTGGTGTTCTGTTATGACATTACATTTTGAGAGAAAGGAAATCATTTGCGTATAGATACATTATTCGATTATATTAGATATTACACACTGAACCGTTATTGGACGAAAATTGTCGAGGCACAATTGATTACCTTTTTTGAAAATTGGACTTACAATTCCTATCTTGAGGTCAGACGGAAATGATCCCTTTTCAACTGAAAAGTTGATTATGTCTGCTATAATGCCAGATATATGGAGAGCAACACTTTTGATCACTTTTGTAGAGATACAGTCCACACCTTCACAGTTCACATTTCTTAGAGAGTTTATAGCATCGAATACATCTTCAGGTATAATGGGATTGAAATAGAATGTATTCTGTACATACATTGTTGTGTAATCATTGAAGGATGTGTTGTTGAAATGGGTATTTATGATATGTTTTACATTAGTTGAAAAAAATTCAGCGAAGGCATTACTAATTTCATACTTGTTTTCTATTATCATTCCATTCAGCTCAACACTGTTAATTTCCGGGCACTTTTTTCCCAATTTTTTTTCTGTACAGTCCGCCAAATATATTCTTGTTTTTCTCTGCCATCTTTATTTACAAGACTATTTTGATAGAATGATTTTTTTGTATTGTTAATTTCGGTTGAATAGTTTTTCTTTGCAGCCTTATAGTAAAAGTGATCATCAGGATTTGAGGACTGATTTGTTAACCAGAATTAATTTCTGAGATCATTACCCATCTGTATAAGATTGGAATCAACCCACGATTTTTTGTTCACATTATTACTGTGTTTTTTTACAATAGGGCATGTTAAATCAACATAGTAAAGTAGAGAATTCTTTATATACTAGATCAGCACTACTATTTTGTGTATCATTGAGATATTCATAAACTGACGAAAAACTCTCGTTTGCAACATGAGTTTGTGAGCTAGCTAGGTAAGATTGAGATGAATTTCTATAAGTGAACTGTTTATCATTCGTGTTACAGTTGCAAGACTTACATACTGAATCAGACTGGTATTTTAATTTTATGTCAAGACCTAAATGGTCTCCCAATTGAAGTTCCACCACGGATTCAGAATATTCCCATAACATGTTAGTTAAGAAATAATCAAGTTTTGTTTTCGTCGTTTTCATGTTTTTATCTGTACATAAGCGTGTCGGTTCGCAGTTTAGTAAATTCAGGTTGAAACTTTCCATCAGATCTTGAAGTAATGCTTTTTCACGTGATTGTCTCATGTAGTCAATATTGAAGTCTCCACAAAAAATTGTAGAATCATAATTCCTTGGGCAGAAATTCAGAGCCTTAAACATTTGTCCAATGAATATCTCAATGTTACCGGATGGTGGTCTATATAAATTCAAAAGGCAGACACTCATTCCTTCCAAAGAGAAAGAAAGGTTACATACTTCACATTCCATTTCAATTGATAATTTATTCAAAAAATCAGATATTTTATATTGTATTACTGATTTGATGAGTACCAGTACACCACCATGTATTTTAAAATTCCTATTGTAATAAGTAGCTAATTTATAATCATCAAATCTGACTTATTCAATATTATTAATATTGCACCATGTTTCAGACAGACATAACATATCTGGTTTCATCTGTTTTAGAATCAAGTCGATTCTGTTGAATTTGTTAGACAGTGACTGACAATTGACATTTAGAATACGAAAACATGCGATTTAGTTCGTCATACTATACTATAGTTACACAGATGTTTCTCTTGGTGTTTATTTACCCTTGAGGTGCATTCTTGGGGTGTACTTGAAAAAACCTCTGTATATAGGCACCATGTGGGGTGCACTTAAAAAAACCTCTGTATATAGGCACCATGTTGGGTCCATTGCATTTTGGTAATTATAGTTGTAGAGACTTACTTTAAAGGAACTATAAAGCTGTGGATACTTCGAGTTCAGAGTTGTCACAACCACTTCTGAAAACCGTGGTTTGACTATTTCCTTCAATTGTTCAGCAGTCATACTCTGTATATATGGAGGTCAACAAATTTTGGGACCCCTCTGATTTCTTTTCCGTTTATTTTGATTTCTTCATTTCTTCCAATAATTACGTGTTTTCTCGGTCTCTTCCTTTTCACATCTTTCCATTCGTTCTGATTTTTAATTTCAGATGATTGACTATTATTTTCCAAATTTATAATTTCCTCACATGCCTTTTCAGTATTTATTTGCATCAATGCAGCTGCAACATCAGTTCTGATAATTGCCGACTCTTGGGAGGAACTGGCAACAGTGCTATATTTAGCGCCTTCAGAGCGTGGAACAGGTGATACCTTTCTCGGTATATCGCGCTTATCATCAGCGATATTACCATTTTTTGCTCCGTTGTTTAATCGTACTGTTTTTATTCGATCTTCATTTCTTTCTTTCAATAAAGTTATTTGATCAAGACGTCCTTTTGTTTCAAAATATATTTAAATATATTTATGTCAATTACCTTATTTTCAAGGCTTAAATTATCCATGGCGTCAAAAAAATAGCTGATCAGTGGCTAGCTCTGGTTCACAACACATGATCAAATCATCTCCGGTAAACTTAACAAAGTTGCAATTTTTGGTACAACTCACATGGAAGAGTTTTTCACAGTTTACACATTTTAGTCCATTTACGACGTTCTTTTTAAACTTTTTGCGCATTTATTACGGAGCACATTTTCGGCCGATATCAACGCGCTTGCCATGTTGCCTGTTTCGGATAAATGGATACGGATAAAATGATTATTGAATTGATTTCTGTATCTCTCATTCGTATTACTTTAAAGTCAATATTTACTGATCATTCTCCTGGTACATAAACTGTCTCTGCATATTTCTTGTATGATCATTCAGAAGTGCAAAACACAAGCATTCTGAGCTTAGTTTACATTCTTACTGATCGAAGTAATACAATGTTAATAAGGTCTACAAGTTAAGTTTTTATTTCCGAAAAATACCTTTTCAAAAAAGATTATCTTATTTCGAACAGACAAGTAGCTGGTTTTTACATCAAAATATAAAGTCAGACTGTCGCCTTCACGGCCAAGTAGAATGAGGTAAACTCTGTTGAATCGGCATTCTCACGGCGGCGTCCTATTTCGCTGACTGGATAGACTCGGGCCGTCTTCAAGATGTAACTTACACGTATTCGCAAATGAATGATATGTATACTTGATAATGACTAACTGTATTGTAACTCAGATGCGTTTTGTTTTTGGAAATACTTAATTATTCTAAAATTAGGCAGGTGTACGTATAATTCTTCAACATACTATGTAAATTTTATTCAATTGGGAAATATCAATGTATCAATAATCTGTGAAAATTTCATTGAATTTGACCAAATCGTTTCAACGATATCAATAAAAAATCGATTTTTTCAAAAAAAATTAAACACCCTGTATCTCGAAAACGAAGAGTTTCCGGACTTATGTTTATCGAGCAAAAATGTTTATTTTGATGTCCTTTACCATCCCTTAGAGTTTGTCGGTATGTTTATGGGACACCCTGTATATATTTTTGGGGAGAAATTAATGAAAACCTTCCAGTTTACTAAATATCTTCTTTATTATTGTATTCTTCTGTTGAGGAAACAGTGTTATTATAAGTATTTCATTTCCATGGTTGTGTTATTTTTGGTTCACTAACCTGTCCTCTTCATCTTAACAGTTCACCTCCAAGTCTCTCTTGAACTTCATTAACTATTTTATACCATGATTCTGAAGTAATTAACATAATTGATTGATTTATTGTACTTTCACAACAATTATTACTTCATTTCCGGTAGTGTTTCAGTTACCCAAACATCATAATGATAACTCATTATTATTCATCCAACCTTTCCAAGGAATCTCCATTTGGTGTCCCTGTCATGCTGACAGCGAAGATTTTTGAAAACCACCAGGAAACATCTATTGATGATTATTTTCTCTGTATATGTTCAGTCGATTTTTCCTGATTTTTCCTTTGTGAAAACAAGGTGAAGTATCTTTTCCAGATTCGCGATCGTAGAAGCGAACGTAATAAAGTAAGGTTATACATTCAGTAGTGTCGTAGCGAGAGAGATGTGACGATATCGCTCTCTGCGTCTCGTGAATTCTCATTGGTCGTTTGAAAGCCCTATGGTTTGGGCACTGGTCAAAGAAACCTTCGCCAGGGTAACGTGGGACAAATCGGACATATTTCTGTGGAAAACACATGGAAACTCAAGCAATCAAAAATAAATAATAAGCTTGTCATCAGCTGATGAGTTTTTTACGACGGCGTGTTGGTGCCACACTGAAAAAGTTTTATTTTGAAATTTTGATAAATACTGTCTGTAAGTTCTTCGAGGAGGTGGTACATTCATTTTTCAGCTTTTGATGGGATTTTCTCTCCTCGTTTCTAAAAAATAGAGTAGAAGTTATTAAAAATTATTGCAATATATTTGTAGTAAGGACAGATTTAGGATCTGTCCCAAAATGTCACTGCGCTTGAAATTAAACCTTTAGATACCTAAAAGAGAAATTCTCTATTGGTCATTGACACCTTGTTTTTGAAAAAATTTTTGGAAATACAAATATATTTAATAATAATGAAACCTCTACTTATCTTGGTGGACGTTTCGGGAACGAATCTGCTCCCGTTCTCAACACAATTGAAATATTTTTCTTCGTAAACTTTTTTCGATGTTTCCGATTTTGACACTGAAAAGTGACAATTTGGCTGACGGAGGAATTCTGGTTACAAGGTGTTGTCATTAATTGATATCGAATTTTCCATTTTCATATTCAAGTTTCAGAAGTGGATGCCAAGTTCTATCTATATCAACTGAACAAGAAGCAATATTATTGTCTCCGTTCAGGAGAATGCAAGCAGACTCTTTGATTTTCCGTTTTTGGTTGTTGTCTTCTTTTCCTAATATCTTAATATTACTCCAATCGGCCATATGTTGTCCATTCTCAGTAAGGATATGCTCAGCTAATTTTGACTTGTCAGTATATCTTCTCTTTATATTGTTCTTAGAGAGAAAGATACGAAACATAATGAAAAAACACGAAAATGAACTTACACTAACAGATAGGAAACATATATCCAGATACCATAGCAAACCCCCACATTTCTATGGACTTCCAAAAATACATAAACCAAACAATCCATTAAGACCAATCGTGAGTTCGATAGGATCTCCTTGTCAAAATTTATCACGATTTCTTTTAGATATAATAAAACCTTTATCAGGAAATAGTGAAAGTTTCATTAGAAATACTGCTCATTTCTTGGAGAAACTAAATAACATCCATCTCGATACAGATGATATTTTAGTAAGTTTCGATGTAGTGAGTTTATTTACTAATGTTCCTATAGAAAAAACTTTACAAATAGTGAAAAAGAAACTGGAAGATGATGAAAAAGTCATTGAAAGAACTAAACTGAGTGTAGAAGGCATTTTAGAATTTTTGGAACTATGTCTCAAAACAACTTACTTTCAATTAGATCATGATTTTTATCAACAAAATTTTGGTATGGCCATGGGTTCACCATCATCTCCTATTCTAAGTAATATAATCATGGAAAATTTTGAAGAGAATATTGTGAAAAAAATTCAGTAAACAACCAAAGACTTGGTGGAGATATGTGGATGATATTTTCATTATTTGGCCACATAACCGTATGGAACTAGATAATTTTCTAAATTATATAAACAATATCGAACCAACAATCAAATTCACTTTAGAAATCGAATGTAATAATCAATTACCATTCTTAGATGTCCTCATTAAAAAATCAGATAACAATTTGATAACAAGTGTATATCGTAAAAATACACACACCGACAGATACCTCAATTTTCAATCGAATCATCATACAAGTATAAAGAAAGGAATAATCAAATCACTTCATGATAGAGCCAAATCCATATCATCGAACCACCAAATTTTCAATGCCGAAATGAACCATATAAAAGATGTTTTACATCAACACTTATCCGAAACATTTCATTGACAAAACAATACACCAAATTGAGAACAGACAGAATATACAACAAACACAAAGACAACCAACACTGATAACAAATGTAATCCCATACATTCCCGGAATATCTGAAAAAATTAAACGTGTTGGTGACAAGTTTCGAGTGAAAACAGTGTTCAAGACAGAAAATACAATGAGATCGATTTTGACTCATAAAAAACCGAGAAATGAAGAACAGTCATCAAAAAATTGTATATACAGTATATCATGTGTTTGTGGAAAATATTATACCGGTGAAACCAGCAGGCCTCTATCAGTAAGGATGAAAGAGCATAAGAACAATATAAAGAGAAGATATACTGACAAGTCAAAATTAGCTGAGCATATCCTTACTGAGAATGGACAACATATGGCCGATTGGAGTAATATTAAGATCATAGGAAAAGAAGACAACAACCAAAAACGGAAAATCAAAGAGTCTGCTTGCATTCTCCTGAACGGAGACAATAATATTGCTTCTTGTTCAGTTGATATAGATAGAACTTGGCATCCACTTCTGAAACTTGAATATGAAAATGGAAAATTCGATATCAATTAATGACAACACCTTGTAACCAGAATTCCTCCGTCAGCCAAATTGTCACTTTTCAGTGTCAAAATCGGAAACATCGAGAAAAGTTTACGAAGAAAAATATTTCAATTGTGTTGAGAACGGGAGCAGATTCGTTCCCGAAACGTCCACCAAGATAAGTAGAGGTTTTATTATTATTGAATATATTTGTATTTCCAAAAATTTTTTCAAGAACAAGGTGTCACTGACCAATAGAGAATTTCTCTTTTAGGTATCTAAAGGTTTAATTCCAAGCGCAGTGACATTTTGGGACAGATCCTAAATCTGTCCTTACTACAAATATATTGCAATAATTTTCAATAACTTCTACTCTATTCTTTAGAAACGAGGAGAAAAAATCCCATCAAAAGCTGAAAAATGATTGAAATTTTGAGATTGAATTTGAGATTGAAATCTCGAAATTTTTAGAATAAACCTCAAAATTTTGAGGAATAAAAGTCAAAACTGTTCATTCTGAAGAATCTCAAAATTTTGAGATTGAAATGTCGAAATTTTGAGATTGAATTGTCAAATTTTTGAGATTGAAATGTCGAAATTATGAGATTGCAGAGTCGAAATCTTGAGATTGAAATCACGAAATTTTGAGATTCCTTAGATTGAACAGTTTCGTTCTATGAGTGAGACGCTTGATTAAACTTTTGAGTCCTTCTCGTGTTCCATATCTTCAATGCGTTTTAATGATATACCCCTCATTATTGAAAATTCCTTCGAATTTTTTTCTATCTTGATACATATAGCAGTGGGGTGAGTGGGTGCAGAAACCAAATTGACTATGATTTATCAGGTTTATAAAATAATTTGTTATATTGTTGTAATAAACTTATAGTTTATCTAGGTTCGTTTCAGTTGATTGGAATAAAACATATCCTAGGTTAAGAACTTCATCTATTTGTTCGACGTTTTCACAAGTTAGAATCGATACTACTTATATTTTCTTCTGTTCTAATTAGTTGTACAATGTTATTATATTACTTGCTAACATAACAATAATAATATATGCGTCAAGGAGAGAGCTGCGTTGGCTGCTTTTGCAGTGTTCCAGTTTTGATGTTTAAAATATTGAAGGATGTTATTGTTTCGAATTGGATACACATTTGTTATACCATCACATCTCCCCCGATGACGAAAAAAAAATTCATATATACATATTACATTTTTTTTTATTCATGAAATAATTTTACCCTATTTTTATGAATTTCAACCAATTTGTCATCTATTCTAATTGCAACATTTGGTTCTCTATCTTCTATTACAATGAATGGACCTTTGAAGATTGGTTCATATTTTTGAGTAGACGTGTTCCTAACTAATACCTTATCTCCTGATTTAAGATTGACAGGGTTCATTTTTGTATTTAATAAGTTTTTTCGTTTAATTTTGGATATACTTAAATTATTTCTTGCATCATCCCAAGCTGTTTGTGAACGAAATTTCAACTCAATTGGATAATCATTGAAATTGTATACAGGGTCAATTTGAGAAGCAATATTCGAATATTTCCGAAGACAAGCTCGTATGGAGTATACCGAGTTTCAGTATGGACCGTGTTATTATATGCAAAGCACCAATATGAGCCATGAGCTCCAGGTGTCTGTGTGTTTTGAAGCATGTATGCGTAAATATGCACCTGAATTATTATGCGTATTCTCCAGGAGCTCCCATGGTTTCGTGATGATATGCGGTCGATTTCAGTTGATCGATTTTCAGCAGTTTGCAAGATTCTTTGAATGTAGACGCTAGAAATTCGGTACCCTTGTCGGTTAATACTTGTTCGGGAATACCATATCGCAGAATGAAATTTTCCACGAAGGACTTTGCAACAGTAACTGATTCCTTATTTTCCAACGGATATCCTTCTACAAATTTTGTTAACTCACATTGCAATGTCAGAATGTATCTCTTATTTTCCTTGTCTTGTTCTAAGGGGCCCACCAAGTCAAGAGAAACTTTCTGAAACGCTGAGCTAGCAGTTGTGGTTAATTTCATGGGTTGTTTATGCGGTATAGAAAACTTTCGATATCCTTCCGAAGTCCAGACCAAAAGTAAAGTTTCCTAATATTATTATACATACGATTGATACCCGCATGTCCTCCTGTAGGTAACATGTGGTAATCGTTCATAATCAATTTTTGAGTTTCTTTTCTAGTTATTTGTTGCTGAGCTCTGACAACATTTATTTTCATACCAGCCTTTTTTATTTCATTGGGAACTTTCATAATTTTTCTTAATAACGATGCGCATCGATTATTTTTAATTATTAATAATTGTGGAATTCCATGTTCCTGGCAAATTTTCTTCAGGTCTCTCAACGATGCACGGAATGCTGTCGTTCATCGGGATTTGCCCTGATTCAAATAAATATTATTTGCCTTCTCCTCATATAATATGTTCCCTATTTTAATACACTCATAACGATTTTTATTTTCAAATTCACTATTTGATAAGGCCTGTAACTGTACAAATTCTTTAGGTGGTTTCAATAATTCCACGATTCCAGGGTGATCAAGCCTGTCATCAGAAGGAACATTGAAATTTTCCTCCGGATTGTTGTTCAGTTTACGTTTACCATCTGGCTTGAATTTTTCGCCATTTCTTTCAATTCAAAATCAGAGTCAATTCTTATACGTGATAAACTGTCGACTGTCACATTATCTCTCCCTTTGACATAATTTATAGTAAAATCATATTCTTCCAGCGCTAATCTAAATTTAGTTAGTCTACTTGAAGGGTTAGTCATACCGAAAAGATAAAGTAATGGTTTGTGATCTGTCAAAATAGTGAACCTTTTACAATATAAATACGGACGAAATTTTTTTACACTCCAGCATATAGCTAGCAATTCTTTTTCTATAACACAATAATTGATTTCTGCTTTATTTAGAGTTCTGCTGGCAAATGCGACAGGTTTGTCATCCGAATTCGATAAAACTGAACCAACAGCATAATCAGATGCATCTGTTCTTAAAATAAATTCATTATTTTCTGAAAAATCAGGATATGCGAGAATCGGTGGCTGTATTAAAGCCTGTTTTAATGTCTCGAATGCTTCCTGACATTCTTCGTTCCATTTGAAGACCACGCCTTTTTTTGATAATTTGTTCAGAGGGACTGCTATTTCAGCGAAATTTTTTATAAATTTTCTATAATAATTTGCGAATGCTACGAATCGTTTAGTTTCGTTTGAATCTTTTGGAACCGGATATTTTTGCATGACACGTACTTTTCCGAAATCTGGGGATATTCCTTCGGATGAGATCACATGTCCCAGGTATAATATCTGTTTTTTCAAGAATTCGCATTTATAAGGATTCAACTTTAAATTAAAATGTCTCAACCGCTGCAGAATTTTGAGTAAATTTTGATTGTGGCCGGTTAAATTATTACCGAAAACTATTAAATCATCCAAATAAATGAAACATTTTTCATAATTTAACCCTGACATAGCTATAGTCATCACTCGCGAGAAAGCGCTAGGGCTAAGTTTCAACCCCATGGGTAGTCTCGTCATTTGATACTGACCCCTATCAGTTGTAAAACTTGTGAAGGGCCTAGACGATTCATCTAATTCTATTTGATAATATCCTTGTGACAAGTCGAGATGTGAAAAGTACATTGCTCCTGACAGTGAGTCCAAGATTTCATCTATACATGGCAATGGAAATTTATCGTCTTCAATACGCTTGTTCAAGAGGCGATAGTCGATAACTACCCTCCATTTCCTAATACCATTGATATCAGATTTCTTTGGTACCACCAATAATGGTGCTGACCATTCGGACCTTGTTGGCTCGATAATCCCGTCAGATAGCATTTTGCCAATTTGTTTATTTATTTCAGCTTTTTGTGACTGTGGCAAGCGGTATGGTTTAACATATACCGGAGTCGCGTCGCTCTTCAAATGTATTGTCTGTTTACAAACATTCGTTACCGTTAGTGGGTCATTCTCTAAGCAAAACACATCTGCATATTTTGCACAAATTTTATGAATAGAAGTTTTTCTTCATTACTGAGACCTTTGACATTTATAGACTCGAGTAAAGTATCTATACGCTCTACTGCGAATTGTGTATTTCCGAAAGTATGAACATCGAATTTCGATATTGAATAGCTGTTAACCTAGATTAGACTTTATATAAAGTAAACATCATTTTGTTTTCACGTTGAATAATTTGAATTAAGATTACTTGTTTCTTCCATCTATTCATACATTCAGCCAGCCAGAATTTGTTATTATATTTCTCATCATAATCAATCCATTTTTCTCATTCACTCAGTATTATAATGACTCATAATAGGGCCTTTTGCTATGGGCATATGAACGTTCGTTCCATCTTAGGAGGATTTGATATATTGAAAAACCATATCTTGACTAATTCTTTCGAAATCTTTGCTGTTTCTGAAACATGGCTCACTCCAAATGTGAACTCTAACATGACACATATTCCAGGCTATAGATTTGAAAGGATTGACAGAAACGGTCGAGGGGGTGGTCTAGGTCTTTTTATAAAAAATAATCTACATTATAGTGTTCTCGTTAGTGATATCACTAATAACTTGGAGCAACTGTGGGTGAGTATAAAAATTTTGGGTAAAATATATGCTGTTGGAGTACTGTATCGCCCGCCCAAGTCAAGCATTCCAGTAACACTTTCTGAACTTGATAACACTATGTCACGTGTCTTGTCTACTTGCGATACTCTTCTCATGGCAGCCGATCTCAATATCAATTTGTTAGTCAACAGTCAGTCCAGTAAGTTATTTTCACAGTTTTTAGATACATATAACTTGAAACAGCTTATCAATGAGCCTACACGAGTGACTGACAACTCTCAAACCTTGATTGACATTATGGCCTCATCAAACCCTGATGAAATCTCAAGTAGTTCAGTTATTGACTTACCCGGTATCTCAGATCATTTTTCCACATCCTGTGAAATATTAAATATAAAATCTATACATGAACAAAAGTTTGTTTACACTCGTAACTTCAAATACTTCGACCAGGATCTTTTTCTCAATGATATCAAATCACTCCAGTGGGATCTCATTTACAATACCGATGATGTCAATGTACAAGTTGAACTCATGAACACGTATCTTCTCAATGTTTTCGAAAAACATGCTCCACTTCGCAAAATAAAAGTCACTAAACCTTTTAGTCCGTGGTATACCGACACCATAAAACTCATGAGTAGACTTAGAGATAAAGCATTCAAGCAATTTAAAATTTCAAAGACAAATCAGAGTTGGAAATATTATAAACAATTACGCAATTATGTTAATAGTGCTATTAGAAGAGAAAAACACGCATACATGCAATATATACTACGTAATAAGAACACTAAAACTTTGTGGAATACGCTAAAGGCTCTTGACGTAATTCAGAAAAATAAAAACTCAGACATTCCTGACAATCTCAAAGACGTCACACTGATCAATAATTTCTTCAATGATGTCCCCTCAACTAACCCCACTCCAGATCAGATCAACTTACTCGACATATATGATGCTCCTTATTTACAGGATCAAACCTTCGATTTTCGCACCGTCAGTTCTACAGAGGTAAATCAGGTGTTCAAGAAAATCAAGAGTAATTCGGTTGGATCGGACTGTTTATCACTCAATATGCTTCACATTGTCTTCGACCTTATACTTCACCACTTCACGCATATAATTAATACCGCTCTGACAACTAATACTTTTCCAGATGCTTGGAAAATGGCACACATAATTCCACTACCTAAAATAGCATCGCCAACTGAATTGAATCCTTTGCGCCCCATTAGCATACTTCCTACTTTATCAAAAGCTTTGGAGTTAATTATGAAAAGTCAAATTTCCGAGTTTGTTTTTTCAAAGAAAGTTATACCTGATATTCAATCAGGATTTCGTCCCCATTATAGCACTACTAGCGCATTGCTCAATGTTGCTGATGACTTATTTAGATCAATCGATGGTGGTAATGTATGCTGTCTCATTTTATTGGACTATAGTAAGGCCTTCGACTGCGTTGATCACCTCTTGCTCAGCAAAAAAATGTCATACTTCGGCTTTTCATACGAATCTATGAGTCTACTAAAAAGCTACTTGAGTGATCGCACACAATGTGTTATTTCAGATGATCGTAAGTCGGACCCCTTACCTGTTAGATATGGAGTACCTCAAGGTTCTATTTTAGGACCACTGCTTTTTTCAGTATATATTTCTGATTTTCACAAATTCTCTAGTCATTGTAAAATATATCATTATGCCGACGACACACAGCTCATTTATAATTTTGTTTTCGATGAGTATGAAGATGCATGTCACAAAATCAACTCCGACTTAAATTCACTTTTCGATATCTCTGTTGCGCATAACTTGAACTTGAATGTCAATAAATCTTCTGTCACCTTTTTCGGTCCTAAGAGTAAGAGATTAGCAGCCTCACAAATGATGAACATCTGCATGAATAATAAGATGCTACCGATCTTGAATGAATGCAAAAATCTTGGGCTGTGGTTTGACTCTGATTTGAGGTTCAGTAAACATGTTCGCTCGTTATGTAAAAGTTCCTACGGTACCCTCAAGAAACTATTTTCTCAGCGCGACATTCTACCTAAATCGACCAAAATAAAACTTTGCGAAACTCTATTTTTTTCCAAGATTGCGTATTGCGATTCTGTTTATGGCCCTGCTTTACTTGCCTCTGACGCGAACAAACTTCAAATGGTACAAAATTCTTGTGTTCGTTTTTGCACAGGATTGCGCAAGTTTGACAGGGTCAGCTGTCACACTCACGAAATCGGTTGGTTGCAATTAGATAGGACACGTGACTTACATTCTCTCTGCTTCATCCACAAGGTTCAAAAAACAGGAACCCCTATATATTTGAATCAAAAATTAGTGCTATCAGTAAGTAATAGAGTAAACACTAGAAAGAGAGACCTACTCATCGTACCTAAGCATTCCACGGCATATTTCACCCGCAGCTTCTCCTATCGTGCTTGTAAGTTGTATAATAATCTGGATTCAAATTTCCGTCATTATACATTATTCAACTTAAAAAAAAAACTAAAAGAGCTTTATTTCAGAAACTGCACGGATAATTGACTAATACTGATATGTTCCACCTTTCTCGGCTTACTGATGTTTTCAATAATGACCACGATGTAGTAAATATTCACATGTATTTACATTAATCAAGTTGAGTTTGTTTGTTTTGTTTTTTTTTGCTTCTATTTATTTTTCTATCTTTTATTTCTCTTCTGGTAAAGTTTAAAAACAGCTTAAGCTGACACTTCACCATTTCATCATAAATATTTTTCTTATAATTCAATGTATGCTTAGTTGATTGTGATGAATAAAGACATTTATTATTATTATTATTATTATATACTTTCTGTCTTCGGTTTGAAATTTTTGAACCTGACTTCCCTTTCAGTAACATATGAAATTTTCACTGGTATCCTGTAATCACAAGGTTTAGCGATAATTCCCGCAGTATAAACTCCCTCAGCAATTTCTTCTGGAATAACAATACAACCATCTGAATTTTGAGCTTGAAAATATTCAATAATTTCACACCTCGGAGGAATCGTAGTGTAATCATCATATTTGGAATGAAGTGGCATTGAAAACTTCTCGCCATTTATGAAAATCGAGTATGTAAATATCTCATAGTTTAATATTGCAGAGTATTTAGCAAAGTAATCTGATCCAATAACGCCATTCATATCATTTCCAAAGTCATTCATGACCTACCTCACCGTTATCTAATTTCAACATGATATTTGCTATACCGTTTATTTTTATTCTATTTGTAGTGTCAACATATTGATTTTCATTCACACTTGATGCAAATAGTACACTCACAGAAGCACCACTATCTAATAAAAATGTTAAGTCATTCATTCCATTTTTCATACATACATAATTCAAACTATTCATACACAACACCTCGCAATCATCTACACTCTCACTAAAAGGCACGAAAAAACTAATCGGCCTGTTTCGAAGTATCATTTATTTCGGATCCCTGATGGGCATTATCCATGAAAAATCCTCTTTGAGATGAATTGAAAGTCCGATGAATATTACTATTCAATCGCCTCCTAAAATTTCCACGAAACTGTTCACGGTTTTGTCCTCTGAAATTATTACCGTTCCTAAAATTATTCATGTTAGAGTTACTGAAATTTCTAGAAGCACCCCTTGATCTTCCGCGCCAATTTTGCTGGAGACCTCGACTCGTATTGTTCTGGTGACTGAATCTTGATCATATTTCGCTCGATTAAATCCCTTTTTCAAATTTCTGAACTCATTTTCTATCCTATCTAATTCTTCAAGTTTATGATTTATTACCTTTATATCTACACGTCTCTCTTGATTATCTTTCACTAAATTTCTATAAAATACTTTGATTTCCTCAAATAAATATCTAAATAAGTCCACTGTGCTCATTTGTTAGCTAAGCGGATGGGAACAAAAATATCTGCGAAAAGGGAAATACAATAACAATAAAAACCTTAATAGCTAGTTATACCAAGTACGGAATCATGATTCTTCCTCTGTCTTCGATGTCAATTCCACGATTGCTGTAGTTGTAGTTGAACCTCAAGGCGGAGTGCCTGAGCAATACAGATGGTAACACAGCTTTTCAAGAATAAATATCCATTCACTTGTTTCACTGCACTACACCAGCTCCTGGCTTCGTGTTATCTCTCTTCTAATCTTCTTCTCCAATGACTTTTTGCATTTGCGTTTCAGGTATATACAAACTGCCAAGATAATGCTGATGAAGGCTACTATGCCTAGTATTTCAGCTACCGAGAAAGCACCAGTTTTTCCATCAGCTGACACACCACCACTGTTCCCTGCTTGGGATATGATAACTGTTTCTTCTTTCGACTGAGTTTTCCCCATTATGGACGGTTATGCAATCTTCATCTTAGGTTTCTCAGTCTCTACCAGCTGTTACTGAGTATAGTAGGACTGGCAGGATCGCCATGTAATAAACTTATAGTTTATCTAGGTTCGTTTTAGTTGATTGGAATAAAACATCTCCTAGGTTAAGAACTTCATCTATTTGTTCGACGTTTTCACAAGTCAGAATCGATACTACTTATATTTTCTTCTGTTCTAATTAGTTGTACAATGTTATTATATTACTTGCTAACATAACAATAATAATGTATGCGTCAAGGAGAGAGCTGCGTTGGCTGCTTTTGCAGTGTTCCAGTTTTGATGTTTAAAATATTGAAGGATGTTATTGTTTCGAATTGGATACACATTTGTCATACCATCACATTGTTATATTTATTGTATCATGTTGTTATATCGTGTCGGCCCATTTCTTCTTATTCTTACAATGTTCTAAATTCTAATCTCGAAATTTCTAGATTTATCAAAATAAAACTTTCAGTGTGGCACCAATCCGCCGTCGTAGTTTTTTGAGCTGATGGTTGGTTGCAAAGGTGGCCAAGGTTTACGCAGATTGTTCACGTTAACGATAATTTTCGAGTGACTGATTTATTGTTTTTTATTCTTGTAATATTCCATCTGATTTGGTCAGCATCACCAATGCCAGTAGCCAGTAATAATTGTGGTGAATTCATCACAGATTATTTCAATGAAAGGGTGATCCTATAATGAAATGATGGGATTGTTATTATTATGTAATGGAATCGTCCTAAGTTTGAGGCAACTCAATCGGATATTGACAAAATTGGGGTTGAAAAAGAGAATCCTTTAAGCACATTTTCATGGATTGTTTAATTCATTATCAACGTCAAGGAGAAGAAGCTAGAATGCTGAAACCACACTGACCACAGGTTAATATCGTAACGTGAAAATTACCTTTTTCCCAGATTTTCAGTTCCATTTCGATTATAAAGAGAATTGTGACACTCAAGGTGGATTCATGCACGACCTAATTTAGCCCGAATTTAATTTAAGCCTAAGCTTTATAAGTGTAGCAATTTTAACTGACGATATACATAAACTATATGGATATATTGCTACGTGATGTCACTTTTATTCATTTGAACGGAAACTAACGTCACCATTCGATTGAACTCTACACTTCCTTGTTCGTAACGAAGTATAGACAACAGGGATAGTTCATATGGACAGTATAGCGAATTGTCAGCATTATATGGGATATAAAACATACCGTTCACTTGTACAGATCCGTTATTACATCATACAACTCATTTCAGTACAAATTGATTTGAATGTTTTCATTCTATAGCAATGTTGCCCCTGTTTTTATGAAATAGGAAAAAGCACCTAGTATGACAGGATTATTATGATGTTCATTAGAAGTGATGTCCCCCGATTATCCAGCACTATTCATCCATGCAGTTTATTTCATCCAGTGAAGAATGGTTCCAAATGATAACAAACCATTTGACATTTCACAATAAGTGAGGTTAGAATAACCGAAACGTATACCTCTTCGCACCTATAGGTGATTCAAGCCAAGCAATACGCCCTCTGATGACAACATTTGGAATTTCAACAAGGCAGATGGATTTGTAAACAAACCATTTGTGGCCATTGATTTTCATAGAGTTTGCTTTTATTTTGTTGTGTATTTGTGTTTTTTACGGATATTATCATGGAATTCAGTCCCAAAAAACCAAGTGAACATACAAACAATACCTATTGTAGTGTTCCTGGATGTAAATCCAAAGGAGATAGAAACTTGAATGTTAGGTTTCACTTGTTTCCTACCATATCCAAAAAAGTAAAAGTGAAAGTAGAAAACAAATTTGGAATTCAAGAAGAGGTGAATGTAGCGAAGGCTTGGCAAATGAAAACCAAAATTGGAAAAAAAATCAGCCCCAGCATGCGGATATGTTCTCTACATTTCAAGAAAGAAGATTATAAAGGTTATCAGAATGGTGTAAAAGTTTAAATGAAATAAATACATGTAAAATTTGATCGACCAGGTCTGAAGAAAAGGTATTTGAGAGAAACTGCCATACTCTCTCTTAATTTACCATCCATTTCTATAAAAGTAAATGAATCTGAACATGCAGCTTCCAGCAGCAGAGCAAATGGACTATCGACTAGGAATGTATTAAAATCAGCTTTGGATGTAAGTTTTCCATATTTACTATGTTGGGCCCAGTGAAATTGATGTATATCTTTCAGGAGAATCTCCCAACTTGCATTTTTCATGAAAATGCCAACAACCCTGAAGTAGAGTTTTGCGATGATACAAGTGTTAAACAAGATGAACTAATTGCTGCAGAAGCTCTATGTGAAATGTTACAAGCTGGTCCTTCACATAAAAAATGCTTTCATGAATATCAGTGCAAGTTGATACACACCGTTTGAACACAGTTTGTGACTTGATAGATTCAGACTCAAAACTAAAAAGTTTCACTGGCTTACCAAATTTGAAACTATTGGAAAAACTTGTGGTCTTAGTTAGAAGATATGATGATAAGAAGATATATCGTCTAGATATCAAAGAAAAAATAATATTGTGTTTTTCTAAGTTGAAAACTTATTCAACATATGTTGTTTTGGGATTACTTTTTGGAGTAACATCTCAAACCTGCAAAAATATTGTATTCAACATGGTGAAATGTTTGGCAATGATATTGAAGCCCTGCATAAAATTTCCTGATTCACTCGAGATAAAGAGAAATCTACCTTTATGTTTCAAAGGTTTTGAGTCTACCAGAATTATTCTAGACTGCACTGAGATTTTCATTCAAAGACCAAAATGTCTCTGCTGTAGAATCAAGTGCTATTCCCAGTATAAATCAAATATGACTCTGAAATTTATGATTGGTGTGTCTCCTGGTGGTCTCATCACATTTCTCAGTAAATGTTATGGTGGAAGAACATCTGATAAATTAATATTTGATCAAAGTAATTTGATTGAACTTCTTGATAAAGGCATTGACAGTGTGATGGTAGATAAGGGATTTCTTATTGATACAGTGTGTGATGTTCATGGCATTAAATTGATGAGACCACCATTTTTGAGAAGTAAATCTCAGTTGAGTAAAGAGGAGTCACAACTGAATGATGCCATTGCAGCTGCTAGAGTTCATATCGAACGAGCAAATCAAAGAATAAAACTCTTTTCAATTCTGCATAGTAAGCTGCAATGGCCCTCAGTAAGCATATCAGAGGATATTTTAACAATAGCTTGTGCCATTGCCAATTTATCTTCACCAATTTTAGCTGATAATAAGTTTATCAATAGCTAGCTTATCAACTGTTTCTATCAAAATCTGTATTTTCCTGATTCATTGTAAATTGTTCATGTAAAATAAAATGAATTCATTCATGATTTCAAATCATTTATTTTCACATATTTCATGTAGCATATGATCAAAAGTTATTTTTCAATTTTCCTAGTAAATTTGTACAATATTCATTGTCATATTTGACATTGATTATGTGAATGGAATCATCAAAAGATGCATAGATTACAAGATCACATTCTTCCAGGTTCAGTAATGCCATTCCTACTTGAATTTGTGCATAATATGAATGCTTTTTCTTCAATCCAATTGATTGGAACCTTTCAAGAAATTTTATAGTTTCTAGACATTCCATAAGTGGTTTTGATTTACCTGAAACAATTTTTTGTAGGAAATGAAAAAAATATATGAAAACCTTTACCTATAAAGGGGCATTTGATTTCTAAAAGTTCAGAAGGTTTACCATTCTCTATAATTATACCATCTGGAGAATACCCAATCCAGGGATTGGTAGATGATACAATGAAACCTGTTTCTTCAACCGAATTTCCTGTCATTTCAATATATTTCTTTCTAGCATTTTTTTCTTGGACAATACCATGACGAACGAATTTATTGGTGAAAGATCTTGGCCAAAAGTAACTGAATGACTTCTTTTTCCAGTCAAACTGTTTGTAGGTGAAGATTTGATAACAGCGAGACCCTGTTATTCGGAATTTTCTCTGTTTCTGCCACTCAGTTTCACAAATTTTAGTATCAATGTATATAGAATTTATATCATCATAATATAAACTTTCATACTGCACCTTACAACATTCATTCAAAGGTGAACATCTAATTGAAAATATTTCCATCATTATAATGGACTGTGCTGCATTGCTGAGGATTTCATGCATATAATTTTCTTTTTCTAAAATTATTTGCATTTCCCCATCTTCACTTAAATCTCTCCTACCAGCTCTAAAATTATTGAAGGTACTAATTTTTTTCATTATTTATCTAATTGTTGTTCACCTGTGTTTTGCTAAAGCAGAAAAAGGACAGCATTCTTCTAATTCTAATAAAATTTTTTGACTTTCTTCATAGGGCATACAGTTCATCACATTTTCATTCTGCTTAAGGCACTCAGTTTCTAGAAGTGGAATTGGCTGATATTGTTGCAAATCAGATTGCTTCCTAAACTTCCATACACCTTTCTACATCTGTGGATGAAACTGGTTCCAGTTCCTCAATGCTATACCTGCAAAATGAGAGCAGCAGAAAGAGAACAAAATAATTAAGAATGATCATATTATCAATCAATTGCATGGCACGATTACGCCTTCACATTATGTTTACTTATACACCTTGTACAGTGCAATAACACAGCTGAGATGTGCACCTGCACCTGCCTTGCAACTACATTTCATTTTGATGGTACTGATATTTGGTTCAAGTTCTATGCTTCCTTGGATTATGTGTATTGCAGCAGTTAGGGCACTCGTTTGTAAACACAATGCATAAATATCCACCTCTTTTGGAGATAATTTGGTAGATCCACACAAAATCAAGTGGTTAGCATTTAGAACTTCTTCTCCTTCCCTCACATTACGTGAGAACAGAAGAACAAATTTTCAACCTCAAAACAGTGGGAAAAATATTTTCTGAGAAAATGTAAGAGTATATCACAATCAAAGCGGGAAAACAATGTATTTTAGAAGTGAGGTTATGTTTTATCTGCCTTGTCTTGTGTCAAGAGACGCGGGAATTTTACGTTTGAATCGCCAATAAGTGCTTAACTTTGTAATCCAACTGAAAGTCGATACAATCGATAGTCAGTTAGAGACTGCGATCGATTAATTCTGTCGATAGTTTCGTTACCTATAAATATGTCAAATGGCAAGGTCACGAATATTGTTTATTGTACCATGAACTTGACCCGGAAATGGGAGATGACCAAAATGACAAGCAGGGCGATGACCCTTCCTCTTTCTTTTCCATTCTGGACGGCGCAATGAGAGGCCGATTGAGAACGTGATGATTTTGTGTGTGAGGCGAACGAAGTAATTTCTATAGTGAAGTCCACATTTTTTGAGTAATTTTGTGCAGTTTTGATACTGTTATTTCTGGTGAATTAAGGAATACAGTGTGTGGCTTGTTTTTGATACTTAGTGCTCTTCGTTATCATATATCATATATTATATATCATATATCATATATTCATAGACGACTCCATTTTGTAGCGTCCTCGATCTAGTAACACCGGTGTGTTACTTCATGAAGGATTTTCCTACATATCAGTCGCTGCTCTGGAAATGAGGGGGCCACATGGGGCCTAAACCTCTTTAACCTCTTGAATATTCTTGCTAACTGTTATCAGTTACCCAAGTTACCACTTATAATATCATTGACGTCTATTGGTCATACTCTCTGCTGTTGTTCCTGTTGACTGGAAAGAAACTGGAGGATAATAGTCTTCAAGTCAATGGTGCTGGATCATCGAGGCTTCCACCCCCATACTACCTACCACTTGGGGTAAGGCGTTAAGACTCCAGTGATGTCAATGGATAGCAGTCTTAGCAGTCTCATTAGTCACTGTTCATCTGTATATCAACTGAGTTATTGGTGTATTTATGATAACATAAGAGTATGATCACATTGTGAAGAATTACAGCTGTAATTCAATGCATATTATCCCCTGACAGAGATTTTCGGAGACTGTAGTGTAAATAATCATTGTACATATTCATACATATCTGGATAACTGAAAGTCCTGGCAAATACTGCAAATGTCACATCGACTTTGACATCAACGAGCACTGT
The DNA here is from genome assembly GCA_963576655.1 of Gastrophysa polygoni. NCBI lineage: Eukaryota > Metazoa > Arthropoda > Insecta > Coleoptera > Chrysomelidae > Gastrophysa > Gastrophysa polygoni. Next base: position 21,253,472 of record OY755085.1, on the reverse strand, counting down.
TATCATATAACTGATATATTTGTAAAAGGATTTTTTTGTACATATTTCATCATAATCATAACTTAACAATAACTAACCCATTCTCTCACAAGTTGAATACTATTATTATATCATTTTCTTCATGGTAGAAGTCACATGTAAATTGCCATTACCAATAAATGTTCAATAGTATACTATATTCTGATTTTAGATCTTTAGATCTCTCTCTCTCTCTCTCTCTCCCTCTCTCTCTCTCTATTCTGATTTTAGATCTTTAGATCTCTCTCTCTCTCTCTCTCTCTCTCTCTCTCTCTCTCTCTCTCTCTCTCTCTCTCTCTCTCTCTAATTAGGTATATGAGACTTTGGGGTTTCTGTGTCTCTCCCCAGATAAAGACCCAGTGGTGCCCATATCATTTTATATGAGATTTTATTTTTTTTTTTTTTTTAAGAACTTTATTCGAACAATACAAAATATAATAATTTCAATTTTACATTTCTTGATTACAAACAGCATCATTTAAACAAGAGACTCATTTCCAAATCGGCAAACACAGTGCCGGTCACGGAACAAATTATATAGGTACTAAAATCTAACAAATTTAATGTGAATCAAACATCACTCCTATGAGTTCAATTCCCAAACTCCTCTTGAAAATACATTTTTAATTTATATTTGTATTGGTTATAATTTATACTATCCCTAATAGACTCTGGCAAGCTGTTAAATGTCCGTATACTTCTGTTCAGTGGGCTATTTAAAGCTATGTTTGTTCTTACATTACTTAAATATAATGCGTTATGTCTTCTGGTATCATGAGCATGTATATTGTTCACGATCTCTAATTTCGTATTACATTTGAAGTTATTATTTATCACTTTGTACAGGAATTTGCTTTGTTCAATTTTTAATATTTCTGCTATTTGAAGAAGACCAGTTTCTTTGAAAACTACAACTGTTGATGTTCTGTAACTATAGTTAAATAACACCTTCACAACCTTATTTTGAATTCGTTGTGTTTTATTCATTAATGTTATCCCACAAGTGCCCCAGACAGGAATTAGGTAACTGAAAATTGGTAAGAAATAAGCATTATAGATTAGTTTCAATGTCGAATTGTATAGGTAGTCCCTACATCGGTATAGTGCACCAATCATTGCTACGACTTTTTTTTCTATAAGTTGAACATGTTTACTCCAGTTTATGTTCTCATCCAATATTAAACCTAAATATTTTGTACTATCCACTCTATTTATACTTTCATTTCCTATTTTAATGTGCATTTCTGCTGAGTTTTTATTTTTTTGAACAAAGAGCATATAAGTAGTTTTTTTCAAATTTATTTGCAGCTTGTTTTTTATCAACCATCCTTGGTATTTCTCCAAGTCATTGTTCACCAATATTTCCAGTTCTCTCGAGTCTGTACTTGTGTAGACCAGAATAGTATCGTCTGCAAAAGTAAAATATTTTGCGGCCAGTTTTGCTTTATCCAAACTTCTCACAAGTAATGTATATAAGAAAGGGCCCAAGACAGATCCTTGAGGCACTCCATAATTAGTTTGTTGAATGTCACTGCAGCTATTTCCTATACATACATATTGGTCTCTATTAAGTAGATAAGTTGTAAGTAATGTGAGCAGATTCCCTTGGATACCCATATGTTCTATTTTATTTAAAAGTATTTTATGGTCGACTACATCAAAAGCTTTCCGCAAGTCTACAAACACTGTTACTACAAAATGTTTCTCATCAAGCTTGGATGAGATGTAGTTTATAAAGTCTACCGTAGCACTAAGGGTGCCACTATTTTCTTGGAAACCATATTGGTATCTGTCAAATTTTACATTGGTATCAATGAATGTTACCATGCGTTTTTTAATTACTAATTCAATTAGTTTTGATAAACATGATACTATTGTAATTGGCCTATAGTTGTCAATTACTTTGGTTGAACCTGATTTGTGTAACGGAATAACCTTACTAACTTTAAGTATTTCTGGATAGATACCTTGATGAAAAACATCATTGATCAAAAATACTAGTATTGGTACTATGGTGATTTTCAATGTCAGAATATCTCTTGTGTTAATTTGGTCATGTCCTGCTGCTGCATTTCTATTCAATTCGTTTAAAATCTCCAGTATTTCCTTTTCATTCGTGTCATATAATATTATTGAGTTGTTGTTACATACCTCCTCAAAGTTAGTTGTATCATAGTTATTGATATTTACTATATTGTTTGCTATACTTTCCCCTATGTTTACAAAGTAATCATTGAATGTATTTGCTATATCTTTACGATCACATATTTTTTCTCCATCCTGTTCGATGTAATCTATTTCACTGTTACCTAATTTTCCTTTTACTATATCCTTAATAAGTTTCCATTGTTTTTTATTATTATTTCCTGTTTTTTCCCATTGTTTTTTGAAAAATTCCCTTTTGAGCAACTTCCTCTTTTTATTTACAACATTTTTTTGACTCCTGAATTGAGCTTGAATTATTTCATCAAAAGGATTATTTATTTTTAATTTATATAGCCTATCCCTTTCTTTCATGAGATCCAAAAATTCTTTGGTTATCCAATCATTTCCTTCTCTGTGCTTCAGCTTATATGAATTTGTTGCCTCTTTTTTACTGACTTGAATTGATGATACCAAAAGTTCAAATGAATTTATTTTTGTCTTTTTACTGGACTCTTCAAATTTATGTTTGAATAATGATTGATTGAGTACAAAGTGATTTTTTATAACTTTTTTCTCTTTTGTTTTTACCTTTTCAACTAAACTTATCTCTAAAATATTATGATCTGATACATATTTATCACTAACTCTAACATCACAACTTATTTGTTTGTTTGAGATCACATGGTCAATTATAGTCTTTGACTGTGCAGTTACTCTTGTTGCATTTTTCCTATTTATTTTATTACATATTTTAAAGCCATTTAGGGTAATTGTATTTTTGTAAGTATTTACCTCTGGTGCTGCATTGTTCAATAAGTTTACATTCATATCCCCTATTAGGATCGTTTTCTGATTTTTTTCACTTAAAATTTGATCTAATTCTGATATGAACTCATTTACCGGTAAAGATGGAGGTCTATAAAGAGCACACAGTCTGATATTGCTTCCACCTAAGTTAATACTTACAAAGTTAAGAGATTGATTATTATTCGTGTTTTCCTTTGTTTCAAAACTATAGTCTATTGAATTTTTAATATATATTGAAGATCCTCCTCCTTTAGAGTTTCTGCAGGAATGAGTACTGCTATAACCATTTATTTGAAAGTGATTCACCTCATCACTCTGAAACCACGTTTCTGTTATCACTAATATGTCACAGTTCTTTTCTTTCACATAGCAATTAATGTCATCAAATTTGTTTCGGGCACTTTGTGCGTTCATATATGAAATGCTCAATTTGTTTCGTTGTGTGTCTGGCGTTGCAAGTTTTTTAGATCATTTTCCTCTTCTACTATTTGTATTTTGCTTGAGTCGTTTTTTCTAATCAGAATGGATCCATTTGAGAACCAGACGTATTTATAATCATTTCCTTTCTTGAATTTTCTCGTTAACATATAAAGGTGCTGATTTCGTCTGGTCAAATCATGATTTACGTATACCATTTCATTATCTGTGCCAAGTCCCAGCTTTTCTAGCGTGATCTTCGTTTCCTTCTTTGCTTGCATAAATTGTTCCTTGTCCCTTTTATTACCAAAACACACCTTGATGGGTGCATCTTGATTTTCTTTATTGCCTATTCTATAGCATCTTTCTTCTTTCAAGTCTATTTTCAATGTTTTGTAGACTGTTTGAATTATTGAGGTTAAGTTTTCATTTTTATTGTTTCGAGGAATCCCACTAATGACTATGTTATTTTCAAGACATTTTTGCTCATTTTTATTAATTTCTTTGTACAAACCCGCTTTTAAGTGCTCAATTTCCATTTTACCAATCCATATTTATGGATTTCAGTTCAATATTTTGGTAATATTTAGTTGAGAACAAGTATAGCTGACGAACTCATGCCCTTTGCCTACCGACACAAGAGTTGCCGTTCGCAGTGTCACATATTTGTCTAAAATATGCTACACTTTATAAGTGGTTCATGCAGTTGCCTCAAGGATTGATAGGAATTTTAGCATAATTTAAGGATTTAAGAAGTTCGAAGCTATTGTTTGATGTTGCCAATAGATATTTGTAGTAATGAAATAGAAATCCCTAATCACCTAGACCTAATCTAACTTGATATTATTTATTTGTTGAGTGTTGAGTGAAAATAGTTTTATTATGAATTTTACTCAAGAAAAAATGTCTACTTCATGCTACACTTTTATGGGCCCAGGTTAGAGCCCAATCCGCATGCGCAGATCTCCAATTTGACATTGATGGAGTGAATTTGACATTCTATCACTTGTCAATTCACTATGTTTCTGGTTTTGTTGTAATTATTTGTTTACAGAAATTAGCAGAAAAATGGGTAATAGAACATTGAGAAAAAAAAACGACTTGTTTTTCTGACAACTGCATTATTATTGAGTGCTACTACGGTGGTTGTGTCTAGAAGTAGGAATCGCAAATTTGGTGTGAGGCCTTTCCTCAAAAGAAGGCACTTATTTGGCCAATATGAAAAAATGTTTCTCTACCTCAAGGAGCATGACGAAATAGAATTTTTCAACTACACAAGGATGTCACCCAAGTCCTTCGACTATTTATTATCAGTTGTAGAAAAAGATTTAACGAAACACCCTGGAAGAAAAAATGTTATAATACCTTCAATGCGAGTGGCATTAACTTTACAGTACGTTAACGAATATTGGTTCACAGTTGCACCAATCTAACATGGTTTCATTTTATAGTTATCTAGCAGAAGGACTTTCTATGAGAGAAATTGCCAGAAATTTCCATATAGGCCTCTCCACAACACACTATATAATAAGAGAGACATGTTCATCATTATGGACTCGGTTGGTTGACATTGTAATGCCAGTTCCAACCAAAGAACATTTTTTGAAAATAGCCAATGGTTTTTGGGAAAAATGGAATTTACCAAATTGTATTGGTGCATTGGATGGTAAGCACTGCTTAGTACAGGCTCCATACCATTCAGGTTCTGATTATTTTTCGTACAAAAAATCATTCAGGTGAGCTACATATACATTGAAAAGTTATAAATATTACATATAAATACTTTTTCAGCATTATACTCATGGCAACATGTGACTTCCAATATGAGTTTTGCATGGTAGATATTGGGGCGCAGGGAAGTGCACATGAAAGTTCTGTGTTTAAAGAGTCTGAATTTGTCAGAGCTTTTTTGGACCACAAAATACCAATTCCAGAGCCAGCTATGCTACCAAGCAGCAACACCACATTTCCCTTCTTTCTGGTTGCAGACCAAGCTTTCCCACTCCATGATAATATATTGCGCCCATATCCTGGTGATCATCTTCCAGAAGCCAGTAAAGTTTTCAATTATCGACTCTCACGTGCTCGTCGTACCATTGAAAACACATTTGGAATTCTCGCCCATAGATGGAGATGCCTCAGGCATACTATTGTAGGAGATGTTGTCACATGTGAATCAATGATTAGAGCTTGTGTTGTGCTACACAATTTTGTGCAGCGAGAAGAGGATATCTTCCTCTTCCTGTGAATTTAAGACAGTACTGCCCACCAGGATATGTAGATCATGAAGAAAGTAATGGATGGAGCCCAATCAACTGTTGGAAGGATGGGAGCGAACAATGCAACTAGACGAAATCAGCAGAACAGAGACAAGTTGAGAGACTTCTTAATCTCTACAGAAGGTACTCTTCAGCTTAGCTTCACCAAAAACAAATAGGTTTATACCAATACTATTAAATATTTTAGTTCAGTACCTACTGCATTTCAATTCATTTCCCCGGAAATTGATTTATTAAGAGAATGAAAAACTCAGTCTATTCCCAAATCAAAATGAAACAAAAATAATTATATATATATATATATACAAAATAGAAACAACATATATTGTGAAACCTTTATTTGTACTACAACATGAAACAGAAAAAATTAAACAATATAAATGAAAAAAAAAAATATTTTCGAAAACAACTTTGGTGCATTTGTACCTCAATATCAATCCTAATGGAAAATAAAAAACATAAAATAAACAATATATTCAACTCAAAATAAAACGAAACAAAAATGAGATCTATGAAAGATACAAATAATAAAATAAAGTATATTCTAAAAACATGAAATGAAAACAAAGTTCATTATGAAAATGAAGTACCTATATTCTGAAAAATGTTCTTAGGATATTATACTCGAAAATTGCATTAGATAATCAATCAGACTCATAACTCTCCAGAATCTCTAGGATATCTTTTCTGGCCATTGCTTGCTTTTTCCTATTTTGTAGATGATCCAATGACTGGCCTACAATTTTGCCAAAAAGACTATTTTCAGTCTCAGGATCTTCTTCTGAGGTAGTCATGTATTTTTCCAATTTGGAGAATGCTCCAGTTATGCATTCTTCTAATGGATTTTTAAATTTTCTCCTCCTTGCGTTCTCAGTATTCAGCCTTTTTTATGCTCATCTTGCATGCTGGTTCTTGCAGTTGGAGTGGTTTCAGTTGATTGCACATTTCTATAAGTAGTGCCTGAACCACTAGCTTCTTCTTCACTCAAGTTCTCAATTGGTGTAAGAACCTGGGTCTCCCACAAACTTTCAGTGCCTGCTGAAACCTGTGTAATGTCCTGAATTTTGACATTTGATTGAGTCCTGAAATCTATGGAGTTAGTAAATTCCCAATGCCAAAATAAAATTAATACTTTCTTGTGGCAATATAGGGATCCAGAAATGTCAACACTATGAATAATTTCCAATCACTGTATGCAGCAGACCCAGTGGGCATACATCTAATTTTTCTTTTGTCGGCGCAGTACCGATTTCTTAAACCAACCCATCTATTCTCTACTTCTTCAGCTGAAAAATAAGATTTATAAGATTTGGTGAGCAGATGAAACTCATCGAATTTTACCAGATCCATTCAGAATACCCGCTATGGTTGTCCAGGCGTTTTCTCGATACAATTTATTCTTGAAATCTTTATGAGTTTTATCATAAAGAAAAGTGAATTTCCTCACGAGATCGATAAGAACTGCATCATTCATTGTTATGTTTTCTTTCGTTTTGAATATAATTTATATGAATCGTTATGTTTGAAAAATGAAGTTTATAAAGTGGGGTTATATTCGTGTTTTCTGTCACTGCTGTCAGTCAGCAGCATATATTGCTTTCGTGTTTTATGATCTTGTGATCATGCACATGCGCATTCGCGAAATTAATGAAGATTCTTAAGAGAAAGATAAAATTGGTCGAACTTATTAAGATAAGTTAAGTGCTTGTTTGAAAACGCGTGCTATTTCTGTATACTTCATCTTATTAAATTAAGTTTAGATAAATTAAGTGATGTTGCATGAATTCACCTTGAAAGAAGCTACCTACAATCAATAACAATTGTAAGTATATAATTTTTATACAATTCATTATCACCTTTCTGATTCATTAATATGAACGTCCTAATAATCGTCTTCGAACAGGTCATTCAGCATTACAAAATGGACCATAAAAAAAAGTTTCAAAGGGTGTCCTCCAAGCAGATACTATAAGAGAGCAAAGACTTTACCTGATATTGATGAATTGATAAATGATTCGGCTGGTGTAAATTCAGCTAAGAAGGAACGATTGTCTAATTTGAATTCAGATTATAATAGCATGATAACAAGTGGGAGGGTAATTGAGAATGCATCTACATCTTCAAATATTCATCGGAATGTACTGGATGATGGGACCTCCTCTAATTCCAGTGGTGAAATATCACATAATTCATCACTTGATCACAATCATGATGTAGTTCAGGATATAACATTTGAGAAAAATGAGATCACATCATTATCTGAATCTGACTCAGATTCTGATAACATTTCTTTCAAAGATCAAACCATAACACAAAATACTCATCCGAGTACTCATCCTTTGGCAACATGGGCTTTACGGCATAATATTTCTCATATTGCGATCAATGATTCATTATCACTCAAACCCACCTTTCCTAATTTTGCAACTCCCAGTAATGCTAGACAGTTATTATCTACGCCAAGAAAAGTTACCCTAGAAGTTGTAGAACCTGTGCAATATTTTCACTTTGGTCTTCAACAATGTCTTGAGAAACTTTTTAAAATGGTTCCAGCATCTGTTCAGTTATCAAATCCAGTGGAAATTTGAATAAATGTTGACGGATTACCATTGTCAAAAAGTTCTGGTAGTCAAGTATACCCCATACTATGTAATATATTTCAAAATAAAAATATAGATGCAAAGATGCAAACCTTTTTCTTACTGCATTTGTTCGAGACGCTATCAATATTTTGACTAATGGGTTTATATATAATAGCCATATTTACCACATTAAAATAAAAGGATTTATTTGTGATGTTCCAGCAAAATCTTTCATTAGGAATATTCGAGGTCACACTGGTTACATGTCATGTAGTAAATGTTGTACTGATGGTATTTACATTGATAATAGGATATGCTTTCCTGAAATTCAAAATTTGCAGTTAAGAAATGATTTAGATTTTCCCTGGTACTGATATGATCAAAGATTATCCACTGGATTATATGCATCTGGTTTGCCTTGGAGTGATGAAGGAGTTAATTGTGAATCTTTGTCTTAATGGTAAACCATCAGCAAAATTATCTTTATTTCAATCCACAGAAATATCAAGGGTTTTATTAGAACAAATACCATTTATTCCTAAGGAATTCAATCGAAAACCTAGATCTTTGAATGAATCGAAGAGATGGAAAGCAGTGGAATTTAGACTATTTTTATTCTACACTGGACCAATTGTTTTGAAAAATAACATCAGTCAAGATAAATACAAACATTTTCTGAGTCTACATGTAGCATTTCATCTATTGTCACGTTGTAAATCCACTGAAGATATCAATTATGCTGAAGAATTGCTGAAATATTTTGTGAAAATGTTCCACAAATTGTATGGGCCACAAAATATATCACATAATGTGCATAACTTGTTGCATATAACTGATGATGTCAGAAACTTTGGAAGTATAAATGAATTCAGTGCATTCCCGTTTGAAAATCATATGCAGCATTTTAAAAATATGTTAAGAAAGGGAGATAAGCCTCTACAACAAATTGTCAACAGAATTAGTGAGCATGATGCTAATTTAGTGAATCTTCCGAATAATGATGAAAACTTTCCTAAGCTGTGTAATAAACATACTGATGGGCCAACAATGAATTTGATAGTAGAAAAACAATTCAAAAAAATAAATTTCAAGAATTTCATGCTGAGTACTTCTGAACCAGATAATTGTTGCAGGTTCAATCATTATATTGTTGTTATCAAAAATATTGTTAAAACTGAAGGAAAATTAGTTTTTATAGGTCAACAAATCTGTCAGTTAGATGATTTTTATGACATTCCTTGTAATTCTTCCGATTTAGAAATTTACCTAGGCAGCAATCTTGGACCACTCAGGACTTGGACTCTCACTGAAATTGTGAGAAAAAATATGAAATTGAAATTTAATGGAAAATATGTTGTTCTCCCACTGATACACTTAGGTTAAGAGTTTTTATATTGTTTAGTTTTAGTGAATACCAATCATGAGATATAATTTTTGATATATTTATTCAGTGTTCAGTATAGTTTATCATTGGTGGCAATTGAATAATGTTTTTAGTTCCTGAAGTGTATTAAAATTGCTTTAACACAATAATATTCATTAAACACAATATATCCTCAAATTCAGTAGGAATGCCTTTTGCATGAAATTTTTAGTATTTATTTCATTTTATTGATATTTTGAAGATTCAGTATGGAAAACTCTAAAACTTGGACTGTTGTTAAATTTGTAGAAGAAGATACAGTAGAAGCTGTTCCAACAACATGGATAATTGGTCAGCTTTGCTATTGGCCTACATATACAACTGTGAAAGTAGTTGCAGCAATCAGAAATCATGAGCCAGTCAGTACTTGTTGGCCTACCCATAATATATCACTATTTCGTAATGGCACATTTGGTAAAACTGATAATTCTTTCCCACATGAATTTAATTTTTCTTCAGTAATTATTTCAGATACTTATATTGAAGCTAGAAAAAGATCAAAAGCAGCAGAATATGAGAGTAGCGATTTCAGTGATGAAAAGAAGGATACTAGAAAAAATCGAAAGAAGGTAGTATTATCCTCATCATCAGAGGATGAGATCAGTGCGAGTAAAATTGCAGACCCTCCTCAAAGGAAATCAAGCAATCTGAAATCCTATGAGATACAACAAGGTTGAACTAACTTGAATTTTAGTTATTACATTTCAATCAAAAATTGTTTTTTATTGCAGATAAATATTTTTTGCCCACCATTATTGAAAGCCCGCAGCCTCAGAGAAACACTGAAGTTAATTATACTGATAATGCCCTACAGGTCCACTCTGATGCTACACCAAACATCATTCTGGATGTTGATTGTGGCTGCTGTCCTGTTCACAATAGATTTGGTAATTACTATGGATAATGAACTTCTAATGATAATCATTTTAGATTATTATATTATCAGTCTACCATTGAAATGATGAAGTGGTTCCTGATTTTTTTAGTGATAATATTGACTTTCTAGATATGGAGCAGTTCTTCACATTAAATGGAGATTTACAAAACATGTTCACAGAACATTCTAAAACAATGTCAAGAAAACTAAATGTAATAACCAGCATTGTATATGACTTAGTATCTGAAATGGGGAAAATTTCTCAAGAAATTAAAATTATTCAAATTGGAAATTCTGATCCTGCCAAAGAGGAATATCATTCTATATTCAAGAAGTTTGATCTTCCCATAGAATCTGATGATAAATTCAAAGAATTTGAAGAATTTGTGTCAGTAGAGGAGAACTTCAGAGCAACTGTAAGTAATCATTTCCACTTCCACAGATTTGAATATTCACAAATGAAATTTAAGGTTCATGAAATATCTAAAATTGGAGGAAGTTCTCCATATGATTTTAACAAAAGGATATTTGGTGGTTTGATGACAAATGAAATGACTGTAAAATATACCTGGCTAGGAACTAAGGACAAGAAGGCTCTTGGGAAAACAAAATTTGCTGAAGTCTTGCTTCGTGAGTATGAATGTTATCATGAATGTCTATATTTTATATGAAATAACTGTATAGTAGGAAATGCATTAAATAAGAGTACAAGATCACTCTGAGCCTTTGGAAATAATTGATTCCATTATGGATCAAATACCTATTCCCAGAATCTAGAAGCAAACAGCACTACATCTTAGTTTTATTCACAACTGTTCAGCAAGAACTTTCCTTCCGAATATGTACCTACACAGTATGTATCTCAAATTATATCATTGATTTCAGGTCATGATTTTTTGTCATATTTATGAAAAAAAAATCATATAATCGTGTGCCCTATAGCATACTTCTTTTCTGAGAAAAAGAGTGTGGAAGTTTCAATAGAAAATAGTTTTTTGATTGCCTAATTAGTCAGAAGACTATCGATTTGGAAGAAACTTGTGTGTTTAATTTTAATAGGAGAGTAACAGAGGCATATCTTGATGTAATTAGATCTGTTCTAAAAATGTGAGAATATATGTTCTTAAAGTTGAGGACATCAGAGGATTTTTAACACACTTCTTCCTGTAAATTGCTATTTATATTGATTCATGTATGTTGATTTATAAATATGGGTCATTCACCTAACCAATTCATTAGATGTTTATAGAGAACCATAAAAGTCATCAAACTGAAATTTTGGGTACAGCCATTGTGTGATGTTATCTATTTTTCAATTAGCTGTTACTTCTTGTTGAACCGGAAATGACATTTTCCTAGTTTCTTTTTAATGGAACATCCTGTATATTATTGCATTTTCAGATTCTTCCTGAAAAGCTGATTTCATCAATTTTAACAAATACAGGGTGGTCCAAGATTCAGAATTCTGATCGCCCTGTATCTATTCCAATTAAATGCCATTGTATAGTGAATCAAAAGTTGAGAAAGGGGCATGTGAGCCGTTTTGACCAATAATGGATAGTTTTGACACAAAAAATCCCAAAGTTGAAAAATCTCAATTTTGAACACCCTATATCTCTGTAATCATTCCCACTAGACCAAAAGTGCGATGTATTGATGAAATTAACTCGTTCAGGGATAATCTGAAAATGCAACAAGTTACAGGGTGTTCCATTTAAAAAAAAACGAAGGTTAACCAGAAGTGACTGCTAATTGAATACTAATACTGACAAGCTGGGTTCATAGATTCAACTAAACTAACAACTAAGAATTAACAACTCACAATCAACAATTAATAACTATGAGGGTGTTTATACACAACTTATGATAATTATTGAGGATTAGATGAGAAATAAATTCTTACTTTTGATCAAAATTATGTTGAAATGTGTTCTAATTTTTCACAATCCATGAATCGATATAGAATATTCCAATAAAATATCAAAAACGAAACGAAATTTTAATTTTCTGTGTGATGTTTCCAAATTTCTTAATTCTCGGTTTTAAAGTTGAAAGTTGACCAGCTTTGTAATTGTTAATTCTTAATTTTGATGACAGCCGGAAATGTATAAGACCCTCATAGACGTATCCTTATATTCAACATTTTTAGTTCTTAGTTTGATTCTTAGTTTAGTTGTATCTGTAAACCCAGCATAATAATCATGAAGAACATTTGGGAATGTCTAGTATTTGTGAATTTTCCACAGAATCTTCAGGAAAATCCTGTGAAACATGGGATATAAAGCAGACAGAGGATGCAATAAAAAAATACTTGAGGAGGGCAAAGGAAAGAATGGCATCTAATAAAAAATGAATTTGTTATCTTTTTTTGTAATGATATAATTTGTAAGAGTTTTTATTTTGATTTTGAATATTTAGAATATTTTATAATTTATTTTTTAATGTTATTTGTCTATCATTGAATAACGAAAACATATTTTTGATACTGAAAATTTCATTTACTTAGAAAATGTGGGCATGAGTATGAGTTATTGTACAAAAAATACACTCTATTTAATTTTTTTTTTGATAAAACACCACTGCCGAGATTTTGCTTTTAAAAGTCGAGATCGAAAAAGGGTATTAAACTAACTACCTCTATCATCTTGCACTTCTTAACTAGGATTTTTGAAGTAAAGAGGGTAGACAAAATTTCAGTCCAAAATCTCGCCAGGGGAGAGTTTAATCAAAAAAGGTTATTTAAAGAAGTGCTATTTTTCATGAATAATTCATAACCAAAAGGATAACATTTTCCGGGACACCCTGTACCTACATCACCATAATGGAGAGCATATGGATAACCAATAATTTCAAATATGATATCCCATGGATATCCATATGGTGTCCAGTGGATACATTATGGATATTATATGGACATCTTTCATGGATACCATATCAATGTTAATAACCAGTTACTGTATGGATGTCCAGATATATTACCTTATGGATGTCCATGATGGATCACATATGGATAACCAAAAAGTTGGAAAGCTGGTACCCTTATGGATGTCCATAGGTGTTCCTATGTACATTAACTGGTTATCCTATAGATAACCGGGATACCTTGTTGGGGATATACTATGGACGTACAATGGACTGAGTTGTGTTATTAGGGTATGTATAGATCGCAATTATGAATTCCAATATTAGGTATATTCCCTTGAGTAGGTATATTCTTCGAATTGATATGTTCATTTTTCATGTTCATAGTATATCCGAGAATATGCCTTCTCAAAACAATATACCAAATCAAGAGGTTCAAACTTGATGAAAATTGGCTTCTACAGACTTCTAATCACAGATTGGTGATTACGAGTCTTCCAATTTAGAATTTTCTACAGCATGTATGGTGAATATCAGTTCATCATGCAACTGAAAAACAAGCTTTATTATTTGACATAGAACTCAAGGAAATGTTTCAAAAATTAATGATGAGGAAACACAAATCTCAATTACCCATCAAAGTTCATCTAATTGGGATTCTTTTTCTGAAATAACCGTAACGGACGTGGATGACCAGGAATCTAATACCGAACATGTAGTTGGTTCAGAAGTTGTTAATGACGAAAACACCCTTGTGAATGAAATTTCAGAACCAGTAAATGAAGATGCTCATAGTCTCAAACGGAAAAGACAAGAAACAATTTTGGAACAAACAAGCCAGCTGAGGGGAAAGATAAGAAATCTGAGAAAAATTAAAAATGACTTTCAAAATTAAATTTCAAATTCCATGACACAAATTTCGTCATTTTTAAATAGTGATGTTGGAAGTAGTTATGATGATGAAGATATGCTCTTCGGCAAATCTCTAGGTTGCTCTATAGGACAAATCAAATCTAAAAAAGAGAAAGGAGATAAAATTGTTGAAGGTAATCCAACAGTTCATGGATGATTAGGGAAGAAATGGTTACTTCTAGTATTTTTATTTTTTGCTTGAAGAATTTTATTTATTTTTGTAATGTTCTACAGTTTTAGTAACCTATTAATTTCCGTTATGTTAACATGAATATTGCATTTTATTGTTTTCGTTTCTGTTTTATTGTTTCGTTTCTTTGATAGAAAATTATAGATATCTGTTATTCATTCGTATTACCCTAATAAAGACTGAATTTATAAATGAGTATATCCATTTAACCCACCTACATATAATGAAACAGTATAAAAGTTTGAAAGTATAATATCAAGAAAGTATTACATTCGTTAGATACATTCAGATATAGATAATAATACATCATTAACATCAGAGAATTTAACTATTAGTAAAAAAAAACTCCCACTAGTAGTAGTAGTATCAAGTTGGAAGATCCCTTTTGTACATGATCCCACCCATGGAACACATCCAACCTCAGAAACAAAATACTCAGTGAGAGCTTCACTGTTCTTTTGAATAATTCTTGCAGCATTGTTACTTCCAATTCTTTCGACAGATCGTAGCATCAAGTCATCTTCTCTCCGTTGACCATAATGTAACTGCAATACCTCATCTCCTCAGGTGGAATATCTTGTTCACTGGTCTGGAGAAAATTATGAAGGACTACTGTAGCTCTTTTTTCGTCACACGTTGTTATATCTCCTATAATAGGCTTCCTCAAAATTCTCCAGCGTTGAACAAGGATTCCAAAGGTGTTCTCTATAGTACGGCGAGCCCTAGACAACCTGTAATTAAATATGCGTTTCCTTTCCCCCAACCTCTCACCTGATCTCCTAAAAAGAAGTGGGATAATGTTGTGTTACTGTGCGGCAGAGTTGATGGAGCTGGAATTGACAAAGTTTTATTCAATAATTTTTGTCCCAATCCAGAATTCTTGAACTGAAGCTGAATTATGCATCACAAGTTGCCATAAGTACTAAACTAAATGATTTTTTTGTAGCTGAAGTAGTCAGATCCAGAGTATTTTGGAACTTGGATGATAACATGTTTCCCATCCAAAGCCCCTAAACAATTTGACATATTCCATTTTACGAAGAATCCTCTTGATATATCGTGGAATAGTTGGCTGTGGCAAATATATGGGCTGCGAATTGTTCCACAATGCAGTGCATGTTTCTTTGATCACATATTGGGCAGTAGATTTCCCTATATAAAAATCCCAAGCGATTTGCTGCATGGAGCATCCTTCAGAAACGTAACTGAAAAAATATAGTAATTCAGTATACCTATATCAAGAAAACTTTCATTATGAAAAGTACTTACTGTAATGTTATTGTTAATCGTTCTTCTGGTGGAAGAGCACCTCGTGAAGGATATTTTCTCAAGTCATGTTCAATAATACTCAGAAGCAAATCGAACAATGCTGGTGTCATTCTGGTGTATCTTAAATATTCCTGGGGATCCACTTCTCTCATAGATTTAACAAGGGTTGAGAAATGTCCAAATATTTTCCTTTTTCTCCTTAACAAGCTGCTGATATTAGTGCAGTTGCTTTCTTTGAAACTTTCATAATGATGATATTATATAAAAGCCTCAACAAAACGCATCAAGTTTTTGAAAATTTGAATCCCAAGCCACTGTCATGGAATAGAATAATAGTTGTACCCCTATGCTCTGTGCCACTATTACACTGTCGTTGTCGATGTCATTTGTCATGTTCACTTGTTATTTTGATCACTAGGGCATTTGTAAATTTATAAATTAAGTTCTGCATGAACCACTCAATTAGGATACTTAGGACAAAATTAAATCAGGGATGAATTGGGGTTAAATTAGTTCATTCTTAAGGGTGGATTCATAAAAAACTTCAAGACTTAAGATTTTACGGATTGAACGACTTACCTGTAAGGAAGTTCAATCCTAATTATACGAAGTGGTTCTGTAGAGTAGGTCACGTGTAGTATGCTCCATTGCTGTCGAAAAACCATACAGTACATTCAAAGAGTAAATTCTCTACCCTGCCGCTCTGTGATCCGTGGACACTGTCAACTCATTGCGAAATCCAATGAATTAGATCGCAAAATAAAGGGGGGGAATTTAAATGGGAGGGTTTGACCTACTCTACGGAACCACTTCGTATAATTAGGATTGAACTTCCTTACAGGTAAGTCGTTTAATCCGTAAATTATACTTCGTGGTTCCTCCGAGTAGGTCACGTGTAGTTGTTCAAAGATAAAAGCGATCTAATTCGCCAAATTCTTTTATATGAGAACATAAAAAAAATAAAAACATTTTATTAGAATACAACAATTCTTTTACTTTTTTCTTAAACTCAAAATACTTTCCTCAAAACTATGCTTGTGCTGAACAGGCCTGTTATAAAAAGCATTGAAGACTGCCGAATTATTCGACCATCCAGCTGTTGCTCTGATAATATTCAAACTCAATCCATTTCGTAAAGCTGCAGAGGCCGAAGCATGCCTAGTACTATGAGATTTGAACCTATCAATATCAATTCCACACTCCTCTAGAGTTTTTTTTACCCATCTACTTATGGTTTGCACTGAAGCAGTCTTGTGAGGTTTCCTGTGACTTATAAACAAACAATCATTATCATTTCGAATAGCTTCGGTCATCTTGAGGTAGTGTGTCAATGTAATAGCTACACATAGCTCTGGTTTGTCTGCGAATATCTTGAAACTCAAGAGAGGTTGACAAAAATTGGGTCGAGAAGATTTGATAATTTCTGTTATAGGGATATCAATGCTACTATTATTCCGTACAATCATACTAACTTTAATTTTGGATAAAGTCTGCATTCTCTGTGCTGTTATCAGGGCCATTAGAGTTACAAGCTTTTTCGTAACTCTTTCTAAAGATAAGGACTCCAATGGGTACCATTCCTCTAGCTCTGATAACACGGGGCCAGGGTCCCATGTGAAATTGTATCTAGGAAATGATGGCCTCAGTTTGAACACCTCCTTAATAAATCTTCCTATGTTTTCATTATCTTTCATGTTTGAACAAATAAGAGATAATGCTGAACGAGAATGCTGAGAAAACTGGATTTCCATAAATCTCAAAATATCCTGTGCTGAAGCTCCATATGGACATAATGATTCTGACATACAAAAGGCCCACCACTTGTTGAATACCGAACTATATTGTTTCAACGTGGCATGTGATAACGATGCTACCATTGTGTTTATGCTACAGTTTGGAGCCCCTGATTTTAGCAAAGCTGCCCTGACAATTTCCCTGCCACCAGGATGAGTTTTTGCCATAGTGGGTGGCTGGTCCTGAAAGGAGAAGACAACAAATATTCATCAGGCCTAAAATAAATAGGATCATCAACAAGCAATTTCAAAAATAGTGGATACCACGGTTGTGCCTTCCACATAGGTACAACTAGAATGCCTTCACTTCTTTCTGTTCGTATTTTATCAAGTGTTCTTGCTATCAAACTAAAGGGTGGGAAGGCATAGAAAAAAGAATCCCACGGAATAGTGAAGGCGTCTATGGCTATGGAGTTAGGGTCATGTTTCCATGACACAAACTTCTTCACCTTTGCATTATTTGTTGATGCAAACAAATCTATCTCTGGTCTTCCCCAATTTTCTACTATGATCTTGAATTTTTCATTATCTAAACTATATTCAGTTTCTATAGAACTGAAACGAGATTCTTTGTCTGCCAATGAGTTATCTTCCGATTTAATGTAAGTCGCAAATATGTGAAGGTGTCTTACTTCACACCAATCCCATATGTCACGGGCAATTTTACTCAATTGGCCCTTTCTCACTCCACCCATTTTATTAACGTATGATATTGCTACTTTGTTATCAACCCGTAGTAAAATACTGATTGATGATGAATCTTTGGCAAAACATTTCAACGAATTGAACACTGCCTTGAGTTCCAAAATATTGATATGTAGCATAGATTCTTCTTCTGACCAGAATCCATGTGTACTCTCACTTCCACATACAGCACCCCAGCCCGATATTGAGGAATCTGAAAAAATCTCCAAAGAGAATTGCTTATTCATTCCTAGGGATTGTTTAGCAGATTTAATTTTCATCAACCACCAACTCAAGTCTTATTTACATGTTTCTGGAATTTTCATGGTCATATCATAATGGTTATTGTTATTATATAAAGATTTGCTCTTTTCTCTCTCTAAAATTTTCGTATGAACCCAACCATATTCAACTGCTGGTGATATTGATGTTAAATGACCTATGACCTTTGCCATTTCTCTAATTTTACATAGTGGTCTACTTGAAATATTTTCAATGTCTGACAATCTTCGCTTTCTTCTCTTCTGAGATGGAAATTGACATTTCTTCAGAATTGTAAATAAACCCTAAAAATTTGCAAGACTGACTTGGCGTTAAATAACTCTTTCCAAAGTTCACTATGAAACCTAATGACTGCAAAAATCTCACAGTCTCCATCGTACTACTGAGACTGTCTTCATACGAATTTTCAATGATTAATATATCATCTAGATAATTGATACATAATAGACCTTCAGATCGTAGAGTCTGCATTACTGGTTTGAAAAGTTTTGTATATACATATGGAGCCGAAGAAAGGCCAAATGGCAAACAAGAAAATTCATACAACTTGTCTTCAAAACTGAACCTCAAGTATTTTCTATGTGACTTATGTACTGGTAAAAGAAAATATGCATCTTTTAGATCAATTGAAGTTAAATAACATCCCCTAAATATCAAGCTGCAAACAGCTTTATAATTTTCTAACTAGTGTTCTAAATATACAAAGTGGTTGAGGTTTTTTAGGTTCAGAACAAACCTATACTGTTTGTTGGGCTTGATGATCAAAAAATACAAAGTCAAAAATTGATCCTGAACAGAAACAAATTCATTGATGGCTCCAATTGATCTCAATTTCCTAATCTCAGAGGCCATAAGCTTATGAAATTCAGAAGAGAATGTGTTTATTGGAGTCCTGACTTGTTTAGGTCTTCTGGTGAAAGGTATCTTGTAACCAGAAACCCAACTCAATACTATTGGATTGGTTGTGATTTTTGACTACTCTTCAATAAATCGACCCAGCCTGCCAGCATACTGTACCTCTAAATTCGAGGTTGATACTGCTGATGAGATCGGTGTTGGTATGGTCTCCTTCCACTTCTGTCTTGGCCCCTCTCCTTTTTCTTGTCCAAGTTCTGTTTTGTATTCTGCTTCATCTTGTGCTTGTAATTGCTTCGCCTGGAGTTTAAATAACTCTTGGGATCTGAAGAAATTCTTGAACCTGCTTTTATTTTATCTGCTTCCTGCAGCTGCTTAATACGCTGGCTCAAGTCATTCCCAAATAACTGAATATCAATTTCAGAAGTGGTCAAAGTTCCAACGTTCTAACAACTCTTTCTCTTGATCCTTATTGAAACCTTCCTTCAAGTAATTTGTCCATCTTGAGACCAAGGGCTGGGGCAAGGACTTTCCCTCTACCTGCAATTTGGATGGGTCTACACCAAATGCCTCCTGCATATCATCTACAGGAGGTATGTTTTGGTGCTGTGGTTCAACTAAAGGTGACCTAGAGTGCCTCTCTTCTTCTGAGAACTCTGAATCAAAGGAGGAACTTCCTGATTCTGAACCTATCAAAAGAGAATTAAAACTATGGTTGTATAGGTCTAGTTTCATGTATATAATACATGAAGTCAATCATTTCCACTGCAAAACAGGGAATCTGATTGAATCAGGTGCTTTCCTTTCAAACATATCACCAAATCCACTGCAAAACAGGGATGGTGATAGTTACACCTGATACACCATTGTCTCCACCGCAAAACGGGGGCTAATGATGTAAAAATATTACGAACACTATGTCCATCGCAAAGCGAGAACTGTTGATAAAAATTCGTTTCACAGAATCATCATAGATGACCGACATAAAACCAAGCACCATCGTGGTTTAGCTCTTGTGCGTCCATAACACCTTGTATAACAACTCACTTGAAGAATCAAGTTTCTCCAATCTTGCTTCCAATCTTCGGAATTTTTTCTTCAGTTTTCTGTACTGTTCTGACTTTCGTTTAGGCATTTTTCTACTTTTTTACTGATTTTTTCAATGTTTTTGCCTTGTACTGCATCTGCTTCACCGACATACAATTTCGCAATGAGTTGACAGTGTCCACGGATCACAGAGCGGCAGGGTAGAGAATTTACTCTTTGAATGTACTGTATGGTTTTTCGATAGCAATGGAGCATACTACACGTGACCTACTCGGAGGAACCACGAAGTATAATTAACATTTAGCACTTGAGATCCAAGACATGATAAGTGGATTCTGTTATAAAAAAATTGAGATTCTAGGATGATAAATGTCTCATGTCATTACTAACATCTGATTTTTGACATACAACGAAATTTTCAGAGGTTAGGAAAGGAAAATTGTGGTTATAAATGAATCATACTCGAAATCAGTTTTGATTCTTTGGTTTTATGGCGGATTTATGCAACATTCGCACAAGCATAGTCTTAATTCTAAGCATAGTGTTTGTGCTAAGCATAGTTTTAAGAATATGAGGTATTTACCCATGATGGATTTAGGATTTAATAATCATAGAAATGTCATAAGTCAATGTGCCTAATCTCTAACTTCAACGTTCTTTCATCTGAGAGTTTCTATATTGTATATACCTATTCTATACTTTGTTTTTGATTCTTAATAAGATGAAAGTGGAGAGGAAAGTGGCAATGGCAATAGGGGGTTCTTTTCTATTATTAACAATGGTTACTTCTATTTGTACCATTATGAAAACCAAACGTAGAAGAGCTAGGCGATTTGGTGTACGACCAATGAATAGAAATCGGGACACAGAGGGGCTGTTTAGTACGTTAATTAAAGGGATGAATGATTTGGAATGGGATGAGGATCAATTTTTCAAATATTGCAGAATGACTCGAAAACAGTTTGATTATTTACATCAGATAGTTGGTAAAGCTTTGCAAAAAGATGTAAAAAAAAAGCATATCTCTCCTGATCAGCGTCTGATGATTACAATTCAGTATGTATTGGTTCTTGAATTTCTGATTGAAAACTGATATTTCATTTTCCTTTTTAGTTATCTCTCTGAGGGCTGCTCCATGCAGGAGATTGCATGGGGATATCGCATTGGCTTGACAACTGCTCACAAAATAATTAAAGAAACCACTCAAGTCCTTTGGGACTCATTGCACCAGTCACAGCTCCCAATTCCTACATTAGGAAACTGGGAGACTGTTTCTTTGGGATTCTACAATAGGTGGAATTTACCAAATTGTATAGGAGCAGTGGATGGCAAACACATAGTTATCCAGGCACCATCCAATTCTGGTAGTGTCTATTTTAATTATAAAAAAACATTTAGCATTGTTTTGATGGCTACTTGTGATGCCTACTACAGGTTTACAATGATTGACATTGGAGCTGCAGGGTCAAACCATGATTCAGCTGTGTTCAAGGAAAGTGGTTTAGGAAGTGCTTTGTTAAATGGAGAATTGGATATTCCTCCCCCTAAGAATCTTCCTGGGACTAATCTTGTCCTCAATCATTTCATTATTGGCGATTCAGCATTTCCTCTCCACACAAATATTATTAGACCATATCCAGGAAGTAATTTGGGTGAAAAAAAAAATATTTTCAACTATCGTGTGAGCAGAGCAAGAAGAACCATAGAAAATACATTTGGTATACTGAGTCAGCGTTGGCGTATACTACGCAGACCAATTGTTGCTAGTGTGGAGGTTGCAGAAAAAATTGTTCAAGCAACTGTGGTGCTCCATAATTTTTTGCAGAACAATGAACAAGATATTCCCCTGTCACAAAAGAAATATTGTCCAACAGGCTTTGAGGACTATATTGATAAAAATGGGGAATTACAGCCTGGAAAGTGGAGAGAAGAGGGAAGTAATTTAAGGTCTGTAAATAAGGTTGGTTCCAATAATGCTACTAATTCTGCCAAACTGCAAAGGGAAAGGCTGGCTGACTACTTTGTTTCTTCAGAAGGATGGTTACCATGGCAAGAAAATTATGTGAACAGAGGTGGTACACCTCCTGAAAGACATTAATGGGTACAATTTATATTTTTTCCATACAGTGGGTGGATATTACTGTACATACAAAATATATGTTTTGCCAATGTCCTGCTGATCTGCTTTTTCAATACTAGGATTATTATGTAGAATATTTTTGAATAAAAGGTCAACATGAATGAATTTCAGTTTCTATTCATGAAAACAACAAATGAAACTACAAAAAAAAAACAATAAATAATGAAAAATAAAACATCTACATGTGAGTACAAGAAAGTCAGTCTCTATCACAAAAGTTTCAAACGTAAAACAAACTTCTTATTCATAAAAACAAATGTACCAACATAAAACAAACAATAAATAATGAAAAATGAAACATCTACACGTGAGTATAAAATAAGACATGAGATATCAGTCATCTTCAGCAGCATCAGCTACACAATTCATTATTTTGGCCTTCAGGACCAACTTCTTTTTCTTATCAAATTCCTTCAGTGACTCTGCCAAAGACATTGCAAAATGAAAATCTTCTTTAGCTATATCTGATGTGTCCGATACCAAAAGAGAGTTCAGATTTTTTCCCATATCAGCGCATGTTTGTATTAACTTATCTAAGGGAATATCATTGTTTCTTTTCCGGCTCTCATTTCTCTCTTTTCTCAAATGACCTATTTTGGTATCCAAATTATTTGATTTTGATGGTGTAGAAGTGATTGTTGAATTGTTTTGGTGTTTAAATGATTCTACAGCTTCTAAATCTTGAATATTTTCAAAATCAGAACTCTCCCTTTCAATAATGATTTCCTCATATGCATTCACATCTCCATCCTGGCTCTGAGATTCTTCCATATCTTGTGATGTGTCTTGTGAAAGTATGTCTTGCCACAATTCTTGAGAAGGCATGTCAAGAGGAAAAGCAAATTTTCGAGGAATGTTTCCTTTTGTTCTGTAAATGATTCATCTTATGATAAACTGGATATCTGCAGACAATATACTTACTTTCGGGTGGCAATGACAGTATTTAAAAAACCCATTCTCTCATATAACGGCCATTTGCATAAATAGCTTTGAGAACCTGTAGGCATTTTAAGGATGATCCTCCGTTCTCGAATATATTTTATTCTGAGTGATTTCCATATTTCTTGACACTGATCCACTTCAAAGAAAAACATAGGTAATCAATAATAAGACCTTTGAAGTTCAATGAGATTACCTACCAGGTAATTCCATTACTTTGGATATGGTTTGCCAACTATTTTCAACAGCAATTTTATCTTTGAATAAGTGGTTTTTCTTGTCCCATAACTGGGGGTATTTTTCTATTAAATCCACTAACGTTCCTTCCTCCAAGCTCATCTTTGAGGCTGAATAATTTTTTTCACGGGAAACAATGCAACATGAACAAATAAATAAACTTTGGTTTTTGGTTATGTTTCTGAAATCTCAAATCTCAAGTGACAACCGATTTGACAGGGAGAGGAAGGGAACATTCTTGTGAGGGCATGCGCATATGCCATCTAGACATAAGCATAATCACAAAAGTTCAAGTTAACCAACTTTCAAGGTCATTTCTTCAGGATTGTGCTTATGATCAGAACTATAATTGTTGTATAAACACTTATATTCAAGTACTATGTTTTAATTTCTAGTTACGCTTAATCTTACGACTACGACTATCACTAATGCTATGCGAATGTTGCATAAATCCACCATAATTGTTTATTTGCTCCAATTTTTATTTCATTTGATCATTTCAGCATGGACGACGGTATGTTGATCGAACAAGTCGAGAATTTCAAGCACCTGTACGACAAACAAAATAGTTCGTTCAAGAATAAACTAGCAGAGCAGTGTGAGCAGAGGTGGAATGTGCTGAGAAACAAGTATGCAGCTTTGAAAAGGCAAGTGAAACAAACTCCCTCTGGTTCGCAATCATTCACAATATCTTGGCAATAATCTGATTGTATGAAATTTCTGGATCCATATATGGACTCAAGAGTTAAAATGTATGGATAATTATGGAATCTTTTGTGTAAGTAATTCATAATTTTTTGTTTAAGAATATCACCAATCAAACAAAATACCAATTCTCACAGTAATCACCCTCAAACTTACCAGTGGCCAGGCATGTATGACATACTAAGCCCAGAAAGCATACCAGATGATTTGGATAGTTCGCGAATCGAAATCGAAGAGGAGTTAGAAAACATAACTCCAGAGATAACTCCTAATGCACCAAATATACAAACCAAAAGAAAAAATGAGAATGATGAAGAGACACCTTCAAAGAAAAAGAATACATCAGATGCTGTAGCTGAATCGATGTCAGTGGCATTTACATCATTATCAGATTCAACTCATATGTAAGCAATAAAAATAGACCACATAATGATGTAGATTCCTCTGATAGAGTTTTTGCAGATAGCATAGCAGCAGACCTTTCAAGAGTAGAAAATTTTGCTGATAAAATGTACATAAAGCAACAAATATATAGTTTGCTCTTTGAATATTTCAGAGAGTGGAAAGAGAGGAAGTCTGATTATTCAAAATTTTTTATTTTCTCAAGTACCTTCATTTGTTCATTTTGAGATACCTATGTGTTTTCGTTTTATTTTTTCATTTTGAACTGGTTTCAATGTGTTATTTTTTTAACTTATAACTTTTATCTCTTGTTGTGATGTTTCCATGTAGTATCCTTGTACAACTAACTATCAAATATAGGGTATTATTACTCAAGTATTTTCAAGTTCACTGATGAAAATTATGATTTTTTGAGTCTTGAACTGTTTTTGAATATGAATAGTTTCAAGGATAAAAAACAGGAAAATAATAAAAATAATTTTGTAATTCCGAATAGTTATTTTGATTGGAAGACATGGAAAACAATTCAAATATCCATCCTAAAATTAGTTGGGCGTCCACCATAGTTAGCCCTGTTCTACTGAGTAGGAATACACCCAGCAGGAGACAAAAAGTATTCAGCCTCAACTTCTGATTTTTCGGCAATTTTCGTGGCATCATTTGTAATTTCCTCAAAATTTGCGTCGGTTCTAATTTTTATCAAAAACTTCTTTAATTCCCTTAAAGCATCTAAATCAACTTGCATATTCATATCGATGGACTGCAGAATTTTGCTCACAAAATTTACTTTTGTCAAAATCATATGCCATATATTTAGTGAATAAATTAATGAAAAGGAGCATATTTTTTCTGCAAGACATTTAGCGTCATATTTTGCTTTCTCATCAAATGAAATACTATTTGATATTTCATAAAAGGCATCATAAATTTCTGGTAAATTTGTAAACAGTGGTTTCATAGCATCTATTTTGCTTGACCATCTTGTTTCAGACAATGGTTTTAAGGTCAGATTTATGACATATTTTTTCAATATATCCCATCTTTTGGTACAGGATGAAAAATATTCATATAGTTCTTGCACAATACTGAAAAGTCCAGTCGTATGATGATTGAGATTGGCAGCGTCATTAACTATTGAATTTCAACTATGGCTAGCGCACGGTACATAAAAGCGCGGGGATTTAGATCCAGCAATCTTTTTTGAAGAACATTATTCTTACCGCGCATATTCGATCCATTATCATAGCCCTGTCCCCTTAAATGTTTTATGTCCAAATTGATTTCGGCTAGTTTTTCTACTATAAATCACGTTAATCCAGCGCCAGTTGTATCGATAATTGGACAGAAAGCTAGGAAATGCTCCCTTATTTCCAACTTTCTATTTTCTGTGTTGAAATAGACAAATCTTATTATAATACTAATTTGTTCTACGTGTGAAACGTCTGTGAAACGTCTGTGGAACGTCGATGTGTAGACTGAAGTTCGTTTGGAATGATGATGGATGTTCTTCTTAGTCCAAGTTTGGTATCAGTACAGGTTGAGTTCGATCAATTATTTGTTCTCTGTTGGAAACTTCGAAGTGATTGGTTTTCATCTGACAGCCAATTGGAATAGTTATCAAATATGTACCAGTAACTTTGGATATCTCATCTTGTTCTTGACAGTTCATATTGATGTTTGTTTCACTGGGAAACATGCCGATCCACGTGGTTGAGTCCTCAAGTTGATTGATTTTTGGTTTCGTGATCTCGGTGGTGATTTGATGACAAGTGGTTGTATTCTTCATGTTCAGCAGCTATACTCCACAGGGGCTGTCTTCGGAAATTTCGAATAAGTCTGTCCTTTCGCAAACGTACGTTTGTGGTTTGAATTTGAGACAGTTTTCGCTCTCAAGGGCGAAGTACAATGTATTCTTCAGCAAGTACTTCCTTTTTGGCGATGTTGTCCTAAACTGATTTCGACTAGGAACTGGGATTGGATACGAGTGATAATAATCGGAAATAAATGGATACATAATTGGAATTCGGAGTAGGTAGGTTATTCTGTTATTGAGGATATAACATTCAATTTTTATGATATTATGGAAGTTCAAAGTATTTCCTAGAGTCAATTGAAATGGAAACTGGTCTAGATTGATTCATTCTTGTAGTTTTACGAGTTGATTGTACAGTTCTGATGTTTTTATTATACTTGGGTGTAAGATGTTCAATTTTGCGAACGATAGCGAGTTTTCTATATCTTGCAACATGGATATAATTACTTCGTACATATCTATCAGCTGATTCAAGCTTTCTTCCATGAAAAGAGATTGTTGAACAAGTGATGTATTTTCGATTGCTTTTATGATATATGAAATTTTTTTTTGTAATGATTTTTCATTCCGAAAATTTTTCTATAATATCAATAGACAAAGAACTTTGTTTCTCAATGCTCGAACTTAGGTTGATTTGGTTGTTTTGGATTTGATTTATCAGTTTATCATATCGTTCACCATCTTCAGCATCTAGATTTCCTGTTATTGATTTGAAAATCGATCCAACACCGTTTATGAGTCCTCTTTTCAAACGTTTTGGGTGTGGGATGATTTCTTTTGATTTCCATTCTGCTTTTTCTTGTGTCAAGAGTAGGATTTTCACGTAGTTAGCTGTGTTGTTGTAATGTTGTCTTCTTAGGTTGATTGCTGTCAGTATATTGAGAGTCTGTGAGTGTAATTCGTTCATTTGGTCGATAATGGGGTTTATGTCGTAGTAGTGAATGAATATATGTGTATATTGTTGTACCTTTGCTATTCCTAATTTCAGTGGCATCATCCCTGGATTGTTCTCGAGATTTTTGAATATTATTTTGTCTTGGAGTCCAACGACAAATGGCAGCAATCTGAAATAGAGCAACCTGATCAAAACTGAAGGTTTTTCTCAATGGTCAAGTAGTTGAAACGGTTTTTCGATTCCCATTAATATTACTAATTATTTCGGGTTCCAAGAATTTGTTGGAGTATTTTTGACGTAGATGTTTCTTCACGTAGGTTTTATTTACTGGCTGGGAGAGTTCTGGTGGATCGCGATTTTTGTTAATTTTAGAGATGACTTTACTTTTATTCTCGATCAAATTCTCATTTATTTTTGACTACATTAGTTTGGTCTCTTTATGATCGTTGATGTAATCATTCACGGGAATTTTTCCAAGTTCAAATCGAATGGGTTATCATTATCAATATGGCCATTGATGATGTCTATTGGTTTTAGTTTTGTTGCGGAGTGAATGGAATCGTTGTAAGCCAGGACACCGTATGTCATTTTCATTGGAATAGGTGTTTTAAGAAAACCTCAATTAGTAATCAATCAGTATCAAGTAATCGTATATGTTCAATAAGAGTAGAATAGAATCGTTCGATTTGACCTTTTGACTGTGGGTGATTTGGAGAACAGGAATGAATTCTGATTTTATGTAGGGTCAATAGTTCGGTGATGACTGAATTTCTGAACTCTTTGCCATTATCAAGTATAATCAATTTGGGTACGCCGTGATATGAGAAGAATGATATCAAGTGGTTGACAATTTGTGTGGACGCTAAGTTAATGAATATGATTGTGCGAATTATGGTCAAAAATTTATTTTGTTCGAATGTGAATGTATCGACGTGGATTATCTCAAAAGGTTGAGATGCAGTGGATGTCATATTCATCTGCATTCTTATCGGATTTCTCTCGTATTTTCCTTGTTGACAAATTTCGCAATCATTTATATAAGTTTGAACAAAATATTTCAAGTTGGGCCAGTAATAGATTTTCTTTTTCTTTTTTCAGTTTCATCAATACCTCGCTGGTTAGATTTGCCTTCGTGGTATGACTTTATGATTCCTGGGATGTCTGATTTAGTGGTGACATCGATTATTTTGGAAATACATCTTTTGAATTTTATTGAGGGCCATTTTAAATGTTGTCTAACTACTTCGCAGAAGGGTTGGTAGATATTTGGTTTTACAAAATATAAATAATACTGAACATTTGGTGCCACACAAACAAAATCAATAATGTCTTGATCAAAGTTATTTTGAGATATCTGGGCTGATTTTCTCTGTTTTTTCTCAAATAGAATTTTCACTCTTGGTTTCGCAGGGGAATGTAAAACTGAATCTATAATCAACTGATTTTGGCCATAGTTCACAGGGCAATCTGAAATTTTGATTTCGCTAATCGGGTTTTCTTCCGCGTTCGTATGCGCAGTTACGTCATCATCTTCGGGCGATAGATTTTCGGGGTCGTCATTTTGTGAGGTGGGTGTGTCTTCGTCAGGTTGTACTCTGTTGACAAATTGTCTACGTCTGTTTGTGTTTCGAGAGTTTTATTGAAGTCTTCGAAATATTGTGAAAGGTCGGCGATTTCTGTTTCTTTTGTATGTAGATCGATGCGAGTGAGTGCATTTGCGTTCGTGTTTATTTTTATTTCACCTTTTTTGTATTGAAATTGATAATCGTATTCCCCCATTTTGATTTTCCATCCTAATGATTTTGAATTTGGCTCTTTCATGTTAAAAAGCCTTTCTAGTGATTTATGGTCCGAAACTATGGTGAACTTTCTGCCGAAAAGATTAGTTCTGGAATATTGAGTTTCCCATACAATAGCCAATAACTCCTTTTCAATCGTGCTATAATTTCTCTCAGAATCGTTGAGAAGCGTACGCCACTGGTAGATTTTGTCCTTTTACGCCTTGAGATAATACTGCGCCGATTGCTACATTGCTGGATCTGTCGTTAGTAAAACATGGTTTGGATAGGTCAGGATATTGTAAAATTGGTTCGTTAATGAGTAAATTTTTACAAGTCTCGAAACATGAAATGAATTCGTCTTCGTGTAGAATAGTTGCGCCTTTTTTCGAACATTTGGTCAGGGGTTTCGTTAATTCATCGAAGTTCTTAATGAATCGTCGATAATAACCAAGTAGGCCAAGAAATCCCTTGATTTGCTTGGACGTTTTCGGGATAGGGAAATTTTTAATTGCAATAATTTTGTCCGGATTGGGTTTTACGCCTTCGAGAGTCACTACGTGTCCCAAGTAAGCTACTTCCTTGCGTAAAAACTCCGATTTGTCTAGTTGGATTTCGAAGTTGGCATCTCTCAGTCTCTGAAAGACACATTTGAGCCGTTCTATGTGCCCTTGAAGTGAAGTAGAGAAGATAATAATATCGTCTAGGCAGACCAAACACTTTTCGTTCTGAATGCCTCTCTGACAAGTTGTGGGGGCGTTCTTAAGCCCATTCGAAGGTATTCGTGATGGCCATTTTGTGTATTGAAGGCTGTCTGAAATATGTCGTTTTCACTCATCTCGATCTGGTGGAAACCACTAGCGAGATCTAGAGTAGTGAAATATTGACAACGACCTAACTTGTCCAACAGATCAGTAATATTAATAATTCACTGGTGTTCGAATTATTGAATGATATAATTAGAGAACTTACGTTAGTTCGTTTGCAGGAGGGTCTGATTGGAAATTTTCCTGTTCGCAGTATTCGGAATTTTGATCTGGGGAATTATTATCATTATAGGGTTCCTCAAAGAATTCTTGATTCACATCTACATTATTGGGATTCAAATTTGATTCGTCAGTTTGTTCGATTTCAGTATTATGGAGTTCTTCATTTTGTCTTTGGGGTGTTCTGAATTGAGGTCGATCGGATGTCTGTCGGCTTGTCGTACTCATAGGGGTAGGCGAAGGACGGTTTATAGTCTGTATTTTTGTGAATAAAGCAATTCGTTTCAACTTATTACTATTTATTATACAGTGTACTTTCTGCTGGTTCTATACATGAAACAGTGTGCCAATATAAAACAATAGACACGTTCCCTGAGACGTCTCATTGTCGACTCTTCTTTCGTCGCCTTTGACGGGAATAAAAACCGGTTGGGCATTCGCCATTGGCGTAGCATTCATTTTAAAGTTGAACATGCCCCCAGCCATGATAGAGTCTTTCAAAAATGAAATAACCCACATACTTAAATAAAATACAAAAAAAATATCATGTGTGTGCCAACATTGCACATGAGATCTTAACCTAAGAAAGTGAAAGCAAAAACACTGGATGACGCTGAATGACCTTGAACCTTATTCACTTGTCACTAGAAGAAGCGTTTGTTTCGGATAAAGTGTATATTGGTAGAGAGCATATCTTCTCGAAAGATCGCTTGATCAGCCCCTTTGCAGTACGAATAGTTGCCACTCGTACAACTCCATCTGGCCGTGGGCCATATAGTTGAACAATTTTACCTAATGCCCAAGATAATGAAAGTGAATTGATATCTTTGATCAAGACCATTTGATCTTTTTGGAGATCCTGCTTGGATGTTTTCCACTTTACTCTCTGCTGCATTTCAAGGATATAATTCCTTGACCATCTTTGCCAGAAGATCTTCTGTAGACGCTGCAACTTCTGGAAGCGGCAGTATCCTGGATATTCGGATCTGCTACTGCTGTTAAAGATCTTCCAATCAGGAAGTGAGCTGGCGTTGATGCTTTGAGATCAGACAGATCAGTGGATAGGGGAGTGATAGGCCGGGAGTTTAGGATTGCTTCGATCTGGGTCAATATTGTAGCGAAATCCTCGTAAGTTAGTTTGGTTTCTCCTACCACTCGTTTCAAGTGAAACTTAAACGACTTAACTCCTCCTCCGCCTCCCATAAGCCTCCAAAATGAGGTGAATACGCCGGAATGAAAGACCACATGACCTCTTCATTTGAGAATGCATCAATCAAGCATCTTTCATTCGCCCGAACAAATTTGCCTAATTCAATTAATTCCGACTTCGCTCCTACTAATGTAGAGCCATTGTCCGAAAAAACCTTTTGTGGTTTTCCTCTACGGGAACTGAATCTTCGAAATGTTGCAATGAAAGCTTGCGTTGTGAGATCCGTTACCAATTCTAAGTGTATTGGACGCGTTGAAAAACATACAAATACAACCACATAACATTCTGAAGTAGAACTTCCTCTACCCAGTTTATCCTTCATCAAGAACGGTCCCGCATAGTCTATACCTGTTACAAATAATGGAAGTTGAGGTGTCACTCCCATTATTGGAGCATCACACCGAGGTTTAGCTCTGAAACAACGTATACACGAATGTACTACCTTTTTTGCAAGATTTCTTCCTTTAATGGGCCATATTTTCTCACGAATTGAAGATAACAACATATGAGGGCCAGCGTGATGCAACCGATAATGTTCACAACTAAATATACATTTAGTCAAAGTATGGCTTGCATGCAACAAAACTGGGTGTTTTTTATCAAACTAAAACGAAGATATTTGCACGTCCCCCTACTCTCAATACACCTTTTCCATCGATAAATGGATTCAAGTTTGCTATACATCTTTTCCTAATATTTTTCTTTTCTTTCAAAACTTGAAACTCTTCAGAAAAACACTCAATTTGTGCAAACTTTACTAAATCTAAAAACGACTTCTCAAGTTCTTCAACTGACAGAGGATCTATTATTTTTTTCTTCTTATTCCTGCAGTTATGGATGAATCTCCTAAAATACCCCCACACCCTTTTCATTTTCTGAAAACTTAAAGGATCGGAGATCTTTGAGATTTCCGACAATATGGTTCTTTCCGTGATGTTATTAAGTATTCTCGAAAAATTTACCGTGTACATCAAAACATCCTCCCGATGGTTCCAATATAAGCCCAGAGTTTTAGCTTTATCTTTTTCCCCAAATTGAACAACCCCCAATGGCTCTTCTGTCCTGATCTGTTGGAGAATCTCTTCGTTATTCGACTGCCACTTCCTAAGCTCAAACCCCCCCGATGCCAAAATTTTTGATACCTCCTTGCATAATTCTACCACCTCCGCAATACTGTTGGCACCACTCAAGAAATCATCCACGAAGAAATCTTGCGAGATTGATGTAGACGCCAAGTGTGAATTTTCCCTATTATCGATAGACAGTTGTTTGAGACATCGAATGGCTAGAAATTGACTGGATGCTAAACCAAACGCAACCGTGTTGAGTTGATATGTACCTACCTCCTCCCTGCAGTCATATATCCATAAAATCCGCTGTAAACATCGTTGCGACTTGTCTACCCAAACTTTTCGATACATGCGTGCTATATCCGCACAAACAACAAACTGATGTGTCCTGAATTTCAACAAAATCGTTATCAAGTCATCCTGAATAGTTGGACCCGCATACTAAAGTTCATTCAGTGAGATTCCTGTATTAGTTGATGCCGACCCATCGAAAATTACTGGCAATTTTGTTGTACTATTTTTATTCATTACTGCGTGATGAGGTGAGTAATATGTGACCCGTACTTCATTTGAATCTTCAATTTTGGTCATATGCCCTGACTGTTCATAATCTTTCATAAAATTCGTATAACCTTGTCTCAAATCCGAGTTTCTATTAAATCGTTTTTCCAAGCCATAAAGACGATTCATTGCTCCTTGCCTCGAATTCCCAAGTTCTGATAACGATTCCTTGAAAGGTTATTAATGCAATGAAACTACCATCCTCTTATCTTTTTGTATTGTATTATGTATTTTTTCACATTCAATTTCCTCTAAAGAAAGAGATGAACTTTGGTTTCCTGATTCCTCTATGTTCCAAAACTTCTCTAATTGCCCTTGTATATCACTATTCAGCGTTAATCCGCAATAAACATTTCCCTTTGACCCTGTATATTTGATTTGCCTCGAATTCATCCAACCCAGTTGACTATTTTGCAACAATGGCATCTAATTTCCTAACCCAATTTTTTCTGAACGAATTAAATCCGAAAATTACCCAGCTCCTATCAATAAATCAATTTCCACAGGAGTGTGAAATTGTGGATCCGCTAGATTAATATTGAAATCTCCAAAGCTTCATGAGAAATTGAATGCATTGGCATTCGTTCCGTGATTTTATCAATTACAAAGCATAATAATCTACACTGAAATTTCCCTTGCAATGATTTCATTTCTATGATATTTCAGAACGAATAGAAACAGCAATCACTTTCTCCAAATTTAACACATTCCATAATTCCATGATAGATCCAAAAGAACTTCTACAAGAAATTTCAATCATAAGTAAACAACTCACGAACGGAAAACTTCCATTCGAACCTATTTTAGAAAATATATCGATTTTTGAAAGAATTACCGAATTCAAAGTTATAGTAAAGGCAATCAAATAATTTTTATACTTGAGACACCAATTGTGGAACTTGAAAATTATAATTATTATCATTTATATTCCTTACCAACCAGAAATGATGGTACCTTTAAAGCTATTATACCTCAGTCCAAATATCTTATCCTGAATGACAAATACCTTTTATATTTGAATACGAAATGCTCTGAAATCATACCAGAAGAATATATTTGCCAAGAAACGAGCCCGGTGACAATCAAGAAAGAAAATCTCCCCTGTGAAGTAGAAATGCTGCTCTACTCAGAAAATGTTACAAGCTGTCATCAAATCGAGATCGAAATACAAGAAATCAAAATTCAAAAACTTGAGAAGAATTCATGGATAGTTATCACTCCCAAGAAAATAGTAGCGCTACAACAATGTAAGAAAACTAAGGACAACGTCCCATTGGAAGGAACCTATCTACTAGAATTGAATCCACAGTGTCAGATCAAAATTGAAAATATCCAGATAAGGAACTATCATAGTTCCCAAAGACAAGTAAATGTCATTAGTCTACCCGAAATAAAAGGATATCTCCACGCTAATGAACTTTCAGAAATAAGTTCCAAGCCATTGAAGATGGACTCTATCAACTTAGACGAATTGGATCATATTAGAAGTAAATTAGACAGTTATAGCCAAAAACATTAGTGTATGGACAATAATAATGTATGTTTTGGTCGCCGCCTCAATGCTGCCTTCAAATATTCCAAGACGAAAATACAATCAAGAAAACTACCCCAAGAACCTGTGATGGCAAATCCTTCGCCCAACCCCGGATTTTCCATTTGAGCATGGAGGAGTTATGAAGCCACTAAACAATCAACTCTTTGTATATTAAATTGATATCTCTGTTAGTCATAATTCATAGTTGCATATATGGATATTGTTTCATCTTGTATTGGATGGAAAATAAAGTCAGTTACTGAATGAACCTCAAGCCGAGAACGTCATTCTTGACTCAAGTTCGGTTATTTTTAAAGAGTCGTTCAGACCGCTCGAAACCAAAACTGACAGGTGTCTTATGTGATAATTATATAACATTATCCAAAGAATTTGGTGGTTCAAATTTGGTGTATAAACCTGATGGTTCAAAGCATCCTATGTCTTTTATAGCTGAATTAGATATATTAGATATTCATGAAAGCTGGGGTTCCTGAAAATAAAATGGTGAGTTGTGCAACGAAAGCATTGAGGGGAACAGCAGCAGACTGGGCATACAAAAATAAAAATCAATTCCATAATTTCGTTGAATTCAAAATGTTACTCATGGATCGATATTGGAGCCTGGCTGATAAACGGGAGTTATTCTCTGAATTGAAATTCGGTCAATATGATTCAGGTTCTAAAAGTGATTATTTCATGAAGTTAGTGAAGGAATCAAGGCATCTAGACCAAGACTTCACCGATCTAGAATGATCAATATGATTTCTTCGCATTTTGAATTTGAGATAAAGAAAGGAATTGTTAGAAATGTAGATGAACTTTATTCGCGACAAAGAATGATTTTTCGTCAGAGTAGTAATGTTAATCAAAATAATTACAACCAGAATTTCGTACCTTATCACTCAAATGCTAATCATGATCTGAGACGCAATCGCCAAAATGAAAATTGTGGCAAGAATACACATAATGATAGGAACAATTATCGGGATTCACGACAAAATCGTCAATTTGAAAATGATATTAGATTGAGTCGAAATAATGATGTTGATAGGGTTAGAAATGAGGGACCCGAACGAAATGATGTGAATTCGTTATAAATATTGACTGGATGTGCTGCAACAGCACAAAAATGTATAGTATTATAATTTTGTTGATTGAACAACTGTATTAGGAAGAATAATTTACGAAACATCTCATCTCTAATAGATATAAATAAGATCCCATCTCTAATAGATCTAAACAAGTGGCTTATCATATGGACACCTGCATATGAAAAATGTGTCAGAGATAAGATAAACAAGAGCGTATGAAACGGTAGCTGCTGTCGTCATTAACCCATTAGTGGATAGCGTCCCTTTAAAGGGACCAATCTAAAAGCAGCGCCATTTTGATTGGAGGGGGGAATCAAGTTGTTTTGCGCATCTCAATCCGTCAGGAATACCAGTCTTGCTTATACAGTGATGGGTTGAGGTACTGTTGCGAGAAAGAAAATAGCCGTACAGCACAAAATGAATCCATCTTTGTATCCTACACGAAACAACGGGTGAATAATGGAATTTTATGCAAGTTTTTGTTTTTTTTCGGCCTCTTTCCACTGTGGAAACTTGATGAAGGTTCTCATGCATAGAATGACACTGTTAGACATTTTTTTTTTCGAAAGTATTCCAATCATGACTATATATTCATATAAGCATGGTGGTTTAGACGAGAATCTTTCCATCGATGAGAGCATGGTGCCTTTCTACGGGAAGCATTATGCTAAACAATACATTCGTGGTAAGCCAATTAGATTTGGATACAAAAACTGGGCACTTTGTTCAAGTAGCGGATATATGTATGGATTCGAAATATACACAGGAAAATATATTTCTAAATCGAAACAATTTGGTATTGGAGGTGATGTAGTAATATCATTGCTACAACAGGTGGTAGTACCGCCAAATCGAGGACACAAGCTTCGATAACTACTTCAATAGTTTGCGTCTTCTTCCACATTTGGCCAGAATGAAATATTGCGCAACAGGAACATTGCGTAAAAACAGGTTGGAGCAGTGCCTAGTATCGGATAAGAAGACCTGGAATAAGGCTCAACGAGGAACTTGTAAATTTTTCAGAAATGATGACTGTTAGTCCAATGGAAGGATAATAAAGTCGTATCTATGGCCTCTAATTTTGAAGGAAACGATATTGTGAGTGCATCTCGTTGGGATGGAAGTTCGAAGTCTAAGAAAAATATTCCTCAGCCGAAAATGATTTCATGCTATAATAAGGGAATGGGTGGAGTTGATAAGCTTGACTCTTTAGTTGCCGCCTACAGAACACGGATAAGGCAGAGAAAATGGTATTGGCCTTTGGTGGCATATATGTTGGATGTATCGTTAGTAAATGGTTGGATTCTGATGAAAACATTGAAGCCCAATGAACCAGGCTCAGAATCTTTGTTTGAGTTCCGGAGATATATCACCCTAAACTTTCTTTCGGTGTGAAACCACATCAGGGCCGAGTATTGCGTCCAATAGATGGTCTGAGGTATGACAACCTGGGTCATATAGTTGTCTATAATGAGACTGACCGCCGAAGCGGACATTGCGGGGAAATAAGTCATTTTATATGCGAAAAATGTAAAATTGGATTACATCCAAAAGGGTGTTTTGAATTGTATCATTCTATGTAGTTATTTTCGAGACTGAATTGAATGTTTTCTGTTCAATAAATCTATTCAACGAAGTTTCTTGGATGTTTCAATCAGGAGACCGCATATTTGTAGTGTATTGATTGTATGGGACACCGTCCCTTATAAGGGACGTCAAAAAACAAGAAAACTATGTTTTTTTCAACCAAACATATCAAGAGTTATTGGTTGCTTATCAATTATTAGTCTCAAAAACATAAAAAAACCTAAATTTGAAAAATATCAATTTTGTCCACTAATGGGTTAATCAAAGATTGACAGATTTATGTCTCATCTCACGCACGTGTGCACCTAATACATTAAAGCAAAGCTTTGGATGTCGTCATCAAAAATCACCTGTAAAAAGGGTTAAGAGAGAGTAGCTCGGGAGTGAGAGATTAGTCATAATCAGTCGATAACAGTCAATGAGTTAGAATGTTTACGCTAGGCGTAATGTGTAATCAAAAGTCAGTACCTTATGGTAATTAGTGAAGCAGTAATAGTTAACATGTCGTTATCAGAAAGGGCCATAGATGTTGTGAGCTCAAGCAGTGAAAAATAAAAAGCATTAAACTAACGGCACCCATAAATCATAGATTAACCAGACAGCTGGGCGAGATGATATTAACCACGTCAAAACACAACCCTTAAACGGTAGCACGAGCTATTGGTTTATGGATGTCTATCTTCGAATACACAGAGAGATGAGTTGTCTGCGTAAATTATCAGGTAGATATATATTGTGTTGTGATACCGAGAAACTGAACTCAATTCCGTTTTTGCAAGAATTTTAATACACAGTAAGTTCACATATTTTCAGATAGTTTATGATTGAGTAGTGTAGGCTATGATGATTGTTTAAACATGAAAAGAAAGTGTTTATATGCTTCAACAACGTTTGTTTTTCCCCATATTTTATATTAATAATGAAGTTATTGTTAATTTCTATGTTATCACGTTGTTGGTTCTTCAGCGCCATGAGACGTTCCCACAATATAATTACCATTCTTTTGTCTGATACCAACCCTTAAGTTCTACCGCTCGGCCTGTAATCAAAATACAATATTTTGAAAGGGTTGGCAGCACATGAGATAGGTACTGAAAGGTAAAGGTAAAAGAATTAAACAACAGATTTTACTAAGATTCATGATTCAAGGAATTATATTTGATTTTGCATGCGTAGTTGTGCCCTCCTTAGTACTGTACCAATAACTTATTATTGTACAATATTTCACATTTCACCAATAAAAGCCACTGCACCAATAAAAATTATTGCTTGTACTGATTTATTTTTATTTTGCCTATGAGCTGCTCTAATTTCGGGAGGGTCGTGAGTAAGTGAAATTTGTTAACCTATCGGAATGATAAGGATGAATATTCAACTAAAAAGATAATAACAATACTTCAAGATGAGATAAGAGAGATAAGATAAATGAGCACCATGTATTTTATTACTGGTTGAAATACAAAAACCAAGAATCTATGCACCCCTGAACAGTAAAACTCTAATTTACTAGATTTATCATTTAATACATATTGAAGAAGTAGATATGAATGTTATACAATATACAATTATTTATAAGACAAATTGATCTCATATGAACAAAATGAATGATATTGATCCCCTATGACCAAAATAAATTAAATTGAAGATTGAAGAAGTTATCAAGCTAACCACCTTGATATGAACTTTGTGTTGTCTTGATTTGAATGCAGCCTGACTACCTTTCACGGATAATTCTCACATTCCACGTCTGAAGTTCTCAAGTATGCGAGTCCAACTACTCAGTTCATTGGACTACTTCCACACGAACCTCAATTGCCTCGTGGCAGGAGCTTCACAGTTGATTTTCTCTCAGTGGTGGTTTTGTCGTTGTACTGCAGGCAATTTGTTCTTGATTGCGCTAGTCACGTCGAGCGAGCGGTCCCACGGTACCGAGCTGGGTATTGCACTTCTCATGCCGTTTCCCAGAAAGCGGCCGATTCAGCAGGAATCGTATTTCGTCTTCAAGACCAACCGACATTATAAATATATCTACCTATTCACTTCTGCTCGATTTCGACCATATCTCTTGTACAGTAAAGAAATAAAGTTTTTTAAAAAGTCTCTTGCCGGTTTTTCGAAAATAACTGGCGCAGTCGGTAGGATAAGTCCGGAACGTCTCATCGTGAATTCGTTTTGAGTTTTCACTCTTCACGGGCGAAATCGTACATTCGGTGTGAACATCGAGGAGAAAAATCGGTGCAGACTTCAGAAGACAACCCCTGGGCCAAGGAAGAAGAAGACGGTACCAAGAATAGGTGAGCCATCCTTTTTCAACCCCATCCCAGATTTTCTGTGTCAGAATTGGTCAGAATTCCTAGTGAAACAGAGTAAATGTTTCTCTAGTTGTTGGTGGATACAACAAGAATTAGTATAGGTCTGAGTTGACGAACACGACTGCGTTCTAGAAAAAATTAATGCATACAATATTTTCAGAACATAATTAGGGAGAACAAAAAACAAATGAACAGAAATAAATTCATCTACAGTCTAACACAGTAGATTACAGAGTGAATCATATAATATTAAAAATTGAGGAAATAATAGAAAGACTCAATGATTTAGAATTAGATCAAAACGAAATGGCAGAAGCACAAGTTAACTACCAATTACTTCGATTATACATTGACACAATCCCAAATTTCAATGATAATGATGAAAGTACTTCAGAAATATTCTTAGAACATTGTGACTATCTCTTCAGAACTTATAGTAATGACCCAATCAACGATTTTCTTATCAGGGCAGTGATAGGAAAATTATCAGGACATGCTTTGAGTTTAGTAGGAAGTAGGCCGGAAATTAGAGATTGGAATGCGTTGAAAAACCTTTTTAGCTTTGAAAGACTTAGCTTTGGCGATCAGAGAAATTTAGATTGTCTTGTAAAAGAAAT
Source organism: Gastrophysa polygoni (assembly GCA_963576655.1). Taxonomy (NCBI): domain Eukaryota; kingdom Metazoa; phylum Arthropoda; class Insecta; order Coleoptera; family Chrysomelidae; genus Gastrophysa; species Gastrophysa polygoni. The sequence goes on along the minus strand of OY755085.1, from coordinate 21,213,153 downwards.
GATCATAATGAAACCCCATAAAAATGAATCATTTTTCACTTTTGGACAGAGAATTCAGAAAAGTCGAAGTGGCATTGCATCCAAATTAATTTCAATGAATTCACCTGTTGACGAGAGAACCTTAAAATAAGAAACTATGACGAGCTTGCTCTGAAAACATTCATTCGTGGTTTAACTGGTAGAATTCAAGATATGGTTAGACTAAGAAATCCCGATAGCTTAGAGTTAGCAATTTCACATGTTTTAGAAGAAGAAAATTTTATACATAATCAAAGACAAAACTCATTTCCTCAAAAACAATCTCTTCAACCTCATCATAATTTTCCTAGACAACAAGTTCCTTATCAGAATCGAAGTTTCAATCAAAATTCAGTTCCAAGACCAAATTTTCCGAATCCAAACTATCAAAGACCAAACTTTTCTCATCAAAATTTCAATCAGAATCATAACAACTCACCTAGAAATCAATTTCCATCTCAACCTATAAATATTCAACCAAGGCAAAGTAATGCAGCACAACAAAATAATTTCTTCACAAATCGACAAATATTCGGTCCACCCCGTAACGTAATCAAACCAACGGGACAAGCACCTATACTAGACCACAGCCGATGTCGGTATCTACAAGAAACCCGACAGTTCAACTTCAGAGACAAAATCTCAATAGAAACAATTATTTTCAAAGTACTGGTCCAAGGAACTTCAATTCTGAAGAACTTCATAACATTGAGGAACCACAATATGATTATTCCGAATTATATGACTCTAGCGTAGAGAATCAAGATTATGATCAATCTAATCAATACGTCGAACAACCAGACGACTTTCAAAATTTCACTGATTATGAAGATTCAACTGAACAAGAAAATCCATTTCTGGGAAATGTAAATTTTCCACAGGATGCAAGCAAAGATCACCTAACTTATTTATTAAACTCAACCACTTGAAGAATGATTCACCATACATTCTCATCCCCGAAATCAAAGCAAAATTCTTGATAGACACAGGTAGTTCACGTATTTTTTTCACTCCAAAATTAGCCTATCAGGCTTATCCGAATCTTATAACAAATGAAACATTCAGTATCCAAACTTCACACGAGCTTTCACAATGAAGTATTGATCATTCCTATTTTTGAAATATTTCAAACACAGGAAACACACAAGTTTCATATTTTCAATTTCAACAAAAAATATGATGGACTAATAGGTATGGATCTTCTCAGGTAATTAAATGCAAATATTGATATCCAAAATAGAATTCTTTTCACGCCAAATGTTCAAATTCCCATGGTTTTTGATGAACACATTCATGAACCCCCATGAAAGTTCGAAAACTGTCACCACACAATAATTATTCCTCCTATGACACAACAAGTCTCTAGAATTCCAGTATGTCATGAAAACGGATTAGGTTTATTAGATTTCATCGACTTCGGAAACAAAATTCAATCACCAACAGCTGTCGTCAATATTCGTAACTACTTTGCTATCACGACGGTAATAAATCCAAATTCAACCACATTCAAAATCACTATTACTCAGCCATTCAATGTAAAAATGTTAGATCCTAATGAAATTCATTTCATTGAAAAAATCGACTGTAGTAATAATTTGAGCGACGAACAGGATAATCTCTTGAAATCTAACTTGAAAAATCTAAGGTTTAATCACTGCAATAACGAAGAAAAACAAGCGATCCGTGACCTTTGCTATAAATACCGAAATTCCTCTAAGTTTTTCAAACGAAATTACACATGAAATCAAATTGAGAGATGAGACCCCTGTATTCACTAAATCATATCGATTTCCGGAGATTCACAGAAGTTGAATCTCAAATGGCTAGTATGTTATCCCAAGGAATTATTCAACTCTCGACTTCCCCCTGGAGTAGTCCGATATGGATTGTTCCGAAAAAAATAGATCACTTGGGTAAACAAAAATGGCGAATTGTCATCGACTATCGCAAACTGAATGACAAGACAGTTGATGACGAATACCCCCTTCCTAACATCACAGACATTCTTGACAGACTTGGCAGAGCGAATTATTTCACCACCCTAGACTTAGCCTCGGGCTACCATCAAATCGAGATGAACAAACATGACATACCAAAGACAGCTTTCTCTACCCATAATGGACATTTTGAGTTCAAAAGGATGCCTTTCGGTCTCAAAAATGCCCCCTCTACATTCCAGAGAGTAATTGACAATGTTTTACGAGGACTCAACAACGATATTTGCTTGGTATATCTAGACGACATAATAATTTTCAGCACATCCCTACAAGAACACGTATCTAGACTCAAGAAAGTATTCGACAGACTTAGAAATACCAATTTTGAAATTCAGACATACAAATCAGAATTTTTACAGAAATCAGTTTCTTTCTTGGGACATATAGTAACCCCTGAAGGCGTTAAGCCAAACCCAGATAAAATTTCGGCTATTCAAAATTTCCCGATCCCCAGAACACAAAAAAAATCAAATCATTTTTAGGCTTGCTAGGTTATTATCGCCGTTTCATTCAAAACTTTGCAAAGATTACGAAACCCATGACTCTTTGTCTCAAGAAAAATGCAAAGGTTATTCACGATCAAAAATTCATGGAGAGTTTCGAAAGCTGTAAGAAAATACTGTGTAATGACCCTATCCTTCAATTTCCAAACTTTGAAAGAGACTTCATACTAACAACGGACGCGTCAAGCATAGCTCTAGGTGCTATTTTGTCACAAGGGACTATAGGACAGGACAGACCAATATCGTTTGCCAGTCGCACTCTAAACGAAACAGAACAACGTTACAGCACGAGTTATTGGCAATAGTTTGGGCATGCAAGTATTTCCGTCCCTATCTGTTCGGGCGAAAATTCACTATAGTTACCGACCATCGTCCCCTAACTTGGCTGTTCAATCTGAAAAAATCAAATTCCAAACTAATACGCTGGCGCTTGAAATTAGAAGAGTATGACTATAAAATCGTCTATAAAAAAGGAACCATGAATTCAAATGTAGATGCTCCGTCGAGAATAAAACTCAACCTCCACGAATCAGAATCAGTAATCAATTACCCTGGCGATATAAATCAAGAATCCTTAGAATTCCTAAGAAACCTTGCCGAAAACCTTGAAACATTTCAAGAACCTGAAACCGAAAATCCAACAAACACTCAACCCAAAATTTTGATTCACTCAGACGTACAACTGAAACCACCCACTGACAAAACAGACCAAACACCACATTCCTTATCAAAAGAAGTAGCCAATGATGGAATTCCTATCCTAGATGAAATAATCAATAATAAAACATTTCAAATTCTTGTTTTCGCTCATAGCCATGATAAAATCTCACTCCAACATGACAAGTACGGAAATCACAAAATAATAACTGTAAAATTGCCATTGAATGATAATGAACGAATCATTTTTGACTGCATGACAGAATATTTGAAACCAAATACTAATTATTACATATACTTTGATACGAAAAAATTAATTCTGAATTTCAGCAATGTCTATTCAGAAAACTTTGACAAGAGAACTTTGAAATTATTTCGATGCACAAAATTAGTAAATACCATAAAGGAACAAGAAGAACAAATTCTCATGATAAAAAATCATCATGAAGGTAAAACTAATCATCGAGGTATCGAAGGAACGATTCAATATCTGAAAAGGAACTACTATTGGTTGAATATGAAATCCACAGTGACACAATTCATAAACTCTTGTGAAATATGTCGAAGATCGAAATACTCTTGTAAAAATCCATATGTACCACTCGTTTTGACTGAAACCCCATCGAAACCTTTCCAAATAGTACATATTGATTCATTCTTTTACGACTCCAAAATCTACCTCACTCTAATAGATGCTTTTTCGAAATTTGGTCAAGCTTTTCATGTTCCCGGAAAATCCGCCATTAGTACATGCAATGCGTTAATAAAATATTCCACTTGTTTCGGTACCCCACAAAAAATCGTAGCTGACAGTGGAAAAGAATTCAATAACGAGACCGTCAAAGAATTACTAAACCTACACAAAATCAAAGTTCATTTCACCACCCTGGACATCACGAAGCCAACGGAATCGTAGGAATATACCATTCTACGTTGATAGAACAACTGAGAATCTTGCAAGAAGTATATCCTAACGAATGTGATTTAATCAATTATGCAACTTTAGGTTATAATAGTTCGATATATAGCTCTACAGGGTTCACTCCATTCGAACTTGTCTTAGGACATACCGACTCAAGGAACCCTGATGAAATTTTCGTCCCTAAAGGAATATTTTCGGCATATGTACATGATCACAAACAAAAATTGTACCCGGTGTATGAAAAGGTGAAGGAAAAACTCCAAGCCCAGAAGGAAAAGGTTATTTCGAGAAGAAATGTTAAAGGCGATGCAAGCGAAGAATTCAAGCTAGGTCAAAAAGTATATGAAAAGAATCCGCTGAACAGGAATAAGAAAAATAATAAGTTTCTAGGTCCATATAACATAACCAAAATATTAGAGCATAATAAGGTCGAGATTAAAAGTTTGAAAGGGAAATCAGAAATCATCCACATCAAAGAATTGAGAAAACCCGTTCTGTTACAGGCTCAGAATGAAAAGATTGATACTCCTCCAATTGATGACCCTGCTGGTCCAAGCTCACGAGATTAAAGTAAAACAAATCACCAACTCACCCAGAATTCTCCCTTTCAAATTAGGCAAATATAAAATTATAACCAGTCAACATGTATTCATTAATGAAATCAATTTAGAAATCATAAATGACGAGATTGGCAGATTAATTGAAAATTATCAGAATCTTGAATACCTCTCAAGTAATCGGTCGAAATATTTCTATAATATAAAAAATACCTATGAGAGTCAGAGAAATCACCAATGAATTTGGTAATATCTATGATCCAATTATTTCTAGGAATAAGAGGAATAAGAGGATTGATCAATGCTGGTGGAACTGTACAGAAGTTTCTTTTCGGTACACTTGATTCATCAGACGGTGAAAAATATGACCGTGCTATCACTACTCTGAAACAGAATCAACAGAAAATCGTTAGAGATGTCAATATCCAAATTTCATTATCAAAACAATTGATTGGTCAATATTCTAAGGATATAGATACGATTACTAACAATCAAAATAAAATTTACAAGTATATCTCAGAGAACAAAGCATTCTTAGAAAACATCAATGATTAGTTCGGAAAATACGCAGTCTATACAAATATAATGAATCAAATCTTCCTGAATGCCAATATATTCGTCACTCTCTTAGACAACAAAGAATATGCAATAATGTTCGCAAAATTACATATTATTCATCCCGACATATTACCTCATAAAAATTTGAAGAACATATGGAATGAATTGAGAAATTACAACAGTCAAAGGACAATATAGATTATCACTCTTGGTATTCTATCATTCATATGAACTGTTACTTCACTGGGAATAAGATTATTTTTGCCATAGAAATTCCAATCGCTCACCCAAACACCTTCCAATATTTCCAATTATTTCCAATCCCAACCGATAACCAAACATTGATTATTCCCAATAAACCTCATTTGGCTCTCGATCAAGAAACCTACCAGTACATGGATCGCATCTGTCCTAAAATCGAAAACATCTACCTCTGCGAACAGACAGAATTGAAATTCCACCCCGTCGAAGACTGCATTTCTGCCCTCATCCAAGACAAGAGATCCCGATGCCTGCAAATACCAATACAGATTCCATTGTTGATGTTTGAAAAAATCAACGACGAATATTTACTGATAATTAGCCGAGAAGAAATCAAGTTGAAAACCCGTTGCCCTGAAGAACAGTTTCTGGCCGTGCAAGGAAACATTCTTCTACAAATTCCACTGAACTGTAACATCGAATACCAGTCAATCAAATTCGAGAACAGTCAAACCTCAAGTATCGGAAGTCCCCTCGTACTACCGAAAATCATGAATGACAACGCGCAAGTTGAGGTAGTTCGAAGGAAACATCTCTCTAGAAGAAATCCATCGGCTCCGTCAACACATCGAAGCCACTGATCAACTATCGATCGATGACACCGAGGAAGATCAATCAGCCAATTGGATGTTTTGGACTACAATCAGCATGGCTCTACTAGCCCTATCCTTCTACGCCCTCCGCAGAATTCGAAGACTGAAGAAGAAGCCTAAAACCCCAGAAATCCAAATCAAGATCGAAGAGAATCAATCAGTCCGATCGCCTTCGGTCCTGTTCCAGCCCGAAGCCGTCTCTCAAGACGGGCGTTTCACTAAAATGGTTTGGCAGACCCTTTTTTCAGCATGCTTTCCGGCCTTGTCATGGATTCAATTCCAAAAGTAATTGAATTATTGTAAAGAGGAAGGTTCAAATTAGGGAATGAGTATTTTTTGGAGTGTGAAATACCTTTTTTTGTATTTCCAATAATAATTTCGGTATTTTACTTTCTTTGACTTTTTATTCTGACAAAATCTTATCTCAATATCAATAATTCAACTATTCTCCGTTGACTGAGAAAAATCATATATAAAGGATGTTCAAAAATGAATAATCATATGAATAATACATAAATAGCAAATCATAACAAGAAAATCAGCAACATGGAGTCAAAACTCTTCCATTTAAAAAAGTTATGGGTCATTGAAAAATGTAAACATTGTAAAATTTGTGTCTCAGATTCAAATGAAATTACCTCATTCTATGGAACCAAAATTGAGGAATGCTTCACCAAAATATCGGCATCTGAAATGCCTTCCTTCGATCTAAAAGCATGTTTGAATCTGAAATTTGACACAAGGACGCTATTTATGGATTATTATGTTAGATTCTGAAGGAATTTCGTTCAAAGATAAAGTAGAAAACATGAATTTGCGAGTTCGGACCGGTTCGTACCCTACCTAATAGACGGCGGTACACACGTACCTCGCAATCCAGTGCTACCAACTGTGATTTCGTGAGATGTTGTTTCTGTAAACAACCAGCAGATGGCATTCACGTCGACCCGCGTTTTCAATGATACGAAAGATTACAAGTTACACGAATGTGTTCGATTCTTGAATCATATTTATATATTACTCATTATGTATAATTTCTTTCTAATTTGTTATGGAGCAAGAATTGGTATGAAATAGAAGTTTCATCACCTCTATGAAACTCCTCGTGGAAGTAGAAATATTGATGCCGTGTTGCCAAATACTCGGAATTTTCGCAAATTCGAGGATATCCAATGAAAATTAAATAATATTTGCGTCAAAAAAATTGCTATATCAATTTTTTCACTTCTACTGGACTTCGACAATGTCTGTCTGTCCTGTCGTCCACACAGTTCTTTCCTATCACTTTGCTTTTCCTTGTCTTTGGGAAAGCTTCAAAACTTTGTACCAGACACAAAGCCCTTGCACTTATTGTCAACATCACAACCATACACTGGGCAGCTCATCTTCAATCGAATTTAAACTCCAAAGTTGATTATTTCGAAGAGATTATTCTTGATTTGCAACAGTAAGCACACGCAAAATATAGCCCAATAACACCAATATGGCGAAATTCCTCATAAGCTGACGTCACACTAGCCACGCCCACGTGCGTGGTAACTATGAGTCAGAATATAGTGATGATCCTTGTACATACTATCGGGGTAAAATATTTGATGCTGGGGTTCAGCAATAGAGCAACAATTGTCAATAAGATGGCAGTCAATAATTATTTACAACTACTGTTTTGCAGTGAATTCAACTGAAATTTTATACCCTTCCTTGGCAACACTGGTTGGTACAGAGTTTGCAGATCGTTGTTGCTGGTCTCTGGCTCACTTGAGTCGTTACCAGTGTTGCCGTTTGGTGTATAATTATACGCATTGTGTATAATTTGGAGGTCTGTGGATAATTGTGTGTACATTTCGAATTTATGTATAATGGTGTATAATAATTATCAACATGGTTGGTCCACAAGGCAGAAGACAACACTGTTGAATATGAGTAGAGACAGTTGCCATTTTCGGTCACGGATCGTAAAAATAAGAAGTACAAAAATATTCCGTGTTCTGTGATTCATTGTGACAGTGAGTAAATGAATTCTATGATGCGGTGCCCTGCGCACAGAACTAAAACTTGGGGCCACAAAATGCAAAAGTTTCAAGGTTATTTCCGGGTTTATGCGGTTCAGGACATGACGTTCATGTTGAATATGTCAAATGTCGAATGATTTGTTTTCTTCTTTTCTCTTTTCTTATTATGCTTCACGTTATACATTTTATTAAACATTATCGAATTTTTTAAATATTTCTGTTGGATAAATGGCTGAAATCAAATGATTGTGCTAATGCAAGCACTGCAAGCACTAGTGGCAGATCTGTGAGTGAGTTTCAAGAAATAGGTCTTATTCAAAATTCAAATACATATTAAAACAGAACAATTTTATAGGATCCGAATGATAAGGAACCAGAAAAAGAAAATGAGAATACTAGAATGGAAAATTCAGATTCAAACACACAAGAAACATCATCTGATAAAGGGAAAGAGAACTTGAAACCAAAGAGAAAGAGAGTGTATGAGTTCAACTCCTATTGGTTTAAAAAACCAGACTTCAAAAATTGGTTGGAAAATTCAAAACTGAAGGATCCCAAGAGTGGAAATGAGCTTGCAAGATGCAGAGCATGCAATTCTACTATGATTGCTCATATGTGTGTAATCCTGAAACATGCAAAATCAGAAAAACACAAATACCACCTGAAGCAAGTTTCAAATACTCCCAAGTTAGAGAGCATGAACAAAAATAGGAATATGGACGAAAAGTGAGGAGAGCTGAATTGAAGTTGTGCTCCATGTTGGCAACTAACAATCTTCCATTTTTATTGATGGATACACTATCTCCATTGATGGAAAATATTTTCCCAGACTCCACAATTGCAAAACAACTCTCCAGTTAAGAGAACTAAATCAACAAAACTGGTGAAAGATGTTTTGGGTCCTATTTTTGAAAACGAATTGAACAATAAATTGAAATCCAAATATTTTTCCTTAATAATGGATGAGAATACAGACAGAAGTGTTATCAAGCAATGTGCATATACTGTGATTTATTGTGATGATAGTAAGGTAGTTACAAAATTTTTTGAAATCGTGGAAATGGAGTCTGGCACTGCACAGGATCTTTTCCAAAGTATTAAGACCATTCTCCAGAATAAAGGTATTCCCATTCAAAATTTAGTGGGTTTCAGTGCAGATACCACTAATGTTATGTTTGGAGAGAAGCAGTCTGTTAAAACATTATTAAAACGTGAACTACCACACATAGTGTGCATTAAGTGTTCTTGTCATATGGCACACTTAGCTGCATCCAAAGCATGCCTAGCACTACCCCGCTCAGTAGAAGATCTTTTGAGAAACATAGGATCACATTTCAACAGAAGTTCTTCCAGAATCGTTAAATTCAAAGAATTCCAGATATTTTTTCAGACTGAAATTCATCGCATTCTTTTTCCATCAATCACAAGATGGTTATCATTAAGAGCTTGTGTTGATAGAGTCTTAGAACAATTTGTTCCATTAAAAGAATATTTTAGGGAATTAGTATTTTCAGACCCATCGAAGACCACTGAGGAAATGTTGAATACTTTTGATAATTCATTTACTCAGATTTATTTAGAGTTTATGTCTTATGTTTTAAGTTTAATGACTGATTTCAACACACTGTTTCAGTGTGAAACACCTTTATTACACCGTCTGCGTCCAGAATGCCAAAAATTATTAAAAACTATTTGTTGCAATTATATTGATCTCAAATATTTGAAAGATGTGGACATTTTCACTTTGGATCACAAGAATACTACATTTTTCTCACAACTTGATCAAGTATATGTTGGAATATCAGCTTCTGAAAGCCTTGCAAAAATTAAATCAGGCCCAGATATGAACAAAAATGAATTGGAAATATTTTTGAGATCTTGCCAAAATTTTTACATAGTACTAGTCACTGACATAAAGCAAAGGTTTGATTTTTCTGATCCTCTTTTTGAAATTATATCAATAGTAAATCCACCCACAGCTCAAAGCTTCGTTGTTAAGTCTTTGAGTCATGTACTTTTGAGATTTCCATTTTTGAAAAATGCTGTTAACCCTCAAGAACTTGATAATGAATGGAGATTGCATGCATTAAATTATGACTCTTATGAATTAAGTGGGTTCGAATCTGCCGATGCATATTGGTGCCAGTTGTTTGCATTAAAAAATAACATTGGAGTTGAATTATTTCCAAATCTCAAAACTGTTATAGGTCTTTTGCTGATTTTACCATTTTCCAACGCTTCTGTGGGAAGAGTTTTCAGTGTGTTACAGCTAACCAAAACAAACCAACGTAACAGACTGGAAACCAGTACTCTTCGATATTTCAATATTTTTTACGAAAGAAGGTGTGTCTGATAGTGGTGGTTGTTCAAAATTTGAGCCAGATGCAAAAATGTTGGGAAAGTCGTAGATATTCTTATCTCGTGTTTTACATTAGGGTTAGGAAAAAAATGGAATGTTATTGAATGAATATTTATTTTTATTATTATTTGTGTTATTCTTGTTGAAAAACTAATATATTTTTGAAGAAACCAATAATGACCTACTTCTTATTTTGCCACTTTATGCAAATGACAAATGACATTATGAAGTCTGTTTTTCTATGATGGTTATTAAATTATATCTTATAATAAATGAAATATATAATTATATAATAAAAAATTCTCGGAGTCGTTGGTGTAGAAAATTTGTATATTTTCGAATTGGATGTGTATAATGGTGTATAATTTGGGTGGTAGCCATGTATAATACGGTTGAGAGTCCGTGGCAACACTGGTCGTTACCTACCCCGCTCCTCTCATACCTCTCGGGTGCATTCGGGTACAGGTCGGTGCCCAGAGTCAACGCTCAAGTGGCGTATTTTTTGCCGTAGGTAAATCGTGCGAACTGCTTCGCCTTTTGCCTTCACAATTAGCATGGTCGTGGCATAGCAGTATAAACAAGGTCTAGCATTAGCATTGGGGAAGGCGAGACTAATAATCAGATCAAAAAAATCAATTCGAACTTCTGGAAATGAGTCCTACAATGTATGCTATTGTTGTATTCTTGGGAATTGAAAAGATTCAGTCACTCGATGGCGTGTTAGAAATATCTAGAGAACGATGAGAAATATATTTTTGAAATTTTGGCTACGCAAATGGGAGCCTTGATATCTCGAATGGAACACCCTATATATTATTAGATTTTCGGATTCTGAAGAAGATTCTGAGCATATTTGCTGTAGCATGTCCTATAGCTATCTTTCACTGTTTTTCACCTAAGAATCAATACTGTCAGAATGTTGCAATTTTCAAAGCTGCTTCCTCGAGTGCTTCCTGAAACATAGTCATCTTATTAGGTTTGGCGCATATTGAATTATTATTATACGGGGTATGAAAAAAGGTGCGTCAAACTCGGGCACGAATGAGATCGAAAAAGTCGATTCTTTTCAAATGTTATATCGATATAAACCAGGATAAAATTGTCATTGTTAGGTTAATCATCATTTGTGTCTGATAGATTTGAGTCATGTGGCCCACTACAATCAAATTTGAACAAATTTTATTTTCTTCCGAAATATCTCATGAAATATCTTCATCAATTTTCTGCATGCCCTTGGTATTATCATGTTAAACTGACCATGAATGGAGAATGGTTTCTAAATTTTTCCTCTCGTATATAAATATGCCATTCCCATTACTCGAACTTCACCTTTTCAATCCTATAATTCAAAAACTGTTGAAGATAGATTGGAAGGTAATGGATGATAGAAATCATTGAAAAAATCGAATTTTTGGAGTTTATTTGTACCCGAGTTTGACGCACCTCTTTTCACACCCTGCTCGGATACCTGTGTTTTGGGAAGCCGGAAGCCAGATTTTGACATCCCATTTCCGTACCCAAAATTTCAAAAATATATTCTTCTCCGTTCTCTAGATACTTCTAATACGCCATAGAGTTGAAATTACCCTGTATCATGATATATATATATATATCATATATATATTATGATTATGATATATATGATATATATATATATATATATATATATATATATATATATTATGATAATATATATATATTAGAAGTATCTAGAGAACGGAGAAGAATATATTTTTGAAATTTTGGGTACGGAAATGGGATGTCAAAATCTGGCTTCCGGCTTCCCAAAACACAGGTATCCGAGCAGGGTGTGAAAAGAGGTGCGTCAAACTCGGGTACAAATAAACTCCAAAAATTCGATTTTTTCAATGATTTCTATCATCCATTACCTTCCAATCTATCTTCAACAGTTTTTGAATTATAGGATTGAAAAGGTGAAGTTCGAGTAATGGGAATGGCATATTTATATACGAGAGGAAAAATTTAGAAACCATTCTCCATTCATGGTCAGTTTAACATGATAATACCAAGGGCATGCAGAAAATTGATGAAGATATTTCATGAGATATTTCGGAAGAAAATAAAATTTGTTCAAATTTGATTGTAGTGGGCCACATGACTCAAATCTATCAGACACAAATGATGATTAACCTAACAATGACAATTTTATCCTGGTTTATATCGATATAACATTTGAAAAGAATCGACTTTTTCGATCTCATTCGTGCCCGAGTTTGACGCACCTTTTTTCATACCCCGTATAATAATAATTCAATATGCGCCAAACCTAATAAGATGACTATGTTTCAGGAAGCACTCGAGGAAGCAGCTTTGAAAATTGCAACATTCTGACAGTATTGATTCTTAGGTGAAAAACAGTGAAAGATAGCTATAGGACATGCTACAGCAAATATGCTCAGAATCTTCTTCAGAATCCGAAAATCTAATAATATATAGGGTGTTCCATTCGAGATATCAAGGCTCCCATTTGCGTAGCCAAAATTTCAAAAATATATTTCTCACCGTTCTCTAGATATTTCTAACACGCCATCGAGTGACTGAATCTTTTCAATTCCCAAGAATACAACAATAGCATACATTGTAGGACTCATTTCCAGAAGTTCGAATTGATTTTTTTGATCTGATTATTAGTCTCGCCTTCCCCAATGCTAATGCTAGACCTTGTTTATACTGCTATGCCACGACCATGCTAATTGTGAAGGCAAAAGGCGAAGCAGTTCGCACGATTTACCTACGGCAAAAAATACGCCACTTGAGCGTTGACTCTGGGCACCGACCTGTACCCGAATGCACCCGAGAGGTATGAGAGGAGCGGGGTAGGTAACGACCAGTGTTGCCACGGACTCTCAACCGTATTATACATGGCTACCACCCAAATTATACACCATTATACACATCCAATTCGAAAATATACAAATTTTCTACACCAACGACTCCGAGAATTTTTTATTATATAATTATATATTTCATTTATTATAAGATATAATTTAATAACCATCATAGAAAAACAGACTTCATAATGTCATTTGTCATTTGCATAAAGTGGCAAAATAAGAAGTAGGTCATTATTGGTTTCTTCAAAAATATATTAGTTTTTCAACAAGAATAACACAAATAATAATAAAAATAAATATTCATTCAATAACATTCCATTTTTTTCCTAACCCTAATGTAAAACACGAGATAAGAATATCTACGACTTTCCCAACATTTTTGCATCTGGCTCAAATTTTGAACAACCACCACTATCAGACACACCTTCTTTCGTAAAAAATATTGAAATATCGAAGAGTACTGGTTTCCAGTCTGTTACGTTGGTTTGTTTTGGTTAGCTGTAACACACTGAAAACTCTTCCCACAGAAGCGTTGGAAAATGGTAAAATCAGCAAAAGACCTATAACAGTTTTGAGATTTGGAAATAATTCAACTCCAATGTTATTTTTTAATGCAAACAACTGGCACCAATATGCATCGGCAGATTCGAACCCACTTAATTCATAAGAGTCATAATTTAATGCATGCAATCTCCATTCATTATCAAGTTCTTGAGGGTTAACAGCATTTTTCAAAAATGGAAATCTCAAAAGTACATGACTCAAAGACTTAACAACGAAGCTTTGAGCTGTGGGTGGATTTACTATTGATATAATTTCAAAAAGAGGATCAGAAAAATCAAACCTTTGCTTTATGTCAGTGACTAGTACTATGTAAAAATTTTGGCAAGATCTCAAAAATATTTCCAATTCATTTTTGTTCATATCTGGGCCTGATTTAATTTTTGCAAGGCTTTCAGAAGCTGATATTCCAACATATACTTGATCAAGTTGTGAGAAAAATGTAGTATTCTTGTGATCCAAAGTGAAAATGTCCACATCTTTCAAATATTTGAGATCAATATAATTGCAACAAATAGTTTTTAATAATTTTTGGCATTCTGGACGCAGACGGTGTAATAAAGGTGTTTCACACTGAAACAGTGTGTTGAAATCAGTCATTAAACTTAAAACATAAGACATAAACTCTAAATAAATCTGAGTAAATGAATTATCAAAAGTATTCAACATTTCCTCAGTGGTCTTCGATGGGTCTGAAAATACTAATTCCCTAAAATATTCTTTTAATGGAACAAATTGTTCTAAGACTCTATCAACACAAGCTCTTAATGATAACCATCTTGTGATTGATGGAAAAAGAATGCGATGAATTTCAGTCTGAAAAAATATCTGGAATTCTTTGAATTTAACGATTCTGGAAGAACTTCTGTTGAAATGTGATCCTATGTTTCTCAAAAGATCTTCTACTGAGCGGGGTAGTGCTAGGCATGCTTTGGATGCAGCTAAGTGTGCCATATGACAAGAACACTTAATGCACACTATGTGTGGTAGTTCACGTTTTAATAATGTTTTAACAGACTGCTTCTCTCCAAACATAACATTAGTGGTATCTGCACTGAAACCCACTAAATTTTGAATGGGAATACCTTTATTCTGGAGAATGGTCTTAATACTTTGGAAAAGATCCTGTGCAGTGCCAGACTCCATTTCCACGATTTCAAAAAATTTTGTAACTACCTTACTATCATCACAATAAATCACAGTATATGCACATTGCTTGATAACACTTCTGTCTGTATTCTCATCCATTATTAAGGAAAAATATTTGGATTTCAATTTATTGTTCAATTCGTTTTCAAAAATAGGACCCAAAACATCTTTCACCAGTTTTGTTGATTTAGTTCTCTTATTTGAACAAATTTTATTTTCTTCCGAAATATCTCATGAAATATCTTCATCAATTTTCTGCATGCCCTTGGTATTATCATGTTAAACTGACCATGAATGGAGAATGGTTTCTAAATTTTTCCTCTCGTATATAAATATGCCATTCCCATTACTCGAACTTCACCTTTTCAATCCTATAATTCAAAAACTGTTGAAGATAGATTGGAAGGTAATGGATGATAGAAATCATTGAAAAAATCGAATTTTTGGAGTTTATTTGTACCCGAGTTTGACGCACCTCTTTTCACACCCTGCTCGGATACCTGTGTTTTGGGAAGCCGGAAGCCAGATTTTGACATCCCATTTCCGTACCCAAAATTTCAAAAATATATTCTTCTCCGTTCTCTAGATACTTCTAATACGCCATCGAGTTGAAATTACCCTGTATCATGATATATATATATATATATATATATATATCATATATATATTATGATTATGATATATATGATATATATATATATATATATATATATATATATATATATATATATATATATATGACTAATGCTCAATACAGGGACATTTTGTATATTCCGACTGAAATTTTAATCGGGGTGTATATAAGTTTCAACTGTCATATATATGTATGGGAAATCATTGCTTCTCTCAAAATTGATATACACTCACTATTTCCAATTGTATATCAACTAATGCATGAATCGTATAGTTCCAAGACAAATCACAAAAATGCTCATTCAATGTATTATGCCAACTCGGCATACATTGTTTAGTTCTGAAGCTCAGAAATATATAATTATTCTTCATTGCAGGTTCACAATTTGAATGTACCACGTAAATTAAAACCTCAAGCGGTTCATTTTCAGCTGTGCCAATTGAAATGTTTCGAGATATTTAATGAGAACATTTTAAGCTTCAGAAACGATATGAAAGAAATTTTAACACTAATAATTCCACTATTTACTCATGTATGTATGTGATGAGTACACACTGATATTTTTTGGACTCTTTTGGAAGATACAACTTCTTGAAAATTTCTTCATCCACTTGCAGATCTTATATGTAGTCCTTATGAGTTATGATAAAATTTTATCGGAGCTATCGTTCTGAATGTATCAAATTTACATTTTTTTCTTTGAAAGCAGACTTTAACTTCGAATCCAGACTTTTTTTTCTGCTTTAGTCTCGCTATTTGAATTCAAACTTATTGCCCTCAAAAATTCCTCATTGAATTTGAACTGATTTCTTTAGTTTCAGACTTGTCTTTGAATTCAGACTATCAAAATCGAAGAATGTGGCCTGAATTCATAGGAAAAAGTTTGAATAGAAACAATTATCCCCTCATGATATTTGGCCGACAGTTGCGGCGTTGCCAGTCGTCGCATCACCAGCGACTCCACCCGATATGTCTGGTGTAATATACTTTGAATCACCCGTGACGCGATTGCTGAAGGCATATTTCGATAAGGGCCACATTATTTTCATACTCAGACTCTTCCTGTGAATTAGATTTTCATTCTTTCAATTCAGATGACTTTGATTTCAGTCTCTCTAGTTGAATTTAGAATTATGTTAATTCAGACTTTCTTCATTGAATTCGAAATGTTTTTAACTCAGACATTCTGCTTTGATTTCAGAAATTTCTTCGGAAGTCTTCGAAATTAGAATCTTCACTTTAAGTCTTTTTTTTTAATTCTGACTGTTTTGGTGCAAAGAAGATAATAGTTTTCCAGCTCATACAATAATAGTTGTCGATATGTACTCAAATCCTTTATAATAATTCATCGTAATTTATGATTCTATAATGATCAAACAAATTGATAGTTTACTATAATAGGTGGATATTTTCGTTTTTTTGAATTTATTCAGTGTATGATGAGCATATATGTTTCTCGTATTGAATTATTCGAACAAAAGATTATGATGAGAATATATTTTTTCTCCAATTGACATGAAAAGTGGCTTTTTAATGTCACTTGACAGGCAGAAAAAGTTTGTTGCTATGCAACGTTCCAAGTAATAAGTTGAACCAAATTGGTAATCAAAATTGACAATAATATTGGGTGAGGAACATCAATCTAAATATTTGGATTTTGCGTGGAATTGGAACAAATTTGAAGAAAACATTATATGTTTTACTAGGCACAAAAGCACAAGATTTAAGGTTTTTTGGAAACTGAAAGAAGGTAGACTTCTTGAAAATATAATACATTGAATGAGCATTTTTGTGATTTGTCTTGGAACTATACGATTCATGCATTAATTGATATACAATTGGAAATAGTGAGTGTATATCAATTCTGAGAGAAGCAATGATTTCCCATACATATATATGACAGTTGAAACTTATATACACCCCGATTAAAATTTCAGTCGGAATATACAAAATGTCCCTGTATTGAGCATTAGTCATTATATATATATATATATATATATATATATATAGTCATAAGTCATATATATATAGTCATATATATGACTATATATATATATATACCAATTTGGTTCAACTTATTACTTGGAACGTTGCATAGCAACAAACTTTTTCTGCCTGTCAAGTGACATTAAAAAGCCACTTTTCATGTCAATTGGAGAAAAAATATATTCTCATCATAATCTTTTGTTCGAATAATTCAATACGAGAAACATATATGCTCATCATACACTGAATAAATTCAAAAAAACGAAAATATCCACCTATTATAGTAAACTATCAATTTGTTTGATCATTATAGAATCATAAATTACGATGAATTATTATAAAGGATTTGAGTACATATCGACAACTATTATTGTATGAGCTGGAAAACTATTATCTTCTTTGCACCAAAACAGTCAGAATTAAAAAAAAAGACTTAAAGTGAAGATTCTAATTTCGAAGACTTACGAAGAAATTTCTGAAATCAAAGCAGAATGTCTGAGTTAAAAACATTTCGAATTCAATGAAGAAAGTCTGAATTAACATAATTCTAAATTCAACTAGAAAGACTGAAATCAAAGTCATCTGAATTGAAAGAATGAAAATCTAATTCACAGGAAGAGTCTGAGTATGAAAATAATGTGGCCCTTATCGAAATATGCCTTCAGCAATCGCGTCACGGGTGATTCAAAGTATATTACACCAGACATATCGGGTGGAGTCGCTGGTGATGCGACGACTGGCAACGCCGCAACTGTCGGCCAAATATCATGAGGGGATAATTGTTTCTATTCAAACTTTTTCCTATGAATTCAGGCCACATTCTTCGATTTTGATAGTCTGAATTCAAAGACAAGTCTGAAACTAAAGAAATCAGTTCAAATTCAATGAGGAATTTTTGAGGGCAATAAGTTTGAATTCAAATAGCGAGACTAAAGCAGAAAAAAAAGTCTGGATTCGAAGTTAAAGTCTGCTTTCAAAGAAAAAAATGTAAATTTGATACATTCAGAACGATAGCTCCGATAAAATTTTATCATAACTCATAAGGACTACATATAAGATCTGCAAGTGGATGAAGAAATTTTCAAGAAGTTGTATCTTCCAGAAGAGTCCAAAAAATATCAGTGTGTACTCATCACATACATACATGAGTAAATAGTGGAATTATTAGTGTTAAAATTTCTTTCATATCGTTTCTGAAGCTTAAAATGTTCTCATTAAATATCTCGAAACATTTCAATTGGCACAGCTGAAAATGAACCGTTTGAGGTTTTAATTTACGTGGTACATTCAAATTGTGAACCTGCAATGAAGAATAATTATATATTTCTGAGCTTCAGAACTAAACAATGTATGCCGAGTTGGCAGTTGTAACTCAATGGAATTCTGGATTCTGAACCAGAATCTGAGGCAACTCTGATTTCAAAAATATAAAATGGGAAGTAGGAATCCTGATTCAGACCATGAATCTCAGCAATGGTCCTACTTTGGAATTCGGAGTTCAAAAACTAAACGAATATTGAAAAAGTACCGGAACTGAACGTTAGTCATTACACGTATATACAGTAAGGACCAAAAGTCCGTCGCCCCCCTCCCCAGTACCGGAACTGAACATTAGTCATTATATGAATATATATGACTATCGTTGAGTACAGGGACATGTCGAGAATTTCAACCAAGAAATGTTGAGAAAGTACTGAATAGTGGCATTATTGGTGTCAATATTTTTTTTTCATTGCATTGATTCAAGAATGGGAAGATCATTATCGATACGATTTCTAAATTCGCTAGGTGAAACAAGCCCCATATATTCAGTGGTTTCCATACTCCCCCATCTCTGGAAATTTTTGGTTTTCAAGTTTGTCATTCCGAAGTTTTATTTAATGGAGTACAAGCGATCGAATGCAGTAAAAATGAATGAGGTAATTCATTCAAGAAGATAAAGTTGTTTTATTCAAAGGAGGATGAGAAGACCTGGCAACATCGTCAATGCGATTTTTGTATTCACCAGGTTGAACAAGACCTAGTTACTTAATTTCATTAAAATCACATGTGTGGTTTCGGAGATATTCAGGGTCTTCCATTCCTTTATCATATCCCATGTCATCAGAATTCCAGAGAAGGATGAATAATGACTCAGCAACATGGAATCCAAAGATGGTCCGTCCCACTTTGGAACTCGGGGTTCTAACAAATATTGAAAAAGTAGCGGAACAGATCGTTACTCATGTCATGTATATATGTGTAGATATATAAATAACGTTGAGTACGGACATCATGCGTATGGACGTGCAGGTAAGGAAAGTTCATTATTTACTGAATAGTTGAATCAGTTTTCATATTATTTTCATTGCATTTCATTTTATTGTTATTTTGATGATGAAAATATTATTTCTCAAATTCAAACAAGAAAATCTATAATTTGAATTCAGAATTCGGAGTCCTTTCAAATTCATTGAAATTTAGAGTTCTACAGGGTGAGCCAACAGTAGCGCCTCGGTCTCTCTCTAACGTACCGGAACTGAACGTTGGTCATTATATGTATATATATCTATGACTAACGTTGAGTACAGGACACGTCGCGAATTTTAAACAAGAGAAGTTCAGAAAGTACTGCATAGTGGCATTATTAGTTTCAATATTTTTGTCATTGCATTCATTCAAGAATGGGAAGATCATTATCGATACGATTTCTGAACACTTATTTGAGTCGTTCGGAAGATATTCAGGAGTTTCCATACTTCCACATCTCTGAAAATATTTGGTATTCAAATTTGCCATCCTGAAGTTCTATCAAATGGAGCACCAGCCAACGAATGCAGTAAAAATGAAAGAAAATAAATGTGTCTTACGCAAAGAAGAATGGGAAGATCTGGCAACATCGTCAATGCGATTTTTGTATTTAACAGGTTGAACACCACTGGGTACTGAATTTCATTGGAATCACATGTGTTGGTTTGGAGGAATTTAGGGGCTTCCATTCCTTCACCCTATCCCATGGAATTCTAAATCAGAATTTAAGAGATGTATGAATGAGATGTAGACTCTAACGATGGTCCGTCCTATACTTTGGAACTTGGAGTTCTAACTAATATTGAGAAAGTACCGGAACTGATCGTTACTCATTACATGTATATATTAGTTAATATATAACTAACGTTGAGTACAGGGACATCATGCGTATGGACGTTCACTTTGACCAAGAAAAGTTCATAAATTACTAAATAGTTGAATCAGTTTTCATATTATTTTCATTGCATTTTCTGGATTATTGCTGTAGACGGTTACTTTGATGATGGAAATATTATTTTTCGAATTCAAATATGGAAATCTATGATTTGGATTCAGAAGGCTGAATTCTTTTGAATTCAATGGAATTTACAGTTCTAGAATTCCATGAAACTGTGAGTCCAAGACTGGGAATTCGTCTCATAGTACATAAGGAAGTTCAATCTCAATCAATGATACATATCTGTATTGCGTAACATGATAGATCTACGAAGAAAATGGATTCGAATATATAGCCTCTCTGAAATTCGTATCATAACTCATGAATTTATGATGCAACTAAATTTTCAAGAAATTTTGTCATTCGAAAGTGCTGACGTTATTTGAACTACTACTTCTAAAGTTCAGTTTTGAGCAAAGTTCAGAATCCGAGGAATTTGTTTCATAGTACATGAAAAACTTCATACATGTATAGTAAACCACTTGAGCACACCGTCAATTGTGTATAACCTAACATAGGAAGAACATTATTAATATATTTAAAATAGTAGCTATGATGAAATCTCTATGATGAACTCTTGAATCTATGATAACGAAACTTCCAAAGAGTCCAAAAGCTATAAGAATGTCATAGAAGTAATGGTAGAAAAGGTAGAAGTGAATCTTTTTTTGAAAATCGAAGACAATGCGTTGCTTTGAAATTTGATCATAATAATTCAATATCACTAGTGACATGAGAAATGGGATCGGTGTGTATGGGTGTCCCCCAGGGATCTATATTGGGACCGATTCCCTTTCTGTTATACGTCAACAGATTTGAAGCTAGTATACTCCACTGTGATTTCGTTGCGTATGCTGACAATATATCTTTCTTGAAGTCATCGACAAATAAATCACTCTTGAAACAAGAAACCCAAAAATTATTGGACGCCCCTTGAACGTTTTTCAATAACCACGATCTATATTTCAACGCACAGAAAACCCAGGTCATTCGTTTTCATAATTATAAACAGTCATCAGTTGAATTACAACTGGATTTCAATAACACAATCTTATCCGATACAGATACAGTTCAAGGATACGGATCAAGAATTTTCCCATGGTAAATCCTGCCTGTCGTAAGAGGCGACTGAAAGGATACTCATAGGTGGAAGATGATGTTTCCCATCATCGCCCGGTGCGAGACCACCACATCGAGAGATGTGCTGTATAATGGGTATCTCCCATGTTTCGATGCTTCCGGTCTCAGCCCCATACCCAGTTTCTTCCTTCCCAACCCAAACCACCCTTTCCAGTCTTGAAAAAAAATCTAGATGATGAATCCTCCTATAGTAAAACACTCTTGAATTAAAATACCTCTCCATTCGGATTTCCAGCCAAGGGGTGCTCGAGAGGGTTAACCATCGGAATATACGAATCTCAAAATTCGGCGGAACTTTTGATAGTTGTCTAAATACACACATCAATGTCGACATTTCTAGAAATATTTGTTTTTCTCTGCCATATGGCAATCCCAAAAACCCGATAAGGTTTTATAGGTTATTTTTTGTTCATCAAAAGACAACAAATGTCAGTACGACAACGAACATCATTGTTCAGTTGAAGTATTCTCATTTAGTTATCTGTTTAACTTGTCCGCTATTTTTTAGTAGGTGAAGACCTACCTTGACTCAAGATAATCAAGATATTCATATCATGAATACATGTCAAAAAGGCTTAATTCACATGTAAGTTGGGAAATACAAAATAACCCAAAACGCACCTAACTATATAGGACAACGCATTTTTAATCATCTCTCTGAACATATTAAATCAAGTTTGACACTTGAAATGTTTGAAAAGCACCTTAAGACATTTTTGATGCGAAATAGTTCTTATACAGTGCAAGATACAATAAGTACGATAATATTTTTTGTTGTTAGTTTATTTTTGTTTATATTGTTTCTGATTTTGTATTGTTTTTTCGTTTTCTGTCATAGTATGTATTTTTAGTATTTTGAAGTTTTCGTGCTTAATGCTATTAACAAATGAAAGAACATTAAACAAAATATTGGGAAGTGAGCGAGGCGTTGTTTAAAACAACAATGATTTCACGCTCGTGTTATTTTTCAATCAATGAATTAATGTTATTTTATCTATCATTTTATAAGTTGACAACAAGAAATCATATATAGCATTCAATCAAAAATTAGTATACTTCAGCATTATTAATGTTTGTCTCGACAATATCAGTGAATTTGTTACGGTTCTATATCAAACGAGTCAATACTCAAATATAAATCATGGTTCATCCTCGAACAGCGAAATCTATCAGATAACATAAATATAACCGCAGTTGACCTTCCTTCTTGAATGGACCTGTGATGCGAAACAAATGGTTAGTTCCCTGTCTACACTCTTACCTACACCGTACCGGTACGTACGGTAATTACCAAACAGAGGTCGCTCGATCATAGCCCGTCGTGGGTCAAGTGAAGACCCCTTCTTCGAACTTCTTCTCCCCTTTCATATCATTCATATTAGCCCACAAAATAGACAATAGCAATTTCAGCAAACAGCTGTCCGGCTACTTCTTTGGTCATTGGCGGCAAAAATGACAAGTAAACTTCAGCTCCCAAGGTCTTGACTCCCCCCCAGTAAAGATAGTTTTCCAGCTTTCTGAAGCATGTGCTGAAGCATGTGCATGTAATCGTCAATAATACGGATATATTGAATGCCTAAAGAGGAAAACCGTTGCGATAACGTAATTTATTATAAATCATTGGGATGATTATTTACACACATTTGTGGATTTTGCTACGTTAAATCGTACTGGTGGTTTCATACCATAACCTAATTCAAGGCCCCCCGATATCTGAGGTAGGTTATCACTTCACTAGATCCTTTAGATTTGTGGTTAACTACTTGATATCTGATGCTTGGCGTTTTAGGCCTTTTTTTGTATAGGTTCTCCTGAACTTGACCTACCTAGCAATAGGTGGTGAATGAACATTACTGGGGCTGATCCCTTTGCTTGCTGCTACCTAGCTTTTAGATACTTTGCTTGCTTTCCGACACCCGTTTAGGAAACCTTATGAGTGTGAGGGAGAGAAGGATTGCCGTCACAATCACCACAAGTAAGCTCGTTCCTAATTTTTGCTGATGCCTGTGCCTGCTTAGAGTGATATCTGTGTTTCGCCATTATCTGCTGCTCGCCCTTTTGAATGACTTTGAATTTTACCTACTATTAGACTCTTGATTAGCCCATACCTGCTCGACGCCACTAGATTTAAGTACTGCACCCTTTCCCAGTGACATTACTATAGGATTAGTATTTACACTTTGTAAAGGTGTGAACAATTCTGCTGAGGTATACCTTGAGCGATATATGTTTCACTTCTTGTGGGTCCCCAACCCCTATTGTATGTGCATGTACGAGAGGTCACTTCATACAGTAGAACCTACTAGGCTGTGACTATCCAGAAGAATTATCTTGGTGATCGGTAATCAATTATTGTATAATAAGTAAAGGGTTATGTTGATAATTGGCAACCAATTGTGTAATCAGGGAAGTATTATTTTGGTATTTCATTGAACCATCGTATAATAGGTGTAATATTAATTTGGTATCCGGTAACCAAGTGCCGAGTATTGTATTATTGTGATATTTGGGTGAACCCTCGGGAAATACAGGATTTTCCAGTATTTATGGAAAGGAAAAAGGGGTAAAAGCTTTTCTTTCGTCCACAACCCCTCCCAACTGAGCTTAGCTTCGTTTCGTTCATCCCTCCGGTGCTATTTCCTAGCATACTCAAGAAACCCCTTTTTATTGCATCCCAAAAAAAAAAGAGGTGTAATAAATTCTCTGTGAAGAAGGGAGACTTGTTGTTATATTGGTTTTGCAGGAACTCATAAAAACGACATTTCAGTGGTTATCGAAGAATTTGTATAAAATTTTTCTGAAATGTTTCCAGAAATTGAGAAAGCTAGAGGCTCAAACTAGGCATTTCATGAGAATTTCTGGCGATACTTTTTTGGATTTTGAAATGTATATTATATTTTTCGAAGGCTGCACCTGCGAAAAATTTCGAAAAAACTGAAATTATTCAAAGATGATTCATGATTGGAATGGAGTGATATAATAATTCATCGTATATTACAAAAATGCAATAATATATAGGGGTTTCATTGAAAATAACGTAGAGAACACTAAAAATATACAAGTTGATACGAGCCCTTCAGAGAAGGTGAAATTTGTACCAGGTGCGTAGACGTAACAACAATCAAATGAAAAGAGTAGTATTTCGTAGAGAAATGTTTAATTTCGAACTGCAGAGCGCTTTTGGCTTTCAGGCCATCAGTGCGATACCTACAAGTGTATATATTTGTCGAAATGGTGTAATCAAAAATTGCAATTACTCACACCTCAAGTTTTTACAAGAAGTCCTCAATGAAACCATAATATGCTACAAACGTTGTTGTGAATAGAGCAAAATTAACATTAATGAAAAATTCATTTCAATAATTCAATCCAACACACATGAGGGATGTAAATGGTTTTTCACAAGTGAAATTTTACAGTAGTAATGGAATATTTAATGGTTACCAACTGAATATCGATTGATTATGATAAAGTAAGCAAATCACTGAATTATTAGATTCTATATCAAAAAGTCCTTTGAAAATCAGTCTGATGAGAATCTTACCCCCGATCTCAATTCGAACCTCAACTGGAAATCAGTCAAAGTCAAAGAGGAAAAGTTGGGTGCAGTAGAGATAAATGCCATGATTCAAAAGTAAAGAGTGAAAATTGGATTGAAACGATACAAGCAGATTCGAAGATCTGGAGATCAGAACTGAAAGATAAGAGGGACTCGAATTCAACACTTTGAAGTCCACGTATCCAACCCTAGGTTAGGAAATAACTGAAGCTGAATATCCTTAATAAGATATATGACAAATGGTACATTTCACAAAACCAAGAAAGGAGACAGAACTCATGAATCAAGTCCGGAATGTTCTTGAGTCAGTTCTGTAAATCTAGCAAATCAGATCTACAATTATTGTCATCATCCGAATAGTAACCTGATAAAAGACTGAAGAAGATGAAGGATTCAAATAATTCAAGTCCTCTGGATTCCAGTTCAAGGTTCGGAGATATGTTAATGTAACTAAGTATCCAATGATGGTAAATTTCCAAAACCAAGGAAGGAGACCGGACTCAAGTCCAGAATGTGAGTTTGTTCTGAAGTTGTTGGAACTCTCGTTTCGGACTCAAGACCGTTCTCCTTTCTCTTGATTTTGGAAATGAAGCATCTGATATGTGTCCTCATAAGGCACCTAGTTACAGCTAACATTCCAATGAACCTTGGATTAGAATCTAGGACTTGCAGTTCTGGAAATGAGTCCTAGTATTTTCTAAATAACTAGATTTATAGAAATGACTTTCACTCTAGACTTGACTCATGAGCAGAGAATTGATGTTTGATGTTGATGTTTTATCAAATGGAATACCCACTCTTTCTCTGCTTCCTGATGATCGATGATGACGTTCCGAGAGATGAGTTTGTTGTTCTCTCTCGTAAATGTTTTCCCGCAGCCTTTTCAACATTCTCGTCTATTTTTTCATCTTCGGAATCACCGTCATCTTCTACTCCTTGAGCAGCCTCTAATAGTTTTGAAATTCCTAAAATTTCCCTACTCACAATAGGTTGTCGGTAAATTCCCTTATGAATATTTTCAGAGTGCCCCATGAAATTCGATAAATCAGTTATATCTTGGGCTTCTAAATTCAAACTGATGCATGTAGTTGCAATATGCTTTCTCAAATGTGTGCCCAGTAGTCTAGTTGGATGTTCAGCCCCACATAGATCAGAGAATTCTCGCATGAGATGACAAGCTCGCAGATGTGGAAAATTTTTGTTATCACCTCTAGGTAAACCAAAAACATATGGATTATTCTTAGACACTCCAATTTCTTTTCTGTAATGTAAAATCAGTGTGACACATTCGAATAAATTTGTGTCTAGAAGTACTGGTACAGTACGATTCAATTTCCCTCTTATTGTGAACCTCCTGTATTTTTTTGCAATTTCCTTAGATATTTCAGGTAATGATACAAATAAATCATGATTAGTTTCTTCGACGGTTTGAATTGTCTGAAAATCATCTGTCGTTATTCTTTCAACTTCGCCTGCTCTTCGCCTATTGAATAGTTGAAGAGACGTTAGTGTTGACTCTACCAGTTTCGACCAAGAGGCGGGTGAAAACTCCTGATTCAAATTGTCTTTTGCAATGTTTCTCTCACGTGATAAATAATCACATAACTTCCTGATATCTTCCATCGACGGCAGAATTACAGTTTTTTTTCTCTGCATCTTAAGTTGCGTTTCGGCAACAGTTCTATTCACATTTATGTTTATCTCCTGTAAAAGGACTTTCAAAAAATCTTTAGTGTTTTTTTTTCAAGAGATCATCGTGCTTCTTTATACTCTCAGTGATCAAAATATTCCCAATTTGTTTCAGTATCGTACCTAAACTGAAAGCAACTGATGGAGCTTCATAACTATTAGAACTCTCAGTATATCTAGCAGACATATTGATAGCGACCATCACTTCGTCAATGAATTGGGGATCGTAAACGGAAGTTAGATCTGATATCTGATCTGATCTGATATCAAGCGTTTCATATGGATCAAGAACTTTCCAACTAATCTCAATCTCTGTCTAATCATCTGAAAATGCCTTGGCTCTCTATATTTTTCAACCATTTTATTTGCGAAAATGATCACTAGTTCGTCGAATCTAATCACTCTAGATATATCATCATCTCTCAATGGAGGAAATAAATGATTTTTCACCATTCCAGATGCTTTAGGATGTATTCTCCCACTAATTTTTCTACTCAGTACAGTGGCCAATCTGTGGGATTTATTATCCATTCCTGTGCATGATTTGAAATGAACCCTCAGAGATTGTTTCGAAAAGAAAGCTCTACAATTTGCACAAGCCCTAAAAACTGTAGCACTCTTATCTGCAGCATTTTTGGGACGCCGAGAAACAATCAATTCCCCATCATTATAATTCTCATTCGTATTGAAGAGAAAATTCCCTTTTTTTCTAATTCTGCCAATGATATTAGCCCTCTCAACATTACCTTTTGGGAACAATATAAATTTCCTCACTTCTTCCTCCTCTCGGTGTTTGCATTCTAAGTGTCTGGCAATTTTTTGCTGTTTTGTGTGACAAAAGAAGCAAAAATTACCCTTTCTATCTCCTTTTCTTCCTCGAGATTCCATCACTTTCATATTGCTATCATCACAACCTGGTATTGTCAAAGAGGCGGATAATTGAATCTGAGTTGGTGACGGAATGACGCCGGAATCCGAGGCATCTTCCGAATTATTGCGACTCTCATTACTGCCACGGTATTCTTTATTGTATAATGGAGGCTCATTGAATGAAAAAAATAATCCCTTACTTGAGGTACTGGGTGAAATATATTGATTTACATTTCCTGAATCAAATGAATCATTATGCGATTCTTCACTGGCGGATAATTCATAGTTTGGGTCATAGTCTGAATTGTCTTCAAATTCTGAAAAAGATGGAAAATTTTATGGGAACTGATAGAACGTTAGATTGTGAATCATTTCGAAATATTATTACTTCAATTCAGAATTCGAAATGATGAGTAAGACGAAAATATGAAGAGCAGAAATCGATAAATCATTTAATTTTGATTTTTCACTTGCATATTATAAATTGTAATACTTTGGATATGCTTATTATAATAAACCATAATACTCTAGGGCGTTATGCGCTATAACGCCAGCTCATCATGCTCGCTGATATGCAAAGCATTTCCTTCGGTGCCTGAAGATATTACTCCAAAATAATATATTTTTTTTTTCATCTGTGGACAACACGAAAGGGAAACCTATGATGTTCGAGGAACATCGTGTTAGCCAGCGGTGGGATTTTGGGAAAGAAGGAAGGTGTTGGAATTTTTCTTGAATGTTTGGAGGTTGTAAGCATCAGGAAAGACTTCACTAGGCAAAGAATTCCACAACTTTGCCGTTCTATTGATGAATGATGCTTGGTATAGCGATGTTGGACAGGTCTCGAGCCTGACAGTGTAGGGGTGACCAGCTTGAGCTCGTCTGGTTTGTCTACTAGGAATCGCGCGTGGTGGCATAATAGATGATATTTCCGTTGAGCACCGACCGTGAAAGTACCTATAAGAAAGGCAAAGATCGCCGACCTTTCTACGATGATCTAGAGAGGTCAATGATTTGGTGAGTGTTGTGTCATCGACTAGGCGAATAGCTCTCTTCTGAATTGAATCTAAGAGCTTAAGCGTATGTTTGGGGGCTGAGCTCCAAACATGTGAACAGTACTCCAGGACAGGTCGAATTTGTGCTTTGTAGATCATAAGCAGTTGCTGGGATGTGAAGTATCTCTTCGCACGGAAAAGAAAACCGAGTTTTTGTGAAGCAGTTTTCGCAATGGACCTCACATGATCGTCCCATGAGAGAGCACTGTTGGTGGTGACACCCAGCATGGATATTGACGACCTCATAGGAACAGTGGTACCCGACATCATCAAATTGGGCATTGTGTGATCAGCCTTCTTGGTGAACATACAAGCTTGAGTTTTAGTTGCATTGCATATTGTTTCTCTCACCACTTTTGTTCAACTTATTCAAACAGCCAAATTCATACAACTTAGATCATGATTGCTTCGATGCAATGAAATCAAAATATTGATGATAACTGTGTGTATCAGACAACTTATCAAAGTGAAATCTCATTCAATTCATGCATCGGCTCACTCAGCTGAAGACATGAGATCAGTTTTGAGTGAAAAAATAAAATCTTGGATGCACCACAAGCATTATTAGATGATAAAGCCGATCGTGTGACATCCATCCCTTGGGCCGGAGGCCCTTCGGCTGCATTAGTCACCCTCTTGGCGTTATCATCCCTATAACGCACTTGATGCATGAATAACTATCATTGATATGTTTATTGAGTCAAGGATCTCCTGCTTCACCATCCTATGCTGACCTCGAATTCTTTTTATTCGCGGAACTGAAACCACTAATACAAATTCTAGGTGCTATTTAATCAACGAATGCTTCTACAATCATGATAAGAACATAAATCAGTTCAATCGATAAACTCGAATTCCGAATTGTCATGAAAACAATATCATTTACCTGACGATTCTCTCTCTTCTGGCAAATCCAACTCGGATAGTTCGAGTGTCCTCTGCTTCACCCTTCTGTCCTGACCTCGAGCTCTTATTATTTTTGGATCTGAAACTATTCATACCGACTTATAGGACAGGTAATGATTAATTGATGAATGTTGTTGCAATCAGGATAATAAATCAGTTTAATCTAGGAACTAGGAATTTCAAATTGTCATGAATGAACAATATCATTTACCTGACGATTCATTTCCTTCTGGCAGTTCTACCGCTGATTCGTTTTCGATACTGAATTCTCCCAAGGATTTTTGTTTGTCGGTTCAGTGTTTTCTGGAAAAAATATATTTGTATATATATTTTCATCTCATGAGATCATCATGAAAAAAAAAATGTTTACCTGACGGTTCTTTGTCTTCTGGCAATTCTACTTCAGATAGTTCCTTTCCAACATCAGATTCTCGTTCCAGTGCGGTGTTTTCTGAGAAAAGTATATATGTGTTTTTCATCTCATCATGCGGTTTTGCCACTTCGGTAAGTAGCAGCAACTACAATATTTCAAATGGAACACCCAGTTTTTTTTTCTTTAGAATGATGACCTCTAGAAATGCTGGATATATTCGAGATCAGAAATACTTGGGTATGGAAATTCAGTTTGGATTTAGGCGATACTTGGGGGATTTATGCCAAATCTCAGTTACTCCAATACAAGTAGGTTCAAAAATACAGTTATTCGGTGTGTGTGAAAAGTGACTGAGAAATGTTATCATTTCAAATGAAACACCCTTTATATCATGAATGATATTTGAAGTTCGACTTCCATGTATATATGTCTTACCTACACCTAACTGGTCAAGTTTCTGACTTGTCAGCATTTATTTTTGAAAATGTCCCTCATTCGGTTTTTGGTTAACAGTAATATTGTGTCATTATCGTGATCATATCGACAACTTCGCCCCTTCAGAAAAGATAGAACACGTTCTTATGGATTTTTTTTAACCAAGCGTTCAAGATTTGGATCCAAATGAAACTAGCTCTACCACGACAAAAACAGTCACCACCCCCATTTTGGAGTAGGTACTGCTAATTGTTTTAATTATTTTTCAATTATTTTCATCAATGTCTTTACTTGCAAGTTCCTTGGTGATTTTGAAGTTGATCCAAACCCAACAAATTGTTTTGATTTCGTATACATTTCTTGAGGTTCATGGGCCGTAGATTTGGAAATATTTCATTGGACTTACATGACCTGTTAATAATTTCACCACACTATTGAAATATGTACACATTCTTCTTTTATAACTATAAATAAAGTTTCTTCCATCAATTTTGAAGAGACGAAAATGTCGGTATCATAACGATAATGACACAAAGTTCCTGTTGAATAGTGATAATGACGTATTTACGAATAAATTAAAAAAAGTCGCGTTTTCAATGGAACACCCTATATTTCATATCATCTATGAATTGAAGACTTGATTTCCTTCCAAATGATATGTTCCTATGCCTCTCTCCAACGGTTTTTGAATTATAAGATGTTTTAGATGAAAAAAATAATATGTGTATAATTGAAAAGGTAATGTTTGAGTGTTGAGGATGGCAAGTTCATATACAGAATAACAAATTTTTAACTTTTGGTCCATCCCATGGTCAATATAATGAAATGATACCTATCAAGGACATTCAGAAAATCAATGAGTGATACCAGAAAGTTGATGTAGGACGTTTCGACTAATTTGAATTCTAATTTTCTCATTGCCTTTTTTTTCATAAATTTCATAAATGAAGTAACAAGTGGAAAAATACCATAGATGGTGCATAACTGAGGTATTTTTTAATACAAGACCTATTCATCTGCCATTAACATATCTAACATGTTATATCACTATAAACCAGGACAAATTTGTGATTGTTGAGTCGATCATTATTTGTTTCTGAGAAATTTGAGTCATGAGACCCACTACAATCGAATTTGAACCTAAAATACCTCTCATTAAATTTCTGCATGTCCTTGATATTATTTTGTTACACTGACCATGGATTAAGAATACATTAAAAAAAAAAACATCAATTTTTGTATGAATTTGGCATCCTCAATACTCAATCTCCACCTTTCCAATTCTCTGGCAGATTTGAGTCATGGCTGCTACAATAATATTTGAACATATTTAATTATATACCTTACACATCCTATAATTCAAAAACCATTGGAGATAGGCATAGGGACATAATATTATTTGGAAGGTAATAAAGTTTTCAATTAAAGGATAAAGAAGATGTAGGGTGTTTCAATATGCGACGAAATTCATAAGAAACCTATGTTTTAGGAAGCCGCTGTAGAAGTTGCAGCGTTCTGCGAGTACTGACCAGAAAAATATCGCAATTTATAATGATTATCAATCCATATTAAAAAAAAGTAAGAGATAGCTAGAGGATATGCTTCAGCAAATATGCTCAGAGTCTTCTGACGAATCCGAATATCTTATAATATATAGGGTGTTTCATTTGGATTTTTAAAATTGCCCTCAGTACTAAATCTGGCAACATTCCACCGCTGGCTAACACGATGTTCGTCGAACATCATAGGTTCCCCTTTCGTGTTGTCCAAAGATAAAAAAAAAAAACATTGAACTGGTGAAAATATTTCAGAAAACTAGATCCCAGCATCCCATAAGCGTACCCAAAACTTGAAAAAATCATTTTTGGCAATGTCAAGACAAGTATGTGAGAAATCGATTGAGATTCTGAAAATAATTTATATTCATATATATCAGTTTGTTCCGTTTGAAATTTCTCTACTGTTTTATAATAAAAGTAACAAAACCGTATCGTCGCAAATATTTCAGTTGGGTGATATAATCTCCATAAAATTTTCGAAGTGATCGGTTGTCTGGTTCACCAGAAACGTCTAATTGACGTGCCATTCAAATAGCCTTGTTCAACAGCCTTAAAGTAAATACCTGAAGATTGTCCATCAGGATTCCTATATCCAATACTATCGAAAATATCAGTATTGAATTGATTTATGAAAGAATTTGATGATCTGTTTATATCAACGTAATCAATTCCAAATGAGCAATTCGTGAAACTATTCTCGTTGATACATTCTTCTACTTGTTGGCTTTTTTTCTTTATTTCTTCGTTTTGCGTAACCAAACAGTCTCTCTTTTCTGAAAAATAAAAAAGTATTCAAATGAAAATGTTTAATGGAAAATATGACCAATTGTCAGTATAGTCAGATATCAACTATCAAAATGAATATGATATGATTTGGCCAAATAACATAATCCCATCACCTTCTCCTCGATTATATTGATTCAGGAAATATTTTATATATTATTATCTAGTATTCATTTCGGTATTCATATAGTAGATAGTCGCAAGTAATTCCCCGAGTAATTCCCTCTTGCCTATGAAGGAGTTTTTGCTAGTTGAAACCAAATCTTGAAAAGTGAAAAAGTTACGGACAAGTAGCCTTATCAAGTGTCAATCTGATGTGATCACAAAAGTGAAAAGAAAATGGTTACCTAATATGAGGAACAGAATTTAATTACAGAATCTGATCAAGGAAACCATCAGTGAATATTTCGCAACGAATCAGTATTAATATTATGCAGTGAAAACTCATATTTACCTGAATATCCATTCATTCATTTATTCATTCAGTTTTCTTTTCAGAGATTGTATTTGACCAGTAGATGGTTATCCGATTATCTGTTAGCGCTTTGCTAAATCATAAAAAAAACCATTCAGATGGTAAATGAAGAGGGGAGAGAAAAAACGAGGTCTTGAGTGAAAAAAGGAATTTGTTGTACTTCCAGAGGCGCTTTCATCGAAAAAATAATCTATAGGGTTTTTCAGTTTCAATCCAAATGTTCGGCAAGATATTTCTCACACCCTGTAAGTCACAGGTCAATTTGTGAACTACCGTTCAAAGAAGTCACTCATTGCGAATATTCGTGTCTGAAATAATTTTTAGTGAAGCTTAACTTGAATATTCCGAATTATATGAGAGTCAGAAATATTACAAAAAACCTTGTAATGTTGAATATTTCGAAAACCGTCAATGATTCCGTAGGATTGGGGAATATTAAGTTCACATAATTTTTGTAGAATCAAAAAAAGGAACGTAGGTGACCATTGAAAAATAAGTTGAAGTTGAGTCTCTCAGAGAGGAATTTCAACACCCATCATGACGTAGATTATTTTAATTTTGTGAAAGACTTCTTCTTAAACAATGTACAACGGTGTATCATTTGTTTATTCTCTCGAAATTTTCGACTCAATCTATCATCGATACAATTTTCCTGAATTTTTCTCCAATTTTGCACATGATGTATTCTTTTGGAGGTTCTTGTACTCTGGTGGATGGAATATAATATCAGTTCATGGAAACATTATGAAATTTAAAATTAATGCCATGACCGTTGATGAAATCTATGAGGATTCCAGATGTGATATAAAATACGGGGTTGTTACATTTGAAACAACGAAGGTGTTATTGTTTTCTGATTCATGCGACAACACTGTATGGATAAAACTATTTGAGAGGGATAGAGCATGTTCGAATATTCCCAAGTATATATTTTCGAAATATTCTGTACTGTCCTCCAGATACTACTGATCTAACCTGAAACACCACAGTATAGCATTCACACTAACTTGAACATTCAACTACTTCACGACTTTGAGAAACTAAAAATTTATTTATGGGACGGTTGAAGTAATAACAGAAGCAGCCAAACTAGCAAACAAGAAACAAAATGTTCACATATTGTGTTGCTGAAGATTTATCCAGTGACAATTCACCCACTCTCTCATCTTGACCCTGTAATTTATCTTCGACATGCCCCGATGCGCTTAGTCAAAATCATACAATATCTTAGTATTGGAAAAGTAGGAAATATTATCTTACTCACCATTCACAGCGATTAATGTGGATTATTTGGCACCTTTATGCTTCACTATGCATGATGCATTGTAATTCTCATCATCTTGTTTGATATTCCTGATCGAATAAATACCATAAGACTGGTCGGAAAAACATACCAATCCAAACATTCTCAAACTCTTTAAGAAAATTATTGTGAATAAGACACTGAAATAAGCGAAACTTTTCCGTGATTACCAAATCTGTTGATTTCTATTTGCAATATTGTGAATGTTCATTCAACGAGCGTCAAAATGAAACTAATTAGGTTCGTAGACCTAATACAGAAAAAACGGCTGGAAAGTAAAGGGTGGTGGTGTCCTGGAAGTCGCTATTATTCATACGATATATACAGATTGCTCTGAAAATTATAACCTTTCTCCTTCCCTTCGTTCAATTATAACTCCATTTGATGAACAGATAATAATGAGGTAAATTTTGGTACACAACCCAATAATACATGATTAATATCACGGAAATATTAGATTTTATACAGGGTGAACTATTATCCAGATACACTATCCAACTTCAGTTTCTGATATTGTCGCCATATCAGATCTAAGTGCCATTGAAAAAAACGGAAAAAATATTTGAAAATATTTCGATATGAAAATATGTTATCATCAGTTAAACAAAATCTGATTATTATTGCAAACCTGTGTTGATGATTTTGCAGTATCATCTCAGTACATTTCTGTCAAGTACCTACTCGAGATTTTTTCGATTTGTCTGTAATTTCGAATAATGAATGTGGTGAGGTATACATAATTTTCGATTATTTTTTCCGCTCTTTTCAATGGTAGTAGAATCCGATATGCCCGCCTTGAGAAAAACTGAAGTTGAGTGATGAGTCTAGAAAATAGTGCACCCTGAATGAAATCTAACATTCTCGTGATATTCCTTGTCTATTATTTGGATTGTGTACCAAAATTCATCTCATTATCTGTTCATCAAATGGAGTTATAATTGAAGGAATTAAAACTTGGTTTTCAGAGCAATGTTTTCTTAGCGAACTTCGTCATACATATAATAATGTTCGTCAAAACCCAAAATTTTTCACAAATTCGACCAACCGTCAATCGTTTATCTCTACTAGTTCATATACAACATTCCAATGACGAGAAAGGTAAAAGAACAATATATGCAGGGTGCAATGATGTTATTAATTTCAGGGTGTGATTCCTAGTCATATTTCAGGAAAAAAAGGTCATATAAACGTGCATAACTTGCTTCGTTTCCGAGTTACGAGGTGTCAAAGTGTTATCATAAAATAGTTTTTTTATCGATATCAAAATCGGCGAATAAGAATTTTGAGTAATTCATTAAAAACTAATTTTTCATTAAACTTTGAGCACCCCGATACTCGGAAACGGAGCAAGTTAGGACACACGTTTATATGAACTTCTTCTTCATGAAATATGACAAGGAATCACCACCTGAAATTAATGACATCATTTAATTTACACCTTGTATACAGGGTTTCCCAAAAGAACCGGAACAGCCGAATATTTCAGCAACGGCTTGACATAAAATTATGAACTTTGGTATACGGGGTTTATCAGTAGTACCAAATCTGAAAATGATATTTGCAACGTTGTCAGATTCATAGTTTTTCTCAAGAAGCCCTCAACTTTATTTTTTTAATACAAGCGGTTTATTTTTAGCGGATTCGATTTGTTGTCTTGAAATTACTATGACATTGTGATATCAAACTTCAATTCCCTTCATTTTTAATGAATCGACATTACAAAATAAACAATATATAATATCACAAAATTTTGATATTTCGAGAAATTGTGGCGATAGGACAATGGAATTCATTAGGATTTTTTTTGGCAAGTCTGATCTTAAAATACCATTTACAATGTTTTCAATATCAAATTTCAATTCCCTTAATTTTTGTAAATAGGACGAATCATTATTTTGTTGAAAAATGTACATTGTAGAAATCAAAAGTCGACGTGACTCGGTGATTTTTCTAAGAAGAATCCAGTAACGAGTTAAAAAGGGGAGGTAATACTTATGATGCGCACAGAATTATGAACTCTTCAACAATTCAACGTTTCCCACAGGATACTTAGTATTAGGAGAGGGTAGGGCAGGAACTTATGTAACTTATGTAACTTCCAATCTCAAAGTAGGACCATCGTTGAATTTCAAGTCAGTATTTATTCTACTCAAATTCTGTTTTTAGAATGAATATTTTTGCCTGAAATCCTGGTATCGTATAAGTATAGAGGATTGAAAGACGTTCCAAATGTGCTACCACTCAACCCCCATTCCAATTGAATAAATCTTCCAAAATGGCGCCCAGGCGCGTGTGGTGAAATAATTTGTAGCTGCGGAAATGTGAAAATAATATAAAAATAATAATTGCACTATACAATACTTTCTGAGAATTTCTTGGACAAAATGCCAGATGACCCTGTAATTAACGATAGTTAATATAATAATAATTCATGCATACATGTAACGAGTAACGTGGTTTAAGTACTTATTTTTTGACATTTTTGGATGATAAAACTTCTTGAAAATTTCGTAATCTACTTATAGATCACACAATTCACACATTCATGAGTTTCCTTAGTCGAAATGCACGATATGTCCCTGTATTCAACGTTATTCATATATGAACTTTTGAATACATGTAAGGGCGAGAGTTTAGTTTAGGTACTTTTTTGTATTCGTTCAGTTCTTGAACTCAAAATCCCATCGTTATCGTTGAATCTCATGGTCTAAGTTCTATGTCAAGATTGATACCTCTCAAATTTTGTTTTTGGAAATGGAGTTTTTTTGAAATATATATAAAAATTCTCTAATGCATTTTCCCCACAATTTGTATGTTCAAGTACGTATAATACATCTTCAAAGCTTAAATTTGTCAGTTGTACAAATTTAAAAGTTCAGAGATATAAGATAGGAATATTTGTAACAGCGGTTGAGCAATGAAAACAATATGGAAACTATAATAATTCCACTATTCAGTAATTTCTTAATTGGACCAAATGCCCGATATGTCCCTGTACTCATATACCGTGTGTACCAGGATCATGGTAAACCCCCCATTTTTCCTTTAGTTTTATAGAGGTAAATGATTAAAATTTGAAATGACACCATATAGTTGATAAACGTTACGTTTTGACATACAAACGAAATTTACCAGAAGTGGTAGTAACTCTCGATTTTCAAATTTAACACCTTGTATTTCACTGCATTTTCGAATTCTCAATAAATCCCGTATTACGAGTACTAATGAATGGTACCACGGTACCAATATGGTTCCATGAGAAAAAAATGTGTTTTGTCACAAAAACCATTTTGATGAACTCAATTTGAAGATAAATCATGGAATTTCACGTTTTTGGCAGTATTATAGTATATTCTGTAACAAGGTTAGAATGGAAATTCGATGCGAGTGGAAAGTTCCGAGCGCGAGCCGAAGGCGAGCGGGAGGAACCACGAGCATCACCAATTCTCATTCTAACCGAGTAGCAGACTATACTTTCTCCACGATTGATTCTGAATCACAGGATAAATTCATGATACTTTTTATATTTTCGAATGAAAACGTGACAGCAATAATTTTGACACTACTGATATTTGCCATTACGGTGACAATCAACTGTTTGAGAATATTATTCTATTACAAGAGAGATAATGTAAATACATTTGAATTGCATGGGGGCAGAGGTGTTGCAGAATATTTCTTCAATCTCAAGAGGGAGAATTCCAGCATTCTGTAATCAAATTTCATTTCAGAATTAGCTAATTCTGTGATGATCGTGGAGAAAAATTTTTCTGGCATTACTCTGGTCAATTGGAGTGAATTGGACAAGTCATCGCACATTCAGATGGAAAATTTAAAATTGAATTAAAATTATTATTGATGTTTGAAATATCACTTGTACGGTATCATTGGATTCAGTAAATTACGCAGGATTCGAAAATGCAATAAAATACAGGGTGTTCCATTTGAAAAACGAAAGTTACTACCAAAAAAATCGTTTGTATGTCAAATCGTGAAGTTCAGTAATTATATAAGTCATTTCAAATTCCAATCATTTATTTCTGGAACTAAAGGAAATAAGGGGGGTGTACCCTGATCCTGTTACTCTCGGTATACATGTTAAGACTAACGTTTAGCTCTGGTACACTCTTGACATTCTCGGAATGTCTTGTAATTTCGGATTCTACTCATATTCAGTCATGATTGGAATTCATACGGAGCTAATATTCTGAATATAATCGAATTATCTCTGAAGATCTTTGATGTTATGCGCAGAAATGACAGGAATTTTTGTACAGAAGTGGTTTAGGATAAATGTAGGTATAAGGTTCTCCATGTCCCCATTTCCGTTTTTTGAGGTGATTATGTTATTGAATCCTCACAATAATTTTGGAACATTTTTTTCAGTATCTATATAAGTATCATTATCATCATATCATGACATTTACTTGGAAGTTTTGAAATTGAGAAAGTACGATTAGGTCGACAATATCAAATCAGCATCGAAGCAATTCTCTATGATGAATAACCACTTTTGCAAAAATCCGACCAATTGATATTATAATAGAGAATACAAGGCTGACTGACAAAAAACGTCCCAAGCCAGAGCGCCGCTATTTATTATCCGATTTTGAAAAGCAAGGAGGCAAATGAAATGGCTCATCAGATATTACAAGGTGACACTAACAATTTTCTTTTCCAATTT
This sequence comes from Gastrophysa polygoni, assembly GCA_963576655.1. Classification (NCBI taxonomy): domain Eukaryota; kingdom Metazoa; phylum Arthropoda; class Insecta; order Coleoptera; family Chrysomelidae; genus Gastrophysa; species Gastrophysa polygoni. Next base: position 21,173,474 of record OY755085.1, on the reverse strand, counting down.
CAACTCTAACGACAGCGATTGTCAACGTTTTTTTGTAGATGGAATTGATTTTTGTCAACTAATTGGCGCGCGAAAATTTGTTATACATCATTGTTATCGGAAAAAAACCTGTAGGAGAAAAAATAGAAAATTTATATTTCCATTGAAACAAAAATTGACAATCGCTGTCGTTAGAGTTGAAATTGGAAAAGAAAATTGTTGGTGCTATCTTGTAGTATCTGATAAGTCATTTGATTTGCTTTATTCTACAACCACTAGTGTAAGTTGATGATTACAAACAAAAAACAATCGCAGAAAGCTTCTCCTTACACACAGCTTGTCCAAAATGTTATGTAATATGAGCGGAAGCACGGTTTCCTTAGATATGTTGATTCATTTCGTTTTTTAGATGATCTTCCAATGAAAGTACCCATACTTGGAGACCTTGACAAAGACACATTAAAGTTTCCTCCTCTTGTGTCAATACTTGCGCGATTGGTATGTCGGGAATCGCTTATATTATCGTTCTAAGTTCTGCTTGCAATCTTTCATATTTTCTTGCTATTTTTATTTTTGGTTAGAATGTATTCTGTGGGTACCTTTTTGTAACATAAAACCGAGCATGAAACATGACACTGATCTCTCAGTGAGGTTAATTGGTTAAACTACCATCAGCTAGACATAATACATTTCTACCAGATCTAGCTATAATATTTCACATTATAGTTTATTTTCTTATTTCATTCGTATTACATATCATTGAGGATAATAATTATTATAATTATGTGAGTCAATAAATGTTCACGTCAAAATTCAACAGTTAATTCTAAATCTTTCAAATCTAAATTACTTGGTGGCCGTGTTGGTATGATGTTGGTATGGAAATCTTCCATCGAAACTCCGCTGCTGTACGCAAGCTGCGAAAGCTTTTGCGTAGGCCCTCCCTGATTGGTCGAAATTCGGCGACGAATTTCGAACAATCGGAGAGGTCTGACTAAGTCCAGCAGTGGAACGCACATAGGCCACGCCCACTTCGGTGTTCTGTCTGGCTCGGGACTGGAAACAGTCGTGGGACAGGCAGAGCACCGAAACGTGACAGCACCATATGAATCAGACGAAATCCCGACTTCCCTTCGATACCCCTCCTCTCCCTCCCCAGGCACTTGGAATTATCAAGAGGTTTTTTCGTTTCGATTTTTCCTCGTAACACAAGAAAATTTATAGAGGCCATGGCAGCGATAGTAGTTCACACCTAGCTCGTATCTGAGCAGATACACTACATATATATACAAAAATCCAGTCTTGGATTTTTGGACGATCTCACCGAGAAACATCTGTTGCGTTCAGAGCTGCCATCAGCCGCCCTTTCGGGATTTGAATGTGTGTTGCTTGTACATATACACTTGCTCATTTATTCATTTACTTATACATGTGTACGTTTCATTCTATTTATATTTATGTTGTATCTGTGTTATATATACATTTAATATTTATATAGTGTGCGTATCTGTAATGTGTATCTGTAATATGTAGCGACATGTGATGTATTTCGTGTGAACGTCCCTATAAAATGTAAATATTGTGGTAAATAAAGGTCTTCAAGGTCTGGAAATCCTAGGATCCTGGGTTCAAATCTCATGGGGCCTATTATTTTTTTTTAATTTTTTTTTATCAATTTTCACCACCGAACATGCTCCTAAATGAATTGTAAATGTTTTTTTTTGTCTCTGATTCAATTTGATCTGAGTTATCTATGACGAAAGTTTCTACCATATTGATTTTCTTCGTATAAATACCCAATGATATCACATTATGAATGATATAAGTTTTAAAAATTGCGTAATGGGCTGTTATGTGAAATATGAATATTGTTTCACAAACAACTTTTTTTTAAATGAACTCTTCTGATAATGTTCAAAATAATGGTATTTTACATTTAATAAAAATTCCAAATCGCTACGCGGCTACGTGTGTAACTCTCTCCACTTCGTGCTTAGTATGCGATTTACAACTCGTGTTACGTAATATACTATTTTGTTTCCAAAATCGGATGACAAATAGCGGAGCTCTGGCTTGGAGCGTTTTTGTCATTTATCAAAACCAACCTCCAAATTGTGTTCTACAAATTGGGTTCTCAAATCCAGGACAACAGAGTACTTCGTAGATAATGGTAGTTACCAGAGAAAAAATGATCATGTATCTTTCAATATCGAATTACCTGTAATAGAGTTCGCAGATTCCTTCAAAATCTATGTATTTTTCTTGCATTTGGTACTCTATTCATGAATGATGTTGTTAAAATGGTAACTGGAGTTCCAAGACTTTTGGTTTTCCAAGACCGTCCTGGAACTATACAATGCCGTCCTGGAAATCGACGTTGGACATAAAAAACTTTCAAGACCGTCCTGGAACTATACAAATGTCTCGGAACAAGACATTAGTTAACAGAAAAAGTACCGGAACTAGGTGTTAGTCATATATATATGTATATTTATATATATATATATATTTATATATATATATATATATATATATATATATATATATATATATATATATAAATATTTATATATTTATATTATTATTTTTATATTTATATATATATATATATATATATATATATATATATATATATTGGCACGAGAAGATATTCAGTACGAGCCGTGTAGCGACAAGTGCGGAAATGTAACGAGTGCTTGAAATACACTTTTCAACGAGTTCCAACGACCAAGAATATTTCAATGATGAGCATTATGAGTGTTTATGAGACATTTTTTCTAGTCAGTTTCGCTCATTGTCGACGGCTATCCAAAATATAGCAGTCTGGAGCAGTCTGATGAAAATACCTATGTCAATTTCATGAAAAATTAATTCATGTTCATTGTATCGAAATGACTCAACTGTGTTATATGTCTAGGGATTGTCAAATTCATCGATAATTCTCGATGATGTCGATAAAAATTCACACTAACAAAATTATCGATATTATCGCTATTATCGTTGTTATCGATATTATTGGTATCATCGATATGAAACGATAAAGTCGATAAACTTGATCTTCTTGAATTGTAGTGGATTCATATTTTGAGAGATCGGGATGCGGAATGAATCTAGATATATGATAAGTGAGGGCATAGGCACCATGTATATGTGATCATATCATCAGTTGAATTCTCAATTGAAATATCATTACATTCATCAATGCATCGATCATTGATGCGAATAAACGTTTGTGAAAAATTTCCATACTAGTGCGTTTTACTTTACATTTTCTTGTTGCCATAGTTCGAAATGACATAACAAAAACATTACTTTTTTTGTTTATCGATAGAATGTTCATTTTGCTTACCGCGCATATTATATTATATTATTTTTCATTCGCTTGTTATTTATGTATACACTTGTTACCCATTGTGTTTTTTCTCATTTAGGTGAATAAATTATCATTAATATCATTATCATTATTATTATCACCTCCCTACCTACAGCGACCTTCTCACAAGAACACGTGTTCGCGGCTTGGTTCTGAACAAAGCATCTGTCAAACACCCGACGAAGAGAGATCAAATACCTGTTATAATATTGTACTATTCAAAAATACTACATTTCAAACTCTTCAAATGCCTGATACAAATTTGGTGTTTACTGTGGTAGGAACACAAAGGTGATCGTTGCAACCATGTTTATATACTATCATCCTGGAAGCAGATATCGATATCGATGAAGTAATTCAGAATGGGTTTAGAGCCAATACAAAATAAATATGCGAATAAAGATATTCAATTCTTTTGTTCCGTCGAATTCGATCAGAGCCGTCGCGATATATTATATACATATAGTTCGACAGGCCAGTAGAAACGATTGAAAAACATACCTACACTTCAATCTGGTCGGTTCTGCAATGCCTATACAGGGTGTGTCATCAATGCTGCACGAAAATTCAAGATCAAATTTCATGGGCCAAAATATGAACAAAGTTCAGATAATTATATGTCTGGAAACGATTCGTTTCAGAAATGTTTCAAGTGGATTTTTCTTAGGAATACCTGGTTATCCGATTAGTTATCCGATTTTTGTAGGTATACCTAGTTATCCTATTAGTTTGCTGATCGATCGGCTGTAGCTAAATAGATTTCTCGAGTATCACAAATTTTCTTCCAACAGCTATGCATAAGTTTGGTTTTCATTCTGACTTTTTTCATATTTTGACACAACAAATCTGACCTCGTGCAACAATAATAAAACACCATGTATAAACAGCGGCCGGTCAGGGTGCCAGTTTCCAGTTCTTCATCTTGTTACAACAAATGAAAGCTTGTTTAATTTTTGTTATTTTGTTCATTCATTTAACTTGCATGATATGATTACAAACAGACAGACACTGGGACAGGTGGAACAAAAAAAATCTCCGACCCCAAAAACCTCCATACTAAGAAATTTAGTTTGGAATTAGACCGAAATCTAAAAAATATCTGCCATTTTGGAGCCGCCATGTTGAAGTTTTGAATTTTGACAGAAAATCACAATCTCGGACCTCGAAAACCCCACAACGAAAATTCCTAATCGAATCTGACCAAAATCACAAAACTGTTTCGCCCTCGGTTCCGCCATTTTGAAGTCATGTTGAATTTTTGAATTTTGACAAAAAATCATAATGTCCGACCCTAAAAACCCCCAAATGAAAATTTCGAAAAGAATCTGACTAGATATAATCACAAAACTGTTTCGCCATTTTGGAGCAGTGTAATGAAGAACATTTCTGACAAAGTATAGAATACATCAATTCAAACACACTGTATATCACACTGCTTTGCCTTGTGTCTTATGGAAACCTGACAGCGTGCTAGCCTGAAACAAAGAAAATAATTATTCATATAAGATAGATACATTGGTGATTAGAAAACATATAAAACTCAGTCTGGATAACTCATATTACCTTTGCAATTAGTCCTCAGTTAGTATTGATTATGTTGACAATAATGATATGATGATATCATACTGTTCTCTAACCATCGGTGAGTCCTGTAAATAAGAATAAAACAATTGGTGAATATTTCACTAAACATGAAGAGATCATGTTGAGGAAAATAGTAAGCATCATACACACCTCCAATGAATATATGTATCATATTGTACATTCGCATGGTGACAAGTAATCCATTATTCAATAGAAATATAATTTTCATTTTCAAATCGTCCCTGAGTCAGTGGTTACATTCTGATAAGGCTAGTCTTCTCATTTTTCTTTAGGATTTCTCCTTCGTAACGAATTTAGACGATCACTGTGTTTAGCTTACTAAAAGCTATATTCGCTCCATTCAACGTTGCGCCGAAACAAAGAAACATCCTTAAGTCATTGTCACTCAAAGACACTTCTAGAAATCAAAGTGTCAATGTCAGGGTCACCTTCCGTTTTCCGGGAGGTGGTGGAAGACATATCTTGGTGGGTGATAAGGACAGACTCTCCTTGTGGTGCTTGAGAAAAGGATTGAATCAAATCAACTGGTGAATTCTGCAGTGGCACTTCGTTCATCCTTTCGCCTGAGCCTGGCTCATTAATCAACAATTGCCGACTATCATCGTTCATCTTTGACATGGAGAATAAAACACTATAGAACCCTCGTTCCAACAGAGGTGAGTAGTATGATTGTCTTTTCCTTTTTTTTTGGGTCACGGACGACTTCCATCTACAGACAGTTTCTACATCCATGTTCTATTATTTTAGGGTTTCAATGTGGGTTGAATCCCCCCAAAACACCCAGAGTATGCTTCGCTCAGTTCAGTGTAGTTTGGTACGCCTGCAAGGGGGCCATTTTACAGTGGGAGTTTCGTTTCGTAGGATACCCCTCTTCCTGGAGCAGTAGGTCCAGCGAAGATTATTAGCAGTTGCAAAGTCCGGAGGTTGAGCTTCTGAGGGGGTGCCTGGTTTCTGCCACATTCCACCACCCAACCAGTGGATGACTCAGGTTATTTTTTTACTTCGAACAACTCTTTTATTTTTTTTACACTCCTTATCGTCACTTAATCAATCATATCACCTTGAAATATTTAACTTAGTGGAATCCTTATTATAGGTATATGTTCAAGCCCAGTTTGAAACTTTCGGAAATATAACATGGACATATAGGGAAAAATCCATACATTAAAAAATTCATGAATTTTTTAGGAAGACCCCTTTTACGTATCACTTGAACAGCTTATGGTTCTCAAAGTGGGTTCATAGAAACTTCAATCAAACTGTAAATTAAATAGGTCAATATATTACGATCCGTATGCTTGCCAACGTTATATGGTTTATAAATCTTTGTATATTCTATTAATGAACATAGCATCCATATTGAATGTATATACATATATCATCAGAGTTTTCCTAATTTTCACTGACATCTCTCCATGTACCAGGTTTCTGTTTCTCCCTAGACATCAGTCTAAAAGAACCAGTGGCGTCCATTAAAATATCTCATTGTTGTTGAGGTGAGGAAAATATCAACCTTTCAAATTTATCACCACCCACACCCTCATGCCACCGATGAAAAGCTGCCGTCTGCAGTAAACGTGATCAAATACGTTACACAGTGATGTTGAATTCTTAATTTTGACAAAAAATTATAATCTCCTCCGAATACCCCAGATACCGAATAGACTGGGATCATTATGAAAAAAGAAATGGTCATTTCGGGGCCGCCATGTTGAATTTAGGGATTTTGACAAATAATCATAATATCGATATGACCCCAAAAATCTCAAAATACAAATCTTTAATAGAATCAGATCGAAATAAGTGTTCCGCCATTTTGGAGCCGCCATGTTGAATTTTGTATTTTTGACAAAAACTTCTAATTTCCGACTCCAAAGACCACCAGACATCGATTTTGAGTAAAATCTGACGATAACCACAAAACTCGTCCGCCATTTTTTTCATTTCATAATACCTTGTCGTAAAAATTATGTCCACCTGCCAAATTCCTAATCATTCGGACGATTAGAAGTGGGTCAAATTCAACTTGCAAGATTTGATGAAACTAAATGAGAGCTTGTATTTTTATTTCGATATAAGGGATACCTGATCTTCGTATTTTTCTTCGTATACTTACGAAATTGACGTTTCGTGACTATGTCAACCAATCACCTGTCTGGATTGTATACGAAACGTCAAATTCGTAAACATACGAGGTGGAATACGAGAGATCGGGAATACCCCTCATATTCTTATAGATGAAAATTCAGTGCGAAATACCCGCGTAGTCGGCTCGGTTCGACCACGCTGAGCGACCCGCGACGTTAATAAATACACACATTCGTGTCGATTCTGTTTGCATCTTGTTATGACATTGCTAAATCTACAACATTGTTATAATTATAAAATATAACAATATGACTATGCAATTCAATATTCTGTTCCAACGTCCACTGCAAGATTGGCTATATGTTTTGGTCATAGCAATATTGTTGAAAATTATGAATTTTTGAGCTGACAACACTGCTTTAGTGCTGTCATTATTGTCATTTCAAGGAAAAGAAGAATAAGTTAACCTCAGAAATTGGTGTTGGACGTAAATTATTCTTCTATTTATTCATTTTTTGGTTGTGTGTGCAAAAATGTCCCGAAATAAAAAAACGACAAAAAGCCAGATGGAACTTATAGTTAATTTTCTAGAAAAGAACCCGATCATCATAACTGGGAAAACCCATCCAATGAATCCAGAAGAATCAGATGAGAAATGGGATGAATTAACTGATCTTCTTAATAATGCTCCCAATGGAGCTAGGAAACTAAAAAAACAGTGGAAAACTGTATGTACTTTTATGCTTGATGCCTTCCCACGTGCTGTCTTAAAAACAAATAAAAAAAAATTAATTACCTGGAAAACGAAGGCGAAATAGCACGAGCAAGATTGCCCCGAAGCTCGATCGGGTATAGGGGGGTTCAAACCAGAACACACTGTATATTCAATAGAAATTGATTCAAAGGGCGCCACCAACTTATGGTATCGCGAGTTTAAGTTGGAAAACTCCCAAAGTTCTCAAAGGTTTCGTTTGCCAGTTATCAAAAAAATATATATATTTAGTTAAAACCTTGTATTATTCATGAATGCGAAATAACCTGCATGTATATCTAATACGATTAACCAAGAAAAACAGATCAGCTTTCCAAAGACGAAGTTTTATTCAGTCTGACTCAATATGTGATGGTACTATTCGATTTCAGATTGACATACGGAATAGACGCACTATTTTAGGCAACACCGGTAACAGGCAATATATATGCACGCATATATGTCTACCTCGACGTGATCACGTTGAGTCTTCAGGGAGTTGATATGGTTATTTCCGTTACAATGCCTGTTTCAGTAGTGCAAAATAATCATATCATATCGATTGGTAAGGAATCAGTCTCAGAATAAACCCGTCGAAATTGATAAAGTACAATGAGTAAGCAAACAAAAATGAAAAAAACTAGCAAAATAAATCAAAAATCATGCAGCTTATCTGATTTCCGTAACTCCAACAGATCAGCACGGTATCATCTATGTCAGCAATACCCCAGAAACAGCAACTGGCAGACGAAGTGACATCACCGGTTACATAACCGGCAGAAACACAGCTAAATTGTCAAGCTGGTACTAGGACCCTCTTCGGATGGTTGAGGGTAGGTATTTGAAATCCTCGAAAAAGAAAATGGAGGACCGAGTAACAGGAACGTGACTGATTGCAAGGGTCCTTCACAAAGAAGATACAATCATCACTCAGTCATCCAAGGATGATTACAAACGATATGTGATGATCGTTAATAAGATGGTGTTGATAAATCCACAAGTATATGTGTAAATTCCCGGAATCCAACAGAAACTTTATATAACACCAATACACCTCTTTGAGCAATCTTACCAAATGTCTCTGTACTCCACCTCGATATCAAGTCCATCCCATTTCATGAAAGATCTCCCTCTACCCTTCCCATCTCTCCTGTCTCTACCACTTTGCTGAACAACGGATTCGAAGAAGATTTATTCAGAAGCTATGTTCATCTCACCAATGCTTATAGTCTAGACAGAGATACATAAACTAATCTGTGTATTCGATGGCAGCAAGGTGCCTGCTGGGCTGAAGATAGGTAGGCTATGAAAGTAAATTGGAGAAGTTGACGAAAAATCAGTTAAACGGATAGCGTCCCGCTAACCTATCCAGCGAACTTGATACTACTCAAAACAAAACAATGATCTTACACCAGAAGAATAATCGGTAAGTGTTAACACCTGCGATCACTGATCACTGCTCCTAAATAGAATACCCACTATGTGTTTCCCATTACACATGAACCATTCATGCTTCTAACGTATTTATTTTTATTTTTCATATCAGATCGCCCACGATGACGAACAACAGGTCCACCAGCAGCTCGAACCGACAGAAATCAACAATCAGTGAAAAGTGCAGTGTAGTTATTATTGTTCTCTACCAGTGTTCTGTTCGGAATAAATGTATACAAAGTATATCCTGGTTTTCTTCCATATGTAAGTACAGCAGGGAATATTAAAACTACTCTATCAAATTGTTTACGAAATCATTGCCTATTATTACTATAATTTAACGAAAAATTACCAAAGTAAATATTGAAACGTTACAAATTCTCCCCCCACTTTGAAAGATTCTTCCCAAAATCTTTTGGGTACTTAGTCCTTCGGTGGACTGTTTGTCAAATCCTGACAATGCCAGATACCTCGGTAACTACCACGCTCATCTTTCAGTTCATATGTCCACGGAGAGACGCGCTTTGATACGATACCGACGAATTCGGGAGCTAATTTAGCCGCAAAATATTTTGTCTTATCGGATAATACAGGGTTAAGTCGCCAGACCGGTTGATCAACGATATATTGGACATCTCGCCTACGAAGATCATAAACCTTTTTATTTTGTTCATAAGCCCTCAGCATGCGCTTTTGAACATCGTCAAAAATTTTAGCAAAGGCTTGTTGTCTTTCTGCTGTTAGACCTGTTCTATCAAATTGAATGGGTTCATCACATTTCACTTTCGAACCTTCGGCCGGAAGTTCACGGCCATATACAATGAAATTGGGAGAGTACCCTGTGACTTCGTTCCTAGATGATCGGATGGCATAACCAATCTGAGCCAAATTTCGATCCCAAACTCGATGATTCTCTGACACATATGCCCGAATCATGGTTTTTATAACCCGATTAATCCTCTCACATGGATTAGCTTGTGGATGATAGAGAGCGGTATATCTAACATTGACATTGAAAGTTTCCACGAGTTTCTTGAAATCTCTCGACCTAAACTGCACTCCGTTATCGACGATTATTGAGTCAGGGCAGCCAAACACAGTGAACACCTGATCTTCCAGAATACGCGTAACTGCAGAAGCGGTCGCTTTACGCAACGGAAATAAAAGCGGAAATTTGCTAAAACAGCAAGCAACAACAAAAATGTATTGATGTCCTGAATTGGACCGCGGCAAAGGACCTACTAAATCGGCACACAATAATTCAAAGGGACGCGAAACACCATATTGGGGACTTAACATCAACCCTGCAGGAGATTTCTGCTTGGGTTTGATGGAATGACAGGTTAGACAACGACGAATAATTGAATAATTGTAGTCAGATTACTGACTACATTTATTGCCCTACTAATAGCAGGCTGACTCAAGCCAATATTCAGGTCTTCACCAATAATAGTTTGGTAGCTACCACTACTAAAGAAGAGAATACTTGAAAAAACCCAAAAGTATGTTGCTAGATGAAGCTTCAATACTCTTTTCTATAAGTTTTGACCCACTTGTAGGTGAAAAGGAATAGTATCTTTTCTGGTTGGTTCATCAACCAATTCTCTCAACTCTGCTATCAAACTGAATGTCGCTTGCTTATTTAAGCGAAACAGCTTCAGGAACTTTTCATCAGGTAATTCAAATGGATTACTGGTGTCCCTGATATATCGAAACTGTAATCTCATATTTTCTGTACATGAAATGTTCAAGTGAAGATTTTCAAAAAGTTATCAGTGAAACAGTTTGTTCAAAATTACCAAACTACCTATTTTCTAAATTTTCCAACTCCTGCAAGAAATCATTGGCAAAAAATGGGTTCACTGCCATTTTCAACTTTGTAATCAGATAGCAAGTACTAAAATGATGTTGCCGGGATAGCAAAATAAAATAACAAGATCTCTTTGAAATTGACAGATCATATTGCCCAAAATCAATGATCAGAATTCCACTTTTTCTAATCTTGCTTTGAAAGCAATATCTTCTCTACAACCATATTGCTATTTGCAAACAGAATCGACCCGATTGTCTGGATCGAGACTCCAGACCTATACAAACAACATACATATAATTATCTTGCGCGGACAGTAACAGCAACCAGTTAATATAAAACTTCTACTTCGATGCGATGCTAGTATACCGACACCTATTGAGAACATGCCCGAACTGACCAAAAAGGAGAAAACTACAATAAGGCACCAGCCTTAGGAAAATAATCATATTTTATTACGATCGGGCATCTCATCGCCATCTAGACAGAGTTTCAGAAGTAGGCAGTGAATCCCCGCTCTTAAGGAGGGAGGAGTTACGTCGAGCGAGCGGTCCAACGGTACCGAGCTGAGTATCGCACTTCTCATGCCGTTTGCCAGAAAGCGGCCGATTCAGCAGGAATCGTATTTCGTCTTCAAGACCAACCGACATTATAAATATATCTACCTATTCACTTTTGCTCGATTTTGACCATATCTCTTGTACAGTAAAGAAATAAAGTTTTTTAAAAAGTCTCTTGCCGGTTTTTCGAAAATAACTCGCTGAAATCATGAGAGAGAACAGTATCTGCCTTCCACTAAGGTATTTGCAACATCTGCTGCTTGACAGCACTGTCAGTGAAGTGAGTACACAGACTTAAATGCTTTTCTGAGATCAAGAAAGTTCCTTTAGAAAATTGACTTCAACAATCCCGCAATAATAATTGTTCATTAGATTTCTACAATCATGTCATACTACTATGTACAATTTGAATACAATATTCACAACTTATTGTGAGCTGAAATAACAGAATATTCTTCTGACTTAGTTGGATGGACTATAAGCAATTCCTTTTTCTATCAAAATAGTCTCAATGAATATGACATAACAAAATAATTACAAAGTATCTCAAACAAAGATGTATTAAAAGTCAATATTTGTCTGTGAGATATCAAAAATTATACAAAATTAATACAAGATAAAGATTCAACTTCTTCAGGAAATTCGTCCTAGAGTCAAGCTACGACAGGATAGACAAGATACCAAGATAAGATAAATGTTTTTAGGCAAGAGAAAGAACCTTCAGGTGATAAATGGATGATAACCAGATTTTATTGTTAGATTATTTCTATTTCAGAGTGAGATAATGAACCTCAAGATAAGGTAAGGTATAATAAACTCATATAGTTAGTTATGAAACACAACTCTCCAGCTAACAGTGTGAATGGAGCCGTCTCACAGTGAGCAAGCAAATTCTTACAACAGAGATGTCGTTTAGTCTAGATTTATAAAAGTTTGCTATTCCCCTCGAAACAGTTTCAATCCTTGATCTCAAATAGGAGCAATCAGAATAATTGTATGGATTTCCTTCGAGCACCAATATCTCAAATTCGGTCAAGACACCTTACAAATAGATAATGTGGACTTCTGGAAGGCTCCAATTAAGCTGAAAAGAGATATAAATCAGAAAAAACTATTTATATCATAACCACACTTTTCTGAGTTCTAGAAAACTCAGGAAGAAAATATACTCATTACTTTCCTAATTCATGAGTTGAAAGATGAAATGATTCTATATTAATCCTTTTTATCACAGGATTATATTAAAGATACCAAGATACAAATTTCACAATGAGAGCAAGTGGCGTCTCATCAAATTTTCAGAAAACGTAAAAGATAACTTTTCACTAGTAAATAGAAAAAACCTAATTTCAAGTTCAATCAGAATTTACAAGTTAGATAATCATATTCAAAAATTCATCATCAAAAATTTGAGAAAAAAGAATCCATTTATTACCTGTTTCAGTTTTTATCAGAAAAAACTCGCCAAGCGTCTTTACTCTAGGATGGATCTTTCAGGAAGAGCGAACTCGTATCTCCTTTTTCTGTGCTTCAATTATTTCATTCAAAACGCAGACTCGCGGTTCGACGGTGTTGCCAATCTTCCAACTTTTACGAGAAACTATTAAATCTCCATAGAGTATTTTGATTAAACCTCATCAATCAAATATTCCCATACATACAAATGAAAATCTGTCCTGAAAGTTTGATTGATAGTTTCGATGAGTGTTACCAGTTCCATTTGGTCGTAAAATGATTGAAATAAGCAAGTCACAAGTGCAATGGGCAGAAATGGATTAGAAGCGACAACCATGTGGCAAGCAGACTGATGTGTCCAGTATTCAACCAATCAACGAAAACTAACGAAGAACAGTATACGAGGTAAATCAAAACAATCATCGAAAAGGAACAAAAATTCCCAACTGTGAGATTTTTTGTTACAGTACGTAATGTGATATTAGGTTGTGATTGGCTGATAGATTGTGAAGTTAACGTATGTTTAAGCACCTTGAAGGTAAAAGGAAAGGTTAATGGTAGGGCATATATGATTGGGTTCTGAAGCGAATGTGTTGAAAATGAGGGTTTAGTAATGGCCGCAATAAAAACAGTGAAGGCAATGGAAAAAGTTGAAACATTGAATGGTGAAGACAAAGAAACGTTGAAGTTGGTAATGTTAGAATTCAGTGATGTATTTTCGAAGGAACCAGGTAAAATTATTAATTATTTCCATCATATGAGAATGAAAAACGATGCACCATTTTTCATTAAACCTTAGCCAATCCCTATATTCTTATCGAGGCGAAGTCAAAGGTCAGATTAAAGACATGATTGAGTGAGGAATAATTAGGGAGAAACACACTGAGTATGTGAGTCCATTAGTGGTCGTTAGAAAGAAAGACGGTAGCCCGAGGGTATGTATTGATGCCAGATATTTGAATAGACAAATGGAAAAGGACCATGTAATTCCTCCGAATGCGTCTGAATTATTATATCGTATTACTCCAGGTGCATTCCTCAGCACATTGGACTTGACTATGGCAAGTTGAACCATATGAGCCAGATCAAAAATATACAGGTTTTTTGTTCGACGGTATAACTTATGTATTTTAGGAGACGAGACGAAAGATTTCGTCATTCCATGTGTTGACGATTTGTTGATTATATCTCAGAGCCCTTAGCAACATTTGGAGCATCTTCGAATAATTTTTAAAAAAATAACAAATGCTGGAGTCACATTGAAACAACGGAAGTATAATTTTGCACGAAAAGAGATCCAGTTTGTTGGTCATGTCATTACTTCAGATGATATCAGCATGCAAAAATCGTTGAGGGCTTTTCTGGGGTTAGTTGATTATGACTCTCGTTGCGTAGAAAAGTATTCTCATTTAACGGTGGAGTTGAATCATTAACTAGAGAAAAACTATAATAGGGTTACGAGGCATTGAATCATCCTGATCCATTTTTGAAGTTCTATATTGTGACTGATGCTTCTGCATATGCTATCGGTTCATGTTCATATCAAATCGATGAAGGAAAAAATACAAAAGTTAAATACTGTCTGTGGCTTATTATTCTAGATTACTTCGCGGTGCAGGAAGAAACTATTCTGTGACGGAAAAAGAAGCACTAAGTATTATCTCGGTATTGAAACATTGGTATGTATCAGTGTTAGGTCATGATATTACGATAGTGACGGATCATTAAGCTTTAGCTTTTATCGACACTTCACAATTTTGAATGCCAGACTGTTGAGATGGAGTTTTTATTAACAACAATTCTCGTTTAATGTTGAATGTCGTCTTGGATCAGAAAATTTTATAGCAGATACACTATCTAGATATCCTGATGGTAGATTCAGTGGAGGAACCACATGCTGACAGTTTTGAAGTGAATATAATTGAAAGTGAACATACTCTAACTTGAGAAAAAAATCAAAAATAATGTTAAATACTTACGAGATTCTCACCTGAAAGATGATTTTTGTTAAACAATTATGGAAAAATTGAATACTAATAGTAAAGAGAGAATCACGAAATGGTTTATCATGCATGAAGGTTTATTATTCAGATGCGAATTATATCAAGAGAAATACCATTCCAGCGACCCCAGCAATTCCAAGAAGCCAAGACGCATTGCAACTGCGTCAGCTGTTTTCATCTCCGATGCTACTGGAGCTGATACGTAGCTTCGGCAGTCTTGACATTGCACTCATACAATTTAGATGCAATTTATCGTCATCAAATGTTCTTATAATAAATAGAGTACATTTTTTGGTTCAAACTTATCCTGAGGAACTTAATTGGCGCAGTCGTGTAGGAAAGTCAGGAAAATCCATCGTGGAATTTTTTTCTATTTCAATAGTTAACTGACTATCGGAAAAAGTGCCTACTTTCCATACAACTATCGAAGAAAGTTTGGAAGTGGTGTGCTGGAACGAGAAACCATCAGAGACAAGGCGAACCAAATACCAGGAATAAACAGATCGATCATCAATGGAGAAAATCGTACTGTAAGTCCTTCCACACTCCGCATGTCAGACTCCTCTAGTGAATCCTCATCCTTCCGTGATCGTGCATATAAGCTAGAGTTAGAATTAGGTGAACCCAATAGTTCAGAAATCAATACAGAACTAGATAATTTGACTCAAAGTTTGAATTCAATTAGCTTGACTGAAGAAACACAACAATTTATAATGTCTCTTCCAAATTTTACTAAAGTTTATGCAGAAACGATTCCAGACTTTGACGGGCACGTCAATGAACTGAATTTCCTTCTAGAGAGTATAGATAGCATAGTAACACACTTTTATGACGTTACCAATCCGAATAATTTTCAAAATATAGTCATTTTGAGAACAATTATTAGTAAATTGAAAAGCCCAGCTAGAGAAGTTGTGAACATCAGCTGTTCTAGTACCATCAACGAAATAAAGAATGAACTCATTACAAATTTCAGTGATCTTCGGAACGAATATTGTTTGTCACTAGATTTGAACAACCTGAGGCAGTCTAATAACGAGAGCCCTTATCAATTTCACGATAAGCTTAGAAAAATTTTGAACACTGTATCCGATTATTTGGCTATTCATGAAATTGATAATAATGTTAGGAAGTTCGAGCAAAAAATGTATAACCAGCAAGCATTACAAGTATTTTTGGCAGGATTAAAGAATCCCTATGGCATTATGGTACGCACCAAAGACCCCAAATCTATGCTTAAGGCTATGAATTTCATGAGAAACGAAGATAACATCCGGTATTTACAAAATTCTACGAATCCGAACCAAAATCAATCGAATTTGCAACCGAAAAGGTCATTCAATCAAACTCAAACAAGACCGAATTTCACTTCGAATAATTCTGTTCAGAGAAATTCACAACCTCAACATTTTGCATCCTTTTCGAATTTCACACGACCACAACAATATAATAATACACCAACTCAAAATTTTGCAAAACCACAAAACTACATGCAAGCTGGTACCAGTGGCCAAAAAAATCAATCATTTCCAACAGGCCCCATCAACATTCAACCTAAACAGAATAGTTTCCAACGATTTCCAATGAATCAACAGGTTTTCGGAACTCCGAAAAACGTATAGAAACCAAACCCAAATGCGAATATAAACTATTCAAAACCTACTCCTATGAGTACAACATCCCGGCAACCCACGATCAATTTCAAACCCAATCAATCAAATCAAAGATGACAAACAGAACAATTACATGATACTGAACAATTTGATGTACCTATTAACGAGGAATATACCGATCATTGTCAACAAGAAAGCGTTGAATACGATATAGAAGATTGTTTTGAATTCGCGGAAACACTCACGTATGAAAATAACGAGGATTTTCAACGGGACAGCCATTCGAATCCCAGCACGTAATTCAATACCATAGTTCAGTCGATAAAAGGCAACTACTTTACATCGTAATTAATGAACCTCCTCTCAAATTACTTGTTGACACAGGAGCAACCAAATCTCTTTTATGCCCTGAAATTGTTGATAAATATTATTCAAATTATAAAGTTAAGGATCCATTTGTTGTTTCAACAGCATTTTCATCGTCACAACATGATTTTTCAGTAACTGTACCCGCGTTCACAGAATTCAATGATAAAAGGCATCTGGAATTCTATGCTTACAAATTTCACAGCGTGTTTGATGGACTTCTAGGAATAGATACCATGTAAGTCTAGATTTTGCTAAACTGCAGTTTGTAACAAAAAACGCTATTATTCCAATGAAACATTTCAGTGCCGTACCTAAATTATTTTTTGAAAGGAATTTACCAGGTACTACTGTAACCCAAGTTAAAATTCCCGTAACCATTAAATCTGGAGAAATTTTGGTCCCACAGCAAATTTTTCAGAATTTCAGAATTCCTGAAACAGTAACCACGTCAAAGGACGGTTGGGCGATTGTTGAAGTTTTTAATACTTCCATTCACGATTCTAACCTTACTTTACTATATCCAATTCGATCGATACCTATACAAGACAATTTTGAATACTTCAACATGAATTTTGTCAATTATTCCGAAACCAATAATCAATTCGACATAGACAAACTGATAAGGACTGACCATTTGGTTATAGAAGAAAAATCCGAAATTTCAACGTTATGTAAGAAATACGCTGATATATTTCACCTAGACCAAAATGCACTAACATTTGCTAACCAAATTAAACACCAAATTTTGACTCGTGATGAAATACCAGTACACACAAAATCGTACCGATATCCCTTTGTTCATAAAGAGGAAGTAAACACTCAGATTCAAAATATGCTTCAACAAAATATAATTCGAGAAAGTAACTCACCTTGGAGCTCTCCCATCTGGATAGTTCCAAAAGAGGCAGATAATTCAGGAAAAAAAAAATGGCGGATCGTGGTTGATTATAGGAAAGTCAACAAAAAAACCATTGAAGATCGCTATCCTATACCCAACATTAGCGACGTGTTAGATCAACTAGGAAGGTGTAACTACTTCACCACACTTGATCTGATTAGCGGTTTCCACCAGATAGAGATGCACCCGGAGGACGTCCAAAAAACAGCATTCAATGTGGAAAATAGACACTATGAATACCTCCGTATGCCCTTCGGTCTGAAAAACGAGTACTTTCCAAAGAGTTATGGACCACGTTCTCAAAGGACTCAATAATAATACATGTCTCGTTTATCTTGACGACATTATTATTTATTCAACTTCGTTACAAGAACACATAGTGAATCTCACAAAGGTATTTTGCCGTCTTCGCGAAGCTAATCTAAAAGTTCAGTTAGATAAATGTGAATTTTTGAAGAAAGAAACAGCCTATCTAGGACATATTATAACTACTGAGGGAATAAAACCCAATCCCGATAAAATAGTAGCTATTAAAAAATTTCCCATACCTAAAACTACTAAAGAAATCAAAAGTTTCCTAGGTCTGTTAGGGTATTATCGTAAGTTTATTCCGGATTTCGCCAAAATTACTAAACCCATGACGTCATGTTTAAAGAAAGGAAGTAAAATAGATATCAATAATCCCGAGTATATCCAATGTTTTGAAACTTGCAAAGAGCTGTTGACTAATGATCCCATACTCCAATATCCCGATTTTTCGTTACCTTTCAACCTTAGCACGGACGCCAGTGCCTTTGCCATTGGAGCTGTGTTATCACAGGGACCAGTTGGTCAAGATAGACCTGTAGCATATGCATCAAGGACGTTGAATCAAGCTGATCAAAATTATAGTGTGATAGTACGAGAGCTTTTTGCTATAGTATGGGCCACCAAGTATTTCCGGCCTTACTTGTATGGACGGAGATTTTTCATTCACAGTGACCACAAACCACTGCACTGGCTTTTTTCTATCAAAGATCCTAATGCACGCACCATTCTCTATAAAAAAGCAACACTCAACACCAATGCCGATGCCCTCTCCCGGATAACAATTAACGAAATTAATATTGATGATTCATATACCGGTACAGAGAAATGTAATGAAAATTGGTCAACAAAAGCAAGGTCATCCTCGACTTCAGTAAATCCAAATTTCGAATTAGATAACGAATCAATCTTAGGAAATATCGATGAAACCCCCAATTTAGATGATACCAATACAGAAAGCGAACACGACAATGAAATCCATGATAGTGTGAACGAAACTGTCCATACTAGCCGAGAAAACCCCGTATACGAAGTCCCAATCTCTGAAACACCTATTAACAACCAAAATCAGTTATTTCTGAGAATAGTATTACTCTCTCCAGTTGTTCCTAGAATGAAGCGATTAATCGAAAATAAAACTATAATGGATATTATTCGAATAACTTTGAAAATGATATCATAAATACTTTCAAAGAATTCACTACGACAAAGAAAACGTTTGCAATTAATTTGGACCGACGAGAATATATTCCTCGATTTTGCGAAGTCCTGAGGAATACGTTTAAAAACTCCGCATTTGAAATAATTCTTTGCAATAACGTATTGAAAGACGTGACATCAGTCGACGAAAGGCAAGAAATTGTTCAGGATTACCACCTAGGTAAAACTAACCACCGCGGAATAATCGAAACCGAATCGCAAATAAAACGTCGTTATTATTGGCCAAATATCAGAGGCACAGTCACGAAATACATCAATAATTGCGAAACATGCCGAAAACTAAAATAAGACAGAAACCCACCAAAACAAAAATTTGAACTGACACCAACTCCAAACAAACCTTTCGAAGACGTTCATGCCGATACGTTCACAATTAAAAATCGAAAATTTTTGACAATAGTAGACACATTTTCAAAATATGCGCAAGCATACCCATTGACAGGACTCCACATAGCTATCCACATAGCAAAAGGGTTTATAAACTTCATGACTCATCATGGAACACCAAAAATTTTAGTACTCGATCAGGGCACTGAACTCAAAAATATTGTAATACAAGAATTCACAGCTTTACATAAAATTACAAGTTCATTACACCACTGCTTTGAATCCGAACTCGAATTCAATCGTTGAAAGATTTCACTCAACGCTCATCGAACATCATAGAATCGTTCAAGAAACGCGAAAAGATCTAAATATTCTTGATCAAATGCCATACGCCATATTAGGCTATAACCATGCCATACATTCAGCCTCAAAACAACGCCATATAGACATAATCACTGGCCATTTGGACAGCAACAGTCCTTTTGACATAGATATTAACGAAAAATTATACGAAAACTACATCAGTGAACACAAGGAATGTACAGGAGAAATTTACAAACAACTCAATGAACAAATGTCAAAACAGAAAGAGATCATTCTCGAAAAAATTAAAGTAGATCGTCACGATCCACTCACCTATGATCCGGGTACCTTGATCTATTACCGAACTAGATCACGAAACAAAGCTAGTCCCAAATTCAGGTCTCGACCTCTCAAGAAAAATAACAAAATAACTATTCAGGCCGTGAAACTTACTAAAAACCACCCTGGTAGAATCAGGAAAAATTGAGAATCAATTCCAAACTATTCAGCAAACAATTCATAGTAAGAACGAGATTTTTCATGGAGAACTGAAAACTATTCGAAATAATATTTTATTTCAACTTGATCAAACGAAAGCAAAATTTAACTTCCTACATTCTACTGAAAGAATAAAACGAGACCTTATTTTCAAAAGCATTTCAGGTAACCTTGATGCAGAGGACGGGAAAAGATATGATAGTGCCATAGAGATTTTGAGTTCGAATCAAAAACAAATAGTAACTACTCTGAACAAGCAAATTTCTTTGAATACCAAAATAATCGATGATTATAATGAGACCATATCTTCAATCAAACAAAACGAAATACAA
The DNA here is from genome assembly GCA_963576655.1 of Gastrophysa polygoni. NCBI lineage: Eukaryota > Metazoa > Arthropoda > Insecta > Coleoptera > Chrysomelidae > Gastrophysa > Gastrophysa polygoni. Next base: position 21,152,549 of record OY755085.1, on the reverse strand, counting down.
ATTGCTTACAAAATCAAAGAACTCAATGCAGAATTAAAAGAATTGATGTTTGATTACAATGGGTATCTAATAGCTAAGAATGCCTTAGATCAAATCAGTGCCTTACTCAATGTTTTAACGGAAATAATAAGCAATTTAGTAAACGCGGTTACATTTGCGAAATTAGAAACAATTCATCATAGTATACTAAGAATAGAAGATTTGGAATTTATTAGACAAGTCTTATTGAAAAATTATCCATCGGAAGACTTGATGTTTGGAAATCACTTTTCAACTTTGCACAAATATTATGACATACTCAGAGTAGAATCATATTATTCAAACGATAGGATTGTTTTCATAATTCACTTCTCTATCATGCTACCCGAAACCTATTCCTATTTCCACTTATACTCAGTACCCACCAAGAACAATATCATTCTCGTTCCACCTAAACCTTTCCTTGCCATGGGAAGTAAACTTTTCAAGTACGAGGACAAGAGATGCAAAAATACACACCCCACGTATTTTTGTCAAACCGATAATCAACTCCAAGCACCCGACCAGAACGATTGTGTATTTCACCTACTTCAACTGGAAGCCCATGAACTTTCGATATGTGAACCAGTCCGAATCAAGATCGATCACGAGATCATCCAGCCAATCAATAATGTCCACTACACAGATGTTTTTCCCTACGAAACAAAGGTCAAGGTTCATTGTCAAAAAACGGACCCAGCCACCCTCAAGGGCACCTACCTCCTCGAAGTGCCAACTGGTTGCAGTTTACAAACTACAAAACACTTATTTGCCAACACAGAAGACATCATTCCAGGCCAGGCGCTACTACTATCGGAAGTGAAAACCCCTAGAGCAAGTCCAAGTCACCTTCAAGAACTCCACCTCCACGACATTCCCTTTGATCAAATAAATAAGCTACAGAAAGAGCAGGCGGAAATTCAACAAATTACGTTGAAGAATTCAACCCAAGATTTGTCATTCCAATGGACAATACCAATTTATTTTGTCTTATCCTTATTGGCAATATATTGGTTTTCAAGGATCTTCAGAGCCAGATGTCTGATCCCAAGGAAAAACCAACCCTTGGCTGCATCACCAACAACTTCCATTCCACTGAAGGAAATGAAAACTCAATATCTCCAGCTGCCCTCAAGGACCATCGATACCGAAGAAGACGAATAACCAATAGACGATCTACCCTCCGTATGGATTTCTCTAAGGAGGGAGGAATTATATCAAGAGAAATACCATTCCAGCGACCCCAGCAATTCCAAGAAGCCAAGACGCTATTGCAACTGCGTCAGCTGTTTTCATCTCCGATGCTACTGGAGCTGATACGTAGCTTCGACAGTCTTGACATTGCACTCATACAATTTAGATGCAATTTATTGTCATCAAATGTTCTTATAATAAATAAAGTACATTTTTTGGTTCAAACTCATCCTGAGGAACTTAATTCGCGGTAGAGATGATTCATCAGGTTTTCGATTATGTGTTCCAGAAGTAGAAATTACAGAGTTGGTTTGTTCCCACTATGTACAAAATGGTCATTTTGGAGCAGATGAATGTGTTGTATTCACTCGTTCAATCACACTATTTTCCTAACCTGCAGAGTGTCGTAAGAAACTTAGTAGGTGGCTGTAAAATTTGTCAGAAGGCAAAGATTTCATCAAGGTGTGTTTGCAATATGCTATCAGTTATAGTCGACGGTCCAAATGTAATGATTAGTATCAATTTGATGGGGCCTTTACCTGTGTCTAGAGGAGGGGTAACACAATTATTTGTGGTGTTAGATGTATTAAGTAAGAGGGTATCATTATATCCGTTGAAACGAGCTACAGCACGAGCGATTATCAATAGTTTAGAAAAATATTATGAGAAAATTTCGAAGCCACAGATAGCATCAGACAATGGAACGCAATTTCGTAGCAAACTTTATAAGAATGTTTTGATGAGTCATAACATAAAGTTAGTACATATATCTTATTATTTTCCACAGGGCAACATGGTGGAGCGGGTGAATCGAGAGATTGGCAAATTATTGCGGACTTAATGTCATTCTCAACACCAAAAATGGGCACACACTATTAAAATAATAGAATATTATCTCAACAGAGTTATACATTCGAGTACTGGTTTCACTCCTGGAGAGGTTCATTCAAATAAAATGATGAAACTTAATGAAATCGGTGAAATACCTTTTCCTAAAAATAGTGTGAATGAAACAAACATAATTTTGTTAGCCCGAGATAAATTTTTAACACGCTCTGAAAAACGTGAATTCAAATTTGAAAAGGGAAAGAAAATAACATCATTTCAAGTTGGCGATAAAGTGTTGATCAGACGTCATGATATATCTTCTGGCAAAAATGAAGAAATTCGTGAATTTTTTCTTCTGTTCCGAGGTCCTTGTACGATTCAAAAGGTAATAAATCAGAATGCTTATGACGAAACCATAAGTTGACAATATAATTATTGTCTTGTTTTTGTTGGGGGGCAGTGTAACATTATACCTTTACATCCTGTATGATATGAAATTTAGGATTGGTATCCAGGTAACAGATTGTCAGATGGAGGGGTTTTTTTGATGAGGTCGATGTTGATTGTGGCTCCCCCTAAAAACTACAAATCATATGTATACCCTGAGATGAGAGATGTTTGAATAAAGTTTATATGAGTACGAAATGGTAATCTTCATCATCGAACCTGCTACATATGCTTTATTAGTGTGCAGCCACTCAGCACATGCCTCAACAGTTTTTTTTCATTCAAAGTCAGAGTCATTGCCGTATTGCACTATAGAGATGACTGTAGGGATGCTTTCAAACATTCAAAGATACTCACCTTGCCTCGTGCTTACATATTGCAATGTCTTGAACTTGAAAGTAAATCTAAAAATCTATAGAACAAATGACAGTTTACACTCCTACTCAACGCGTAACACAGTTATACGCCAAGATTATTTGCGACTATCGAAAACAAGAAACGGGACAAACTATTATGCAATCAAGTTTTTCAATGGTTTACCATATGATGTCCAGGTACTCCAGTGTGTATATTATAAATCATTAATCAAACAGTTCCTGGTTGATAATGCGTTCTACGATTTTAATGAGTTCTTATCAACCGATTTTTGTCAGTTGACCCACTAACTCGTTATGACAAGTTATGACTTGTTTTTGTTAATTTGTTAAATCCTACACTGCAAGCGTCATTCTAACAAAGTGTACAATTTTATGTTTTTTCAATTTCGTACTGTATGCTGACAAATATTGTATTTTTTATATTTAAATACTTTTATGTTATTCGTTCACTGACTTGTCTAAACACTATTGTGTATATATGACCAATAAAGATCTATCTATCTATCTATGAGGTCGTCAATGTCCATGCTGGGTGTCACCACCAGCAGAGCTCTCTCATGTGAGTTCCATTGCGAAAACTGCTTCATGAAAACTTGGTTTCCTTTTCCGTGCGGAGAGGTACTTCACATCCAAGCAACTGCTTATGATCTACAAAGCACAAATTCAACCTGTCCTGGAGTATTGTTTACATGTTTGGAGCTCAGCCCCCAAAAATACGTTGAAGCTCTTAGATTCAATTCAGAAGAGAGCTATTCGCCTAGTCGATGATACAACACTCACCAAACCAGTGACCTCCCTAGAACATCGAAGAAAGGTCGGCGATCTCTGCCTTTTTCATAGATACTTCCACGGTGGGTGCTCTACGGAAATATCATCTTTTATGCCACCACGTGCGATTCCTAGTATTCAAACCAAACGAGCTCAGGCTGGTCACTTTTACACTGCCAGGCTCGAGACCTGTCGAACATCGCTATACCAAGCATCATTCATCAAAAGAATTCTTTGCCTAGTGAATTCTTTCCTGATGCTCACAACCTCCAAACATTCGGGAAAAATTGCAACACATTTCTTCTCTTCCGAAATTCCACCGTTGGTTAGCACGATGTTCCTCGAACATTATACGTTTCCCTTTCGTGTTGTCAACAGATGAAAAAAAACATTCGTATAATCACAGTGAGCTGGCGCGAAGTTTCCCATGCTGATGCTGTTGTGATACTTTGAGCCGTTCAGCAACAATCATAAGTACGTGAATTGCGTACAGAACAATCACAGTAGAAACATTTACAACTCCTACCCGGGCAAAGGGCACAGGCGCTACCTGTGCCCTTTGCCCAAAGTGTTTATTGGCATTATTATTAAAGAAGCAGGAATTACAGTTCATGTCTACAGGATCCTCAAGTATCTGTAATTATAGTTCATGTCTTAAAACATCATTTTCCCATGATTTTCTCTATACATTGATATTTATAGGTAAATGTTCGAACATATTATGGATTGAGGTATAAACGCTCTAATTGGAGGTACCTACTTATCTTTTGCTCAGCTTCGGCACATCCTGTGTTCATAATTAATCCGAATATGAAACCTGGTAGACCTTCCCGTGTTGATAAGAAGACTTTGGGCTTATTCTTGAGGACAAATTTTCCAAATTATTTTTACGAAAATGTGACAAAACTAACCTCTACAAGCGAAATAATACAAAATTCTTCCCTCATAATGTTTGGCGATGGAGACCAGCGAAACTGCAAAGCGATGGTCACATTCTTCAGAAGAATACAAGATATTTCTCGTCATTCCTTCGAAGACCTCGCATCCTAGTTTTACAAAATTACTTCAAGAATGTAATAATTGAAAACACTATCAACAGTAAATATATGACAGACAGTCAATGAATATAGAAATGTAAAAAAAGTAGATAACGAAATAACTGAAATCTTGAGTGATCATAATGGAATTGGAAATATCGTCGAAATATTCAACAGACATTACGCGACTGTGCAAGAAAAAATAGCAAACGAATCAAGCTCGTTCACAAGCAGACAATACATTTTGAAAAAATAACTCTTACTAAATTAAATTCGATATTTTTGCAGCCTGTTCCTGAAACTGAAATGAAAAATATTATTCATTCTTTGAAAAATAACTCTATACCGGGTTTTGACAATATCACAACTTTAGCCTAGAAAGATATAACTGAATTCATTGTGAAACCGTTATGTCACTTGATAAACCTTAAGTTCAGCAAAGGAGAATGCCCAACTGAGTTTGAAATCACTGTAATTGAACCAATTTTCAGAAATGGAAATCGAAACAATCCAAAAAACTATCGCCCTATTAGTGTCATATCTATCTTGAGCAAAATTTTTGGCCCTAAAACAATGATTGGTAACCTTTCTAGAGAATAATAAACTTCTATACAACTTGCAATTCCGGAAATGGAAAAGCGACCAATGATGCTATTGCAGTCTTTGTGAATGAAATTTACACAAGTTTGGATTACAGTAGGCCGTGTGCTCGGATATTGATAGATCTGGCCAAAGCCTTTGATACTATAAGTCACAGCAAGCTATTATCGAAACTTAATGATATAGGTATTTGTGGCCCCACTCTAACACTTCTCCAAAGCTACTTGAATAAGAGAAAACAAGTAGTTAAAATTGATAACACGATCAGTGATTAGCGAGAAATAACTTTCGGAATGCCATAAGGAACAGAATTAGGCCTCATATTATTTTTAATTTATATGAATGAACTCCTAACGTTGAACTGCCATGGAATGATGATCTCATTTGCCGACGATAACATGCTTTTTTCAGACGGAAAATCTTGGGAAGAAGTAGAAACTAAGCTGAAACAAGAAATAATAATAAAATAGTTCGATGAAAATCTTCTCACCATCATTATAAACAAAACTGTCTATCTGCCCTTTTCAAATTATTACAATGGAATACCAAATACCGTACAGTTAGACTTACACCTACCTTTTAGTAATCATACCTATCAGACTACAACCAGCACAAAATACCTAGGCATCACTATTGATAATTACTTGAAATGGAACCTTCAAATCCAGAATTCGACCAAAAAAGTGAAATCATTATTATACTCATTCAAACTAATGATCCACATACTAGTTTCAGTTTGGCCTAATCACTCCTTAACTATGGCATAATCGCATGGGGTGGCGCATATTCTGATAACATAAAACCTTTAGAAATAATACAATCAAGATTATATTCAATATTAACCAACAATTTCCATAAAATTTTCTCTTCCAAAACTCAAAATTACTGAATATCAGATAAATATTTTACAAATCTGGCTTACTGTATTTAGTAAGAAAATAAATAGATAAACACGAGTATAACACATACTTATCCAACAAGATTTCGAGAAAATGCAAACGTAGTTCTACCCAAGTCTCAGAGGTCTATTGGACAGCGATGTTTCAAATATGTGTGACAGAATTTATTCAATCACTCAGCATTGAATCTATAAATGGAAATTCACATTCAAAATTTCATAAACAAAGTAAGATCCTGGCTGCTAACGAAATACTGTCATGAACCTTTTATATTTGGATATATGTATATGTGTGCGTCTGTCCTTACATGGAAATAACGTATGTATCCCATAGCCCCATTCTTTAGATTAGCCAGAGTTGATTTTATATTATATATCAATTCAATAGTTTTGTAATATTAGTCATAAAATTTCAAAATTCTCTCGAGAACTATATCAATTTATTATATAACCTACTATCAATAGTTAGTTTTTCACGTTTTACTGTGCAAAGAATTTCATTACTATTCTGAAGTTATCATATCTGGAAATGACCAAAGTTTTTCAAGTTTATGAACACAGTCTAGCTATTGGCTAAAGGGAACCTTAACATGACACATTTCAAAATGGCCATTTTGAAATACCTGATATCTATTCATAAAATATGTATTTATTTATATCTTCTATTGGAATGAAATGAATACATATTATCATTATTTTTATTATTATTTCGGTTGAAAAAGTGCCGATAACTCTCACCCAAGCAAGATAGCTTCCACCCCAAAATTGGTTATACATCTCACAAGAGATTCTTTGAATCAAATCAGACCATCCTACAGTTTTCCTATCACCTATTCATCGGAACTCAGAGTTCGACTGCAATGCACTTGACATTTCACTACCAAAAAACCATGCTGATCTCAATTCTGAACAGATTTCTTCCATGACATCACTAGAACATATCAACTTCCAATTAATTTATTTCGAATTCCTCATTATACTTAAGCCAAATTAATGCAAAGAAAGATAATATTTTACTTGAGAAGTCAAAAAATATGAAAACAGACAATTGTCAATTCCATCGTACAGAGACTGGAAACACTTTCTTTCATCGTAAAATCAGTTGAAATAGATGATATATTACGTGACGGAGGACTCACCGATGGTTATATATTTTTGTTAACAAAAAAAAAACATTCCTGTTGACAACACGAAAGGGAAACCTATAATGAACGAGGAACATCGTGTTAGCCAGCGGTGTAATTTTGAGAAAGAAGGAATTTTTCTCGAAAGTTTGGAGGTTATAAGCATCAGGGAAGACTTCACTATGATGAATGATGCTTGGTATAGCGATTTTCGATAGGTCTCGAGCCTGCCAGTGTACGGGTGACCAGCATGAGCTCGTCTGGCTGTCTACTAGGAATTGCATGTGGTGGCAAAATAGATGACTGACTGTGGATGTATCTATCGTAGAAAATGTGAAAAAAAGCTTCCTTTGACGAATCTGTAATAAGCCAAATCGAGGAAAGAATGGCAGCGGCATTCTATTCAACAATATTATGATCTTTAGTGAAATGGTTAGAGAATCTTGTCACGATATTGGGCTCCCGAGATTAAAATTCAAAGGCCCAAATGGCGATTAAGGGTCTTCTTGACATTTGCTGTAATGAGAAAGAATTTCAAGAGGAAATTAAATATATCGAACCCGCGGAAGAACCCAGATCAAGAGATCCCCTTGTACATACAAGGCGAGTCCGTTTTATAGATTATTCAAAATGAAATATATCACGATGAAACGTAAGATGAAGAATCAAAATCCTTCTGGAAATGTCAAAAAATATTATAAAAAAAAGTACCTAGATGAACTTTATAAAACTGGTTTTCGGTGATCAAGGCATCTGGCTCTTGAAGAATTAGAAAATCAGAAAACCAGTAGGGTGATCAGATCAATCAGAAAAAGAATTTTGGCTATTCACGAAGAGATAACGTTGAATATTCCCAAAAAAAGGATGCACTCTGAAGTCAGGATAGGGAGAAGTAGTCCTAATGAGTGGTGCTTTACTTCCAGAGTGGAAAAAAAATTCGGATCATAAGACATCATACCAGCTAATAAGTGCCCACTTAACAAATTGACAGCAGAAGAACAATGGAAAAAAAATACCCTTGAAAAGTAATAATTCTGAAGGCACAACATTGAAACGGGCTTTGGAAGAAATGAAATCAAAAACTATTTCTCCAAAATCATTGAGAAACAATAATAAGGAAAACGAATTGATTACTGCAAAGAGAGGCAGTACTTCCAAAGTGGGGGAAAATTTCATCATATCTGGCATTGCACTTGCTGGCTCTGCTAGAAGACTGGGAGCAATAGAGAATGAGGAAAAATATCATCCTTTGATAGTAATGGAACAAACTTAAGGCAAGGAATTTTTCGATGACTTCCCTGCCAAAAATACCATATGGAATTTTATAAAAAAAATATACACAAATAATGAGTATTCATGATGATTTATGACGAAAGTGTGTAGTGTATGAGTTCATGATCTCTGGCACATGAACTTTTTGATATGTTATATGAGGATTAATGAGTACATGTAATTTATAAGTGTACCCGAATACATGTTTTGCGAGCCTGTATCAGGCAGTGCTTGTTTTGTTAAGCATATGATCGTATGAGAAATGTGTGGGAATCCACTAGTATGGTGCCCTGCTAAACGAAAGTGCCGTATGTACAAAAATGGCCATATTGAGATTTTCGGTTGGTTGTATACTCCCAGACAGCACAGAATATTCTATGAATATTCTGACAACGTCCCAATATACTTATTTTAGGATATTCTGATAGAATATCCTCAGAATGTTCTTGGAATATCTTCATTCTTTAACAAATATTCTATGAATATCCATTCCGATATATTCTAATAATATTCTGTTCCGATATTCTGAGAATGTACTGAATCGTATTTTTAATGTTTATTTCGTGTATATGACTATAGTCAATATATACCTATATAATGAAAAATCGATAAAATATGAAATCAGTCGTAGCGAAGTGTCTTGTAAATCGAATAATCCAAATAAGGAAAGTTATATAATATAGAATGAAGCAGATGCGGTGATGCCAGGCTATGAAGAAATTTCCACAATTTATACCTATATATATATGAAAATATGAAATGTGTTCACTCCAAATACTATGTAAAGTGAGTAACTCTTTGATCATACGATTTTCCCGCTGAAATAAATGATAAATAAATGAATTGCATTTGTGCATTTTATTTATGTTTTTTAGATTAGAACATAACATAAGCGGCAACTGTGTAGGTGTTCCGTCCTCTCGTCCCAACTGACATTGACATAATATGACATTTTGAAACTGATTTCCTGCGTTTCGAGGGCCGTTCGGGTTTCTTTGCCTTTTCACATGATACAAGGAATGCCTTTTCATAAGATTGTTATTTTTGCCCACCTCATTTCCATACATTTCTACTTGTGGTCATGAGGAGTTGTCTTTCGTCAACTGTAGGAATTAATATCAAGCATTATTAGTAAGTATGAAATAAAAATATCAGCTCAATCAGACATGTTTATGCTTCATCAGGTGTCTATTATTCTGGGGAAGGAAAAGAGAAATAAAAATGCCAAAAAGAAAATACTTTTCAAATTTCTACAGAAAAGTAAAAGCTTCCACTGAAAATGATATTGTGGTTATCAATGAGGATTGCAATTTTATGTCAGATGATTGTGGTGAGAGCAGTACATCGAAATCGGACGACTACTCTGACCTTCCATCATATAACTGTGAAAAGTTTATATCCGAATCTGATGACAATGATATCAGTATCAATGAGAACCCTGGAAACAGTTTCAATCTTGATGATGATTGTGTGTTGAACAATGTAGAAGTGAAAAAAAAAGCTACAAAAGTTGTTGACAGTGTTTGTAATCCTCAGCAGAGCCATTCAGAATTCAGAACTGGTCTGAAATCTTGGGCGGTTCAAAACCGTATCTCACTGAAGGCAACAAGTGAATTGTTAAAATTATTGAAAACTTTGCCACTAGATATGAATTTGCCCTCAGTTGCAAGAACTTTGTTATCTACTCCACGTACCACAAATATTAGAAAGGTTCACCCTGGAGATTACTCACATTTTGGTTCAGCGGAAGCTGTTGGTGAATTGTGCAAGAATGTTAAGGTTGTTCAACGAATTGAACTTCTGGTCAATATAGATGGTCTACCTATCAGTAAAAGTTCTGGTAGTCAGATTTATCCGATCTTATGTGCATTGCATGGGCATCCTCAAGTAGCTGTAGTAGGAGTTTATCATGGTTATGCAAAACCAGAATGTGCTAATGAATTTCTGAAAGATTTCATCGAAGAAGTTGTTGAAATGAGTGAAAATGGTTTTTTTGGGATGAAGCCATCATTCCTTTCGAAATTAAAGGATTTATTTGTGATGCTCCAGCAAAGTCATTTATCATGTTTATAAAAGGCCATACAGGATATTATTCATGTACAAAATGTCTCCAGAAAGGAAAATACCAAAAAGGAAGAATGTGTTATCCAAAAATAAACTCAGAGAAAAGAACTCATGATAATTTTTTAATGAGATATCAAGAATCACATCACATTGGTAATTCAATTATAGAAAATATTCCAAGGTTCAATATGGTCTCAAATGTTCTTTTGGAATATATGCACCTTATATGTTTAGGTGTTGTTGAAAAATTGATAGTGACTTTGTGGCTGCATGGTAAACCACCCAACAAATTGAAACAAGATGTGATACAGAGTATTTCTAGTTTGCATGCTTCATATAAACTAAATACACCATCGGAATTTGCTAGAAAACCACGAAGTCTGGATGAAGTCAAAAGATGGAAAGCTACTGAGTTTAGATTCTTTCTTCTATACTCTGGACCAGTAGTTCTCAAAACTTATCTTCCTGAAGATAAATATATGAACTTTTTGAGCCTACATATAGCAGTGAGGATATTGGCAACCAAAGACTCAAATGTATTTCATGATTTTGCACATTCACTACTCATTAATTTTGTTCAAAATTTTGGTGAAATCTATGGTCAGGAATTCATATCTCATAATGTTCATGGTTTAATACATGTTAGGGATGATGTTCAAATGTTCGGACATTTAGATTCATATAGTGCTTTTCCTTTTGAGAATTATTTGCAAATATTGAAAAAAATGATCAGAAAATTGGAAAATCCACTTGCACAAATAATGAGACGATTGACTGAAAAAAGGCATATAGAAAAATGTAAACCATTAGAGGACACTGAATTTTTATGAAGTGATGAACATTTTGATGGAGCACAATCAGATGGGGTTCAGTTTACTAAACAATACAAAACTTTGAAAACCAAATCTCACAATTTCAAAATAAATAGTGATAGCAATGACTATTGTTCTTTGAAAGATAATTCTTTAATTAAAATCTCAAATATTGTTCTGAAACCTAATAATGAGGTATGCATAGTTGGAAGAAAATATTTGAATCCACAGTTGTGTTTTTCACATCCATGTGAGTCGTCAGTGCATGGAATTTTTTTTGTTGAAAATTTGGGTTCACTTTCAATATGGCCCATTTCAGAAATATCCGAGAAATATATTTTACTTCATCATTTAAATGGATTTATTGCATTTCCCTTAATACATACTCATGAAATCTAAATTATTCAAATTATTAGTAACATTCATTGTATTGATGAAAAAGTAGTTTAAGTGAAATGAAATATCTCTGACAACTTTGCATAGTCAGGGAACTTTAATTTTTGAATGGAAATAATTATTGTATTGTTCCACCAAATGAATACTAAAATAATAAAATAATAAAATAATAATATATATATATATATATATATGTTTATGGAAAATAATCATTTTCAAAGTTTTGATTCCCAGTTTCTGAAAACCATTAATTGTTTAAACCATTTCATGTATTCAAGGATGTGTTATGCTAAAAGCTAAGAATGTCCTGGAGTGTGGTTCATTTTCTCAATGATGACTCTGTGGAAGCAGTTCCAGAGTTATGGATCATTAAAGAGTCAAAGCAATGCTATTGGCCATCATTGAATGGAGCAAAATTGAAGAATTTAATAGTAAAATGTGAAAGCCCTTGCAGAGAGTGGGAAAAATTTCCCATTAGAATTATTGGTAGTTCTTATGGTATGTATAACACACATTGAAAAAAATTCTAGTTCTACAACATTGAATTTTTAGACAACTTGGCTACTGCTCGATATAAAGCAATAAAAGCTGAAACAACTTCTGATTTGAATTCAGATTTTGAATAAGAAAAAAGAATAAGGAAGAAAAATACACTTTTGTCTTCATCAGGCTCAGATTCGGATGAAATTACAAATGTCATGAAACAAATGCCAGTTTTGCAACAGAAGGCCAGTCAAAATAGGAAAGGTAACTACTCTTTCATTTCAACCTCATACCAATTGTATCAATGGCATGAAGGATCAAAAATCAAAATATGAATTGATTTTTATTTCTCAGACTCACTCTTGAAATCATTATTATTGTGTACCTCAAAAATATATATTTTCAGATGTGAAATCAAGAACACAACCAGGAATGTCGACAGATGATTTGGAAAAAGGTAAGATTTTTCTCATCACTTTCTGATAGATTTCTTTAAAATTCTCAAATTTTTCAATATCTCTCCCTGCAGAAGTCTCATCACCAAATTCTCAGAGTTCCCAATTAAAATCAGCTGATGACAGTAGAGGTGGACTCAGTATACCACCAACTCCATCAAAAAGTTCATCCCAATCCAACCTGTTCCATGGTGAGTATGGTATGATTATTATTATACTATCAGTACTATCTATTGTTCTTGCAGATGAAAATTTCAAAAGACAAATATTGAGACAGCTCAATATTTTGAACATCAAGATTGATCAGCTTTCACAAGACATTGCTAATTTAAACTTGATCAACAGCCTACAAAATGAAGATCCTGTACAACATCAGGAATCAATACTGGATCAATTCCAATTACCTCTGAGAACTGAAGAAGATCTCAATCTGTTTGAGGATTTTCTTCAGAATAAGGAGAATGTTACTAAAGTGGTTAGTATATTTCCCTCTTGTATTGCATATGAGGTATCACAAACAATATTTACTCATACTATCATTTGCACCATGTGTTCTCAATCATCAGCCTATTGGATTATAGTGTGTGATCACTGTTGTATAATCATATTTTTTTAGGTGCAAGAACTCTCTATTATAGGTGGCACAAACTTCAAAGTTATGGTGAAGAGATTGATGAAGCGTGTCGTGCATGATGAATTGGCAATTTTATACAGTTGGATTGGATTCAAGCAAAAAAAGAACTTTTCAACACTGAATTTATGTTCAACTTTGATAGGTAAAAATCATATTAATCAAAATTGCTATTTTCACACTACCATTTTTTTTAGAAGCAGTACAGAATGGCCAAAAAAATAAGTGTACCAATGCTGAAATTGAGAATGTTATGAAATTGTGGCTTGTTAAAGCTAAGGAACGGCTAAATAAAAAAAACTAGTTTGAACACTTTTACTGGTACCATAGATATCACCCTAAGGTTTTTTATTTTTTGTGTAAAGTTTTTTTATTCAGTTTATTTATTTTGATTTTTATTTTATCAAACACTGTTCATTATCTTTGAAATGTTTGTTGTTTGTTTCAAATTTTATTTATTCTATGAATTTATTTTCATTTTATACATTCCGTGAATGTTTTTTTTTTCTGTTACCATAGATATCACCCCAAGGATTCCTATTTTTTGTGTAATGTTTTATTTCGGAAAATGATGTATATTCAGTTCATTTATTTTTATTTTTATTTCAACATGCATTTTATTTCATCTTTGAAATGTTTGTTTTAAGTTTTATTTTTTCCAGGAATTTATTTTGATTTTATACATCCCATGAATGTTCTTTCATTGAATACCTATTTATTGAATATTTATTAAAAACCAAAATGTCTGATGAAAATATATTTATTTAAAATTCCAAGTCTCATTTATTTTTGCCTCAAATATTCCTTCTAAGAATATACCCTATTGATGTCAGGAATATTCTCAGAATATTATTGATTCTGAATGTATACATGTAGAATGCACATAGAATGTTCTAAGAATATTCGATGACCCTTTATATACCATACCAGGAATGTCCTGAGAATATTCAAATATTCCCACATAATATTCTATGACTGCTTATAGAAGATAACAGGAATGTCCTCAGAATATTCGAATATTCTCAAATGATATTCTATGATCGTTTATAGAAAATGCCAGGAATGTCCTCAGAATATTTAAAACAGTCCATTCCTAATGTTCATAGAACATACCTAGAATATTTGTACCATATTGTGAGAACATTCTGAGAATATTCGAATATTCTTGGCAGATGTTCCATGAATATTCTATGAATGATATTGTGCCGTCTGGGCTACGACCATTTTGCGGTCTCTTTACTAAGTAAAAACGCCGTATATGCAATTATTAGTGGTCAAAATCGTTTATTTTGTTTGCCGTATATACAAAATCCACTATAAATAATAGACAAACACGCAGTATCTACACTGCGTTAAACAAAAGTGCAGCATATGCTGTGTATTTACTGCACTTCTTCTTAGCACTTGTCAGTTACTGCGTTATTGCTTAGTAAGTTGGCGCGATTCGTATCTGTCTGTTTGGAGGTTACGTAGATTGTTTTGGTTTGTTTTTTCATGCCGGTGTATTTATTCATCAGAAAACAAAAGGGACTTTCACGATGTCCAGACGTATTGATAAAATAATGGCAAATTTTGAGAAAATCTCTAAACAAATAACGAGTAGTTCATCTGTGAATAGCAGAGAAAATGTAGTTTTGAAAAATTCTTCACCGACGGCGCTTTCTTGTGTTAATGAGATATCAGAACTAGAGGGACAAGCTGTTTTGCTGCAGGAAAGACAAGAAATAACACAACGTGGTGAGTTAACATTCATTCATTTCAAATTATAAAACAACTGTGAAATTATACAGGGTGAGTCAAAAGTGTGTACCGAGCTTCCTGGGGGTGAAAGAACAAATAGAATAATAATAAGAGAAAAATAAGGGTAGTTTGATGATTAAACTCATGGCCCAAAATGCATATTAAGGGAGATATATCCTTCCAAAGTTGATGAAATTGAAATAATTTCTCCGCATAACTTCTGAACGATGAAAGCCACCCGATTGAAATTTTGTGCATGAATATATGTTGTCAAAATACATGTTTTCGCCACACTTCCACATTTCTGATATTGTTATAAAGGGTGTTTTCAGAGAGTGAGTCATGATTTTTTGTAGAAAACTTTTTTCCCTGTATTATTTTCGGTGAAGGAGCATTTGATAGAACGAAGAAAATTACATGAAAAAGGTACTCTTATTCAAATACAAAAAATTGAGCCGTTCATGAGATATTTGAGTTT
The DNA here is from genome assembly GCA_963576655.1 of Gastrophysa polygoni. Classification (NCBI taxonomy): domain Eukaryota; kingdom Metazoa; phylum Arthropoda; class Insecta; order Coleoptera; family Chrysomelidae; genus Gastrophysa; species Gastrophysa polygoni. Next base: position 21,136,927 of record OY755085.1, on the reverse strand, counting down.
TTGTAGTTACATGATATCAGCAGATTTATTTTATTCATCGCGAGATTCATCGGTATAACGATATTTCAGCAGCATTTGCATTTCCGAAGCACTCGCCAAGCATTAGAAGCATATTAGCTCTCTCCTTGATGCATACATTATTATTGTTATGTCAGCAAGTAATATAATAACATTGTACAACTAATTAGAACAGAAGAAAATATAAGAAGTATCGATTCTGACTTGTGAAAACGTCGAACAAATAGATGAAGTTCTTAACCTAGGAGATGTTTTATTCCAATCAACTAAAACGAACCTAGATAAACTATAAGTTTATCACAAGGGTTTGCAGGGGTTACAGGCGACCTATAGGTCTTCAAAACCACCTCCTGAAGTATATATTCACAGGAAAAAAATCCCATCCACGTGCATTCTCATTATATTCGATTTGACTACAATCGATGGATACAATATCATATATAGTTATGGCAATATAAATAAGTGTGATGGGGTTATAGTATACATGAACCAAAATTTACAGTACACACATTCAATAATTGAGGTAGATTGTTGCAAAGCAATTGAAATAAAAATCAACCTAGGTCCTAAAACTATATATTTAACCTCAATATACAGACCTCCGTGTACAGACAAAAACACATTCAATAACAAACTAAGAGAGTACTTAGAAAAAACAAATACACTTAATACAGACTTTCATCTTATAATAGGAGATATAAACATAGACATTCTTCGGGAGGATGATGAAACATGTGACTACTTGAATAATCTATATGAATATAACTTCCATTCAACAGTTAACTGTTCAACTAGAGAAAGTAGTGGCACGTGTCTCGACCACATATTCCTTAAAGAAAAAAATGATTCAATTGATGCAATTTCATGTAAATTACAACTCAACATAACCGACCGTTGTGCAGTTTCTGTTAATATCCCAGTCCAATACGACATCAGAAAACAAACAAACCATGCAAAAAAATTTATTAATTATGAAAATCTCAAAAAAGATCTTAGCAATTATGATTGGGCAAACTTTCATTAATGACGTAAATGAAATCAGCGACTTTCTAGTAAGTGTACTGAATGAAATAATTGAAAATAATACTAAAATTATAAAAATCAAACACAACGAACTGAACAGAACACCTTGGATAACCTCAGGCTTAGTTAAATGCACCAATATAAGGGATAGGTTATTTAAAAATCTGAAAAACCATCCGGACGATATAGTCCTAAGAAATGAATATCTCAGGTACCGTAATGTATTAAATAGGACAATTAAAAACGTAAAAAAAGATTATTACATGAAACAGATAAAAAATGGGGGCAACAGTCAATCAATCTGGAAAGTAGTGAGGGAAATCTGTGGTAGCAAAGAACAAAATACGATAACAAAAATCAAAGACAAAAATGGTACACTTACTGAAAAATGCGAAGAAATTGCTAATCTGTTCAATTCACATTATACATCTGTAGGAAAGAAGTTTGCTGAACAAATAAACTAACCTCCAAGGAATCCACTGCCAAGGAATATCAACAACTGCTCTATTTATCTTGACCCTGTTACAGAAATGGAAATATCTGATATAATGAATAATCTGAAAAATAGAAAAGCCCCTGGAATTGATCAAATTTCTGGCGACACGTTGAAGCACATTCAAATACATATAAAGACTCCAATAATCTATCTGGCCAACAAAGTGATCGAAACAGGGCAGTTTCCATCTCCATTGAAAATAGGTATCATTAAACCAATATACAAGGCAGGAGATAAGAGTGAAATAGCAAATTACCGACCTATAACAATAATTACATGCTTAGCAAAAATTTTGGAAAAAGTGATAAAATCTCGCCTCGGCAAATTCATCAAGAAACACAAACTAATTTCAGACAACCAATTTGGATTCATGGAGGGCAAATCAACTTCAGATGCAATCTGTTCCCTAACATCAAAAATATACACAAGCTTGGACAGTGGAAAGGTATCTCTAGCAGTATTTCTAGACCTAGCAAAAGCTTTTGATACTGTTGATCACAATCAGCTGCTAGATACTCTTTTTGATCTTGGATTGAGGGGCATTGCGCATGACTTATTGAAATCATATTTAACTGATAGGGAGCAATCAATGTAGTAATCAATGGAAATATAAGTGAGGAAAAAAATAATTGAATATGGTGTACCCCAGGGCACCGTCCTGGGGCCTATCTTATTCACATTATACATCAATAGTATACTTGACCTGAATTCAGCTGGTACCATTTTGAGCTTTGCTGATGATACTGTACTTTTTTATGAAGCAGATTCCTGGAATGACCTGAAAGAATCAGTTGAAAGTGACATGCAAAATATAATAGATTGTTTTAACCAGAAGCTACTTACCATAAATTTCAAAACAACTTGGTTTGTTCCATTTTCTTGCTATGAAAATAAATTGCCCGACTATAACTCATTGAATATAAACAACCATGGACATACAATAACAATATATTTTTCAAATCATGTGAAATACCTCGGAATTTACATAGATTGTCACATGAGGTGGGATTTTCACATAAGTAAAAGTATGCAAACTCTAAGGAGTTTCCTGTTTAGATTCAGATACTTAAAAAATATCATGGATGTTGCTCATCTAAAAATAATCTACTTTTCATTAATTGAGTCACGTCTGTCTTATGGGATAATTGGCTGGGGTAGTGCAGCAAGCTGTCATTTAAAAAATCTGGAAGTATTACAGAAGAGGTTCGTCAAGTTAGTATTCGGAAAACCTCTCCTCTATCCCACTGACAAGCTTTATAAAGACACGAACATTATGGACTTGCGACAGATATACTTTCTGAAAGTAGTTATGGCTCACCACAAATATAGAAATGATACCCAAATACCAAATCACACTTATAGCACAAGATCTAAGCAACACAATCTATTGAAAACTGCATTCTCTTCTAAAACTATTGGACAAAGAGGATATACATATAATTTGTCACGTTTTTACAATCAGCTTCCACAAAAAACGAGATGTATATACTCAAACAACCTGTTCAAAAAAGCATCTAAAATGTTTATCTTAGAAGTTGAAAGAGAATTCATCCACAACGTAATTGATCCAACCAAATAAAATTGTTTTGAGTCAAAATCAAAATATAGAATGAATCAAATGCACGAGAATCCAATGCACATTTTGATATGGTTTCATTTGTTTGTTTGAACTATATTATGATTAGGGTTAGGATATTAATATTAGGATAAGAGAATTAGTTTTCATAATGCATAAGCTCATATCGCTTGTATCTTATAATTTAGATTCAAGCCTTTCAATATGTTATCATTCACCATATTTGTACAAACATCTATTCGGTTTCGTTGCATACTAATAAGCAAAACAGCGCACATTTGTTGATAGCATTCAGAAGCCTACGTGCTGGCTATGCCTTAGTGGGATCTTTTGTTCACTTCACAATTTAAGTTCATATGTTGATGTATATTACTACTGAGTGAATAAACATTATTATTATTATTATTATTATTACTATAATCTGTCTGTGAATTGGTTATTAACAAATTCATCCCTATCTTCGTATAATTCTGGGTACTTTTTCAACATCACCAGGAATGTTCGTTCATTTTTGGATACAGCCGACTTATGGGTAAAGATCTGAATATACAAGAAATGCATGGCCAGCCACGTTCTTCAATTTTAATTGACCTATGGCGGTCGGACGCGCGCCTTAAAATTTCAGCGGATCCGTGGCTGGAACTCGTGGCTGCTTTCACACTAATGATCCGGAGCACAATTTGTGAAGAATGTAGCCGTTGCCATATTTGGTATTCATGTTCTGAAGGAATCATCAGTTACAGGAAACAGTAGCAATAGAGTGAAGAAGATAGATGTGAGGCTACCTCTTGACCCCAATAAATTGCAGGCTATTAGAGGTAATTGAGAGTATTGTTTTCTTTTTCAACATTCATTCCAAATTTTCTGAAGAAGTTGTTCATTCTTATCTTGGAGATTGTATATTGCAGATTATAATTCCAGATTTTTTTTCGAAACTCTTATTTTCATAGCTTTATATTGTGACACTACAATAACACAATATGAATAAAACATTATTTTGTTTTTTCGTTCAAGAAGGAATAGTACATAGGTATACAGCCGAACATTATAGGATTTCCTTTCGTGCTATCAAAAGATGAAAAAAAAGCCTGTTCTATATTGAGTTGCCCCTATTACGAACTCTGTTATTATTGGGGTTACAAACTTGATCAAATGAGCAAACTAATTGAATCTCGCATGGCCATCATGGGGGAGAAAAATTTATAGTTCACGTTCACATAAATCTCATTGATTTCAAAATTCAAATTGTACTAACATTAATATAAGAATTTCACCTTTTCGCATATGAACAGTTTTGAGTTTTGTTCATTCATTATAATATTTTTCATTAGTAATAATTATTTCAGTACTGCTAAAGTTAATATTTGGAGACTGTGGTTAAATACTCAAATACAAAATAAATATATACCCAAAAACCCTATGTGGTCGATTTATTGTATGTTATATTATACGAAAATGAATATTTGATATTCTGGAGATTTTTCTTCTCATTTGTCAAAGTTGAAGCATAATTTCACCACTGAAATGATATTTTTGGAATACTCTTATGGTTTTTTATATTTCATTTCCTCCCTTGGATATATACAAACATTATCTCCTCCAGAAGGGGCAGGATAAGGTCAGTTTGGATTTCGACCTAACCAAAATTGGGGTATATATATATATATATATCTTAAAAAATTTCTGATCTGAATCGTACTACCAGATGTGAGTAGCCAACAATGTAATCCTCAATTCACAATGACATATTAATTACTAGAACAGTTGGAAAGAATGTTTAAATACAAAAGGCTTATGTTTTCTCTGCACTATCTTTGGTGATTCTAAACAAATAATTGGGCATGAAAATAATTTCAATTAGGGTTTGCCTTTTTTCCAAACTAGAAAAAAAAAACATTTTGATGCGTGATCTGCTTGATTGAGTAGCCAACAATGTCTGAAAAATTATTCCAGGGATAAACCAAATGAAATTCAGTAGGCATCCTAAAAATCGTACTGAGAAGTTAAATGAGTTATCTTATACACGGTATTCTGTTTTTTAGATGAAACACCAAAAAGATTCTATTTATTTGAGTTTTATTCCTTGCACAAAATGAAAATATTTCAGAAATGGCTGATGTCAATCCTAACAAATCATATCATTTGGTGAATGAGATCTTCCAAAGGAGTGACAAATGTACAGGATTTTTTTATGAGAAAGTAATATTCATCGATTTTCCGCTTCTTATGTTTTTGTTTTGATATCACCAGGAGATACTATAAAGAAACATCATGTAGGTATTCATTTTCAATGAGTTTATTGAATTTTCATACGTGCATTAAATTATTTTTGTCATATTCTTTTTTGTATGAGTCATTTACAGAAATGAATATGTGTTGAGTTATTTTCGTGTAAAATCGTTGTATAAATTCTGTTCTAACTGTGAGATGATATTTTTTGTTCTTACCTCATGGTGTTTGTAGGAACCTATCATTTCTCTTACCGATGCTTACTTGCTTTTAATGCAATTGTAACCCTTCTGGTATAACTCCACTGTCACGACATTTAAAGGAAAGTTGAGCTGCTTTCTTTGTGAAACAGTTGAATGTAGAAATTTTCAAGTTTTCGGAAATAACTCATATAAAAAAGAATATGACCAAAATAAATTAGCTCGGTTTTCGTGACCACTCGGTACATGTTCGATCACTCTACCTGAACATTCATTTTTTAGCAAAGCAAGTCCTCAAAGAGGCAAACATAGGGCCCCCAAAAATAGATAATAGAGTTGAAAATCATTCAGATAAGGAGAATGATTTATTGGTGACTGATGGAGAGGAAAGTAGTACAATGCCAGACAACTCTCATGACGATATTACAGAAGATGATACGAGAATCTGAAAGTTCGTGAATCTTCATCCCTATATATAAATGAATTGTTCAGTTTTATGTTGATTTTCTTCTAGTTGTTTTGTTGTTGTTGTATTATTGTTTTTTTTTATCTACAGAATATTTCATTTATTTAGGGTTGACAAACATTTTTGTGTCAGATTTTTGTAGACAGTATAATGTGACTCCAGATTTGATTTCATTTCATTTAGTTCCAATATTGATTATTGACAGTTTTGAGGAAAAGTAAACAACTCATAAGTCTTATCTTGAATGGTGGACAATGTATCTATTCGGCTGGAAAGTGATGGTGAGTGGAGGAAAGATATAATATTAGTCATGAATGTTTTCAATATATCAATAATAGCATGATAGAAGTATACAACTTCAGGAGATTTGAAGACAAAAAAATATGGGATTGCTGATTTTATGGAAACGGTCTAATATCTCAGTACCGGCATTTATGTTATGTTACACAAGTCACCCATTTTCACACTGTAGACCAACAAGATCCCCTTTTTATTTATCTTGACATTGAAACCTGATTATGAATGTATCTCCAAAAAACAGTGTATTATCATAAAGTTCGTAAAGAATTTGGCATTAGGAACTCATAATATATATATACGCAAAATACATCTCCAACTCATAAATGCTACGTTTTTATAAGGATTTGCCATTGAAACCTGATTATGAATGTATCTGCAAATAACAGTTTATTCTCATAAAGTTCGTGATGAATTGCCATCAGGATCTCATAAAAGATATATACGCAAAACACATCTACAACCCATAAATCTTACGTTTCTATAATGATTATGAATGTATCTGCAAATAACAGTTCACTCTCATGAAATTCGTGAAGAATTGCCATCAGGATCTCATAATAGATATATACGCAAAACACATCTCCAACTCATGAATGCTACGTTTCTATAAGGATTTGCCTTTGAAACCTGATTATGAATGTATCTGCAAAAACAGTTCATTCTCATAAAGTTGGTGAAGAATTGCCATAAGGATCTCATGATAGATATAAACGCAAAACATTTGTGATCCAGATGTGATTAAGATGGATGCCGACGTAGACAACGCGAAAAACAGTGAAACTTTTAACGAACTTAATTGTGGTTCCTGTAAAAGAAAAATAGCGAAAGAACCTACTTTGTGTCTGTTTTGTGAAAAAACTTTCCATAGAAGTTGTATTTCGCGTTTAAAAAGCTCGAAAACGATAGCAATAGACAGAGTAATATGCTGTACATCCACGGTCACAACAGATGATGCATTATTTCGTCTCCTATACCTGGCCAAAGAAAATGAAGCAATGAAAACTGAAAACCTGTTACTAAAAGCACTAGTTGAAGAAACAAAGGATAAAAATCAGCTACTCCAAGAAAAAATTAACAATTTCAATTCGAATCAACCAAACATAACCTATGCAAATATCCTCAAGAAGGAGTGCCTAGTCACCCAAAGTGCCGTGAAAGTAAACGTTCCAGAAATTATAACAAAACCGAAGAAAACCCAAACAAGTACCAAAACAAACAAAGACCTGACTGCAGAAATAAACCCATCTACCGTTGGTATCGGCATAAACTACTTGAAAAATGGAAAAAACGGAATGGCATATATAAAATGCAATTCCGTAATGGACACAGATAAGCCTAAAAACATAATAACAGATAAAATGGGTGGTGATTATGATATAGTCAAACTGAGGAAGCCGAGAGTGAAGATCTTCGGGAATCTGATAAACTTAGATAAAACAGATTTAGAGAAATCCATCAAATCACAAAATAATTTCACGGACGTAGAAGATGAAATTACCATCACATATGTTAGAAGTCCAACTAGACCCTCAAATTTCACAAAATCTACAATATATGCAGAATGCTCCCCGTCCCTCTTCAAGAAACTTATGATTGAAGGAAAAATTCACATTGGCTGGCAACGCGTGGCAGTATTAGAAGATCTTGACATCTCACGATGTTACAAATGCCAATCTTTCAACCACAAGAGTCGCAACTGCATAGAAAATCCAAAATGTGAATACTGTGGCAATAACCATGAAACAACTAGCTGTCCCAAAGAAGAAACAAAATGCATAAATTGCATAAACAGTAATCCGAAATATCAACATCTCAAACTGAAAACAGATCATGAAGCAAGTAGTAGAGAGTGTCCTACCGTATTTCGTAAATAGACTAATTAACCAAACAGACTATGGAAATTAACCTACTATCTTACTTATGTAAGATACATTATTTACACATACATTATTTAGGAGAGACAGGTTAAATAGAGTTGGAGGTGGTGTAGGTGTTTATGTTCGATCTTCTTTATCTTGTGCAATTTCTGACGTTACAATAGAAAATGCAAACTTTGAATACATATTCTTGAGTCTGGAGATTAGTACCTATGAAATTTCTTTAGCTATCTTTTATCGTCCTCCTAACACCAGACTTAGTGGCATGTTAGATGCTTTGAATGACATTATTCCCCAAATATTGACTGAGTATGATCACTCTGTTTTAATGGGTGACCTGAATGTTAATATGTTGCAACACAATTCATTGTTGGAAACTTTTGATACTTATGGCTATTCTAATCTCATTAACGAACCTACAAGAATTACCGCAGCTTCTGCAGCATGTCTAGACCCCATATTTATCAATTGTAAAGAAATCTGTCTTCATAGTGGAACAGTCCATGCAGATGTCAGTGATCACAATAGAATGCCCTTTTGTACTTTGAATGTTGTTATTAAGAAAACTAAGCAGAAATTTATTTGTATTCGCGACTTTAAACAGTTTAATGCAGATGCCTTCAAACAGGATCTATTGAATATTCCTTGGGATAATATCTTTTATATAAATGATATAAATGATAAAGTCAGATTCTTAGAAGATAATATTAATTATCTCTTTAATTTCCATGCACCTTATAAAACAATTAGAGTGAGTAAACCACCTGCTCCATGGCTTACTGATAACCTGAAATTAATTCTGAAAGAACGTGATAAAGCTCTAAATAAATATAAAGAAACAAAACGTCAGAAAACTGGAATTATTATAAGGAATGCCGTAATTTTGCGTTAGCTTCGTTGAGAAGGGAAAAATCAGCGTATGGAAAGCTTTAAGCAACTTGAATATTAAAACCTGTAAATGTAACAATGAGCTACCTGATACTTTGCGAGACCCAAATGAAATAAATGAATACTTCATAAGTATTTTTGATAATTCAAATAACTGTGCCAACGCATGCGAATTCTTGACAAATAATAGGTACAGTGATAATATTTTCAATTTAACACTAATTAATCAAAATAATGTACTGCAAACAATAAATAATATAAAATCAAACGCCGCTGGAAATGATAGTATTACACTTTACATGGCGAAACTATGCTTGCCTACTATTCTTGATAATATTACTGTTCCTTGGAATGTGGTTATTTTCCCAAAAAATGGCGTGAGTCGATTATAATTCCAATTCCAAAAACTTCACCACCCAATAGTGTTCATGATTTGAGACCAATTAGTTTACTTCCAGTGATTTCCGAAATACTCGAGAGAACAGTATATAGTCAAGTAAATGACTTTGTTCAAGCTAACGGCATAATGCCTGTTGAACAATCTGGATTTAGAAAATGTCATAGTACGACTACCGCACTCTTGAATTTATCTGACAATATAATTGGTGTCTTAGATCAAAAACTTGCAGCTGTCCTAGTTACCTTGGATTATTCTAAGGCATTCGATTTAATAAATCATAATTTACTAATCTCCAAATTAACATCTGACGTGCCTTCAATGCTGTGAACTGATTCTTCGTCTGATTCATAATCAATTTATTGTTGTTCAACTACATCTATGTTATTCAGAGAATGATTTCCAATCATTTTTACTACAGGGTGTTCATCAGATAGTTGGCATCATGCGGGAAAATTATTTATTGATAATTTATTTTGAAATTCATCTCCAGCGTTGAGTTTCGCTTTGAAAAAGAGAAAAAATTGTGGCATTTCTGCACTCATCATGTGATTAACATTTTTTCGAATTTTTTGGTATCTACCTATTTCTTCCTCAGGAATCCGAATTCCAAAAACAAAAAAGGGTGAAAACCTCGGTGGAAACTCACATTTTTCGAGAGATAATCCAGGAAAAAAGTGCGAAGATTTTACTCCATTGGGCCCCTTTTGGGTAGACATCATATCCAATCGGCCTTCCATTCCGCACACTGGTTACTTTTTATGCCTTCATTATATATTCAAGGTATCGAAAATAATGAAAAACATCCTCGAAGAAGTTGAATTCATCTTCTTTAGCATCCTTGGTGAAGGTGGATTTACCTTCTTTCATATGGAACGTGCAGTCGAATAAGAATCTGTAGAAATCTTGACACAGAATTAGTTGTACTGACACAGATTCCATATGAAAAACGCTGAATCCACTTTCATCCAAGATGCTAGAGAACGTTGATTCAACTTCTTCTAGGACGTTTTTCCTCTGTTTAATTTTTTTTGAATGTGTTATGAAGGTATAAAGAGTATCTTGTGTCAAAAAAAAGAACGCCGATTGGCTATGATTTCTACCCAAGACAGACTGAAATTCGGGCTCCTGAAGTCGAAATACGTAGGCACCAAGAAAAGTTTCCAAATATACGGATCGCATTAATAAGTGCAAAATTACCAGGCGGGGTAACGTGGCAATTGCTACATGACAAGTGTTTTTTTTATTAGAGTTATTGTTCAAAATACCCACTCATCCGAGAATATTATAGAATAGAACTATTTGCAAAATCATGAATCAATGTTTGATGATAAATCAACTTTGCTTCAAAGATAACAAAATTTTGAGAGGTATTTCCATTTTATTCAGAAAATAACATATTTTTATCGATATTTTGTGAATGGATGTGAAGCATGAGAGAGCTACTAATATGAAACAGTCATAGTCAATATTCCTAAAAATTCGTAAATATTAAGGAAAGATGCAAAAACTAAAAGTTGCAATAGACACACGTATAGACTTGGAATAGAAACAACTTTTCTCCATGATTTCCTTCAAATCAGCCCTTTTGAAAGATCAATAAGGAAGATTTTGACTTTTTACATGGAAAATGAATTATTATTGAATGTTTTTCCCATGTTTCAACTTCCTGAAAGACATTAAAAACAAGGTGACTGAATTTCGAGCCTCATTGGGATCTCGAAAAACTTCGAAAGATATAGAACCGGTTGGATGACGAAAAAAAATTGTTGCAGAACAAAATGCTTTTTTTGTAATCAGAAAATTCCGTTAACATTCGAAGATATCCGGAAAAAAACCTAATTTCACGATTTCCCAGGAAACCGTGAAAACAGTATTCCAAGGAATTTACCTAAATTGAAGGCTTGTGTCATGGCCACTCTTTATTCCCTACGAAATAAAACGTTTCGTCTTTCAGAATCATCAATTCCTCTAATACAGACACTATTTCCAAAACGAGATTTTTTTGTCAATAACAAAATTGAGAAATGTAAGATTTTGATAACATATTTCACCCCTACCTTTTTCAATTATTCTGAAACTGCAATTCTTCGAGAAAAATCTGTGATGGTTTATAATTTTTGAGCCTTCCGAAGGTGATACAAAATTGATTGAAAACTGGAAGACAACGTCGGATTTCAATTTGAATGCCAACACCAAATCGTAAAGAATGTAAGGAAGTAGAAATGGTCCAAAAACGTGAAAAATAAGAAATATTTCAGGAAATTCCTATTTCTTTCGGATATCTCCTATAATATCCGTATTTTCCGAATTTCAGCAAAAAAATACGCAACTCCGCCAAGGGTCAACGGGCCCTGTATCTCGTACGGTTCACGGGATCCCAAATGATGATGCTCGAATTTCAGCCACCCCATATATTTCAGTAAGAATTGGCGCAGTCGGTAGATCATGCCAAAATCATATTTATGGAATCGCACACAACAAGTATGCGTTGATAATAAATTCTCCGACCCCAAAAAAATTGTCTCTGGAGTTCCTCAGGGATCTATCCTAGGACCTTTATTATTTCTATTATGTACATCAGACTTACCGAAAACTGTAAACACAAGTGAAATACAACTTTATGCGGATGATACACAATTAATCCATTATTTTGAACCTACATCATACAATACAGCATCTGAAACTATAAACAGAGACCTACAACGGATTGTTGACTATTCGAGTCAACACAACTTAACAATCAATCCTACCAAAACAGTGGTCCTCTTGTTTGGAAATAAAAACTTGAGGCCTAACATTGTTAATAATATGAATATTAAACTTAACAACACTGAATTAGTTATTTCTGATAGTGCGAAAAATTTAGGATTAACTATAGATACTTCTCTTAGATTCAAGAATCACGTGAATATCTTATTACGAAAATGTTATATGCGCACTCGGCTACTTTTTGCAAATAAACATATATTAAATTTTAAAACAAGAAAAAAACTATCAGAATCTTTGGTCTTATCCCTTCTTAACTATTGTAACATTGTCTATTATCCATGTCTTGATGAATGCACTCAATATCGACTTCAACGAGTTCAAAATACTTGTTGTAGATTCATATTTAATTTAAGGAAATATGATCATGAAGTGGCTCAAAGTGTCCAGTATATTTGAATACCATTTCCTTATTTTTTTGCATAGATTGCTTAATACTCAAAGTCCGCCCTATCTTAATGACGAACTAGTTTTCAGAAATAATTTACATAATCTGAACACCAGACATTCATAGATACTTAACATGCCTAGCCACTCGACAGCTCTGTTTGAACGTAGTTTTACTTACAATGCATTAAAACTTTTCAATTACTTTAAACCTGAGCTTTCAATATCACTAAATAAATTTAGAAAAGTCGTTAAAAATGAATTGCTGATTCAACAAAACTAGCCACATTGTCATTGCATTGCTGCATTTTCATATTTCTTACATTACTTATTATTACTTACCTACTATTTTCTTTGTTTCTTTTTTTCTCTTCTACTGATGATCAATTCAATATCACTGAAATTGTAAAATGATCTCTTTCTATTTTTATTTTATTTTTTTATTTTCATATAATTATTTTTTTTTTATTTTTTTCATTCCATTTATTTTATAAACTGAAAAGGTTAAGAGATTAGCTAATCTTCGCCTTTTCAGGGCAGATGTATGTACATTTGTTGAATAAAGTCGTATTAGTATTATTATTATTATTATTACTTTACCAGCTCATAAATGCTAGGTTTCTATAAGGATTTGCCATTGAAACCTGATTATGAATGTATCTGCAAATAACAGTTTATTCTCATAAAGTTCGTGATGAATTGCCATCAGGATCTCGTAATTGATATATACGCAAAACACATCTCCAACTCATGAATGCTACTTTTCTATAAGGATCTGCCATTAAAGCCTGATTATGAATGTATCTGCAAAAACACTTTAGTCTCATAAAGTTCGTGAAGAATTGCTGTTAGAAACAGAATGGATGAGATGAAAAAACACCCGTAGTGAAATTTGGACATTTATTATTCATTTTATTGCGTTACTATGGAATTCACTGTTAGGAGGTAATGACAATTTTTTGATGAAGTTACAGTTGTCAATAAAAAGAAAAAGAAGTGATTTGTCTCAATCGAACCCATTACAGCCTACAATTATCTAAAAAATTTAGGAGACAAAATAATCAATTGCCATCCGGATCTCATAATACATATATACGCAAAACACATCTCCAACTCATAAATGCTACGTTTCTATAAGGATCTGCCATTGAAGCCTGACTATGATTTTATCTGCAAAAAACAGTTCATTCTCATAGAGTTCGTGAAGAATTGCCATTAGGATCTCATAATACATATATACGCAAAACACATCTCCAACTCATGAATGCTACGTTTCTATAAGGATTTGCCATTAAAACCTGATTATGATTCAATCTGCAACGAACAGTTTGTTCTCGTAAAGTTCGTAAAGAATTTACCATGAGGAACTCATAATAGATATATAAGCAGAACACATCTCATAAATGCTACGTTTTTATAAGGATTTGTCATTGAAACCTGATTATGAATGTATCTGCAAAAAACAGTTTATTCTCATAAAGTTCGTGAAGAATTGCCATCAGGATCTCATAGTAGATATATACGCAAAACACATCTACAACTCATAAATGCTACGTCTCTATGAGGATTTGCCATTTAAACCTGATTATGATTTTATCTGCAAAAAAAGTTTATTCTCATAAAGTTCGTGAAGAATTGCCATCAGGATCTCATAGTAGATATATACGCAAAACACATCTACAACTCATGAATGCTACGTTTCTATAAGGATTTGCCATTAGAAAATGATTATGAATATACACGCAATTCACCGTCTTCAATTGTAGGTTCGTGAAGAATTGCCATCAGGAACTGATGAAAAATGTACCACAAAACACATTGGATGCTCATAACTGCCACGACGTTCCTATAAGGAATTACTGTTTCACTATCCAACTCGAATCTCATGAATTCTCATATATGTACATATAAGGATTTGCCATTAGGAACTGATAATAAATATATCAGGAATAATCATTTCATACTCGTGTAATTCGTGAGGGAATGCTTTCAGCAACTGGTGATGAATGAATTGGGAAAACACATCTCGAGCTCAAGAATACCACTGTGGTTCTATAAGGAATTACGGTTTCACTATCCAACTCAATTCTTATATAAACTCATATATATTTTTTTTATAAGTTTCTATGTGGCATTTTTGGCAGGGTTTCCCGAAGTATCTGAAAACTCAACAATGATTCTTCCAATAATTATTTGAACTGTGGCCAGTCGAAATCATTGGGTCATAGCTTTTGTGAATTTCCAGGCGAATACATTCACATTCATTAATCCGCGAGGACAATCGCAGTTGAAAGCGATGGAATTCCGGGACACATTCGAATAGTTCATTAATATCTATAATGAGTTCAAACACACCGGTTTCAACTCGAAATTGAAAATGAAGAAAAATCCCATATCAAACAGAGGGATGGAGTGTACACAATATATATAATAGACACTAATATAAACTCTGGAGTATACACAATATACTTCACGTGGGCCATAGTAAACAGAATAAGCCTCCTGAAGCCGGCAGATATGGATACTTATAGACATGATCTCAGACAAATTTTAATAAAGAGTACAGATATTTGTTAAAATAGCTTCTGTCTCATATTGAAGAGGAAACAAAATCTACTATTTTCCAGTGCACGACTTGTTCGATAAAATTTCACAGTGATTGTATCATCTTCAAAAATATTTGCTAACTTTGTATGAATTATTTTTCGAAATGTCAGATCTGGAATGAAATTAACGCCAAATAGTTCCAAAATTCACAAAAAGGTATACTGGATAGATATTCAAGTATCTCACTGGACTACATCATTCTGCAGTAAAATTTCGAATTATAAATTGCGCCTATCGGTCGACTGGAACTATGTACCTATATGGCATCAATGTTATCCCAGATCTGTATTACAAAATTGTTGCTTATGCAAGAAGTTTATTCAAAAACCTTTTTTTGATCCCATGTTCACCTAGAGATATTGATAACATCATTGTGAGTATATTTTTGCAAAGCTAGGTATCATATTCAGCTTCGATTTAAATGTGACAAAAGTAGTAAAAAGTCGAGTAGGTATCTTTATTGTTGTTGTGATATTTGTAACGAGACCAATGATAGATGTGATACAAATTAGGACATAATATTTTTCATAAGTGTTTTCCTTTACTTTTTTTTGGAATGATATTTAGTTTTTGTTATCACGGAATCGATATTACGGAAGATAATAGACATAACAACGGGTCAATTCAGGATTTCACCTTACAGTGCGTATTCAGCGGGTGTAAGTTGATTCATTTCCGTCGAAAAATCTCGAGCAAAGGGTATTTCAACTGTAACAAGATTTTTCTACTTCGGAGGGTTGTTGAGGGGTAGTTTTTGGTTCACAAATTATTTCACCCTATAGAGCGTATTCAGCGAGTGCGAGTTGATTCGTTTCCGTCGAAAAACCTCGAGCAACGGGTAGTTTAACTGTAACAGCATTTCTCTACTTCGGAGGGTTGTTGACGGGTAGTTTTTGGTTCCCAAGTTATTTCACCCAATGGTGTATTTTTTGGTTCACAAATTATTTCACCTTATAGAGCGTATTCAGCGGGCGTTAGTGATTCATTTCCGTTGGAAAAACTCGAGCAACGGGTATTTTGAATGTAACAAAATCTTTCTACTTCGGAGGGTTGTTGAGGGGTAGTTTTTGGTTCACAAATCATGTCACCCTATGAAGCGTATTCAGCAGGTATAATTCGATTCATTTCCGTCGGAAAAACTCGAGCAACGGATATTTTAACTGTAACGAAAATTTTCTACTTCTGAGGGTTGTTGAGGAGTAGTTTTTGATTCACAAATTATTTCACCTAATAGAGCGTATTCAGCGGGTGTGAGTCAATTCATTTCCGTGGAAACAACTCGAGCAACTCGAGTATAATTCTGTTTCAAGATTTTTCTTTTTTAGGGGTTGTTTGGGGGTAGTTTTTCATAAATTATTCTACTGTTAGGAGCCCGTTCAAGAACTCCAAAATAGTGCACTCACATGAGAAAAATTAACAGGAAATACGATAAGCGAAAATAAAATAATGGAAAATGCCGATGCTGGAAAAACCGTTCCTGTTTTCACACCCGTTGAAACTGGACGCTTCCGAAACACGGAAATGGCGACTAGTCTAATTCCATCAACACCTACAGAAAAAGACAGCTCTCTAAGACTAGTAGGTTATAATCGAAAATCCATTGAAGATTTCGTAAAAATCACGAAACGTCTCACCCAGTGCCTGAAAAATAAAGTTGTTCATGACCAACATTTCAACTCTGTATTTAATATATGTAAAAACCTGATTATCAATTCACCAATTCTACAATATCCAGACAGAAAAAATGAATTCTAACCACACATGCATCCAACATTGCTTTAGGAGCAGTACTTTCGCAAGGAACTTTTGGATCTGATAAAGCGATAGCATTTGCTTCAAGAACGTTAAATGAAACCGAAGAACGATATTACAATAGAAGAAGAACTTCTGGCTATTGTATGAGCCTGCAAATATTTCAGATCATATCTTTTTGGTAGAAAATTTACAATGTATACATATCACCGACCATTAGTTTGGATTTTCTATCTTAAAGAACCAAATTCGAAATTAATCCGATGTAGACATTATTTACAAACAAGGAAAGCAGAAATACTAATGCAGATCCTCTCTCTGGAATAACTATCAACGCTCTAGAAAATGAATCAATAGTGAATAACCCTGGTAACATAGTTTCAGAAACACTCGAATATCTCAGAAACCTATCCGAATACTTTGTACCCCCTGAAAACAAACCCCCTAGGAAGAAATGATCCCAATACTTCCCAAAAAATTCAAGTAATATCTGACGTACAAATAAAACTTCCTGAAAAACCCTCTGACAAGAATATATACGACAACACTGGTACATCAACTAAACATTCAAACCTCAATGAAACTACTAACGACGGAATAAAAATTTTGAACGAAATGATCAATAACAAAGTTAACCACAGATAAAAAAAAACCAAATAGGGTGAATGCACCAGTAAATGAACAGCACCAGTAAATGAACAAATCTCAACATATTTAGGATTATTAAGTATCAGTTATCTCTCTCGCGCTCACTTCCATATCACTTTGATATCTGAAACTTACTACACAGTGAATGAGTTTTTGAGCAGGAATAGATCCTAATTATTAACCTGTAAATTTTCTCTTTTCTGATACTCAATGAGCTTTTACCTATATTAATATTTATTGTATTTTATCTATTTTTCATACATGCCTTTATTGAACAATATCTCTTTATGATACTTTTTAGTTGACTTGTCCAACACCATGTAATTATGGTATTTTATGGATTAATAAAGTTCTATTCTATTCTATTCTATATATGATCTGGAATAGATGCCGGTCAACTCGATACTTCAGTAGTTGAGTTTAGTCCGCATGAATGAACGCAGAGTGCTGTTCTTGTTTCCCAAGTTGGTGAATCATATTCGTCACTGACAAAATACTAAGTTTTACCAGGTAAGCAATATGACAGAATTAGGTGTTGAACATACTTCTCATGGAGTTGGTCATCACTACTTGATCAATTAATGGATTTCAATGGATTTTCTCACAAACATAACCTCAAAGCATCCTGTAATGATATTGAAATCGAATTATTTTACCGTTCATTTATTGGTGCATGTGCTGATCCTACGTGCTGTTGAATATTATAACAATTTGACTCTTAAATTCTCATCTATGAAGGCAGTTTCAATGGTTCCACTGTGAAATGTCGCCTAAGCTCACGATCCAGTAAATGAACAGTGTCGTTCATTCTCTGAATCACATGGGTGCATGAATAAACAATTTTTTTTGCCCGTTTCTTCTTTTCATTTTCCCCTGATTAATTTGACAGGAATATGGGAGATGAAAAATCCAAGACTGACAATAAGAAGAAATATGTTAGATTTAGATATTCTGATGATTGTCTCCAGAAGGCCGTGGAAGAAATAAGGAAAAAGGAAATTACCATCAATGCAGCCAGCAGGAAATATGGAATAGCGAAAAGTACACTTTTCAATGAAACAACTGGCAAAGTTCCTATGATCCGTAAAATGGGACCTGATACAATTTTGACCTCACAAGAAGAAGCTACTCTAGAAACCTGGATCCTATCCAAAGCTTTATTAGGATTTCCTATGCATCCTCCCACACATCATCAGAGACTTCAGACACTTCAATCGGGAATCATTCTATGAAGATATGAGGTCAATCCCATTCGAATCAGTTTACGAAATGGATAATATAGACGATAAAATATGTTTTCTCAATGAAAACATCATGTTGAAATTCAATTTGCACGCACCTTTACGAAAGATTAGAATAACCAAACCCTACGCACCATGGATCACAGACAACATTAAGTTGATGATGTCACTGCGTAATAGAGCCCGCTCCAGGTGGCAAAAATCTAAGTCCCCGGCTCATCATGAATATTACAAGACACTCAGAAATTTTACAACCCTAGCGTGTCGAAATGAAAAAAAAGCATACTTTCAGTATATTCTGAGACAACAAGGGGTGAGTAAAATATGGAAAGATCTTCATTATTTAGGTATTAAAAAAAAACGGCAAAATCTACCCGATCACATGACTGACGTAGAAGAAATAAATCAGTATTTCGTGAATGGGATTTCAGCAGTCGCTGCAGACCCCAATCTAGTCGAATTCTATTCCAATAGTCAACACGAAAATGCAGGCCAATTCCAATTCAAAACTATTTCACAATATGACACCCAGAAAGCCTTGTATAATTTGAAATCTAATGCGCAAGGGAGTGATGGAATAAATTTAAAGTTGTTACTAATGTGTTGTCCTCACTTGATACCATTCCTAAAACACATTATAAATTTTTGTCTCACCCACAATGCATATCCACACACCTGGAAAAAGTCTGTAGTACAGCCTATACCTAAAAAGAATATCGTTAATGAACTCAAAGATCTCAGACCTATCAATATACTGCCAACGCTCTCCAAAGTCCTTGAGAGAATTGTAGATGCCCAGCTGAGAGAGTACGTCTCTCAATACAATGTATTACCGGTAAAGCAGTCGGGCTTCCGACGAGGATACAGCTGTGAAACTGCCTTGTTGGGAATTACCGATGACATTCTAAGAGGAATTGATGATAAGAAAGTTACAATACTGGTACTGTTGGATTACTCCAAGGCCTTCGATACTCTGGATTATGCTCTATTATTGAGTAAACTCAAATCAATTGGAGTTGCCGACCAGACTCTATCCTTCTTCAAAGAATATCTATATGGACGAAGCCAGAGTGTTAAAATAGGTAACAACTCATCATCCTTCCTGGAACTGTCCAGCGGTGTTCCACAGGGCTCCATTCTTGGACCCCTGCTTTTTGCACTATATACTTACGACTTTGAGAGCTTTGTCACTCACTGCGACACTAACTTTTATGCCGATGATACCCAACTTCATCTCTCGTTCTCACCTAATGAAACAGATCTTGCTATAGAAAAAATCAATGAGGATTTATCGACTCTCATAGCAACTTCTAGAAACCATGCGCTCAAAATCAATGCAGATAAAACGTCAGTTATATTGTTCGGGTCACGTCAACACAGGAATCTACTCGAGAACAATATCCAGATAAATGTTGAAAACAAAGTAATCACACCTGTCAAAAGCGTAATGAATCTAGGATTAACCTTCGATGATGATATGAGGTTCAAATCACACATAATGAAAATTCGTGGCTTGGCATTCATGAACTTGAAACTTATCTATAGTAACAGGAGATACTTGAATCGAAAGGTTAAGTCTGTACTCTGTGATACTCTGGTGCTTTCCAGGTTCAATTACTGCGACACTGTTTATGGTCCGTGCCTGGATTACGAGGACAGGAGACGTATACAAGTAACCCAGAACTCCTGCCTGAGATTAATATCTGGGGTCAGGAGAGGTCACCATATCTCGCATATTCTGAGTGATCTAGGATGGCTCAATATGCAACGTAGACAACAACTTCATGCCACTTGTCTCTTTCATAAAATAATAGCGACCAAAACTCCTCCTTACTTATGGCATAAAATCTCTTTCCGAGAAGATGTCCACAATATAAACTTACGTTACAAGGGAATAATAACCCCACCATATCATAGAACAGAAACTTTCAGACGGTCTTTCTCTTACCAGATATCACTTATCTACAATGCCATTCAAATGGATATGAAAAAATTAAACATTAATGCATTCAAGAAACACATGAAGAAACATCTACTCACAGAACAAATTGATGCATGAGATACATGTATCTGTTCGTTCGTCTGTGTACTTCTTCTAACTCGCTTCATAGGACTATTGATTTAAGAGTGCCGGAGGCACATTATTTAGATTGTATAATTGAAATTGGGAATATTTATCATATAAAGATTGTTGTTATCCTCTACTTTTCTGCCTATTAATTTTCCTGTCATTGCGCTTAAGAATAATAACAGAGGTTTCACGCATTTCCATGCGTGACTCCATCTGATCTTCGGCGTTTTTCTAGTGTACCTACTCTGTACTTCTCGAAAATAAAGACCTATTATTATTATTATTATTATTAAAGAGATGATATCTATAGATTAGCTGATGCCCTGCGTTTACCCCAGATAATTCGAACCCAAACACGTAACTCTGTTACAGGTATGTTGAAAATAGGTAGTTAATGAAATTATGAGGGTATTAAGTAACTACTTTGAAGGTGTGGTGGGTCTCTGTATTTTGCTACGAAGACTGGTTTATCCTGGACGTCTCAAGGATCTTCAGGTTTTATTCGGCCTGTCTCCACAATCATTGTCACAAATAATTAACCATATGCAGAGCATCATTGGCAATAATTTCATCCATTTGTTGGATGATTTGAGAAATTTACCATGGCTGAATTTACAGCGAATGCAGTTGTATGCTGGGGTATAAGTTAACATTATTTATTCCAATTCAAGGAAAGTCTATTCGAACATTTTTTTCAGGCTATTCATGCTAGGGGTGCAGCAGTTCCTAACTGCTGGGGATTTATTGATGGCACTGCCAGACCAATTTGTAGGCCATCAATAAACCAAGAACAGTACTATTCAGGTCACAAGAGGTTCCATTGTCTCAAATACCAGTCAGTTTTGTGCCCAGATGGCATGATTGTCAGTTCGAAAGGTGCATACATGGGGCGAAGACATGATGCTGGTATTTTCAGGGAATCAAATTTGTATGCAGAACTGCAAGATATTGCAGTATTTCCCAATAACCAACAATTTGTTTTATATGGTGATCACGCCTATCCCATTATGGATTTACTCTTGTGTCCTTTTCCAAATCGACAAGGAATTCCAATTTATCAGCAACATTTTAATGAGTCTATGAGTGCAGTGAGAGTAGCTGTTGAGTGGGGGTTCCAAAAAGTTGTTACTCAGTTTGCTTTCATAGACTTCAAAAAGAATCAAAAATCACTTCTACAAGATTTACAGAGTATGTTCAAAGTTACTATAATTTTAAACAATTGGCACACAACTTTATATGGCAGTCAGACAAGTCAATTCTTTCATGTTGTACCACCCACGCTAGAAGAATACTTAGAAAATCAATAAATAATGAATTTACCTATCTATATTTTGTCTTTATTTTCAGTCCCATATTATTTATGGATATTAAGCAATATACATGAAATAATGTAGTATTTAGAATTTTTTGTAGAATCCAAAAATAATAATTTAATAATACTTTTGAACTTCAAAATTTTCTAATATTTTTTTTCGATATTGATCACCTTCCCATATGGAATGTTGATTAAATTATTATACCTATATTGAATATTTGAAACTGCTATAAGTGAAAGGTATAGGTAACTTCGAAGCTACCTGTAACTTTTCAAAGTGTTTATTCATATGAAGAAGTAACAAAAAATATATTTCAGTAAACCAAAGAATGAAACTTATCATAATATCACATGTGCAAGAAGAACAGTAACACATCACATGTGGAATAAACTAAATATATATTTGTATCACATGAAAAAAAGGAACCAAACTTTGAACAATAGGAACAAGGAACATGTTTTCCAACACTTGAAACTTCATCAGTCTTCATATCTCTGTAATCTTTTCAATAGAGTATCTATTAGTTTTTGTTGTGATGCTATATGTGTGTGCAACTCAGTTTTTTGCTTGAAATCTAGTTTTGATTTTTCATATTCAATTTGTTTTTGTTCCTTCCTATCTTCAATCTCCATCTTCAGTCTCATTTCTTCAATTTGTATTTTTCTTGCCTCAAGTTTATAATTTTCTTCTTGCAACTGCAACTCCTTCAACCTCAACTCCTGATCTTTCTCATTTTTCTTTGTCAAGTATTCCATGGCATTTTTTCTCAAGATCACACTTTTGTTGAGCCTGGTCTTCTTGACTGGTCCAGGTTCTGAAAGATTACAAGATTATATTATAGGTATACTTCTAACTAACAGAAATAAAAGGTGGATTCATATACCTATATTAAAAAACCTATATAAAAATTCCATTTTCACTAAATTATAATTATTACATTTTCACTTGAAAAATACCATAGGAGAAACAGCTTACTGACCTTTAGTTTTTTTTTCTATAGGTGTATTTTGTGTTGCTTGAGAAAAATCACTTGTCTCAGCAGAACTTGTTGTGTTTAGACTGGGAACCTGGATGGATGCACAATTCACATCAGCTAAATTAAGATGAGATGAATTGGGATCTAAATCAGAGAAATAATACATTTTAAATTGACTAGGTGGAAATTCATTGTGACTGATGAAACTTCACTCAATAATTACCAAAATAATCATGTTCCTCCAGAGTGATAATGATGTTTTCTTCAGGTTCATTACAATTATTATTGTTCTCTTTCATTGCATTGACAGTATCATTTTTCCTATTCTGCCGGCCTAATGCAGCAATTTGCTTTTCTTTGGACAAGACTTTCTTTTTCTTAGTGGCTGGCATTAGCTGAAATTCATCACAAAGGTCTCTTATTTCTTGTAATGAAACGTCTTTTTCGGTGAAGACTTCTTCAGTGCCACTTCTACTAAAAAACAATGGAATGTGATCTCAACCTGAGACAATGAAATATAATTTTAATAATAATGCAACGTACTTGAATTTATCTCCATCCGTTTTTTTCATAAATAGAGTAAGAAGAAGCATCAGATGGTCTTTTAGTGTTCTTGTAAGGAATTCTTTTCCTGTTACAGACCTAATGTTAGCCTGTACGATGTTCCACTTCTCTGGATGTTGAAGTGGATTTTGACCAACAACTTCACGTAAAAGGCATAAATCAACATCCGAATTAAATCGCAACCTCTTCGTATGGCTCATCGTTTACCACAAATTAAACAGTTTATTATTTTCAGTATAAATCGTTGCCATAAATTTATTACATACAAAAACAAAACAAAAGTAAACATAACCCCAAATAACGACACTTTCACAAAACAATAAATTTCTATTAATTATTTCGCGTTTTATGGTCGATCAAAGGATAGCGCAACGTTTAACATATAGTGTAATTCTGCCGTAAATAAGCACTTAAGGCTGCTCATTGAAAACATACGTACACGTATCTTGTGACAGCTACGCATGCGCAGTTATGATTTTCTTTACGTTAGGAGATACGTTGGACGTAACGATGACTTTTTACGTACACTGAAAACGCGGTATTATCACTCCGATGCAAGCCGACTACATCCGTCTGCACACGATCCTCTGTCATGTCATAAAATAAGATCCTGTCATATGTCATTGAAAGTAAATAATCAAATCAATGACAAATCTCATTTCAACGATGTAGAAAACACTGGTGCAGTCACTGATGGTGTTTTGTTTCGTCAAAAACGCTAACGGCATTTTCCGCTATAATGGCCTAATAGTTATCGAACTCTCCAGAAGATGGCGACACTATTGCAGATTTCTGTAAAAGAAGCCCAGAAATAGCTAGAAAAATAATTAACCTTAGTTTTTCTCAACTGTCAATGACTGTCCAGACTGTCAGGAAATTTCTACTTACGAGAGCGGTTTTGTTGATATTTCCCATTTCATTTCGATTTTTGGTATTCAATCCAGTATTCAGGTGTGTTTTGAAGGATTATTAGTGTCAGTGTTCTTTGTTAATTTACTTTTTATTTCCTCTTGAGTTCAGTGTTCCTTAATTTGTTGTGTTTATTTGTGTTAATTTGTTCTTTCCGATGACGGAAAAACGAAAAACTCGTTGCTGTGTCGTTTGTAGCGGTGAAAGCGATGCATTTACGCATTTATATTCTGTTCCAAATGTGAGTAATGAATACTAAAGAGAAGCCATTTCTCAAAGTGTGAGGTATAGTGGATTCAGTAATACTATATACCAAGAAACCTATAGAAAAAGCTACTACAAGTAGTTTGTACTTATACTACAGTTGAATGGGTCTAGAGATACCTACTTACTTCCATATCTTTTTCATGTATTGAAAATGTAGTCCATCAATTCAGTGAATTTTCATTTTCATTCTCTACAAATAAACTCCACTTTTGAGTTCAATACTATTCCATGATTTCTAACCATTTAAGTTATGACTATAGAGTACTAGAGCAGAAGGAATGTATAAAACCTTGTATTGAAATATTTCAACTAAAATTCGATTCAAATCTAGTGGATGATGATTTCCTCGATTATTTCAGTGACCATATACACAAAAACATTATCATGACATTTTGAAGGACTCATCATGAATATACCATTGGAAATAGTTTTGCTCTGACATTATACAAATAAGAGCAAGGAATGTGTTACAAGTAATATACCTAGTTATGGTTTGAAAATTCCTAAACAAATTTGGGAATGAGATGCATAGATGCAATGTTTTTATGACTAATCAGAAATCAATGTTTTTCAGGATGATCATAGGCTTCTAGAATGGGTCATTGCATGTGGAGAGCTTTTGCCCCCAAAATCATATGTCTGCTCCAGACATTTTTCTGCCAGTGGGAGAAAATTGAAGAAAGAAGATGTACCATCACTCATTATGTTGTTTTTGTTGCTTCAATTTACATTGTCTTTCATTATATTTTATAATTGGTTTTTATCGTCCTACTGAAAATCTAATGTTAAATGTTGTGAGTAAGTGGGGTGAACACTCTCACTATGTTGGTTGTTGTCATCAAATTTTCAATTTTTCAAAATAAATCTCTATATGAATTCGTTTGTAGCCACCATCAACATATTTTGAATTGATAGAGCACCTATCATAATTTGCAAAATGATAATATTTCAACTTCAATAGTATCAATAATTGCAATATATATGTATTCAAGAATAAGTAAATTTATCAAGATTAAGTGAATATTTTGTAATATTATTTTATTGTTATCTTTCTAGATTTGTGAACTGTATATTAGGTTTCCTATTTCAAATAAAGATCTATCTATTTAATTCATCAATCAAAAATACTACAACAGAATAGTTCATATTAGGAATTGTGTATAATCAATGGATAATTTTTTACAGTTTGTCGAGGAGTTTGTTCTGTCTTTGAAAGTCATCCCATTTTTTATCAAATATCAAAAACTTTTCAGGATCATCAATTCAAATAAAAGTCTAGTTATTGATTTTTAATATTTATTTATTTTCCAGTCCCAGTGGTGTTCCAATTCCAGTAGATCCTACTCAAAATCCCATCCCAACTGAGGAATCCTCTGATATCTCCTCCCCTGAGCCTCAACCTGTCCCTATCCAACCCATTGACATACCAAATCATGAAGGAACTGGAAGTTTATATGAAATTTTATCAACTGTTGGAAGCTTGATTAATTTGCCCATTACTTGGGGAGTACATGAATTAGCAGAAAATATTATTTTGCTGAAAATAAATATCCTGCAGAATGATATGTTGGCAATTGAACGTTCAATAACAATCAGAGAAAATTAAGTATTAGCACAAGTTAAGAATAAATCATTAGAGTTGACCAACATCATCAAAACAACAGTTGATTTGGATAACTACATGCATTATTTTGACACAGCAAAGATATGTGAGGGTTGTAGTAAATCTTGTTCTGTTTTTTTATCTGGAAACTCAGCCTTCTGTAATGCATGTAGAAGTTACAAATCCTTTCACATAAAAAAGAACCAGAAGGCTAAAAAGAGTGTTCTTGTTAAAAATAACAAAAAGAGGCGCCTTCAGTATATGAGTTCAAAGCATAATCACCTGAAGAACATAATAAATAATTTGAAGAGCCAGAAAATTGATCAAGTCAAGATTGACCATTTCTTGGAAGATCTACCCGAGATTCAACAGGAAATGATAAAGGCTTGCTGTAAATCTGCTCGAACAAAAAAAAAATGGTACAAGATATACACTAGAGTGGGTTTACTCCTGCATTCTGATGAAAATCAAGGGACCAAAATTATATCATCACATGAGGGAAAATTATTTGTTGTCTTTGCCATCGTCAAGTACTTTGTCCAGGTAAGCTACATGAAACATGATTCACAGAAAATATGACATTACAATCGACAATTTCAGACAGTCTTGTACAAAAACTATATGCACTGAGCAAAATTCTTAATTCAAAACAAAATTCTAAACATTCTCGAAAAAAATTACAAGAAAACACGATGTGGAGATGAAACTAATCAAATCATAATTATTTTAATAAAGACAAAATATGCAACAATGTACTTCTATGAAATGAAAACAATATAATTCACAAAATGACAATATAATACACAGAAAATCAACAAACAACAATATATACAAAAACTAAATGAAACTACTTACTATGAATTAAAAATCAAATTTGGTTTAGTTCCATTTTCGAAATCAATACTAAAACTAAATACCATGTTTATAAGTCCAAACATATATTACATTTATAGAATCTAAATAAACAAACAATGCCTAATCACGAATTGAAGATATAATCAACCTATATTAAAACATGTACTTGCATAACAGCTTTTATAATATAATCATGTCACGATTTATTCATCGTTATGTCAAGATGCAACATAACTCCTGCAAGGATTTTTGTTCACAGTCTAATCATCTCTTGAAAATGTTTCTATGCAGGTATATACGAAATATTGATGGAGGCTTTGGATTCAAAAAAGAAATATTCGAATTGATTAAAGAAAAATCAAAACACCTCAAAGAATGGCAGAGACACGGGTGTTTACTAATTGATGAATGTAAAATAACACCTACAAAAATATTTGATAAGAACACAATGGACTTTGTTGGATTTGTCGATTTGGGGAATTATACTCCAGATAAGTTAGATGACGCCATTGGGGACCATGCTCTGGTCATTATGTTCCAACCATTTGCGGGACATAATTTACAGGCACTATCATGTTTCCTCTCTAAAGGAAACATAATTGGCGAAATTCAAGCCAAAATAATTTTAGAATGCGTCATTTTGTGCGAGAATGCTGGTCTCCTCATTGATGTTGTAACCAGTGATGGTGCAACCTGGAACAGAACCATGTGGAAGTACTTGAGGATCCAGAATTCCTTGGAACCATGGTGTGAGCACCCAATGGACAGCAACAGGAGGCTTCGCATGTGTTCAGATTTCCCACACCTTATTAAATGTGTGAGAAATATTTTAGTGAAGAGAAGGAGTTTTCAAGTAAAAATATCAATTTGAAAGGAATAAATGCTATGAAATTTCTATATTTTAGATACCTGAAGGGTTAGTTTGTCATTCCCATTTTGATCGATTGGTGGATTATGAATCCTCTAAACAATTCAAAATTGCTTTCAAATTAACACCTAGTCACGTTCATCCTAACTGTAGTGAAAAAATGTGCACTAGACTTGCATTTCAGGTGAGTAGTACAGTTTCAGTGGGCTGAAAAACCAGTAAGGAAGAAATCATAAGAAGAGGAAGGTGTAACTTAGTCTTACTTCACCAGAAAAAATAACTTCCTATGTCCAAGACATGAAAAAACATGGGACATGTTTGGAAGGATCCAATCCTTCATCATCAGCATAAGAAGAGATTATTCAAAAGTGGTGGAAAATTACATGAAAAAATAAATCAAACAAAAAACATACAACTAGAACTAGAACATTATTAATCATCAATAATGCTGAATGATTGATCCTTCAGAACATGTCCCAAGTTTTTTCATTTCTTTGGCATTGAAGTTATTTCTTATGGTGAAATGAGACTGCAAGTCCTTCCTCTACTTATCAAACCAACTTCAGTAAATTAGGACTATGGACATGAATGTGCAACTAATGCATAATCTCTCTTGGTGTCTGATACCTATTGCTAACGAAAATTCAAGATTTCAAAAATGAAAATATCTGTATTGATAAATTGCAGCGAAGAATTCTAGCGGCTACTGGATAGAAGTGTAAAGATTCATATCAAGCATTTTTTTTAGTTATTCAGCAAAACAACAGCACTAGCGTTAAAAGCATACCAAGATAAAATAAGTTCATTCCAGAATGTTGATGCAACTGTGTCATTTTGCGAAAGAATGAATAAAGTTATCGACATAATGAATTCTTCATCAAATTTCTCAGTGCTGAGATATGATTCTGAAGAATACAAGGTAGGTATATTTCACAACTATATTAGTGGCAGAGAATTGTAAGTTTTGTGGGAAAATATGGCAGAACCAGCATTGAGCTTGCCTATGAGAACTGCAAAGATTCAAGCTACAGATATTCATTCCATTTCTGCCTGTCAATCAATGAGGGACAATTATGAGATTTTATTTTAATTTTAAAACATCAATGTCCAATCAATTTCAATACTGCATATCTGAAGCATTTCCAGATGTTCCTGAGATGTTGGCATACATTTTCGAAACCTCATACTCTCCTATTCCTATACATATGGACTAGTGAAATATCAAGTTTGAGTTATTCAAGAACTATGTACATTATATAATCTTTTTTCTTGCTATATGGTTATTTACTAGTTATACTTTTAGCAGTTGATATCTCATGAAACCTCATGCATAAACAGAAAATCATGAGCCAACATATGATGTAAATATACGTTCATTCATTATGGAATTCATGATATTGATCAATCATTGCATATTGTCGAAATATTTTGGATTAAAATTTCAAAATGTTTCCTTGAATTCCAAGGAATTGGGAGAAATAAATTGCGAGTCTAGTAATACACATGTTCCAGATAACACATTAATGAGTATGTTCAAGTACCCATTGTCTGTACGGTGAATTCAACTGCTGAAAAAGTTAAGGTCATTAGGTTCATAAAAAAAATGCCCAAAAATGGACCCTTATGGCCATTCAATTATGCCATCAATAGTTATCAATTGAATTATTTTAGGAACTTGAAGACTTCTTAAGTTACCTAGATCTGTGGGAGCAATGTTCTCCTCCAGAACTATTTCTGTCCAAGTCCACATTTGAGGGTTTGAAGGCCACGATTTCTTTTACTCTGGATTTGGTCAAATACCTTGACAATCTTGGATTCCACTACCTGATGACACCAAGAATAAACCAAGACCATTTAGAAGTATTCTGATACTCTTGGCTATAATGATATTTTATTTCACAACATTCAATATTTCTTCCAGCATTTTTTTGGTATGATGAGGTCAGCAGGTGGAAATAATTCTCATCCAGAGTCCCTACAAGTCGGACAAATATTCAGACTGATGTCCCTATACTCTTTGATGAAACCACCAAGGGGCAGTAATATTAGTGGTGGAGAAATGATGAAATCGCTTATCCATGTAGGAGACCTGAAACAAAAAAAGAGAAAATTCATTTTTGACATTCAATGAATGAAGAAATTTGTGAAATTGAGGAAGAGTTCTCAGAAGTTGATGAAGCCTTTGCATATTTCTGTGGCTATGTTGCGAAATCTTTGAGAAGTAGTAACAAGTATAGTAACTGCATACACACTATAATTGGGAAGGGAGATGAGAGATTTAATGAACTAATAAAACAAAAAAGCAGAGGATTCCTAACTTATCCTTCTAATATTTTGATAACATTTCTACAAGAAGTAGAAATATTAATAACAGAAGTTTTTCAACAACCTCTCAAAAAAATTGCCCATGGGTGATTATACCAAAATTATCAAATTTAACCCCCAAAAAAAATCTAGGTTGTCAGGAACACAAAATAGAATTTATGTAAAATATAGTTCAGAAGTATGTAGTTTCAAGGCTCAGCATATGCTGTGCTAAAGAACAAAAGGAAAGGAAAGCTTCAAATAGATCTAGCTATTATGCAAAAATGGCCAAATTGCAGTAATCTGTAATATTTCCATTTTTTTTTTAGTTTCATCTCTCAAATATTATATCTCCCATGATTTTCCTCTCCTACTATCAGCAACGATTTGTTGCACACGACCACCAACCCAGTTAGTTTCGCTGAAGATACCACTCTCATAACTTCAAACTTATCCGATGCATCAATAGCAGTGACCAACTAGACCCTCCGATTGAAACAGATCCGATCGATAAATGAAGATTTCGAGAAAAATCAAGAATGGGCCAATAGAAACCTTTTCGAATTCAATGATGAATAAGCTGAGATTCTCTAGGAACAACTTTTGCCCACTGAAATCAACTGGCTCGAGTATCACACCCTTCGATCACGTGTTTCACTGATTTGTTTACATGCCTCATGTCGACAGAGCAAACCAATGATAGAAAGAATGGAATACTTCCATAATTGATTGAAAAAACTTGAATTTGATGTTAATAACTATACAAATATTAATTTTTTACTTTAGGACACTAGTGCATACAGGTAGTGAATAAATTTGACACTCACCCAGGTACAATGGTTTCATCACTTGAACAAAGTGTTGATGGAATTTCATGGCATTCATATTGCACCAGAAGGCTATAATGACATTTCTTCTGGAATATTTCAGGGAGAACTGGAATCCCAATGATCCTGCAAAGTTGATGAAGAATTGATATGTTTACTGAACAGCTGAATAATAAATTATATAATAATGCAAACTTGATTTTTTTTTTCTCATGAAAATCAGTCAAATCATGCATCAGCTTACCCAATTGAAGAAAAAAAATCATATTTCAGTATAAAATTGAATCTTGTATGTACCATGAGCGATATTAGATGATAATGTCCATCGTGTAACATCCATCCCTTGGGCCAGATGCCCTCTGGTAGGATCAGTCACCTTCCTGGCATTATGATCCCTTTAACGCATTTGGTACATGAACATCTATGAAAACATTACCATGGCTCTGGTTTATTGAAAAACTTTGCTTATAAGTAAGTGGTACATCAATGTGAAAAGGCTGATATTCATAATGAATTATTTCTTTTGTGGCTTACTTCCATATTTCTTAATTGATTTGAAAAACTTGAATTTGACATTAATACCTATAAGAATATTTTTTTCACAGTGGGGCACTAGTGTGAATAGGTTGTGAATGAATTTATGAAACTTACCCAGATACAACAGTTTCATCACTTGCACAAAGTGTTGATGGAATTTCATGGCATACAAATTGCACCAAGAAGGCCACAATGACAATTCTTCTGGAATATTTCAGGGACAACTGAAATCCCAAAGATCCTGTGAAGTTGATAAAGAATTGACATGTTTGCTGAATAGCTAGCTATAATCATACACTAATAACATTTTTTTTTGTTTCTCTAAATCTCATCACCAAAAAAACAATGTATTCACCACAATCTATTGAAATAGGGCAGGTAGACTCTGATCTATTCTTGACAACTGAATATCAGTTTGCATAGGTAGGTAGGTACATTTCAAATTTGATACAGGTTTAGACCTTAATCAACAACTGAACATGAGAATCACAGTAGCACTGCTATGAAAGCATGATGGTGAATTCATGCACGACGTAACTTAGTACTAACTTAAGATTGCCCTAACAATTCGTGATAGGTGTTCATGCATAAAGTTGAAAGTTGGTCGACTTAAGAATTTCTTAAGTCACACTAAAGTTCTTAAGTTTCGTGCATGAACGTGTTCATCTGAAGAGCCAATTTCATCTTCTTAAGTTTCTGGTTAAGTTGAGTTAGTACTAATAAGTTACGTCGTGCATGAATTCACCATGAAAAAAAATGAGGCTTCTATATGTAACCATTTCTATTCAACATAACTATGGAATGTCTTTCTATCTGAATGATTTGAAGGTACTTACCGTTTTACAAGTGTAAAGTGCTGGGTTTTAGACCATGGGTAGAACAGAATGATCCCTTTTTCTTGTTTTGTCCAACGAAACAGCGCTGATCACAGATGAGCACGTCCAGTTAAAGACACAAATCGATTCGATTCCAAAATACGTTTCATACATTATATGATTGGACAACTTCACAATTCTCAATAAATACTTCTTGAACATAAAAAACATTGCCTTTTTCCACCTCATCGCGAGCCACAAATGCAGAACCGTTAGAAATAATAACATAACCTCTAATATGAAAAATAAAATTCAAAACTTTAATTTCGTCAGATTCCGTCCAATTCGTGTCGCCATCTAACGGTTCATATACGAGTGATTTTCCGCTATAACGAATAAAATGCCGTTATCAAGTTGGCTGTACGTTAGAGTTTTGGTTGAAGAAATTAGATAGGCAAATATACAAAGTCGCTGCACCAGTGTTTTCTACATCGTTCTCATTTCTCAACCATATGAATCCTAATTAATGAAATTTAAAATCCTGAAAGAACGAAAATATCCAAAAACATGAAACCCGTTGAAAATTGTGTACGTCCAGTAAAACGAGTGTATTTTAACAATGAGGACGACTTACATTTACTGCGAGAAGTTGTTGGACAAAATCCTTATGAAGATAATAACAGATGGAATGTCATTCAAATAAATATTGCTCAAATAGTTGGAAAATTTATTTCTGCTAGAACTTTGAAAGAAAGAGTAAAAACTTTGGTTAATAAGTTTCTAGAGAAAAACAGAACACTGCAGTTTCAGTAAGTACCCATTTTAAAATTATTTTATCTTCTTTAAATCTAAGTATATATAAAATATATGGAAAGGTGATTTAATTTGACATTTTTACACCATTTACTAATGTTCATAGATCTGGAATCTGAAGAAATAACTGAGCTAGATGACCTACTGAGACATATCGTAGACCTCATTAATGAATTCAAGAATCAGAAATCTATGGCATGTAAGAAAACACTTAAGGCAACACCACTAAAAGCATCAAAAAGGCAGCTACATGAGAGTTCCTATCAGAAAGGACTTATACAAAGAACTCTTGCAACCCAAGCATGTAAACTACCAGAAGGACCCACATCTACACAGACAATCTCCACCAATGTTGAAGAATCTGTATATGAGATAATTGAGGATCCAAACATGTGTTTAAACACAATTGGCAATGATAGTACGTCATTAAAATATATAAAAAAAATTATCAATTTGAATTTCCATTTTTTTTCAGTTGAGATAACAAATGACCAAGAAAATACCTTACCACTGAATACTGATGTAAGTCAGGAACTAGAAATTACCAATAATAACAATAGTTCCAAGTTGCCTACAAGAAATATTTTAAGTAAGTATCTTGTACTTGTGTTGTTTTTGGACAATAAAACCTTTTTTATCAATGAAAGGAGCAGGAACAATTTCATCACATTTGGATTGAAATGTTCCTGTTATTTTTCATTCTTTTCAAGTATCAAATTGTTTGTTAAGAATAAATGAATAGCCATACTACTAGTTATATACCGAGGTACAGCTTCTGTAAAAGTTGAATTTTTATTGCAATATGGTGTAGAAAGTCAAATTCTCAGATTTTCAACAGGATAAATAATGGCGCATTCAAAAGATAGTAGTGGAAAAAAGTGTTTTTTTCATGATTCTGTATATGATACTTATATGTCACAATTTTTTTCATCTATTATTGTTTATCTTTTCAGCACCCGCTAGAAAACGAGCAGCCAATTCATTGAAGCAACATACCTTAACTTACTTAACACAGAAGAATGAAAGGTGGTATGAAATTCGATCTAAAGAACTTGCATTACAAGAAAGAGAGAAATCTCTTCAAGAAAAAAAATTGAGCTAGAAAATTGGGAATTGGAAGAAAAGAAGTCAAATATTGAAACAGATATTTTTAAAAATCAACAGAGATTAATAGAAATCGCATTACAAAGAAATGCATAGAATGTGCACCTTTACATTTTTGTTTATTTGTTGAAGTTTCATAGGATTTTCAGAGTTATATTTTTCGTTTCTTGTTCAAACCTGGTAACTAATAATAAAAGCACTATGGCTGAAAATGTTTTTATTTTTGTTTTTTTCATAATATGAAAATTATACATTCTCTTTTTCATATAATTATCCAGGAATATTATTTCCTAGGTAATCATCTAATATTGGGGGATTTATATTAAAATAGGAAGATGTTTCCCCTCCATATAAACAAGTATGACAATTGGTTAAAATCATTGCTACCTTGTACATTTCTTCAATGTCCAGTAATAGAATTTTTTGATTTTTTCTAAAATCCAGGAAAGTAAATTGTTGAATTATTTTACCAAACCCCCACTCCACAGACACCCGTAGAACACTCATAATATTATTGAAGTTTTGCCTCTCTTGATGCCCAGCAATTTCATGTACAGTGTATGGTCTGAGGAGAAGTTCCCTCAGACCATAAGCTTGATCCCCATAAAGAAGAAAATGATGATTATCAAAAACAACATTTTGGGTGAGTTCTTCATATAGGCCAGAATCTCTGAAAATTCCAGTATCATGGCGTCGTCCCTCATAAGCTCCCTTCAAGCTGATGCAGATACCATCTGGACAAATTACTGATTGATATTTAACACAATGGGTTTTCTTGTGGCCAGAATAATACAACTCTTGGTTGATTGAAGGACGACGAATAGGCCTTCCTGTCCCATCAATAAAGCCCCAACGATTTAAAAGAGGACAACCTTTTTGAGCAATTGCCTAAAATTATGAAACATTCTAAATAATAAGTATACAAAAATTTTGAATAACAACAACTCCATCAGAAAATTACTTGTAAGTATTGGTTTAGCTTTTGTAAGTTGAGAAAAGGAACATTCCGCAAATTTTCAAGCAGATGGCCTTTGTTGTTGTAAATTATGGATGACATTAAACTGCATATATTTGAAATTGTTGTACTGCACAGACCAAATAGTGGTTCTAAATCTACCAATCTATTTGGGTAAGCTAGTCTTCTCAGAAGCACACACAAGCCATTCACACCTGGAAATAAAAAAAAAATTCGAATCTGCAATTCTGTAAATGAAAGCATTTTAAGAATTTTTGAAGTTGAACAGTTCGAAGTACTTGCTGAATGTTTGCTTTTCTTCGATACCTCGTTCATTTTAAAGTGGAAGGTTCAATTTTGTCAAACCAAAAATGATTACTGCATTTGAAAAATGTACATCGTGTTTGTATTGTTTTTGTTTCAATTTTTCTTAATGGAGGTTTGATAAAACTGAATGACGATTTATTACCAGGACAGGTTACTCTATCTGCTGTGGTTATCATGTCTGGTATACCCAAACCTCTACATAATCTGGGAATATCTTGTTTTCGGAAACGGAATAGATTTTTACATTCAATATTTGAGAGATTCTCTAGATTGAAATGTCCATCCAAAACTGGTTCCATTTTACATTTATCCCGATATCTATTGTTTGAAGAGAAAAAATAAAATTCACAATTTCGCAAAATGTTAGGTTAGACGTTAGATATACATAAAGTCAGTGAAATGACTGAAATGTCAAGAGCGTCAAGTTTCAGCTTTTCATAAAAGCGTTGCGTTAACCAACTTATTTTGCCTTAACTCCAATTTGGACTCGATGAAATACGTGCTTCTATTGGGTTTACGTTGCGCTGATACATTTACGGTTGAGTTTTGCCTTAAGTGCCTAATAACGTAATGCGCTAACGGTATTACCGCAACGTGTCTCTCGAGTTCATTCTGCGCATGCTCAACTGTCACTATAACGTCTGCAGTAATAACGCCGCACAGGATTTGTCACAGCAATATCTCTCTATTGAGTGATTTATTGTCGATTGAATACCTGTATATATAGGAATCTTAATAAGAACAATGAAATTATCATGAATTCATTTATTTTCTGTTCCAACCATGAAACATTCGAAATTCAACAAATTTATGTCAATTTGTTCTGGTCATGACATTGGATTTGCAATGTACGAAAGCACCGTGGTGTCAAGCACACTTTTTTTTTCAAAACTCATTATAATGAGTTTTTTCTCATTATAATGACTTTTTTATCAATATCATGACTTTTTTCTCATTATAATGACTTTTTTCTCAATATCATGACTTTTTTCTCATTATAATGACTTTTTTCTCATTATAATGACTTATATTTTATAGGTTATGTCGGTTGTTACGCTGTAGGACGTCGTTGCTGTAGGGTACTTTTTTGTTGCTTTTACATATAAATATAATTAATTATGAGTTCACTCATAAAGTTGTAAATACAGGTGAGAATAACAATTGGATTTGTAGTTTTTTTGTAACTTTTGCAATAAGGATGGACATTTCAGGAAAAAAATAAAAAGAAAGGCTTGCTTGGAACCATAGGAAGGTAATGGGTACTGTCGTCTGTGGTAGTGCATAACAAAGGTATATCAATCTTTCAAATGATATGGAGGAGTTCCTGCAAAGACGCGAGATTCCCAAAGCAGTCATCGAGAAGATTATTTCTCAAAAAGTGAGGGTAATGGAATGCTGGGATATGATCTGTTTGTATTCACTCGGTGACCACTACCACATCATAACTAGGTACCTACCACGAAAATAATAAATTTTTATTCTAGATCGATGAACATGTTATTCTCCTAATGGAAGATAGGGAACTAGAAAAATTCTTTCCAAAATATGGTGATCGGATGGCCATTAAAGATTATTGTGCCAGAGCATGTGGGAAAGGTCAAGGCTCTTCTAAGAGGAATATGTCTTTATTGGAGAAATTGAGGCTAAGACTTTCTCCAAACCATGATGCTGACGAGGAGAATCAATCTCCTAATATTAGAAAAAGGAAGTATAACTCTGAAAAAGATGTTCGTATGGTAGAATTGGGTTGGCTAAATAAAGAATCAGGGAAAAAAAACCTTCAAGTGAGAGCAAAGAAAGGAAGTGGTACAAGAAAATTGGAACTTCCAAAATTATACAGGAAATCTGATATTCTGAAAGAAGGAATCATGATATTTTTTCCCAATGGATTCAATGATAAAGGAAAAATAGACGATTTTGTATTCACCATATTGGATTTCCAAGGAAACGAATTACCTGATGATGTTACTATCAATGATATCTTAACATTGACTAAGGTGAAACAACTACGTTTCTATTTACAAAGCACACCTAAAACTAGTAATAATGGTAAATTTGGTAAGAAGTAGGTAGTGAGCATGATATTTTCTGCATGTTTTGAAGTAATAGGTATCAACCAAGATAACTTACTTTAACATACAATATGACTCACTCTATTTACAAAGCACACCTAAAACTAGTAATAATGGTAAATTTGGTAAGAAGTAGGTAGTGAGCATGATATTTTCTGCATGTTTTGAAGTAATAGGTATCAACCAAGATAACTTACTTTAACATACAATATGACTCACTAAATAAACAAAAATATATCCATAAATATTTCAGTCATTATGCTTATCAGGCACGAGTTGCGATAGGGTTGAATCAAAACAAGAATGTTGATAATTTTTGAGGAAAAGAGTTTACTCTTGTTTCATATTCTTTATATTTACAATTTCCTAAAAAAAAATAATTTTGGTTTAGTTGGTACCTACTGATTTTTTTTAGTATATCGAGTTTATAATAAAAAAAAGACTTCACCCAAATGTCTTTGTTGTGACGTAATAAAACAAAAAATGTTGAACATGTCATCATTTCATCTTCCTAAGTTAGACTCCTGAAGCAGAATTGTTATGAACTTTCAATTTTGCAGTTATGTTGAACCATTTATGAAATAATATACTTACATGGCGTTGCATTTGGAAATCAAAAGTTTGTTTCTTCTCTGTTCTTGCTGTCCAAAGTCATGGATGATATACCACGAAACTATTTTCCTCACAAAACTAAAATTGACTTAACCGAGTGTTTTTAGTTTTATTTCTTAACAACAAAGACAACCTGAGTAGATCACACATCATCTGCTTAATGCATGACCCTGTATATTTTTCTCTGTGTAAAATTAACTTTTCATTTCAAAGATCTAGATTGTTATAAACATGTAACTTTTGTAGAGTGTAAGTACATTAGGAAAGAACCATCTTCTGGCACCAACATTCAGGAAATCATAGCCTCCTTGTAGATCATGTTCATG
Organism: Gastrophysa polygoni; assembly: GCA_963576655.1. Taxonomy (NCBI): domain Eukaryota; kingdom Metazoa; phylum Arthropoda; class Insecta; order Coleoptera; family Chrysomelidae; genus Gastrophysa; species Gastrophysa polygoni. The sequence continues at coordinate 21,097,932 of OY755085.1, read as the reverse complement.
GAATTTTTTTTTGTTTCATTAGTACAAAAAATTTTTTGGGCATTGGGGTTTTGCGTCGTCCAGCGATCTTAATACCAAAATCTAATTTTTTGTATGAATGAAACACACACATGATTAAAATAAAACATTTCTATCTACAAGAAAAAAAGAGTAAAGCAAATTGTTGAGGAATCAGAGTAAAATATTTATCACTGTCATGAGATAGTAATATCTATATAATCTGTATAATCTAACATTATTATGACATACCTATACCCATGTTATATCCATTCAGGATATTTTGGATATCCAGTGGACGTCCAAATATTATCCAAAGGATATCCCATGGACGTCCAGATGATGACCTTAGGCCACCATCCTGGTCGTCCATAAGACATCCTTAATGGACGTCAGAATATAAAAAAGCTGGTATCACGGGAAATCGAACATCTCAATCTTCAATCTAACGTCTTTACCAATATAGGCTATCTCACTTGTTGGAAATTTATATCATTACAAGTATTCAAGGTGTCTGATGATGTTTCTCATTTCAGTAGCAAGCTCATAGTTTTCAGAAAATATGAAACAGAAAAATATACTGGCCAGTACCCAGCCAATTATCGTGTGACATCAAGAAATATTCGACCTGGGTATGTTCGATATCACAATAATAACAACACATATCGGTGTGTTAAGAATGACCTCAACGTGAGGAAACGTTGTAGTTCAATGGTCCAAACAGGATATCTTATGGATATCCATTGGATGTCCAAAAGAACGTTGATCAAAACCTTATTCATGTTTTCATTTCTTTCCCAGTTATATTCCCCTATCACATATGGATTTGAACTTCTGTCTTTTTGATTCACATATTTCTGACTTCTACATTTCTATTTTCCCTATAGGTAAATTTTGGATATCCCATGGATATCCAAAAGTGGTCCAAGGATATTCCGACATGAATTGGATGTCCATTGGATATCCGGTGTTGTATGGGTTTGAACTACCTATTTTGGACAATTATTACTTACTTATTGCAGGTATCGCACTGATGATGGCTTCATAGACGAAAGCGCTTTGAAATCGAGATCAAATATTTTTACACGAATTACAACTCCACTCATTTAATTGAACAGTTACGTGTACACAGCCAATACAAACTTCACTTCTTCATTTCACATATTAGGAAAAATGTTGAATGCAAAAGTTGTAGGGTTTTATTAGATCTCTTTAAATGGATTGATTTTCATTTATACAGATTGTCTCAAGAAAGCACAGCGATTCGTCGGAATTTCATTTTTTCAAATAGGACATTTTTAGATTCTACGTTGAATTTTGAACATTTTTGATGAATGGTTTCATATCCCATGGAATAATATAAGTTTCAGAATTATGAATACTTGTAAATCACTGCGCTTTCTTGAGACACTCTGTATGAATGAAACTTGAACCATTGAAGAAATCGAATGAAACCCTGCATTTATGCATTTGGAATTTTTTTGTAACACGTAAAATAAAGAAGTTACGGGGGAGGGGGAGACGGACTTTTGGTCCTTAGCTAGCCTCATATTCACGCTCATCGCTTCTAGATTCAATAAATCTCCATAAATGAATAGAAAAAAAATCTCTTTAGGCACATTTATCAAAGCGTTATTTTCTAGAAGTCTTTTATATTCTTGGTTTATGATCATGAAGAGTAGAAACCTGCAGGTGAAACATTGTATACACGCTGTATAATGTGAAACATTATATACACCCCTGAATATTCTCTCCACTCACTTGAATCAAATGAAGAAAGCAAAATTGAATGAGGGATTTATCAAGAAATGTTCCAGAATAAAATCCATCCTCCTTCATCTGTTGAAACAAGTTCATCCAGAATTGTGCACAGTGTTTCCGTAGTATGGACCACCAAGCCTCTATTCGTTGGTTCAATTGACTTGTTCCATAAATGAAACTGTTATCTCTATCTCTCAAAAAGTTCTGGAATGATTCAACATGCCCGTTCTCTGTACCAAAATCACCCCGATCATACAAGGTACACCTTTGAATTTTTCTATTGCAGTGATGAAATATCCCCCAACTACTTTTGGGTCACTAGCAGTTCTACCTGCTTGTAGCCAAATTATATATCGGGAGTAGCCGTCAATTGCGCCATTAATTGCAATGCCATATGGTTTCAGTTTTTCGTAGGAATCTAAATGCCACAAGAAATTTGGTCCAGGTGTAGTATACTTTCTTCTTCGGAGTCTTTTCCTACTTCTGAGACTAACACCAATGGGGTCCAGTTCTTTCAATATAATTCTCACACTTCTGTTTGAAATTACAAAACCTTGCTGGATGCATTTCAAATGCATCCATCGATAGCTATGTAATTGTCCGTACTTCTCAACTTGTTCTGTTATAAAATCCAAAACTTCTGGCAACGGAGTAAAATATTTTTTTCTATAGAGTCCCATTATCTTCAATTTTCTCTTCACCGTTGATAAACTTACACACTGTTTGTGAAATAAATTCAAGAAAGCCGTAAATTCTTTGTAACTAAGGCCCAATAAAAAGTAATATGCAAAATAATAGTCCATCAGTTCCATTTTGAAAAAAAAAATCGTAAGAAATATAATTAGGTAATAATAATGATTTAAACCAAACAAATGATGTTCCCGTATCATCACAAAGAAATTAGGGCAGAAATATAAATCATTATATAATGAGAAGAAAGTCATTATAACGAGAAAAATGCCATTATAATGAGAAAAAAGTCATTATATTGAGAAAAAAGTCATTATATTGAGAAAAAAGTCATGATATTGAGAAAAAAGTCATTATAATGAGTTTTTTCTTTGGAAAAAAGAAAAGTGTATGTGACACCAGGGTGCTTTCGTAGCAATGAACTCATATTATCACTCTTTCTTTCTCGTTCATGGGCATATTCTACTCGAGAGTGATTGGGACAGACATAATTGAATTCGCGATCACAGTTCGCGGACGCTTGACATTTGACACCCGGCTCTGTGTTGTGTTCCGTATTCCGTGCAATGCCCAGCCAGACAGTGTTTGTTTATAACATAACCACTTGAAAATTGGTGATAAACAACAATCTATTGGTATAAACTGTTATGAAAGTGAAATTAAACAGTGAATAAACACTTCAGGTAAGTCGATTCATTATAATGGCTCAGTTGCAGAAATATTACATGCGTGCCAAAAGGCAAAACAAATTCTATCCATACGTGGATGTCGGAAGTTCAACCAGCGTGATGGCGCCGGGAAGTAGTGGAAATAATCTCAATTTCAATAATGATGTAATGAGTATTGTAGGCAGTCCTCGAGGTAGTCAAAATGATTTTGTTTTCAATAATGATAATGATGATGCGATGACAGGTGCAGACAGTCAGGATAATAGTTTGTTCAATATTTCAAATAATTCATCTATTCAAGGACATGAAACAACAGATGATGATTCCATTTTATTTTCAGATGATACTCATAATTCAAGTAAAAAGGAAATATCAACACTTTCATTATCAAATTGGGCATTGAAACATAACATTACTCACTCTGCATTGAATGATTTATTGGATATTTTGAAAACAAAACATCCTGAGCTACCATCTGATGCAAGAACATTGTTAGGTACTCCTAAATTAGTTGAAGTTAAATCAGTAGAGCCAGGATATTACTATCACTTTGGATTGAGAAAATGCATTGAAAGAATCATCGCACAAATCTTCGACACTTCAAACATTTAGAGAGCACAGATTTGATTGCTTTCCTCCCACCAAGTATCCAAAATCGTTCTCTTAGTACTGAAAGAAGGCTTTGCACTCCAGTGTGGCATAATCGAACATGTGCATCGAAAATCAAACGATTCACTACTGGGTGTTTTCCGGGTAAGAGAGCTGGTCTTCTAAATTCTTCCATATCCTCTCTCTCTGTTATTTTTCTCTTGATTCTCAAAATTCCATTCTGATCCTGATAAGGCATCAGAGAATAAAAACTTTCTTCTGCATCGAACAAAGTATCCTGCTGAATACTTCTGTTAAGAAAGAGTTCTGTTTCCTCTATTTCTTGGACCGATAAAAAACCTTTTCTTCGATCAACAGGATTAGAACAGTTGAAAGTGAATCTTTTTATCCAAGCAATCATGTTTACGATTTTCAAATATTTAGAAAAATATCTGTAAATCCAGGAATTGTCTTGTTTGTTTGAAGAAAATAGATTAATAGTATTTTTTCTTCGTTCCTCTGATACAGAGTCTTCGTTAACTTCAAATTGCTGTGTAGGCCACTCGTCTTCTTTTTTATAAAGCCAAGAAGGACCCTTCCACCATTTCGATTGAAGCAAATGCGTTGCTGAACAGCCTCTAGATGGTAGATCTGCAGGAATACTATTTCCAGGTACATGACGCCATTTTCCGGGATTCGAAAACCTTCTGATTTCCTGAACGCGATTCCATACAAATGACTTCCATCTTTCTCCCAGTTTTATCCATGTCAACACAGTAGTGGAGTCACTCCAGAAAGATATGTCGATATCATTCCTTTCGATACTTTCAGAAATTGATACCATCAGTCTCACTCCAATTGATGCTGCTAATAATTCAAGTCGAGGTATGGAAATCTTCTTCAAGGGTGAAACTCTGGATTTTGCTTGTACAAGTTGTATAGAAACTCTGTTATTACACTCGGATCTCTAGAAAATTACAGTACCATAAGCAACTTGACTGGCATCACAGAAAACATGGAAACTCAATTTTGAAGAAACATCTGCGTCGCGTTAAATCCATTAGACAGTTCAATTCATTCGTTCAACCACTGCAAAAAATCTCTACATATATCTTCAGGAACCTCTTCATTCCATCCTAGTTTGACCATCCAATTTTTCTGTAGCAAAAATTTCGGAAAAAGAAGGACAGGAGCCACGAAACCAAGTGGGTCAAAAACTTTGTTGGATACAGATAAAATAATCCTTTTCGTAACTTTCTCAATATCCATATTCTTGAAATTATCAAAACATAATCTCAAGGTATCAGCACATTTATCCCAATTCATTCCTAGAATAGGAGATATTTTGATATCTGAGGAATCATCATTACAATGTGTATGTTCCCATCCTCGTAGATCAAATTTTGCATCAATCATCACCTCTTGACATTCTCCTATAAACTTAAGTAGATGTTCTTCTGTATCAACACTCGTTATACAATTGTCTACGTAAAAACTTTCCATGAGTTTTCGAATATTTTTTCGAGAATACCGATCTTCCTCCAAAGCCTTCTTCAAATGATATTTGATCACAGCACCAAGGAGAAATGGACTACTGGTGACTCCAAAAACAACTCTTGTGTGTCTGTAGCATATCAAATCAACATTCCTTTGATACCAAAGAAATCGTAAGAAATTCCGATCTTTCTCTTGGAGACTAATCTGCAGAAATGCTTTTTTGATATCGGATGTAACTCCAATTCGAGACATTCTGAATCCCAGAAGAATAGATGGTATCAAAGATATTAAATTGATACCTTTTTCTAGACACTGGTTCAAAGATGGACAGTTCTTCAGTTTCGCAGATGCATCAAAAACCGGACGGAGTTTTGTAGTGGCACTATTCAGCTTTATCACATGACGATGAGGGAGATAATGAACTGCAAGTGTGTTTTTCTCAAATGGCATCTCTTCTATAATTCCTTCAGATAACCATTCATCAAGGACTTTGTGATACTCGTCGTAGTAACCATCGTTTTTCAGTCTGTTCATGAGATCGCATCGAATCGTGGTCGTGTGTGCATGGTGCTCTGGTAATAATTGGGATTTTTGTGGTGATATATTGCGAATAAATTGCTGGAACGAAGGCGATACATATGAAGAAACTCTCCTGAGTATCGGACGAGACATCCACTATTTTTGCTTGCCGGTGAGCTTAGAAAAATTCATTTTTCCGACTCATCAATATGGTAAATTGCTTCGTTTGTCAATCGCTTATCAGTCGGACGAAACCAGGTATTTCTTGTGAAGCCTGTAAAAAACAAATCCACTCGATCTGTTTATCTAGCAGTAAATCTATAGATATACTAGCCGTCATTAATGCTGTACCAGGACTATCATGGAAGTGCGAAGATTGCCGAGACAGTTACATCTTCGTAAATGAGACAGATATCAAGTCAATGTTGGACAATAAAGTTGATAAAGCCATTTCCCTCTTTCAAAAACAGCTATCGTCCATAAAATCAGATGTTGCTAAAGTTATCAAAGAGAACTCTTCCTTCGAAACTCCGCGATACGCTGATGTCCTTAAAAACAGAACTCAATCCAGCTGTCATAATACGACCCAAGAATGCTAACCAAACTGTTGCACAAACGAAATCAGATATACTGAAGAACGTGGATCCCGCTCAGTCTCAAGTTCACTTGGCGAGGATTCGTAATATTAGAGATGGTGGACTGATGGTAGGCTGCAAGAGCAAGGAAGAAAACGAAAGATTCAGAAAGCTAGTTGAAGAAAAATTGTCAGATACATACGAAGTTAAGGTGACTACAGGATTGAATCCAAGATTGCGAGTAGTTGGTCTTTCTGAAAAATATGAGAACGAGTCATTACAGAACCTCATTCTAAACTGCAACTCTGATCTACTCCCAGATGGTGCCGACTGCAAAGTTGTGAATGTTAGTCCCACCAAGAAAAACAACTCCGTATATCAGGCATTGATTCAGGTTGATAGGTCATCTTATGACAGAATTGTAAAAGCTGGTCACTTGTTCGTTGCATACGACAGTTGCAGTATATTCGACGCCCTTGAAGTCTATCGTTGCTTTAAATGTAATGGTTTCAATCATTCGGCTAATAGATGTCAGAAATCGATCTCTTGTCCCTTGTGTAGTGGCGATCATGATGTCAAACATTGCAGTTCACAATCTCGTAAATGCTCTAATTGTTCTCAACTTTCAATAACAGACAACACCATCGAAATCAATCACGCTGTTTGGGAGCGGGAAAAATGTACTGCCTACAATAGAGCCTTAGACACGTTGAAATCGAATATTCTCGCTAATCAATAGCAATCAACGTCCTCTCTTTTGTCGTCGAGTATGTCTAGACAAAATGAGTCTGCTTCTTTGTCAGCCGATAACTGGGACTTCTCACTATACTATCAAAATTGTCGAGGATTGAGAACAAAAACCGTTCAGCTTTTTAATGCGTCCCACGTGAATGAGTTTTCGGTTATTGGTCTCACTGAAACATGGCTAGATTCGTCAATTAATAATTCTGAAATAATCTGCAATTCCTATAACGTCTATCGGGCGGACCGAAATTTTCAGGTTATGAATTGTTCGAGAGGGGGAGGAGTTCTTCTTGCGGTCGATAAGTTGCTAATGTCCTCCCATGTTGACATTGGTGGAAACAATTATTTTCAACGACTCGCAAACATTGACATATTAATCGTGAAAATCGTCACACAGTCCTACCAAATTTATGTCATTGCAATTTACGTTCCACCTAATATCTCGAATAATGGTTATGAACTATTATTTGAAGGTCTTGAATCACTTAACTTTATGTATGAAAGCAAAATCCTTTTACTTGGAGACTTTAACATTACGTCATATATAAATTTTAGGATGAGCTCGCAATTGTCAATACAAGTCTCACTGTTGAATAACTTTGCTGGAGTTTTTGATCTAACTCAACATAACGACGTTGTTAATGATCATGGCAGATTATTGGATCTCATACTGTACAATGATAGAGGTTCAGTTGAAAGATCCTTGGACCCATTACTGCCTGAGGATTCGCATCATCCTGCGCTGATTTTTCATTGTAACTTGAATGTCAGCTCCAACTCGAAGAACAACTTCAACAGTTCCTACATTAATTCATATAATTTTCGTAAAGCAAATTTTCCACCAATGTATGAAACAATACAAAACATTGACTGGAACTTTTTGGAAGTATTTGAAAATGTGGATGATGCAACTAACTAAGTCGAAGGTAAGCTTTATAATGTGTTCGATAGATATGTTCCGAAATTCACTTCTTCAAAGAAAAGAGCTAATTACCCTCCTTGGCTCAATTTTCAAATCATAAAAAAGATCAAAGAAAAATCCAAATATCATCGTGAGTATAAAAAGAACAATGATCCTATAGTTTATAATGAATTTTCACGCCTGAGGCGGGACATCAAGTCAGAAATTAATGAAGCCTATAAAGATTATATCAAAAATGTTGAAACAGACCTCATCGATAATCCCAATAGATTTTGGAGTTTCATCAACAGCAAAAAAGGAAAATCTCGTATTGCTAACCAAATGACCTATGAAGGAACAACGGTCGACACGCCTGAAACTATCTTAAATGCATTTGCTGATTTCTTCGCAAGATCGTACGGCCCACCTTCGACATTTCAACTCAACGACATATCAATCAATAATAACATTTTGATTATACCCTGTTTCTCTGAAAGTGAGATATTATCAGCTCTCAAACAAATTAAACCAAAAATGACGACAGGTCCGGATGACATTCCAGCGTTTGTCCCAGACAGCACGGAATATTCCCAGAATATTCTCTTAATATCCAAAAAGAGAAAAGAATATTCCTAATATTCATGGAATATTCCTAGAATATTCAAACGTTTCTGACATATTCTACGAATATTCCAAATTGAATATTCCTGGAATATTCCCGGGAGAATATACCATGAATATTCTCTTGGGAATATTCCTGTATGAATATTCATAGAATATTCATCATAGAATATTCATTTATAAATATTCATGGAATATTCATAGAATATTCTCCACTATTTCTGTGGAAGGATCACCAATCACTAATTTCGAGTTCAAAATATATGAAAAGTTTGAAAAAAACTCAAACAAAAAGTGCCAATAGATGTGTTTAATTTCAGGCAGAATTATTGTTCAGACAAATTGAGAAAAATACTCTATGACTGTACTGACCAATTTATTATTGGTGAGAAATATCAAGGAACACCTTTACGACCAATCAAATTCATACCGCGTCAGTCGTTTGTCCGTAGTCGTACTGTCATCTGTGGTCGTAGCTTAACCCGATGGCAATGGTGTAAAGTTGATTGCAGATTAAATTGACGTTTGACATGTTTCATGTTTGTTGTGAGGCCTGGGCTTGATGCTTGATGGTTTACCGGTTATTCGTTAATCGTTTATTGTTCTTGTCATTCAAGTGATGTTATAAATGGTCTGTTCTTAGTGCTAAGTTCTGAGATTCGAGTTAACAATAATTAACATCACTGTGTGCCTATTCATACTTGAAAGTAAGTACACATTTATGATACTATTTATTTCATTCAATGAAAAATTCATTTGATACATCACTGATCATTTCATTTTCAAGGCGTTTTCTTCAAAATGCCTAAAAGAAAAAGGAGCAGTGCTTGGTATAGGGAAGTACACCAGGAAACTGAAAATATTCTTAATGCAATTTTCACACAAACTCCGGTACAGCATAGCAATGGACAGATAAGTGATCAAGTTGAAACTATTAGTGATAGAATGGATTCAAGTTTTTCTGATTCGGATAGTACTAGCGGTGATTCAAATTGTGGTATCACTGGCGTAGAAATTTTGAATGAAAATTCATCAGAACACTTCTTGACTTCTCAACAGTTTTCAATACCCAATGATTCAATTAAAGAAGTTCCTACTCCTAATAGTCACAGTTCATCGAACTCTGTAGAAAAGCTCAAGAAGTGGGCTGTTGAAAATAAAGTGACACTGAGTGCCATTAATCAACTTTTGGCAATTTTAGTAGAATCTAAACCTGATGATTTTCATGAATTACCTAGAGATGCTAGAACTTTTCTAGCTACTCCAAAATCAACAGTTACCCGAAAAGTAGATCCTGGGGAATATTATCATTTTGGATTACAGAAATCACTCGAAGACCTTTTTAGAAAAAATTGTAGAAAACCAACAGATCCCATTGAAATTGGTATAAATATAGATGGACTGCCCATAGCCAAAAGTTCCAATAGTCAGTTTTATCCCATACTTGGTTTGGAATCGAAGGATGTGTTTTTAATTGGATTATATCATGGCTACGAAAAACCAAAAAATTTCAATCAATTTCTCTCAGACTTCATTGAAGAAGCCATTCAGCTAAGTAACAATGGTGTTGAATTATTTGGTCAGAAATACAATTTCAAAATAACTAAATTTTTATTTGACGCTGTGGCAAAAGCATCCATATTAGCCATTAAGGGCCATGCAGGTTATAGTTCTTGCACTAAATGTTCTCAGCATGGGGAATGCATTCAAGACCGTGTTTGTTTCCCACTATTGACTTTTGAAAAAAGAACACATGATAGTTTTGTTCAACAGACAGATGCATGTCATCATTCTGGGCATTCCATCCTATTAGATATTCCAAATATTGATATCATAGCAGATGTTCCTTTGGACTATATGCATCTGGTCTTATTAGGAGTGGTTAAAAAATTATTATGTGGGCTCTGGTGCAATGGACCACCACCTAACAAATTTTCCAGTATCCAGTTTACGAGAGTTTCAGAACTTTTAATAAGTTTGATTCCTTTCATTCCTTCAGATTTTGCTAGAATGCCTAGGTCTCTCAAAGAGGTGAAGAGGTGGAAAGCTACAGAATTCCGCCAATTTTTACTGTACACAGGACCGGTTGTACTGATGAATATTCTTCCAAAAAAAAAAATATCAACATTTTTTGATTCTCTCAATCTCAATCAGAATTCTTTTGAGTGAAACATTTTGTAGTGCACACCTTGATTATGCTGAAAAATTACTTATTTGTTTTGTGAAGAATACCAAGCATATTTACGGGTCGCATTTGTTGACTCATAATTTCCATAATTTATTGCATTTAGTAGATGATGTTAGAAAATTTGGAGTACTCGATAACTTTTGTAATTTTGAGAGTGAAAATTTTCTTCAGTATTTAGGAAAATTAGTTAGAAAGCATGACAAACCATTGCAACAAGTAGTTCGTCGTTACTATGAGTCGATTAAGTGTGGGAAAGGAGCACATGTTTCTGAAAAATTGTCAGATTTTATTTTAAACAAACCACATTGTGATGGTCCATTGATATCAGGGTGTTCTGGTCCAGAGTTCAAATCTGTTGTTTTTTCAGAATTTAAGCTTTCTTGCACTCCTCGAGATTCAAGCTGTGCTTTGAAGGATGGTACAGTGATTGAAATAAAAAATTTTGCTTTTTCCCCGGTGTTAAATGAATATATTGTGATTGGAAAAGAATATATGGAAAAATATGATTTTTTTGATTATCCATTATCATCATCCACATTGAATATTTTCTGTGTTGATGCTTTAAGTGAAAATAAGTTTTGGCCTCTAAAAGATATCTCTCATAAACTTGTGAGAATACCATATGGTGATGCTTTCACAGTTTTTCCTTTAATTCATGTTCATAAAAATTGAAATTGAATCTATGAATATTATATCAATAAATAACAATTGTATGGTTTAGTATCTAGGGTAACTGTTTTTTTTTTACTGTCTTCTGTCTGACTGTTTCTTTGTTATTTATTTATGACAAACAATTATTTTTTGTTTTTTAATGTGACCGTGATTTATTCTGGACAGTGGTCAACCAAACCAGTAGCTTCAAAACTTTTAAATAAATATTTACACAAAGTAATTCTTATTTGTTTGTGATATCTTTTTCATGCTGTTTTCTTCAGTTGAGGCATACAGGTTGCATTGTTTTTTATTGATGAATACATTTTTTTTCTTCAAAAATCCAATCATAATTTCAGTAATTTTAATTTTATTATATTCTTTCATATTTCTAGGATGCCTTGGGTTATTGTGAAGTTCTGCGATTCAGAGGAAATTGAAGCTGTGCCCTCATCTTGGTACAACAGTTCTCAAAAAACGATTTTTTACCCTCCCTTCCCCAAAAATAGAATGGAAAAGGCCATTAAAAATGAGCTCGATCCGGGTAATGATTGGAGAGAGTATAGTGTCACTCTCATGAGAGACACTATATACGAAAATTTCAGACTAGCTTGCTCAAAAGCATCCAAGTGCTGTGTCACATCAGAAGTATCAGAGCCTGAATATTTGTCCGATAAGAGAAGGCCGAAAAAGAAGGTGAATACTTCGGAAGAAGACAGTAGTTCTGATTTGGATATACCAGAACCACGAGCAAGAAAAAGTGAGTTATGGTTATTTGTCCACATTTCCTTTTGTAACTGTTGAATAATTGTAATGAGCTTATTTACTTTCAATATAATGTTTTTTTGTTTCAGGAACGAATCTGTCAAGAAAGAATATTGGAGAGAGAAGAAGACTTTGGTGAGACTTGATTCTTATTTGCAATCATAATTATTTAAGACAAAATTAAAATTCTTACCTAGTATCAATTTGGAATCTATTAGTATTAACGTGTTTTTTTTTTGGTTGATATCTACTACAATATATCAGTAGGGGATATATTATATTTTCTTCCTTTTTAGCACCACACATGGACACAAACTTCTCGCGCAAATCAAATCGAGCTGACTCTTGTGATCCCAGTAAGTAATTATTCTCAATGTCAGCATAATCTTAAATGATGTAGGTAAACTAAAAAAAAAATCATTCTCCCCACCCCTTTTTTTGTTCTCCATATGTTCACTTTTCAAGCTGAAGATGAGTCTATATGGGCTCGAAACATGTACTTTTTGATCTAAAATAATTTATCATTATTGAACTTGTGGAGATGACTTCGAGTTTACCTACATCGTTTAATCACACTACTCCACTTCGAGACAATAATCTTTGCTAATGTTCCACTCATATTTGATTTTGATTCAATACAAGTTTGCAAAAGGAGTATCATATAATGTTTTGCCTCTATTTTACTTGAATATTTTTGATGTCCATGAGCAAAAGGTTGCTTTTTTAAATAACTGAATTTTGTTATAGGTACGGAAATTGAAAACATTGAGGTACAGAGTGTACTTTCTTCAGGTACTTTTACTCTTAAGTTATATTGTAGCACTGTTGTAATTTATCTCATACATTTTAGACTTGAAATTCAAAAAAACTTGCATCGAAATATTGGTTAAAAATTCCAAATTGATAAAGGAATGCACCCGAAACTTCCAGGAGCTCTCTGAAAAAGTTGACACCCTCACGGAATTATTGAAAGGGAAATCATTGCCACCTACTGAAAATACCAATATAATATTGGATTTCTTTTTGGACTTTCCAATAAAAAATGGCCAAATGTTAGAGCATGTAGAAAAAATTTTAGAAAATGAGGAAGCCTTCATGAGATTAGTGAGTATATCTGCTAACTGTACAATGTGAATTGCCTATAAGGAAGTGAAGTTATTTTTGGGTCTTTTTATCTCAGAAAATTGTTGATCCCGTTTTAAACATCAATTATTGATACCAAACTTAGTTGAGTAGTAGTACTTTCAATTCCATTAGATGTGAGAGCAAGAAAGCTTCATTTTTAATTTTATTCGATTTTTTCAAAGATAATTTTCTCAACACATATTGATTGTTTGTTTTTCAGATCGATGGACTTACCAGAATTGGTGGAAAAGACTATAAGGAGTGCAGTCGAAGATTCCTAAAAAAAATTTTGGATGACAAATTTGCAGCCGAGTATAGTCTGGTTGGGCATAAGCATAAGAAAGTTTTCAAGTCACTGAAGATATGTTCCTGCATTTTGGGTAAATCATGTTCCTCTGTAATTGCGTATATTTTATAATGTTGATTCCCGTAGTTATAATGAAATTATTTTTATGCATATTTCAATTTTTATTATGATTCTGACATTTTCAGAGGCGATACAGCGCTGTAATAGAGAAACTACTCTAAAAGACATTGAAATCGTTGTAAGTTCCTATCTGGCCAAATCCAATGAGAGACTGAAAAGACAACAGTAAGTAATTCAATAAATACTTAACAATATATAGTTTGGTTTCTTCAATATATTTCCAAGCTAGCATGATTCATTTTGAAAGCAATTTAAGACATAACTAATCATGCAACTCTTGTTTTCCAGAGATATCCCTGCAGTCATCGCTGAAGAAACTGCTTAAAATGCTGCATTGCATAAATGTAATTATTATTATAATTATGTACAAATAGACTTCTTCAAATTCATGTTGTTTTTATTAACTTGTAGGGAAAGGGTGCAGCTTGCAAATAAAATATTTTTATTTTCTGAGTTGAACATTGCTTGAATTGTCAGACATATTTACTTAATTGAAGAAGTTCATGATGAAAACCTTTTATATCACAGATATTTTGTAAATTTCTGAAATTTTAGTGACGGATTTTGTTATGAAAACCTATTAGGATATTTAGGGAATATTAGGTCTATCATGTTCCTGAATTATTTTAAATATTCATAGAAATATTTCAATGGAATATTCTAAATATTCTTAATATTATAGGTATATTCTGGATATGCCAGGAATGTACCCTGAAGATATTCTGGGAATATCCTGGAAATATTCTTGGAATATCCTAGGAATATTCTGAATATACCAGGAATATTTCCAGATGATATTCTAGGAATATTCTTTCAGGAATATTTTTGAGATGTTCTTGGATTATTCTGAATATACCAGGAATATCCCCGGAAGCTATTCCAGGAATATTCTTTCTGGAATATTCTTAGAATATTCTTGGAATATTCGGGATATTCCAGCAATATTCCTCATGGAATATTCCTGGAATATTTAAAATTTTCCCCACCAGCATATTCTAGGAATATTCCAAAAAAGATAAGTATATCCCTGTTACATTTAAGTATATTCCAATATCCCAAAAAGAATATTCTATGAATATTCATGGAATATCCGGTGCTGTCTGGGGTTATCCGGGACTGTGCTCAGCTCCTTGTATTTCCGCTTACTATCCTCTTCAACTTATGTCTGAAACTCAACACATTCCCTGAAACGTGGAAGCTATCCAAGGTCTGCCCGATTTATAAAAAAGGAAACGAGTCTGATGTTGAAAATTTCAGACCGATTTCAATAATATCAAATTTCAGTAAGGTATTTGAGATAGTCATCTACAATAGGCTGTACAACCATCTGAGTAACCTAATTTCTCCAAGACAACATGGCTTCATGAAGGGACGCTCTACTGTCTCGAATCTCGTGAATGTTACACAATTTATTGCGGGAACTATAGATAGGCAAAATCAAACTGATATTATATACACCGACTTCTCTAAGGCCTTTGACAAACTTGATCACTGTTTGCTCCTAAATAAGCTTGCCTCATTTGGTCTCTCTAACTCTTTGATCTCACTATTCAACTCGTACTTAATTAACAGAAGACAATATGTTGCCTTTGCTGGCTTTAAGTCGGTGGAATACTCAGCCTCCTCTGGTGTTCCTCAAGGCAGCAATTTGGGACCCCTGTTATTCAACATATTTATAAATGATATAACAGACATTATTGAAGTTGAGTATCTCTTGTATGCTGACGATATGAAATTATTTTGTGAGATAACCAACATTCGAGACTGCATTCGATTATCGAATAGTTTAGAAAATGTAGTGCAATGGTGCCATGAAAACAAGCTACCCCTTAATCCTGATAAGTGCAATGTTATGTCTTTCACCTTGAAATCTTTACCCACATCATATCCATATTCGATCGACAATACGACTCTGAATAGACCTACTGTGCTGATTGACCTAGGAGTAACTTTCGACCGCAAACTTACTTTCACCCCTCATATAGAAAATATGGTATCTGCAGCGAATCGACTCTATGGTTTTCTGATTCGAAATAGTAGAGATTTTCAGAAAGTTTCAACGTTAAAAACTCTCTATTATGCATACACTCGGTCTAAATTAGAATATGCTTCCATAGTCTGGTCGCCACTATACCTGGTGCACATTGACCTACTTGAATCTGTGCAAAGGCGTTTCTTGAAGTACCTCTCGTTCAAATGTGATGGCGTATATCCCACAATGGGCACCCCGCACGAAACTTTACTCCACAGGCACAGCGTCAGTAGTCTGGATGTCCGCCGAGAGTGTTCTGCTGTTATTTTCACATATAAATTGATGAATAATATGATTAATGATTGTGTCCTCCTTGAAAACTTCAGCATATTCATTCCTCGGCTGACTACCCGCAGAACAGATTTATTCTATCTGCCAACCCCCCGAACTAATGTGTTACTGAATTCACCAATATATAGAATGTCTAATACATGCAACAAATTCAGTGACCAGCTTGATTTATTCAATACGAATGTGAACACTATACGTAAAATCTGCCTTAACTGAATTGCGTCATGACTCTATAACATCATATTGTCAATTTCAGTAGTGTATACCCATCCTGTATATTCTCTTGTTTTTGTGATTACTCCCACTCTGTAAATGGTTTCTGTTGAGTGGTGTATGATAAATAAATAAATAAATAAATAAATAAATTATCTAATCGGTGTTTGGCCAAATCGAAATTGTTAGATAATGGTGGATGTCCTACAATCCATGGCATACTGACTTCGTATCTGCCTTCTTCATTTTTAACGACGGTTTTTGAGAAATGATTCATGACATCTATTTCATGGTCTTTCTTGGATTTCATGTCGTCAGGATCAGCGATTCCCAACACATCTAAGTTCCAGATATCTGTTACAGTGAAAGATTTACTGAACAAAGAAGTGATGATCATGGAACTTGTAGACTGTGGAATATCAGAATGTGTTTTCACTTTTCCCATAAGTGTCCAACCTAAAAGCGTCTTCATAACAACTAGACCACATTTGAGGACATGCCGTGATCCAGTAAAGAGTTTTCCAGCTACGTCTGCACCAATGAGAATGCTTATCGAGGTATTTTCATCATCGTTTATCTGGATACCCAATTCTTCAACCTCTCTGGACCAGGGGTCTTCGTGTACAGCAACAACATCACTACAAATAACTGCTTGATCCATAACTTCAAAACTGCAAGAATAATCTCTTTCAAGATTCTCTAGAATCACCCTGTAGCAATCATGATGAATGACTTGGGAATGACAGCCGCCAAAAAGAGCGTGAACCATATCTTCTGACCGTATTTTCTTCAACTGCATTTCATTTGCTATGTGTTTGCTGATGTATGATTTTTGAGAACCGGAATCAAAAATAATTCGTACACGTCGATAGTCATGTACACCTTTCAGTAGAACAGTTAATGTTTGCAAGAAAACTTCGTTGTGCGAATGGTTTGAAAGATTCTCTGTTACTGAAGGTATACATTGTGTTTCACTATAGTTGGAACACATCAGATGCGAATGTTTGCCCCCACATTTTCGTGAAATATGTCCAAATTTCAAGCAAACATGACAACATCCTTTTTCAGAGAGAACTTTCTTGCGCTCAGATAAAGTCATCTTCAACGCCTCGGTACAATCATCACTGTGATGTTCTTTCCTACAGAATACACACTTGGTAGGTCTAGTGCTGATACTGCTGACCAAAGAATGTGCGGTTGGAGTAGGATTGTAATCTTCTCTCTTCTTCTGTGGCTTCTGTAGATCAAAACTTGTTGAAGCTAGGACGATCCTCTCTTCGTTTTCAACTTCGCCCTTCAGAAACTTCATTAGCTGATCTAATCTTTTCTTCAGACCATCTTCAACAGAAAAGAGGGAACTTCTCTGCCAAATTCTCAGGCATTCTTCTGGTAAACATGATTCTATCAAGGGATACAGCATTGCAGCACATGTTTCAGAAGTTACACCAAGTGTTTCCAGAGATCGAAGTTGTGCTTCGATCTTATCATATAGAAAACTCAACTTTGACTTGCCACTCAGGTTGTTCAGGATCAGTTTCAGCAATTCACGTACATATACTTCGACCAAAAGATCATCCCTACCGAATCTAGACTTCAGACTTTCTATGGCTTTCGGATAGTTTTCTCCTGAAGGTGGGTAACTTTCTATAACTTGTCGTTCACGGGATTTAGGAATCGTTGCCTGTATTAAGTATTGAAATTTATCTTCATTGATGATATGTTCATCTTTTTTTTTTTATCTGTGGACAACACGAAAGGGAAACCTATGATGTTCGAGGAACATCGTGTTAGCCAGCGGTGGAATTTTGGGAAAGAATGAAGGTGTTGGAATTTTTCTTGAATGTTTGGAGGTTGTAAGCATCAGGAAAGACTTCACTAGGCAAAGAATTCCACAACTTTGCCGTTCTATTGATGAATGATGCTTGGTATAGCGATGTTCGACAGGTCTCGAGCCTGACAGTGTAGGGGTGACCAGCTTGAGCTCGTCTGGTTTGTCTACTAGGAATCGCGCGTGGTGGCATAATAGATGATATTTCCGTTGAGCACCGACCGTGAAAGTACCTATAAAAAAGGCAGATATCGCCGACCTTTCTACGATGATCTAGAGAGGTCAATGATTTGGTGAGTGTTGTGTCATCGACTAGGCGAATAGCTCTCTTCTGAATTGAATCTAAGAGCTTAAGCGTATGTTTGGGGGCTGAGCTCCAAACATGTGAGCAGTACTCCAGGACAGGTCGAATTTGTGCTTTGTAGATCATGAGCAATTGCTGGGATGTGAAGTATCTCTTCGCACGGAAAAGAAAACCGAGTTTTTGTGAAGCAGTCTTCGCAATGGACCTCACATGATCGTCCCATGAGAGAGCACTGTTGGTGGTGACACCCAGCATGGATATTGACGACCTCATAGGAACAGTGGTACCCGACATTATCAAATTGGGCATTGTGTGATCAGCCTTCTTGGTGAACATACAAGCTTGAGTTTTAGTTTTAGTATTCGTTTGAATTGGCTCCAGAATGATAACCAATCTCGAATATCTCCACCAAATTTCTCGAATTCAAATTTCTTGAATTCGATTTGAGGTAATTTCAATTTCCGCTGATGTATTTGACCACTATATGCAGTATGTCGATCAACTTCTTTCATGATGCTAGTAGAACTTATTTTATCGTTGACTCTCAACTTAAGATTGTTAAATTGCATAGTATATTGATCTGCTTTTTCCACTTCGGAATCAACATCACTAATAACAGACTCTGAATCGAGAAGAAGTTCAGTAAATTTCTTGTCCAGTTCTACCAATGTTTCCATTTTCTGTTCGAGAATTTGGAGATTACCATGTAGTTCGAACATATCAGGGTTTGGTGATTGTAATTCTTTCAAGATAACATCATAAATTCTTGAAAAAGATGTTCGATGGACATCAAGTGCTTTTATCAGTTTTTCCATACTTTCTTCACAATCGTCCTGTCACGGTCGCCAAATGTTGGTATTATACTACCGACCTGGTATATATAATACTTTAAAGCAGACTTGCTCCAAAAGTATCAATAAATATGGAAAACACTTCACTTTTTGATAGACAATCTCAATATTGATGTAATAAACTAGCTGGTGAACCCACTCTTCAATTGTTTTGTCAGACTCTAAAGTCCAAAAACAATTGAATTCTAGCAGATGGCGTGGGGTTCTCTAATTCAACAATAGATGTCGTGAACATCGAGAAATTATCACGAAACATTTCCAAAGCAGGCAACATTCCGGTTGAAATATAGCCGTTAATGACAGCTGTCAACCCGTAACAGTTTTAATTTGGACGCGGTACAAATACAAAATTTTTGTTTCTTCTAGTTTCCAATAAAGAACATTTATCAATTCCCACGTGAAGACAATCTTGAGTGTGAGTTTCATTGTGAATAAATCGATTGAATTTATTGAACGTGTGTGGAACACATAAAAATTCGGAACTCCGAATGTTTTCAGTACCCAAAGTTAGTATGAATATTCAAATGAATTCATCATTTGATGAGCATTCATAATGATCAGGAAGAGCAGTGTAGGCTGATACGTTTCCGATTTCAGGACAAAGAAGAATTGCTGAATAAATGGAGTATTTCTACTTGCATAAGTTGCCCCCGAATGGATATGTCTGTGAAAAACATTTTCAAAACGAAGCCATTGGGAAGAATAAATTGAAGAAAGGTGCCGCACCACTGAAAATGTTTTTATTTTTTGAAATCATAACCAGGGTACCCGTCATGAATCTTCTCTTGAATATAGAGACAGTCAAAATTTTTTCTTTCAATACCCCTATATATGGCTGATGGTGTATTGAGAAATAAGGGTAGGTACCTCAATGTGTTAACTTTCTCTCGAATAGAAAATAAGGTAAATATGTCCCTCTCAAACATGAATTAATCAGAAACGGCTTGGTTCACCATAATACTATAAAACATTACCTTTTTAAATAGATGCAAAATTTGGCGATGAAATAATGATATTCATCAACCTCCTCCAAAAGGAACTATGGGAAGACAACTCTGGACTATCCGGTATAGGTCATCAGCTCTTGAGATATGTACACAGTATGTACCTATATTTGGTATTTTTTCATGCAAATAATCAACCTCTTGAATTTTCAAAGGTATCATTCCTCGCTCTAAATACATTAGTTCTGGTATTACCCTAATACCGAATTCAAGTACCATTATATAAAAATGCCAAGCAGGTTTATGGATGGTATATGGAAACAGAAATATTTCCAACTGAACTGATTAATTATATAAGGTTCACTAGTATGATTATGCATGCATTCAATGATGTCAATTTCATCTGGATTTTTTGGATAGGCAATTATGATAACGCTGAATAAATACAAAAACATTTCAAAAAATATATTTTGTTGGATAATTTTTTGTTCGTAATTACTCAATTATATTGTTCTTGCTCTCTTGTAGTGAACAAGATTCCTCTGCAGCCAATCCACAATCCCTTTCCAGTTCCTACTTGAACCCTGCTTCTGATACTCCTGAAGATACCTTTCCTGTGAATATCGATAAGAATGATCATAGTACTACTGTGGATAGTCTAACTAGTCTGTATCAAGAACTGGAATCTCTTGACCAACTGATACTTCCACCCCGTTGGGGTATTCATAAGTTAGAAAAGCACGTTCTTATCACAAAACTGAGTATTCATAATGACTTTGGAATTTCAACTGACAGATCCATTATCTTAGGCTGCTCACTGATTACGGCCCACGCAGGAGCAAAACATTTTAATCTAGAATATGCCATTACCACATTAGAAAAACTTCGAGAGCTGATCAATAAAATGGATACGTGAAAAATATGCAATGGCAACAGCAGATCATGTTCAGTTCTTATTCCAAGTTATAATTATTGCAGAGCATGCACAAGTAATAAATCGTTATTTAAGAAAAGACAAGGAAAAAGAAATAAAATAACAACTAACAAAAAACACAAATATAACTACATGGCTTACTTGTCAAGAAAGAATGCACATTTGAGTAGAGTGATTGTCAATCTGAGGAAGGAAATGCCAATGTGGTTAAGCTTGATGAACTTCTTGAAACTTTGCCAGAAGTTCAACAAGAAAAGATAAAAATTTGTTTAAAATCGGCCAAGTGTAAATCTGCAGGCAGAAGATACACCTTGGAATGGGTTAATAATTGCATTCTCATGAAAATTAAGAGCCCAAAGCTTTATAATTATATGAGAGATAAACAAATTATGGCAATACCATCAACTAGCACTCTCTCAAGGTAGGTTAGTTATTTTTACAATGTATGGAAATAATGAAATATTCAAAACATATTTTTCCAATAGGTACATTAGAAATAAAGATGGAACATTTGGTTCCAAAAAGGAGGTTTTTGCAATGATAAAAGAAAAAACTAAGAAAACGGCAGAATGGCAGAAGCATGGATGTTTATTAGTAGATGAATATAAAATCACTCCTACTAAAAAATTTGACAAAAATACCATGGAATTCGTGGGATTTAGGGATCTTGGTGAATTCACTCCTAATGGCATGGAGGATCAATTAGGAGATCATGTACTCGTGATTATGTTCCAGCCATTTGCTGGTCATGGCTTGCAGGCTTTGGGATGTTTTCTGACGAAAGGTAATATCACTGGTGAACTCCAAGCAAAACTAATTTCAGAATATGTGATTTTGTGTGAGAATGCTGGACTTCTCATTGATGTAATCACAAGTGATGGAGCAGCTTGAAATAGAACGTTGTGGAAATGTATGGAGATGCAAAACTGTTCAGAGCCATGGTGTGAACATCCAATGGATGCCTCCAGGAAGCTGAGGATGTGTTCTGATTTTCCACATCTCATCAAATGCCTCAGAAATAACCTAGAAAAAAAAAAGGATATTTCAGGTATATATCACAATAAAAATTCATTTTCCTAGTTTTTTGGGATTTTCTCTACTCGTTTCTAAAAATAGAAATAGAAGTTATAATAATTATTTTGATATATTTGTAGTGAGGACAGTTTTGTAGACTGCCCCCCAAAGAGAAAAATTCTCTATTTGTCAGTGACACCTTGTTTTTTCAAAATTTGGGAATGAAAATGTACTTTTAATAAAATCAAAACTTCTATTTATCTTTGTGGACGTTTCGAGAACGAATCTGCTCCCGTTTTCAACACTGTGGAAAAAATGATCTTCTGATAGATTCAGGGTAAATTATAAATTCAGTTCAATGTTGAATATTGAGAGGAATAATACAAAGATCAGTAGTGGCAGAATAAGTGATAATATCTTTGTAGAAATTGGAAAATTTTCTCATCTATTTGGGATTGTGGGAGGACTGTTCATCACCTGACAAGTTTTTGTCAAAGGGTTGAAAGCCATGATATCCTGTACATTGGATTCAACTGGTTACCTCTCAGGGCTTGGATTCCAGTACTTCATGACAGCTAGAATGAACCAAGACCATCATCATCACCATCATCAATTCTCCTAGAAGTAATAGAAAACTGCATTAGATTATTTCAGATTTCCTTGTATCAAATTCTGGAGACAAGACACTCAAGAGTTTCACTGTTCAAAGTTTTCAATGTTCATCAATTTTCTATTTTTCTCTGAATCTGAATGATACTTGATTTTATTAAATTATCCTGCAATGACTTTGAAACTGAATAACAATGGAATATCTACTGAACACTGCAGCTTATTACATTTCAAGCATTTATTCTTTGATAAATTTATTGAGTTAAAGCTGGTTGAAGTAACAGGTACCTAACTGAAGAGTTTAAAAAAAGAACTGGTAGCTTCAGAATATATCACATATTCTCTTCTCTAGTATTTTCTTTGTTCAGTGAATGAAATATGAAATATATCCTTACTATTATGAAACAATATGAAATATTTGAATATATCTATACCTATTTTTTCTCTTATCATTTCTTTGGGATGATGAGAGCTGCAGGGGGTTGTAATAGTCACCCAGAATCCATTCAAGTGGGCCAAATATTCAGGCTGATGTCTTTATTTTCATTAGTTAAACCACCCAGAGGAAGTAATGTAACAGGTGGTGAAATGATGCAGTTTCTTTTAACAATAGGCAAACTAAAAGAAAAGAAAATAAAATGCGTTTTTATCACTATAAAGTCAGATGAAAATGCCACTTTGAATGAATATGAGGAATTTGAAAATATAGAGGAAGCATTTGCCTACTTCTGTGGGTACATTTTGAAAAGGTTACGGTACCCACAACATGTCAAGAATGTTTAGAGACAATTTGTGGAGATGGAAATGAAAAATTCAATTCATTTATTAAAATGAAAAGTAGAGGATTCCTCACATTCCCATCTACCCAAATCACCTCATTTTTGACTGATATTGAAAAAACAAAAGCAGATATTTTTCAAAAGGATTTGAAAAAATCATCAATATCTATTATTCCCGAAAAATTATCATCAACCTAGAGTGCTTTTAGGGTGTCAAAATCACAAAATTACTTTGAGTAAAAATATAATTCAAATATATGTAGTTGCCAGACTGAGCATTTGTTGTTCAGCAGAGCAAAAAAAAGAAACATGGAGAATAAAGCAATAAAATTATCAAAGCTTGCAAAACTAAACTAGGATGATGTTTTTAGATGATGATGTGATCAAGACATCTTCTGTTGAAGTAATCATATTGCAAAGACCACATCCACAATTATAAAGAGTATAATTGAGTATCGAATACCAAGTATACAGTATTTAGTTAATAGTAATCAAATTTGCAGGAGTTACAGAGGTACCAAAGATATACACTCAACGAGGTGTGAAATGAAACTTTTTAGCTGAAAATCAATTGAATTTGATACTTATATTTCGATATGAGAAGACTTTTAACCTTTTTTGCCTCCTAATATGATTTTCTGGAAAAGTAGATCATTCCATTGCAGCTTGATGGTTGATATTCTCATTTCCATGAATGATTTTCTGGAGAAGATCTCAAGTTTCCTTCTACTCTTCACTTTTCCACTCCACTTTGAGTAAACATGGACTTTCTTTCAATGATAGCAAGACATCATCCTGTTATGAATATATCTGATACCTACTCTACTATCACCTACTCCAAGAAGTCTCACTTGATTGATATCATAAATGTATTAAAAAAACAATAACAGTTCAAGATAATGCAAGCATAGCTGTTACTTTGATGTACCTGTATAATATCAGTAGATAAGATTCTCAGAGTGATTGTGATCTGACTCAAGTTGAATTGAAATATGCATCAAATGAGCAACTTTATTGATTGAGTCTCAACTGGACTGATTAATTCTCATTTGTAATTTGCAACTTATTGTGATTACTGCTGATGCAGCAATTATTAATGAATAAAGTCTTTTGAGTACTCACCTTATCTTTTATTTCAATCACAGAATCCTAGGGTATGCAAATAATCCTGAAAATACACGAAGTATGAATCAGCATTGATAATCATAACTACATATACCTGATTCAATACAAGATTATATATAAGAAGTATTAACTTGATACTCACCTCTCAAAATACCAATATATCACTCTGAAGTCTGAAACGATCATTACATTTATTTTTACACCAGATCAATCCGCCTTGCACAGTAGAAACATGAATCCCTCTCAGGTTTACATATGGAGGTAAAAATGTTATCTAGCTTTTGTATTTCATTCTGATTCGCAACAAAATAGAATAAAACTCCTTTCCATAAACCTTGTAAATCTCCGTTTTTTAAGAAAAAAAACTAATAAAACAGTAAAAAGTGAAATGCTCATCACACATAACCTCATAGAATATTCCAACATTTGTTGGCGACACTGACAAATTCAAAAACGTGTCTCTGCAAATTTGGTTGAGAACTCGGCTGGCAGATTTTACAGTTTTTACAGTTTCGCCCACGCCATGTCATGTTTATCAAGGTTGGCCAATATCAAGAAATTTGAACACGGGAGAAGGATAGGAGTAACTCCACCAGCTAGTTTATTACATCAATATCTCAATAATATAATTTGACATTAACTGTCCGATTCTCTCTACACTGTTTATACAGAGTCTTGACAACTTAACAAATAAACTAAATGAAAATGAGGATTGTCAGCAGCTTCTTTGAGTTCTTTAATTCTCAACACCTACCGTTAAATATTTAGTCACTTTCAATGAATGAAAATGTTTAATACCTATTCAATTCATTAGTACATTCATTGGATCAATGCTGTTCATTCAATAGTGGACTCAGTTCATTTACTGTTTTTTTTGCAATATTTCGAATTATATATTTTCTTTGAATTGTAAGCTTCCTACTCTTATACCTAGTTGAATCAACTCGATCAGTATTCCATTGGGAACGTAGTGATATAATGAATAGATAGGAGATCAACAAGGTTCATTCATAATGAAGCATTGAATATCAAAAACTCATCAAGCGTTCATTCACTAGTGCATTCACCCTACTAGTTTCTCATGTATATCCTAAATTGAAAACTTCTCAAGAAAATTATGGAAATCATAAGATCATAACAGTTGAGATTCCAGAAACTAATAACGAATCATTGATTTTAGAATCTTCAAGAGACTCTACAATCTCTGGCAAAACGTACTGTACATATTTCCACAGGAACAAATTATATCAGTCATTCAATGAATTAAATATTTAACATTTCTCAGGACGCAGTCCGAAATTGATTAAATGCACGAGAAGAGGAAACATCGTAAAAGATAAACATGAACAGATATTATTTTTTTTTATCTGTTGACGACACGAAAATCCCCATGAAAGTAAAATTAATCATAAAGGAATATTGAAACATTGGAAAAAATCAGACAAAATTATTATTGGACAGGAATCAAAGAGTGAGTAATAACTACATAAATTCATGTAAAATTTGTCAAAAAACAAAGTATGCTAGGAAAAAACTATATTCTGCTAAACCTTTTCAAATGGTCCATATTGATTTATATATACCCGAAAAATGTATGATAGATAACAGTACTGAATTCAATAATAGCGTTATTGAAAAATTCAATTATCGAACATCTAAGAATTCTCAAAGAAATGTATCTTGAAGAACAAGATAATTTGATGGATTATGCTATTTTTGGATACAACAGTTCAATACATAGTGCAACAAACTATACCCCATGCGAATTAACTTTTGGCCATACTAATTTAGAGAAGCCTAAAGAAATATTTCATTCTAAGAAAAAATTAGAACACGTATATTTAATGGTAAAAGAAACCCTAGGAGTGAAAAAGCAGAAAGTTATTTATGAATCTTATACACAAGGTTATAATAATCCAAACTTCAAAGTAGGGCAAACTGTTTATAAACAGGATGTTCAAAATTACAATGAAAAGAGTAATAAATTCATACGTCGATTCGAGATAACAAAACCCTTGGATAGAAACAGAGTAGAGATTCAAAATGAAGGTAACAAAAAAAAACAAGATCATTCATATTGAAGAATTAAGAAAGACTAGGAAATATACAGAATACAATAGACTATTGCTCTTTTGTATGGATGTATGATATAACTAGCTTAGTTGATGAATACATAGCACTTAGATCAAAGTTTCCAATATTTAAGGAAGCAATTGATAGCAATTTCAATTCAGAACCCAATCGGAAAGAATTTTATAATTTTTACAATTTAGCATTTTCCTTAGTTGCAAACCAAATTAATGAACTCAATCCTATTTATAGTTTTGATAAAATCACAACTAAAGAAGACTTGAGCCTCGTTTTCCAATCGACGTGTTCTTCCCGCCGCGTGGGACGGAATACACTGGCGGAGTCACGTCGCCCACTCGGTCAGTGAAAAGGTAGCTTTCTGTTTTCCTAAGAAACAAATTACGTCTCACGCCGGCGCACTCTGCCAGCGTAAGACGCCCGCGTGCTCCACGAGGAGTCAGTCCGCTTCACGCTGCGTTTTGAAGACTTTCATTATTATTATTCATGTTAGTAGATATTGTTCTTGGATATGCCGGGTGATCGGTTTTCTGCCGCAGAAGATGAAGTTTTGATTGAGCTGGTGTCGGGGCATGGCTCACAGGGACTGGAAAAACCAGTTGAAGAAGGATTCAAAATGGAAGGAAATTGCTTCGCAATTAGGAAAAACAGGTGAGTTCGGTGTAAACTTGTTTTTTATTCGAACAGTATATACAATTTTTAGTAGATAGGAAAACTTTTTAATTCAGAAAGTACACTATACAGTCACAGTTAAATCCGTACATCATACTAATGGGTAATAGAGAACATTTCAACGATTGAAGAACTCAGTTAATTGATGTCTTACTAAAAACCCTTCGGCTTTGGCGTAGCCTCCTGTCCTTCTCAAAGAAATCATGTTTTCCCTCGGCAAATCAATAGTTTCCGGCTCCTGAGCTTCATTGAAGGTGTTCTTCACCAGATATTCTTTCCTCAGGAAGGAATATCTTGGGGAAACCCCAACGTCTCCAGAATTCTTCTGCCTTCTTTTTCCAATCGATCTCGTCAGAGGGAGGTAAACATCGGGGAAGTAATGCTTCTTTGAGGGCCGTGAGAACATTCGGGATACATTTACTCATCTCGGCCACAGATATACGATGGGAAAACTGGAGTGAATGGTAGGATTCTCCCGTTGCAAGATACCTGGAAACGATAAAGCATATTACATTGGAAAATTACCAAAAAAAAATTATTTCCAGAAAGCGCATTACCTATACTATTACGTTGTTATTTTGTATTTCACTATCAGTTTCTCAAGTTGAAATAGCGATAATTGTTTTTCATAGTTTTATTTGTTATTTTTTCAGATGTGCAATGCAAGATGCGTTGGAAGAGTATCCGTGATCATTACAGGAAGCAAGAAAAGAAGATGCCAACCTGATCAGCGGCTGCCAAGAAAAGAGCAGCATACTGGGATCGTCTTCGGTTTTTAGAGTCTATGGAAGACGAACGTCAAACCTTCTCCAATGCAAAAACCCAAGATTTAGAAATGCGTGGAGACGATTCGAACAACGAGCCAGCTTCTCAAGAACTCCTTGATGCTTCTTCACAGCCTCTTTCACAGTCTTCAGAAACTGCTAAACTCCCACCCACTCCACAGAATTCTCCAGTCAGTTTGCATTCAGAGGATTCAGACTCATTTCGCAAACCTCCGAGCAAGAAAGCAAAGGAGAATTCTGCTGTGAAGGAACTAGTTGCAGAAAGACGTAAGGACCGACAGCATTTGCAAATGTTTTTGGAGGAAGTAGCCCAGAAGGAGTCAGAAGACGAGAATGACTTATTTTTCAAGACCATGGCAAAAACAGTGAAAAAATTGAGGCCAGATCTCATCACTCAAGCGAAAAAAAAATATTTGCTATCGTGATGGATTCGGAAGAACAAAATCAACTAACACCAATTTATCATGGCAATTTTTCGAATCTGGATTATGCAAGAGACGAATTCTACGAAACATCTTCAGCATCTTCTACCACCCGCTCCCACACTGAAGAGTCGGAAAACAACCTAATATCCAAGGCTTTTGAGATGGCTTTTTCACCTGGCCACGAGTGATGAACAATGGTACATTTTCTCCTTCTATATTGACTGCTCATAATTTTGATATTAGTTGTTTGAACATTGTATACAACCAAATGAACAATTTTCTCAATCTAATTCACAAGATCTTTTCGGCCCCTTTTTGATATCTCTAATAAATTCTGTATTTAATCAGGACAATTCTGAATAAGGTTTTGATAATTCTGAATAATCATCTGGTAGTCGTGCATAATGTAGGAATCAACGAAGTTTCTAATTACTAAACTCCTTTTCATGAACTTACCTCAGGGTGAGAGCCAGTTTTTGTGCAGGTGTTATTGGTTTCGAAAATCGGCGGCAAGGCGCGGTCGTTAATTTTTCTTGAACGAGAGATAAGATGAAGGAGAATTGATCAGGCGTAAATCGGAAAAATTCTCTGAATTTCACCCCATCGTCGAGGAGGTGTCGCGTGATCAGGGTAGTATACACTCCTTCCTCTTCTCTTCTCAGAAAAATATCGCTAGTTGGCTTTCGACGGAGGAGTGAGCCAACAATCACATCTTCTTCACTATCCACAGTATTATAATAGTGCTCTACTATTTTGGCCAGCAAACACAGTTTTTCATGACGAGACGTCATTGTACTCTCTGTAGAGCTCAAGACGAAATGGTAAAAACCATCAATGCGTCGACTTCAGGCCCGCTGATTGGAAAACATAACACGCTGCGTGGTACTTCACTCTCCGTCCGACGGGATACGCCAGCGTCTTCCGTACCACGCGGCGGGAAAAACACGTCGATTGGAAAACGAGGCTTTATGGAAGGATTTGGATCAATAATCTAATTGATCAAAACAATGCTGAGAAATGCGATAGAGCAATCAAGACATTATCTGACATTCAAATTTGATACGTCGATAAAACTTCGGGAAAATGAATTACAAGTGCTGCAAACTGAAACCATTTGTGCACAATGTATGCACTGAATGCTCTAGTGTATTCCACAAAAGTTGTCTCCAGCAAAATTTCAAGAAGAAAGTAAAGTTCGTGATAGACAATAAAATAATCTGTTGCCAAGAGGAAAACAGTGCAGATATTCATGAAGATGAAACCAGTGTATTAGAAAAAACAATTAGTGAGCTGGAGGAAGATGGAGAAGTTCATAAAAAAATTAATGGATGAAAATAAAATGGTAATTAATCAAGCACTAGAATCTGAAAGTGAAATGAATATACTTCTAGCTGCAAAAGAAAAAATATCAAAGAAATGCAAGACGAAATTCTTTTGATGAAAAAAAACATTGATAAAGAGGGCATCTCGACAAAAACAATTGAAACACGAACAACCGACACAAAAACAAACTCCATTAAGATGTGTCACCAATATTCAATGACTGAACCACAAATTCCCAGTGGCGTACGTTTCGAAAACGCAAACATTAAACATGATGAAGAAAAAAAACACAATAGTGACGGAAAATACGTGAAAGCACCCAAAGAAACTTGCAATACAGGAAAAAAAAAGAAGACAAAACAAATCTCCGGTAATCGCAAGAATCAAGTGAAGAGAAGTGAGAAGCAACATGTGAAGGTGCATAGAAGTGTGAAGAATAAACGCAAAGACTTGGATTTTTTAGAAGAATTCATTCCAAATAACGTAAATCTCTGTGAAGAAATCTACAGCCAGGCCGAACAGGAAGATAAAATTGATATTGTTTCAACCACAAACAGGGAAAACTCGTTGCTATTATCAAATCAGGAAAGTATAATGGATATACAAGAAAAATCTACTCCCAAGATTTTAATCATCGGCGATCAGTACGCGATAAACTTCTCTTCAGTTTTGGAGAAACATATTGTGAATCGTAACTACATCATAAATGAAATCGTAAAACCAAAATTAGAATTATCTATGTTGACAAGTAGTTTATTCGAGTACAGCTTAAGTTATGGTCAGGGGGATTATGTAATTCTGATGTTCAGTACGAAAAATGTAAGCAACTCCAAAACCTTAAATTTAGCTCTGAAAAATTTCTTAAATATAAGTAAAACCACGAACTTAATAATCACCGCAGAGTGTGACACTGAAATGGATCAGATCTTAATAAATAAAATATGGTCATCTCTCAAGCGATTTTCACGATATACAAGAAATCACTCTATTTTATTTCTCGTGGACCACAAATACCATGGGAGTAAATATGAAGTATGTTATAGATCGCAAGAAGCTTTTCATGCATCAAAAGTTAATATTGTGGTTTTAAAATCGATACAAACAATAGAGCTGCGTGATTTGAACACCAAGGAAGCAAATGAGATTTCTTCCTTATCAAGCCTTCACTCCAAGGAGCTTTCAAACTCGTATATATCAGACGATGGAAATCAGCACTCTTTTTTAAATGTAGGTCTGATGGAAAATGTATGTCCCTAATGCTTTTGAATATTCAGTCAGCTAGAAATAAATCAGATGAACTGCATGTATTTCTTGACAGTGTACATTTTCCCCAATATTGTATTATTAACGGAACATTGGTTAGAATTAGATGAACCTTTTTTGTACCTAACTACATTTTAATTACGAAATACTCTAGGAGGAATACTATACATGGGGGTACTTTGATACTCATACACAAAGATTTCATTGATAAATTTAATTTCACTGCACTAAATAGTTTTGATAATATGTTGGTAGAAAAGGAGTTCGAGTTTTCGGGCATATATTGTAAAAATATCAAATTATTTGTTTTCTGCTTTTACAGATCTCCACTACACTGTGCGAAACTATTTTTAAAATGGTTAGAAATACTTTTAATGAAAATTACCCACAATGCATCTATAATACTTACAGGTGATTTCAATATAGATTTCGGGGATAAATCATCAAAAGTAACTCAGTCATTAGAAAGCTTAGTGAGCAGCTTCAACCTGGTTATGCATGTTAACTCCCCGACGCGATACTCCAAAGTATCTAGCTCAACTATAGACTATATATGCTCCAATATGGATGTGAATGAATGTGAAGTAATCAATGCTGGTCTTTCTGACCATGAAGCTGTTCTGTGCTATATCCCTATTAAGGTCAAGTCTTCGGGCAAAAAAAATAAGATAGGGAGAATATTTAGCAGGAGGAATTTCAATAAATTCCAACAACTTTGTACTGAAAATAACTGGAATGAAAATTTGAAATGCAATGACCCTCTAACTGAATTCCATTCGCTGCTGTCTGATATCTTCAACTCAGCTTTTCCCCTCAAGGAGATCAAAAGTAAACTGGGAAAACCTTGGATTGCGAAAGGTTTGAAAGTATCTGCAAAAAATATGAGAAGTCTACAATTCATTAGGAAATATGCTATGGATAATGAAGCTTTCTTGTCATTTTTTAATAAGTATCGGAACATTTATAGAAGGATTTTGCTAGCTGCTAAGCAAATGTATTATAGGCAAAAGATAGATAATTCAGGTAATAAGCAAAAGGAGAGCTGGGCAATCATCAATGAGCTGGGGGGAAAAAATACGCCAAGCCCATAGAAACAAATCTGGAGTGTGATGATATTAATGATTACTATTGCACCATAGCAGAAAAGATATCCGATGAAATCCACCCCACAACGGACCCCATGGATTATCTAAAAAATATTCCTATATTGGAATCTTTTTTCCTCATGCCAACGGATATTAATGAGTTAAAAAGAACTCTTCATGGAGTGAAAAATAAAAAGGTATCAGGTTATGACGAATTATCTGCAAAAATTTTCTTTCAGCTACCTGACTGTGCTCTTATGAATCTGGTGGAAGCTTTTAACTTTTCATTTTCAACAGGAGTATTCCCGATATGTTTAAAAAATGCAGTGGTTATTCCATTACATAAAGGTGGTGATAAGGAAAATCCAGCCAATTTTAGACCAATCTCCCTGCTGCCCACCCTTTCTAAACTAATTGAGAAGCTGGAAAAATCAGAATGATGAGTTTTCTCAATGAACACAATGTTATAAATTCGTTTCAATTCGGGTTCCAAAGAGCAAAAGGAACGAACGATGCTATTTTCAACTTACTTCAAGAGGTATATTTCAACCTAAACGATGGTCAAGTTACAGCAGCGGTTTTTTGTGATTTGACGAAAGCCTTCGACTGTGTCAACTATAAAATCCTGCTAAATAAATTAGATAGATATGGCTTTAGAGACACAGTCCTGAAATGGTTTGAGGCGTACCTATTAGGTCGGATTCAACGCGTATCTCTTCATAACAAATTTTCAAATAAATTAGAGATCAAATAGGGGGTTCCACAAGGATCTGTGCTCGGCCCATTGCTCTTTTTGATCTATATTAATGATCTAGCCTCGATAAATATTAGGGGAAAGTTTACCCAGTTTGCAGATGATACTACCCTATTATGGAAAAATGGAAATGAAATGGATTTGCATCAACAAATCAAAATGGATGTTCTCAAGATAAAAACGTGGTGTGATGCAAATATGCTATCTTTAAACATAGCAAAAACTAATATCATCACTTTCAAAGGTCATCTGCCAGAACTTTATCTGGGGAATCAGGTAATTAGCAGCAAGAAATCAACCAAATTCCTCGGCTTATACATTGATGATAAGCTAAAGTTCGAGGATCATATAAAGACGTTAGGAAAAAAAATTGCCTCTGGCTGTTTTGCAGTAAAAAAAACCACTTGGGAACTGGGTAGGGACATGGCCAGAAAAGTTTACTTTGCTATAATTGATTCACATCTTAGATACGGAATTTGCTTTTGGGGATCTTGTAGTGGTTTTTTACTTGACATGATATTCGTTTTACAGAAAAGGGCAATAAGGTACATGAACAAAGCCAAGCCCAGGGACTCTTGTAAGCCTTTGTTCATAGAACAAAAAATCTTATCGCTACCGTGCATTTACATATTGGAAACTGTATGCCTCATCATAGAGTACATTCTACAGCACAATACACAACTAGACAAGCCCTCAGTTTATCCGTACCACTTCCAAGGTCTTCACTAGTGAAAAATTCCTTTATATTTAACGGAAAGAAAATGTTCAACCACCTACCTAATGCAACTAAAATTATTACTGATAAAAGAAAATTCAAAACTTCCGTGAGAAATATATTACTAGAGAGAGCATTCTATTCGCTGGACGAATTCTACTCCGAGACATTCTAAAAAAATTTTAGATTTCACTTAGTTTACATCACCACACTCTATATAACTTTATATCTAATGAAAATAAAAATGTTGGTTATGAATCAGAATTACATTCTCTTAATTATACGATGTCTGTTCCCTTTTTTATAATAATCATATTTTGATTTTTAAACGATCGACTGATGGATTGATGTTATTTGTTGAAAATTTTGTGACTATACTACTTGTAGGTATATGTTATTATATATATTTTATACTGTAAATTGGGACTATTTTCATTGTATTTACAATGGTTGTATGTAAACTTTTTTTTTATATATTTTATATTTCATAATTTTTATTTATACAAATTGGCCTATTTTTCAAGCTTTGCTTGGTCAATAAGAATCTTTATTCTTCCGATAATAAAGCGTATTTTGATTGATTGATTGATTGACTGACAATGTAATGGAAATGAAAATCTTTGTTGATGAACAAATTACACTTCTGCAAAGTTCAATTGATGTGTTCAAAAATAATACTGGAACTTTGTCAAATAACCAAAAAACTTTATGGAATAAACTCATAGAGATACAACAAGTCTTGAATTATACTAATATTGGGACTATTTTCATTGTATTTACAATGGTTGTATGTAAACTTTTTTTTTATATATTTTATATTTCATAATTTTTATTTATACAAATTGGCCTATTTTTCAAGCTTTGCTTGGTCAATAAGAATCTTTATTCTTCCGATAATAAAGCGTATTTTGATTGATTGATTGATTGACTGACAATGTAATGGAAATGAAAATCTTTGTTGATGAACAAATTACACTTCTGCAAAGTTCAATTGATGTGTTCAAAAATAATACTGGAACTTTGTCAAATAACCAAAAAACTTTATGGAATAAACTCATAGAGATACAACAAGTCTTGAATTATACTAATATTCACTTTCCTCATATTATGATCAATTTCTTTTTCACATAATGATATCACAACTTATAATAGCTTTCCAGGAAACATTTTCGAAAAAATTCAAATTTCCATTGAAATTAAATATATTTCACAACTCAATGGTAGAACCAATCAAACTACACGGAGAAATAGAAGCATACAAATCGTTAGAACCAATGATAGAAAATATTCTCATTTTCGAGAAAATAATGAAAATCAAATGCTACTCAAAAGGAAATCAAATCATTATTATAGAGGTTCCAATAGTTGATAATGAAAATTATCCATTACCAACATTCCATAATAATATTTATCAAGTTATAATATCCCAGTCGTCAAAAAAAATTACTCACCCAAAATGAGCAAAATTACTTATTCTCCGACCAAAGATGACAAGAAGTATTGAATGAACAATTTTTATGCCATGAAACAAATCCCATTGAAATCAATCAAATTCTTGTCGATATCACATTGATTAAAATCCAGAAACTCGACGACAACAAGTGGATCATAGTTTCACCCAGAACTACATTGGACAAACAAAAGGCAGTCAATAAACAGACAATGTACCATCAAAGATTTATTTTGGAACTACTCAGTTCACA
The DNA here is from genome assembly GCA_963576655.1 of Gastrophysa polygoni. Lineage (NCBI taxonomy): Eukaryota > Metazoa > Arthropoda > Insecta > Coleoptera > Chrysomelidae > Gastrophysa > Gastrophysa polygoni. The sequence goes on along the minus strand of OY755085.1, from coordinate 21,062,478 downwards.
GTGTGTTCTAAACATTGGAGGCATTCAGTTGATGAATTGAATTCGTGTAGTGTCAATGAGATAATATTAAACTACCAAAATTAGGTTTCAACCTTCCAATCATTATAAACACTCAACCAGTTTAATTAGATAGTATCCACTTCAATGAAGTTAATCACATTACGGCCTCTTTAGAAAACCAACATCAAAGAATTCAAAATATGTTAAAAGAAAAAAAATCATTTTGGTATAAGTGTTTGGACCATCATCATCTACATCTTCATGGCCATTGCAGGAGCCGTAGCAGCCTACATCTACTACAAGAGATTAATTTTACGATTTTTTTCAATCACAAATCATTTGAATAAATTCCACAGTAGTAACTTTTGCTTTTTGAAAAATCGCGTTCCTCTTTCAAATCCAAAATTCTATTTTTTTATTGTCCTATCATGTTCAGAATATGTATTCCATTTTGTGCTGTTTACTGTCCACAAACTGATCAATGAGATTATGTAAGATATTTCAATTCTTCACTGATCGATGATGTTCATTTGTCATCAAGTCATAGAATGATAAGTGAGGACACTATACAGACTGGATCATGATGGTCAAAATTTCAAATACACATTCAAATGAATGTAAAGTAATTATAACTACATTGAAAAAAGTTTCAGATTTCGTCCCACTTTAATGTTCCTCAAACATCATAGGTTTTTGTTTCATATTTTGTCGGAAGATTAAAAAATATTGGAATATAAATGGACATTATTATCAAAATATCTCATTGCAAATCTCATAAAATTTCATCAAATATTGATGGAATTCAAGAATCCCCACAAATATTGATATTTTCCCAGAAATCTCTAAAATCTTGGTAAATCTACCTATGAAAATTCTAGAAAATTTTTATAAATATTGGACAATCTCACCAATATTGATGCATATTCAGAAATCTCTCAATCTTTCAAATCTTACACATCCTCCTAGAAATGTTAAGAAACCCTAAAAATCCACAAAAAATATCTCGAATCTTGATAAATCTTGCAGATTCCTCAATTCTACTGAAGATGCTTCAAATCCCACAATATCCAATCTGGGGTACACATTTTGTTGAAGTGAGATACCCCTCGGTACCAGGCATGTGAAAAATAGTACATTCATCTCAACCCACTTCCACCTGATGCAACTACTAGAAGTCGATGCATTTGAGCCAACAAAGAGAAGTCCAGGATTCTTCATAGATAGCATGAACATAACAGCAGGACTAGTCAATCTATCCTGAAAGAAAATTCCAAACACTGAAATCAAATATCACACCTTCCACAAGGAACATCAAAATTATGATCAATTGTTGAATATGATACCCTTCTTATTATTTGATTTGCTTAACTATTAAAATAAAAAAAATGCCATGAATGATGACATGATGTCATAGATTTGTTACAGTTTTCAGCATCCAGATCCACAAAAGAGGCCACAGGGGAAGAAGAAATGGCACAGAGATGTGAAAAGACAACTGAACTATGAAAAGAGTGAATCCAACTAATTATACAGAGAAAATATCAGAAGAACTTGTTCTCTGCCCAAAAAACTAAACCAAATATTGTTGATCCTAATGGATTGAAAACATTCGAGGTTCGGGTTTACTTGTTACCCTTCTACTTGCTTGTAGTTTATTGTTCTTATTTCATTTGAATAGGAGTTGCTGTATGGTGCAGACATTTCATTTTTCATTTTGTCAACTTTGTATGCCTTCCTTCACATTACATTTCACGGTTTCAGTCTGGTTTTACATGTTCACTTTCACTGAGAGCAACTTCTATGAAGCTGAATATCATCGATCAGAGAGTCATGAGCGAGATTTTTTTCCATTTTACACTTTGTATTGCCCAGTCATAGTGCTTTCACCAGTCATGGTTATCACATCCACATTTTCTAAATTATCAATGTGAAGTTGCTGCCTTGCTGCCAGGCAGCAGCCAGCTGCCAGAAATCATAGCTGCCAGGATTTCCGAAAACACCCGAAGATAAACTCAGTGGCGTCAGTATAAAATGCTCAACAGAAGTGGATAAACAAAGTTCTAGTTTCTAGATTTGTGAATATCGATGGATCATTATATTATATCTTGATACCAACATGGACCCAAATGCATTTGTGATACCGAAATATCATACTGCTACAATAAATACGCTAGGGATTTCGCGATAGTTTTATTTATCGAAAAATTCAAATCTTATACTTTTAATTTTAATTTCGGATTGAGACATGAAGAAATAGTTATTTATAACCTGGTTGATGATAATTTCATCATAATATTTCTTGAACTAGGAAATGAATAGGCGTTTCACCCAATCAATTTATTCAATTCGATCCGAATCGTACTCAAAGCGTTATGAAAGCGCTAAGGATTGGTCCGATTAACGCGTAGAACGCTCAAAGTATCTACTGTGGGACATATATGAGGCTACCAGCGCTAAATCGGCCTAAACAACAATTTCATCTTTCTGAGATTATCGAGGTTACTCCTCATGTGCTTATGTTTATATGGCAAACCAGCCTAAACCAACTTCGGCTTTTGTTTAAGAGATGGCGCCAGTACTTTCATTTTGCTTCAGACACTTTCGTTATTGATGTAATAAACTAGCTGGTTAGCCCACTCTTCAATTGTTTTGTCCAAAAACAATTGAATTCTAGCAGATGGCGTGGGGTTCTCATATTCAACAATAGATGACGCGAACATCGAGAAATTATCACGAAACAGTTCCAAAGCAGGCAACCTTCCGGTTGAAATATACCCGTTAATGACAGCTGTCAACCCGTAAGAGTTTGAATTTGGACGCGGAACAAATACAAAATTATTATTTCTTCTAGTTTCTTACAAAGAACATTTATCAATTCCCAGGTGTAGACAATCTTGAGTGTGTTAGTTTCATTGTGTATAAATCGATTGAATTTATTTTATCAGCATGGACTGGCGTTGTTGCAACGTGTGTGGAACACATAAAAATACGGAACTCCGAATGTTTTCTGTACCCAAAGTTAGTATGAATATTCAAATGAATTCATCATTTGATGAGCATTCATAATGATCAGGAATAGCAGTGTGAGCTGATACGTTTCCGATTTCAGAACGAAGAAGAATTGCTGAAATGGAGTATTTCTACTTGCATCAAGTCGCCCCCAAATGGATATGTCTGTGAAAAACATTCTCAAAACGGAGCCATTGGGAAGAAGAAATTGAAGAAAGGTGCCACACCACTGAAAATGTTTGTATTTTTTGAAATCATAACCAGCGTACCCATCATAAACCTTCTCTTGAATATACAGGCAGTCCAAATTTGTCTTCAAATATCCCTATATATGGCTGATGGTGTATTAAGAAATGAGGGTAGGTACCTTAATATGTTGACTTTCACTCGAATAGAAAATAAGGTAAATATGTCCCTCTCAGACATGAATTTCCCAGAAACGGCTTGGTTATCATAATACTATTAAAGATTCAACATCGCGATCAGCAAACATGACCGGTAAACTGGTCTGTGGAAAATGTCAAAAAAACATAAGTAAAACAAGTTACAAAATTGGTTGTACGGGTCTCTGCAATAAATGGTATCACAGTGAGTGTAGTGGACTAAGTGAAAGTGAAATCAAAGATCTATCAAAGAGACAATTTGAGTATTTGTGCGTCACTTGTAAGTCTACAACAAGAGCTTCAAATGAAGAAGACCTAGACGCGGCTTTTTATGATTCTATTGATAACAATAGTGAAAAGAAAGTGGATCTACACATCTTCACGTACATCATGAAACAAAAGGACATCATTATCAAAGAACTGAGAAATAAAATTGAGATCCTAAATGACCATATTGTAGTGTTAAAGGGATCAATAAATGAACAAGCAAACCGATCAAAACAACAAAAACAATCAGTGAATACATTAAATAAAAACCTAGAGAAAGTGCCACAGGCAGTCAACAAAAAACAATGGGTTGCAAAAAATGATGAAGGGGCATCCACGTCCAATATAATTATAAACACGGACAGCGACAGTGTTGCCAATGTGCAAAAAGTAACAGAAAATCCACCTATTTCGAAAAACCAAGTATCTAGTGCAATTCACGAAGCTAAAGCAAATATTATCTGCAGAGACTATATAGAACTGGGAAATCAGGAAAATAAAGAGGAGAAGATCCCACACAAACGACAGGAACCCAGGAGGAGACGAACCGCACAAATGAAATATGGAGAAGCAGAGGACGACACAAAAGAAGAGAATGGATTTGAAGGAAAGGAGACAAGAAAAATCTGGCTGTTCATATCTCAAGTAAAAGACCACGTTTCAGAAGAGACTATAAAAAAATACCTAGCACAAAAAGGGGACAAAGAAGCCTATGTGAAAGAAATTGACGCATACAACAAAATCCAGAATAATAAAAGATTTAAAATTGGCTTAAACTGGTCGTTAAAACAACAAGCAACTGAAGGAATCTTCTGGCCCAAAGGAGTTGCATTTTCAAGGTTCAACTTCGGTAAAGAGGAAAGATACCTAAACCGTCTGAAGACTCAACAGGAGACTGGAAGGGAAAATTTTCAAGTTGGTCAAACCCAACCCACCATAACATAATGGAACATGATCTATCTCACCATTCAAGTTCATATTCAAAAACCAATTGTAAACACTTGAAAAAGGAAAACCACCTATCTGGAAGAGCGACCCTAGACACTATGAATGAAAATGAAGCCTATTTTCCATTAGATAGCAACCTTTTATTTAACATAAATTGTGCGAATTCGGTGAGTATGTTCCATATAAACACTCAGTGTCTGTCAAATAAATTAGAGCAAATTGCATTATTTCTTGATGATATTAGGTTTGATGTGTTTTGTTTAACGGAGCACTGGCAGAAGGAAACAAATTTGAAAACGATAAATATTCCTAGATATGAGCTTGTTAACTTCTATTGTCGAAAAAAGCATAAAATGGGGGGTGTTGCTATATATCTAAGACAAGAAATAACAGCATTCAAACCCCTTGATTTAAGTGCTTTCAGTATCGAAATTCATTCTGAAATTTGTGGCATTGAGCTTCTGGAATTGAAAACATTAATTTTCACAGTATACAGATCTCCTTTAGGAGATTTCAAAATATTTCTTGACAATATGGAACGATTATTGGAACATGTTTTGGTATTTGATGAAAAAATCATAATCGTTGGTGATTTCAATATTCATTTTGAACTCAAAAATGACTTCATGTTAAATGAATTACTATACTTATTGAATTCTTTTGGCTTGTCGGTAACTATTAATGATCATACGAGAATCACAGCTGGAAAATCTAGCTGTATTGATAATATTTTGACGAACTTTGACGCAGAATTATTAAAAACTGGTGTTCTTGAACCATGTTTGTCCGATCACTCTGGACAATACGCAATTATAAACAAGAAAATTAGTATTGCCAAAAATAATTCTCTATGTGAGAGAGCAATCACAATGACTGGTATGCAGAAGTTGAGAAATGCATTGAATGATATAAACTGGGATATTTTTAAAGATAATGAACTCGATGCTGATCATCTGGCAAATTTCTTAGTAAAAACCTACAAAAGTTTAGTAGAAAAACATTTTCCAATGAAGAAAAAATCATCTAAGAAAAAACCATTCATCAATTGGTTCAATGATGAGCTGAAGGCTAAAAGATCAATTCTGTCAAATATCAAATTGATATCTGAAGTAAACAAAGACCCAGATGATGAAAGAGTTTATAAATCAATGAAAAAAGAATATATGAAAGAAGTTAAAACTACTAAAAAGTCTGCATATAATGATTACATTTGTACTGCTGAAAACAAATCTAAAGCTAGCTGGCACATAATAAATTTTGAAAGAAATAAGACAAATTCTACTCCCCGAATTAATGATAATATCACTCCGAACAACTTCAATGATCATTTCGTCCAAGTTGCAGAATTCATTATAAAATCATTACCTGATATTCCGGAAAATGATATACTCAATTTTACAGACTTTCTTCCAGTACCTTCCTCTTCGTTTTTCTTACTTCCAGTTATCCAACAAGAAGTTATGGATACCATTCATTCTTTGAAAAATTCTGCATGCGCTGATGTCTATGACTTAAGTAGCAAAATCGTCAAAGAAACATCGGATATTATTATAGAGCCTTTAACTGACCTAATAAACCAAATTTTTAGTACAGGAAAATTTCCAGACATTCTGAAATTTTCCAAAGTTATCCCCTTATTTAAAAAAGGTGATATATCACTCATTGAAAACTACCGTCCCATTTCAATCATTTGTATTTTCTCCAAAATAATTGAAAAAATTTTGAAACAAAGATTAACAAGTTATTTTGAAACTAATAATTTTTTTAGTAAGTCGCAATTTGGTTTCAGAGCAGGATGTTCAACCACAGCAGCAGTAATGGATATGGTGAGCGGCATAGTCGAGGGCCTTGAGCAACGGCACCATATAAGTATCACTCTATGTGACTTGTCAAAGGCTTTCGACTGTGTTGCTCATGATATTCTGCTGAAAAAGTTATTTCATTATGGCATTAGAGGAATATCGCTATCGCTGTTTGAATCTTATCTGACTAATCGGTATCAGGCTGTATATTTAAATAATTGTTCATCAGATTTCAAAGGAATAAATCATGGTGTACCCCAGGGTTCTGTCTTGGGACCAATTTTGTTTATTATATATGTAAATGAGTTGAGTAACTATATGACTGCTTGTAAATGTGTCATGTTTGCCGATGACACATCATTCATATATTCAAATCCGAATTTCAGTACTTTAGTAAATCAGTCTAAAGAAATTGAAGAAAAAGCTGAAGCATGGTTCATATCTCATAATCTGAAACTAAATATTGATAAGTCGCAGAGATTATTCATCACTACTCGTCAGATTGAACAAGAAGAACGAAGTGTGAAGATACTTGGAATTATTCTAGATCATAAACTCAATTGGAGTGCTCATATAGAGACATTAAAACTGAAACTGTCAAGTATATTGTTTCTACTACGCCAGCTTAGTCATATTGCCAATTTTGATACACTAATAACAGTGTATTATTCACTCTTTCAGTCACATATGGGCTACGGCATTATTCTGTGGGGTAATTGCTCTGCTGCAGGTGGCATTTTCGTTCAACAAAAAAAAGCGATCAGAATATTAGCAAAGGCGAGATACAGAGATTCATGCAGAACTTTATTTACAAAATTCAAAATCATGACTCTTCCGTCATTATATATATACAATTCACTAATTGAGATCCACAAGAAATCATCCACTCTCACCATACAAGCTGACATACATAAATATAGCACCAGGAATGCTGACAATATCAGGATTCCTAGGCATAGACTTTCTGTGTCTCAAAATAATTCTTTGGACTTTAGCCTCTATAATGTTCTACCGCATCATATCAAACTGTTGCATATGAGAAAATTCAAACAACAAATGAAATCTTTTTTTTCAGAAAATAGTTTTTATTCTGTCAGTGAATACCTTGAAAAAACATCAAAACCATGTGTTGTGTTTGGGAACGTACTTACCGAAACTTCTTAAAGTCTTCATTTATTTACGTATTTTAAGATGTTACTATAGTTCAGTGTTTTCTCTTTTAACTTGCTTACATAATCTGTAGATTTTACAACAAACCACAAATGACCTGCTATTAATATACGTTTGTATATAACATAGTTAAATAAACTATCTATCTATCTACCTTTTTCAATAGATGCAACATTTGGGGATGAAATAATGATATTTATCAACCCCCTCCAAAAGGAACTATGGGGAGACAACTCTGGACTATCCGGTATAGGTCATCAACTCTTGAGATATGTACACAGTATGTACCTACATTTGGTATTTTTTCATCAAAATAATCAACCTCTTGAATTTTCAAAGGTATTATTCCTTGCTCTAAATACATTAGTTCTGTTATTACCCTAATAGCAAATTCAAGTACCATTGTATAAAAATGCCAAGTAGGTTTATGGATGGTATAAGGAAACAGAAATATTTCCAACTGAACTGATTAATTATATAAGGTTCACTAGTATGATTATGCATGCATTCAATGATGTCAATTTCATCTGAATTTTTTGGATAGGCAATTATGATAAGGCTGAATAAATACAAAAACATTTCAAAAAAATATATTTTGTTGGATAATTTTTTGTTCGTAATTACTCAATTATATTGTTCTTTCTCTCTCCTGTAGTGAACAAGATTCCTCTGCAGCCAATCCACAATCCCTTTCCAGTTCCTACTTGAACCCTGCTTCTAATACTCCTGAAGATACCTTTCCTGTGAATATTGAAAAGAATGTTCATAGTACTACTACTGTGGATAGTCTAACTAGCCTGTGTCAAGAACTGGAATCTCTTGATAACCAACTGATACTTCCACCCGGTTGGGGTATTCATAAGAAAAGCACATTCTCATCACAAAACTGAGTATTCATAATGACTTTGAAATTTCAACTGAGAGATCCATTATCTTAGGCTGCTCACTGATTACGGCCCACGCAGGAGCAAAACGTTTTAATCTAGAATATGCCATTACCACATTAGAAAAATTCCAAGAGCTGATCAATAAAATGGATACGTGGAGAATATGCAATGGCAACAGCAGATCATGTTCAGTTCTTATTCCAAGTGATAATTATTGCAGAGCATGCACAAGTTATAAATCGTTCTTAAAGAAAAGACAAGAGAAAAAAAAAATGAAATAACAATTAACAAAGAACACAAATATAACTACATGGCTTACTTGTCAAGAAAGAATGCACATTTGAGTAGAGTGATGAGTGAAAATGCCAATTTGGTTAAGCTTGATGAACTTCTTGAAACTTTGCCAGAAGTTCAACAAGAAATGATAAAAATTTGTTTAAAATCTGCCAAGTGTAAATCTGCAGGCAGAAGATACACCTTGGAATGGGTTTATGATTGTATTCTGATGAAAATCAAGAGCCCAAAGCTCTATAATTATATGAGAGATAAACAAATTATGGCAATACCATCAACTAGCACTCTCTCAAGGTAAGTTAGTTATTTTTACGATGCATGGAAATGATGAAATATTCGGAAAGTAATGAACAACTTATTTTTCCAATAGGTACATTAGAAATATAGATGGAACATTTGGTTTCAAAAAAGAGGTTTTTGCAATGATAAAAGAAAAAACTATGAATATGGCAGAATGGCAAAAGCATGGATGTTTATTAGTAGATGAATGTAAAATCACTCCTACTAAAAAATTTGACAAAAATACCATGGAATTCGTGGGATTTGTGGATCTTGGTCAATTCACTCCGAAAGGCATGGAGGATCAATTAGGAGATCATGTACTCGTGATTATGTTCCAGCCATTTGCTGGTCATGGCTTGCAGGCTTTGGGATGTTTTCTAACGAAAGGGAATATCACTGGTGAACTCCAAGCAAAACTAATTTTAGAATGTGTGATTTTGTGTGAGAATGCTGGACTTCTTATTGATGTAATCACAAGTGATGGAGCAGCTTGGAAAAGAACGATGTGGAAATGTATGGGGATAGAAAACTGTTCAGAGCCATGGTGTGAACATCCAATGGATGCCTCCAGGAAGCTGCCTTAGAAATAACCTAGAAAAAAAAAGGATATTTCAGGTACATATTACAATAAATATTCATTTTCCTAGATTTTTGGGATTTTCTCTCCTCGTTTCTAAAAATAGAAATAGAAGTTTCAATAATTATTTTGATATATTTGTAGAAAGGACAGTTTTGTAGCCTGCCCAGAAGTGTCACTGCTTTTAAATTTTTCTTTCAGAGAGGTACCTAAAAGAGAAATTCTCTATTTGTCAGTGACACCTTGTTTTTTCAAAATTTGGAAATGAAAATGTATTTTCAATAAAATCAAAACTTCTACTTATCTTTGTGGACGTTTCGGGCACAAATCTGCTCCCGTTTTCAACACTGGAAGAAATGATCTTCTCAATCTTGTCACTCTTTAGTGTCACAAGGCTAAACAGCCGAACGATTCACAGATATTATAAACAACATTATCTTTGCAATTGAGAAGATCATTTTTTCCACAGTGTTGGAAACGGGAGCACGAGAACGAATCGTTCCCGAAACGTCCACAAAGATAAGTAAAAGTTTTGATTTTATTAAAAATATATTTTCATTTCCAAATTTTGAAATAACAAGGTGACAAATAGAGAATTTCTCTTTTAGGTAAATTTAAAAGCAGTGACACTTTGGGGCAATCTACAAAACTGTCTTTGCTACAAATATATCATAATAATTATTTCAACTTCTATTTCTATTTTTAGAAACGAGGAGAGAAAATCCCAAAAATCTAGGAAAATGAATACACTACCTCCTCGATTAACCTACAGACAGTATTCACAATAAAAATATTTTTCAATTTTGTGATAAATATCAACTTGAGCCTTGTGGTGAACATTCAGTCTCTGATCACTAGGATTCTCGATCCTCAAATTATTCCTTCTTCAAACGATTCATGTATGGATTGAAGTTGATTATTTTATGGTTCATCCATGCCTGTCACTCTTCACTTCCTGTTTATATCTGTCACCAAAGGATATTCATATAATTTTCATTAATGATTTTTCATAAAGAAATAACTAGACTGCTCATCAGCACCCTATGGCTACATTGAAAATGTTTTGAAGAAATTTGTTATCAATTCTATATCTATGTTTAGGTTGAGCTGAAAAGCACTTCACAGTGAGTCTCCACCTTTTCAATATGTTGTATTGTTAGAATAGCTGAATTTCTCCACTATGTATGAGCCTACTGATAACTTTTAGATAATTGATAAAAATGTTGACCTCACAGATGTTTTCAAGAGTATTTCCGTAAATTAGTTCCCACAGAAGAAGGAAAGAGGAGAGGCCATATGTCAGCACACAAATTTTGATGCATATTTATTAGGAACACTGCATTGAAAACTTTTTGAATTTCTTGATGATTTATTGATTAAATTGATTCCTCAAATGATACTAACAACGTTCATTTAAAGATTCCTGAAGGATTGGTGAGATATGAAGTGTTTGAAAATTTACTAAAATTTGAATCAGTTAAACAATCCAAGATGGCCCACAAATTGTCTCAAGCACATGTGCATCCCAATTTTGGAGAGAAAATGTGCACCCGCTTGGCATTCCAGGTAAAACTAATTAAATAATAATCATGCTGATAATAATAAAGCCAATTTCATATCATAATGAAAGCATTTTGTCGAAGAATCAATGAATTAATCGACATAATGAATTCTTCAAGTCCTAGAACTGCCTTGAAAATTGATACTGATAGATACAGGGTAAATTATAAATTCAGTTCAATGTTGAATATTGGGATGAATGATACAAAGATCAGTAGTGGCAGAATAAGTGCTAATATCTTTTTAGGAATTGGAAAATTTTCTCATCTATCTGGGATTGTGGGAGGACTGTTCATCACCTGACAAGTTTTTATCAAAATCAACATTTGACGGGTTGAAAGCCACGATATCCTGTACATTGGATTCAACTGGTTACCTCTCAGGGCTTGGATTCCAGTACTTCATGACAGCTAGGATGAACCAAGACCATCTGGAGGTAAGTAATTCATCAATTCTCCTAGAAGTAATAGAAATCTGCATTAGATTATTTCAGATTTCTTCTGGAGACAAGACACTCAAGCTTTTCACTGTTCAAAGTTTTTAATGTTCATCAATTTTCTATTTTTCTCTGAATCAAAATGATAATTGATTTCATTAAATTATCCTGCAATGGCTTTGAAACTAAATAACAATGAAATATCTACTGAACACTGCAGCTAATTACCGTTCATGCATTTATACTTCGATAAATTCATTGAGTTCAAGCTGGTTGAAGTAACAGGTACCTAACTGAAGAGTTTAAAGAAAGAACTGGTAGCTTCAGAATATATCACATATTCTCGTCTCTAGTATTTTCTTTGTTCAGTGAATGAAATATGAAATATATTATATCCTTTCTATTATGAAACAATATGAAATATTTCAATATAAACCTATTTTTTTTTTCTTCAAGCATTTCTTTGGGATGATGAGAGCTGCAGGAGGTTGTAATAGTCACCCAGAATCCATTCAAGTGGGCCAAATATTCAGGCTGATGTCTTTATTTTCATTAGTCAAACCACCCAGAGGAAGTAATGTAACAGGTGGTGAAATGATCCAGTCTCTTTTAACAATAGGCAAACTGAGAGAAAAGAAAATGAAATGCGTTTTTGATATCACTATAAAATCAGATGAAAATGACACTCTGAATGAATATGAGGAGGAATTCGAAAAAATAGAGGAAGCGTTTGCGTACTTCTGTGGGTATATCTCAAAAAAGGTTAAGGTATCCACAACATGTCAAGAATGTTTGGAGACAATTTGTGGAGATGGAAATGAAAAATTCAATTCATTTATTCAAATGAAAAGTAGAGGATTCCTCACATTCCCATCTACCCAAATCATCTCATTTTTGACTGATATTGAAAAAACAATATCAGATATTTTTCAAAAAGATTTGAAAAAATCATCAATATCTACTATTCTCGAGAAATTATCATTATTCAAACCTAGAGTGCTTTTAGGGTGTCAAAATCACAAAATTACTTTGAGTAATTTTAGTATTGTTGAGTGCGAGTCCTCCTTTTGGACTTAAGTTTTCTATCGCGTGAGTTAAGTTATAGTCCTGCTACGTTTGAGTTGCTTGCCTTGTCTTCTCGAGAGTATGCCCCCAGCCAGCTGTATACTCATTTATGGTAAGAGGATTTTTATTGTACTGGGTGTTGTATGTACTTTGATTCTGCTTCTTGTGTGTGAAATATATCTATCTTATTTTTACAAAATAAACGGTGGTTGTTTCATTGAGTGTTGGGTGTCCCGAGTAACGACCAAGTCAGTCAGGTTGGAAAGGCCCCTTCTATATTCTGACTACGTCCCAAGCGACAGGGGGAGGCTCCGACTAACCCTAGTTTGCGACACTTCTGATGTTAGTTAGTGAATTACTATGATGGTTGATGAGACCCATGAAAGAAATACAAACCAGGATGTACTCAAAAATTATGGGATTTTTTTTTGTTTCGTGTTAGAGGTTATATGTGGTACCACCTATATCATATATCTTCATAACTCATGAATATGACAAAATTTCAACACGCAAAATGAATTGAATATGGAAGAATACATAGAATAATAACCTACCAATTTATCTGACCACTGCACCAGTTGTAACACAGTAAATAATCTGCGAAAAAAATAAAGAAACATGTAAACAATCGAAAGTGAGTTGTTTCAAGCGACACTGATAGTTCTTCATACCAGCAATTCCAAGAGAGGGAATTTCCGCGCGAAATATTCATGTTGCCGGTAGGATTAGACACCAAGACAACTAAAAGTATCAAGTAGAAGCCGTAATAACACGTGGTAGCTATAGCTACCACGTGCTGAAAAAAAAGTTTTGCCACTTGAGGGGTTAACACCCTGCTGTTTGTCAGGGTCACTTTTCTCCTTCTACTTAGTGGATGGCAGAACTCTTGAGATAGTTTCGCTGTATATGAATCTTTTACTTCTTTTTTTTCTTTTCCACACTGCTGGGTGAGCTCTGTGCAGCTCACATATCCCAAGTCTCCGTTCCTGAAATTTTGAAAGATTATTTTCTACCTGAGTACATCAGAAGTGCACCTTCATACCTGTTTATATGGATCAGAGTCCCCATAGTGTGTTTGCAGAACCCTGACATCCCTGCTTCACAGGAACATTCACATTTCCGCAGCTCGTTTTCCTTTGGAATTATTAGTACCTCATGTGGAGGCTGCCCAAGAGCAGATAAATGTAAACACAGGCTGCTGCTGCTGCTGCTCTTATCTATCACCAAACGAACCAACTCCTGATGACCTCTTCAAATTCCTTTCTCTGAAACTCGATTTCACCCAACAGAATCACCCAGCAGCTGAAATCATCATCATGGGGGATTTCAATGTGTACAACTCCACCTGGCTCAAATTCTCGAACAGATGACGCAGGACGTCTGGCTGAGGCTTTCGCTATCACCTATGGCCTTGAGCAACTGATAAATGAACCCACTGGGATCCCTGATATCAGCAATCATTATGCCAATACGCTCGACCTGTTCCTCACTAACAATCCGGAACCGTATGAAGTGAAAGTCCGAGCACCACTAGAAAACTCAGACCACACACTCATCTCCACGATATGTCCTTACATCACTCCACCAGTCCAACACCCCACGCACAGTTTGGTATTACAATTCAGCCGACTGGGATGGCCTTCGCATGTTTTTTTCTGAGTTTCCTTGGAGAAGAATGTGTTTCGGATCATGAGATCCGACGCATTGTGCTGGAGAGATTTCGGAAACCATTATGCTGGGAATGGAAACTTACATACCACATACCTGTTCTAGAGTCGTCGCTCTGAAGCAAGCAGCATACCGTCGTTGGCGCAGTAACCCATGCCCGCAAACTAAAGCTGAATATTTTGAAGCTAGGAATACATGCGATCGAAAGATAGATGAGTCTAAAGAGGCATACAACACGAAGATAAGATCAGAGCTCATAGAGTATCCAAGTGGTTCCCGTTCATTTTGGACCTTTGCCAAGGCAATCGGGAGAAATTTCACTTCTAGCTCATTTCCTCCTCTGACAAAGGATGATAATACATTGGCTATAACACCTTCGCCGAAATTTTCGCAGACAACGAGGCGACAACGAGGAGACTTCCCAAAATCGCTACCATCCATAACCGTATACCAGAAATGTCTCCCGGCAACGCACAATCAGACACATTCTTCTCAGTCTCAACGTCAAGAAGGCTATGGGGCCTGACGGAATACCGCCTATTGTTCTCAAGAAATGTGTCCCAGAACTGACACCAGTTCTTTCAGGATGTTCAACCTTTCTTACAAACTTGGCGTATTTCCTTCTAACTGGAAGCAAACAAGAGTCCAACTGATTCCAAAGAAGGGCAAGAAAACCCTCCCTGACAACTATAGACCGATTGCACTACTATCTGTGATCTCTAAAGTAATGGAAGAAGCAATCAACCTCGAGCTCATCCGATATCTAGAGAGTTCAAGAATCGTGAACGACCGGCAATATGGTTTTCATCACCAGAGGTCAACAGGAGACCTGCTCGCCTATATGACACATAAGTGGCAGGTGTCAAACGAGTAACATGGGGGGTCTCTGGCTGTAGCCTTGGATATCTCCGAAGCATTTGACCGAGTTTGGCACCAAGGCCTCCTAGCGAAACTTCCCTCATATGGTTTGCCTCCCCAACTGTGTCTTTTACCATCGAGTTTTCTTGCAGATAGATCACTCTACGTGGTGGTAGACGGGGTCTCGTCTGATACAATGACGATCAATGCTGGTGTTCCACAAGGCTCTGTCGTGTCACCAACTTTGTTCTTGCTCCACATCAATGATTTGTTGAATGTGGCCTCCAGCCCAGTTCATAGCTTTGCGGATGATCGTACACTTCATTCCGCCTTTTCCCCTAGAGCCCCTATATCATCCAACGAGGCCAGAGGTGCAAGACGAAGACAGATCGATGCTTTGAATGAGGATCTGACAAGAATTCTGAAATGGGGATCTGAAAATCTAGTGAAGTTCAATGCAACTTAAACTCAAGCTTGTATGTTCACCAAGAAGGCTGATCACACAATGCCCAATTTGATGATGTCGGGTACCACTGTTCCTTTAAGGAAAAAAAAGCTGCAAATGCAGCAACTGTTTGTGTTCGGTGATAGGGGAAGACGGCGAGGACTTGAATGAATTATTTCGGAAGAGAATCAGAACATTTTCAACTTATTCTTCCACAAATAAAACTAAAATTCTGAAATGAAACAATGGATGAATTTACAATGAATAAAACTCAGATAGGTACTCAGGAATAGTGGAGAATCATAAATGAAAATGAAACATAAATAAACATAAATAAAACATAAATAAAAACATAAATATGAAACAAATAGTAAAGAGAAGAAAAAAAATACTTGAAATATGTATAAAGAACTCAACATTGAACAAAGCCGCAAATGAAACTAAAATTCTTGAATGAAACATATACAGTATAAATTAATAAAATAATAGGAAATTGAATTCGGCGTTTCGGCGAGTTGCAGAAATTATAACAGAACAAAGTATAGAGAAAAATAATATCACATAAAAATATGAATAAAACTGAAAGTACACTAACAGCCTTACTTTCGTGACCCTTGTTAACTTAAAGACATTGCTAATTCAAGCAATTTGTTATATTAAAGACATTTTTTTAAGATTCTGACTATTGTGGTCAGTCGACTTGTTGGATTAACGACAAATCTTCAAAAGCACTTGTTAATTATCACCCATTAGAAAAGTAGTGATATCTGAAGATTATCCTTTGAGACATTGTTATGGCTCACAATCCAGAGCTCATTTTTTCATTTGAAGACATTCAAGATGAATGGGAGAGGTGAGAAATACTTATGTGAAGATAAAATACTACCTTATCAATTAATTTCTTTCAGACATGAATTATGAATTAATCGAAGACATCTTCGTGACATAAGTGATCCATTGACACTATCAGAAGGAAATTTCTGAGGCATATACCATTTATCAAGACAATTAGTTTTTGATTTGATGAATGAAATTTCACCCCACATGAGGGATATCCAACGGCCACGAATAGCAATTCCCATACCTCATAAAGTGTTCGCAGCACTGCATTTTCTTGTCCAAGGAAGTTATCAAAAATGTGTGGGACAAGATTACTTCATACCCAGCAAACGTTGTCACGTTGTCATATGGGTCATATCATAAGGTTTCCTTCATCTGAGCAGGAAAAGACAGTAGTTAAAGAAGGCTTTATGGAAAAAGGTGCTTTTCCTGGCATCATAGCTGCTATTGATTGCACTCATATTGCTATACAAGCCCCACCATTTCATAATCCACAAATGCCAGGGATTGTTTTTTTGAATCGTAAAGGGGCCTACAGCATTAACGTTCAAATTATAGTAGATTCAAATCTGAAAATTCCAAATGTGAATGAAAGGTTTCCTGGATCAGTACATGATTCTGCAATATGGATGTCAAGAAGTTCAAGAAATGTTGTTGAACGGCTGAATGGGGTACTGAAGACAAGATTTAGATGTTGTCTTGGGCATAGAACTCTCCATTATGAACCTCAAGTTGCTGCCAAAATTATAAACACTTGTGCTATCCTACATAATTTATGTTCAATACATGGCGATTTGGATGATTTACATCCTGAAGAGCTAAATCCAGCAGATCGACCACATGTACATGGAGAGCATTTAGGACGAAATTGGCTAAACGAGGGTAGATTAACAAGACAAAAAATTATCAATACATATTTTTAAGATGAAAATTTAATTAATCCATTCGAAGCATTCATTATAGCCAATACAGAATTCTCAATACAATGAAATTCTTTTGAATAGTCAACATTTTTGAACAATGACAAAAAGTGTTTTGTGGCTTTTCTAGTTCTGAATCTCACATTGGTTTTTTTATTCTGAATTCTTGACATATATGTTACATTTTTAACGCTGCTGGTACTCTTATTTATGAACCATTACTCCAATATATCCATTCCCAATATAACTATCAAACTAATACTTGAAGAAACTTATAATTTGAAGAAGACGTTTTTCAAGACCTGTCAATATCTCCAACCAAACAGATCCTCCTCCTGTTTTTCTATGACTAACATATAATAACCTAGCTTTCTTTTCGGTATTGTTCATCCAGTCATAGAAAACCTATAACAAAGCATGAAAATTTAATCCAAACAAGGTTTGATTTTTTTTGTAACAGAAATCCAAATAATAACATTTACCTTCTTCCATTGGGCAACTGTTTTATTTGGACCAATATTGTTTAGTCGAACTCCCAATTCAGCCCATAACTTCTTAGTTTCTTCATTATCTTCAAACAAAATGATCTTGTTTTCTTCCTCAATAAAATATAGGAATTCTTCATATTGATTATGAGTTGTTCTGATATTTCTACATCCTAGATAAATAATGGAAAGAAATAATGAATTTTGAGTTTATTCTCAAGTTTTCACATAGGTATATAAAAAACATAAAATACTCATGAAGTAACATAACTACATAACTAAAAATCGGAAAATCGGAGCCAGCCAGCAGCCCTCAGAAGCGCCTTCATTTAATTCTCGATCAATAGATTCTTGATGCTGCTTTTCCCTTGGGACTTCCTCTTCAACCTAACTTGAATTTTCACCCTGTGGGATGTCTTCCTACACAATTTCCATGTCTTCTAGCGTTCTAATATTGTACAATTGTGCAACTTCTGGTACATCAAGATGTGTTCCAACATCTTTGCATACATGAAAACCTTGCTCTTTTGTGTTTACTAATCCTGTAACTACTACTTCTCCTGTGAGAAGTAATAAACTTCTCTCAGTATCTTTCAGTGTCTCACCATTTCGGTATCGTCTTCTGACACTGCGTTTCCATTCTGTGAATGTCTGTAGAGAAAATCATCATTACCTAGTTTCATCGACAAGAACTATACTCTGAGAGAACGTACTTTTTTCCAATCTTCTGTTGTCTTCACTACCCCACTTCTACAAACATTCAAACTTTTGGATAATGTTTTCCAACATTCACTTATTCCGTCTGAATTCTCACATGTTATTTTTCCATACCGGAAATCATCATTATCCTTCAGAAATTGGACTATAATTTCATATTGTCTCTGGGAGGTTCGGGGTCCCCGTTTCTTTTTATCCATAGCTTCCAGGTTCCGAATCCGAATACAGAAATAAATGAGACAGGAATCGAAAGAATAGTTTATCTATGACAGAAACGAACTGTTAGTATTATCAAAAAAGATATGTGTTTTGTGATTCCATGTCAGATTTTGAAGATTTACTACAGCAAATAGTTAATCATTTACGTCTTTAACTTATCCTAACAATGTGGGCACAATAGTTCGGAAATATTACCTCGTTGTTTAGTCAGATGTTAGTATGTGTTAAATTAACAATATTGTTGAATTGAACAAGGGCCACGAAAGTAAAGCTGTAAGGGCCGGTTGCATGAAGATTCATTAAGTATTTAACGTCACATTAAATATTTGACGTAACGTTATATAAGGAATTCGGTTGCATGAACATTCATCATATATTTGATGGTATGTTAACTTAATCACCTGATTAACTTATTAAAATGCCCGATTAAGTAAAAAAGCAGTTGCACAAAAGCCAATCAACTTTAAACGTCACATCAAATCGCCTTAATCCTGGCATTACCTTAATCAATGCTCGATGAAAGTGACATGCAGCAAGTGACATCTGATTTTTCCGCCGAATAATTTTGAATATTTTGAAAAATCGGAAAAAAGTTGTTGGCGTTTGAAAGTATTCTTGTTTCATTGAAAGAGGTATGTGGTGGGTAAATGAGATATTTACACAATAATGTATGTATAACTATTGTGATGTATGCTAGATTTGTATGAATTGTATTTGGCGCACTTACCCAGGTGAGAGCGTTCATAGGGTTAGTACAATATTACAGCAGATTTGTACCAAGACTATCGCATATGCTTGTGCCTATTTATGAATTACTAGTTGAAGATCATAAGCTTGCTTGGACAAATGATTGTGAAGAGGCATTCACAAAAATCAAACAGTTATAGCTGAAGATGTGACATTGGCACATTTTGAGGAGCCAAAGTACTAGTAACGGATGCAGCAATGGATGGCATAGCAGCCATATTATACGTAAATGATGAGAGGGGAGATCGACCCGTGACACCGGCAGAAAAAAAGTATTCTACTCTGGACAAGGAAGCCTTGGCCATAGTGTTTGGGGTGGGGAAATTTAGCCATTATTTGTTGGGTCAGAGGTTTGTAATCAAAACAGATCACCGTCCATTGTTGGGGTTATTTGGTGAGCATAAGGTCATTCCAGAGAGGTATAAACATGGTGTACAGCGTTGGGCTGAATATATTTCAGGTTTTAACTTGAAGTATATCAAGGATGAGATGAACTGTGTAGCAGATTGTCTATCCAGAATTCCAGTGAAGACCCAGGTAATTCAGGAAGATAATGAAAATTATTCAAATTCTGTCTCAAAACAAGAACAATGGCCTCTAGACAATAATTTCATCAAAAGAGGAAGAAACAGTAGAATTACCGTATAAACGATTCTTTCGAGATTCCTGATGGACTTCAGAAATGTTGAGCACAGCTCAACAAGAAAAACCCCATCTGAGTTGATGTTTGGCCGTCCAGTAAGAAATAGGTTTGATTTACTAAAATTCCGGAAATTCAAGCAGAATGATGAAGAAAACCCTGTCCCACATAGAGGGAGGTACAACAAAAATAGATACATTTAAAAGGGGGAAGGAGAAGGGAGTTTCAAGTGGGAGACACTGTCATGGTCAGAGACTACAAAAAAGTCAATCAAAAAGAATGGGCCCAGGCAACAGTGCAGAGAAGTTAGGAAGAAGCACGTTGTTATGTAGAACTAAGAAAGGTATGCTGTGGAAACGGCATAAGAACTAAATATTGGAAAGACAGGTAGCAAACGATAGGCAGCGGTCAGTACATAGCACGGTGGGACCAGAGGAAGATCATAATTCTACAAAGAAATCATGTATAGAAGGTATGTCACGGGAAGGTTACGTAGGATCGCAAATAATTGATGTTTTGTCAGACGAGGTGAACAATGATGTAATTGAGGGTATAGGAAATAATTCTAGAGGAACGACAACACAGGTTGTTGATACAGATTGTAGTGGTGAAATGTCGCATCAGTTGAGTCATGCTGGAAGTAATGTAGATGAACAAAGCGTCAATATTGAGGAAAGTACGGTAGAAGCTAGTGTGGTGCAGGAGCCAAGTATCAACTGTGAGACAAAAGTTCAGGGGTATCTAGTAAAAGAGGTAGGAATATCAAGTTACCCTCTTTATATAAGGATTATGTGATGGAAATAGACTAAGATTAAGTCCTGTTTTGTTAATTAAGAGTGAAGGGATGTGATGTATGCTAGATTTGTATAAATTGTATTTGGCGCACAAGCGGAGATAACTGTTGGCTAGCACCATCACGTGACATCCGGCATCTCCAGGTAGAATTCGGAGTCAATGACTGTACGTGGGTAATGGTGTGCGGCTGTATATTAATCAATTATGACCAGTCCAATGAAAGGCGTAGACCTATGCACAGAGTAGACAACATACAGAGGTGCAGGTTAGACAAGACGAATGAAATTAGACAGAGATAGAGAGTTGTACCAATTTAAATGCCAATCAGCTGATTTCTGCAGCAGCGCTACCAACCTATAAACACAGGCCGAGCTCACACGATTGCCGATCGACATTTTGCATTCCATGCACTCCAATTTCAGTTGTTCTGATTGGTCGCTCACTTCTTTCAGCCACAGTACACAGCCACAGTAACCCGTGCCCAGAGGCGACAACATTAATCATAATGTGTCTGCATTTGGATATATAATATCATTAGTCTTCGATAAGTTCTTGGAGAAGGTTGATTCTATTTCTCGTGCGTAGTGCCTATTGTTTGTGTGAACTTCAAAATGAGTGATTCAAAAAGTGGACATCGTCGCATTTAAAAGAACTGTGCCAGTATACCAGTATATAAGTTGACAATTTTGATGAATTTGTAAATGCATACATATTAATTATATACCGGTTTCAATATGTTTTTGTAATATAAAGTATGTTAATACATTATTGGCATTTATTATTTAACAAAATCAAATTTTCCTCCTATATAGACAGTACAGATAATATACATTAAATTTTTTGCGAGTACCGGACCTATAAAGTAGCAGCTCCTAATGAACCAGTTATTCATTCATTTTCCTAGATTTTTTGGGTTTTTCTCTCCTCGTTTCTAGACTGTCCTCATTACAAACATATTAAAATAACTTCTAGAGAGAATCCAACCTACAGACAGTAAGTTATTTATTCTCGTGAAATAATGAACAGATATCCTTACAGGACTATGTTCAATATCTTTCATTTTGAATGGAGTATTCATTGCGAGTGTGGTTCATAACGTGTCACCTGGTATAATTCAGAGTTGCTGTCTCTGATGCTGAAAGTTATGCAACATCAGACGAGCATTTTTCAAGAACGAATTCCAAATGGATCTGAAGAAAATCACAAGATCTGTAATATTTGAGGATCTCATGAAAAGGCAACACTGTATTAGCAGAATAATCCAAAAGCCTGGCAACTGGTTGTACCAATTTAAAGGGACAAGGTCAACGAAGCGGCGATCCAAACTTCAAAGGAAATGGGCGGAGTTGCACATCTGTAAGGTCTCATCTGTGACCTATGTAACAGTGTTTTATTAATAAAAGAACACAATAAATATTATATTACAGAAAATGTCTATATCATCATTGTCTTCACTGTCTGAAGAAGAACAATTAATTCCCAAAATTGAAGGAAGTAGTCCATTCTCGAAGTGGAGTTAGTAGATTAGAGTAGGAAAACTCAAAGTCATCTCCACAATATTTAATGCTGTGGTTGGATTAATTGTAAATGGTGAAAATGGTGAGACATGTTTCGGACATATATATGTCCATCTGTCCATCCGATTGTTAAGACTGAAGATGGACATATATATGTCCGAAACATGTCTCACCATTTTCACCATTTACAATTAATCCAACCACAGCATTAAATATTGTGGAGATGACTTTGAGTTTTCCTACTTTAATTAATTCCCAGGCCAAGAACCTTCAGAAATAAGAACAATCCATTCGATCTATATGGTGAGAATGATTTCTCTACTCGCGGTTTAGGTTTTCTAAACAGTTCACTCAGAAAATTATCCGTGCAGAATTAACAGGAACCCTCTTATAAACAGATTAGAGTCGGGTTTTTGTTGTGATAACATGATATCTGTCCGATCCTGAGAATATATCATACATACTACATATAATTTTCTAGTAATACTAACAGCTTATGTTATTCCTGGAACATATGAGTTCCTATTGCGAGTACAGAACTTTATCGTACTTAATGTATTTTTTTATTGCCAGAATATGAAACTCATATCAAACATTGATGGGCATCGGATTGATTTAACAGAATACCATTGATATACTCGATAGTAACACATTAGATATAATAGATACAGTGTTGGCTCCATAGAGTGAAAGTTGTTGCCCCTATACAGGTATACTATAATTCAAACAATGTATCATAATTTCGAAGAAACATCACCGGCAAAGTTATAAACCTCGGAATGATGATACTGACTGTTGTGCTCACAACATCACTCCTCTACATTCAATCTCAATAATATCTATTATATCTATACCCAATGAAACCACTGTTTAATCAACAATTCTACTGTAAGCGGGAGGAGCCGAATTGTACCAAAACGGCGTATTTGTATGCTACCCCGACAGAGTGCGCGTTCATTCCTGTTGCGAAATGATTGGGAAGACTAAAAAACAGCAAGATTATAGGATATAACAAGCTGAAAACATTAATCAAAACAAGGGGAATTCTGCAAGTGAGACGATTAGCAAAGAAATGCATTGGTAAGTGCCTACACACTTATATTTCAATAATGCTGAACATACTGAGCATACTCACATACTGTGACAGGGTTGTGATATTTGAATCAATATTTATTATTGAATTATATTTCATGAAGTCCAGTCAAGATTTATACTGCAAATAATCAGAATATTTCGAAGTTTCAATACAATTTTTCAATAATTCCTGACCACGTCAATCTTATACATACTGAATACTGAATCATTTTTACAGGTAACCAGTTCACGTTCGAAACATTTGTGTTGCTGAATTCGAAAATTTGTTGGAGGGATAGATAATATTTGACGACCTTGTGAGAATCATTCAAACGTTAGTGGAACTAAGGTACTATATGTAATGTATAGAAAATTCCTAGTTGAAGATTGTTAGGGGCAAGATTTCGATAAGCAGGGTTCATGCGGAAGACAGTACTCGCCACTAACTCTCCCAGCTGCTCAGTAGGGCGTGGGTACGGTTCATAAATTTTTAAATTATAGTTAAAGTCAATACTTCACAAATCACTTGGTAACTATACACGTAGGTTCCCTAGGGTTAGTTAATGAAGAAATAACAGTCATATACCTTAAGAACTATATATTCGGATCATATGTTATGGTAACACCAGATATAAGTATATGAGGCGGGCACTCAATGGAGCATTCAAATTTCAGATAGAGTCTTGTATACGAATGTTAGGCAACTATGGGGAATGTCATAAAAAGGGGCTATGCATGTGACGTCACGGGGATAGCTTACAATTTAATATGGGAAGTTAGACATTTGGGGCATTCCCTCATGTTTTAAAAGATATCAGACTTATCTGAATGCTCAGTGGAGCTCCTATAGTTTTACATATTATGATTGAATCCCTCTGCTAGTTGTTCAAGGCAATCAGGCCTTAAGTGGAAGACTGCGGGCGTCGTAGACACAGCCGAAAATCGCAGGTAGTCTCAAAAGGTGTTGACCAATTTGGAAAATTGTAGACAGGTAAAGTAGACGTAGAAGATAGGTATCAGCAACAGTCTATGGTCCAGAAGAAATACTAGCAGGAATACACACAGCTCCCTGGCAGGAGTTACCAATAACTAAGGCCAACGGCCAAACAAAAGGACCGAGAACAGGGACTGGGAACGGGGAGGACCCTCTTTTATGGCTGAGGGTTTAATCTGGCGATTCCGATGTTGTAAATCATCACCGTCTGATTTATTTCCACAATTGTACTAGTTGACTTGCTGAATAGACAAGACAGGAGCTCATGGCCTTTAAATCCTGCACAGCAGAAAATATGATTTCATTCAAAATACAAACATCCAATAATGGTCCAATATGTAATAAATCAAATAACGTTGAAATTCTCTAAATCCATACGGAGATGATCGAAAAATTCGACAGAGATGATTTCACTCAGCCATTCACTCCATGAGCAAGTACAAAAGGGACGAATCAACAAGAGCCAAATTGAAACGTCAGTCCTATATCCGACAGATGAAATATGTCATCACTGTCATTTGCAGAAGAAGAAGATTAAATGACTGACAACAGAATAGTTACTCTTTCATCAAACAAAATAAACAGCGATGAATGAATCATCAATCCACGAACTGGAAAATGGGCTGAATCACTAAATGTATCCCATAATAATACGTGAAAATAGTTAAAAGTTAACATATCAAAAGTAAACGACGGCGCAGAGACAGTCGGTTCGCAATAACTGTTGGCTGGCGCTCAGTTGATTATTAAGATGGTGTGAGCAGACTTCGAGTGTAACATTATCCAAGAAAATGTTCATCGTGAGCCAGGATCTAACAATCATTTACGATGTGTGAAAACCATTAAGACCTCCGAACAACAAACCCACTAGAAGGATCACAAAACAAATATTCTGATGCTAACATGAATTCCCAGAATTATCATAATATTAGTACCCAATCGTCGCCAGTGTTGTCATATCCAATCATCAAAAAGTGATGAATAGTCCATAATATTCAAAGTCCTTTATGAATTCATGTAGTTCAATGCACAAATATAATAAAAAATTTGGGTCATGACGATTATGAATCAGTTCTGATTGATAGAAGATTGCTACATTATTCTGAGACTTAGCAATTTCACTTTCTTGGAGGCTCGAGGACCAGCATGGGTATCGTGAATACTTTTTGCTCAACGTTGCAACACCGCAATTTGATATTGACAGTCGACGGCGATTATTGATTTGTTTGGTATCTGTCATTATTTACGCTTTGATTCATCGATATTATTCGACTTGTGTTCAGTTTTGTGTACTCAGAATTCATCAGAAACTCAGTTTATTTCCTGTTTTGGTGATTTGATATAATGGTGAGACGTTGTGAGGTGTGTTAAAGACAATTTGAACCGGCGATCAAAACACGTCATTTCATAGGTGAGTTACCATTGTCGTATCATTCGAGATTTTGAAGCATTTTCCCAAATGGAATGGATAAAAATGAATTTAAATTGAAGTGATTAGATTATATTGATTATACCCATAGGTCAGCTGCGACAGTGTCTTGTGGTAAAATATGTAGCACTGATAAATGCTTCCTTATTTGTAGTCAAAATATGCGAAGCTGCTGGAAAATCACTGAGAATAATGATGAACTCAATTAATATCTTTGATAAAAAATATTAGGATATTTCTATACTTCTTCTACACACAACAATGAGAAATTTACCGTTGACTGTTTTTGGAACTAGTCAAACTAATTTGGAGAAATATTTCACTGTAAGACTTCATCATGAGGCAAATAAATTGAAAGATTCAACGGAAGTTAGAGTAAGAAGTATGTTAACAAAAACAATCCTATTCAAAAATCAATAAATTATTTGTGTGATTATCCATGGTTGTTTTTCATTTCAGTCCTGTTTTGAATAAGAAACACTGCTTCCTATGATTCATGATTTCATTGTTGATATAACATTTCGTCATAATACTGGTCAACACATATTCATTATCGATTTTCATCTATCTT
This sequence comes from Gastrophysa polygoni, assembly GCA_963576655.1. Taxonomy (NCBI): domain Eukaryota; kingdom Metazoa; phylum Arthropoda; class Insecta; order Coleoptera; family Chrysomelidae; genus Gastrophysa; species Gastrophysa polygoni. Next base: position 21,035,879 of record OY755085.1, on the reverse strand, counting down.
CATGAAATTAAATAATCAGACATCAATTTTTTTTGTCGAAATATATGAATTCTGCTCAAGATGAAACCTCCTTCATTTTTGACGATATCGTGAAATGATATAAACAAGTTTCATCTTCAGATTTGGAAATTACATTCAAATATGCAATCATATCTATTTGCCTTGAAAACGAGTTTCACTTTTTTGAAAATTATTTCCACTAGTAGGTACTGAACTTTGAAATCGTAAATATACTTACATGCACTGTCACTGATCGCCAAAGATATAAATGTTCATTATTGAAATTGAACGTTATTTATGATAAAGTATAAGTAGACAACTGTATACTGAATAGTAAGTATATTGTTTCATATGGCGATGAGAATTGAACTTTTCTTGTGACGTGGTCATATTAAGTTTATTGATTACAAGCAAGTTACAAAAATCACCATAGGATTGTATAGATTCGAATTTCTCGTAACAATGTGAAGGAAGTATAAATATGTTCATTTTTCCACCAAGAAATGCTGAAAAGTACCACTGAAATCGCTACGGATTTTCAATTTGGTTTCATCATGAATTAATAATAAATTCGACCCCCTCTGACAACACGGCACTGGTGCTGGGAGAATCAGCTCCTGCTATCCTTGTTTAGACAAAGATAGATACTATAGATGTTGCTTCCAAACAAACTGTATTGCCAGGGATGTGGATTACTTATCTAGTCTGTTCAATGATCGAAGATTAAGACAATACCTTAGGCCCCAAACTGTATTGATATTCATATGGAACATATATTCGAGGAACGAAATCAGATCAGTAACCACACCATATTAATAAACATCTGAAAACAACCTCATTCGTGTTGCAGGTGAGAGAAAAGTTACGGTTTCGTACTGTTCGTGTTCTTAGGGCCAGGACTGAAATATCGATGACGTATTATTCATCATATCTCGGGTCAGAAAGTATTCTGTATTCTGTGCTATGAAAATATTCACCTTCTATTTGTCATTGAATATTGGCTGTCAATTGTCAGAAATCGATCGACGATTGATTTAATCATTGAAATGTAAACAATGATGGATCATTATATTTGGACAACATCCTACCGATCTCATGTTTGCGAAATTATATTAAATAAGGTGAGTACGGTGAGGCAGAATACAGGGAAAATAGTTCACAATATAACACAACATGAAGTTATCATATAGCGTGATAAACATGATACAGAGTGTGACATCGATCTGATACTTAAGAACACGAAATTCAATAATTCCAACATAACAATCCTAGTGCACTCATAATGCAAAATAAAACCGTAACAAGATGAATCTAAAAACAGGGAATATTCTGACGGAGTGGCCTTGTTATAAACATCCTATGGGAAGCACTTTGGTTAGTATTAATCATTAATTTCATGCCATAATGTTTTGTTGTTCTTGTTGATTTGCAGATATATTGAGATTTCGAGAATATTTACCGGAAGGCTGCTAAAATAAACGCTAAATGGAGCTTATTCGTGAACATTGTTTTGGATCTGTTCAAAAGAAAATTGAGGGACAAAAATTGTGAAGCGGTCCTTATGGGAAATCAGGTGATGAAACTATTGCATTCTAACTGTATCCAAGCTTTCGGAATATTATATTTATATCATCGGAGAGACTACAAATTTCATCATAATGATGGAAATGAAGTATGTATTCCGAAAGCATGGAATAACTCCATATAGTACTCTCATTTATCCTCTGCATTCCCCAATAGCACCTTGTTTGACTCTAACTAGTCAGCAACGACTTCCCTCTCGCTTTATGTGTAGTGTGTTTTCTATATATGTGTCCGAAGGGGATATTTCCTTAATGAAAATATGGTAAAATATTTCAATAAACGTATATCCGGATACAGGATGTTGAAGTTTTTTGGAATCAAATGTCATATGTTTAAGCAGCGGAGAGAATTCAAATAATATTTATTTTAATTGGGTGAGATTAAAAAACATCATTCTCTCGAACGATGGAAATTTTGCTTCACCAATTACAGATTTTTTTAATTTTTCAAATTCTAGTGATTTCCACACCCTGTATGAGACAAATATCTATTCTGTTTTATATTTCAGAGGAAGAATATGCTGCCATACTTTTTCTTCTTAATGGTGTCATCGTGCCAACATCGAAGAAGACAGTGAAAATTGGCTCACGAAAAGTGCATCTGAAATTCACTATCACTGATTCCCAGGATTCGTTCATGATAATTGGAAGAAGCATAAATAGAGTTGAAATTGAAACTTTTGTATTCCACCTTGAATGATTATGTATTTATTTCTCTTCCGAAGAATTCTGTTGTCAGGATGAAGTGATTCCAAAATGTGAGTATATTCCTGAAAGAGGGTGATGAACACGCTTTTTTGATTTTTTGTTTTATTTTTGGAAAGAATTATTTTGTTTAGGGACAAAAATGTTGATGAGAATGCTCATTTTCAATATTTTGATATTTTACCAAACTAAATATTTTGCTGATTATCAATTAGAAATTATCACAGTCGTATCATCTCATCATCATCTGAATGTACCTATGTATTTTACAAGCGAAATAAATTATTTTATCGACTTATTGGCCTTTAAATTGATTACCAACATCCCTCAAAATCAAAGAGCCCATAGTAAATATGAATATATATGTTAAATGTGTTACATTTATCATATATATACATGGTACATAGAAAACATCAAAGCCTGTGTATATAACATACTCACTGTTAAGTGGTCGCAACGTATTGTTAACTCAACAGTAACTCATTGATTATCAAGACAGAATATCTGAAGCTTTAAACTGTCATAACAGTAACCTTGTGTCAACACTAAACTGTGAATATCCTATACTTGACAGTATATGTCGTCATCAGAATAATTATATAAATATTGATAATATTATGTCGATAACAACTATAACTGTTACATTCACAAATATCTACTATTGACCATATCAATGGTCATTCTGTAATTCCAATAAAAAAATCATTGTATCTATACGATACTTTCAACTTACAGTAGGTTTACTGTTATATTTACAAAATTTAAGATCTACCAAATAGGGATTGTTATCTGTACATACTTTTTTCATTAATTCTTCTATTGAAATTCTCTGAGTGTTGTCATGAAGAAGAACATGTCGATAAGTTCTATGAACCAGTTGTTAATAACTCTCAGATACTATGCAACTGGTGCATACCAACAAGTTTCAGGAGACAGCATTAATACATAGATATAGAAGAGGGGTAGAATGAGCTTCGACGAGTGCGCATCCTATTTCTGGGTAACACTTATGGGCGCTGACATCTTGGATTTTTGCAGGCACTTCTGTCAAAGTTATTGAGAATCGAGGTTATGTTTTGATTTTGGTTTTAATTCATTGCATATCACATTTTTCAAAACGGTTCTATATCTTTGAAGTGATCAAGTTTTTTACTGAGCTATATCCTGTTGAGTTGAGAAAATGTCGTGTATGGTGAAATGATGTCCTAACAAGCGGAGAAATAATTCTAATGTATCATTTCATCGGTGAGTACCATGATACTATAACGAGGAAAGATATGATCACTCGAGGTTCTAGTTTTGAACCGCTTTGCGCATGACGTCACTACGTGACAAATACGATTGGCGGCAATCGGAATAACACGGGTTTTCATATATTTGATCAGACGAATTATCGAATAACAATGTTTTTGGAGTTTTAATGTTAGTGGAATTATAATTCCAATCATCGAAATATATAAAATGATAAAAATCAACCCAACAAAATGAGTTATTCCCCTGGATATCTTCTGAATTTCAAATAATTCATTCATAGGTATTGTAGGAGTAACATTCATGACGTTCTTCAAAACAGAAAGATTATTGAGAACTATTTTTGTATGTGAATAATTGTTTTATTCGTGAGCATTCATTCAGAAATAAATAATAATAATAAAATATCCACTAGTTGATAAATATATATTTCGCAACTGACTTTCATGAATCATTTCAAGTGAAGTGAATACTATAAAGTGTATTTACAATAGTGGTAATTATATTGGCCACAATTATGAACATTTGGGGCATGAGTCTAATAAAACACAAGTAGATAAAGTTGTATTTAATATATTTTTATTGGAAATTAAAACACTGAAACACTGTTGTTACACCATCATAATCAGTGCAATTATTTTCAAGTATTTAGATAATTCACAAAATAATCATCAATCCATGAAGGTAAATACATTTGTACGAATAGACATAACACATCTAATAAGGAATAATGGGTTTCAAATATTTCAACAAACTACATATCAGATAGGTACCATAAAAGAAATTGAATCTGAAAAAAAAAAATACTGTGTGTAGGTTAATCGAGGTGTGATATGTTCATTTCTATAGATTTTTTTTGTTTCTAAAAATAAAAATAGGAAATATGATGAATATTTCGATATTCCTATTTGTAGTTAGGACAGATCAGTGATCTGCTCCAAGATGTCAAAGCAATTAAAATAAAACAATTTTGGATCACTTACGATACCTATAAGAGAATTTCTTTGCTAATAGTCATTGAAATGAGAGAAAATACCAAAAATCTAAGGTAATGAATTCAACATTTCATTGATGGTATTGGAATGTTTGAGGAAGGTATAACATCATCTTTCAATTTCCATTTCTGAATAGGTAATTCCAACAGTTTTTCTTGAAAATCTATAGTCGTCGTCTGGGAAATGCTTCGAACATATTCTAGCTGTTTTTACATTGAACTTGTTCTTCTGAAAGCAATTCTTCACCCACAAACTGCAAGTTTCCTTCGATGAAGGAAAAGTGAAGTAACGACATGTCGATGCAGTTTTACATCTTTTATTATTATTACTGGAACAATCCACCACAGCACAATGAACCATAGTTTCTTAGTATGGAATATAAATGAAGTAAGCAAAATTATTCGAACCGACACTACTGAAAAACACAATTTAAAACGATAAACGCACTGAAATGTTCGCTTAACCTCGAAGCGCCAACAGAAATTTGTCACGGAGTGACGTATACTGTGCAAGAGAGATGGAAATAAAACATGCGCGTGGGTTTACCTTCTCAGTTATAGTATCATGGGTGAGTACTAACATCAGTGATTATCTTGTCGATATCGACATATGTGTTATGTGTTCTATCTATAGGTTTCCCAGAGGGAGACTTGAAAAGGAATGGCTCAGAGTTCTGGGCATAAGTGATGGTGATTGGACTTGGTCTAAAAATAAGAATGTTTGTTCTGAACATTTCAAGCCAAGTGACTTCAACATCCGTTCTGGAAAGAATTGCATCAATTTGAATGCTCTCCCAAGTCTCTTTCCTGACAGTGAAAATAGCATAGTGGTTTCAGAACCAAGCACTTCTATTTCTCACTTGGATGCTTCAAGTTCAATCACCAGCAATAAGAGTAGTATCCAGAATGTTACATCAAAGAAGAGGAAACTAAACAAAGCAGTTGAAGGGTAAGTGATTATTCTTCATTTGGAGTGATTCAACTAAAATTTTTAATATCTTGAAACCATTTTGTGTTTCATGAAGAGAAATATTGTTTATCAAAACCTATGTTGGAAATATCTAAAACATTTTGTGTACTGATTATTCATAATCCTTGTCTATCAATTTATTTTTCAGTTACCAATCACTTGAAAAATCAGGTACAAGTACTGATAGCAGTACAAAAAGAAGGAGGGTTCAGTTTATCAAATCAATACATAGCTACAGGTTTGTACCAATCACATTACACTATTTCTCATTTGTATTAAGAACGTTTTTTATCAAATTGGTAATTTCTCTTCTAGCACTTCTCCTACTGTTGCTACATCAAAAAACATTCAGGTCAGAAAAAGACAGCAACGTTATCGAAAACAATTGTTCTCAGCTCGCCAAAGAATTGATAAGCTCAAGAGAGAAGTCACTACATTAAGAACTGTAACTCAATTTCTGAGACAGGGGCAGTTTATATCTGATAATGCTGTGGAACATCTGGAAAGAAACTCTGATAGTGTCCCCCACTTGCTCATGTCTCGTTATATGAAAAATATAAGGAATAATACTATCACACATGAAACTTATCCCCCTGTTCTGAGAGAATTTGCTGCAACACTTCAGTTCTACTCATGTAAGGCTTATGAAAGTAAGACAGCGTGTCAATCTGGCTTTACCTCATCAAGCTACAATCAGGAAATGGTTCAAAAATGTGGATTGTCATCCAGGATTCATTTCACAGGCATTTCAAGCCCTGAAATTGAAGAGTGAAGAAGCAACCTCGAGTGGTAGAGACCTCATTTGTTCTCTTATGTTAGATGAAATGTCAATAAAAAAACAAATTGAATTTGATAACAAAAAAATTTGGGGTTATATTGATATTGGAACTCATAGCGAGAATGATGAATTGGAACCAGCCACAGAAGCTCTTGTTCTGATGGTAGTATCTCACAAAGGTCACTGGAAGATACCCATTGCTTACTTTTTCATCAAAAGTTTATCTGGGAGAGAAAGAGCAATTATTGTTGAGAATTCCTTGATCCGCTTGCATGAGATAGGTGTTCAAATAACATCTCTTACATGTGATGGACCTTCAACACATTTCACAATGATGAGAGAACTAGGATGTGATTTTCAAAATATCCATGCGATGAATACGTGGTTTCCACATCCCTCCAATGCAGACTTGAGGGTTCATTGTATTTTTGATGCATGTCACATGTTAAAATTGATGATAAATAACTGGGCCAGTCTAGGTGACATCAGAGATCCTGAGGGGGGTATCATAAGTTGGTCCTTCATTAAAAAACTCCATGATTTACAAATAGAGGAAAACTTCAACATCGCAAACAAAATTAAAAGAGCACACATGGATTGGCACAAACAAAAAATGAAGGTAACTTGCTATCTACAGTTTTTTTAATGAATTCATGTTTTTTTTTATTTCTACTCAGGTGTCTCTAGCTGCACAAACATTGAGTAATAGTGTTGCAGATGCTTTGGAGTTTCTAAATACAGAAATGAATATCAAGGACTTTAGAGATTGTGAACCAACTGTCAACTTCATCAGACGAGTCGATGTTCTATTTGATATTCTGAATTCCAGAAATCCTCATGCAAAAGGTTTCAAGGCCCCTCTCAAAATGACCAATGAAGAAAAATGGCGACCAATCATCTCAGAAACCATTGATTATGTACTGAGGTGCACAGATATTACAGGCAGACCATTATGGATGACCCCAAGAAAAACACCTTTTATGGGCTTTGCTATTTCTGCTGTATCAGTTTGTGGCATATTTGATGATTTCGTGAAAACTGAAAAACTCAAATATCTATTGACTTATAAAGTTTCTCAAGATCATATTGAAACATTTTTCTGCTCTGTTAGGTAATTCAATTGAAGGTTTTAGAGGCGATTTTATACAATTTCATTTTTATTTTACTTTCTGATTATATGAAATTTTTAGAACTCGAAATGGATGGAATAATAATCCCACATGCTTGCAGTTCATGAGATCCTTCCGAAAATTATTATTGCACACAAGAATAAATTCACAAGGAGGTAATTGCAGAGTATTGGATAATACAACTGTACTATCGGTATCAAGTAATACTGTGAAAGTACCTGAGGCATCAATTGACGTGTCCCTGTATAGAAAATTTGGCTTCAATATTGAACCTGAACCTAATGATCATGATTATGATTTGATCCCAGATTTTATTGATTTGTTAGGTACCAATGTAGTGACTTATATTGCTGGATATGTTATCAGAATGATAGAAAGAACATTGAAATGTGGTGATTGCCTTTCTGCATGTGAAAGTTCAGCTATGGATGAAATCGGCGATGATCTATCCTTCAAGTTGATGAAGTTTAAAAACAAAGGTAAATAATAATTTGCAATTTGTTATATCTCAATCATTTCAATAATTTTTTTTTGTAGGTGGGTTACGTGTACCTTCTTTTGGAGTGCTCAAAATTTGTGAATATGCTGAGGTGTCAATCAGAAGAATTTTATATTCTACAGATAATAAATTACCAAAAGATGACAATTTCACAAATATCTTTGTATCAGAAGTCAGTCAAAAATTCTACTGCGCAATCTATGATCTCTTTCCCAACTTGAAGGACCACTTTTTATTGGAATCTTCACCAATAGACCAGGGTCATGGATTCTATTTGGTGAAGCATATTACACAAGCATATCTGAAAATACGGCTTTATAATTTATCAAAAAAATACACTGGAGTCATTCAAGGAGCCCCAGTACGGAGAGAATTGAATAAACTCATATTGTTCAACCATCAATAGGTATGACCTGTATTTTCATAAATTATAACAAGCTTCAAGAATTATTATGAAACATTTTTTTGGGATACATACCTACTACCTATCTAGTTGTTTATATCAGTATTACACTTCGTTGTTTGTCTATAATTTTTCACTTTTATTTGATTTATATAAATAAGCTAGGATTACTATAATAATATATTATCATACTTCAGTTATTTATATTCAACTGTTCAGAAATATTATTTCGATGATTCATTTGCACACACCTTTTGTACACTTGGGTGCAGAGTTCAAAAAGCCTTTCGAAGCTACAACATTGTAATCATATTATATGTATATCCAGCAATATTTTTGTATTGTGTATTCAATGGAGTTGAAATTATTTTGAAATTAAATTGATACGGAATTCATGTTTTTTCAATTTCCATCACTCGATACATCTTTGTATTCATTTCATCATTGTGTTCTATGCATGTTTCACTTAGTGTGTAAAAAAGCATTTTCCACTTAATTGGAATAAAATAATTACTGAATCTGATGTCTCTTTTGATTCCCGACTCATTATTAGAATATAAGAAAATTCTGAAAGTAAATTCACGATTGAGTACCAATTTTAAGTTTCTTATTAGCTGATGATTTTTGTGATAAGAACTATTCCTTTCATTCAATCTACCAAGAACTATGATTTTGGCTTTTTAAAAGATAATAAAATCATATATATGAAGGCCAGTCCTAATGTATAATATATATAATGAATTATTTCGTATGAAATTTGTCCATAATTAGTATTTCAGGAAAATTAATACAAATAGTTTCATTGCCCTCAAGTAGATTTTTCAGTTTTTTTTTTCATACGCAATTGTCAGAACCAAAACTTATAATGTTCTCAGGATATATATAACTTCAAGGATTACATTTTCACATTCTATATTCTTCAATCCCATATTTCGTTCTAAAAAATTGTCTAGGAACTTTAAACTGTCCCTCGTAAAATTGTTTCTGTTTGAGAGTCAACTATTTGAATACCCCCTATAGAACTGGCCTAAAGATGGCGGCGTCCAGCGTATTCCTTTCCGCGCAGCTTGTCACTCATTCTACCTCCTCTCTATATCTATGCATTAATATTCATAAATCTACGGTATGTCGAATTGTTCATCGGGTAACAAGGGCAGTGGCAAGAATGAATAATCAATTTATCAACATGCCAAGTAGCGAGGAGATCAACCAGGTTGCTCTTGATTTCTACGGAATTCGTGGCTTCCCTAGGGTGATTGGTGCCATAGATTGTACACATGTAAAAATTATATCTCCAGGAGGTATGAATGCAGAGTCATACAGGAACCGAAAAGGATACTTTTCTATAAATGTACAAGCAACTTGAAAATTCGCCATATTATAGCACGCTGGCCCGGATCAGTACATGACAGTACGATATTAAATGATAGCCCATTACCAGCATTATTCGAGAATGGCACATTCGGAAATAAATACTTACTGGGTGGCAGTGGGTATCCCTGCAAACAATTTATATTGACACCACTTCTCAATCCGCGAAATGATGGTGAAATTGAATACAATAGAGCACACATATCGACCAGAAACACGGTTGAATGATGTTTTGGGCTATTGAAACGTCGCTTTCCTTGTCTTCATTTAGGCATGGCTTTGAAGTTGGTCAATGTTTTACCAGTAATTGTGGCGTGTAATATCCTTCATAATATAAGAATCAACCTACATGACAATGAGCCACCACAAGAGTTTCCATATGATGACTTCATTGATGATGAAGACCTTGATGCAGCTGCTAAGAGAAATGAAAGCACTGCAGTTAGAACATCACTGTTTAATACAGTGTTCAGAAAATAATTATTCAATATTTACAAATATTGAGAAATTTGTTTCGTCCATCTGAAAATATAAAAATTATTTATAGTCCAAGTTATTCCTCATTCGCTGGAACAGTATATATTCAGTAAAGTAGTAAAACTGATGCAAGAAAACAATCGAGAATAATCAGAACAAATGATGAAAAAAATTAATAGCTTTTAAAAAATAATATATTTCTCACTCCATATTTGAATACAAAATAGTTGTAGTTACAGAATGGTAACACAAAATTTCCAGGAAAAAAAACACCAGGGGCCCGATTCTCGAATCTGCAGGAATTCGATCCTATAGGAGGATGATCCAATGCTTTCAGTTCTCATAGGAAATGATGATTTGTCATGACACCTATTCTTGAACCAAATGGGATAGTTTTTCCCAGGGGATTGAAATAGTCCGGTGTGTCTCTGATAGATTCCTGAGCTTACATGAATTCACCAATGAAATAAGTAAATTTATGTTGGTCAAGTGGATGATCGAAATTTTGACATTTTGAGGTTATAATATAATTTTGCGGCGGTGGCGGTGTATTGTATTTAAAATATATTTCCTCTATTCGAAATGGATACAAACAATATTAAAAAACCACGAGGTGGTAGTATTAGCAGGGAGCAGAGAAGACTTTTAATCGAAATAATGGAGGCCTCTGAGGACTTGAGGAAAGGGAAATTTCACCCTCTATTTACTTATAAGGATTCCCAGCTACAGTGGAAAAATATAGAAGAGAAATTGAATGTTGCTGGATATGTTATCAGAATGATAGAAAGAACATTGAAATGTGGTGATTGCCTTTCTGCATGTGAAAGTTCAGCTATGGATGAAATCGGCGATGATCTATCCTTCAAGTTGATGAAGTTTAAAAACAAAGGTAAATAATAATTTGCAATTTGTTATATCTCAATCATTTCAATAATTTTTTTTTGTAGGTGGGTTACGTGTACCTTCTTTTGGAGTGCTCAAAATTTGTGAATATGCTGAGGTGTCAATCAGAAGAATTTTATATTCTACAGATAATAAATTACCAAAAGATGACAATTTCACAAATATCTTTGTATCAGAAGTCAGTCAAAAATTCTACTGCGCAATCTATGATCTCTTTCCCAACTTGAAGGACCACTTTTTATTGGAATCTTCACCAATAGACCAGGGTCATGGATTCTATTTGGTGAAGCATATTACACAAGCATATCTGAAAATACGGCTTTATAATTTATCAAAAAAATACACTGGAGTCATTCAAGGAGCCCCAGTACGGAGAGAATTGAATAAACTCATATTGTTCAACCATCAATAGGTATGACCTGTATTTTCATAAATTATAACAAGCTTCAAGAATTATTATGAAACATTTTTTTGGGATACATACCTACTACCTATCTAGTTGTTTATATCAGTATTACACTTCGTTGTTTGTCTATAATTTTTCACTTTTATTTGATTTATATAAATAAGCTAGGATTACTATAATAATATATTATCATACTTCAGTTATTTATATTCAACTGTTCAGAAATATTATTTCGATGATTCATTTGCACACACCTTTTGTACACTTGGGTGCAGAGTTCAAAAAGCCTTTCGAAGCTACAACATTGTAATCATATTATATGTATATCCAGCAATATTTTTGTATTGTGTATTCAATGGAGTTGAAATTATTTTGAAATTAAATTGATACGGAATTCATGTTTTTTCAATTTCCATCACTCGATACATCTTTGTATTCATTTCATCATTGTGTTCTATGCATGTTTCACTTAGTGTGTAAAAAAGCATTTTCCACTTAATTGGAATAAAATAATTACTGAATCTGATGTCTCTTTTGATTCCCGACTCATTATTAGAATATAAGAAAATTCTGAAAGTAAATTCACGATTGAGTACCAATTTTAAGTTTCTTATTAGCTGATGATTTTTGTGATAAGAACTATTCCTTTCATTCAATCTACCAAGAACTATGATTTTGGCTTTTTAAAAGATAATAAAATCATATATATGAAGGCCAGTCCTAATGTATAATATATATAATGAATTATTTCGTATGAAATTTGTCCATAATTAGTATTTCAGGAAAATTAATACAAATAGTTTCATTGCCCTCAAGTAGATTTTTCAGTTTTTTTTTTCATACGCAATTGTCAGAACCAAAACTTATAATGTTCTCAGGATATATATAACTTCAAGGATTACATTTTCACATTCTATATTCTTCAATCCCATATTTCGTTCTAAAAAATTGTCTAGGAACTTTAAACTGTCCCTCGTAAAATTGTTTCTGTTTGAGAGTCAACTATTTGAATACCCCCTATAGAACTGGCCTAAAGATGGCGGCGTCCAGCGTATTCCTTTCCGCGCAGCTTGTCACTCATTCTACCTCCTCTCTATATCTATGCATTAATATTCATAAATCTACGGTATGTCGAATTGTTCATCGGGTAACAAGGGCAGTGGCAAGAATGAATAATCAATTTATCAACATGCCAAGTAGCGAGGAGATCAACCAGGTTGCTCTTGATTTCTACGGAATTCGTGGCTTCCCTAGGGTGATTGGTGCCATAGATTGTACACATGTAAAAATTATATCTCCAGGAGGTATGAATGCAGAGTCATACAGGAACCGAAAAGGATACTTTTCTATAAATGTACAAGCAACTTGAAAATTCGCCATATTATAGCACGCTGGCCCGGATCAGTACATGACAGTACGATATTAAATGATAGCCCATTACCAGCATTATTCGAGAATGGCACATTCGGAAATAAATACTTACTGGGTGGCAGTGGGTATCCCTGCAAACAATTTATATTGACACCACTTCTCAATCCGCGAAATGATGGTGAAATTGAATACAATAGAGCACACATATCGACCAGAAACACGGTTGAATGATGTTTTGGGCTATTGAAACGTCGCTTTCCTTGTCTTCATTTAGGCATGGCTTTGAAGTTGGTCAATGTTTTACCAGTAATTGTGGCGTGTAATATCCTTCATAATATAAGAATCAACCTACATGACAATGAGCCACCACAAGAGTTTCCATATGATGACTTCATTGATGATGAAGACCTTGATGCAGCTGCTAAGAGAAATGAAAGCACTGCAGTTAGAACATCACTGTTTAATACAGTGTTCAGAAAATAATTATTCAATATTTACAAATATTGAGAAATTTGTTTCGTCCATCTGAAAATATAAAAATTATTTATAGTCCAAGTTATTCCTCATTCGCTGGAACAGTATATATTCAGTAAAGTAGTAAAACTGATGCAAGAAAACAATCGAGAATAATCAGAACAAATGATGAAAAAAATTAATAGCTTTTAAAAAATAATATATTTCTCACTCCATATTTGAATACAAAATAGTTGTAGTTACAGAATGGTAACACAAAATTTCCAGGAAAAAAAACACCAGGGGCCCGATTCTCGAATCTGCAGGAATTCGATCCTATAGGAGGATGATCCAATGCTTTCAGTTCTCATAGGAAATGATGATTTGTCATGACACCTATTCTTGAACCAAATGGGATAGTTTTTCCCAGGGGATTGAAATAGTCCGGTGTGTCTCTGATAGATTCCTGAGCTTACATGAATTCACCAATGAAATAAGTAAATTTATGTTGGTCAAGTGGATGATCGAAATTTTGACATTTTGAGGTTATAATATAATTTTGCGGCGGTGGCGGTGTATTGTATTTAAAATATATTTCCTCTATTCGAAATGGATACAAACAATATTAAAAAACCACGAGGTGGTAGTATTAGCAGGGAGCAGAGAAGACTTTTAATCGAAATAATGGAGGCCTCTGAGGACTTGAGGAAAGGGAAATTTCACCCTCTATTTACTTATAAGGATTCCCAGCTACAGTGGAAAAATATAGAAGAGAAATTGAATGCAATCCCTGGGGCCAAAAAAGATTGGACACATTGGCGGAGAGTAAGTGAAAAAATACCTTGTATATACCTACTAACTGAATTCTTGATTTTCGCATTCTATAGACCTGGCAGGACATGAAGAAAAGCGTGAAGAAAAAAAACGCAGACGTTAAAAAACACGTTAGGAGGACAGGAGGGGGGCCACCCACAGATATAATCTTCACAGAAGAAGATGAAAACCTCTTGCATATCATGGATACCACAGCACTAGAAGGCGATGCTGAGGTTGCAGAGTCAGATGTGGTTTTTGTAAGTTTGACTTCAATCATTATCTACATTATCAAATTGAATGCTTTCAAGGTTCAAGCATTGATATTTCAATTTTTTTCTAGTTAGAGAATGAACACAATTATGCTGACTTTGCAGAACAATTGGAAGATATATCTTTTGCGTATTGTGAGAATGATGATTCAATAATAATTGACAATTCTGAGAAAGATAAAGAGAACCAAAAAAGCTTGGCAGTTGAAAAAAATAAAAAAGAAGAAAATACACAAAAAAAAGGAGTGAAGAGAAAAAGGACCATGGCAACACATCGTCTAGAAAATTCTCAAAATGCCTGTGATAAATTGAGCAATATTGCTTCAAAAAAAGTGGAAATAAAAAGACTATAATATGAACAGAAAATAGAAATCCTCAAGCAGAATGTGATTATAGGAAATAGAATTGCAACAGCATTAGAAAAGGTTGCACTGGCCTTGCAACATTCCTAAAATCAATTGATAGGTTGTCACTATACTCCATACCAATCTGACTTTTTTATGTGGTTTAGTTATTGATACATACTTATTATTGTACCTACTTCTTGCATATTCTTCACAGCTATTTTTTAATCATTCTGTGATATTATTTTGTTTGATATAGCAATCAAGTAGGTACCCTTTGTTGTATATTTTTTCAGAGTTGCTGTTTAGTTATTTTTTTATAATTATTTATTTTTTGAAGTACCTGTACTGGATATTTTTGTTCTACATTTCAGTGTTGATTTCAGGAAAAATATCAATTAAAAATCAT
Organism: Gastrophysa polygoni; assembly: GCA_963576655.1. Taxonomy (NCBI): domain Eukaryota; kingdom Metazoa; phylum Arthropoda; class Insecta; order Coleoptera; family Chrysomelidae; genus Gastrophysa; species Gastrophysa polygoni. The sequence continues at coordinate 21,020,747 of OY755085.1, read as the reverse complement.
TTCTAAATAGGATTTATTTCAATTGTTACTGTAACACATTCAGGTAAAGTAATTTCTAATATTTCTTTGTATATTCCTACCCCTTATAAGTTCAGCATTCTGTCTGTTATTCACACCATTATCATTATCAACCTGTTGCATTGGTTCATATATACCTAAATCTTCAATTTCATTGTCAATAAGATCTGAATTTGGAATGTTATTTTCCAGACAAATATTATGTAAAACTACACAAGCATTTATTATTTTTGCACATACATTTGGTGCATAATGCAGAACTCTGTGTTTCAATAAGCACCTGAATCTCATCTTCAATAGGCCATTGCATCTTTCAATAGTGCATCTGGCCTTTTTGAAAGCCTTGTTGAAATTGAATTCTGGTGTATCTGGAACAGGATCTTGGAGTGGAGTTAATAACCAAGGCCTTAGGGGATATCCAGAGTCACCTGTGAGAAAATAATGAATGATCGAGATACACTAGAAAACTAAATTCATATTGAATTTATAAAATCCATACCTATAAGGAAGAAATCTGAATGAGCATTACTCAAATGAATGAGTGCATCCTGCACCCGGGAGCTATTCCAAATGTGACAGTCATGAGTACCACCTGGGTATTTGGCATTTACATTAATAATTTTCATATGGGCATCACAAATCTTGAAATGAGAATGAAACAATATTAAAGGATATCATATACAGAATAATATAGGTACATACTAACTGAGCATTGATGGAATGGTAGTTTTTTCTGTTAACATATATATATTCAGGGTACAATGCATCATGTCTTGGTGGGGGGTAAATTGCCACACGGGTATAGTAGTATAAGGATTTGAAAAAAGCCTGGGTTGGGTAAAAAAAAGTTTTTTTATAATTTAGTTCAAGATACACAACAAAAAATAAATTCTGCATAACATTAATGACATGAGTATCAAGTAACATATAAAACAAAACATAAATTCTATAACAAAATAACTAGTTTCCAAACTAATACATAAATGTACAGACGAAAAGTAAGTAAATAGTAGTAAAAAGTAGGTAAATAAATAGGTACATCTTCATCAAATATTTTCAACTATCAACATATCTAGAAGATCTAATTCACTATCGGTCATTTTGTACGTCTCATTGGTTTTCAGTTTTTGTAAGATAGTTTCAGGAACTGGAAAATCGAAACAGCATTGATTTTTCCTTTTCAAACTTGCCCTGATCATAATTATTGCATTTAACATATCCGCATTCATTCGATTGCGAAGTTTATTTTTTATTAAAGCCATTTGGCTAAATGCCCTCTCAACTTCAGCATTAGAGTGCGGTAAAACTAACATACATATTGCAAATTGGGAAATGTTGGAAAATGGATTATTTCCCAAGGCATCTTTGAAATTATATACTTCAATCCAGAATGACTTAGTATCAGTCTTGCTCCAAGTATTGTAAATTAAATTTTTCCACTCTTTCTCAATAACATCTATTAATTTCGGATCATATTTCATATTTTCCAATAATGGGATTATAGACTCTTTTTGTTGTTTCAGTGAATTATCTACAGACAGAATATTGATTTTTGTCAACATATCAAAATTACTGGGAAGTCTTTCTTTGACTTGATTTATCAAGCAATCAGTGAAATTGATAAATCTGTCCCTAATTCCAGCAAAATCTATTGAAGACTTTTCACATTGTAATTCTCTTACTTTTTGTTCGAACAAATATCCCAAGTAAGCAGATCTGTCAACATAATCTTCGGTTTTATGTTTAGATATTTCAAATTTGTTACCTGGAATTGTAATTTTACCAAATAATGTATCAACTAAAAGTTTTGTATCGGTAAGCAGTTTAGTGGGATCTGCATCCCTACTTTCAAACAACTTATTCACTCTTTGTATGTCAGCCAAGATTGGTTTAATATAGGTTATAAATAAGTAGTTAGATTCGTCACAGTACATTTGATAAAGAAGATCTGCAGTGTAACACTTTTCTTTCAACCGAGCCATTTCAAAATGACCATTGGTGGTATATTCGATTAAGAGTAGATTCAATAGAGAGCCATCTGGTGTCACAGGCTCTTATAATTTTGAGGGGCTCTTGATCTTCTTTAATCAACTTATACAACTGTACATAAGCATGTTGTCTACTAGATGATCTAGAAAACCAGTCATGTGTATCTCTTATGAGGAATTCCAAGTTACGGGGCAGGGTTTTTTTTACAGCAGCTGATACTGCCAGCTGCAAAGAGTGGCAAACACATCTTATTAACACCAATGGAGGTACTTCTTCTCTCAACTTCTTATGCACTCCATTATTAATTCCAGTCATCACAGATGCATTGTCTGTGCCGATACCTTTCAAATGTTGAATTGGTAATTTGAATTTGGATAATGTATTTTTGATGCAGTTGACTATGCCATCAGCAGTACAATCTTCTATTGGAGACGTATCCAGAAATGTTGTAACAAATGTATTTGTGGTCTTACTGAAATAATTTATTACAATACCCAGCAAATGACTGACAGAAATGTCTGTTGATTCATCAATCAATAAACTAAAGGGGCTATCTCTGTTGTTTGTTTACAGCTTCTTCAATAAAATAAAGAAATTGCTTCGATGGCTGGTTGGTTTTAATATTCACCAAGCACACGTTCTAGATAACGTGATGTTCTATATATACTTTTACAAAAAACAACATTTATGACATATATAAATCTCAAAGATTGAACATGAATGTTCGTTAAGAAGAAAAAACAGTTGGATTATATCAAACCATAGAACAATGAATATAAACTATCAAATGTCAAATGTTTCGTTGACAGCGGGCACATCATAAACGTCGATATGGGGGTGTTGACATTTACAGCATGGGCGTAGGTTTATGAAAATTTTCGAATTTAACGCCATTAGCGAACATTCCGCCCCCTTTGAAAGAATATGCTTTCAAAAGCTTCACAAAAGTTCAGTCTATTCGACAGGCAATACACAAATACGACGTAAAGCACGAGTCACTAATCCATTCATTGTCTTGATGTCCACTACACGGGTAATATTGTCTTTCCCTGGATGAACTGCTACAATTCTACCTAATGGCCACTTCAATGGATGAGTATTGTCGTCTTGAACCAAAACCATAGATCCAACTTCAACGATATCTTGGGCATTATGCTTCCACTTCGTAAGGACTTGCAGGGTAGATATGTATTCTCGGCTCCAACGTCTCCAGAAGTTTTGAAAAAGTTGTTGCAGGTGTTCATAATAGTTTAGCCGATTGGATTGAATATCTTCTACATTGCGCTGAGGTACTGCAGTCAAAACGTCCCCAATCAGGAAGTGACTAGGGAGGGATAAGATCACTGGGATCGTCAGTCAAGGGAATCAGGGGTCGAGAGTTTAACACAGATTCAATCTGTATAAGGACAGTATTCATCCCCTCGTAAGTCAAACGAGAATTTCCGAGTATCCTTCTCATATGCGTCTTCGCTGATTTAACAGCAGCTTCCCATATGCCTCCCATGTGGGGGCTGCGTGAGGGAATGAAGTTCCACTGAATATTATTTTGAGTCATATAAGAATTTATTTCCGAATCGTTACCAACGTTTGATAATAATTCATGTAAGTCATTTAATTCATTATGAGCACCTTTGAAGTTTGAACCATTGTCTGATAGGATACTTGAACAGATTCCTCTACGGGCTACAAATCGCTTCAGAACATTCAAAAATGATGAGGTAGTCATATCATTGGCAAGCTCTATATGTACAGCCTTAACCGCAAGACATACGAAAATACAAATATAACATTTTACAATCTTTTTATTTCTCAATTTGCCATCCTTTATAAATAGAGGGCCAGCATAATCAATGCCAACATTAGTAAAAGGTCTAGATGGCGTTAGTCGATGTTTAGGAAGATTACCCATTATTGGGGCAGGTGTAGTAGGATGTGTTCTGAAACATTTTACACACTTGTGCAATATTGATTTTACGGCGCTTTTCCCCTTCAAGGGCCAAAACTTCATGCGAACTGCAGCCAGTGTTGCTTGTGGGCCTGCATGCAAGTTCCTTTGATGTTCATATTCTATAATAAGTTTAGTTACAAAATGCTTGTATGGCAGAACAATAGGATGTTTCTGATTGTATACGATATCAGCTGTCTGAATTCTCCCACCTACTCTAATGAGACCATTCGAATCCAAAAATGGATTCAAAGATACTAGTGAACTACTTCTAGAAACATAACCGTTCATATATAAAGATTTTAAATCTATTTCAAAAGATTCTAACTGAGTTAATTTAATTATAGCAATGTTAGCTTGGTTAAACTCTTTTGTTGATAATGACCCACTAAGTTTACACCCTTTATGTGTAGAGCAATTTTTCATAAATCTCAAGGAATATGCTATCACTCGGATTAATTTTGTCCAAGATGAGTATCTTGTAAGAATACTTGAGTCAATAATAGTACTAGGAAATGATACAACAGTTTTCTTTTGTTCGGGTAAATTGGAAAGATCTATGTTTTGGAAGGAAGGCCATAATTCAACATCAGATGATAACCATTGTGGACCTGACCACCAAATATCTGAACTTAATAACGTTTCAGGATCTGTTCCACGTGAAATTATGTCAGCTGGATTGTCCTTGGATCCAACATGCCTCCAATTATCAGAGGAAGTTAATCGTTGTATTTCCGCAATTCTATTTGCTACAAATGTTTGAAAAGATGCTGACTCTGAGTATAACCATCCAAGAACAATTGTTGAGTCACACCAATAATATTTGTTGTTCAACTCAATATTCAATGAATTCGTGACCTTATGATCTAATTGTGCTAATAAAAGTGCACCTGAAAGCTCAAGTCTGGGTAATGTGACGTTTTTAAGAGGGGCTACCCTCGATTTGGCACACAATAAGCGCACCATGATGGTTCCTGATGGATTTATGGACCTAAGATAAATGCATGCTCCATATCCCTTTACAGATGCATCACTGAAGCCATGAAGTTCGATAGCAACAGGGTGTATACATAAAACGTGTCTTGAAATTTTTACTCTGTTCAGTGATTCGAGTTGAGAATAAAATCGATTCCACATAATTTGTAAATTTGTAGGTACCCGATCGTCCCATTCTAATTTCAAAGACCATAAAAATTGTAATATAATCTTAGCTTTCAGAGTTATTGGTCCTAGTATACCCAAAGGATCAAAAATCTGAGCTATGGTAGAAAGAATAATACGTTTAGTAACTAATTTTTCGATACAATTGAAATTCACTGAGAAATGAAATTCGTCATTTTGAGAATTCCATGTTATTCCTAATGTTTTGATAGTATTATCTGAAATATGGTATTCAGTCGTTGATTGAGAGTCAGACATATCAAAAACTTCAGTTTAATTAGAAGTCCATTTTCGCAGCTCAAATCCCGCACTTTTAAGAATGGAATATACTTCAGTTTTTAGTTGCTTGGCTTGTTCAACTGTTGATGCTCCAGATATAAAGTCATCTACATAGAAATCTAATAAAATACAAGAGCAAGCATTAGGATATTGTGACATATTTTCATGTGCAATTTGTTGTAAGGACCGAATAGCTAAATAGGAAGCTGAAGCTGTTCCATATGTTACGGTATTGAGCTGATAGTGATTCAGCGGTTCATTCGCATTTTCACGCCACACAATTCTTTGGAGATTACGCTGCTCAGGTAAAATATTAACCTGGCGGTACATTTTTGCAATGTCTGCAGTTAATGCTATTCTGTGTTTCCTAAACCGACACAAAATGGAAAAAAGATCACCCTGTATAGTGGGTCCGACCTTGAGGGTGTCATTTAGTGATATTCCACTAGAGCTCTTTGCAGAGCCGTCGAAGACAACTCTCAACTTGGTAGTTACACTAGAATTCTTGCAAACTCCATGGTGAGGCAAATAATATATAATTTGATCTGTAGTATGATCAGGGTCTATTTTAGACATGTGTCCAAGTGCTTCATATTCTTTCATGAACTCAAGATAATGAGTTTTGAAATCACTATCATTTGCAAATTTGCGCTCCATTGCACATAATCGGCTAATAGCAGATTGTTTTGTTTATTGATTGTTATTGATTGTTTACCCAACATGGTAATACTTGATTTTAATGGTAGGCTGACAACGAATCGGCCGTCATTATCTCGTTTGGTTGTAGCTACAAAATGATCTTCGCATTCTTGCTCTAATTTAGTAAAATTATTGGGCTGAAAACATTCCTCGATTTTCCAAAAATTTTCCAACTGATCTTGAATATTTCGATTTTGTGAAAAATTGCACATTTTTGTAGTGTGTTTTGATGATACTGGTATTGATCCAGCAATAATCCAACCAAATTTAGTCTTTTGCAAAACTGGCTGATCATTACCTGTTTTTATTTGATCATTGCACATCAACTCCCAGAATATTTCAGAACCTAGCAACATGTCAATGGGATCAGCTAGAGGTATATGCTCAGGGATATTGATTTTATTATGGTCAATTGATGTGATAGGAATATTACCAGTAATCTGATCTAAAATCAAAAAAGTTAAAGTTTTTTCAAATCGATTTTGTGTAGATTGAATTGTAGCACAAGTTTTTGCAGTGATATTGGTCAATTTCTCACTTATGCCACAAACTGGAATAGAGATCTTTTGGCTGGTGAAACGGAACGTCTCAGGGGTTGAGTGGGGTTGGAAAAATAACTCGGAATTACAGGCGGAGATTTGGCTTTTATCTTACAGAACAAAATGATTTTCGGTGTTCGTAGCAAAGAAGGTAGTGGAGCCGAAAATCACACTCTCAACAATTTCATTTGAAAATTTCACAGTTATCAAAGGCATTGAATATACAAAATACAACGATCACTAAGATTTCCTTACCTGAAATAACATAACACCAGGTAAAAATCACAATAAATTGTATGAACAAGAATTAGTGATTTCAAATACCAACAGGGTTGCTACTTAATCAAATATCGAAAATGAACTGCCTGTATTCGAAAAGAATGAGTACCGCAGTGGTTTTTCTGAAACATAAAAACTAGACCACAAATATCGCGAGATCGGGCATACATACTAGGAACTAAACTGATATTTATATACAGAAGTATAGGCAACTTATGTTACATTGAAGTGTGTCGTTGGTGATGAAACTATTTTGCTTCAACTACCCCCCCGAAGCTGTCAATCCAACCTATACTGGGTTTACGGCTTCTGAATAATAAATTTCTTAAGGTGACTAGCATGAAAAATTCCTCTCTCTACGCCACTGCCTGGGTTAACCAATACATACGTCGCATAACCAATCTGCTTTTTTATCTGGTAGGGGCCTTCGAACAATAATAAAAACTTTTTGGTCTCCGAGGCAAGAGCGGAAGACTTGGGGTTTGATCTTAGTAACACCAAATCCCCTGGACTAAAATCTGAAAAAGGCCTTCCTGGATTATTCACACGTCTACGCGCGGCTTTACCCTCTAAGGTTTCCCGAGCGATGATTAATTTATCATTGGGGACAATAAAGTCAGGATTTCGTGGACGACAACGAGGTGGTAGCAGGTTTTCTCGCCGATTTCCGAACTGGAGTTCGTTCGGGGTAAACCCAGTTGATTCATGGGTTACGTTGTTCATGAAATTACCAAATTTAACAACCTCAAATGCCCAACGAGTGTGCTTATCATGACAGTATACACGAAACAGTCTGCCCAATTCTCTCATGACACGCTCGCTAGGGTTTGCTTCAGGATGTCTCACAGAGGTGTAAATAACGCGTATGTCAAAAGCATTTAACGCTTTCTTCCAATTTGGGGAAGAAAATTGTGTTCCTCGATCCGACAAGATTTTTTTAGGGATACCACAATTTGGAAAATAGTCCACGGTTAGTCGGTTCAAGCAAGAACGCGTCGTGGCTGTTTTAAGAGGATATAACGCAACGTGTTTTGTAAAAATATCCAAGACCACTAAAATATAGGAGGCACCTGCGCGGCTGCGGGGAAGTGGCCCAAATAAATCGAGCGCAACAAGATCCCCCTTTGATTCTGCTAATATTGGGTGTTGTGGCGGTTTTGGCAAAATTGAATTATTTTTCGTTTTTTGACAGATTTCACACGCTTTGATTACGCGTTTGACGTCGCGAGAAAGGTTAGTAGCCCAAATTTCGCGTTTGAGAGCGGACCAGCACTTGTAGGTACCAAAATGTCCTAACGCGACGTGGAAAGCTTCAATGAAGGTATCTTTAAGCGCGGTCGGGATACACAATAAACTATTTTCTTCATCACCTCTACGGTGGTAAAGAATATCCTTGTGCAAAACAAATTTGGAGGATAACGAATCACCTGCTTGGAGAGATTCCCGGATGCTGGACAGTTTAGGATCCTCACTGGATCCTAAACTGCTTGATTTGCTTCAATATTGACATACAATTTTCAGGTAACTTGAGACTAAGGCCCGTCGCCGACATGCAATTTTTAGTTGTGCAACAGTTTAGTCGCAGAAATGAGTACTATGCATTTATATTACTCCGCGCCCACATGCAACTAACATGCAACTGAAAAGTTGAGCAACTGAATGGTTTGTGTTTTGACACAAACTAAACGATTGCGCAACTGCGAGATTCTGTATTGTGTTGCAATGGCTCAAATGCGTCTAAGCTCACTTGAGATCGAATAGTTGCAAATTAGATCTGCCCAAGTGAACATGTCCCGTCAAGGTAAGCATTAAATTCGTTCATTCATTTGTAGAGATTGAAATGACATGTTCATTCTAATATATAGTATGGTTGTTTCATTTTCATTTTATCCACTGTCAGGAAGAGTGTCAGTGTATACAGTGAGTACAAGATAAGGTTGTCCACCATGGGGATATCTGAAACGGTATAGATACAGATGAGGTTAAATGGAGAAAAAGTTGCGTTAAGAAGGGCCACGAATATGGAAGCGAAAAATTTTCAAAAATATTTTTGATTTTCAAGTGATTGTGGAAAAACTGAATTTTTCGATTTCTTATTTTAATTTTTTGTGGTGTTATCATCAGAGCTGGAACACGATAAGGCATACCATTTCACAGAAACTGTTTATGAGCTATCTTATGACAATATCAGTTTTACTGTCCGACGTTTCGTTATCGAACAACCATCATCAACTTCTTTTTTTTAAATACAGCTCTGTTTCGAATAATGCAGGTTGTTGACGTATCTTTCTTTCTGAATGCAATGATGTATTACTCAAGATGTTTTCAATACGTTTCGGAACCTTGTCGACCATCATCATTAATTTTACAAGAGATTTTCACCAATCATTTAACAGATCAACCCAAAATATTGATTTTCTTCAGATGTAGGATATCAAATTCTACCATTTGTTTTCAAATTTTGGCTGGTACTAGAAAAATTCTTCCAATATTCACTTCCTTATAGATAGCCCTTCTGTTAGGCAACTTTGTCTTCATTTAACCAAAAGTGTATCTATTTACCGTTTCAGATATCCCGTGGTGGACAACCTTATCTTGGACTCAGTGTACAATGAAAAATATTTGTCCCTTGTGGCAATGGAAAATTTATTTGTAGACATTATGTTGGGATGGCAATTCATGTTTTAGTTGAAGACAATTTTCTTCTGCTCAGGCATTCTCATGTTATAGAAATACAAAGAAAAAGTATTGACGTATGAACACAGGGTGAGCCAAAAGTTTTTTTCTACAAAATAAGAAAGCCTGTGCTACAGAGGGTTGAACGAAAACATGAAAACATAAGACCTGTATAACATATAAAATTGAATAACTGTTTCAGAATTTGATGACGGCGATTAGACGGAAAAGTTCATACAAGTAATACAAAATAGACCTCCTATTTTTAATACAGGGATACCAGAGCATTCTGACCGGAATTTAGTTTCTCGGCTATGGGAAGAAATTTATGCTATAATGGTACCATGCTGGCAGGAAATGACTACAGCTGAAAAATCCGTCAAAGGTAAGTGAAAAATTTGGAAACATCGTAAAATTATTTTATTTAAACTTCAAGTTATATTTTGTCATACTGCCAAGGAATTGAACCTTGAGGTGAAGTGAAATACTTTACGAAATAATCTCGTGTTGTTAATCCACCATGGGTTCCACGAACATTTGTGTTATTCATATTGGTCAGGGGGCATTCATAAAGTGTATCTTCATACTGTATTCCATCTTTTTGTCGTACATAATTATGAAGAACGCAACATGCTTTAATAATTGCGTCACAAAATAAAAGATTCACATCTAGTGCTCTGTGCAGAATCCTCCATTTGTTGGCCATGATACCAAATGTACACTCAACCATTCTTCGTGCCCTAGTAAGCCGATAGTTGTAAATTCTTTTTGCAATGCTTAAGTTCCGTCGTCCAAATGGTCGTTGAACGTGTTCTGTCATTGCAAAAGCCTCATCCGCCACAAAAACAAAGGGCATTGGCGTTCCGTTCTCGTCATTCGGTAGCGGTTGCCTGGAAGGTAAGTTTAGATGACCTTCGTACAGTCTTCGACCAAAATTCGATCGCTGCAACACATGTGAATCACTAGCACTACCATACGATCCGATATCCACGGAAATGAAGCAATAATCCGCATCTGCAACAGCCATCAGAACCACAGAAAAAAAGTGCTTATAGTTCATAAATTCAGAACCAGTACGATTTGGCTTTTGAATTCTTATATGTTTACCATCTATGACACCCACACAGTTTGGAAAATGTGTAGTAGTTGCAAACTTTTCAGCAATTCGTCGCCATGTTTGTTCGGTCTTTCTAGGCATAACTTTATTTTTGAGACACCTCCATATTTGTTCGCATGTATCTTTGACTATCGTTCTTATAGTTGTTTCTCCAATCAGGAATTCATAATGAAGAGACCGAAAACTGTTTCCCGTTGCAAGGTACCTACGGAAAAACGTCAGTTTATAAGTTATTAACAATACGAATAAAAATGTTTCATGGTTGATTGGAATGTAGACTTATATCAAAATGTTCATATAGGATACACTAATGTCTGCTTTTCTTACAGCTAAAGAACTCCAGAGCAAGTGGAGGAATCTACGAACATGTTTTCGGAGAGAACTCAACAAGCAGAAAGGCTCTTCAGGCCAGGCTGCAAGTAAACGCAGGAAATATGTGTACTTCGACCAGTTGCTGTTTCTCCTGCCCACAATGGAAGACAGGGCAACAGTAAGCGAATGCAGATCAATACAGAAAGAAGATTCCGGGAGCGAAAATGAGTCTGAAGTTATTCCAACAGAGGACCACTCACAAAATGAGGACAGCAACAACGAACAGCAGCCTGGTCCTTCCACCCAAAGTCCACAACCAACAAGCCAGCCTGGTACTTCCACTCAAAGTCACCAACCAACACATCAGCCTGGTACTTCCACCCAAAGTCAACAACCACCGGTAGCCAGACGCAATATACAAGCAAAGAGAAAAACTCCAACCTACGAAGAATCATTATTGGCCATTTTGAAAGACAAAAAAGCAGAACCGATCGATGAAGATCAATCCTTTCTTCTTTCTTTAGTACTAGCATTTAGAAAATTAAATGACACACAAAAGCTTGATGCTAAAATGGAGTTTTTATCGATATTAAAACGTCTGACACAATCACATCAAGGTTCTTTCTACCAAACCTCCCAAGGATACGGGAACCATCCAAGCTTTGGATATCCAGGTACTGTAGGGAATTTTCTGTCGCCACCAAATGCATTTAGTACCTATAATGTCGAAAACTACCCATCACATTCCTCAACACCCACACCAGCTATGAGTGAAATATCGCGAAGTAGTGCCTCTAGCAGTTGTGATTACCGCTCTCCCCCAATGGAGGTTCCCGATTTTACTTAAAATAATGTGGAAACAGGACACTTACTACGTAATGTGATAACATTTTTGAATGTTAAAATTTGATAATAGAACTCTTAACATTTTGGTATATCTATATTTCCCTTACCTTAAAGTGACTGAAAGTCTTTCGTCTGGAATGATTGCTTTCCTCCACTTTGTGTCTCGATATGTAATGTAAGGTCGTATTAGTTCCAAAAGTTTATCAAAACTCTTTACACTCATTCGATAATAATTAAAAAATTTTTTGGGATACATTCGTAAATCTTTATACACTTTGTGATATTGTCCCTTTAAAAAACGTTGTGACGTAATTGGATGTACCCAATATTTGTTCTTTCTTCGTATTTTCTTTCGTCTATTAATCTCAAAAGCACACAACGTTGCTAACATGTTGATGTCCATGTTGAAACTGAGCAATTGCATGTGAGCTTCCACCTAGAGACCGAACGATTTGGTTGCGTATGTGAGCGCACTTGAACCGCCCGCGATCAAACTGTTGCGCAACTATTGCACAACTCAAAAATTGCATGTCGGCGACGGGCCTAAAGATATGAAAAGTCTTGTCGTTGGGGGTAGGGGCTCTTGTACAAGCGTATCGCGATAGACTATCGGCAATTAAGTTATCACTACCACGTATGTGCTTGATTTTAAAATCATATTCTTGCAAAGCTAGGGCCCAACGAGTAACTCGCGGAGATAGTAATCGACAACTATTCAAATAAGTAACCGCTTTGTTATCGGTGTGTACTACGAAAGTACGACCGAGTAAGTAAACACGCCAAGTCCTCAGAGCGAATACCACAGCCAGAACTTCTTTTTCAAAGCTGCAATAAAGCCGTTCTCTTTCCAGTAGGAGTCTACTTGCCCAAGCGACAGCTTTGCGTTCACCACCAATGATCTGAAATAATTGCGCCGCGATACCTACATCACTGGCGTCGGTTTCGACTTGGAACGTGATCTCCGGGTCGGGAAAATATAATAAAGTGGCAGATTTGATTTTTTCTTTTATTTCATTGAATGAGTACTCTTGAGTCGAGCCCCATTTCCAGGGAGCTTTTTTTCGTAATAAGGAAGTCAGAGGTTCACTAATTTGAGAAAAATGCGGACAAAAAGATCGATCGAACTGACAGAGACCTAAAAATTTTTGAAGTTCTGTAACATTTCCCGGGGCTTTATAATCGACAATCGCCTGTATTCGGTTGGAATCGGGTAGAAAACCTCGTTCATCCAGGACATAACCTAAAAGTTTATTTTTTTACAAAAGAAATGGCACTTTCTTAGCTTGAGAGTCAAGCCGTTCTCCTTCAAACGTTCAAAAACTAGTTTCAGGTGTAATAAATGGTCCTCAAAAGTGTCGCTTAGTATTAATAGGTCATCTACATATGCAATGAGGAAATCGGAAAATTCGACGCCGAAAATTTTGTCAATGCACCGAGTGAAGGCCGAAACAGCATTCACCAAGCCAAACGGGAGAACGTTAAAATAATAGCTTCGGTTTCCGAAAACAAACCCGGTATACTTACGACATTCGGGGCGGAGGGGAATTTGCCAGTAAGAATTATTCAAGTCCAATATGGTCTTGTACTTGAACCCTTTCATCGTCCTCATAATTTCATCTATTCTACGTGGAAGTTCATGATCTTTTTCTGTGATTTTATTTAATTTACGCGCATCGAGACAAATTCTCACCGAACCGTCTTTCTTCAGGGTAACCATGAGCGGCGAAACAAAAGGGGTGGCACCCCGCGAAATTACCCCCCCCCCCCAATCTTCCATCCGATCAATGGTCTGTTGCACTGCTTCCCGATGAGCTAGGGGTACCGGATATGGTTTAATAAAAAATCCACTGTCATCAGTCAGTCTAATATCGTGATAATATGATTTGGTTAATCCAGGTTTATCCGTAAACACGGAATCATATCTTTCAATCAGCTGAAAAAAAAATTGGCCGTTCGTACTCGGAGAGACACCCTGTATGCGGAATTTGAATATTTGCATCCAAACTAGAAATGTTTTCATTTTTAAACAGGCTTTCTACGAATACTTTTTTTTCTGAAATGGTTCTTATATTTGGAGAATTAGGAGGACATGTCTCGTGAAAAACCGGAATATCTGGTAAGCACAATCTCTCATTATGACTGATTAAAAAACATTGTTCTTCATTCAGCTTCAATTCCGCGTTGATGGACCTTAAGAAATCAACACCTAGTATTACGGGATAAATTAATTTAGGGATCATTAAAAATTCGAAAGTAAATTTTTTTTCCAGAATAGAAAAGGTTAACTGTACCTGCAAGTTTACTTTTTGTTGAATGGCCTTGAAAGCGCCGGAAATTCTGACACCGGTACATGGGAAGTGCGGTATAATAGCGTGGAAACTAGAAAGTTGATTCCAAATAGTATCTGACAAACAACAAATTTGACTGCCTGTGTCTATCAGCGCTGGAAAACTAAACTTGTGAATTTTTATAACAACTAGGGGCGATTTGTCGTTCAATAAGTTATGATCAAAATCACAATCATCTACGAACAAATCGTCACGCGGATTATTATTATTTACAATAGTATCGGCCTTTAGTAGCACCGCAGTTACATCAGGCCGTTTTGGTAACTGTCCTGCTCGTTTCCCGGCGCCACGCTTTCTTCCACTGTTACCATTGAAACATTTTTTGAAAAGGTTCCGCTTTTTGGACAAGTATTAGGTTTGTTTTGATTATAATTTGAATGTTTATTTTCGTCTGCTATACCAGAATAATTGGATCTACGGACTGAGCGGTTTATTTGGCCAAAATGACCTTGGCCATTATGATAATATATGTCGGCTCGTCTTAAATGTTCCAACGCTTGGGCAAAATCATCGCATTGTAACAGTAAAGAAGATACCTGCGGTGGTAATGTTCTCGCTATCGTAGCGAGTAGCATTTTTTTTGGGTAGGGGGAAGTCAAATGCTTAGCTAATACCAAAAAACTATTAAAAAAATCGACAAATGACTCGCCTTCTTTGTAAATTTTTGTTTCTAAATGGGTTCTGGCACGCCACTGTGCATGATCATCCCAGAAATTATTTAAAAATTGTGTTTTAAATTGAGTGTAACTTTCGAATTTGTCTAGGAATGCATCTGCCCATATTTTTGCTGAGTTCCTGAATGAGTCTGCTACTAAGAATTTGAAATGTTTATATTCAATGTTTTCAACATTAAATCCGTCCTGTAGTTGGTTCAGAAAATCCACTGGGTGTGTATAATTTGGATCAAAAGTAGGATTTTTTCTGTTGGTAGCAGAAAAATTACAAACATTATTATTTGAAACCTCATCCTGATTTGACCTATTACTTGAAATATTGACATTATTTTGTAGTTGTTGGATTGTTTGGGAAACTAGCTGCGTTATGGCCTCAGGAGTTATCAACAGCATTTGTTGGGGATGATTCCTTTGGGTTGCATTCGTTCTTAGATTACTCGAGAAGTTTGGAGGTGGATTTGCAAAAACAGGTGGTGGAGCCGAATATCCAGGAGTTTCTCGAATGAGTTCCCACTGACCATTATTTCGATTTTGTGCACTTGGGGCATGTGGTACACTTTGAAAAGGTTGCCTTTGATGCTCTTCAGGCACCAAGTTTTCACGTGAAGTAGGCGCCGAAGAAGAAATTGGAAAATTCCTACCTTGTTCGTTGTCTTGATGGGCTGCATGTGGAGATCTTACGTGGTTTGGAACGTCAGGGCCGCCCCTCAAATCTGCTACCCTGGATGGAGGAATTCCGGTATTGCTGAGGACTCTCCTCCTCAGATTATAACTAGCCGATGATGATGGTGTATTATTTCCTACCATAATTCCGAAAAATTGCCTACTAGTTGGTCGCCAAGATGAAACGGAACGTCTCAGGGGTTGGGTGGGGTTGGAAAAATAACTCGGAATTACAGGCGGAGACTTGGCTTTTATTATTCAATGGCAGTTTTGGGGGAAATTGTTCAGTATCACCTTCGTCTGAAATAACATAATTCCACTGTAGTACCCCATCTTACAGAACAAAATGATTTTCGGTGTTCGTAGCAAAAAAGGTAGTGGAGCCGAAAATCACACTCTCAACAATTTCATTTGAAAATTTCACAGTTATCAAAGGCATTGAATATACAAAATACAACGATCACTAAGATTTCCTTACCTGAAATAACATAACACCAGGTAAAAATCACAATAAATTGTATGAACAAGAATTAGTGATTTCAAATACCAACAGGGTTGCTACTTAATCAAATATCGAAAATGAACTGCCTGTATTCGAAAAGAATGAGTACCGCAGTGGTTTTTCTGAAACATAAAAACTAGACCACAAATATCGCGAGATCGGGCATACATACTAGGAACTAAACTGATATTTATATACAGAAGTATAGGCAACTTATGTTACATTGAAGTGTGTCGTTGGTGATGAAACTATTTTGCTTCACTGGGAAGTCCAAATCGCTTGAAAAGATCAGATGTAACAAAATTGGATTGGCTTCCAGAATCGAGAAGAGCTCGACATTGAACTGGCTCGTTATTATGATTGAGTACTCGAATGATTGCAGTTGAGAGTAAGATATAAGGTTCTGAACATGAACTGTGAGTTGATGTCAAATGTTGTGTGTCTGATCTATTTGGATGATTGTTCTCTACATCTGCTACTGAGAGTGATGAAATGGACTGTATACTACTTGAATCATTTGTTGGTGTGCTCGCTTGTAAGTTCAAACTTTGTGATTGTGGAGTGTGAGGTTGTGCACTTGATGCTTGTGTTGTTCTGACTGCACTATGAAGAAGAGTATTATGTTTATTCGCACATATTCTACATGCACTAGATAAACAGTTATTGTTAGAATGACCCATTCTCAAACAATTTGTGCATAAATGTAGCCTTTTGACTTCTGATAGTCTAACACTTGCTGTTAAATTCAAGAATTTGGGACATAGGTAAAGAAAATGAGAACCTTTGCATAAATAACAATTTTTTCGATTTATTTGTTCAGTAAATGCAACCAAATTCACTGAATATTTCTCATTTTTTGTAGAATATGGAGATTTCTGTTGAAATTTAGTGGTTTGAAATTTTGAATCTTTAGCTGTAGAGGAACTTGAGATATTAGCATTCACTGCTTCTAGCACCTGACATTTGTTTTTCAAAAATTGTATAAATTGAGTGATGTTTGGAAATTCTGTAGATTTTATTGATGTTTCCCATTCTCTTTTTGTATAAGAATCAAGTTTTGTGGAAATAAGATAAATAAGTAGAGAATCCCATTTATCTGTTGGCTGATCTAAATTTTCAAGTGCTCTTATATGCTTAAAATATTCATCGAGTAAAACTCTGAGGCTATGATAAGATTCTCGAGGAATAACAGGTAGGTCAAAAAGTGCTTTGATGTGAAAATGTATAATTATTCTCTTGTTCTCAAATCTCTCTTCTAGAAGTTGCCAAGCTGTATCATAGTTAAGTTCTGAGACACCTAGCGATTGAATAACATTAGCTGCTTCACCACGCAAAGAAGATTTTAAGTAATAAAATTTCTGTATTTTACTCAGGGAGCTATTGCCATTGATGAGTACATTGAATGTGTCTTTGAAACCAGACCATTGACTATACTGACCATTGAAATCAGGAAGGCTAATTTCAGGTAATTTTACTCCCATCTCAGACGTTGAGCTGGTAGTTGTTGAGTTGGCAACACAAACAGTATTTGAAGAATTTACTGCTGCAGCAAGCAAAGTTTTTGCTGTGGAAATTGTATGATAAAATGCATTTTGGAATGTCTCACGCTCATTTGCTTGATTATCTAATTGATCTGCATTGAGATCTAGAATATCAATTTCACCTTGGATTTCCTGAAATGATTGCCAAATATGCTCGGATCTATCTAAGCGCTCTTGTAGTTCCATGTATGAACTATTGTCATCGAATGATTCTATGAAATCTTTGAAACTGTTCAGTTGTCGTTTTACAACATTGCATTTTAAAATAAGACCTTTCAATTGTTCACTCATTTTTAATATTCAATAAAATTTATTAGATGCTCAATATCAATGTATTTTGAAATATTATTTCGATGATAATGATCAAAGGCACATATGAAAAGAATTGACTATTTGCCCTCGCACGCTCAGGGAACGTTCAAACAATTGTCCGTTACACAGACCAAACTAGGTCAAAAAGGACTGGAAATGATACAACTTGATGAGATGGATGGGACTTACAATGTCTCAGGTGCTTGAGTCTTGGAACCCTCGAAGTGATTTTGCTCTATGCCCTGTCGAAGTCTTTGATCTGTACTGTCGACTGGTAAAAAAAATGAACTCGTCTATTAGTCAGTGTTCGTATGGTCTTCGAACCTGACTTCGTTGATTTCTTGATGTGATCTGGCCTGATGTTACACTTGCTCGGATAACATTTAGGTTTGTGCTGCTTTGAAGTATCTCTCCCGTTGTTCTCGTGTCTGTTCTTCGATTGCTTTCAATTTGGTGAATATCCGAGACTCGATGGACCAATGTTGATTGTTTACAGCTTCTTCAATAAAATAAAGAAATTGCTTCGATGGCTGGTTGGTTTTAATATTCACCAAGCACACGTTCTAGATAACGTGATGTTCTATATATACTTTTACAAAAAACAACATTTATGACAAATATAAATCTCAAAGATTGAACATGAATGTTCGTTAAGAAGAAAAAACAGTTGAATTATATCAAACCATAGAACAATGAATATAAACTATCAAATGTCAAATGTTTCGTTGACAGCGGGCACATCATAAACGTCGATATGGGGGTGTTGACATTTACAGCATGGGCGTAGGTTTATAAAAATTTTCGAATTTAACGCCATTAGCGAACAATCTCCAATATCATCAATAAGGTCAGTCTTGAAATAATTGTACAAGACATTCTTAATTACTGCACCACACTTCGTTCTATGCATTTGAAGAGCATCTGAAGCTTTGTCTTTGAAAATACCTTTGCATAAGGGTGTCAAATGATCGATGGTCAATATACTGGAATGCTGGGCGATGAAGCATGCTAAGCGATATTCTGCAATTTTTGCTAAGGTATTATCATGGACTGGAGGAAATTGAATTACATTTTGTCTTTGAATTGCGGATTCTGCTGCTATGTGTTTTCTAGTGGTGGTATGTTTGATGAGATCACCTAAATGGTTTTGTAAGACAGATCCACGAATTTTGCATTTTGCCATTTCTACCGTATTTACTAATTGGGAAACGAGCCAATCTTTTATCTTTGGGTTTTTCAACCACTCTCTGCGAAACTTCTGAGTGTATTGAGGAGGCATACTGGTATTCTATAAACGAAATACGAAAACTGCAACTCAAATAACAATCTAAACAGCATCTAATCTAAGTCACCAAGTCAGAAAACTCAGAAAATAATTATCATTCCTTATTTTATTATATACACTTATCAACTATTATTACAATAATGTCACTATCGTCTATCGTCAACGTCAAGTCAATCGAAATGATTATGTCAGATGTCAGATAATGATCGGATTTCACATTTTAATATATAAGTTCTGTGACATTGAGGATGCGCGTCTCAAGCATAGATATATCTATGGTCTCAAGTCAACCATGTCCCATGTCAAGTGTCGATGGGTTGACATTGACATTACATTTCATGTAATGAATGCAATGCCAACTGTCAGATGCCAGGACGAAAGAAATCACCAGATTTCACAATTTGATACAAAAAAATCACCAAAATAACCACCAGCCACCAGATGACATATTTTCTCACAAAACGAAAACTCAAACCACCAGTTCTAGTGTAAAATCCACTAAGTTGGCAACGCTGAACGGCATGCCTTGATTGGGCCAGTAGGAAATCAGTAACGGCGTACCAAAGGTGGCGTGCCTATACGGTATTATGAGCGCTTATTTGCGAAGGGCCGTGCCTGTATTTACTTTAACTTACCGCCACCGGGTCTTGAACTCTGGACCGGTGCAGCCGGACTGGCATGCAACCATACCTAACAAATATCGAATATCCCGCTATTTCACACTATGTTCGGAACAGTTCGTGTTCGCTCGTGCTCACTTCATGAGGGGTTTATTGTTTTGTCATTTGTCATTTAGTTTTCGTTGTTTTCATCTCACACTATTTGCTGTTTGTTGTATGGTGATTCACGTGGGTAATTCCTCAGTTTGCAAAAAGAAAAAACTATATTCAACTTATGATATAATTGGCAGCATGGATGATAAATTAGGCAGGTAAGTGTACTTTTCATTACAATTCTTGCTGTATCTGAAATTTGTCAATAATCGATGGCATCATTACCGACAAAACGTAAAAGTCAACGGCATATCAATCGTCTGGCTAAGAAAAGAGCTCAGACCATTATAAATGCAGTGGATACAGAGCTTATGATTGAAAATGTTGTGCAAAAAGTCAATGAACCCGTTGCAAATTCTGATGAATTTGATCTCCAACAGGAGATTCCTCTGATACAACTTGATGATTTTGATGATCAGAGCTCTGAAAGACCAGAACATTCCCAGAACAATAATCATAATGAAATTGAGCAGATTCCATTTGAGATAGGGTGTGAAAGTGATAACTCTTCGCATTCAATCACAAGTTATGGTAATGATCAGGATATTCAATTTGATTTTGTCAATATTCATGAAGCAGATAATAAGTCTCCAATCTATAAAAATTCCAAAGATTTTTTAAGAAGCTGGGCTCTACAAAATAATGTTACACACGCTGCTTTATCTCAGTTGTTAAAATGGTTCAATACAAAGCCTGATGTAACAGACCTCCCTTAAGATGCTAGGACATTACTAAACACTCCTTCTACTAACTGTTTAGAAAAAATGGGAAACGGTTCATTTTATTATTTTGGTTTGAAAAGTGGCATATCAAAAATTGCTGAGTCCAATCATGATGGTAATGTAAATTATACCCTTGATTTTAACAAAATTTTAACAGATGGTCTACCTATTCATAAAAGCACCAAAGAGTCTTTCTGGCCAATTTTATGCAAAGTAGGTGAATATCCTGATGAACCTCCATTTCCAGTTGCCATATATTCCGGATCAGTTAAACCTCCTTTAGACTTGTTTTTTTCAAAATTTGTTCAAGAATTGAAAGCTTGCTTACTTGATGGACTTGAACTTCACAATATTGTCCTCAATATATCTTGTAGATCTTTTTGTTGTGATACTCCTGCTAGGAGTTTCATAAAAAATATAAAAGGTCATAATGCCTATAAGGGTTGTGACAAGTGTGAAGTGAAAGGTGTATATCTCAATCATAAAATGACATTTCCAAATCTGAAAGCTTGTTTAAGATCTGATGAAAGTTTTGTAGTAGAAGAATATGGGGACCACCGCAAAGGTCCCTCCATTAAGCGAATTGAGTATTGGTATGGTCTCAGCCTTTCCAAATGATTATATGCATAGTATTTGTCTAGGAATATGCAGAAAACTATTATTTATATGGAGAGATGGTAGTAGATTATATAAGTTCACAATTGAAAAGTATAATTTGTTAGAAAAGAAGATTGCTGAAATTAACAGATGTTGGCCTCTTGAGTTCAATCGGAAACCCAGGTCTTTACAAGATTTGGAACATTGGAAAGCTACAGAATTTAGACAGTTTCTGTTGTATGTTTCTCCATTACTTTTTGATATTTTGCCAAAAAATATTTTTTGTAATCTTATGTTATTGAAATTTGGTATCACCATATTGTTGAATTCCGAACTAAATTCTGAATACAATGAGTATGCAGGTTCATTATTGAAATTATTCGTTAAAAACTCAATTCAAATTTATGGTAAAGAATTTTGTATTTATAATGTCCGTTCTATAATTCATCTTGCTGATGAAGCTAAAAAATTTGGATCTCTGAATGAAGTAAATTGCTTTCCTTTCGAAAATTACCTATCATTTCTCAAAGGTATGCTTCGTAAGTCCAATAATTCTTTACAACAAGTTGTTAATAGGATA
Source organism: Gastrophysa polygoni (assembly GCA_963576655.1). NCBI lineage: Eukaryota > Metazoa > Arthropoda > Insecta > Coleoptera > Chrysomelidae > Gastrophysa > Gastrophysa polygoni. The sequence goes on along the minus strand of OY755085.1, from coordinate 20,998,890 downwards.
TTCGAAGGTAAAGAAATGACAGTGAAATCACATAAGAAAAATACTCACATTATTGGAAAATCTCATAGAGTTCTCATAGAGTTCTATCTATCTGTCTGTCTGTCTGTCTGTCTGTCTGTCTGTCTGTCTGTCTGTCTATCTATCTATCTATCTATCTATCTATCTATCTATCTATCTATCTATCTATCTATCTATCTATCTATCTATCTATCTATCTATCTATCTATCTATCTATCTATCTATCTATCTATCTATCTATCTATCTATCTATCTATCTATCTATCTATCTATCTATCTATCTATCTATCTATCTATCTATCTATCTATCTATCTATCTATCTATCTATCTATCTATCTTTCTATCTATCTATCTATCTATCTATCTATCTATCTATCTATCTATCTATCTATCTATCTATCTATCTATCTATCTATCTATCTATCTATCTATCTATCTATCTATCTATCTATCTATCTATCTATCTATCTATCTATCTATCTATCTATCTATCTATCTATCTATCTATCTATCTATCTATCTATCTATCTATCTATCTATCTATCTATCTATCTATCTATCTATCTATCTATCTATCTATCTATCTATCTATCTATCTATCTATCTATCTATCTATCTATCTATCTATCTATCTATCTATCTATCTATCTATCTATCTATCTATCTATCTATCTATCTATCTATCTATCTATCTATCTTTTTTTTTTTTTTTTTTTTTTTTTTTTTCGCCGGAGGAGAGGAAATCTTGCATAAGACCCCGGTCTTTCCGGAGTGCCGGATTCTTACCGACTAAAACCTCTCCTCCCCCCTCACCTCCATCACTGGAACCGCTTGCGCATTACTTCGGTGAAGGAGGTCGTCGAATAGTTAGCTATCTCTGTCGTCCCTCTCTTTCGTTTCGATAATTTCCCTTATTGCCTTGTGTGTTATTTTCCATTTTTCCTCACTGGTCCTGAGATTTCTCATAATGTTCGCGGCAGTGAACGTAGTTCCTGTTGCTTGTAGATACTCTTGTCTGATTCTATTCCACCTAGGACATAAGAAGAGGGTGTGCTCAGCGTTGTCTTGCGCCCTGCAGTATGGGCATTCTTCCGATTCCGCTCTTCTACGATCGAATAAATATTTCCTAAAGCACCCATGCCCCGTAATGGCCTGCGACAGGAAATAGTCGACCTCTCCGTATGGTCTTTTTACCCATTCCTGTATATTCGGAATAAGATGATGTGTCCATCTTCCGAATTTCCCATGATTCCATTTGTTTTGCCATTTCGACATGACATTAGCTGCCGCTGTGGCCCGATCCAAACTGCTGTATCTCTCTTTTCTCTCTTGAATCAAGAGTTCTATCGGCGGTACCCCCGCTAGCACCCCAGCTCCTTCTGCTGAGACCGTCCTATAGGCGGAGCATATTCTGATTGCCATTTTTCTCTGTACCCGTGTGAGTTTCGTCACTAGTTTCTGGTTGTCGATCACTGTATGCCATACGGGAGCTGCATACAAAATCTGCGAGTGGGCAACGCTTAGAAGGATTCTTCTCTTGGATGATCGGGGTCCTCCGATATTTGGCATCAGCCCAGCCAAGGCCGATACTGTCTTCTCGACTTTGTTGACGGTTTTTTCTACATGTTCAGCAAATGTGAGCTTCGTATCTAGCCAAACACCCAGGTATTTTATTGTCTTTTTTGGAGATACGATTGTACCCTCTACTTCGAACTGTATTGGTGACATTTTCCTCTTTGTCGTCAGTAGGGCAGCTTCTGTTTTTTCTGGTGCCAATTTAAGCTTTTTGTTTTCCAGCCAGTTCGATACACTTTGTAGCGCTATGTTAGCTGTGTTCATCAGGATGTCTTCCCCTTTTGCAACCACCACCATCGCTATGTCATCAGCGAAGCCTATCAGTGTAACTCCAGGGGGTAGTTCCATCCTCAGGAGTCCGTCGTATAGGATATTCCACAGGGTTGGACCTAGTACTGATCCCTGAGGAACTCCACTGTTGATTTTCCTGATTTTGATTGTGTTTTCCGCCTCTAGGATGATTTCCCTATCGGACAAATAGGACGCAATGAGGCTTATGAGGCTTTCATCCAATTCCCTTCTCCTGAGCTCGTCCAAAATCAGTTGCCAGCTGGCACTGTTAAAGGCGTTTTTGATGTCCAACGTTATTACTGCACATATTCTGCGATGCGCATGGCTGAATTCATTCTGCGTGCGTTTTGCGAGTTCCACCACTTCATTTATAGCATCTGATGTTTGCTTTCCTTCTGTGAACCCGTACTGTCTTGGCGATAATCCTCCTGTGCGCGCCAATTCCTCTTTCAGTCGAATATGTACCAAGTGCTCGAACAGTTTGCCCTCCACGTCCAATAGGCATATAGGCCTGTGCGCAGCTGGATTGTCTAGAGGCATGTTTCCTTTCCTCAACAGTAGCAGTTTTGCCCGCTTCCACTCCACTGGGAATTTCGCTTGTCTCGCTAGATTATTGAATACCGCTAAAACATAGTCCGTCTGGTTTTCTGTCAACGCTTTGATTATCTCTGGCGGGATATTTCCTGGGCCGGGTGCCTTATTGGCTTTCAATTTGGAACATGCAACACGTAATTCTTCTAAGCTAAAATTTGTAAATATCACAGTATTATCACAGATAAAGGTTACAGGCTGGTGCACCGGGAATAGGTGGTCTACCACATCTTCCATGGTTAGCATGGCCATAGTTGATCTTGTTGGGAAGCCAATAAGGCTTTTCATGACAATTTTGTATCCGTCTCCCCAAATATCACAGTCTATTCTATCACAGATAAGTTTCCAGTGTCTCCGTTTAGAGTTTTTAATACTATTTTGGAGTATTTTCTTACTTGCTTTATAATCCTCCCATAGGCGTTGGTTTTCATCCAGGTTATTTCTTCTAGCATTTCTTGTATACAAGCGCCTTCTGCGGCAGCATTCTTTCCGGTTTCTAGAGATTTCGTCATTCCACCAGTAGGCCGGCTGTCGATTTATATTGCTCCCCTTTCTTGGCATAGTTTGATCACAGATCTGGACTAGCATTTCCGAGAGAGCTTCCGCCGAAGTATTGGCGTTTTCTCCTTGGTCCAGTCTCATCAATTTGTCCAGTTTTTGTTTATCCAGCTTTTTTGTTTGCCAGCCGTTCTTTTTTTTCGGGGTATGTGTTATTGGACGGCACTCGTTGACTTCGAATACTATGTAATTGTGGTCGCTCAGTGTCTCTTTGTCAATGACTTCCCAGGACATTATTCTATTTTTAATGTCCGCAGTAGCCAGAGTCAGATCAAGGATTGAGGAATAGCCTTGTCTTTGGAAAGTAGGTCGATTTCCTTCATTAACCACAATTAGGTCATTTTCAGCTATCCATTCCGTAATCATTTCACCCCTCCTGTCCGTCCGATCCGAGCCCCACTGGGGGGACTTCGCATTGAAGTCACCAACTATTATTGCCTTTTCCTTATTTTTCCGTATTAGCCTACTGATTTCCCATAACAGTCCATCCAGGTCTTCTAGTTCCTCATTTGGAGACGCGTAGCAACTGTATAGTGTGTAGTCAGTCGTCACCATATATGTAAAACTACGTCCCGTGCCGTATCTTTCCACTATAATATTGTCGTCCATTACTTTAATCGCACTATTGACATCAGGGTCGAACGCCCAGTCCTTTCTGTTTTTGATGGCGTTGCGATTTGGTTCGCTCATGAGTATCACACTAGCGTTGATTTCTTTAGCCGTAGCCAATGCTAGGTCATGGCAAGGGCGTCTTCTGAATGTATTGATCTGAAGTGCCTTGATGTTGATATTTTCTCAGTCTACGACCCTATCTTATTCCTTGGACACCTAGGGTTCCCTGATTGGTGTCCCTCTTGCTGGCAATGGATGCAGAAGGAATTATTCTTGCAATCTGCTGCTTTGTGCCCATGTTGGGTGCATTTAAGACATAGGCTTTCTCTATCTGGCCCACTACACTGTGCTTTCGTGTGGCCGTATTCCCAGCATCTATAACATTTGAGTTCTTGCTGCCGCTCTAGGACTCTGCATTGTTTCCAGCCTATTCTGATTCTTCCAAGACTAATTAGTTTTTGGGCATTCATTTCACTGAGTATGACTGTGGCGTTCTGTTTATTCCCAGATGCAGGTCGAAGAGCCTTCACTTCTACCTCCCCTGGTTCCACTGTTATTGCCTTCAAAATGACGTCCTTGACTTCCTCCACGGTTGTCACTTCGTCTAGATCTTTGAGATGGAGTACTTTTTTTGTATTCAGCAATGATGAAGAAATCTTTGGTAGGGTTTCCTGTATTTTTTCTCTGAGAATTTTCAGCTTGTCAGTACCTTCTTTTACGGTGAGTAGAAGTTCCCCCTTTTTAGTCTTCTTCAAGTCCTTTATTTGGACCCCAATCTCGCTGGGATTTACTGTATGTCGCACTGTCCTTAGTAGATCTGCGTAGCTCACATCCGGCATCTTGAGGAGTAGGGCCTCCTGTCTTGCTCTCTTTGGTTTAGCCGCTGGTGTTACCGCTGGTTCAGAGCCTTTTAGATTTGCTCTTGATGGTTGGTCCCTCTCTGTCACAAGTGTGATATCTATGGGTGAGTCTGCAAACAGGAATTCTAGTATCCTGCACACCATTATTCCGGTAATTCCTTCAATTACTGGAATAGCCAGTTTAGTCTTCCCTTGTTGGGTCATTAGTGTTCTGAGTGTTTTCATTGCCTCCAAGATACTTTTGTCTTCGTCTGTCGCGCCAGTGCCACTATCTGCGATGATCGGGTAGTAAATCGTCCTACACTTATGTGTTATATTTCCCTTTTCGTCGGGGAAGCCCAATGAGTGCGTCATCATGGCCACTTCTCCCTTCGCCCTACCCTGTTGTCTAAGACCGTCTTTGCCACCAAGACTGTCTATGACTCTTCCTATCGCTTTATAAGGCGTGGAAAAGTCTTTGTTGCTGGGGAGAACCAGCACATGGTCACTTGGGATTTTCCAAATATTTCCCTTGTGTATCGGGATTCTGGGAAAGATCTCGTCTCGCCAATCTTCTTCGGAGATTTGCTTGAAGGTCTGATAGCTTTCATCAGATTTCAGTATTTTCCTCCTGGTCTGTTTCCGTTGTACCTCTTTGCATTTATCGCACTGTACCTCGCAGGTCTTGAGGTTTTCCATTTCTAGCTTGTGGCTCTCTTTCATACGTCTCAGCTGTTTCCGTAGGTTAGTTGCTTCATTTAATAGTTCTTTCTCCTTCTCTTCAGTTTCATTCAGATTCTCCTCTAGCCAGTTCTTCGTTTCTTTCCGCTGTAATTTCTCTAATTGAAAGAGAAGCTTTCCTGAGATGTCAATAATCTCCTTTTTGGGTTTGTACATCTCTTTAACAGTTTTATCGAGCTGTTTTATGTAATGGCCCATTTTTTCTAAGATGCTTCTAAATTCATCTCGATTCCTTAATTTCTCGGCTTGGATGTCTTCAGTACTTCCATCCCCTCCACGCTTGCGTTTTCCCGCCTCTTCCATATCAGGAAGTGAGTGGGTTCTACCTCTTGGTGGTGTTCTGGCTAGTCGGTCCCTCCTTATTATTGGTTCACCAATCCTTGTATTGAAACCAGTTTCATTCGTCGGCGTCTCATCCTGGTTTTCCGAAGAAACGCTGTTTATTGATAATTCACTATACATTAAGGTCCCACGAGTTGGGAAGAAGTTTGTCCACCGCAGCAGTGCTCCCTTACTGCGGTAAAGTCTGAGTTACAACCGATTTTGACCAGGTTATCGGAGGGCATCGTTTGGGACCCTTTAACGGAAGGGCCATCCATTCCCTGGGCACGATGTGCTTACACCACAGAAATTCCGGATTTTTTCTCGAGGTTTACTCCTCTAAATCTATCTATCTATCTATCTATCTATCTATCTATCTATCTATCTATCTATCTATCTATCTATCTATCTATCTATCTATCTATCTATCTATCTATCTATCTATCTATCTATCTATCTATCTATCTATCTATCTATCTATCTATCTATCTATCTATCTTTTTTTTTTTTTTTTTTTTTTTTTTTTTTTTTTTTTTTTTTTTTTTTTCAATCCCGTCTGACCCCACCCACTGGAACCGCTTCCGCATTACTTCGGCGAGTGGGGCGGTCTTGATGTCATCTTGGTATCCACCTCATATTTTGCCCTTTCAAGTCCTACTCTCCATTTCCTTGGTTTCTATTATGCCCCGGATTGCCCTATATGAGCATTTGAATTTTTCCTCAGTAGACATCAGATTCTTCATCATATTCCTTGCAGTAAATGGATTTCCTGTTGAAAGGTCAAACTCTTCTCGAAGTCTTTCCCATCTGGGACAAGCGAAGAGAGTATGCTCTGCGTCATCTTGTCCTCCACAGTATGGGCATGCTTCAGAGTCCACTTTCGTGCGATCGTATAGGTATTTCCTGAAACAGCCGTGTCCAGAGAGAGCTTGCGTCAGGAAATAGTCGACCTCGCCGTACGGCCTTTCAATCCATTCTTGGATATCTGGTATTAGATAATGAGTCCATCTGCCATATTTCCCATTGTTCCATTTATTTTGCCAGTTCATTATCAAGTTTGCCCTGGCTGTGATTCCATCCACACCCCTATATTTTTCACGCCTTTCTTGGATCATAAATTCTATCGGTGGAACTCCAGCTATCACACCTGCTCCCTCTGCCGAGATTGTCCTGTAGGCACAGCAAATCCTTATTGTCATCTTTCTCTGTATACTTGTGAGCTTAGCAACTAGTTTCTGATTTATGATCATCGAGTGCCAGGCAGGTGCTGCGTACAGCATTTGTGAGTGGGCAACGCTCAACAAAACTCTTCTTTTAGATGATCGAGGTCCACCGACATTTGGCATGAGCCCCGACAGAGCTGCTACCGTCTTCTCAACTTTTATGGCAGTTTGGTTAACGTGTTCAGCAAAGGTGAGTTTGGTGTCCAACCAGACTCCCAGATACTTCACAGCCTTCTTTGGTGTAACTATCACATCCTGTACTTCGAACTGGATTGGATCGATTCTCCTTTTTGTCGTCAGGAGCGCAGCCTCCGTCTTCTCTGGTGCTAGTTTAAGCCTTTTTTGTTCCAGCCAGTTTGAAACACATTGCAGTGCGATGTTTGCTGTATTCATCAGAATCGTTTCCCCTTTAGCAACCACCACCATTGCGATGTCGTCTGCAAATCCTATAAGCGTAACCCCAGCAGGTAGTTCTATCCTCAGAAGTCCATCGTACAAAATATTCCATAAAGTTGGACCCAGGACCGAGCCCTGGGGCACCCCGCTAGAAATTTTAATGGTTTTGGAAGCGTTTTCTGTTTCTATCTATCTATCTATCTATCTATCTATCTATCTATCTATCTATCTATCTATCTATCTATCTATCTATCTATCTATCTATCTATCTATCTATCTATCTATCTATCTATCTATCTATCTATCTATCTATCTATCTATCTATCTATCTATCTATCTATCTATCTATCTATCTATCTATCTATCTATCTATCTATCTATCTATATATCTATCTATCTATCTATCTATCTATCTATCTATCTATCTATCTATCTATCTATCTATCTATCTATCTATCTATCTATCTATCTATCTATCTATCTATCTATCTATATAAAAAAAATATAATCGTCGTTGACAATGATGTACTAACATTTTTTTCAGGATTCTTTCACTCAAGGCCTATTGTGAATCATGAAATTCAAAGGTTTATTTGAAAACGCAACGACGATTATCTAGAACAGATATAATTTAGTCATTACTTTTGTGTTTTCAGACTGTATAGCTTCTTCATCTATATAATCTGAATGATTATTTCCATGGAATTTGAAACACCTGGCACTGGTGGCCATTGGCTGTTATATCTAGTAATTGGGTGATAGAACAAAATGGAACTGTATACTGTTACTGGCCTAACTATTTCAAGTCAGATCTACAGAAAGATAGAGCTATACAAAATCATAGTTCGTTGATAATAGAAAAATGTTCACTATGTCCTATACTGATAAAATATAACACAGGTGAAAACTTCAGTCTGCAATGAAATAGTTATGGTTATAGTACTGGAACTGAGCTTTCTATTTCAACTTTTAGGTGATTACCAGCGAGCAAATGCAAAACTCCAACACCTCGAAAAAGAATTGGAAAGTGAGACAGATTCTGAGATACAGAAGAGAAAACCCAAGAAAAAAATATATTCTGAATATGAAGAGGACTTCAGTGAAGATGATATGGAAATTCCAGTTGCACCTCAACCAAAAAAATTCACAACAATGAAAAATATGGAACTTAAAGATTTGAAAAATAATTGTGCCATAAAGAAAAATAAATCAGTAGATATAAGTTTTACGAAAGAAAATGACACAAATGAGAGTCAGCAAGAACGTAGGCATGATCTCACCATGAGAAAAATGACAAACAATACTATTCTAGCTAACGAGAACAATGGTCTCTCAAATCAGGACATCTCCATAAGAAATGCAAAACCCCTGCCATGCAAAGGTTGTGAGGAAAATAAAGGTAGGTAACTAATACAATTGTCTGCTTAGGGAGATGAAAAAACTACTCAGATATCATTCATCCACTGAAAATTTTTTTTCAGCACTCCTCAACGAATTACTCAGGCGCATGGAGAGCATGAGAGAAGATATCAAATATATAATGAAATTGGCAACAACTAAAAACGAAAATCTGCAGATATTCATTGAAGAGTTTCCACAGTTTCAAAATATTGAAGGTGTATTCAAGTACAATGAAGATCTAGCATCGGAAAATAATATGGCAATATGGCAATATTTGAAGCAGAATTATTTATTTTTATTTAATATTCAATTATCACTTATTTATTCTAAGGAAACCCGAGTGGAAACCAATAAATATTGAATCATCATTTTGTTATATCATTTCTAGTGTTCAAAATTTCAACTTGTTGGGGGAAAAGATGCAGGTGAAACAACTAGAAAGATATTGGCTCTGATGATTGGTCACAATCTGGCACTGAAAATGAATTGGAGTGGCAGGAATGACAAGGGTGGTTTCAAGAACTTGAAAAATATCATAAATTTAATTCATGGTGAGTTCAACCAACAATGTTGTTGTGTTTTATATAGTGCTGGTTGTTCTTTCCTAGATTACATTTCAAAATATAATTCTTTGTCTCATCTTGAGTTCATCAGAGTCACCAGTTGAAAAATTTCAGTTATCAGAAGTTTTATTTCACAATAAGTTTCAATCGAAAAGGAAAATCCTTTTTCAATGGCTATGACACAAAACTGTTCTTTCTTAACCGTTTATGATAAACAGTGAGGTACACTGTTTATCTTAAATTTCATTTCCTCACCTGATAAAACAATATGATTGCATTGTGTTTCGTTATAGTTATTATTATATGATAAATCACGTCTCCCATGAAATATCAATTTCCAAGCAATGAATTTCTACTGATAATAACTCTGTTAAATTAAGATTGTAGTACCTAAAATGTGTTTAATCATTTCACTATTATATGTTGAAGCCATAGAAAAAGTATAGTGTATAACTATCATGGAATGTAAATTTCCCACTTGTTTGATTTGCAGCATTCGCCTTTCACCTATGGCTCATGCTGCATGCTATCATTTTGTGCCTGTTGAACAATATACTATTCAAAGCATCATTAGCAATAGAAGTTGGTGATATCAGTTCTTATCCACACTTTTATTTTCATTTTTAGTTTCTGTTAGGAAGAATCCTCTAGCCAGTAAAGTCACACTCAGTGATGTAGAAAATAGTTTCAAGGTTTGGTTGCGAAATGCACCTGATCGGGAAGGAGGCCGAACTAAACGGACTGCTGACAAACAAAATAATCAGTAGGGATATTCATTTTTATTATACAGGGTGGTGCTGGTGTTGAAATGATGAAAAAATTTGATATACACATTCACTTTTGAACGCGCTGTTTTTGAGATAGGGTGTTGAAAATACGCATTTCAATATGGTTTTCCATACAAGAGCTGTTTCAAGGTAATTCACTAAAATTTCTCACAGATAGTAATTTTTCACGCTTTACAAGATTAAATGAAAATTATTTAATTGAACTATATAGTGGCTGCTGAATCTGGAGCTGACGAGGGAAAAAAATACCCCAATTTTTTTATGTGCATTTATTTTTCAATTTCAAGTTCCAAATATGAAAGCATATAAGTTTTTGAGTCAAGAAGCTCTCCTGTGAGTTTCTATTGCTTTATGCCTTTTGTTTTCAAATTAATGATATGAGGAACCTACAAAATTTAAACAAAATTATTAGGGCTAATTGGGGTAATCACAAACAGGGGCAATTTTAAACACGTTCAATATCATTCGAATTTGGCGCCTACGAATAGCGCCGAGCAACGACAGCGACACTGCAACCTTTATCCGCATTCCACTGTTCACACCGATTGTTTTTGCTACCGGTTCAGCTGAAAAAAAATATTTTCGTTCTTGCTGTATGAAAAGTTGTTGAGCAGATTCGAAGTGATCACTTTTTTTCGCAAAAAAAAGTAGAAATTGGTCAAGGTAAGCTATGTTATATCTATATTTGTATTGATTATAAGTGAACTAATAGCTCATTGGCATATTTTGAGGTTATCTATCACGGACTGACCAATTCACATGTGTTTACAATTGCCCCAGTAAAATAAAATTGGGGTAATAGTAAACTGATTTTTGGGGGAATTGTGAACATGTTTGATTGTTTGGGGAAATTGTAAACACAATTCTTTTTTTCTTTCAGCTTAACGATGGTGAGAAACTACCAAAGAAAACAGAAACATAGTCAAAGATATTCTCAAGCAGATTTTGTTAATGCAGTGAATGATGTGCAGACTAAAAGTAAAACATTCAGGCAAGCACAGCAGGCCTACAATGTTCCCATTGCTGTCATTTACCACAGAATAAAAGGTAGAAAAAATCCCATAACTGTTTTGAAAGCAGGGCGCCGGCCTGCCTTACCTGCTGATGTAGAAGACACTTTAGCAAATTGTCTTATTGCTCGTGCTAGAATGGGCTGGCCTGCTGACGAGAAGGAGTTGTGTAGTTTGGTTGGCGAATATGTTACATTGATGGATTTGAAAACACCTTTCAAGAATAATGTACCTTCACATGATTGGTATTTGGGATTTATGAAAAGGCATCCACATTTGTCATTTAAAAAGCCTGAACACCTACAAAAGATTCGAAAAGACGCCAGGGATCCCTTCGTGGTCTACGACTTTTACCAAAAGGTTCAAGATCTAATGAGTGAAAAATCAGTCAACCATCCCAATAAATCGTATTTCGTTTTTAATGCTGACGAGTCTGGATTTAGTAGTGCTCCCTCGAGAGTGAGAGCGATTGGTGAAAGAGGGAAAGCTCTGTCTCGAGTTTCGGGGGGCTCAGGAAGAGAGTCTACAACAGTATTGGCCTGCATAGCTGCAGACGGCACTTATCTCCCTCCATTTATTGTGTTCAAAGGGGGGGGCGGTCCAGGCACGTTGGACATCCGAAAAGGCATTTCCAGGAAAGTTGTACGGAGCATCGAAAAACGGATGGATGGAGGAGCCTCACTTTTACCATTGGTTTGTGACATCGTTTATTCTCGAGGTGAAAGCTCGCAGACTCACGCATAACCAACCTAATCAAACAGCTTTTCTTGTAAGCGTTCGCATTGTAAATGCTGCTATCCAAAACAATATCTCACTCTTTCGATTTCCTAGTCACTTGACTGATCGGATACAGCCTTTGGACAAGTGTGTTTTCGGCCCCGTGAAAATCAAATGGGACAAAATATTAGTAGCCCATGGCAAGTCCGAAATGGGCAAATCATCGGGTAGGCTAAGTAAACAAAAATTTGTGGAGCTGCTAGCCAAAGTTTGGAGAGATGGTATAACAGCAGCAAATATTATATCAGGGTTTGAAAATACTTGTATATTTCCTGTCAACTCTGCAATGTTTTCTGAAAAATTCTTCGATCCCTTAAAACTGAAAAAGTACAAGCAGAGCATTGAAGAATCTGTATCCTTGAGGATACAATCTTGTGCTGAACATATTGAACCTACTCCGGGAACCTCGGTTATAGAGCAGAATGGTCTTATTTCTGCACCATACCCGAAGAAGACTACACCAAAGATGACTCCAGAGAAATCTGCATCCTTGAGGATACAATCTTCTGCTGAACATATTGAATCTACTCCAGGAACATCGGTTATGAAGCAGATTGGTCCTATTTCTGCACCATACCCAAAGAAGACTCCACCGGTGATGAATCCAGAGAAATCTGCGTCCTTGAGAATACAATCTTGTGCTGAGCATATGGAACCTACTCCGGAAACATCGGTTAGAGAGCAGAATGGTCCTATTCCTGCAGATGACTCCAGAAAAGGCGCCTTCAAATTCACAAGTTGTTTTCCAACACCATACACCGAACCGCATTCTTCAGATATTCAGTCAAAAATTGCAGGAAGCATGGAATAATACTGCGTCAGATGTTCTTGACAGTGCCACTAAAAGAAAAGTCGTTCCACGTTTGAGACAGTCTACTTACGGAGAAGTCTTGACAACTCCTGAAGTTCTGAGGAAGCTTGAGGAAGCTGAGGAAAAAAAGAAAGTCAAAGGAAATGTGGCCAAGAAGCCTCGAAAGATGGAAAAGAGTAAAGGTACAAAAAAGGGGAAAAAAAATTGAAATTCACTCCATCTGATACTGAAAGTGAGGAAGACATAAATTTATTCGCAGAATATGAGAGAGACGACGAAGATTTACCACTGATCACGTTGATCAATAAAAAATCATCGAAAGAATTGAAATCTGTGTTTTATGGAGAGGTGAAGTGGGACGACTTACAGGAAGACACTTTCATTCTAGCCAAATTCACTGGGATAGGCAAAAGCTCCATTCAATATAAATATGTTTGTGTGGTTCAAAATAAAGATGAAGATGATGGTGAAATTGCCATTGTAGGGCTCAAGTCAATCGACAAAACCTGTTCTGACTTCTACATCAACGAGATGAACGTATCTTACATCACAATTGATGAAGTGGCTGCTATTCTTCCTAAACCCAGTACAAAATTTCTGGGACGTAAAGTGATTTACTCATTTCCTGGAAAAGTAGACATTTTCGAAAAACAGTAGACATAACCTAATCAAACCTTTGTACTTACGAGTAGAATAAATCCATTTCTTGCAAAGTATTTTGTTTTAATATCCTTGGGGGAATTGTAAACATTAGTCGAAATATCATCAGTTCAAGAACGAAATCACATCGGTTTTGTTCTATGTTCACAAATACCCCCTATAAAGTTGAACATGACTCATATTTACGACATACACGATGTTTACGATTGCTCCAAAATTTCCAATAACGTTTCTATTTCTTGGGTAATTGTAAACATCTAATATTTTGATAAATTCTCTGACCTCATTCTTGCTATGCAAATATATACACAATCCTCCAAAAAAACTGCACCCAAAAAAATTATGAGATCAATATTCAACTTTACATTTTAACAGACTTTGAAGTTTCTTTTGTAAAAATCGTTTACCAATACCCCAACTATCCCTACATTTTGATATTTCTTTGACGGTTTTGTCAACGTCTACAATGTTTTGAACTAGAAATTTGAAAATAAATACACATAAAAAAAAATTAGGGTAAGTACATGTTTCTTTCGTCACCCCCAAATTCAGCCGCCACTGAATAGTTTTGTTGAATAATGTTTTTTCTTGTATAGCATGAAAAGTTCAAAACCTTTGAGAAATTTTGTTGAATTATATCAAACCATATCAACATTTTCGTAAAAAAAAACATATATAGACGTGTATTTTTAACACCCTATCTATTTCTCGGAAACGGCGCGTTTGAAAGTATATGTGAATAACAAACTTTCTCATTATTTCAACGAATTTTCTGCATAAAAGTGGACCACCTTGTATACTCGACAGGCTGTGCTCTGTCTGTGCCAAGAATTTAATGTTTTGTTCCTATGTTCTTTTTATAAAAAATGTATTTGTTCTGTGATGTATTTTGATACATTTTCTCAATGAATTATTTACTGAAATGTTCATCATCATTGAAGGCCCCCTTTATATTCTAGAAAACCTAAATTATAGAAACCCAATACATGTACACAGATACTGATCTATGTATTAATGTAGGCGTCCCGGTATTTTATTGGCACATTTTCATTGAATAAACCAGTAATGGGCATGTTATGTCTGACTGAGACTAACCCTAAGTGTACCAGTAGCTGCCCAATAAATAGGAAATTGAATTTGTCAGAACTGGCGCCCTGCTGGGCTTTCGACTGAGTTGCTGGCATTCTATCACTCGGTCAGCTATCGGCCTCCGGGACGCGGGCTGGCCGGCCCTTTATCTGGAGCCTCTTCTGGCCCAATTGAACTATTTGCCGCAAGCAGGAATCTTGCCGTTATAGTGCCATTCATTTAATGTTTGCTGGGAGAGTGCTTCCATGAGAAGTGAGACAAAATTTGAATCTGAAACTGAAAATTTTCAAATAAGTACAACTAAATTTGATATCTTAAAATACTTTCAACCTATTTTGTCACCTAATATCATTTTCAGGAAGAGTATTTCATTCCATTGCAGCTGACGAGCAGTGTATATCACTGAAAATGACCAAACTAGGTTGTTGAGTGTTTTGTTGGTACCTATCTGACTCCTGCAAAGAGTATCCTAATTCGATGATCATGCAAGGTACAAGGATGCTGAACCACACTGTATATCCGATATCGTGATGGTTATATAAATAATGAGATATTTTCAAACCCTGATTCCAGTGTATTCATATTCCTTCACTTTCATTACTAGAAATATCAGCAGACTGGTTTCGCTCTTATTTATAGACTGTAGAACTTCTTTGATAGAATTGAAAGACTGTTCACTCTTTGACTTGAAATCAACCCATGGTTTTACCTTCATTGTAAAAATCAAAAATTAATATTATACCGAAATATTCAACAGCATCATCATATGGATTTTCCAGTGGTGTGATGTGATCACCAATCACTGCTAAGACCTGTGCTGATGCTTCATCCAATTCTGAAGTATTTGGTCCTCCCCCTGTTCTTATTTCTCTCTGAAACACAATGATGTTCGCATTTTCAGAAATTTTGTTGTTGTTGCTGAACTGTTCCATTGATGGATGAAAGTTCTGCCAGTTCATCAGTGGTTTGGGATCTATTTTTCATCAATAACTCAGTAATGATGAAATATTCAAGGAACAATATGTATATGTAACATAAAACTCAATTTATCAATAGCAGCCTTTTTTGCATCCTTTAGTTGTAGCACTTAAATTTTTGCCGTAGTATTTTTCCACTGTTTAGGACAGACTTGTCATAAGTTCGTGTAGTGTCTTACAATCAGATCAAATCTCACCCTGCCATCATTCTACTCCTTGTGTGATGCTATGCTTTATCTCTCCATATCAAGTTGTCTTGTCGTTGAACATCTAGTCATATTTGTTGAAAGACAGGAGTTTTGTTCACTATATAAATGAAAAAAATTCTTTCAAAATGATAATACTAAGATAATTTTGAAACCAGACCATACATATTATTTTCAGATACAGATGCAAATGCACATAACACACTGTAAATTTTGTTATTTTGTGGTTTGGTCTCTGAATGAGATGAATATTTTAAAAATTCAAGCAGATAGATCTTTTTGGAACAAGAACTTCTCTAAAGCTTATGAATTTCATAAAAAAGTTGTTCTTCCAGAGCTTTTGGGAAGGTATTTCACTAAGAGTAAACATTTGCAGCAGATATGGTGTTGTTGCAATTCCGTAGACAATGGTAGGCCAATGATTAAATGTTCAAATGATAATTGTGAAACCCAATGGTTCCACTTGAATTGTGTTGGACTGTCTGATTTTCCTCAACATGAATGGATGTGTCAGTACTGTCCTTCATGAAGTGATTTTGTTGTGGTTGATTTCCCAAGAAATATATGAGCATATAGTGTTAGTTTATAGAGAAGTGTTGTTTATTCAAATAAATTTTACTTTGAATTCTACTTGAAAACTAAATTTCAGGTTTTCATATAATTAGTTAGGGTTTTATAATGTAATGTTATTAGTGACTTGTGAGTAAATGAGAAATAATTTAATTTCTGAATTTTTATTTTCCCTAGAATGATAATAATATATGATGAAGATTGATAATGATAAGAAAAATGAGTGAAACAATAAAAATGTAATGAAATGATAAGTATGATAAAAATCATATATTTAATCAATGAATATCATTATTAATATCATTATTATTTCATAAATTGACATAACATGATTCATAAATTTGAGCTATCAAACAAAATAAAGGGCAAATGAAATACATGAAACACTTAACAATATATCCATACAAAACAATATTAAATATATTTATTGAATTACTCTTCAATGTCTACTAGAAGGCTGTTGATTACAAATCCTTTATAAGATATAGAATTGTATGTACTATTGGGAGAGTATTATTGGTGGACAAATATTAATTAATGCACAACACAATACAACAATTTTGTCCAAAATAGGGTCATCCTCTCCACAGGCCAAAAGAGAAATTGGCATATCATCAGAAAGGATTCTAATCATCAGAAAGGATTCTATATTAATGCCTGATGCACCCGATAATCCTTTCAACATGAATTCGAACATTAGCAATAAATCTGGTTGTTTCTACTTCTATTGGATGTAACTGTTTTTTTGCCTTTAGTAAAAGCTGGCATTTGCAATTCTGCATGTAGTAGCCTAACATGTTCACTAATTAAAAACCCCCGATCTGCAAGTATTACATCACCTAAAGAAAAAGAAAAGTTGTGAATATAATTCCACACATCATTATGAAGCTTACCTTTGATGATGTTATCCAAGAATTTTGATTTCAGAGTAATATGTTTGTCTGAAGTTCTGCCTCCCCATGCTTCACTAATAAAATTGATAGTTCCTGCTGGTGTTATTCCTATAAGGTATTTCACAGTGTGGTGATGTTTGTAATTGGACCAACTCTGAGCAGCTTCCAATAAATTTGATGGCTTCTCTGTATAGATCTCGAAGCAGTCGATTATAACTGATATTTTGTCACCAAATGTCTCAGTAAAACATTTTGGCATTGATTCTATCAAAATATCTCTACTTGGCCATACTATCAGTGATTCAAATCTCAGAAACATTATTTTTATCACATTTTTGAAATATGTTGAAGCTGTTGTTGGACTCACTCCAAAACGATATGCTAACTCTTTGAAGTCTGAATTAAGTCGTAGCTT
This sequence comes from Gastrophysa polygoni, assembly GCA_963576655.1. Lineage (NCBI taxonomy): Eukaryota > Metazoa > Arthropoda > Insecta > Coleoptera > Chrysomelidae > Gastrophysa > Gastrophysa polygoni. The sequence continues at coordinate 20,981,564 of OY755085.1, read as the reverse complement.
CATTAATGTCAATAATATCTGCTCAAATACAGGCAAACTTGTATTATGATGAACGATGATATGGGGTTTCAATAACTTCACACCCCCAGGGGCTTGAAATCCTTAGCGGTTTCAAGTACGGGTGTAGCGATCCCGGGGTGCCTGAGCTCGGAATCTCAAGACGTAAATCCATCGTGTTGAGGGGATGAATGGCTCACCGTGATTGAGTTGCTAACGATGTCCTCCGGATACCAGGCGACCTCCGGATGTAAATAGCCTTCCTGTGGTAACCAGTGCTCTGCTACAGGCGACTTTTATTTCCTGGCTACTCGTGGGATCAAAATGATTCAAACAAATTCAATAAATCCCCAAGCGGTTTCCACGTCCACCCTTAAGGACGCTGGCACGACTCAGGTGAAGGTGGTTACTCCCCGGTTCCTGATCGTGAAGAAAATTGATGGAGATTTCTACAAAGTTAGTCCGTTTGTTATAGAAAAAAGTTTGTATGGCTTAATAGGTGAAGTTAAGAGTTTGAAGAAAACGAGAGATGGTCTGCTTGTTGAAACAGTATCAGCAGCACAATCTAACAGACTGATGAATATAAAGAAAATGGGAGATCACGATGTTGAAGTTTTTGCACACAAAACAATGAATGTGGCGAGAGGAGTGATCTATCACAAAGATTTGCTCAACAGTACCATTGAGGAGATAGCAGAAAACCTGAAAGACCAAGGTGTAATTGAAGTCAGACGAATCAATACTAAGGTGGATGGAGAACTGAAAGAAACTGCCAACCATATCCTGACGTTTGATAGACCATCTCTACCAGATAAGGTCAAAGTTGCTTTCTATCGACTGACGGTGAGATTGTACATACCATCTCCAATGCGTTGTTTCAGATGCCAAAAATTCGGACATACATCTATGAGATGTAACAATGATCAAGCATGTGTTTGTGGAAAGCCTTTGCACGAGGGATCCCCGTGCAATGAACCGATCATCTGTGTGAACTGTAAAGGATCCCACTCAGCTCGTTCACGAGCATGTCCTGCTTTCAAAAAAGAAAGTGCTATTCAAGAAATTAAAACGAAAGAAAACATTTCATACTTTGAAGCGAAAAAGAAAGTAGAGATACAGACCCCTTCTCCAGGTATCTCATATGCGAATGCTGTCTCGACCCCGGCCAAAAATGATATACCTACGCTCATCAAAGATCTGATACCTTCGATTGTTTCCGCTTTGAAAGATGTTTTTGTCACTAAAGCAGTTTCCAGAAAGCCTGGAACCCATCCATCCACTCGCCCATTACCCTCTCAATCTGGTACACATAACGAATCTGACAATAGTCTAATCCCTCTCGTTTCGGATGCTGGATCCGAAAAACGCAAGAGGAACAATTCCAAAGAATTATCCTCATCTGAGGATGATACGTCAAGACCAATATCTCAAGAGAGAGATAAAAAGAAAACCAAAGGTAGGCCAAAAGGAAAGCCCCGAAAGGGCTCTTTCTGATGGCCTGCAATTTACCTACTGTGATATTTATGTGATATATATTAATAAGTATACAACTCTTTTAGATCTTAATCTATCTTATTGATTTTATATATATATATATATATATATTTTTAATTCAGATGTCTGTCTTATCAGTAATGAATTCAATAATCCAATGGAACTGCAATGGTTGTATTCTTCATTATTGTGATCTCAAGTTACTTTTAGCTGAGATAGACCCAATTTGTCTGTGTCTCCAAGAGACACATTTCAAACCGAATCAACCGATCTCCATCCGAGGGTATCAAATATACCGGAAGGATATAGAGCCCGTCGTCCGAGCGAAGGGTGGCGTGGCTGTTTTGATCAGAAATGACATACGTCACTCGACACTGAATTTATATTCTGCCCTACAGGTGGTTGCTGTTCGAATTCTGACCCCTGTTACCATGACTGTATGTAGTATTTACCTTCCTAACGCTGACTGGCGGAAAGAAGACCTGGAAAACCTCATATCGCAACTACCTATCCCATTTATACTAGTGGGAGATATGAATTCGCACAACCCCCTCTGGGGTTCCAGTCGACGTGATGCTCGTGGACTCATCTTCGAACAGCTGCTGGATAGAAATGATTTAGCTCTGTTAAATACTGGTGCGATGACATATTTCAACGCAAGATCCAGAGACTTCAGTGCGATTGATCTATCGTTTGCATCGCCAAGAATTTCCCCTCGTTTGTCCTGGAATGTTCTCGACGATCTTCATAATAGCGATCATTTTCCTATTGTCATATCCACGGATATTCCAAGGAGCCGAATATCTTTACCACCAAAGTGGCTTGTAGACAAAGCGGAGTGGTCTATATTCGATCAACATCTCGAACTCCCGGATGATTCTGATGACGTCCACCAAGAGGTCGATAAGCTCACTCATATCATAAAAGTAGCAGCTGAAATGGCAATCCCAATCAGAACGCAGCTCCCCGATAGGCGCACGGTCCCTTGGTGGAACCCGCAAGTGAAGGATGCCATACAGGCTAAGAAGAAGGCTCTTAATAGATTCAAGAGATATTCCACTTTGGAAAACCTGATTCTTTTCAAGAAAGCAAGAGCTATGGCTCGCCGTATAATTGTACAGAGTAAGCGACTATCCTGGAGTACATTTGTATCATCAATGACTCCGAATACAACTTCATCGGAGGTCTGGCGTAAAGTCAAGGCAGTTGCGGGCAATAATTTTTCACCACCTCTTAAATATCTACGGATAGAAACTGGTGAGATCTCCGACTGTCCACATATAATCTCTGAATGTATGGCAAACCATTACTGTGCTGCAAGCAGCAATCAGAATTACGAACAAGAATTCCTACAGTCTAAAATCCAAAAAGAACAGCCTCTCAATTTCTTTTCACATGAGCAGCATCATTATAATTCTCCCTTCACGCATCCAGAATTTGAATATGCCCTCTCTTGCTCTAAACCATCATCTCCAGGTCCTGATTCATTAGGCTACGAAATAATAAACCACTTACCATCTGATTTCAAAAATTCCCTACTCACCTTATTCAACAAAATATGGCAATCGAATAACTACCCATCCCAGTGGAAAGAGGCAATAATTGTTCCCATATTGAAAGAAGGAAAGGATTCTCTACTTCCTTCCAATTATAGACCAATCAGCCTTACATGCAGCATGGGCAAGATTCTGGAGAAAATGGTGAGCAATAGGCTGGTCTGGTTACTCGAATCACAGGGATTTATAGTAGACCACCAGGCAGGATTCCGAAAACATCGTTCTACAACTGACCAACTCGTTTATCTCGAACACATCATACAGGAATCCTTCAGGAAACGGGAGCACTGTGTTGCTGTCTTCTTCGATCTCGAAAAAGCTTACGACATGACCTGGCGATATGGAATCTTGAGAAAGCTTCATGACTGGGGATTCCGTGGTAACTTACCGTTATTCATATCTTCTTTCCTTGCTGAAAGAACTTTCAGGGTGAGAGTGGGTGACACCCTGTCCTCGCTCAAATCCCTTGAAAATGGTATCCCGCAGGGTTCCTCTCTGAGCGTAACTCTGTTTGCTATAGCTGTCAACCATCTAGCCTCCTCAGTCGATCCAACAGTCGAGATTTGTTTATATGTGGATGATCTGACGATAGTTGCCTCTGCACCTACCGTTGGATATGCAAGCCGTAAGCTACAACGATCGATAGATCAGATTGTTCAAAATGCCAGAGAGGTTGGGTATAAGTTCTCCAGAGAAAAAACTAGCTGCGTCCACTTTTGCAGACTACGTAGACCTCACTATGATCCTAGGTTATACATCAATAACACTTTGATTGAATGCAAAGAATCTATCAAATTCCTCGGACTGATATTTGATTCAAAACTGACCTGGCGCAAACACATAGAGAATTTGGTAGTGCGTTGTAAACAGACAATGAATATAATGAAATGCCTTGCTAACACGAGCTGGGGAGCTGATGAAGACACATTATTGAATGTTTACCGATGTCTAGTACTCGCGAAGATAGACTATGGTTCCATAGTTTACTCATCGGCCCGAAAATCAACGCTGAGACTGATTGACCCCATACACCATGCAGGTATGAGGTACTCGATAGGTGCTTTCCATACAACGCCTATCGTGAGTATTTGCAGTGAGACAGGTTTTCCGTCACTACGATTACACCGCCAGAAATTGTTAGCAAACTACATCTCCAGTATGCGCGCACAACCTAACCATCGAAACTTCTCGGTATTTTTAGGTAATCACGACGGATACGCCGATAGACCTACCATTACAAGACCAGTAGGAATAAGGGCTCGCGAATCTCTGCCCCCGCTAGAGTGGCATCAGTTAAATGTTCTCCCAGTGAATAAGTTTGAAGTGCCTCCCTGGCAGTGTCCAAAAATTTCCCTACGCTTAGATCTAACTTCCCTTCCTAAGAACTGTACTGCCCCTATGGTCTACCGTCAGCGCTTTTTAGAAATCTTGCGCGAGTTTCCCCACGCAACAGTTTTATATACGGACGGATCTAAAATATCAACCGGCACCGGCAGTGCTTTTTCCATTGATAATGTCGCATATTCTTGGTCCCTCTCCCCTTACGCATCCATATATACAGCTGAACTTTATGCCATTTGGCAGGCCCTGCAGTTTTGCCATATAGCAAGATATGATAACGAAACTATTATCGTCTGTGACTCTCTCAGCGTCCTCGAAGCAATTTCGAACCCATTCTCTGAAGACCCACTAGTCAAGACCATATTATCTTCTTTATATCATCTCCATAATATCGGTGCAGATGTTAAATTCATTTGGGCACCAAGCCATGTTGGAATAATGGGCAATGAAATCGCAGATACAGCAGCGCGTGACGCTGCTGAGAATCAGACAATCGAGGTGATGGTCCTGAGGGCAGATGACATAAAGGGCGAATATAAATCCCTAATAAAGAAGATATGGCAGCGTGTATGAGATCAGGTGTACAACAACCTGAAGTCAATCAAACCATCTATTCAGCCTTGGCGACCTCCAGGGGCACTGCCCAGGGCTGATAGAGTTAAAATCCACAGACTGAGATTTGGACATACAGCATTAACACATGCATTTCTTCTGGAAGGGCAGGAACCCCCGATATGCGATAGCTGTGGTGAATCAACCACGGTATTGCATATCATTTGTGATTGTCCAAGATATAGAAATATGCGGCAGATCTTTAATATATCCGAACATCTCTCAGAAAACTTAAAGAGTTTCTCTCAAATCAAAAACTTGATCAATTACCTGAAATCAACTGACCTTTACAAACAAATTTGAACATTGAATACAAAAAAAAAGGAAGGAAGTTTGTTCCTTTAAATTCTGGTGCTAATGATCCTAGCAATCGATGCACCTAAATCCAAGAAAAAAAAAATAACTTCACAACTCCCTCAAGTTTTATAAAACTGTTAAGTCCTGTGAAATACTTTGTTTTGATGTCATTATCTTTTAAAAAATTTATTCCCATTACAAATTTTCTCAATCTAGCTTCAAGTTTCTTGGTTGACTCTAGGGAAATTATCATTGTAGTCAATTCTTCTGCTGTTATATCTGTTTGTATTGATTTATTATTTTCTGATTTTTCATCTGACCCATGTACTGCTACCACTCTATCCGCTGATTCACCTATGGGTATCTACAATAACGTACATGAATAACAAACACATTGGATCAAAAACTGACACAATTCTCTCACCTCAGCTTCAACAATATCTTTATCAACAACTTTTCTTGTTTTCTCAGCTCACTCATTGTTAGGAATTGATAGATTCACAGACAATTTATTGAGCTGGCAACGCTGCCCTCATCTCTTTCCGCACGAACAGAGACATTAGTAGCCTAGCAACTAGCGACAGTTATTATTAGCTGTGTTCCTTTGTTATTTGTAGAATGTACATGCATCTGAAGACAGATCGCGGTGCATGACGTTTTGCACAGTTGTATCTACATTCAATATATTGTTGGTTGAAAGTACTTGGGCTTTCTTTACACTAGTCAATAATGATATATACAGTCCACTATTGGTAGCGGGATAAAACCCCTAACATTTGGTCCTTCGAGCCGGATTTTTCCCGATGTTACTTGGCATTCGGCGTGGATAGTTGTTGTTCGAGCAAGTTTTGGTGCATCGATCGAAATTGGAATTGGAAACTCGAATTGGAGATTGGACAAAACTGGTATAGTGCAGTGCTACTGAAGAGAGAAGAATACGGACGTCGATAGTTTTCATCTTTGTGATCGAGACATTCATCGATACTGGGATATTTGGAGATCGCAGACGAGACACGAGTCACGTAAGCAGTGTCAGCGCGGTAAACAAGCCGCCTAGCAACACACGCAATATACATGGAGTGATTGCGCCTCAAGGACAGTTGTCAGCGCGCGCCAGAATCGTTGCTGAACGAAATTGGGACTTTATCGACTCACGCTTATTGAAACGTTTCACGCACATCGGCCACGAGTTGGGAAAGTGGAGTCGGCGTACAGCTGTGGACATCGTCACCAACGAGCGGATTTACAACGGAAATTTCGAGGTCCACGTTGCAGTTGCAGTTGCAGGAACAGTGGAGTACTGGCTTGATTAACACGATACACACAACATTGGTTTGGTATTGGAATAATGAGAGTGAGTCCATGCATGTCCTTTCCTTATTTATGAGCTGTTTTTCACTGATTGGGTAGATTGGTTATTGCTAATCTCATTATTATTATTCATATTTGGTTGCAATAAGTGAAATACAATGGTAGATGAAATTAAAATACTAAATAGAAAAAGAGGTGTACTCAAAGCTCGCCTAACCATATTCAAAAAATTTGTGGATGGATATTTGGATAAAAAAGTCAGTGGTCAGTCTATAGAAAAACTATCTTTGATGGAATTGGAGTCAAGAATGAATTCACATCATTCTTTACCGTCAGAATTTGAAGAAGTTCAAAATGCAATAGAAATGTTAGTAGAAGAAACTGACTTAGACAGTCAGTTGAAAATACGGGAAGAGTTTGATGATTGTTTTCATAAAGTTATGGCCGTTTGCAAAGAAGTTTTGGGTGGGTTCGACTCAAATACAGATAATGACAGTTCGGATGATAATGTTTCACAACGAACGGCTGCTCTTTCCATACACAATTCTAGAGCCCATAATGCTATGTCACAACCTAAACTTCCACCAATTCCTATTCCTAAATTCAGTGGAGTCGTAGATACTTGGTTGGAATTTAGAGACACGTTCAAATCATTGATACATGAGAATGACTCCATTGGTAATATCGAAAAATTCCACTTTCTTCGAGGTGCTTTGGATGGAGATGCCAGGCAAATAATTCAATCATTAGAATTTTCAGCCGCAAATTACCAAATTTCGTGGGATTTGTTGTGCGATAGGTATAATAACGAATCTCTGTTGGTCAATAATCATTTGAAATCATTATTCGCATTGCCATCATTGGTAAGAGAGTCTTCTAGTGAATTGAGAAAACTTATGGACTCAATGACAAAACACTTGAGGTCTCTAGAATCTCTGGGATTGAAAATCGACTCTTGGGATGTAATTATAATATTTCTGATTTGTGGAAAGTTAGATTCTAGCACACTACGTCAATGGGAAGAAGAAAGGCCTCGGGATAAGTTAGCGAAATTTAGTGAATTCAAAGAATTTCTAAAATCGAGGGCCGAACTTTTGGAAACATTAGAAACCAATCGTGGTGATAAAAAACCTTATCAATCCAAATATAGATCTGATTTTAAATCCAGTAAATCTCTTGCTGTAGTTTCAAATATAGTTTGTACATATTGTAATGATCATCACTTTATTGGAAATTGCGAAAAATTTGGAAAAATGAGTGTACACTCGAGGTATGAATATGCTAAGCGTACAAAGTTGTGTTTGAATTGTTTGAGAAGAGCCTCACATGTAAGTAGAGATTGTTTGAGTGGTAATTGTAGTAAATGTGGTCAAAAACACAACACTCTATTACATTATGAAGTGCAAAAAGTTAATAAACTTATTGGTGAAACATCATGTAATCATGAGACACAAAATTCTGCTCAGGGTAGTGAAAATAGATCGATTGATAATCAAATGAATACATCAGCACAAGTCAGCTCAATCAATTCATCTGTTGTGACTACTCATGATGAAAATATAGAAGATTATGTGGATAATGAGGTACTATTATCTACAGCTTTGGTTTATGTTATAGATAGAAATAACTGTCCCCAAATTGCTAGAGTACTTCTTGATAATGGATCTCAATCTAACTTAATCACATATAATTTCATCAAAAGGTTGGGAATTGAGTTGGAAAGTATTCAAATATCAATCATTGGCATTAATCAGTCTGTGTCTGAGATCAAAAATAGGTGTAACATCACAATTCAATCTATGAGAAACAATTTTGGAAAAAATATAATGTGTTTGGTTGTTCCTCAGATTTCAGTAAATATTCCAAATTACAATATTGATGTAGCTCATTTGAATATTCCTCATCATCTTCCATTGGCAGACCCTGGATTCGCAAAATCGGGTCATATAGATATTCTTTTAGGAGTAGATGTTTTTTACTCTTTGCTATGTATTGGTCAAATTAATTTGGGACAGAGAAATCCAATTTTACAAAAAACATCGCTTGGTTGGGTTGTGTCAGGATCTATAGGTAGGAATAAAGGAAACATGCTTACACAATGTAACCTTGCTATTAACAATGGTATTCAAACTTCTGATCTACATGGTCAATTGGAGAAGTTTTGGGCTATAGAAGAACCTCATTCTTTGAATAGTCATATGTCAGAGGATGAACAGAAATGTGAGGAGATCTTTGTCAAGACAACAAAGAGATCTTCTGATGGCAAGTTTGTGGTGCAAGTGCCATTATCTGATTCACCATCCAAATTAGGAGACTCCAAGAAACATGCATTAAATATGTTTTTGGGTTTGGAAAAACGATTAGTAAAGAATCCAAGATTGAAAGAAATGTATTGCAATTTCATGGAAGAGTATGAAAAAATGGGACACATGTCGTTGGTTCATTCATCTTCATATAATGACCAAGTGTCATATTTTTTACCACATCATGGTGTTCTAAAGGAACAAAGTTCGACAACAAAACTACGAGTGGTATTTAATGGGTCGGCACAAACAAGTAATGGCATTTCTCTCAATGACATTCAGCATAAAGGTGCAAATAATCAAGATGAACTTCTTAAAATTTTATTGCGTTTTCGTCAGTTCAATATTGTTGTCTGTGCAGACATAGAAAAGATGTATAGGCAAATTTGGATAGATCCTATGCAGAGAAATCTTCAGAAAATCTTGTGGAGAAAAAATCCAGAACAAAACGTCGAGGAATATGTTCTGAATACTATCACATATGGAACAAAGTCAGCACCCTTTTTAGCTATGAGGTGTTTGAAAGAAGTTGGCATTCAGAACTTAGAAAATTCTCCCAGGGCCGCACATGCTATTTTGCATCATTTCTATGTTGACGATTTTTTATCTGGTGCAGATTCTTCAGAAGAAGCTGTAATATTATGCAATGATGTGTCATCATTGTTGAAGTCGAGTGGATTTCCGTTGAGGAAATGGATTAGCAATGATTCACAGGTTGTCCAAAGAATAAATGGTAGTTCTTCAAAATTGGAAAATGTTCACTTTGGTGAAAAGGAACAGAACAAAACCCTTGGTTTATATTGGTCTTTTGGATTGGATGTACTCAAGTACAGCATTGATTTCTCAGAGTCTGACAAAATAACAAAAAGATCGATATTGTCTGACACATCGAAAATCTTTGATCCGCTTGGTTTGTTGGGTCCCTGTGTTATTATTGCCAAGATTATGCTTCAAACCTTATGGACATTGAAGGTCAGTTGGGATGAAACGTTACCGTCGGACATCCACATGCAATGGTATAGATTACGAAATCAATTTCATTGTCTGAATAATTTGCAGATCACAAGACGTGTAGTTTGTAAGAATCCTAGTAGGTTGGAGATACATGGATTTTCTGATGCTTCTTTAAAAGCATATGGATCATGCGTATACATAAGGAGCATAGATCAGGCAGGTAATATTCATGTTTGTTTAATTAGTTCTAAGGTTAAGGTAGCCCCGTTAAAAACCCAAACAATTCCACGACTCGAATTGTGTGGTGCGTTAGTTTTGGTTAAATTGATTTCACAGGTCAAAAATTCCATTGATCTTCAGTTTTCAAAAACAGTGCTCTGGTCTGACTCATCTGTAACTTTATGTTGGATTGGTACATCACCACATTTGCTACCGACCTTTGTCGCAAACAGGGTGTCTCAAATTCAAAATCTTCATAGCTCAAGAGATTGGCGTTATGTCAAAGGTGATGATAACCCTGCTGATCCCCTTTCACGTGGAATAACTCCTGAAAAAATTGGTGATTGTAGAATATGGTGGAAAGGCCCGTACTGGCTTTCTTTACCAGAGGAAAATTGGCCTTTATCATCTGTAGAAAAAATTGAACCTGAAAGTATTCCAGAAATCAAAAGGAAAATAATGTCTTGTCATCTAGTAGAAACGCATTATTGTTTTCCATTCGAACGATTTTCATCTTTAACTAAGTTGAAACGCACATTGGCTTATTGTATTAGATTTATTCACAACTGTAAGACTAAACACAATAAAAATAACGATTCTTTAACAACATTGGAATTAGAATATGCAATAACAACTCTAGTGAAATGGTCTCAAAAGGAGTCTTTTCTAGAAGAAATAAATAATATTAAATCTAAAAAACCTCTGAAATTGAAGTCATTTGCTAGTCTGAGTCCATTCTTGGATGAATCACAACTCCTCAGGGTGGGGGGAAGACTTCAATTATCAGAATTGGATTATGCTAAGAAGCATCCACTAGTTTTATCATCTCGTCATCATTTCACTTACCTTTTATTTAAATCTGAACATGAAAGACTACTTCATGGTGGTCCCCTCATGTTATTAAGTTCAATTAGGGAAAATTTTTGGATCACTGGTGGTAGGAATTTAGCCAAAAGAATCGTATTTGAATGTGTTCGATGTTTCAGAAATAAGCCAAATGGTATCTCGCAAATTATGGGTATTTTACCTGAAGAAAGGGTTTGTCCAAGGCAACCTTTTTTCACCACTGGAGTGGACTATGCAGGTCCATTTTTAATCAAAGACAAGCCTGGTCGTGGTGCAAAACTCTCAAAATGTTATGTTTGTTTATTTGTTTGCTTCTCCACCCGAGCAATTCATTTGGAATTAGTTTTTTCTCTTACATCTGAAGCATTCATTGCTACATTTAGAAGATTTTGCTCGCGTAGAGGCAAACCGAATTGTGTATGGTCTGATAATGGATCAAACTTTATTGGGGCCAACTCGGAATTAAAACAGTTGTGTGAATTTTTGAAAAATGAAGAGAGCCCCCTTGCAGACTGCTTTGCAAATGAAGGCGTAAGTTGGAAATTTATTCCCTCCAATTTTCCAAATTTTGGCGGCTTATGGGAAGCTGGGGTGAAATCGACAAAATTCCATTTAAAACGAGTAATGGGTAATGTTTCATTCACATTCGAGCAGTTTTCAACTCTGCTCACGCAGGTGGAAGCAGCATTAAATTCCCGACCTTTAACCCCACTTTCCCCGAATCCAAATGATATGGACGTTTTGACACCCTCTCACTTCCTCATTGGAAAAAGACTTACTAGCCTACCTGACCCGAATTTGATGGATATTCCTACCAACCGACTCTCGAAATATCAACACACTCAACTGATGTATCAACACTTCTGGAAGCGGTGGTCGAAGGACTACATCTCCGAACTTCAGCAGCGCCACAAGTGGCAAACTGAGCAAGACAACTTGCAAATTGGACAGCTGGTTATAGTACGAGAGGAAAATCTTCCTCCTCTCCAGTGGAAGCTTGGACGTGTGTGTGAAGTGTTTCTAGGGCCTGACAGAAAAACTCGTGTTGTTTCCATTAAAACGAAAAATGGTGTTTTTAAAAGAGCTATATCAAAAGTGTGTCCTTTGCCTATTGATAATACCTCTTCATGAATAATGTACTTTGTATGTAACCTTTTTTTTTCCAAGAATTGTAGACATTTTTAATTTATGTTTGTTTTGAAAGACACTCTTTCAAGGTGGGGGGTATGTTAGGAATTGATAGATTCACAGACAATTTATTGAGCTGGCAACGCTGCCCTCATCTCTTTCCGCACGAACAGAGACATTAGTAGCCTAGCAACTAGCGACAGTTATTATTAGCTGTGTTCCTTTTTTATTTGTAGAATGTACATGCATCTGAAGACAGATCGCGGTGCATGACGTTTTGCACAGTTGTATCTACATTCAATATATTGTTGGTTGAAAGTACTTGGGCTTTCTTTACACTAGTCAATAATGATATATACAGTCCACTATTGGTAGCGGGATAAAACCCCTAACACTCATGTCTTGCAGCACCAATATCTAGCCGTTTCTTGATGATGTGTTCATTTCGATAACCCATTGACAATGATGGAACCCAATCGGGATTTTTGTCATCAATTAATTCAGCCGGTTTTCCTGAAATTATTAAACATATTCAAACCATATGGATATTGAAGTGCCACCTTTTTACCTTTCAAAAAATGTTTCTCACACACTCTACTATACTTCAGTTTAGTTTCTGTGAGATCTGTTCTTCTAATCGCTAGTATCCACCTTTTTCTTCTGTCCTTTGATAGTTCATTCCATTCAGGTTTGTGTGGATAGTGTAATTCACTGGGTATTCGATAAAATCTGACAGTATCACGATCTCCTCGACTTCCACAACTAACTACACAACAAGTAGTAGGCATGATTTATAGTTCTGCACTGAATTATTAATATAATCACACTCTCAACAGTGATGTGAAAATATTTCGACCATGCTCTCAATGATTTTGAGCTCCAGAAGTTTTGATGTCCATAGTTATATATTTTGAGCCATTATATTTATACTGTAATTCTACTTTCTGACGAGTATAAACAATGTATAATGTAGTAACACAAAGAACTGAACTGAACAGATAAAATGCTGATTCACAATATTCACATATAATAATATGCATGAATAATAGGATAACAAAAGGTTTGTGTGCCTACCAGCGGCCATCTTGAAAATAATTTGACAGCATCTTGGATAGGTCTATTTTGCTTGCGTATCTACGTTATTCTAACCTAAAAAGACTTTTTTTCGTTTCTCTATGGAACATTCCAATCCAAACGCCGATTGATTGAAAAAATGGATAAGAGATTAAAAACACATCCGGACCAGTGGATGGCCTTTTTGGACTATGCAGAACGGAATCCCATCGTTTTGACAAAAAAAAATGGAGGGACCATTCGGTAGAGATAATTATGAAAAGCTGTGGGACGAACTCACAAATATTTTAAATAGTTTAGGTTACTTGCAGAAGACCAAAGATAAGTGGCAAAAAGTAAGTACCTATACATGAAAGACAAAATATAGTTTCATAAGTTCATAAACCATTTGATTTACATAGGTACATAAGTAGTTACATTATTTATATTTATCTGTAGGTGCAATAATCTGTTGTTTTCACTTTATAGGCTGTAGCAGACTGGAAAAGTAAAACAAGATCGAAGGCTGCTGACATAAAAATGGAATTAAAAAAGACAGGAGGTGGAGGCCAAGGAAGGCAATTATCTGAAAATGAAAAGAGGTTGATTGGGTTATTCGGGAGGACTTCCATTAGGGGAGATGGAACTGTCGAACTGGGATCTGTGAGTTCTCCTGAATGTTACACAAAGTTCTTTTCATCACTCAGTTATTCCAGATATATCCAGTTATAAAAAGTTGTTTATTTTTTATTTTTATTCCAAGTACAGTCAGTTGCTGGATGTGATGAAACTGAAAATTCATATAATATGGATCATAGGTATTCATTCCAGCCCAAACCTACACCTCTGAGAAATGTTGATCTTCGTCCTCCTCCACTGATTCCTCTCGAGAAACAATCAGTGACTGATACTGTGATGATTGAGGAATCTGCATCAACTTCAACACTAAAAAAAGATAAAAAAATACTCAAGGGAAAGCTGAATCCACTCAACAAGAGATCTGTTTCTACCAATTTGGAAAAAATGCATGCCGAAACTTTGAGCATATTGGGTGAAATTAATACTAATATAAAAAATTTGGCGAATTCCCATGACAGAATGTGTAATATTCAGGAGGATTTATTAGGGTACCTAAAAGGCAGAATATGACTTTGTTACAAAACTTCATTCTTTGCTACCTGAATGTCGTTTTTTTTGTTAACTGAATGTTGTTTTTTTGATAACTGAATGGTTTTTATTTTTGTTACCTGAATTTTTTGTTACCTGAATGGGTTTTCTGTTACCTGAAAACTGAATAACCAGTATTTATTTTTTGGACCTGCGTATCTTGTGATTTAATATTTATAATCACTGTTTTTATAGATGGTGAGATTTTGATATAGAGATATATTGATATGAATAATGATATAAAATATATCTGTGAATATGGGATTTTATTAATTCATCCAGAAATTATAATTATTTAAAACTAGTGAATTTTTAGAGAACTTGATAATACTGGAAATAGTGTTACTATAAAATGTTATAATCAGTAATATTTGTCTTTGGATGAATATTTGATGCACTGATTATTGTTATGACATCATGAAATAATGATGGACCTGAGAAGGGGTGATTTATTTCAATCATGCTCAGTTTTGGAAATATCTGGCAATTATGGTGTTCCTAACATGAATTCCCACATTGAAAACATTCGATGGTGGCTGAACGCAGGATTATTTCCTTCATCATCATCTTGGTGGAAAAGGAGGTTGTCCTCTACCGGAATTCTCCACTTCACACACATATTGTGTAAAATGAAGCAAGCATTTGCAATGGTTCCCACTTTTTGTGGTCCATATCTGAGTTCACGCTCCCCCAAGAGGCAACGAAATCGTCCTTTCAAGACCCCATTGACCCTTTCTATACAGTTTCGTCCAAGGATATGGGAATCATTGAAGCGACTTTCGGGTGTATGTGGTAGGGCTCCCAGTACCGGTGTCATTAGCCAGGGTTCTTGTGGATACCCAGAGTCACCCAATAGCCAAGTATTCTGTTGGCCATTGCCATGTTCATTTTGCAAAAGTATTTTAACTTGGGATTGTCGCCAGATAAAAGAATCATGACAACTACCAGGGAAATTGGCATTGACATTCATTATGATAAGATCCGAATCACAAATCAGTTGGACATTTTTGGAATGATATCCTTTACGGTTAACATAGTTATATTCTTCATCTGGTGGAGCTATCATGGCAATATGGGTACAATCTATCGCACCAATAACCCCCGGCATACCATATCTTTCAAAAAAATTGACTTTGATTCTGTTCCTTCCTTCACCTTGTGGAAATGTGATCAAAGCACCGTTAAAAATGATTTTGAATCAATACCGAGACTTCCGAGATACATCGACTCAATGCTTGTTGGCTCATTGATGATAGGTGTTCTTGACCTACACCCCTCTGGTAATTCCCAGTAGCAAAAAATCGCAAGGCCGCAAGAATCCTCAACTCTATAGGAATTCTTGTTGCCCTAGAAGCCGGCTGCATCAACGGTATAAGCTCGTCGAATAAAAAATTAACTATCTCCTTATTTACTCGGAACACATCAATGAATCTTTCATCCGTTTAACGAAAAGGATCGTGTCTATCACGAAGAAATCTACTTTCATCTCTGTACATACTTAATTGATTTCTTCGTTCCAGAACATCGAAAATAGCAATATTTGCTGGTAACATTTTGAAAAGTGAAAATAATGATTACCTAACAAAATAAATTCAAATATCAAAAGTTTGATGTTTTATGGTTGCTTTAAACTTTCGACGACGTTGCCAAACCGGACTCCTTCATCATCGGTTTGTTTCGTGTAAAATCGAATGACTAAAGCGAAAGCGTAACGTGACGACAGAAACTCGATACAGAGTAGATGGAGTCGACTCGTATGCTTCTGCTTCGCTTTCGCTATGCTTTCGCTTTGTAATACAAATTACAGAGTCCCACTGCTGATGGTGACTGCGTTCAAGACCATAAGTGACACGGGACGTGCGGTTAAGTTTTATAGCGGCTGGTTAGAGAACCGTAGCAGTCGCTTAGCTGTGCATTTGACGGCTTGAGAATATCTCTGTAGGGGAACTCCTCCTGACGGTAAAAGTCCGATCGAACAGATGACAGTTGCCTGAATTTGTTGTATCTTTCTAATCTTGTATTTTTGGTTATAGATGATGGCCTTCGACCGTGGTTATTGGTTGTGGTCTAGTGTAGGTTCTTCTGTCCAACTTCGACAGCTGATGATCTCTGGCCCGTTCATAGTTCAGTGGTTCGAGATTTCTAGACGCCCTTGTGCTTTTATAGGTATTTCCACAGTCTAGCATTCTATGAGTTCCATGTCAGAGGAAACTGTTTTTTTTCAAATAGGTTCTGGAAATAGAATTTGGACTGGAAGAGTGCGTAGACGATAATTTTGAAGATTAAAAAAAAATTTTCCTGGTTCAGCCATTTTCTCCAATCCTCGTGCAGTGATGAACGTGTGCTAGGTATTTCATCGAAATATTGTAGTAATGAGTATTTACTAGCCGTTACTAGAGTTGTGGGCCCATTCGCTATTGCTGTTTTGAGAAAATTCTGTTCCATCACATCAGGTGAGTTAATCTTCTGCCCCATTTCTTGGCTGGGATTCTATATAAGTCAGATTGCACCTCTTTCCTGACGAAAACCTTCATATTCTAGACCACTAGGGATCCTAGAAAGCTGTCCTAGTTGAAGTAACCTACAGACTGGAAGGTTACAGTCAAAGACAACGTTTTACCCCTTTTGGAAGTTATTCGAAGAAAGACAAGTCTACTGGAACCGTTGTGATAATTCCAACAACCCTTCATTAACAGTTGGAGATATTCATGTTTATTATTAATGATTCAGTTTCAATAATTGGTTTTGTGCCACGGAAATTAATTGAAATATTTGTACCCTCTTACCACGTTGTGCCATCTTGAGGCTGATAATTTGCGCCTGCGCTTAAGCTTCAGCTCCGGTTCACTTGCGGAAATACCCTGACTCCCCGTGATTTAATTTCCGTCTTTGTGGATGATCGTGTTATATAATTTCCTTAACTATATTGTAAATACTCAGTACAAGTTCAGCCCGGGTGGATTAGCCTCCCCTCAGATGTCTTAATGAGGATATTCTTTTCGAGTGAATTGATTATAGTTACCATTGGGTTTTATTGGTTGAATCTTTTTGACATATTGGAAGATTTGACAAGGAGTATCCAAATAGGTACTTAGATATTGATCAATGTGTCTGGCGCCCGTAACATCTTATTATCAGAGATACCGGTCTCTACGCGAGTACTGTCAAGGTTGACAGCACCCATACCATAACTTCTAACCGGAATTTTAGGTTATAATTTCGGCGCCCAACGTGGGGCCTGGCTTTCAAAAAAAAAAGAAAAATAAGGCAATTTTTTTTTGACTTGGAATTTTTTTTCTTGTACTGAGTTTACCTCTAGGTCCCAATTGTCATTCAGTTCAACCCCTTTCTTTATATACTTGCGAGCTGTCAATAATTTCCTTTTGATACTCTGAAAAATAGGTCTATTAAAGAGAGACATCGCTATTGAGACACCCTGTTTGTACAAGACCATTTATCATCTGTCATTCACATATTGCTGACTGATTATTGTTGTTGAAAACATTTTTTTGTCACCGAGTATTCGTTTTTTTTATCTGCCGGACTGTGGTGAAATATTAGGACCTGTTTGGTGGTTATTGAGATTTGGTGGATATAGTTGGTGGTACTCTTTATTCATTTTGGGAGACTGGAGAAGTTTTGCAATTTTGTTAGTTAGAATGCAGAGAGCAGGTGATAGCCTGAAGAATCCGTCTTACCCTTATTCTTTTGAGGATGAGATAGAAGCCATTGTACGAAAGTTGCCAGATCTGGCGGCCCTAGTTTGCGCATTCACTGAAGGAAAAGGTAGTTTAGAAGCTACGAAGATCCAAATTGAATTTTCATTTCTATTCGGGAGATTGGACAATACCGACTTGGGTGATACTCAAGGGAAGAAAGATATAAGGGCTGATACTTTGGCTACTTTGGATACTTTGAAACTTGAGGCACCAGCTGATGTCGTAGAGGTGACTAGACCTGTTCCTGCAGGATTAAGTATGTTGGAAGGTCAGCTGGATGACCAAGCATTTCAGCTGAACATACCTCAACATCAACAGTTTCGCTCATCTCCCAGGAATGATCACTATGACCCTAGTACCAGTGGAAAAATTGTACCTCCACACAAATGGGGACTAGAGAAATTTCCTGGAGATTCCAAGTCTATGCCAGTGACAGCATTTTCCGAGATGGTGGTAGAACTCAGAGTCGCCAGGCACGACCAAAGCGAATTATTTTGGAGTCTGGATTGGACTTATTCGCTGACAAGGCCTATCAATTTTATAAAGATTGTCATCGAAGAGTTCAGACCAAGGAAGAACTTGTAGGCGAATTTCGCAGAGAATATCTCACATCGAATCACAATGAAGCCTTATTTGAAGAACTCCGGAAGCGTACTCAACACTCCTCTGAAAATATAGGTGTTTATCTGGCTGTCATGTCCAGTTATTTCCAGAGGTTACGAGGTCCCATTTCCAAAAACCTGCACCCATATTACCAAGATCGTCTCCGGGAACCTCTGCCAACTACACTCGATGGACTGAGAGAAGTATGTCGCAGAATGGAAGCAAGGCGTGATGCTATTAATAGTTACGTCGCCACCTAGTAGAAGGGCTGACGTATTAGAAAAGGGCTTAGAATTTGTTGATGTAGAAGAGAGACTAGATAGATTGGAGGTGGCAACCACTACAGCTCCTGCACTGCCTTTGGAAAGTAAAGTTGTATGTTACAGGTGTAAGCAGGTAGGGCATCGAGCAGTGGATTGTGCTCTGCCGAAAGCATTGTTCTGCTACAGATGCAAAGCTGAACGAGTCACCACTCGAACCTGTCGAAATTGCTCTCCGGGAAACGGAGGCAGGCGCTCTTAACTGGTCGAAGGAGAAGCGCCGCTGCCTTCCATTCGACTAACTTTCAACCAATTTTAAACTATATCTTAGATCATGCTGTCAACGATGAGAGACCCTATCTGAAGTTTAGCATCCTGGGTACTACGCTGCTCGGACTCCTGGATTCTGGTGCCTCAAAAAAGATCATAGGAGGCGGAGGTTTGAAACTTCTTCGAGATTTAGGACTCACGGTCTGTAAAGTGGCCAATGGTCAGACTTGTGCGTGTGCTGGGGAGTGCGCTGTACCATTTGTGGTGAGGAACCGTCTGAGGGTGATACGAGTGCTGATTGTTCCGGAAGTACCTCATACTTTGATCATAGGCGCAGATTTCTGGAGACATATGGGAATCGTTCCGGACCTTCGACATGATGAATGGCATTTTTCTGATATTTCTGTAACTGTACATTCTGTGGACCATCTTCGTAGTAAGACAGTACTCACGTCAACACAACAAGTTAGGCTTGATGCCTTGGTAGGTAGGCATATGGAACTTGAGGGCGAATCTCTTGGTTGTACTACTCTTGACAGAACATGTCATTGTTTCCAATGCTACACCAATCAAGCAACGTTACTAACCAGTTTCTCCTGTTATGCAAGCTTATATTGACAGTAAGTTAGATGAAATGTTGAAGTTAGGGGTGATTGAAAGATCCAATAGTCCCTGGTCATCACCCATACTGTTGGTCAAGAAGAAAGATGGCAAGTTCAGATTCTGTGTGGACTTCGGGAAACTTAATGCCGTCACCGAGAGAGACAGTTACCCCCTTCCCTATATTTCGAATACGTTTGATAAACTTCGGAATGCCCACTACCTTTCTACGTCGGGCAGCTTATTGGCAAGTACCTGTTGCTGAGTCATCAAGGCCTTATACGGCATTCACAGTGCCTGGACATGGCCTTTTTCAATTCAGACGTATGCCGTTTGGCCTTCATAATGCTCCAGCTACCTGGCAGAGACTAATGGATACAGTTCGAGGGCCAGAGTTGGAACCACATGTCTTTACCTACATGGATGATGTAGTTATTGTGACAGAAACTTTTGAGCAGCACCTGTCGATTCTTGATGAAGTTCTCAGACGATTGAGTGAAGCCAACTTGACTATAAGTACTGATAAGTGTCATTTTTGTCGCCCAGATTTAAAATACCTCGGTTATGTGAAATGAAGAAGGTTTCCAATCGTATATAAGCAAACCCACCAGAATTACCCCCACTTACAAATAATGCATTGATCATATCTTCATCCGAAAAAACAAACAATTAAAAAACGAAATACACATTGATCCGATCATCTTTCATACTGGCATCACTGATCACTTCACAACTTTTGTAAACCTGTCATTCACCTGTGACAATATTACTGCTCGAGAAGAAAATAAAGAAACTTTTAAAATTCCGCACTATGGAAAAATAAATAATCTGTTGAAGAAAGAACATTGGAATGACGTCCTTGAAATAAACGACGCCCAAGGTGCATACGACAAGTTTATAGAAAAATTAAACAAATATATTGAGAGGTTCAGAAGTAAAAAATAAATCAACAAAATACAAAAAACTGAAGCCTTGGATAACAATGGCTCTGATAGTTTCAATCTATGAAAGGGATTCGCTGGAAAAAAAAGTCAAATAAAAACCGTACACTAGAACATGAAAGAAATTACAAAGAATATAGGAATAAACTAAATTCACTATAGAAAATAACCAAAAATAATTACTATAAAGAAAAAATGCATGAAGCTGAAAACAGTTGTTAAAAAATCTGGAACCTAATAAATGATATAACAGGAAGCAACTCAAAAATTCAAGTTTCAAACACGGATATCCAAAGCGAACAAGGCATTACAGTGCAGGACAACACTGAAAAATCTGATTTATTCAATACCTTTTTTATAAATTTGGAAATTAATATGGCCAACAAAATCGAGAATACACAATTACCAGAGGATTTCCTAGAAGAAAACGCAGTACAAGCATCACTATTCCTGGACCCAGTGGGGATAAACGAAATAATTGTGTTGATATCAAACTCAAAAAAAAATTGTTCTCCCGGTCCAGATGGAATAAACACTAAACCAATTAAACACTTCCACACAATAGCCATAGCCCATATCATAAACCTTTGTTTCGCGATTGGAAAGATCCCACTACAATGGAAGGAGACAGTAGTTACTCCTGTATTTAAGGCCGGGGACCGCTCTCAATTAACAAATTACCGTCCTATCTCAACCATGAATAACTTTGGTAAATTATTTGAGCAATCATTAAAGCACAGGTTACAAAGTTTTCTGAGCAAACACTAAATACTCACTGCAGATCAATATGGTTTCATTGAAAACTCTTGCACAGAAGATGCAGCAATGAGTTTGCTGAGGGAGGTGTCGGGGGCCGACATCGCAAAGGATTTCGACACAGTATCTCACTGCATACTCATTGACAAATTGAGTAAATATGGCATAAGAAGCATTCCACTAGATTTATTCAAAGATTATTTAAAAAACAGAATACAAAGAACGAGAGTAGGAAGTAAGCATAGTTCAGAACAAACAGTACAGATAGGAGTCCCCCAAGGAACAATTCTAGGGCCCATTCTATTTTTAATATATATTAACAGCATTGCAGAGAGAAAATTAATTAGTTACGCTGACGATACCGCGATTGTCTTACGGGTGGAAACTGGAGTGAAGTCCACAGAAAAACAGAAACAAACCTACAATAATTAAACTTTGGCTGAATCACAACCTATTGAGCCTGAATATTAATAAAACAAAATATATCACATTTTCCCCACAAACACCGATTAACATTAAACATCATAACCCCAAATGTAATATTCCCGAATGTGATTGCCCATCTATAGAGTGTGTGAAAGTCATCAAATATTTAGGTATCATGATTGACCAGCATATTAGATGGACGTATCAAATAGTTTTTCTTACTAAAAGGGTACGATACATAATGCATAAATTTTACAACATCAGAGATATTTTATCTAGAAAAATTCTATTTATGATATATAGGTCTTTGGTAGAATCTATATTAAGCTACTGTATAACCATTTGGGGTGGAACGTTCACAACCACAATAAAAAACTTACAAACGACTCGAAATACCTTAATTAAAATAATATTTAAAGAAGACAGAAAGTTTTCAACTACGCTACTCTACGAGGAAACCAACTTGTTTGAAATCAGACAAATATACGTCTATCAGTGTCTCCAAAAAATTCTTTCTGAGCAGGATAAATATCCAAAAATAACCTCCACCACAAGATCAGCTACAGAGCAGAATATACAAATGAACGTATTCAGAAAAACTCTCACACAAAAAACCTATTTTTACTATGGACCCAAGCTATTCAACTCACTGCCTGTGAACACAAAACAAATTTCCAAAAAACCTAAATTCAAAGAAGAAATAACAGTGCCCTGAGAAATTTGATATATTTCATTAATACCATTTAATTGTTCTCATCTCAAATAATATTATTACTACCGCCGCAAATCGTAAAAAAAACTGCCATAAATTAATTTAATTTAATCAACATCATAAATTCCATTTCTTTTCCTGCCATTCATTAATTCATCCACTCTCCCACTCTTAAATAAGTAACAATTGAAATGAAACTCAATTTCCAACAACAGTACAGATACTCGTACCTAGGTTGTATCCTCCCAGCAGAATCATCACTTGAAAAATGTAATTTACTTTTACTTATACATTGAACTTAATTTTGCAATTATGTAAAAATATATAATAATAATAATAATAATAATAATAAATCGTCTTTATTTTTCATCAATACAAAGTAGGCGAAGTTTAGCTAGGGCTACTCTTACACTTAACCTAAATTGTACAATTGCTAGGAGAAATTTGGGTAATAAGACATTCATGGTAGCTAGGTAATGAAAAGAAAAAAAGAAACATAATCGTCAAAGCAAAGGTAGATTGTCAAACATATAACTGGTTTGAAACACGTAACTGATTGTCGAGCATTTGACTGGGCTAATAGCCTCAATCTATATTTGGGATTCACGAAATTTCGATTTCAAAAATTTCTTGATGTTATATTCAGATGAATGAATGTGATTGATGAGTATTGAGTTGTAGAATTTAACAGCTTGATAGGTAAAGGATTTCTGAAACATGACTGAACAGTGACGAGGAACATAAAAATGATGTTTGTTTCTCACTTCTGAGAAGTGAAGAGATGACCTAGGGATTAACTTACGATATAGGGCCAGAGGAATTCTGTTCCTTATTATTTTATATAGAAATACACAGAAATTGTATGTAGTGCGATTAGCCATTGTAAGCCAATTCAATTCCATTATTTTATTGGAGACGTGGTCGCATTTTCTAAGGGAGAAAATGAATCGACAACAAAAGTTCTGTACTTTCTGGATACGGTTCTGATCAAATTTAGAGAGTAAATTACCGTAGACAATATCAGCATAATTGAACCTAGAGAGGACCAGTGATTCACTGAGTAACTTCCGTATGGGTGGATTCAGATAGTGCCTATGTGGGTAGATAGTTTTCAAAGAACTGAATGATTTCTTGAGCAGACCATTGATATGCAAGGTGAATTTCAGATCAGAGTCAAAGATAATACCCAGATTTTTCGTAGATTCCACAATTGGTAAAGAGGTGCCATCGATTTCAATAGATATATCTTGTGAGACGCGCAATCTTAAATTTTTACTACCGAATAATATGAGATGACACTTGTTTCTGTTGAGTTTCAAATTATTTTTATCTGCTAAATTACTTATTATTCTGAGGTCACTGTTGATGTGGTTCTGAACAAATCGAAAGTTTTCCATATTGAGGTTTGAATAAATCTGGGTATCATCTGCGTACGCTTGAATATTGCAATGTTTAATAGAAGTTAGGATATCGCTCGTATATAAGATGAAAAGCAGCGGCCCCTGGGTACACCAGAAGTAACATTAGTAGACATAAAATTGTTAATAGAGACTTTCTGACTGCGATTCGACAGGTAAGAGTTGAGGAAGGATATGGTGTCATCAGAGAATCCTAGATACTTGAGTTTGTGACAGAGTAATGTGTGATTGATCGTATCGAAAGCCTTTGAGAGGTCGAGTGTGATTAAAGCTGTTATGTCTTTATTGTCTGTATTTCTGACGATATCATCAGTAACTTGTACTCACGCTGATGTCGTATTGTAACCAGCCCGGAATCCAACTTGACAATCTGGAACAATGTTGTTAGCATCAATGTACAATGTCAATTGCCGATGAACGGCTTTTATATGACATGTATGGGGTGTAGGAATAAATTTTGATGTGATTTGATTTGATGTTATCGACAGGAATGGCCTACATGTTGATCCTGACAAAGTTGAGGCAATGTTGCAACTACCTACTCCTACCACCGTGAAAGAGGTGAGGGGCATTATTGGAACCTTCTCCTGGTATCGTCGATTTGTAGCTGATTTTTCGACTTCGATTTCCCTCCTTACATTACTTTTGAAGAAGAGAAGGAAGTTCAATTGGACGCCGGAGTGCGAGGCGAGTTTCGGGAAGATTAACGAATGCCTTGTCACTGCACCCGTTTTGAATTGTCCAGATTATAATCTCCCATTCGTTGTCCAATGTGATGCCTCTGGTTATGGACTTAGGGCCGTTTTGTTGCAAACGCACCCCGACGGGGATCGTGTCATCAGCTATCTCAGTAGGTCCTTGAGCAAACAAGAACGGCATTATTCCACGACTGAACGAGAATGCTTGGCTGTACTCTGGGCGATAGAGAAACTGAGGCCATACCTCGAAGGGATACGATTCACGGTGATAACAGCCCAAGTAACATTTTGAATGCCTAATAGCTTCAATGAGACTTCAAGGAGGATATGTGAGAGCAAATGATAGGTCTCCTATGGTCTACCGTTTTATGAAAGCCCTGAAAAAGGCGAATTGGCCTTTATTTCTATATAATCATATTAAAAGGTTTTGAGATCCTATGATAAAACTACCACATACAACAATTTGGCAATCAGCTCACTTCGGTCTCAAGAGAGCTCTATGGAAGTCATTGAAATTCTTTATTGAAGCTATTTAATCTCAACAACCATCTTGAAACACTTGAGTTTCATTAGTGTCTCGAATTTGACGAAGAGGTTTCGAAATAATCCTATGAAAATACTCATAAAGCAAACTCAAAACCAAATTTACGCTAGGCCGATTAGGATTCAACTGAGGCAATAAAAATAACCTAATGGCATCATAGCCCTGTGGAATTAATCATCATAGCCTATAGGTCAAAATGGATTCGTCTGAGTCAATTATAAAATGAATAGGATTTATGAAGTTTTGTGTGGAACTGTGTTAAATCCAAATCCCATGTAAGTGTTCGTTTTTTTTTCCTATAACGACATTGAAATGAACTCACACGAAAATAAATGGTGTAGAATTAGAAGAAATGGAAACTTCAAGCTGAAAGATAAAGAAAAAAATCAAGTAGTTACAACAACAATAAATCGGAGTTCCCAGGCAATTTCAAACTTGGCTTCTTTGGATGCATCCCGATTGAAACTACCGAGAAGTTACAATTTGGTAGAGCCTGTTCAAGAAGTACCATCAACGAGTCGGAAAATCGAAAATACGTCTGATATCTCTGAATAGGAACTAGGAAGCAAAGAAGATGACAATAGTTGGGAACTGGGAAGCGAAGAAGATGGCAGAAGTTTTGCACAAGTTATGTCAGATGGCGAGTTTTGCAAGAGTTCAAGAGAATGGAGCATTCAATACAACATTAGGCAAACTGCACTGAAAGATTTGATGTCTATTGTTAACAAGAGAATACCAGATTTGTTACCCGAAGATCCAAGAACTCTACTTCAAACTCCAATCAAAATTACAATACAAGAAGTTGGAAAAGGCAAATACTGGCATCAGGGGCTGAAGAAATGCTTGGATGGAACTGATGCTGAGTTAGAAGACATCGATTTGGTATCATTCGAAGTTAATATAGTTGGATTGCCAACATACAAGAGCTCCAAAGATGAATTCTGGCCAATTCTCTTCAACATAAAAGAGAAACCAGATTTATTACCAATGGTTATTGATATATATTGTGGGAAATCTAAACCCTCAGACTTGGATGCCTTTCTTAGTCCATTCATTGAAGTAATGAATGATCTGATCGAAAATGGTTATAATGTTGGCACAAAACAAATGAAAGCTAGGTTGGAATGTTTTATATGTGACTCGCCTGCCCGAGCTTTCATCAAAGGTATGTTCAATTCAACTCATATTGTGTTGGTCCCTTACCTAATTGAATTATTTTTTTAGGAATAGCTAACTTCAATAGCCAAAATGGATATCAAAAATGTCGAATAATTGGTGAATATTCTTATTTTTTTTTATTGTACACCACCCAACAGAAATCCATTTACAGGGTGGGAAAATTATAGGTACAAACATATTCTAAGAGTAATCGAATGAATATAAATTAAAAGCGTGAAGATATGAAACATATTGCATAGTGAATAATATTAAAAACTGATTTTTTTCAATGAAGCAATGCTGCAAGAGAATATGTCGCATCTTTCATAGATATTATCGTAATTATTGCAAAATCTTGTGCTGTACGGTTTACAAGAAACACCGGAAAGAAGCAAAGAAAATCTAGTTTCATCCATCACACATTTGTTCAGAAATAAATTGGAAGTCCACCTGGAAAACAGCCAGATCAATAATATATTCAGATAAGGTAAAAGAAACACTCATAATAGGCCAATTTTATTACCATCCACTACATACCTCAAAAAAGTGAAATCGTGAGAAATTGTTCAAAATTGAAAGGTACGGGGATAGTAGTATGTGAAGAACTGACAACGAAGGACCTGGAGGACAGAAAAATACTACTGGGAAGTTTAAAAGAAGCAAGAGCCAAAAATAAGCACGCAGTTATTGAAGGCAGAACACTGATTATAGAAGGAGAGGCCTACACAGTAGAAGACATACAGAATTTCGATAAAGGAAACGATTATCCTACCTCACCCAATATCGAAAGAAACGTTCAAAGCGAACCATCCACCCCTTCTCCTAAAGAAGTAGATTTAGAAGAAGATCCAGCAATCCAACCATCTATACATTCGGAACAAGAAAAAGCAACCAATTCAAAAGGATTGTTTGCAAGCAAAGAGGCTCAAAATCAGTCAAAAATCACCACCAAGACGCGTAACATCTCATCAAACGAAACTCCCAAGAAAACAACAGAAATACATAGAGCCTTGAGGAACCAGAAGAAAAATCTGCTATATATATATATATATGTATATTAGTCAATACCTCTTATCATTTTTTTACTACCATCTATTCTTACTCCGAATTATCCATTCAGAAACAAAATTAAACGGATGCATATATAAGAGATTACCTACCAACACAAATCTGTACTAAAGTAACCAACTCTGTTGATGATTGTAATCGATTGCTCAAAAAATCATCTATGATTAACATTTTTCACAAAAACATAAGAAGTCTTGCGAAACACTTCGATGAACTTACAATATTTCTTAGTGAATTCGAATGTAATTTTGATTGCGTAATTTTAACTGAAACGTGGAATCTGTACGATACGGGAATATTTAACTTGGAAAGATATGACATGATTTATTCGGGGGTGACTTAAATAAGGCAGATGGTATCCTTGTCTACATCAGGAAAGAATTACATTTTAATCATAAAATCATTGTCCTTGGGGGCGTGCATGCAATTGAGTTGACTCTTGAAGTGAATGTAAAACTTTCAAAATTGTATCCATATATAGATCACCTTCTACAGATGTCAATAATTTCAATCTTGATTTGAATAATTATTTAGAAACCTGTAATAATAATAAAGATATCAATATCATATTAGGTGATATAAATACTGATCTCCTGAAAGAGAGTGATGATAGGAAAGAATATTTGAACTGCATGGAGGAACATGGATATATTTCAATGATTAACGAAGCAACTCGTGAACAAGGTCAAAGCAGCAGCTGTCTTGATCATATTTTTGTAAAAACTAAGGAAATATATGAGGACTTCATTCTAATAGTGTTGAAATCATCCCTCTCGGACCATTATTCGGAAATTCTGCAATGTGAGCTTCAATCTGGAAAAGAAAAATCAAAATAAAATGTATGTCAGAAAACATATTTAAATTATGATGAGCTGAAAAAAAGATTAGCCCAGTAAACATGGACAGAAATGTTCACATCCAACGACATAAATTGTATTACGGAATCATTTATTTATAAATTAAAAAAACATATAGTGAAATAGTAAAACGATCACTATCAGCAGAAAAAAACAAAAAAGGAATCCCTGGATAACTGATGGACTTGTGAAATCGCTCAATAAAAAAAATTATATGTACAAAAAATTGCAAAAAAGCCCAGATAACTTAAACATAAAGAATGAATTTAAAATATACAGGAACACTCTGGATGCCCTTATTGATGAAAGTAAGGCATACTATTATAAAAGAGAGATAAATAAAAATAGGAATTGTCGAAAACACATGTGGAACTGTGTGAAAAAACTACAGAGGAAAGAATCAGTCAATAAGATTGAAGAAATACAGGTAGACAATGAAACACAAACTGACACTTTCATTATAGCAGAATCATTCAATAATTATTTCATCAGTGTGGGTACAAAACTTGCTAATAAAATAACGAAAACAGATCAACAATTCCACACAAATATGATTCCAAATACACTATACTTGGGTCCAACAGATGAGGGCGAAATTAGACGGGTTGTAAAAGAACTAAAATCAAATAAGGCCCCAGGACTAGACGGAATTGGAGTAGAGACCATTAAGAAATGCATTGACCTATTGATTTATCCGATTGAAAGGATAGTAAATTTGGTCTTAGAAACTGGAGTATTTCCAGAAATATTGAAAATTGCTGTAGTGAAACCTTTCTATAAGTCAGGAACTGAAAGTTCCCTTACAAATTACAGACCTATTTCAGTTCTTCCGAATATCAGCAAAATAATAGAAAAAATAATAAAAAAACGAATCATCAATTGTGTACAAAAGTACACATGGTAGACACTAAGGAACCGACCATATGTGTTTTCATCGATTTGGCAAAAGCCTTCGATACCGTGAGCCATCCAAATTTGATGAAGTTTCTCGAAAATATTGGATTCAGAGGAAAATCAAGTCATTTAATAAGTAGCTATTTGAATAATCGGAAGCAATGTGAGCAAATTCATAACACTCTGAGTAACAATAAGACTATACGATATGGAGTTCCACAGGGCACTGTTTTGGGACTTATTCTTTTCATACTCTATATCAATGAAATATTTAACTTACCCATTCCTGGAGATATAAGATCAAGATTGGATCACACTGAAAGAGAAAATTCAAAATGCACTGCCTGTTTTATTCAAGTTCTTCAGTAGTAAACTTCTAACAGTCAATGTTGGAAAAACAGTATACTTACCACTGACCAGTTATGAACCAAACTTACCCGATTTCGACCGAATTGAAGTTAAAACTGAAAACCAATCTATGCTTCTGATGGAAAACAGAACTGTTAAATATCTCGGCATTACAGTAGATAGTCATTTGAGGTGGGATGCTCACATCAGTAACCTGATAAACAAACTCAGTTTTTTTTTTCTGGGTAAATTTAAATATTTAAAACGCTTTTTTGATATCCATCATCTTCGCATCATGTATTATACACTTGTCCAAACACACATCAATTATGGAATTATTGCATGGGGTGGAGTAAACAACAATTATCTGAAAAATCTTGAAACACTACAGAAATGGCTCATAAAAATCATACTCGGAAAAAAACGTGACTATTCAAGTAATGATCTTTATAGGGAATCAGGGTTCCTTGATATACGCCAAACTTTTTTACTCACTCTCTTAGTATACCAACGAAAATATATGTCATCAAGCAAACACGTGCGTCATATATACAACACCCGATATAAAAAAGAAGCTTTGAATGTACCTAAGATGACCAAAACTATTGGACAGAGATGTTATGTTTTTCTTGCTCCTAAGCTTTTCAATAAAATTCCAACTGAAATTAAGAATCTCAATTCATTATCTCTATTCAAGCAAGAAGCCAAGAAATGGAGATACACTGTTTAATAGACCTCAAAAACGCAAATTGAAATGTATCCATGTTTTAAAGTCGTATCTACTTGTGAATCATTTAGTATATATATATATATATATATATATATATATATATATATATATATATATATATATATATATATATATGTATATATTATATATATATTATATATATATTATATATATATGTATATATATATATATATATATATATGTATATATATACGTGTGTGTGTATGTATATATGCGTATTATTATGAGATTGTGTTTTTATTATTATTATTTTTATTTTTTTCCTCATTTAGTATTTTAATATGATGATTATATGATTGTGTTTATTTACTGACAAACTTTTTATATATTTTATTAATTTCACTGCTTTCTAATTTTTTATCAATATTTCATTTTTAGTAATTCATTATCCATTTTAAAATTGTAAAATAACCTCGGTGATCCACGCGCAGGTTAGCCTTTGTGGATCTTCTCTGTGTTTATTTACCTGCACTCTATTCAATTAAAAGTATATGTAACGTTTTTATGGTGAATATTATTATTATTATTATTATTATTTATGGCGCTGACAACATCACAAGCAACGTTCATAATCTCATCCATTTAGTTGATGATGTCAATTGATTTGGTATATTGCCTAAAATCAGTGCATATCCATTTGAAAGCAAACTATTTCAAATAAAAAATCTCTTGAGGACAAGAAATAAGCCATTACAACAAGAAGACTAAAAGAACTTAATTTAGTGAGGAAAAAAATGTATACAACCAAATCAAGCAACACAGTTGAGCTTCAGTATGTTCCTGTATGTTATTCAAGCTTTTTCAATGAAACTGATAATGCATAATTCTACCGGAATGTTAAGAACAGAGGTTATTTGTTGAGTGCTGATATACAAAATCGATGGTTCCTCACATATGGAGGAGAAATTATATCTTTCAAGTTTGCTATTTTACAGAATGCTAGATTGAATATTCTGGGACGAGCATTGAAGTACACTTATGACTTTTTTGAAACCCCATTGAAATCGTCTTTTCTCAATATTTATGCATCTAATGGTGAAGAAAATAAACCTGAAATCATTGAACTATGTGAAATTGAGTGCAAAATGGTGATGGTTTCTGTGCCAAAAGATGATTGTTTTGTATTCATTCCTTTGCTGCATACCCTTTCATTTTAATTGATTTGAACTCGTCATTAAGGTTTTTAATATTAGATCCTGAAAAAAAAAAACTCATTATATATATTAAAAAAACTAAGTTTTCAATAAAACTAACAAATGAAAAAAAGCTGTTCTTATTTACTCTCACGTTTGAACATTATTATGAGGAGAACTATAAATTAATGAGCTCAAGTATATTATTTGATTTTCTTTGGTACGAGTAGGAACACAGAATCAATAACTATACAATTAATATTTATGGAGACTTGATGTCAATGAACAAAATTCAAATAGATCTATCTGTAACTCAAAATCTCAACATACACAATTATTTAAGAAATTCAATAAAAAATTCAATCGCTATCAGTGCCAGGCGAGGTATCAGTATCAATCAAATGCTGTTTATTCTCATCAACTATCATCATGGGTGGTGATTCATTTTCTTTATTTTCATTATGGATCTGATCCTCAGGTATGTTTTTTTTGTGATTAAGATTCTTAGGTCTACTTTTATGCCTTGATTCCATTGTTCCTCTGGCCAACCGTCTCTGTTGACTATTTTTCAAAATTCTTTTGAAAAAGTCATCACTTCTTTTTCGCCAAAAGAAGAGCCAGCTTTCAATATCAGTTTGAGAAAACATGAACGGATGACCTCAAACAACTGGAATGCTATTTTAGATGAACCACCTTGATGACTAGACTGAGTATTTCCTGTCCAAGAAACAGTTGTTGAAAATTTTCTGTCTAAAAAATAATCAATCAATTTGTAACAGCAGTCAAATCCATTCTGTTTGCCACTGCATCCACATATGAAAGACATATTTGTTTTTTTTTTCATATGTTCTGCATCTTTAAATTTATTTTCAAATTCTTGGAGTTCATCAAGTGATTCAATGGGTTTGTTCAATACCAAATCGTGACTTTTTTCTTGGCACTGACTTGACACATCATCTTTCATTTCTATTTTTCCAATCATTCTTCCAACTGTATCTACTTGGGTTTTTATTTGACCAATTGCAATTAGAATTTTTTCTTGGTTAGCCAATAATGAATTTAAAATTATAGTCATATCATAATTATTGATACCACTGTCTAAGGTAATCAGATTATCATCATCTATATTTTCTATTTGTGAAGGTGCCTAGAATAGAAAAAAAATCGGTATAGGTATTCCAAATGGTATTTCAGATAGTACTTGTATCATTCACGAATCCATCTTTTATATTATTCATTAAATTATATCAGGTGTTCCAATATACACTTTGCAATGGAATATCACAGTCATTCCAAATAATAAAAATCTGAAATTTCCAGCATTTGTTATAAACACTAGGAGCTTGTGAGAAGTGAAAAATCACTTCAACAAGTTCAAACAGACTTTCATTTCAATACTTCGAAAAAGCCTTCTAATAGTATCTAATAAGCGAAGGCAGATTTTGAACTATTGAACTAGCTATCGCAGGCAAAATCAATGCTACAAAAATTTTCATAACCCTTTGCAAATCATTTGAGTTGATATTTGAAGTGACATTTTCTTTGTGGTCTTGAATGTAGAATACAAAATGATGAAAAAGTTTTCTGGGTAAAATTTGGTAGAATTCAGAAATTGAAAAAAATATACAAAATACCATTCGGAATAAGAGTATGTCTCAATTGCAGAATAAGAGTGTGTCTAGTTGAAGATAGAATTTGGATAAGAATTGAGAAACCAAGCAGTTTTTGATGATCACATTAAAATTTAGAAAACATATTCACAACTAAGTGACAATAATAATGCCAGTCATATAAAATGAAATATGATGATAATATGAAATGAAAATATAAATGAAAAAAATTAATAAACTCACCAAAAAATGTGTCTCCTGCTGGATTTGAATTGGTTGCTGTGGAGAATCATGTACCTCATGTACCTGTGCTTTCAACTCATCTTGAAAACATTTGAGAACTCTAATATTCTCATTGAAATCAATGGTATGTCCACCTTGAGTGGAGTTAACTTTGTTATCTAATGAAAAATGAATGTAAGTAGGTGCATAGGATAATAAACAGTTTGCATGCAAATTCAATTTCCCATGATGCAAATCCTTCTGACAAGCTACTTGAATTCCAAATTTGAATGAGGTACGTATACCTATATGAGCCTTGATTAGTCAATGTGAAAATGACTCAATTTTCAATAGCTATCACCAAGACTATCTATCACAATTCTTGTTCACTCTCAACTATAGATACTCACTGTAATAATTGGTATTTCATCATTGAAATCTGGTACTTGCGAGATTGCATGCAATGGGTGTTTTTTAGAATGCATTTCTTCCTGATTTTTCAGGCTTACACTCTGATCACCATTGTCTCCATCAGCTTCAGTGTCTGACTGTGTAGACATGAGGTTCAGCTCTTGCTGAGCTTCCCTATATGTTCTGGCTTCTCTCTTTTTGATGCATGGGTTTTTCTCCCATTGAGTTTTGTCTGGGATTGAATTGGGGTTCTTCAAAAGTGCACCTAATTGAAGGTTCCAGAATCGTCCCAAGAGCCAGGAACTACCGAGAGACACAAATTTCCATCCTCAGTGGTTTGGACAACCTTGAAGAGTCCATTTTCTGAAAAGAATCAATGTTGAACTTCAGTAGGTAGGAACTTATTTGGAGAAATCATACACCAAACTATCCCTAAATATAATAGCAAAGTGTACATACCTTATAGTTATTTCGGAATCCAAAGATAAGTACCTGATGTTTCTCTGTATAAAAATCACATTGAACACTGTAAACAAAAACAACGATCTGGTAATGATCGAAAGTAGGGTTATATTACTCTTCTTCTTCTTGTCTCATAGACTAACGAGCCCTAGCCAGGATATCCTTAAAGCTTCATAGATTTATAAAGGCAATTCTTATATCTATAATATCATTTTCGAAGCTTTGTTGTCGTACCCAGGGTCAAATAGTCATAAGGATGGATTTGAATATGCAATAAGTACTTCACCAGGAGGAAATTGTCTGATCAAATGCCTTTTCATTACCTAAAGGATTTAATTCAGCACTAGGGAGAGAAAGATAGTTTCAATATATTTTGCGCCATACTAACTACATACAGATGTCGGCCATTATATGACATGAAATTTGAAAGTGAAGAATAAGAAAGATTGATTGATACTGCAGTCGGAAATCATGTTTTTTCTCATTTTTCAAACGAGTCACCCTTATTGGGTAAGCATTCAGCCAGTTTTGACAACTTTTTTGAAAAGTGGTTCAATTTCACATCCAATTCTAACTGGTAAAAACACATCATTTCTAAGGCGCTGCTTATTTTCAAGCTCATTTCTAATGATTTAGTCAAGAAAGTCGTCATCGTTTTCATTTCACAGCCTTGATCTTCACAAAAAAGACAATTTGATATAGTAGGAAATTAGTTATATCATATCATACCGCCATATGCTTAATGTTTTTACTTCATGTTGACATGTTCGCGTAGGTATATATTACCTATATATTCTGAAAAAAGACGCCCATAAAACACGTTACGGACTATATTATCCTAACAAATGCATACTGTAACTGATATATGGTTTCAATTCTAGCCAATATGTGTTTTAATGTTGATATGAGAACTGTCGCTTTAGATTGGATTGCCGTGGATTTGACTCAGATTAAGGGATGGCACAGGTACATTTTTGAGATCTACCATTCAATTGGTATCGGATGGCATAATTTTTATTGAGTGCAAATTACCACGTAGAAAAGTACCACTTCTCAATTATTTTGGCATGATAATGATTGGCACAGGTGCCGTTGGATAAAATACAATGTTTTTACATTCCTTTGGAACCCATATCATTTTGTTATTAGTCGAAATTTTCAGCCGGATTTCCTACTATCTGTGTTATGAATTTTCACCAAATATATTGACATAAGTTCTTTATAATCTATAATCCTAGAACAACGAACAATGATTCTACAGGGTGAACAAGAGATCAAAATAGGCCGATTGAAATCGACTTACTCTTTCAGATTTTCTTGAATATTTGAAAACTCTTGAAAGGTACTGCTCTGAAATTCGCAAGGCGATTCACTATCGTGAATATGCATGGAAGACATGTCATACCAATTTAATCAATATATACAGGAAGATATGGGTATTTCATGCACTTTGAAGAAAATCGATGTAACTTCTTTCGAGTATGCCACTGACCACATTATTCAATTATTTTTCAACAGCATTTTTTTTCAATGTCTCTTGATTTTCGAGATATCTAACAGAACTAATTTTGGTGAAAATGACTAACTCCCAAATCCTATCATGGAAAACTCAACATAAATGAGACAGAAACTTGCAGAAATATGATAAGCCTGACGCCTGACATCATGATTGAATAGTATGAAGAAGCACCAAAATGAGTTATCTTAGATATGTTGAAAACAAATTTTCAAAAAATACAGTTTGAAAAAGATGGATACCTAATTCATCTCGTCATTTGTTGAAATATCAAAACGTGGTTAGTGGCGTACTCCAAAAAAATTACGTCGAATTTTTTTCAAATAAGGGAATGAGAAATAACCTATCCTCCTGAATATTGATTGAATCAGTATGACACGTCTTCCATGCACATTCACGATAGTGATTTGCTCTGCGAATTTCAGAGCCGTACCTTTCAACGAGGCACTGAAACATATGAGGGAACATCTTAACTTCCTCGAGGATTTTGCAAACACCCATAATAACCCACAAAATTGGCAAGATTATAAAAATTTCAAAAAAAAAATACAGGGATGCAATTAAACTCTCCAAAATAAACTCTCATGATAGATTGATTCAAACATCCGATAATCCAACAAAAACTATGTGGAATATAATTAACAAACATAGGGCTTCAAAGAAGAAAGAGAACATTTCGAACATAACCCCAGATCAGTATAATGATTTCTTTATAAACGTAGCGCATAACTTGACAAAGGAATTGCCTTCAAACTCTGTTGATCCTATGAACAATATGAAAGGTATACAAACACCAAAAGCAGGGTTCGCTTTCAATGAAGTAAGCTTTAACGACGTAAGAGACATAATAAATAACTGACATAACAGTACTGACATTTACGGACTTAGCGTTAAACTAATAAAAAGAGTAAAAAACCTTATAATTATACCATTGACCAAATTATTGAATATCTGCATCAATGAAAACGTATTCCCCTGTGCTCTAAAAAGAGCCACCGTAATCCCAATATTCAAAAAAGGAGATACTGGCGAGGTAGCAAACTACAGACCTATCTCCCTCCTCCCTGCCTTTTCTAAGATATTTGAAAAATACATGGCTAACTCGATCAATGAATACTTTGAAAGACATGAATTATTTACAAATTCTCAATTTGGATTCAGGAAAGAAAAAAGCACTACCTTAGAGATTCTCAATTTAACCTCGCGCATTATGGATAGCTACGAAGACTTAGAGTATAACTCGGTTATTTTATGTGACTTGAGCAAGGCATTTGACTGCGTTTCACACGATCTCCTGATGAAAAAACTCCAAGTTTATAACTTTTCTAGCAGCAGTATCAAATTATTACAGTCATATCTATCTGACAGGTACCAGACAGTTAGGGTGGATGGAGTGTTCTCTGCGGAGAGACACCTCCGGATTGGTGTACCACAGGGGTCTGTCTCAGGACCAGTACTGTTTTTGATCTATATAAACGATCTGTCTATATGTGACACTCGGGTGGGGTATACCCTCTTTGCGGATGACACCACCATCTCCCTATCTGCATCATCACTTGAAGAAGCGGTCCAGGAGACCCAGAAGGCACAGTCACGAGCTGAAACCTAGTTTACCTCAAACAAATCAATAATAAACAAAGATAAAACGAACAACATCATCTTTTCACTGAGAGATATAACGGATAATATTCCACTGTGCAAAACGGTGAAGTTTCTCGGGGTATATCTTGTTTCCAAACCACAGTGGGACGCCCATACAGATCATATCTGCAGCCGACTTCGTAGTAGCGTTTATGTACTTCGGAGTCTATCTAGCAGTGTATCTCAAAGCACACTTAAAACTGCCTACCATGCTATATTTCACTCCGTAATGTCCTATGGATTGATCTCTTGGGGCGGAACACCGCAGTCTGCGAGGGTTTTTGGATTACAAAGGAGGGCAATAAGAATTGTGAGTGGCCTGGGGTATAGAGATAATTGTAGATTCGCCTTCAAACTTCTAGGAGTTATAACATTTCCATCACAATACATATACGAAAATCTCCTGTATATCAGACAAACAAAGGATAACTACTTGAAAATTAGCGACACTCATACCTACAACACCAGAAACAAAAATGACCTAGTGATGCCATACTGTAGGCTTGGGAAGTGCCAAAAAAGACCAGAATTCATAGGACTGAAATTATTCAATAAACTCCCTGAAATCGTGAAATATCTCCCAATAAATACCTTCAAAAAGGAGATCCGACACATCCTGATTGAAAATACGCTTTGCAGTGTTGATGAATTTTATGAGATATTGTAGCAGCCCGAAAACGTTCAAGCCGTCCCTGTCCGCGCTAGTAGCAGACCCTCGCAACAACAGACGCATGCGAGAACGCTGCTGATTGGTAATGCATTTGTCATGCCAGAATCCCGGGTATAAATAGCACGACCGACTGCCGCGGAGACGCTTTTATTTTTCCATCCATGTTCCCGACTCGAAAGATTGAATATTTTAGCTCTTGCGGTGTACATGTGTTCGTTAGACTGAATAAACCACAATTGCAGAATTCACACTGTGTGTATTAATTCAGCTCTACAACTGGCGCCCAACGTAAAGCAACTAAGAACGTCGATTAATTACTGCCAATAATCGAACGACAAACATCATTTCTTTGATTTTGTCTTCGATTCCAGAATTTCGAGCAGAATAATACCGACTTCTCTGTATACAAAAGTTCAGATAAAACATTCGCTAGTCTGGCTTTGTTTCGTCAATCTTTTGGTTCAGTTCGCAAAAGTTCAGATAATTCATTCGTCAGATTGGCTTTGTATTGTCACACTTTGGTATACGCATAGATCACGGACATTTCAGAGTTATCGACTGAAACATTCGCTCACTGCGGCTTTGTTTCGTCGTCCTGTGAAATTCGTGTTATAGTCTGGTCAAATTCTACAAAATTACTCGTCGTAGTAAAAGACTAGCATCCAAAATGTCATTGACTATGACACCCGAACAGTTCCAAGAACTGATCAACACGATTACGAATGCACGCACAGAAAATGTTCCGACAGGCAGTTTCAGTAAGTGCACCTCTCGTTTCAATGGAGAACGAAGACACAATGCAGTGGAAACGTTTATAACGACTGTAAACATTTATAAGGAGATTGAAAAGATTACCGATAATGATGCTCTCAGAGGGTTACCCCTCTTACTGACAGGAACTGCTTCTACTTGGTGGCAAGGAGTAAAATCTGAAGCAAAATCATGGAAGGATGCAACTAAACTGATTAGAGCTGCATTTTCACCTGCTAAGCCTGCATATCAGATATATTTAGATATTTTTAGCCAACAACAAGGAGAACGGGTTCCAGTTGATCAATTCGTTTGTCAAAAGAGGGCATTATTAGCACAGTTACCTGAGAATCAACATGATGAGGAAACGCAGTTGGATTTGTTATATGGACTCCTTCATGTCAAGCTCCGAAAGAAAATATCCCGGAAGGTATCATATAGATACCTTCACAGATCTTTTGCAGAAGGCACGACAAATTGAGCAAGTTCAGAACGAGGCCAGCGTCTCAGAATCACATTCAATTGTTCCAGCCAAGCCGAAACCACCTAGATGTAACTTTTGTCATTACAGAGGTCACACATCTGAAGAGTGTCGTAAACGCGTAGTAAAGTCAGACACCAAACCCACATCTATGCCTACTCAACCCCCCAAAGAAAGCAGACAACCCTCGAGCTCATCCATCAGTTGTTACGGCTGTGGGAAAGCTGGTTTCTTCAGAAGTAATTGCCCAAATTGTTCACACAAAAAGGCGGATGTGTCCGCACAGGCAGTTCATTTCTATGCAGTCAATACGCTGATCCACCCCAGACAGCACACAATATCCATTAGATATCTAATGGATGACCCAATATCCACTGAATATCCAATCCATGGAATATATCTAATGGATATCCAGTGAATATACTCCATGGATATTAAAAACAATAAAATTTCTTGTCTGGTATATCAACTAATGATATAACGAATAATCACATCAATAGTCCAGAAGACAGCTCTGATAGATATCTCCAATGTATGAAAATGCCTGAGTTCCCACATATATATCCAAAGGATATCCATTGGATATCCATTATTTCATATGAACATTCATAAATAATTTGTAACCTCGATTTTTCAAATTATCAAAGAGAACATTATTCTGCTGTATTCAATCATCAATCATTATATCCGGAATCCCAGCCACCTCAGGTTTACCATTTTCCAATTGTTAATTGGTACGAATTTAAAATTTGTCCGTGGTCCTCAGCTAAGCGTTATGGACAGAACATTTTGATTGCGGTTATACTTATGAGAGAGAGAGATGACAGACGGTACGTAAATCTGTGATGGTCCTAGCGTACGCACTAAGCAGCGCTATTGCTCGAGAGTTGTCGATCGCAACACGAATTGAACCGGCCGAGGTCAAGTGTGGAGTCTGTCTGTTGTCGTCAGTTATGAAAGACAGAGGCAAGCCAACGCCATTTTGTTTATGGTTGATTTTAAAAAGTGAAGTGTGGTTTCTTATTGTTTTTTGTAGTGTGGATTTTTGGAAACTGTGGAAAAGGTATGTTTTATTATTTTCTTGGTAAATAGGAATGATAGGGTATGATCGATTACATTTTGGTAGCATTGTGGTGTCGAAATGTGAGATAGATAGTACATTGTCATGATACTAGAGTACATTTGGGTTTGTTTTTTGATGAACTGCTGATGAATTTATCGATGAACGACAAATGTTCCACTCATTTGAATTTTCAAATTTGAGAAACATGTACCTACCCAACAAACTAGATCGGTTTCTCCATTCGAAATACATAATCACTCATATTGTGTGAATTATCTTTGAAATGAACAATAATATGGGTATTTCAGTTCCTCATTTATAGTCACAGTTCCTGCTAAACTGTATTCAAGTTTTATTTTGTACACTATATAAGCTAGTCTGACTTTGAAAATCAACAATGTTTTTTTTTACAGGAAGAAGAATCTGGAATCGATGGGCTGATAAAACAGACAATTTTAGTACAAAAAATGTTTGTAAATATTCACGTATTGTACTTCGATTGTTATTCACATGAATTGTCCAAATTTCCAATAAACTATTTTTAATCAATCTATCAGTATCATTTCCTCATGTCAATACTGTTGGAAATACAAAGTGGCCAAATAGAAACAATTGAACCTAGTTTTCTCCTCTTTTTTTATTTATTTCAATATACAAAATTCCACAGAAAGGACCAAAAGTCCGTCGCCCCCCCCCCTCTCTGTAACTTCTTCATTCTACATATCACAAAAAATTTCAGGTGCATAAGTTTTAGGGCTTCATTCGATCTCTATGATGGTTTGAGTTTCATTCATACAGAGTGTCTCAAGAAAACGCAGCGATTTACAAGTGTTCATAATTCCAAAACCTATTATTTCTTGTAATATAAACCATCTATCCAACTTGTCCAAAATTCAACGTAGAATCTAAAAATGCAATAATATAAGTCCTATTGAAAAAAATTGACTTCTGAATCGCTGCGGTTTCTTGCGACACTCTGTATGAATGAAACTTACACCATTGAAGTGATCGAATGAAACCCTACAACTTATGCATTCAACATTTTGTTTTGTGATATGTAAAATACAAAAGTTATGGTGGGGGCGACGGACTTTTGGTTGGACGTTGGATCCGTGGTGAATAACCTCTTCTCGGACTCACTGTTTATCTGATGGATAAACCAAATGTGAATATAAGATATCCTATTGATATCCATGGGATATTAAAAGATATCCGGTAGATATCTTCACGGACATCCATAAGATATCTCCTATATCCTGGATATAGGCGGACATATGGATATCTATTGTATATCCATATCTTGTATATCCAGTGGATATACAAGATACTCAAAAAATATATCCTGTAGATGTCTAATGGATATACTGTATTGTTTGGGACTTCACCAACAGTAGCTGTCACTATTTGTGGCATAGAAGGTTATGCACACCTTGATACAGCAGCCAAGACAAGTGTTGCGGGATCGACACTGTATGAACACTTGAAGAATACCAGTAATTGCGTTCTCAAGAAAACTTCAGCTGATGTTACATTGGCTGATGGACGACGGCAACCGAAAGAAGTTTACACAACCAATACGGAAGTCAAGATAGGCGGAAGAACATTCACTACGGACTTTGTGATACTTCCAGACGCTGAAGATAATCGAACTCTGCTGGGGATAGACTTTCTGGAAAAAGCAGCGATGATTTTGTATCTACCTCAAAGATGCTGGCAGTTTGCTGATAGTCCAGGTCAATTCGAATTTGTACAGCTAGAACAGGGACGTTCTCCTGAGCTGATTCATAAGAGGCAACTTATGGACATCACCAATCAGCCTACCCAGATCTATTCGGCAGAAGTTGATGGATTCAGCTCGCCTTTCTTAGAAGTCTTCGCCTCCCCGTTGCCTGACTCGGAAATGGAAATGGGGAATCCCGGAAGAATTTCGTATCAACTTTTCCCTCTCTTCACTCCACCACGGCCGGATTATGACAAAAACACACTCAACGATACGGACTATTCGCCAGAGGCCATCGACGATATTTTCAAAGGGGCACTACCGGATACCTATTCTCCGCCGAAACAGGACCCTAGGCCAAAACGGCAAAAGGTGAACTTGTTCAGTATCGACGTAATGTTGAAACCACATGAAGCTCCAGATTTACAAGAACGGGAGCGTCAATCCCTAAACAATATTCCCGAAGAGTTCCAGGATTTGTTTGAGGATAGAGGACCTCCTACTCCGTATTCAGAGCATCGGATAAACACGAGCGATCAAGCGCCGATAGCCAGTGCCCCGTACAGGCTGAACCCAACTCGTCAAGAGATCCTCCGAGAAAAGTTAGACGATATGCTGGAAAAAGGGATCATTGAAGATAGCGACACTCCCTGGACATCACCGGTAGTCATGGTTCCGAAGAAAAACAATGATTTCAGAGTATGCGTTGATTATAGAAAGCTCAACGCTATCACGATTCCCGACAGATATCCTCTGCCACGGATGGATGATCTATTGCATGCCGCCAAGGGACATCCATATATGACTAGCCTTGATTGACAGTCAGGATACTGGCAAATCAAAGTTCATGATGCTGATAAGAATAAGACGGGATTCATAACACCTTTTGGTATATATCGCTTCTTAAGAGGAATTCGCACATTGATGACGCAGTCGGATTTATACCCCTTGCACCCCAACGCTCCCTGCCCGCAGCCTACAAGCTGCATAAAACAACAGACATTATCCTCAACGAACGTTGCGAAGAGTTGTTTCAGATTCAAAAATTCAAAAGAAAGAGAAGGCACTATATGGATGTGTATTGTATTGATTCACGTGTAAATAGTCACAAATATATCGGCAACACAGCTCGTTTGACTCCTTAGACTGGATGTGACTAGTATACCGTGCATCCGGATCCGTTGGATCATAACAATATTGATATTTTATTATTTTGCGAATTTATTCAAACACATATTTAGGGGCTGAATGTTTTGATTACGAGATTCATAAAACATGCATGATCATCAAATTCGACTGTTCGCAGAAATTTTATCATTCCTCGGTTTAATTTCGTACGTGGGTCAGGTGACAGTGCGATATAAGTATGCTATATTGTTGAAATAAGGCTGAAGGACCTTGGTCGGTAGTCAA
Organism: Gastrophysa polygoni; assembly: GCA_963576655.1. Classification (NCBI taxonomy): domain Eukaryota; kingdom Metazoa; phylum Arthropoda; class Insecta; order Coleoptera; family Chrysomelidae; genus Gastrophysa; species Gastrophysa polygoni. Next base: position 20,938,171 of record OY755085.1, on the reverse strand, counting down.
TAAATCACATTTATTATTATCATGTTGGAATATAATATGGCGAAAAATTATCTTGATGTTTGTTTTGTGTGTGAGGAAAATCAAATGAGTTTATACATCTACCATCTACCTTATATCTTCATAAGTCATATATATATATATATATATATATATCGGTATATGATATCATAATCCATTTATTTTTATTATTCATTGGAAAGGAACATAAATCTTATTAGTTAAATTGAAAAAAGTATACAGGGTGAGTCAAAGTTAAACCGTCAAACATTCAATCAATTTTTCAAGTGGAAATTAGATTTTTTTTCTATGAACACATATCCTAACTTGCTTCGTTTCCAAGATACGTGAAGTCAAATTTTTTAGAAAAAGTCGCTCTTCGCTTATTTTGATAAAACTTGGTATTCTCATCTGCGGCAGTAATGGGATTCATTTGGTATGATTGGAATGAAATTAGTAATTTCAGTGGCGTCAAATTTATATTTATGGTGAGAACTGACTTTTGCAAGTTTAGATCGTATTTTGGATTGAGCTGTACAAAATATAACTTTTTTGTCTCATGATTTTTTTTCGAATCTTGCTTCGTTTCTGAGCAGAAAATCTTTCTTTGGACCACTTGAAAAAATTTAAAACCTCAATAGTCATGAAAATGTGTTCTACGTTGAAACAAATTGGAAGTTGGGCATTCACATTTTTTCTTACTGAAAAAAGTCATCAAAATAAAATGAAATGAATCATAAATTGAATGTATCTCATAAATCAAAATCGAATCGCATTTCCTTCCCATTTTTGTCATCAAAATTAGCAGAAGGTATTTTGAGTTAGTTATTAAAAAAAACGATTTTTTCTGAAAAATTTGACTCCGGATATCTCGAAAACGAAGCAAGTTAGGATATATTTTCACTTTAAATTTGACTCTGAATGTTTGGCGGTTCAACTTTGACTTACCCATAAAATATGTCTAAGCATATGGATTTACAAATCAAAAATAAGTGGTAATCAGGCTTCCTTCTGGTACAACTTGAACTGTAGCATGAGTAACAACTTGTGGAAAGCAGTAAATGATTAGTACTATCATGGGAGTTCAACTATTGCTCTCAGTTTGTCTCTTGGAAAGTTTCTTATTTCAATTCCTCTGGTTACCCTTGGATCTACCAATTCTGGAAGGAGACAATTGAAATAAAAAATCTTCAATTTGTCTACCATATCCTTTATGAACTGGTCATCTCTTGTTATCTAAAAAAATAGTATACTGATTAATGAGATAATTGTATGATTTTGATATTGAAAATCATACCTTTTCCACCAGAAATCCTTTGGGAGACCAAACTACAAAATAACATGTATGTTTCCTGGTTATGAAAAGCTGCCCCTGTACTTGGTAATAGTAGTCATGGTTTCGTTTCAGACAGTCATTCTCTAATGTAGCGAATTTTATTTTATTTTCTTTTATTGCCTGTTCAGGTTTGATTTCTTTTATTGAATAGGGACATTTGATTTTTATGACTGAGTCATCGTCAATAATACCATCTGGTGATGCTGCCAAGAAGTAATTTTCAGGATCTATGAATAGTCCACATTTTTTAACTTCCTTGTGATATGCATTCTGAAATTCTTCGATTGCAAAATTTTCGTGTATCTTGCCATACTCTGTTGCAATAGTGCCCTTGAATTTCGAATATAAGAGATTCTTAACTGTATTGACACAGGATGTAGTTGCTCTCAGTTTGCATATCTTTCCGAAATTCGAAGCAGTGAGCCTTTTTTGTCTTTCAACTATCCATAATGGTGAGGCGCTTTGACTCCTTGTTTTGATTTCAATTTCCGTCAATTCATTTGGTGTCTTTTTCAAGGCCAACAGAAATTCTCTCTCCACTTCTATGAATGTGTCTTCACTCATATCAGGTTCATTGGCCTCTGGGCCATAATCCTTGTCAGGAAGAGCTAAACTTTTTGAGACAGTTTTCTTCTGTTTCCTAGATTGGATGAGATATCTTTGTTTCTTTTGTGTTAATCGTATCCTCTTCAATTTGCTGAGATATTTCTTAGTATATAAATCTGGACTTCTATTCATAAAAGCTCTACACAAAACATTGTAGTATTCAGGACCACAACTGAACGAGAGTGATGCTGCTTCACAGCGAGTTTTGTATCCTCCACGTTTCGAGAAATTCACTCTTTTTCCTCCTACAAACTTGCAAACAATTGAATTATAATGTTCAGCCATATTATTGTCCATGTTGACAATTAGGCTGTGAACATTCAATAGTAACCGATTCAGGCATACTTGAATATCCCTGTACAAACCACATTCTGTAATTGCTGGTACAAGATTTTGTTCTGTGTCTTTTTTTTTACATTTGAAATATTTCAGATTAGAGCATTGAGCATGTTCACCAAAAATATGTGATGGAGCGTTCATTATATCCTCTCTCAAACACTCCATTTTATTTTCGAGAGAACTGTCTTCTTTGATTCGATATCTAGTAGCGGCACTGATAGCGGTTCGTAGTCGTCTAGAATTACTTTCTAACTGCTTTCTCAAGAATGGGGGTACTGCCATATTTTTGGAATTACTTCGTGTACGTTCTGTAAGAAAAAATTATGAATTGGTTGAATTATCAATGAAAATGAAAAGTCATAAAAACAGAAAATTTATTCGAAATTGATGAGAGAACAACTCTCATAAAAGTGCACAATATTCAGAATCAGTGACACATTGGTTCTAAAAATTTTGAAAAAAAGACATGAAGGGCTGAGTATCCAAGGGATACAAGTGCAACGGATGATAACATGGTTGTATCTCTTGACCACGAACTATTCGACACCACCAACACCAGACACCAGTTTAGGCACATTTATCAAAATAATGTCACTTGGCTTCTCAACCCATCATACACAGTGAAGTTCAAATTTGTATTCATGATTTTTTAATTTTTTTTATCATCAACTCAGGCTCATCTTGAAACCTATTTAGCCCATATCAGATATATTGAATGATTTTTATTGAAATGTTACTCATTCTACAAAAAAATTAAGTGAATTTTGCAAATTGTGAAAAACGCCACTTTTCAACAAACTATATTTAATAGTTAGTATAGTTTATATGAACTTCTCTTTTATTTTTTTGGGAGTATTTATGAATAGTTGTTTTCTTATCTATAGCTAGAACTTACTGCATAGCTCTCTCAGTCTTGTAGAGAAATTTCTCAAAAGATGATTTCTGCATTCAACTTTTTGAATGATTGTATCAGGACCATAGGGCTTATGTTCCATTAATTTTTTGTGGACCGAACTATCACCATCTCTTACCAAAGTTAGGTATTTCAGACCATGATTATCTATGCTTTGTTTGAAGCCTTCTACAATTATGTCACTCTCCATAGAAGTAGAAGTTCCTGTCCAATTCTTATAACATGTATGATCTGGCACTATCTGATTCTTAGCTGCTACATCATATCTATCACAAATACAACAATATTTATTTCGCACTCCCAAATGCAACACTTTTCCAGTGCGATAACCAATTATGCATGCCTATAAAAAAACATGATGAGAACAATATGAAATATATAATGATTACCATCACTCACCACACCAGAAGCAGCATCATAATTCACATTATATGAACGCTTAGACCATGCTCCGTCAGCTACTACTGTTATGAATGGAATACCATCTTTATCCACTTCATCCAAATTCCTGGCTAATTCAGCTTCTTCTTGACCTGCCTCCTTCATAGATTTCCAAGCTGTAGAATAAATGACATCAGCAACCTTGTTATGATAATTCATAAAGGTTCTGCTACTCATCATGGGCATGTTCAATACAGCTGACATCTCTTCTAGATGAGAATACCCAGTCCCAGTTGAAATTGATGCCAACGTGACAGCCAAGTTCACATTCATGTGACTTTCATCACATGGCTCATCATTTGTCTTTTGTGAAGGAGCTTCAGTATGAATGGTCTTCACGATGCACATCTTGCATTTGAGAGTGAATGAACTCTGAAGACCTCTCCTGAATTCATCAACAACATACATATCTGTTATATCACATTTGAAGAGTGTGTGCCTTTCGCCATTGAGAAATTGTTGAAGAAAGAATCCAATGTCAACAATTCGTCTTCCAGATGGAGTTCCAGTATGCCTGGAAGAAAAAAAAATTTCATTAGTATTTTATTGTCCTATGAAAAGAAAGAACAAAACAATAGTCTAGTCAACTGATTTTCAGGAACTTGTGACGAATTTCAACAGAATACTACTATCAGATTGTTTATTTAATCAGGTACACTAATTACTTACACAGATTCATCTCTACCCTCAGAACAATCGGGGTTTGGGTCAGCATCAAGAATTTTGCCATCCATTGCCTCAGAGGACATATTCCTAGAATTCAAATAATATATCAAATCATAATCGCAATAAAACCTGAGAGAAAATTAAATTGCTTGTTTTCACACTAGAAACACTTACACTTCCATCAGTTCATTTTCCACCTGTGTTGTGATATCCAATCAAAACTGTATCATCAGAAAGAGGTAGAACAGGAGGACCTGGTGCTACCAGATTTGAATGGGATGTAGATTGGTCGCTTCTCTGACTGGGATTTTCATTTTCGAGGGACTCTTGGCATCTCCTACAATATGAATTGATCCAAAAATTGAAAGTCATCATATACAATTCATTTACCTGAAGTGACAGCATAAAAAATAAGTTATTATAGGTATGAAAAATTCTGAATTTCTGGAATCAGCCAGCGAAGTGGTTCGGTATTTTTAAACTGAAAAGTCGGTCGACAGATTTGGTGTTTCGTTTTTTCTTATGGTTCCATTACCTATTATCCTGCACATCGAAATATAATTATCTGGTAGGTACTTACTGGAAACGCCTCAAGCCTATATTTCGCCGACTTAGCCTTTTTGTCGACATAATCTTCTTCTTGGAATCGAAAGTTTTACGACGACCCATTATTCTCAACAAGAACACAAGGAATTATCCAAAACACAATGCACGTGGTAACACTCACAAAATATCAAAACACTGTTTACTGTTTACGTATGATCTCGAGAGATTCACAGTCACTGATAACGGCTAATGCTCAACTGATACTGAGATCTAAGACGAGACAGACGCATGCGAGAACGCTGCTGATTGGTCATGCATTTGTCATGCCAGAATCCCGGGTATAAATAGCACGACCGACTGCCGCGGAGACGCTTTTATTTTTCCATCCATGTTCCCGACTCGAACGATTAAATATTTTAGCTGTTGCGGTGTACATGTGTTCGTTAGACTGAATAAACCCCAATTGCAGAATTCACACTGTGTGTATTAATTCAGCTCTACAATATTTAAATGACTTGTTACCATATTTTTGACATTACTGCACTCCATTTTATTGGAATATTCTGATTTTCATCTACATTATATTTCACATTTTATTTACGATAGTGCCAGTTCAGCTTATGTGTGTTCGACTTGAAACCTATATAAGTTCTTAAGTGTGAGTATATGTATGCATGAATCTAAGAATTTATTTGCAGGTATACATGTTTTATATCTAGATATTTATAAGAGTAGGTGTAAGATCTTACCTCAAGTGGACTTTTGACTTGTGGAAATATTTATGTGATACCACCAAATATGAATAAATAAATAAATAAATAAAAATAAATGATTTTGAAATATTCAAGGAAATCTGAAAATTAGTTATTTTTCATTGCCCTCTTATGGCTCAGTGGTGCATTTTCGTATAGAGGTAAGTTGGCTTCAATGGGCCTATTTTAATCTCTAGTTCTGTAAAATTATTTGCACGTTGTCCTGGGACACCCTGTATGCATTTCGATAATTATTTTGTAGTACAAACAATGTATATAGTATATTTGTATGTTTCTTTGGAGCCAGGTCACTTTTAATTTTGTATTCAGAAAATTTTCTTGATTTACATTTGGAATATAATGTTAAATGTTTGTTTGGAATGTATTCAATGTACCTATAGGTGGTATCATTATATCTAATGTATATATTTTGAACCACATGTCTCTTATTTTCTGTTTCTTTTGTGAATCTCGTTATTTTAGACAAAGTTTTTAATGATAATATAAGTTAAATACTGTCTGTAAGTTCTTCGAGGAGGTGGTACATTCATTTTTCAGCTTTTGATGGGATTTTCTCTCCTCGTTTCTAAAAAATAGAGTAGAAGTTATTAAAAATTATTGCAATATATTTGTAGTAAGGACAGATTTAGGATCTGTCCCAAGATGTCACAGCGCTCGAAATCAAACCTTTAGATACCTAAAAGAGAAATTCTCTATTGGTCAGTGACACCTTGTTTTTGAAAAAATATGGAAATACAAATATATTTATTAATAATAAAACCTCTACTTATCTTGGTGGACGTTTCGGAAACGAATCTGCTCCCGTTCTCAACACAATTGAAATATTTTTCTTCGTAAACTTTTTTCGATGTTTCCGATTTTGACACTGAAAAGTGACAATTTGGCAGACGGAGGAATTCTGGTTACAAGGTGTTTTCATTAATTGATAACAAATTTTCCATTTTCATATTCAAGTTTCAGAAGTGGATGCCAAGTTCTATCTATATCAACTGAACAAGAAGCAATATTATTGCAAGCAAGAATGCAAGCAGACTCTTTGATTTTTCGTTTTTGGTTGTTTTCTTCTTTTCCTATGATCTTAATATTACTTGTTGTCCATTCTCAGTAAGGATATGCTCAGCTAATTTTGACTTGTCAGTATATCTTCTCTTTATATTCTTCTTATGCTCTTTCATCCTTACTGATAGAGGCCTGCTGGTTTCACCGGTATAATATTTTCCACAAACACATGGTATACTGTATATACAATTTTTTGATGACTGTTCTTCATTTCTCGGTTTTGTATGAGTCAAAATCGATCTCATTGTATTTTCTGTGAAAACAGTGTTCAAGACAGAAAATACAATGAGATCGATTTTGACTCATACAAAACCGAGAAATGAAGAACAGTCATCAAAAAATTGTATATACAGTATACCATGTGTTTGTGGAAAATATTATACCGGTGAAACCAGCAGGCCTCTATCAGTAAGGATGAAAGAGCATAAAAACAATATAAAGAGAAGATATACTGACAAGTCAAAATTAGCTGAGCATATCCTTACTGAGAATGGACAACAATGGAAAATCAAAGAGTCTGCTTGCATTCTCCTGAACGGAGACAATAATATTGCTTCTTGTTCAGTTGATATAGATAGAACTTGGCATCCACTTCTTAAACTTGAATATGAAAATGGAAAATTCGATATCAATTATTGAAAACACCTTGTAACCAGAATTCCTCCGTCTGCCAAATTGTCACTTTTCAGTGTCAAAATCGGAAACATCGAAAAAAGTTTACGAAGAAAAATATTTCAATTGTGTTGAGAACGGGAGCAGATTCGTTCCCGAAACGTCCACCAAGATAATCAGAGGTTTTATTATTATTAAATATATTTGTATTTCCAAATTTTTTCAAAAACAAGGTGTCACTGACCAATAGAGAATTTCTCTTTTAGGTATCTAAAGGTTTAATTTCAAGCGCAGTGACATTTTGGGACAGATCCTAAATCTGTCCTTCCTACAAATATATTGCAATAATTTTTAATAACTTCTACTCTATTTTTTAGAAACGAGGAGAGAAAATCCCATCAAAAGCTGAAAAATGGATAATATAAGTGTTTTTTTTGTTTTTTTTTATAAATACAGTGCGGACTCGATAATTCGAACTAATAAAAACCAAGGCGATTCGGATTACCAAAAAATTCGGATTACCGAAGCAGATTTTTTTTTAAATTTTTTATTACGAAATGCAAAAAAAAACATAAATACGAAAAAGTAACACTGAAATATGCATGAAAGTAAGAATATTATACTAGTTTCTAAAGTATTTCTGAAGCACTTCTGCAAGACTTGTGAAGAGACCTTTTCCCAAGCGTTGCATAGCAGACAGACTGCATCCTCTAGGTTGAGCCTTCTCAACAACGTAACAACGCTGTCTCCGTTACTTGACAAAATGTGCGCTAGAAGGCTTTTTCGGTAAAATAATTTGGTTAGTCAGATAGAATTTTGATCCATAGGCTGCAAGAGTGCTGTACAATTTGGTGGGATGAATAATGCTGTAAATCTTCCATCTTCACTAGTTAGCTCTTCTATAGTTCCATTACTTGAGGCATACCTGCGGTATAAATGATTGATCAAACCAATCTATAAAAATATTTGTAGTCATCCATGCATTAGCAGATGATTTGTATTCAACGGGAATGTCTGCGTTTTTAAATGCTCGTGGGTTTTTTTGCCTTTCCTATAACGAGCATCTTAAGTTTATGTGACCCATCAGCATTGCAACAAGCAAAAAATGTTACACGTTCTTTGCTTATTTTTCGACCTGGTGCGTTTTTCTCTTGTGAGCGAACGAGCGTTTTTTCCGGCAACATTTTCCAGTAGAGAGCTGATTCGTCTGCATTGTATATTTGAGTAGCCACATGATTTAATTGTCTTACCTTCTCTTTAAGGGTAGTCAAGAAAGGGTTGACAACACTTTGATCATTGGATAGTTTTTCGCTGCACACTTTTAAAGCACAAAGACTATGCCTTTTTCGAAAGTTACAAATCCAGCCCCTGCTAGCTCTAAAACTATTATTTCTTTATGATTCGGCATAAAACTATCTTGCTTTTGCAGATAAAATTTCATAGGAAATTGGGACATGCCTCGATCTTTGTCTACAAAACTATGCAAATAAACGTTTTTCCATTGCAGGATACTCAGCTTTTCGTGAAGTTTTTCTGAGACCAGGTCCAGAATCACATTACCAATGAATCTAAAAAAAATACACAATTGTAAAAAGAAAAGAACATTAAAATTGTTTTTAAAATATCCTACCTGTCGATTTCATTTTTTTTTCTTTTTTTATGTTACAGATTGTAGATCTTCCAACTCCATACTCAGCGGCCAACACTTTCCCACTTTCTATCCTGTTGAGTCTTTCAATAATTTCACTTTTTTGCTGTATGGACAGTGTCTTGTGTTTCCTTTTTGGTTTTTTTTTTATTCAAACAAATATTATCACCAAGCAAAGTAAATATCACAGCTCAACAAAAGAACAGTTAGGGGAAACCCTGAACATTTCACTCACAATTTCTATAGAAAATGAATAGGCCTAAAGTTATAGGTTCGGATTATCGAGTACTATGAAATTCGGATTATAGAACACTCAATGTATTAAAAATGCTTGTTCGGACTACTGAAGAATTCGGATTATTGAACGTTCGGATTATCGAGTCTGCACTGTATATGTATAAGTTGTTTTTGTGAATCTCGTTATTTTGGATAGAATGTTCAATGATAATATGAGTGTTTTTTTTATCATATCCACTCCAACTAGAATAATCCTGAACCATATTATTGAATGTGAGTTCTATTTTGTAACCTGTGAAGTGTAAATTGATTCAGAATGAGATTCACTTCTAAGTGAAATTGAGAATATATGTGAGGTTTTTTATTCAGTCTATAAGACATTCATGTGGATTCCATATGCATGCCCAATGTACATCTTCATCAACACAATAGTGCATTAACCGGGAACTCTGAAATTGATATAGATGTGATGATCATGAGGAGCACAATATTCTACTCACAGGAATTCCCAGAAGAAGGATTATGAGGCACGTGATGATTCGAAAAGAACCTCACATTCTGATATAGACCCTAGTTTCTTTACTTCACATTATAATCATTCAAATAAGTCTATGTGATTTCAGTTTAGTGGTTGAATGATGAATCACTTAATGATCAAATCCGAGTTCCATTTGGCATCCCAATGTGATTCATAAAATGACCAAAAGGGTCCGGAATAGCAGTCCATATAATTTCAGTGGGAGTCGCATTTGCAGTCACGGGTGTAATGTATGACATGAATGTGATGCTCTCTGAGATCTCTGGGATCATTTTGTGTTAACTGGGTAGCAGCAGACATCAAATTCTATTCGATGAAAGATGCTTCAACTTGCAAGATATGAGTATGTTGATCTGTTCTATAATTCAAAGATAGTACTTATTTTCGTTTTATGAAACTTGATATACAGGGTTCGGAATACTTTAATGATCATAAATATCCATCATCTTCCAATTAACGCTGAAAATCAAATTGATGAGTATTGATTCCATTTCATCAATATGCCTAGATGTAATACTTGTAATGATGTCTTCCTCAAGACGAATGCTCTGCTCATTCACTCAAAAATAATACATCGATGCCAGGAGAATACACTTTCCATCTACTAATTCTTACCGGAAATATCTGGAGCATCATGAATTCCAGACCAAAAAACCATCAGAATCAGAACAATTATTGGATTCGCTAAATAATCGTGGAACTGTCCAGGTTGAATCTCATTTGCCTGGATGCTCTTATAAAAATGATCATTCACAAGTCTTGCATGAGAACCACTCATATCTTCGGATAGTTTTGGAAATGTTGAACATTGTGCAAATTTATTTGCTGAATTCAAGAACAGATTGATGAAAAATAATATGAGTTTCAATGTTCAGAAAACACATTGTACCGGAAAGATATTCAAAAAGTTATTGATGATGTTATTGAATCATTGAATAAACCTCTCAACATTTTCAGGAGATACTCTTTGGGATATTCATCACCAAAGTATTATACAGGGTGAGTCAAAAATGTGTACCGAGCTTTCTGGGGGTGATAGAACATAGAAAAATAAGTGTAGTTTGATGATTGAACTCATGGCCCAACATACATATTAAGGGAGATATATCCTTCCAAAGTTGATAAAATTAAAATATTTCTCCGCATAACTTCTGAACGATGAAAGCCACCTGATTGAAATTTTGTGCATGAATGTATGTTGTCAAAATACATTTTTTCGTCACACTTCCACATTTCTGATATTGTTATAAAGGGTGTTTTCAGAGGGTGAGTCTTGACTTTTTGTAGAAAACTTTTTTCCTTTTCCCTGTATTATTTTCGGTGAAAAAACAAGAGCATTCGAAGGAGCGAAGAAAATTACATGAAAAAGGTACTCCTATTCAAATACAAAAAATTGAGCCGTTCATGAGATATTTGAGTTTTTGTAGTTACATGATATCAGCAGATTGATTTTATTCATCGCGAGATTCATCGGTATATATGATATGCATTTCCGAAGCACTCGCCAAGCATTAGAAGCATATCAGTTTGTTCAGAGAACGAATAACCTGCCATATTTCTTAAAATCTCAGTTGATAATCGCAGTGATAAATGACACAGAAAAACCACACGAACAAATTGACTACAACAATGTTGACTCGAATGTTGATGACATGAACGTCAAAATTGAGAACAAAATTATTCATCATGGCCTGCTAAAATATTGTTTCCGATGAATCTCGCGATGAATAAAATCAATCTGCTGATATCATGTAACTACAAAAACTCAAATATTTCACGAACGGCTCAATTTTTTGTATTCGAATAAGAGTACCTTTTTCATGTAATTTTCTTCGCTCCATCAAATGCTCCTGTTTTTTCACCGAAAATAATACAGGGAAAAAAGTTTTCTACAAAAAATCATGACTCACCCTCTGAAAACACCCTTTATAACAATATCAGAAATGTGCACAAAATTTCAATCGGGTGGCTTTCATCGTTCAGAAGTTATGCGGAAAATATATTTTAATTTTATCAACTTTGGAAGGATAAATCTCCCTTAATATGCATTTTGGGCCATGAGTTTAATCATCAAACTACACTCATTTTTCAATGTTCTATCACCCCCAGAAAGCTCGGTACACATTTTTGACTCACCCTGTATATCGGAAACCGATGAATACGAATTCGATGATTTCGAGAACATTTTTCGTGGTTTCGAAAATGGATAACTACGATTCAAGGTTTCAGAAAGTACTGGTTTCTATATTAAACTAGTCGAGTATGTTATAGGCCTGTTGATGGGAAAAAATAAGAATTCAACACCGAAACCATAACTATACAGCTCAGTTTATTCCTTTGCATAGGGTATTACAAAAATACTTCGCATTACCCTGTATCTTGATAGAAACTTTCAAATATGTTGAAGAGTTGAGAAATTAGAATACAATTGATATCCCAGTTTGGAGAAGACGATATAGTTCTTCCTTAATTCGTATATTATGATATGACTATGAAATTGGAAACCCTTTAGGTTCCATTCAGGAATACACGAACTGAGTGCTGTGTATTGTTCCATAGCTTGTTCACCTCCAGCATTTCAGTCTTGTTTGGAAAATATCTCTTAAGGTACTTCATTCATCATTCATCATTCTGCTGATATGAAGCAATTTGGAGAGATTAATATTCTCAAAGCTGGTTGAAATCTTGAATGGTTAAAAAAAAAATATGGGATACTTGTGGGATTGCCTTCAGGAAGTTCCAGAATTCGTTTTCGTAATACTCCATTTCTCATATATTGGGTTTTATAATTTCATGTAAGTTTCAATGCGAATTCATTTTGTCGACTTAGCAAGCTTTCACGAACAGAAACTCAAGAATTGACAGCACAAGATCCTTCTGCACTGAGAAACATGAGAATTATTGTGAAGATCTCATAGCTAATGATCCAATCTCGACAGGCATCAAGTTCTCTCCAGTTTTGAATGATATTGAACAATTTCATGTAACACAAAATCATAGTGTTGAATTCGCCCATGACATTTTCGAAGGAGCCGGTGTTGTTTGTTATGTGCCAATTACTGTATCAATTCATTCAAGTGTATGAATTCTTCTCGATGGATATACTCAATTACAAAATGAAATATTCCAACTATAGTAGAAATCACAATAAACCTCCCCTCATCACCTATGGCAATTTGAAGAAAAAAAATATGAGAATGTCTGCCTCTGGAATGAAATGTTCTATTTTGAATACCAGATTGCTTTTTGCTTCTCTCATTCCAGAACATAATGTGCATTGGCATCTGTACATATCACTCGAAAGAATTTTGAAAATTGTTCCAAGCTCTCATATCTCATCAGGTATGTGTGATCAGTTGGTTGAAATTATAAACGAGCACCACTCTGAGTTTTTGGCAATCTTTGGACAATCTTTGGAATCAAAATTCCATCTAATTACTCATTATCCATTTATCCTAACTAATATTGAACCCCTAGTTGGAATCATGACTTTGAGGTATGAGTATTAACACCGTCACTCTATCTATATTATCAAAACTATAGCTAAGAAACAGTTAGCGGAAAGATTTGCAAAAATGGGAGTTTAATCAGTACTATTCCATCTTCCTGCAATGAGAATATTGCAGATGATACATTGAAAGCTTTTCCGGAATTCAGGAATGTATTGAAAGAATCTGACGATCTTATGGCTGAATCCATTTTCGAATCGTTACTGATGTTGAGAAATAATGAGAAGTTTATTACAGTTCTCTGAAGGAAGAACGGGAGAATGATCAACAATAATTCGACAATTGGAATAAACCTAGGTACCATAGAGTGGGTGGCACATAGAAGTGTCTGAAAAACAGAAAGAGAAATTTTTGTGATGATTTGTATCTGAAAATTTGTAGGCGTGAATATTCGATCAAGCTCTATCTGCTTGAGAATTATCAATAAAGTGTTACAGCTTGTAGAAAGTAGAAGCACCTTATTCATTTCAAATGGATCAGTCCATAATGAATCATTCTTTAGGGTTTCTGATAACTCTCCTGTGTAACCGTTCTCCAGTAGTGAATTGATTTCAAATTTGTTGACTTGGTAATGACTTCCAAAATATGCTGATAGTTTCGAGATACTAGGAAGGACTGACAGTATTAGTAGGAGTGAGGTCATACCAAAGGACTTTCTACCTTGAAGCCAGATCTCACTTGCTTCGATTCAGGGTGATTGAAAACTTCAAGTATTACATCCACTCGAAAAAAAGAGTGAAAGAAGATCGAATTCTTCAAATGGAACACCCTATTTATCATTATCGATTTGGGGAAGTTGCTCACATTTGCTTATTGTTATTCCATCTCGAAAATAGTCACAGATAGGTCAATTGGAATCATTATGGTGAGTTATGAGAATTGAGAATTCGGGAAGTTATTTGATATATGGGGTGTTCCAGTCGGAATAACAAAACTGCTTCTCCTTCCGTACAGAAGCGGCAACACTGTATTAATGGAAATATTCCAGATACATATCCGAATATTCACGCACACAAATTCCTAAAATCGTTCTTGATGTTCTACATAGGAACTTCTGATGTGCCACCCGAAACCTCTGATGTATTCTGAACTCTTTAGGTATCAAGAATATTTGGGATTTGTGGAATATTGATAAATAATTGATAAGTTGCCTATGTGGGTCAAGTTAGGGCCAGAGAAATATTTATAACCACAGGTGAGGTTAGAATCTGATGAAATGTCACTCTCATGAAAGAAAAACCGATAGCTTTCCCAAAATAGTGTTTTTCTGATACGTCTGCATTTTTCTTTTCCCTAAATAATTTTCGTCGCACATAGCAGCTTTCTGGAACGTCTCTGACGACGCAGTGTACCTATCTGTTCTCCCACACAGCCGCCCGAGGCTGCCAATCAGCGCTTTCCTGCTTCCCTCCAATAGCTTCCAACATCTCCAGTGGACATAGTGGTTTTCTTGGTAAGTCGCTGACGACGCAGACTACCTTCTATCTGTTCTGGCCGCCCAGCCGTCCGAGGCTGCCCATCGATGCTTTCCTGTCTCCCTCTGATTAACATAGTGATTTTCTGGTACGTCTCTGACGGCGCAGAATGCCATGATTCGTCGCCCAGCCGCCCGAGACGCTCGTCTCTGTTTCCATGAGAAAGACCTAATATGTCTGAAATATATCTGACTGAACCGAATCGATTCCATATATATTCGGTCTTGCCGTACGTCCAGCCGCCCGTTGCTGCTGCTCACTTTGAATAGTTTCCTGGTGAGAAGCCGCTTTCCTGCGACGAGTTGCTAGTGGCAGCGTTTCAAGCCATTCAGGGAGGAGAGCAAGAAAGAAGAATACGCAGTACATATATTTTCATTGAATGTTGAATGATATATTTGACACAAATTCTGTGAACAATAAGAAATGAATTCGGTTACTCGTTACAACATCTGTATCATACTTTTCAAGTTTGGTGGAAGAGCAAGAAATCTGAATCCTAGGCGTACTCGCTTGCATCGAGAATATCCTGTAGCATAATAAACGTCACAATATATTGATTGACACTCTATTTATCTGACCATTATACCTGTGTGGGCTATATTCTTTGGATGTGGTTCCTTTTCACATTGAGTCACATCAAATATATTTTATAAGTTAGTCATCTCTCGCCTAGATAGTTTCGCTTCTCATTATCGATCACTGTCAGGTTACTCATGGTGTGAATAGGCTGGTGTTCCAACTCCCCATCCCCAGTAAGTCACTAGAAAAAGTTTCAGACTCCTGCCTACTTGTTTGTGTCAAATTTCAACACCTCACTAGGGCTTACGAAGTTCGAAAGTAGATGGCGTCTTGGGATCTCTGGAAAACACCATTCAAATTTGGGATTCAACAGAAATGCAAGAATTGAACGTTAGCTATCCATCACTGTCAGATATACATCCTTATCAGTGAGAACGGATTTGATTCTATAGGAACGACGATCGTATCGTCATCTACATGATTTTGAAAGAAAAGTTGCTTCTCCATCCTATAACAACCATGGGGTTACCCTAATGAATTTCAAATGACAATATCTTGCCGTGAATGCTACTTCGAGCGATTGCATTTCGAAAATTCCTCGTGATTTTGGAATCGAGAGGAATTATCACGAATCATTACTGTCTGTGAAATCACTAGTTGTCACAAGACGTATTCAGTAATTTCTAAATATTATTTAGTAGTGTAGTTTCACCTACAGTCTCCAAATCTTCAATTCAATTGATATTACCTCAAACAATCGCACAATATCACGAGGACAACCGAAAAAAACGAATGATGCATCGACCCTGCATCATGAGCAGTGTTGCTAAGGGCGCTGGCGTGACAGCTGTTGTCCTCTTGTGGCAGCTGCACGATCGGCACTCTCGCTCCGGTGGCGACATCTGCGCAAGTCGACTCTCTGACAGCCGCCTCTATTCGGAGTGCTGCCTCGACCGGCGCATTGTGCGATTGTAGGCTCTCTTTGAGCCAACGCCTGAGCCAATGGCCCAGCCACGCCAGGTGGCAGCCGCACTGGAAGGGGTTGTCCGATATGATCAGGCCTCCTGAAAGAGGAGTCGGTGATGAAGATGCGTAAAAGAAACACACTCTCTAATAATGATGAATATGATTCATTCACTGATATGATAAGATTCAAAAATATGATACGAACGTTAGTGTGTGTCTAAGATGAGGATGCAGAGCATGATATTCTCGAAAACGGTGAGAGATGCAAATTCGTTCGAATGCGAGAGAAGTTGGGCAATCTGAGGGTTATACCAACAGTCTTTGAAAATTCTCAAGATTATTCATCGTTTTTCAGTTATATCGGAACAAGTCCATCCTAGAGAGATGTATTTCAATATTATATGATAACGTTATCACCAGAAAGAGAGGACAACTGGAAAAACTTTCGTTCAACTATTTCGATATGGAAGTGGACGATATATCGATAGTTACATGACAAATCATTTCGTCTGATCTATTTTTCTAATCAAATTCTCTGTATACCTAATGCTTCCATAGTTACAATGAAGACACTGAGTTCATTATTATAACGAAACACTATATCATGGCAGCTTTCGATGTGATCCAAAGTAGCGATCCGACGTTTCGTAACCATGAATCCATCATTGACGTATAGTTTTTTTTTTGAAAACGCCCTGATTTGATGTCTACAGACTCCGAATCTGAGAGCTGATTTTTTTTTCGGAACTCTCAATGAAAAATGTCATCAAATTCAATTGCTTCGGAGAGGATGAATATTCGAAGGAAATCTTATAATGATAAGTTCAGAATGATACAAATTTTCACTTGCACACTATCTCACAAAACTTCAATTTTCTTGGTCTCTACATTCCTCCTAATTGATATTCTGGAATGATGATCAAATCGATCAAGAATTTGGCGATTATGCTTCGTGTATTTCTGTGTGTTACCTAGACGTAGTTGTTGAGAATCCATATTTGATATTCATGTAATATTTCATCGAATGAGAAAGGCATGTATTTCGTTTTTTTCCGTACCGATAATCATTATTTTTTAATCGATCCAATGAAATCATGACTAATCCTGACAATTATTTCTCCTACAAAGTTAGTGACGGACTATAGGATGAGGAAGATATTCACAATTTTTCCATGGAAATAATGAAAAATAACCTCGATGTGCCTTAGTTAACTCTAGAGATGGAATTCACTCAAATTACTTCCTATAAATAACATTACAGATTTGTTGGAGTCTTTTTGTGAGTACCGAAATCAGCTAAGAATTTATTCAATCGAATCTGTTACTGTAAGTAGTATTTTTTATCCTGGGCGCAGTTGAAAAACTCACCTGAAATGAGCATTGTTCCTGATTTACTCCACCCACTCGTATTGCCATAAAATATTTCAGGTCTCAGATGTGACAGCAAGTTAGAGCTCAGATCTATTTTCAAATAACCAATTTTGTGCATGTTTGCAAATAATCCTGCTGGTAGTTCCTTTATCTGAGTTCCTTGTATCTTCACTACCAAATCTGGATTCTGAGAAAATCTAGCAAATGCATCTCTATCTATGCTCCTCAAGTTCATCCCAGTCACCTCCAAATGCCGTATTTTTCTGTTCGTAACGCACAACAACTGCTCATCTAGTTTGCTCTCAGAAAAACGTATCTTAAGAATTCGCAATTGGTCCAGATGTGACAGCAAGCTGCAGAATTGGTCAGAAAAATGATCCAGTTTGGGCCATGTTTGTATAGTCAGCTTCGACAGTATTCTCATTTGTCGTATGCTGTCGCTTTCGAACTTGGTTAAGCCATTCAAATTCAGCAAAGTCAGTTCTTGCAAATGATTGAGTCCACTGAAGCTGTCAGTTGTCAATTCCTTCAGAGGATTGTTCGATAAATCCAGAGATTTCAGTCGGGGTAAATGCACCCACAAATGAGCTGGCACACTTTCCAAATAGTTGTGACTGACATCGAGAGATTTGAGCTTGAATAGTTGCCTGAACGAATTTCTACTAATAGTGTATATTTGATTGTGCGACAAATTCAAGTTCACCAAATTAGGTAAAGGAAAGTGAGGGGTAGACGTGATTCCAGCACCAGATAGATCCAACAATCTTAAGCTCTGCGCGTAATGAAACAGTTCCTTGAAATTAGATCGCATAGGATTGAAACTGAGGTCGAGAGATTGCAACAGGCCCAGGCCTGTGAAGACATTGTCGG
This sequence comes from Gastrophysa polygoni, assembly GCA_963576655.1. NCBI lineage: Eukaryota > Metazoa > Arthropoda > Insecta > Coleoptera > Chrysomelidae > Gastrophysa > Gastrophysa polygoni. The sequence continues at coordinate 20,919,750 of OY755085.1, read as the reverse complement.
GAAGTATGGAAAGTTTGTTGTTGCTCATATCAAGGCGCTGTAGGAAAGGAACGTCTGGAAATGTTGTTACATCTACGTGCTCTATATTATTCGAACCCATGGATAAAAGTCTGAGGGTAACTCCTATGTCTGATATACTGGCTGTTGGGACAACTGCGAATGAGTTCACGCTCAAGTCTAACATCTCGAGAAGGGTATTACTGAAAATATCTCTGGGCAAGTAGGTCAATCGATTGTTCTTGAGATCAACTATTCGAAGATTTTGCATATTCATGAACTGACTAGTGTGTAATTGAGCTATATCATTGTACGATAAATCTAAAACTTGTACATTCCTCAAACCGAAGAAAGCGCGTTTACTGACTCTGAAGATGTTATTGTTGCTCAGTTGCAGAATCTCGAGTGAAGTCAAGTGCATAAAATCATTGTGTTCTATAGAGGTTATCTTGTTGAAATCCAGGAAAATTTCTTTCAAAGAAACTGTGTGTCCCAAACACTTCGGGACATGATCAAAATTATTGATCTTCAAGTCTATTTTACGAATGTTGAGAGTTCTAGAATCAGATTCACAGGATGAAATTAGATTATGGGTGAAATTCAATACCAGAGGTCCTGTTACATTGAAAAATTTGAAAGAAACTACTTGTAATAAATTATTCTGGAAATCGATATGACTCAAAGAGGTTGAATTAAAGAATGCGTTTGGACTAATTTGATGGATATAGTTATCAGAAATCATGACTTTGCTCAGATTCGGTAAGTGAGCAAAACTTTCACTTTGGATATACTTCAGCTTGTTTCCACACATGGACACAGTTTCTAGATCAGTCATATACTGAAACGTACCAGTTTCCACATATGTCAGTTCATTGAATGACATCCTAATTTGTTTCAGTTGGTCATGAGCTGAAAAAAAATTTGTTGGTATGAAACGTAGGCCATTTGACTCGAGATTGAGGTATTTGAGTTTCTTCAGAGGTTTGATTAGGTCAACAGGAAGCTCTCTCAAATTATTGTTATCCACCGATATCCATTTTAAGTTGACCAGAGGCATGAAAATCTGTTCTAAGCTGATAGCTGAATTCAAACTGAAGGAGAGTTCTATACTTTCTAGATTATCTAAGCCGACGAATGCTCTCTCATCGATCATTCGTAGTGGATTGGAACTCAAACTCAGGTCCCTCAATTCTCTCAGCTCAGCAAAGACATGGTTGTTCAAATCCGTCACACGATTATTATTCATGACCAAACTTCTAATATTGGCTGCCCAGTTAGCGAAATCTAGTTCTTCTATTGCATTGATTTCGTTGAAAGCCATGTTCAAATGTGATAATCTGCTGCAATTCTGTAATGCCTGAGATGGTATTTTGACCAAGTTATTGCCACTGAAACTCAATGCTTTCAGGTTAGAACAAATACCGTCTAGAGATGGAATAGTATTCAAAGAATTAGACGAAAAGTACAAATACTTGAGATTCTTTAGATGAATAACAGCTTGTGGAATATGTCTAAAGTTGTTGTGATCGAAATCTAAATATTCTAGAGAACCGTCAATTCCATCGAATGCTCTTACATTCAATGTACTGAGTAGGTTATATGATAAAATGATTCTTCTTATTTCTAGCCCAGAGAAGCTATCCGCAGATAATATTCTGAAATCGTTGTGTGCCAAGTTCAAATCCCTAACTCGCAGAGAGTTGTTAAATGGTCTCCTAGGTAAGACCCTCAGGAAATTTTCTGCCAGATCAATCTTCTCTATCCATAGTAATTGCGATAGAGTGTGGTCTGTCAGCACCTTGATATGATTTCCTCTCAGATAAAGCCATTGCAGCTGAGGTAGAGATGACAAAAGGTGCGTAGGGAATGCTTCGATGAGATTGTGAGATAAACTCACGGTCTGAAGTGTGGCTGGAAGAGAATGATTTTGAAGACTGTGAATACGATTGCCGTCTAGGTTGAGCCATATGAGCGATTTGAATTGATGCAGGCCGTGATTTTTTCTCGAGACTTCCGTTATTTCGTTTTCTCCCAAGAAAAGAGTGGACAAGGAACTTTCCAAATGCGCCCAATCACCTTCGACGGATGGAACTTGGTTTCTGGAACAATGAATGATGGGGTATGAGAGGAATTTCCGATCGGATTGTTTCTGAAGGATATTCAAATTGTTGATACACAAGTAACGCAAAGAAAAATTTGACATGATTTATGGTTCTCCAATCACTACCAAGAACGATTTCCAATAGGCTTTCAATGCGCTTTGATATAGCATAATCGATTTCTTTGTCTGGAGTTCCATCATCGAGAAAATATCATCAGGTATAATATAACAAATGATTCGATTTTCATCATATCACGAAATAATATCCAGCCAAAGAATATAATGATATTATAGATTTTTCGATTTCATCATCGGCACCGTCTCCCTAACGGATATCACACATTTTACTGCAATTAGCCATGAACAATATTCCATCATTTGGTTCATCACTCAAACCAACTTTCTGGCATGAACCGTTTTCCGCTGCATACTCCCTACGTTCTTCAAATAATCATTGAAATTTACAATTTTCATATTGGCAAAAAATTAACAGATCTGCTGACGTCAAGATGGAAAATCAAGAGATCGACTATATTTGTATGTCATACCTATTTTGTTTTACACAGATTCACTCTTGTATGAACTTGAGTAGCTGGAAGCGTTGATTGGAATGAACATCAGAAGGAAAAAATATACTTCACCTTCAATTTCGTGGTCTTGAATAGCTGGCACAATTTTTCATTTATCTTCAAGAATGTGGTCTTTGTCATGAATGTGGTTAAGGTATGACCCTAGGTTTCTGGGTAGGAATCAAGTCGGTTATATTAGGAACCAACAAGAATAGTAACTCCGAAGTCTATTTACACCGTTTCAATGAAACTATAATTCACAGGTGAATTGGGATTGAAGAACACATAGTGAATATTTTTCAATAACGTATCGAGAATAGTGTGGTCAAGATCCCCGAGTCTTCTCAATCACAAATAATGAATTAGTGCAGGAAATACCTAAGCACACAGGATCGTACATTCAATATTGGTTGAAAAGGAAATAGGAGAATGCAAAAACCTCTCAAATTTGATACTCAAAAATCAGTACCGTATTCGTAATTATCGATTTGATCATATGTTACTCGACGTTGACACGTTGGATGCCATATCGAAGCTCATTGAATATTGCAATCAGTTTCATTCATGCCTGAAGGAAAATGATATGATGATGAGGAAGATCATTCGAGGATCAAAAAAACCGAAACGAATTTCCTAGGACCGTATTGTGAGTATCTGAGCTACGCAAATTTTTCCAACACAACCAGATGTGTCTCAGGTAGTACTTTTGTTTGTAGCTTTCAATGTTGAAATCATCTCTTTAAATTTTGGTTCGGTGTTAGTCGAATGAAAATAGCAGATTTATTCTCCAATTCAATTCATTATACATACCCGTGTAAATTCAGCCACTGCAAACTTCTCAGATCTTTGAATGCAGTGAAAGGAATATCGTCCAGAAGATTATTGCTCAAATCAAGGGATGTCAGACTTTTCCATTGCGAACTGCAAAGAAGGGTATTGTTCAGTTTTATATGTAAAGTTCTCAGATAGCTGTGTTTCGATGTCATGGATACTGAAAAAAAATAAAAAAAAAAACAACCAACATAGAAAGAATGACATGTTCGAATTACTCAATGTATTCTGCACTCATTCATTGAAATTCTAATAAAAACAAATATAGAAATACAGTCCGCTTAATAGAAGAAACCCAACATTTGGTCCCATCGAGCCGGATGTGTTAGAAGAATACCGCTGAACTGCCGAAAAAGTCTTTGATAGAAAAAGGTCACTTGAGCTGTCAGTGCTTGTCAAGAAATCCGCCGTTGTGCCGAAGAATGGAATAGCTGAGCCGATTTGTTCCGCATCAGTATATGTATGAAGTATCTGCAAGAGCAAAAAGAAGAGTCGTATAGCTGAGCCGATTTTGTTCCGCATCAGTATATGAAACATCTTCAAGAGCAAGTAGCAGAATCAAACAGTTGAGCTGACTTGTTCCGCACCAGTATCAAGAATCTAAGAGAAGAACTTTATTGTGAGTCCTTTCCATTATATTTTTCCCGATAATTCCTAATGATTCCTAATGTTCCTATTCCCAATGCATTTGATTTGTGGGAAAATTGCTGTGTTATTCGTTTTTAGATCAGAGTTCAAAGTGAAATCGGTAAAAGGTTGAATTTGAATTTTCTTCGATTTCATTGATTTAGACAGCAAATTCCTTTGCTGTCAAATAGTTCCTTGAAACTTTAATACAGAGTATTCTAATCACAATCCAACGGAGTAAGCAAATCAATTATTTGCCAAAAATGTCAAATACGGAAAAAAGAAAGATTCTTTGTCGAAAAAGGGCTACAATTAAAGGAGTCTTAACTAGATTTGAGTCATTCTTGACGGAAATTGAAATAGATATCACTAGACGTGGTGATTTATTAGAGAGATTTGAAAGATTCAAGAAATTATTAGATGAATTTGAAATGATTCAGACGGAAATTGAGGAATTATTCGAAGATGAAAATGTTGAAGAATTTCTAAATGAGAGTTTTCTCGAAAGAAAAGTTTTTGAAGACAAATATTATAATCTAATCGCAAAAGCAAAACAAATACTTATCAGTGAATCTTCTAGTTCAGGTTCAGAAAATTTAGGAAAACAATCGGAAAGATCCATATCAGAAACAGGAGCGTCCCTACATTTAGGAACTCTAGGATCATCTCAAAACGTCAGAATAGAATCAGGGCAGGTTCATAGTACAAGAACTACGGGTCAGTCACAAAATGTAAGATTACCAAAAATTTCTTTGCCAACATCTTCAGGTGATGAAAATTGTTGGTCAACATTTCATGATAGGTTCAAATCATAATTACAGGATGATGAAGGTCTGTCAACGACGGAAAAGTTTTTCTATTTGCAATCAGCCTTGAAGGGTGATGCAGCAAAGTTGATAAAAGAACTCGAAAGTACAGATTCTAATTATGAAGTAGCTTGGGGTCTTCTACAAGAAAGAGACGAAGATACCAAATCATTGATAAAAAATCATTTGAGAAATATTTTTGAAATTCCAAAAATAGTTCGAGAAAATTTCGACAAATTAAGAAATTTTTTGGATATCTTGCAGATGAATTATAGAGCTTTGAAACAATTAAAAGAACCTGTAGATGCATGGGATACGATCTTATTATTTTTACTAGGAGAAAAACTAGATAAATCCACTAGAAGAGAGTGGGAAACAAAGGTTCATAAAATTAAAACTCCTTCAATAAATTCTTCTTTAGACTTCTTAAAGGAAAGATGTTGTATAAATAAGAATCTATATAACAATAACAATAATTATTATCACAAGAGAAATAAGAGTCATTCTGCTGTAGGAACTAATGATAATGAAGCTTGTATATATTGTGATAAAACAAATCATCAGATTTATTATTGTACAAATTTTCTAAAACTTGATAATGTTTCTAGAATGAACAATCTAAGGAGATTGAAGGAATGTGTTAACTGTCTTCGTAAAGGTCATTCATCTGGGGATTGTAAAGGGTTTTCTTGTAAAATCTGTAACAAAAAACATAATGTTTTGTTACATTTAGATCAAGAAAGACTAAAGTCTCCAGAATGTGTAACAAAAGTAGATAGCATTCCAGATTTACCAATAAAGGAGATCGGTAATGAACTTGTTGCTGATGATTTTGATAGAAATACTTCAGTAAACGACATTTCATTGAATTCTATTGCTGCATACAATAATAATGCTGTACTGTTGTCTACAGCCATAATTTATATATTTGATATAAATAATATGCCCATACGTTGCAGAGCACTATTGGACTCAGGTAGCCAAAGTTCTTTTTGTACATCTGAACTTGCAAATCAGTTGAATTTGACATTTCAAAAGGTATCTATTCCTATTGTAGGTATAAGTGAAGTAGATTCTACAAATGTTACTAGAATAATGAATGCAAAAATAAAATCGATTCATTCTCTTTATGAAGTCAAATTACCATTTTTGGTTATGGATAAAATCACAGGAAATATTCCACAATTTAATTCCAATATAACCCGAATAGATCTACCAAAAAAATATATTTTTGGCAGATAAGAAGTTCAATTATCCTTCAAAAATTGATGTATTGTTAGGATGTAACATTTTTTATGACCTCTTATTGAGGAACCAAATAAAATTGGGAAAGGATTCACCGATTTTGCAAGAGTCGCATCTTGGATGGATAATTTCAGGTCCTTTGAATCTAAAATCCAATATTTCAATTTGCAATTTCTCTAAAGTAGATATTCAAGAACAATTAGAATCATTCTGGAAAATTGAAGAAATCACAGAAGAAAAACAAATAGTTTTTTCTGAAGAAGAAAATGAATGTGAGGAACATTTCATTGAAAACTTTTATAGAGAAAGTGATGGTAGATTTGCAGTTAGGTTACCTTTTAAAAAAAATCATGAAATGCTTGGCGAAAGTAAGAATATATCTTTGAAAAGATTCAAAACATTAGAGAGAAAACTAATTCAAAACGAATATTTAAGATCAGAATATTCAAGATTTATACACGAATATTTGATTTTGGGTCATATGACACTTGTAAACGCAAACTTGTATAGTAGATTTTTTCTACCACATCATTGCGTCACAAAGTCTGATTCACTAACTACTAAAGTTCGAGTAGTGTTTGATGGGTCATGTAGATCTACAACAGGTGTGTCTTTGAATGACGTACTCATGGTAGGTCCGGTCATACAACAGGATATTTTCAGTATATTACTCAGATTTAGAAAGTATCAAATTGCTTTCACGTCTGATATCGAGAAAATGTACAGGCAAATTAATTTGCACCCTGATGACCGTAAATTTCAAAACATACTATGGCGTGATGATGCATCACAAACTATAAATACATATGAATTAAATACAATTATTCACGGACTAAGTCCTAGTTCCTTTCTTGCCACTCGTTGCTTGAAGCAACTAGCTATAGAAAATTCAACAGAATTTCCTGAAGCTAGCTATATTATAGAACAAGATTTTTATATGGATGATTTAATTTCCGGTGCAGAGAACATCGACAGTGCTGTGGTTTTGATTTCAAACATAATTCAAATACTTCGTTCCAGTAAGTTTCCGCTTCGACAATGGACTTCTAATGGACCTGAAATTTTCAAACAACTGAAGTTAGAGTGCGAGTCTACTCAATTCATGTTGAAGAATACATCTAGTAGTAAAACATTAGGTATTTTCTGGTTCTCTAAAGAAGATGTATTCGGTTATGCTGCAAATGAAATAAAGTTTGAAAGATTCACTAAAAGAGTAGTGTTATCTATCATATCTCAAATATTTGATCCTTTGGGATTGATAAGTCCTGTAACTATAATATCGAAACTCCTATTACAGAGATTATGGTCTCTTAAGCTCGACTGGGATGACATCTTGCCTTCTTCTTATACTGAATATTTTTTGAAATTTTATAAAAATATTCCTGAAATTGATGAATTGAAAATTCCCCGATGTCTGTTAATTCCAGAGGTCACAACGGTTGAATTGCATTGTTTCAGTGATGCTTCTTTGAGTTCATATGGAGCAGCAATTTATCTGCTGTCAAAAAATAATAACGGTGATTACTTATCACGATCAGCATGCGGAAAATCTAGAGTTGCGCCATTAAAAACAATAACTTTGCCGCGACTTGAGCTTATGGCTGCACTTTTGTCAGCTAAATTAAGTGAAAAAGTAATGAAATCATTGAAATTGTCGTTTAGTAAAGTAGTGTATTGGTGCGATTCAACTATCACTTTAGCTTGGTTGAAACGTGAGCCTAATACCCTTCAAATATCCATTTCAAATAGAGTTTCTCAAATTCAAACTATAACCGAAAAGTACGGAGAATGGAGATATGTACCTTCCAATAAAAATCCTGCAGATTTCGTATCTAGAGGAGTTGAATCTTCCATTATTGCTGACTGTAAGATTTGGTGGAATGGGCCATGTTTTTTACCAAATCCAGATGATTGGCCTATCATGCCTGTGTCTGAAATTCAGAATATTGATTTACCTGAAACGGAAAAGTTGACTTTTCATCATGCTCTTTGAAACCAGAATTATTAGATTACTTTGAACATATTAGATAAATATTCGAATTATCTAAAATTGTTACATGTAGTCGCATACTTACATCGTTTCATATCAAATTGTAGAAAATCTGTTGAAGAAAGAGAATCAGGTAGACTTACTATTGATGAAATTGAACAAGTGAAGATTACTGTTTTCAAGATATCTCAGTATTCTAATTTCAAGGAAGAAATAATGAATCTGAATTCATCTAAGTGTATTTCAAGTAAAAGTAAACTTTTACCATTGTCTCCATTTTCAGATGAAAATAAATTACTAAGGGTAGGAGGTAGGTTAGGAAAATCCAAATTAGATTTCGATAGAAAACATCAAATAATATTAGCTTCAAAATGTCCGTTGACTGAATTAATCATTACTTACGAACATAAAAGATCATTACATGCTGGCACGCAGCTTGTACTATCTAGAGTCAGAAATTAATTCGGGCCTCTTTTAGGTCGTAAAACGACGAGAAGAGTTCTTAGAAAGTGTGTACATTGCTTTAAAGTGAATCCTCCTGAAATAATTCAAAAAATGGGTGACTTACCTTCCTTGAGAGTCACACCGTCAAAAGTATTTCACACTGTAGGCATTGATTAGGCCGGTCCTCATCTAATAAAGGACAGTAAGATAAGGAACAAAAAGTATATCAAAGCTTACATTTGTGTTTTCATTTGTTTCTCTTCGAAAGCTACTCATTTGGAATTAGTCAGTGACTTGACAGCACAGGGATTTTTGAACGCTTTGAAAAGATTCATAGCTAGTCGTGGTTTGTGTCGTCATATATTTTCAGACAATGCTAGTAATTTTATAAAGGCTGAAAAGGATTTGCAGGAATGTTTCAATTTATGTAAATCTGAAGAAGTTTTATGCTATTCAACAGAATCTAAAATTACTTGGCATTTTAACCCAGCTTATTCTCCTCATATGGGAGGATTATGGGAAAGAGCTGTGCGTTCTACGAAATATCATTTGAAAAGAATTCTCAATGAAACTCATCTTAGCTATGAAGAATTCTACACTCTTTTGTCACAAATTGAAAGCGTCCTGAATTCCCGTCCTATTTTACCTCTCACTATTTTACCTCCTGATGATTTGGAACCTTTAACGCCTGGCCATTTCATAATTGGATGTTCTATGCAAGCTATTCCTGAGCCTTCGGTTCCCGACACCAATAAAATCCAAATATCCCGATACAAGCATTTACGAATGATGCTGAAGCATTTTTGGACCAGGTGGTCTAATGACTACCTAAACTTCCTCCAACAAAGACAGAAGTGGTTTACAGAAAAACCGAACTCTGTAGAGGTTGGTTCAATGGTAATTTTGCGTGAAGATGGCGTACCACCGATGAACTGGAAGATAGGACGAATTATAGAAGTTCATCCTAGTCTTGATGACATAGTTCGAGTAGTGACCGTGAAAACTGTGAACGGTGTAACTAAGAGCGCTATCAACAGAATATGTATTCTGCCCATAAACTCAGATAGTGAACACTCGAAGAAATGTTGAAAATTATCTTAATATTTCGTATTCTAATGATGTTGAAAACCGAGTTCTTTCAAGGCCGGCACGATGTTCAGTTTTATATGTAAAGTTCTCAGATAGCTGTGTTTCGATGTCATGGATACTAAAAAAAAATAAAAAAAAAACCAACCAACATAGAAAGAATGACATGTTCGAATTACTCAATGTATTCTGCACTCATTCATTAAAATTCTAATAAAAACAAATATAGAAATACAGTTCACTTAATAGAAGAAACCCAACAGGTATTGTATCAGCAGGTGGGCGAACATTGTGACACAATATCTGCACCACTGTCGATGAGTCATCATCACCGTGACTGATCAGTCTAATTGACTCAAATAGGCTCAATGTTCGAAATGACCGCCGAAGTAAGTTTAGTTCAAATCAGGTTCGGAATAGTTAGGCTTCTCAATATGAAACCGATCGGTATCGTTCATTTACAATCGTCACGGAATGCATACTTCCAAGTAGTATCTACGCTGAGCAAACTGACATTCGAAACTGATGTTCAATTTGAAACAATCCAATATTGAAAAATATACAGAACCATTCAACAGATAACTTCGGAAATTAACCATACTGAAATATTTTTGACAATGTGGTGTTTCCCATGGGCATCGCCAGTGAAAATTCCAGGGAGAGGGGGGGGGGGGGCAAATTGCTGTTGCGTTCAATTGAAATTGAGATCCTTCTGACCAATACCCACCACGAGTGTTGTTTGAAGAATATAACAGAAAGGATATAAGTGATTTAGTTGATACGTAATGAAAAAAAAAGGTTCACTCAATGCATTCCAACAAGTTTTTCTGGTGAGTATGGTTATCCCAATCGATTAGTTTCTATTTCGAATGTAATAAATGACCCAGAGAGGAAGATATAGTCTTATCAACCCTGTCATTCACACCTATCAATCTTCTTTGGAAGCTTCATTTCCCATTAGCTCACACTGGGTTCCATTAACCATATGTATCAATGATTCCAGATGTATCTGTTGTTTAAGAATCCTTCTTAAATCATATCTCAAGTATGCTTCCCTAACTCGCAAGCATCCAAACCATGTCAATACGATGGATACTATGATATCCCGCATTTTGATATAAATGATTGTTGCCCCAAGTATTACTCAACCCGAGTGATACTGAAAAAAAAACTACCAATGAGAATTTCAAAGATGACCTTCTATACTTATTGACTACTTCATAATGAGTGCAAGCAATACCACCAATACATTCACCTAGTGAACTGACGAGGATACCAAAGCATGGGTCAGAGCCATAATAGGTTATGATATCATACCATTACCCTGGGAGCTACACCCAATAAATGCTAGAGACACACTGAGATACTGCCAGATTCGTGATAACAATATTATTAACGTTCGCAGCGATTAGCTTCGTCTCATTTCGACTGAAGGGCATATCTGACGTTATACGCATAAACAAATAGTCAGGACCTGGCCGAGTAGAATAGAGCAAAGAGACATATCGTGACGTATGACATATTCGCCAATTGAACTTCGTGATATGATGCGATAGTTATCTGAGGATATACGTTTCGACCAAAATGCAAGCAGTATCTGCATCGTTTTTCTTCAGATATGTTGGTTCAATTTGCTTCTTATAACTAGGCTTTTAGCGTTATCCTGGATTGTATTCAATCCATTCAGTATAGTTATGTAGATATAGATATAGTTATATATTCAGTCATTAACGAATTTACATTGCTCATTCTGCCTTCTTTTTTTTCATCTGTGGACAACACGAAAGGGAAACCTATAATGTTCGAGGAACATCTAGCTAGCCAGCGGTGGTATTTTGGGAGAGGAGGAAGGTCTTGGAATTCTTCTTGAAAGTTTGATGGTTGTGAGCATCAGAAAAGACTTCACTAGGCAAAGAATTCCACAACTTTGCCGTTCCATTGATGAATGATGATTGGTTTAGTGTTGTTCGACAGGTCTCGAGTCTGACAGTGTAGAGGTGACCAGCTTGAGCTCGCCTGGTTTGTCTACTAGGAATCGCGCGTGGTGGCATAATAGATGATATTTCCGTTGAGCACCGACCGTGAAAGTACCTATAAAAAAGGCATAGATCGCCGATCTTTCTACGATGATCTAGAGAGGTCAATGATTTGGTGAGTGTTGTGTCATCGACTAGGCGAATAGCTCTCTTCTGAATTGAATCTAAGAGCTTTAGCGTATGTTTGGGGGCTGAGCTCCAAACATGTGAACAGTACTCCAGGACAGGTCGAATTTGTGCTTTGTAGATCATAAGCAGTTGCTGGGATGTGAAGTATCTCTTCGCACGGAATAGAGAACCAAGTTTTTGTGAAGCAGTTTTCGCAATGGACCTCACATGGATATTGATGACCTCATAGGAACAGTGGTACCCGACATCATCAAATTGGGCATTGTGTGATCAGCCTTTTTGGTGAACATACAAGCTTGAGTTTTAGTTGCATTGAACTGTACTAGATTCTCAGATCCCCATTTCAGAATTCTTGTCAGATCCTCATTTAAAGCATCAACCTGTCTTCGCCTTGCACCTCTGGCCTCGTTGGATGATATAGGGGCTCTAGAGGAAAAGGCGGAATGAAGTGTACTATCATCCGCAAAGCTATGAACCGGGCTGGAGGTCACATTCAACAAATCATTGATGTGGAGCAAGTTGGAGCAAAGTTGGTGCCAAGACAGAGCCTTGTGGAACACCAGCATTGATCGTCATTGTATCAGACGAGACCCCGTCTATCACCACGTAGAGTGATCTATCTGCAAGAATATATATATATATATATATATATATATATATCGTTTTGCCAAGTGATACAACGAAGAATGCTTTATCGATTAGTATCAACTATGTTCTTAGATCTTCCCTGGAAAGCAGGTTTCATCGATTTATCACACTAGAGGTCTAGCTGGAATAATCACAAAGATATAGGATGTGAAGAATCGACATTTTTCATCTTTTTCAATTTTTCGTGTCGTAATATATATTATATATATATATATATATATATATATATATATATATATATATATATATATTAATTATATATATATTAATTATATATATATATTATATATATGTGTATATATATAATATGAAGGAGTTTATCTCGTCTTGAAATATAGACTAAAGAGAATATACAGAGAGGGGCAGCCGCCCCCCTTGCCCTTCAGTGGTAGCGCCCTTGATGTTGCCGCTTCAATCAATAATTCCTCTTGATATGTCCCTATACCTCTCTGTAACGGTCATCGAATTGAGGATGAATTCAATTTCTCTCATTATAAAATTATGACCTATAAAAATGCTGATCTTTGAGTTCATTGAGACTATGTGAAGAAATTTGGTTTGGCGTTAGGTAATAATTGGAGGCTCCCAACACTCAGGACTCATCTCAGTTACTTCAATACAAGATGATTTTGTAAGCGGTTTCTTCGTTTGCTTCAAGAAGTGACTGAGAGTTGATTATTTCAAATGGAACATATACTGGGTGAGTCAAAACTGTGTACCGAGCTTTCTGGGAGTGATAGACCATTGAAAAATAAGTGTAGTTTGATGATTAAACTCATGGCCCAAAATGCATATTAACGGAGATATATCCTTACAAAGTTGATAAAATTAAAATAATTTCTCCGCATAACTTCTGAACGATGAAAGCCACCTGATTGAAATTTTGTGCATGAATGTATGTTGTCAAAAAACATTTTTTCGTCACACTTCCACATTTCTGATATTGTTAAAAAGGGTGTTTTCAGAGGGTGAGTCATGATTTTTTGTAGAAAACTTTTTTCCCTGTATTATTTTCGGTGAAAAAACAGGAGCATTTCGTGGAGCGAAGGAAATTTCATGAAAAAGGTACTCTTATTTAAATACAAAAAATTAAGCCGTTCATGAGATATTTGAGTTTTTGTAGTTACATGATATCAGCAGATTGATTTTATTCATCGCGAGATTCATCGGTATAACGATATTTCAGCAGCATTTGCATTTCCGAAGCACTCGCCAAGCATTAGAAGCATATCAGTTTGTTCAGAGAACGAATAACCTGCCATATTTCTTAAAATCTCAGTTGATAATCGCAGTGATAAATGACACAGAAAAACCACACGAACAAATCGACTACAACAATGTTGACTCGCATGTTGATGACATGAACGTCAAAATTGAGAACAAAATTATTCATCATGGCCTATTCGAGACAGTTGATTCTGCATTATAGGAAAAAATGAACGACATCAAAAATAAATGAAATTTTTATATAAATGTCCGAAGTGATCTGTTATCTGGTTCAACAGAAACGTCTAATGTGCCATCCATCAAGTATCAGCCTGTATGAATTCCAATTGCCGTGCATTAGTTCCGCAAAAAATCGAAAATGACTGGACCGATTGAGATTTTTTTTTTGTTCCATTCGCCTCAATACTCGGTGGTTCTGCTCTTGAAATTACTTTCAATAGATGGTGTTCAAACTATGGTCTGACAACTGCGTCATGCATTACAGTCATTCATTTCTAGCAGTTGCGTGAAATCTATTATATTCGACTTCTTCGTAAAAAAAAGCAGTGGGTTTTGAGGACAGATTTGGTTGTAACGAATGTATTTACGTCGTGCGAAAATTCATCTTGATTATAGTGATATGAATTGATTTCTCATACTCGAGACAATGCCACAAATTCTGTGAAACCTGTAATAGATCAAATTAATGATAGATGAAGACATCGGAGAGATCAGAACATTTGAAGAACATTTTCACAAAATTGTACAAACCTGAGAGTATTTTCCGCGACGTGCTGCAAGTGATTATTGTTGAGAACAAGAACTTGTACTTGACAACCTGCCAAAGTCTCCGCTTCTAAGATGACAGTTTCGGAACCCGCCAACTCAACCTGGTTGATACTGCCCTCGGGTAAATCTGGAACGAGAGCAAATCAAAGAAAATCAACCCCTTTCTTCCATCTCTAGTCATAGAACCTGATTCACATATGAGTTTTTTAGAAGCATAATGATGGGAATAAATTCATTGCGAGTGGACAAAATATAAAGAACTTTTTGGTAGTGAAGAATATTGTGTTTGATATCCACAATTTCTTCATTTGGACATCCTTTTGTAGATGTAATCAAGACGTTTGTGAATGTGATTGATAGTTGTTGTTGAATGAAGATATATAAAAACGTGATGTCACTTTCAAAACAAGAAGATTATCTCTCATATCAGAACAGAATCCACGAACGAAATATTGGTGCTATTAGCTGCCGATGGAGCAAGCATCATTACTCATGGCATGAAATTGTTGAAAATTGATATCAGCTCACAACGCGCTTTTGCTTTCTTATTTACCGTGGCTGATGTAAATTGTCTGATCATTGGAGCCACTTTCTCATGGGAATTCGGATTGATTGTCGACTTGAAGAAAAAACAGTTATCATATTCACAAACGAAATCAGTATCGAATGGTTACGCAGCAGAGTCAAATGAGTTTTGTCCAAAAATTTCCATTATTAACAGTAGGTATTTTGAAATATTGAGAAGCTACCCGTCTTCAGCAGCTGTTCCTAACTACAATATTCCACTCAAACACTCTGTTGTTCATCACATTTATACTACTGGACCACTACCTTTTTGCAGAACAAGCAGACTTGATGAAGTGGAACATTGAATAGCCTGAAATGAATTTCAATAAATGACAGAATTTGGTATTTGTCGACCATCTTCCATTGTTTCCCATTCAAGAGTTCAATATGAATTCAAGAAAAATTCCAACACCTTCCTCCTCTCCAAAAATTCCACCGCTGGCTAAAACGATGTTCCTCGAACATTATAGGTTTCCCTTTCGTGTTGTACACAGATGAAAAAAAAAATGAATTCCAATGAATGCTCGATCAGAGCGTATCATCAAATAACTATTTCTGATGAAGATATTCATAAAACAACTGTCACGACCCCCTTCGGCTTTCATTTTCCAGCTTTTTGAGATTTTCTCTCCTCGTTTCTGAAAACTGAAGTAGAAGTTATATATACAGTTATATATAGTTATATATATAGATATATACAGGGTAACTCACGGTCGATGGTACGTTAGACGTTTATGGAGAACAAAAACGCAGGATTGTTCTGAAAATTTCGCATCTTACATTTTATCACCTGTTCAATCGATCTAAAATATTTTCGAAATTGCGACGTTGCCGTTTCTATCAAAAACTTCTATCAACTCCATTTTTTTGAATGGAACACCCCGTATATTAACAAATTTTTAGAATTGCCTTCGTATTACAATACTCTTTTGTTGATGAATCCCTATACCTATCTCTCTCGGTTTTCAAGATAAAAAATAATTTGTCTTAAATATGATCCAAAACATATCCCTGATTGAACTTATGTGAATCAGGGCTCTCGAATCATAAAGACTTGATATCTCAGTGGTGGTTTGGACAGGCTTGATGTATCCAATTTACACCGAGAAGTCACCTCCATATCATAGAGGGCGTGCTGAAATTATAATTATATCCGTTGTTCATACAAGTGGTCAAAAGTTCATTTCTTCAAATGGTACCCACTGTTTTTTACTCAATAAATTGGAAGACGAAATGAAAATGCTACAAGATGACATAGCATGTCTCTATACCTAAATCATCAAGTTTTCCTAATAAAGCCGCTTTTTGTGAAAAATATAATTTTATGAAAAAGTTAATTTTAGATAGCCATGGAAATATCGAACTCATAACAGTTCGGTGACATTAATGAGTAATTCAGTGATTGTTATTGACAGTGTTTCAAAAAATCTCCCAGAATGAACGCCACTATCGATTATTCAAACGAAGTTCTTATGAAGTTATTTATTATACACGGACAATGTGATCAAATCAGGAGGAAGTTTGTGAGATTACAAAATAATTTCATCAACTATGGCTCAAAGTTAAGAGCGCCTCCAACATTACCAAAACCTGTTACTTCGAATAAAGACAATATTGTTGACGTTTTGGCATATTCTCATGCATATCCAGAAGCATTCATTCTCAGTGCAGAAAAAGATTTGGGTGTATCACATGCTTCAGTACAAAGAATTTTGGGAAATCACAAAATGCATCCGTATAAATTCAGTGAAGTTCAAGCTCTCAATGCAGAAGACTACGAGCGGAAAGTGCATTTTTGCAAAGCCCTTTTAATGCAAACCCAGGAGGATCTGGAATTTTCGTCTAAAATAATTTGGAGCGACGAATCAAAATTCACGAGGGATGGGATTTTCAATAGAAGGAATGAGCGTTTTTGGAATGATCATAATCCTCATATAACAAAAGAAATGGGTTTTCAAAGAAAATTTCACCTAAATGTGTTCTGTATTTTAAAAAATAATAAAATTAGCTTTTTCATCTACGATGGCACAATGAATGCTGAGAGATATATTCAAATATTGAGGACGACTGTGACAGATTTCCTGGGAAATTTGCCTTCAGAGGAATATAGGAATTCATGGTTCCAACTGGACGGGGCGCCAGCTCATTCACCTCAGGAAGTTTCCAGGAAACTTTACGAAATGTTTGAGGATCGTTGGTTTGGCCGTTTAGGTCCGTGGGACTGGCCACCGAGATCACCTGATCTCACGCCGCTCTACTTTTTTTTATGGGGTGTTTTGAAAGAAAGGGTGTACAGTACTCCAGTGCCTACCAAAGAAGAACTGCGACAGCGGATAGTGCGGTGTATTGAATATTTGGATCCTCATGAAATTCAAAAGGCAACCACGAGTCGCGTACAAAAGCATATTTCAAAATGTTTAGAATGTAATGGACAATATTTCGAGCATTCATTGTGGAAATTCGATATTTTGTTTATACTTTTGTTACTTTCGTTACTCCCAATTCTGATATTTTTTGTACTTTCACAGTGAATTCAGCTTTTTACCAGATATGCTAGATAAGCTGATTTTTGATAGAGTTGTTGGAAACTTTGAGCCATAGTTGATGAAATTATTTTGTAATCTTAAAAACTACCTCTTGTTCATTAGTGTCAATTCAGGATACATTTGGTTGAATTTTCTGCAAGTTCTGGCAATGATTTGATCACATTGTCCGTGCATATTGCATAACTTCATGAGAACTTCGTTTGAATAATCGATATTCGCGTTCATTCTGGGAGATTGAAACACTGTCAATAACAATTACTGAATTACTCATTAATGTCACCGAACTGTCATGAGTTTGATATTTCCATGGCTATCTGAAATTAACTCTTTCATAAAATTATATTTTTCACAAAAAGAGGCTTCATTAGGAGAACTTGATGATTTATGTATAGAGACATGCTTGTAGCATTTTTATTCGTCTTTCAATTTATTGAGTGAAAAACAGTGGGTACCATTCGGAAAAATTAACTTTTGACCACTTGTATGAACAACGGATATAATAATAATTTCAGCACGCCCTGTATGATATGGAGGTGAATTCTCGGTGTAAATTGAATACATCATGCCTGTCCAAACCACCACTAAAATATCAACTCTTTATGATTCGAGAGCCCTGATTTACATAAGTTTAATTAAGGATATGTTTTGGATCATATTTAACACAACTTATTTTTTATCTTGAAAAACCGATAGATATAGGTATAGAGATTTATCAACAAAGAATATTGTAATAAAAATTTGTTAATATACGGGGTGTTCCATTTAGAAAAATGAAGTTGCTAGGACTTTTTGATAGGAACGGCAACGTCGCAATTTCGAAAATATTTTTGATCGATAGAACAGGTGATGAAATGTGAGATGCGAAATTCTCAGAAAAATCCAGCGTTGCGTTCTCCATAAACGTTTTACGTACCATCGACCGTGAGTTACCCTGTATATATTTGTAGTTAAGACAGATTTTGTGATCTGCCCCAAAATGTCACTGCGCTTGAAATTAGACCTTTCGATACGTAAAAGAGAATTTTTCTATCTGTCAGTGACACCTTGTTTTTGAAAAATTTGGAAATACAAATATATTCAATAACAATGAAACATCTACTTATCTTGGTAGACGTTTCTCAACACAATTGGAATGTTTCTCTCTTTGAAAATTTTTTTCAATATGCTGTCGGTTTTGACAATTTGGTAGACGGGGGGGCAAGTGTACTTCCATACATTCCCGGATTATCTGAACAAATTAAACGTGTTGGTGACAAGTTTCGAGTGAAAACAGTGTTCAAGACAGAAAATACAGTGAGATGGATTTTGACTCATACGAAACCGAAAAATGAGGAACAATCATCGAAAGATTGTATTTACAGTATACCATGTATTAATGGAAAATATTATACCGGTGGAACTAGCAGGCCTCTATCAGTGAGGATGAAAGAGCATAACAACAGTATAGAGAAAAGATATACGGACAAATCAAAATTAAATGGACATATCCTCACTGAAAATGGACAACATATGGCCGATTGGCATAATAATAAGATCATAGAAAAAGAAGACAAAAATCAAAAACGGAAAATCGAAGAGTCTGCTTGCATCATCCTGAACGGAGACAATAAAACTGCTTCTTGTTCAATTGATATAGATAGAACCTGTCACCAACTTCTGAAAATTGAAAATGAAAATGAAAAATTTAATTTCAATCAATGAGAACACCTTTCAACCAGAATTCTTCCGTCTACCGAATAGTCACTTCTCAGTGTCAAAACCGCCAGCATATTGAAAACATTTTGCAAAGAGAAAAATATTTCAATTGTGTTGAGAACGGAAGCAGATTCGTTCCCGAAACGTCCACCAAGATAAGTTGAGGTTTTATTCCCATCAAATATATTTATATTTCCATTTTGGGGCAGATCTGTCCTCACTACAAATATATTGAAATAATTCTTAATGACTCCTACTTCATTTTTCAGAAACGAGGAGAGAAAATCCCACGAAAAGCTGGAAAATGAATGTACCACCTCCTCGAAAAACTCACAGACAGTACACCTTCGGCGTGTTCGAGTTCGATAGAATGCCTTTCAGATTGCGTAATGCAAGCCAAACATTCCAACGTTTTATGAATCAAGGTGTCCATGTTTTGAATTATGTGTTTGTTCATATCGATGATTCATAAGATCGATGGATGAAGATATGAATTTTGCAGTAAAAATTATAATAGATGTCAGGAATCAAAAATTCATAGACATCCATATTGATTCAGTTGGCCCTCTCCACCTTCGAATGGATTTACTCATTTGTTAACTGTGGAGATCTGTGGAAGCTATGGATGACGTCGTGACGAGTGACTGAACGGAAAATCACCGTTGGAGATCGGAACGATCCTGACGATCGGGAGATAGTAGTTCGCAGCGATAGCGGGGGAGTAATATTTACGTTGAGTTTCTTTGTTCTAATATTTGAATATAGAATGGTTATCTGAATAATGGTTTATTGGTGTTCATACAGTGAACAGTGTGTTTGATTATAGTGGAGTACCACAATTTGGCGACGAGAATTTTCGAACCTCAAACTTGAAACTCCATAACTGAGAGGTAGATTTCGAGTCATTGTTAGACTTGATATCATTATAGGCTTGAGAAACGGCTGTGAGCCGATAAAAGTGGGCTGTGAGCACCAAATACAAGGAAAGGGCTGTGAGCACCAAATAAACAGCAGGGCTGTGAGCACCAAATAAAAAGGAAGGGCTGTGAGCACCAGATGTAAAGCAGGGCTGTGAGCACCAGATCAGAATAAGTCTGTCACCTGATAGACAAAGGCAAACAATAAGTCACATACGTGGTGATACCGGAAGTTAAGAAAGTGTGAGTTGTATCTTATTTTCTCAATCCGCCTTTGTACAGATAGTCACTTGTTTTTTTTAAATGGGTCAGTTTCACGAAGCCGTGCTTGATATGAAATGTTAAATTATTGAAAATCAAAATATATATAAAAAAATATATTTATAAAATATATCTATATTACAATATTACGAGCAATACGTCATAGATACAGGCACGCATAGTGAATGTGTGTATAGGATTTTTTTTTGGATTATCTGAAATAAAATTAATATTTTTCTTTCCCACATTTACAGCTTATCATGGCAGACACTGGAATAGTACCATTTCAGTGCGATAGTATGGACAAGGCCCTGATAAGAAGTGAATGGGAAAAATGGCTTAGATCTTTGGAATTATATTTGGCTTCAGAGGATATCACGAATGTGGTTAAAAAAAGGAATGAACTCCTACATCTGGGCGGTCCGCAATTGCAAGAAGTTGCTTATAATCTGCCCGACGCGATAGAGCTGTACAACCCTGAAGAGAATAATGACGTTTTCAAAATACTTGCCGATAAGATATCTGAGTATTTTTCGCCAAAGCAGAATTCAACATTCGAACGCCATGTGTTTCGGAATATTAAACGTAAAGAAGGAGAGAATTTTAACAAATTTGTCCTTAAAATCCGACAGCAGTCAAAGCGGTGTTCTTTCGGACGAACCGAGATTGAAGCTACGGAAATAAATTTAAAAGATAAAATCATCGACTGCTGGGCTCCAGTAGAGCTGAAAAAGAAGCTACTCGGTAAAGAACGAACTTTAGATGAAATCACCGAATTATGAAGTTCATGAGCAAATAGGAAACCAATCAACAGTAATGGGCAAAAACGAGCCGAGTACATGGTCAAACATGAATAAAATAGGATTACATCAGAAGAAACAACTTGAAATATGTTTGAGGTGTGGAAGACCGGGTCATATGGGAAGACTTTTCAAGGACATTTTGCTGTATGTTGTAAAACTCGTCAGCCAGGAAAAAGACCCGATACCTCTGCTTCATATGGGCCAAATCGTAAGCGATTTCGTTCTGGAGTAAATTTTGTTGATACTGAGGACTCTGAACCAGAAACACAGGACAATATCAAGAGTTCCGATTGTTTCAAGATCATGAATGACGAGAATACAAAGAAGGATAACTTCTCAGATGAATTGATGGAATGTTCGATAGGTGGAGTGAAAATAACAATACTAATTGACTCAGGTTCGAAAGTCAACATAATCAAAGGCGATGACTGGAAGATACTTTCTGAAAAGGAAGCATCATATGGGACATTTCGAAATCGACAGATATTCTGAAACCATACGCCTCGGGGAAACCTCTTGGAATCGAATGCAGATTCGTGTCCACTATAAATATTCCAAAACAGAATGAAATCATTGCTTCTTTCTGTGTGATTTAAAATGGAGATATTTCTCTAATAGGGAAGGATACAGCAAAACAGCTAGGAATTCTCAAACTTGGCCCGAGTGCTAACATACTTGAAGAAGTTCCATCAGTATTTCCATAGATTGAAGGTATTGTCGTTAAATTATCAATAGATCCATACGTGAAGCCAATTCAACAACCCGTGAGAAGAGTTCCCATATCCGAAACAGAAACAGGTGGAAGATAAATTGAACGAAGCATTACAGAGTGACATAATAGAAAGGGTTAACCAACCTAGTTCCTGGATATCACCAATTGTGGTTATTTTCAAATCCACTGGGGATATTCGTATTTGCGTTGACATGCGCAGGGCGAACGAGGCCATATTGAGAGAAAACTACCCCCTACCAACGTTCGAATCATTTATGACCAAACTTGGACAGGCAAAATATTTTTCGAGGTTAGACTTGATGAGTGCTTATCATCAGTTGGAGTTGGATGCAGATAGTCGCCCTATAACAACGTTTATCACCCATAAAACTACATTCCGATACAAACGCCTTATGTTCGGAGTTAATTCGGCTCCAGAGATATTTCAAAGGATTTTTGAAGCTATGCTGTCACCATGCGAAAATTGTCTCAACTATTCAGACGATATTATCGTATATGGTTCTTCTGAATGGGAACATGATAAGTGTCTTGAAGAGGTGATGAGAGTCCTGGACTTCAATAATATTACTTTGAATAGAGCGAAATATCTTATCAAAGTCAAAGAGCTAGATTTTTTAGTGCATAAACTATCTGATCAGGGCATAGATACGATACGAGAAAAATTAAAACGATCTTGGATTTTCGCTCTCCAGAGAATAAAATAAAGTTCGCAGTTTCTAGGCCTAGTGACATACCTTGGGAAATTCATTCCTGACTTGGGGACAACTACCGAACCATTACGGCAACTGACGAAAGCTGATGTGAAATTCGAATGGAACCGAATTCACCAACAACAGTTTGATAACCTCAAAGAATCCTTAGCCAAGTTACCAACACTCGCATACTTTGAACCAAAACGACGCACTCGTTTGGTTGCCGACGCGAGCCCGGTAGCGTTGGGAGCAGTATTATTGCAATTTGATGTTGAAAATAATCCTAGAGTCATCTCATTCGCCTGCGAGAGTCTGTCAGATGTAGAAAGACGTTACTCGCAGACCGAGAAAGGAAGCCTAGCCTTAGTGTGGCCGGTCGAAAGATTTTATTTTTATCTGACTGGATTAGAATTCGAGCTTGTGACTGACCACAAGCCACTTGAGACGATTTTCAAACCAAGTTCGAAACCACTGGCTCACATCGAGAGATGGTTACTTCGTTTACAAGCATTCAAATCCAGAGTCATTTACCAACCAGGCAAGTGAAATATCGCGGATTCGGTATCAAGGCTATGTAAGGTGCAGAAGGAGACCTCATTTGATGTAGAGGGTCAGCGACATGTATTTGGCATCATCGAGAGAAGCACACCCAGAGCAATGAATATATCACAGATCATTTCAGAAAGCAGGAACGATAAGGACATGATAGAAGCAAGAACCAAAACCCTCGATGAATCATGGAGCTCAGCAGACAAAAACATATATGCCCCTTTTAGAACAGAATTGACTACAATCGGCTCAGTTCTACTTAGAGGCAACCGAATAGTGATACCGCAATCACTAACAAAACAAGTCTTGGAATTGGCACATGAAGGGCACCCGGGAGAAACGGTAATGAAGAGACGACTAAAGTTTGGTGGCCGTCACTAGATAAACAGGCTGAACAATTCGTTAAAAATTGCCGCGATTGCCTACTGGTGTCACAACCTAACAAGTTTCCACCAATGATGAGACTCAAATTCCCAGATGGACCTTGGCAATGCCAATTCTAGTAGTTATTGACTACTACTCGCGATATCAAGAAATGAAGTTCTTGAAAACCACCACATCATCTATAATAATAAATCACTCAGCTGAGATGTTCTCTCGTCTTGGTTTCCCGAAAAGTATAAGGGCCGATAATGGAAGGCAGTTCGTCAGCAATGAATTTCAACAATTTTGCAGCCACCACGGTATCGAACTCATCCAGACACCCCCCTATTGGCCTCAAGCAAATGGTGAGGTTGAAAATATGAATGAGTCAATTTTGAAGCGCCTACAAATCGCTCACGCCAATAGGCGCGATTACCCGAGTGAAATTCAAAAATTTATCCTCATGTATAATGTAACCCCTCACGGGACCACGGGTAAATAGCCATCGGAACTACTCTTTGGGAGAAACATCAGGGATAAAATTCCTTCCATAGTTGACATAATATCTAACGATGGAGGCGAAGATGCGAGAGATAAAGATATTTTGAAAAAACAAGAAGGAAAAGAAAGGGAAGATAATGCAAGGGGGTCCAAAGATAGTGACATCAAAGTCGGTGATAAGGTGTTAACGAGAAATGTGACACCTTCGAACAAACTGGAAAGCCGATTTCAGAATGAGGAGTACGAAGTGATCGGAAGAAGAGGAAATGAAGTATCTTTGATGAGAGATGGCAAATTATCCAAGCGACATGTGACACATGTCGAAAAATTGCCAGAAGAAAGAACTCAAATTCCAGATCATTCACCAAATGACTTAGTTACAGGTACAGCCACAGGAGATTCCACCATCATTCATCCCATCCCTAGGAGTGAAGAAGAGAACTGTCCAAGCCCGAAAGTTGCTCCTATCAAGTTGAAAAAGAAGGAGGGAATGTGGAGATCTGTGGCAGCCATGGACGTCGTGACGAGTGACTGAACGGAAAATCACCGTTGGAGATCGGAACGATCCTGACGATCGGGAGACAGTAGTTCGCAGCGATAGCGGGGGAGTGACAAATATTTACGTTGAGTTTCTTCGTTCTAATATTCGAATATATAATGGTTATTAGGATCTAAATGAAGGTTTATTGGTGTTCTTACAGTGAACAGTGTGTTTGATTATAGTGGAGTACCACATTAACAGATCAAGGAGAGCAATTCGAGTCAAGGTTGTTCAAAAAATTGACTGGAATGTTAGGAACTCATGAAATTCTCACAAGTTCATACAATTCACAAAGCAATGGTATGATTGAACGTTCTCATAGGCAATTGAAAGAGCAGCGTCGCGATCATGAGAAAATATAATTAACTAGTATGAAAAACTTCCTATCTTATTAGCTTTAACTATTCGTGTACCTGCAGAGATTTTTACTTCATTCTCATCACCAGTTCTAGATCCATCCGATTATGTTACCCAACTTAGAAGAACTTTCGTAACAATCCAGATGACTACTCCAAGATGCTCGAGATCAAATATTTTCATCCATGGTGATCTCAAAACATGCAGTCATGTGTTCGTAAGAAATGACAGACAGATTCCATCACTCCAATCTCCATATCACAGGGCCTGTTGAAAGTCGGTCTGACAAGACTTTCTCGAAAAACGTCAGTGGAATTGTCAAATCTATTGAAAAGGATAAAACCTGTATATTTAGAGAGTGATTTGTCAGACGTTTGTGAATGTGATTGATAGTTGTTGTCAACTAGAGACATATAAAAAATCAATATCACTTTCGATTAGGGAAGATCATTTCTCATATTAGAACAGAATCGACGAAACGCAATAATATCATTGGTCCCTGGATGATAATGATATTGTTCACTACTTTGGTGTATGGATAATGGATCAATATTAGATATTGCAAGTTAATTATTCGTCACGATATCATGTCATATAGGAAAAATACGATAAATTATAGTTCAACAATATACTCGACAATAAAGAATCAGATTCAATAAAATTCTTATTAAATTCCTTACGCTTCATACATCACAATGATTGATTTTTCTAGATTTTTTTGGGATTCTATCATCTCGTTTCTATCTTCTATAGAACATCGCAGATAGGTGAGCAATCTTTCTCCTCAACAGATATTTCAACGGTTGGTGATTCCACCTAGATTTCATTTATCGATCGATTTCACGATTCCACACAACAAGCGATTTCTAGTAGACAAACTGGACGAGTTCAGGATAGTAATCTATTTATTGTCAGCTCCGAACAACAAAGCCACTAGAAGGATCACAAAATAAATATTCTGATGCTAACATGAATTCCCAGAATTATCATAATATTAGTACCCAATCGTCGCCAGTGTTGTCATATCCAATCATCAAAAAGTGATGAATAGTCCATAATGAAGTCCTTTATGAATTCATGTAGTTCAATGCACAAATATAATTATCAATTTGGGTCATGACGATTATGAATCAGTTCTGATTAATACAAGATTGCTTCATTATTCTGAGACTCAGCAATTTTACTTTCTTGGGGGCTCGAGGACCAGCATGGGTATCATGAATACTTTTTGCTCAACGTTGCAACACCACAATTTGATATTGACAGTCAACGGCGATTATTGCTTTGTTTGGTATCTGTCGTTATTTACGTTTCGATTCATCTATATTTTTCAACTTGTGTTCAGTTTTGTGTACTCAGAATTCATCAGAAACTCAATTTATTTCCTGTTTTGGTGATTTGATATAATGGTGAGACGTTGTGAGGTGTGTTAAAGACAATTTGAACCGGCGATCGAAACACGTCATTTCATAGGTGAGTTACCATTGTCGTATCATTCGAGATTTTGAAGCATTTTCCCGAATGGAATGGATAAAAATGAATTGAAATTAAATTGATTAGATTATATTGATTATACCCATAGGTCAGCTGCGAAAGTGTCTTGTGGTGAAATATGGAGCACTGATAAATGCTTCCTTATTTGTAGTCAAAATATGCGAAGCTGCTGAAAAATCACTGAGAATAATGATGAACTCAATTAATTTTTCTGATGAAAAATATAAGGATATTTCTATACTTCTTGTACACACAACAATGAGAAATTTACCGTTGACTTTTTTCGGAACTAGTCAAACTAATTTGAAGAAATATTTCACTGTAAGACTCCAACATGAGGCAAATGAATTGAAAGATTCAACGTGAGTTAGAGTAAGAGGTATGTTAACAAAAACAATCCTGTTCAAAAATCAATAACCTATTTGTGTGATTATCCATGGTTGTTTTTCATTTCAGTCCTGTTTCAAATAAGAAACACTGCTTATTGCTACATCTTCACATGAGTCATGATTTCATGGTTGATATAACATCTTGTCATAATACTTGCCAACACATATTCATTATCGATTTTCATCTATCTACATGAAATGAAATAATCAGACATCAATTTTTTGCGTCAAAATATATGAATTCTGCTCAAGATAAAACCTCCTTCATTTTTGACGATATCTTGAAATGATATAAAAACGTTTCATCTTCAGATTTTAAAATTACATTCAAATATGCAATCATATCTATTTGCCTCAAAAAAGAGTTTTTCACTTTTTTGAAAATTATTTCCACTAGTAGGTACTGAAATCGTAAATATACTCACATGCACTGTCACTGTTCACTATCGAAATTGAACGTTATTTATTATAAAGAACAAGCAGACAACTGTATACTGAATAGTAATTATATTGTTTCATTTGGCGTTGAGAATTTAACTTTTCTTGTGACGTGGTCATAATAAGTTTATTGATTACAAGCAAGTCACAAGAATCCCCATAGGATTGTATGTATTCGAATGTTTCTTAACAATGTGGGGGAAATATGAGGATGTTCATTTTCCCACCAAGAAATGCTGAAAAGTACCACTGAAATTGTTACGGATTTTCAATTTGATTTCATCATGAATTGATAATAAATTCGACCCCCTCTGACAACACGGCACTGGTGCTAGAAGAATCAGCTCCTGCTATCCTCGTTTAGACAAAGATAGATACTATAGATGTTGCTTCCAAACAAACTGTATTGCCAGGGGTGTGGATTACTTATCTAGTCTGTTCAATGATCGAAGATTGTCAGGCTTGAAACATGCCATACTCCTCGTCACGAAGCACCAATGGAACAGCGAAGGTATGAAATGATTTGTATAGTAGAGTTTTGACTAATGCACACAGCATCCAAACTTTCAAGAAAAAATCCATCCTTCCGTCGGCTAACAAGATGAGACTATGAGAAAAATCCCAATGGAATCTAGAGAAACATAATATACCACCTCCTCTATTCACTCACAGGCAGTATAAAACGATGGTTATATGTAAGGTGAGGTCGTTTCCTGAGATCAATGATGTTGATTCACAAGATATTGCACAAGTTATAAGCATTCAACATGGGACTCCACATGATCATCGTCCAAGAAGAAATAATAATTTTTACGTACAATTATCGAAACTTACATCTTCTATTTGATGAAATTCATTTCTATTTGATCAACTTGTCGGTGAATGATAAATTATCTTGAGAATTGAGTGGATGTACCTGGGACTGAACTGAATATACATTTCAGTTACATGAAATAACTTATATGATGCACAGGGTGAAGGTTCGATTGGTAATTTATTGTATAAAAATATATTCAACTCTCTGACAAGCAGGTTATATCTTGACTAACTGTATATCAAAAAAGAAAAGAAACATGAAATTATAAACCATAATGCAGTTCACGGAATTCATTGAAGACGACACCTTCTCGTAGTCATCGCATAGTTTCTGTTCGAGTAAGGTAACTGTACACCAAGATGACATGATGATACGATGGTATAACACCTTCCCCCCAAAGATTCAACTATGCAGCGTCAGCGAGGTAGTTGAACCGCTGAAAGTTCTATCGTAGCTTGATGATTTTCTTCTGGTACTGTGGGCAGTCGTCGTTTCAGTAGTTTTCTATAGAAAATTATGTTGACGACTCCAAAAAGCAGAATGTAGATAAGGATGGTCCACATACTTGGGATATGTGATATCTTGTCGATGGATAAATTCGGTTGGTTGTCGAGAATTTGTTTTTTCAGCATGTGCAGATCATCAAGTTTCATGTCGTCCAGCCTTACGCCTAGGTTCAACGAAGGAGTGGATTCGATAGAGCCGTCGAGGTCGGGAAACAATACAGGTTTGCTGATACGCAGTTGCTTTCCTATTGATGATTGATTCCTTATCGGTGATTAGCTGGCAGTCGCTTGGAATTTCAACTAGGAATGTGCCAGAAAGTTTTTTCATTTCTTCTTGTTGATGACACTTCAATTTCAGAATTTCTTCGTACGGCATAACGACAATCCATTGATCAGATTGATCCAAGTGTTCGTATATTGGCTTTGTCACCTTGATTTGAGCTTGTTGACAAACGGAGGTGTTCTTCAGGTTTAACAGCTGTATTTCACAAGGGCTATCATCGTTGATTTCTAGAAGTTCAACTGATTCGCAAATATAAATTTGTGATCCGATACTGACACAGGCTTCGCTCATGAATGCAATTCATTTCTGAGTAAAAATTTATTTCGTGGAATAACAACCTTAAACTGACTCATCGATCTTATGGGAATAGGATAAAGATGGTAAATATCGAAATCGAAAGGATGCATTATAGGAATCTCAAGGATGTAAGTGATTCTGTTATTCGAAATGAAACATTTGACTTTTACTAGATTTTCGAGTAGGAGTGTATTTTCAAAAGTGATTTCCAGAGGCAATTGTTCTTTTTTCAAAATTTTCTGGATCATTTGAAGTTCTTGGAAGAGTTCCTCAGTTTTCATGATACTCGGATGCATTGTTCCAAGCTTTGCAAATGCAATTGAATTTTCGATATCCTGTAATATCGAATTTGTTATTTCATACATATTGATGAGTTGGTTCATGATATCTTTAATAAACATTGAATTTTCTCTGAATACGCTACCCTCTACAATTGATGCAATTTGATTGATCTTGGACTTGCTGAACGGTCGAATTGAATTTCGTTATTAATTGAATTGATAATGTATTTTGAATTTTTATTTTTGATGCTAATTTTTCTTCATTCAATTGAATGTTATTGATCAATGCTTCATATCGTTCTCCGTCAGATGCATCTAAATTTCCAGAAATTGATTTGAAAATAGAGCCTAAACCATTGATGAGTCCTCTTTTTATTCTTTGCGGATGTGGCAATATTTCTAATAATTTGATTTCGGCTTTTTCTATAGAGAATTTCAATATTTTTGCATAATTTGAAGTATCGTCTGTATAGTGGGGATTCTTCAGTACATGGCTCAACAGTGTTTCGGATTGTGTATGCAATTTGTTGAGTTCAATAATGATCGGATTCAAGTCGTAGTAGTGTAAAAGAGTGTGGCTATATTCTTCAATTTTTGCGGATCCAATTTTCAGAGGGATGAGTCCTGGATTATTCTGAAGACTTTGAAGTGTGATCTTTTCCTGAAGTCCGAGCACGACAAGAAATCTGGAATAATATTTCCTAATAGCTGAACGAATAAGTTTTCTTGAGCGGTCTTCTCAGGTTATTCATATGAATTTTTCCTTGCAATGGGGTAGAACGGTTTTTTGGTTTTCATCAACTGTGTCAATTTGAGTTGCCTTCTTGAACTTATTGGCGTTTTTCTGTCGGATTTGATTTTTTACAAAAACATTCTGGTTAGGTTGGAAAATATTTGGACTATCCCGATTCCGATTGATGTTTTCAATCAGTCTTTCCTTATTCTTGATTAATTTTTTATTGATTTCTGCAAACAGTAATTTTGATTTCTCTCTATGATTGACAATGTAATCATTAACAATAATCTGGTCAATATTCATATTGAATGGATTTTCATTTTTTATATGCCCCCCAACAATATCAATAGGTTTTAATTTAGTGGATGAGTGTATTATTATATGCAAGTTATATGCAAGTTATATGCAAGTACCACATGAATAATTTTCATTTTTATCGGAGTTTTTTGAAATCCTCTGGTTTTGAGTAAACGAATATGTTCTGACAAAGTTGAATGAAACCTTTCGATCATTCCGTTCGATTGTGGGTGATTTGGTGAACAAAAGTGAACATCGATTTTATGAAGTTTAAAGAGTTCTAAAACTACCGAATTTTTGAATTATGTTCCATTGTCCGAAGTTATTTTCAAAGGGACTCCATGGTGAGAGAAAAACATGAGAAGATTGTCAACAATTTCAGTAGCTCATAGAGATTTAAGTGAATATGTTTGAGCATATTTAGAAAAACTATCAATGATTGTAAGAAATTTGGATTGTTCAAACGTAAATGTATCAATATGAATTATTTCGAAAGGACAAGTTGCTGTAGTCGTCACATTCATTTTCATCCGTATCGGGTTTCTTTCATACTTGCTTTGTTGGCATATTTCACATTCATTGATGTAGGTCTGGATTGAACTTCTCACATAGGGCCAGTAGTATTTTGATTTTATTCTTTGTTCTGTTTCATCGATACCACGATGGTTCGATTTACCTTCATGATAATTTCTTATGATTTCCGGAATATCATCTTTGTTTATCACGTCAATTAATTTTGTTAGGCATCGTTTGAGTTCGACTGAAGGCCACTGGAAGTATTTTTGTACTACCACTGAAAATTTCTCGTAGATACCAGGATCCTCAAAAAAAAGGTGGTACTGCTGACCGGGAAGAACATAATCTTTTATAAATTTAACAATGTCATCCGCAAAATTATTCAGTGAAATTTGTTTTGATATTCTCTTTTTTTTCTCGAATAGAATAGTTAGTTTTGGTTTGGCAGGACTGTGTAAAACTGAAGATTTTATTATTTGATTTTGGCCTAGATTTATTGGTGATTCCGTTATAGGAATTCCCACGATTGGATTTTGTTCAGAATTAGAATGCATAGTGAGATCTGTAATATTTTGTTGGTTGGGTGAATCGTTTTCGTTAGTGTCATGAATTTCTTCGTCAGGTTGTGCGAGAGTCCAAATTTTGTCAATGTCAACGTCCTGAGTTATTTCATTCGATTCTATGGCGATTTTTGTATGAATTTCGACACAAGATAGGGCATCCACATTAGTGTTGAGTTTGCCTTTCTTGTAAATGATATTGTAATCATATTCGTCCAATTTGATTCGCCATCGAAGTAATTTTGAATTTGGGTCCTTCATTGGAAAAAGCCGCTGAAGTGGTTTATGGTCGGTTATTATATTGAATTTACGTCCATACAGGTATGGTCGGAAATATTTCGTTGCCCATACGATAGCTAATAGTTCTTTTTCAATAACCGAATAATTTCTTTCCGAATCATTGAGTGTGCGCGAAGCATAGGCAACGGGTAAGTCACTTCCAATGGAACCTTGTGATAGAATGGCTCCAAGGGCTACATTGCTGGCATCAGTAGTCAAATTGAATATTTTTGTGAAATCAGGAAACTGTAATATTGGTTCGTTCAAAAGAAGATTCCTACATGTTTCAAAGCAGGATAAAAATTCATCATCATGCTTGATTTTCGATCCCTTTTTGGGACATCTAGTGGGTGGTTTTGTTAAATTGGAAAAAATAATAATGAATTCACGGTAATATCCTAGCAAGCCCAGGAAACCTTTTATTTCCTTAGTAGTTTTCGGCAGAGGGTAATTTTTTATCGCTTTGATTTTATCAGGGTTTGGCTTAACACCCTGCGGAGTAACAATATGGCCTAAATATGCTACTTCTTTACACAAAAATTCCGATTTGTCTAACTGTATTTTGAAGTTAGATTCCCTGAGTCTGAGAAATACTGATTTGAGTCGTTCCAAGTGTTCTTGCAAAGAAGTCGAAAATATCATAATATCATCGAGGTAAACCAAACATTTTTCATTTTGTATACCTCTGAGGATGCTATCCATTATTCTCTGAAACGTTGCGGGACCATTTTTGACTCCAAATGGCATCCCTAAATACTCGAAATGCCCGTTTTCAGTGTTGAATGCTGTCTTTTCGATGTCATTTTCATTCATTTCGACCTGATGAAATCCACTTGCCAAATCCAGTGTCGTAAAATATTGACATTTACCTAATTTGTCGAGTAAATCTGTTATATTTAGCAAGGGGTATCGATCGGCGATGGTTTTTTCATTCAACCTCCTATAATCCACAACAACTCTCCATTTTTGTTCTCCTGAAGAATCAGGTTTTTCGGGTACGACCCAAATTGGAGATGACCAGGGTGAATGACTTGGTCTAATGATTTTTTGGTCCAGCATTTTTTTCATTTGTCTTTCAACTTCTTGTTTGTGAATGAAAGGGTACCTGTAAGATTTTGAATATACTGGAATTTCGTCAGAAGTATTGATACTATGTTTGATTTTACTTGAAAAAGTTAAAGGTGTATCCTCGTGATAAAATATATCTGAAAATTCTTTGCAGAGCCTAATTATCGATGCCTGTTCCTCGTTATTTAAATGGCCTGTTCGAATTTTGGAGATATCTAAATTTTGTTTTGGTGTATCATCAAAATTGTTGAAATTTATTGCTTGAATTTGCTTCCTGTCGAAATTTTCTACTGAAATGGGTTCCGAGAGATCTATAAGAACTTGATTTGTCGTATTATTCAGAATGATTGTTAACTCTTTACCATTTTTTGCAATCGTCAGACATTCTGGGATTTCGCAATTCTGAAATTTCTGATGAGGAATTATTATTTCACCATCAGCAATCGAAGTTTTGATTTTGATCACTTGTTCTGATCGAGTTCTCAGGTGAATTGAATTAAGTTCGCTTTTTGCACTATAATATAATAATTCAATTTTTGTATATGGTGTCGTCAATATTCCCTTATCAAAACACAAGGTTGCTTGCATAATTTTCAAGTTATCAATTCCGATGAAACCATCGAAGACATTATGGAATTTGAATAAGAAAAATTTTAAGAATTTTTTTTCTGGCAATTTAAATATTTTTGAACACGGAATCATATCACTCTGTTTATGTGCAGATTTTTGAAAAACGGTAGAAACTATAAATGGATCATTTCTGATTGTTGTTGGAAATAATCTAAAATTGAAATCGATGAATGATTTTGTTGATCCAGAATCAATCAAAAATTTCAACTTATATTCTGGAAATATAATATAGGGCAATTCACTTGTAATCACGCTATTAAATAGTATTACCTGCGGCGTTACGGTTGGTCGTCTGACTGAGGCTGGTTTTGAAAATTTTCTTGATCAGTATTGTTAAAATCAGGGTGATTCTCATGATAATTTTGGTTTTGATAAAGCAAAATGCAGGAAATTGATTATCGTACTGATACTCTTCATGATTTCTACATATGTCATTAGTTTCATCAATTGTTTGATTGATTTCAGTATTATATAAATGTTCTGAGTTGAAATGTGTTTGAGGTTGTCTAGATGTTGAAGGAGATTCAAAATTAGTTGTGTTCCTTGTAGAAACGCTCATTGGCTAAGGAAAAGATGTATGTCTTGTCGATGTACTCATCGGTGTAGGGTTTTGAAAATGTTTGTACTGGTTTGGTTTGGAAACGTTATGTTTTTGCTGGGTTTGCCTTACAACATCGGAATTCGTGATAAATCTTTGCGGCTGAATGTTCGTTCTTGTGTGAATTGGGGTTGGTAGAGAAGAGAAGCTATGATTTTGAAATTGATTATTGTTTGTATAACCATTGAATGGTGTAGAATTATGAGTATGAAACCTATTTCGTTGTGTCATCAATGGTCTTGGATGATTTTGAGGTCTGAAAATATTTTTTTGTGTTGAATTTTGAGAATAGTGAACGTTATCTTCTTGAATTACAAGTTGCAGTGCCTCATTCAAAGAGGTAGGTCGCATGCATCGTATTGTAGTGCCTAATGGTTCTATAAGACCTGATTACCTGATAGGAAAGTTCTCAATGCCAAATTATTGTATAGAATTTTTTTTGTATCTTTAGAAGCATCTGTTTCATGGAGTTCTATGTAACTGCACAATAAATTGAGAACGTTCAAACATCTATCATAAAATTGTTGCGGTTTTTCGTTTTGCATTCGCCTCATCATCACTAAATCCCTATTAAGACATGATTCGTCCCTTTGGTCAGCAAAATTCCTAACGAGGGTAGTTTTCAAATCTTCCCAAGAAGAAACATTCTGAATATTAATGACCAACTTAGCATTTCCTATCAATTTTGAAATCAAAGAGTTCAACAAATAGGTATTCTGAAAATTATTGGGGTTAGCTGTGTCATAAAAATTTTGTATTAAAATATCACAAATAGAAATATATCTATTCAAATCATTCGGATTGCCATCAAAAGTCGGGACGCAATTCAGATATTCTGGTTTGAATGTTTGCATCATAATAGCTTCTATTCGGTGATCTATAGTAGGAGTTGAATTAATATTAGGAGTTTGAGAGTCAGCTGAAGGTTCTTCTTCTTCAATTATAGCTAAATTTTTAAGAGCTTGAGTCAAGTTAACGAAATTGTCAACCATTGAATTGTACCTACATTAAATAAGCGAAGATTCTGTGCATCATCTATGAGGATTACGTCTGGATCGACGATTTTGTCTTCCCCAGGGTCGTTCTCCTCGCAGAAATGAACTATTTTGTTCCAAATCTCGGTGGGCCGCTGCTGACTGGCTTCTCTACGGATCTGCGATAGATTGGGCTTCCTGAAGTTTGAGGAACCACTCCGCTTCAACTATCCACTAACAGTTTTTCACCAAATTGTTCGATATTCAGTCGATCGTTGACACGAAAATTGTCCGTTCGATACGAAACAATTCTGAATATCCTACCGACTGCGCCAAATAACTTATATGATGCACAGGGTGAAGGTTCGATTGGTAATTTATTGTATAAAAAAATAATGAACTCTCTGACAAGCAGGTTATATCTTGACTAACTGTATATCAAAAAAGAAAAGAAACATGAAATTATAAATCATAATGCAGTTCACGGAATTCATTGAAGACGACACCTTCTCGTAGTCATCGCATAGTTTCTGTTTGAGTAAGGTAACTGTACACCAAGATGACATGATGATACGATGGTATAACACATAGGACAAACATAAGTAATACATACGATTTTGTTTCCTTTCACATTCATACACGATTCAATTGATACATTTTGTTTTATGTCGGTTCAAGCATCTTTTATGTGTACTATATGTTGCATGTCACGTAACCTTTTGTACATGAATGAATGTATCATTGAATATAATAGCTACATAGCAAAAACATCACATTGAAATGTCACTCCTGAAACCCAAATGAGCTCCAATTGCCGTATGGCTGACATATGTGTGTTTTCTGGGTACATGCCCATATAATAAATAATAATAATAATATATTCTTCATTTCATGTAAACATTTCTATATACAACACAATATATACATATGTATGGTACATACAAACATTGAAAGAAAGACGTCAAATAAAAAACATAATTTTAGTGATTTGTTTCAAAATATTATTTCAAATCATATGGTTCCAGATTCAACAGAAGTTGTTTCACTTTATTCTTGAAGATACTATGTGTCGTGATAGACTTAAGACTGTTCGGTAATTTATTAAATATTCTGATGCACATATATGAGGGATTTTTTTCTGTGAGTGTTAGTCTGTGTATAGGGAAGTTAATATTGAGTGTTCGTGTATTATAGTTGGGATTCATGTAATTTTCTGTGAAAACCTCCTTGTGCTCATGTAAAAATGTTAGACATTCGAATAAATATAGTGCAGAGACTGTTAAAATTTGTTTTTCTTTGAATAAACCTCTACAGGATTGCCTGAAGGGCATTTTATAGATAGTTCTCAAAACTCTTTTTTGTGCAATGAATATTTTTTGTAGATTAGGTTCTGTTCCCCAGAACATAATTCCGTATCTCAACACTGACTCAAAATTTGCATGGTACAGAATTTTTACAGTTTTTTCATTCATGTATTTTGATGTCATTCTGATTGCATAAATGACATTGTTCAGTTTTTGATAAACGGAATCGGTCTGCCTATTCCATTTTAGGAAATTATCTATATATACTCCTAAAAATTTTGTGTATTCATTGATTTTTGTTTCATCGCCCTGCCAGCTTATACTCAACGGTTTCTCTTTTCTACACCTGTCGGTACTAAAAATCATCAAATTTGTTTTATTTGCATTCAACAGTAATTTATTTTTATCGAACCAATTCTTCGCTCTTGAGAAAAAAACATCTCCCTGGCTTATAAGGTTATCGCTTTCTTCAGCACCAATTATTAAATTTGTGTCATCTGCGTAATTTACTACAGTTTCCTCTACGTTGTGGGCAATGGTGCATAAATCATTCAAGTAAATTATGAATAAGATCGGCCCTATTACACTCCCCTGTGCAATTCCTGTTGTGTTAATCAATGAATCTGATATTTTTGAAACCCCACCCTTTGTGATTGTTACCCTTTGGGCTCTTGACGATAGGTACGATCGAAACCAGTTGTGTGCTTCTCCTCGGATTCCATAAGTTTCAAGTTTTTCCAACAGATACTCTTGATTCAACGAGTCATATGCCTTCGATAAATCTAGGAAAATGGCTAGTGCTAGATTGTTATTCTCAATTAAATCTAAAATACTTTTGGTGAACTGGAAAATGGCGGTTTGGGTCGACCTACCCTTCAAATATGCATGCTGGGTATTTGTAAAGAAATTTGTATCATTCAAAAAGAATGTCAGTCTAGAGCACATCGCTAACTCAAATAATTTTGAGAAACCTGGTAGCAGATTGATGGGCCTGTAGTTTTCTATTAGCTGAGGATCCCCTCTTTTGATGAGAGGTTTAATAAGAGCTTGTTTCAATTTTTTGGGAAATACGCCTTCTCTGAATGAGCTGCTGATGAGAAATGAGAGAATTTCACAAACTTCTGACACCGCCAACTTAACAATACTCAATGGGATCTCGTCATCTCCACTGCTGTGTTTGTTCCTGAGAGATCAGGCGAGTTCAATGATCTCTTCAGGTGTTGTCGGTCTGAGAAGCATTGACCTGTCACTTCTCACCAGCAAATTCACATCAAATGGGACGTTTTCCAGGTTTTCAAGCATTTCTGAAACTGTTTCATTAAAATATATATTAAATTCATTAGCTATAGTTTCAGGTTCTCCATCAATTTGACATTCATTCCTTTTAGACTTTTTTCCGTTTATTTCATTACAGATGGCCCACATGGTTTTATTCTTATTATCAGATTTATTTACCCTTTCTGTATAGTGCAAGGACTTGAGTTGTCTGAGAAGTTGATCGTATTCTTTTTTGCAGTTTTTATATTGCTCACGAAACATAGGATTCTGTTCAATGAGTGACAAAAATATATCCAAACGCTTTTTACAGTCTGTTACTTCTTGATTTTGTGGAAAGTGTTTATGTTTTTCATTTTGTACCAGCTTCAAAGGAAAGCATTCACAGAAAATGCCATGAAAAATTGACATGAATGTATCCCATTGTTTATCAACGTTATTTTGTACATCAAAAACCATTTTCCAATCTTGTTCGCTAAGCCTCAGCTTAAAGTTATCTTTAGCTGTCTTGCTAAAAAATCTACAATATTTAGGTATAATTTCACAATATGCTTCAATTTCAAAGGTAATTTTTTGAGCTTGATGGTCTGAGATATGCAGTTCTAATACTTCTGTGTTCCATGTTTCTAGATTTGTGAATATATTATCAATACATGTTTTCGAGTGTGCCGTTGCTCTTGTGCATTCATGGATAGTTTGAATCAAATTAAATGAGTTCATCAAC
This sequence comes from Gastrophysa polygoni, assembly GCA_963576655.1. Taxonomy (NCBI): domain Eukaryota; kingdom Metazoa; phylum Arthropoda; class Insecta; order Coleoptera; family Chrysomelidae; genus Gastrophysa; species Gastrophysa polygoni. The sequence continues at coordinate 20,881,255 of OY755085.1, read as the reverse complement.
GATATGAATTCGGTTTTCAAGTTATTTTCATCCCTCATTTCTATGTTCATATCGCCGACTAAAATTATATTAGTATTCTCTTCGAAACTTCTTATTAAAAGTTGTTCCATTTTTTCAAAGAAAATTGGTATGTTTCCATTTGGAGGTCGATGAATACAAATAATGATATATGTTTTTGTTTCGAACACACACTCGGTCACAGCACATTCAAAACTTCCCTGTTCTGAACACTTCGATAATTTTTCCCTTGGTTTTCCTTTGACTGTATTGTGTAAATAGATCACTGCTCCACCATATCCTTCAGGTCTGCAGTAACTAGGAGCAAGTTGGAAGTTGTTTATAGATAAATTTTCCAGTCTGTCTTCTGTTTGCCAATGTTCGGTTAGGCATAATACCTTACAGTTTGACTGAATATGTAAACTGTTTTCTATTCGATCTACTGCATTTCCAAGAGATTGTACGTTTTGATGAATCACGCTGATAGTTTTGTGTTTTTTGTGTGTTTCTTTGCTCTGCTGGGCCTCGTGTGTTTCATTTTCTATAAAAAATCTCCATCTAGTTGGTTCAGAAAGTCTTTGTGCTTTGTGAAGTCGAATCTTCTAATACCTACTCCGCTTGGCCAGAAATCTGGTTTGTACATCTCATCCTTTTTCGATAGTGGTGCTGTTTTTTTTTTTTTTTATCTGTGGACAACACGAAAGGGAAACCTATGATGTTCGAGGAACATCGTGTTAGCCAGCGGTGGAATTTCGGGAAAGAAGGAAGGTGTTGGAATTTTTCTTGAATGTTTGGAGGTTGTAAGCATCAGGAAAGACTTCACTAGGCAAAGAATTCCACAACTTTGCCGTTCTATTGATGAATGATGCTTGGTATAGCGATGTTCGACAGGTCTCGAGCCTGACAGTGTAGGGGTGACCAGCTTGAGCTCGTCTGGTTTGTCTACTAGGAATCGCGCGTGGTGGCATAATAGATGATATTTCCGTTGAGCACCGACCGTGAAAGTACCTATAAAAAAGGCAGAGATCGCCGACCTTTCTACGATGCTCTAGAGAGGTCAATGATTTGGTGAGTGTTGTGTCATCGACTAGGCGAATAGCTCTCTTCTGAATTGAATCTAAGAGCTTAAGCGTATGTTTGGGGGCTGAGCTCCAAACATGTGAGCAGTACTCCAGGACAGGTCGAATTTGTGCTTTGTAGATCATAAGCAGTTGCTGGGATGTGAAGTATCTCTTCGCACGGAGAAGAAAACCGAGTTTTTGTGAAGCAGTCCTCGCAATGGACCTCACATGATCGTCCCATGAGAGAGCACTGTTGGTGGTGACACCCAGCAAGGATATTGACGACCTCATAGGAACAGTGGTACCCGACATCATCAAATTGGGCATTGTGTGATCAGCCTTCTTGGTGAACATACAAGCTTGAGTTTTAGTTGCATTGAACTGTACTAGATTCTCAGATTCCCATCTCAGAATTCTTGTCAGATCCTCATTTAAAGCATCAACCTGTCTTCGCCTTGCACCTCTGGCCTCATTGGATGATATAGGGGCTCTAGAGGAAAAGGCGGAATGAAGTGTACTATCATCCGCAAAGCTATGAACTGGGCTGGAGGTCACATTCAACAAATCATTGATGTGGAGCAAAAACAAAGTTGGTGCCAAGACAGAGCCTTGTGGAACACCAGCATTGATCGTCATTGTATCAGACGAGACCCCGTCTACCACCACGTAGAGTGATCTATCTGCAAGAAAACTCGATAGTAAAAGACACAGTTGGGGCGGCAAACCATATGACGGAAGTTTCGCTAGGAGGCCTTGGTGCCAAACTCGGTCAAATGCTTTGGAGATATCCAAGGCTACAGCCAGAGACTCCCCATGTTTCTCTATTGACACCTGCCACTTATGTGTGACATAGGCAAGCAGATCTCCAGTTGACCTCTGGTGACGAAAGCCATATTGCCGGTCGTTCACGATTCTTGAGCTCTCTAGATATCGGATGAGCTCGATGTTGATTGCTTTTTCCATTACTTTAGAGATCACAGATAGTAGTGCAATCGGTCTATAGTTGTTAGGGAGTGTTTTCTTGCCCTTCTTTGGAATCGGTTGGTTTTCCAGTTAGAAGGAAATACGCCGAGTTTGTACGAAAGGGTGAACAACCTGCAAAGAACTGGTGTTAGTTCCGGGGCACATTTCTTGAGAACAATAGGCGGTATTCCGTCATGCCCCATAGCCTTCTTGACGTTGAGGCTAAGCAGAATGTGTCTGATGGTGCGTTGCCGGAAGACAATTTCTGGCATACGGTTATCGATGGTAGCGACTTTCGGAAGTTCCTGGCCTCGTGGATCCAAGGTAGAATTGTCTGCAAACATTTTGGCGAAGGTGTTGGCTTTTTCATGAGGTGTTATAGCCAATGTATTATCATCCTTTGTGAGGGGAGGAAATGAGCTAGAAGTGAAATTTCTTCCGATTGCCTTGGCAAACGTCCAAAATGAACGGGAACCATTTGGACACTCTATGAGCTTCGATCTTATTTTCGTGTTGTATGCCTCTTTAGATTCATCTATCGTTAGATTGATTGCATCGTTAGCTTCAACATATTCAGCTCTAGTTTGAGGGCTTGGGTTTCTGCGCCAACGACGGTATGCTGCTTGCTTCAGTGCGACAACCCTAGAACAGGTTCTATTGAACCATGGTTCACCAGTGGTTCGTGATTTGGTGCTATGTGGTATGTAAGTTTCCATTCCCAGCATGATGATTTCCGAGATCTCTTCAGCACATTGCGTAGGATCTCCCGATTCAAAACACAATCTCCTCCAAGGAAACTCAGAAAAAAACATGCGAAGGCCATCCCAGTCGGCTGAATTGTAATGCCAAACAGTGCGTGGGGGTGTTGGACTGGTTCGCGGAGTGATGTAAGGACATATCGTGGAGATGAGTGTGTGGTCTGAGTTTCCTAGTGGTGCACGGACTTTCACTTCATACGGTTCCGGATTGTTAGTGAGGAACAGGTCGAGCGTATTGGCATAATGGTTGCTGATGTCAGGGATCCGAGTGGGTTCGTTTATCAGTTGCTCAAGACCATAGGTGATAGCGAAAGCCTCAGCCAGACGTCCTGAGTCGTCTGTTTTGTTCGAGAATTTGAGCCAGGTGGAGTTGTGGACATTGAAATCATTGTTACTACATATCTTCGTAGTCGATCTTCTGTGGTTGGGATTTCTTTCACACCCACTCCATTTATATAACCTGGTTTTTTGGTAATATAATCTTTCATCTTTTCTTCTGTAGCAGCCCTCTTCACTCTGTATAAATAGAGCCATACTTTTCGCTCTGGTCCTGAGAACTCGGCGATATCATCGCTAGCACCTGTGCCAATGTTCTTTTTGTATACTCTATTTTGTTTGTTTTGTTTTCGATACGTGACTTCCACGAAATTGTCTTTGTTGTTTGGATTATCATAGGTTATCGGACCGCTGTTTGGATTGTTTACAATTGTTTTGGCGGCAATTTGTCCATAAGTTGCCATTTGTGGTATTTGTTTTGGGTGCGCCATCTTCTCCTGAGGTACTAAATCACTTCGTTGGAAGTTAGGCATCTGCATTGATGTTGAATTTATTTTATTCCAGCTTTCTGTAACTGGCTTACTTTCATTTGATGTTCCTGGTCTAGCGTTCGAATTGTTTATGTTTACGTTTTTTGCGCCTTTATTATCCTCCACAGGTTGATTATTTCTTCTGTAATTTTTTTCCAATAACCCTACTTTATCCAGTAATAAACTGTTATTGATGTTCAATATATTGTTTTTATCTCTTGTTTCTTCGAGTAGTTCTTTCAAATACCTGATTTCTAGCTGCAGCATTTCTTTTTCGCTCTCGTTGAATTGCTTTTGATCTTGTGTGTTGTCGGTTTTTTCACAGCATATCACTTTGTTTTCCGATAATATCTTCAATTGTTGGTTCCTCTTCGCGCAACTTTTATGATAAATCGCGAAACAGTTTATACAAACTTTTACACCACATTTTTTGTTTTCACAGCACTTCATAAAGTGTTCAATCTCAGCTTTTTCAGAGCTGTCCGACAATACTTCTTCATTGTCGGCCATCTTGATACTAGTTGATGCTAGTGATTCTCTCTCAATTGTACCATATTTTTGTTCTGATTCGTTCAGAGTCCTAGATGCATAAGCTATTGGTTCATCACTTCCAAGTTTCCTTGTGATGAAACGGCTCCTGACGCTATACTTGAGGCGTCAGTTGTGAGAATGAATTTTCTTGAAAAATCTGGGTATTGAAGTATCGGTGCATTTGTCAACAATTTTTCACACGTATTGAAGGCTGCTATGGAAATTTCATCATGAGTTACTTTTGCATTCTTTTTCAAACATGGAGTCATTGGTTTCGTGATTTTAGCGGAATCCTTCATATATTTTCTGTAGTATCCAGTAATCTTGAATAAAAATTCATTCTTTTTCGAGTTTTTGGTATTGGATATTTTTTAAAAATTCTATTATGCCTGGATTTGGTTCCATATCTGAACGGGTTATAACGTGTCCTGAATGATCTACTTCTTTACGTAGAAATTCAGATTCATCTAATTGAACTTTGAAATTAGGTTGTCTCAGTCTTTCGAAAACTAATTTCTATTTTTCAACATGTTCCTGAAGAGATGTCGAAAATATAACAATATCATCAAGATATACCAAACAAGTTTCGTTTTGTGAACCGCGTAAAATATCATCCATTACTCGTCGGAATAAACTGGGTGCATTCTTCAATCCAAATCCATAGTGTCCATTTCCTATTGGAAATGCAGTTTTTGCAATATCCTCTGGATGCATTTCAATTTGGTGAAATCCGTTTGCAAGGTCAAGAGTGCGTAAGTATCGACTTTTGCCCAATTTATCTGGAATGTTCGTGATATTAGGAAGTGGATATTCATCATCTACAGTTTTTTCATTCAATTTTGTATAATCTACGACCATTCTCTATTTTCGTTTAGCGGAGGCGTCAAATTTTTTTGGTACGATCCAAATAGGACTAAGCCACGGTGAAGTGGAATTTTGTATGATACCTTGTTCTAACATTTCATGAATTTGACATTTCAATTCTTGTCTATGGATTTCTGGGTAACGGTATGTTTTTGTATGAATTGGGGTTCTATTATTCGAACTCATTTTATACTGAATTTGATTGGTGAATGTTGAAGGGATTTCTTCACAATGAAATATATCTCTTTATTCCAAACAAAGATTCTCAATTATGTAGGGTGTGTTTTCATTGGTACATGGGAAAATTTTTGAGCTGAATCATTTTTTTGTGGAATTTCATTTTCTTCTCATTGATTCGTATAGTCGATTTCAGGGTATATGTCATTATTCTGTTCATGTTCATAATAATCTGAATAGTGCACAGGTTGTCTATCAGTTAATTCAGTCAGGTACCTGAAGATGTGTCCATCGGTTCTTGTACATTATCTCTTTGAATTTGTGAATTATGGGCCTTGTTAATTCAGATACCTGAAGATATGTCCATCGGTTCTTGTACATTATTCATTTGAATTTGTGAGTTATTGGGTTGATTGAAATTTTGGAAATTTCGAGTTATTTGAATCAATCTATGTTGAGGAAAATAATTGGAACGATTGAAATAAACTGGGTTGTTTTGGGATGGATTTGGACGATTTGATTGGAAACGTCTCATATTTTGTGTGGTATTGAATATATTCGGTGAAAACTTTGGTCTCGAAATATCATTCATAAAATTTTGGGTATTTTTCAAGATTGGTCTTTGTTGGAAATAATTTATTTTCTGATTCGAATTGGTAGGAGTTGTTTTGTAATTGGCATATAGGTATTTTGAGAATCTGAAGAATTACTTCTATTCTGGCTATACATGAAATTTCCTTCTTCAATGACTGATGCCATAGCTCGTTCTGAACTATCGGGGTTTCTGAGCCTTGAATTATCTTGTAGTTGACCTGGTGATCCTCGAATGACTGTTTCCAGAGCAAGTTCATCATAATTTTGCATTTGAATAGTCTTTTGTTGAGCTGTGCCGTTGGATGCATTTGATTTGGCTACAATCAAACTTCTAGAATCTTGAATTCTCATGCCAAAGTTATGAGGTGTTGAATTTTTTCGAAGGTCCCAAAACTATAAGGTACTGAACCAAACAATCAAGATTTCTTTGATCTTCAGAACATAATTCTGAAGTATTTTTGATATCTGTCCAATTTGTCAATTCTATTCTGGAACCAACTAAGCTCAATGCCCTGCCTGTCAATCTTTCTATGATTGAGCTCAGTATGAAACCATTCAATGGAGCATTATTTGGGTTTTGAAAATTTGAAATTTAACTCTCACAATTTGTAGTGGAAACGCCTAATGTGTGAGGGTTTCCATCATTCACTGGATCTGCCATATTATCCGTTTGCGAATTAATCTCATTATCTTCTAGTGATATAATATTGAAAATTTGAATAAGATCTTCGATATCACTCTCAAAATCTGTCAGGAATTCTGAAAATTATATTTCTGAGACTTATAGCTTCGAAATTAAATTATTATTGAATATATACAATGATGGGGGATGAAAAGGAATGAATGACTCACAGAATATTGGCGATGCTATTTTTGGTCACTCGATTTGTTGTTTTGAATCTGTACTAAACTGTTGGTACAGACCAGAACTCGCGATTTTTGTCGATTTCTGTGTACAAATCCGACGCCAGTTTTCGTTTCGAGCGGTCTGAACGACTTATTAAAAATAACTGAACTTGAGCCAAAAATGACGTTCTCGGCTTGAAGTTCATTCAGTAACTGACTTTATTTTCCACCCAATACAAAATAGAACGATATTCATTGATGCAACTATGCATTTTGACTAACAGAGATATATAGATTGTTTAGTGGCACCATACCTTGCGGGAAAAAATGAAAGCCATTGACAACAGGGAAAATCGTTATTCATATCCCACCAGTGCTTATCTCCGGAGGTGAGTTAATGCGTGGATCCAGTGGCGGAGCCTAAATGAGATGTGACAGGGGTTATATGCAACATGACGAGGATATAATACGAAATGATAAGAGACCCTGAATGATCCCAAACGAACTATCCTTAGAATGTTGCAGCTTTGGAACCTCGACCCTGGTAGGCAATGTCGTCAGTATAATTATCTTATTAGCTATCTCCGCCTCAGGAGTCTGATAGAGTTGAAAAAGCAGCGTTTGCATCATCACAAAGTCAAAATGGAATATCCACCATTGAATACATAATGAATAAATACCCAACACCCACATCGATATTTAGGAAACTGAGTTGCCATCTTCAGTAGACCTTGAGTGTTGAAGAGATCAGCGACTCCCCAGTATCTTCCAAAATATTATCGAGAATTACCATCGAGAGTGAATGTCCGTATCTATGTCAGTCTACTTATAGAATCATGTCATGGACCAATGAACCATTGTAATTCTGCGAACCTTCACAATAACGATTATCGAGTCAGGAAATCGAATAATTGCAAGTATGGCATAGAAACAAGGTCTTTGTTCATTATTTGATTCTTATTACGATGCATGAGAATACATTCCTAACTATTCAATTCTCGATTGTTCGATAGGAAATTCAAAATCATCTAAGATTATTGGATGACTAATAGTTTCAAGAAGATGATGACACATGGCAACACTTGGTCTTCCATAGCAGAAACGAGGAGAAAAAATTCCACATAGAAGCTGGAAAAATGAATTTTCCACCTCTTCGAATTATTCACAGGTATTTTTTATTACGGGTCAGTTGTTTCGATCCGACATCTGAGAATCGATAAATATAAAGGAAATGTATTCGAAGTCATTGTCAACATGTTACATGCTGCATGGAGTTCTCTGCTTATTTTTGTGATGTCTGCGCTTATAACTTCCAAACGGAATGAGATATCATGTAGTTCGATAGCTGTATAAAATAAAAAAAGACCTTTCCAGATTGGACAAAATATTGGTATGCTCCCCCCAAAAAAAATCATTTATCGTCACGTCGCCTAGTGTCAATTACATTGATTTTAGATTCCTTTTAGAAAATGTTGTTACAGCGGTCTCATTCGATATCCTAAACAGAAAACTGATTCATGTTCTCCAATTTTCCCGCAAGGGGTGCGAGACATACGAGTTTGTATGAACCTGTTCATATACACAACATATATACCTCTTTGTTTCATGAAAACCAGATGAGGAAGAGCTGTTTTGTATTTTTTTCCACATTGGGAGGAAGTTGATTGGGCCCTTTTTTTCATTTATATATCCCCTAATTGGCGTCACAGGACATGATAAAAAATTGAAAGGTCGCCTAACGAAGTCCGTTTCCACGTGACGTCGTTCTTTTGTGTTCCAGCAATTTGCGATGCACCGTTCGTTTCATTTTATTTTGCACTAATTATCAATTCATGGATTGGGAAAATGAAATGCATTTCATCACACTTCATATATGCTCTCGCGGAATCATTTATTGAGGAAAGAGGGTGTGTGACAGTTGAATGTTGTGAGTAGGTAAGTCATTAGACCCTTAAATTTTCTGGACAAGGGTATTGATGAGCTTTAAGTCAAATTGTACAGAGTTATTCCTAAGTTGAAAATATAGTTGAGTAATGTGTTCAAAGATGTGATTGACGTAACCATGCACTTTTTTATATCTCTTTTGAATGTTCGAGAAATATCGTGTCAGCCAGCGGTGGAATGGAAGGAGAGGAGGGAGTTAGTAGATTTTCTCATGGAAGCTCATTGGTTGTGAGTAACAAGAAAGACTCCATTGGGCCAAGAATTCCCCAACTTTGTCGTTTTATTGATGAATGATGCCTCATAGAAAGAAGTTTGGCGGTTCCCGAGCCTGACAATGTAGAGGTGACCAGATTGAGGTGGTCTAGTTTCTCCACCTGGAATTGTTCGTGGTGGTATAACTGTTGAGATCTCCATTGAGCATCGACCGTGGAAAAATCTATAAGAGAATAGAGATATCGCCCATCTTTCCACTTTGAGAGAGAAATGGAAAGAATTCATGAGTGTCATAACAGGTTATATTTGAGCTTTGTTGATCATGAGTAGCTGCAGGAATGTGAAATACTTTTTGCACAAATCAGAAAATCGAGTTTTTGTGGAGCAGTTCTCGCAACCTCTCGTGATATTCCCATGAGAGAGAGAGCTATTGATGGTTGTACCGAGCATGAATGTTGACGACTTCACAGGAACAGTGTACCTGACATCAAAATTGGGAGACCTTTTTTGATGACATATACTCGCGCATATTACTATTCCACCTCTCACTGCAAGATGCTCGTAGTGAATTTTTGGATAAAATAGTTCCACTCGAGGGAGTGAATACTGCCCTGGAACAATGTGAAAACGGTGGATCTCCTGGCGGCCACATCTATGTCAACTATTCAACAAAATATCAGAACATGAAAGAGTTCACAGTGCTTGGCAAGATGTCGTACTCACCCTATTACACAAAAAAAGGTCCTTCGGACGAACCGAATAATTACCGCGGTATTGCACTGAAGAACTCCCTAGCGAAATTATTCAGTGTCATTCTACTCATTAGACCAACATCCTGGTCCGAAGATTCATCTATCCTGCTGGAATCGTAATTTGGTTTCAGGGAGATGTATAGATAATATCTTTGTTTGGGCGAGCTTTCGATAGTATCGATCATAAACTCATCTTAAAGAATATTCATGATTGGGATAACCTTCTTATCAGGCAGAACCATATACAGGGTGGATCAACTCATACGACACGGAGTTTCTGTGGAAATCCATAGGATATCACGGATTTTTCTTCAGTTGGCTAGATGTAGAATCTTAGGCATGGCTAAGTAAACGTGAAGCTGGTCAAGCTATAGGTGCAGTAATGGACATTATGAGAAGCTCAAAAATGAACACATAGTCTCAAAGATTGGAGCTTCACGTCCTTCGGAATTCACATATGGGGTTTGAGATACGCTGATATTATTGAGCGAATACAAGTAGGATTCTTCAAACGACTTCTTTGTTCACCTGAAAATACTCCTGATCATATTGTACGCCCAGAAACAGCCACAACGAGACTGTCTCATCTGCTATTCAAGGCTGCGTTAACATGGTTGGACACCCTGAAGACTATGGATAGATCTAGACTAGCCAAGTTGTTTTACTCTAGCTCTCTTTGCCAGAGTGCGAGATTCGTTTTAACTAGCTACTTCAATTGAAAAAATATTTCATTTACGCGGAATGCGAAAACTCATCGCTGGATTTTTTTGAATACAGATCCAAGTGCCGAACATCCAGAATACTGGGAATTCACTAATGCAAAATCCTGGAAGGAGATAATGCTGGGCTGATAAATTCTTCTCGCCCACTCATTTATGGCCATCTTACAATTTTTTGCATTGAGAATAGTTATTCGAGTATTTCTGCCCCAATCTATTCCACTCGGATGAAGCACAGATTAGAACGTGTAGTAATGAGCTTCTCATGTTATCATTTGTTGGATCGGTCTATGAAATTATTACAACAGACGTTAGCTCAATTTGTAATATGCTCGTTCACTACAACATGTGTTATTCGACCGTCCCTTGTTCAAGGGTATTAGACAAGGCTCAGTTTTGTCCTTGATCGACTTTGGATGACTTGGTTCTCCTATTCAACTGATAAATATTCTCAAATAACAGGCATTCATGATTAATAAATAGTTTGTCTTCCTTTTTTCTCTCTACTTCCTTCATCTTTCCTGTAAGTATGTTCATATGATCTTATGTTTGATGATGTAGCACCGAAATGAATCAACATTATTCCTTTTTTTTTCAGCTTTCCATGGGATCTTCTCTCCTCGTTTCTAAAAAATAGAGTTGAAGTTATTAAAAATTATTGCAATATATTTGTAGTAAGGACAGATTTGGGATCTGCCCCAAAATGTCACTGCGCTTGTAATTAAACCTTTAGATACCTAGAAGATAAATTCTCTATTGGTCAGTGACACCTTGTTTTTGAAGAAATTTGGAAATACAAATATATTTAATAAGAATAAGACTTCTACTTATCTTGGTGAACGTTTCGTCAACGAATCTGCTTCCGTTCTCAACACAAATAAAATATTTTTCTCTTCGTAAAATTTTTCAATGTTTTTGATTTTGACACTGGAAAGTATTCAGCATTATTCCTGTTGTATGTACCAAACTCATTGTGATGAGATTTTATTTGTCAGCACAATGAATGTATCTATCTATCTGTCTATCTATCTATCTTTGGAACGATTGAACATAAACAAGTGAAATTTGGAAAGGTTCCGAACTTCTCTATCAGGTAATGATTGACAAATCTGTAATAATCATTATCCCAAATGGAATTTAGATTCAAATGTTCACTAATGAGTCGTGAAAACTGTCATAAACGCAAAGAAAAAAGATATCATTGAATAGGTTTTTTCGAGAGAGTTGTCGCTTGCCGTAAAGTAGTAGTTCAAAATTTTTGGTCACAATCGCCTTGTGACGTCATCTTCGACTATTTTGTAACTTATCATCGCTAGTAGTAGTTTCAGAGTTGAGAGGGGAGAGAGGACTCTTGAGAAGCACTGTATAATCCATAATCGTGATCAGAGTTTTATCAACCATCATCATCATATCATGAATTTTGTCATGTTGATGCAGTATCATTTTCTTCTCAATCGATTTATTTTCGTTTGGTAACTCTGAGAGTGAATCCACCGAAGCACCACTCACGCCACTGTAGAATGTAGACCTCAGAACGCATTGCCATTTTGATATTTCAAATACAACAATTGTACACCAATGGTTCCTTGCAAAATTGATTGAATCCACCATTCAATTCGGAAGATCAATGGTCCCTTGAGCTTGTTCTGCGATGTCTCGATTGCATTGAACAAGAAAAACATTCCTTTTTTTCTGTGAGTATATCCTATGCTTCTCAACTGATTATTTGCATTCTTATTATGTTCATGTCATGTTATGTAATGTGAATGTTAATATCATCATTCATACATACGTATCCATTATACAGGGTGTCTCATAAACATACCAACAAACTTCAAGGGATGGTAGAGGACATCAAAATAAACATTTTTGCTTGATAAACATAAGTCCGGAAACTCTTCGTTTTCGAGATACAGGTTGTTAAATTTTTCTTTAAAGAATCGATTTTTTTTATTATCGTAGGAACAATTTGGTCGAATTCAATGAAATTTCTACAGATAATTGATACATTCATAAGGTATCTTTTGAAGCTATTAGAATTTGCCCTAATAATTTCAGTAGGTTGATTGTATTCATGAAATTTTTCCGTATCTACGTTTTGAAGGAAAAAAAATGAAACCCATATCTCTTACATCTATGAAAAAAAAATCAAATGCTTCAAAATTATACCTTACATTTCACCAATGCGTTCATTGAAATATTGAAAAACTAATAAAACTTCCAATAACTTTTTTTTACTAATCATTAATTATTATTAATGACTTTCAATTATTTTTTTGTTTTGTATTCAATTGGACAAATAAAGGGTGCTAAAGCAATGAAATGTTTCGAACAAAATGAAAATAATTAAATCAAATCTCAGTTTAGTTGAACACCACTGACTTTTGTTTACATTTTTTGATTTAACTCCGTTTGATGTTGGGAACAAGCATTGTTTTCACAATAAAATTCCACAGATAACAATTTTAATTTTCGAAAAAATTAAACACCCTGTATCTTGAAAACGAGTGGTTTCCGGACTTATGTTTATCGAGCAAAAATGTTTATTTTGATGTCCTGTACTACCCCTTAGAGTTTGTCGGTTTGTTCATGGTACACCCTGTATATGCCTGACACATCCATTGTTTGTGACAAAGACAACAATGCTCCTGATTTTTCTAGTTTTGATTGAATTCACCCTACACGATTCTGAAAAATGCACATATAAATCATAATGATTATCTCAATATATTTGAAGTGAGGAGTCATTTATGATGTGCCCCAAAATGTAACTCCAAATGATGTGGTCGCAATGTCAAATAAATTGAAGAATAATTATTCAAGCGGAGAAGATACAAGAAGAAGAATTTCCAACTTGTTTGATAAGAAAATGTACAGTAGTGAAGATACATACATAATCAACAATGCCTTGAATTTTAGCATTTTTCCCTCACGACTCGAACTGTCAGTTATACAACCATTATACAAAACCAAATTATTTGAAATCGCAATGTGTAATAACGTGAGTTCTTTCATGAGTTAACACAAACGGCAATTTCTCAATATACACAGAACCTAATTATTGGTTTGATGGAAAAACGGCATCTTGCTCTGGGTGAATTTCTTGACCTGTCGAAAGCATACGACTGTCTGGATCATGATATCTTGTTAATGAAATTGAAGAAATTTCATTCGTATTCAGCGAACACACTGATATTATAACAACATCTATAGGTATACCGCAAGGAAGTGTAGTGGACCCAATTGTGTTCGTTGTATCAATGAATGATCAATGCAAATCTGAATTAGCAGAGAATCAATTTATGACAATATATGCTGATGAAACAACCCTTCTGGCAGGGGGAGACACATATTCGGAGATGATGATGAACATTTTTCTTGCAACATTGGTTGTAAACAAATATCGAATGAGTCTGGAACTGAAATAATACTATTTGCAAACTATATCACACCAGATGTAAAACCGAATGATATAACATTCACCAATACTTCTTTCCAGTTATCGCATGACACCAAGTGTTTGAGTGTTTGCATTGATGAATGGCTGAACTGGTCACAACATATGGAGGAAATCTCTTCGAAGCTTGGAAAAGTGTCCTATGGACTGAGAATAATCAGTAAACATCCAGAAAATGAAGCAGCTTCATCTCTTTATTTTGCAATTTCTGAATCTGTCATGAGATACGGAATAACTTTCTGGGGATCCAATACGAATACAAATAGAATATTTGTTATTCGAAAAAGAGTAATAAAAACAATCAATTGAAGACATTATAAGGACTCTTATCGAATAGTTTTCAAGAATAATCCAAGAATATGTATCCGTTCAGAAATAGAGAATTTTTCAATCTAAATGCCACAGAACACGAAATCAACACTAGGAGGCATGGCCTCATTAATCCATATCATACTTTGAGACTTCACCTGATCTCACCAAATGTTGAATGGCAGAGATAATTGAATAGTTCTCTCAGAGAAATTATTTTCATTTTTGTGAGGAGCATTCTGATGCTCCGATGTGAGTGCTCTGTATATTTTTTTCCAATATTCAATCTATCATTACAGCTCCAGAGTTTTTTGTGGTATTATTGAATTATTGGCGTAATATCCGTACCTTTACCGTGTTGCTATGTTCACGAACAAGTTTGTATCAAGTTGAAATTAGTAATCGTGATACTGAGATTGGATAAGCTAGAATTCTCTGTCGATCATCTATATTTATCTGTCATTCACCGGTCTTTGGATAGTGTGGCATCAATTCATGCGACTTTTTGATCGGGTAGTTCACTGCGTTGAAGAAAGTCATCCTTATTGGTCCCATGTGTCAAATAGTTTGGAATATCATATCACCAGTTCAATTGGGTTTCTTGATACTTCTGAACGTGAAACTGCCAGAACGAATGATGCAGTTACATGATGTTCTCAGATGGCAACATCATTACAAAAATCATACCTCAATCATTTGAGGTAATATCAATCGATATCAATATAATTTATAAAATTCTGCAAATGATATAGTTGGCCTAGAATATGTCACTTGTATTGAGGTAGGTATATCCGTGGTGGTATATCAGTTCTTGTAATGTTCTCAGCAATTTCACTTAGCGCCATAGGAGCTAAGTAACGTGCATCGATATAAAAAATTGTAAATATCTCGAGAACGATCACCTCCATCGTTGTTGAGGAAGTGTACCTTTTTTAATTGGAAAGGGTGTGAAAATAGGTTCATCCATAGAAAGTGCCAAAGTTCACTGTCAAAAATGTTGGAACAATTTGAAATAAATGATGTCACCGTACGCAGCACCCTGTAGATGTTACATAAAAATTAATACCAAATTTCGTGCAGGTAACTCATTCTCCGCAAAAGTAATGTTCGAAAAGCGAACAAAAAAAAATAGAATTTCAACACCATCTCCGAAACGAAGCATTTGCGGAAACTTCTCCTCAAAAATAATCTCATGGATACGTCAATTGAAACGTACTTATGTCACATCCTGTATATCTTCAACTGTTCTTCCTCTACTGGTCTTTGAGTAGAGGAAAGGTTCCCCTTTTCGAAGCATCATAACTTACATACTGTCAGAGATTGTTTCGCAGTTTTCTTGAGACAGAACAGAACAGACATTTCTATCGACTCCTAAAATGATTATCTTCATGAATCGAGGTCGACTCATTATTCTTCATCTCGGATGTTTCGACTTTCGTACAATTTCAATATCTCGTTTTCTTCAAATGGAGAACCTTTTTATATATTTGAGGCGATTGATGATATTTGATGAGTGTTAAAATCAAAGATGAATAAGCTACAGCGTTTGGAATTTCAACTTGATGGAAATGTCAGGATTTTGATATTGCCAATGCATAAAGTGATAGAAAATTGATGGTATGATGCCGGCACGTTATGAAAATTCGTCTTCGGTACAAGCCACCAATGATGTCCTCCTTGAATAACAAACCATTACAGATATTCAATACATACCTTCAGAATATTCAGGAGTAGTCGAAAGTACTTAGGTCGATACATGCAATTTTCAATGAGATTCTCCGAGTTGAAATCAGTATTTGAAAAGTTACAGTGTTTGTTTCATTTTATTCAGTGTATGAGATGAGTGCATATTGAATGATATAACCTCGAGAATATGATTCATAACGAATTCTATGAAAATGTAGTTGACTTTCAACCGCGATCCAATATCCCCGACAATATGGAAGCTAATGGGCCTCTAGAGGTGGTACCTCTTCTCCACTCAGAGACTGGTAGAAGGGAACAAGATATACCTCCACCGTATATCATTCTGAACAGCACAGAGAGGTAAATATCAGTCAATACAGTTTAAGACAGACCTACGAGGGATATAGGTATCAATGTGCTATAGTGGAAACCGAATTTCGATACCTCATCATGATCCTTACGACTTTTTTGTGCCTTGGCTGATTCTTGTGCCTTGGCTGACGCATACCAATGAATGTTTTCATGAGACATAGAGGACTGGATGAGATTGTAGTACACAAGTTACGGTACATCAAGAGAAACAGGGTTCTCGAGCTGCCGAAGAACGAAATTGTATTTACAAAGCCAAGTTTCAATATTCTCGATTTCATTGAGCTTCGAGTCAATATGTATTGTTGAGAGTCTTGTCTCAGAAACTTGAATTGACTTGTTGCTGGGATACAGCATCTTGGGCTTTCATGGCAGGTATATTTCCTGAAGATTTAATCAGAGCTATGTTATTTGCATTTATTTTCGATATGAAAGAAGCGGAACAAGGGGTTGGAAGATCATTGATGAGAATAATGAACAACAATGGACCTAAAACTGATCCTCGAGGCACCACTGTTGAAACTTCTGATAATTCAGAGCAGGAGTTCAAGAATACTTTCTGGCTGCGACCATTGAAGTACGTTGTAAGTTCCAGTTCCGTGGTGGTCCTCTGCTGTCGTAGATTTTCAGCTTATATAGCAAGAGTTCATGATCAACAAGGTCGAGGTTTTGAGTTTTTCATTAGGAACATTCAATATTATTAAATCGATTGCAATCCGAGAAGATTCATTATGTTTGAATCCATTCTGGGATTCACTGAACAGATTGAATTTCTGAAATAGTTTCAAGGGCGACTATACTGGCTTATACGGGCGTCTCGTAAACCCATGCCTTTCCAGATGAGTAGAATTTTCGATATTTTCAGGACGTTCGAAAAAATTGATTGTGTGACTGAGCGTCTCAGATTTAACTATCATGTGACTTGGTGAGCCATCTTCTCCATCTGATTTTTTTCCTGCATATCTTCCTCAAAGTTCCTTCGATTTCATATTCGGAAGTTGGACAAATATATGCTGTGGGCTATGCGTGTCAGGTAATTCATGTCAATTGTTTTTGTGGGTTCGTGAAAGCAGAACCAACACTAGAGGAATAATTACTGAATAAAATACAGGCCAACAATTCAACTAATCTAAGATGTTCATCAGCTTTCGTGAGATCTTGCTATTTCATTTGTTTGAAGTTGTATTTTGGTAATTCAAATTGGATTGCTTGTGTAAAGTTTATACAGTGACCAACGTTGGGCCAAATACAGTGAGCTGTGATTTGGTTGTGTTGCATGAAGGCTAATTTTCAGTAAACACGAGGTTTAACCTTTATACACATATTAACACTGTTGCCAGCTCTTCTTTGGAAACTGACAGAATGATTGAAACGAGAAGCACATATATTTCACCTGAAAAGATCATAGATCATCAATAAATTGGTACCGCAGATAATCACCAAACTCAAAGAAGAGAAACTCAATCTTGGTGAAGAATTTAACTGCATGGAAGAGAATTTCAATGAAGCAATTGTATAACTTTTTGTTGTAGCATCCATCGTCAAATCTAATAATAAGGAAATAATTGGAATCAATAATGAATTAAATGAATTAATGTTGTTGAACAAAAGTTGGGAGTGGAATCATCGATACTGATGATAATAATGATAATAATGATAATAATAATGATAATAATAATGATAATTATGATATTGATAATTGAAATAATGATAATGATATCGTTTCCATCGATGGCTCGTACTGAATAGATATGTGCAGGTGCGCTCCCATTGAAGTCTTAAATGAAGCAGTGAAAACGGCGTGAGATTGACGTGGTCTTTCTCAAATAGCAAAATTGTTAGTTCTGCCTTGTGTGAGAGTTGTCTTGACTACAACAAAAATGGTTATTACGAGAGAAGTTCGTAATGAAATCGAAACGGCACTAAATTCCTCATTAACTAGATGTTTGAAAGACCCGAATTTCATGAAAAACGATGGTGGACAATGTATCAAGTGCGGTGATAAAAAGCATCGAGAGAAAAGAGAAGGATGAATTGAATAGTAAGGTCAAAGCAATGGAAAAAATGAAAAACAAAAGTGAGAATGATATTGCGAAACTTATACAACAAAATAGAATGCTGGAGAAGAAATTGACAACATATATAAAGAAAAGGGGAAGAATAATTCGAGAATTTTCAATGTTGAAGAAAATGATGAAGAGGACCTAGAAAAAACATCATTAAACTATACTGGAAACCAAAATGACAATCAACATTTCCACAAACGATATAGTACTGAGCTATAGGGTGGGGAAAAGAGAAGAAGGAGGCAAACCAAGGGGAATATTTTCAGAATTGAATGATTTTGAAATGAATCAGGAGATATACAGGAAGAAAAATTATTGAAAGGTACTAAAATAGTAATTCGTGAAGATCTAACAAGCAATAGAATCGACTTACTGGCTCGTAAAGTTGAAAAAACATCTCTGCAAAATGTATGTACCAATTCTGGTAAAATCTACGTTGATGTTCAGAAAAAAAGTGGAAATAAAATGAGATCTAGAGATGACTCTGATGAACTCTCCTCAACGAATTCCTAATTGAATAGCTATAAAATTTCGCATTCATTTTTGTTACCTTGTTGTTTTTATCATGAATGTTGTATTCTTGATATTTTTCTATCCCATAATTGTCCCGAAAAATTGAAATGCCTCATGAACTTGTTGATTTTCATACAATCACTATAACAATTGATCCGATTTCTATAGACCTTCTAGGTGTACGCACCAAAAGTTTTATATGAAATATTGTTATGATAGATTTCCTAGAGATTTCAGACGAGAAGGAGGAAATCAAAACAGAAACTGTTGGGAGTTTACAGGAGTATTTTGAAACAGAGGAGGAGGGAATGAGAGGTATTGGAATAATTCATTTCAACATGAGAAGTATTGAAAAACACTATGATGAGCTACTAGTGTACCTAGAGTCAGGAAAACATAACCTGGATGTGGTAGTCTTGTCGGAAACATGGAATATTGAAGATGTGAGTACTTTCATCATTCCAAATTATAATATATATTATAACGACTCCGAAGGCAATCATAATAATGGAATGATTATCTATGTGAAAAACAATATCAATGTAAATGCTGAGATGGTCTCACTATCTGAAACAGTTCAACCTTCGAAACCAGTCGTGTTTCTTTTTGCGTAACTGCATCCTACAGACCCCCTATTAACGTGCAAACATATTTAGACAATTCAGAACAGTTTTTTTGCGAACTCTAACAAAAACAATATCGAGAGTTTCATGGGTGATATTAACATTGATCTGAAGGACACTCTTAGTCAAAGTACAGTGGGATATTTAAATATCTTAGCTGAACACGGGTTCATATCATATATTGATGAGCCCACTAGAATAACGGAAAGATCTAGTTCTATCATTGATCATATATTCATTAGGAAATAAGATTCCAATGAAAACGAAGTTCCAATAAAACCTGAAATAATTCAAGCCGATATGACAGACCATTACCCAGTACTTGTAACGATAAACGAAAGGAAAAAAAAGTATGATACAATGAACGATGAAAGGAACATCATGAAGGAAATCGATTATGTGAAGCTGATTTTATCTTCACAAGAGGATTGGTTGAGTGTCCTGAATTGCGAAGATGTACAACTTGCATATGACCTTTTCATCGAAAAATTTAAGCAATACTCAGCTAGGGCAACTATGGTAACAACATTAGGTAAAAACATAAATAAACATATCAAACCTTGGATCAAAATTGATCTCGTATAATCTATAAAGTTTCGGGACTATCTCAAGAAAACATGGAATAACACCAAAACAATAGAAGCAGAAACTCAATACAAGAATTATAGAAACAAATTGCCCGGGTTAAGACAAACAAAAAATCTATACTACAGAAATGAATTGAGTGAAGCGAATGGTGACTGTGAAAAAACATGGAAAATTATTGGAGATATTTCAAATAAAAACAGCACTAAAAATAACGTACGAAACATAACAATTACAAAAACAAATGGTGAAAAAATAAGTGACAATGAGGAGAAAATACTTTTGTTCGACGACAACTCCGTAAATTTTGGGCATGACATGATGATGAAAATCACTAAAGGAGAATTGCAAGGGTAGCAAATAGAATACAAAGAGTTGAAATTGATGAACAGCTGAGTACTCCACAAGAAGGTACTTTTGGAGTTCCTCAGGGAACTGTGCTTGGACCTGTTCTCTTTCTCATATACATAAATAATATTTCGGAGATGACTGACTTTCGTGGTCACCTCATCTGCTATGCTGGTGACACAGCTAGTGTTTTCACAGAAGATTCATGGGATAATGTCTACAAACTTGCTGAAGACGGGCTCCAAAAAATTAAGACATAGCTAGATTATAATCTACTGACCTTAGATGTCAGTAAGACAAAATTCATGACATTCTCACTGCAAAATTATGATCAGCCGCAAAGAACTGACTGAAGATAAATAGTTCGAGTTGCAATACATATCAACCATGTACATGTGAAACAATAGAAAAGACCTCAACTATCAAATATTTGGGAGTTATACTGGACCAGCATCTCAGATGGGACGAACACATAAGTCATGTCACCAAAAGATTGAGGAAGCTCATTTACACCTTTCATAATCTAAGAGATATCCTTGATAGGAAGAATTTGATGATTTGTTATACATCACTGGCAGAGTCGGTGTTATGATATTGTATAATAGCTTGGGGTAGAACATTCTATAGTATAATGAACTGCATACGAACAGTGAAAAACACTTCGATAAAAATCATATTAAAGAAACACAGATTGCACTCGAGCGTATCTCTATACAAAGACACCAAAATACTCAACATCAGATCTTTATATACTCTCCAAAACATGGATTCACTCTAATATGGAAAAATATGACCAATACAAATCCAAAATAAGTAGATTTACCGAAAAAATCCAATCCATTATTCCGCAAGACTCACACTCAGAGTTTTTTTTTATGGTCCAAAAACTCTACGGTATGCTCCCATCTGAAAAATTCAAATACTCTTCCTCAATTCAGAAAATGTTTGAAATTATACCTCATGTTTGACAATATCTTTCGAGTCGTCATTATCAAAACTGCTACAAATTAATCAAAGCATTCAAAAATACCATAAGATCATTCATTCTGAATTAGCCTCCCTCATTCTCTTTTTGCCTTTCCTCTTTTTTTCACTGCATTTACCATTAAACTCCATTATATAAGATGATTATCAACTCTTGCTCCTACTCTCCTCTCTACTCATAATTTTTTCATTCACCGTATCTATACTTTTTGTTCTTGATTTTTCCATTATAGTTATATGTATTCATTCAAATTGAGAGAATTGGCACAATACAAGCATATTCCATGCTTGAGTGTAATTCTCGACATTTGATGATCGTAAAATACCACCTTAATCAGTTACTATGTAATGGATTATTCGAGTTGAATTAAATTGAAATTGAAAAATTGAAAATTGATGCAGGTGAAAGTAATACAAAAGAAAAAAAATAGTTTAACAATATTACATTCATATCCTGCAGAGCAAAAGGCAAATTCCGCACTCTATCTGAGTGTACATGTGCATAATGCAAAGCATCACACATGTAGACTCACTTATGGATATATGAATGTTCATTCGATCACTTCATACTAACCTAATGTTCAGCATGAAACTAAAAGAAATCAGATGAAAAAATATGTATATCATACTGGGTGGCCCAATGAAAACGAAACAAGGCCGATCTGACATAGTTATCGTTCTCAGAAAAAAAAAACGCTCGAACAGGTCGATTTTCATTTCGAGGGGAGAATTTGTTGCGCATGTTTTCAAATTATTCACTTCGAATTCCTCGCTCCAACCCTTGAATCTCAAATGGGATAAGGGGTCAAGTGATACATCATACTGAAAGTAATCGAAATCTCTCACTAACGCTTCCTTGTTTTCGAAATTCAATGTAGTAGTTCTCGAGAAAACACGTTTATACAAATCCAAAATAAGGCTCACACTCAGAGATTCGTTTTTTTTTATGCTCCAAAACTCTACAATATGCTTCCATCTGAAAAATTCAAATACTCTTCCTCAATTCAAAAAATATTTGAAATTATACCTCATGTTTGACAATATCTTTCGAGTCCTCATTATCAAAACTGCTACAAATTAATCATAGCATTCAAAAATATCATAAGATTATTCATTCTGGATTAGCCTCCCTCATTCTCTTTTTGCCTTTTCTTTTTTTTTTGACTGCATTTACGTTTCAACTCCATTATATAAGATAATTATGAACTTTTGCTCCTCCTCTCCTCTCTACTCATAATTTCATTCACCGCATCTATACTATTTGTTCTTGTTTTTTATAGTTTTCATCATAGTTATATGTTCTCATTAAAATCGAGAGAATTGGCACATAACAAGCATATTCTATGCTTCGGTGTAATTCTCGACATTTGATGATCGTAAAATACCACCTTAATCAGTTACTATGTGATGGATTATTTGAGATGAATTAGATTGAAATTGAAAAATTGAAAATTGATGCATCGATGTATATATATAAATATATATATATATATAGTATATTATTCTTGTTGAGGTGAGTGAGAGTTTATCACGACCCACGCAGTCATGTCACAGATGAAAAGCTGTTGTCTGCAGTGAACGTGATATAAATTCGTTATACATTTGGAGTAGTCTCCTGATGCTCAGGACTTCAAAACTATGAAGAAACATTCCATTTCCTTCCTCCTCTCAACATTCCACCGCTGGCTAACATGACTTCCCTAGAACATTACAGGTTTTCTTTTCGTGTTTCGGAAAGATGAGAGAAAGCAGTTGTTCTCACCACTACTTCGATTCTCGATTTGAGTCTTTCTTCAACTATCATCGAATCAACCGATCAGTTTCTACGATGCTGCGATCCTGAAAATTTTTTCTAGTCCTCATACATCACGTTGAACGGAGATGATCCGAACGATATGATCGGCAAAGCGAACACGTTTGCTCCGGCGGAGATACGGCAATAAATTACATTTATGGAATATATCCGGAGCTGAGCATCGCCCGAATTGGAAATATAAATTGAAAATCACAGTGCGAAAGTGGTGATGAATTGTTCTTGTTTCGCAAGTACTGTATCCCAATAATTGGGAGAGGTGGAACTGATCGATTTCCAAGTACTGTTTTTTTTTTGTTCCACGACGATACTTCACTAGATCCACTAATAATTTCGGTACAATTCGATTACATAAGAGCTGTAGGAATAATACAGTACAAGTAATATGCACCATATGCTTACAACATATATACAGGGTGTCCTTAAAAGGTCTTCACAAAAAGCTACCACATATTCTTCAGACCAAAACAACTCGATACAAGCAAACTTACCTCAGTAAAAAGTTGCTTAGTTTGGGCGCTAGACGGCTCTGAAGTTGAAATTTTCAAATCGATTTTGCTTCATAACTTTTGAACGGCTCATGAGATTTTTTTCAAATTTGGTACGTTGGCATAGACTCATCGGGCAATAAAACTCATATCATAATCATAATGAATATCATTCCATGGGCGTAGAACTTGATTTTTTCAGTAAATAAACATCTAAAACTCCCACGCCAATGGAAAAAAATTAGTTTCAATATGAAATCTAAATTATTCAACTCATTCACTACAAAAAAGGTACTCTTGACAAAAGTCGATTCCTCTCATGGTTTCGACAAAATTTCAATTTTAGTGATTTAGAGCATAATTAATAATAAAACGATTAACAGATATTTCATAAAAATTGTTCAAAATGTTCACCATTTTCACGTATACAAAGATTTATACGACGCAAAAAGTTGAGATGTACTTTTTGCATAGGTTATTTCTATTGAAAATAAGTAGCACTGGTTTTTTTTTCTGAAGACTATTATTATCTGCTCGAAAACAGTGATATTCACATTCTTGGTTTCCATAGTTTCATCTGTGTTGATTTGTCGAGTTTTATTGACGTTGATTGTTGATATCGGACTTTTCTGATTTATCATGGCCGTACAATACACCAATGAAGAATACACCGATATGTTATTGGTATTCGGATATTGTCAAGGAAATGGTCGAGAGAGTGTGAGGGTGTATTCGGCAAGGTTTCCAAATCGTCGCGTACCAAGCCACCCAACCTTTGCTGCAGTTGAGAGACGTCTTCGGGAGACCGGTCATTTTGCTCCTAGAACTGGTGATTATGGAAGACAGCGTTATGTAAGGATTCCCGAAGTCGAAGTAGAAATTTTAGACCGTATTGAAGAAAATCCAGAATTGAGTACTAGACGGATAAGTAATGAACTAGAAGTTTCTAGGAATGCCGTTCATGAAGTACTAAGAGAACAATTATTATACCCATACCACAAGACGCCAGTTCAAGATTCATTAATCCATGATTCACAAAGTCGTCTGATGTTTTGTAGGTTCATTAATTCCCAAAGAGAAATGAATCTGAACTTTGGAAAGAATATTTTGTTCACTGATGAAGCCTGTTTCACGAGAAGAGGAATAACTAATTTTCATAATGAACACGTTTATGCAATTGAAAATCCTCATTCCATTAAAATGAACCATTTTCAACACGAATTCAAAATCAACGTTTGGGCTGGAATAATAGGAAATTTTATAATTGGTCCTGTCATACTTCCACAAAGATTAACAGGAGACATGTATTTACAACATCTACGAAATACGTTGCCAAATTTGTTGGAAGATTTACCACTCCAACATCGGGTAGATATGTGGTTTATGCACGATGGAACTCCACCACATTTTTCGGTGGATGTTAGGAATTCTTTAAACCAACAGTACCCAGACAGATGGATAGGTAGAGGTAATGATGCACCCGTGAATTGGCCACCACGTTCTCCAGACTTAACACCGATGGATTATTTTGTATGGGGTTATCTCAAGTCTACGGTTTACAAGACCCCTGTGAATACTGTAGAACAATTATGGCAACGTATCCAACAGGCGACGAATAATCTTACAGGCGATGAAGAAGTTATGCAAAGAGTACATTTCAACTGTTTGCGTCGTATAAATCTTTGTATACGTGAAAATGGTGAACATTTTGAACCATTTTTATGAAATATCTGTTAATCGTTTTATCATTAATTATGCTCTAAATCACTAAAATTAAAATTTTGTCGAAACCATGAGAGGAATCGACTTTTGTCAAGAGTACCTTTTTTGTAGTGAATGAGTTGAATAATTTAGATTTCATATTGAAACTAATTTTTTTCCATTGGCGTAGGAGTTTTAGATGTTTATTTACTGAAAAAATCAAGTTCTACGCCCATGGAATGATATTCATTATGATTATGATATGAGTTTCGTTGCCCGATGAGTCTATGCCAACGTACCAAATTTGAAAAAAATCTCATGAGCCGTTCAAAAGTTATGAAGCAAAATCGATTTGAAAATTTCAACTTCAGAGCCGTCTAGCGCCCAAACTAAGCAACTTTTTACTGAGGTAAGTTTGCTTGTATCGAGTTGTTTTGGTCTGAAGAATATGTGGTAGCTTTTTGTAAAGACCTTTTGAGGACACCCTGTATGTTACATTGTTTGAACCCTTCTGAAGTAAGTTTCAGATGAGAAATGAGAGCTACATTCATTGAATAAAGTTTTTTTTCTGTTTTTCCTCTCGAATTGAAAGAAGCGATCGAAATGAAATTAGCATAATCATAAATTCACAAGAAGATCATGAATCACTAAATAAGGACCTGTTGATGATGAAAAGCGTTTCGTCCACCAGCAATAGGGGTACACACCTATCGAATCTCCAACTGAAACCACCTCTGTAATTTCCTCATATAGAAACATTATGTTACAGCATCATTCGTTCTGAAAGTTGAGTTACATGCTCCATTCTCGAAACCAAATCCCAGCACTATTCAAAAACTTATTCAAACTGGTGAAGTTATCATCCTGCCTAGGTATGTGGCAACTTCTAATTTTATGATGAACCAATGATGATAACTTCTATCAACGCTGACAAAATGCCCGGAAAAAAATTCAGGACTTCGGAATTGATACCAAGATGACCGGTATTTCATATTGTAGACACATGAAAATTTCATGAGTCGTTTTCATTTTACCATGACGAATTAATGTTTATGATGAGCAGGGAGTTGTAGCTGTTTGAAATTCAATAATACAATTAGATATTCCACAACGACATGAAC
The DNA here is from genome assembly GCA_963576655.1 of Gastrophysa polygoni. Taxonomy (NCBI): domain Eukaryota; kingdom Metazoa; phylum Arthropoda; class Insecta; order Coleoptera; family Chrysomelidae; genus Gastrophysa; species Gastrophysa polygoni. The sequence continues at coordinate 20,854,967 of OY755085.1, read as the reverse complement.
CTGTTCGTAATCACAGCAACTCAACAATTAATAATCGCTTTCATTATGTTACTAATGATATTTTCTCTTTGATTTTTTTGTACGGTACCAACTACGAGGTTATTAGCCGCGTACTAGTGAGAATATTTTTCATATTCTAGCGTGAATATTCGTATCTTTTGAAAATGTTAGTGCTTTACTTAGAGTTTCTTCATCGTCGCTCAGGATCTCCTCCAGTGATACAGCTATATTATGTTGCCTCCTGCTCACCTCGTATTCTGGGCATTATTCAAGTGAGTGTTGGACTGTACTGATTGGACTGATATCATTGTGAAAATAAAATTTCTATTGAAAGTCATGGAATGATAATGCTGATGTGGAGTTTTTCCTCGGTAAGACAAATGGCAGAAGACACCTATTGTGAGTGAGTTGGCCAGAACTTCCAGCAAAAATATAATACAAATATTGCCCCGTCCAAACCGTTGTGCAATAGGAATAACAAATAAACTTGACGCTTTCCAAAAAATTTCTACCCATGAAATGATCGATAGTTTTGTTTTGAACACAATTAAATTTATTGAAAGCCAACAACCAAATTATTTTAGGGAGCGAGATGCCAAATTGATTACCAGAAATGAATTCTTGGCTTTCATTGATCCATTGTTTTCACCTGGAAAAAGTGAATCATACCAATTTTCACGAGATGTGGGTACCAGATGGGACAGGACTTGACCTACCAGAGGTTGAATGAAAACTCAAGCAACTATAAAAAGACGTGGGAAAGAATCAATGAAATTTCGAATAAAATGAAAAAAAGAGAAACAATCAGCTCTATCAATATGTTAGATTCCAATGGGGAAGTTTTATCTAATAACAAGGCGAAAGCCAATGCATTTAATGATTACTTTATAAATGTCGGAAAAGAGATGGCAAAAACTATTACTAAGCCTGATAACCTACCCGAAGACTTTTTGAATGACAAATCTATAGGTCCTACGTTACTGTTGGAACCAGTTACGGAAAACGAAATACTCAACATTGTCTCCCACATGAAAACTAATTGTGCACCAGGGCCGGACGAGATACCAGCGAACCTAATAAAAACTATTTATCAATACATTGTAAGTACCTTAGTAAACATTATAAATAAAATTTTCAAAACGGGTAATATTCCAGTGCAATGGAAGGAATCAATAGTGACTCCAGTCCATAAAGCAGGCAGTAAAAATAACTTTCAGAATTACCGCCCCATCTCTGTAATAAGTAATTTTGCTAAAATTTTTGAACATACGTTAAAAAATCGATTAGTTAAATTTTTCGAATTTCATCATGTGATAACAAAAAAGCAATTTGGTTTTATCAGTAACTCGAACACAGAAAAAGCTGTCATTCATTTTACGAAAACCATCACTGACTCCTTGGAAAATTCCGATAAGTGCTTGGCAGTTTTCTTAGACTTGGCTAAGGCCTTCGATACGGTGTCACATGACGACCTGATAGACAAACTTTATAGGTACGGTATTCGTGGGCCAACATTAAACATTTTGCAAAATTATCTATCTCACAGAAAACAAAGCGTCAAAATCGACAGTGAACTCAGTTCTCAAAAAGAAATCACAGTTGGTGTCCCACAAGGCACAATTTTTGGGCCGATATTATTTTTAGTGTATATAAACAGTATCGGCTGTATAAAATCTATTGATAACCTTATCTCATATGCAGACGACACGGCGATTATTTTTTCTGGCAAAACATGGCAACAAGTATATCAAAAAACATCAAATGGCTTGAAGGATATCCAGATATGGCTTAACTATAATCTCCTCAGGTTGAATCTGAATAAAACCAAATTTGTTTGCTTCACACTTCTTAAAAACGATCAGCCAATCGAAAACATCCTAAAAATACATACCTCTGAATGTCCACAGAAGAAACAATGTGATTGCCCTTCGATAAAAAAGGAATCGAAGATAAAATATCTTGGTGTAGTTCTCGATCAGCATATGAGATGGGACGAACATGCCCTATATGTTACAAAACGACTCCGCCAGCTTACTTACAAAATGTACAATTTGAGAGAAGCCCTAAACATAAAAAATCTGATGACTGTATACAGAGCCCTGGCAGAATCAGTTATTAGGTACTGTATCTCCGTATGGGGTGGTATATTTGACTGCAACCTGCACAGTCTCCAAGCCATGCAAAATACTATAATAAAGATTATTTTTCGAAAAAAAAAGCTTTACTCAACAGAACAGCTGTATAAAGAAACTAAATTATATAACATAAGATGTATATATATCTACCATTGTCTTATTTGGATGTATACTAATAAATATCTCTACCATAGCAAAAATATAAAGAATACTAGATCTACCGATAATCTGAACGTAATAATACCCATTTTCAAAAAAACTCATACACAACGAACAATTTTCTATTTCGGTCCCAAATTTTACAATACACTCGATCGCAGTTTGAAAGAAAACCGCTCCTTTAACAAATATAAAACTGAAATAAAACAATTCATCAATCTTAACCATCTAACACTACTGAAGTTACTATAAAAAAAAAAAAAAAAAAAAAAAAAAAACTTACGTGTATGTATGTATGTATGTATGTGTATGTAAGTGTGTATATATGTGTATGTATATATGTGTATATGTATGTATATGTGTATGCGTATATATGTGTCTACACGTGTATGTGAATATGAGGATATATGAACGAACCTTAACGTGTAATATACATCTTTATATAAAGATATGGATCCTTACCACATCAACCATTCCCAAGAAAGGTGAGAGAGAATAAACTAGAATAAATATCGATTTCAGCAGGAATTCCAATTATTCATATTTTCATTGTAAATAATATATTAATATGTATACCATTCATTTTATCTACCTAATATATATCCTAAATTATTCCAAGGAGCTGCACAAAACAAGCACCTTGAGTGCTTAGGTGAACCCTTGGAGTTATAAAGGATAACCGTCATAAATTGTATGTATACAAATATCTTGTTATTATGGTTTACGAATAAATTGAATTGAATTGAATTGAATTGAATTTGCAGCGTGCATGAGTTACAATCTTCGATCATTGAACAGACTAGATAAGTAATCCACACCCCTAGCAATACAGTTTGTTTGGAAGCATTATCTATAGTATCTATCTTTATCTAAACAAAGATAGCAGGAGCTGATTCTCCCAGCACCAGTGCCGTGTTGTCAGAGGGGGTCGAATTTATTATTAATTCATGATGAAACCAAATTGAAAATCCGTAACAATTTCAGTGGTACTTTTCAGCATTTCTTGGTGATAAAACGAACATCCTTATACTTCCTTCACATTGTTACGAAAAATTCGAATACATACAATCCTATGGTGATTTTCGTGACTTGCTTGCTCAACGCCATATGGAACAATACACTCACTATTCAGTATACACTGTGTCTACTTATTCTTTATCATTAATAACGGTCAATTTAGATAATGAACATTTATATCTTTGGCGATCACTGACAGTGCATGTGAATATATTTACGATTTCAAAGTTCAGTACCTACTAGTGTACTAGTGGAAATAATTTTCAAAAAAGTGGAAAACTCGTTTTCAAGGCAAATAGTAAGATTGCATATTTGAATGTAATTTTCAAATCTGAAGGTGAAATTTTTTTATATCATTTCACGATATCGTCAAAAATGAAGGAGGTTTTATCTTGAGAGCAGAATTCATATATTTTGACGCAAAAAATTGATGTCTGATTATTTCATTCCATGTAGATAGATGAAAATCGATGATGAATATGTGTTGACAAGTATTATGACGAAATGTTATATCAACAATAAAATAATGAATTATGTGAAGATTTGGAAAATACTAGTGTTTCTTATTCATAACAGGACTGAAATTAAAAACAACCATGGATAATCACACAAATAATTCATTGATTTTTGAATAGGATTGTTTATGTTAACATACTTCTTACTCTAACTTCCGTTGAATCTTTCAATTCATTTGCCTCATGATGAAGTCTTACAGTGGAATATTCATTCAAATTAGTTTGAGTAGTTCCAAAAACAGTCAACGGTAAATTTCTCATTGTTGTGTGTACAAGAAGTATAGAAATATCCTTCTATTTTTTATCAAAAATATTAATCTAGTTCATCATCATTCTCAGTGATTTTTCAGCAGCTCCGCATATTCTGACTACATATAAGGAAGCATTTATCAGTCAATATAATCTAATCAATCCAATTTGAATTCATTTTTATCCATTCCATTTGGGTAAATGCTTCAAAATCACTTATGATGCGACAATGGTAACTCACCTATGAAATGACGTGTTTTGATCGCCGGTTCAAGTTGTCTTTAACACACCTCACAACGTCTCACCATTATATCAAATCATCAAAACAGGAAATAAACTGAGTTTCTGATGAATTCTGAGTACACAAAACTGAACACAAGTTGAATGATATCGATAAATTATTTATCACTTTTTGATGATTGGATATGACAACACTGGCGACGATTGGTTACTAATATTATGATAATTCTGGGAATTCATGTTAGCATGAGAATATTCGTTTTGTGATCCTTCTAGTGGGTTTGTTGTTCGGAGGTTACAATCGTTTTCTTTTCATTTTGTCTATAATAAGATTTTATGATAAAGAAACTAGAGATGAGAGGAGATATATTTGGGGCAGATCACAAAATCTGACCTTACTACAAATATATTCAAATAATTTTTAATAAATTCTACTCAATTTTTTGAAAACGAGGAGAGAAAATCCCACAAAAAGCTGGAAAATGATCGTATAGTTATGTCTCGCAACAGCGCATTCGATGAATTTTCATGGTATATCTCCCTTCTTACACAACTGAAGCACCTATGCTGCAATGTTTTTAATGTGCTGATAATCCAATCCACTTCAGAAGAAACTTGTACTAACAAAAAGAAAGCCAATTTGAAGTCGCAAAAACACCACAGAATTTGAAAAACTATTGACCTCACAAACTTCGCTGTTTACAGTAGCATTGCTCGACGACGACCATGAAACGAGCAGTCCTGTCTGAAATTATTACATATATTGAAATAAACGTTCAAAATCAGATGAATACATTCTCAATGCAGCATAACATTTTATCAATAAGCCAACATAGTTTCCGCACTAATATGGGTACAGAAACTGTAGATTAGACAAGGGAGATCATGTGATTGGATTATTCATATCTTTCGATGGGGTCGATCATGACATGTTATGAATACGACTCAGTTTGTTTTAGTCAACGGCATCAAACTAGTCCTTCCTATACTATCACACAGGGGGTTCCACCTGGATCTCTCGGGGCCTATGCTTTTCAATGTATTCGCAATGTCTTTGAATTTCTTACCTCATTTTCAAAAATTATCGAAGCGCCTGTCAACGTGTATATTTGAGATGAGACAACCCAGCAAAATAATAACAACATACTGTTCAAGAGTAGCTTATTTTGGCATCTTCCACAGCATAATGACATATTGATTGATAGTATGAGGTTCATCATATCATTCAGATAATATATTCAAATTACAAAAAAAGTCAATATGACGACCATTGTGAACCTCCGTTTGAAAATCTCCATAATTTAACTCTGCGATCTTGCTTCATATATGAATGTTTGTGTAATGTCAAAGAATTGAAAGGCGAAAAAAAGTTACCAGACAGAAGGACATACACTACCATGACACCAGGTCCAAAACAAACTCAAGGCTACCCAAATATAGGTCGAATAAAAAACTCATATTTATATCTATCTTTGGAATTTTTCAATGTGTTAACTAATCAGTTTCAGTCCCCAGACATGAGTATAAGGACTTTTGGAGTGAAAATCAAGAATATTCTCTTGAAAAATGCCTTTCACACATTTGAAGAATACTTTGATTATTTCGTCCTTTCAACTGATTTGTTGTCTGCCTAATAACAGATATTGTACTACTATATCTTTGATTTTACGTCTGTAATCGTTGTATTTGTTGTTTTTGTTTTATTTGACTGTACATTCACTGTACACTTTATTTTTTTTTTTGATTGATATAACGATTTCAACCCATACTTCTACTATGTATTACTATTGACGTATGCAAAAAATATTTCTGTATGTACTGCACGAATAAATTCTATATTATTTCATTCTCTTCTATTCTATTCAAATGGCCTCATTTATTTTGTAGGAAGTATTTCCAATGTCAAGATTATATGTTACGCTGATGATACTAACATCATTATTCCTGGTGACAGCCAACAATCGCTGATCTTTCTACAGGAATAGTATACAATAACATGATAGGATTGTGGGGATCGAAGGCTGGATGCAGAAAAGCAATAATCCACACTAATATGAAATATATTTCGACATGAATTGAACATACACACACTACGATGATAAAACAACAGTACACGAAGATGTCTCTAGACGGACTGCCTTGGTAGCTGCTCTGGTTTCGCTACCTGCGCCCTGTCGGCAAGCTCTCCGAAAGGTGGATAGAAATTCCAACATTACAGTGGCGGAGTCGCCACAGGATGGTCAGAAAATAATAACTTCCTATTGAACCACCAAAAAAAGAGTGTCGACATATTTCGGGCACAGACGACAAACCCGCCTATAATATTCAAAGATACAGAAAAACAATTACTCTGTTCTGAAAACGTGAAACTACTAGGAGTTTGTTTTGACAGGCGATTATCATGGAAAGAGCATACCATTTATGTAAGAACTTTGAAATGCCTGCTACAGAGTCAAATACTTGAAAAATCATTGCAGCAAACACATTCTTATCACACTGTATTATGTCAATTTTCACTCCCACATGAGATATGGAATACTTAGTTAAGGGAAGAGTGCTAATTCAAACAGAGTTTCAATTCTAAAGAAATACGTGCTACGCATTATTGAGAATATAGGTATGAGGACTAGCTGTAGAGAAATTCCCAAAGAACTAAAAATCCTGACATTATTCAGCGTATATGTTCTGTAAGTGTGTATATATTTCTATAATGATCTCATAAATATTACAATGTAATATATTACAGCCCAATTCTCACTGCACCGCACTTTATCAAAACAGTTTTCATTTTATCGGGTGCAAATTATACAATAAACTGAATCCCAATATGAAATCCGCACCAGATATCAGAATATGCAAAAAAAGACTGAAATGATTCTCGAGTGCTGCTACTCACTAGATCAATTTTGATATTTTTGATAATTTTTATGGATGCATGTGTGTGTATGTGTAGTCATTCATATATAGTATAATATTTTGTATTATTCATCTGTTTTCTCTGACAAAATACGTACTGGACGTCCAAATTGTACTTTTTTGTGTTTATGACATGTTTGTGCATTTATATTTCCTTTTGAATATGTTAAACAATGGACGAATAAATCTTCTATGTATTTGTTTATTGTAGTCTCATCGTTGGGTCGACTTCGTAGACTAATAATATGGAACTTTCCTTGACGCCGCTTCTGCTCATACCTCCGCTATCACGCCGTTATCTATGAACGTGCTTCACTTTCTTTGGAACTTCTAGATCGCTGATGGGAGGGTTTGTCATGTGGAGGGTTATAATAATCTCAGACAGTACTGTTCGTATAATTATCATCGAATTTCCTTCAAGTCATTCGATCTGAATAATTTCACTTCACAGTCCTGATGTCTTCAATATTACACATATTGTAGATGTTTGAAGGCATTCGAAGTGATCTAGAATTCTCAGCTATTCGCCTAGTCGATGATACAACACTCACTAAATCATTGACCTCTCTAGATCATCGTAGAAAAGTCGCCGATCTATGCTTTTTTTATAGGTACTTTCACGGTCGGTGCTCAACGGAAATATCATCTATCATGCCATCAATAGAACGGCAAAGTTATGGAATTCTTTGCCTAGTGAAGTCTTTCCTGATGCTTCGACCTCCGAACTTTCAAGAAAAATTCCAACACCGTCCTACTCTCCCAAAATTCCACCGCTGGCTAACACGATGTTCCTCGAACATCATAGGTTTTCCTTTCGTGTTGTCCACAGATAAAAAAAATTGAAATGTTTATCATAATGAATACATTTTATCAATTCAACTATATTGATGATATATATATCACCTTAACCAGACCAATTTCACAATGTATGTAACTCACTAACAAAAAACAAAAATGATATCAATTTTTTTCTTAATCTGTGGACAAGACGAAAGGGAAACCTAAGATGTTCGAGGAACATCGTGTTAGCCAGCGATGGAATTTTGGGAAAGAAGGAAGGTGTTGGAATTTTTCTTGAAAGTTTGGAGATTGTAAGCATCAGGCATCACTAGGCAAAGAATTCCACAACTTTGCCGTTCTATTGATGAATGATGCTTGGTATAGCGATGTTCGACAGGTCTCGAGCCTGACAGTGTATGGGGTGACCAGCTTGAGCTCGTCTGGTTTGTCTACTAGGGATCGCGCGTGGTGGCATAACAGATGATATTTCCGTTGAGCACCGACCGTGAAAGTACCTATAGAAAAGGCATAGGTCGCCGACCTTTCTACGATGATCTAAAGAGGTCAATGATTTGGTGAGTGTTGTGTCATCGACTAGGCGAATAGCTCTCTTCTGAATTGAATCTAAGAGCTTTAGCGTATGTTTGGGGGCTTAGCTCCAAACATGTGAATAGTACTCCGGGACAGGTCGAATTTGTGCTTTGTAGATCATGAGCAGTTGCTGGGATGTGAAGTATCTCTTCGCACGGAAAAGAAAACTGAGTTTTTGTGAAGTAGTTTTCGCAATGGACCTCACATAATCGTCCCATGAGAGAGCACTGTTGGTGGCTTCGATCATTGAACATTGTTCGGAGGTTGGTGGTGACACCCAGCATGGATATTGACGATCTCATAGGAACAGTGGTACCCGACATCTTCAAATTGGGCATTGTGTGATCAGCCTTCTTGGTGAACATACAAGCTTGAGTTTTAGTTGCATTGAACTGTACTAGATTCTCAGATTCCCATCTCAGAATTCTTGTCAGATCCTCATTTAAAGCATCAACCTGTCTTCGCCTTGCACCTCTGGCCTCGTTGGATGATATAGGGGCTCTAGAGAAAAAGGCGGAATGAAGTGTACTATCATCCGCAAAGCTATGAACTGGGCTGGCGGTCACATTCAACAAATATAGAGCAAAAACAAAGTTGGTGCCAAGACAGAGCCTTGTGGATCACCAGCATCGATCGTCATTGTATCAGACGAGACCCTGTCTACCACCACGTAGAGTGATCTATCTGCAAGAAAACTCGATAGTAAAAGACACAGTTGGGGCGGCAAACCATATGACGGAAGTTTCCCTAGGAGGCCTTGGTGCCAAACTAGGTCGAATGCTTTGGAGATATCCAAGGCTACAACCAGAGACTCCTCATGTTTCTCTATTGACACCTGCCACTCATGTGTCACATAGGCAAGCAGATCTCCAGTTGACCTCTGGTGACGAAAGCCATATTGCCGATCGTTCACGATTCTTGAGCTCTCTAGATATCGGATGAGCTCGATGTTGATTGCTTTTTCCATTACTTTAGAGATCACAGATAGTAGTGCAATTGGTCTATAGTTGTTAGGGAGGGTTTTCTTGCCCTTCTTTGGAATCGGTTGGATCCTAGCTTTCTTCCAGTTAGAAGGTAATACGCCGAGTTTGTACGAAAGGGTGAACAACCTGCAAAGAACTGGTGTTAGTTCTGGGGCACATTTCTTGAGAACAATAGGCGGTATCCCGTCAGGCCCCATAACCTTCTTGACGTTGAGGCTAAGCAGAATGTGTCTGATTGTGCGTTGCCGGAACACAATTTCTGGCATACGGTTATCGATGGTAGCGATTTTGGGAAGTTCCTGGACTCGTGGATCCAAGGTAGAATTATCTGCAAACATTTTGGCGAAGGTGTTGGCTTTTTCATGAGGTGTTATAGCCAATGTATTATCATCGTTTGTGAGAGGAGGAAATGAGCTAGAAGTGAAATTTCTCCCGATTGCCTTGGCAAACGTCCAAAATGAACGGGAACCATTTGGACACTCTATGAGCTTCAATCTTATTTTCGTGTTGTATGCCTCTTTAGACTCATCTATCGTTCGATTGCATGTATTCCTAGCTTCAACATATTCAGCTCTAGTTTGAGGGCTTGGGTTTCTGCGCCAACGACGGTATGCTGCTTGCTTCAGTGCGACAACCCTAGAATAGGTTCTATTGAACCATGGTTCACCAGTGGTTCGTGATTTGGTGCTATGTGGTATGTGAGTTTCCATTCCCAGCATGATGATTTCCGAGATCTCTTCAGCACATTGCGTAGGATCTCCCGATCCAAAACACATTCTCCTCCAAGGTAACTCAGAAAAAAAACATGCGAAGGCCATCCCAGTCGGCTGAATTATAATGCCAAACAGTGCGTGGGGGTGTTGGACAGGTTCGCGGAGTGATGTAAGGACATATCGTGGAGATGAGTGTGTGGTCTGAGTTTCCTAGTGGTGCACGGACTTTCACTTCATACGGTTCCGGATTGTTGGTGAGGAACAGGTCGAGCGTATTGGCATAATGATTGCTGATATCAGGGATCCGAGTGGGTTCGTTTATCAGTTGCTCAAGACCATAGGTGATAGCGAAAGCCTCAGCCAGACGTCCTGCGTCGTCTGTTTTGTTCGAGAATTTGAGCCAGGTGGAGTTGTGGACATTGAAATCCCCCATAATGATTATTCCAGCTGCTGGGTGATTCTGTTGGATGAAATCAAGTTTCAGAGAAAGGAATTCGAAGAGGTCACCAGGAGTTGGTTCGTTTGGTGATAGATAAAGGCAGCAGATGAACTTTGTCTGTTTGTGGTTATCGATCTTGAGCCACATTACATCGAATTCTTTCGGTTCCAGTTCCTCCTCACGATGGCATGAGAGATCATCTCTGGAAAAGAGACATAAACCTCCTCTGAATCTTAAACGGGTATGGAGCTCATATCCAGGGCAGAGCATATAGGTCGTATCAGTTGATGAGTTGACCTGCGTCTCAGTTAAAGCCAGTATATCTGGTTTCTCAGCCTGTAGATGGTAATGAACATCGTTTATATTTTTGTTCAGACCTCGGATGTTACAAAGGTCTATTTTTGAATTCAGATAATTCGATGGTGAACCCCCTCGAGCACCTCTCGCCCGGAAATCCGAATGGAGAGGTATTTTACTTCTGGAGTGTTTTACCCTAGGAGAATTCATCATCTAGATTTTTCTTCAGCTGAAATAGGCGGTTTGGGTTGGGAAGACGGAGATAGGGTATGGGGATATGACCGGAAGCATCGACCAAATACTGAAACATGGGAGTTACCCATTTCACAGCACCTCTGTCGATGTGGTGGTGTTGCACCGGGCGATGATGGAACCATCATCTTCCACCTTTAAGTTCGATCCTTTCATTACACCTGTTGCAAATTGTTTTTTTTTTTTTTTATAAAGAAGTATCACTTTTTTCTGACCACCCTGCTCTTTTACGAATTTCCTTTATACTCACACCTGCTCTGAACGCCGCCAATGTAGCGGCATATCTAGTACTATGACTTCTGAATATATTCAGGTGTCAATGCCACCAGCACTCGAAATGTATTCGATCCATCTACTAATAGATCGTGATGTGGCATCATGATGAGGTTTTGTAAGGGTTGAAATCATTGATTTTTCACTCTTGAATCTCAATGATTCAGTTTTGCTCACATGATATTTCATTTATCTTTCTCAACAAAGATGGATTCGTATTGAAGCGAAGAATTATCAGGAGAGATTGCATGCCGTTTCTCCGTGATGTTTCAATTTTATCTGGTATCATAATTTCCATTCTATCTTCTATCAAGATTTTTGATAATGTTTGCCCTCCATGTGCTAATAGGGTTACTAATTTCTTCGTTAAGAGTTCAAGTGACAACTGTTCTAATGGAGTTTGCTTTTCTGAATATTTCAATACAGGACATGAATCCCATGTGTTCGAATATCTTGGTTTTGGATAGGCTTGTCATTGTAAACTGCTCACATAAACCTTTTTTATCACGTCATCGTTTTCTTTGTTGATAGCAAATATCATTTTTAGAGCTGACTTGTATACATTTATGGTAGAGAAGGCTTCTCATTCTCTATAAGAATGCTCAAAGACTCTAAGACGCTTTCTCATTTGGAAATATATGGGTCATATGCATGTCTAGATTCCCGATCGGCAGAATGATTTCTTGAGTTCACATAGGACGCGAATACAGATCATTCCCTACTTTCGCAATATCGCCATATATCCTTTGCTAATACGTTCAATCTTGGAAACCTGATCCTTCCATCCGGTTTACGTATGAAATTGCAGTAGTATCATCGATTCGAAGAAGAATCTCACAATCCTTGAATTTTTTTGTGGATGATTGCGGGGTATGAAGAGTTGCTCTCAATTTTGGAATATTAATGCGATCATCCGTTTCCTCTGAATTCCAATAGTCGTGCGTTGTAATACCGTTACATGACGATCCCCAAGCCCTTAGAGAGGCATATGAGAATATTCCCAATTCATGATTTCGATTTTTCATGGTATTTTCTGCTGTCTCGACATTTTTCCAACCACCACTATAGGTCCTTCTTTATTACGAAAAATGGTATTTGCATTTTCCTCCAATATATGCCGTTCGTTTTTCTCAGTGCTATTTTTTTTCAAGGGTTTGGTATGAAGCTACCTATATTCTACCGCAGAGCAGGCAGCTGTCAACATTAAATCAATTCATCAAATTCTATAATCTTACAATAAGGATTTCTAGCCAGTATCCATTTCAACATCGACATGATTTCTTGTTTCCTATCATCTGCTGAAGTGATGATCATGTTTTTAGTGTTATACACAAAACCTAAAAATCTACGAGTATTTTTCTACTGTTCGTGTATGTTCTTCACCGTCCTCTTCTGAAGAACTTATTATCAAGATGTCATCAAGATAAATTATACATGTTATTCCAGTTGATCGTGATTTTGCTACTACTGGCTGAAGTAACTTAGTTAACATAAAAGGTGCTATATTTGAGCGGAACGGAACACAAGTGAATTCATATAATTATTGATTTTTATACGCGAATCTCAAGAATTCACTATAATTTGGATGAATCGGAAAATATGCATTTCTCATGTCAACAGAAGGAAGATAACATTCTTCATAAACTAGTTCACTAAATGTCCTATAATCCTCCAATTCGAAATGCGGAGGTTCGATGTACAGGCTGTCCCATTTTCGATGTCCTTACGGGATATCTTGCTTATTTTTGAAGAAACAGATTCGCGGTTTCCGCGAACGTTGGCTTCTTTTATGTGAAACTCACGAAACCGTGAACAAAATTTCCATAGCCCGCTTCGTTCCTGAGATACAGAGCGAAAATATTGCATTTTGGGACCACCCCTGTATCACAGCTATCTTTCAACTTGGAGGAAGAGTAAGAACTGTTTTTTCTACAATTTCCCACGTAAAATCCAGTGGGGTGGTCAGATTTTTTTGATGAGCTGTCGTTATTCAGATATAACCCAAAGTTTTGTTTTTTTTTAAATAGAACACCCTATATATTTTTCAATATTTGAAACAAGAGAACTTTGCGCTTTTCAAAAATATATAACACTCATATGATATTTTGAGTATTAGTCCTGTATTTGGGTAATTTTCAGTTTTTTATGTAGGTTTCTTATTAATAGGCCTTGTAAAAATGTGGCAACATTATCCACTTCACAAATTTTCATATTTCCCTTATTGCTGACACAGTGTTTCGTCACACACTTACCACATTTACCAATATTCAGTACTATTGATTGACTATGAAAGCTGTGGACCTAATTAGTAGGTAGCTATGAAAAAAAAACACAAATGCTGATTGTTTACAATTCTTGTCACCTACCTGTCAAAGTTTACAAATTTTTCATACATTGGCGAATAATCATCCAGGATATCAAAACTACGAGAAATTAGATATGGTTGGGATATATTACCAAGTTGGCTTCAATGCAAATCAAGCGAAGGACCTATATTTTGAAAGGTATTTACTATCTCCCAATTGCTGGGTATCAGTTAGTTACAATATGATAAAAAATTTAGGTATCCCGAGAGGATCTTGGATCTTTTGAGAAGCCTAGACCAAAAAGTTATAGGGAAAAAAATGCCGAAAACGATGAAATTAGTGTCGTTGCAAAGGTAGAAGAAAGCAATAATTATACTTCTTGCAGAGATATTGAAGAATCATTCGGCATTTCAAAGACAAGGGTTTCCAAGATATTGAAAAAGAACAAATATACCCCCTACATACCACAAACTATTCATTATTTGAATCCGGGTGATGCTGTGAAGCGCATTGAGTTTTGTAGATGGTATATCCAAAAGACGGAAGAAAATATAAATTTTGGGCGTTCAGTGGTATGGTCCGATGGAAGCCATATAAGTAACGCTGGAATATTTAATCGAAATAATCATCGTTATTGGTCGAATGAAAATCATCACGTTACGGTGGTTCGCCAACAGCAAGGCAGATTCGGCTTTAATGTATCTTGTTTCGTTTATGGAGGAAGACTAGCCTATCGAATTTTTGACGGTAACTTGAATCACCTTAGATATTTGGAAATTTTAGATGATTGTCTTTCTGAACTACTTGAGGAAATTCCGTTGGCTCAATTCAGACACAGTTTCTTCCAACAAGATGGCGCACCTTGTCATAACGCAGGTGCCCTCAGGGTTTATAGTGATGAAAGATTTCGAAACCAGTGGATTGGTAATAATGGTCCCATTCACTGGTCGCCAAGGTCCCCTGACTTATCGATATTAGATTTCTTCTCATGGGGCTATATAAAAAATAAAATATATCACACGCGGCATGAAAATCGAGATTCACTGATGAATGCTACGAGAGAAGCTTTCGAATATTTACGTATGAGACCTATATTTTTACTCCGGTCGATTGAAGCTATCCTCAGAAGATGTCGGCTTTGTCTTCAACAGAATGGGCAGCAATTTGAACAATATTTATAAGACATTTTCAACAGGAGAAAAATAATAGAATTGTTATGTTGTAGTGTTTGAATTTATTGTTTTATCAAATTGTTAATTGAATAATCATTTTGAATGGATACTTCTCATTCTACCCTATATAAATGAGTGCTATTTAATTATTGCGCCAGAATATCTATTCTAAAAGTAGAAGTTATTTGTCTTGACTTGTCATAAAAAACTGAAAATCACCCAAATACAGGACTAATACTCAAAATATCTTATAAGTGTTATATATTTTCGATTTTGAAAAGCGCATAGCTTCCTCGTTACAAATATTGGAAAATATAGAGGGTGTTCTATTTAAAAAAACATACCTTTGGGTTATATCTAAATAACGACAGCTCAATGAGAAAATCTGACTGTGCCACTGGATTCTACGTGAAAAATTGTGAGAGAAACAGTTCTTACTTTTCCTGTGAGTTGAAAGATAGCTGAGATACAGGGGGGCCCAAAATGCAATATTTTCAATTTCGCCCTGTATCTCAGGAACGAAGCGGGCTATGGAAATTTTGTTTACGGTTTCGTGAGTTACACAAAAAAGTAGCCAACCTTCGCGAAAACCGAAAATCTGTATCTTCAAAAATAAGCGAGATATCCCGTAAGGATATCGATAATGGGACAGCCTGTACATATTGAGTTTTTTGAGATTCAATATAAACCTATAATCGCCATTAAGTTCAGGAACCGAAAAATGATGGGATGAAAATTGACCTGAATTGCTTCGATTTTTGGAAAGGTCATTCAACCCTCTTGGTATGCATGAATATAAACTTGTGGATAAGTTTTCCAAACAGGTTCGTCTCTGAATGGGATTCTGTGACCAGATATCGTATCTAGAATACTTCTTTATTGGTTAATTTTTTCCAATTATCATAAACCGCTCGTGACCGACCTGCATATCCACTTACCATTATTATCTGTGCCTGTTCTGTTGATTTCTCCTCTCTTCTCGTTCTGTCCTCCCCTCTGGTAATTTGGCTGCCTGATGTAATACCTGGGTGTTAGCGCTCGGTAAAACGTCTTCTTCTCTCCCCCTACTTGTTGCTAACCACGTTGTTGGTAGGTTTTTCTTAAACAATATTCAAGGTAAGCGCCGTTTCCTCCAGCTTCTGTCTCTCCTTGATTTTCTCTTGAAATTTTTCCCCAAATAATAAGCTATCTGCTGGGCAGTCATCACTTATTTTCTTCATCAATATTAAATTAGTAACTGTACCAAGTGCAATCATTGCAGAGGCCATTTGTTTTTGTATTCTCTGTAGATATGTGTCTTGTTTCACCCACGCATCTGGAAGGCATTCTTTGACTACCTCATTCAGCAAAGGTGGAAGAAGGGTGCAATTTTCCAGTGGTGAATATTTCTCTATCAATTGTTTCTTATCTTCTTTGTCTATGCCTCTATTTGAGGAGAGATGTCATCTGTTAGAGATTTCTGCGTGAATTTCTTCCTCCAGTATTTTTTGTTCCAGGGGGGATCGTTCGTTATTTCATTCAAGCCCTCATTCTCGAAGTTATCACTTATTACAGACCGTTCGTCTGACGAACTTCTTCTGAACATTATATCTCTAATGGGAAATATCGATAGAATATGAGGTTCTAGAGAATTGATTGTTTTCTATTTTCGAAACAACAGGAAAAGTGACCTCGACCAGCATGATGAATGTCGATGAACTCACGATGTGGACTCTGATAGTCCATAAATTCGTACTCTTATGAGTTCAGAAATTCTTGCATTCTTCTTCGAAATTCGTAATGATGTTTCTCCAATTGTCGAAGCAGCCTACAATATTTTAAATGGTTTTCAATCCATACTTGCTTAATAAGGTTCTGATTTCCTGTTCCAGCTTTCTCAATATCTTCTGTAATTCATCTTTCATATGTTTCTTCCTTCGTTTCTTCTTCCTTCCTTTCATTTTTCATGGTGTCGATATTTCGATCAACTATTCCACATTGCAAACCAACACCCTCCGAACTTGTGTGTACACACCGATATAACAACGAAAAGTGAAGAATACTGTCTGTAAGTTCTTCGAGAAGGTGGTATATCCATTTTTCAGCTTTTGATGGGAGAGAAAATGCCATTGAAAGCTGAAAAATGAAAAGTGAAGAATATTCATAGATAGCGGAGGTATGAGCAGGAGCGACGTCAGGAAAAATTTCATTTCACTTTTAAATGTTGTACTATATCGACCCAACGACGAAACTACAATATGTGTAATAATGAAGATAGGACTGTGAAGTATAATGAGTAATAAAACCATCACATGCGAAGGCTCATATAAATCAATATTCAAAAATGTGAAGAATGTATATACATATGTATATAGTATATGTATGGAAAGATCCTTTTGAAGAACTAATCAAAAAGGAGAGGAATACATAGTTTCAGAGTCCCTGGGAGGAATATTTCCCAAGGTTGTGAACTGGAATGTGAACGAGCAAATATTTCAACCTTAGTCCTGAATTTTTTGTTACACGAAATTCCTTCGATATGATTTGGCAAACTATTGATTATCCTTATTGCATCATCAATAATAGAGTCTGATCATAGTGGAAGGGGGTCTCATCAATCCAACTTGTCCGTTCTGTCTCGTATCGTAATGTGATAAGACGAGCTCTAGAAAAGCGATGATTTTTTTATCAGAGCTGTTGTCTCCAAGATGTATAAGCCAACTACTCTCACGATGCCGTGATTCTTGAATGAATCCCTACATACATATATATCTCATAGGATAATATATGCGTTTTCTTTATATTGAGTGATAGTAGGGATGAATTACACCAATCGATAACTTCAATATCGTTGTATGTAGTACAGCGTTCTTTCATGTCCGAGAGAACTATGTAATTCAGATAAAGTGAGATTAGCAGTGGTCCAAGAACCTATCCTTGGGATACCTCATGTTCAATAAGCTCTGTCCTTGAGATGCTGCATGTTCCAACGGATTGTTGATGACCTTTGGGTTAGGTTAGGTTAGGTGAGGTGGGGTAGACCATAGGAGTTGATTATCAGTAAAACCGTAGCGATGCAGCTTCCGCTGCAGTATTCCATGATTTCACGCGATCAAATGCTTTCGAATCGAATCGATTCGAATCACAAACACCGCCACAGCAGCTGCTCCAATATTTGAGCTCCTATACACCTCCATCATGAAAGAAAATAGAGTAGGTTTTCCAGTGTGTTCCAAGTATTGTAATATTCAGATTTCAACCAGGTTTTTGATGATTTCTGCAAGCGCAGATATCAGCGTAATCAGACGATAATTATTTGGTTCCAATAAATCTCCTTCTTCGTGAATTGGTATAACCAAGGATTTTTTCGGGAATAAAGAAAATACTCCACATCAAAATGGTTCATTCATGAGATAAACAAGTACTGATAGTGCAGAATCTGTTAGATTTCTGAAAATATCAGATGATAAGGTCATCCTGATGTATCTTTCTTCTTCATCATGTCATGTATAACTTACTCCAATTCAACAATATTAGTGCAAGTCAGCTGGAATTTTACACTCATTCATTTTTTGTGTATCTTCTATTCTCACATAATCAGGTATCCATTCAGCTATGGTGCAATATTGTGTGTATTTTTCAATTCAAATTTGCCTTGCCCCTGATACCATTCATTGCCTCCCAAGTTCCTCTCATAGGATTGCTTGCGTTTGCATATAATAATAATAATAATGATAAAAGGTCTTTATTTTCGAGAAGTACAGAGTAGGTACACTAGAAAAACGTCGAAGATCAGATGGTGTCACTCATGGACATGCGTGAAACCTCTGTTATTATCTGTTATATCTGTTATATCTATGTCTTTAATGTATTTCTTGCGCTCGATCCAATATTTTACGATAATATATAGTCATAAAATGCAGTGAACGTGAATTATTTACAGAAACTTTGATACCCAGTGTCAGTCACGGTTTTGAATTGATCATCATTTATGTCATCCAAAAAGTTTCCATGCAATAATTATGGAATTTCTCGAAGTTACTCTTACTGTATAGCCTGCCATAAAGCAATGTGATGAGATGTACCAGTGTGTCTTACAACAATATTTGTGTAGCATCATTATCAGTTTCGTTAAAGTTCATTTTGAAATCATCCGCCACCATGATTGAGATCTGATTGGATCTGATATCCGAACATCCAGCTTTTCCGTAAATATATTCGCATTTGATGAAGGTGATCTTCATACACATCGAATAAAAATATCAAAATCCTCACAAAAAACTAGAGAAGATTCAAATACTTCCTCGTGTGATAGAATATCATATTTACAACAGAACTATAAATTCATATGAATTTTTTATTTTTGCCAGTACATCAAACTCACCTCTTTTTTCAACTTTGTCAGCATAGAAACTGATTGAAATATTCTTGTTCCATTTCTTGCAAGATTTTATACATCTGAATTTATTTTTATTCATTTTCCTATTACATTTAGGAATTATAAATACATCGACAAATTACTCAGACCGAGGGTACTATTCAAGAATATCTGCGAACTCGCCATTCTGAATTTCAACGCGTCTTAGGGCCGTAGTGCCGTAGTGACACTTTTCTGGACATGGGACCCACTAGTCAAATGTTTTCTAATGTTGCACTAAATAACCCATAGGAGTTTGATCTCATTGTTCTGTAACAACCTGTATAAATTCTGAATTATATGAACCGTCCTGCGAAGTAGTACGAAAAAATCCCAAGTGGCCCTCACTGAAATTCAAGAGGCGTAAAATTAAAATTGATCGATATTACAAGAAAAAACTCGAATTTCGGAATTGATTCAGTCATACCACGAAGGTAAATCAAATCATCGTAGTATTGAAGGAACAGAAGAGCGGTTGAAACGGAAATATTATTGGCCTAATTCAGAGAATTCTGTGCGGACATACATAAACGATTGTGAAATAGGTCAAGAGATTGAGTACGATAGACACTCCCTCTGAACTCAACTAGATATCACACCGACACTAACGAAACTTCACATTGGGAAAAAATCAATTGATAAATTTTCAATAATTGATAGTTTTCCAAATACGCCCAGGCGTATCACTTCAATTCTCTGGACTCATGTTAACCACCTGATTTCATTTTTCTCTCGTCATGGAGTACCGAAACAAATTGTTGTAGAAAACGGAACCGAGTTGAAAAATACCGTAATTACAAAATTATTAGCTCATCACAAGATGAAATTATGATTTTGTTCGCCCAATCATCTCCAATCTAATGGCCAAATGGAAAGATCTCATTCCACCCTGACTGAGCACATCGGACTCCTGAACACACGTGAATTCTTGAAACTGCCAATGAAAATAAAGAAGATTCACGTAATACTAGCTCATGATCATTCAATATAGGGATGAAACCAAACATTCATACTCACATATAGACGAGAAACTTGCCAAAAACTAAGAAACACTATTCCGATTCCGATAAATGAGTGAATTCATTTCATTTCCGATTGACCTCGGTCTTTGGACTCCAATAAAGTTGCAAAACTTAAGAAATAATCTGGAAATAGTGCCCTCCAGGTTAGGAACTGCCGAAATTAAAGATTTTGATCACACCCTGATTCATTACTATGATTCGAACCCAATCGATCGATAGCGCTCTCTCATGAGACGATCATGTGAGGTCCATTGCGAAAACTGCTTCACAAAAACTTAGTTTTCTATTCCGTGCGAAGAGATACCTCACATCTCAGAAACTGCTCATGATCTACAAAGCACAAATTCGAACTGTCTTCGAGTACTATGTTCACATGTTCAGAGCTCAGCCCCCAAATATACGCTTAAGCTCTTAGATTCAATTCAGAAGAGAGCTATCCGCCTAGTCGATGATACAACACTCACCAAATCATTGATATCTCTAGAACATCTTAGGGAGGTCGGCGATCTCTACCTTTTTTATAGATACTCACACGGCCGATGCTCAACGGAAATATCATCTATTATGCCACCACGTGCAGTTCCTAGTAGACAAACCACGCGAGCTCAGGCTGGTCACCTCTACACTGTCAGACTCGAGACCTGTCGAACATCACTAAACCAATCATCATTCATCAATAGAACGGCAACGTTGTGGAATTTTTTGCCTAGTGAAGTCTTTTCTGATGCTCACAACCATCAAACTTTCAAGAAGAATTCCAAGACCTTCCTCCTCTCCCAAAATACCACCGCTGGCTAGCACGATGTTCCTCCGATGTCAACAAATGGAAGAAAAATCATCATAGAAATCAATCAATTGCGCACTCAAACCGTGAATCTCATGCAGTCACTAGAAACTACTAAAGCATACTCCATTGATATTTCAAATCAGGTGAAAATATCACAACTAACGAAAGAGAAGACTGGATTTGAACTCAAGAAATCATTCTACATCCCCGAAGGTAGAAACGGGGATTTCTCAATGGTATCGGTTCTAGTTTCAAATCAGTAACTGGAAATTTGGACGCTCATGATGATGAAAAATCAATAAACGATCTTCACACCCATCAAATCGAATTGATCTATATCAATCAATATGATCAATGAATTCAATCGAACTATTCAACAAATTCTACCACGAGAAACTAGAAACTAAAAGAAAAAATTCCGCAGGTCGCTTCAATTGTCGGAAAGGCACCCCTCAGAGAAAATTCTCAGTTCATCAAAGATATTTTCAGTCAACTGATGAATTTGTATGAAATGATCACATATATTTTACAAGACGTAGAAAATTTATTATCATTCTCCAAATTGAACGTTACGTATCCTACCATCATTTAAACTTTCGAACTGTTTTTTAAGTATCGAAACTACAGAATATCTATAATCCTCAATGATCACCATTCAAAATCACTCCAATACTCCAAATTTCGAGAAATTGATTAACACTGAATGACTGATGAGTTATTTTGAATAACAAAATAACTCATTCACGTTGAATTCCTTCTATTTTTGGTTTATTTCCACATCTACTCTGTCCCTGTGTAGGTCATTCCAAGACAGTCATTCCAAGACATTCATTTCCAAATCAAAATATTCATTGAGAAATGGTACACACTTCGCATCCGAAGGCGATCGTTGTGCCAAAGCCGCACTACGATTTTATGTCCGTAAGATAGCGTTTATCCGAGAGATCTCCGAAAGCAGTCATTGTGGAATCCAGCTGATGGACATGATCTCCGCACCACATACCAGTCAGTCAATGTCCAAATTACCAAGCAGCAATAGATCTCGAGTGCCAGAATCGAAAGATATTTCCCACAATCATCGGAACCTATTCGATCGAAGTTTCAGCCGGAAGTCACATCACCACCAGCCAATTCAAAGTGTAGAGCGAACATCATGTAGCCAATGCAAATCAACCTATTGTTTTTCCCGAGATGAAGAATCAGTTTCACGTCCAAGCTGAGTTTGAACTTCCAAATAGACGACCTCTATGACCTGAAAAGTCAACCCATTCAGAACACTCCTGAAATCTCCTTTACTGCAGGCAGAATAATATTCCCCTATGGTCTCCCATACTCTGATTTGTACTATTGCTCACTGAAAGATTTCTGAATTCCAAGTGGATATTCTCAATTTATAAATACCGACTGCGCCATATCGCAACGGTGTGAATGAGGCACGAGATCTAGGTTAAATTCAAATTTCAGTCTGGTGCAGTAACAGAATAAAAAGTGAAACAGCAGCGGCGGATACACTGATTGAATACGTTACAGAGATGAGTCATTTTCTTGAATATAATTTTCCAATAGAATATTCACAAGATACTCCCCTAAAAACCTCTTTCTAGTTTGATTTTATGTTTCTAGCTTCGCACTTAGAATCAACTCTGATATCGTTGAACTCCAATTTGGAAGAATCTCTTGAAAATAGTTTTCTCGAAATGGAAACTTCGACTTGTGCGTTTCACTTTTAACTCTCTCGCTGCCATAGTGAATTGGGCTTCTTCCTAAATGAAAAATTAGTGTGCTGATCGTTGTTCTCGTAGACAGTCGTAAGAAGACAATTATTCCAATGATTGAGCTTTTACAAATGTGGCAATAGTCAATAACGATATTTTGCCATAATCCAACCATTTATTCGATCTGACTTGAACCAATCATTATTCATATCCTCATGCTCCGGATGAAATATTCCGAACGTAGATTCCGCCAAATTTTTATTGGCCCATAAAATTTTAATCCCTCGATATTTTAACGACTTCATGTTGAATGGTCATCCGAAGCAATAGTTTCACGTTCATGTGCATAGAAAGCATATTTCTGGTAGGTATTTGGGAAAACAATGTTGTCACGCATGCCAAGCGTATGAGGATATATGAATATATATATATATATATATATATATATATATATAATTTCGAAACTCAAAAATGAAAAAAAAATCTTTCTAGCAGAATAGAGGGAAACAGAGGCAGAAGTTTCTCCAGGGAGCCCATAAGTCTAAAGAATGTATTTTTTTTCTCTGGGGCACTGCCACAACCTACAACTCGAGAAATATACATGTTATCCACAGAACCTCTGATACAACGTGAGAGAAGAAACATAGGAAGAGAGCAAACCGAAAAATACGAAAAATTACATCAAAACTCCATCGGAGCATTGGAATATCTTACATCGGCGTTATACTTTCTGTTTATCACGGTAGTACCCATAGAAGAGGTAGATTCGAATGAATTCATGGTAGAGCATGCTTGACGAAGACATTATCAAATTATATTCACAACGTATTGCGTACATAACACTGGATATGAATTCTGTATGAAGTAATTGACATGATGTGTCAAGAAATCAATTAGAATAGATCTCAGCAATGGGGAATCATATAGGTTATCCATATAGAAGACAAATGAAGTATTTGGTGCCAGAACATGGTTGCAAAAGACAGATGAGCAGTGTAGTGAAGTATCTATGTGGAAAGTGGATGCAATTCATCTTGCATTTGCAGGGTACGAGGAGGCCTCAACTTTACCCAGGCAATTCCAAATTCATGTCATAAATAGAGGAGTTCCTCAAGGATCTGTAACATAAAAAGCAGTTAACATGAAACTGAATGAGGCTTCTTACTGCATGCCCATCAGTGTAGTAATTGACGTTTACTACAGTTCAGTGTACACTCACTTGTGCTATAATCATACAAAAAATGTTTAACTTTGACTTCGGGTTAACTTGTAGGCCCATATTTATTGGATATAATATCATGCCTTTCAACAGCATATACGTTCAACACTGTATCCTGTATTGACGAATTTCAACTGAATACCCCAAATCATAATTATGATTCCAGAAATTCTGATCCCCTATGTATTCCCGAGCACGAGACTACAAAATAGGAAAATAGTTTCAGATATATGGGAACGAAATTAAACAATAAACTTCATCAGAAGCATAGATTCTTTCAATAATTCCAAAAAGACAATGACAATGATACTATAGTATGAAAGAATACCTTCATGATAACATGTAGGAACCCCAATTTTTTTATCTGTACCACCTTCGTTTTGTATTGTGTTGTATTTTGTTACACAGTTTAATCGATGTCAATCGACTAGTAAGGTCATAACTGCGTAGCCCGCTGTGGATACTGAATAATTGTTTACGACAAAGTATCAAGAGTATCCTGATCAAAATTGCAATTTTCATCATTTTTCTAGTGCCAAACAATAATAAGTGTCGCAATGCCGCTCATTAAAAAAAATTTAGATGAAATCAAAACACTCATTAGTGACCAGATACGAAATTTTGTCAACGATGAATTTCTGCACGATATAGCCAATAAAGTGTAGAGCAAATTCGAGGAAAAACTGAAAAAACGCTTGGAAAAGCAAGGCAAAAATATTCTCGAACTGAAAAACGAGGTATGTACCTTGAAAAATAAATATTTAGAAATCGAAACATTGCTCGATAAACATGAACCGTTCTCCAGAAACCTAAATGTAAGATTTTTTGGGGTCAAAGAAGATTTAGGAGAGGATTATTCAAAAATACTATTACATTAATTCAACAAGAATTCGAATCTCAAGAATATCGAACGTCCTGATATAGAGAAAGTGTGAAGAGTTCCTGCAAAAAACGTTAGCATCAATAGACCACGACCTTCAGCCGTGCTGGTACGTTTTTTGAGAACACACATACAGCTGTCTTGAAGAATCGAGAATTTCTGAAGAATACAGGGATAGTCATGAAGGAAGGCCTAACTAAACTGAAACTTGCCATCTGAGATAGCGCCGTAAAAAAGTTCGATTGAAAAAATGTTCGGTGTACGAATGGCTCAATCTATGTGAAGTGAACGTGTTGGCTCGTTGAGTTCAATTGACTCTATATGATTATTATATACCCCTATTTGCACTGGAATTTTCATTGTAGCAGTATCTGTTTCTGTATTCATTCGAACGTGTGAATTATAATAGTTTCTGGGTTATGTTGAAGAGAATGATATTTCAGTTGATAATAAAAAGTGAAGAAAAATATCGATTGAAATATACTATGTAATTCATTTGTTTGAACATGTTGATCATCACACTTCCTGGGTCATGTTGAAAGGAATGATATTTCAGATAAATGATAAAGAATGAAAAAAAAAATTGGTGGAAATTCAATAAGTAATGTATTTGTTTGAACTTGTTAATTATGGTATTTTCTGGGTAATGTTGAAAGGAATGATATTCCAGTTGATGATAGTGAATAAGATAATATATATTCATTATGGTGGACATAAAATATGTAATGTATTTGTTTGAACTTGTTGATTATAATAGTTTCTGGGTTATGTTAATATGAATAATATTTCAGTCGATGATAAATGAGAGAAGAATAAAAATATTTGGTGAAAATATATGTAAAATATATCTCTTGGAAAATTATTACACACAAAGTTGTTGAGTCGCATAAATAAAAAATCTCATGTATGTATGGAACATGAAATCCACCGGGAGGCTGCATGCAGCAATTAATTCAGGTATCTTTTTTTTGTCTTGTGCTACTGATGAGATATCTGACATTGATTACTCTCTGTTCTGCACTCTCTCTCTCTTACACTATATGAATCTCCTTCCTTCTTTGATTCCTATATATCTCTCTAATTTCTTTTTTTCTCCCCCTTCTGCTCTACTTTTGCATTTATATAGATGTCCTTGAAGTTCTCGAAACTGAACGTGGTCCTTACTGAATGACTTCAATAGTTCTTCTTCCCAAGTAGAAAACTCAAACTGTGACATGGTGGGGGTAACGGAGACATGGCTCCGACCTGAGATGGATACAGATTCTGTGAGAATTCCTAATTATGTATTCACAAGACTCGATAGAAAAACGCATTCTGAGGGATTTGGTATGTATATCAAATATAACATCAATCACAAAGTACTGATTGAAGAATGTTCTGATTATATCGAACAAATGCGGATCTGATATTGATTTTTTTTCGAAAATTTTGAGGACATGCTAGCCATGTACTCTGACTTTGATAAACTGATCTGTACTTCAATAACAATATTTTCAATATGAACTGCAATCGCTCTCAGCAGCTACTATCTTCATGTGAAACTTTCAACTTGAAACAAATCATTGACAGTCCAACTAGGATAGCAAAAAACTCAATATCATTGATAGACTTGATAGTAATGATATTACAATATCATCACTAACAATGTAAATATGTGAATGTAAATAATATAAATGTAAATGACTGAGAGATATCAGATCATCTTCATACATATGGCATGATAAATAATGGAGACAATCTCATTTGCGATAAATTGTTTTCTTCAAGAGATTTCAAAAGTATTGATCAAGATCACAGATCATACCTTGGCAAACAATTTCTGAGTATAAGAACATTGATGATGAAGTACACTTTCTCACAGAACAACTTTTATTTGATATGCATACACTTATCAAAAAAATACCAAAAAGAAAAGATTATAAATACTTTCCCTGTATAACAGACAATATTGAGCACATGCAACATCTTAGAGATGTAGCACTGAGAAAATTCAAAATCACTGAACAACCCCATTACTGGGAATATTATGAACAATCAAGAAATTCTACTACTTTCGCTATAAAATCTGAAAAGAAGGCATTATTGAAACATAAATCATAAAACTGCTCTCGAAGTCATATTTCTCCTCTGCGTGGAAAAAGGCCAATATGATCTCTTTACCAAAACAAAACTGGGAGGATACAGTTGGATGACTATCCAACTGTATCCTCCCAGTTTTGTCTGAAGAAATTATGGGATCACAAATACGACTCTTTGTAGATGCTGATGATCTGGTTTCAGTTGTGAAACTGCACTTGCAAATATCAAAGATGATATCATTAGAACCATCGATGAAAATATGGCAACTGTACTTATTCTACTCGACTCCTCATCGAGTTATTCTGGATGACAACTTATCAAATTTTGTTCGTGTATTATGCGGTGTACCACAGGGGAGTATATTGAGCCCACTTTCATCCACCTTATTCACTGCAACATTCCATGAGGCTCTGCATCACAGCAATTATCACATCTACGCTAACGACACACAAATATACGAAACTTTTGATTCAAGTACACTACCCCAAACCATCATTGAAATCAATGGAGATTTTCAATCTTCAATAGACATATGTAACAAGCACCTACTCAAATTGAATCCACAAAAAACACGCGCCATTTCATTCTGTAATTCTGTGATAGGCATAATTTACTACGAACGCTAGAGTTAAGGATGGTAGAGAACTCAATAAAATTCAGTGATAGCGTGAAAAATTTGGGATTGATACTTGATTATAGATTGAGGTTTGGAGAACAGGTGAACAATATGCCGGAGAAGATCTACATGAGCTTGAAGATGATCTACCCACACAGATACTATCTGAGTCAAGATCTGAAAAAGATGCTTTGTGATTCACTAGTTCTTTCCCAATTCAACTATTGTGACACCGTTTATGGACCGTGTTTGAATGGCGCGAGTAGACAACGTATTCAAAGTGTTCAGAATTGCTGTATGAGACTTATTTTTGGAATCGAAAGAAGACACAGAATTCAACATTAAATCAAAGAGTTAGAATTGCTCAATATGTCGAACAGGAATGAACAAAATATGATCTGTAATTCCTATAAAATTTCAAAATTCAAACAACCCAACTATCTACATAATGAAAGTAATTCCAGGAGCGACATTCATGATATAGATACTCGACAAACTTATACGATCACCATACCCCGACATTGGGAGGGAATTTTCAAAAGGAGTTTTGGTTACATGAATACGCTTAAGATTACTCACTACAGTAGATCTTGTAATTATATCCCTCAAAGTATCCGACATCATCATAGAGGGTTTTGAGGGATCTGCCTTCCTGATGATAATAGGAGCTTGCGTTTTTGTTGCATTGAACTCTACTAGATTTTGAGATCGCTATATCGAAATTCTTGAAAGATCATCATTCAGAGAAAACTTCAACCGTTTTGCACCTCTGCCCTCATTGAATGATATAGGGGCTCCAGAGAGAAATGCGAAATGAAGTGTAATTCCATCCGCAAAGCTATGAACTGGACTGGAATTCGCATACAACAAAGCATTGAAGTTCAACAAAAACAAAGTTGGTGGAAAGACAGAGTCTTGTGGATCATCAGCATTGAGAGTCATTGTATCAGACTATATATATCACCACATAGAGTATATTTCTGCAGGGAGAATCAATTCAATAGTGGAAGACATAGTTGGGGCAGCAAACCATATGACGGAAGTTCCGCTAGGTGGCTTTGATGCCAAACTCGGACGAATTCTTTGGATATATCTAATGCTGCAGCCAGAGACTCCACATGTTACTTGCTTGACAACTGCTACCTATGTCACGTAGGCAATCGTAGATTCCGCTGTGCAGGTGAAAAATGATACTCACTTGGGAATTTGTAGAAAGGTACAGAAATGCAACTGACAGCATGGGTCGATCTTGTTCCTAGATAAGATTCTTCTGATGGAGCACAATCGCACATGGAATTGAAACTGCAGCTGTCTGATGTTAGTCCTTCACATTGTAATAGCAGCACGATGAGAATCCTCCATGCAGAAATCATCGCACCTGCAACACATTGAAGTTATGAGGAAGTATCCGAAAAGAAAATGTTTTTTGTACTTTGTCTTTTTAAATCATCACAGAGATTATTCGGAATCAATTTCTGAATACATGAGAATGGATGAACAATAAAGTTGAACTACTTTATGAAAAAGGAGAAACAACAGATATGTCTGATAACCGACCAATATCACTTGTGCCAATCATTTCAAAAATAATAGAATCTCTAAAAAGTCAATGGCTTATTCACTACTTTGGAAAACATTTACTATCTCCAGAAGAGATCGGTTTCAGAAGAGTAAAATCAATAACTTCCACGCT
The DNA here is from genome assembly GCA_963576655.1 of Gastrophysa polygoni. Taxonomy (NCBI): domain Eukaryota; kingdom Metazoa; phylum Arthropoda; class Insecta; order Coleoptera; family Chrysomelidae; genus Gastrophysa; species Gastrophysa polygoni. Next base: position 20,825,523 of record OY755085.1, on the reverse strand, counting down.
AGTTATGTTTGTAAAACTACTAAGAACGGCAATAGTAGAAGGGAATTATGTAGATGTAGGCTTATGTGACTCGAGTGAAGCTTTTGATTGTGTCGAACACATTTGATGAATACATAACAACTGAAATACTATCGAATTGGTGGTGAAGCCTTGGAGGTTATCAATTCATACTCAGCTATCAAGGGGCAGCTCGTAGATATTGATGGAAAACAGTCAAAGTCCCTCTTCCTGATATACGGTCAAATCTTCATAATATAGGTTGATGATCCCACCAACAGCCAGTTACAAAAATCCGATAGGAGTTTACGAATATACCGACACATATTTTTTAAGTTTGCAATGTCCAACTGCTCTGTAAAAGTCTCCTACAATTTTGAAATAGGTTGCCATCAATTCATATGTATGTGTTTTCGAGTTTTTATGTCTTTTGTCCATAGTTATATATTTCGCACCATGGTTAGTTACAAACTTTCATTTTTATATTCTAATACTCTTTTTTGACAAGTGTCAACATTGTATGATATAGTAACACAATGAACTCGTGAACTGGTAACTTGTCATCAATAGGGTTGACATTCAACATATCTTTCTCCACGACAACCTCGATAAATGTTCATTTTATAATCGTAAAATAGTAAGATCAGAAAGTGAGACAATACAAGTGTTGAAACCATTTTCCTCGTCTAGGGATCATTCAGTAGTGTAACATTGTATATTTTTGAAAAATTTCAATTGAATATTGAGCTAGGTGGAGAGAGGATTAACCAGTGCTCATGGATGTGTTAATTTAGGGTACGCTTTCAGCAAATTCCAAATGGAATAGAATAGAAATATCATTCAGGTTATCACATATTCTGATGATTATAAACATTGAGTTCTAAATAAGCAATTCGAAAGCTGAGCTACTCAAGCAGATCTTGAGTTGTAGTCATCAACGTATGAACGACGTTGGCTATGTACTTGTTATTGTAAAAAAAAAACAAGAATTTTTGTTCGAATAAATATATCCACAAATGAGCTGTTTGGGCTGTAGACCAAAAAATCTGCTCAGTACTCATCATACTGCGCAACAATTTCCATCAGTGTTCACTCATTATTATGCTCTATCAACGAATAAGTTATGGTTGACAATACATGTACAAAATGTTGACCATTTACTTGAATGTAAAGATTGCACGGTCGGGTCATTGTCTCGCTAATCCTTCTTGGTATTCCGGAAATAGCTTATACATGGTTACAACTTGCCATTTTCTTTCCTAACAGATCTTCCTTCTTACGAATAGGTGTTTCGTTGACTGAACTTTTCAGATAACCCCATAAAAATTTCTGAACTATTTTCTGCAGATTTTGGATTCTATTATAAAATATCATTCAACTGAACATAATGCATTATTGAGAAAATATCCGCTCCAAAATCAAAAAATCAATTTGTTAATAATGTTCGATCAACTGTGATTTCCGAGAATGTCCGTTCATCAAGTACTCGTCAGAAATATGTTTGTTCGAATAAATGTAGTTGATGAATTCAGTTATGTATCAACTCGAAGAAGCGAAACAACGAAAAGAATCGAGACGAAGGAAACACGAACAATTAGAAAAATACCTGAGAAAAAATATCAACCAGTCTCTTAGAACAGACAGTTGAGAGACCCAATAAATTGCTTGAAATACAAATCAGTGAGAACTATATCAATAACACTTATCTGCTGAAAACTGTGAAACCAATACCTCCGATCAAAATAGAATTCACACGCTACCTCATGAAAGAACTCAATGATAATAAGAATTTGAAAATATTGTTGGGACATCATAATGATGCAAGAACTGAGGAATTCAATGCTCGAATGAAAGGCAATGTATCATTGATGAATGATAAATGGGAGAGCTCAAAGAGTTCGTATACGATATAGATCCTAACATTATATGTTTGACTGAAACTTAAGTTATGATTTTTCAAATAAATTGCCATCACATGAGAATTTCAATAAATTCAGGAGTGATCATGATAGTTTTATATCAAATTTATGGCATTACCTTGATCTCGAGCACTGAACACCGGTCTACCTAATTCACTACCTTGGTAGTAGCTACTATATACCAACATTTATACTCGCCCACCCTCCGTACAGGGGAAAATTCATTCTTGTGAATTTTGGGAATGCCAAGAATAGGTAGAAATAGATGAATTTCTTGTACCTCATTCTAGTAACTCATAACTAACACCCTGATATTAGCTACTACCAACATTTATAATCACCCACCCTCCGTACATGGGAAGATTCATTCTTGTGAATTTCGGAAATGCCAAAAGTAGGTAGAAATAGATGAATTTCTTGTACCTCGCTCTAGTACCTCATAACTACCACCCTGATAGTAGCTACTACCACCATTTATACTCACCCACTCTTAGTATAGGGGGTAGTTCATTTTTCAGGAGTTCGGAAAAGATGCCAAAAAAATGGTAGAAATAGATGACTTTTTTGTACCTCGTTATAGTACCTTGTATAAAATTTCGGAAATGGTGGTAGTAGCTACTAGTAGGCTGGTAGTGATGAGGTACTATGCCAAGGTACAAAAAGTTCACCTATTTCGACCCATCGCTGGCACTTTTCCGAAATTCACAAGAATAAACCACCCCTTGTACGGAGGGTGGGTGAGTATAAATGGTGGTAGTAGCTACTCAAGGTAGTAGTAGTGATATATGTAATATTCAATAGCATCACATCCAAAAAATCTCATAAAATTCGAAGATTGTCATTTTGGTCAGTAATCAGATTTTCCCACTTTTTTTTTTTTTATCTGTGGACAACACGAAAGGGAAACCTATGATGTTCGAGGAACATCGTGTTAGCCAGCGGTGGAATTTTAGGAAAGAAAGAAGGTGTTGGAATTTTTCTTGAATGTTTGGAGGTTGTAAGCATCAGGAAAGACTTCACTAGGCAAAGAATTCCACAACTTTGCCGTTCTATTGATGAATGATACTTGGTATAGCGATGTTCGACAGGTCTCGAGCCTGACAGTGTAGGGGTGACCAGCTTGAGCTCGTCTGGTTTGTCTACTAGGAATCGCGCGTGGTGGCATAATAGATGATATTTCCGTTGAGCATCGACCGTGAAAGTACCTATAAAAAAGGCAAAAATCGCCGACCTTTCTACGATGATCTAGAGAGGTCAATGATTTGGTGAGTGTTGTGTCATCGACCAGGCGAACAGCTCTCTTCTGAATTGAATCCAAGAGCTTAAGCGTATGTTTGGGGGCCGAGCTCCAAACATGTGAACAGTACTCCAGGACAGGTCGAATTTGTGCTTTGTAGATCATAAGCAGTTGCTGGGATGTGAAGTATCTCTTCGCACGGAAAAGAAAACCGAGTTTTTGTGAAGCTTTGGGTGAGAATCAACGTGGAAGATACCCAAACTGCATGGTGCACCTCAAGGATCTAGGAAACTGAAGCTATTTCGCTCAATTGTCTACGGGCCCTGCCTAATTGAACAAAATGAAAATCGTTCACAAAAAATCCAGAACTTCTGTCTCAGAGTCATCTTCCATATGAAAAGAAGGTCAAGTACTCCACACAAACACATCTGATCTTCGATAAAATGTTTTAGTCAATATGTCTTGATTGATATTTTCCGATATCTCTGTTTCGTTAGGATATAATTTGTAACGGTGTTTATTGATTTCGTCATTCAATTGGGTCTGGTATGGGTGTCAGTATTGATTGGTGGAGATCGTTACCCGTACTTATTAGGTAGTTGTTAAAGAATTACGTATTAGTACATTGCTAGTTTTATATTCATTTATTAATCGATAGAGGAAGAAATTAAATCGAAGAAATTAAGTCGCTGATTCATATATTATTACCATGTATGAGGTAGTACCAAGGTGTGATCAGACTTCGTCGAGTCAGGTCGAATAAACTCGGAAATATCAGTCATGTGGTTCTCAAGGAGGAGGCCGATTTTTGGGGACAAGATGTCGGTCAGCCATGAATAAGTGCCGTTGTGTTTTATGAATTTTGCATTCATCCAATATTTTGGGATATTTCGGCCTTATTTTCATTTGCGATATAGCATTTCTCATCGTTTTTCACGTTGGTGATATTGAGAAAATTGCTAATTACTCTTTTACGGAAGGATTCGTTTGGTTACCGGCACATGGTTCGTGCCTAACCCTGTGCTTCAACCTTCGATCATTGAACAGACTAGATAAGTAATCCACACCCCTGGCAATACAGTTTGTTTGGAAGCAACATCTATAGTATCTATCATTTTCTAAACAAGGATAGCAGGAGCTGATTCTCCCAGCACCAGGGCCGTGTTGTCAGAGGGGGTCGAATTTATTATTAATTCATGATGAAACCAAATTGAAAATCCGTAACAATTTCAGTGGTACTTTTCAGCATTTCTTGGTGGGAAAATGAACATCCCTATACTTCCTTCACATTGTTACGAAAAATTCGAATACATACAATCCTATGGTGATTTTTGCAACTTGCATGTAATCAATAAACTTATTATGACCACGTCACAAGAAAAGTTCAATTCTCAACGCCATATCAAACAATATACTCATATATATCAAACAATATATGAAGGAAGCATTTATAAGTGCTACATATTTTACCACAAGAAACTGTCGCAGCTGACCTATGGGTATAATCAATATAATCTAATCAATTCAATTTGAATTCATTTTCATCCATTCCATTTGGGAAAATGCTTAAAAATCTCGATTGATACGACAATGGTAACTCACCTATGAAATGACGTGTTTTGATCGCCGGTTCAAATTGTCTTTAACATAGCTCACAACGTCTCACCATTATATCAAATCACCGAAACAGAAAATAAACTGAGTTTCTGATGAATTCTGAGTACACAAAACTGAACACAAGTTGAATAATATCGATAAATCAAAACGTAAATAATGACAGATACCAAACAAAGCAATAATCGCCGTCGACTGTCAATATCAAATTGCTCCTCGAGCCCCCAAGAAAGTGAAATTGCTAAGTCTGAGAATAATGTAGCAATCTTCTATTAATCAGAACTGATTCATAATCGTCATGACCCAAATCTATTATTATATTTGTGCATCGAACTACATGATTTCATAAAGGACTTTAAATATTATGGACTATATTATCACTTTTTGATGATTGGATATGACAACACTGGCGACGATTGGGTACTAATATTATGATAATTCTGGGAATTCATGTTAGCATCAGAATATTTGTTTTGTGATCCTTCTAGTGGGTTTGTTGTTCGGAGGCTTCAACATACCACATATAGTTTCCCTCGAACATCGTATGAGGTAAAATGTGCCGCTTTCTGGTGAGTTACCCCAATATTCATTGCATAATGCTTTTAGGGTCTTTGTTACTGTTGGTGTATCATCCTTGTTCGCCGCTTGAGTCATTACATCATCCAGGTTCATTTCATCATCACGATTGATTGCATCATCACTCGTCATTCACGTCATCACTATACTGGCTACGCTGATGAGCTGAAATTGGTCGCGTGAAGTGCTTGCTGTCGCTGCTGTTATGTAATCTTTAGGACGTTGGAGGACATATTAGAGGATCCGGAGTGATACTGTCGCATCATCACCACCTACAGATAAGCTGCATCATGTACGAACATAACTGTCCAATCCGACTTCAAAACAGCCGTGAAGAACATTCTAATCAATAGCTGGCAACAACAATGGAATACCAGTGGGTCAAAGCTGAGCGAAATAAAGAAGTCAGTAAAAACATGGAAATACACCCCAATGCCCAGGAAACATCAGGTCCTCCTCGCAAGACTCCGTATAGGTCATACTCGACTTACCCATGGACATATCATAGGCAAAACAGAAGAACCACAATGTGATATTTGTCAGACAAAATTAACCGTGAAACACATTTTCCAAGAGTGCCCATTATACTACCAACAAAGAGAGGACAATAACATCCCAGAGAGTATCACCCAGACCTTAGGAGAGTGCTGTGCAGCCGACAATGTGATAAACTTTTTAAAACAAAGCAATCTCATAGACAAAATTTAGATTCGTTAAACACTATCAATGTATGTACTGTAAATTGTCTTCAATAACTGTGAAAGTTGATGAGACAAAAAATAAAGCTATTTAAAAAAAAAAGATAAGCTGCATGTTTTAGTATCGATTATTCATCCCATCTATCTCATATATTATTATACCGGGTTCTGCTTTATATCATTGTTACCATCAGTATCATACCATTATCGTCATTATCTATAATCTGAATGAGATCTATTATTTCGCCACTCCAATACGTACTTTAGTTATAATTTAGTTCAGTGTTATACCAAGACGGTTATAATTGTCAACTCTGCGTGTACACACAGGGGGGTATTTTATTCAGTACACTTGTTTATGGATTCATAATATCTACATGACGAGTGATAAGTACATTCGAAGATATCAACTGACCCTTGTTTGTCTTCATGATGATGACGATTTGAATAAAATTATATAAATTTCGGGGAAAATTACTATCTGTTTTCTTGAGTGGTTGAAACGAAAATAAAACTTTGTTTTTCTTAACGGTGTAGAGGACGGGGCCTTATCAAGATCAAGGGAGTTTTCCGACTTAAACTCGCCCGCCATAAGTTGGTGGCGCCCTAAATATTTGTGAACTCACCTATACCCGACTGAGTACCGAGCAATCTTCTTGCTCGTGCTTAAGGGCACTCGTTTTGTATATTAGAGGAAAACACATGGCAGCTGTTTTGATTGTAGACTGATCATCCTCATATATTTCATAATTGATCAAATCATGCATTAGTTGTCCTAAAAATAAACACTTAGTTGTGCAATAAGCTGACGCTACATAATCTGCTCCACAACTAGATACAGCAACAACTTATTCCTTATTTGTCATATCATCTTGAGCGTATATGAATAAAGCACAAAATGGAAACAGAAGCAGAAAAAGCAGAAACAAAACAAAGTAATGACTGTGGAATCCGGAATGGAGTAACAAGATAGCAACATATTCATTACAATTGATCAACATTTATGGCAATCTTCACTTTGTTCATCATCATTAGTTTCATCATTTCAATCATATTCTCCCACTCAAAATAATATTTTAGTGATTCTCAATTTACTCAATTTAGGATGCACTTTTAATATTGGCTATCAGGATCCTTTTGAACTCTCTCAATGTATTCTCGTTTTTGACATATTCCGGTAGGTTGTAATGAAATTTTGTTCCCAAATATACATTACTCCTTTTCTGATATGTTCGTTCAGAGCAGGGGTGACAAATTCCTGTTTATTTCTTGTTCCATAGGTATGAGTGTAGCATCGTAAATTGATTTTGTTCATGTATTGCCTCATGTTGACCTGCGTATAAAATAACTGTCGAATGTCGAGTAACTGTTTTTTAGAAAAAAAGTTGGTCAGTAGAATACATCCGATTCTTGTTCAACAAAATTCTCAAGAATTCATTATGGGGCACTTTGTATTTTTTCGAAACATCTCCCCAACCTATGATTCCATAACTCAAATGTGATTCCACTGAACTCTGATACACTATGATCTCTTCTCTTGGTTCCAGATATTATTCGTATCTGTATAGTATGCATCTCAGTTTTTTTTTCAGATGATTCATATGGATATTCCATATGAAACAACAGTCCAACATAATTCCTAAATGTTGGGTGGCTCAGTATATTGCAGATCACTTGTCTTGTTATTCGTTGAGTGTCAAATGATTAGATCAAGTGTCATATTTTGTACATTCACAATTTATTCAATGAACTATCGTGTTCAAACATATAGTAGCAACTATAACAGCGACGACGAGGATATTAGGCAACCAATATAACCGAAGCATTCCAGGAGTCGATCATGGATTTCATCTAGTCGCAGCAAATTCGAGCTCAGAAACAACAAGAGCAACTCATGAAAAATCAGCAGGAATTTCTCCTCTAGTTCTCAAAGAGCTTCCCATGGAATCAAGGCATCAGAAGCCAGTATATCAGTGAAGAAGTTCGTATGGAGACTTTAAGCAATGGTTTTCCAGAATTCCATCATGATCCAGATGATAATATCACCCTTGAAAATTGGTACAAACAATTTGAAAGTATCTTCATAGAAGATGATTACAAGCTTCCATATACTGCCAAAGTACGACTTCTCCTGAGGAAATTGGATACTCAGTGTCATCAGCAGTATATAAACATGATATCACCACAAGAGTCCAACGATATTAATTTCGAGACTATCGTGATCAAACTGAAATTGATATTTGGTTCGAAGAGTTCAGTTTTCAACATACGATATCACTGTATGAAGTTGCAGAAATCAATGCGAGAAGATTATATGGCCTATGCAGCTGAGGTGAACAAATTTCGTGAAGATTCCAAAATTACAGATATGACAGCTGATGAATTCTCATATTCATGTCCCATATTCATATGTGGTCTTCAGTCAGGTTCAGATGATGATGTCAGAACATAACTGCTCTCAAGAGTAGATGGGAAAGATACAGATTTCAAGAAAGCACAAGTTCAACAACTCCAAGAAGAGTTCTCATTCCATTCCAATTCAAGATCCCTATGAGAATATCACAAAATGTCCATGCTGGTTCTGTGGTCTTATACATTATTCGGAAAATTGTTCATTCAAGAATCATGAATGTCAAGATTGTCACAGAATGGGGCACAAAGGAGGATATTACCGAAGACACCTGGTATATACTGGGACAACCTGAGTACCAGAAACCACATAGTGTTGCCAAAACTGCTTCTAGAGAAGATTTGGAATTGATATCTGAGTTTCATTGAATTATGAGAGGTTCGTCAATCAATCTCATCATGGCAAGTGTTTAATAACCAAGATATCTAAGCTGGATTAACTGGGCATAGACTGGATCAACAAATTTAGTTCATGGGATATACCTTTGAGCTCTATTTGCAATTACAACAATAGATTTTCCAATGTTTTGTCAGTGTCAGATAGAAGTCAGGTTATCAATGATGTACCACCTGAAAGATGCCTATCACTTCCTCATGAACTGAATGTTCGAGATATTGAAATATAATCTCCGGATGTCTTCATCGATTCTTTGGTATCTTGTATTGAATACCAAGTGAATATTGGAGTTGAACCGGTATTTCGCTCAAAACGCCCAGTGGCTTACCCAACGTTGCATTTAGTCAATTGAGAATTAGACCGACTCCAGAGATTGAATATCATCTATCCAGTGGGATTCTCAGAATGAGCTGCACCAATTGTGGTTACATTGACGACATAATTGTTCGTGGAAAAAACGAGTGTTGAACATCGAAATAACTTGACAAACTTCATGGTATCGACGAATTTGGTTCTCATCCACGAATTCAAAAATGTAGATTCAATGTTCACAAATCTACAACATTCATCAGATGAATTGTTGAAGAAGAATTGCCAATGGAAATGGACTCAAGATTGTCAGATTGCCTTTAATGAATTCGAAGCTATTCTGCAATCAGATCTTCTGCTCACTCACTATATAATCCACTTCTGAAGGTTGTCGTAGATGTCGATGCATCCAGTATCGGTATAGGAGCAGACATCCATCATGAATTTGGAAATGGTTCCAGAAAGCGAGTGTATCATCTTTCGAGGAAACTGATGCTGAACAAAAGTAAAGTCAGATTGAGGAAGAAGGTCTTGGACTCATATATGCGGTACAAAAGTTCCATCGTATGATCTATGGTAGAAATTTCATTCTTCCGACTGATCATAAACCACTTTTAGCAATATTTTATTGGAGAAAATGAATACCTACTCAAAGAGCAAACCGTTTCCAAAGGTGGGCACTCATTCTCAATGCAAATGATTTCGAAATCCAAAACATCAAAACCGATGATTTTGAATATGCAGACATACTCTCGCGACTGATGAATAATGAGGCAAGCCAAGAAGATGAAGAATATATCATTCCTGTTCTCATTTCGGAGGCAGATGTATTCCATACATGAAGCACTTTCCAGTATCACACAAAATGATTTCATGAAACAAACAAGAGAAAAAATCTACAAGAGAATTTGAAATAATTCGAAAATGGCCAAGAAGGAGTGAAATATCGGACAGCATTTTGCCATTTCATTTTCGAAGAGAGTCATTATCTGTAATTCGAGGCTGTCTCATGTTTGGGAACAGGGTAACAATTCTGAAGATATTCCAGCAAAGAATATTGCAACAGCTTCATGAGGGTCATCCAGGTCAAGATCGGATGAAATCCATTGCAAGGTGTTATGTATATTGGCCCTATATCAGCTCAGTATATCGCAGATCAATTGTCTCGTTATTCGTTGAGTGTCAAATAATTAGATCGACTGTCATATTTTGTACATTCACAATCCATTTGATATGGTATCGAATTTGGATATATAGTAGCAACTAAGTATTCTATTTCATTATTCCTATATTGAGGGAATTTTGTATTTTGTAGTGTGGCAGAGATGTCTCAAAGATACTGAATGGTGGGTATACAGTTTTCTTGAAATTCATTCACAAGAGTCTATGATCTAGCCAAGATTTCATTATTGTGAGAGCATTTTCAATTTTTGATTTTGAATCATAGCAATTTGCGTATTTGCATATTCGCGTATTTGCATATACAAAATGGATTATTCAGATAGATAGTTAATAAAAAATTACCTAAAACTGTTCCCTGAGGCACACCAAATGTTATTTTTCATGTATCGCTCAATTTATTTCGTATTCGACTTGTCGGTTTCGATCCGCTGGATAACCTTCGAATAAACAATGTGCTGGGCCTCTCATCTAGTACCTCTAGAAGAATTGAATGATCGAAGGTGTTGAACGCCTTCGCCAGGTCTAGAAAAATACTAATTACTGGTTCTCCTTTATCTGAGCTGTTATAAATACTGATTGTTAATGAATGAATAGCATCTTGAGTATGTTAATGTTCTCTGAATCCGAACTGAGAATGAGAGAGTAATTCATATCTTTCGACAGACTCTCAATACTTTCTTCACTTCTCATCTCCAGCTTTGAAAATAGCTGTAACAATGATTTTTTGGAGGCAGTTGAAAAGAGTCCTGTTTCCATTACACTATTTATCATTGCTGTTAGAGGGCAACTTATATAATTTTCTATTTTCTTAATATTTGAGAAATTAAATCAATGAACCCGGGGGGCTTTATCAACTTTCAATTCGTTCATTTTTCAGCTTTTGATGGGATTTTCTCTCCTCGTTTCTAAAAAATAGAGTAGAAGTTATCAAAAATCATTGAAATATATTTGTAGTAAGGACAGATTTAGGATCTGTCCCAAAATTTCACTGCGCTTGAAATTAAACCTTTAGATACCTAAAAGAGAAATTCTCTATTGGTCAGTGACACCTTGTTTTTGAAAAAATTTGGAAATACAAATATATTTAATAAGAATAAAACCTCTACTTATCTTGGTGGACGTTTCGGAAACGAATCTGCTCCCGTTCTCAACACAATTGGAATATTTTTCTCTTCGTAAAATTTTCTCAATGTTTTCGATTTTGACACTGAAAAGTGACGAAGAACTTACAGACAGTATTTCAATTCGTTACTTATGATATTTTTGATTTCTGTTCTAGTCGCTAGAAAATCAAATATCGAATGGCATCACATTGTATAGTTTGTCCTCCCCATTTCTAGTAGCAACCTCATTAACTAAATTTCATAGTTTCTTTGACGAATTATTTTCTTTCTCATTTTTCCTATTGTCATAATTTCGTGAGGCATCTTCTAACAATCTGAATATACTCTTCCTGATATTTCATCATCGGGTTTTTTTCCAATTTCAACATTCAGAATCTTTCTTTCCATTCACATGTTTGACCTGTGAGGTATCGATCCAATTTTTTCGTTGATCACCTAAATATTTTGGGACATTTTGGTAGTTAGGTATGTCATGATATTATTAATTTCAGTACTACTGTTATCACGAGACTGTTGAAATCAAAATGAAGGAAGATCCAACCTATACCAGACTCATAATTCAAAAAGCCCACCAAAACTACCCTTGAGACGTTCTGTCTCATCTTGGCGCCCAACTTGTTGGCAATTATGAGCTATGGAAGAAGGTACACCTGGATCCACTTATAATCTGAGTGAATCCCTCGTCAAGGGTTGCGGGTTTAGGTAACACCCCCAACGTATGTCAGTCGCAGCTAAGCCAAGGTTCCACTATTTCTTCCTGCACCCATACCGGAGAATTCGGCCCCTCATCAGGTCCAAATGGAACAAGTGATGGACAACCCTTCTTTTGGATGGGATCGGAATCACCCCCCACCAAACTCAATTCATGGAGACCAACCCTGCAATATTAATGCACCACCGAATACACCACGAAAATCGTCAAATCAACATTTTTCAATTACGCCAGAAGCTATAACTCAACTTGTCAGTCAGACTATTCCTCAGCTACAAAATAGTATGTCCAATAGCAATCATCCTAACAATCAAAATCAAAATAAATGTTCTGATGGTATCTCTAATAGGAACAACCATTCATGAAATAGCCCCTCGGCGACCAGCAATGAAAATATTCCAATTTTTGGCCCCGACCATATCCACCCGGTAGATTTTCTCGACAAATTATAAGATGGCTTCAATGTTGGGAGCGTTGATCACAAATATTTCAAGTTTTTGGTGGCGGATTCTATAAAAAATTCTGCAAAAATATGGGCCGATGCTTTTTTGCCCAGATTTTCGAATCCAGGGGAACTAGTCCTATTGCGAGCCAACCTAAAGTCTACCACTTTGAATTTAGAAATCAAAAAGTTTCTCTTACTCTTTGAGGGTCTGTATAAACTTGAGAAAAAGATTAGCTACGCGACCTACGTCTTAGTAGACACCACCAGTGGCGTCGAACGAGGAATCTTCCATGCAAGCCATTTGAAGAAATTTTATGGTCCGGAAGAAGCCGTCCCACCGCCACTATACCTTATGACAGCTTCGGGGGGTAGTTGAAGCGGAATCCGTTCATTCGACCTGTATAGGAGCAGATTGATCGATCGCGATAGTTTTCTGTACTCCTGTAATTTTTTGTTTCGCGTTAATTTTTTGTGGTATGAAGAAAAGCAGGTTGGATATTCGGTAAGTTCTTGAATTGATAGAGAGTCTCGATCTTGTCATAGTATTGACACTAATAACAGCCTCGTTGGTCACCGAATGGTTGAAGTTTGTTCTTACACCTTGAGCCTATTGAAGTACCTGGTGTTATTAGTTTCAGGTGAGAACTCTGATCATTTGTTGATTGTAAGTTGTATTTTCACCTAAACATTTCGGGAAATTTGGGTAGTTAGGTATGTCATATTATTATTAATTTCAGTACTACTGTTATCACGAGACTGGCGGAATCAAAATGAAGGAAGATCCAACCTTTACCAGGCACATAATTCAAAGAGCCCACCAAAACTACCCTTGAGATGTTCTGTCTCAGTGTTGTAGGTTTTCTTTTTACGTCCTCAAAATTCTCATAGTGAGTTGAGCCTGAATCTTCAGTACCTTCGAAATATTCAAGGACATTTTCAAGATACTGCCAGTGATATTCATAATACCAATTCTTATATCTACTGAAATGGCATACGGTATAGCATACATCTGAGCGTGCCTCTTCATATTTATGTATAACTTTTAAATTCTTCTTGAGATCACACTCTTGTAAATTCAGTTCAGATTGTGAAGGATTTTTTGCAATTTCACTGTTTGTCATATCGAATTGATTCGAAACTCTAGGAATGAGAACTTTTTGACACATGGAGATGAAATCATTTCGTCTCTTAATTCCATTTCTCAAAAAAACTTATTGTTATATTTGTGTTCAGTCATGACTTTCAGGAACTCCATGGGGTGAATTACTAGCTGATAGGGCTGCTATTGATTCTATATCACTGTTCAACTCATAATCAAGTGAATGTATTTCCAGTTCTCTATTTCTTCGACTTCTACGAGCATTCCTCGTATCATGTCTCGATATCATTACCCGAGCTCCTTCTCCATTGTCTCCTATCTCAATCTCTTCTTCAGATCCACTTGGTTGTACTCTTGGATTTGTTGCATTTTTATGTCTCTTTCCATCGAAAATAACAGACATGAATAGCTTCGATATAAGAGATTTTTCACACAGCTTGTCTTCTTTATCTTCGTGAAGATGTGACATGAAATAACATGCAATTATGAATATGTCAATTACTCAATTCTATTGGAACATACCATGATACTATAACGAGGAAAGATATGATCACTCGAGGTTCTAGTTTTGAACCGCTTTGCGCATGACGTCACTACGTGACAAATACGATTGGCGGCAATCGGAATAACACGGGTTTTCATATATTTGATCAGATGAATTATCGAATAAAAATGTTTTTGTAGTTTTCATGTTAGTGGAATTATAATTCCACCCATCGGAATATATGAAATGATAAAAATGAACACAACAAAATGAGTGATTCCCCTGGATATCTTCTGAATTTCAAATAATTCATTCATAGTGATTGAAGGAGTAACATTCATGACGTTCTTCAAAACAGAAAGATTATTGAGAACTATTTTTGTATGTGAATAATTGTTTTATTCGTGAGCATTTATTCAGAAATACATAATAATAATGAAATATCCACTAGTTGATGAATATATATTTCGCAACTGACTTTCATGAATCATTCATGAAATATTTTCAAAATTTCAAAAATCATTCTCGAGTATTTAGATAATTCACAAAATAATCATCAAACCATGAAGGTGAATACATTTGTACGAATAGACATAACGCATCTAATAAGGAATAATGGGTTTAAAATTTTTCAACAAATTACATTTCAGATAGGTACCATAAAAGAAATTGAATCTAATTGGATGAATCGAATTGAATGAATTGAAAAAAAATACTGTGTGTAGGTTAATCGAGGTGTGATATGTTCATTTCTCTAGATTTTTTTTCGTTTCTAAAAATAAAAATAGGAAATATGATGAATATTCCAATAAACCTATTTGTAGTAAGGACAGATCGGTGATCTGCTCCAAGATGTCAATGCATTTGAAATGAATTAATTTTGGATCACTTACGATACCTTCAAGAGAATTTCATGAAAGGCTAATAGCTCTCAATATAGTTGAAGATGAACACATTGAACAAATCTCACAATAACCAGAAAAGACATAATTCTAGTTCAATCGTCTATAGGAAAAACACAAATTCTATTAAGTGACCTCTTGAATAGGCCACCATTCGACACTCTCACAGAGACCACTCGAACCACTATCTGCTCCAGGATGTAGTTGTACGATTCGGGCAAGTGGCCAACGGAGTGGCGGTATGTTATCTTCCACTGAAATTACCAAGGTTCCCACCTTAATATGAACAGGATCTCTGGTCTTCCACTTCGTTCGTTGCTGCAGCTTTGTCAAATAATCCTTAGACCAACGGGACCACAACTGTTGGAATAGTTGCTGCATTCGCTGGTAGCGAGATGAACGATTTGAATTGATATCTTTCACATCATCTTGAGGTGTTGCCGACAGTAAATCGCCAATTGAAAAATGCGCAGGAGTGAGCGGGATAAAATCGTGAGGATCGCCCGATAGGGGTGAGAGAGGACGAGAATTCAAGCAGGCTTCTATTTGAGTCAGAATAGTACACATCTCCACAAAAGTTACAAGAGCATTACCTTGAATACGTTCCAAGAGAAACTCCGTAGATTTCACGGCAGCTTCCCATGTTCCCCCTACGTGTGGCGATTAAGCTGGAATAAAAGACCATTCAATCTGGTATTGAGCAAGGAAATCAACAATTTTTCTACTGTGAGTTTCATCTGACAACAACTAATATAGCTCGAGGAAATGATTACTTCCTCCAATAGAATTGGAACCGTAAACAGAAATCAACTCTGAAGGTTTTCCTCGTCGAGAAATAAAACGCTTCAGCGCATTCAAAAAACTATCCGTGGTCAAATTATTCACAGGTTCTATGTGAATCGCACATGTTGAGGAACAAACAAATGAACAAATGTGAGATTTTACTAATTTAGCTCTGCGTAAAGTACCATCTTTTATGAAAATAGGACCTGCATAGTCCACTCCACTTCGAGTGAAAGGTCTGCTTGGAATCACTCGTGAACGTGGTAATTCGCCCATTAGAAATCTTGCTGGCTTGGGATTAGTTCTGAAGCATTTTATACATGATCTGATCACATTCCTCACTAAATTTTCACCATCGATTGGCCAATAGCGTTAGCGTATTATCGATAGTAGATTTTGAACAGCGACATGCAAATGCTTTTGCATGTTCATGTTCTACAATTAATTTAGTGTGCCTATGTTTCTTGGGTAGAATTATCGGATGTTTTCGTTCATAATCCAATTTCGAATGGTCTAATCTTCCTCCGACTCTAAGTATACCAATTTCATCGATGAAAGGGTTCAAACTTGATAGTTTACTCCCCGAGCCTAAATTTTAAGAGGAGTTGAGTTTGAGAATTTCAGTTTGAAATTCTTCATATTGTGCTAGTCTGATGATTGCTTTCAGAGAATGATCTAAATCTTCCACCGTTAAATATCTAAACACTTTTAAAGCAAAGAGACAATATGCGATTACTATTCGCAGCCTTCTCAGAGTCGAGGATTTTTAAAAAATGTCTGAAACATATGTAACCATGTTTGCTTATGTAGAATTTTTCAGTTCGGGTGAATTATCTATCGCATCAATATCAAAGTGATCAAGTTACAAAATTTCATCACATAAAAATTGCGGTATGTAGCACCAGTTAGTTCAATAATTTTCGATACACGATCAGCAACAAACGTTTTAAGATCGTTGAGTTCTATAGTAGAATCGCAATAATATTGTATTTTGTGAATGTGGATATCAAGAATTTGCTTTTCTGTATGTGTCAGTTTTGCTAGCAAAAATGCTGCTGACAGTTCTAATCGCGGTAATGTACATTTTTTCGATGGAGCAACTCTCGCCTTCGCACACAAGTCTTGAGGAAATCTCATTGTCTGAATTTTTAGGAACTGAATATATACACGCTCCATAAGCCTTTTCAGAAGCATCGCTAAATCCGTGCATTTCAATTGTGATTGCGTTTTCGCAAACTCCGTGACGATTGAAAGTTTTCCAATGGTCAGATATATCTTCTGGTGAAGATTCATCCCAAGAGATACCTCTTTGTCATAGATGTTGCATAAATAATTTTGCCTTTATTGTAGCTGGACCAATCAATCCCAGAGGATCAAAAATTCGCGCTATTGCAGCTAAAACGGTTCGTTTCGTTTGATTCGACTCATCTATATTTATATTTATGGAATAATTCAAAGTATCTGTCATCGGATTCCATGCGATACCTAATGTCTTTGAAATCTTGTTATCGTGAATTTTTCATCAAGTTATCTACCTTCGTATTATTGTCTATAATTGCATTCAAAATTGTGGCTTCATTGGAGCACCATTTTCTCAAATGAAAACCTACACTCTTTAATATTTCCGTTATTTGTTGATATTCTAATGAAGCTCCTTCTATCGTGTCCAAACTAGTGAGCAAATCGTCCATATAAAAAGAATTTCCAATAATATTGCACGTACGTGGATACATTTCGTCATAATCGAATGAAAGCTGCTGCAAACATTTTGTCGCTAGATATGGTGCACATAACGTTCCGTAAGTTACGGTATAGAGTGAGAGTATAGATTCTCACAGGGTCTGCTTCATCATATCTCCATAGAATTTGCTGATAGTTTCGATCATCAGGATGTACCAAAATTTGTCGAAACATCATTTTGAAATCCGCGATCAATACATAACGTCTAAGTCTTAGCCTCATGATGATTTCCAGCTAACGGCAGTGAAGACAGTGCAGAAGCAGTAAGACAGAACCTCTCGTCCGAACCCGATCGAACCTGAGCATTACAGTATCGTGAGCATTATTCCCGTTGATTCACGTTCAATTTCATTCCTTCGAGAGTATTCCCGAAACCGTTTCTGGAATAGTAGTTCTTTCGATTTTGAGTTTGTTTAGTACGCATTTCCCTCCAGTTTGATATTGTATTACCTAGAATATTGATTAACAAAAAACAAACAGAAATGACATCAACAGAAACCCCGACAGAAACTGAGTCAGCTCAGTTGGAGAAATCATGCGGAATATTGAAAGGGCAACTAACACGTTTTCAAACATATTTGAGATCACATCAGGAAATAGATATAAATATAACTGAATCAGAAATTCGAATGAGAAAAGTTGAGTCAGGTTTTGAGGAATATGATGAAGTTCAATCACGAATAGAAATATCAGACATTCATGAAGAAGTCAGTCGAGTAGAGCAAGAAGACTCATTTTATAAGGCAATGTCCACAGCAAAAACAATAATTAAAAATTCATTGGAAATATCAGAACAACAATCGAATCCGATTCAAGTTGCCAATACTACTTTAACAAATTTGGACCCATTATCAAACTTACGATTGCCCAGAATCACTTTACCAGTATTTTCAGGAAGCTATGATGATTGGTTAAGATTTCATGATGCTTTTGAACAACTTATTCATTCTAATTTGAACCTGGCAAATATACAAAGATATTATTATCTCAGAACTTGTTTGAAAAACGATGCTTGGAAACTTATTCAATCGTTAGAAATCTCTGCTGGTAATTATCTGATAGCATGGGATTCACTCGTGAAAAGGTATTAAAACAACCGCGTTATAGTTAATAATCACATAAGAGCGTTATTTGATCTTCCCTTTGTAATAAAAGATTCTGCAACTTCATTAACCCATTAGTGGACAGCGTCCCTTTAAAGGGGCCAATCTAAAAGCAGCGCCATTTTGATTGATCAGGAATACCAGTCTTTCTCATACAGTGATGGGTTGAGGTACTGTTGCGAGAAAGAAAATAGCCGTACAGCACAAAATGGATCCATCTTTGTATTCTACACGAAAAAACGGGTGAGTAATGGAATTTTATGCAAGTTTTTGTTTTTTTTCGGCCTTTTTCCTCTGTGGAAACTTGATGAAGGTTCTTATGCATAGAATGACACTGTTAGACATTTTTTTTTGAAAGTATTCCAATCATGACTATATATTCGTCACGTCCCTCAAAAAGGACGCTATCCATGATGACATACCGTATTTGAAATTTTTATTTCTTCAAATTGTCTCTGGCTGAACTTGCCGATATTTTGGAAAAAGACGATGGTATTCTCCTATCTGATATATACATATTACCACCTGAAGATGAACATGATACTGGAGTTGACAGTGATGAATCAGACGATGATCATATTGGTGATATCAACCATCTTCCACGAGGTATTCTAAGTCAGCCATGTCAAATGGCTGCATTGATGTCAGGAAATGAAGAAGATTCCGATCCCAAAGACTCATTGCCATTATTCCAATTACAGAAGCGTCCGAAAACGAATGAGAGAAACGCGAATTTACGAATAGAAGAACTATATACAAAATCAAAGTGGATTGTGGATCCAGCAGATTTACCTAACAATAATATACTCACTACTAGTAATCCAAAAGACGTATAGCCTGACGCAAAGCAAGCGGAAACACCTACTGATTTTTTCCGCTTATTTTTCGACATCAAACTTTTAGAAATGATAATTGAGGAAAGTATCAGATACGCTCTGCAAAAAAATACAGAACTCAACTTGACAATGGAAAATGTTTTTTTGGGGATTTTATTGTTATCAGGATATGGTAAATACCCCAATCAGAGACTGAACCATGAGTTCCCATGAGAAAATGTGACAATTGATGATTGTGTTCAGTCCAATATAATCCTACTCCCTAATATATATTTGTATTTTAACAGCATTTCTTGAGTTTTCCATTTGAAATTTCAGAATCATGATCGATCTTCCCCAAAAAACATTACTAAGTCAGCTTCACAATTTACGATATTCATTTTGTTATCCAAACTGAGATAAATTTTGTCAGATTCTGTCCATACATTTCTGAATGATGTTCATTCCACTAATTTGGATACTAGTTGTAACCTTCGACTTGTTAGATCCTCTCTTATTACGATATTTGTTCTTTTTAGTAGCTTTTTGTTCCGATAGATTTTTTGTTTCAGATATTGGCTCTGTAGTTGCAAGTATACACATCTCGGCTTCTCACTTTTCTTTCCCACTCTGTAGCATAGGCTTATATCATCTTCAACAATATCAATATTCATTTCATCTCTCATCAGTTGAATCATTCTCAATTGCGTGTTTTTTTGGGTCTTCAATAAAATTGAAGATTCTTAGATTTCTACTCCGGTTTTCTTGATCCATTTTGCCAAACTTGAGTTCCAGATCTGTCTCATCCTTTGAAATGCATTCAATTTTTTCCTTTAGACTCCTCATATTCTCCTCGTATGTTTGTTTCAGTTCATCTTGTGGGATTTCAATCTCGGAAATTCTTTCTGTTATCTCGGATATTTTTTTGTTCACACTTTCTACGATTGCCTCTGATACCTTATATGCTATACTTTTTATAATTGTCTGGTCTTCCAGCGATTCAATGATGGCACTGTTAACGGAATTCCATATTTCTTCTGCAATATCTCGCCTGAGGACCATTTTCCCAGCTTTCTCATCACACTATTGGAAACAGTTTGTTTCAGCACTATTTCATGATATAATCAGATTAACGGGAGCACGAAAAACTGACCCTACTGACTGGATGGCATACCCACAATGAAACCCAATAAGTCAACAATAAAGATTTGGATTCCGCAGAGACAGATGTAGCAGTGTTGCTGTTTTTAGCCGGTCCACTTTCACGGAACATATGAAGTAGTTCACACCACTGACCTGTTTGTGTCACTTGAAAGGAATGCTATTCCATCAGTAACTGTATTTCCACAATCAGCTACATTCGTAGTGTCTCTGCACTTATTAAGTTTGTGTCCTGGTTTGCCATACTTCTGACATTTGAGGGGAAAATTTTGACAGATATTGTCTTCCTCCTCTTCCATTTGACAAAACATCTCCTCTTCCTCTATCATTCGCCATAGACTGTCCTCGTCCCCTGCTTCGTCCACGGGAAAAACCTACAAAGTTATTTCTAAAAGCAACAGATTCAGTTCCTGGATTATTTCCTTGTCTTATCTCACCTTAGTAAGTAATATTAACTTACTTTCAACAAACTATATATTTCTTTTGGGTTTGTACTGAACATTGAATCAATTGAAGTTGTTATTGCTTGCTGAGAACAATTGACAAATTAGTTCAGGTTCTTCTATATTACCCCCACTATCTTTCAGATCTGTGGGAACTTTCTCAAAATCTCTCATGGAATTGATCTCACTATTTTGAGAATGACTATTCTTCAACATTTTATACTTTAGCTATTCTTATATCCTTCAACGTTCCCAAGATATTATCAGCCAGCCACTCTACTATAATGTTCCTTGCTCTTGCATTCTTTCACAAATTAAACGTTCACTTTGTTCAGTTGGAGCATCTCCTTCAAGTAGTCTCAATAGATCATTTTGTCTCAAAAATAGTTTCAGGTGGAATTCTTGAAATTTAAATAGCCGGGTCCATCAAATCAAGATTTGCCACTTGTGTATTCAGCGTAGTCATGTTTTCTGTTTTCAGGGACCCCCGGAAATACAAGTCTCCAATGCCTGTTTGTCAATCACATCTTGGTAATTCAACTCAGCCATATCAAGATTTTGACCCATGACCTCTTCAATGCAGAGTACCAGTATTCAGATTCTCCTAAATGAAATAATGATCATGAAAAATTCGACAGATACTTCCAATCAACAACTCCACATTCTCAGCATACAACGACATCAACACATATCCTGAACCTGCATCAAGACTAGATGACAACTGACAGATAATTCATAATGTTGCCCATCTGATAGGACAAAGAATCGTTTTACGAAGAATTGTATTATATCAGACTGAATGAATGATCTGATTACTTCTTCCAGTTTCATATTATTTGACTAATATATTCTCCAGTTATAGTTATTTAAGTAGAAAATTACTGGATGGGAACGACTTCATCAATGATTTCTACATGTGAAACTACCATTAAATTGACCGATGAATTTCTAAGATATCTATATGGGCTCGGAGTAACGTAGGTCCCCTTTCGTCGAAATTGAGGATCTATTGCTATTTGATGCTATTCAAAGAATCACTTTCCCTAATATCGCCTGAAAATTTGTTAATATTTTCTCTCTTGAAATTTCATATATATAATAATCTCATCTTCAGCAGTTATTGCCGCCTGTTAATAGGTCCTTTGTAGTCAGCCTGTCTCATTCATCAAGAACTCTGTTTCCGTTAATAACTCTGTAATGAACCCCCACATCTCGACTAATCTACGCCACAATAACGAAGGCACTAGAAAATATCCGCCACTAAATTTTAATAAACCTCACCCTCGTGGAACTGAACTAACTTTGAGTTCACCGAGTGAACCAAATTAACATAGTTTTCGTGTTAGCCAGAAACTTCTGACAAGCGGACGATCTACAATCCCTAAATATTTAAAGGTAGCAGCAGATAGATATCGTAAATGTGCATAATATCGCCATAACCGGGAGCGCTAACAGCCACTATAATATGTGTGTATACGTTCTCACTACTGGCAAGGATTCGGCCGATCCTTGGTCTTGTATACGAGCCATAAAGGGTTTACTCACAGTGATCGAACTATACAGGTTATTACAGGGATTGATGTAATGAATCATCCGAAAGAATTCTTGTTGAAAATAGCGATGAAAGTTCTCAATGATTATCACATAATCATGATATTATAATATGATGTATTTATTTTTTATGTGGTAGAACTATTCGAAACCATTGCATTTTCTAATAATATCATTATTACTACTCTTATATGCTCATTGCTGTGAATTTCTTCGAGAGGCAATAAACACATTATTGATATCATTATCATTATCATCACTTTTAGCACACGAATTTCTTGGAATACGAGGAACAAGGCAAGGAGTGCTCCAAGAGAACGAGTGGACAATATGTTTCAAAAAACGTGTATAATAATTAAGATGCTAATAACTCATGTATGGGAAATCGCATATGCCACAGTGCGTGCAATTGTAATAGTAGTAGTTTTTTTGATTCACAAAGAGCTTACAAAAGCAAGACTTAGGTACATTTGAGGGATTCCTAATGAAAGTACAGGAACAAGTCACAAAAAAAAACGACTCACATATATGACAAGATAACTCACATATATCAATTTCGCAAAAATTGTATAGGGGCTCATTTCATGAAGCAAGTTTTTAACTTCATATTTGAAATTGCGTATTTGATATCTTCAGGTATGAGGTTATATGCTCTGAGTCCGACAGACTCGAAGGAACGAAGAGAGGGATAATCGCGTTTCGAGCAGATGAAAATTATTTTTTATACGAGTATTATAATTGTGAAAAAAATTATTTCTGTCAAGACTGTTTCGATTCCGATGAACGAGTACCAGAATTTCCAAAATGTGAAGACCTGCCAACGGTAGTATTCTGAACTTTTTGAACAAATTTCGACATGATTCTAAGGGTGAGACTCCCGCAATTATTCTGAAAATTCGTTCCTGGGTTAAGAAAAACATTGTATGTATGTGGAGATCAACCCCATACAGTTATACCGTAGCAGAGACTAGATTGCATTTCTCCAAAATAATATAAGAGTAGTCCTGAATTGTCAAGAACCCTTGTCAAATTTCTCAACAGATAACAGTTTTTGTCGAGATTACTGATGAGCTGCGTGCAATGAGTTCGAAAACTGAAATCACTATCAACAAATATACCTATAAATTTCACACTATCACTTGTTTCAATCATCCTACCAGAAATTTCAATATTCACATCATTAGTAGTTAGTATTATTTTGAGCAGTTCGGAACATCACTGCGTTTGTCTTAGAGGCATTCAAATATAGGTAGTTTGCACAAAACCAGTTCTGTAGATTATTAAGAGTTGAATTGATATTCTGTTGTAGTTCACTCAGGTCTATAGACCTGAATAAAAGAGAAGAATCATCGGCAAATAAGCAAGTGAAAGACTCAGGTAGGATTGTTAGCAGTTCATTGATGTAGAGGATAAAAAGGATTGGGCCCAAGATCCCTGAGGAACCCCAATATCGTTTGTTAATTCATCAGAAAAGATATTTTCATCGCGATTTTCTCTCGAATGTTGTATTTTCACTGTCTGTATGCGATCAGAAAGATATGACATGGACCAGTGGTGTTGAGATCCTCTGATACCCAAACTGTATAGTTTTCTCAAGAGAATGTTGTGATCCACACATTCGAACGCCCGACTAAGATCACAAAATATTCTAGTCGGGTTTTCACCTTGTTGAACAGATCTCAGAAGAGTTGAATGAAATGAAATAATTGCAGTTCTCGTTGAGCGTTCAGATCTGAATTCATGTTGATTTGGAGATAATATAATATACTCAAATACCCAGATACCTTTGATAACGTTGAATTTACAGCAATTGGGCGGAAGTTTCCCAAGTTATGTTTGTTACCGTTTTTGAAAATCGTAGAGATCATGAAGTGTTTCAATCTCGAAGGAAACTGTCCATGATGAAATGATTGGTTTATTAGGTGACAAAGAGGTGTTTTTGTTCACATTTTCAGAACTATATATCTTATTCAAATAAAATTGAATTTCACTTGTTTCAATTAGTTTCTCATGTTGTTTCTTATGTATAAGATAATAGTTTTCAGTTTGGGATCAATTTTCTGCTGATGATAAAAATTCTCCAGATTTTTACTTGATATTCTGATCTCGCTGTTCACCCATTCGGACTCCATATTATAATATATTCTAGGAGACCTCATTGGACATTCACAGTTGAAAAGGTGTATTGAAGTGTCATGGAAACATTTCTGACCAAGTTTGATTTTTCAGAACATTTATCAGCTTCTCAATATTTGCATGTACTTGACCTCATATTCTCAAATTTCGTGGATCTGCTCAGTGGAAAAAAGACAGTGTGGTGAGATGATACACAATTCTCAACTACATTCCACTCATTATCATCTGGTAAGTTTGTGTAAATCTGATCAAGAATCGCTTGACAAGTCGGGCTTACTCTAGTAGGTTTAGATTCAGACTCCTGAGAAATCGCATTCAGACTCCTTCATACAATAATTCATATAGACTGGGTGGAGATGAATAGTAATAGAAACACATGTTTGCTATGCACACGTTGCATTTCTGATACACATTATGGATTCATTCAGTTGATTAGGTTCTTCTCGGAAGTTCTTAAACTCTATTAGTCGATGTATCTGATAGCGAGATGAATCCTCCATCCATACTTTCAAGCGATTAATGAGAAGAAAACTAGATGCATTTGAGTTATTCTGGTATCTCTGGGAATATCTTTGAGCAAAAATGAGTATTGTAACGTTAAATTTCGACTTCACGTCATCTTATCTACATCACACCCTGTATGACACAGTATCTGAGTGATACCTCAAAGTACTCGTTTCATTTCATTCATATCATAACAATAAGTGGAAGAGGATATGATTGTCTGCATCATGGATCTTTCCTGGGCACTATGCTGTACCTACTCTACGCACTGCAAAGGTCACATCTTTTGTTGCTGAAAGTGCGCATCTCAGTGACAGCGGTATCCCTAAATCATTCTTCACGTTGTTGTAAACCAATGTATCGATCAGTTATTACATACCGTTCGTCATGTTATTGTTTATTTGAAGCACAATCCAACTATATCTCATAGGAGAGCCTGGAGGGTATCGACGAGTATTTTTTATGCGACCAATGCATTGTTGAATTTACCCTTGAGTATTCAACTGATTTTACGGAGACCTGGTGAAGATTTGGTTAGTAGTAACATTGTTTGTTCAGATATAGTAGGAAGCTTTAAGATTCGCTACTTCCCGCTCACAAGACCAAGCTACGAAGTAGGGAATTACTTTACAGATGTGCAGCGAGAAATCAGAAACAAAGGTTGTTTGTAAAAATGCTTTAATTCCACCGGTAAAGGTGTGCAAATCCCGAGAACATGGAAACTGCGCCACACGTGCGGGCGAAACGACTGAACCAAAATAGAGCGTGCTAACACCGCAATGGCTGACCGGGAACTGGCCGAGGTCGAGTCTCGTGGCACGCATAAACCTCTCGAGGCTCGAGCCGTTGTTTTCGCCGAGAGTGGGGTGGAACTGGCGGTACCGACGGTGGCGCCACAGCCACTCCCTCCCCAGTGACCTGAGAAGGGAACGAGAAAGTGACTTTGTTTCTTGCCGGCGTTTGCTGCTGCTGCTGAGGCTGCTGGTGCTGAAGCTGCTGAGCCTGAGGCTGCAGCTGCACATCGGCTGGCGATAAGAACGCCGGCTTCAGCTGATCGGTTGAAAATGTCTTTGGAACTCCATTAACGTCTATGACGTAAGATCTGTCGTCGACCCTCCGAATGACACGGTGAGGTCCCGTGTAAGGTGGCTGTAGTGGCTTGCGGATTGCGTCGACTCTACGAAAGACGTAATCACAAGTACGCAGGTCTTTGAAGACGAAGGGGTGGTTTTGGGCGTGTCTGGCCGCTGGCACTGGACGGATTGCCTGGAATAGTCGGCGGAGGTCGGCGACAAAATCTCTCGGGCTGCTGGTTGGTGTGTTCTGGGGGACTATGAACTCTCCCGGGATGCGCAGAGACGTGCCAAAAACCAACTCTGCTGGCGAAGCCTGCAGGTCTTCCTTGAAGGTGGTGCGAAGGCCTAACAAGGCTGATGGTAGTGCTTGGGTCCATGGCGTCTCTGGCGAGCATTTGAGCGCGGCCTTCAAGGTGCGGTGCATGCGCTCCACCATGCCGTTGGCCTGAGGATGGTAGGGCGTAGTGTGTACATGCGAAGCGCCAACAAGGTTGCTGAGCTTCGAGAAAAGATCAGCTTCGAATTGAGGTCCTTGGTCCGAGGTTATGGTGAGGGGTGTGCCGAAAGTTGCGATCCAATCATCATAAAGTGCGCGGGCGACAGTTGGGGCTTTGGTGTCCTTCACCGGGATTGCTTGAGGCCACCGGGTATAGCGGTCGATGATCGTGAGGCAATTCTCAAAACCTTGAGACTCTGGCAGTTTGATGAGGTCCACGTGTATATGGTCGAATCTGCTGTCCGGGGTGGTGAAATTACCGAGCTCTGCTCGGTTGTGGCGGTGAACCTTAGAGACCTGGCAGGGCACGCACTGTTTAGCCCAACGCAGAACGTCTTTTCGGAGGCTCGGCCAGAAAAACCTGAGCGCCACACGCTTGGCCGTAGCTCTGCCACTTGGATGTGACAGCTGATGAACTGTATCGAAGGCCTGTCTGCGGAGTGACTCCGGGAGGTAGGGCCTGATGGTGCCGTTGAACTCGGTGTAGTACACGGGGTCTCCATCGATGTCCAATTGGTGTAGCTTCAGTCGAGGGCTTTTGAGTAGGTGCGGTAACTGAGCATCTGTCGCCTGCGCAGTGCTTATGGATTTGGAGTCCAACAACACTGGCATTGAGACTGTTTCCACGCGTGAGAGCGCATCGGCGACGGTGTTATCGGCGCCTGGAGTATAAACAAGTCGTGTGTCGAACTGCGCAATGAAATCCAGCTGACCGATCTGCCGGGGAGAAGCCTTGTCTGAGCGTTGAGCGAGGGCGAAAGAAAGAGGACGATGGTCGGTGAAGACGGTGAACTTCCTTCCCTCCAGAATACGTTGGAAGTGTTTGATTGCTGCAAAAACAGCGAGAAGCTCTCGGTCGTAAGTCGAGTAACGGTGCTCCGTCATCGACAACTTCCTGGAGAAAAAACCGAGTGGCACCCAGTTTCCGTCCTCTCGCTGCTGGTCCAAAGCTGCGCCGATGGCTGAGCTGGAGGCGTCCGTGCGTAGAGCGAGTGGTTCGGACGGCGAGAGGAAAGCTGTGGTAACCGCGGAGGCGAGGCTTTCCTTGGAGCGCCGGAAAGCATTGTCGGCTTCGGGAAACCAAGTTAATTTGGCTTTTTTGGTCGTGGAGCCTTTTAATAACTCCGTCAGCGGAGCCTGCAAGGCGGCGGCATGTGGTATGCAACGGCGGTAGAAATTAACCATGCCGATGAAACGGCGCAACTGTGTAGAATCCACAGGCTTCGGGAAGTCAAGGATGGCCTGTGTCTTTGGAGCTGGCGGACAGAAACCGTCTCCGGACACCTGGTACCCAGCAAAGACCACTTGTGCTTGGCCGAAGTGGCATTTGCTCCAATTGACACGTAGTTTGGCCTCTTGTAGAATGGTGAGCAATTGGTCCAGATGACGCTGGTGCTCGATATGATCGCTGGAAGAAACGAGTATATCGTCCTGATAGCACCTCACGAAATCTAGCTTCCTGAGGAGGTGGTTCATGGTGCGCTGCAACGTCTGTGCCGCATTACGGAGGCCAAGTGGCATGCCCACGAACTCAAAGAGTCTGAAATGTGTTGTTACCGCCGTCTTCTGCACGTCCTCGGAAGCCACTGGGATCTGATAAAAGGCTCGGTGCAGGTCTACTATGGAGAAGACCTTGCCTTTGGCTTCCTGAAGCAAGTCCTCGATGATAGGCAATGGGTGTCTATCCGGACGAGTGCACGTGTTGAGTTGTCTGTAGTCACCTGTGATTCGCCAACTACCTCCTTGTTTGGGCACCAAGTGCAAAGGACTGGCCCACTGGCTAGAAGAAGGACGGATGATGCCTCGTTCGAGCAAGGACCCGAACTCCTGTTTGGCTACTGCAAGGCGCTCTCCTGCCAGCCGACGTGGACGTGCGAAGACTGGCGGGCCGTCAGTGACGATATGGTGATGGACGGGCAAGTCAGGCAGCGTTGTCATCTCGCTGGGGGGCGCGACGGTTTGCGCGAACTTGCTGACCAACTTCTTGTATGTCTCGCCGAGAGGGCCTTCCGGAACGGTGTAAGGTGCTGCGATGCTCACAGTGTGGATGCCTGGTGTTGGGCCGAGCATGCAGTTAGTTGAAAGGCTGGTGAGTCCATCAAGTAGGCGACGTCCACGAAGATCGATAAGCAGGCCGTGGTGGCTCAGCGCATCAGCCCCGAGGATGGCCGTGTGTACGTCGGCGATGACGAATGGCCATTCAAAAGGACGGCGAAATCCCAAGTCCAAAATCAGCCGCTGGATTCCGAAAGTGGCAATAGGTGTGGCGTTCGCGGCTTGGAGGATGAGGTCTTGCTTGTGAAGCGGCCTGGCGACGACGCGTTTGGGGAGGATTGATAAGACTGAACCCGAATCTACCAGGAGGCGGGTATTCGTAGCACGATCAGTCACGTAGAGGCGACGTTCCTCAGGTGCGCCGGCGGCTGACGCCGAAAAAACCGCCGGCCCCTTCAGTTTCCCGTCGGCGAGGCCCTAGCGACCTGGGCTGAGAAGGTGCAGGGCTGCTTGCAGCGAATGGCCAAAGTGCCGTGTTTGGTATGGTACCAACAATGGCCTGTCCGAGGATTCGGGCCTGGTGTTGATGAGCGGTCGCGGCCTTGCTGATGCGAGCGCGGGGCTGAACGGCCCCTTGGAGAGCTGTTGTGGACCTGCAACTGCATGGCATCACGAGTCAACGTTGTGAGCTGGACGATAGCCTGGCGCAGTGCGGCGAGCTCCTGGCTAACCTGGTCGACCGGCTGGTGCACTGTCGTAGAGCTCGGAGTCGGCGTGGTATTGCGCGTGGACTGAAACGATGCGGCCATAATCGTGGGGCCGATGTCTTGAGCTTCATCGGCCACTGCAGCGAGCTCCTCGAGCGTCTGGCCTTTGATGAGAAGGAGCATGCGGCGAGTCTGCGGTGGCAAAAGATCAATCCACTTCACTCTCAGGACGTCATCTCCTACACGCGTGCCAGCAAGTGTGCGCATGTGACGCAATAGCTGAGACGGACGTTTGTCACCAAGCTCCACTCCCGTGAGGAGCTTGTGCAGCTGAGCGTCTGGCGAGTCGGTGAGGCGAGAAAGAATGGCAGCTTTAATGGCAGCGTACCTCTCGACGGCTGGTGGTGTACGTATAATGTCCGACACGTCCGAAATAGTGTCGTGGTCGAGCGTTGCTACCACAAGATGGTATTTGGTTGAGTCGCTAGTGACGTGGTGTACTTGGAATTGCGACTCTACCTGGAAAAACCATAGCTCTGGACTAGTGCGCCAAAAGGGTGGTAGCTTGCAATGGCCGACTAAATTGACGCCAGGAGTGGGCGTGGTTACCTGCCCAGCGGTGCGAAGTTCGGATTCCAAACGTTCTGCCGCTAGGCGAGCCTGTTCCTCATCGGGGCTTTCGTTCATCGTTGTCGATGGAATGTGTGAAGTTGGCTGTCTAGTAACTGCAACGGGGCGAGGCGGTCCACCACCAAACAAAATGGCGGAGTGAGAACAAAGGCTCGCCTTGTTGTGGCCACGAGACAAGACGAGGTCTTAGCGACTTCTGCTGCTCGCGACAATACTCTTATTGCACCTTCACTATTGTCACTGTCACTGCACTGAATTCTGATGAAATACTGCACGCAAGTTCGGGGTCACCACTTTAAGATTCGCTACTTCCCGCTCACAAGACCAAGCTACGAAGTAGGGAATTACTTTACAGATGTGCAGCGAGAAATCAGAAACAAAGGTTGTTTGTAAAAATGCTTTAATTCCACCGGTAAAGGTGTGCAAATCCCGAGAACATGGAAACTGCGCCACACGTGCGGGCGAAACGACTGAACCAAAATAGAGCGTGCTAACACCGCAATGGCTGACCGGGAACTGGCCGAGGTCGAGTCTCGTGGCACGCATAAACCTCTCGAGGCTCGAGCCGTTGTTTTCGCCGAGAGTGGGGTGGAACTGGCGGTACCGACGGTGGCGCCACAAAGCTACTAGAGTATTTGTATTTGGTTGAAAGTTGATTAGTGCGATGTAGAAAAATTTAACTTACCAATTGTTTCAATCGTCTTGTTTGATCATTGTTTTCATTATATAGATGTGTAGATGAGGTTAACTGTTCGAATTATTCTCTGCCATGCAGGTCAAGAGTACGAATTACCAGAAATTTTATCGGTAGATCCATTCGCGCAGAAGTTGCGTGGTTGCCAAGCTCATTCCGAGTAATTTCTTGATGTGAGAATTTTATTCTCTGGGAAAAATCAACGGGTGCAACGAAACACTATGAAATCCCATTGTGGTTGAGAAGTTAGGGATACATGAGTCATACGGTTCAGTTTTCACGGACAACCTTATTTGAATCTTTATTTATTTGTATTTTCACTACTAGTTCCACCTATTGGAAAAATAATAGTAGTTTTTCTGAAGGAAAGTAATAGGAGAACAATTGTATGTCCCTCTGGTGAGGGGAGTCTGTTCGATTCATCGAAAATAGTGGGTGCTTGGAATACTTCCAGAAATTCATAATTCTCCTCACTGGGTTCTGTTCTGGAGTTGATTTTGGGAGTATTTGACGCTTGTGCATATTGGCAGTTTTGTTCTTTTCCTGAAATTTCTCTCGTTACGAGGACTATCACACTATACGATCGTTTAGGCACGACGCCATTATTACACCATGAGGCCCATAGTCGCTTGCTGGACTGTCTAACACCCCACAGGAGCCCTGGCCGATTGAAAAAAAATCAGAAAACCTCTTGGCCAGGGGTTTTTTGTACCGAAGGAATCCTACCTCATAGTCAGCCGCCGCTTGAGACTTCATACAGGGTTCCTACAAATGAGCCTAAATCACTGGAGGACTGTTGCAGGGAGTGAAACCAAGGAACAGGATAGCACGCAAGTTTTCAACCGCGAATAATATCTTAGCTTCCCATTTATTTATCGTTGCGTTGGAGAACCAACCGTTTAATATATTTTCTTGTATAGCGCAAATTGGGCTTTTTCATTTCAACTTGATAATAACTATTAGTTGGTTCCATGATTAGGCGCATGCGCCTTGTCCCAAGCGACGCTTATGCCCGTCACCGCTTTCTGTCTGAAGCGAAGCTTTCGTAGGCCCACTTAAAATTCAAGCAAAGCTTAAATTCTTGCGTTATGTACCGCTTAACATCAATTGGGCTCACCGAAGCGTAAAAATAACTTGAAAACGTTGTATCTATTGATGTTTTTTTTTCCATTTTGCCTCTCGTAATATTGATGATCTGTGTTGAAACTGGCAAAAGTGTCAAACTGTATTTCTCTGGGGTTGACATGAGTGAAAAAAATAGGGTTCCCAACTCCACAATATCGGAAAAACTCCACTTACTAAGAATTATATCTCACAAATATTCATGCATAATGAAGGATGAGAAAACTGATAGGGCTTCTGGAGAGAAGAAGGAAAAGTCCTGGGAGCAGATCATAGATGACTTCAATGCGAGTTCATCTACTGGTACATAACGCAGTATGGTTTCTTTGAAAAAAATGTAACGGAAATAAAAAGAGAGAGCTCCGGAAGACCTTGGCTAATGGAAAAAGGGAAGCAACTCGCACAGGAGGAGACTCCGCACCAAAAATAAAAAAAGATGAGACTGATGACATTCGAGTATATATTATAAATGAAAATACATTGGTAGGTTTTCAAAAAGAAATCAATGATGATGCAGATAGAAGCTCTATTGTGTGTAGAGACCCTTATGAAGATAATGAGGTGAAATTTCATATAGTTGACAAGAATAGAGCAGGAGATACACAAACTCACCCAGGAAGGGAGATATTACTGGTGAGTGGAATTGACATTTTTTTTTGCTTTCTGTTGGTTTTCTTGATTATAACAATTATGAACAGTGACACATCCAGTCGAAACCAAGTACCAGTACCAAGAATGATGATGTAAATTGGGGGCAGTACAATCCTACGAAACTACAAGAATCGATCAATCCAGCTTTAGTAACAAATCCCACAATCTCGAAAAAAAAATGAATACAAAGAAAATATAAGATTTTTGAACAATTTTGACAATAGTGTTTTGAAATTACTTCATATGTAATCTACATTTGATTTATACTTTTTCTAAGTGTTCAAGAATGAGTTCACTCTCATGAGTTCAGAGCATCTCACTCATGATTACTTAAACTGATGATACTCATCTTCGAACTTCTGAGATGAGGCGAAATTCGATATGAATCAAGTTTGATCAATTTTCATGAAACTGCCATAAGATTTAGTCTGAAATAGATGATACATATCACATCCA
Organism: Gastrophysa polygoni; assembly: GCA_963576655.1. Lineage (NCBI taxonomy): Eukaryota > Metazoa > Arthropoda > Insecta > Coleoptera > Chrysomelidae > Gastrophysa > Gastrophysa polygoni. The sequence goes on along the minus strand of OY755085.1, from coordinate 20,792,356 downwards.
AATCTAAGCTGTATTGGGGAGAACGAATCTTCAATATATTTCGAACTGATCCCTGTTCAAAATTGATTTTTCACAGGTGTCTGGCCATTCAAATTCCACATCAGAGAGCCGTAGAGGACCAACACATGTGGTTACAAGCTCAACATCTTCTGAGAGCCAGAAAATATGACCTACTCTTAGATGAGATATTGATTTTGATCGAGAGGCAATTGGATCATGAGAAAATGCTCTCATAATAAGGAAGAGAGAATTAGAAAAAAAAACTGGTAGAAAAACATTCACTTTTGAAAGGGATTTCTGTGGAGCATTCATATCAAGAATAATGTGTATTTATTGTTAGTGGAGTGCTATGGTAGAGTACAAATGAATATAAGTTCGTATTTTGGCTTCATTCACTTCCATATTCAGGTGTTAGATTCCGAGTGCTGTATTTGATATCTCCAAAAATGTCTTTGGTCACAGAAATGGAAATCATTTGATATATCCTAGTAATTGTTTTCTATCCACTATTGAAATCTTCTCGATTCTCATAGTGAATGCTGACAGAGTTGTATCAAGTTATTCACTACAGATAATTTCTATTACAGATATACAAAGTAATTGTCTATAATATCATTTCTGAAATCATTCAATACATTCCCCTGTGAATTTATTGGAGGTATGTCTCCTTGTTGGACTGAATATTCTAATTCCTCCATATTAATACCCACTGGATGCGGAGGAACTCCACCATGCATTACTCAAGCAATGTTATGAAGTATTATAGTGAAGTACCCATATGATGAACAGGGGAATCTTAGTGCGGATGTGAGATTCATTAGAGAGTTGTTGGGCCCTTCTGTTTGGATTGGCTAGTTGTGTTAGTAAGTATGTTTTCCAGGGATATCCACTATCACCTACAAAATAAATATTGTGATAGCATACTCAGTTGTGGATATCATAATACTGTCGTGCTTGTTTCTGCTCATGACAATGTGAAATATTCATGGTTTGTATTTGAATTCATTTGAAACATATCTAGTATGATGCCTGTGTTGAACTCAGCATCCTCAAACCTAGTCCTTAGCCTACTATGGCTGGAAATAGCCGAGTCATGAGCTGACCCAGGCCACCTGGAAACAATGATAATTATTTGTAGGTCACTATCACATACTACCTGCACATTTATGGAGAAATATGATTTTCAATTTCTAGATATCTCTACATCTTCACCACCTATAATGAAGTGAATTTTGATTTATATCAGCGTCTCATCAATAATATTCAGTCAGGTTTGAAAGCATGAATGTCAATTCAGCATGAACACGACATGTATGGATGATTGATGAGAGATGAACCAACTCACCTAGTGATTGAAATTTTACATGGGTTCCATCAATGCAACCAAAAACTCGTCGAAACCAGCTATTCTATGGAAATTTATTTGAGTAGATATTCTAGCCTCATGTGTTGCTAGCATTCTAATAATTATGTGTCTTCTACTAGCAATGGCTTCGGAAACTTTTTTCTCGATCCCATACCCATCCCATCTCGATACAGATACTTTGAACCATTTTCATAAAGTCACCTATGTTAATTTCATGTTCATCACGTGCATAAGATATGAGAGCAGGCAGCAGTTGATTGATTGGTGTAACACTATTATTCTTAAAAAAAATCAATCACCTCAAAGTTGTTGAAATACATAATATATAATGAGAGATAACATTATTTATTTATCTGTTTCTTGTTCAGTATGTTTTCATTCTGATGTTATATTATGGGAATTTGGAGAGAGATTGAAATATCAGGAAATAACTATTCACGAATCATTTTCAAATCCTGAAGCATCTTCTATGAGTTCCAGCATATATAGTGTTGTACGCTTAGTCAGTCTAAATCTTCTATAAGAATCCATATCGCTCATCTCCTCAAAATAGTTGAGTCTACTGAAAATCCTTCGTGAAAATCCGAAATTATTTATATCTGAGATGTCATTATCGTCTTCTAGCAAGATTTCATCTTCTATCATCTTCATAAGCAATACTTGAGCAATACGTTCACAGGTTCATATTTCTTCAAAATTCCATAATGTTCACAAATTCACTCTCCTCTTGAGCCACTTGCGAAACTTGCGATGCAAACAATATCACAATGACGGAAACCGAAATATTAGGTTATGATGATGGTGGAATAAGCCTGGCGTTGAACTCAAAGCCACCGGATGTGACCGCTTAACTTCAAGCAAGATTGAAAACGTTTATGGATACGGTTCATACAAAATCGAAGCGTTAAGCGAGCTCAAACCTTAAGCTCCGCCTAATGTGATACGGCGAATATGGTCATTATTTTTTTTATTGGTCTGCTTAATTCCTGCGTTCTGAACAACTGCCTGAGGGTTTTTTTTCCTTGCTCAAAGCTTGCTCACATGCCTATGCTTTAGGATTTATGTATATGAATGGTGCTTCTGTCTTCTTGCTCAATACTTGCTCAATGCTATTCTGCTTGATTTTATATTGTTTTGGGAATTCACTACCTTCTCTTACTGTAATCTTCTATTGCATACCTTCTCTTTACGCTTGATATTACTAGGATGATAGGATTTCTTCACAACTTCAGTGGTGCTTCAGTAGTGCTCTATCAAGTTGGTGATGTATCACTTCAGCATTCTCGTTGTGGCTTCGGATTTTTGATTCTTTTGTTTGTTCTATCTCTTTTTCTGGAATTGAAAATAACTCTATTTGGCCTACTTGTTCACTCTCATTTGGTATATTTGGATGGAAATTATTACTAGGTATTTGGAAGGGTAAATATACCTGGCGCCCTTATTACCATATACTGCATCAGTGAAATCGAATGACAATCACCACTAGAGCGAGCGGCAAATTCCCACTACTCTCTCATGAAAATCGTGGGCTAGTAACAATTAGAATTTGGGCTTCCTTTAAAACAAGATACGCAATTTCTTCGCCAAAATATCCAGTAACAGTTACAGAAATTTCACACTACTGGGTGATTTCGTTATTTTTGTTTCAAGTTTGAATTCCTCGAAAATTTATAATTCATATGAAATATACAAAATTCAAATAATATTCACATAGCAGACCAAAAATCTGTCCTTACTACAAATATATTGAAATAATTTTCAATAACTTCTACTCTATTTTTCAGAAACTAGGAGAGAAAATCCCACGAAAAGCTGGAAAATGAATTATTTACATAGTATATAATCATCAACTGCTGATTTCAGTGACAGAGTGCTGTGATCTGCTAATATTCAATTGGGGCTAATGAAATTGACAAACCAAGAATCATGTATTAGTGGAACTCAATAAAACACGAAAAATAATGCGCTAATGAGACTATTGGAGTATTAAAACAGGAAAATTCATTGTAAGTATCCGATTCCAATATCAACAAATGTGATATTGGAGAAGTGAGTAAGTACAAGAATAGGAAATATTATGGAGGCAAATATCTGATATGTGGCTCTGAAAGTTCAGTAATACCAATCTCGAGAGGATGAAATATCAGTTTCATGATGGAAGAAATTTCCATACTAATTGGAGCATCATGATAACTCCATCAGAGAAGCACAATAGAGATACACATTTTTCAATAACACTAGTATTCTTGCCAGATCATCATTCAAAGCATCGATCTGTCCATCTTGCACTTCTGGCCTCATTGGATGATATAGGGGCTCTAGAGAAGAAGGCGGTATGAAGGAGGTCACATCCAACAGATCGTTGATGTGGAGTAAGAACAAAGTTGGTGTCAACACAGATCCTTGGGGCATATCAGCTTTGTCACGTAGGCGAGCAGATTTCCTGTTGGTGCCGGAAACCATATTGTGTCCAAAAATTATTGAAATCTTCCACAATGTAAACTTCATCAACATCCGCCATGTTAATTTGTTAAAATTCAAAAACTGATTCATCAACATTGTATGTGCTGACAGAAGGAATATATAAACCACATAATATATATTCACTAATTCTCACCTCTACTTCGATAGTTATGGATCTACCTCAACAGTTATGGATCAAAGTAATGATACAAGTAATGATGACGTTTCTTTTATTGGTGAGTTTGAAGACACATTGAGTGTAATTTATCCCACGGTGGATGAAATTTTTTGTGGAGGAGACTTGAATATCAAAGAAAGAATATTTTCTGTTATGCAATGTTTCGGTTTGAACCAAGTGATAGAGAACCACACAAGAATAACTGAAACGACATCCTCACTTCTAGATGTAGTGGTTACTGAAAAAGAATGGGTGATAGACAAGAGTGTTGTTGATGTGATTGGGGTTACTGATCACCTGTTGGTTCATTGTAAGATAAATATCATAACTGCGGAAAAAAAATCGAATTTCATACTTATAGAAACTTCAAATATCTGAACGAAAATGATTTCAGAAGAGACTTATTCAACAAACCTTTTTTTAATATTTTTGATCAAGAGGGAGTTGATGAAAGAAATTCATTCCTGGGTTATTGTTCAACGAACCTTTATGATAGACATGCACCATTAACATCATCGAGGATAACTCGAAAACCTGCTCCCTGGCTGACAGGTACTTTGAAAGAAATGATGGAAATAAGGGACAAAGCTTTCAACAGATATAAATAATCAAAATCATCAGGTCATCATCAGTTCTACAAAGACATGCGAAATTACACAAATCAGGCAGTCAAGAGAGAAAAAAGAGCTTATTTCGCTCCTGAATTTAGCAAGAATGATAAGAAAAACTTTTGGAGAACGTTAAAATCTAATAATTTTTTTACCCGATAAAAAACGTGATATTTCAGACGATTTGAAAAATCCAAATGAGCTCAACAATTTCTTCATTATTACGATGATTAATGCATGATATGACATTTGTTACATTGCTAGACTTCCACAAGAATGAATTGTTAGTTCATGAAACTTTATGAAAAATAATTCATTGGATATCGTTATTTCTGCTAAGATGATGAATTACTACTGTTGCTAAGATGACGATATCGTCATCTCAGCCGCATAATAAATGTTCACTCAATATCATCATTGTTTTATAGTTCCATCATGGGAAAATACACATGAAAAACTACAAGACAATCATGGGGCAAGGATGTCATGAGAGAGGCAATAAGAGCCATTCAGAACGATGAAATGAGTGTTAATGCAGCTTCAAAACGATTTTCCATTTCAGAAGCAACTCTCAGGCGTTACGTCAAAAAAATATGGTGACGAGGTAACATAAATCACACACAATATTGATTATGAATTACTGAAGGTAATATATATTTTGCAGAATTTTTCACAAGATGCTGGACGTTTCAAGTCCATGTTCACAGATGAGCAGTTATTGCAGCTGAAAAATTACATTGTAGAAATAGATCAAAGGGCGTTTGGATTAACGAAAAAACAATTCAGTGTAATTGTTTTCAACTTTGCAGAATTCCATGGCGTTGATCATAGATTCAACTCAGATAAGAAAAGAGCTGGAAGGGAATTCTGTGAGAATTTCGTGAAGAAATTCAATTTGACTGATGGCATTCAACAAAGAGAATATTGACAAGTTTTTCAATGCCCTCAAGGATCTCAGACTCAAGTATAACTATACTGGTAATCAGATCTATAATTGTGATGAGACTGGTATTTCGACAGTCCCTACTAAAAATCCAAGAATTTTAACTCCCAGAGTAAAACGTAGGGTGATTAAAATCTCATCTGCGGAAAGAGGAACCAATGTTATAGCTTTGTGTTGCATTAGTGTGGTTGGAACCTTTATTCCTCCGCTCCTGATATTTCCAAGAGTCAGAATGCAGCCTTCATACATGACGGAGCTCCTCCAGGTGCAATTGGCGTAGCACATGAGACAGGTTGGATGACGGCAGGAAATTTTGTTAAATATCTCTATCATTTTATTCAATATGTTAAACCATCAAAAGATAATCCAATATTGTTACTGATGGATAACCATGCAACACATGTTGGTTCAACTGCCATAAATTTGTGTAGAGAGAATAACTCCACCTTTCTTGGATTTCCAGCACACACAAGCCATAGAATGCAGCCTTTGGATGTATCCTTTTTCGGACCATTAAAGACGGCTTATAGCGTGGTTTGTGAAAATTTTCTAATAAGTGATCCAGGAAAGACCATAACGCTTCATGATATTGCTCATTTATTTGGACAAGCATATTTGAAAGCTGCATCAATATCGGATGCTATAAATGGCTTCAAGGCTTGCGGAATCGAACCTTTCGATCCGAATATTTTTTTCTGAAGTGGATTTTATGGCAGCCAGAACTACAGAGCGACCCGAAAAGACACATGAAGAATTGAATCCTACGAACAACCATCTACTTCGGAAAAACATATAGAACAACACTTGACACCTCCTTCTGATGAAAAGAGGACAGGACTCTCTTCCTTTCTTGTTGTTAAAAATAAACGACTGAGGAAAAAACTTCCCTCTTTGATAATTTCCAGCACACCAGTTAAAACATCTCTTGAAACCACAGTACAAGAAAAAATGGAGAAAAAGAGAAAAAAGAGGTTGAGACAATTGAACAAAGAGAAAAGAATAAGAGATGAGAAACTAAAGAAAGCGAACCAAAAATAAAACAACGAACTATAAAGCGGAGAGTAGATTTTGGTTCATCTTCGGAATCCTCATGCGGAGTTGAGATGATCGATACTGAAGATGAGATGGATACGATCTCCGAAGATGAAGGAAACTGCATCATTTGTGACGATACAGGAAAGAACAACGAGCTATGGTTCCAGTGTGCCAAGTGCGAAGATTGGGCCCATGCCGAATGCACTGGATTCAATGTCAAAGAAGCGAAAGCAAAACAGTGGTTTTGTGATTTTTGTCAGTAATGACAATATACATTTTTCAATCATTTTATGTTCGAGAATCATTGTTTCTGTTACCATTCTACTGTTTCTTGAATAAATCGTTTCTGAAATAGAAATGTTCCTCCATTGCCAAGCCATGAGAATATTATTCGATGATAGTCATCTTACCCACATATATGAGTCATCTTAGCAACTAGTGATGGTAAGTTGACGGATTTGACATTTTGTCATCAAATGATAATGATTATGAAACCATTCATAATTGTTATGATCAGCTCAATTTCTTGTGTTCCAAAATGATCACTATATGTACTCTATGAAAAATACTGATGATAGATTTGTTCATTTAGTAGTTAGCTGACCTCGATCCCTAAGGTCGTCATCTTACCCGCTTTTTCCCTAGTTGATGATAATATAAGATCCAGAAATTTGGGCAACAACACTATACTAGTTCTTCTAGACTTCAGTAGAGCCTTCGATACAATCAACTACAATTTATTGTTGTCAATATTGGGTTACATCGGAATATCTAACAGTGCACTATCTTTAATCAGATCATTTTTCAATGACCGCCAATAAATTGTCTCTATTGATGGAAATCACTCATAATATTTAAATCTACGTTGTGGAGTGCCCCAAGGTTCCATTTTGGGACTCTTGCTCGCCATTTATACTTCGCAGCTTATGAAATGCCTCCAGTTTTGTAATATCCATCTCTACGCAGACGATACACAGTCTTTATATAGTTTTCTTTCGGACATGGTGGATGATGCTTGTAGCAGAATGAATAGTGATTTGAATTCATTTGTGGAGAAAGCCTCTGATCATTGTCTGATGATAAACAATAGTAAATCAAAAGTCATTGTTTTTGGTCCCAAGCATACAAAGAATACTGTTCGATTCAACACTAATATAAATATAAATGATGAGCAACTGAAGGTAGTACATGAAGCAAGGAGCTTAGGGGTAATTTCAGATGGAGACTTGAGATTTGAAAAGCATGTAGCTCAACTTGTCAATCGTGCATATTATTCACTTAAAGTTATTTATGGCAACAAGTATTTTTTACCACCTGAAGTGAGGACAACATTATGTGAAGCATTGGTCCTATCTGTTGTCAATTATGCTGATGTATTGTATGGCAAATGTTCAACCGTTCAGTTCAAACAAAGAATTCAAAAAGTTCAGAACTCGTGCCTACGATTTGTTCTTGGTATCCGAAAGAAAGAAAGAATATCTCACAAATTGAAAGATATCGGATGTTTAGATATGGAAAATAGGAGAAAACTACATGCTGGCACCTTATTCCATCAAATAATCATGGAAAAAAAGCTTCCTCACCTACATGAAAAGATTTCTTTCAGAACTGACGTGCATAATCCCAATATAAGGCATGAAGGCTGACTTACCCCTCCAATATTTCGTTTGGAGATTTTTCGAAAATGATACGTACCAGATATATGCAATGTATAACGGCATTCCTGTTTCAATCAATCAGAAAAATCTATAGCGGTTCAAAAATGATTTCACTGAATTCCTTCTGCGGTAACTGATTCTGACATTCAAACCACCTATTTCATCCCTATGTTGAGATCACCCCTAATCATAACTTTCATTTAACGATTATATTGTTCATTATTATTTTCCTTTTGAAATTTATCTATCAATTGGAAAAATAGATCACCTTTATATTCTTGAGAGTAGCAATGAGCGATATGTTCAAGGTTGAGTGGAAGAGCAATTTCCATGGTGATTTGTCACTATTGAAATTGAACTCCGCCTTTAATTTTCTTCCAAAGTTGTATATTATTTTTCATTCAAATGACTGTACCGTTGAAAAGGAAGAGAATAAAAAAGACGATAATATTATTATTATTGTCAATGATAGATTCGAAAGCAGTCAAGATATATTTGAAATTTTGTATTTCTTTTTGATGGCTATGAAAACTCCACCTTCTTTATCTTTTTTCGTGTTCTCAACTCTCACTAAACTGTACAGAGCTTCACCTACCAGCTCTCAATCGTTAACTCCCTCTTGTAACCATATTTCGACAAAGTCTAAGTTCAAGGTACTTCTATGAAATTCACCACATTTAATATTCAACCTTCTACAATTATGATAATATATGTTGAGATTGGAAGTTGGCATAAGTTATGAATTTTCATCAGCAAGCTCAATGATGAAGAGGAAAAAGAAAAGGCAAACAGCAGTATAATTAGCCAACGAATTGAATCATAATAATAATGATAATGATGATGAGGAAGAGAATTAAAATATTGTTATTTATGACGATAAAATTATTGACCTGAGCCTGAAAATGAACTATCCGAACCATACTGGAAGAATAATATTGCAGGAAATATACATTTCTTGAATATCATTAACATTTTAGTTCAGTTCAACTACAAACAATAATATTCAGAACAGTGATGCAGTGAAAACAAAAGCTCATTCACTACTTCATCTGTTTCCTGGTACGAGTTCATCAGTTTCTTTTTCGTTGATCTATGCTAGATCAAATTCGTTTTTCACTATTTTCACAGAGTTGTCATGTCATTCTTCCAATTGTGGACCATGCAGATAGGCTGCTTGTGAGGTTCTCGTTAACATAAACACCTGATTTTCTCAAGGATTTCCGGCCATTGTATATATCGTCCCTCTTCAGTATGGATTCGACAGTGACATGATATTCATTGGTCGTGTTTGGGATTCGTTCCTCCTTCCAATCCTGTTTACGTTGTATTCATCCCAATGGGAACATTTCATTTTCATTCCTCAATTCATTCATTGAATAGTTTGAGAATAACAAATTCAGTGTATTTTGTCTACAATGCAATTCCATTGGTTCTAGTTCCTTACTGCGTACTCCAATTTCAGTTTTATCCGCTTCAGCAACAGAATCCACTGACGACACTTGTATTATCACAGTTTCTGATTTGCTCTCCAGAGTTTCAAAACGTTCACCCGAATTGTTTTTTTGTTCGTATATTTTGAAATTCAGCTTTGGTACCAGTTCAGTAACTAGATGTAATGGCATAAAATCAGGCACGAATAGAATCAGTTGCTCATCAGGCTATATTCACTCACTGTTATGCTTATAATAAGGAGTTCTCAATAATCTGAGCGAACATTTCCAATTCCCAGTGATGCCCCTTCGAGATGGAATTGCACATCAAATGCGGTAGTCACCATTCAAAAAGTGTTTGATTCCATTCTGAACAGTGGTGAATTTTTGAAATATCAGGCTGGCATGAATGCAGCGGTTGGTTTGAAAAATCACTCACATGAACATAATTCAATTCAGAATCGATGATGATTTGGAAGTTCTACCTCAAGAGTATGAATTACTTTTCTCAACAGTCACAATTCATATAACATTATATATATATATATATAATATATATATCATATTCATATAACAATATGACTGATGATGACGTTTGGATAGAATTGATTGAATATTTTTGGTGAAAAAATTCGTTAGGAGGTCAATCAATCAATCAGACTCAAATATTTTGTGATGGAACGATAGATTATTTCTCTCAAACTGAAGACCGAAAACTCACGTTGATATACAGGGTGTCCTTAAAAGGTCTTTACAAAAAGCTACCACATATTCTTCAGACCAAAACAATTCGATACAAGCAAACTTACCTCAGTAAAAAGTTGCTTAGTTTGGGCGCTAGACGGCTCTGAAGTTGAAATTTTCAAATCGATTTTGCTTCATAACTTTTGAACGGCTCATGAGATTTTTTTCAAATTTGGTACGTTGGCATAGACTCATCGGGCAATGAAACTCATATCATAATCATAATGAATATCATTCCATGGGCGTAGAACTTGATTTTTTCAGTGAATAAACATCTAAAACTCCTACGCCAATGGAAAAAAAATAGTTTCAATATGAAATCTAAATTATTCAACTCATTCACTACAAAAAAGGTACTCTTGACAAAAGTCGATTCCTCTCATGGTTTCGACAAAATTTTAATTTTAGTGATTTAGAGCATAATTATTAATAAAACGATTAACAGATATTTCATAAAAATTGTTCAAAATGTTCACCATTTTCATCAATGACATCAACAAAGAAGACAATGGCAATGGCAGTTTTAATGTTCTTGTATAATTCATTTTCAGTTTAGGCCAGAGATACTCTACACCTTCCTGTTGGCTGAGTTGAAGTTTTATTTTTATATTATTCAGAATCTCACATTCACATTTCTTATTCAGCGGAGGCTGAATGAGAAATGAATGAGGAGCTGTTGGAAGGATCACGAGCCGCCACGTACCGAAATTGTGTTCTAAGTTTCTTACATAATACGGAAACGGAACGGAAAATTATCATTTGGATAAACATTCGTCTCTTGGTCTCCTTCGTTCATTTCGAAGTATTCGTTGCGTGAATATTTTTGAGGAGGCTTAGCCTCCGTTGCCTCCTCAAGAAGCCGCCACTTGCTGAATAACCAGGTGGGGGTAACTACATATGCTGAATTTGTTATTTTTAATTTGTGGAACTCTTTGAAGATGCCTTCACGGCATTGTCATGTTTTGCAGGGTTTCTGAAATATTCAAGGAAATATAGACAATTGAAAAAAAATACTTTGATGTTTCACTATTCGCGGTAGAGAGGGGTTGTTATGCACAAAACTTGCGTGATCATTACATAATGATATCTCAATGATGTGTGAGAAATATTCTGGATGAAAGCCATGAACACAGTGATCAATGCGTTGTTTCCAAAATCAGAAATAGAACTGGTGTGAAATTCATTATTTCAAGATATATTTGGGTCCAGAGTACTGATACTCTGCATGAATCTGAGAAAAAATTGAAGAAAATGGGATTCGCAAAGTGTAGAAGAAATAGATTATTGTGAAGAAATCAAGGATCACCTAATATTTCTCTCAGAAGAAAAAGAAGATTGTCACAGACATGAAATAATAAAATAAACCATGCACTGACGGAAGATATTGGATTGATTGAAATAAATGATACTACAGTGGTAGAAGTATATCAACCAGGAAATTCAAACATCATAGGAGAATAAGTCCTAATGAGATTCCATTTGAGAGTCATTCGAGAATCAGGCCACTTCAGTTGCTGATTCAGAAAGCCGAGGTGAATTTGGATGATCTGGGGAAGAAGGCAACCTCAAGGTACAATAAGACAGAATTGATAGAAAACTCTCACAGTATTATTACCAAACAATATAACCAGCAATGAAAGCAGTTAACTCAATGCGACTTGATTCTGAACTTTTCTGGGACTGCTTGGATGTCCTTAAAGTGTTAGACAGTCAGAATGGACTGTCATTATCCTAAGTATCAGCATGAACAGATTAGGAGGGTATTGAATCATTAGCCGAGGAGGAGCAAGTAGAGCTCTGAATGGAACAGAACCGTAATGAGGTATAGAAAGAACTGTAGGAAATAATAGGTACGAGGAATGGTTAGATATGAGAAATTGATCTGAAATATCTATGCCAACATCTACAGATTATCTACTGATCTAGGAAATGAGTACAAGTGACCATTTCTGGGGATCCTGATAGCCCACTGTAGGCTCAATGAACGTAGGACTACGATCGGCCTAGCAGAAGAATTACTGTGTTGATTTTTCCGGGAAGGAAAGGAAACGGCAGTACACATACTTTGCTACTGTGAAGGTCTGTCAAGATTCAGGTTTTCAACGAATGGAGAACTGAAACCAAGAGCTCCCAGATACATGGAGTTCCTTAAGACAAGCATTTGGAGTCGTTTAGCGGAGACGAGGCTAGACAGCGAACTGAATGATGATAGTCGAACACAATAGATCTGCGAAGGTCGCTGTGTAGAGGCATACAGCACACAAGTTCAAATCTAATATTATCTCCCAATCTGAGATCTCCAAACGATATTGAACAATTCTCCAAATATTCCACCGTTATTCATCTCTACTTTTCCCTATTTCCGCATGAATTCCTTGATCAGAAAATAAAATACTGAAGAATTTGCGGCTGGCATCGTAGTGATCATTTCCAGAGCAGCGAGCAGAATGGAACGTTATCCCGTTTCATATCTAATGCATTCACACATACTACATATGTTTACAGTCTCGAATTAACCAACCGTAACAAGATTGTGTTATGAGGCTGCGTTCCTTTCTTTATTCGCTACCGACGGTTCATGGAAAATGTTGAAAATTATCAGAAAACCAACTCGTACATACTTAGAAAGAATGAAACTTTATTGAACAAATAAACATGTATTGAAAAACGATATACAGCTCGACATCAGCAGAGGAACACATGAAACCAAGTACATAAAATAGTGAACAAGTGAACACACTATCTCGACACAGAAACAAGGGACCAGTGCAAGTGATCTGCAATCTAAATCATTCTTGTTTTATTGGGTTTTAAGCGCAAAAATCAAATTGTGTTGAAAACGGGTGTAACGAAGTGTCACTGACGAATAGAGAATTCATCTCTCAGGTATCTGAGGCTTTAATTTCTAGCGTAGTGATATTTTGGGGTAGATCACAAATCTGTCCTCACTACAAATACATTGAAATAATCATAATGACTTCTATTTCATTCTCCAGATATGAGGAGAGAAAATCTCACACAAGAAGTGATGAATCTGTTGTTCATTTTTCATTCATCCATTCAACAGTTGAGTAGCCAATGGAAAATTTGATACCAATAACAGGGCTGCTCAATGAATCATTACATATACCATAAATCAGTCTACATTATACATAACTGAAAATTTCCACATTCCAATACACAATAAAACTATTCAGTAATAAGCTCCAAATCATGTCTGAAGATAATTCTCGTAGTCAAACAAATATACTCCTTGAGATCTGAAGATTTCAAGAGTGTGAGAATAGTTTTATACTCAACTTCCGCCTTATGGACACTCTTATCATTATTCTAATCATTATGGTCGAGAGCACTCCACTTTTTGTCAGTTTTTCGAAGATCTAATGTCCTGTTGGGAGTATAATTACTTCCCTACCACTCAAGATCGCATACGAATCCAGAATGGCATCAGCTGCAGCACGAGTAAAATATGTTCCATCCAACCGAGAAACATTTCTGGAGCAAATAACACGCTACGGGCATCAAATCTAGACATAATATTCATAAAACCTCGTTTCGTGTCGTGGGAAAGAATAAAACAGTATTCGCCGTAGAAAATAGTCCAATTTTCGTTTCACCCCAGGGGTGCAATTATTACTAGGAATAGCATGACCCTTCAATTTCCTGCGGCGCTAAAACATATTTTCCAACGGCGGAAGAAATTTAATCCGTGCTCATCATAAGTGACAAATTGTGTTTTGTTTTCGGCTGAGCTTGTACTGCTATGAAACGGAGAAATGGGCTTGCAAGATATTAATCACACATTTCTGTTAGAATAGGAATTAGGTTGTCAGAATTAGAGGGAAGATTGGATCTTGGACCATGCCATAACCAGAATGTACTGAGTGGTCCATCCAATTCGGAATTCATCATGCACTTTCGAAAAGAATCTCGGAAATTGAGTCTTTCCATTCAAGAATTGAATCAGAATAGTTATCAAATAATAATTATGACTATAATTACAATTTATTCATTTTCTCGTTTTAGTTTTGATATCTGCATGGGTGAACAAAGAAAATAAAGAGAAAAACGTCGAGAGATGAATGAAACCTGTTTCAGTCAGATAAGAACAAAAATTATGAGAATACTTTTGTGAATTCACAAATAAGCCTGTACAGTGATGGGCAATGATGTGGTCTTGGTAAGGTTTCGTTGAATATTCGCAAATTTTTGTACCGGTTGATTTCAAAACATGGCGAATTCGGAAGTGTTATCGCCGATGCTGCCACATTTTTAATTCTATCGGAACTCTTGTCAACATTATTGTTCCAAATGATACACACTAGTACACTTTCCCCACTCAACTGCAGAGATCATTTTCATTTGTTTACTCTATCGCAATTTGTTGTCGAGAACAACAACACATTTCGAGTGATGAAGTCGAATTCAAATCAAATATGGTATTCCCATCGGCTGTTGTTTTGTCCTCATCAAGTGATAAATTTGTTGTAGGTTGTCAGCTGTTCTTCTCGAGGTATTCCAGTGATCTTCAAAGATCGGATGATTAGTATCATCAGCATGACATATTCATAGTGGCAAGATTGGCAGAGTTTTAGTTTGAATTCATCAATTGTTTTGCTGTAACTAGATTTGAGAAGATTGATATATAGATGAACAAGGCGTCCCAAAAAAGGTGACTCCGTTGATAGGATACGTACAATACTGAAAGATTGGTTAGATTTGATGAGTACAAAATTTTTGTAACGGCATCCTTATTGAATATTTTTTACACATTTTATATGAATATGTCCAGTATTTTTGAAAATATCTTTTTCGTGGTTAGATTTCTTAGTCTGAGTTTTATGAATTTGGAAGTCATTTCATTATCATTCTAGTCATCATTTCATTCTCCATACTCCTCAAAAGTGTGAGAAAAAACTAATGTACACCTTGGTAGTAAAGACTATCATGACCACGGGACCTCACATCGGCTAGCGACTCGGGATTTGATTTTGTTCCCTGGTTAATAATGATATTCTTTACTACCTTGGTGTGTCAATAACTATTTCGAAACAGATAGTCCTGATGACGCTAACCTAGAGATATTTGAAAAAAAAAGCATCTCGGTTAGAGATATGTGACAAAATAGTAAACCAAAAAAGGTTATTCAGTGCTAGACAGTGCCGTATCGTGAGTTCACTCATCCCTCCCGATCTTTTCGAATCTTTGGTTACTGATGTAGGGAAGTTATTCATAAAAAAAAAAATTATCAATCTTCCGGTCATATGTCGCCCACAAGTCCTGAGAAGGCACCATTTTGATTGTCGTGGTCAGGAATCCAACTTATGCAGAAAGTTACCCTGAGATTATATCTTCTCATTGTATGCAGTCTTACTTGAATTATTCTTCATTGACTTCATTTCAATTGTACAGTAGTAGAGGCAAAGTTCGCGAATGAACAATGAACATTGAGAACCCACAGGAGTTGACAGCTCCAACAGTTTCTATGTGGCAACATGATACAAACATTACGTCATTACTACAAAATTTGTGATTATCCATACAGTCAAGACAGCAACATAATTATGACAATTCATCAATAATCATGGCAATCCATTCAAATATATGGAGTTCATGTAGTTCTCTCAATGAATTCCAAGATTATCATTATTATTGGAGATATTGGTCGAAGATATTTCCAATACGTCTACCAAGAACGATACAGATCTGTTTCGGCCCACCAAAAGCCTCATCAGTCTCTCTTAGTTTGCTGACGAATTGTAATAACTTTGTGACTATATTATCGGCAGCAAATTGCGGCTTCCAACTGGCAGATCTGTCCAATTTCCGACCAATATTTTCCATTCAAATGTGGTCTCTCCACAGCCTTATTTTTAGGTAGAGCTCTATTCAGCCAATCCGTTTTCACTCAGTAGCTCATCTGTTACACATACAGCGTAGAGGCTGGAACGGATGATGGATGAAGATCAAAGAATCAAATATTGGAAAGATAATGCACTAGTATTAGGAAATATTCCAAAAATAGTATTGAATGCATCAATACTACAATAGTTATCGTAGCTACCTCTGTATCGTCGGAGCGTTCATTTTCCTGGACTAGAAATATGATGAAGAAGTCAGGAAATAGGTTTGAAGGAGAAAGACTCTGAAAATTCTGAAGATTGGCAGTTGATTCGACGAAGTGCGTTGGTATTCTGATCTGCAGATCATTTCTCACAAAATTGGTATCTTAGACTCGAAATATTTGTTATATCATTCAAGTTTCCGGGAATCTATTTTTCTTTTTCATCCTAAATGAAAATTCATTTTTTTCTGTTTTTTTTTTTCACACAAAAAATTGACTAACTTTCGTTCTTCAGTGCCAATTACTAGTGATATTACAGATTTCCGTTGAATTTTTCCACTCTAGTTTCTGTTGAGAAATGAGAATATATATGTTGTTCCATGAATGAAAACTATTCGAAGTTGAATCTACTCCATGAACTACAACAAAAGAACCACATAATTCACTTCCTCTGGGTCCCACCACATAATGGCATACGAAATGACGAAGCAATTCGACTGGTGGAAGAAGCAATAAATAATGTAGAACTGCAACCACTAACAACGACTGTTAGAACAGACCTTAAGCAAAGCCTGAAAAAAACTCTCACCTCAGCTTGGTGTACAGGATGGAACAAATCTGTGAACAAGCTTGCTGAATTGGAAAAATCTATCATTTCATAGAGAAAACAAGTTCCAACGAGTCCAAGTCATCATTACAATACCACGCCTAGGCCATGAATGCATGCATCACTCACAGCCACCTCATCAAAAGACCACAGGAACCAATCTGCATCACCAGCAACGCTAAGTACATGGAATCCCACCAACTTCACTTGAACTCCCCAATGGAAATTGTGACGTCCAAAAAAAGTTGTGAACTTCTTAACAGACATCAATATCGATAATGAAATTTGAATTATACCTCGTGGATATATAATGTATTTAGCATGATCAACATCGTCTCTGATAGTCTCAAAGGTTTAAGGGGCGGAAAATACAGAAAAAAGTGGAATTTCACATGAGTACTGATACTCTTGTCGGAGTATTTTCAATAATGGACATATCATCTCTGTTTGAATTCGATCAAATCGACGTCGATCGAAGTCAAAATCAGCTGAATATATCCTGAAAATGGGTAAAATATGTCTGATTCATTTCTCGAAACTGAACATGAAAATTGAGAATCAAAGATCGATCAACGGAATGAAACACCTGTTACACGAACATGCTTCCGTTGGACAATCGTCACTGTGTCAAAGACGAACATTAGGAACTTCACCAAGAGAAAATATTATTTTTCCATACCAACTTGAGGAATCACCATCATGCTAAGAATTCCTCTGATGAGAATCAACACTTTTTTGACTCTAGCACCCATTTGTCATTCTTAGTTACGTTACTAGTGTTTGATTTCTGCAGATTCAATTTGGATGGGAACTAAAAATACTTTTCTTCACTACTTGCCATAGAACCTGCTATTATCTACTCTATCTAATCTATTCAGTTGATGAACACAAAGCCACCTATCATTATTATATACATATACATACATATATACATATATATACATATATACATACATATATAAACATATTATATATATATATATACCGGGTGTCCCAGTGTACCTGTTCCAATGGATTATCTCAGCTATTTCGGAAGATAAAAATTTGAAAATTTCATGATCTCCAATCCGTCCAAGGAACCTTCAACTGAGAAGAATAAAAATTGAAACTCATTTCCGGTTTGACCGGAAGTGACTCTGACTTTTTTATTTCAAATAGCACCTTGTATATTTTTTGCAATTTTTGCTTTCTACTCAAAATTACCTTTCCAACGATGTATCACACTTTGTATTCTACATTTGATTTGATGGAGAAAACGTCAATTGAACTTTCAAATTGAAAGAATTGCAGTAGGCTAGGATATTTTGTTTAATCTTGAAAATTACAAAGAAAGGGGGCTCAAGAATATAATAACTAAAGCATATTTTCGAAATGTTGACCAACTGCTTCTACACATCTTTCATCTCGGTAGAGTAGTTTACGCGAAGTAACACTTCCCCCAAAGGAAGAAATCCAGCGGTGTTAAATCTGGAGATCTTGCAGGCCATCTTATCGGTCCGTGTGTGCCGATCCATCTCCAAATGTTTCATTTAAATGATTCCTCACCGCTATAGCATTGTGGGGGGGGGGGGGTGCACCATCCTGTTGAAAACGAATGTTTCTACGCATATGTACATTTTCCATAAATCAGTGTCATATCCAATTTCTCTTGATAAGTGAAGTTATCATCATTTTCACGGTTATTCATACTTGAATGTTAGTTTCTCTGAGAGATGAGTATAAATTCGATATTCATTGAACAGCTATATTATTCTTCATTTTTTCAAGAACAAGGTGCCACTAACAAAGACATTATTTCCTTTTTAGGTATCCGAAGGTTGGATTTCAAGCGCAGTGACATTTTGGGGCAGATCATAAATCTGAGCTCACTACAAGAATATCGAAATAGGTATTGAAACTCCTATTGTCATATTCCAGAATCAAGGAGAGAAAATCTCATAAAAACTGAAAAATGATTATCGGAATACAACCATCATCATGAGAGCAAAAAATGCCACTTCTCAACAAGTGGAAAAATTTCAGAATTCATTAGCTATCAGAGAAAAACTCGACAGACGACCATAAATATCTCTCTGCAGGTCACAAAACAATATTCTCTGAACTAACAGCTCCCCTAATTACAACTGAGATGTTAAAAGCCATTTCTGTGAGAAAGTTTCAGCTCAAAGAGGTTGCAATAAAAATATAAGTACCTACACGTTTAAGTTGGACAGCATTTCCTCTCTAATAAAATGTCATCTTGGGAAACTCTGGCGAACAGATTTTTCTTCGAACTTCTAAATGTACAACTTTTCATTTTGACCGTTATCAGGATGTCTTTTTTGTCACATCAGTGTGGTTTTCAAGATTATTCTCGAATTCTTCCATCGATTGAAGATGACATGAATGACGATATCCAATGAGATTTATTGATGAATTTTCCATTTGAAGTATACAAACAGGAACTACGGATGATGCTGATTCAAGAAGTACTAGTCATATATAGTAATATATAATAGTAATTCCTTGTTGAAGAAAAAGAAAATATGAAGCCGAATAGTTTCTTTCTTTCCGAAGTAGGGATGTCAATTCAAACATTTAGTGACCAAATGATTCTTGTATACCTCTCAATGTCGGTCATTCTCATGTTTGCTTTATTCCATTCGGAATCCTTCAGAATTCATTCATTCAAATGTTTGTATCAATAGATAGATTTATCTCCATAATTCGTTCCTAATTGTTTTGGCGGCTTCTGTTTCTGCGAATATCGAATAGCAAATGTATTACTCATGTTCTTGAGATAATCGTATGAGATTCACCATTGATGATGAATAGATTCAAGTAATCCTAATTTGAAAAATACGAACGAGCCGGCATGATTGTTGACAATCTGAAAAAAGTGCATTTGTACAGTGAGTATTCCTCTACGATTATTATTGAATATTTCTCTCAATTCAGGAGAATTCCCTGGATATTGGAAATATAGCTTCGTCAGACCTATATTCAGAACAAGAGATTTGGGAAACAAAAAATCATAGAGGTATATGCTTACAGTCTTGCATACCTAAATTGTTAATATATTCATTTTGAATAATCATGTCAAACTTTGCATTTTGAAATTGATATTTGTGTAGTAGTTCTAGATTTAGATTCAGTACTTTTTCTGTAAATACCACATAAGTATTGTGATTTACGAATTCTTGGGGTGTATCCCCGTTGAATGAATGAATAAAAAAATAAATGAATAAATAAATTACATTTTCGTGACACTTGATTTTTTCTAACACAACCACGGGCGCCATGGCCAACTGAGAATATCTAAACTCAAGGATCCGCGGTTTTCTGGAACAGAGATATGTTAATTTCTTCAATATTTCGAAAAACCACCAATTTTTGGAAAGTTGAAATATTATGGGGTTTCCATTTGAGAAAAATCACTTCTAACGATTTTCCCAAAGTAAATTTTTAGGTTAGTTTCTGATCATATTGTATTTATTCATTATCTTAATATCAACAAAGTACACTAGAGTAGATCTCTTCATATAAGGAGAGGAGTTCATGGTTATGTTTAAGCCTGCAAACATATTTTCCGACATAAAATTCCAATCATGCTAATTACAGTTAGACTTAGGTATAGGGCATTGGGGATGAAGTTGGCTTGGGATTTTTCGTAGAATCTGAAGTTGATATGATATATAGGGTGTCTCATTCGAAATGAGCAAGTTGATATCAATTCCTGGTACAACCGGAAATGTGAGCATCTGGAAAAAATTCTAGCCGAATCGACCCCATCAACTGTAGTATGCTTCCGAATTCTCAAATTCACCCCCCTCATGATTTTCCATATATTGATTTATGCAGTTCAGATTTATGCACACACCCTGTATATACAATTGTAGTCCACATAGTTATTTATTGTTACGTGATTTTGACTATTTGCTGTGTCAATTTGGATAGATAAACACTCGTGAATGTCATTTTCCATTGATGCGTTATCAGGGTGGAAATTTGAGAAAAAGCGGCTTTAGAAATCAAGTTATTTTCGAATAACTTGAAAACAGTGAGACTTTGTACTGAGGTATATTTTGCACAATTGAATGCCCCAGTATCCATCTAGTGACAATTGTTATGTGATTTCATGATGGGATATGCAGTCTCTATGAAATACTACCAACCATTATTTTCGGTCCCACTACTCACCATAATAAAAAAAATTCTGGTAATATTTCATTCGCCAAATTAGGTTCATTCGCCATATTCATGAAATGCAGTACATAAATCCTACAACCCAACAATTTACTTTGTTCGTCGCGGTTCTTCTCATAGATTTATGGGACATCATCTGACTGAGTAGTTGGTATTCATTAATTGTTCGCCTGTACTGAGAAAAATTTTCAGTTTATGACTATACACAGTGTGATGATGCCAATGCGTTCAGATGAGTTCAAACGAATAACAGTACTGATTTAGCCTGAGGAATGAAAAATTCCATCCATCGGAAGAAACAGAAATATCTATCTGAAAACTACATAATTTTTGTTACTTCTTCATCTTCACTACCACCGGATTATTTTTCCGTTCGTCAGGACATTCTCATGATCTTTTCCCAGTTTCCGTTTAGTTGATACTATGATGGTTCATAAAATATTGCGAGGTATATTGGAGCAATCGATACTATATATATATATATACAGGGTGTTTCAGTTTCTTGTAGCAGAACTTCAACAGCTTTAAGAAGAACAGTGTGTCAAAGTTTCAGATTTTTTTCGTGTTTTTTGAATTCTCTCCTAAGAATTTCGGAATAATTGATTGATATCTGGTACAATTGATACACTCCACAAACCTAATATTCAGGGCTATTGAGTGTTTTTGGATACCTTCAGGGTGATAAAATTTTGAGGGAAGTACCCAATTTAACCCTGTAGAACTTTTTGTGTGCTGCCTCTAATTTCAATGAGACATAGATTCAGATTGTCTCTTCAATTTGGAAACTTTTTGTACAATGTATGTTTTCCGAGAACTGTATGGATTTCGAGATGAATGCCGAAAATGAATCACTTGTAGTACACTTCATTTGAGTTCATTCACTGAAGCTGAAGGATACGAACAAAATAGACACAATGAATTTCGGTGATCTCACAGTGAATACTCAAAGTATGATCCGTTTTGTCCCAGACACATTTCGAACCGGCGATGAATTGAACGTCTCACGTTATTTAATTGCTGAACTGTTATTTCATGACACGCATTTCTCATTCGATATATAGACAAGTTATTCTATTATTCAAACCAGGATTTGATGAACTTTCTCCTTCTGAAATCCCCAAACAAAAAAAAGTCTGAAGGGGTCAGGTCTGGCGATCGTGGAGGTCACCCAACCGGCTCCATCTGACCAATCCATTTGTTCGAATAATCATCATCTAGTCAGTTCATCACATTCCTTTCAAAATGATCTGGACCATCATGAAACCGAAACCGCACCCTTCTTCTTGAATCTAATCGTATTTCGCCAAACATGTTGGCGAGTTCTGTTTTCTGTAAAACTTCAGGACCGAAAAGGTGATTACCATAAATCCCAATCCAGATGTAAACACCAAACTCTTGTTGGATTTTCGTGTACCCATGTGTATTGATTGTGAAAATTCACAATGCCTCGTCGTGTGCAACGAGACTCATCAGTCCATATCATGTGAGATGAAAAATCTCTATTTTTCTGAATTGGAATTAGGCCTCAGATATCTATACTGACTCTCCTCATCTTGGACAGAGTGTATTTAATTTTTTATGAATTTAAATGCAACTGAGTCAACACTGAACAAATATATGATTTCAAATGCATATTCTGGAATTTGAAGTTTCAGTATTGGTCGATATGAATCTATGAATATTTTGTCTAAAGATTTTCCGACTCGAGTGTTCAATTTGATTGGAAGAATGACTGCGCGTTGTGAATTTGAATTTCTCGTTTCTTGAGTGTAACGAGGAGTGTACCTGTATCCTTTTGTATGATAGTCATCATTTCATCAGGAACTTTTTCCACGTTATGGACAAACAAGTATATTCTGATCAATTGGTTGAATGAGTTCAACGGAACTGACGAAATATGTTCAGTTCAGAGGAACTGTGCATGCTTCTGTTGGTTACAGAATGTTTGAGAATCTAGATCGATTTCATAAGATTTTTCCTTCGAGTCTGATCTGCACATCTCGAGTGAGTTTGCATGGTTCAGTAAAACTGGAAAATCCAGTTATGACTGGAAAATCACACAGCAGTTTTCAGTTACCCTGGAATATGACTGAGTTACCCCAACAAGGAACTTCTATTATTCAAATTGAAAACACTATCACATTCATGTCGTAGAGGGTCAGTTCATTCGATGAATAATAGAGGAGAGTGATTATAAGGAAATAGGGATATCACCATCGCATGGAACTCCTTAACATTTAGATCAGTTTGGTTCGGAAATGGCTCTGAATTCTTGAGTCATTCAGTTCTATCATGAAATACTTCAGTCTTATTACTGTTTCGAACTTGACAAATAGGTTCATGAGGTGGATAGGTCAAGAAGTTCCATGGAGATATTCAAACTCAACACTCACACTCAACAACACAAACCTAATATTTGGTTTTCTCTACGCTGCAATAATGCTTTGGATAATCGAGTGGAATTGACACTGAATGATCATTTTTTTCATGAACGACAATACGAGATATTCTCGCGAAATACAAATTCATATAATTGATCTGGAGCAACGAAAAAAAAAGTTCATAAATTGTTTCCCACCTTCATTCCAACACCCTACTTTCTCGAGATGAAGAAACGGTATGGCGAAAAAGTAATTCATAAACATAATTCGTACACAACTCTTCTCAGTGACACTCTGAAAGCGTCGTCTGAAACTTCCAGAATAACTACTGCACTTACAGACAACTCTAATTTTCCCAACATGTATGTTCTCTCCAGTAAAAGAAAAACTTCATTCACCTTCATATTTTCTGGCGCAGATGTATGATTAGAAGTTGGAAACTTGATTACGTCTTGTATACATTTGCTCTACACTGACAGTTTCAACCTCAGGTAAACAAAGACCTCTAGATAGATTCACTAATTTGAAATCTGTGTTTTGGTAGGAATGACAACAACAATGTATATCACGATATGCGTGATATACAAGGTGTTCAAAACAGGGACCTTGTTGCTAGGATACAAAATGAGTTTGGTAGTCAAGATACAGGGTCTTGAAAAATTATTTTCCGTACACATTTTTTTCAGATGTTGAAACTACTGGCAACATCGAAATGGAATTTTGAATGAACATATTTCGGAAACTGACGAATATCATGAATTTGTTTTTATGTTCGCCAGTTACGGAGTTCGAACTTAATAGTTTAAACATAACGTGGATTTGAGGATCATCCAATTCTACACCAGAAAGTCACTCTTGGTGAAACTCCATACTATGTACCGTTCATGAAATATATCGATTTGACATAACAGGTGCCGCCAAAAAATAAGTATTACAGAAAGGAACAATCAACCTATTTATTGAAAATCGAAAGCAATTTTTGTATTCCCATGCTGAATTTATTCATCAAGCAAAGAATGACAAGGAGGAACTCAGAATGAATTTGACTCAGAAAATGGAATATTCAATCAGTATATGATACAAATGAGAAATTCTATGTTTTTTTCCAAAAATTATGGGGAACGACTATAATATTATTGAAGTGATGTTCTATTTGACTCGCAACTCTTCATGTGAATTTATGATACGACCAAAGTGAATAGTCCTGAGGATTGATATCACATCATGGACATGAACCCCAAACTTCTTCAACCGATGACATTTTGAACTCTCACTCAAAGTTATTAAATATTTCATATATCCAGTCAGATTCATTTCGATATTCTTCTTGTTATTTTTCATTTGATCAATATTCCAGCATTAGAATGATGTAATTGTTTCTGTTTTGCAGCAAATAGATGAATATTTCTATTCCTAATTATTACTCCATCATTTTCAGATCGGAAACGGTTCACGATATGGGGTTTCACAAATAGTTTCTTTCTTGTGAGAAATTGAATGACGTTCAAATTCTCATGAGATACAGACTAGAAAACCTAACCCCAGAAGAGTTTGTAAATACTCGGTATGAACCGTGTTATTAGCACTCTCTATGAGAGTCAGACATAGAAACAATGCGATTTGTCAGCTTTTAGAACATATTCATATTAACTTTCATCCCAATGTGCCAGTAGTTTTGACAAAATTATAAGAAGAGTGAATACAAAATTTGTTTTCGAGATCCTGTATCTTGAATACGGATGCCGCTACGAAATTTTCTCACTCAACAAATCCGAAGTTATTCAGCAGTGTTCTACGTATCCTAGCAACACGGCCACCTCTGGATAATTTTGATGATCCAAAAGAACAAATTGAGTCGCTTGCAAGTAGAGAATCAATATTCAGTACTATATGTTATCTTCCTCAGAATCTCACATAGCAGTTTTAAAACTACAGACAGATAAATGGAAAATGTCCGTATCCAAAAATAAACTATCATTAACGCTGAGCATTCTGTATGTGGATTTTCACCTAATCCAGTTCAACAGAATGGTTCACTGAAAAGTTGGAAATCTCTTAAATTTCGAGAAGGAGTTGAGAAACTAACTTCAGATGGCAATCAACAAGGTTATTCAATATTTTGAACAAAAAAAAATCATATCTCTCTGCACCCTATATAAAACTGAATATCGTTATCAAATCTCTTGAGGAGAGATCATCTCCAACAGTGTCCGTGAGTACTGCCTAGGGTAATTCGAGGAGGTGGTGTATTGAAGTTTTAGACTAATATGTGATTTCTCTCCTCGATTCTGAAAATGAAAATAGAACTCATGATGATTATTTAAATATATTTGTAGTGAGGACAGATTCATGATCTGCCAGAAGATGTTCCTTGTAGTATTGTGTAGTTGAATATTTCAAATCTACTACAGGTTTTAAATCATATATTCCGCATAAGCAAATTCAGAAAAAAAATGTCATACGTAATGTTTGAAAGTTATTCAAAGTTCATTGGGAGTTCATTTCCAAGAGAAAATACGAGAAAAAATCAAGAAGAATGAATGCCCTACGAATTCAGAAGTTTCATTCCCAAAACGTTCAACACCAAGATGAGTCAAATTTTCAATTTGTTCGTATTATATTTTCAAATCTCTTGTGAAAGAAGGTGTCACGGATACACAGAGAATTTCTGTTTTAGGTATCTAGAGGTTGAATTTCAAGCGCAGTGATATTTTGGGAGAAATCATAATTCTGTACTTACTAGCCAGCCAGGTATGAGATAATGAAAAAAGACTTCATTGACGAAATTCGCTGAAATTTCTCATAATAATAATAATTTAATAATAATAATAATGTATGTATTCCTGTTTGTATTCCTTTATATAAATAAATGAATAAATAAATAAATAAATAAATAATAATAATAATGATGATAGTAATAATAATAATAGCTTTATTGTCCAACAGATACCCATTTACAGGACAATTTTTTTCAGAATGAAGTAATTGAAAACAAACATGTGAGTAGTAAATAAGCACTATATGTTAACATTTCCTATCACAAGACAAATTTCGCTATCTTGATCATGTTATTCACTTTACAACTGAATTCGGTTATAGTTATCACACATTACATATATAGACGAACTGAGCATGACAATCGTATTAGCTCTGTTGTTTCTGAAAGTTAGCGAATACCGATTGGGATAAGCAGGTACATTGTTCTGTTTCAATATATCACTACAGTCGATTGAATTTTATTCAACAGTTCATACAAAAATTTGAGTGAAGTACAGCCTCTCCTAGATTCTAAAGATGTCATATTGAAACAATCATAAAGATCACTGTTGGTGATTTCTCTTCGAGAGTAAGTATCATCAGTAAGTACCATCAGTTTTGAATGATAAATATTTCATGAATTTACGCTGCACCTTTTCACGGCTTGAATATGGACTTCATGAAATGGAGACCATATCATACTAGCATACTCAAGTTTTCTTCTGACATATGAGAAGTACAATAGTTTGATAGTTCTTATATTGGTTAAATCCCTGCAATTCCTAATAATAAATCCATAAGTTCCGAGTTCACCTGCAACTTTTGAGCGTATATGTTCATTAAAAGTAAGCTTCTGGTCAAAACCCACTCCTAAATTCTTGAAATATGCAAGATGTTCCAATATAGATCCATTGATTTCATAAGGATACTCGATAACATTTTTCTTTCTTGAATAACTAACCACTTCACATTTATTGATATTCAAACATAGTTGATTCTCATCACACCATCTATGAACAAGGTTCAATTGATTTTTGAAGAGTACGGCAATCATCGTAGTTATCAATTAATGAAAATAGTATTGTATGATGAATACTGTACTCGATCGGACAGTTAGGATTGTATGAAATTCAGAGCTTCAACTGTGAATTCACATTTTCCCAACCTAATGAGCAAGACATTATGCTGTACTCTATCGAAGGCCTTCGAAAAATCAGTGTGAATAACGTCAAGTTGATTCCTGCTGTCCGAAGCCTCTGAAAGATATTGTGTTACAACCAGCAAGTTTGTCACCGTTGAGCGTTTCGATACGAATCCATGCTGATACTCTGTCAACTGGTTTTAACACTCAGATCAAGGGTACCCTAAGGATATATCATTCACTATTCTATCATTCACTATGTATACCGCAAATTTAGTGGATTGCTTGCAATATTGCTCAGTTCATTTATACGCAGATGATACGCAAATTTAATATAGTTTTTCCCATCGTGAAGTTGAAAATGCTTGGCATTCTCATCAATCGAGACATTGAGTCCTTTGTCAAAGTCACAGCCGACACGGAAAAAAAAGATTTGTTATTTCAACCAAATATATTTGGGTTGAAATTATTCGTTTGAACGACAGAATGGAATTCTTGATACAATTCTCATATATACTCGATTCGAAAGTATGTTGATCAAACGGAAACTTCTCCTATTCAAATTGAATGAATGATAATGTCGAATCAATGAAATATCTCTTTTAACTGAATGATTCAAATCTATCTTTCCGAAACTATAAGTATCGAACGAATCATTCATCAATTCACTTCGAACAAATGGTAATATTAATTCAACTTCGATTCAGGATCGATTCGAACAAATGATTTTGCCCAATTCAATGATATATAGCAATCAAATTAAATACGTTCTTTCTCACTTCAAGCTAATAATCATGATGAACTGAATAATGACACGATAATGGAATAAAATATGTGGATTATGTTCGATCAGTATCATAAATTATTGATCTGAGAATTTCGGATCAGTTCGAAAACGATTCTGAGCTACATCGTGAATGACTACTGGAATCTACTCGGAAATGGAGGTCAAAGATATGCAGAAATTCATTATTTGTTCGCAAAAATTCAACGACTTCTTTATTTCGATTCTATATCCTGAGTGTATCAGGTGAATTAGTTCATCCATTCAGGTACTCATATGGTTATTGTCAATCATCTTGCAGCATGATAATTCTTTTGGGTACCGAATATATTGAGTATACCTACAAGAATATTACTTCATCATTGTGAAAATTGATGGGATATGGGTCAATCATCAATGGTGAATGAGCCAAAATATACATATGGAATTCAATACCCTATGGAATACCTAAGAGTATCCGCCTCATCAGATCTATGTGAAATTTCGATTATTTTTTTATACCAGTATTATTAATATGGTTGGTTGGATATGATATAGTGTTTATTCAAAAAATATTCAGTTGACTGAAACCTTGAATTGGCTCTTGAAATAAGATCGAATGTTAGTCCTTTCAATATTAAATTCTGTCGTGCATATATGGAACTTTTATTTGGTTGATCGAAGTAAATATTGCTTGAATCAACGGATTCCTTCCTTCTGTAGACCATTGCTCACTCATTAATGCCTGTAAGTCAAAAGTTATGCTATTTACAGGTCGGAATTATTGCCAACTTGATGATGAAGTGAACAATGAGTCATTTACTTTGGTTAAAGAAAGGCAAGAAGCCTTGGAGTCGTATCAGATGAGGACCTGAGATTTGAAAAGCATATCAACAGACTCATCATTGAAACTTATTTATGGCAACAGACATTCTCTTCCAACTTCAGTCAATTCTACATTGTGCGAAACACTCATTCTATCCTATTTCAACTATGCAGACAACCTTTATGGTCCTAAATTGACGAATACATATAAAAACAAAATTCAAAAACTACAAAACTTATGCCTTCGGCTTATTTACAGAATTCGAATACGAAAACGTATTCCCCATGAACTACGTGAGGATGGATGGTCGAACAAGGAAATCAGGAGAGTTTGTCACAGTGCTTGTATTTTTCGTGAGATCTTATTTACTAAGGAACCCTCTTATCTGAATCGAAAAATGACTCACAGAACCGATGTCCACAACTTGAATATAAGATTCAAGGGCACTCTTACGCCACCATTATTCAAAACACAAACATTCAGATGTTGATTTAGCTACCAAATCGCATCACTATATGAATATATTCCCTCATAGATCAAGGAAGAAAACATGAATTTATCCAAAAGGCTATTCGAAACGAAACAATAAGAAGAGATAGGTGTTTTTCTCATTATTATATTTTTGGGGGTTTTTGTTCATTATTATATTCTCTTATTTTCTCTTGTGAGCTTTTCATTTTTTTTCCAATTCTTGCTTATTTGATTTCATATCAATTGAAATAATGTTGTCAGGCGTAGGACAATCATTGATGTGGAAACATTTTATGAGTTGAGTGGAAGAACAAGTCATTCAGTGAAGTTTCCTCTGACTGAAGTGAACTTCGCACATTATCTCCATGAAACTTATTCCTTTTCTATTATAATTATTATTATATATATATATCAACTTATATTCCAGTAGTTTACCGAAACACCGTCAACTTGAAAGAACTGGATCATGAAATGATCGTATGTGAGTGACAAAATCGATAAATTTCGCATTGCAATGGTTTCAAAGATACATAATCAGTGTCATATGTGGTAATGTATATTAAATCGTTTGTTGAAGAAAGAGCCAGATCATGTCAGATTTCACTGGATATTTGGCGTAAAATATCGCTTGCTAACAATGGTGATCGAACTTCTCATGGAATTTTACTGATGCTAACAAATGTCATTTCAATTTTTGTATATCATTCACTTATGAATATGGGCATTGGTTGCATATTTTCATAAATGTGGTTGGATATCTGCAACGTTCTGGAAAAAATATATTCATCTGCATTTCACCTTGAAGAAAAGAATGAACCATGTTCAAGGTGGAGTGAGAGTATAGTGGGAGTATAAGAAGCGGCATGACTCCACCGAGAGACCACCCATCAACTGTCACCAGGGAGATGCAGGTTTTGATTGCCTTCATTTGACAAGATAACAATAACACCAACTCGAAGTCATGTCCAACCTAAAAATACATTATTCGGTTCTGAATACATTATCCTGAGACAATGGACCACATCTACTCAACCAAGTGAGTGCGTCCAGAGATAACAATGAGAGATTTTCGATACGAAGCAACAAAAAAAAATGTGACCATAACCGAGTTCTCTGCAGGCAGAATCAGATTTGCTCGTAGATGAGAGCATACAGCATCAAACTATTTTCGAATTAATCGAAGATTTGTTCATGAAGAAAATGTTTTCCTATAAGAATGTCATTCAGTGAAAAACAAATTGATTCAAGACAATCATATGTTAAAATTTCATTAGATTACATATAACTCGCCCTGGTGCTGTAGAAATCTGTATGAGTCCGAGTCTCATCAGATTTTTTCTCTTATCACAATAAGGATGAATGACTCTGAAGATCTGAAAAAATTAAATAAATCCAAGGAAGAGACAGACTGTCAGAATCTTCGGAACGAAACTGAAGCTCAGCTGAGAATTTCGGAACCTATAATTGAAAAATGAATTTCATCTCTGAGATTGACGGGAAGGGAACAAATTTTTTTTACACGCCTCAGAATTGGCAAAACAAACATGACGCATCTATACCTTCAACTCCTTTGTGTTATATGTGAAACTGCCCTCACTCTCCAACATTTACGTGAAAAATGTCCACAACGAGGTGAGCAGGAGGCAACATGATATAGCTGAATCACTGAAGGAGATCCTGACCGACGATAAAGAAGCTCTACGTAACGCACTAGCATTTTTGAGAGATACGAAAATTCACCCTAGAATATGAGAAATAATTCCACCAGTACGCGGCTAATAACCTCGTAGTTGTGGCCGCACAAAAAAAAATGATCGTAGAGAATCCTTTTCGCACAGATTTTCTCATTGATAATCCTTCAGGATGGAATGAAATGAATTCATTTCCTTTCACAAGTAAACGCATCACAATTTCTGCTGCCATTCGCTTCATTGGTCATCCTGAAAATTCAAACAGTTACTAACAACCATTATTTCTGCTTCTTGAATAACTCACTTTTCATTCAAATCAACTTCCATCTTATCTCCGACAAGAAAGTCAGAAAGATGCATTCTATTGATTTCGTTGTTGTCAACAAAGTTAATTTTTTTATTAATTCATTTATTTATCAACGGACAAACCAATTATACCATTACAAAAAGATTGTACAATGTATACATTTCACAGATGACTGAGATTATATTGAGACTAAAAATTGAAGCTATTACAATTTTTCAACTGCTTCTCTAAAGGATAGTAAAGATGGACCGAACAGCTCAACCTTGTTATTGTGAGTGTTTGCTGACTTCAGTATTCTGTTAAGGGATTCGTTTTGACCATAATTTGTTCTACAAAAAGAGATCTTGAAAATGTCACTATTTCTACTTCTTCTAGCATTTACGGAAAGTGAGGTAAGCTTAACAATTTCAGGACAATCAATACTGCCATTGATAGTTTTATGGAGGAATACCAGATTGATTTCAAGCCTTCTATGTGATAAAGTATTCAAATTTAGGGTTTTTTGAATTTGTGAATAATTGTATTCATCTCTATTCATTCCTAAGTTGTAGCCACAATATCTCAAAAATTTATTTTGAGTACTCTCCAAGAGTTCTATGTCGTCTCTATAGCATGGTGACCAAATGATAGAAGTGTATTAAGGAATAGATCTAACTTGGGCACAATAGATAATCTTGAAAGCATTGACAGATAGGTCTCTTGCAGAACGAAGAGAAAAGCCCAGCAATTTTTTTGCACGAGATGAAATTTCTGTTATGTGACTCGAAATTCATTTTTGTGTCGAATATAACCCCCAAATCTTCAATCTTGTTGGTCTCAGATAAGTTTGTGTCATTAATCTGACAAGCATAATTAATTGCCTCCTCATTTCGTGAAAAACTGATTCTTGACATTCACCCAAGTTCAGTTTTAGCAAGTTAATATTACACCACCTGGAAAAGTTATTTATTTTAAACTGTAATCTCTCAGCATCAGATATGGATTGAACTGTTCTGAACATCTTTGAATCATCAGCAAATAATAGGAAGGAACAGTTGGTGATCACATTTGGAGGATCATTTACAAAGATATTAAACAGTAGTGGTCCCATATGAGACCCTTGTGGTACCCCTGAAGGAACTTCAATTGAATCTGATACTGAACTACCATATTTGATATATTGGACTCTACCGCTAAGATAGGGTTTGATCCATTGTAAAATATTTCCTTCTACTCCCAAAGACTCAAGTTTAGCAAGTAGTAAAGTGTGGTTGACTCTATCGAAGGCTTTCGAAAAATCTGTGTATACGGAGTCAACCTGCAGTCTCGAGAGCATTAATGATGTAATTTTGGTGAAGCAATAAATTAGTGGTTGTAGATCTACCTCTGCAGAAACCATGTTGTTTATTGATCATAATATTTTTGAAGTTCCCAAGAAAATTTTCTGGAAATCAAGCAATCAAACATTTTTGGTAATTCTGATTGATTACAAATACCTCTGTAGTTGTCAACGTTGTCCCGTAAGCCAGTCTTGTGGATGGGTTTTATGAAACAAAAGCTAGGAACGTACCTTTTTTGAGGGATAAGTTGAACAGGTAGTGAATGGGTTCTGCTAAAGTGTGAATGCAATGTTTAATCGAATGCAAAGGGATCTCATCTGGGCCAGATGATAGTTTCCAAGGAAGAATGTACTGATTCTATGATATCTTCAATGTCTATGGTGTAGGAGCAAATGTTGACAGTGTTATCAAAGGTTTAATGTGGAATTTGATTGATGTTTGATTTATCATAGACTGTCGAGAAATAGCATGAAAAAAGATTAACTATATCATTGGAATTTTCACCAGAGTTATTGTTATTGTTATATATGTTATTCTCAGTTTTCAAAATGTAATTTTGATAACAGTTCTCACGTAAGATTTTACATTGCTCTCTGCAATAGTGAAAAAGCCGGTATGCTTCAACATTACCATTTTTATATTCTCTGTGAGCTAATTTCTTTTCAGATATCATTTGTTTCATATCTTTGCTGAACCATGTTGGGAAGCTTGATGTTTTGACAGGAACAATTTTACGAACAGCTTGATATAAAACGTCGTGAAAGTTGCTTGAGGATGAATTAACGTCGTCATTTGATGAGGAATTCCAATCAATGCTGGCAAAGAAATCATTCATGAAGATATAACTATTATTCCTGAAATCGTAAAAGTATTCTTCGATCTTTAGATCAGGTATTTTCCTAGTATTCAGATCAAAAGCAACAGCAGAATGGAGTATGCTAATTTGAAAGAGTGGTTCCACTGGGCTATTAACAACTATATCATGGTATGATAAAAACAGTAAATCCAAGAATACATTCCTAGAGTTTGGAATAGAATTTACTTGATGAAGGTTATGATAACTGAACGAGTTTAGTGATACATTTGCTGGTGAGTTTTCAAGACAGTCAGCATTTAGGCCAAGTTCATCATTGAACCAAATAACATTCGGTATATTATAATCTCCACGAAGCAAAATTTTATGAACAGGAAATTTTTCTAAAACATAGTCAACAGTATTAGCATGATTGATGTGATATTCAGTATTAGAAGCAGGTTGAATATATATATATATATATATATATATATATATATATTCAATATATTATATATACATATATATATATATATATATATATATATAATATATATAATATATATGAAATAACTTTCAGTATTATTTTGATTCTCATTCACATCAGAATTCGGAGATTTATTGGTCGTATTGATTTTTGATTGCTTTTTAATGCGTCCTGCTTATATGCCTTCTGTACGAGTTGAAGCTTTCAAATTTTCTATGACAGTCATTTTCTGAACATTCATAAGTTTATGTTTCATTGAGAATATGTTCGTGAGAAGTCACCTCCAAAACCAGGTTCCTAAGTAGGATTAATGAATTGCTCTGCACACTCGTAGTGATAATAATTGAAATATTGATTCAATTGATACTTTGAAATTAATTATTCGTCGCTGTCTCAATTCAACCACCTCATTACTCACACATCAAATGAAATAATGAATGAGTATTCCTATCATATTTTGTCCTTGAAGGATTTTTTGCTTTCAAACTATTCAAAATGAAATATATTCAGCTTGGAAAATATGCATCTCCTAGAGAAAGTAATGACAAATTACATATCGAGTTGAGATTTATCAGTGAGCATATGATTACATCAGTCAAATTCGTTGACGCCAATTCTCCAGTAATTCATATTCCACAGGATCATTACATTTCACTATCAACTGCAGTCGACAGAACTAATATTTTTGTAATAATCTAGAGAACTTTCTCACTGAGAGAATTATACCAGCTCAAGCAGGAATGTATGAAAGAACAATCAGTCATCATTACCAGAATATAAGGAAAATTTCAAATTATCTGATTGAACCAATGAATCGCTATTGAATCAATCGATTCTCCTGGTGATAGTGACCGCCCAAAAAAAAATCGCACCATAATTTGAAGTTATACCACGAATGTGTTCGAAAGTACCACGACTTCCAAACAGCCGAAGTGTGGTCAATTCTTTGGCCGGATTTTTCTGCATGTATACTTTAAATCTGTAAGATTATCATTCATAATTACAATTATCATGGAATTATCACTGCCACTTTCCATAAGACCCCGGATAATTCGTATGATATAATCATATACGGAAAAAATGTTCTGCACATTTCACATAAGGGTGAAAATGGTCAGAGAATTTCAAAATTTCAATATCCTTGCTGGGTGTCACCACCAACAGTGCTTTCTCATGGGACGATCATGTGAGGTCCATTGCGAAGACTGCTTCAAAAAACTCGGTTTTCTTTTTCGTGCGAAGAGATACTTCACATCCCAGCAACTGCTTATGATCTACAAAGCACAAATTCGACCTGTCCTGGAGTACTGCTCACATGTTTGGAGCTCAGCCCCCAAACATACGCTTAAGCTCTTAGATTCAATTCAGAAGAGAGCTATTCGCCTAGTCGATGACACAACACTCACCAAATCATTGACCTCTCTAGATCATCGTAGAAAGGT
This sequence comes from Gastrophysa polygoni, assembly GCA_963576655.1. Classification (NCBI taxonomy): domain Eukaryota; kingdom Metazoa; phylum Arthropoda; class Insecta; order Coleoptera; family Chrysomelidae; genus Gastrophysa; species Gastrophysa polygoni. The sequence goes on along the minus strand of OY755085.1, from coordinate 20,756,697 downwards.
CGGCGATCTCTGCCTTTTTTATAGGTACTTTCACGGTCGGTGCTCAACGGAAATATCATCTATTATGCCACCACGCGCGATTCCTAGTAGACAAACCAGACGAGCTCAAGCTGGTCACCCCTACACTGTCAGGCTCGAGACCTGTCGAACATCGCTATACCAAGCATCATTCATCAATAGAACGGCAAAGTTGTGGAATTCTTTGCCTAGTGAAGTCTTTCCTGATGCTTACAACCTCCAAACATTCAAGAAAAATTCCAACACCTTCCTTCTTTCCCAAAATTCCACCGCTGGCTAACACGATGTTCCTCGAACATCATAGGTTTCCCTTTCGTGTTGTCCACAGATAAAAAAAAAAAATCGAATGATATAAACAATTGAAGTAGCGAATGGATGAAGGTAATAAGTAAAATTCGATGATTCCTGAAATGATAACGAGACATATGTCACAAAGATGATTTGACATTCATCTCAGACATATGTCATACATGTATGAGATATGGAAATCCACATCTATTCCCTCCAATAGAATCGCCAGCTGTCGACTCCGCACATTTACTGAATGTAACCAATTGTGTCATAAATGTTCCGATTTTTCCTCTGTTTCAAACCACTTCCACCGCTATGAGTTCACCAGGAGTAACGTTCACTTTTAAAAAAAAACACGTTCCACTTCTGGATTCAAAATTCGTGTTATTCTGTTCGTGATATTGAAGATACGTCAAATATACAGAGTGTCCGAGATAAGGATAAACAGCATAGGGATTCCGGAAATGGTAGGAGACGAAAATTCGGTTGGAAGGGAGGAGTTATATCGATTAGAAGTAAATATTCGAAAGAATCATTTCATTTTCGCAACAATATTATCAGAAATACAAAAAAGCATGGAAACAATTCTCAATAACTACTTGATATGATTGAAAGTAGTGATATTGATTTATTCCTCCGACGTCTCGTTTCGTTCTTTCCAAATACGGCCTTGATTATGTGTTCAAAGATTCTGAAGTATTTTTGAATTCTGTAGCCATCTTCATCAAGTGAAACATGTGGAGGAAGTGTAAATTTTTGGAAGTTGCTCTCAACAAAATTATACAAGTATACAGTACACAGCAGCAGTGTGTATAATGTTCTGGGACTGTTCCCTGTTGGTAGAAGCCCTGGTTATGCGCATTCCATCCTCTTTACTCTCTCCTAAAATCAAGCGATGTTCGTGTTCTGTACGCAAACAAGTCACTGATTATCATTTCGTGGCGAAAGCTATCCGGAGTGGTGGATCCAGATTCATTTAGCTCAGGATGGAGATTCAAATTTTGCATTGGCAATTTACCTTCAACGTGATACTTGACGGTTCACAGTTAGTTTTTTTATGATAATATATAATAATTGATTTCCATATTTTATATCACGAGGAAATATTGAAAATTTCCAGGAGTCTGTAATATCAAGGCCGTATTTACCTTGTGGGCACATTTACTTCAACGAGACAAAGTGAATCGAAACAGAATAATTACAAATCAATCGTGTTGTACTTGTATTGTTTGCTCAATTGTGATCACACACTTATCTTCACAATCTTCACCCCACGCTCTATTCGGCACTCAGATCAACGAATAAACCATACATGGTACTCCTTGAAGACATGCCAATATTCGAGGGGGTGATTTCTTGAATCATTTCAGGAAAAACACTCTCTATGCACCTATGTCCTGGAAGTCTCTCTTTTGTGATACAGGGTGATGAAGTTTCGAAAAAAAAAATAGATATCTCAATAAAATCTGTTATATGTCTTCTTCGTATCAAGGTACATCAGAAAATGTACCTTGATGTCAACAATATTATCTCAGATATTATTCGAAAACTGATTTTCCTCTATCTCAGAAGTTAAGACTTTCAGGACATTGGTGCACAGGGAGGTTATTCTCAAAATGAGTTGAAGAATCACCCCCTCCAGTGACAGCAGGGGTCGGCAGCGTCATCCAAGCCGTTCCAGATTTTCTCTGTGTTATGGTGTATTGAGTGCTCTACAAGTAGCTATTTGGTGGTGAGCTGTATCTGATGTTATTTCATATTTGTAGTATAATAAAGTCAATGTATATACTGCATATACTGAACTCAGAAGAATAAAAACTCTCCGAGCATCGAAGATAACTATCTGCCTGGACAAGAACTGGTCTAACAAAAATCCATATTCATTCACACTGATAGTACGGGTGAAAGCTGTGAATATTTGAATACGCCTTCCACACAATGACGTCTGACTCACCTAAAGACTCATCTTCAGACGATATCTATAAACTATCACATTGCCTCAATCAGAAAATTGACAGAAATTAAGAAACACTCACGGATATCAAACAAGATTTTCGCGATCACAATAAAATCTGTGTACTTGAAGCTGTAAATTTGTGCTTGGAGAATAAACTAGTTACCTTGGATCGTAATTCACGAAAGAACAATATTGTTGTATTTGGTTTCGACATTGAAGATAAGGCCGAAGCCCTCAAGATTCTCAGCGACATTCTTGGAACTGAGCTTGATTTTCGTCAAATCAATAACATCTACTTTTCTCCAACCAAAACTAATGAAAAAGTCTTGAAAATCGAACTCCTATCTTATATCAAGAAACTGGAGATACTGAAAAACTCTTTCAAACTCAAGGACAAGAACATATTCATCGCAAACGATTTGAGTGTCGAGGATCAGGCTGTACACAAAGATTTGAGGAGACATCTCAATTCTGCTGAACAAAACGGAATCAAAGCCTCAATTAGAGATCTCTATCCGTTATAAATAACACGAAATATTCAACGGAGGACATCGATTCAAATCCTGATATTTTGAAGGGCATACAAATCTAAGATAACAGTCGCACCGGTGAAAGGCCTTTTTCATCACCTGCACAGTCCTCTGCCAAAAGAAATAATCTGCCCAGAGCTGCGAAAACATATTCGCTGCACTAGATTTCGTTCATCTTTTAATCAATTATATTTCGTGTGTCTTCATTATCATTATATTCCGTATCAAATTTAATTCATTCTTACAGCATATGTAATTCTTTATATGTACTATACAACTTCATTTTTTAGGGTCCCGCCTAAACTAACGGTTATTGTTCTATTATCTTTATGGATGTTGGCACCAATCATCATTGAAAATGTATGAGGATATTAGCTCTTATCATTCGAATGTGAGATCTATCTTCACCGGTTTTGATAATCTTTCTGATTTTATTTCAACAAAAAAGGTTGATATCTTTGGTATGTCTGAAACTTGGTTGAGTAGCGAAACTGACTCCAGCACAATTTCTATTGAATCTTATCTCTTGGTAAGAGCGGACAGACCTACCAGAGGCGGGGGAGTTGGATTTTATATCAACAAACGGATACAGTTCGAAGTTCTATTTTATCAAATCAGTACTACTCTTGAACAAACTCCAACAATACAACTTCCTACAACTTGTCGGTGTATCATATCGCCCCCCTTCGGCCAATGTTGAAGAGTGTTTAGGTGAACTAGAAGAGAGTGTTGCAAACCTTTTTTCCCTTGGTGATCTCTTCCAGGTTGGTGGAGATCATAACATTGACTGGATAGCAATAGATAAACGCTGTGAACTCTTTCGTGACTTCCTGAACACCTTTGATTTGAAACAACTTATCGACATACCTACTCGAATAACAAATACTAGCCAAACTTCAATTGATTTTACCAGCTTGAGCTCGTCTGGTTTGTCTACTAGGAATCGCGCGTGGTGGCATAATAGATGATATCTCCGTTGAGCACCGACCATGAAAGTACCTATAAAAAAGGCATAGATCGCCGACCTTTCTACGATGATCTAGAGAGGTCAATGATTGTGAGTGTTGTGTCATCGACTAGGCGAATAGCTCTCTTCTGGATTGAATCTAAGAGCTTTAGCGTATGTTTGGGGGCTGAGCTCCAAACACGTGAACAGTACTCCAGGACAGGTCGAATTTGTGCTTTGTAGATCATAAGCAGTTGCTGGGGAAATATCTCTTTGCACGGAATAGAAAACCAAGTTTTTGTGAAGCAGTTTTCGTAATGGACCTCACATGATCGTCCCATGAGAGAGCACTGTTGGTGGTGACACCCAGCATGGATATTGACGACCTCATAGGAACAGTGGTACCCGACATCATCAAATTGGGCATTGTGTGATCAGCCTTCTTGGTGAACATACAAGCTTGAGTTTTAGTTGCATTGAACTGTACTAGATTCTCAGATCCCCATTTCAGAATTCTTGTCAGATCCTCATTTGAAGCATCAACCTGTCTTCACCTTGCACCTCTGGCCTCGTTGGATGATATAGGGGCTCTAGAGGAAAAGGCGGAATGAGGTGAACTATCATCCGCGAAGCTATAATAAATCAATAATGTGGAGCAAGAACAAAGTAGGTGCCAAGACAGAACGAGACTCCGTCCACAAACACGTAGAGTGATCTATCTGCAAGAAAACTCGATAGTAAAAGACACAGTTGGGGTGCCTAACTCGGTCAAATGCTTCGGAGATATCCAAGGCTACAGCCAGAGACTCCCCATGTCTCTCGATTGACACCTGCCACTTATGTGTCACATAGGCAAGCAGATCTCCTGTTGACCTCTGATGACGAAAGCCATATTGCCGGTCGTTCACGATTCTTGAGCTCTCTAGATATCAGATGAGCTCGATGTTGATTGCTTTTTCCATCACCCTAGAGATCACAGATAGTTGTGCAATCGGTCTATAGTTGTTAGGGAGGGTTTTCTTGCCCTTCTTTGGAATCGGTTGGACCCTAGCTTTTTTCCAGTCAAATCGGAAATCAAAGCCGGAATTAAGATGTTAACTTTTCGCGACTTTTCCAAATTTGAAATGAATGATCTCACATCTGATTTGAATCTTATTCATTGGAATCACATATATTCATTTACAAATATCGATCAAATGCTTGATTTTCTCAACAATAACCTGCTTGCTCTATTCAAATCTCCTGCTTCGTGGCAGACTTATAATATCGAGCAAATGATCAAATTGAGAGATAGAGCAAAGCAAAAATTAGAAAAAAGTGGATCTGCTATAGACTCGGAAAGTTACAGAGATTTCATTCTTGCACAATAAAATTCTAAATCTACTTGGAACACCCTCAGATCTCTCAATATATTGCGCAAGAAATCGAGACCCGAAATTCCTATTGAACTAATGAAAATCAATTGTATGAATCGTCATTTCACAAGTCATAAAAACCCTGAGAGATGTAACTCCCAGTTATCTGGGAATAGAAGCTGGGGGATGATTGTTCTGAAGCTCAGTTCGACCTTCTCCAGAACGGCCCTGATGCACATAATTCATCCATCTCACCACCACTTCTTCATCTAATTCTATACCCGGTTTTTCATATTTCATGTTTGGCGGTAGCAAACAGCTTCATCGTATCAACTGCTTAGTTATCTTGAGATGGAGGTGCCGGTTGATGTAATTCGTTCCCAATTACTTGTTCTCTAGCCTCCTTCTCACTCTGTATATCAGCATGGTGAACATCTGCTTGATTATGTCCTGGTGATTGACTTCCTACTAGAAATGTCAGCACCATCACCTCGAGATATCAAAGATATCGAAGATATCAATGCCAAAACTTTTTCAGAACTATAGAACAAACAAAAGTGTTCGTACAGGATTCAACTTATTCAAATGACTTCTCTCCAAGTGAGCGCAATCCAAGGATACATTCGTGGCCTTTCGTCTTGTCCTGCTAATGTAAATGCATATTAGGGGCAATTGAATAATTCACAGGGAGTCAAAAGAATCAAGTGATCCCAATCCTATTCATATTGTATATTGCACTATTTCTTCCATGTTTTAGAGCATGGCTCACTTTTCAACTTTCCGAACTCCTCGATGAATCCGTATCATCACAGTCCTGGGATTATCGAATGATAAGCGGGTTAGCAAGAAATATTGTTCTGATTCTGAAAACGGTGCGTGCAATACCAAACGATGATACCTACCAGGTGGATCATGGGAAGACGAAGATGCGAGAAGTAATAGTATACATATTATATACCTAGGGTGAGAATTGAGGTATTATATAGCAAGCATTTCCATAACATGAAGCGCGAAGCGCCGAAGAATATAATGTGCGGATCTTATCTATATTTCTTTCACGTTTCGGTTGGAAATGAATGTTTCATTGGTTGCATAGATATCGGTTCCTACGTGTGTATACCTACGACATATAATAATAATAATAATAATAATAATAATAATAAGAACGTTTATTCAATAAGCCATTTACAGAAAATGAATTATAACAATGATAGTAATAGAAATAATAATACAAAAATAATAATACATGTTTTTAATAGAAAGCCTACTGGAAAGGACTATATTCACTGCCAGGGATCACTGGGATGCAATGGAAGTGATTTTCAATATTGCCCTTCGTGTTATTAACAACACTGATATGAAATAATGATAAATTCCTGTCTTTTTGGTCGCACCTAGGTTTACACCTGTATGTGCAGATGCTTGTGTATTTTAGTTTCGAAAGATTATATGTGTAGAACTACGTTTTGGGTAGGTATCTGTATAGTTAAGTAGTATAAAATTGAGATAGTCTATAGGCTGTGTATATACTTGTCTTGATGTTTGCCTATGTGTTGTCTTGATTTTTTTCTGAATATGCTTCGTTTTTTTATGTTTCTAATATCTTGTGGTAATGTGTTGAATATTTTTGGAGCTGTTGTTGTTATGAATCTTTGGTTGGCGTCTTTTTGATAAAAAGGATTTTTTAGTGAGTTGTTGGTCTTTGCGCGTGTTTCATGGCAGTGTTCAATTCTATTAATCAGGTGATGATTTTTATGGATGAAAACACAACATGCATAAAAATACAAGGATCTCACACTTAATATATCTTCGTTATATGAAAGCCTTGTGGGGTACAATCTCCTTTTTTGTAGTATAATTTTAATTATGTAATTTTGAAAGGTAGTTGAAGTTCTAGGGCATTACTGTAGAGACCTCCCCAAACAATAATGCCATATTTCAGAATTGATTCGATCAGGGTCCTGTACAATGTGATCAAGAGTTTTTTGTCCATTATTTTTCGTAACTCATAAAATTTGTGGATGAATCTGCGTAATTTTGCTGTTGAGGTGTTTATTTGATCCTTCCATTTGAGATATTTATCTATGATGATGCCTAGATATTTAGTTCTATCATTGCTGTTTATTTCTAGATTGGTGTTTATGATGTTCATTTTCTAGAAGTTTGGTCTATTTACGTCTGTTAAAGAGAAGGCTACATATGACGTTTTTGTTACGTTCAGTGAGAGTTTATTGTAGTCCAACCAATTTTTAACTAGAGATGTACCGTATTCAGCTTTTTCTTTGACATGTTGCCATGTGTTACCTTCATATAATAAGACGGTATCGTCTGCGTAAGATAGAATAGTACCATTTATGCTTGTATTCAGTAATGAGTTGATGTATATTATGAAGAGCAGTGGTCCCAGAACTGTTCCTTGAGGTACTCCCATTTGTACGTATTCATATGTGCTACACGTATTTCTTATCCTCAGAGCTTGCTTTCTTTGTGATAGATAGTTTTTGAAAATTTCTAATGCAATGCCTCTCACACCAAGTTTTTCCAGAGTTTCCAAGAGTGATGTATGAGGAACCGTATCAAAAGCTTTCGCTAGATCAAGGAAGACTGCAATACACTTGTTTCCGAAGTATAAATTATTCTTTATCTGATTAATCAGTTCAAACATTGCCTCATTTGTGCTTGTATCTGGACGAAAACCCAATTGTTTATCACTCAAGATATTATTATTCGAGAGAAAGTCATATAATCTTACTTTAAGACATTTTTCAAATAGTTTTGCAAAAGTGTTTATCAAGCTGATTGGTCTATAATTTTGTATAGAATTCTTGTCTCCGTTTTTATAAATTGGTGTAACTACCGTCATCTTAAGTTGTTCAGGTATTTTGCCATTTGAAAATATAAGATTTATTATGTGAACAAGTGGTTTTAGTATATGCATATGACATTTTTTTACAGTATCAGCGGTTATTCCATCTATTCCAGGAGAACTGGATGTTTTCAGGGTGTTAATATGATGGATGAGTTCGTTTTCATCAGTTGGCTTGAGGAACAGAGAGTTTTTAATTTGCGGGTACTTATTTTTGAAGTTTTGGGGTGCAGCAGGAATTGTTGCTGCCATTTTAGTGCCTACATTTATGTAGTATTGATTACAATAATTTACCATTTCTTTATAATCAGTGAAGTGTTCCCCTCTTTCATTATATATAAATATGTGTTGATTTGATTTCCGGTCGTTCTCGTTTGTGGCTTCCTTGACTATGTTATATATTTTTTTCATATCATTTTTACAGTTAGAAATCAGATCAGAGCAGTAAGAGGATTTGATTGTTTTTATCAATCGGTTGAGATGATTTCTATAACTTTTATATATTTTCTGTAGTTCTACATTATTTCTGTTTCTATTCAGTTGTTTCTTAAGTTTGTCCCTGTGTTTGATGGAATTAATAATGCCATTTTTATCCATGTTTTTTTCTGTTATTTTCTTTGAATTGTACAGTCCTTGTCGAAGTAGATTGTTTTATAGCATTTGTAAAAATTTCTATAAATTCGGTATAAGCTAGGACAGGATCTTGGGCTTTTAAATGTGGTCTAAACAAGACTTTGACGTATGTGTAATTCTTGTGTGTGTGTTTATATAGGATTCGAATCCATAAGACATCAACATTGATGTGTAATTATTTGTTTTTGCATTATCATCATTCAGTTAAAATAAAATAGTTAAAATCACCAATGAGTAAGTCAATATTTTGTTTAGTTTCATTTGAGATGTATGTGTCTAGGTCCTCAACAAAATCATTGTCGTTGGTAGAGGGTGATCTATAACAGGGTATAATATATTGAATTTGAGTTCGTTTAACTCAAATGTTATTCTACTTATGGTAATTTTTGTTATCGGCAAGATTGTGTGTGTTACGTTAAAATTAATATTGGATTTTATGAAAATAAGCAATCCATCACATAGGTTGATTGTGCTGTCGTTGAACAGTGTGGTGTAGCCAGGAATTGTAAAATCATTTACATTACTTATAGATCTGGTTTCACCTAAAATTATGATATCTATAGTTTTCAAATTGTTCATATTCAAAAAAATCAAAAATTCATCAAAGTTTTTATAAGCACTTCTGATATTTAAAAGTAGTATTTGAAAAATACTGTATTTTTCAAGCTGATTCAGTTTTTCAGTGAGTTCGTTTATTTCAATGTATTGGTTGACAGTTGTCAGTGATGGTGTTTTAGTTTCCAGATCATCTAATGATTGTATTTCTGTGTTATCCATCAAATGTGGGAAATATGAAAGATATAGAGATGTACTTATTGTGAATTCACTGAAAAAGAGAAATCATCATTCAAAGTACTTTATTTTACCTTGTAGTATCTTGATATGATATTTCAGAGTGTGACATTCTGAATCATTACTTTGATGGTTCGTATCATAATTTGTTTTGTATTTTATGTTTGAAAGATCACAGTTTTTACAAGATATTTTTCTTTTAGAACAAATTCTTTCTTCATGTTCTTCAGAGCATATAGGACATACCATTTTCTCTTTGCAGTTGAGCTTCTTGTGAAAGTATCCTTGACAGTTATAACATTTTGGAATACTCAGATCGTCATATGCCATGTATCTCTCCCATCCTATGATTAGCTTTTTCAGATTCATTATATGGTGGAATGCATTAGGTGTACATTCACATAGGATTGTTTTTGTTCCATTTCTATTACTGCGGATATAGTTTACTGTAATTTCCCCTGGTATATCGTTTTGTTCTTTGATGTAGTTTTCTATTTCTTCATTGTCATAATCTTGATTGAAATTGAAAATTTTTATTTTTGGTGATTTTAATTTGCTTAGTTCTATGTTATAGTCATTTTTTAGTTTATCTTCTAGTGCCTCCTTCAGTATTTCTGTTTTATTTTTCGTTTGACATGTAATGATCATCATACCAGATCTAGACGGTTTTATATTTGCAATACCGATTTTCAGTTTGGCAGGATTAATGTTTGTATTGATGTCTTTTTTGGTTTGTTCTGATAGTTGTTGTTGCTTCGGTTTTACAATTATCTTTGGACAGCTAGTTTTTATTGGTTTGGAGCCTACTATTTGTTGTTGTTTTAAGATTAAAGAATATGATGGAACATTTGATTTTTCCAGAGTATTTATTTTTTCTTGTAATAGTTTGATAATTATTTCTTGGTCCTCAATTATTTTTTCCTTGTCTATAATTTTATTTTGAAGGATTTCTAGGGTATCAAGATTTCTACATTTCTTGCATTGGTACTTTAAAGATCGATTTTGTAGAGGGATGCATCTTATTTCGGTTGTGCTTAATTCACTACATTCTGCACATGTAATGTTTCTGCATGAATCGCATGGGAAACTTGGAATTTTTACTCTTTCAGTCGGCTGTTTTATCTGTTTACATAAAAAACATTCCATTTTAGGTAATTTTTCATTTCCTTGGTGAAGCTCCTCTTAAATATTTGATTAGTTTCACTGGACTAATAACACCTGTGTTTATATTGTAAGTTCGTTTTTTCCGATGCTGAAGGTAGATTGAGATAAGGAACTATCCTTTTTTTTGCCAAGGAGAACTGCTATTCTGCACTTTAACTCCCTCTTATTCAATACTTAGCTAATATATACCACAACTGTTTGTGTAGTTTTGTAGAAGATGTTGTAACACATATATGTTCCAAGAATCATAAATTTCACTAAACTTTTTCCAAGGTAAAAACTCTTAACAATGAGCAGCACTTTGAATACACTATACTATCGACTACTCTCGATCAAAATTTCTATTTTTTTATATCATGAAAACTATTGACAGTCCATTATCAAAAGTGTTTATTTCTCATTAGAGGAATTCCTTGCATAATTGTGATATCTCAGGTTAGAAGTGGATACATTATATCATTATCATCATTCTATATTATTATTATTATTGTTATTATTATATTCATCATTATTATATATTATTTGAAATGCGACGCTCTTCTTTCAAATCAGCCGCTATGGGCGCTGAAACTGAGAGAGATGTTAAAATGGAAGTCTCATTTAGTGTCCGCTCTACTTGAAGTAGTAATAATTCTCACAATCAATTTCCAATTTATCGTGATTGGTGAATTTGTGTGCTTTCAGTTGGGCGATTGAGGTGGAACATAGATGGAGAAAATTGATGAATAATTAATGACGGTGGATTATCCTAAGTATCTATCATGTATCATGAAATACAAAATATATATGCATTGGGTAATCGTTGAATATTCATCAGAGTACCCTGAAATCTGCATTAACACACCCTCACACACTCGGGTGGAAAAATAGGTAGAAATTACTAGACAGAATGATGAACATGATACAGATATCTGTTGGCATTGTTGGCAGAAGCAATCCTTCATACATACATACAGTCTCTTATTTTATGGGTACATTACTACGATATATAAAGAACTGTAAGTAGCATGATTCTGTACATTTGTGAAGATGGAGAAGGAAATATTGAGATTTCATCTTGAATATTTCCGTTTTATTGTTCATTACTTTCCATCGGTGTCTTCAGGAGCTTCTCCGCAAGCTTTGTTATTTCCCATAGGATTCATTTCAAGAAATTTTCTGATTCCTCTCAAGATTCTGATTCAGAAATACCTGGAATCATCCGTTTTTGAGACGATGATTTTTTTTCTGGAAGAAGTAAAAAATCTACCCTGTATACAGGATTTCACGTAATCCGTTGGTTTCAATTTTTCAATGTTCCCATCCGAATGAAATTTTGTTAATTTAGAGTTTGGAAGTCAACGTAAACAATCGATATGAAATATCGCAAGGGGCGTAGCTCTTCCGGTTGAGCCAGAAATGGACACCAACTTCCTTATTTCAAATGGAGTGCTCTGTATTTTATTACAATTTTGAAATCTCTGTATCATTATGGATGAGAATCATATAATGGGTCACTGTAGCAATAATTGGGGTCTCTCGAATTATCAAGATCTTTTGTGGAAAATATTGAGTTTGCACTAGTATCTTTGAACAAGCTCATCTTCAGAATTTTTGAATTTGAATCGTTCAAATATCTACCAGTGCTAGTATATCTATAATTCATCTACTCTACTCCACTCTTTAATTTTCATCTCAACAAGTGAGGATTTTTTGGAGTAATTGCATTTGTTTTCCATTCATTTCAAATTCTAACAATTGTGCTGCTTTTCTAAGTTTCGTTTCGTTCATTTGTGGCAAGTTGGACGTTGAAAAGATGACAAGTAATTCAATAATCGATTGCGAAATTATTATTCAATTCGTTCTGCATATTTCATGACAGATACTGTTCTTGTTTATATTGAAAGTACTGAAAGTCACTAAGACTAAGTGCAGATAGTTTACGTTCGTTAAGATAGTTTACGATACTTGAAATTTATAGAAGTCGAAAGCCTTTGACAAATCGTGAATGATAACTCCCGCTGCGTCACTGCCCTCATTCAAATAAAAATAATTGCTTTCAATGCGGATATTGATCTTGCATGATGTTAAAATAACATTTATGACTCGTATAAATCGAGATCCGTTCTGATCCTGCATTAGTGTCCAGTATTCATTGACGTGGAATCAGAGTGGAATGAAAGAGGAACATGATGTTGCATTTTGTCAGAGCAATCGCCGTATGTGGCAGAAACGGATGCTGTTCTATCATATCGAATTGCTATCCATTGACATATCACCAACACATTTTCAATCAGAATCCATCAAATAAAAAGGACCATTCCGACATGAACGATAGTTCATACTGTTGAATCAGCAGAGATGATGAGAACTTGTGTTGCAAATATATATTTCGAAGATTATTCAGAGTTCGAAGAAATTGGAATCAAAGTGACAAAACATGATCCCAACCTGGACGCGGACTACAGATTTTATAACAAAGAAAGAAACTTATCAGATGTATTCATTGATATCTAATGATAATGTGTCGTTCTGTGCATACTTGTGATGTACGTCCAAGAGTATGGCGATTAACATGTGGTGCTGGATGTTGATTCAGCAGAAATGAGAAAGATTTCGGTTATGTCAAAGGTTCATTGAAACATTTCTGATCACAGCTATAATATTACGAAAAATATAGGTGAACGTGATTTTATGGATGGTAGTTCAACAAAACTAGAAACAATGAAAAGTTTCGAACACTTCTATCCGAATAATTTATTTCGGGATAAAAGTATTGTCTCTCGGGAATTGTATCGTTTTTTATTCCGAAAGGGGAAGTCTGGGACAAGACCCTCGTCACTATGGGCTAACAGGATGTTCCGTCTGTCTTCGATAAATTATTTCTGGAAAATTAAAGGCTGATTTATTATTCAATTCTCCTACTAACAATGTCCATTTCGTCTGATACTATGAACGGTTGGAACGGGAGACATGTGTGACAAGGAAGCTTCATACACCGTGTCCAAGATAAGGAGGGCCAGTATTGGGATTTCGAAAAGTACGAGAGAGAAAAAATACAAAACAGCATTGAGTGATGTGTGACATGGTTTTTGAGTTATATGCAAGGAGAGGATTTTCTAGATTTTTGATTCCAAATTTTCTGGCGTTACAGTGGCCCTAACAAATTTGATAGGAATTGTTCAAACCAATTTTCAGTGTGTTTCATTGTAACATCATCTGTTCCTGTATCCAACTTTACATTGATTACGATTTCGATTCCATATCAAATTCGATAAGTCTTTCAAGTTATCAATTCAGTGATTTCAAAAATGATTGATATGTATTCATGCGAATATGATGGTGGAATTCAATGTGCATTTGTGTCCTTGATACTTCATAAATTTTCTAATTTGATAATCTTCTCGATATTGTTGATTCTGGATCATTACATTCGACGGTCGAAGGTCGAGGTCTTAGGTCTTCAAAGTTGAACCATTTCAGATCACACTACAACAAGTTCAGGTAGTCCGAAATGGTGGAACATCACCAAAACCATAAAGTCAATCAGTTGTTGGCCGATAATGAATAAACGTGTTCTGGTATTATGGAAAGAATTATTCGTGGAAAATTTCGAATGTCTATTGACAATCAATCCAACCCTAATACAGTTCAAAACAGCGTTCAGGGAGTTGTTTGTTCTCACCTTGAGAATGTCTGGCTCTGAGAGTTGCTGCGATGACGTTGCAATATATTCCAACACATGTCAAAAATTTCGAAAATTCTTTGCAGATTGAAAAAGGAATTGAAATCAAAGTGACATTAACATGACAGGATCATAAACTTGACGCGGCCTACAGATTTCATGATATTCATCCAGATAAACTTTGTGATTTTTTTTTCATGAATCGAATTCACTCACCCATGTCTTGAATTAACTTACGAATTTCTCGTTGAATTGTACACGAAAATGAAAATATATCATCTTGTGAAATTTGCCAAGAAGAATTTCGTTATTGTTGTATTGTCAAAAAGTTATTGATGGCCGTGGGAAAAACCTATAGGAGAATAACAACATGGAGACATGAATATGTTACACTTTCATAATACATTCATTCAATATTCAGCCAAAGTAGTATGGAGAGTCGAAATACTAATGAACAAAAAATATGTGTGAGCTCAGAATCATTCCTCCAAGTAAGTTCCATTCAAGGAAATTGTCTGATGCACACCCAAGGTAGGAAGTTGAAAACGCCATTGACATTTGGTCATCTACAGATTGATAGCGGAGGCGCCACCTCATTAGTTGAAAAGTCATTGACGGCGAATTTTAGGAATCGAAGTTTTTTCTTGCTCTTTGCTCCTACTTGTAAATGTATGTACTCTGGTGAGACCCAACGAAGTGAATATTCGGAGGTTGGCTGGTATAAAATATATTTTCCTCAAAAATTCGGACTGAATATCAAGCTCAGTTGGGAAGATGATTGATTCTGATGAGGGTAGATTTTGAGGTCTACGATATACAGGGACAGAGTAAATGAGAGTGTAAATTTGGGGTACGTTTTCAGCAAATCGAATTTTGCTGATGAATTCTGGGTTTTTGGTGGTATATTCATGAATTTGTGGGGTTGTTTTAGAGCCCTTTGGCAATGTTGGAATCGAGTGTTGAGAATCTGAAATTGTCGGAAATTGTTGGGAGAAATAGATCGATATTCGTGTAGGAAATGATTTATTTATAGCTCGGTTCTGATTTTCATTGAGGATCTGGTTACAATGAAAAGAAGGATGTTTTTCCTAGAATTTCTCTACCCAGCAATAGAACACCTCCAGTGGCGGGTATTGGCAATGGCGACCAACAACTGAATCTGGAATGCGGATCTCTGAGATTGAATATGAGCACCTGCAGCAGCGCATCGAGAACATCGAACTCTCCGGCTTGCCCGAGAAACACAATGAAAGTATCTAGCCGAGCATGCAGGTTATTGCCAAAATTATCAAATTCTTGTCACTAAAAACAAATATCACCGAATTTGATAGCGTCCATATACATCCAAATAACAAAGTTAACGCATGAATACAAACACTGATAGCTCAAACAAGGATAACTTTTCATCAAGAGACCGGATAGTTTCTATAAGCTTTCTATTCAATTATATCTATTCAGTCATCTATGTTCTCAAAAGAACATGGAGGAATGAACCACTAGGTTATGTTATAGAAATGATGACCTTTGGATTGTAAATGAATCGGTGCTTACTGCCAGGCGGAACAATAACGTTATTAACATTGTAGGGTTTCCTTCCATTCTGTCGAAACATACAAAAAAAAACTTGTAATTGTAGTTTATCACCTACAATGAATTGATACAATTAGTGTAGGCTCAATGTCCGCGTCTTCCCAAGCACGAGAATCAAATGAAGTAAAAATAAGATATGCCTCTCAAATTTCATATCGAAAATACCAGGACTAAGTTGATGATGTTTGCTTGATGACGATATGTTGGATGTAGGTATCGATAGAGCCAAGTTGAAGCTCATTGAAAGTTACAGTGGAGTTTAAAAAATTCTTCCATAACTCCACTCTGAACAGAGGAAAAAGTGAATGAAGAACAGTAAATTCTGAATTTTCGTGCTGTGCTGAGATATATTCAGGTTGTTACCGAGAATAAGTTGCTGGATTGTGAGCAAGGTCACTCCAACAGAGTCGGTCGAGTGAATCACGGTGTCAAATTTATAACGATTCTTTTGTCATGATAAAGAAAGAATGTTATTGAATCGTTATAAGCATGGAAGTTTGTTCGTTTGGAAGCAATTTGTGAGTTCCTAACTATATCAGATGAAGCTTCGTCAGGCGCCACTCAGTTTTCGTTGCGAGTGTGATTCAATATGGAAGTAAATGCCTGTATTACTATGACAGATTTCATTCCATACTCAGGGGTTATACTGGCTAATTATACTTGGTCCATTATAGATACTTATAATTATCGTTCAGAGGTTAACTTTCCCATTCATATAGGTTCAAAGAGTCACCGATAGAGAATTGTGTTATTCCAATATAGACTGCATGATAATGTCAACAAATTATTCCGATACTGACATGAGATTATGACGTTCTATTTCATTTTTTTTTTCATTCAGGGATTCAGATGATTCAACAGATAGATGAGACTACCCAGTGACAGAATCACACAGGTTACATATAATAGATTCAACAAAGACAAGACTATGCTGAATTACATAATGACATTTTGTAACATGATATAAATGTAAGAAATAGTATTCTTGATTGTGGAACAAGTAGTTACAGTTCTTTTCAAGATGTATGTGTTTGATTTCACACAATGGAAAATGAGATAATTTTTAAGAGAGTAACTAATAGTAACATGGATATTAACAATGGAAATGGTGAATAAGAAAAGGAATCTACATGCTTCAAAATCATAAATTGGAGTATTCAGATATTTTATACTGTGCAATATTCAGGAAACGAATGTGGAACATTGACAGCTATATGATGGTCAGTAGTTCAAATGACACCATACAATAGTGTACTGACCAGAAAAATAGCTTGAATGACTTTTGACTGAGAAATGAATTGGAAATCTCTGATCTGTTCTTGGAATCCTAGACCAAGTCCAAACTGTAGTCTCACTATTCTCAATGAAGTGTAGATAGTCCCTTCAGCAAACTATGGTGTTGATGGGTCTTGATGATGGAATTTCTTCATGAAAACCGACAGTGGTCTAACACACCTGGGAATTTGGAATCAATGTCAGCTGGATTCTGCGCCAGAATCCAGGATTCTGATGTTCTGCCACCAGTGCAGGTACTATCTTCGACCTAACCGGACCAGGAATTCAGACTGCCGACTTCAATGGAGGGGAAAGGGGGTGTTTCAGGCTCCGAAGAAAAGGAAAACACCAAGAGACTGGAGTCTCCGGAACACATTATTTTTTCATTCATTCATTCATCCATTCAACGAGGATACACCCCCAAAATTGGTAAAATACAATACTTATGTGATAATTACAGCATAAGTACTGAATCTAGAACTACTACACGAATAAAAATCTCCATTCAGATTACGAATTTTGACATAATTATTCGGAATAAATATATGTAAAAATCAAAATGGAAGGATTCTAGTTACAAGGTGTTTCTCATCAATTGATATTGAATTTGCCATTTCCAAATTCAGTTTCGAAAAATGGTTTCCAAATTCTATCTATGTCAACAAAACAAAGAGCAATATCATTGTTTCCGTTCAGGAGAATGCGAGCAGACTCTTCGATATTTCGTTTTTGGTTGTTGTTTTGTTGTTGTCCATTTTAGGTAAAAATATGTTCACCTTATTTTGATTCGTCGGTATATCTTCTCCTTATATTGTTTTTTCGTCTTTCATGGTTTTGGATATTTCACATTCTTCCGAAACTTATTTCATGCGTTCGAAAAAATTATTTTGTCATAGCCTCAGTAGCAGGAAATCACTGGAGATACTGTGAAGTGTGTTTTCATAATACCTGTTTCGATGTCATCTACCCCTGACACTCTCTATAAACTTACTACACAGTCGTTCACTGTCTTTCGCGGAATGTCATCACGCCGGAATGAAATATAAATCTCTTCCTTCGTAGGTACGCAACAGGGATTTCAGTTCCTCAACTCATCAGGGACGCAGTCAAATATATCCTTATATTCATAACATTCGTTGAATTGGGGAATATGGATATATTATGGAATGTTTCCTGTATTCCTTTCCATGCATATTTGATGGATTCAGTATTCACTGCTAAGCAAAGTGCGCAGTTCGAATCCTTGGTAGACCCTGGGGATATTAAATTTTTAGTATCCGTACGAAGAACATTTCTTGTTCTGTGGAGCCATTTGAGGAAAGACTTTTGAATAATTCATGGCATTCCTCTTCCTGGTATCTACCTACTCACATACATATCACGGCAGATTCACAGAGGGATCAAGGAATAACTGCCTCTATGATTTTTCAATGACAAGTAATTCTCAATACCTGCATCTATTGAGTACTCATCACCAGAGCGATTCAAGTGAGGAATTCCACAAGATTCTGCAAATATGAAATAATTTGTCTCTGTTCCTCCTTCACTCTCTGTATGGAAGTCAATTTCTGGACAATTTGAACATTTGATTCAAACACGCAGATGTGGTTTTCTTGATTGATGATAAAACAATTGATTTTTTTTGAGAATGTGATTTTTTCAAGATTGTCCAAGTTCGTGAAGAGGGCTTAATAAAAATGGGATTGTACATTGTAAAAATATCCAAACTATTCAAGGTGGCTCATTCAAGCTGCAGAAAAAAAATTGGCGAAAACAGTTCATCAAATTTATGTTTTCATACACCGTTGTAGAGAGGCTTCCAAGACCTTTCCCTCCCCTGTTCAAGTTTGAGGTGTTGAAGCGCCCCCTATTAGGGGGTTGCTCGTTCAAGCCTCAAATATACGTCAAAGATGTCCGCCAAACAGAATCATTCGACGTGTTTCGGGAAATTTTACCACTCACTATGAGATATGAAATATACCGGGTGGCTCGTCTGAGATGGAACACCCTGTATATGTTCCTGTGTGAGTTTCTTCCCCGTCTCCACATAAATGAAAGGTTAATTCACCCTTGTCTCGAATGGGGGTGTGGTTATGCTGGACAAAACCGCTCTCTTATTATTCTTATAGAGCTGCATAAGTCCTGAGCATTACTTAGACGAAGCTCAGACAAATTAGTTCGGTGCAATAACATCTGGCATTTGTTGCATGTTCCTCAGAATTGAAGCCGTCTTATGCGAGACACGATGCATTTTTGATAGTAGAGAACGTGAATGAGTCAGGAAAGCAGTGGCGTAACATATAACATATAACTGTGGTTGAATTGAAACACTAGATGGCGCGGTGAACTTCGTTACACCTAAAATTGATCTGATTGTTACTCTTCGTGAGCGATAATATATCCTGATCAACCTTTGAGTTCCGATTCATTGATATCGATGATATTGTACGATTTGAGTTTTGTTGAATTATTCGTTGATGGGATCCACTGAATTGTTTCCACAGTTTCCTCAAATCTGTCGAACTTACGTAAGGAACTTCACAATATTGGAATCCTCAAACTCCATCGAATCCCGCTAAAAAACTTTTCAACGGATTTGTCGTTATGTCGATGCCTACTGATTTTTAGAATCTTGATTCCTTCAAAATCTACATTGCCGTGATGATAATGAACCTATTATGATATTCAGTTAAAGTCATTGAAACAAATAGAAAATACTCAAAGTCCTCATTCATTATTATGATTCATTCATAACTATGCCTGCGAATGTAATTAAATTCAATTCAACCAAATCTATTTCCAAAATCCACAACCTCCTCTCAACCATTTCGAATATAATAGATTCTCGCGACCGTCAGTACTGAATATAAGTTAAGCTTGGGCAGCTGCCGAATAATGAGTCTGCCATGAACTTCATCTATTGAAAGTAATCCGAAGTAGTGATTCCCAGAAAAAAATCACATTTCTTGATATTCGGTTACATCATAATGGTTACTAATTTTGCAAATTTGAACTTGAAGAATGGGTTGAATGGGTCCAACAAAAACGTCTATCAATATATCGCTTGGGGAGATGAAGGGCTTGAAATTGTTCAGGTGATATTGGAAAAAAAACATGAACTTCATTTCAGACATCATACGAAATGATAATATACTATGATAATATTTCAACATGATTCTGGCATAGACCTGGCATAGCTCAAGACCTCGGGAAGAAAAATGAGTATGTATTTGAAAACAAGAACTTCACGTGATGGAATTTCAATCCTATTGTCTTTGGACCTCATTTGAATAGTTACATTTGAAAATGAAATCGAATGATATTCAGAACCTCGACGTCTTCAAAAACGACGTCGCAATTAAAAATACGACCCTCGACTTCTTCGAACACGACGTCGCCATTATAAATACGACCCCATACTGATATTGAGTGAAATTCATTTGAATAGATAAAAAATATGTCGACGTCATCATGCATCAAACTTACTCATTCGAAACTATGCCTGTGAATGTGATAGGATTCGCTTCAGCCAAATCTATAATCGGAATCCATTAACTTTCTTTTACGAAAAAACGATTTTGAATGTGATATATTTCACAAAACTGCACAGAATGAATAACAGTTTTGAATGGCGCAGCCGAAGACATTCTGTCTATTTCTTTGGATTATTGCCAATTCCATTCTTCCTTGAGAAACACCAGTATTCAGGCGAGGAAAAAAAATATCCAATAGGTCAAGCCATTTTCAAGTTTTTACGAGACTAACGCACCGTAATTGATGATGATGATGGAAGTCCGTCGCTTTTTGCATCGATCAGATTCTATAATGAAGTATGAATGAGTTAGATGAATGGTTGTATATCACAAAAGTTGATGATTTTGGAATAATTACGAAAGGCTGCGCTTTCTTGGAACTCAAGCAATTGAAAAGGTCGAATGGAACCCTACAAATTATGCATTCAACATTTTTTCGTGATATGTAAGACGAACTTACGGAGGAGGGGCACGGACTTTCGGTCGTCACTGTGAGTACTTTCCATACAAAGTTACCGATTCAGTTTTTTTTTTGTTTTTTGGCTTCTCTTCTGGGTTCTCTCCTTTCCTTCCCTCTTTCCTAAGGCAGCTCAGTATTGGGAAAACAACAGGAAGAATTATACGAACAAGAAGTGAAAGTTTAAAGAGAGTGAATAATTGTAGCAAAAATGTGGACATTGCTGATTGAGTTCCATATTAGTATATCCCTTCAGAAATTTTTGCTGATGATTTCGCTGATGAATAATTTATATTCATCAACTTGTAGCATCTTTGGGACATCGATGAGATGCATGAAAAGTCATCACTATAACGATTGAAGTCCAAGAAGTGATCAACTCTTTGCGACGAAAAAAACTTTCGACGCTCAGCTTGAGAACTATTCCTCCGGTTCAGCCGAAATACGTCTCGATCTTGATGGGCGTGGGACGCCAGACGGCACGGGACGCGATGCGTATGTTTATAACATATTCGACATCTTCAAAAGATGAAATTCGCGAACATCAACCAGATTGCCATGAAGTGAAAATTCAATCTGAGGTACTGAATTTTTTCTTGTTCATGAATTTTTGGTGTAGAGGGAAACTGTAGAGCAAAAATATTTCACACAATTCCTAAGAGGCACAACTGAATAATCGAAGCATCATGTTTTGAGGCGGTATGTTTGCAGCCGTTCGGGGATGCATAGGCCACGTGAAAATCAAAAACGATACTCCGAAAAAAATTAAATGCATTTTTACCTACATCTATGAGCTGAATCAATACTGATGGTGGGTTCCAAGTTGTTTTCGTCAGGTCAGTGTGTTATTTTATTCAAAGTACTTTGTAGCTTGCTGTGCAGCAGAATATATGAAAACACATGTGGGATGATGGGACAGCATTTTCAAACTTCATGAGAAATTCTCAATATTCTATTCAGATTCATTCCAACTTCCATACTGTTCACACCGTCTTGTGTTGAGAAAGAGATTTTGGGTTTCGAAAGTTGTAATTCCTGTAATGACTGAGGCATTTCAGGGAATGACGGATTCCTTCTATTGACGACGACATGAAATTATGTGCTCTCATTGAAACACCCTATATGAAGAACAAAGCACGAAGCTTTCCTCGAAAGAGGATTACTGAGCCTTCTGCATAATTCATATTACGTATAGTCGAAGCGTAATCCCATATGATTGAGTTCCTTCTTGTGTTCCAGAAAGTGCGGTGGATCCATGAAGGAAGTTATAATGAGACCTTGTCTGGACCAGGCATCTAGAAGGATAATCGACTATAGATAATCCTAGCTGTAATAAGCCGTATTTCACGAGACACGTCATGGAATAACGGTCAGTGCCAGATGCACCAGACATCACGTTCTGCTAATGATTTACTGGCTTGCCTCCTTTGATGCTCCATTTATACAGGTGTTATGCTTGGCGAAGCAAATGGAAATGGGCAATCAGACACCATACTCGAGAGCTATGGAGAAAGAACATGTGGCATGGAATTGTGAAGCGTAGAGAGGAGCTCGAAATCTTCTCCACAAAACTCACGGTAAGATGAACCTTATATGGGAAAGTTTCTGTTTTATGAGAATCCATAGCCTATATTGAAGATAAACAAGGAAGTATGTCGAGAGAATCTTCGAGAGAGTCTACTCACAGGAAGTGAAACAATAATCAAATAGTGTAAGGGGACAATCGTCAACTGTTCAGAATTGGATATTTCATATTAACGTTCTTATGAATCATAATACTTCGAGCAGAAATGCCAGGATCCAAATTTTACCGTCATTCATGGATGAAACTATGATACAATGACGATCAATGCTGGTGTTCCACAAGGCTCTGTCTTGGCACAAACTTTGTTCTTGCTCCACATCGATGATTTCATAGCTCTGCGGATGATAATACACTACTCCTCAAAAGCACCTATATCATTCAACGGGACCAGATGTACAAAACAAAAACAGCTCGATGCTTTGAATGAGGATCTGACGAGAATCCTGGAATGGGGTTCTGAAAATCTAGTACAGTTCGATGCAACAAAAACTTGAGCTTGTATTTTCACTAAGAAGGCAGATCATACAATGCCCAATTTGATGATGTCGGGTACCACTGTTCCTATGAGGTCGTCAATAACCATGTCGGGTGTCACCACCAACAGCGATCTCTCAAGGGACGATCATGTGAGGTCCATCGCGAAAACTGCTCCACAAAACTTCTTTTCTATTCCGTGCGAGGTACTTCACATCCCAGCAACTGCTCATGATCTACTAAGCACAAATTCGACCTGTCCTGGAGTACTGTTCACATGTTTGGAGCTCAGCCCCCAAACATTCGCTGAAGCTCTGAGATTCAATTCAGGAGAAAGCTATCCGCTTAATCGATGATACAACACTCACAAAATCACTGACCTCTAAATCATCGTAGAAAGGTCGGCGATCTCTATTTTCTTATAGATACTTCCACGGTGCTCACCGGAAATATCATCTATTATGCCACCACGTGCGATTCCAAGTTGACAAACCAGACGACCTCAGGCTGGTCACCCCTACACTGTCAGGCTCGAGAACTGTCGAATGTCGCTTCACCAAGCATCATTCATCAATAGAACGGCAAAGTTGTGGAATTCTTCGCCTATTATTTATTGAAAATGTTGGTGCTGCCTGTTTGTATCGTTCAAAGATATCCCAATGAGTCCGGCCGGGAATTGTCCTTATCTCGAATGCGAAGAGATTTTTCTACTCACTTGTCCTCCTGATATCATTTTCCGGAGATGTAGATGATGGTTGCTGGCTAGCGGTGTATTTCACTGAAGATGACCTTCCTTGGTAATTGAGAGTACATTTGGTTTTCCTCTTACTCCCGCGAGTCCCAGGAAAACGCCTTGTTTGCATTAATGCAATCATGAAGAATTTCTATTTCTTGCAATAGTGTAGAGAGTGACTTACTTTTTGCACTGTTGCTAACGATATGAATCAATGATGATTAACTATGGAAGACCGCTATATTACTGACCGTTCATTCTCACTTATCCATGGACAGCAGCGTTTGACGGTGACGATTTCTAGAAATGATTTGCAGTTTTCAGTTTGAATTCCTGATATTTTAAGGGAACGCATCGAAATAAGTCGATCGTTGAAAAGAAGATTTTGTGGGCACGTGTACACGTGCAGAGAGTGTACAGGGATGGGATAAAGTATGGAAGCAGGTGAGTATTTTTTGAACGGAAAGTACGATATTCATGAAAATTTACAGGTGAGTGCAATGGAACAAAATGCATCTGATGTATATTTTTTTGTCGATATTATACTTCCGGTTCAACCGGACATGTCACCAACTTCTTTAATTCAAATGGGACACCCTATATATTTTTACAGATTTGAAAGAGCTTGTCATTTTGAGTTCATACATACTGAGTTTAGTGTAGATAAATTAGTGAAAACTAGGAATATAGCACTTTTATCAACCTCCCTCGAGTTTTTTGCATTAGAGTAAAATACTATTCAGATGAACAAATTGATGTTGTTTGTATGCAACAACTTGTTTTTTCTCTGAATAACTTCTTATCAGATTATGAATACTACCCCTCATCTCATTTCGTTTTATTTTTCGAGTTATTTCTCATGATGAACTGTTTCAAATGCCTCATCAACGATCACTGATCAACGAAGATACCCAATACAGAATCATTTCTGTCGATCTCTTCATTAATATCTGTTGTTGATTTGTGTATTGCGTCTCCAGTTGACCTCCCCTTTCTGAAACTGAACTGATAATCTGAAATAATGTTATGTTTACTTGTGAATGCCGCTATTCGACTCTTCATGATTTTTCTTATAATTTCATATGAGGTAGAAGCGTAATTGGTCTGTAGTTCGTGATTTCTGTTTGGTTTCCACTTTTGTATGAGGGTTTGACAATGTCAATTTTCAGTGTCTTTGGGAAACAGCCTGTTTCAAAGCAGGTATCAATCGAATATATCAGTGGTAAGGATATCTCATGGGCAATTTTCTTCAATATTTCTGCCTTGAAGTTATCGAAACCTGGTGATTTTCGTGGTTTCAGTTCATTTATCATCATTTGCACTTCATTTTCTTCAGTCGGACTGAGATACATGGAGATCTCGATAACTTTACGGTTTTGAACAAAATCTACAGACTCACTCATATTGTTTGCTAGTTTTTCCCCTATTCAATGATAATAATAATTTATTTTCAACTGTGATTCTCGACATCACATTCTCATTCTGAATATGGAATATCAGTTGCAAAAAGTGGCTGAAAACAATCGAAACTGATCTTAGTTCAGTCCCTTGTCGACAATTTTTTTTTATCTGTGGACAACACGAGAGTGAAACCTATAATGTTCGAGGAACATCGTGTTAGCCAGCGGTAGAATTTTGGGAGAGAAGGAAGGTGTTGGATTTTTTTTTTGAAAGTTTGGAGGTTGTGAGCGTCAGGAGGAACTTCACTAGGCAAAGAATTCCACAACTTCGCCGTTCTATTGATGAATGATGCTTGGTATAGCGATGTTTGACAGGACTCAAATATTCATACTATTCTACTAAATTGTCCACATGTAGGTAAGCCTAAGAAAACAGTTCGATGTACCGAGTACTTACCTATATAGTTCAGGATTGCAGGATGAGATTCTTATACGATTCTTCGAGCGCAGCCGGTGTTGAAGGTTTCAATTCATGTGGTAACTCATTGGATAATTCGAATATTTCATAAGAGACAAATCGTTGGAAGTAATGTGTTTGATGAGGTGCAGGCGTGCAGGAAATCTATGATGTTCGAGGAACATCGTGTTAGCCAT
The DNA here is from genome assembly GCA_963576655.1 of Gastrophysa polygoni. NCBI lineage: Eukaryota > Metazoa > Arthropoda > Insecta > Coleoptera > Chrysomelidae > Gastrophysa > Gastrophysa polygoni. The sequence goes on along the minus strand of OY755085.1, from coordinate 20,730,780 downwards.
CGGTGAAATTTTGGGAGAGAAGAAAGGCGTTGGAACTTCTCTTGAGAATTTGTAGGTCATTAGCATCAGGAGAGACTCCACCAGGCAAAGAATTCCACAACTTTGTCGTTCTATTTATGAATGATGCTTGGTATAGCGATGTTCGACAGGTCTCGGGCCTGACAGTTCTATGGTTCACATTGCACAAATGAGGAGGGCTCTTAGTAAATATTATATTGAGGAATGGGGTCACTGCATGTACCTTCCATCTATCTTCAATGCCCAGCCACTGAATTTCTTCTGATTCGGAAATAGTTCCAGTTTTGCAAATGCTGAATATGAATCTTAGGCATGATTTCTGAACTTTCTGAATTCTGCCTGTATCTTTTTCATATATGCACGGTCCATATACAGCATCACAGAAATTGAAATGGCTCAATACCAGAAATTCCGTTGATCTAATTTCCAAAGACTTTGATAACAAATGGCGATGGCATATATTAACATGCGGCCTGAATCACAAGCACGTGTCAAAGATTTCGTGCGCTCTTAAATCATTGCAGAATATCATCTTGTTATTTTATATTGATCATCATTTCCACATATTCTTTCTTCCTACCGAAAATCAATACTGTTGACTTCGATGCATTCAATTCTAAATTATGATTATCTGAGAATGCGATCAATCGAATTAGATCAGCATTGATAGCGTCTTGAGCCATTTGTTCTCCACTTGGCAAAAAAGCAAGATATGATTGTGTGTCATCCGCATATGAATGTACAGAACAATGCTGCAGACGAGATGTTGAATCACAAGTATATATGCTGAATAAAAGAGGGCCAAAGATCGATCCTTGGGGAACTCCACGAATTGAAAGTTGCTCAGATGATACACCATTCCTGGTTTCTACAAATTGATGCCTATGAACGAGATGATTGCTGATCAATTTGATCACATTCTCAGAGAAACCAATGAAATGTAATGTAGATATTTATTAACAAAATAAGATTCAAGGTATCGAATGCTTTCGAGTAATCCAGAAGAACCAAAGCAGTAGATTTCCCTCATCTCTGGGGTAATATATCGTGAATATTCAGATGATTCCTGATTTGATGGTTCATAATTTTTTCAATAACTCTCTAGAGAACAGGTAAAATGATGGTAGTGGGATTACTCTCAAAACTTTCCACTCGTCTTGGAATATATTATCCAAAATACAAGTATTTACTATATCAGTATTTTATATAATATATAATTTAGTAACCACTGAAAATCTTTCAGGGTTGTGTATAGGAATTAACCGACCATACAAAATGTCCAACATACCGGCTCTAGAAAATTTTATCTGTTTAGGCGATAGCAGCTCTGTTGGCTTACAATGGGAAAAGTGGAAAGTTCTTTTAACATTTACTTAGAGGCATCAAGTATTGAAAATCCACCGAAACAAAGGGCAAGTTTACTGTATATGGGTGGATTGGGATTACAAGAAGTGTACTACAATATTCCTGGAGCACACGTCGACGTCGACCCAGACATAAATACAGTAAAGTATTGTAAAGACATGTGTTTAGGTTAATGAAACAAGGCAATGCAGAAAAATTCGATACCTTTTTGGTGCGATTGAGAAACCAGGCAAAAAAATGTAAATTCACTAATTTAAATGAAAACTTGATTGAATTTAAATTTAAATGAAAACTTGATTTCGGCGCAGTTACGGAACAAAATATCAGCAGCTGGTGGTACTATCACACTTGATATGGTTATTATAGGCAGCTTGAAGATTTTGACAACAATCGAGGATCTACATCAGAGGTATATAGAGTGGAACCAAAGCGACCTTTCAAGGCCTCTACCAGCCCACAATCATGTGGTAAATGTGGTAATTCAGAACACTCGTCTCAAAGTACATACTGTTCTGCTCCCGACAAGAAATGTAAGAAATGTGGATTCAAGGGACATTTTGCACGAGTATGCAGATCATCCGCGAAGAAATCAAATCGCTGCACAACCAAATTTTTCAAGCAATGTTTTATGGACAGATGGAGCTTCTTTCACAACGTATGAGCAGGCATTATTGATGATTATTTCATTAGGCCATACCTTTTACCGGCACGGTAAACAGGACCTATTTACTGGTGTTTCTTGAATCTCAAATGGGATAAGGGGTCGAGTGATACTATTCATCACTATTCATCACTATTCATCACTATTTCTCATTTTGTAGTTAGAACGATGTTCTTCTGAGAAGTGCCTTGTGTGTGTTCTTTTTTTGATTCTGTCCTATGTTACTTCCTTGATCTCTCAGTGAAATGCAAATGCCACCTGTGTATGCCGTTCGTTATTGTCATGAATGATATGTTCCTAGAGTTCTTTCTCAAACTCGATATGGATAATGTCGTGGATTCATGATATTCAGAGATCAAAATCAGAAAAGAAAGGAGGTCATGGAAACATAACCAGACTCATCTCGAAGAAGGAAGGTGAGTAGTTGATTCAATTCCTTTTCCGAAAGGTTTGGATGGAAAATCAATTTCGAATATAAGTAACATGTGATGGTACCAGTAGTGATATTCCCAAGTGAAATATCAATACATTCATACATAATTGCAAACGTACGTTTTTCAAATATCTCCACACTAGTTCGGTTTACTCATGACTTCTCTGTTGCCATAGTGAAATGGACTTTTTTCTGAATCAAATGAAACAACAATGTTGAAAGCGCTGTCTTCATAGGTGATGTTAGTCAAATGACTATATGAGAATCCTGAACTATACTCATTATGTTACTGATATTCTGTTCAGCTCAGCTCGAATGATCAAACTCTCAATTTCTCGATCAACAGAAACATTTTTTTCATCAATAATGAGTGTGAAATAATAACAAGCATGGATTTGAATCCTCAGTCACAACTTTTGATAGGGAAACTTCCATGGGAAAACTTTCTCGAAGTTCGATGATATTGAGGATTATTGTTGAAAAGTATACAATAACGATTTCACCTGACGTCGTCTCTCCCAAGTTTCCATCTCAGGATAAAAAAGGAGTTGTTTCTTCGGACTTTCAAGACATTGGCACTCGAGTGTGAAGAAAACGGAATTAGCTTCGTTACTCCAACAAAATATACCTTGAAGCGATATTTCCGAGGAACTTTCTCTCCAATTCCGGGGGCTTCAAAATCCATGCTATCGCTCATACGGGGCACCATGAAACGACTGAAATACAGGGTGTTAGTTGGATGAATGTACTGAATGTCATGTCAAGAATGTATTCATGTAATGATTCCGAGTGGGAGAGTTCGTATAAACATGTGTGCCTCGAAATTTAAATTCAAGATACAGGGTGAACACTCATTTTTCAGATATTTTATATCAGATAGAATTTATGATAATGAGAAATCCAATGTTTCCATCGAGCTGAAATTGCTGAATACTGGAATGCTGAGCTTTTGATATCGGAGAGCACGAGCCTGAAGTGTCTTCATCAACCAGCCAAATTTCCACTATGGTATATTATGTGGTGGTTTGGAAAACAATGATCTCGTAGCAGATCATGAATCTGTCGTTGCTCCAGATATATCTAGGTAATAATGTTTCCATTTTAAGCGAGAAGAGATAACAAAAGAATATCTGTAAGAATTGATATACGACCTACTTTATCAACGTTGAGATGGTGAGTAGTTTATATGATATGGAATATGGTGAGAATATCATGAAAAATATGAATATGAATATAAGAATATATAATTATATGGATATATGAATATATAAATATTTGAATACATGAATATATGAATATATGAATATATGAGTATATGAATATATATAAATATATGAATATATGAATGAATCAATATATGAAAATCACTATTGAAGCCAGCAAATAATATAATTGGAAAATCAAGTAATTCAGTTCTTCAAAATCAACTGAAAACCGAAATCTTGAAAACGATTTTCAACAGTTATTTGGTTGGCTGTTCAAACGTGCAAATTTTCTCACAGTGTATCGTCAATATCTAATCCGATTGTATTGAAATCTAGGTTGGGGCAAATGTGATTCAATTAGTTCTTCCTCATTGTATTTCATAAATTCGGTTGATTCAACCATTTTTAACATTATGATCAACGAAATAACCACATGATAACTGGAATACTGGAAAAAATGGATATACAGAATATACATGTCGTCTTATGTGACAAAGAATTCAGTCGATTCAACCATTGTCCACATTCCCATCAAGAGAATGATCAATTGAATCAAACCAATATTTGCGTAGGAATAGAACATAATATGGTGGATAAAATATTGTATAGTGTTCATCCAAAGGATATTCAGTTGACTGAATCCTTGAATTCGCTCTCGAAACAAAAATAAATGTTACCCTCCTCAACATTATATTTTGTCGTGCATATATGACACTACCATCTGGTTGACCGAAGTGAATATCGCTATAATCAACGACTCCTCATCCCCGTGTACTCATGAATTTCTGAGGATTCGACCTCCAATAAGATCCTTTCTAATTCCACATGACGATTATTATCGTAGGTATCTATATAGATCCTTTGTCACGTATTCAAACCATGCTCCGACTACCTTACCTTTGTCGTTTACTCCACGGCTTATGCGATCTCAGAAGGAATCATTGTTATTCCTCCGTCGCCCTATTCTGGCACTGGAACAGACGAAAATGGATGAGAATACTCGAGAACAAAGGGGCTCGCGTCAAAGGAGGAATCCCGCAAGTCAACAAAAACTGTTTGTTTTCCTCTGCGATATTGTCAGAAGGAAAAGTTGGTGTATCAGGTGTTGCAGTTGGAATTGAAGTGTTGGCTAGCCATTGTTGTATGATAGTGGTAGAAGAAAAGCAAAACCACAAAGAAACGCCACTCATAGATAGAAGAAATTGGAACACGTGTTCGCTGTGGAAGCCATAAATTGAGTAGGAAACCTAACCTAATTCTACTCGAATGTTAACGTATGATAGTCCTGTAAAAAATGTGGAATCATCTCGTTATTTCAGAGTTGATTCGTTCAAGAGATCGTGAGGATGATTCTTATACTGTTTGACTTCAGTTCTGATTCATCATTGATTATTTTGAGACACCTCGCTCCGTTACGCTGCGGTCATGCTCAAAATACACGTTCAGGAAATTACGTTTGTAGTATCCCAATATGTACTATACAGGACCTACTATACTACTGATATATTTCACTTGTTGAAATTAAACACTCTGGATCCAATTTACTTCACTCGGTCCTTCTAGCTGCCTAAAGCGTACTGTCTCCCCGTCCACATTAAGAGCGGGGATTCACTGCCTACTTCTGAAACTCTGTCTAGATGGCGATGCAGTGCCCGATCGTAATAAAATATGATTATTTTCCTAAGGCTGGTGCCTTATTGTAGTTTCCTCCTTTTTGGTCAGTTCTGGCATGTTCTCAATAGGTGTCGGTATACTAGCGTCGCATCGAAGTAGAAGTTTTATATTATTTGGTTGCTGTTACTGTCCGCGCAAGATAATTATATGTATGTTGTTTTTATAGGTCTGCAGTCTCGATCCAGACAATGTGAGTATTTATTTATGTCGCGGGTCGCGCAGCGTGGTAGAACCGAGCCGACTACTTTGACGATATTTATCTTTCTCAGAGATAAATCTTGATGGCTTTGGCAGAACGCGGGTATTTCGCACTGAATTTTCATCTATAAGAATAAGAGGGGTATTCCCGATCTCTCGTATTCCACCTCGTATGTTTACGAATTTGACGTTTCGTATACAATCCAGACAGATGATTGGTTGACATACTTACGAAACGTCAATTTCGTAAGTATAAGAAGAAAAATACGTAGATCAGGAATCCCTAATATCGAAATAAAAATACAAGCTCTCATTTAGTTTCATCAAATCTTGCAAGTTGAATTTGACCCACTTCTAATCTACGAATGATTAGGAATTTGGCAGGTGGACATAATTTTTACGACAAGGCATTATGAAATGAAAAAAATTGCGGACGAGTTTTGTGGTTATCGTCAGATTTTACTCAAAATCGATGTCTGGTGGTCTTTGGAGTCGGAAATTAGAAGTTTTTGTCAAAAATAGAAAATTCAACATGGCGGCTCCAAAATGGCGGAACACTTATTTTGGTCTGATTCTATTAAAGATTTGTATTTTGAGATTTTCGGGGTCATATCGATATTATGATTATTTGTCAAAATCCCGAAATTCAACATGGCGGCCCCGAAATGACCATTTTTTTTCATAATGATCCCAGTCTATTCGGTATCTGGGGTATTCGGAGGAAATTATAATTTTTTGTCAAAATTAAGAATTCAACATGACTGCTCCAAAATATCGGAACAGTTTTGTGATTATATCGTAAGATTCTTTTCGAAATTTTCATTTGGGGGTTTTTAGGGTCGGACATTATGATTACTTGTCAAAAATTGTCAAAAATTATAAGTATCTAGAGAACGGAGCAGAATATATTTTTGAAATTTTGGGTACGGAAATGGGATGTCAAAATCTAGCTCTTGAAAATATTTTCACATGTGCAATGTTGCCAGATCTAGTGTTACTAAGAGCAACTTTTGAATTTCAAATGGAACACCCTATATATCATTAGATTCTCGAATTCTGAGACATTTGAATTGATTGTTGATTTTCCACGGCGAAAATGCGACATTTTTCTTGCCAGTTACGACAGAAAGCTGAAATTTCCACAGCGGCTTCCCAACACACAGGTATCTGAGCAGGTATCTTATGAATTCTCGTGCATATTGAATCAATATTATACAGGGTGTGAAAAAAGGTGCGTCAAACTCGGGTACAAATAAACTCCAAAAATTCGATTTTTTCAATAATTTCTATCATCCATTACCTTCCGAATGATATAATATGTCCCTTCGCCTATCTTCAACAGTTTTTGAATTATAGGATTGAAATGGTGGAGTTCAAGTAATGGGAATGGCATATTTATATACGAGAGGAAAGATTTAGAAACCATTCACCATTCATGGTCAGTTTACCATGATAATACCAAGGGCATGCGGAAAATTGATGAAGATATTTTATGAGATATTTCGGAAGGAAAATAAAATTTGTTCAAATTTATCAAACAGAAATGATGATTAACCTAACAATGACAATTTTATCCTGGTTTATATCGATATAACATTTGAAAAGAATCGACTTTTTCGATCTTATTCGTGCCCGAGTTTGACGCACCTTTTTTCATACCCCGTATAATAATAATTCAATATGCGCCAAACCTAATAAGATGACTATGTTTCAAGAAGCACTCGAGGAAGCAGCAGTGAAAATTGCAACATTCTGACAGTATTGATTCTTAGGTCAAAAACAGTGAAAGATAGCTATAGGACATCCTACAGCAAATCAGAATCTTCTCCAGAATCCGAAAATCTAATAATATATATGGTGTTCCATTCGAAATATCAAGGCTCCCATTTGCGTAGTCAAAATTTCAAAAATATATTTCTCATATATTTTTTTGATCTGATTATAAGTCTCGCCTGCCCCAATGCTAATGCTAGACCTTGTTTATACTGCTATGCCCGACCATGCTAATTGTGAAGGCAAAAGGCAAAGCAGTTCGCACAATGACTGAGTCATTTACCTACGGCAAAAAATACGCCACTTGAGCGTTGACTCTGGGCACTGACCTGTACCCGAATTCACCCGAGAGGTATGAGAGGAGCGGGGTAGGTAACGACTCAAGTGAGCCAGAGACCAGCAAAAACGATCTGCAAACTCTGTACCAACCAGTGTTGCCAAGGGTATAAAATATTTCACAGCACAACAGTAGTTGTAAATAACTATTGACTTCCATCTTATTGACAATTGTTGCTCTATTGCTGAACCCCAGCATCAAATATTTTACCCCGATAGTATGTACAAGGATCATCACTATATTCTGACTCATAGTTACCACGCACGTGGGCGTGGCTAGTGTGACGTCAGCTTGTGAGAAATTTCAGAATATTGGTGTTATTGGGCTATATTTTGCGTGTGTTTACTGTTGCAAATCAAGAAAATATCTCTTCGAAATAATAAACTTTGAAGTTTGAATTTGATTGAAGATGAGCTGCCCAGTGTATGGTTGTAATGTTGACAATAAGTGCAAGGGCTTTGTGTCTGGTACAAAGTTTTATAGCTTTCCTAAAGACAAGGAAATGCAAAGTGATAGGAAAGAACTGTGTGGACGACAGGACAGACAGACAGTCCCTTAGAAGTGAAAAAATTGATATAGCAATTTTTTTTGACGCAAATATATTTAATTTTCATTGGATATCCTCGAACTTGCGAAAATTCCGAGTATTTGGCAACACGGCATCAATATTTCTACTTCACGAGGAGTTTCATAGAGGTGATGAAACTTACGATATTTTATACCAATTCTTGCTCCATAACAAATCAGAAAAGAATTATACGTAATGAGTAATATATAAATATGATTCAAGAATCGAACACATTCGTGTAACTTGTAACCTTTCGTATCATTGAAAACGCGGGTCGACGTGAATGCCATCTGCTGGTTGTTTACGTGTGTACGTGTGTACCGCCGTCTATTAGGTAGGGTACGAACCAGTACGAACCGGTCCGAACTCGCAAATTAATGTTTTCTACTTCATCTTTGAACGAAATTCCTTCAGAATCTAACATAATAAACCATAAATAGCGTCCTTGTGTCAAATTTCAGATTCAAACATGCTTTTAGTTCGAAGGAAGGCATTTCAGATGCTGATATTTTGGTGAAGCATTCCTCAATTTTGGTTCCATAGAATGAGGTAATTTCATTTGATTCTGAGACACAAATTTTACAATGTTTACATTTTTCAATGACCCATAACTTTTCTAAATGGAAGAGTTTTGACTCAAAAAAATACTCATTCCCTAATTTGAACCTTCCTCTTTACACTAATTCAATTACTTTTGGGTTTGAATCCATGACAAGGCCGGAAAGCATGCTGAAAAAAGGGTCTGCCAAACCATTTTGGTGAAACGCCCGTCTTAATCAGCGATGAGGTGATTTCCGTTGATACTCGTTTATTGTGTGTATACTACATTCTTTCCCTTATCAACGAGATTTCAAAATCATATCAACGAACTCCAAATAGAAATATAAATTATCATTATTAACAGGTGAACAAGAATACAATGTTGATTGTAAGCCTCGACATATGATAATATATCCTACTTTTCATGAACATATAACTCAGGAAAGATGATATCTACAGAGTGTTCAACGGAACATATGATACATAAAAATACACAATACAATAGCCAATAATAAACTCAATACCTTCTCAACATTTGTATCAACTGATTCTACGATACTGGTCAACTGTTTCGTCATTTTGAATTCGCTACCAGTTTTTTCTACCACTGTATGAGGGGGCGAGATTGAACGTGGAGCTCAGTTTATGTCCTTTTGTTGCATTTTTTACATATACCTCATCCACTAGTTCTATGGTATCTTTTTTTGAAGATATACTTTTTTCCAGTGATATTTTTTTCTGTTCGTCAATGTCTCTGACATCTTTATCAATAATTTGATTTTCTGAATTGATTATTGTTGGGATTTTGTCTCGGAAGCGTCTCATGAAGAAAAGCTGCCCTGTTGTTTAATGGGGGGTTGAATTGTACATCATCAAGTAATCCGAAAGGTCATGTTCCCAATCTATTTCCAGTGTTTGGCTTATCTTGATACGTTTCAGAATATCTCTGTTTTGTCTTCCTACTCCGCCGTTTTGTTGGGCCCAATAAGCAATGAATAATCGGATGACAGACATATTGCAAAATTTTTTGAATTCTTCGCAATTGAATTGCTTTCCGTTATATGCCGTGATGGACGCAAGAAAACCAAGTCGAGAACATATTTCTTTCAGGATAGTGATCGTATTTGACATACATTCGGTCAATTTGAGAATTAACTCATTCAACATACCTAGGCACCGTACTTTCAAATATGAAGGATGTTTTTCAAATATTGCCCCTAGTTATCTGAATGAAATTTTACCAATTTTACATCATAATATTCATCAATTCAAGAAAAAAATAAAATCACAGCTGCTTACTGCTCAGTGCTAATATAAGACTCAATGTATAATATTGTAATGTATTCGTTAAGTTGACCAATGGAATGTCAAGGATATTAATAGCTATTAGCACATTTATGATTGTATAAATTTTGTTTTGTTCTTTCTTTCTCTCTTCATTATTGATTTCTTCCTTTTTTTTCTCTAACATTGTCTTTTCTCTAACATTGTTTTTTTCTCTAACATTGTTTTGGTAGTGAATAAGTATTTTTCTTTTTAATTTTATCATTATTTTCTTACACACACTATTTAATTTTTAGGAGGGGTGGAAGATAGCCTTTGGCTAACCCTTTTCCTTTTATGTATAAAATGTACTTTATGCATAATAAACGATATTATTATTATTATTATTATTATTATTAATTATAGTAGTCATAATTTTGATTTCTCCATATCTACTGAAATAGTAGTCTATTATAACAAAAAGATAGTGACCACTTGGTAGCGGTCCAAAAAAGTCTACAGTTCACGCCGCGTCATGGGGGAGACCAAGGTGCATCCTTTGCAACTTCTCACCACCTTTTCCGCGTCCGCGTCAATTTTTTGGCCACCAAACCTTAGTACGTGAGCGGTTTTTCTCGCAACGATGCCCGGATCGCCTTCGTGGGCTGCTTCGAGTACATATTTTCTAAACAGGCATGGACCTTACCCCTCATCGGAAAAGCAAATGCTCGAAAATGTTCCATTCCTTCGTCTGGCTCATTGGGTGGAAGCCATTCTCGAACCTTCTTTATTTCTACATCAGCCCTCGCGTATTTTTTTTTGATTCTGAAAGGGGTACGGCAACAGGCCGTGAATATTTTATGATTTGTGGAATGTGCTCGTCATCGTCGAAAGGACTGCTATGAGTTATATTATTGCGGAGTCTGGGGATAGAATCGGCTATGTCAGTTCTTCTTGGTTAATATTCGACATTCAAATTGTATGACTGTAATCTAAATACCCACCTTTATATTCGGGCACATGGTTCCAATTTTGGACCAAAAATGACATCAAGCGGCTTGTGGTCGGTTATAAGTTCAAATTCTCTCTTTCCATACTGGTAAATATGGAAATGTTCCACGGCCCAAACCGACGCTAAAGCTTCTTTGTCATTCTGACAATGACGTCTTCCACAATCAGATAGACTTTTGTTTCCATAAGCTTTCAACCTCGGCTCTGCTGAGTCGTACTGTATTAACTCTGCACCCAGTCCTAGTCATCAGGATCATGAGAACCGAAGGTTTTTATGCAACATAGAGAGTTCTCTTGCGTGTCGAATGATTCGTTTTGCTCCTTCCTCCAATATTCAATGATATTAGCATTTTTCTCCAACTTCAGGCGTAGTAATTGCCCCAATGACTCGGTTAACATAGCAAAGCTATCCATCTAAATCATTATTAACCTATCCTAAAAAGCTTTGTATTTCGTCAACAGTTTCGGCAACGGAACTTGTTCAGAGCTTTGATGCCTTATGGTGATATCTCGTGCCCCAGATGATGAGAATATAATTGATGTGATTTCCAGTATCTCGTTATGCTCATTTTCATCTCTTTCAAGAACCACAATATCATCAATGAAATTCACAGTACTTCCGCAATTCGAGAAGGATTAATACCATGATTCTTTGAAATATCTCTGGGGCGCAACATATACCAAACATGAGGCGTTTGTATCTGAAGAGACCTTCAGTAGCAATGAAAGTAGTTTTATGTCTGGAATCTTCCCTAATTCCTACTTGATGAGGTGCGTCTTTGATGTCTAGCCTTGAAAAAAGCTCAGCCTTCTTGAACATTGAAATCAGTTGATATATTGTTGGAAGGGGATGATTTTCTCTCATCATAGCCATATTTGCCCTCCTCAGGTCGATACATATCCTCACGTCTCCGTTTGGTTTCAAGACTGGTACCATTGGAGACACCCACTCCGATGGAGTATCCACTGGTTCAATGATATCTGATCGTACCAATTCATCAATCTTTTTGTTTACTTCGTTTTCTAGTGGTATTGGTATCCTGCGATATGGTTGAACGGTTCACAATGCGGTTCACCCGCATCGTCTATCGGAATATTGACTACAATATTTTTGAATTTTGGAAAAGCAATTATGGTATTTACTCTCATTTTCTAATCCATTTTCGACAACATAGAATATTGCAACCTTTTTTGATATTATTCGCGATGATGTGTGCGTCAAAACTACCCAGCACATCCAAGGGTTTTGTACTGGCATATGACATGAATATTTTATTTGGTCTCTTCAACTTGCACTTTATTTGTACTTGTACTTTCGTATTCTCTAGGTACTCCCCTATTTCATCATTAAGGATGTTACATTTACTAACTGAGTCGTTCACCATTTCTGCTGGGATTCCTTCAATATCACATGATATCTCACATTCATTATCAATGTGGAACACGTAGTTCACATCATCTCGCTTCGATCCTCCGTACTTGAACTTTTTGTTGGAATTTGGGTAGGGCTTCCTGTTTGATACCCTTCTTTCTGTTCTAGTTTTGCATTGGTCAGTGATATGGCCTGGAGTAACATTTCTTGCGAATTGAGTTCATTTCAGAACAATTGAAAGATAAATGGCCTCGAGACCCACAGCAGAAACATGACTCAGGTTCTTCATACCGATTTCCACATTTTCTGATGCTAACTTCATTCACATCCAGTTTAGTCTTCCTCTCGACAAACTCTTCCATTCGTCTGGTAGAGCTTCTAATGAATTCGCTCCAGCAACGATACCGTCGAGAGTCACAGAATCGCCGGTTGATGGTATCTTCTTTCTCAGTTCAGTAGAACAGCACTTTTCCACGATCTGATCTATGAGGTTTTTCTGGCTTGATTTCTCAATCGTTCAAGAAACTTGAATTTTCCACCGGGTTCCTGTTCGATGAGACGAAATATGTGCCTTTCGTAAACTCTGCTCTGTTTTGGGGTGGAGTATCCGCCCAATTCCTCCAGTGCTATTTTGTAAACGTCGATAGGATTTTCATCATCATCAATAGGTGCGTGGGCACCAGGGAGGTTATGATATATTTCTTGTATCCCTAATCCTCCAACATGCAACAAGGTAGCTCGATGGGTTCGTCAACCTCTAGCTGCCTAACGCGTACTTTCCCCCCCTCCGCATAAATCAGCGATAAGGTGATTTCCGTTGATACGCGTTTATTGTGTAATCAAAGGTGATACACTGAAAAACTCAAACACCACAAAGTTCATAGCACTCGTTGGATGATATTATATCATATAACCTAGATAAAAAAAAAATGCAATTATGGATATTTTCGATCACTCCATACTTGTGTTGAGTAAATCAAATAGTTCACTGAGTAGGTACATAATACTGTCTGTGAGTTTTTTTTGGGGATTTTCTCTCCACGTTTCTGAAAAATAGAGAAGAAGTTATTGAAAATCATTTCAACATATTTGTAGTAAGGTCAGATTTTGTGATCTGCCCCAAAATGTGCGCTTGAAATTGAACATTTGGGTACCCAAAAGAGAAATTCTCTATTTGTCAGTGACACCTTGTTTTTGCAAAATTTGGAATACAAATACATTCAATAAGAATAAAACCTTTACTTATCTTGGTGGACGTTTCGGGAACGAATCTGCTCCCGTTCTCAACACAATTAAAATATTTTTCTCTTCGTAAAATTTTCCTATATCAACTGAACAAGAAGCAATATCATTGTCTCCGTTCAGGAGAATGCAAGCAGACTCTTTGATTTTCCGTTTTTGGTTGTTGTCTTCTTTTCCTATGATCTTAATATTACCCCAATCGGCCATATATTGTCCATTTCCAGTGAGGAAATGTTCAGCTAATTTTGATTTGTCAGTACATCTTTTCTTTAAATTGTTCTTATGCTCTTTCATCCTCACTGATAGAGGCCTACTGGTTTCACCAGTTTAATATTCTCCACAAACAACTGGTATACTGTGAATACAATTTCTTGATGATTGTTCTCCATTTTTCGGTTTTGTATGAGTCAAAATCGATCTCACTATATTTTCTGTCTTGAACACTGTTTTCACTCGAAACTTGTCACCAACACGTTTAATTTTTTCAGATATTCCGGGAATGTATGGGATTACATTTGTTATCAGTGTTGGTTGTCTTTGTGGTTGTTGTATATTCGATCGGTTCTCAATTTGGTGTATTGTTTTTATCAATGAAATGTTCCGGATTAGTGTTGAGTTGTAGAACATCTTTCATATGGTTCATTTCGGTATTGAAAATTTGGTGATTCGATGATATGGATTTGGCTCTATCATGAAGTGATTCGATTATTCCTTTCTTTATACTTGTATGATGATTCGATCGAAAATGGAGGTATCTGTCGGTGTGTGTATTTTCACGATATACACCTGTTATCAAAATGTTATCTGATTTTTCAACGAGGCAAAATCGATCAGAAAATTCAAATTTCAAATACGAAGGAAGAATTCCATAGGAAAAATCGATGCGAAATTTTGAGAAGCAAATTCGTATAGAAAAAATATTGATGAATAGTTTATTACACAATTGTGGAAAGTAACTGATTCCTAGCTGATGTTGAGTACGAGCCGCATGGCGGCGATTGCGATGAAAAAAATTAGTGATATTATTCGTCAAGCAGAGATCGGATACAGTCCTTAAAAAATATGTATATTGTAGTATGCTGAGATCGGAATAAAGAGATCGAAAGACATGAGTGAATCACAATAAGCACGATACGTGATATCCGTTCGAGGTATGCGGTGGAGTGATTCATTAGTGGCTAGACGATCGGACGGTGAATATCGTTGTTTCATTTGCCTACCCGGCCCTAGTATATTACATATATCATAATTTATATCGGAGGAGTTTTATCAGCATTCCTCAAATTGAATAATCATCGAATTGCAAATTTTCAGAAAGATTCCATTTGTGTTCATGGTGAGAATGAGTAGAATCCAGAAAATAAAATCTGCACAAACATACATTTGGAAATGTTCCTCAATCAATTGGAGTTTTGTAGATATTGTTATTGTTATCATTATTGTTACTCATCTTCCCAGTTGCCGGAGCTCTCAGGGCTCGTGCGAGTGAAGAAGACAAGGATCTACAGTTCATACAAGTGGAATCCAAACTACTGTGGCATTTTTGACAGCTCCATGTAGAATTCCATTATATCCATTGTAGATACAGCGCATGAATGAAACCAAAATCAACGGCCAGCCAGGAATCGAACCCACGACTTCATGATTACTATGATGTCGCTCGACCACCTTGACCACCATGAGTGAATATTGAATGAATGAATAGTGAACCAGACAACGGATCACTCTGAAAATTCGAAGGAGATCATATTCGGATATTCTCCACCCAATTGAGATATTTTAGACAATGGTATTGCCGCTTCTATTGTAGCAACTTTGTTTTTCCAAATTGTACACCCTCTATACACTATAATTATTTCAATCTCTATCGAGATCCCGAAAAATTCTTCTGATATCATCCTACAAGAACCTGTAACCGTTTCTGGATTGGAAATTGATTCGAAATTATTCATCGAAAATAATGGTCTCTATAAATGCTCATATCCTCGAGTACACGAACACTATGTTGTCGCAATTCGTTTAGGTGGTAGGTGATTCTTGAGAGCTCCCAATGCTCAAGACTGATTTCAGTCACCTACTCCAATGCAGGATGATTCCAAAAAATGGTTATTTCGTTTGCTTGGGAATGGTGAATGACAGTAGATTATTTCAAATGGAACACTCTTTGCCATTGACGTTCTAATAACTGCTTATGATATTTCCCTATACCTATCTGAAACGGTTCTCGAAATTAATAACAATTCATTTGTTCCTTCAAAAATCATGACCACTAATCATTGGAAATTCTGCTGGAATGCAAAATATTCGAAAACTTCGAATCAGGGTATTTCAAACAAACGACTATTTCGTTTGACCAAAAAAAGTGACTGACCGATTAGTTCGAATGAAACACCCCAAATCAACTTTTCAGAAGATTTCTTCCGTCATTTGAGCATCAATGAATTCAGACGAATTCATGAAAAATTTACTACGTTTGGATGAACAATTCCCAATTCGTCGAGCTAATCTGCGAGATAGATCTGTTTCGGTCCACCAGAGTCCGCATCAGTCGACTTTGGTTTGCTGACAAATTAAAAACATTCACTGACAATATATGAGGTTTTTGAGAGCAAGAGTGAGTGGAACATGAGATGTTACATATTCAGCGCCATCTAACGTCATTTCACAATAGAAGGATATTTGAATAGTTAGAATAGTCATTTATAGGATAAAGAAATTCCTCATGAAAGGTTCCGAGAAGGTTACCAACATAAGTTTTCTGTCAATATTTGGTCCGTTATTGTCGAAAATAAAATTGTTGGAGCATATTTCCTTCTACTAGTTGGAATGGAGAGACCTACGGAGAAATTCTAGAATGAGTTATAGTTGGTTCCCTTGAAGAAATACCAAGAAATCCTCCATGGATCTGAAAATGAAATGGATGGTTCATTTTCCAGCTTTTTGTGGGATTTTATCTCCTCGTTCCTAAAAAATGGAGTAGAAGTTTTCAAAAATTATTTCAATATATTCATAGTAACGACAGATTTTGTCCTTCTACTCTATTTCTTAGGAACAAGGACAGAAAATCCGACAAGAGCTGGAAAATAGATGTTCCACCTCCTCGAGAAACTTACAGACAGAAATGGATGGTATTTGTATTTTTTGATGATCCTCCTCACACTACTCCGACTCATGTTCATTTCTCTTGAAAATTCTCGGATGCTCGTGCTTGGATTTTCAATAATTGATCCTATTACCAGAAACTCATCATCTTCATTTCCGGTAACTCATTTCCTTTCATTCTTTTCTGAGTATGAAAGAGTGCCCGTAGCACGGAATTGAACCAGTAACCTCTGAAAAACCCTTTGGTCCAGATGTTTTTGGTTCGGATACTTTTGAGCCCAGACACAGATTTCTCCAGATATCACCACATTCTCATGAACTTACGAAAATACATGAACAAAACAATCCATTGAGACCAATCGTGTGTCAGAATTTATACCGATTTCTTTCAGATATAATCGAACCTTTTTTCAGGAAATAGTGGGAGTTTCATCAGAAATACTCCTCATTCTTTTGGGAAACTAAATGACACACATCTTGATACACATGATATTATAGTAAGTTTCGATGTATTGAGTTCATCAACTAATGTACATGCATACGGAACTCCACAAATAGTGAAAACGAAACTGGAGAATGATGAAAAACTCAATGAAAGAACTGAAATGACTGTAGAGGGAATTTTAGGATTTTTGGAATTATGTCTCAGAATAAGATGATGATATATCCAAAGAAGATTCCGAGGAGAATATTGTAAAGAAATACAATAATCAACCAAAGAGTTGGTGAAGATATGTAGATGATATTTCCATTATTTGGCCACATAACCGAAAAGAACTGAATATTGTAAACAATACCAAACCGACGATCAATTCACTTCTGCAATCGAATCTGATAATCAGTTACCATTTTCAGATGCCCTCATTGAAGGATCAGAAAACATTTTGATAGCAAGTGTATACATATCATCCGACCACCAAATTTTCAATACCGAAATGAAACCATATGAAAGATGTTCTACAACTCAACACTTATTCGAAACATTGCATTGATGAAACAATACAACAGATTGAAAACAGACAAAATATTCAACAACAACAAAGACAACAACACTGATAATAAATGTAATCCCATACATTCCCGGAATATCTGAAAAAACTAAACTTGTTGGTGATAAGTTTCGAGTGAGAACAGTGTTCAAGACAGAAAATACAGAAGGATCGATTTCGACTCATACAAAACCAAAAAATGAAGAACAATCATCAGAAAAATGTATTCACAGTACATGTGTTTGTGAATATTATGTCGGTGAAACTAGCAGTCCACTATCAGTAAGGATGGAAGAGCATAAGAACAATAAAAAGGAAAGATATACTGATGATACAATATTATCTGAACATCTCCTCACTGAAAATGAACAACAAATGTCTGATTTGAGTATCATTGAGATCATAGAAACACCCAAAAAGAAGAATCAAAAAATCTGCTTGCATTCTCCTGAACGGAGACAATAACATCGCTTCTAGTTCAGTTGATATAGATAGAACTTGGCATCCATTTCTCAAAACTGAATAGGAAAATAGCAAATTCAATATCAATTAATGAAAAACACCTTATAACCTGAATTCCTCCAAATTCTCACTTTTCAGTGTCAAAAAACCGAAAGATTGAGGAAATTTTGAGGAGATAAAGATTTCTTATTGTGTTGAAAACAGGAGCAGATTCGTTTTCGAAACGTACACTGAGGTGAGTAGAAGTTTTATCTTCATTAAATATATTTGTATTTCCAAAATTTTTCGAAAATCAAGGTATCACTGACAAATAGAGAATTTCTCTTTTGGGTATCTGGATTTACTTTCAAGTGCAGTGACATTTTGAGGAAGATCACAAATCTGTCCTCACAACAATTCATACACTATAAACTTGTACTCAATTTTTCAGAAACGGGGAGAGAGAATCCCACAGAAAAGCTGAACACCAGACGCCTTGATTGAACTGGAAGGCAATATGGACAGCAGGAGCTGAAGGCACTAGTCATCTATATAGAAAATTTTGAATGTCGAAAGAGGATTGTAGATAATACTGTAGATACATTTGGAAATCTGTTGATTCCTTCCACACCATTAGAGATAGGTATAGGGAATGAATACACTGTTTGAAAGAGATTCAAATAGGGGGTCCTATTTGAAATAACGAGGTAATTGATGTTTGAGATTTAGAGAATTTTGAGCTAATTTTTGACCACCCTGTGTGATATGAAGGGAACACAACATTTTGAACGGATAGCCCTTGTATACAAATATCATCAGAACCCTGCATTATATATATAAAAAAATATCTCGGAAACAATCAATCACAGGTATAGAGAACCTTCGAAGAAGTAGGTCTCATTTTCGATAAGGAATCGAAAAATCCTTAGAAAAACAGGATGTTCCATTACAAAAAGTATAAACATGGTTTACTGCGCTCTCTTGAGACACCCTGTATATTCTGAAATATTTCAAAATTGTAGCCCATGTTGACATGCAACTTTCTGGAGAAAGAGAGAGAGAGATTCCAGCTGATGTATTATTGATGGCCTACTCTGTATATTGATTGGAACTTTTCACCATTCACTCATAATTGAACGAGAGGTTCTGTATTTCATCGGGTTAATTTGGATAAATTGATGAGAAACTATTGCCCAGCAACTTTTTTTTCAGGTTGACAGTTTTTTGAGTCGAATTTCTAAAGGATACAGTCTAGAATTTGAACAAGATAAATTCACCTGACATCGATACGAACATCAGATTCAATTTGGAAGGAGAATTTGATGAATGAAAAAACGTAGAAAATTGTCGTCTAATTGATGATTGCGTCGCAACTGTATAAGTAGGCACACACGTATCAACAATTTTGGCGTTCGTAGTCTCACCGAATCGAATCATTGTTATTGCTCAGAAATTCGATATGTGGTTGACAAACATGTCGAACATTATTTTGGCTGCCAACACCGTGATAATTGTAAAACGAATTGAAGAGACCACTATTGCATTTGTCAGTGTAAAAATTGTTAGATAATCGACATAAAAATACTATTCCAAGAATGGAATGGGAGAGGATACAAATGATGAAATGATGGAATCAGAAGAGAAATAGAATGACATGAATAGGAAAGCAAAAATTGCAGGTTATGAAGATGCACGTACGTATCACTAATGATCTGATATTACAGATGATTCACAGTATCACTAATCTTGTTACTCTCAGTAATGAAATGATTTCATAACTCGATGAAATCATTGG
This sequence comes from Gastrophysa polygoni, assembly GCA_963576655.1. Classification (NCBI taxonomy): domain Eukaryota; kingdom Metazoa; phylum Arthropoda; class Insecta; order Coleoptera; family Chrysomelidae; genus Gastrophysa; species Gastrophysa polygoni. The sequence continues at coordinate 20,710,793 of OY755085.1, read as the reverse complement.
ATTTTGAACGAGTTCAGGCAAGATCACAACAAAGTCATTAGTTATATTCTTCGTCAACATATCTCCAAATCTCCATCTCGAAAGTTGGTGAATACCTCAGCAGAAATGTTCCATTATGGCATCAGTATTCACAGAAATCAAATCGTAGCGAAAATGTGTCTTTTTTCACCCAATATCAGATAGCGAAATAGTTATTTTTTTCCAAAATCAAACATGGAACCGTGTTTGGTTAGGCACAAGCACCGAAATATGTTCGGTGGTACTCTACTGGTTGTCTACTGCAGGTCGAGCATACATGGTCTGGAGTAAGGTAAAATCATTAGGAGGTCTAATTATCGCAGTATCAGACTGCAACAAATCAACAGGCAAACGATCATTTGATAACAACGCATTGTATAGAATGCACAGACTCAGATTACCAAATATATCCAAAGAATGAAAATAAATTATTGTTGCAAAAAAAACTTTTCGAAAACAAGCTTTCATTCAAGTTAAATTCAATCGATCAAACCAATTCAGTACATGTATTACACAATTTATTGAATGATATGAAAGCTTGTCGCGATATTTAGCTGTATACTAACTAGTCTTGCTTGACATATTCAGTAATTCTATGAGAGAAAATTATTCTTATGAAATATTCAGATCTCGCGACGAACTTTTATATCTTTCAATGAATTCATGTAGTCATTGATTGCTTCCATTCGATTTAAAGTTCATTATGTTCTTTTTAGGGCACTCAAATGAAAGCTTGTTTTCAAAGAGTAGTTTTCACCTTTACCTTTTTACCTAGTTAATTCATAACTTTTTCATGCTACAGTTTCTCTACGAATTCAAATTGAAACTGCAAAGGAATGAGGAGCCATTCAATTCCGATTCGATGCATCACACTCGCTAGCTATTTCAACTTCAACAATGATTCATAGATTTCAACTTTTCATACGGTGCGTTCATGAAGTGTGGAAATGATTGTCTGGTTATACTCGTACCTAGAATTTCTTCGGTTTCCATTCCAAACCTCTGGAAATGATCAACTTGTGAGGTAATGGAGTGTTCAACACTTTCTGAACGCAGTGTATAACTTTGTTCAATCAAGTGTTACTATGGTAATGACTTTGATAATCGAAAGATTGGAAGAATTTATGAGAGCAAGATTTGGTTCTTCGATGGAAATCGAATTATACGTACATGATAACATGGAACACGTAGAAAACCAAATGCACTATCGAATCATGAGATGTTCATTACATAAAATGAATGTCTCCGGAATAGATGATGTCTTCTCTATATTCTTCAAAAATTATTACCGGATACGAGAAGCACGACTGAGGATTTTCACGTACGGAAAAGCGTCCCCGCAACAACCGTCTTTCTGGAAATCCCAGCGCGCACTGATAGTGCAGAAGCAAAACAGAGCACATGCTGCCAGACAGGTAAGATAGGATAGGAGTTGTCAGAAGTTGGGGGAGTTGCTGGTTGTGTCTGCGCTTCGCGATCCTTCTTGCCGATTCAGATTTCCAAGTTGCGAATTGAATATGAAAAGTAACTTGCTGTTTGCACTGTTGATAAGGAATCGGATAATGATAGTTATAATAATGATATTGATAATGTGTATCACCACAATATACAGGGTGTCTCTGCAAGAACTGCATCCATCAATATATGGAAAACTTCAAGTAGGGCGAATTCAAGAATTTCGAGGCAGAGTATTGCTGAGGGAGGCAATTGGGCTGAGATATTTTGAAAATGCTAGAATTTCTGGAAGTTGATATCAACTTGCATATTCTAAATTAGATACCCTATTCATTATTGAATCTTTTGATTCGACGAAGAATTCTAGATAATTCTCATGCATATTGTCCTACACCTAAGTCCAGCCGTTTTCGACATATTCCGAATTTTTTGTCAAAAATGACGTTTGCAGGCCTGGACATAGCTATCAATTTCTCCAATATGTAATCTTGAATCATTCGATAGAGGGAAATCTACTTCAGTGTACTGTGTTGATATTTTGATAATAAATGAATACAGGGTGATCAGAATTCATAATTTCATAATTTCATATCATTCAGCATAAGACATGAGGGTAACTTTCTATGAGATTGTCTATTCCAAAAATTTATAATTCTCTAAATAACATCTCCCTGTTCCAGAAAATCGCGTATTCTTCAGTTTAGTTAGTCTGAGTTGGCCATGGCATCTGCGGTTGTGTTAGACACAATCAAGTGACACGGAAATGTAATTGGTTAGTGACTGGAATAATATTGGAATTATTCGAATAAAGATTACTTGAATTACTCATTATTCATGATGAATCTGATACGGTGATCTCCAGTACCTATCAGTATCTCAATATATGTGATACCTTTGCTATTCGATACAGAAACAGACGCCCTCACTGCTGCGAGACGATCACTGAGACACGGCTTTCACAAAGAGTCTCTTCAATGGTAAAGAATAAATTCACAAGATCAGTGGAAATCGAAATGAAATCTGAGTGACAAAATGATATTAATAATTGAACAGTTGAAAAAAATCACTAGAGAGACTATTTTGATATATATACTGAATTTCAAATCTTCAAATCACTTAGAATATTCTCAACACTCCCACTTTCTGATTTTCTTCTGATTCCCTGTATATATATCCAAGAATCAGAAGTATCAACACTCAATTGTTCGCGCAGATCCTGAAATGTCTGTCTACACAATGGTTTCGTGAAAATAACAGCCTGCTCCTCCTGTGTAGAAATATTTTCTGGAAATATATCCTCATATTTCTCTCAAATGAAATGTAGCCGGACATCAACATCAATGTTTGTTCGACAATGAAATTCGGGATTTTTCACCAGTCTTATTGCACTCTGGTTATCGATGAATATATGGTTTATGGATTTTGTTATGTATATTCAATCAGTTGCTGTAACTAGATAGTTTCTCTGGCAGAATTTGAGGCGGACACATATTCAGATTCAGTAGAAGATAGTGTAACACATCGGAAGTTCAATTTGATAATTCAATAATTCAATAATTCAATTTCACTTTTATTTACTTTATCAAGAGAACAAATTTTTATACGTGGAGTGTTTATTGGTTCATAATTATTTGGAGCCTATATCTCATCACAACATATACCTACTATATTCTATTTCAATAACACTATTAACAGCATATTCATTGAAATTCTGAGCAATTTCAATTGATTTATCACAGACTATTTTCCATTACTATTTTCGAACATAATTCTCCTTGAATTGGGGATTCTATTGGTTTGACCAGTTGCTTCAAATATTCACACATAATTTTAGGATCTTCTCCATTTTCATCAATTTTATTCTCAAAATACAGTTTGTCTCTTTCTCTCAGAGTATTTGCATATGTATGCCATTTTATCCATAATTACAGTACAGTTTTCTTCTATTTCATCCAATATTTGATTCACATTGATTGTATTCAAGTACCAAATAGCAGAGAGGAGTTGTAAATCAATTTCCTTATACGTACGTTCATTTATAGTTCTCACACGAATGAATTTGTTTGAAATTTCTTTCCTACTATCAAACATGTCAACTGATATCATGGAATCACATCACATTATCAATAAGAGTTCAGCTGTTATTTGTCACCCGTGTGCAATCAGTTGTGCAACAAGTTGATCAATTCCAAATGAGTTCAATATATTTATTATTTTTCCACAATTAAAACTATCCTTATTTGAATCAATATTGGAATCTCCTATCAATCTCCAAATATCCTCACTGTGCCCAGTGTTTTACTAATCTTGAGTGTTTCCTTTGCATAGCTACAACCATAAGAGATTCAACTGCTTGTGTGTAGGGAACTTGTCTGTGGGATTCTCTTCTTCGAGCCCACAACGGCTGATTAGTTGTCTGATATAATTGAATTGGCTGATTTGAATGAAATTGTTCGTACCTAATTCGAATGATTTCCAATCCAACAAAATATTCCGGTGCAGAAATAGTTATTTCGAATGAAGTCTGTAACTTGGACAGTATCACTTGAACAGCTCCTTCCTTTGATAAGAAAATCAGTTCATCATATACGTAGACCGCCATGAACCCTGAATCACTAAGAAATCTTTGAATTTCTTGTTCCAGCATTTTGGTTCTTGCTTCAATCCATACATGGACACCTCATATACATATATATAAATAGGCAGCTTCAGATACACTTTTTGTTCAAGATTGCCATGAAGAAAAGCTGTTTTCACATCAAACTGCATAATATGAAGATGGTGGCTAGAGGAAATATCTCTGAATAATCTTGATTGTCCTCTTGGAGACATGTTGATCTGATCCTTTCATTAATCAACACGCAATTATTAAATGATTGTCGGTTTTGAACACCACTCAAATCGTACCTCTTCGAAGCAGCTAAGTGAATAATCAGTCTGTAACGACCCTTCACAGCGCTATCTGATGTTGTATTAAATAAGAACCCCGTATAATGAAGGAGCTAAGCAAAACACAGCAATGGTAATTTACTGTGTTCTTGCTTAGTTCGATTATACAGCAGCGTCACACTCCTCGAATTCTCAAGTACGCGCATATCATCTCGCGCAGCCATGTGGTGGGGATGCAGAGATATCATAGGAACACACATTTGAATAGTAAGGACGTTCAGGCACGTATCCAGTGAGATTTCGTTGAGAATGCAGTGAAACATGAACACGATATGCTTACTTGAAAGCTATGGAATGAATCCATTGTTCTGATAATACGTGCCAGAACGATTCAGAATCAGACAATAAATCTCTATATTGTTTTCAGAGGCTTATGAACCACACGGAGTAGGTTTTCCACATATCTCCATCAAGTCTTTGGTTGTTCACTGAATTTTCTCACAATATTTTCGTCAAAATCTTCCATGAATATATCACTTAGAATAGGAGATAATGGTGAACCCTTGGCCATACCGAAATTTTGTTGATGAAAATCATTATCCAATTGAAAGTCAGTTGTTTCGAGACATAGTTCCAAAAATTCTGGAATTCCTTCTACACTCAGCTTAGTTCTTTCAATGAGTTTTTCATCATCATTCAGTTTCTTTCCCACTATTTATAAAGTTTCTCCTATAGGAACCTTAGTAAATAAACTCTCTGCATCGAACCTTACTAAAATATCGTATATATCGAGATGGATGTTATTTAGTTTCTCCAAGAAATGAGGAGTATTTCTAATGAAACTTTCACTATCTCCTGATAAAGGTTCCATTATATCTGAAAGAAATCACGATATAATCTGACAAGGAGATCCTATTGAACTCACGATTGGGCTTAATGGATTGTTTGATTAATGTATTTTCCTATCTGTTAGTGTAAGTTTATTTTCGTGTTTTCTCATTATGTTTCCTATCTTTCTCTCTATGTTTATTATTCTCTCTATGTATATTATTTTATCAGTATATTCATTTTTGTCCTCATTGAAAAATCAGATAACATTTCGATAACAAGTGTATATCGTGTAAATACACACACCGACAGATACCTCAATTTTCAATCAAATCATCATACAAGTAAAAAGAGAGGAATAATCAAATCACTTCATGATAGAGCCAAATCCATATCATCGAACCACCAAATTTTCAATGCCGAAATGAACCATATAAAAGATGTTCTACGACTCAACACTTATCCGAAACATTTCATTGATAAAACAATACACCAGATTGAGAACAGACAGAATATACAACAAACACAAAGACAACCAACACTGATAACAAATGTAATCCCGTACATTCCCAGAATATCTGAAACAATTAAACGTGTTGGTGACAAGTTTCGAGTGAAAACAGTGTTCAAGACAGAAAATACAATGAGATCGATTTTGACTCATACAAAACCGAAAAATGAAGAACAATCATGAAAAAATGGTATTTACAGTATACCATGTGTTTGTGGAAAATATTATACCGGTGAAACCAGCAGGCCTCTATCAGTAAGGATGAAAGAGCATAAGAACAATATAAAGAAAAGATATACTGACAAATCAAAATTAACTGAACATATCCTTACTGAAAATGGATAACATATGTCCGATTGGGGTAATATTAGGATCCTAGGAAAAAAAGTTAACAACCAAAAACGAAAAATCAAAGAGTCTGCTTGCATTCTCCTAAACGGAGACAATAATATTGCTTCTCGTTCAGTTGATTTAGATAGAACTTGGCATCCACTTCTGAAAATTGAATATGAAAATGGAAAATTTGATATCAATTAACGGAAACACCTTGTAACCAGAATTCCTCCGTCTACCAAATTGTCACTTCTCAGTGTCAAAACCGAAAACATATTGAAAAATTTTTCGAAAAGAGAAAAATTTTAATTGTGTTGAGAACGGGAGATTGTTCTCTTTCTCTTCTGTTTTCAACTGACATCAGAGTATAATATTATCAAGTTGAATTACTCATAATTTGTATTTCACATTCTGTGATTAGATCTTGTATCTGTTGAATGGTTTGATGAATGGATAAATGAATGAATGAATGTAAATCATATGATAGTTATTATGAATTTATGGATAATGTATGCATATGAATTTGATAATTTTATCCCAAAATCTATCGGAAAACTATGAGTGAATAACTATATGATGAAATCAACAACGATATAATAAAAGTCAAATCTCTCTCTGAATAATTGGTGATGGAACAATTGTAGCGTTTGAAATTGCGACAATACATTTGGATAGTCATTTTGACATCAGATTGCAACAATTAACTCGAGTAGAGTTTAAAACTAGATTTATTTTTCTGTTGAGTAGTCCCTTTGGTAGTGTCCTATTCGTCGGAAACATTCTGTTATGTTTCGGGGAATTATGTTGAACGGAATATGTTATATTAGTTCGAACCGAAACGTCAGTGTCAGTGTCACACATTCTGCAGGTAGGGCAGGGCTGTCCCGACGAAACACCATATTCTGGTATCAACCGAGGTATCAACATTCAAATGGTGCATGGTTGTTGGTCATCTTCTGAACCATTGGTATTTAGGAATTTCACCTAGCAGTTGGTAATAATTCTGTCAAGTTGCACATGATCACTCTTTCAACCAATGGGATGGGTGGATTCCAAAATTGGCGCTTATCCATGTCGAAGTTGTTTTTTGTTTTCTTCCAAAATTAGGAAGGAGGCTTCGTCTGGTCGTCTGGCTCCTACCTGATGGCTTTTACCCAGTGGCCATTGAGTTGAGCAGACGTATGTTTCAGTGAGTTGAGATTTTCCTTCGACTGGGACAAATTATCCATGGGATGCGTGTTTCAACGCTCTCTGCGTGTAGAGTACTCACTCAGCTGAAATTGAAACCGTTTGGAGTTCTGATGTTGCCACCTGGGAGCCTGATAGCTCAGTAGCATGGCCAACCAGCATGCTAATTTTCAGCAATGTCGTTCTCAGCAGGATATTGGGACGCATTGAGAGGCCTAAGGAAGCCTTAGGAGGCATTAGGAGCCCTTGGATGCGTTGAGTAATAACACTCGTTTCGGATTCACGCAGGATATTCCTAGTCGTGCTGACCATGTGGTCATATCCACACCAGAAGCTGAGTTTCGGTTCGCCGTCACGCCAGAGAGGAATACCTAGGAGGAGTGGCAGTGGAATCCAGCCAAGCAGATCAGTAGAGGAGCTTTCGTCGTTTGTCCCTCCGCCGTTCTAGCCATGCTGCACATCCATATACAAAGAAGACTGTGATAGGGGTGATCCTGCATTGGTTGCATGGGTATTGGTATCTATATGTCTAAACTACCTGCGTATCATCGAAGCTATCGACAATTTATGATTCACCTAGGTGAAATTTCTCTATCATAATTTACCAAGGTCATTCCTTGAACAATGCTGTTCTTCCAGGAGGGTTTCGGAGGCAACGTTAGTTGGTTTTAACGCCTCAGCAAATTGTTTTTCAATTGATGATCACGAAGATAAAACCCGAAAACAACAGGAAGTTAACTCGCCTAATTCATTAGACACCACCTGATTCACCGCCTATATTCTCAAGGAACACTTCGTAGAATAAAGACAGTATCGCAAGTTTGGTCTTGTGAGGCAGATGGAAAAACCAGCCGGCAATTCAATGAGTAAGGAAATCAAATCAGATGTGATGCTCGAGTTTGAGGAAAAGCCACTAACATCGAGTATACCGGCATCCGACTACATTCAATGTAAGCCGTGCATCGATAATATTGAAAGGAAATAAAATGCATCCCTATGAAATGATACCTACTCAGGAGCTGATGGAAGGCGATTCTGACAGGTGAACTTGATTTTTTTCTTCGATAACAATATTATCCGATTAGAAGACATTGTGTTCAATGATGATATCACTTCAAGCAGGAATTGTTGAAAACTAATTCATTGGTCTCTTTTTCATTGAGGGTAATTTGAGTGGCGATCATTTTTCAGCACTACTTCAAAATTAGGTTTTGTCAAGTTTGGCAAATTCATGCCCTGATCCAAGAAACCTCCAAGTTCTAGTGATCACGATATGAATTCAACAGGATGGAGTACCACCACATCACCAACGCAATGTCCGGCAGAACCACGATGCAATATATCCCAATCGGTGGATAGGGAGGAAGGATCAAGAATGAACAGCGCAATCACCTGATCTTACATCACTAGATTTCTCTCAATGGGGATATGTGAATAGCATTCTGTACAAAACTAAACCTTCGGATTCGAATGAATTGAAAGAACGAATTACGCTTGCGATTAGGTGGATCACGCCTGATACAGTGAATAATGTTAAAAAACATTCAAGATTAGGATGTTGTCAAGACGTTCGCGGTTAAAAATTTCGAACATTATAACAAGTTTCCTATCTTTATAGTTGCCCTTAGCCCTTTCTGAATTTATGAGTATAAGAGTTCTGAGGGGTGAATTCTTTGGACTATCCTTCTGTAGACGATTTTTATGCTGACAGAATGAGATTATGACTGTGTCAAACAATGTTGAGCGCCAGTCTATTTTTGTCGAAAAAAATGGACAAAAAAACAAGATCGATGTAGGAAACGATACGAAATAAGATTCAAGAATTCCCTCCTGTGTTGGTTAGAGCAATAAAGCCACAAGTTTCAATTAGGTTAATCTATTAACAAGTGTAGGTATAAATATACAAAGGAAACAAATGAGGTTACAATTTCTTCAATTCAATTTCAGACTTAATTCAACGAGTTTGACCAAATTTGCTAAATTTGCTACGTGAATATACTTGCAGACAGTCGTCGGATCTACCAAATGAAATTACAACTCCCAGTTCTGCTTCAGGCTCTCAAGATAATGTTGGTCTTCACTCTGACCTCAGGATCTGCACCTTGGTGTTGCGTTAGGTTTCAGCACTGAAACTGTTTGGGATCTGTACGACCATCTGCTACTTTATTCTCACAATTCAGCCTCTCTGGATGTTGATGGATTACTCGGGAATCGTCGACATTACATGAAAGGTCATAAGAAAATCAGTAAGGTTCAAGTAGAGTAAACTGAAGGTTCCAAGTGAAACACAATCTACAGCTGATGGCTGAAGACCGCGGATGATACAAAATATGTCTCAAATATAATATTAAAATGTACTATAATGATATAACCTAGACTTCAATCTAAATATTGGCTGAATTAAATAAATAGATGAAATTCTTGCATTCGCACAATTGGCCCGTTGTGCGCATACAAGAAAAAAAATACTAAGTCAGCAAAAAAAATTTAAGAGAAAAAAGGATTCAAGAAACCAGGTAGCCTGAGACATCGAAAGCGATACTGAGGCGGCACGCATACAATTACAGCTGCTCAGATAGTTGGGCTTTGTTTGAGCAAGCAAAGAAAATTTTTAGGCCGAAACAATTTTGCAAGGTGAATTGAAAATCGAGGATTCTCTATCACAAGAAAAGACGTTCGGGCGAGAGTGGCAATTACACTACAATTTCATGTGAGACAAGCATATACTGTGCACTCACCCGAATATGTCTTTTCCTCCTCAATAAGAATCCAAGATTTCCTGCGGGATCCTCCAAATTACACCAGAAGACCTAATTCATAGAGTCTTCAAGACTATGGTCCTCTCGGCTGCACTGAAGCTATAAGAAAAAAAAATCACACAGAAAAATTCTTTCTACCTATACAAAAATTCCAGCAATCACGTGTTCCACACCAGAAAAAAAAATTATAATCTTGAACCACCACCAGGCAAGATTCAAGAAGGATAGATTAAACTAGTAGCGCTACCAAGCAAGCTACTGGTTTTAAACAAAAAGGAAAATTATCAAGTTGTTGCTGAACCAAAGTGCTACAAAAATATCTATTCAAATGGCAACCGCCATTTTTTTGAAGCAAAAAAAAAACGAACTCAATCTGTGTAAATCTGAGCAATCGTAAATATACTCACCTACCTCAGATCACCATCGATATCACAAACCCACCAAGTATTTCGACCTTCCAAAATTGTATGTCTGAGAATCAAATTATATTGAATTTTCGAAACTGAGATCTCAAGAGATGTCTATCGCATCAAGTCTGGAAGGGAAGAGAGCTATCTTTTCCGTCTGATTCCCCGAATCGAAGCTGTGAATCACGTGATCATGAAAATCGATATCATTGGCGAATCTACTCCGTGACGACACCGTGACCAACATATAAGTGTCAACTGAATTTGTGTTTGAAGCAGGCTAGCAAACCTGTATATTCACATATAATGTAGAAGCCTACGTAGAGTAAATACACTTTAATTGTCGTCCACGATAACTCTAACAGATGTCTCCATGATACTGACATTCATGATTGACCGATGTTATTGTCTTGTTGTAATGAGAAAACGAGTCACGATTTATATATCGTTACAACATCTACTCCATTGACATACATAGTCTTTTTGAGTGTTTTTTTTTCAACATTTCACCACGTCTCGTATAACATTTTAGTTTTCAATTGTATTGTAGTAAATTTGGGTGAGCACAAAATTTCATTTCATTTCAATTTCTGCAATGAACTCTAAAACGATAACATTGATGAATAGAGAATTATGAGATTCTTCAATCGATATATGACAAGCCTTCACTTCTCTCATTCAGAGAATTAGGAGTTGTTCCTGTCATTCGAAGAATGTTGAAGGTAGGGATCGCATTTCGACATTCTGAATAATGTCAATTGATTATGTGGATTTGACGTGTTTCGGGATCCTTTATGAATGTATACAGTAACCGAAATATTGAATTCATTCCATTTGGTTTCTACACAGTGTGAAGAGTGTGCTTAAAGAATAAAATAACACACAAGATGTTCTAGAAATTTAACATTTTATCAGCAGGCCAGGAGTGATATTTCAGTTCATGTCGGTGCGTACATTGTTATTGATGATAATTATGTCTCCTGGTAGAATGATTTCATAAATGGAGCGAAATAGGGAAATGGAAATTGTAGCCCTGATATGAGTCGAAATGTATCAAAACATCAGAACCACAATGATCATGTATCAAGCGATGCTGTGGCCAACGAAATTCCCGCAGATCCTAATGAATCAAGGGTTGGGCGAATATATTATCCGCGGTTTGAAATATGTCCTCTCCAAGAGGGCTCTTATAAAAAGGGCAAACTGGCTGTTGAAGAACAATGCCCTGCGGTAGAACAAATGACATATAATACCATACATGTCGCATGGATACCGAAATAATAGGCAGGGTTCTATGGTATATCTCATAGGTTTCGTATACAGGGTGTCCTATTTCATTTTGTCGATATCCAAAAATATTGGTTCACTTAATGAGTCCGAAGATGAGATGAGTTGTGTCCGTTCAATTTCTGATGCGTTTGAAAAATTTTTGAGAGCATATGCGTACCCAAAACTGAAATCTGAAATTTCGTTTTTTCCATTTTCAGAAAGAAACTGTCGCTAACTGTAACTTTTCAGTTACCTAAAAGTTGAGTTTTGAAGCCAGTGATAATCCGGAGTATACTGAATATCATGTTCATTCAAAAAACGAGGAGAAAAGCACGAAAGAGTTTAGAGAAATTAACATGCCACTTCCTTGATCAATCTTCAGGCATTCGTTTAACCCGAGGGGTGATTAGGTGAGAATCTTGGTATGCAAGTGATAGCAATTCATTGGGAATTGCGGGAATGCAATCTTGAGAATTCATTGAGGATCATAAGGCAATTTTGGAATGACAGGAAAAAATCTTGAAATTTCAACACTCTGTACCTCGGAAACGAAAGAGTTTTTGACATATGTTCATGAGAACTTTTATCATTTTTTTGAGACGCACCACCACCCCTGGGAGTGCGTTCCACGTATAACAAAACACCCTGTACATAAAAAAATTCGAAAATATATATGTGCAACAAACAATTTTCGAAATATGGAAGAAATATATCTGCAAGTATACCATCCATATCTTCATCATAATACTCTTGTACACTGTGAAATACGAGTTTCGAAAGAGTTTTTTGCATACTTCCTGATCAGATCAAGAGATTGTATTTGTTTAGTATCTACTCTATGATCTGAAATAAAGATCACCGAATATGCATCAATTATAATCTTATCCAAAATATCATTATTCATTCTAGTTATACTCAAACATGAAATAACAGTACTGTGTGTGAGTTTTTTGAGGAGGTGGTAAGTACATTCATTTCTCAGCTCTTTTAGGATTTTTTTTCCTCGTTTTCAAATAATGAAGTAGAAGTTATAAAAAATCATTTCAATATATTTGTAGTAAGGACAGATTTTGTGATCTGCCCCAAAAACGAAACCTGAAGATCTGAAAATTATCCTAAAAAAAAAAATCCCGATACAATTTGTGTGTCTCATTCATCGAAAGTTCCGGAGATATACACTTCAATGAGAGTCACCTTGAGGAGCGAGTATCATCTGGTTCTTCCAGAAGGAGAGGATTCCAGCGAGAGAGATGGACCCTCAGCCACAAATGATATCCCAAGCAAAGTCTTGGAATTGAACCTCACGAGTCATTCTAACTGTACGAATATTTCTGGAAATGCTAATGATTTCAATACTTCAAACTCCGATAACAAATTGAAATTAGAATATGACATAAATGAAACTACAACTCTTTCAGCTGAAATGAGCTATGATGTGATACCTACAAAAACTACCTGTATTATTGACAACTCACATGCACAGGAAGGAGTGAGTCGAGCAAAAAATAAGATTCAAGATACTCTCAACATATTTTATATAACATGGAGTGTTTACATGCTTCGTGATGTCCTCAAGTCAACAAGTCGCCACGGACGTGAGATGTGAAAAATGTGAAAACGTTGCAAAAAGTGGTTTGGAATGCATGAATTGTGATGTTTTGTCGCATGTGAGTGGTTTCGAACATTCGAAAAACATGATCTGCATCGAGACCTCAGTGAAGTATTGCGGAATGGGAATCTCAGAGATGGTAAACAATGAAAAGAAACATAGTGTCGATCTTGACTTATCGTTTGGAAGTGCAAATGATTTCAATTCGAGTGATCCATTCAAAAAGGAGATTCACTCTTTCAGAATTATTATTAGGCAAGAAGATATGTCAATAGAGAACCAAAATTTTACACTGGAAGCACTTGTGATCGAACAATCCATCAACAATAACCATATATCTCTGTGCATCTTCTATAACGGAACCGATGAACGCGGCTATTCGGAAACATCCAATCATCACTGATGGAGGGAATTCCTGAATGGGTCTGAATGACATTATTCAATTGGGTACCAATGAAGTGGCCCCTATATATTGATGTAATGAACTAGCTGGTGAACCCACACTTCAATTGTTTTGTTAAGTTCCAGAAAAAATTGAATTCTAGCAGATGGCGTGGGGTTCTCATATTCGATAATAGATCACGCGAACATCAAGAAATCATCACGAAACAGTTCCAACGCAGGCAACATTCCGGTTGAAATATACCCGTGAATGGCAACTGTCAACCCGTAACAGTTTGAATTTGGGCGCGGTACAAATACAAAATTATTATTTCTTCTAGTTTCTAATGAAGAACATTTATCAATTCCCAAGTGATGACGTTGTATGAATCGTTTGAATTTATTTCATCAGCATGGACTGGCGTTGTTGCAACGTGTGTGGAACACATAAAAATTCGGAACTCCGAATGTTTCCAGTACCCAAAGTTAGTATGAATAATCATAAGAATTCATCATTCGATGATCATTCATAATGATCAGGAAGAGCAGTGTAAGCTGATACGTTTCCGATTTCAGGACGAAGAAGAATTGCTGGAATGGAGTATTTCTACTTGCATCCAGTTGCCCCCAAATGGGTATGTCTGTGAAGAACATTCTGAAAACGGAGACCGCACCACTGAAAATGTTTGTATTTTTTGAAATCTCAACCAGCGTACCCGTCATAAACCTCCTCTTGAATATAAAGGCAGTCCAAATTCGTTTCCCAATATCCCTATATATGGCTGATGGTGTATTAGGAAATAAGGGTAGGTACCTCAATATGTTAACTTCCTCTCGAATAGAAAATAAGGTAAATATGTCCCTCTCAAACATGAATCACTCAGAAACGGCTTGGTTCATCATATCTCAATCTTGTCACTCTTCAGTGTCACAAGGCTGAACAGCCAAACGATTCACAGATATTATAAACACCATTATCTTCGCGATTGAGATCATTTTTCCACAGTATTGAAAACGGGAGCAGATTCGTTCCCAAAACGTCCACAAAGATGAATAGAAGTTTTGATTTCATTGAAAATATATTTACATTCCCAAATTTTGAAAAAACAAGGTGTCACTAACAAAAAGAGAATTTCTCTTTCAGGTACCTCTTTGGAAGGTAAATTTGAAAGCAGTGACACTTTGGGGCAGTCTACAAAACTGTCTTTACTACAAATATATCAGAATAATTATTATAACTTCTATTTTCATTTTTTGAAACGAGGACAGAAAATCCCAAAAATCTGGGAAAATGAAAACACTACCTCCTCGATTAACCTACAGACACTATCAACAATAAAAATATTTTTCAATTTAGTGATAAATTTCTCAACACGAGCCTTTCGATTAACATTCAGTCTCTGATCACTGGAATTCTCGATCCTCAAATTATTCCTTATTCAAATCATTTATGTATGGATTGGAGTGGATTATTTCATGGTTCATCCATGCCTGCCACTCTTCTCTTCCTTTTCATATCTGTCACCAAAGGATATTCATATAATTTTCAATAATGATTTTTCATGAAAAAATAACTAAACTGCTCATCAGCACCCTATTGCTGCATTGAAAATGTTTTGAAGAAATTTGTTATCAATTCTATATCTATGTTTGGGTTGAGCTGAAAAGCACTTCACAGTGAGTCTCTACCTTTTCGATATGTTGTATTGTCATAGACTATCGGAATTTTTCCACTATGTATGAGCTTACTGATAACTTATAGAAAGAAAAGAGACCAAATGTCAGCACACAAATTTTGATGCATATTCATAGGGAACACTGCATTGAAAAATTTTTGAATTTTAATATATATATATATATACTAACACTGTTCATACAAAGATTCCTGGAGGATTGGTGAGATATGAAGCGTTTGAGAATTCACTCACATTTGAATCAGTTAAACAATTCAAGATGGTGCACAAATTGACTCAAGTACATGTGCATCCCAATTTTGGAGTGAAAATGTGCATCCGCTTGGCATTCCAGGTGAAACTAATTGAATAATAATCATGCTGATAATAATGAAGCCGATTTCATATCATAATGAGATAATTTTTATTCAATCAGCAATACAGTTGCTCCTGCAATAGAAGTATATGGTGCTGAATTGGATAACAGAATACAACCAACTATAGCATTTTGTCGAAGAATCAATGAATTAATCGAAATAATGAAATCTCCAAGTCCTAGATCTGCCTTGAGAATTGATATTGATAGATACAGGGTAAATTATGAATTCAGTTCAATGTTGAATATTGGGATGAATAATACAAAGATCAGTAATGGCAGAATAAGTGCTAATATCTTGTTAGGAATTGAAAAATGTTCTCATCTATCTGGGATTGTGGGAGGACACCTAACAAGTTTTTGTCAAAATCAACGTTCGGAGCTTTCAATGTTCATCAATTTTCTAGTTTTCTCTGAATCTAAATGATACTTGATTTCATCAAATTATCCTGCATGGCTACTGAACACTGCAGCTAATTACAGTTCATGCATTCATACTTTGATAAATTCATCGAGTTGAAACTGGTTGACGAAACAGGTACCTATCTGAAGAGCCAAAAAAAGAACTGGTAGCTTCAGAATATATCACATATTCTCGTCTCTAGGATTTTCTTTGTTCAGTGGATGAAATATGAAATATATCCTTTCTAACTACAAACAACATGAAATATGAAATATTTGTAGATATCTATACCTTTTTTTTCTCTTCAGGCATTTCTTTGGGATAATGAGAGCCGCAGGGGGTTGTAATAGTCACCCAGAATCCATTCAAGTGAGCCAAATATTCAGGCTGATGTCTTTATTTTCATTAGTTGAACCACCCAGAGAAAGTAATGTAACAGGTGGTGAAATGATCCAGTCTCTTTTAACAATAGGCAAACTGAAAGAAGAGGAAATAAAATGCTTTTTCGATATCACTATGAAATCAGATGAAAAATGACACTCTGAATGAATATGAGGAGGAATTCGAAAAAATAGAGGAAGCGTTTGCCTACTTCTGTGGGTACATCTTGAAAAAGGTTGAGGTATCCACAACATGTCAAGAATGTTTAGAGACAATTTGTGGAGATGGAAATGAAAAATTCAATTCATCAATTCGAATGAGAAGTAGAGGATTCCTCACATTCCCATATACCCAAATCATCTCATTTTTGACTGATATTGAAAAAACAATATCAGATATTTTTCGAAAAGATTTGAAAAAATCATCAATATCTATTATTCTCAAAAAAATATCATCATTCGAACCTAGAGTGCTTTAAGGGTGTCAAAATTACCGAATTACTTTGGGTGAAAATATTATTCAAATATATGTAGTTGCCAGACTGAGCATTCGTTGTTCAGCAGAGCAAAAAAAAGAAACATTGGGAATGAATCAAAAAAAAAATCGAAGCTTGCAAAATGAAACTAGGATGATATTTTTAGATGATGATGTTATCAAGACATCTTTTGTTGAAGTAATCATATTGCAATAACCACATCCACAGTTATGAAGAGTATAATTGAGTATCGAATACCAAGTATACAGTAGTGAATTAAAGTAATCAAATTTTCAGGAGTTACAGAGGTACCAAAGATATACACTCAATGACCTGGTTTGATCATCTTCAGTGATATTACACTGCTTGCCATCTGCGATGGAATGAATGGAGAAATCACAAGAGCTAAAGGGGTACTAAGGGTGAATATCATGAAGGTATATCACTGAAGATGATCACACTCATAAGTATATAGATCAGTACTGAGACCAGAGAATAGAATCTTCTGGATGACCATGAGCAATATTAGCATTTTTTTATATGGATCAGCTGAGGTTTTTTTCAATATTTGAAATGGAATTATGAATTTTCATCTGAGCCTAATTTCTATTGGAAGAATATTTCTGATTATTGAATTAAGATTTATATCAACTTATCTACTTCCACTGTTCATGACCACTCGATTCTCATTTGTAATTTGCAACTTGTTGTGATCACTGCTGATCCAGCAATTATTGATGAATAAAGTCATTCGAGTATTCACCTCATCTCAACTCACCTTATGCCAACTCGGCTGGCAGATTTTACAGTTTTCACAGTTTCGCCCACGTCATGTCATGTTTATCAACGTTGGCCAATATCAAGAGATTTGAACACGGGAGAAGGATAGGAGTAGCTTTACCAGCTAGTTTATTACATCAATTCCTATATCATCAGAGGGGTTCATTTATGTTTCGCATAGGAAGAAGAAGGAGCCACGTAACAATCATGCAATTGTTGGGCAATTGGATCTCCCTAGTGGTTCTAGGATTAAGTATGCTCCAAAATTATCGTTTCTGCATGCCCACAAGATGCATCTAGAAAGTAATCTTGAAGAACTCACTTCAATTCTGTGTCCAGAAGTGAAATGTGCAGGAGTCAATTCGATGTACCAGATTTGTATTCTTCCTTTGAAGTGTCTATCCTCGAATGTAATATAGAGAAGACATTGAATCCTCCTATCTGGCCGAGAGGAACTTGGGTAAATAAATTTTCAAACAAGAGACCTGTCGCAATTCCATGAAGTAAATCATTCTGAAGTTAATTCCGATAAGGTGAGCGTTTTCCACATTGAAATACAATGTCTATCGAACAAAGTGAATGAATTAATTATTTTTGTGAAAAAAATCCATTCGACATTTTTTGTGTATCAGAACACTGGACGAGTGACGAGACTATCAAATCCAATCATTTACCAGGATATTACTCAGCGAGTCATTTTTGTCGACATATTCATGCACATGGCGAAGTGGCAATTTTTGTTAAAAATTCAATTTCTTCAAAAAATGTATGTTTGATGAATTCTCCGGTGAAATGGATCGAGAAACTTGTGGGATTGAAATTCCATATTTATTAATTGTTCTCCTCTACAGATCATGTTCTGGCAACTTTGAGAGTTTCCTGAGCTTGTTGGGCTCTTCTCTTGATGAAGAGTTGAGAAACAATAAAAAACTGATTATTGCCAGTGACTTCAATGTTAATTTTCTCGCTATTTCGGCAAATTTGAGTACTCTATCAGATTTAGTCACCTCATTTAACCTGTTCATTTCTGTCACTGGCTTCACGAGGATTGGTTCGGTTAGTTCCTCTTGCATTGATAACATAATCTCCAATTTGGATGTCGATCAATTTAATACTCGGTTTCTTGATCCTTGCTTATCAGATCACCTGGGCTAAGTGATGTATTATGATTCTACTTTGGAACGCGTCATCATCTCCTCTGGTATTGAGGAATTACGGTGTGATCTTGAGGATTTCTGTTGGGATATTTTCCTGATGAAGGATCTAATACCATAACAAATCACTCCATGAATATGTTGAATTTCAGCATAAAGAAGATATTTCCTTCGAATACTACCAGCGACACCCTTGAACAAAAATCGCCTATCTGTTGGTTCGATGGAGAATTAGTTAGTAAGCGTCAAGCACTCTCTAATGTGAAATTGATATACAATGCCACCAAAAGTCAGGTGTCGTTGAATGTGTATGAATCCTTGTATCATAGGAATTCCATCAAGGACACTAGAAGGTTATCGTATCGAAAATTTCCGAGAAATCCCTCCTGGAGATTGATCAATTCCAAATATAACAGAAGCCCATTGAATCGGATATTGAATTCAATGAATATTTCATCAATATTGCCAACAAGTCCATCTCCTCCTCACCCCAGGCAAAACACGAACCTACTGTTTACTTGAAGAATCTCAGTTCACCTGTTATTTCTTTTTCTTTTTTCCCTTCAACACCAAGGAAGTGACGGATACAATTGAGTCGTTGAAAGATTTAAGTTGTCCTGATTATTATGAGATGAACAGCGCGGTTATTAAAGCCATAGCTGATATTATTGCTTCTCCTTTATCAATTTTCATTATTGATTGTTCTTCTCTAAGAATTTGTTCAGATGACCTTTCAGTTGTTTTGGCATTGTTAATAAGAGTTGAGGTAAGAAGGTTCAGCAGAAAACCTTCGCCCTATCTCCATAATTCCCGTCATTGCTAAAATCATAGAAGCCCTAGATAAAAAGAGGTTAATATCATACCTGGACACAAACTCTTTGTTGTGTCCTGAGCAATTTGGTTTCAGGAGAAACAAATCAACCACGGAAGCCATTTCGAGTGTGATTTCTAATGTAGTTGAGAGACTAGCTGAGGGACTTTTTCAACGATGTGTGAAAGCCTTCGATTGTGCATCCCATGATATTCCAATTGAGAAACTTGTCTGTTATGGTATTCGAGAAGTTCCTCTGGAATTTTTCGAGTCGTATTTACATGGGAGATCTCAGTTTGTTTTTGTTGAAGGCTCTGAATCAGCACTCATGACATCCAAAAAACTAATAATATACAGAGGGTTGTATTCAAAATGAGAAAGTTGGTATCGGCCACTGTCACATGGCGCATCCTATATTATTATTTTTTTTAAAAAAAATGCGCATTTTGAAATACAAATAGACGTGTCCAAGCGTTTTTCCCAACATGCTCTCATTTATTCGTTATCGAATTCGTTTCATTTGGCTGTTCCAGACTGTATAGTCAAGATGATAATGACGTCAACAGTAATACGTACCTGCTAAGTCACATCAACCATCTCCACTTGAATTCAACAACAATTACTACTTGATAAATTATTGAAGCTTCTAAAAAAAACTAAAGGATAAGTTTTCATATGGTCCTAATAGAATTCCAGCGAAAACTGCTGAATCATTAATAAATAGCCTTTCGGTGCTATTGATATCAGTTTCTTTCTACAATACTGGGAATTATACTATCAAATATGATTTATTACCATGTTCGATCTGCACTATCCATTTTTCAATATGGATTTATGGAGGCATGAGAATTATTTCAATTCAATCTGTCCTTACTACAAATATATTGAGATGATTTTCAATAACCTCTACTACATCTAATACAACGAGGAGAGGAAATCCCACAAAAAGCTTGGAGCCCTGGAATTGTCTTCCTGATACAGACCTCACTGGTACAAATATAGGACGCCTCGACAGATGGCAACTCATACAGAGATTTCAGCAAGAATTTTGGGCAAGGTGGTACAAAGAATACTTGCATACGCTCTTGCAACGAAACAAATGGACTGATCCATCTACTCCCATTGTTAGTGGTACAATGGTTCTTTTACGATACAACTCTTTCAATCTCTTTCTCTTTCAATGTCGATGAAAGTATTCGAATTTGATGCACTCTAAATATTCACACTTCAATAAAATATTCTGTTCTGATTTTTACGCGATACCCAAAACGACTGCTTGTCATCCTATCGAGAATGTTACACTGATAGGACGGAACAATATGTGACAGTTTGGAAGGTGGAATATCTATATCTCACTCTCTATGATAGATCGACACGAGAAGCTCACGACAAAATATCGCTGTCGAACAAAATTTATCCAATTTGTGGTGTCAGTTTTATGCAACTCATCCTCGTACAGTGTAATACATAACAGTGGTGCACCTAAGTTTCGCGTCGGTAAAATCAGACCGGAAAATTGTGCCTTCTACTAGTGGCGGTCGCCAGCAGATGCCTGAATTCGGGAGCCATCATAGTTCACTCCAGGTAGGATTTTGAAGTTGTCGTTTTGGGTCAATACTGAAATTAACTATTATAATTCACTGCTCATTTATCTTGCCCTTTCAGATGGTATGAATTTTATTCTTCAGATTTGAAACTTCTGTTTGACGTCCCGTTTCTGAAGCATGTGAAATGTCTTTCAGATCTTCATAGCTTTGAATATTTGCAGAAATTCATTCAGAAGTGCCTTCCATGTATGTAGTTTCAATCACACTTATTTCGGATATGTCGACAACATCATGCGTGTGGCAATTTGTAAATTCAATTGGCAATCTGGAAAAACAATTCGCATTTACAATCTGCTTTGAATTTATGTATTTTGTTCCATAATCAAATCCTCTCAGGAAAAGTACATTATGTTGAATTCTAATCGCGCTATGAATTGGTGAACTTTATTTTGGTGAAAAAATATGAATCGAAGGTATCAGGTAGTCAAAAATTCTTCACTTCGAAAGGCTCCCTTAGCTTCCAGAAATGCTTTTTCACATTCCTCTGGCCACATAAAAGCGATATTCTTGCACAAGAGTATATTCAGCAGATTCAAAATCGAACTCAATTTCTTCATGAATCAACCATAGTGATTCATCATTTCTATGAATGATCTCAGTTCAGTTGTATTTGTAGGTTGCGGCATATTACTCACAGCATCAATTCCCTTTTGTGACTTATGGATTCCTAAATTATCGATATCGTAACCAATCAATTATAATCGATATTCGATTCTTTCTTTGAAAAATTCACTATCTCCAACGTTAATTTCAATATTGTACTGATTTGAACGTATAAAAATCAATTTGAGCCTATCTGAACGGATTTCATCTATGGATCCTTGAAATCATCTCAAAATGAAGTGAAGCCTGGTATACCTTGTCAGATATTCTTAATTTCTCTCTGCCAAATTGCAGGAGCTGACGTAATACCGTGAAAAAGTCTTCCACATTGATATAGACCTTCATGAATTTATTGTTAACAAATGTCTATCCTCTGGTCTGAATTCCAGCTGTGAGTAAGCTTGTCTGAGATCAATTTTCGAAGATGTTTTCAACTACCATAGATGGATTGACTGTAATGTTGAAATCTCCTAAGAGGCGAACGCGAGTAGCCCATTCTGATATATTCACTTTTCCCAGTTCACCTGCTTCTTCTGGAAGGGACTGTACGAACTCTCGTGAGAACTGGTTTTATATGTGGTTTCAAAGTGTTTTGCCTTATATCCTATAGATCTCTGATGAAGCTGGTTCGAAAATAGATTAATATTCCATGAGAAGTGGTTAGAGTTCTTCTTGTATGCATGAAGGCATTCAAGGAATTCAAATCATTGGAACCTGAACCTAGTCGTTGAATCCATCCTCTCCCCAACAAGGATTGCTGATCAATATTTCCTCAATGGATATTCAAATCAAAATATTTTCCATTATATTGAACTGCCACTGTGGAAAATCCAAAAACTTCAAAGTGTTCATTACAATACGTACTCAGCTTCAAATCTGTTTGAAATATTTGGCAATTTCGAAATGAAAAGTTGATCACCTCTCAAAATGACATCTGCACCAATATTTATCTCAACAGCAATATCCCTATAACTTCGAGGTCAATGAGATATGTATCTCTGAATCCCTGATGTCCAATTTGTGAGGGACTATTTTCATCTGATTCTGAATTTGATGTACTAACTCAAGTTGAATTGAGTATCTACTCGACTGAATTTGTACGGGTGGTCTTTTCGCAACAAACCTCCTGTGAATGACCCTCCTCTCCACATCCTGAGCATTAGATATGTTCATCAAAATTATATTTTGTAGAAAGATGACCACCACCACCACCACACCCGAAATATTTAACATTGGTTGAATATTTAGGGAAATCTTTTCTTGGAGAATATTTATTCGAATCTCTGCTTTCCTTGGAATGGGCAGTCTCTTTCGAATCTCTTAGTATCGATCCTAGATAACCAACAGAATTATGTTGGCTACCATGTAGTTGAATTGCGTCCTTCTCTGACAGACTTGTCGAAGTTCAAATCGATAGATTCGACGTCACGCCTGAATTCTTCTGCTTGATAGTCCAATTACGAATTGATTTCGTAGTGCAATTTTCATATAATCACCAAAACTACAGTGAATATTCAAATTTTGTTGAGAAGCCCATTTTGCTGCTCTCTCTGGTGGAGAAGAAAAATTTCTGCAATTTCAAATCATTTCAGTGAATGGAATTGCTCCATTTCCTCCGTCAGTCGAGTACGGATCCTCCGGTGAAACTTCATCGGACACTATTTCGAATGATTTGAAACCAATACATTTGGTGTAGTTAGCAAGGTACTCGTAATTCTTCCGTAACTTTGAATACTGCGAATTCTCTTTCCAATACTGTATGTATCGTATCGTGTATCGAGTCGAGAGGTCGTGTTTGAGATCTCGCTCCTCGCAATTCGAAAATACGTGGTATTTCATCGTTGGTAATTATCACGAAGTGGCGCAATATATCAAGCGTGCTGCTGTGTAACTCCCCTCATAGTAAAATTATTATATGGTACGCAATTTTGAAGATATTTCAAGATGCCGCTTACTCGAGATCAACAGACAGAGATCAAAATCCTGGCCGATGAATTGGTAAAGAAAATCTGTCTTGATGATATGTTTATGGAAACGCTAGCAGATAAGGTTAATAAAAATATACAGACCAAGCTGGATGAAAAACTCAACTTTTTTGAAATAAAAATTGATGAGATAAAAACCAGTGTGCAGAATCTTGAATATAAATACGATAGTGACATTAAGAAACTGTCCGATGAGATTACTGTACTCAACGAAAAAGTGCGGAATTTCAACAAGGATTCCCCAAATATTATACAGGTTGTATCAGAAGTCAATGAGATCAGACAAAGAGAGAATAATGTGTTACTGTTTGGTGTTCCTGAAAATACTCCTGATCTAACCGACTTTGTTAGCAACATTTGCAATAAAGTCATTCCAAAAGTGGATATAAGCAGTTTTCAGATTAATCGCCTTGGACGCCAACGAGACAATAAGACTCATGCCTTGATGATGTTGAAACAGAGGAAAACACTGGTGAACATAATTGCGCACGAAAAGATTCAAATAAAACCGGATCTAACTATATGTCAAAGAGAGTATAATCGGCAAATTTGGAATGAGTTGAATGTCTTGAGGAACAACGGCGATGAAAGGTCATATATCTTCTACAGAAACGGCATCCCCATGATAAAAAAAAAAACAGTCTGTACATCCAACCCGCCAAATGTAATCAGCAATAAGATCACCTCAATATACTATCAAAATTGCAATGGACTCAATTCTAAAACACACACATTTTTTAAGAGTGTTCTGGCAAGTGAACATGAAATTATTGCAATTACAGAAAGCTGGTTGAAGGATGGTGTTTCTAATTCCGAATTGTTCTCCAGCAACTATGTGGTATATCGCAAAGACAGATCTCTTGGTACCAGAGGAGGTGGTGTCCTTCTTGCAGTGGATAGTAACCGTCACGAATCGGAATTGTGTAAAGTTGACTGTCCCATTCAATCTATTGACATAATATGCGTGAAATTAATTATTGCTAAAAGCGAACCAATTTATATAATAGTAATTTATATTTCACCTGGAACTGCCCTGGTGGAATATGATGAGTTATTTGGATTTCGATAAATTTGGATGATATCAATAATTCTAATAATAAGTGTTATCTGACTCTGATCCGCTGGTTGAACTTGATGTCCATCACCCTAGTCTTGTTGTGGATTTGGTATTCGATTGTGGAACTGAGAAGGTATTTATATCCGATGTTAAGCGCTACAACTTCCGTAAAATTGACAACCAAAAGTTTTTCCAAAAGATTAGCGAAATTAACTGGAACATCTTGGAATCAATGTCTGATGTCATTGTAGCTTGTGAAGAGTTCAATGTGACGATACAAAGGATAATTTCTCAATGCACCCCTTTAGAAGTTAACAATACTCGTGAATACCCAACGTGGTTCACCAGAAACATAATCAATAATATTAAAAAAAAATCATTACCAAAAAATGTATAGAAGGCGCAAATATAATTTTTATCTGGAACGTTTCAAACACCTCCGGCGTATCATTAAGACTGAATTAGATCTGGCTTGCTCAAATTTCATTAAAAAATCAGAAAACAATCTGACTAGTAATCCCCGTGAGTTTTGGTCATTCATTGACAACAGACAGAATAAATCTCGTATCCCTGGACTGATGTTTGAAAATGATGAAAGGCTAACATCTTCCCAATCAATTGTCAACGCCTTTGCTGAACACTTCAGCAATGCATATGTATTGGATTTTCCTATCTTAAATGAGCGCTCCTTTCTCGAATGCACTATCAGTTCCAGTCATTCCTTACATATTGATGTAATTAACGAGGAACACATTCTAACGGCGGCAAATAAGCTTAAAAATAAATTGACATGTGGTCCTGATAATATCTCCATTAGATTAATTACTACTTTTTATTTATAACCTCATCTTGAAAACCACAACCTTTCCCACCATCTGGAAACAATCACGAATTTGTCCTGTCTTCCAAGCAGGCAAAATAGGAGATATCCGTAACTATAGACCAATAGCTCTAATCTCAGGTTTTTCAAAATTACTCGAAATCATTCTTTTCGATCTCATCTATGCGCATGTGAATAAATACCTGTCTGATTTTCAACATGGTTTTATGAAATCACGTAGCACTGTTTCCAACCTTTGCACGTTTACGCAGTTCATATCTAATTCCCTTGATAATCGTAACCAAATTGATGTTGTATACACGGATGTCAGCAAAGCGTTTGACAAAGTATCACACAGACAGCTATTGCTAAAGCTGGGAACTTTTGGCCTGTCGCCCAATATTCAGCTGCTATTGAAATCCTCCTTGAGCGAAAGACAACTATTTGTTGAATACGAAGGTGTAAAATCTTTTAATTTTTCTAGCTCGCTCAGGGGTTTCTCAAGGATCGAATCGGGCCGCTCCTATTCCTTATATTCATCAATGATATTTGTACATTATTCCAGTCGAGCAAACTTCTCTTTGCAGACGACATGAAAATCTATACTGAAATCTCAAACTCTTCCGATTGTTTTCGTCTTCAACATGATTTGAATCTCTTGTCGGACTGGTGCTCGGAGAATAAGCTACACCTGAATGTTGATAAATGCAAAACTATGAGTTATTCCAGAAAAGTTTCTCCCATTATATTTGATTATAAAATCAATGACAGTATCCTAAGGCATGTAAATGAATGCAAGGACTTAGGTGTTCTCTTCGATACCAAACTTACATTTAATCCACACATTGATAAAATAATAAACAATGCTAGAAGAGCTCTGGGTCTGCTAATCCGCAATTGTAAAGAATTCTCAAATCTCGGGGCTATTTCCTCAGTCTACTACTGTCTTGTACGCAGCAAACTTGAATATTGTTGTGCAGTGTGGAATCCTAGTCACGTCAAAAATACTACATCCATTGAATCAGTTCTTAAGAAATTTCTTAAATTTCTATACTTCAAGAAACGCCACACCTATCCCACTTATCAATATGAATATGATCTACTACTGGAAGAATTCAATTTTGCTTGCCTGAGAAAACGTAGAGAAATAGCAAATATTATATTTGTATACAAATTGATAAATAATCAAATTGACTCTACAACTCTATTATGTTTATTGAATTTCAATGCATCACGTATTCCGTCAAGGACACACTTATCTTTTCGGATCGACATGCCAAATTCACAGCATCATTACAATAGTCCGATTTCAACTATGTGTAGAAGCCTCAACAATTTACCATCGGTAGACATTTTCTTTACTAACTTGAACCAATTTAGAAATCAATTGTATACTCTCATTCCAAATTAACTTCGACATATATACTCGTTCAATTTTTTTTTTTTTACTTGTATTTCCTCCGAGCATCTGTAATATACTTGAACGTAACACCACTTCTAACTAATGTAACCTTCATTCTTTTTACTAACTTTCAGCTTATCTTCATTTTGTTATTACTGATATCATGTACTCCTGAGTTGCTATTGTATTTTCTTCGACTTGTGATGATTATTATTATACTCTCCTGTTATTGGGCTTAGGCCGTTTGGATGTATTATGTCTAAATAAATAAATAAATAAAATAATTTTCCGAGGAGGTGGTACTTTCATTTTCCAGCTTTTCGTGGGATTTTCTCTCCTCGTTTCTAAAAAAAGAGTAGAAGTTAATGAAGATTATTTCAATATATTTGTAGCGGGGACAGACTTGATGATCTGCCCCAAAATGTCACTGCGCTTGAAATTAAACCTTTAGATACCCAAAAGAGAAATTCTCTATTGGTCAGTGACACATTGTTTTTGAAAAATTTGGAAATACAAATATATTCAATAAGAATAAAACCTCTACTTATCATCTACTTATCATACGAAATCCATTGTACCTGAATCGAATGGCTCAATGTTTTTTTTTTATCTGTGGACAACACGAAAGGAAAACCTATAATGTTCGAGGAACATCGTGTTAGCCAGCGGTGGAATTTTGGGAGAGTAGGAAGGTGTTGGAGTTTTTCTTGAAAGTTTGGAGGTTGTAAGCATCAGGAAAGACTTCACTAGGCAAAGAATTCCATAACTTTGCTGTTCTATTGATGAATGATGCTTGGTTAAGCGATGTTCGAAAGGTCTCGAGCCTAACAGTGTAGGGGTGACCAGCTTGAGCTCGCCTGGTTTTCTTTTCTTCGCGAATGTCATGACAATGAAGAGATACCACGAGGGTTACATTTGGAAGCACCATTTTATAGTGAAAGATTAAAATGGATAGTTCTTCTGAGAGCAAGTAAGTGTGCCGAACCAGCACGAAAATGTATAGTATTATAGTTTTGTTGATTGATTAGGTGTATTGAATAGTATAATCAACTATTTATCAGAGAGGCATCTCATCTCTGAAAGATATGAATAAGATCCCATCTCTAATATCTCTATCTCTAATAGAATTTGATGAGTGGCTTATCTAATGGACACCTGCATATCAAAGAGACATCACACGTGTTGTACAAAAACGAACCTATCAATAACATCAGTGGAATGTGTCAGAGATAAGATAATCAAGAGCGTATGAAACGGTAGCCGCTGTCGGCATCAATCAAATATTGATCGTGCAAGCTCATGAAGATGAAGAATTTTCGTCACCAGATATCACCTAAAGAAGGGTTGATAGAGAGTTTTTTATCAGAGTAAGGCGTGATGCGCAATCAAAAGTCAGTGATCAGATCGGTATATTAGTATACCAAATAGTAACTAGTAAAGCAGTAGTAGTTAATAGATAGTTATCAGAAAAGCGACATGGAAGCAGTGAACGAGAAACAGTGAAAGTAAATCGTATCAAAATCCTGTTATCCACTGGTTAGGAGATTCACGACTGTCCATCTTCTAATACACAGAAAGATGAGTTCTCTGCGTGGATTGTAAGGTATATTTCAATTGCAGTAGTGTGCAATTGAACTCAATTCCGTTAGTAGGACTTGAAAACACAGTGAATTCACATATTTTCGTTTTGTAATTGACTAATAGCTTGACAAGTGTATATCATCATGACGTTTAACCATATAATGAAAATGTCTTTATTTTTCATCAACGTTTGTTTTGTCTGTTTTTTCATAATGTTAAAGTCATAGGTAATATTGATATAATCACGTAGTTGTTCCTTCCGCACCTGAGACGATACTCACAATATAATCACTATTCTTTTGTCATAAAGTAGCCCGAAGACCTTCCGCTCGTCTCATAAATCAAAATACTTTTTTTTTATGGGGCTAGGAGCACATTTTTTTCTGTTCCTAATATTGGAATCAAATTGTTTCGATTTCAATACAAAGCTTTTCCATTTGTTATTCTGATGTATTGAAGAGGCTGAAGACATTTCTCATGGTAAATACAGGCGATCCCTATATAGTTAGAGGAACAACAGAATAGCTAGACATTGAGGCAAATCATAGGTATAGGACGGTTGGAAATTCCAAATAAAAACCATGGGACTGAAATATAACAAATATGCCGCCGCCAGAAGAAACAGCAATTCGACAAGGAATCATACTACCAGTTTCTATCAATTTATATTCAATTCCATGTTATAGTGGTCATGTGAACATTCCTGCAAACTATCGAGGAGACGGCTACATGAGCGAATTGGACATGAAAACAAAAAGAATCTATCGCTGTAATGAAGTTGAGAGGGTTGGCTGAGCAATTTCCAGAATCTGAACCGGATTCAATATTAAATAAAAATTCGACTACCCCGAGTAACCGCCTGAAAGAACAGTCTGGTGTCATTCAAATTACTGGACAATCCTTGAGGAATTTCATGGAATGCAAGCAACAGAACGGAGGAACCTGTAGGCAGTTTTGAGCTAGACTGGAAATGTTCGCCACAAAAACTCTGACTATTACAGGAGTACAAACTGTTGTTACAGTACTGAGAAACAAATTGGACAGGGACAGAACCACACAATTCGT
The DNA here is from genome assembly GCA_963576655.1 of Gastrophysa polygoni. Taxonomy (NCBI): domain Eukaryota; kingdom Metazoa; phylum Arthropoda; class Insecta; order Coleoptera; family Chrysomelidae; genus Gastrophysa; species Gastrophysa polygoni. The sequence continues at coordinate 20,680,973 of OY755085.1, read as the reverse complement.
GATGGGGCTATTGAGCCGACTTCGAAAACGTGTTTTATCTGTAGAACCTACTGTCATAGCAGATACATCAAAAATCGCAGAGATGGAAGAAACTATCGAAACACAAAAAGACGAAATCATACCTCTATGAGTGTACGTTGTATTCCCACGCCAATTCATGAAGATATAAAATGCTACCGATATCAGAATGTAGGACACGATGGTGAAGACCGCCAGTATAAGTCATATCAGACTAGGAGAGTCTGCTATAATTGCAATAAAGTAGGACACATCCAGAGAAATTGTTCAACTTCACGAAACTCTGCCAACATTGTATGTCATATCTCCAAAATCGTGGGGATATGGCTAAAGCCTGTCTATCGAGTTTCGTACCTCGTAGAATCGCTGGCTAGAGTGTGCGCAACACTCAGTAGATAGCGGTGCGAACAGGATACTGAATTACACGTGTGATAATGAGAAATCGCAGAATAGCGCTGTACTAAAGATAGGAGAAAATTACTAAACGATCCTAATAGATTCAGGAGCGTCAGTATCCTTGATCAAACGAGAAATATCTAGGGGTTTTGAAATCATCGATACCGATTCAGGTGAGCGAAAATATTATTATAAATCATGAGTCGATAATATTGGGAGGCGAAAATTTCCATACGAATTTCCTGATAGGTTCAGATTTTCTTCTCAAATATGGAGTGAAAATAGATTGAGGCGTGGGAGAGATGTTTTAACTCGAGCAGGAAATCGAGCTAGTGGAAGAAATCCAAGTGAATGGAGTGAAATGGTGTAATAAGGAATTAGAACAAAGATTGAGAAACGTGGGAAATCAACTTCTAGAGAATAAGGAAATTTTTGTGAACCAAAACAGAAAGAAGCAAGACACTACCGAGGTGGGCAATCAGGGTTTACTATCGTTGACCGCAACAGAGAACCCTTCTGATCAGATGACGGTCAATCATCTGCCAGAAACCAATTTTGCAATCGGAAATGTTCAACCAAGAAAAGGAGGAGCTTTTTTAGAGCCCAGGAAAAAAGCCAAGGCCGAAACAGGTTCCGAAATTCTGACTGATGCCCGAAATGAGCATTTTTGGAGAATTTTCAACAATAATCATTCTGAAAAGTAGCAAGTTTCGTCACCAGAGAAATGGGGAAGTTCAAGAGACAGATCGAAAACACGGGAGAGATTGAGAGTACAGAGAGGTACGATGAAGAAAGAAGATAGATCTGAAGTACAAAGAAGTACGCTGAAGAAGAAACTCACGATGAATTGATAACCAAGGCAAATAGTGCTCGAAATAGAATATTTGCAAAAAGTTTTTTTTTTATCTGTGGACAACACGAAAGGGAAAACTATAATGTTCTAGGAACATCGTGTTAGCCAGCGGTGGAATTTTGGGAGATAAGGAAGATGTGGGGATTCTTCTTGAAAGTTTGGAGGTTGTAAGCATCAGGAAAGACTTCACTAGGTGAAGAATTCCACAACTTTGCCTTTCTATTGATGAATGATGCTTGGTATAGCGATGTTCGACAGGTCTCGAGCATGACAGTGTAGGAGTGACCAGCTTGAGTTCAAGAAATAGCAATGTTATACAAGGGAGTATAGGTGAAAATGGAGAAATCTAGTTGAATTCTCCCAAGGAAGGGCCGCGAGAAGAAATTCCGCCCTATGGTACAGCAGTGTTTCTAGCCGAAAATATAACATTACCTCCATGAACAATGGTTGTCTGTACCGGACACGTGAGGCATTTTCAGGAATTTACACCAGGAAGCTTGGTTTCAGATGGAAATGACGATACCCATGGTTCAATTTCGCTAGGTCAATATGCGAAAGACAGAAGAAAGTGCCAATTCGCCTAGTGAATCTACTGGACATAGAACGGGTTATGAAGAGAAAAAACCGTCGTTGCTCGAGCATACGGAGCGGACAGTGAAGAATGAAAAAAAATGGAAAGTAGAAATAGAAAGGACTTTTTTTCATTGGGAGTGAATGAAGAAACCAGAAACATATTGGCACAACTAGAACTCCCACTGAGTTGAGATTGGTGATGACACGAGGATAAGACGGGCTCAAGGAGTAATGATTCACAGATTGAAGAGGGAAGCTGTAAATAATATAATAGTACGAAAAATTAGCGAAGGAGATATGGACGAACAGATATTTTCCGCATTGAACTCATTCAACACTGAATTACTAGAAAGGTTTGCCGACTCCACAATGAAAAAATATATATGGTTCGTAGTTATACGAGACGTAAGAAGTGGAATGATCAGAATTCATTATTGTTTTATGATAGTTAAATCTTTGAACACATTCTTGAACGCCATTGCTATACACTGGTTGAAAGGAATATCTTAGAAAATGTTATTTTCCTGCTGTGATTCTCTCACTATGTTCATTTTACATGAAAACCAGGAAATTCTGGTGGACTCACCGGAAGTGATTTGATTTTCTCTGGAAGAAGTGACTTTCAACGACACTAGAACCACCGAACCTATAATGAATCTGAGCCCGGCTGGCGGTACGACATCTGGCTTGGAAGAAGAATTTTATAAGACACCAACCCTTTTCCTGGGGTTCCAAGAGTCAAGAAAATTCTTTTTCCAATACTGTAGATGATAATTGAGAGAAGAAAACGCGATAACATAGATAGAAAAATATAACTTCTTGATAGGCTAGCTTATCAGTATCATTAATAATGTCCCAGGGGTATGATACTTCTCGACTAAGATGAGGGAACCAAATGTATCATGATGAGATGTAAGAAATTATAATAATTCAGCGATAGTATGACAAGAAATCCAGACTCTGTGAAAAAAAAGACATGGCCACCAAATATTGGAAAAAGTGCGCGATTAGAAAGTGGAAGTGAACTAGAGGAATGAAATATTCTGAGAAGAATATTCGGGAATGTTATTGAGAAACTAATAGTACTAAATAATCAACAGATAGTTGACAGTAGAGCTCAATAACAACACTGACTTGAAAGCGCGACCCCAATAATCAACTCAGAACATAAACGATGCACCCCTTCCATATAGTGTGTGAGTTATGCGAATAAAAACACTATAAGACCAAAATCTCAAGTGAACTTGAGTCAATTCAAAATCTGAAGTCCTCGAACGCGTTAGTGCCAGAGCAATCGAAAACAGTAAAAGATGGAAGTTCTACTTGAATGGGTTCGAGTAATGCCTGACAACGCCTAAGCACATTATATCAACCGAACACCTGGATCAGCACTGACACATGAGGCAGAGTCACAATAGCCAACGCTGATATAATCTGCTGTACATGATGTTCCATGCGGAACACCGTCGAACGATAGGATACATGGGACAAGCCACCTGTACTCGTGCGTGGTGCATACCCAAAGAAGTCGTAACCCAGCCGAGAGCAGAATGCGGATGCCAATGCCATTAGTGCCAGAACTCACCCATACCCCACGAAGAGGAAATCAGCCCGTGCATCCAGATGACCTCCTAGACAGCTCTCTTTCTCTTGAACTACAGAGAAAAATATATCGCAGAAGTAAGTACACATTCATTCGATTTCTGATTACATCGCAGGAAAAACTATTCAGAAAAAATTCCTGGGTTCATATGAGGGCAAAATGTGGAATGTTAATGTTACAGATATGGATGGAGTCAACGGTTTCCGTGAGGAGATGGGATCTGCCACCAAAGCTAATATTGTTGAAGAAGCTGACCCTACTCAAACATCAAGTAGACCTCATCTGCGCACTCTCAACATCAGAGAAATGCTGCCATGCTGGTTTCAATTCTATACGGAGATGTCTGCAGAGCGATGGAGCTTGGGGCGGTGATGACATTGGTGAATTTGATTTATTAGTGCGGTCTCAAGTAACGGGTATGTCAGATAGTTCCTCATTACCAATCAATCCACCAATCGGTGGTGATGATGTAGAGATATTATTGGGGAGTATTCGATAGGTGGGAAAATATCTGATACACCGTCATCGTCATCGACCTCCTTACCTCAGTTAGATATCATCTCTCATGACTCTGCTGATGATGATGATTTCGCACCACCACCGCCTAAGGAGGCAATAGGGAAATGGTTGGGAAAGGAATCATCATCGTCGCAATCATCATCATGCGAGGTGAAATCTAAATCTATTCGTCGGGAAACTTCTTCAAACGAGAAAAAAATAGTAATGGAATTTCGGTAACATCAACACTTCCAAGTATTTTGAAGAAGTTTTTCTCTATTGGCCGCAATATCAACCCGTACCAGCGGTGAGAAGAGACCTAGCTTGTACAAAGCCCTAAAATCCGAATCCCCGCCAACTGAATCGCAACAACATCCGAAGCTATCTGAAGGGGAGGTTGAACTCATTCGTGTAGATATAGTGTACCCAACCAACAAGGGTGCCGGATATGATGCAAATGTTGTTAACGGTGATGTTGGCGAAGACCTTTTGATAAATGTTGATGATGCGTGAGAGATAATCGTGATGCGAGCATCAATATGCGCATTCCAGTGCCCCCACAGGCAAATCTCGTCAGATTCCATCGAGAAGAGATGCGTTGCTTTCTCAGCTAGACGAGTGTGATCAACAGCTGGTAGAGGGTGGAAATTTTCGACGAGAATGTCGAGAAAATTAAACTCGCAATAGCGTTATGATGATCTCAATAGAGAGTACTTGAGAACGTACTGGTTTGATGACTCCGTGAATTTCGTATAGTGAGATATGTATTGATTGTTCATGGTTTGCATCCATTCATATGTTCATATATTGTATGTAATAATAATAATAATAATAATAAATCGTCTTTATTCATCCATCGAAGAAAGATACAAATTTATAGATGACAACGTAATTAATATATACATGGATGAAAAAGTGAAGTGTCAGCTGATGCTGTCTTTCAACTCAACCCTTGGAAAGAGAAAAAACGAAATATATAAATATCATATCAAAATATGAAACGAAAACAATGCCAAACCAAATAGCAGGAAATAACATTCAGTCATATAATTCAATAATAAACCTGGGATTGTACAATAATATATATATATATATATATATATATATGTAATACATATAAACCGAATTCAAAGTCAGGTGAGTATACAGGGTGTCCTTAAAAGGTCTTTACAAAAAGCTACCACATATTCTTCAGACCAAAACAATTCGATACAAGCAAACTTACCTCAGTAAAAAGTTGCTTAGTTTGGACGCTAGACGGCTCTGAAGTTGAAATTTTCAAATCGATTTTGCTTCATAACTTTTGAACGGCTCATGAGATTTTTTTTCAAATTTGGTACGTTGGCATAGACTCATCGGGCAATGAAACTCATATCATAATCATAATGAATATCATTCCATGGGCGTAGAACTTGATTTTTTCAGTAAATAAACATCTAAAACTCCTACGCCAATGGAAAAAAATTAGTTTCAATATGAAATCTAAATTATTCAACTCATTCACTACAAAAAAGGTACTCTTGACAAAAGTCGATTCCTCTCATGGTTTCGACAAAATTTTAATTTTAGTGATTTAGAGCATAATTAATAATAAAACGATCAACAGATATTTCATAAAAATTGTTCAAAATGTTCACCATTTTCACGTATACAAAGATTCATACGACGCAAAAAGTTGAGATGTACTTTTTGCATAGGTTATTTCTATTGAAAATAAGTAGCACTGGTTTTTTTTTCTGAAGACTATTATTATCTGCTCGAAAACAGTGTTGATTTGTCGAGTTTTATTGACGTTGATTGTTGATATCGGACTTTTCTGATTTATCATGGCCGTACAATACACCAATGAAGAATACACCAATATGTTATTGGTATTCGGATATTGTCAAGGAAATGGTCGAGAGAGTGTGAGGGTGTATTCGACAAGGTTTCCAAATCGTCGCGTACCAAGCCACCCAACCTTTGCTGCAGTTGAGAGACGTCTTCGGGAGACCGGTCATTTTGCTCCTAGAACTGGTGATTATGGAAGACAGCGTTATGTAAGGATTCCCGAAGTCGAAGTAGAAATTTTAGACCGTATTGAAGAAAATCCAGAATTGAGTACTAGACGGATAAGTAATGAACTAGAAGTTTCTAGGAATGCCGTTCATGAAGTACTAAGAGAACAATTATTATACCCATACCACAAGACGCCAGTTCAAGATTTATTAATCCATGATTCACAAAGTCGTCTGATGTTTTGTAGGTTCATTAATTTGCGAAGAGAAATGAATCTGAACTTTGGAAAGAACATTTTGTTCACTGATGAAGCCTGTTTCACGAGAATAACTAATTTTCATAATGAACACGTTTATGCAATTGAAAATCCAACGTTTGGGCTGGAATAATAGGAAATTTTATAATTGGTCCTGTCATACTTCCACAAAGATTAACAGGAGACATGTATTTATAACATCTACGAAATACGTTGCCAAATTTGTTGGAAGATTTACCACTCCAACATCGGGTAGATATGTGGTTTATGCACGATGGAGCTCCACCACATTTTTCGGTGGATGTTAGGAATTTTTTAAACCAACAGTACCCAGACAGATGGATAGGTAGAGGTAATGATGCACCCGTGAATTGGCCACCACGTTCTCCAGACTTAACACCGATGGATTATTTTGTATGGGGTTATCTCAAGTCTACGGTTTACAAGACCCCTGTGAATACTGTAGAACAATTATGGCAACGTATCCAACAGGCGACGAATAATCTTACAGGCGATATGCAATAGAAGTTATGCAAAGAGTACATTTCAACTTTTTGCGTCGTATAAATCTTTGTATACGTGAAAATGGTGAACATTTTGAACAATTTTTATGAAATATCTGTTAATCGTTTTATTATTAATTATGCTCTAAATCACTAAAATTGAAATTTTGTCGAAACCATGAGAGGAATCGACTTTTGTCAAGAGTACCTTTTTTGTAGTGAATGAGTTGAATAATTTAGATTTCATATTGTAACTAATTTTTTTTCCATTGGCGTAGGAGTTTTAGATGTTTATTTACTGAAAAAATCAAGTTCTACGCCCATGGAATGATATTCATTATGATTATGATATGAGTTTCATTGCCCGATGAGTCTATGCCAACGTACCAAATTTGAAAAAAATCTCAAGAGCCGTTCAAAAGTCATGAAGCAAAATCGATTTGAAAATTTCAACTTCAGAGCCGTCTAGCGCCCAAACTAAGCAACTTTCTACTGAGGTAAGTTTGCTTGTATCGAATTGTTTTGGTCTGAAGAATATGTGGTAGCTTTTTGTAAAGACCTTTTAAGGACACCCTGTATATAGTCAGAGTCACAGAGAAGCCTTCATCAATTATTCAGTAGTTCTTTCATTTTTTTTTGAAGTTGAGTAAGCTATAATTCTGAAAATTATTTGGTAGTGTATTATAGAATATGGAAGCTGTATATGTTTGTACAAACTGGTCTTGAACTTTGGAATGACCAATGTATTTTTGTTTCGAGAACTTTTATTATTATGATGCTGAAAAGTGATCAGTTCAGCAGCTAAATATGTCGGCGTAGATGTTATTAGTACTTTATGGGTTAAAGTCAGCAAATGAAGTTTCTCAGTTTTTCCAAACTCAGCCATCCGGATTACCTGAACTTTGCACTGATGTGATCATACTTTCGGATACCATAAGCAAATCGTATACAAGAATTTTGAATACGCTGTAATCTGGACACATCATTTCGCAGGAGTGCAGGGCCATAAACGGCATCGCAATATGACAGCTTAGATATAATCAAAGATTGGCAAAGGTTCAGTTCAAGTTGCGGGGTTGGCAAAATGTCCCGACAAGGGTATAGTTGTCTCAACACGTTGAAGGAACTCTTACATAAGTGACTAACGTGCTTCGTGAATCGTAGCTGTTGATCAAACCAGACACCCAAGTTTTTACATCCGCTGACAAATGGTAGTTGTTCATCTGAAAGATGTAGAGAAATATTCCTCTCAGTCATGGCACATTTAGATCTATTACCTATCATCATAGCATGGGATTTACGAGGGTTGATCTTTAGGTTATGAGCAGCTAAAATATTGAATAGAGAGGTCAGATCATCATTCACTTGGGCTGATGTTGAATTGAGGTTATTGATATCAAAGCTGACATATAATTGGGTATCGTCGGCATAGTGATGAAAATTACGGTACTCAATAGCCTCATTGAAATCACAGATATATAAGGATAACAGTTGAGGCCCAAGAATTGACCCATGCGGTACTCCATACAAAATATGTTGTGTTCCGGATAATTCACCATCAAGAGTTATTGACTGAGTCCGGAAGGAAAGGAAGCTTTTGATGAGGTCTACTGAATTCTGATGGAATCCTAGATATTTGAGTTTTTTACAAAGGACATCGTGGTCTATGGTGTCGAAAGCTTTAGTATAGTCAAGCAGAACAAGACATGAGACTTCAGCTCTATCTACTGACCGAAACAAGTCGTCAGTGACGTTCAGTAGTGCAGTGGTAGTATCATGACCAGGGCGGAATCCAGATTGAGCTGACGAAATATTATCTTGACTGGAGACAAAATCGAATATTTGTTCTTTGAGTATTTTTTCAAAAGCCTTCGGAAGAGTTGGGAGAATACTGATAGGTCTCAAATGCGCAAATTCAGTGGGAGAGTTGCTAGGTATAGGTAAAATATGGAAAGGAAGTGATCTGAATCGATTGCCTTGTTGAAAAGGAAGGTTATATAATTATTTGAATGCTGTTCCATATATTTTATCATTATCAAAGAAATCCCATCTGATCCTACGGCGTTGCTCTTTATTCCGTTAATGTATTTTTTCACTGTCTCCGAGCTTATGGTTTCGAATCTGAAGTAGTGAGTTTCGTGTACGTGGTTATACTTATCTAGTAATGTCAGCTGCTCATTAGTTTTTACTGGGTGAGAAATATTTGTGAAGTAGGAATTAATGTTCCGGGCGTTCTTCAGGTTACCTGGAAGGTCTGACTCGTTTTTTCTAAGTATATCTAGATTCCTCAAAGTATTCCAGGTCTGCCGCGATTCTTTATTATTAAGAGTATACTTCAAGTATTCCTTTTTTTTTTCACGCGAATAGCCCGAGCGGTATAGTTTCTGATGTCTTTATAGCTAATCCAGTCGGACAGTTCCTGAGTTTGTTTGAATTTCTTGAATGCTCTGTCCCTGGTAGACATCATTTCCTTTAAGTTTGCGGTTAACCATGGTGCAGGAGGTTTAGTAACCCTCACACGACGAAAAGGCGCGTGAATGTTGAAGATGTTCAAGATATTTTCATTGAGAAAATTAAGCATTTCGTCTACTGAGAGGAAAGTGTAAATGAAGTCCCAGTCGATGAGCATAAAGTCTTGATAAAAAATATCGATGTTGAATTTCGAAAAATCACGGTAAGAAAAATATTTTATTTCATTCGTTTCTTGTATACCTTTGAGTTTACATTTTATCAAAAGATAATCAGAAATTCCTTGAAGGTCATTGGTGTCAAGGTGGGATATCAAATTAGAATCAGAACATACCGAAATGTCAATTAGGGTCTGCGTTGTGGGGGTGACCCTCGTAGGAGTGTTAACAAGTTGCTGGAGATCATAATGCAGATTGTGAAAGCTTTCAGTTCTTGAATCAGATGAAAGGAGATTAACATCAAGATCCCCGGTCAATATCGCAGATTGGCAAAAGATCAGATATACTATCTTTTAGCTCATTTAGACACTGAGTGAAATTTGCCTGAGAGGAGCGGTGAATTGTTCCTAAAATGTACTTCTCACCTTATCTGGGTGGATGATATTCCACTTCTGAGAGAGTTGTGTACATAGAATCCTAAACCTCCACCTCTGCCCTTCCTATCAGCCCTGATAAAATTATATTTTTCGATATTTATCACATCAGTGCAAATTCCAGAGTGTAGCCATGTTTCGGCTAGACATATAATATCGACTTGTTCTGTGATGACATAATTCTTCAGGCAGTTGAAACCTGTCATTATTGACCTTATATTCAGATATACTAGTTTGAGCATTTTAATTGTGAGCTGAACAGAAAGAAAGTGAGATAGATGAAAATATGAAAAATGGAAAAAATGGACAGACAGTGGCCTGCGGTGGTTGATGATGAGGAAGCTGCAATTTTGCTGTTACTGTTGTGCTCAGATAGAGTGAAAACTTCGCCGTCGATCACTAGAGTATTTCGACAAATTCTCGCTGAAAGGTCCTTGGACTTAGCAGCTTTAAGATGAGTGATCAATTGCTTCATTTCCTGTCTGTCTTCGTATAGGAGGTTATCAACGAACGTGACTCCAGTATTCTTCAGTGAGGCAACCTTAGCAAAAATTTCTGTTTTTTTCCAGTTAGCGATCAAATCCAACACTACTGGTTGATTCTTGATATTATTATTAATAAAACAAGAGTTGGCCTCAGACTTGGCTACATTTACTTTTGAGGTTGTTGGTATGAAATCCACAACGCTACTTAGAGGTGACACTTGATTGAGTTTCAACCCAAAAATGAGAAAGGAACTTTTTTGCAGACTCCTTTCGGTGCTCAATAGACGTGTTTTGACAAATTGGTTTTCTTCCTCCACTGTCTGGACACTGGATTCTAGGATCTTAACGGAGGTTCTCAACTTCAGTTTTGGTGTCTTCCGTAGCCTTCTTGATTCCTTTCAACAGGGCATAGATCTCCTTGTTAGAAATTTCGTCTTTCGCCATATTATGTGGATGTTGAGTGTGAATAGTTCTAACTACGCCACTGGTGGATGATATTGATGACAGTACGAACACCTGATTACTTCAGGAATCGAGATATATTATCTTTATGGGTTTTTGTACTGTCGGGCACAAAAAATTGTAATAGGATTGAATTAGGCGAGGATTCAAAAGCTAGATGATGCAATTTTAGGAGACTCACAGATATTGCAGCAGAACGTTGATTTCACTGAAGAAAGATTACGCTTAGAAGAACTCACTTGCGGAAATTCTGTTTTCTACGACCAATTAGAACCACTCTAAGGCAGAGCAAGTAATCTTCATGTCTTCAATCGAAACTATCGAACGAATGATCGATAACGAAATGTCTCATAGCTATCTCTCACTGCTCCTGAAATATAAATAAATTCTTGATTTTTGAAGGCCAAATAGCATTATTATAGCATTATTTCTGGTCAGTACTGACAAAAAACTGCAATTTTCACAGTGGCTTCTTGAAACATAGATATTGTATTGATTTTGTCCCATATTGAATTATTATCATACAAGGTGTGATTATCATTATACAAGGGTGCGTCAAATTCGGGTGCAAATGATCACTAAAATTACGATTTTTCAGATAGAACACTCTGTATTTCATACCATCGATGGAATTTTATTATAGCGGGCCATGACTCAAATCTGTCGAAGAATTGGAAAGGGTAAGTTCATTGAGTGCTCAGGATGCCGGATTCATTCTCAATTCATGGTCGATGCAACAAAATAATATCAAGGATATGCAGAAAATTCATAAGAGATACCTGGAAGTTCATATTGGACAGTTTTCAAATACTAATTTTGGCAATGTCTTTCCTTTATCATTACAATTTCATGGATGAAGTGTCAATATAGATGTTGTAGAACAATTCATCAGCCATTAACGGGTTTCCTCGCATATTTCACATGTTATATCAGTATGAACCAGGACAAATGCCAATTTTGTCTGAAAAATTCGAGTCATGTGGCACATCACTATCAAATTTGAACAAATTTAACACGTTGATGGACAAAACGTCTACAGACGTCTGATTTGTATAGATGCGAAGTGACACAACGCTTATAGACGTTATTTCAGAATCAGAATCAGAATTAGAATAGCCACCACTATGGCCAGAATGTTTTGAAACATGGCACGATGAAGAAAAAGAGCATAAATACTTTGTATTCATCTGTTTAGATTTATGTAATGTCAAAAAATATTATCTGACAGAACCGACAAGAAAACGTGTATTGACGTTATGTCACGTCACACATGCAGATATATATGTAATGTGACACGAATTCGATAGACGTCATTTATAATGGTGCTGGTCTTGCCGTCGAGAATCGGAAATTAATTCATATGTATTCCGAAAACAGTGAGAGCTATAGGATATGCTCTAGCAGGAATGTTCAGAATCTTCTGTAGAAGTCGAGAATCCAATAGTTTATAGGGTGTTCCTTTTGCAATTTCGAAGTTGCTCTCAGTAATAGTGCAGATCTGGCAATAGTTCGAAGGTGAAAATATTTTCCTAAGTTAGATCCCAGCATCAGCATACTCGAAATTGAAAAAATATGTTCCTCTCCATTCTCTAGATACTTCTGATACGCCATCGAGTTTGGCGTACCCCGTTTGAAAAGTGCCATATGTGTCGATACCGGCAATGAAATTCCCAGGTAAAATATCAATGCATTCATCAATCACTGCGATCGTGCGTTTTCTCCAATATTTCCACACTAGTGCGTTTCACTTTCCTTTTGTCATAGTGAAATGAGCTACTTTCTAAAGAGCAAAAGAATGCTGAGAGCGCTGTTTCCAGGGGTGGTCGTAAGAAAACGTACTCTCTCCAAAAGTAATTTGAAAACAAGATGAGAAAAAAAATTAATATCAATACCCTGTAGTACCAAAACGAAGCATTTCCAGACACAATTATACATTGCCTTCTTTCAATTGTCTCAACGTACCTACTTATGTTGCACCCTGTATATGTAAGTATATGAAAAAATAATTGAATGCCAAAGCTGATTTTCAATTTCATGAATTTCGTTTACGGATAACAAATCGTCGGAGCGTCGGAAACATAAAACAATGTTTGCTAAGCCTGTCTCTTTCATTTGTTAAGAACACAGAGCTATGAAAACGAGATACCTTCAAAAACACATTATCTACCAATACCCATGAGTGAATGACGAGGTGAATGATAATGAATGTTCATATTATAGGCAATATCGTAACTTCATGTAGAAAGTCTGGAATGAGAGGTGCAAAAAAAATCATATTATAATGGGTGGCCCAATGAAAACGAAACAAGTCCGATTCAACATAGTTTTCGTTCTCAGAAAAAAAAACGCTGGAACTGGTCGATTTTTATTTCGAGGGATAAATTTTTTGCGATCTGCTTCTATAAGAAATCCAACCCCAATACAATAATTGAAGATAGAATAAATTGCTATATTGTATTCAGGCCCGAAAACGTCATTTTTGACATTAAATTCCAAAAATTCCAAAAACAGCTAGACTCAGGTATGGGACATTACAAGAAATTTTTCTAGAATTCTTCGTGGAATCAAGAGATGGAATAATACTGGGTGGCCCAATGGAAACGAAACAGGGCCGATTTGACATAGTTATCGTTTCCAGAAAAAAAAACGCTCGAACCGGTCGATTTTTATTTCGAAGGGGAAAAATTTTGCGCATTCACTTGGAACCCCTCGGAGGGGTGAACTCCAACCCTTGGATTCCGAATAGAATAAGGGTTCAAGTGATACATCATTTTGGAGGTAATCAAAATCTCTTACTTACGCTTCCTTGTTTTTGGAATTCAATGCAGTAGTTCTCGAGAAAACGCGTTTATGGAAATAATCGGCTAGTAATGGAAAGTAACGCTTCTCTCCCCTTTCATCACTATTCCTGTACATTCACAATGTACCAAGCTCGAAAATCGTATGTACTTTGGATTTTTTGTTGTATAGGTGTTTCTGGCAAATTTCCTGTTACTGCTTGTGTGATTGCAATCGATAATTGAGAATAGTTCGAGCAGCTTGGCAACGTCTGATTTATCTGGAAGATTAGATATAACCTTGCTATGATAAATATATTGTTCCAGTCGATGTTGGTTCGCAAACTTTTGTGTACATATTTTTTGAATCAGATACGGAATTCATATAGTTATGAACTGATAATATATATTATAGAATATGAACGAGAAAAACATCGGAAGTAATTCGATCCATTTGGGATTTTGGGTTCTCCGCATGATTTTCAAACATTTATCATACCAGGAACTAATATCTGCTGGACAAGTTTGTAAATTCTGGAACGAAGTGAGCCTGGATGATTTATTATGGAAGGAGTTATTCTTCAAGAAATTTCCGGTAGACAGGTCTATACCTATTCTCTCAGGTAAGATGAACTGTTACTCAGTGTAATGAATATCTTCACAGAATGGATGACTTCGATTAGCCAAATTTGTCATACAAATTATCCGACAATATGACGAATGTCATGTCTATTACAAAACTATTCTGAATACGGAGTAGTGGCAAGATACTGCATGTGTGTATCTCAGAATACCACACTCACTATATGTAGGGTATGTCTCAGTGTGTGGTTCTCGATCTAAAAAGTAAATTCGGATTTATCAGTTCTCGAATTGACTATTCGCAAGAATACCATGTACTGGGTGGCCCAATGAAAACGAAACAAGGCCGATTTGACATAGTAATCGATGTCAGCTAAAAAAAAAAAAACGCTCGGACCTGTCGATTTTCATTTCGAGAGGAAAATATGTTGTGCATTCATTTTTCAGCTTTTGATGGGATTTTCTCTCCTCGTTTCTAAAAAAATAGAGTAGAAGTTATTAAAAATTATTGCAATATATTTGTAGTAAGGACAGATTTAGGATCTGTCCCAAAATGTCACTGCGCTTGAAATTAAACCTTTAGATACCTAAAAGAGGTATTCTCTATTGGTCAGTGACACCTTGTTTGTGAAAAAATTTTTGGAAATACAAATATATTTAATAATAATAAAACCTCTACTTATCTTGGTGGACGTTTTGGGAACGAATCTGCTCCCGTTCTCAACTTCTTCTTCGAAGAAAAATATTTCAATTGTGTTGAGAACGGGAGCAGATTCGTTCCCGAAACGTCCACTAAGATAAGTAGAGGTTTTATTATTATTAAATATATTTGTATTTCCAAAAATTTTTTCAGAAACAAGGTGTCACTGACAAATGGAGAATTTCTCTTTTAGATATCTAAAGGTTTAATTTCAAGCGCAGTGACATTTTGGGACAGATCCTAAATCTGTCCTTACTACAAATATATTGCAATAATTTTCAATAACTTCTACTCTATTTTTTTAGAAACGAGGAGAGAAAATCCCATCAAAAGCTGAAAAATGAATGTACCACCTCCTCGAAGAACTTACAGACAGTATGTTGTGCATGTTTTCAACTTTTTCACTTCTAACCCCTCGGAGGGGTGAGCTCCATCCCTCGAATGTCAAATGAGATAAGGGGTCAATTGATACATCGTTTCATCAAGATCTCTCACCAACGTTTCCTTGTTTTTGGAATTCGATGCAGTAGTTCTCGAGAAAACACGTTAATGAAAATGATCGGCTGGTGATAGAAAGTAACGTGTCACGTCAACGTCGACTTTCATGTGTTTGTCATTTTGTATGTTATATATTTTTGATAATCATTCATTACGCGAACCAAGTCATATAATACTATTCCTCAACATATCTTCATATCTTCATATCTTCATATCTTCCTATCCTCGTATCCTCGGATGCTCTCCTGAAAATTGTATTCTTTGGCTTGATTTGATTATTCATTCGATACTTTCAAACACAATAGCTCTCTCTCTAAGATATCTCGCATTCGCAGAAATTCACTATAAAGTGTAAAAACAATAGATCAATGGTGAAATTATCGCCAAGGCTGACTGTTTATATTTCGGGAATCCTCAAGACGTTCGTGACTTCTTTTTTTTTGCGACGTTCACCTCTTAGACGGTTGTTTATTCATTTCGTTGATTTGTTTATCAGAATTCAGGTTTCGGTGTAGAATTATCTTAGATCGCTGAGTCATTATTCGGTGACATTTTGAGAATTTTACATTGCATACTCTCATTATCTATAATATAGTGTATGAAAATGACTACTAATACGAATGAACTCAAGCAACATATAGCATTTCGTGACATGAATGTCAACGAATTGAAAACAATTTTCCAACATGCAGCTCTAGCAGAAACAAATGTTGCCTATCATCGCGCTTCCAAAGTGGCATACAAGCACTCCGACGTTAATCGTGGAGAATTCAAAAGGGCTCATCAAAATGTTCTCACATTTGGCTCAATCGTCGACGGTACAAGTCTTGATGATCACATAAAAATTCGAAAGGCTTCCGAAGATTAAACGTTAAATTATCTCGAATTGAAGTGCCCAAGTTCAATGGGAATTATGAAAGATTCAGAGGTTTCATAGATATTCATTATTACTGGTGCACAATAACCCTAACCTCTCAAATATTGAAGAATTCACTCATCTCTGCAACTCCTTGCAGAGTCAAGTCCTATCATTGATTCAATGTACTACTCCAACTGGAGACAATTATGAAATTGCATATAACGCGCCTAATAAGAGATATCATAATAAACGATAAATTGCGATGGCTCACCTTCAAGAAATTGATAATTGCACTCGAATTACCGTTAATACATATGATTTGCGCAAATTGATGGATTCCTTCGATGAGAACATCGCAGCTCTAAAGAATATGCAATTTCTGGTAGACAAGTGAGATTAGTAATATTTTCTTTTATTTTTTCGGTTGATGAAGAGACTTGATTCGCATACGGTGACTCAATTTGAATTCAAGTAAAATTCAATCAATATCCCTTCTCATGAATCCCTCGAAGACTTTGTCATGCAACGATGCAATGCCCTAGAAACCGTAGGGGCCAGCCAGCGATTGACAAAGTTGCCTCCAACCGATGAAAAACATTTTTCTCGCCCCTCGTATATTACGTATCAAAATCCAGTTCGAGCTTGGGCGCTAATGTCGACTACGAATACTGCGAATAAATCGTATTGTTTTGTTCGAAGAATTCGGATCATGCTATTAATACATGCCAAAACTCTTTGTCAAAATCCGCAAAGGGAAGTAAGATTTTGCAATTCAAGGTCTAATTGTCGAACCTGCGGCGGAAGAGGACATATTACAAACAGAGCAGAGGCATTTGTTGTTTCCGGGTGCATAGAAACATCAACTATTTCTAGATTTGTAGAATCCACAGATGTTCCTAGAGTTCCAGAAACATCAAATGTTTCCGGAGGAGCACTAACTGCGATCAAATTCTGGGAACCAGAAACTCAAAATAGTTACCAGGGGAGTATGAACATTGATCGTTTTTGATGCAGCAGTGATCTCTATAGTTCTCAGAGATTCTACATCGATTATATTGGTTGTTTCATCATCTGAATCCTGATGAAGCGTAGGAGTGTTTCATGGAAACGTTGAGAGATCGTTCCTATTTTGTTCTTCCATTTTGTTGATTAACAGGAATCCGTCACTTCTACCTTTGTAACAAATCATCAACTGAATAATTCCACAAAGAGTATAACAACTCCATCTGTGAATCTCTCGGTGATTCGAAGGTGAATCGCGAAATGGTGACGCTAACCAAACGTTCTCAAGGCTTAGGTACTCTGGAACGATATTCTCGCTTATGAATCTTCAAAAAGTGCTATAGAAACACTGCATGACGTTCTGAGAGAATTTATAAATGGATTTATTTCGAGGGTGATCACTAAAAACAGGAAATTTATGCGGAATTGAAATGAATACCTGAATGATGCTATCTATCTTTCTGTCAAATATACATATGTGTAAATTCAATTCGAATCTTTCACACCTGCAGTATGCGGAACAGGTGAATAAATGAGTAGAAACCCCAAGAAAGCTCGGTGGGAGCTTGTCTATGGGTAATTCTCCATTTTTAAAATCAAAAGCTTACTTGGGAGGTAATACTGCAATCCTTCACGAACAAATATTTGATTTATACTTGGACACTTGACTTGGACTTGAACAAATTATTGAGCACGGATATGACTAGACGATATAATATCGACACAAAAAGTACAATAGATTGAAAAATGTATACCTACCTATAGTTTCAACTACCTAACTTATTTATGATTCTAATAATGGAGGATTTGATTTTTCTTTCAATTGAGCTTTCTCATACAAAGATCAACAATATCATGAAATATTTGTCTACCCTTCGACAGAACTCATTTTTTCATTCTTTCCTTCAATGTAGTAACTGAGTTTATATTTCTCAGCTCCGTTGGTAATATGTTCCTCAGTTTAGTACCAATCGCTTCTGAAGTTCGCCTTAATTTTGGCACGAGTGTTATAATCATGATCGATTTGTCTCATATAGTTGGACTATACACAACTGCGGGTATTATGTTCCGTTGCACTAACTCGAAATTCATCAATGAGTAAATATATGGATGAATGATTGAAATAAATTACTATCGTTAATAATGAAAATCATTTTTTTCCCAATTTCTCATCAATGTAGCCTATTGAAATGCTTATCGTTCTGTATGTAGGAAAATGAGCTTTCCAATAGGACTATCAAAGATGACATGACACCGATGACGTCACATGACGCACTCCTGTGACGAAATTTGTTCAGTATGAAATTGAGGTTGACGTGTCCTAGCGATTTATTTTCGCTTCAAAGATATTTCACTGAATTCCTGTCAATCTGCGCGTGCTGACTGTATACCTACTGATAAATCATAAAGAAATCATGGAGAAATTTATTGGTCTCTTTCTCATGAATGTCCCCGAGATATTCATTTTAGGTTACGAATGAGTCCTACTCTGCTCATATTCTATATTCTGACGTCCCCAGAAAATCCTGGATGATAACAATGAACATCCCCGAATCGTCCATGAGGCGTCGGCCGTCTGGAAATGACATTCTCAAAACGTTCAGAATATCTAGAATTGATGTTTCATGAATTCCTCTACCATTCCTACATCATCGGATATAGTAGTATTCCCTGAAAAAACAGTTGTGAATAAAGTCTATAGATAATAAGATAATAAGATAATAAGATAATAAGATAATAAGATAATAAGATAATAAGATAATAAGATAATAAGATAATAAGATAATAAGATAATAAGATAATAAGATAATAAGATAATAAGATAATAAGATAATAAGATAATAAGATAATAAGATAATAAGATAATAAGATAATAAGATAATAAGAAAATAAGATAATAATAAGTCTATAGATAATAAGAGATAATGGAGCTCTGAGAATCTCTATTTCGAGAACAATGTTCTCATAGCCTTTACACTCCCCTCATATTGATATATAATAAGTCTGTTTCTGAAGGTGAATTTCCTGAACTTTGGAAAATCGCACGTCTTGTACCAACATATATACATTCGGGAGAAACACTGCCGTCATAAGGACGACCTGAGTATATAACATATCACGAGAATCGAGCAAATCGTATTCGAATGTATAAATCTTCTCAGCTCGTCCTAATATGCATGTATCTGAATCCTTTCGGTGTTAATTGCTCCAGTATGATAATATGATTGTGGACATTTCCTCTTTGTGATTTTTTCTGATAGGTTTCCTAACTCTTCGATCTTGGATGTGCCTCGTATTTTCAGGAAATGATGGATATGGAATAATTACAATCCAGAAGATTTTTTTAAATCCTAAGGTAGTCATGAGAGAAGTTTTGCAAACTATTTGGATAGATTCATTTCCATCCCTCAGCGAGTATTGAAATGTTTGATTCTTCTTGTTGAAGTGTGTGATACCTGATCTGAACTGTGATATCTGATCTCAGACCAGTGAGTATATTATGTACTTTATCGAAAATTATGGAGAAAATAATGCATGAACAAATAACACAATTTTTAGAATTGAATAACATTCTTCCTCATAATCAATCTGGTTCTGTTCTGCTCATAGTACTCGATGATAGAGAAGTTGCTATGCTTTTACTCCTAGATTACTCAAAAGCCTTTGATACGATCAACCATAAAGTATTATTAGCTAAATTGAGATATTACGGTTTTGATTACTCTGCACTAAATCTAATCAAATGTTATTTGACAGATCGTACTCAGATGGTGAGTTGTGATAACTCACTTTCTGAGAGAACGTCAATTCGTGAAGGTGTGCCGCAAGGGTCGGTAATCGGTCCCTTATTATTCCTTGTTTACACAATAGACATAATAAAATCAATTATCAGGTAGATCAGGTAGAGGTTGAAATCAATTCTGAACTTGAGAATCTGTATCAAATATGGAAAAACAATAATCCAGAAATGGATCCCGACAAGTCTAAAGCTATGGTATTTGGTAACAGAAAATCACAAGTGATAACGAAAGATTTTATCGATATAAATATTAACAATAAGAAAATTGAAGTTGTTTCGGAAGCACGAAATCTTGGAATTATATTCGATGACAAATTGAAGTTCACGAAAAATATAAATGAACTCATCCAGAAATCGTATTTCGCTCTTGAAATTCTTTATAATAGTAGGCCGTTGTTAAATAATGCCATGAGAAAAAACTTGAGCGAAATCTTAGTGCTATCGAATTTCAACTATGCAGATTTCGTATATGGTCATTTTCTAGACTTGAATGACAGAATACGTATTCAACGTCCGCAGAATTATTGCTCAAAATTCAAAGAGCTCAGATGGCTCAACATGAATGAAAGAAGGTAATCACATCTCTTGCAATTCATTCATAGAATATTGATAACATCTGAGCCTTGTTATATGAGAAAAAAACTGAACTATAGACGAAACATACATAGGATCAGCATTCGTGCTCATCATACATTAGATATTCCAAAACATCGTTCTTCAATTTTTCAAAAAAGTTTCAGTTATTGTGCACCAAAGCAATACAATCAACTACCTGGCTATCTGAAAGTATTGAATATGAATCAATTCAAGCGTGAAGCAAAAAAATATATATTGAAGGGGTCGAACTGTATTTGTTAGGCACTGATAATGCAAATTCACTCATAATGTAATTCATGTAGGTGAATAGGTTGTAATTTGAATTAGTTTTCTAGTCTTAGTCTTTTTAGTATTAGTTTTTCATGAGGTTAGGTGGAAGAATAGCTTTAGCTAAACCTCGCCTCATTTGTTCACTGTTCAAGATATAATTCCTTCTTCATATACATGTACATATATTTATGTTTCTATTATTTTCTTCGGTGAACAAATAAAGACGATTATTATTATTACTGTTATTATTATTATTATCATTATTATTATTATGATTATTATTCTTATTATTATTAATATTATTATTATTATTATTCTTCTTATTATTCTTATTATTATTATTATTATTATTATTATTATTATTATTATTATTATTATTATTATTATTATTATTATTATCATTATTAAGTTGTCTTCGTTTTTCTTCTGTCGTCTCACCACATATCTCCTTGAAGTGTTATGTAACACAAATATTTTTTGTTCTCTCCATTTCAAACTCCAATACTCTTCATTGATCTGCTTTCTTTTCTTCTCATCGATTCTTTCTAGGCATTTTTTTTGAACAGGAAGGTATATACGCAGGGACTACAGCATGTTCCTGGATGTGAACGTCCTTTTTTCATGCTTTCAGAATTCCTCCATTTCAGCTTTCAGCGTGTGTGATAGCTATTTCATCCAAAACATCAGTACCAATATTTGTTATTTCAAGTTCATTGAATGCAACTGAATACCTATCAGATTAAAAAAAAACAATAGGGATGCTGATAAATGCATAAAAACATACTTTGAACGAAATTATAGGACAACATGTAAAAGTTTTGGTCGATTTCGTTAGAACCAGTTCCTTTAGGATCGAGAACAATTGATATACAACATTCGAGAAAATGAACACTCGATTGACCACCCTGAATATTTTCAGGACTATATTGAAGTAGCAATAGCTAGAATGCTCAACTGATTCAGATATTTCCAATTGTTTGATGAATTTGAAGAAATTGCCGAAGAGGCATTGTATTTTCAATGATGGTCGTGAGTGAACCACCCGGTATGTTTGTTATCTTGTCTAATTAGATCTAATGACTTCATGACTCGATGAACTTTTATACTTTATACTTCCTTCACATTGTTACGAGAAATTCGAATACATACAATCCTATGGTGATTTTTGTAACTTGCTTGTAATCAATAAACTTATTATGACCACGTCACAAGAGAAGTCTAATTCTCAACGCCATATGAAACAATATACTTACTATTCAGTATACAGTTGTCTACTTATACTCTATCATAAATAACGTTCAATTTCAATAATGAACATTTATATCTTTGGCGATCAGTGACAGTGCATGTAAGTATATTTACGATTTCAAAAAAGTGAAAAACTCGTTTTCAAGGCAAATAGATATGATTGCATATTTGAATGTAATTTTCAAATCTGAAGATGACACTTGTTTCATTCATCATAAATAACGTTCAATTTCGATAATGAACAGTGACAGTGCATGTAAGTATATTTACGATTCCATTACCTACTAGTGGAAATAATTTTCAAAGAAGTGAAATAAGGCAAATAGATATGATTGCATATTTGAATGTGATTTTAAAATCTGAAGATGAAACGTTTTTATATCATTTCACGATATCGTCAAAAATGAAGGAGGTTTCATCTTGAGCAGAATTCATATATTTTGACGCAAAAAATTGATGTCTGATTATTTCATTTCATGTAGATAGATGAGAATCGATAATGAATATGTGTTGACAAGTATTATGAGGGATTGTTATATCAACAATAAAATCATGAATCATGTGAAGAGGTAGCAAATGGCAATGTTTCTCATTTGAAACAGGACTGAAATGAAAAACAAACATGGATAATCACACAAAATAATTTATTGATTTTTGAATAGGATTGTTTTTGTTAACATACTTCTTACTCTAACTTCCGTTGAATCTTTCAATTTATTTGCCTCATGATGAAGTTTTACAGTGAAATATTTCTCCAAATTAGTTTGACTAGTTCCAAAAACAGTCAACGGTAAATTTCTCATTGTTGAGTGTAGAGAAAGTATAGAAATATCCTTATATTTTTCATCAAAAATATCAATTGAGTTCATCATTATTCTCAGTGATTTTTCAGCAGCTCCGCATATTTTGACTACAAATAAGGAAGCATTTATCAGTGCTACATATTTTACCACAAGACACTGTCGCAGCTGACCTATGGGTATAATCAATATAATCTAATCAATTCAATTTGAATTCATTTTTATCCATTCCATTTGGGAAAATGCTTCAAAATCTCGAATGATACGACAATGGTAACTCACCTATGAAATGACGGGTTTTGATCGCCGGTTCAAATTGTCTTTAACACACCTCACAACGTCTCACCATTATATCAAATCACCAAAACAGGAAATCAACTGAGTTTCTGATGAATTCTGAGTACACAAAACGGAACACAAGTTGAATAATATCGATAAATCAAAACGTAAATAATGACAGATACCAAACAAAGCAATAATCGCCGTCGACTGTCAATATCAAATCGCGGTGTTGCAACGTTGAGCAAAAAGTATTCACGATATACCCATGCTGGTCCTCGAGCCCCCAAGAAAGTAAAATTGCTAAGTCTCAGAATAATGGAGCAATCTTCTTTTAATCAGAACTGATTTATAATCGTCATGCCCCAAATTTATTATTGTATTTGTGCATTGAACTACATGAATTCATGAAGGACTTTAAACATTATGGACTATTCATCACTTTTTGATGATTGGATATGCCAACACTGGCGACGATTGGGTACTAATATTATGATAATTCTGGGAATTCATGTTAGCATCAGAAAATATGTTTTGTGATCCTTCTAGTGGCTTTGTTGTTCGGAGCTTATGACTTTCCAAACGCAAATATTCTATCGACCGTTTCGCGCGTGAATGTGGCGTAATATGTAGATCTACTAGGCCAAAGCCACTTACATACAGAGCTACTAGATGGAAACCCCGTATATCGTGCGCTACTATGGAAGAAGCACGTAAATGCCTCGATTATGCGTAGTTGTTTCTTAGTAACACTCTTACGTGGATGGATACGTGGATTCAATCTAGGAAAGAGCATGTTTTCGTTCAAATAAGTGAACAATGAAATGCTCAAAATGAATGTTTCCTGTTGAATCAAGTGTTTCTGATGATTGTTATAGGTGACGTTCGTTATATTATTCTATCAGGACCCAGAATCTCAGAATACTCACAATTGTAATGTACGCGGATTTTTCTTAGGAGGGCAGAACAGTTATATCAATCATTACAAAATAATCAGTGGACTCATTATCTTTAGTGAAGCTCTTGAGAGAATCATATCATTCAATCTTCACATACCACATACCTCAAATACATAATCGCATCGTCCTGATGATAGTGATAATCTGAAAGGAAAAGTTATGGAGGAAATCGAACTGATCACTCCCAAATGTTAAATAATATAATTGAAGAGTTCGAATTTCGTCTTTTTCATTGTCGCACTTCTTGTACCAAAGTACATACATTTGGGAGATAACAGAGATATCATTCATTAGAGAGGATCATCAGTGAAGTTCTCGATAGCACCATATCTGATTCAATCTTCACATAACACATACCTCAAACACATAAATTCAAGAGAGCAACATGGAATCTTCGCTAGGAGATCCACTCAAACTAACCACATGGTTCACAGCCAATGTACCTAAATCTGATTCATTAAACCATATTAATTAATTGAGTACGATGAGTGATAGTGAGTAGACGTGCGATACTCGAGCTCCCCGAAATACGTTTCAAATATCAAGTGAATACACCCAATCAAATAAGTTCCAATTTTCCAACCACATATTTAAGATCCTGTGTCAAATCGCAGTAATAAACAAAATTTCAACAAGCCACAAAATGGTTATTACTAGGGAAACAAAGGATGAAATTGAAGCATCAGTCATGCAATAAATAAGTGCCTTGCCAGTGAAGCATTCATACAAACGATGGGGAAAAACATATCGGAAGCGATAATAAAAAAAGTCGAAGAAAAAGTGTCTAAATTGGAAGAAACAGTAGAAGATCTACACCACAAAATACTGAACATGCAAAAAGAGTTTGACGATAAAAACTCCACACTCAAGGCCAGGATGAAAAAAATGGAATCTGATAAGGCATCACTTGAAAACAGATTTGACCGGGTGGAACAAACTGAAAGGATATCTAATCTGAGGGTTTTTAAATTAAAAGAAAAACCGAATGAACATACCAGTGAAGAGTTTATCAAACTAATCAACTTGAAGATGCAGATAAAACTATCTCCAGGAGACTTGGCAGCATGCTACAGGGTTGGAAAAAAGAAGAAGGAAAGGATAGAACAATATTCATTAAATTGAAAAATATAGAAAAGGATGCTGAAAGGAACTGGAATTGTTATAAGAGAAGACCTCACCAAAATAAGAATGGAACTACTGAAAATATTCATTGAAAAATTTGGCATCAAAAATGTATGGACAAACTCTGGAAAAATTTTTGTTAACAAAGACAATAAAATTTTTGCATGTGAAAAAGAGAGGATATTGAAAAAACTTTGTAACATAACATTCTATTATTCACAATAGGATTGATCAAAATGCCAATTAAATTACGTAAAACTTGAAACTTTGATATTTGAACTCTAAATTAATACCTCTTTTGAATTAAAATAAATTCATATCATTCACTTCTTAAGCCTACTACTACTATCTAATCTAACTTTTTAAAATTTTGTTCATTACTACAGAATTATGCTAGAAATCTTAAATACTTTAGACAATCATGAAGAAATTGTAACTAAAACATATAGAAACTTACAAGAATGTAATGCGAGGTCGGAGCGACGAGTAGTATAGGAGTGATTCATTTCAATATCCGAAGCTTAAGGAAAAATTTCGATGAATTAGTTGTCTACCTACATGAGGTTATTGACAAAATAGATATAATCATCTTATCAGAAACCTGGAGGATAGAGGCGGTAAGTGATTTTAATATTCCAAATTTTACTATACACCACAATGACTCCCAAATAAACCAAAATGATGGTCTGATAGTTTTCATAAAAAACTCCATGACAACTAATACTGATATAATCCACCGAACGGAAACAAAACTACTGAGAATAACAACTCTAGCAAACAACTCAAAAAACAATAGCAAAATTGGTATCACGGCTACCTATAAACCACCCTCAATTGACACTGAAACCTATCTAAGAGACCTAGAGGATTATTTTTCTACCATGAATAAGGAACATCTTGAGTTGTTTCTTGGAGACGTAAATGTAAATTTACTTGATTTAACATCCAATAATACAAATCACTATCAGAAAATCATGTCCCAGAAAGGGTTTTTTATCCTACATTAATGTATCTACAAGAGTATGCAGGGAATCGACTACACTAATAGATCACATATTCATTAGTAAAAGCAATCTCATGAAAAATGAAATAAACTGCAAACCTGCAGTTGTCCATAGTAGCATTACGGACCATTACACTACTTTCGTAGAAATTACCGTGCCAGCAATAACAAAACAACACCTAGAAATTCAAAAAAGTTCGAAAGGATAAACTTCAATATCAATAAATTAATTAAATCAATAAATCAATCTTGGAAAAAGAAACATGGAATAATGTCCTAATATGTAGGGAAACACAGAAGTGCTATGACCTTTTCATAAAAAAATTTTGTCAAACATGCCAAGGAAGCAACTGAAATTAAATTAGTGAAACATAATGAAAAACAAAAATTAAAACGTTGGATAACTGAAGGACCGATCAACTCAATAAAAACAAGGGACTACCTAAAAAGGAAACTAATTGAAAATTATTCTCACGAACTTGAGCAACAGTACAAAAATTACCGAAATGAAGTAAATAAATTGATTAGAACGACAAAAAACCAATATTATGAAAATAAACTAGAAGAAATAAACGGAGATTGTAAACAAACATGGAAAATTATAAACGAAATATCCAACACTAAGTCACATAAAAATCAAATACAAAACACCTCTATTACTAGAGAAAATGGGCACCCCATAACTGAAAATAAAACAAAAAATGATTATTTTGATAACTACTTCACAAAAATAGGCCTTGACATGGCAAGTGAAATTGATAAATGTGATGTCCCCGATAATTTTCTAATGAAACCCTCATTTGCGCCTTCGCTTTCCCTTGTACCCATCGATGAGAATGAGATAATCCAACATATAGCTAAATTAAAAAAACAATTGTGCACCAGGGCCAGATGGAATAGATACTAAACTGAAGCCGATTAAACATCTAATAAATCTATGCTATACAAACGGTAACTTACCCAACCAATGTAAAGAGTCGAGAGTTGTTCCAGTTTACAAAGCAGGGAATAGACATGAAATGAAAAATTACAGACCTATATCTGTAATAGATAATTTCGCAAAAATTTTTGAACAATCTGTCAAGAAAAGAATACTTGAATTTCTGAACAAACATCGGATTATAACCGACAGGCACTTTGGATTTATCCAAAACTCGAAAACAGAAAAGACTGTCTTAGACTTTGTAGAACACACAACAGAGATTTTGGATAATTCGTCCAAATGCTTGGCCGTTTTCCTTGATTTGGCTAAGGCGTTTGACACCGTGTCACATGACGTCTTGTTGAACAAACTTTCTGAGTATAGAATAAGAGGGATCAGTCTGGAATTGATGAGAAATTATCTGTCGGAGAGGACACAAAAAGTTAAGATAGGAGAACAACTCAGTAACACAGCACATATATCAGTGGGTGTGCCTCAGGGCACGGTATTAGGCCCAATTCTATTCCTGATTTATATAAATAGTATATCTCAAATCAATGGCTTTCGTTGACACATTATATGTTATGCGGATGACACCGCACTGATTTCAGAGATGAAACCTGGACTGACGTCTACAAAACTGCAGAAAACGATCTTGCAAAAATTCTCATCTGGTTGAATCATAACCTACTAAGTCTAAACATAAAAGAAAGAAATTCCTTGATTAAATATTTGGGAGTTACTACTGACCAACATATACGATGGGATGAACACATTACACATGTCATGAAAAGACTCAGACTACTCATGTACGAATTTTATATGCTTAGAGATATTCTCTCACGGAAAAACCTATCCCTCGTTCACACCTCTCTGGCTGAAAGCGTAATACGCTACTGTATTATAGTGTGGGGAGGAACCTCCGAACAACAAACCCACTAGAAGGACCACAAAACAAATATTCTGAAGCTAACATGAATTCCCAGAATTATCATAATATTAGTACCCAATCTTCGCCAGTGTTGTCATATCCAATCATCAAAAAGTGATAAATAGTCCATAATATTTAAAGTCCTTTATGAATTCATGTAGTTCAATGCACAAATATAATAATAACGACGATTATAAATCAGTTCTGATTGATAGAAGTTTGCTACATTATTCTGAGACTTAGCAATTTTACTTTCTTGGGGGCTCGAGGACCAGCATGGGTATCATGAATACTTTTTGCTCAACGTTGCAACACCGCAATTTGATATTGACAGTCAACGGCGATTATTGCTTTGTTTGGTATCTGTCATTATTTACGTTTCGATTTATCGATATTATTCATCTTGTGTTCAGTTTTGTGTACTCAGAATTCCTCAGAAACTCAGTTTATTTCCTGTTTTGGTGATTTGATATAATGGTGAGACGTTGTGAGGTGTGTTAAAGACAATTTGAACCGGCGATCAAAACACGTCATTTCATAGGTGAGTTACCATTGTCGTATCATTCGAGATTTTGAAGCATTTCCCCAAATGGAATGGATAAAAATGAATTTAAATTGAATTGTTCAGATTATATTGATTATACCCATAGGTCAGCTGCGACAGTGTCGTGTGGTAAAATATGTAGCACTGATGAATGCTTCCTTATTTGTAGTCAAAATATGCGAAGCTGCTGAAAAATCACTGAGAATGATGAACTCAATTAATATTTTTGATTAAAAATATAAGGATATTTCTATACTTCTTGTACACACAACAATGATAGATTTACCGTTGACTGTTTTTGGAACTAGTCAAACTAATATGGAGAAATATTTCACTGTGAGACTCCATCATGAGGCAAATAAATTGAAAGATTCAACGGAAGTTAGAGTAAGAAGTATGTTAACAAAAACAATCCTATTCAAAAATCAATAAATTATTTGTGTGATTATCCATGGTCGTTTCTCATTTCAGTCCTGTTTTCAATAAGAAACACTGCTATTTGCTACATCTTCACATGATTAATGATTTTATTGTCGATATAACATTTCGTCATAATACTTGTCAACACATATTCATCATCGATTTTCATCTATCTACATGAAATGAAATAATCAGACATCAATTTTTTGCGTCAATATATATTATTCTGCTCGAGATGAAACCTCATTCATTTTTGACGATATCGTGAAATGATAGAAAAAAGTTTCATCTTCAGATTTGAAAATTACATTCAAATATGCAATCATATCTATTTGCCTTAAAGAAGAGTTTTTCACTTTTTTGAAAATTATTTCCACTAGTAGGTACTGTGAAATCGTAAATATACTTACATGCACTGTCACTGATCGCCAAAGATATAAATGTTCATTATTGAAATTGAACGTTATTTATGATAAAGTATAAGTAGACAACTGTGTACTGAATAGTATGTATATTGTTTCAGATGGCGTTGAGAATTGAACTTTTCTTGTGACGTGGTCATAAGTTCATTGATTACAAGCAAGTTACAAAAATCACCATAGGATTGTATGTATTCGAATTTTTCGTAACAATGTGAAGGAAGTATAAAGATATTCATTTTTCCACCAAGAAATGCTGAAAAGTACTACTGAAATTGTTACGGATTTTCAATTTGGTTTCATCATGAATTAATAATAAATTCGACCCCCTCTGACAACACAGCTCTGGTGCTGGGAGAATCAGCTCCTGCTATCCTTGTTTAGACAAAGATAGATACTATAGATGTTGCTTTCAAACAAACTGTATTGCCAGGGGTGTGGATTACTTATCTAGTCTGTTCAATGATCGAAGGGAGGAACATACAACACGACGTTGAACCCTCTACATGCAGAATTCATTGTTGAAAATAATACACAGAAAAGATAAAAGGTTCCCTGCCCAAATACTATTTCAAGAAACCAAATTCCTAAATATTAGGGCTCAATATTGCTACCAAGGTCTAATTTGGATGTTTTCCAACTTGATAAAATATACCACAAGCTTCTCGAAAACAACAAGATTCTCTGAAGATTTAAATATAAGAACTCCATTTTACCGAAAGAGCCACACGCAAAGATTCATCTTTTTTTTTTCGGACCTACATTGTATAACTATTTCCCTACGGATCTAAAAACTATAAAAAAATCAAAGAATTCCAACTTGCTGTCAAGAAACACATAATAGAAAATCCAAAAATACTAAATATATTCTAAGAAAACACTGAAACTTTAAATTATATTTCAATCCTCTTTTATGCTCTCTCTCCGACCCTCACCCCCCCCCTAGACGAATCTAAAATTTCAATTACTACTTAGAATTAGTCTATATTATACTAAATTTGACATTCCATCTATGAGTGTGTGAAACAACACAAACAGGCGCCTTGTGCCTAGGTGTATTTCACCCACTTGTGGTGGATTGAACTCGATAAAAATTCTATTCATACCACGTTTTGTACCGAATAATTGTACTGATTATTGTACTGTTATTATTGTATATATAATGTACTGATTACTGATGATTAAAATTATCTATCTATCTATCTTATCTATCTGTATTCGAACTAACTCTTTATACACATATTTCAGCATGGCGTTCGACAAGATTGGTCATGATATGTTGTAAATAAAGCTCGCTGGAATTAGTATGCATGGAGAATTATCAGGTCGTTTTTATATTCGATGAATCTCAGATCAAACATTCCAATGGATTCAATTCTAATCTAATTATAGTCACCTCGGAGGTACCCCGAAGATCAAATCTTGAACCTCTATCAGATATTAATTTTTTTCATCAATGATAGTTTTGAAGATTCTCAATTCTCATTATGTGCTGATGGAAATTCTATTCTATCGCCTCAATCGAATGTTGTATTACAGCTTGCCGCGAATTAGAAGTGAAGTGAAAGGCGGTCGGCAGAGCAGCCGAGGCACGCGTAGCATTTATATACTCGGCAGTATTTGTGTATTTTGATCAGTGATTGATGTAAATATTGTTTTTTGACAACACAAATCTACATTCACGATTCTAGATTTTATAATGTACTCCGTACTCTAATACGCAGATTGAAATTGGAATGAATAGTTGGATATCGTGCCTACTATTGATTTCACATCATCATTGAAATCCTCCAATGATTGATTTCAGGATAAAAAAGCGGTTCTGATACCCTGATTCGTATGATTTTCCGAAAATTTCACATGCAGAACGCTTTTTTGACAGCATAATTTGTACATGCGCTCACCTCACAGATGCTATTTCCGTAGTTAATTCAAACGGAACCACACCACAGTCTTTCGGGACTTTCGGGAGTAAAATAGCTTATATATGTTCCATGGGATGGGTCCCAATTCATTGATACACTGTATAAAGTTCATCGGAAAAACAGTTTTCAGTATGATTCAGTCGATGTGCAATTTTATTTTTTTTTTTCACCAATAATCACATATCTAGACACTGGAATCAAATGATGGTATGATGAACTCGCATTGTTTGATTATTTCAATTCTCTGAGCATCTTGAATTCATTCAGAAGTATGGAACTACAAGATCGAACTTCTGGAACCCCACTCTACTTGACTTTTGTCATCCGTGAAAAAGACCATATTTCTCCTGAAATTTCGAATGAATACGAATCTCAACTTCAACATCGTCACCCATATATGTATAGACTCCAAATCTAACTTCCCAATTGTAACTATAGGAAGAACATGGTATGAAGAATTCAAAAGATTTTGCTACCACGTACCAGCTATCGAAACTGATACAATGATGGAGGAGGGGGTTCAAGTTTTACATGTGAGCTTCTCGCACGATGGGAAGCATTTTGCAACATGTTCTACCGATGGATATGTCAAGGTGAGTACATTAATGCAGGGAGATAATGTTTTGAATTTTCATTTATTATATTTCATCTAGTTGTGATTATATGACATCTGCCCATGACACAAATCAATTATATTCTGAAGTCTCGAAACTTTCCTCTGATGTGGAAAGTTCTTTCGTTTTCTTGGATTCGGATTCATTTTGATAATCCTTTTTTTCTGAATTCCGAGAAGTTAGTAGGCAATACCTTTTGAAGTTAAAACCAGATTTATGGATCAATGAATCATAACAATACACCTGGTGTATTGTGATAGGTCACGAATCATTCGCGAATCTGTTCACATGAATTTCCAATCATGAAAGGAGCCAGAGTAATTATTTCAGTACATAGATGATAATTTGGAAACGTAAGCAGGGTATGTCACGACGAGCTTACACTACCTATATCTCGAGAATCGGTCATACGAAGCTCATAAAGATTATGCTCATATCGAACAAGATGTTCTTTTCATTTTAGATACCTTCTACAATTGGGCTGAGGTATTGGTAACTGAAACTCGGTGAAATTTGTTTGATGATGACCGAGAGGTCTGGAATGGGGATCTGAATACCTAGTTGACTTCATTGCAACAAAAATTCAAAATTTTATAGTCACCAGGAAGGCAGATCTCACCATGCCCAAATTGATAATGTCATTTACCAATGTTACTATGAAGAACTCAGGATCCATGATTGGTATCACCACCAATTTCCTCTCTGAACTGCTACACGAACACTTTCTGTTCTGTTCTGTTCTGTACAAAGATGTACTTCACACCTCAGCTCACAATCTACATAGCGCAAATTCGAACTGCCCTGAAGTAATGTTCTCATGTTTGGAGTTCAGCTCTCAAACATACACTGAAACTCTTCGATTCAATTTAGAATCAGCTTTGCAAGTCGGTGATATTTCCATGGTCGATGCTCAATGGAAATCTTGTATATTTCGCCACCACAGGTAGACAAACTATACGAGCTCAGACTGGCCACCCAAAGTTGTGGAATTCTCTCCCAGCATTCCACCGATGGCTAACAGGATGTTTCTCGACCATTATGGGTTCTTTTGTTGAGTCGAAAGATAAAGAATAGAAATAACATTTTCTCATGCGAACCTCATTATATTCGCAATTAATCACTAATGAATCAACGCAATCTTGATTATCGTACCCAACACGATTCATATTGTGCTTTTGCAAATGGTGAACTCACTCTTATTGTTAACAACTTCAATGTTGAGTCAAGTTCTGAATGAATCTGTATGATTTATCTGACCCAATATTATCTGTAGTTCTTTCCAGATGATGCGGATTTTCAATACTCTCAATTGTCTCTATCTTCATCTATTGAAACACTCTCTGGACTAGAAATTGAGTTATCTCACTAGTAAGATCAGAATGAAATCCATCACCCTCGGTATCAGGTGCTGTTGTGATTGCGAAATTTTGTTGAAGCCAAAACACTCAGATATAGTCCTACCGGCGGATATCATTTCATTCTACTCAAAAAAAAAAACATTCGAGAAAGTATTTATAGATTATCAAGTTCAGCTAACTCTCAAACTGGGAAAAATTCTACTAGATTGTAATGTACATTTCCCATTGATTTAACCTGAATTCATAAAATTCTCCGCATATTTTCATAGCACTTGTCCTTTTTTCGATTCTAAGGAAATCTCATTCTGCACATGTTTTTTATCCTACTATCGGATCAATATCGAATCGAGTCTATATTCACGTTCGGAAGATGAACCTCACCAATAGTGAAGTTGGGGACAACTACTCCTTATTGTAATCATCCTCAAGTTTATGAAATGGTCTCTTCCTGTTGCAATCGAATATATTCCAAGATTTTGTTCGAACTGATTGACATCCTCAGCTGTTTGCTTCAATCCTAAATTCTGATTGTATTTCTGTCTTCATATTCGATATTCAATACATATAATTGTCTACTACATCGGAATAACTGTGCATTTGGGCACTTCATCGATAAATAATGTTTCTTATTTCCATTCATTTTGTTTCATCAAGTTCATTCGAGTTTCATTCATAAGAATAGATAAAATGCAATTTTCGACTGCGATCATCACATGTAGCCAATGTTTGTTTCAACTTCAAAAGTTCTTGATTCTTCCAGTTATGGACTTCAGAATATCCCAGTGGAATGAAATATTCTAAGAATATGCGAGAATTGGAGTGGAATCATGCACAGAACTCACAGTTCGATCAATCTGATGAATTTCTTGTGGTTTCTCCTGGTAAATGTGACTCATTTTTGTATCATGGTTCTGATGTGATTGCATTCTCCAACTTGGGTAGTAAGTATCATTTGTGACTTCTGCATATATAATTCATGGTCATACTTGTGGTAACTGGTTAAGGACAGATCGAAAATGATGTGTCAAAAATCATCACACTTGGAATGTGATTAAGCTTATGTTAATGAATGATGATCAGTCAATTTGTGGTTAGAATGATTCTGAACGAATCAGAATTGATTTCTCACGATTGTATGTCTTGTATTTTTTCAACACTTCAAACCTGTGAAAAATTGTTTATATATTGATGTTTCCATACTTTTGTTCACTTATGGGCATATGTTTCGATCGGAGATATAAGATACATAATTTTGTTCTCATCAGAGTGGAGTGAAATCAATCTCATTTTTTTTTCTAGTTATTACTAGTTACGATTCCCCATTTTTGAGTGGGGAAGTATGTTATTGATCGAGTATGAAATGAAAACTCTCCTGAAATAGTTTTTTCAAAGAATATCATCAGATAACTCTGGAACTAGAGAAGATATGAAATATTCATTTCCATTATAACAAGACAGAATTTGTACTTCTCGTATATACAGTCAATAGGTGCGACAAACTTCAGGGGGTGATTCCACATGTAAAAATATTGACAGTTTGGTATATAGCTTCCGTCAGCAAATGTTTCGTTTTCCGAGACCCTGTGAGAATTTTTTTTTTTAAACTGACGATTCATTTATTGCTCTGAAACCGGTCGACATAATCAAATGTAATTTGGTGGGAATCAAGAGGCAGTTGCTGCGCATTTCTCGACATGCAATCAAGAATTTTATGTTCATCATTGGCGCGTATACGGTAAACTGAGAATGAATTCCGAATTCCTCTTTCAGAAGGAAAACGCAGATCTGAATGAGGTCGTATTACTGGAAAGAATCTCGAAAAAAAATAGCTCGATCATTTTTGGATTGAAGTCTACAACTGAAATCACTCTCGATATCATCTGCAGAGAAATTAAGAAGCTCCTCGAAGAATATCTATCTGTGACGGAAATGAACATTATTTTTCCACTTGGTCGATCAACCAACAGCCCTGTAAAAATAGAACTGATATCATGATTCAATGAATTAGAGCATCTCTTCATAAAGACAGACTTCGTAGATACATCGTTTTCATACAGAATATTCAATAATTTGCTAGGAATAGATTAACTTTCTACCGACCGTCATATACAACCAATTATTATGGCAACTCTCCACTCATGATATGCATGGACGCATACAACACTATATGTCATCTAGATATCGATATCTTCCACCTCGAAATCACTTTCAAAACACTATTAGAACGTTTCTTACTTCAATTCTATAGATCTATCGAACAACATTGATATATCATCTGTAGCTTTAAGGAAATCATTTTGAACTTTTTTTTTGTTCATTCGGACCTACTATGAATACTTAGCAATACTTATCAAATTGTAATAGCTCAAAAGAAATGATATCATGAACGTGTTATCCCGTTAAAGGATGAACCCCTCAAATTGTTTATCTGTTGGATAACCTTGTGTCATGAATAAATGAATCGATATTTGAAAGAGAAATTGATAATCCGAAACTGCAAAGAGTTGAGAAATACAAACGTATAGTTTGTTCATTATGTGACAGAACTACAGAGAGAGGAAAATAAGATACTGCGAAAACACTTCAGCAAAGCAAGAGAGACCGTATCTCATGAAGTATATATGAAATGAAATGAATTGTATGTTGATAATATCGAATACTCCATTGGAGAAACAGAATCTCGAGAGGAAGAAGAAGAAAAAGAAGCATACACGAAGACCTGCATTATAGATGAAATCTGTGGTTGAAATAACAGGATACAAAGCATAACATAACATGACAAAGGTAGCCTCAACAAAAATGACAGGGATAGTTTGGGATATAAGTGTGAAGAAATTAACATGAGGGTTGTCAAGATATCGAGGATACATATTGCCATGGAGAAGAAGGATATCTCAGTGACTGCTATTCACAGATCTCCAAGTTCACGTCAAAAAAATCAATCTTAACCTTGCAGAATATCTAAAACAATTGAGAGACACAGGTATTGAAATGATCATCAGATACTTGATCTGATCTTGAACAGATCTTGATCTGTTATCTGTTATCAGACAGACAGAAGGAGTACAATAATATACTGAATACTGAAGGTTTCCTCTCTAATATCAATCAAACCACTAGACCAAGTAGCGGAACATGCCTAGATCACATTTTCATTGAAGCGCAAAATGGAATGAAAATTGAATCATTCGTCTTTCAAACAAGTATACGTGAACATTAAACCATTTCTGTATCTTCACACATAGACAAAAAGAAAAATTTCCCCAATTACATAAATGAATGATCTGAAATGATCTGAAATGATCTGAAATCAGTGAGTACGTTTACAGTGTCATGAAAATATGAAAACTCTGGTAAGAAAAAGTGGATAACGCCTAGAATCGTTGATCGGCAGGAGAAAAAAATTGGAAAATACCAAGTTTTACTGATGCATACTGAGAATACACTACTAGAAGATAGAGTACACTTCATTCCGCCTTTTTCCTCCAGAGCCCTTATATCATCCAACCAGGCCAGAGGTGTAAGAGGTGACAAGATTTCTGAAATGAGGATTTGAAAATCTAGTACAGTTCAATGGAATAAAAACACAAGCTTGTGTGACCACCAAGATCACACAATGCCCAATTTGATGATGTCGGGTACCACTGTTCCTATGAGGTCGACAATATCCATGCTGGGTGTCACCACCGACCATAAACACTCACCAAATCATTGCCTTTTATATAGATATTTCAACGGTCGGTGCTCGACGGAAATGTCGTCTATTATGCCTCCACGTGCGATTCCTAGTAGACAAATCAGACTAGCTAAGGCTAATCACCTCTACACCGTCAGGCTCGAGAGCGGTCGAACATCACTATACCAATTCTTTGCCTTTTTTTTCTCCTGATGCTCACATCCTCTGAACTTCCGAGAACGATTCCAACACCTTCTTTCTCTTCCAGAATTCCACCGCTGGCTAACACGATGTTCCTCGAATATTATGGGTTTCCCTACTGTATTGTCAACAGTCAAATGAAAAAATCCTTCAGAAATGAAATAAGTTATTGAAATCCGCAAAGAAATATACACAAAAATTGATTGATGATAGCGATAATAACTCCGAGGCACTCTGGGTATGCGTGAACGCTGTTTGCAACAAATCAAAACCTGAAGAAAAATACCAATCATTGAAACAAAAGATGTAATCATTACAAAAAGTACCTTGGAAATAAGCAGCTCTTTCAATTTATATGATTCCACTCATGTATCTTTTCGAAACAGATGATGGGGAGTCTCTGGCTGTAGCCTTGGATATTTTCAAAGCATTCAACAGAGTTTGGCACCAAGGCATCCTAGCCAATCTTTCGTCGTATGGTTTGCCGCCCCAACTGTGTCTTTTACTATCTCGTCTGATACAATGACGATCAATGCTGGTGTTTCACAAAGCTCTGTCTTGGCACCGACTTTGTACTTGCTCCACATGTTTTGTTGAATGAATGACCTCCAGCCCACTTCATTGCTTTGCGGATGATAGTACAGTCATTCCGCCTCCTCCTCAAGAGCCCCTCTATCATCCAACGAGGCCAGAGGTGCAAGACGAATACAGGTCGATGCTTTGAATGAGGATCTGACAAGAATTCTGAAATGGGGACTTGAGAATCTAGTACAGTTCAATTCAACTGAAACTCAAGCTTGTATGTTCACCAAGAAGGCCCTTCACACAATGCCCAATTTGTTGATGTCGGGTACCACTGTTCCTATGAGGTCGTCGATATACAAGCTGGGTGTCACCACCAACAGTGCTCTCCCATGGGACGATCATGTGAGGGCCATTGCGGAAACTGCTTCACAAAAACTTGTTTCTCTATTCCGTGCGAATTTGACCTGTCCTGTAGTACTGTTCACATGTTTGGAGCTTAGCCCCCAAACATACGCTGAAGCTCTTAGATTCAATTCAGAAGAGAGCTATTCGCCTAGTGGATGATACAACACTCACCAAATCATTGACCTCTCTAGATCATCGTAGAAAGGTCGGCGATCTATGCCTTTTTTATAGGTACTTTCACGGTCGGTGCTCAACGGAAATATCATAAATTATGCCACCACGTGCGAACGTGCGATTCCTAGTAGACAAACCAGACGAGCTCAGGCTGGTCCCCCTACACTGTCAGGCTCGAGACCAGTCGAACATCGCTATACCAAGCATCATTCATCAATAGAACGGCAAATTCTTGGAAGTCTGTACCTAGTGAAGTCTTTCCTTATGATTACAACCTCTAAACTTTCAAGAAAAATTCCAACACCTTCTCTCTTCTCTCTCAAAATTCCACCGCTGGCCAACACGATGTTCCTCCAACATTATAGGTTTCTCTCTCGTGTTGTTCACAGATGAAAAAAAGAAGAGGTCAGGACATGACGGTATGCGCTCAGAAACTTCAACAATTATATCAGATGAGATTAAAACTCCATTAACCTTCATTATTCATGAATGTTCGGA
This sequence comes from Gastrophysa polygoni, assembly GCA_963576655.1. Lineage (NCBI taxonomy): Eukaryota > Metazoa > Arthropoda > Insecta > Coleoptera > Chrysomelidae > Gastrophysa > Gastrophysa polygoni. The sequence goes on along the minus strand of OY755085.1, from coordinate 20,642,159 downwards.
AACCGGGTGCTTCCCAAACATCATCAAAATCGGTGTTATTGAACCCCTGTAAAAAAATGTAGAAAAAACAGATATGGCTAATCACAGACCTTTGTCAATGATCTCGAATATAGCAAAAGTGATGGAGGAAATTTCGAAAACAAGATTGGTAAGTTTCACGAAAAAATATAAAATAATATCTGACAAACATCATGGATTTAGAAATGGAAGATCGACGGAAGATGCAATACAATTCCTTACATCGTATTCCAACATTGTGCATCTTCGTCGATCTTTTCAAAGCGATCGACACGGTTTGTCACTCCAGGCTCTTAGAGAAACTTGAAAACTGTGGTATTCAGGGGAAAAAAATATGAGATTGTCGAAAGGTGTCTGAGCGAGAGTGAACAGAAGGTTAGTATTGATAACACAATGAGCCATGTCCGAACAGTTACCTTTGATGTACCACAAGAAACTGTCCTCGGACCAATCCTCTCCATAATGTATCTAAAGAACTCCTTTTGCTCGAGACCAAATAGAAAATAGTTAGTTTTGTGGACAATATCAGAATCAATGAAATGTGAAAATGAGAAACTCAAAGGAGAAATAATCTTGAATATTGAGATTGAAAATACCAAACTGTTGAATGTCATTGAACAACAGAATATTAAAACTGAAGGATTTTGAAGTAAGTGCGATAAATTGCAAGAGAACTATATCAACTCGTAACGAAGAATTAGAAAAAATAATGTCATTATATCTGGTCTAAGGCTGGGAAACAATGATGATTCGATTTTTACAACCCTGAATGAACTTAACGAGCTATTGAACATATATCCTAGTTCCTATCACATATACTTTTCCAAAATGTATATAGGTTGGAAGGAACAAATGTATCGATACTAATGTGCTATGAAGATCGAATCGACAATAAAGTACTAGTGAACCAAGATCAAAGAATTTATTAGCGAAAATCAAATGCTTTGGAGATATCCAAGGCTACAGTCAGAGACTCCCCATGTTTCTCTATTGACATCTGCCACTTATGTGTCACATAGGCAAGCAGATCTCCAGTTGACCTCTGGTGACGAAAGCCATATTGCCGGTCGTTCACTAGATATCGGATGAGCTCGATGTTGATTGCTTTTTCCATTTTTTTAGAGATCACAGATAGTAGTGCAATCGGTCTATAGTTGTTAGGGAGGGTTTTCTTGCCCTTCTTTGAAATCGGTTGGACCCTACCTTTCTTCCAGTTAGAAGGGAATACGCCGAGTTTGTACGAAAGGGTGAACAACCTGCAAAGAACTGGTGTTAGTTCTGGGGCACATTTTTTGAGAACAATAGGCGGTATTCCGTCAGGCCTTCTTGACGTTGAGTCTAAGCAGAATGTGTCTGATTGTGCGTTGCCGGAAGACAATTTCTGGCATACGGTTATCGATGGTAGCGATTTTGGGAAGTTCCTGGCATCGTGGATCCAGGGTAGAATTGTCTGCAAACATTTTGGCGAAGGTGTTGGCTTTTTCATGAGGTGTTATAGCCAATGTATTATCATCCTTTGTGAGGGAAGGAAATGAGCTAGAAGTGAAATTTCTCCCGATTGCCTTGGCAAAGGTCCAGAATGAACGGGAACCATTTGGACACTCTATGAGCTTTGATCTTATTTTCGCGTTGTATGCCTCTTTAGACTCATCTATTGTTCGATTACATGTATTCCTAGCTTCAACATATTCATCTCTAGTTTGCGGGCTTGGGTTTCTGCGCCAACGACGGTATGCTGCTTGCTTTAGAGCGACGACCCTAGAACAGGTTCTATTGAACATTGGTTCACCAGTGGTTCGTGATTTGGTGCTATGTGGTATGTAAGTTTCCATTCCCAGCATGATGATTTCCGAGATCTCTTCAGCACATTGCGTGGGATCTCCCGATTCAAAACACATTCTCCTCCTCAGTCGGCTGAATTGTAATGCCAAACAGAGCGTGGGGGTGTTGGACTGGTTCGCGGAGTGATATAAGGACATATCGTGGAGATGAGTGTGTGGTCTGAGTTTCCTAGTGGTGCACGGACTTTCACTTCATATGGTTCCGGATTGTTAGTGAGGAACAGGTCGAGCGTATTGGCATAATGATTGCTGATATCAGGGATCCGAGTAGGTTCATTCATCAGTTGCTCAAGACCATAGGTGATAGCGAAAGCCTCGGCCAGACGGCTTGCGTCATCTGTTTCATTCGAGAATTTGAGCCAGGTGGAGTTGTGGACATTGTAATCCCCCATGATGATGATTTCAGCTGCTGGGTGATTCTGTTGGATGAAATCGAGTTTCAGAGAAAGGAATTCGAAGAGGTCACCAGGAGTTGGTTCGTTTGGTGATAGATAAAGGCAGCAGATGAACTTTGTCTGTTTGTGGTTATCGATCTTGAGCCACATTACATCGAATTCTTTCGGTTCCAGTTCCTCCTCACGATGGCATGAGAGATCATTCCTGGAGAAGAGACATAAACCTCTCTGAATCTGAAACGGGTATGGAGCTCATATCCAGGGCAGAGCATATAGGTCGTATTAGTTGATGAGTTGACCTGCATCTCAGTTAAAGCCAGTATATCTGGATTCTCAGCCTGTAGATGGTAATGAACATCTTTTATATTCTTGTTCAGACCTCGGATGTTACAAAGGTCTATTTTCAAATTCACATGTTTCGATGGTGAACCCCCTCGAGCACCTCTCGCCCGGAAATCCGAATGGAGAGGTATTTTACTTCCGGAGTGTTTTACTCTAGTAGAATTCATCATATAGATTTCTCTTGAGCTGAAATGGGCGGTTTGGGTTGGAAAGAAGGAGATAGGGTATGGGGATATGACCGGAAGCATCGACCAAATACTGAAACATGGGAGTTACCCATTTCACAGCACCTCTGTCGATGTGGTGGTGTCGCACCGGGCGATGATGGGAACCATCATCTTCCACCTATGGGTATCCATTTAGTCGCCTCTTAAGACAGGCAGGATTTACCATGGGGAAATTCCATCATCCATCACCTCAGCCCAACATATCATACTGTCACAAATGTGACTTTTATATTATCGATAGTTGTGAATTTCTGAGGGTTAAAACACAATTCAAAAATTCATTCAAAGCAAACAAAGCAAATAGAGAATCATTGAATATCGAATCTACTAGTTCTGGAATCCTCGAAGAGGCATTGGGTTGATGAACATTAAATTAAATCAAATGTACTCACAATGACACACAAGATATGGGGATGTCCCAAATGGGACGCCCCCGTTGGTAAACGCAACCGTCCACTTACGGGATCGAAAACTCCATAGACTCTCTTGGTACGTGGATTATGTTTCATAATTCATGATGTTTATTCGATAGAAAAGTTTCGTCACGAACGAGGACAGTTTGCAGTTACAAAATTGATCGTTCTCAATAATTTCATGGACCTGAATACAGATAATAAGATAATGAGATTATGGGATAATAAGATGATAAGACGATAAGATAATAAGATGATGAGATGATAAGATAATAAGATAATAAGATAATGAGATAATGAGATAATAAGATGATGAGATAAAGAGATAATATAATATGGAACAAACCCTTTCGTGAAAATACTATGAAATATTAATGGAAGTACAGGCTGTCCCATTTTCGATGTCCTTACGGGATAGCTCGCTTATTTTTGAAGCTACAGATTTGCGGTTTTCGCGAACGTTGGCTACTTTTTTGTGAAACTCACGAAACCGTGAACAAAATTTCCATAGCCCGATTCGTTCCTGAGATACAGGGCGAAATCGAAAATATTCCATTTTGGGACCCTCCCTGTATCTCAGCTATCTTTCAACTCAGAGGAAAAGTAAGAACTGTTTCTTTCACAATTTTTCACGTAGAATCCAGCGGCGTAGTCAGATTTTTTAATGAGCTGTCGTTATTTAGATATAGCAAGAAAGAAAGAAAGAAAGAATTTATTCATCATTGAAAATTTCATACATGTATCGGATACAACATGAAACCTTATCAGACTAGTCAAAGAAATACATATAAATATTAAAAATTAAAAATATAGTCGAAATTACAATAAAAACACCAAAAGATTACACACTTACTAACAGATTAAAATCATGTATAGAGAACCACTACATCACCTAGCTGTGAGATACTCTTCCATCGGATAAAATGTATTTTCACATTAATAATTGAATAATGTTGTTTTGAATATCTTGGAATTCTTTTTTTCTCCAAAAACCCTATTGAAATGATTATAAAATATAATTCCTTGATATATTGGAGATTTCTGCCCAGCACTGAGCCTAGAGAATGGTAATCTAATGTCATTATTATGTTGTGTATTGTGATCATGAACCTCAATACTTTTGACGTGACTATTTTGTTGTTTTCTGATATTCATAATCAAGAGATATATATAAAGAGACGGTAAAGTAAGAATTGACAGTGACTTGAAATAAACTCTACATGAAACATCATTTCGAACACCCATCATGCATCTTATAATTTTCTTCTGCGCAATGAATACTTTGTCAATATATGATGAACTACCCCAGAAAATCAAGCCGAATGCAAGTGCTGACAACACCAAACCATGGTATGCCATTCGGAGAACATCTGACGATACAGTGCCTTTCAGCTGTCTGATGATAAAATTGATGCTACTTAATTTCTCAACCAGAATTTCGATATGATTTCTCCAAGTCCATTTCTCATCAATTGTTACACCTAGAAATTTTATACTCGAAACTTGTTCAATTGATTCATGATTTATTTTGACAAGAGGGCTTGCATTACGACTGATGTTTTTCTGTTGAAAAAGCATAAAGTATGTTTTGGAATTATTCAGAATCAATCCATTATTCAGACACCAGTCAAAAAATTCCTCAGCACAAACGTTACTCAGTTGAATGATCTTGCCTAAATTATCTTGTGATATTATATGGTTTGTATCGTCAGCATAAATTATGGTATTTTGTGGCGGACTGCATGATAAACTCATGTCGTTAACGAATATGATGAAAAACATTGGACCAAGAATTGACCCTTGGGGTACGCCCATAGAAACAGTGGTTGGTTCTGATTTATATGAATTTATGGTGACAATTTGGCTCCTATTTTGTAAATAAGAAGCAACCCAGCTATTCGCTACTCCACGAACTCCAATACGATATAATTTTTGAATGAGAAGCTCATGATTCACAGTATCAAATGCTCTACTAAGATCAAAATATAGAGCGATAGGATATTTCTTATTGTTCAAGCTAGAATAAATTGCATCACACAATTCATTCATAGCCGATTCTGTAGATCTTCCATTTTGAAATCCACGTTGACATCTATTTAACAATTTATTGTTTTCCAAGAAATTCTTGAGACGGAAATTAAAGCAATAATCGAACACTTTTGCGAATTGACTTTGTAAACATACATTTCTGTAATTGTTAATATCTTCCTTAGAACCTTTTTTTTATATATCGGTACTGATTTTGAAACTTTCAGTTTGTCCGGATATTTTCCTGCAGTGAATGATTCATTGATTATGTGACACAAAGGCAAAGATAGTATATCACTAACAGCTTTCAAGCACTTACCATTCATTTCGTTTATTCCAGCAGCTGCTTGTGAGCAAACTTTATGTATTGTTTCTTTTATCTCAAATGGAGATGTGGGATTCATGAAAAAAGTGACATTCGAGAACTGTTCTAATTTTATCGCATTGAAATCAGGGTTTATGCTTTGTATATTCATGAAAGCTTTCTGGAATTTATCACATATCACGGATTGATTTGTAATAGTTTGATTGTCTATTATAATTTTGCCTATCTCATTACTTGATCCACTGTTTCTCATCTCGTTTATGATTTTCCAACTCTCTTTCGAGATGTTATCCGCATTATAAATTCTTCCGTTATTATAGTTAGCTTTTGAGTACTTCACCCTCTGTTCATATGTATACTTCAACTGTTTATACCTATTTTTACTTCTCATTTCCAGTATCCTTGTATATTTTTGTCATATCAACAAACATTTGATGCATTTGCTTCAATTCGACCGAGAACCATGGCTTGTCAGATTTTCTACATTTAACTGTAGTAACAGGAAAAGCCACATTGAAATAATACAAGACTAGTTCATAAAAAGCATTAAATTTTTGATCCAATGACTCCGATTCATACACTTCAGCCCAATTTTCTGAACCCAAAATATCTCTGAAAGAATTTAGATTATTGAGAGAAAAATGGCGCCTCTTTGTATAGTTAGTCCTACATCTGTCTTTTTGTATCTCAAAACAACATTGTTGAAATGTGTGATCCGATAAATGAGTATCTTCTACAATTATGGATACCAGTTTCGTATTTGAAAAAATCACATCAATCCCAGAAGATGTGGTATGTGTTACACGTGTGGGTTGGTTAATATGGTTTGTCATACCAAACTCACTAAATAGGTTAATTATCTCCATTGTTTCTCTACTATTATGTTTTAAACAATCCACATTGATGTCACCGCATACAATATAATAATATTCTTTTTGGTAAACGTTGTTCATCAGATCATACATTTTATCCCTGAAAATATCAGTATTACTTTTTGGAGTTCTATATGCAGTTATTATGAACAGTTTAGATTTACCATCTAGAACGTCCAATAAAGCTATACTAATTTCGGAATGTTTCTCTATACAATTGTCGTATTTCAAAGGTTTGACTGAAATATCATTTTTAGTATAAATACAAACACCTCCGCGATCAAATTCTTTACGAGAAAAGCTACTTATCAGTTCGTAACCAGGAAAAAGTACATTTTCAATTTCATCGCTTTTTAACCAATGTTCACTCACACAAACTCTATCTGGATCATTGCTCTCAAATAAAATTTCTAAACTTAATAACTTGTTAGATAACCCCTGTATATTAAAAAGCAAGAGATTTATTCCCCTTGAATGCTTTATACCACCGTTCGTTGTTCGCTGGTGTTCATCGGCGTTTCCAGAAAAGAATTTGGTCGTGCCACTTCCATGACATCACCAATATTTTATTTTTCATAATATAATTTGAAGTCGAATCTTTTAAATCCAATTCCTCTCGGCCAAAAGTTTGGTTTATAGAATCTACTCTTCCACTCAGAATCCGCTGCTACCATAAGTTGTTCATACCAACTTCCCTCATTTGTCCTCAATTCTTTCACACTAAAATCTTTATCCAGTTTCCCAGTTTGTTTTTTCAGATATTCTAATATATGTTTTTCATTTAAATCTTTTTGAAACTCTGTGTAGAAACATCCAAACCCAAAGTTATGTTTTTTTTTTAAATAGAACACCCTGTAAATTTTTCAATATTTGTGAAACAAGGAAGCTTTGCGCTTCTCAAGAATGTATAACACTCATATGATATTTTGAGTATTAGTCCTGTATTTGGGTAATTTTCAAATTTTTATGTAGGTTTCTTAATAATAGGCCTTGTAGAAATGTTGCAACATTATCCACTTCACACATTTTCATATTTCCCCCATTGCTGACATAGTGTTTCGTCACATACTCACCACATTTACCAATATTCAGTACTATTAATTGACTATGAAAGCTGTGGACCTAATTAGTAGGTAGCTATGAAAAAAAAACATTAATGCAGATTGTTTACAATTCTTGTCACCTACCTGTCAAAGTTTACAAATTTTTCTTACAATGGCGAATAATGATAAGGATATCAAAACTACGAGAAATTAGATATGGTTGGGATATATTACCAAGTTGGCTTCAATGCAAATCAAGCGAAGGACCTATATTTTGTAAGGTATTTACTATCTCCCAATTGCTGGGTATCAGTTAGTTACAATATGATAAAAAATTTAGGTATCCCGAGAGGAGACAACCAAGTAGGAAAATATTTGGCAGACTGAAATAAAATTTGGAGAATTTTGGATCTTTTGAGAAGCCTATACCAAAAAGTTATAGGAAAGAAAATGCCGAAAACGATGAAATTAGTGTCCTTGCAAAGGTAGAAGAAAGCAATAATTATACTTCTTGCAGAGAAATTGAAAAATCATTTGGCATTCCTAAGACAAGGGTTCCCAAGATATTGAAAAAGAACAAATATACCCCCTACATACCACAAACTATTCATTATTTGAACCCAGGTGATGCTGTGAAGCACATTGAGTTTTGTAGATAGTATATCCAGAAGACGGAAGAAAATATAAATTTTGTGCGTTCAGTGGTATGGTCCGATGAAATCCATATAAGTAGCGCTGGAATATTTAATCTAAATAATCATCGTTATTGGTCAAATGAAAATCATCACGTTACGGTGATTCGCCAACAGCAAGGCAGATTCGGCTTTGATGTATCTTGTTTCGTTTATGGAGGAAGACTAGCCTATCGAATTTTTGACGGTAACTCGAATCACCAAAGATATTTGGAATTTTAAGATGATTGTCTTTCTGAGGAAATTCCGTTGGCTCAATTCAGACACAGTTTCTTCCAACAAGATGGCGCACCTTGTCATAACGCAGGTGCCATAAGGGTTTATCTTGATGAAAGATTTCAAAACCAGTGGATTGGTAATAATGGTCCCATTCACTGGCCGCCAATGTCCCTTGACTTATCGGTATTAGATTTTTTCTCATGGGGCTATATAAAAAATAAAATATATCACACGCGGCATGAAAATCGAGATTCACTGACGAGAGAAGCTTTCGAATATTTACGTATGAGACCTATATTTCTACTCCGGTCGATTGACGCTATCCTCAGAAGATGTCGGCTGTGTCTTCAACAGAATGGGCAATAATTTGAACAATATTTATAAGACATATCCAACAGAAGAAAAATCAATAGAATTGTTTCGTAGTAGTGTTTGAATTTATTGTTTCACAAATTGTTTTATGTTTAATTGTTTTATCAAATTGTTTTATGTTTTATTAAATTGTTTTTATCGAATTGTTAATTGAATGATCATTTTAAATGAATACTTCCCATTCTACCCTATATAAATGAGTGGTATTCAATTATTGCGCCAGAATATCTATTCTAGAAGTAGAAGTTATTTGTCTTGACTTGCCATAAAAACTGAAAATTACCCAAATACAGGACTAATACTCAAAATATCATATGAGTGTTATTTATTTCTTGAAAGCGCAAAGCTTCCTTGTTTCAAATATTGAAAAATATACAGGGTGTTCTATTTAAAAAAACATAACTTCACTGGATTCTACGTAAAAAATTGTGGAAGAAAAAGTTATCACTTTTCCTCTAAGTTGAAAGATAGCTGAGATACAAAATCCCAGAATGCAATATTTTCAATTTCGCCCTGTATCTCAGGAACGAAGCGAGCTATGGAAATTTTGTTCACGGTTTCGTGAGTTTCACAAAAAAGTAGCCAACGTTCGCGAAAACCGCAAATCTGTATCTTCAAAAATTAGCGAGATATCCCGTAAGGACATCGAAAATGGGACAGCCTGTACAATAGGTCGTGTTGTGAAAATTCATACAATTTCCAATTATTGTCAAGATGATCAGCTAATATGACATGAAATTGTTTCGCAATCAAAAATTATATTTTGAATTGATGTCACGAGAAATACCTCTAGAATTTTTCGTCGCAGATGGATTTGAATGTCAGATCATCAATGAACCCACGATTTTGGGCCAGTGGTACAATTACCAATGTCTTTTCTCTGGATGCCTCGATGAATCCAGGTCCATTTCCTCGCTGACCAGGACTGAAGAGGTAGAATCCGTTCCCATTACTTATGTCATGTACAATAGTTGCAATAGATACGGCATGAAGATCGCCTTGATAGCCAGGTGTCAGCCCCAGAGGAAGAACGAGAGCGGCAGGGAGGAACAGGGAGGCTCCCAGCGGAGGCTTGCTGAGCACGAGGATCCTGTCAAGCCTAACGATTCCAGGTGGTTGCCTAGTGACGTCAGAGTGGGTAAGTGTGGCCACTGACCACGAGAGGTCAGTCATATCAGACAGGTCACCATCTTATGATTCTTCATGATGCACATGCGCCAACTTCACGAATTCTATTTGCGCACGAATAATGGTACAGGCACTGCAGATCCTGTAGAACATTATCCAACGGCAGATCTGTTTGCCTGTGAACGCAGTAAGCTCGAGTGGTCAAGGTTAGTTTCTGGGCATCCTGAAAACAGAGTCAAGACTCTCTTCCGGCCACGACGAAGAAAGAAATGAAGAAAAGAGAACACATTTTAGCGGCTACTTCATACGGATATAGATAGAATCATAACCATATTATTAGAGTTTGATAGTTCGTCTTTATCAAGAGTCTTTCTTTGTATGGCTTTCTTCTGTATACCAAACACCTCTGCCGCATGTATATACAGGGTAGTCCAACGGAAATTTGATATCTCGATTTCCCAGCTTCAAAATGAGAATGTAAGAAATTTCTCAGACCCGTAGATTTCTGATTCGAGGAGGAACAAACCCCGCAGCTTCAATATCCTAACGGGGGTGAGCACAACCTCCTGATTCCGAATATAGGGATGAAGTGTGTTGCGATACCTCATTTTGAAGATCTTATTGAGTACTATCTGATCTTAGAATTTCGGTCCCACATTTTCATCGATAACAAAATGACATGTTCAATAAATGCTGAAAAAGAGCATCATTCAGTCTCGTGAAGTAAAATAGGTTTTGCCCAAAACCTTCACTTACATTTCTGGTGTAATTTTTCAGCATTCATTAATGATTCGAATTCGCGAATCTAGGGACTCAAGCTGGGTAGCGTAAATCTTAGACTTCAGGAAATAAAGCGGATAATTCGTTTTCCCTCGAATCAGAAATCGACGGGTTCGAGCGATTTTCCACATTCTCGTTTCGAAGCCAGGAAATCGAGGAGTTGAGTTTTCGTGGGCCACTCTGTATGTACCCCAAGAGTTATCAAATGATACTAGTTTCGTGGTCGCGATGTTCGTGTCGATCTCAATTGTACAGTGCATCCCATGGCTCTACAGAAACGACACAAACTTATATATTTTCCAAAGAAAAACCCTGTACTTCATTATATCATGATTTTCCATATCAACACTATATCATTGCATAATGCTGAATTTTTGCTTGTAGATCATGGATTCTCCAGATGAGAGAGGTTCCAATTGAAGAATTTCCATTTTCCATTTTTCAAGAGGATAAGCAATGAAGAAGAATGCGAACACTGATTGAATAACACAAAACATATTAGGTATCTGTTTTATGTCTCTTCTCAGGTAATTAGTATTCACATTCTTCTTCTCCGCTTCTTCATTCTTCATCAAGAGAAAAAAACAAATGAAAGTTCCTCAATTGGGATCTGTTTCATTTGGAAAATACGTGGCCTTCTAGCAAAAATTCATTATAATGTGTGTGAATTAGTGGTTTTTGGCTTTTCTGAGAATCAAATCTAGGCAGTGTTGTTCATCATTTTGGAAATAGAAAGATAACGAATCCAATTAGATGATCTAATACAGGGTATTCCACTGCGAAAAATATAAGTCTGTGTCGTATTTTCGAAGCCATAACCCGAAAAACAAAATTGGATACGTCTCTGGATCCTGCGCAAAATTCTCTATCAGATGTAGTTCTGAATTCGACAGTATTCTCTAATTCTAATGACTTTGTAGATATAGAAGGAGTCCAAGAAGTAAAGATCTTGAAAATCGCCCTGTAACCTTCGAAAAGAAACAGTTATGCAAAATCTAATTGGACCAACTCAGGGAGAAGTAGGAACATGAGAACCGGTAGGCTCCATCTTCAATAACAACTGAGAAACCTGGCAGTCTCAACCGAATTGGGATGCACTGTACGTAGGGCAAATTGACCTACTCAATCACAAGTATCACAATTACAAGATATTAATATTCATGATGGTAATCTACCCTCGCATGAATCTCTAGATGTGATGTGTTCAAGCACTACTGTTCAATAGCTGGAATGGGGTTTTCCCGTACATGAATGAATACATGAATAATCAAAAGTGGAAAGATTTTATCGATGTTTCGGGACTGAGAGATATTTCAATTTTTCCTACATGCTATTCTTATCGAAGGAAAAGGGAAATTTAATTCTTGACAACAAAGTTTCCACTTCATTTTCGCTACATCTTGATTCCATGATCTCACTTCGCTTCAATATCATACAGTCATTCCTGAAATGAAATATCTTGGGACGCCTCTATCTCTCATCGCTTCGGTACAATTCTTGACAGAAGTGTGAAAACAGAGGTGGACATGCAAAGATGCTCTTCAAGTATTGCGTAAACTCCATCAACTCATCAATTGATTTAAAATCATTAGTATTGTATCTCCATCAGGAAGGCAGATCGCACAATTTCAAATATGTTGAAGTCAGGTGCCACTGTTCCCATGAAGTCGTCAATATCCATGCTCGGTATCACCACCAACAACGTTCCTCATTGGACGATCATCTGAAGTCCATTGTGAGAATTGTCCCACAAAAACTCAGATTTCTGTTTCGTGTAAATAGGTACTCCACACTGCAGTAACTGCTCCCAATCTAGAAAGCGCAAAATCGACCTGTCCTGGTCGAATGTTTGGAATTTTGCACCCAAACATACGCTGAACGTCTTAGATTTCAAACAGAAGACAGCTTATCACCTTGTCGGTGTTACCACACTCACCAAATCATTGACATCTCTAGAACATCGTAGAAAGGTGGACGCTCTTCACTTCTTTCATTGATATTCTCATGCTCTGTGCTCAACGGAAATCTCGTATACCGGGTGTCCCAACGAAAACTTTTCACCCGGATTTACTGGGAAATGACAAATTATTTTCGAAAACGCTGAAACAGGTCGATTTTAATTTCTAGGAGGCACATGTTAGTAGTGGATTTAGTCGAGCAACTTCATCCCCCGGACGGGGGCGGCTACCCCCTTGCGAATCATTATAGGGAACGTGGGTCGAGTGATACATCATCTGAAAGCTCTCTTTATTCTCTATCCAAACGTGTATATTTTTTTTCAAGATCGAATGAATGGTAATTGAAATCAGTGTTGTTGACAGGTTCAATGTAATTAGTCAATATATGACCTGTTCTTATTCAAATTCAATTTATTAACTATTTCAAGACTCAATGAGTGGACAGATAGACAATGGCAACATCCCATCCGGTCACGGAACCCAGTCACCCCACGAAAAACGAAAACAAATTAGTCAAAACAAAGTAAATAGCCAGGCTGGGACTATTGATTGCGAAGATCTTTCAACCAAGTATCAGGTTGATGTCGATATTAATAATAATAATAATAATAATATTAATAATAATAATAATAATCGTCTTTATTTGGGCGAAATTTAGCCATAGGCTATTCTTACATTCAACCCATATTTAAATAACTAACTTAACCTAACTAACTAACCTAACCTAATGCACAGACGAGAAACTAAATTTTCATAAAGATTGTGTTGAACAATACTCGGAGTGAGAACCATAAAAATTGAAAAGGGGTTCAAATCAAGAATTCAACAACTCATGCTTCAATTTGTTTTTGAATTTCGTAGCAGGTAAACATTTATGGTCAGTATTTATTTGATTATACAAAATAACTGCATTGTATGTGAAAGATCTCTTGAATAACGAAGTAGAGTACTGAGGCATGGTCAACAAATTTTTCTTCCTAATATTTCGCGCATGAACATTGGTTCGAGCTATCAATTTATCTCTCAAGTAAAGAGGAGTGGAAGAGAGTAGAAGGCGATGAATAAAGACAACGTATCGGAATTTGACAAGAGATTCAATATCTAGCCATTTCAGTTGTTTCAATTTGTCTGATACCGAATCATATTTTCTTAAGCCATAAATAAAACGACAACATGTGTTTTGGATGATCTGGATACGATGTTTGGTGGTTTTATCCAAGCAAATCACAATATCCAATTATCGATACTACCGAACTCTCGCATAGTGTCTTTTTAATGGAGAAATTCAAGATATGTTTATTCGAGTATAGTAGTTTGAGAGTAGAATATGCCCTCTGTACAATTTTCTTCACGTGATCTTTGAATCTTAGCTTTTCATCAAATATCACTCCCAGATTTCTCAATGACTGCACTAAGTTCACAGTTTTTCCATCAATCTGTATATTTAAGTTACTCTTCAATTCATCTCGATATCTATCGGCACAGAAAATAATTGCATTACACTTTTCAGGATTGAGTTTCAAGTTATGTTCATTAGAAAATGATGAGAGATTATCAGTCACTGTTCAGGTCTGCAAAATGATCATAAGCAGCAGAAGGATCGAAGTGGTATAATATATTGCTATCATCAGCATATGCTTGTATACTAGAGTTTTTTACTGATTTGAACATATCTGCCGTATAAATGATGAATAGAAGTGGTCCCAAAATCGACCCTTGAGGTACCCCAGACGAAACACTTTTACTTTCTGACACAAAGTTTCCAATTTTAACTTTCTGAGTTCTATCCGACAAATAAGACTCGAAAAAACTCACTGATGTATCATCAAACCCATAGTAACGCAATTTAGCACAAAGAAGCCTGTGATCAATAGTGTCAAAAGCCTTTGAGAAATCTAAAGCAACTAGAACAGTCGCCATTTTTTTGTCGAGTGCTCTGAGTATATTATCACTCATTTCCAGCAGTGAAGTGGTAGTACTATGGGCCGAGCGGAAACCAGACTGATGCACCGGAATTATGGAGTTATTCTTGAAAAAAGTATGCATTTGTTTATAAATTAGTTTTTCGAGTAATTTGGCCAATACGGGTAACAAACTGATAGGTCTCAAATCTTTTAAGGATGCTGGTGAGGATATTTTTGGAGCAGGGCATATAACAGACTCTTTCCATTTTTGTGGAAAGTAGCCGCTTTCTAGACAACAGTTTACTATATGGGTTATAAATGGAGTGATAACTGCCGAACAATATTTAATCATGGTTAGAGATATATCGTCACAACCCGAAGCATTCGATTTGATATCCGACAAAGCAGTTTTAACTTCATCGCAACACACTAATGAAAATTGGAATGTAGATCCATCAGTAAATTTGTTACTATTGTAATGGTCGATTTTGTCTTCACAATGAGAACTTGTATTATAAACACTGAGAAAGTATTCGTTCATTTTCGTTACGTTTTTGATATTATCTGGAATTACGCTGTCCTTATTTGACTGGATGTTCATTGATTTCAGACTCTTCCAGAATTTATTCTTATTTTTATCTCTGTAGAGTTGACTCAAGAAGGCTGCCTTTTCTCTACGTATAGACGCTAGTGTGAAATTTCGCAGTTCTTTATATTGATTCCAATTCTCATCGGTTGAATTCAGTTTGAATTTTTGCATAGCTTCATCTCGTTCCTTCATTATCATTTTGATTACATCCGTTATCCATGGACAAGGCGGTTTACTTACTCTAACATTTCTTGAAGGAGCGTGCTTTTCGAAGAGGCCATTTATAAAATCTGTAATCATCATAACTTTGTGGTCGATATCACAGAGCTGAATAATCGTGTGCCATGGTATGGACAACAAATCCACATTGAAACTTTCTTGGTCAAAATGTTTGAAATCCCGGTACGTTATGAATTTATGACACAATTTATATTCCGGTACTTTCATTTCACAGTACACGTATTCGTGGTCAGATATGAGGGTTGCATTTCCAACTCCAGATTTACAAACTAGGTCGCTACATGTGAGAAAAATTGGGTCCAGGAGAGTAGCTGAATGTAATGCAACCCGGGTGGGTTCGTTTATAACTTGTACAAAACCATAAGCGTCCAGACATTCAGATATACAATTATTCAAGTTCAAAAAATTCACATTTAGGTCTCCCAAAACCATGATATTTTGATAGCAAGGAAGAATATTAGATATTATATTGCTTAGTTTTTCAACACACATAGTATATGTCAAATTTGGAGGACGATAAAAGACACCAATTGCTAAACTAAATTTACCAATCTTTATGTCTATCCACAAGTTTTCTAACTCTTGGTACTGTAAGTCGTTCTCTATGATTGTGCAAGAGATACTCGTTTTGATATGAAATGCTACACCTCCTCCTCTACCCTCCGGCCTATCTTTACGAAAGAGTCGGTAGCCCTGAATTCTAACAGAGTCAGATGGAACACCATTTGTTAACCATGTCTCTGATACCGCAAAAATATCAAAATCATTATCGAGTAGTATATTTTTGAATTCAGCGAACAACAACAGTGGACAAATTTTACTAGTAGCAGCATGATTTGTTGAAAACTGAACCTTATTTCGCTGTTTTGATGCGTAGGAATTATAAGCAAGGCAGTTTGAACATTTTTCATCTTGTGAAGTGCAGTTTTTCACATCATGATTTTCGGCACATTTGGAGCAAGTAGTTCGACTTTCACAATCGTGTTTAGTGTGATTAAATTTGTAACAATTGAAACATTGAGTAATATTTATGTGATCACCAACAGCGCATCTACGCCATCCTATGAAAAGCATTTCAATTTTAATCAATTCCATGCGAATAGCGGGGGACACTTCTATGACAATGTTCACATGAGAGGAATCCTCTCGTTTCAATATTTTGATAATTTTCATATCATCCTCGCTGGCATTCAAGTGATTTTGACTGATAAGATGTTTCACAAAATTGCTATTTTCATCATAGGTTGCATCATCAGTCTTAGATTACGCTTATGGGCATCACAAATAGAATATCTATCACCCACTTTAGTCGAGAGATCAGTTTTCAACTTTTCCATAGATGCAGAGTCGGGGCATGCAATGAAAAGACCATTTTTCACGACCCTCGTATTACTCACATTAATCTTTGATGTTGCAGGATTTATGCTGGATTTTATTTCTTTCGAAATACTAGCTGAGTCGATGTTTTTATTATTCGATTTGACATATAAAACAGCTGGTTCTTCTTCTTGCTTTTGTCGATTTTTTATCACATCACTAAAAGATAGCGGGATACTCGGATTATTTGCGGGTGTACTCACAGTTACTTTTGTTGATAAATTTTGTATTGTTTGCTCTTGCAAATCCACAACATACTCTTGATCAGACATAATTTTCTTCAGTAGGGTCACCTCACGTTGTAGACATTCATTTTCTTTGTATGCAATATCCAAAGTAGCATTCTGATCTTGTTTCGGCTTCTGTTGATGGATTCTTTCACGAACGTTTTCCAAGCATGCATCGCAAAACCACATCAAATTGTCACGTTCACTGATAGATTTGATAATAGCATCCTTTATCTTGACACATTGTGCGTGGAACTTATTTTTGCAAAAATCACAAGTAATTACAAGTAAGTAGATATTCGCGCGAATACAACAATACAAGCGGAAGATGCTCACCCCAATTGTTAGCGAAACGTCCAAAAGAACCTCCTCCACAGAGGTGAACCGATCACGGCACTGAAGCCCGGAAACAATATTTCTTAGTTTTTGTTCTGTTGACTTTTTCATAGACAAAATATACCTGTTTTTTATGGTTCGCCTGCGTGTACGTTCTCAGAATGAATTCACAGTTTGCATGATTCTTATGGAAATATCATTCGATTCGTATTCTGTGAGTTAAGTTTCTTCCTGAAAATGGTTTACGCATTAGAAGAACGAATTGAGTTCGTGAAACTTTACTACAAAAATGATGATTGTCTAAGAGCTGCAGTTAGAATTTTCAATACAAGGCATCCAGGGAAAAATGCATCTCATACCTATGTTCAAACGTTGATTGATAAATTCGAAAGAACTGGGTCTGTGGGAAACCAGAAACATCATCCTGAACGTCGGATAAGGAACGAGGCTGTTGAGGTAGCGGTTTTGGGACACGTGGCTATGGATCATACTCAAAGTATTCGAAGCTTGGCTGAAGCTTCAGGTGTAGCAAAGTTTTTGCCACTCCGCCAGAGTCACTAGAGGATCTACGTGGTCGAATTGTAAACGAGTGCGGCAGCATAACTCCAGAAGTATTGGAAAACGTTCGTAATAGTTTCGAAAGTAGACTTCATCATTGTATGGAGGTAGGAGGGGCTCATCTCGAACAATTAATAAATTGAATTTCGATAAGAACAGGTACGATATTGATCATTTAAATTAAACCTATTACCACACTAATCTCAAGTACCAGTCATTCGATTTTGAAAAAATAATAAACGTTTGGATAGAGAATGAAGAGAGCTTTCAGATGATGTATCACTCGACCCAAGTTCCCTATGATGATTCGCAATGGGGTAGCCCCCCCTGTCAGGGGGATGAAGTTGCGTGACTGAATTCATCACTGACATGTGTTCCCCTAGAAATCAAAATCGACGTGTTTGAGCGTTTCCGAAAATAATTTGTAATTTCCCAGTAAATCCGTGTGGAAAGTTCTCGTTGGGACACCCTGTATTATGCAGGAGCGACTCCAGGTAGACAAACTAGACAAGATCAGGCTGGTCACCCCTACATGGTAGGATGCGAGACCTGCCAAATTCCGCTCTACCAACCATCATCAATCAACAGAACGGCAAAGTTGTGGAATTCTTCGCCTAGTGAAGTGATTCCTGATGTTCAGGACCTCCAAACTTACAAGAAAAAAATCATCACTTTCCGTCTCTCCCAACATTTCATTGCTGGCTGATACGATGTCCTTCGGAAATTATAGTTTTTCCACTCATATTTCCGTGAGATTCAGAGAAATTGTTTCATAAAAGGATGAATAATTGAGAGAATACCTCTGTACAATTCTCATTGTCGAAATGAATTGACTTCGTTATCAAAGTTCATATTGGTCTATGATGATTAATGAATCTCAATATTTTCATGATAGATCTTCATGTGAATGTATCTCATATCCAGATTACTCTTGATAATCAATGGAAATTGATAATCGATAATGTGATGAAAAAAAGCGGTTGAGAAAGTAGGAACCTAAAAGATCAAAAATCAACTTCATTCAGTGAATCAGTTTTTTGAAATCGATATATACTACTCACATCATTGCTTCCACAACAAGATTTAGCAACATGTTTGTTCGTCAGTTCATTCACATTAGTCTGCAGCGAACCAAGTACCAACTTAACACATATGTATGGTACGACAATAATCACAAAATCATTTCACAAAAAATCTTGGAATCCTAATTAACAGTAAAACGGGATAAGGCAACAGTTGAACACCATTCCAGTTCGCATGCATTTCACAAGGATGGGGATCCTGCATGATCATTCAGTCTCACCTCATTTCCAATTATTGTTACACCCGGAATCATTCTTTTCACACGGTCTAGTGGTAGCACCTAGTACTTTCTGTAATTAAACGATTTGATTTTTTCAGCGGTTCCTAAGTTTTCTTTTGTCACAGTGGGAGGAGGAGGACTGTGTCTGAATGTTCATAGTCCATATATCGAGAGATTCAAGTTATGGTGTAAAAATGGTGAAGTAGGAGAGATGGATGAGGCACCTTGTGAAACTGAATCTGATTGGTGAGAGAAACATTTCAATGTGTTAATGTGTTTAATTGTCCAACAAGCAGCAGTGTCAAGAAATATCGTAACATTCTCATAATTGAAAGCTCAAATTTCCGCGAATATATCAATAGGTACCCCAATTGGATTTGTAAGTCTTTCATCCACAATCCTCACAAGTATCGTGACAATCTTCGGAGTATCAACACAATTCTTGAGATTTCCTGAATCTGTTGTTGGATTTTCCGATTTTTTAACATTTCGTCGAATTCTTTTAATATAATTGCAATCACTCGATACAAACTGAAGACGAGGGCAAACAAAATCACATAAGCTTCCACAAATTCAAAACAAATCCATCGAATCTCAATTATTGTTGCGAATTCATAGGAAATTTCTGGAATATAGAAGTTTCGAAGAATCTCTATCCTTATTGAGTCTTGCAAATCTTCTGGAGATCTCCGAAAATATTGAAAAATGAGAAATATTGAGAATACGAATTCACAAAGCCTAGGAATCCCAAAATTCTTGAGAATTGCTCGAATCCTGATACTGAAGTGATAGGTTGATGGTAGATTGGTATATTGGTAGATGAACGCGTGTCTTCGAAATATGGATAGACGTTCGAAGTTGATCGATCCGATATTGATTCAGGAGAATCTATTTGCTGCTGCGCACCAGTTGATAAGAACTGTAACTGTTTTTTCTTCCATTCACTCCCAATTTGCCTTGAGAGGTATCAAAAAAGTGTACATATTGTGTAACATTTCTTTTACTCTGTTTTTTTCTTGGTGTCTGAAGTATCACTGTGATTTAATGATTGAAAAGTTCATGTGTTACACAAGTGCACGGTGCTTTTCGCCGGAGAGCATTTGAGAAGTAGATCTTGAGGAACTCCGAGAAAATAGTATTTTCGAAAGTTCATTCTCATACAGTTTTTGTTTCTTCGGAGCGCCACTTAGTTTATGATTGTAGTTTCGAATTTGCGAAATTGACAGTTTTGAGTTATGCCGCAAACTGAGAAATCGGTCATGAAGACATTTTGAAAGACCATCCCAATATACTCGCTCTACACGATCCAGATATTCAGCTGAGAGCAAAGAGTGAAATGACATCACAATTTATATGTCAGTGGGACTTTATTCATCAATTTTGGGAAATGACTGGTTATATTTGATGCGCTGCGCTGTGATTCAAACTGAGGTATTCCTGTATCACATTATTCCTATTCAATTTCACTTGAAACTCACTTTATCATTGCTTATGTATATGAGTATATTGTTATCATGATTATAGCACTTTTTTTCACTTTTATATTATCTGTATATCAGGATTCCTATATTAATGAATTATTTCTTTCTTTTCACCAGGAATATTGCTCAGACCCCTTACTCGATTTGTATTTCCTGTCCAGGGTTGCAATATTTTCCAGAGCAAATCAAAAAGAACCCCTGAAGCAACATGAAATATCTCGTAGAGCATGGGAAAAAGTTGCTATAGATCTTTCTGAATTGAATGAAAAACACTATTTAGTCCTTGTGGACTATTATTTCAAATTTCCTGAAGTATTGAGAATGGAAGATCTGTTATCAGAATCTTCGATATTCCAGCTGAAAAACATATTCTCTAGACAAGGTATAGCTAATATTCAGATGTCGGATAATGAACCTCGAATAACTTCAGACGTTTTCAAATGTTTCGTAAACGAATGGGACTTTCGACATGTAACATCCAGTCCAAAGCATTCGAGATCTAATGGTTTGGTTGGGAGAACCATTCAAACTGTGCAAAATATATTTGAGAAATGTAATCTATCTAAATCAGATCCATTTTTGGCATAACTTGAATTACGTAACACTCCGCTGTATGGGAATACGTATTCACCTAGTCAGTTGCTCAGCAATAGATCTCTAAGAAGTATTTCACTGGTTTCGAACTTTCACTTGAATCCTTCAAGAATAAAAAACAAGAAATTCAGTATTATTATGAGAGAAGAGCAAGGAAAACAGAAGTTGCATTATGACAAACATGCTGAGTACTTATCGAAAGTGAAAAACAATGACATTCTTTATGTTAAAATGTGAAACGAAAATATTCCTGGGAGAGTTTTGCGAAAAAATATCAAAAGGCCGCGATCAAACGATGTTGAAATGTTCAAAACTGGGCGAATTATTTCTAGAAATATGAGATATCTAGAGATATAGAGAGATCAAGAGATATGATAGCTAGAAAATCTAGTACAAACCATAATTGTTCGAATGGAAGAATGTATGATTTGATGGACTCTTCAGATGAAGGAGATGGTACTCAAAATCCTATCAATTTCATGGATGTCCCTATAGTACCTACTTCATATGTTGAACCAGACAAAATTCATCAAACAAAATTTGGAAGACAGATTGAACCTCCAGAAAAATTGTTGTTTAATTGAGATATATCACAAAAAATGTAAATAAGGGAGATGTCATGATATCCATGTTCCATGCACACGACTGTACCTAGCAGACAGCAGACCTAGCAGACAAAAACATATCTCTTTTTGTACGCCTCTTGTCGAGGTCTTGATCACCTGAAGAAAGAATAAATCAGTTCCGAATCAATCGCCTTTGATAAACCCCCACAAGAGGCGGTTGTTTTTGCAGCTCTACTGTTGACACAAACAGTGACAGCTGATAGCAATGTCATTGGCGGCGGGGGTGGTGGTAGGGGTAACCTAACTCAACTCGATGCACAAGAATATCTCGAAAGATATGGTTATATTGACAATAATACTCTGTGATGTTCTCAGACTGTTCCAAGACCGATATAATTCACCGCCAGATTGCACCCTCAATAAAGAAACCATACACTCGATGGAAAAACTTCGACGGGAACATGGCGACAATGAATCCAGGTTGGAAATGAATGGAACAAGACGATAATTCAATGATATTCACCTACAACACATATAAAATATAATGAAGTAGTTCAGAATGCTTTGGATATGTGGCAGAATACATCTAAATAGACATTCGAAAAGACCCTTCTCAGTCGCATCAATCCAGATATTACAATCTCGTTTGGCAAAAGATCATCGCATTGTATGTATGGGTAGTGAGAATTTTTCATTCAAATTCAATGGTCCGAGTTCACTTCACTTAGTTCACTTAGATAGTGATCAGTAGTGGTACATTGGCAGTGGAAAAGTACCAGGTGGTTACAAGAATTCACAGAATTATCTAGAATTTTCAATATTTTCTTCTTTATAAGTCTAGATGTATCAATGAGGAAGTGTTCAATCTTTTAGTGATTCGAATCCATAACGAGCTCCGTCTGGATTCTCGAATCGGAAATTGATTCTATATTCATCCAACGTACATGAGTTCTCAATCCTGAACCCACATGACCTCGATTTGACATGAGGAATCTAACACGTTTCAACTCTCCAATTTTTGCTTGATATTTTTTTTTTCTGCCCACTCGAAAGTCCAATTTTTCTAACTATCGAAAGACATTTTCTGATTTGTGAATTCATTAGTTCAAATTCAACTTGTAACACTGATGGATTTGTATGATGGATTTTGATTTTCGAGAGGGGTTTCAGCAAGGATTCTATTGAAATTTTCCATATCGTATTAGTTTGATTCCTTGAGTGAGCATGTTACTTACTCCAGTTCTCAATCAGCTCAAAAGACGCTGCTGGGTTCGCCTTCTCGGTTGCCAGCTCCCCTCTATATATGATGGAATATCTTCCAACCGACAGATTCTCCATATGTCGTTTGTATGCAGCCGTCACTCGATGTGGTAGAAACGTCACGTTCTCATCTAAATCTAGCAGAATGAATTCGCCAAATTCCCTGGCGGCCATTTTCGCTCCAGATATCTGATTGGCTGCTTCAATAGCTTCTTCAGCTAAACGATTGGTTTTCAGTTCACCAGGCTGGATTCGTTGATTTTCGTTAGATCCATCTGGAGAGAGAGGAGAGTGAAGAGTATTATGCATGGTTTGTGAAAAATAACGAAAAATAATGGGCAAAATACAAACAGGAAAATATTTATCAAGAATACGTAGTATTCTTATTGCTGTGTGCTGCGGAGGTGAAATAAGAGTGGGCTCTGCTGTTGTCACTAACTCGAGAGACAATGAATGCCCGCGATGGGTCTGCCTACAGTTCGTGCCTTCCTGTTGGGGTGGGATATTTTTCTGGAATATTCGATATACTACTAATTCACCGCAAGCAAGCTCGTGAGATGCGTGAACATGTTGTGGTGGTTACCGATATTGTCTTGCTGAATCGAGAATCTGAATACAGGAGAATGAAGATTGTCGTGGACAAAACTCATTCATTTCTTGATAATTGTAAAATATTCCTACTCGACATGCCAAAATGACATGAGTATGATACATGATTGGTTCCGATGTGTGAGGTGACGGCGGCGGCGGTGATTTCTCGATGAAATGCCATCCTTCCAAATCACCAAAGGTCCTATCAACGATGTACAGAACACTGGGGCAGTCACTGATGGTGTTTTGTTTCGTCAAAAACACTAACGGCATTTTGCGCTATAATGACCCAATAGTTATGAAACTCCCCAGAAGATAGTGACATTTTTACAGATGTCTGTACAAATAGTTGATGTTTTGAGATTGTTTTTATGTAGTTCGATCTGAATTTGAGAAGTTACCCAAATAACTACTTCTGCATCGACATTTTTATAACACTGATTGTGCAATTACCAATATAACTGATTTTTGTCTTCATTTTTGTGTCGCCATCTAACAACTGACACTTGAGTGATTTTCCGCTATAACGACTAAAATGCTGTCATCAAATTAGCTGAACGTTACGGTTCTGGTTGAAGGAATTAGATAGGCAGATAGGCAGGATAGCTTCACCAGTGTTCTGTGCATCGTTGTCCTATCTATGAAAATTATCTGGATCTGATATTTTGTCTCGTTATTTGGAAGGAAACTTCCAGTTGTCCATCGTTGATGAGACTTCCATCGAAACAGTGTGGATATCAAGATAGTCATATTCTTTTTGTTTTTGGTTGGGAATTGGGTATACTTCGAGCTCCTATGGCGACTTCCAATGAAGCGATTTTCGAAACATTTCTCATCATCAGCTGCTTATCCTCGTAACGTTTCATCATGTCGTTGAGTTCTATCAGTTTCTTCTGGAATTCTTGCAGCTGTAGTTTATACTCTGCCACAGACATCTGGCGACAGATATGAACAATTCAACTGGAGTAGTTGAAAATCTATATCTCGTGATGTGCATTCGCTTAGGCAGTAACAAAAATGTTTGCATTTCCTACATGCCATTCCATCAACTTGATCATTTCAATCAGATACGGAGAAACATTCTTTTCTACAACAATATCGTTCCGAGATCTCTGAACAGAAATATTTTTGCGTGCCTCTCGACATTATAATCAATAATAAAATTCCAATCTAACAATGCCATATTTTTTTTATTCATTTTCATTTATTTATTTGACTACGTGAATACGAGGTATATTTGTAGCAGGTCAAGGAAATGAACATTCATAAGATCCTGTAACAGGTCTTAACATCACATGAAATCAATAACATATTATGTACACAACATGCATCCACTACTGCACATAACATGTATTAAAATGCAATCATAAATACATATACATCCAAACTAGTACTCCTACTATTTCAGGTATTAGTACAACCACGCATATCACTGACTGGTGTGTCCATATACTCCTGAATTGAATAGAACCCATTTTCGGAGAGGAATCTTTTTGATATTTTTTTGAAGCAAGGCATGTCTGAAATCATCCAACTGGATGATAATTCATAATAATAATAATAATAATAATCGTTTATTATTACCCATTTACAATGAAATAAACTTGAATACGTCAAATGCACACATATATTATTGTGGTAAATAATTGGTACAGTGTTAGGCCTGAGGAGGCCGATTCTACCACACTGCCCGAAAATTGAAATTGAATTTGAGAGTGATTATACTCAAGCCTAAGAAGAGATAGATGTTCACACAGTTACCATGTGTTTGAACATTTCAGTATACACATATATATATAAATATATATATATATTAAACAATTATCATCTGATATTTACCATCAGCAATAACAAAATATGAAAAGAAATAAAAAAATGTATAAATCATTTCGAAATCTATTAAGAATATGGTATTGGTTGAGGCCAATACTTCCACACTATCCGAAATATAGTTTGAAAGTGAGCGTAGTTGGACTTGTGTGGAGTTGTCATGTGTTTAGACATATATGTACGTTATTCTAGCATTATCATATGAAAATATTGAGGAGAGACGATCTTAAGTGAAGATTATCCTTGTTGTACAAATAATTCTTTTATTATTCAATGTTTGAATGCATTTACTGATGAAGTATAGTGAGGTATATCTTATATATGTCCAAATTGTGAAATTTGATACGAAAACAACCGTTTGAAAATTTGTTTGTTACGGCTAGGTATGTTAATATTGTTTTTCCTTCTTGAGTTGATGGTATGTATATCTGTCCTTAACGTTATTTTGTTATGGAGATATTCTGGAGTTCTAGTTTTCAATAGTTCATAATAAAAACATAGTGTATGAAGTTTACGTCTATTGAACAATTTGAGCCAGCCCGCTTCCTTCAATTTGCAAGAAATCCTCTGTCTTCTTTTAATACCATAAATAAGCCGAAGACATGAATTCTGAACTTTCTGAATCCTACGAGTATCATTGGCATCCAAGCAAGAGGAATAAACTCCATCACAATGGTTAAAGTGGGATAACACTAGTGAGTCACATAACATTTTTTTAACATTCACAGATAATATTCGCGATGATTGAATATGAGTTTGAGTGAGCCATACGCTGAACGCAATTTTTTGTAATATGGTCCGTAAATCGCAAGTTAGAGTCCATTGTTAGACCTAGATTTTTGCACTGATCGGTGAGTGGAAGGATATCATTTCCTAACCGAAGTGTTAAGTGCTGCTTAACGCTTTTGATTGCATTATTATTTCCAAACAGAGTAGCACATGATTTGCTGGTGTTGATTTTCAGTTTGTGATCTGAAGAGACAGAAAGGGGAGCTACAAGGTCATTGTTGATTTTTTGATTGATATTATGGGTTTCAGAAGGCCTGAGGAGAAGTATATTGGGGTATCGTCGGCGTAAAAATGGTAGTTGCAATGTGAAGGATATGTATGAAAGTTAGAGGTGTATAGTGTGTACAATAAAGGTCCCAATATACTACCCTGAGGAACTCCTTGTTTCAATTCAGCTAGCGCGAAGATGTATTCAGTAATTTTACTAGTTGCGTGCGGTTGGAAATATACGAAGATATCAGATCAATTGCGGTAGTGCAGAAGCCTACAAATTTCAGGATTGTTAGGAGAATAGAATGGTTGAGCGTGTCGAAAGCCTTGGAAAAGTCAATGAGTATTATGAGTATATTTTTTTGAATATCTCAAGCACGAAATCAGTATCAACTGGTTGAAACTCGAGTTCAGAAACAACGGTGTGTTTTAAAGTATTGTTGTAAAATTGCAGGATTTCGTCAGAGGGCTGATTGTCTCTGTTAGCATTTAGAAAAAAATTATTAATTTCATTCACATCACGAAGGGGTGATGGAAATTCATTATTCTTTGATTTAGTTACGCTCAAATTTTTGAGTTCATTCCATTTCTCTTTCGAGTTGCAGTTACTGAATTTGTATTGGAAGTACGCTTCCTTTTCTCTCTTGATTGCAGACGATGTATAGTTGCGTAGATCTTTGTGATAATCGAAATGAACACCGAGTTTGTTTTTTTATATTTCTGAAGTGCTTTATCTCTGAGTCTTTGCATCAGTTTAATATAAAGTGTGATCCACGGTTGTCTCCTACGTTTGGAAGAGAATATTTTATTTTGTAATGGCGCGTGATGATCAACTGATTTTGTGATATTATTTGTAAAAAAGTTCACTTTTCCGACGATACAGTTGATATTGTGAATATTATCCCAAATGATATTTTCGAGATCTTGTTGAAAGTAAGTTAAATCTATGTCGGTGAGATTTCTGAAACATTTTTTTTTGTAGTGTCACTTGCACCCTCGATTTCAATTATACCATATATCAACAAGTGCCTTACTACCGAGATATCATAAACTCCTGACTCTTTCAGCTCAGAATTCGTGTAGAAATGGTCAATTAATGTCATTCTTTGGTTCGAAATATGGGTATGCTCAGAAATAATTTGTTGTGAATTGAAGCTGCCGGTAATGGCAAGAAGTTGATTACTAGCAGATAAGTCTGGATCAAGAAAATCAATATTAACATCCCCCATGCATGATATTTTGTATACCCTTCAACTTTCAACAATGCATTTGAAATATACGGATGCAACCATGTTTGGCATATGCCTAAAATATCAATTTTTTTCAGACAATAATTGGTTTATTTCATTTATTTCAGGTGATAAGGAGAATATGTTTATGTTTGCAAATGAGCATAACATTACTGAAAATAATATGATGCAAACACTAGAAAGAATGTAAAGAATTGAAAACTTCAACGAATGGTAAGAAAATATAAAGTAAAAGAAACCTGAGGGTCACGATCAACGATACTGCCAGAGCTCAGTTGTTATCGCTTATCAGTTTTTTTCTGGTTTCGGGTAC
The DNA here is from genome assembly GCA_963576655.1 of Gastrophysa polygoni. Classification (NCBI taxonomy): domain Eukaryota; kingdom Metazoa; phylum Arthropoda; class Insecta; order Coleoptera; family Chrysomelidae; genus Gastrophysa; species Gastrophysa polygoni. The sequence goes on along the minus strand of OY755085.1, from coordinate 20,614,088 downwards.
GAATTGTTCCCCCGGCGGTAGATTTGGGACTGTAGTTGAAGCGCTTTCTTTTACGCTTTCGAATTGGTTCATTTAGATTCCCTTTGGTTTTGTCCACTTCGTCTTCCTCTGAGCTAGAATTCGAATCGTCCAAGTGTTTCCCTTCTTCTCCACTACTGCCTTCCTCCAATGCTTTCAAATCAGTTGCTGTGTATATATTCTCGTCGATTATTAATTTATTAGATTTGATTACTGCTTTCAGGTTTTGCGCCTGTGCCTTTTTTTGATGAAATCTCAGAATTTTTCTTTCTTCTCTATCTTCACAGCACAGCACAGGTCGTTGGTTATGGCAATTCCTGAGCCTTTTGAGGAAGTGATTTTTGGAAAAACAGCTTGCTTGGTTATGTGAGATATGAATTCTAGAATGATTCCAGATTTGTCTGCTGCAACTACCTTATGAATGTGATTTAAATGGCATTCTTGAATTTCCAATTTGAGTGCATTATTTAGAGCCGTCAGAGTATCTTGAAATAGAGATTCATTTCTAGCAGTAACTCCAAATATAATTATATTATTTCTTCGAATTTTTCTTTCGAGGGCAATAGCTTTATTTTCAACTCTATTCAGATTTTTGTTATTTCTCCTTTCAGAGCATTCATCTGTTCCTCATTCGCTTTGGCTAGTTTAATTGTCTGTTCTTCATTGGCTTTTCGAATTAGTTTGTAGAAAGTTGCTTCGTTCATATCTTTATTTTATATTTCCCATCTAGCAGATTGAATAGGGTACATAACCATTGGTGGTAAGAGTCTCTAGCTTTCTTAACCCAGAAATTGTATTGTAGTCAAGCGAATTTCGACTTGGGAGTTCGATGAATTGCTTTTGTTGTCTCTTATCATGCACTATTTCTGACCATATGAATGAAAAAATGTTCATACCTTTACGTCCACAGGAATATGGTATATTGCACAAGGTATTTATCACGAAATAATTGATAAAGTACAATAGATTCCTATCAATTCCACTCAAAATCTTCAGAGCACATTCATAGAGAGCACATTCACATTCAGATTTTTCTTCTTCTTTCTTATTGATAGCAATATCGAGGAAATTATTTGCAGATTTATTCAATCTGAATCTCTGTGGCCTGAGATGCTCAGCACCGCGAGTATTATATTCATGAAAGCTTGAATTTTTACTTAGTTCATTATTTCTATTATGTATTTCTAGTATTTGGTGGAAAATATAAAGAGCAGGTAGTGTCATGACTTTGAATTTCTGGAATGGAGGTTTACAATGGTCACTGGAGGCAACATTAGCAATAATTTGAATAGTTTTTTTTTGAAGCCTGAATACTCTGACAGAGTCAAATGCATTACCCCATAATATAACCCCATAAAAAATATGCGAGTGAAAAAAAGCATAATAGATATGCACCAGTGTGTCAGAACTTATTACATCTTTCAGTTGTCTTAGAATGAAAATCGAGCTTTAAAGTTGAGAGCAGAGCTTCTCGATGTGAAAAGGCCAGTTCAGAGAGGGATCTGAAATAATTCCTGAAAGTTTTGTGGGTTCAGTGGTTTTTGTTGCCTGTGAAGAAAATGTTATATGGTTCATTCCGCTTGCGTTGAGTTTCGAACTGTTTGCTGCAAACCAACGTTCAGCATTTTTTCCAGTTGTTCCATTTATTGTTCTTTCGTCCATATTTTGATGAGAAATAGTGGTGTCATCTGCGAACATGATACAGGTTGAGTCAGCTAGATGATAAAATAAGTCGTTTACGTAAATAATAAATAGCAGGGGCCCCAGCACAGAGCACTGCGGTACCCCATATTTCATTGCTGCAGTTTCTGACGTGATACCATTGAAGGACACTGACTGTTTTTTATCTTCGAGATATGAATCAAAAAGAGCTGAGGCTATACCTCTTACCCAATATAGGTTAATTTTTTTTTAATAACAAATAGTGATTTACGCAATCAAATACTCTTGTTGGGTCAAATAGAGTCAATGCAGATTTCCTGCCGTCTTCGAATCCTTCTACTATGTTTTCAACCGCCTTAGCTATAGCCTTTATGGTGGAGGTGTTTTTCCGAAATCCAAACTGGTTTTCATGCAGCAATTTGAATTTCTCAAAGTACATGGATAACCGATTTTTCAAAATTATCTCAAGTATTGTTCTTGAAAAAAGGAATCTGTGGCATTGGTGTCCTTCCTTACAAATAATTCTGAAAAATTAATATTTGTCATAGGCAATGTTCTCATGATCTTTTCCGCTATATGATCAAAAAACTGTTGAAATCGTTGGCTTGTGAGAAAGTGTCATTTTTTTTTATTATTCAGACGATTCCTCTCGTAATTTATTAGTTTCCATGTATCCCTCATTTTATCGGTGGAAGTATTTATGTAGGTGTCATGAGCATCCCTTCTCGTCCTTTCAATGGCACATTTATACTGATTTTTCAAATTTTTGTAGATTGTAATAGTCATTCTCGTCTTTGGAAACATCACAAACCGTTTCAACACATTGTAAAGTTCTACGCATGCTTTTCAATTCAGTATCAAACCAGATTACTGGGGGCTTGTTCTCTAAACGCACCTGTCTCAATGGAAATGATGTTTCGATAGCACTTTTGAGAGTGGAAGTTATGAATTCTGCTGAGCGGTTCATCTCCGTATCGATATCACTATGTTTTTGTTCAAAATCATTCACCAGATTCCAATCTGTATTTTCCGAGATACTTCTCAAGTTTCTTATGCCAGCAAAGGTGATCACTCTTTTTTGCAGGGTACATGAAGAAAGATGGTATTTTTTTTTATATTCATGAATTGACCTTTATGATCCGACAAACATGGTTCAACTATTCCACAGTTATACAATATATCTTCTAGGTTCGTGATAATATTATCGAGGCAGCTAGGCTTACCTCCACGAATAATTCTTGTGATATCTGAGATTGATATATGCAAACCAAATGATGACATAAGATGGGTGAGTTCATTTACATCAGATGTGTTGGATTCAAAGTAAACATTGAAGTCTCCTAATATCACAACAGTATTATATTTTGCTACAATGAATATGAATAGTTCTTCCATTCTTTGAAGAGAACTTTGAAATTTGCCAAAGCAAGACCTGTACACGGTAATTAAACAATTCCAGTGCTGGGCTACTCAACACCACAGAATTCCGCATTTACTTCACATCACATCACAAAATGACTTTAGGTCTACAACCTTGAATTCAATTCCTGTGCTCATGTATATAGATACACCGTCGTGGATTGCGTGTTGCCCACAGAAATGAGATGACAGCGAACATTTTCTTAGGTTGATTTGTACAATGTTTTCCTGGGTTTGCCAGTGTTCAGATGAACAGACTACAGAAAATTTATATTCTTCAAGAAATAGTAATAATTGGTCTACCTTATTTGATAAACATTGTATGTTCAGATGAAATGAGTTCGTCGAAAACTTCTAGTTAGGTCCATGAACTTCTGAACATGGGCTCCACAGGGCCATTTGTTTGAGTCAATTGCTGCTTCGAAGTTATCTTCGTGGATGGTAACTTTGGAGGAAGCATAAAACTCCGGATGTTTTGATTTTAGTGCCTCACATTGCGCTTCTGGGAAGTGGCATTTCGTTAGTTGGGTTAGGTCCGTTTCAGTTTACGACGGATCAACGCGATATACATGTAACTTCACGAACTCCTCGTACTTCCCTACCATTCAATGTGAGTGTGCTATTTGTTTCAATTACTTCTGATCTCTTTGGACGTTTTTTCATCACAAGATTCCAACTGGTAGTTTTATTTTCATTCACTGAATTTATGTGTATATTACACTTCTGTTTCGTGTTTGCCTCCATCGCAGACTTCGAAACTTGTTGTCGCGTAATTCTTGCACTCGGGGAAGATTCCGAGGAACTGGCAACGTTGCTGGTAGCTTGACGTGGGTTTGTCATGGTCCGATCGGATCCACATTTTTTTGTGTGAGAGTTTTTTGTTTCATCGGTCGGAATCATTTCATTTTGTTCAACTTTTTGTGACTTAAATGAGTTCATCCAGGATTCTTATAGTTTTCCTCAATTCAAAAATCAGGCTATCTTTTTGTTTCACGATGTAGTGGAAGATGTTTGGATTTACCTTTTCATCAGGATTCTGGATCTCCATCGCGTCGAAGAATGCTGTGTCCATATCCGTGTCACTTTTTGGAGGTTCAAAACACATGAAGTCTTTATTATTGCAGTTCGATGGTTGTAAAGATTTCGCACACTTTTCATGGAAGAAACTTTCACAGTTCAAACACTGTGTTCCATTCATAACTTTCTTATTACACTTATTACATACTATTTTATCAAAATAATGGGATTCATAGTGACGAAATAGTCATCCTCGTACATTTTCAGTTCAAGACATCTTGTAGGAATCACTGATACATCCTGTTTTCCCGTCATTTTGAACCACCCGATGACGTTTTCGGCATTCCGTCGTTTTGACGTTTCGTAGTTTTGACGTTTCATTGTTTGCGATGTCATGTTGGTATGTTTTGATCCACCCTGTTTATTTTTTGTCCACTGCTCGATCCAACCTGTATATCGATCCACCCTGTAGATATTAACTCACTGACTGATCCAGAACTGGGGAGGTGCGGGGTGCGTCATGGACCAGTGGGCGGCGGGGGGGAGGTAGGGGTAACGAAGTCAGGCAATGTACCCTCGAGGAGTGACGAAGTCGGACAGTGTACCCTCGAGGGGAAGTTTGATGCCTTTCAGCAAAATTGCATATGTTGAGTTCGATGTGTTTTGGCGAAGTCGCAAATTGTTGGGCTTGATGCGCTTTGGCAAAGTCGCATATGTTGGGTTTGATGCGCACGCAACTCGGCTTCAATCCGTTTTGTATCACAACTCTGTTGATCTCCTGATCTTGATGAATTGAAATATCGGGTGGCGGAAATTTAATAAAGAGAAAAATGATAGAAAAACATTCAATAGAAGTCTTTCGATCGAAAGTATTTTTGATAAAAACTCATTTGATCGAATATTATATGATAGGAAATACATTCGATTGAGAAATGATTGATCGAATCACATTCGATAAAAACATGAGTGATAAAAAATATAATTCACAGAAACAGTATCAGAAAGAAAATATATCTGATAGAAACATCTATGAATCGAACATAAGCAGTATTCAATGAAATGGAAGAAAAAAACGACAAAATCAATATCAAAAAATGGATGTTACAAGCAACAGCTTTATCTTATTGCAAGAAATGAATATCGTTGTCTTCAAAATTTTCTTGGAATCATCTGACAACTACATTTTTATCCTTATAGAAATTTTTCGTTCTTTCTTGTAGTTCAGCACTCCCACAAATGTGTTGCTGCAGTTTCAGTTCCATCATGCTTTCTTCTCGAAGTGACCCTTCAATGAATTTCCACAAATGTACAGTTTTTTCGCATTGAATTATCCTTTCAGACTTCTATGCCATCAACGACGTTGTTAGTTTTGTAGCGAATTTCAAGAGTTTGACGGTAGAAATTTCAAAGGTTGTGATCAAAACTAGGCTGTCTTCTCTCTTTTATTCCAAATTTTCTCATCCACGAATCCTCTCAGCGTCCTCACGAATAACATTATTTTTGGGAATTACTTCAAAAGTTCGGACAACGAATTCTACTGGTACAAAGGCTATCGCTGCTGAAAGTTTGATTTCTAGTTCGGAATCTGCATCGGAGTCATACTGCCGCTTGAGCCCATGTCTTTGTATTCTTCGATATAGACAGTGTTCGAAATGAACAAAAAAAAACATCATCGGTTTTCAGCCTTTGGAAGGAGTAATTGACTAGCTTTTATTGATGCTCACTCAAAATCTGTTGCAATTGTTATTACTATTACTGTTCTCATTTCCATCCGCAATTCATCAAATACTTTCGTGTAGATGTTTGCAGTCTTTGAGGTAAGCAATGCATATACTAAGGGATACGTGTTTCCACTCATACACCCATGTTATGTATATAACTGGCAGAACAGCTCAGGTACAATTGAAAAAGTACCGTCCATATGCCAGGCAGTGGATTTTTCAAGAAGTTCAAGATATCGTTTCGTCCCAAATGAAATGAACTTGTCTTCAATAAATGGTTAATGGAAAATAAAGAAGTTTTCACCTTCCTCGGTCTTTTGGTATTGTTCTAGCGAGACAAAATCTTGCATCCTTAATGAAACAGTTGGACCAATATTTTATTTTCCTCTGGCGGATCTAATACTGCGTCCCAAGCTTAGAATTGATGGCATTCCAAAAGACACAGTTTCGCTTAATCCAGCACTTTGTCTCGAAATCCTAGCTCTAAGAGCATCTGTGCTTCTTTTCTCATCCTATTGATACTTTTGCTTACCTGAGATTCCACTGCCGAGCCTTCGTGAGTGTGTTCCTTCCTGATGAAAACATTTCTTCCTCTCCAACAATGCGACAAGAATATTTCAATTTTCACCATTCCTCACACCGCCAGTAAGACTTTTCATTGTCGGATTTCTTCTCGAAGTGAAAATATCCAATATGATCAAGCTTTTCCTTCCTCTTCGTGGTATCAATAAATTCATAATCTTTGATTTCCAGTTATGAGAAGATTTGACAACCAGAGTTGACATTCCAAACTTCAGCAACCGAAAAAATGTTTCAACAATCAAAAGTTGTTTCTATCAAATGGATTTCCTATCGAATGCAGTTTCCATCAATTGTACTCTCTATCATTTATATTTCTATCAAATGTATGTTTGTGACTGAAAAATCGATCAAATGAATTTTCTTACAGAATTCCTTTCGACTTTCGATCAGATAACTTCCATCGGATTTTCTTCTATAATTCTCTCTAATAAATCTCCTTCACCCTGAAATATCGAATATTATTTATACTTTCATCATACAGGGTGGCCCAATGGAAACGAAACAAGGTATGCATTCCACTGAGAGATCAAGGAACTGACATTGAGATAAATGATCCTTTATGTGATGTTGGATAGGACAGGATTAAAAAAGCATACAGAAGGCACTTCTTAGATGAACATCTTTCGAACTACGAAATGAGAAATAGTGATGGAAAGGAAAAAAGCGTTACTTTCCATCACTAGCCGATTATTTCCATAAATTATTTCAAAACATTGTACTATGGATTGGTTGAATCGCGTCTACAATACGCAATACTGGCATGGGGAAGTGCAGCAGGTGTACATTTGAAAAAATTATCGGTTCTACAGAAACGCATCATCAAAATCATAATGAGCAAGAACATCACATACTCTTCTGATGCTCTTTTTCAAGAATCCAGACTGCTGGACATAAGACAGTTATATGTCTACAATATCATCATATATATTTTCGAGAACAAACAGTGTTTGGGAAGTGAAATATATATGGAACACGCAACAAGAATCAGCAATTTGCATATCCTTACTTAGCACGAAAAACTGTTGGTAAGCGTTCCTATTTATATATGGCCACGAAAATTTTCAATTTTTTTGCCGGAGATCTATAAAACCTACGTCTATAATATTAACTCACTCAATTCATTCAAGAAAATTTTCAAACATTTCTTACATTTGACAGAAAGAAAAATCATACATGATCTCATTGAACAATTGAATAAATAACTTCTTGTCATTTTCTCTTCGATTTTACATCGAATAGAACTCAATTATTATTCATGCCAGATGTTTTCATATATATATATATATATATATATATATATATATGTATATTTCCTCCTTCAAACGATAGATGAAGAGATACTATGCTCATACGCAACCTATTTGGTCCTCAATGGGCATTTCTGTTTATTTACGTTTTATGGATATATATATATATATATATATATATATATATATATATATATGTATATATATATATATATATATATATATATATATATATATATATATATATATATATATATATATATATATATATATATATATATATATATATATGTATATATATATATATATATAATGAATACGTGTACTAATAATTCATATGTATCCATGTCTAATATACCTAGGTATAGTTACTATACACGCCGCGAACAGTCTCAGGATTTTGGGTATCCCTATGTTTATTTTTCCATCCTTGCTCATTATCACCTCACAGATTCATTCATAATATTCTTCTGCTCATAATGCAATTATCATTTTTGTCATATTGTTATATCGTTATTATCACTGTCATTATATTGTTATGATGAGAATTTTCTGAATTTTCTGAAAACGTGTTTTCTCGAGAACTACTGCATTGAATTTCAAAAACAAGGAAGCGTTGGTAAGAGATTTTGATCACCTTCAAAATGATGTATAACTCGACCCCTCATCCCATTTGAGATCCAAAGGTTGGAGCTCACCCCTCCGAGGGGTTCGAAGTGAATGAGTTAAAAACATGCGCAAAATATTTCCCCCTCTACATAAAAATCGAGCTTTTTTTTTCTGAGAACGATAATTTTGTCAAATCGGCTTCATTTCGTCTCCATTGCGCCACCCAGTTCATGTATGTTGACAAAAATATTATTTTTCACGAACTGAGTATCAACTGAAAGTGTTGAGATAGTTCCAACCAATATGGTTGGAGGAGAGCACAGCACGAGCATCCTGAATGCTTAGGAGCTTTTCTTCCTTCCTGACAGGATTTTTCTAGATAAAGGTAATGTAAAAATATAACATAACTCACTTGATTTTTTCTTTGTTGCGAATGAACATCGAATGAACAATGGATAAATATTGAATACACTCAAAAATCAACTGGATAAAGATGAGAACACCTGAGGAAGATGAGATACATTTTGAATAAGATGGAGCACCCCTCAATTATGTGATTCTGGTCCGCCAATGGTTAGACATCGTATTTCCCGGTAAATGGATAGGGCGAAGAGGACCTATAGAGTGGCCAGCCAGATCCCTGGATTCAGCACCATGTAATTAATTTTCATGGGCACATTCAGAATCAGTTGTTCACACACCCCCGATGCAAAGATTTCAAGAGCTTCATCAAAGGACTATTGCAGAATGTCAAATACTTCGACTAGAACTGTTTGAGAATGTGCACCACTCATTTGAACAGCGGTTATACCATTGCTTGGACAATAGTGGACAATATTTTGAGCAATTATTGGAGTGACAAAAGTTTACAATATTGTTATTCAGGTTTGAAGTGACGAGAATTTGAATAAACGGTAACATTTTTTATTCCAATGGTACGCAGCAGTGAACACATTCTCCTGAATATCGCGACAACAGATCGATCAATTCGAGAAAAAAAGGTACACCGATGTGTAGAAATTTCTAAGACATTCAAAACGAGTTATGTTATGATACCCCCTCATTCAAGATCTAGAAGTTGGTAGCATCCCCTCGCAGGGGATGAGAGGGTGTGCATTCATTTTCTGATGAAAACTTGTCGCCTTCGATATATTTGTTGACGTGTTTCGGGATTTCTCAAAAAACATACACAAATTTCGAGGAAATTGGGAGGGTGATTCTTTTTCAGATTGCAACTTCTTGATACTCTCTATTCACTAAGTATCTCCATTTGTGTTGGTAGAACTGATGTGAAAGATATATTCTACAAATTTCTGCTCGAATCGTATCGAAATATAATCAAAACTCAATCAATTTCAGGTTCGTTTCAACTCATGGATACTTTATATTCACAATTACAGAAGACGGTCCCGAAGGTCCCCACCAAATTGCCTTCAAGTGGATAAAAATGCCGGAAAAGCAAGAACATATCACATGGAACATTAATGAATACGATGATCTAATTGATGTGGGATATGTGATTGTTGGCATGGCACTGAGCCCTGACCACAGGTAAAAAATATAGTGAGAAGAACTGCAGTGTTGACACCTTGGCGTTATTTTCGAAATCATGAAATAGACGATGTGACAGAAGTGATGATATAAAAAAAAATCACAGAATGTTTACCACCTATACGATACTTCTCACAATACGAATTTGTTGAATGACTTTAGTGGCTTGAATGTAAATGTGAGAGTTTCGCTGTGATATTTGTGATGAATAATGCACAAGAAAATATGAAAGAGCAAGGTTTGACACTGATCGTACGTTTTATGAAAATACGCACAACTATATGAATAGAGCAATTAATGATGCCAAGCTAGTCAAATCCATCACTAATGGCTCACCATAACCAGAGCATCTGAACTTCTATGAAATAGTTTGATCTGAGCTCGTATTTGAAGAGATAGATAATCTTTTCAATCTTCTAAACTCTCGATTCGGTTAAAGTCGATACTATATATTAGTGAATGTCGATAGTGTGGAGCCAATTTAATAGCTTGTCGACCGTATATCAGATTTTTCAGAATTTTTGTGACATGGTGATTTCAAAACCAGATAATCGAAACCAACTGAATCTGATGTGTTCTCTATATCCAAAATTTTCACTACCGACATTTCACAAATTCCATTCAGAAACATATGGTACGATATTGTCAATTCCAAGGCGAACCAAGAAACTGATTGGAAAATAGATTTTTGCATATACAACAATCCTTACAACAACAAAGTAACCAAAATTGAATCGATAACAAAACAAAACAGGGGAATGCGTTAAGTGAAAATGAACTCATTCCATCAAATGTTCAAACTGAGCACCATTTACTCCTTGACAGTAGGCTAGTCTGTTTGTAATTTTTTTCTTTTCCCATCAGCAATCACTCCTTATTGAATTCTTTGAATCTCCTCTATTACATTTCGTTAACTATTCCCAATATTTATAGTAGATCCGAATGAACAAAAAAATGTCCAAAGTGATTTCCTCATGAGCTACAGATGAGAGAAGCTATAAAATCGAAGCGAGGTACGTTTCAATGCTTTTTTGAAAGTTGTAATTCTGAGGTGGAAGATATCGATATCCGGATGACATATTGTATTGTATGCATCCATGCATTTTATGGTTGGTGAGTGGTTGTATATGACGGTGGGTGACAAGTTTATCTATTCCTAGCAATTCTGGGGTTACAGTTCAGCATGAAGTAGTCTGTACATGTATCCGAGTCTATGAAGTTATTGAATATATCTCCTCATGCAGAGACGCTCCAATTTATTGAATTGTGAGTTTCTATTGTATTCCATATGATGACGAAAACGGCGAGATCTATAATTGAGATTGTTTATCAATTTTTCTAAACATTTTCGATACTTTTCACATGTTTCTCATATATAGGATTCCATATTCAGGAGCAACATTCATGTATAAGTCTGACCAAAGCCTTATACATGATAATAATATAGGTATGATTTCGAAACTATTCAGAGCTACGGAAAATGAAGCCCAAAGTTCGGAGCGCCCCATTGACCATTCTCTCTCTATGGAATTCAAATGTGAGTTTCCTATCCATGATAATTCCTAGATAACGGACCCTGTCGCAAGGAGTTATTTTTGCGTTATTCATGCATAAACTTCCTCTGGGAGGGTCATTGAGTCTAGAAAATTGAAGAAGGATGGATTTTTTGATATTGATGATCTGTTCGTGATTCAATATTCGTCAAGCCTGTCGAAAAAATTTTGATTCTTGGTAATATTTTTTATTGTTTCATAAGGTTTTGAATCGTCAGCATACATCATGAATTATAAGAACCGGAAACAATCTTCAATGTCACTGACGAATATACTGGGACCAAGATGAAAACAATGTGGAACACCTGAGGATATCAAAGAATTTTTTGATTTCATATTTTCATTGCCACGTATTGATATCTCGATATGAATGATATGCCCAAATACATCAATTCGGAAAGCATTATTTTGCATGCTGATGATACAACGATAGCAACACCAGCAAATTCCCCTGACGAACTGGTTGTCAACCTGAAGAGTCTCTCAAGCCAGTTCACACCATGGTGTCGAGAAAATTCCCTAATCGTCAACTCTGATAAAACTGTCTGCATGCAATTTCACTCGATTCCTATCAACTTGTCCTCAACCACAAAATTTCTAGGGTTACACATTGATAGCAATATGAGTTGGACGACACAAATTATGGATACTTTTGCAGAGTGAAGTGAATAACTTGATCGAATTTGGGATGAAACTTCTAGTCGGCATTCCCAAAGATTCCGAGGTGCATGTGAACAAGATTTCTATCAACTTGTCCTCAACCACAAAATTTCTAAGGTTAAACATTGATAGCAATATGAGTTGGACGACACAAATTATGGATACTTTTGCAGAGTGAGGTGAATAACTTAATCGAATTTGGAGTGAAACTTTATTAATGACGAAGATATAAATATACCACTACAACCCGTTCAACAACCTTTACTACTATTTCTGGGAACATTGTACCTCGACATCTCGTAGACAGTTTCTACATGATCAGTGATGCCAACGTATATGATGTAAATAAACTATACGAATGAAGAAGACCACTAAAGGTACATACACAACGAGTACTACAGAAATGTAAAAAAGAATTGTTCATTTCAACACCTCCCTTCAATTCTGCAACTATTACATATTACCCTACCATCATTAATATTTGACTAAGTGAATCTAATTTCGATTTTCGGTCTTCTTTCGGTACGAGATTATAGGCTTTCAAACCAAGAATCCTGATTTTCTGCATATCAGGTTTTTGACCATACCAGATATATGCTAGAGTCTTGTTTTCTGGTGACACACTTGTTTACGTTCGATTTGTCAGATATACAGCTGTCCTGACAGCTTCTACCCAAATAGACTTTTCCAATTTGGAATCAAAGATAAGACATCTTGCCTTTTCCATCAAGGTACGGTTGTATCTCTCCGCAACTTTGTTTTGTTCCGGATTTCTTGGAACTGTGTAATGATATTTTATTCAATTTTTCGAGCAACAATTCTTGAATCTAGTGGAAATAAAATCACCACCATTGTCACAACGAAATATTTCAATATGAGTGTCAAATTTTGCCTTAACGAGATTGACATTTGTTATTGAAAAGCATATGACAAAATGAGAATTGTGATCAATGAAGCTTACATGATAGCGTTTACCATCGTGTGTAGGAGGCTCCATAGGGTCACATGCATCACAACTTCCAACATACGTTCAGCTTTTCTTTCATCAGTTATGCTCCTGAAGGGCGACCTAGTCTGCTTTCCTTGTAAACATACTTCACAAATACCTGATGCTGAAAAACGTGAAGAATGACCCATTCTTCTGTGCATCAACATATAATTTTCTGTTGCTGCACTTGCTACATTGTTGCCTTTTTGTGACAGCTTGAAAGAGATCATATGAAGATTTACAGAAAGTCTACCTTTCAAAGTGGTGGCATTATTCTTAGATTTGGTGACTACTTTATTCCGAAATGAAATAAAAAATCCATTTTCTTCGAATTTTCTGACTGACAGCAAGTTATAGAGGAGCTCATGTTCATGTTCTTACATTTTTGTTTTTCATGTACTCATAACTTCAAGTTGAGTTTTTCCTCTTATGACATGTATTATATCACGTAATGTGGTCATACAGGATTGATGAAATTTTCCATTCTATTGTAGATAAGATGTGAGCAGTCCCAACAAGTAGCCGTGCACACCGAAATTTGCTAATTGATAATGTGGAATGGTGGAAATCATCAAATGCCTTAGAGAAGTCGGTGTACACGGCACAGGTGAACGCACTACTTTCCATATTTTCGAATACATCCTGGTTGAATGGTAGCAGGTTTGTCACCACACCCCGTTTTTTGAAAAAATCGTGCTGGTATGGGATTAGACGATTATTGACCATAAAGAGCAATTTATCCGTCAATATTGCCTCAAAAATGTTGCCAAATATGTTGAGCAGTGAAAGATCTACAGATAGGTCTATCGCCAGATTCGAGGATGGGAATTGATTGTGCCACCTTCCATTTTGACGAAAATTCTACAGAATGGGATACGTAAGGGTTGTACAAAACTTTCACAGTATGTTCTAATCGATAGAGGAGGTACTTTTTTTACCATCGAGCACGTTCAAAACTACTTTTATTTGTTTTCAGAAATAGGATTCATATTGAAGGTATTATCTGACATTTCCTCATCGACTGAACATGGGGTTTGGTTGCTCTCGGAGACACTCCCAGAATATTCCAAGAATACGTTACACAGAGATTCGATTCATTCATATTTTTTTGTTATTGGAGTTCATTTGGTTCGGTAATGATGTTCTTTGTTTTTTGTTGGAGAGATTGGACCAGAACACAGAGTTATTACTGAGTATTTCTGCTGTATATTCAGATAATTTCCACTCATATCTTCTCGAGTTTTCTCCTCAGAAATGAGAATCTGAGATAGTCGTCGCGGTTTTTGTATAATTTCCACATTTTGTGGTATCGATTTTTTTTTCTGATAATCTGATAGTCTCTCTAGTGAACCGAAGAGGATGATTCTGCAAGTGGTTTCCGGTACCAATTCAGCAATACCTTCATTGATAATATCATGGAAGCGATCAACGCATACATCAATATCATCTGAGTTCAGTATGTCATCCCTTCGATAAGAGTCCAAAAATAATCTAATGGAGTTATAGTCTGCTTCATTGTACAGCACCCTTGTGAACATATTATTAGGCGATTGTTCTTGAAGTTCTGAATTCTAAGTAATTTCTATGGCCTTCTGATGAAGATCTTCTTGATTAAAAGGAAGAATTGGGAGATCAACGTGAAGTTCATTATGGTTTGACAATACTATATCCAAGATCATTTAAATGGCATTCCTGAAGTTATTTAATTGCTTCGAATTGAGGATAGATAGAAAGTCAAGAAAGTGTTCACTATTGTCATCAGTAGCGCTGGTTGGGAAGTAGCCAATAGGGTCAGAAATGTCAACTTTCCATTCGAGTTCCGAAAAATTGTGATCACCCACAAATATAAAAGTGTATTGGGGGTTATTTTCTATATCCTCAATCTTGTTCGAGGTGTCTTGTTGAATCATTGGAATAACATACGTACAACACGAAAGTAGTTTCTCACTTCCATCCAGCGCTACTGATACCCAGAGATCTTCTATTTCACCATTTGTAGACCACTATGGTATACTAGTTGAGGACAATTCTAGGCGAACCGCAATCATCACTCCCCCACCATCACTTTTCTCACTGGTAAGTCTATCTCGATCTCTGCGGTAGGATAATGAGAATATTTTCGAATTGAATATGTTTTCATGTAACCACGTTTCTGTTGCACATATTGAATGGAAATCTGAAGATTGTGTAGCAGTTAGAAATTCGTGGGTTTTATTCCTCAGTCCGCGCGTATTACAGTAATATATCCATAATTTGGTGAATGTAACGAAGAGCAGACCGAATGATTATGAAAAGTAAGCCAATTTTTGCAGGAATTAGCTTCTTCACTACTTCTTCGTTGGTTATATGTACTCCTCTTGTCGTATCGGAAATTTTTACGTAGATTCTCGAACATTTGATCTAGCAGTGTTTATATTCATGATAGGTGATCGTCGACAAATACTCGTTTTTTCTCTCTGAAACCTGAGTCAGTTGCAGATATTTCATTCTCAATTGGTTTCAGAGCCTCCTTGAATTCAGTTTTCATAGCTCGATTTGTGAACTTCATAGTTATTTCCTTTGGATTAGTGTTATTTTTGTTTCCTGAGTGAGGCTGAACTGAATAACACTCATCTTTGTCAAGTTGATGAATTCAGCATCAGAATCATGCTATTGTTTTTCAGTACTCGATAAATAATCAAGTGATCATTTTTCATGATACCTCAACCTGACCCTGTCCTCAAAAAAAAAATTGTTAAAAAATAATCGGTACGAAACGTGTAGCTGGAGCTCTCTATATGTATATATGTATATATGTCGGACAAGAACAAAATTCATTGCGATTCAGTCCGAGAATTTGTCAGCTTCCAAAACATATTCATTCAAAATTCCATCCCAATATTGCCAGTATAATTCTGACATAATCGTCAACAAGGTGTATTAATTTTTGTGCTTCAGGACCCTGTATTTCAAACACGGGTGCCGTGGAAGATTTTCCACGTATCCTAGCAACGACACGACCTTCTTTTTGAACACTTTTGAACATTGTGTGTCACTTTCAGGGATTTGTACGTGAATTACAGACTATCTCCCAAAAGCTACAGCATGCTTGTGATCCCTCTGCGAACTATGATAATGAAGGAAATGGTTCTCTCGCCGAGAAACGGATTTCTTTCGGATTCTGCTGATTTTTTGGATGTAGGGAATGAGTATGTTGCCAGGTAAGTGGCATTATCTGTAAACACAGTTGAAGAATGTTTGTTTGGGCTTATTAAATTGACATCGACGAATTCCAAGTTTTTTGAGGCAATTTTCGAATATTCTCCTGGGTAGTGGACGATTATGTTGTTAGGTGAGTGAAATTATAATCGAGCTGGGAACCATAAAGGAAAATTGATTATATTTTGGCATGGTTAACTGACGTTGTGTTTGTTATTAATATATATTCCGAGCCCTGAAGAGCTGAGTTGACAATTTGGTTACCATTGTTGGAGTCTGTCTATTAACTTTCAACAATAGATGATAGCAGAAGGTCTCTGCCGTTTCTGGGATCCCCCCCAAGGTCATGAGGTTATGGCCTCGGGGGAAGTGACCTTGAGAAACGCTCTTGGGGGTTTTGTCCTTGAGGAGGGGTGTGGGCATGTATGTGACCTTAGGGCGAGTGACCTGGTGCGTGTTCCGTGACCTCGAGAGGGAGTTGGTCTGGAATGTTATTATTGCGTTAAAGAGCGACCTTGGAGCTGCACGCCTCACCTCAAGGTCGTTCGATAGTAGTGGGGTATTGCTACGTCACATATTGAAGTTCCTATAAATACCATGTTTTTCCATCCACACAACATAGCTCTCACAGCAGCAAACATGCTGAATACATAATCTACCAATATAAGTGAGAATCTAGGAGTGCGATGAAGTGTTATCTGTTTCTTGTAAGTACAATTGCTTATATACTTCATTCACGTGACCGAGGGAGTGAAATGGCATCTTCTGAAATTGATTCAGACGCTTTCAATCGTAGAATCGATGGGGTTGATGAAATTAAAAAGCGAATTCTGTTACCATCGCTACCCTTGAATGAAAGTTATTTAATCAAGAAGATATCGTTTTTTCCGTCTGAATTCGGTGAAAGCAGTACTGTGATAGGGAAACTGAAGTTTGTATCAAATACTGGTTGTCGAAAAGAGTTTCTGAACAGATGAAAGAGAGCGATGTTATTGAGACGAATTCTTCTAACGGATTAAATACTCTCACATATTTGGGCCAGAGCACAGTATTCGTGTGGGTGGAACAACGAGAGCTCTGATCAAGCTCGGTACCAAGGCATCGTAGTCAAATCTATATATCCTCATTCATCCCATTTTTTTGTATGTAAGAGTGGCAAGGGTTTAAGAATTATCCAATAATTATTCTTACATTCACATTTTCTCTTTATCGCAAATCGCCATCATATTTTTTTCTGCGGTAAGTGGTATATTAGATGTGGGAAGGAAATCATTTCTTTTCACCATTCGCGAACCTGAATCTTTTATTCATTCATAGAATCATCGAATGTGTTCCAGACATGTGGATGCACTATTCTAGAGCTGGCCAGAAGACATCGAATCATCTGTGAGGCGGCTGAGGTGTCAAATGGCGGACTTAGAGCGCGATATACATCATGTCATCGATTATGATGTGAGTGTGTGCTTCGATGAAGACAAAATTCAACACCTTCACACTAAACACCATCAATGGGGGCGGATCCTGTGCGAAAGATTCGAATACGACAGCGTTACTTTAGATCAGTTCCTCGAAGCAATGGTCAGATAAAACTTAAGACAATACCCCCAAGAAATTTCAGAATTTATACCATACCACCTCATTTAGGAATATAGGCTGGAGGTAGCTCCAGAAGAAGTTTCTGAAAAAGAAGAAGAACAGGGAAGGAGAAGAGATAGTTAACATATGACGTCCCAGGTCAATATAATAGCGAACTGGGGTTAGTCGGAGCCTCCGCTTGTCGTTTGGGATGTGGTCAGAATAGAGAAGGGGCCTTTACGAGCCTGACTAACTTGGTCGTTACTCTGGACACCCAACACTCAATGAAACAACTACCAAGGAAGCAAATCGGAGCACATACAACATTCAGTGAAATAAGAATCCTCTTACCATAAATGAGTATACAGCTGGCTGTCTCGAAAAGGCAAGGCGAACAACTCAAACGTAGCAGAACTGTAGCTCAATCCAGGCAGTAGAAAACTTAGATTCAAAAAAATCACTCAACATTACTCTCCCGTATCAAGTTCTGATCTCCGTGTCGTCACGCGGACTACCCCGTAGAGCGTCGTCACGCGGACTCCCCGAGTTTCGTCCTCAGCCTCTTTTATCACCTCCGTTGATTGAAGGTTTATGATGTTATCTTGAATCAGCATTCACAACCAATCATGTTAATCGATGTTCTCGTTGCTAAATTCTGCCAACTGACCTACTTATTGAGCATAATTTGTTTGTTAATACTAACCCATATTTATCATACATCATAATACTGTATATTATACCAGGTGAATTATTGATGTGCCTTCAAGCTGTTCTTGATTATCTCTCCATGAATTCCTCTTTCAATGAAAACTGCCCTTCTTGACAATATCATAATCTGTAATCCTACGATAACTCTGATATTATTGATGGGTCATGAAGTAGAAATCATGATGATACAATAGTAGTACATTATATCTTTAATCGATCCTAAAACAACCACTACACTCAATAATGATGATGATAATTATAGATCAAATCATGTATAATTGTAGTGGTGTGAATTGAAGTCACATCTATAGCGTTCATATAGCTCTCATATGTATAGAACCATTCGATGCACTATATGTTAGATAGGAATCATGGAGAATGAGGGTGTAGACCATGCTGTTTAATGGGAACTTGGTTCGGCAAGTTTCAAGATCCAACTTGATGTCAATAGCCGAGGATTCCACAGCTTCTGGTTGGTAGCAACAATGATGAAAAGCAGATCTTCCATGGAATTCCTCAATACTTATCATTCACTCATATCTTTGCTATAATAGCTACGTTGGAAATCATCACATGCATAATATGCTACTGCATTCAACTTTTTGTCGAGATCCAAATTCCAGCGTTCGTGTGGATGAACCTGATGAATTGTGTGACATCCTCAGATCTTTCATCCACGATATTGGATCTCTGGAAGCCTATCGCGATGTAACGAGGGCGGTCGAGACTATTTTGTAGTTTAGACAGCCCAAATATCGGGAGCCGTTTCACGAATGGTTAGTAACTCATACAGATCCCACACCCTGTATGCATTCTTAACTGTTGCTGCTGCACTCCAATTCACGCGAATCAAAAGATTCGATTTCTGTTGATCTGTTGGTATAACGTGTCTTATCTTCCACTCGATTTTGTTTATTTCTACATTGGCATCAACTTCTTCCATGAATGATTTCTCGAACGATTGAGATATAATGAGTAACAGCTCTTGTTTTATAATCAGAATACTTTCATTATAATCTTCAGCAGATCAAGAGAGTTTGCCGCTGAATATGTGAATATTTTTATCCAGAATTACCTGTTTCTTACTGTCGAGGGACCATCCAACTGTTTCTAGGAATTCAGCATTGGCTTCACCATGATAGATCATTGTAAATTCTAGATTGCAGATTGTATTGGGGTCGTGAAGACTCTGCAGCCTCACGAGCACTTCGATCAATTAGATCTTTCGTGCATGACCCTTAGTCTATTTGAGGCCAGGTGTACCGAGACTTTTTGCAAAGTTTAAGTTCCCTGGGAGACAAGTTCCTGATTTCAGAGGGCTCCAAGGAGGCCCCTTCCAGGAACTTGGGTCTCTCACAGAAAAGTGCTATGCAGTTCAAGCAGAAACTTCGCAATAACGACAACTGTCACTTTCTGATTTGCCCATTTTTTTGAGATGATATCTCAAAAGGCAGTGTCCAGTGACGAGTCCCGTCATCATTTTCAAGTCTTTTTTGTCCAGTTCGAGAAGCTATTGAGATCTCCTCGACGATAGGCTCAGAGCCTTCCTGCTTGTCTTTGTCCTAGCACTCTATTCCAGTGAGATTTCATTCTATCGATTTCCCAGCGCCGAGATGAGCTTTGGAGACAAAAGGGTTCTGAATCTGGAAATTGTGTGTTCGTCGCTTCGTTTGCGAGGCAGTCTGCTTCTCCGTTGCCTCAAATACCTCTGTGTCCTAGCACCCACATCAAAGTGACCTAGTTGTTTGCTGCCAGTTGTCTCAGGGATTGTGTGCTGTCCCAAGTAGGCTTTAACGCGCAAGTATATGACTTCAGAGCTTTCAATGCTGCTTGGCTGTCAGGAAAGATATATATTCCAGTCCTCCGAGTGCCCTTTTCGAGACACTCCTGGGCACATATTTCTATAGCATGTACTTCTGCTTGAAAGATGGTCGGGGTGTTACCCAGGGGTTTTGAGAGCTTGAATATTAGCCCTGTATCGCCCACTCCAGTCTCTTTGTTCATCTTCGATCTGTCAGTGTACCACACTGATGCATCCCTTTCCAGTTCAGGTTCATTCTCTTTGCAAATTTGGTGGTTGTTGATATCTGTCGGTTTAGACATGGATCATAGGGAAATGTGTTCCAGAATCTTCAGATGTTGGATCAGGTTTCCTGCTTTTAAGTTTACTGTCTGGTTCAGTCTGATTGCTGCTTCTTTCATCACATATTGGTGTAGTGGTGGAAGATTCAGCATTACCTCTGAAGCTGCTGTGGGGCATGTTAATGATGCCCCTGTGATACTCAGACAAGTTAGCTGCAGTTTGACTCGTGTCGTAGTTTGTTGTATCTTTGGCCACCATATCAATGCAGCATAGATGACCTTGGGTTCGATGATCGTTTGGTAGAACCAATAAATCATCACCAAAGATTCTGCGGCATGTCCAGTTCCGCGCTATTGCCTTGGAGAGAATGTGGCTTATTTCGCTATTCCATGCCAGTTTTTGGTAGATGATAACGCCGAAATATTCAACCCGTCTGGAGAATGTAAGCTCGATTCCATTTAGAATTGAAACTATTTCTTGTGAAGCGGCCTCATTGCAAGGTGTTCGCATCTAATATAGCAGTCTTTCATTCTGATTTTCCACAAGCATTTTTGAACTAGAAAAGTGCGAATGCAGGAGAACACTTAAGCTTTCCTTAGGGTTATCGGCGTATCCCCCGTTCGTTTTTTTGATCAGACTGATTCTCTTGAAAGGACTTCTCGGATACGTTATCCCCTCGCACATTTGTCTCCATGTTCTTTTTTTCGATTTTCTGAGTCCTTTATTGTATTCAAAAAGATCTTTTTTGTACTCTTCCCAGTATCCCAGACTTCTGGTTCTATTGAGAAGTCTTCTGACTCGTTTTCGAAGTGTTGCTAGCTCCTCATTTCACGAAGGCACGTCTCTGGTGGTTGCCCTCTGTTTTTCAGGGCAGCAGGATCATATGCTTCTGTTATAGCATTTTGGAATTCTCTCGAGGCTGTTTCAAGTGTCTCGATTGATTCGATAGATAATTGTTGGTCCTCCAGTTGCGTCCCGAGATGTTCTCCATAAACCTCCCAGTTGGTTGATTTTGGTACCCTGTATCCCTCGAGGCGTGTCTCTGATGTCTCCAAGTCGAACCTTATGTGCTGATGGTCCGACATTGATGAGTTATCAGAGACGTGCCACTTATGAATGTAATTTGATATAAATGGATCCGCAAGGGTCAGATCGAGTACCTCTTCTCGATTCGCACTTTCCTAGTTCAAAAATGCTTGTGGAAAATTAAAATGAAAGACTGCTATATTAGATGCGATCTCACCCCGTGTATTTGTGTCTGTGCTTCCCTTTGTTAGGTGGGGGGGTTCGCATTGCAGCATAGAATAAATTGCCTGTTTCCTTTCTTCCACCATCTGATGAGGCTTTGGACTCACTCTGGTGGAGGGTGTGTCATAGAGTCTCCTGAGAAGAAGGCCGAGGCGATAACCATCTGCCTCTTGCCTCCTTCAGTTGGCACTTCCACGATAGCGGTCGCCGAATCTCCAGTACGAAACTCTGAAACAGAGAAAAATTTCATATTAGGTGCGAGCAATATGGCTGATGAAGTGCAGTAGACTCACTCACATTATTTGATGTTGAGTCCTTGTATGCGTCCTCCATTTATCTAGAGCTCTTGGAGTAGTAGAGTAAATAGTGATGAATTTGTGTCAATTGACTTTTGACTCATGAATCTTTGCTGATGAGGAACTACATATTTACTGGTGAAACTGCTGAGTTCACTGAAGATAATGTGTTCGAATAATTTCGCTGCTGAAATCATATATATATTTAAATTGGTAGATTGTGTATGACAGAGAAGAATAATCAGGCATGCTCCGAAATGGTGGTTGGCGTTGGTGAATATGTGGCTCACCATTTCGCAGAAGTAGCCGGTCCTCGAACATCCGGAACACACTCCGTTCCAGCAATCATTGCGGTATTGCGTGCTGCTGAGACACCTTTGGAGCAGCAATCTCTTCGTCATACTACACTCCCTGCAAGTACCTCTGCATATTCCCATATTCGTGTTTCGCAGCATATTTGCACATTTCTTGCAATTTCGACCAACTCTTCGCTCAGAACGGGTGTTCAAACGAGGTGGATCTGGCGATATCGCATGGTTTCGCTCTGCGCAAATTTGGCAAACCCGTGTACAAGTGTTCATCCTGACGGCTGACCAGCACACATCACACTTGCGACAGTTCACGTATTGATCCACCCTAAACAGATAAACTAGCACCACTGGTTTGGCGTCCCAAGATTGTGGATACGTCATTTCTCTCGATTTCTTTCTGTCTGACTGATATACGCGATTAATATTCAAGGGGAACTGTGAATGATGTGAAATACTCAAAATTCTCTCTTTCATACACTCGAGTTGGTGCTACTCCAGATGACTATTGTGCCGACTTGGAGTGGTAAAAACAACTTCGCCTTCACCAATGAGTCCCTCACTATCCAAGGACTACCCATCATAGAACTAGAACCACTAATCTCCAAGGTCGCTTCCGCTTCCGCCAATGAGAGCTGATATACAAGTTCGCCTCCGCTTTCGCCAATAAGAGCCTCCAAGTTCGCCTCCGCTTCTGCCAATAAGAGCTTGCCATCTGAGGACTACTACCAGCCGTTAATCATCAGGAGACGGCCCAGCCCCTCTTTCGAAAAAATATGATAAAACCGCGCGACAGGCTTCAGAACGTCAGTACTCTCATCTCGTAATACAACTATGATAACACGACTGATCTACCAATCCAGATGGATGCTGAACTGAATCACACAATCGAGAAGTTAGAACAGCTCTCGTTGATAAATGATTCTGTCGCTGTAAGTATTGATATATTCGTTCACTATTTGATCTACTGTTATCACTATTCTTCAAACATATCGATCAATTCACCACCCACTGATTTCTCTCAGCACGGAGATGAAGAACGCGGAGATGAAGAAGATGAGTTCGGTGGAGTGGAGGAAGAGGATGTTACGGAGCAGGAGAACTCTGATGGGGATGAGGGATTTGGCGATGTTTGCAGTGGGGTTGAAAGATATGCGAGGCTCACCCAATATTTCGATGCCAAAGTATATAAGAGGAACCACGTGGGCAGAATGTACTGCACGACGGTTCCCATGTGGTCGGTGGAAACCATCTAGGGTGACGAATATCTTTGTCACAGCTGCTTTAGGGAATACGCGATAATGCTCGCTATCATCGATTTTCATGCGCAATCCTAGGCGCATACCACATCCGAGTTCTTAGATATTCCGCGACATATCTGCGATGTAGGCGACGACCCCCTTCACCAAATCCATATGTACATTGTGTAATTGTAGTAAGGGCAGAGTGTTGGTTTGAGATCCATATTTGTGATGAATTTTAGTAGTGATGATAATAGATATAGGACTTGTAGCTATTGATATGTATATAATATGGAAGTAAATTTGGTTTCATGAGAATCTTCCATTTTTTTTTCGCAAATCTATGATATAACGAGGTCGTTGAACATGAATTCGACATCGATTCGAGGTTTTGGGGAAGGAACAAGGAGGATTATCATAACCACCCACATTATGGAAGATGTGACATTATGGAAGAATACTGGTACGTGAAAACATCGAATTTTGAATTGTTTTCTTCACGAATCTAGAATATAACAAGGTTTGGTGAACACGAATTTGATATCAAATTCATGATGAAAGAAGATATTCTTGAAAATGTCATATTTCCTAGGGAATTGACGGAAAATTGCGTGATCGAAAGAGTTGAAAGTTGTTACTGAAAGTTGCTTTCAGTGAACTAATTGTTATTTTGCCTACCAGCTGCTCCAAATTCGGTGGGTCGTGAATTAGTAAAATTGTCAGAAATCCAATTTTTGTTTCATCAAAATAACAGAATGAATTCTAATATTGGACAGGAAGGAATTTGAGCGCCATGTATTTCATTCATGTTCAAAATACAAGAACCAGTAGTCTATGCAGATTTTTCGAACAGTAAAACACAAATGGCAACTATATACCATCTATTCATGCAATTATCTATAATTATGTACAAGGACAAAAAAAATACGATGATTGAATTCAAGTATCACTCAATGACTATTTTTCAGCTGTGGTTACTGGTGTTACTTGGGTTCTACGATATTGTGGGGAAATGGTAGACCCTATTTCTGAAGGTCTTTCATACATACCTATATATAGCAAATGGAACGCATGAAATGTGTTTGGATAATATTCATTTTCTCTCTCAAACATATTTATGATAATTTCACATTCATGAAGTAAGGAGTAAGGAGGTATTCATCGGAAGGTGCAAAATATATAGATGTGCATATATGTGGTGAACCTATGTTGGAGAGTGAAGAGTTCCCGGTGAAGTAGGTGACATTTTTATCGACTCTTCTAACTCATAAACTATTCGAATCTACTATTCGACTTGTTAATTGGTCCCTAACGACTGCTTCTTCCAGTTCTTCACTCAATGACCGAACATGAAATGCTGTGGCACCGGTCCCGTAGGAACTAACAATGGGGTCGTTTAGAAAATCATTCTTCATAGTGCTCACTACCGATTTTGTGATTGGAATATCAAAATAATTATCGGCTGAATAATTAGATGTATCGAAATAACTCATATTCTCCTTCATAAAATTATGAGAGTTTCCTGTTTCTATTTTCAATATCGATGGATCTGTATCAGTTCACAATAGTTGCGATTGATCACCATATTTTTTATTGATGTAATCATATAAGAAATTTCATATAACGACTTCCGATACGTTCAATAAACTGAAGCTCAAATACAGCGGTTTATCATAATGCACCTCGACTCTTCTCTGCCATTTTGGTACCACAACCCGTGGAAAAATGTGAATTTCCGTACGGTGAACATAGAATGTGATTATCTCTTGAGTATGAAATAATCAAGAGCATATCCAGAATAGTGAACGAAAACAGTGAACGATAATAAAAACGAATGAATAATAAATATGAAATATAAAGAACACCAATTGATACACCCAGTGGCGGAGTTGAATAAAATCGGATATGAGCATGAAGTATTGAAGTGGTTACCGAAATGAAGTGAAAATGGATCCAAAAGAAATAAAGGAAGACCTCATGAACACTGGAGTTCTCAAGCATCTTCTCGGAATGATAGAAAAGCAAAGTCAGCAGACCAGAGAGGAACTAAAGAGAGAAATCGACAACAGAAAACACAAAAGTTATTGAAGAAATCGAGAAATGTTCCGACAGTATAAACGAACTTGAAATCAAACAGAAATTACTCGAAAGCAAATGCGCCAATCTCGAAAGATTCGTTAGAAAAAATAACTTATTGATTTTTGGACTGAACATACCAAAAAACACAGATCCCATAGTAGTAAAAAATCTCGTACTAAGATACTGTCAAAAATTGGAGGCAACAAGTAGGAGCTACGAGGATAGACAAGGAAATAATTTTCTTTCTCAGGAAGCATCTTGCAATCCAAAGGCTACTTGGCCTGAATGAGAGGAAGGACGTTGATGGTGAATAACGAATTTTATTCCGTGGATCAGCTGAGGAACCTAGAGACTGAGGAAGTCCCGGAATATAATACAACATCTTCTACAAATAATACGAAACCTTCAAGTGCACCATCAACTCCCATAACAAGTGGAACCTTTTTTGAGGATAGCTTGAATATATTTTCCTTGAACACACCATATGGATACAAACAGGAGAGGGGCAAATGAGTAGAAGAAATATTGCGAAGTCAATCAGAGAAAGAACAGAAGATGAGAGATACAGGAATGTGACTAAGGAGCAGAAAAGGAAAGAGAGGAAAAATGAAGATCACGTAACAGAGAACGCCTTCAGAAAGAAGAACAGACTTGAAATAGTCGGATCATAACAAGACAAAACAGCAAGTGAATGAACCCATATATTGTATGAGTCGTATTTGAGAAAATTCTATGTTACTCATTCATTCTTTACCTAAGTAAGGTTCTTTTCATTCAATATTCATTTCATTCTTCCAATATCTTAGAGACTTTCAAATGAATAAAATCGATACGGTTACAGCTGAAAATACACAGCAAATGAACGAACTTTCTGAAAATGAAACTCACCAAAATCTAGAATTATTTCATATGAACATTCGAAGCTTGAACAAAAATCTAGACGAATTGCTCTTACATGGGTTCGACCATGATTTTGACATTGTAATCCTCTCAGAAAAATGTCAGATGGAAGATATTACCCTCTATAACATAGATTACTATTGCACTATATATAATGAGGCCCGTTATAACCAAAATGATGGAGTTGTTATATATGTCCGAAAAAACATTGATTTCAAATACAAGATGGTCAAAATGGAGGAAATAACAGGAATCGGAATAACCTCAAAATTTAACAACACTAATATATCAATTCTATGTCGATACAGACCACCTGCAACAACTATACAATCCTTCAATGAAGAACTGCGTGAGTACCTCAGAAATTGTCCAAAAGCTGATATACAAATCTTAACTGGTGACATGAATCCTAATATTTCGGGTGATGATAATGAAGAAGATGAGAATGACTATCTCAATATTTCGAGAGAGTATGATCATTCTTCTGTGATGAATATAGCCACAAGAGTACAAGGAGATTCAAAGACCTGTATAGCCCAAATGTTCATCAGGTATGACATAAACTATATTGATGTATCACCAATTGTCCTGCAATCCAGTATAACAGACCATTTTTACTAGACTGAAATCACCTGAAATAAAAAATGAAGGAATTCATGAAAAAAACACGAAGATACATAAATGAAAATAAAATAGTCGATATTCTTAGAACCAAAAATTTCTCCTGAGTGTATCTGAGTAATGACATCAATACTGCTACCAACATATTCATAGACACAATAAAAAAAACACATATAAAAAATTTCAACGATATGAAAATTAAAAATTCCCAATTCATGAAGAAGAAATGGATGACAGACGGTATCTTGAAATCAGCCAACAAGAGACATGAATTATGTAATATCCTGATTACTTTATTATATTAATGGTAATGAAGACTTCGAAATAATTATGTATTTCAGAACTCAACGAATGTTTATTGAAAAAATAATACAATTGACAACGTACTCGTGACAACATACGTACAGTAGTAACGTGATCCACTACTAACTATATACATCTAAATATATATAAGGTGATTCAGGTACTGAAACTACGACACTACAAATTATATGCCATGGAAATAAAATTCCGAACAGGAGAAAATAAAAGGAATTACAAAAAATATAGATACAAATTGACCGATAGGATGAGACAAGCAAAAAAAAACTATTATCAGAACGAAATTTCGAAAAATGAAAATAATTCATCTAGTTCATGGGAGTGTGTGAATGAAATTACTGCGAGAACACAAAAAAGTTATGAATAAAATAACTGATGAAAACGCTGTCGTATTCACGGATAGCAAACAGATGGTAGATGACTCATATATTTTTTTCTCAAGTATAGGTCAAAAAATGGCTGAAACAATTGAACGAAATGATAATATTCAACCACAAATTCTGAATAAATCGATAAACTCATTCTTTCTAGGTGAGACAAATGATGATGAAATATATGGATATATCGATAAATTGAAGAGAAATAAAGCACCAAGTCATGAGAACGTGACCACTGAAATCATAAAACTAATTGCTGAATACATCATAAAACCTCTGGTCTATATTATGAATCATCTATACAAACTGGCATATTTCCAACCGCTCTTAAGATTCCTGTGATCAAACCTCTGCACAAAAATGGAAGCAAAGTAAACGTATCAAATTATCGCCCAATCTCTTGATCTCTCATCTCGCAAAAATCTTCGAAATGGTATTAAAAACGCGTTCAACAAACTATTTGGAGGAATATAGACTAATATCAGGGAACCAATTTGGCCAAAGCGTTCGACACCATCGATCATATGACACTGCTGAAAATATTGGAAAATTTTGGAATCAGAGGAAAGCCATACGACCTGATGGAAAACTATTTGCATGAAAGAGTTCAATGACAGCCTCAGGGAAGAAATGTTTATAAAATATGGTGTTCCTCGAGGCACAGTTCTGGTGCCTATACTTTTCAATTTCTATCTGAATGATCTACTGAAATTGGACCTGGAAGGAAGGGCAACAAATAATTACACGAGAAATCTAGAAGAACATACGAGAGTGGATCTCTAAGATAATATATAAGAAACCCTCCACTTGCCCCACTAACGATCTATATCGGGAATTATTTGACGTTCGACAATTATATTTCCTCTCAGCTGTAATACGACAGCATGCTCATAGAAATGAATTGATAGGCATGAACCATAACTTTATCACACATGATAATGAAAACGATTTCACTGTTATAACAAGACCCGAAAAAAATACTTTACGAAGAAGTTATGCGTATCTGGGACCTAAATTATATAGCTCAATCCCTCAAGAAATGGAACAATATGATTCCCGTAATTTATTCAAATCAAACATGAAGGAATGGATAAGCAACCAATCACGCCATGCCATCCATAAATATATTGATATGGAAAATCTATATCACAGTCTGTTTCTAGAATAAAAAAAATAATGATAATCAAAAACACAAGACTATCACCAAAAGCTTGTATATTCCGCATGTAGATAGAAATCATTACCCCATGGATAAATACCTTTTTTTCCATAAACTTCTGACACTTTTTCAATATTCTATATTCGCAACATCATTCCTCATATTTGATATATCTTATACCTCATTTTATATTTTTATATACAGGGTGTTCCGTTGATCATGTTACAAACTTCTAGGGTAGATAAAACACACGAAAATAAGAAAAAAAGTTCATGTGAACATGGGTCATGGGTCCGGAAATGCTTCTTCAGGGAGCTAGGGCCCTTCGAAGATGACCTCCAAAAAGTACTTTTCGTTTTATAGCTTCGGTACTACTGCAGCTATCGCAACCAACTTTGGGACATGAAATCTAGTTCGTAGGTTCATCAATTTGAGCCTTCCGGATTTTGTCACCTTTAACCAGGGGCGTACAAACCTCATTTTCATATTTCAACGTAATAATTGGTTTAAGACCAATAATTTATTATTGATTGGATTTAGCCATTTTCGGAGGAAACGGTGACAGATAGCGATTTTTACAAGAGTACCTTTTTTATGTGATAGGCATTGGAGAATTATAATCAGATATAAAAATGGTAAGAAATTGAAGCCTAAGAGGAGTAGGGTCAAATTTGCCCAAATACCCCCCTGGTTTGTACGCCCCTGGTTGAAGGTGACAAAAACCGGAAGGCTCAAATTGATGAACCTACGAACTAGATTTCATGTCCCAAAATTGGTTGCGATAGCTGCAGTAGTACCGAAGCTATAAAACGAAAAGTAGTTTTTGGAGGTCATCTTCGAAGGGCCCTAGCTCCCTGAAGGAGCGTTTCCAGACCCATGTTCACATGAACTTTTTTCTTATTTTCGTGTGGTTTATCTACCCTAGAAGTTTGTAACATGATCAACGGAACACCCTGTATATTTTAATTCACCAAATTTATTATTCATAACTTCTGATCGATAAGAGCCACCCGATTGAAATTTTGTGTATGAATGTATTTTGTCAAAATACATTTTTTCGTCACACTTCCACATTTCTGATATTGTTATAAAGGGTGTTTTCAGAGGGTGAGTCATGAATTTTTGTAGAAAACTTTTTTCCCTGTATCATTTTCGGTGAAAAAACAGGAGCATTTGATGGAGCGAAGAAAATAACATGAAAAAGGTACTCTTATTCAAATACAAAAAATTGAGCCCTTCGTGAGATATTTGAGTTTTTGTAGTTACATGATATCAGCAGATTGATTTTATTCATCGCGAGATTCATCGGTATAACGATATTTTAGCAGGCCATGATGAATAATTTTGTTCTCAATTCTGACGTTAATTCCATCAACATTCGATTCAACATTGTTGTAGTCGATTTGTTCGTGTGGTTTTTCTGTGTCATTTATCACTGCGATTATCAACTGAGATTTTAAGAAATATGGCAGGTTATTCGTTCTCTGAACAAACTGATAGAATAATAGAAATGGTGGCCGACCCAGAAGTGCGAGAGCTATAGAAGTTGAAGAAGAAGTATTAAATACTGTGGAACAGGATCCGGAAATAAGTACAAGGAAATTAGCAAGACGAATAGACACAACACAAGCGAATGTAACCAGGATTCTCAGAGAGCAACAGCTACACCCTTATCATTATTTGCAGGTACAAGAACTGTTACCACGAGACAATGAAATAAGATTGAGATTTTGCGAAGAGTTGCTGGAACGAACTCGAAGATGTCCTGAGTTTTTAAACAAAATATTGTTCACAGACGA
Organism: Gastrophysa polygoni; assembly: GCA_963576655.1. Taxonomy (NCBI): domain Eukaryota; kingdom Metazoa; phylum Arthropoda; class Insecta; order Coleoptera; family Chrysomelidae; genus Gastrophysa; species Gastrophysa polygoni. Next base: position 20,583,148 of record OY755085.1, on the reverse strand, counting down.
AGCAACTTTTACTAGAAACGGTGTTTTCAATTCGCGCAACACTCATTTCTGGGCTGACGAAAATCCACACGTTGTTGAAGTAACGCATTTTCAATATAATTTCAAAGTGAACGTCTGGGCTGCGACTTTAGGAGACAAATTCGTTGGATACTACATGTTCCCAGGGTCTCTGGATGGTGCAATGTACCTCAACTTCTTAGAAAATGAGTTAGGTACGATATTAGAAGACATTCCTCTCAACATACGTAGGGAAATCTGCTTTATGCATGATGGAGCACCACCTCATTATGTAAGAGTTGTACGTGAATGGCTTAATGATAATTTTCCTGATAGGTGGATAGGACGAGGCATGGACGCTCCTATTTCCTGGTCCGCTCGTTCGCCCGACCTCAATCCACTAGATTTTTCGATCTGGGGTTACATGAAATCTAGGGTTTATTCAAGCGAAATTCGGAATGTTGAGGAGCTGAGGCAAAAAATTGTGAACGAATTTACGTTGTTGAAAAATGATCACCAAACTATGAACGGTTTGATGAATAATTTACGTAAACGCCTCAGATTATGTATAACCGAAAACGGTGGACATTTCGAACAGCTACTTCAATTTGTTTCTTTCCTTTTTCTTCCATTCAAAATTATGTATTGATTAAAAGTACCAAAAACATTATCAAACTTTTATTTTTATTCAAACCTTGTTGGGACAGACTTATGCTATGTACTTATTGCTCAGTAACTTGGCACAGGGAGGTGATATTATCGACAAAATTGAAAACAAAATTGTTCATGGCCTGCTAAAATATCGTTATACCGATGAATCTCGCGATGAATAAAATCAATCTGCTGATATCATGTAACTACAAAAACTCAAATATCTCACGAACGGCTCAATTTTTTGTATTTGAATAAGAGTACCTTTCTCATGTAATTTTCTTCGCTCCATCAAATGCTCCTGTTTTTTCACCGAAAATAATACAGGGAAAAAAGTTTTCTACAAAAAATCATGACTCACCCTCTGAAAACACCCTTCATAACAATATCAGAAATGTGGAAGTGTGACGAAAAAATGTATTTTGACAACATACATTCATGCACAAAATTTCAATCGGGTGGCTTTCATCGTTCAGAAGTTATGCGGAGAAATTATTTTAATTTCATCAACTTTGGAAGGATATATCTCCCTTAATATGCATTTTGGGCCATGAGTTTAATCATCAAACTACACTCTTTTTTCAATGGTCTATCACCCCCAGAAAGCTCGGTTTACATTTTTGACTCACCCTGTATATATATTTCCATCTATAGATCAATTTCACTCCCAATACCAAGGCTTGCCTTGTTGGGTAGAATGTATTTATTTAGCATTGTGCACTTCTTTGTTGTATTATTCGATGTACTTTCGGGGTGAATGAATATTATTTTTATCATTATTATTAATAATATTATATGGATCGCGACAATATTCTTGTGAAATACTTCGCAAGATTTATAATTGGGGAGAGTATCAATGCATTGGCACTTTTCTCCGATTCGATATCTCCCAGTCTGATATCGCTCCTTTTATCAACATTTTCCATAGTTTTATAGTGAACTGAATTGACCACATTCTCAAATGATCACTTGTCGGCTTCACTTCCACTTTCCCACTTCTATTTCTACTATTATTTCATTCGATAGATTAGGAATCAGTTTCTTCTGCTCAGATTTTGAATCAGGCGGTACGATATATTCCACAAGCAAAGGCAGATCAGAATGCGCATCGTGTAGCTCTTGAGGGTAATAGAATCCACTTCGGGGACATATCCACATTAACCATCATCCGCCGCACTCATATCTAAAGACGCTATTTCATTACTAGTGAGCCACCTAAAATCACATGTGGGAAGCGGTTGTGACATGATATGGCCGTATAAGTTAGTCGCAGCCAAATACATTATATATGAAGAGGGCTCAATGAATTGAAATTCGGTAAGAACAACTCCAGTCTGATTTCCGTAAACTTCATCATAGCATCTCAGGATGAACCGGGTGCTGTGTGATATTGACATGGATCTTATTTGTACGTGTCCAAACAAACCTTCCGAAAACGTCACATAGGAAGACGATATCCGAATAATAGCCGAGTGATTCACATTCCAATAACTTCCATACACGTTCAGCTCTTCGATAATCCCCATCTGAAATATGCTCATTCGATAAATTATCATAGAAATCAATTCTCGATGTTAAATCCTTTTGATCCAGTTCACTCATGGATGTTATGAAGCTGTATGGAAAAACACCTTTCTGCGACATATCTTCGAATTTCGCACGATCGGGAAAATATCTCGCAGTTTCTGTGAACTGATTTTCATTCATTTTTCAGCTTTTCATGGAATTTTCTCTTCTCGTTTCTAAAAAATAGAGTAGAAGTTATTGAAAATTATTGCAATATATTTGTAGTAAGGACAGATTTGGGATCTGCCCCAAAATGTCACTGCGCTTGAAATTAAACCTTTAGATACCCAAAAGAGACCCCTTGTTTTTGAAAAAAATTTGGAAATACAAATATATTCAATAAGAATAAAACCTCTACTTATCTTGGTGGATGTTTCGGAAACGAATCTGCTCCCGTTTTCAACACAATTAAAATATTTTCGGTTTTGACACTGAAAAGTGACAATTTGGTAGACGGAGGAATTCTGGTTACAATTTCCAGCCAGTGATTGGAGGGTTTCCGCGAAGAATGTTGAGCTATCTGAGAATCGGAGTTCCATTTCTTCCTAAATATTTGCCGACTAAAATATGTTTCGTGAACGAAAAATATATTTTACTAGTTCGAGCAACACAGTCCACCGTCTCTCCACGGTTGAATGATTTTCTCATGAACAGATGACTATCATAACCGCTCATATTGTGGGAAGAGACTGGTATAAAATCTGGTACCTTATAATTTAAGTTGCACACTGAATGTGCAGCCTCATATCTTATTCTTCCTGATAAATGGCAATGATCTCTCACATCCACATCACCGCAAACGAGAGGTTTGCCGAGAATACCGCACTCTGTGGCATTATCAAATGCAGCCTCATCTACTTCGGGTAATTTTCTCATTGGAATCACATTTCCCAAGTATCTGCTATATATTTTTTTCTGAATCACTAACTGAACTAGATACAAATTCTTTGACTGCATTTACCCCACGGAATGTAACAAATTTTGTGATTTGATCATCAAAAGATCATTTGATGATGTATGCGAATGAGTAAGGTTCATGTATGAAGATTCTTTTAGAACTGGCTCACTAGAATATATTGGGTTCAAAACTGATTCAAAATCCGCATAAACAACAAAAGGTACCTTCAACACTCTCTCAAAATTCTCATATTTCAAAATACCGATCTCCCAAATTTATCAACTTTTATTGACGTAGTTGGTGTTGCATTGAATGTGTGATTACAATCATCGAGCTGATGACGTAAAATTCTAGTTTCATCTGCAAAATGTATCGAACAACCATCGCAAGAAAAGTGTTCATGTTCATTGGCAGATAATTGATTAGACACCAGTCTAGATGAATTCTTCACCCAACAATAGTGACTATCACCGGAATTATTTGTGATGAGTAGAAGATTTTTTCCTATAAGTAATAATGGAGCGGAACGACTACCTGACATTTCACTTGACGGTTCTCAATCACATTTCATAATCCGTAAACGTTGATGGAACAATCATTGAGGGTTTCGAACTTTGAGATATTACTCACTTTCATCGGGAACTCTATACCAGTCAGATTCAAAACTGTAGAAAAGTGTGGGTATGAAGACATTTCACAGGATTTGCTGATCGCCGGATATAGGGCAGATATCACAGCCCAAGCAAAACAATGCTGGCCCTGATTCACTACGTCCACTACAGCCTTCTTATTTTCGATGAAACTTGGTAGTTTCATAGATAGATAGATAGATAGATAGATAATTTATTTCTTTGTTTAAAATATACAAAGTATAAAAGTATATTACACATTGCCATATATAACAAAGAAAACGTCACAAAACAGAATAGAATGTTACATAAATTAGTCACTATAATAATAATAAAAAAATAAATACATGTGTATATAGAACACAACAACGAATATGAGTTAAAATACCACTAGTCGTCAGCGAGCGAAACACTTAGTGATCCACTAAACTCGTTTATCTTGTAGGGAACCATGTTGATAAGATTTTTCCTGATTTTATTTTTGAAAGAATTCAGTGGTAGTTCCCTCGTTTCACGAGAGAGCAAATTGAAAAGGGGGATACCTATAGATTTACTTCTTTCCAATCTCTTCCTACTAGGCACGATGTTATGTCTGTTGCGGGTGTGGAAGGTGTGAACATTAGAGTGTGTCGTAAAAGTATGTATATTTTTCTTGACATGTATCAAATTTTCATAGATGATTTGAGCAAACAGTGTCATAATGCCGAAATTTTGAAAGAGTGGTTTGCAATGTTCATCATAGTTAACCCTTGCAATGCTACGTACAGCAGCTTTTTGTAATATGAAAACTCTTTGTAAATTTGTGAAACTGGCCTTTCCCCAACTCAGTAATCCATAGCTCATTACCGAGTGGAACATCGCATAGTATGATGTTAGGGCTGCTTCTTGACCAACAGTTGATGCTATGCGCCGAATGGCGTACACAGATCTTGCCAACCTTCCACACAAGTGACTAATATGCGTGTTCCAAGAAAGGAGTGGATCAAGATGTATACCTAGAAATTTAACTGATTTCGTGTTGGAACCAGTATTGTGGTTTGAAAATGAACAAATCTCTGTTTTAGCAGCATTCAAAAATAGTTCATTGTCATTGAACCACGCTTTGGCATGGGCAGTAGTATGTGCCGAAATTTCATCAATATCTGCACTTTGTTCAACTTGTAGAGAAAAGGACGTGTCATCGGCATATAAGATCGTCATTAAATTACGTTTGATTGACATATGTGAAGGCAGATCATTTACATAAATTAGAAACAGTAAAGGGCCCAGTATGGATCCTTGTGGTACCCCTCTCTTGATTAGGCGTTCATGGCTTATGTTGTTATTATTATAAACCCTCTGTGTTCTATTATTGAGGTATGATTCAATAATGTTTCTAGATACACCTCGTAATCCATACCATTCTAACTTCTCCAGGAGTTTTTCGTGACATACACAATCAAAAGCCTTTGATAGATCAGTGAAGATGGTTAAACACATTTTTTTGTTTTCAAAAGCGTCAAGAATATTATTAGCTAACCTATTAACAGCATCTATTGTGTTTTTTCCACTTCTAAATCCATATTGATGAACATCAAATAAATTTAATTTTTCCATAAAATTACTGAACTGTATGAGGATTGCTTTTTCTATTACTTTAGATATTGTAGGTAGAATGTGTATCTGTCTATAGTTTTCTGGCATTTCCTCATCATCTTTTTTGTGAATGGCAAGAACTTTGGCCGGCTTGAACACGGAAGGAAATATTCCGTCAGAGAGACAAGTATTGACGACGTGAGTCAAAGATTTGATAATATATGATGAACACTCTTTCAGCAATTTGGTACTGATGCCATATATGTCTTGGGTTGTTTTGGTCTTCAGACTATTAACAATTGAACGAATTTCCTCTTCGCTGAAGGATCGCATGAAAAATGAATTCGGGGATTTATTGATCTTATGATGAATTGGAAGATTTCCATGTGCAGGAATATCCTTAACGATGTTATCTGCATGGTTGGTGAAGTATTCGTTAAAAATATCTACGTCAATTTCAGGTTGAGCTCTTGGGTTGACTTTACCTCTTTCAGTATTCATGATTTTCCAAACTGTTTCATTCTTGTTGTCGGACAATGAAATTTGTGTTGAGTAATATGTTCTTTTTGCTTCTGTCAAAGCTTGGTTATATTTTTTTTTTATCAAGTCATATTGCACTTTATTGAAGTTACTTGGATTTTTTTTAAGCAGTTCGTATGTAAATTGAACATTTTGTTTGAGCATTTCAATTTCAGGTGTTTTCCAGTAGCTGATCTGGTTTGTCTTTTGTAGAGGTTTTGTTTTAATTGTAGGAAAACAATGTCCAAAGTGGTTCATGAATGTCTCATGGAATGAAAGTGCTTTTTTTTCGGAAGATATTTGATTGTACATGTCACTCCATGATTCCTCTTCAAGGAAAGATTTGAATTTATGTTGATTATCACTCGAAAAGTTTAATTTATCATTGAAAGGCAGTTGATCTCTCTTTGAATTTTGTATTACATATTTCAATATTTGAGGGTCATGGTCCGATAGTGGAGCACTGAGGACTTCTCCATATGAGTGCTCAATGTTTGTAAATATATTATCTGGGCTGGTTTTGGATTTTCCCGCTTTTCTAGTAGCTGTATGAACTTTTTGGTGCATATCAAATTGCTTGAATAGATCCAATACCATATTGGATTTACTGTCTGGTTTCAGGAAGTTTACGTTATAATCTCCACATATCACAACATTTGCTTTGCTATAATATATAGGAACATCCTATAATATTTCTTCTAGATCCCAACCTGCAATAATGAAAACGGTATATATTCACCGTAATATTGACATCCCGTGATCCTCAGATTTTGAATCAGTTCCTAGTATTCAACTCATCAGAATCACGCTCCTCGAATCCTGTTGTTTGGTTGATTATAATTTCCTTGGATGTGTCGACGATAGCTTACGACTTGGGAGATGAATCTATGATGTGATTTGGTGCCATGAAATATTCAACATCGTGAAGATCTTCAGATTGAAGGACATATCTACCAAATATTCCCATGGTACCCTTGATAGCGAGATGAATGGATAATATGACCTACAATAAGGATATTGCAGGCGAAGAACGTATCATTATCCAATCCATAGCTGTCTATAGCTGATGATGCGACATTTTCATGCAGTTTGAATCTTGTATACACTGTCTCTATATTTGATGGAAGCATTCGTACGGTATTCTTATGTCCTTTTATGCGCCCCCATTTCATTCATTGGGACGTGTCCATTTCAAACCATACATGTTGAGACACCTCTAGACGTGGATGCGTGAAGAGTGATATCGCTTAGGCGCGATTTCTTTGCAACGGGTTGGCCTACATTCCCCACACATGCTCCTGTCATTTGGTGTCGGCGTAAGTTGTCAGTGCGTATCTGGAGGCAATTGTTGCAAGATAACATCTTCATCACTAATCGATAGTATTAATAGGATTGATTTGAGAGCTAACGTAACGACAGAAGTGCGCTCTCATTCGTTCGACAGCTACTTTCATAGAGGGGAGCCCCACCCCACTACTATCGAACGACCTTGAGGTGAGGCGTTCATTTCCGAAGTCGCTCTCTAACGCAATAATAACCTTCCAGGCCAACTCCCTCTCAAGGTCACAGGTCAGATTCACTCGCCCCAAGGTCACATACATGCCCACACCACTCCTCAAGAACAGACCACCTCAAGGTCACCCCCAAGCGCTCATCAAGGTCACTCCCCCAAGGCCATACCCTCATCCTGATCCTGACCTTGAGACGGCTGATACCTTCTAATGATGATATACATGGTGTCCCGGAAATATATCCCTACATAGCAAATAGCTCCTGAGAGAGCTACAGCCTCTCATCAGGTCGCTCCTGAGAATGCTTTTGTAACAACTTCTCCAGAAAAAAGAATGATCGAAATAATGCAATTCCATGAATTAAATTCTGAATATCATATGCTGCTGCCAAATTGTAGGAATAGCTTGAAATACCATAGACCAGCCCTGTTCGAATTTCCCAAAATGATTTTTCCGACGACCACTCATGAAAACAGAACTTGCAACATCGTTCTATCATTCACAAAGTAGCCCATTTCACTATGACAATAGGAAAGTCGAAAGTGAAACGCACTCGTGTGGAAATATTAAAAAAACGCTCGCTTGCAGTGTTCGATGAATATACTGATAGTTCACCTGGAAATTTTGCCGCTGCTGCTTACATATGGTACTTATATTCCATATTGATTTCGCTTCATAACCTTTTGATGCAAATGAAAACAATTGATTCCACTTCTTCTCACCTTTTTCGAAATTCGTCTGGTAATGTTATCATCATCTCCTAGATTTTCTGATATTCATCCTTGTGGATATGAATATCAATTCAGTTGATTGGAAAAATACTCATCCATTCAAAATGACAAAAACACTGTTGACGTTGACTCAGTGGAATTGAGTTGATTATCAAATATTTTCGCTGAAATATCACGAGTTTGCAAAACTCAAATCCATATTCATGAAATTGACATAAGTAACCATCAACTATCTGACTGCTGTATTTTGAGTTACGTGGTAGCTATCGACGATAGTCGAAACATTGAATAACTTCTGAATTCGAGTAGGCGTATCTCGTGAAATTTCGAAGGATGAAAAGGAACAGTGAGTGGAAGTTGGAATGATGATGATAAAAATGATGATAATGATAATATCCATGGTCGTAGGAAAAATAGTGTACGCAACTCGTACAAACACAATACTTCATATAACATCTGTCCGAACACACACTTCATCATTCCAAATGAAAATCAAATCGATATTATGCTATACTAGCCTTATTTCGATGAAAAAGGTGCCAAAAAAGTTGAACAGAACGTTTTTCACACCTCAGACTTCTCAAATGATATGATGCATATTATGGAATTTCTGGAAATTCTATAATTCACAGGGTGTTAGTTAGTCATAACTATCGTTGTTATTATTATTTTCGTTATTTTTATGAAAATAAATATCACGACTGCTCATTCCACAGATTTGAGATGTGAAATGCTCGTTTCATTAGTGTCAGGATTCATATTGAGACTGTGAGTCGATAATCTTTATTCGCGTGTATCAAAAATATTGATACGCGTGAAGAACCAACTCACGTTATTTTTATCCTAACGTAGGATGGAGCAAAACATTGCAGAATTGCCTTCATAGAGAAATAAAAGACAATAAAATATATCTTTGTACGAACGAATTGTTGTGTAACATTCCAAATGCATGTTTCGACTTTGCCTAACTTACTCGAAGGTGTCAATATGCGCAGAATAGGACGAATGTCAGACCCGTTAGCAGACCATGATATATTTCCACCAAGGGCTCACCTTACGAGCTCAGCCTATATCAACGTGATGAGGGATCGGGATCCAGATTAGTTTCAGTGAACATTTTTCTGATCAATTGAACCTAATGATAATCAGCTACTCAGTCTATGGATTGAACTAGAGACATTGAAGTAAAGTTCGAATCGAAACCTTAAGCTTCAGCATCATTTCTTTGGGATAGAAGAAGGAGAAATACTTACTGAAATACTGAAAGTCATCATTCCGGATTCTGTACATATTTATGAAGAGTACTGAAACACGTCAAATTTCAATACAACATTAACTGACATTCTCAAACGTCAGAATGCGATCCCAACCTTTGAACCCCTTCGAATGACAGGTACATATATCGTTTGATTGAGAAGATTAGTATCACTAGTATTAGTATAAGTAGTATTACTAATATTGCGATATATGAATTTCATTTTCGTAATCCTATAGATTGCGGTGAAGAAGAGAAAATTCTGATTTTTCAACATTGAATTTATTGGCGGAAGTGAAGTGAGTGTCGGTAGGATGTATTGAAAAACAATGATTTGTTCAACAAGAATACTATTGTTCAGTGAAATCGCAATCAATAACCAGATCAATAACCCTCTGACATACAGCCAAACTAGCAGGCAAGCAAGAAAGAACAAATTCTGATTTCTCAAAGTTCATTCATCAACAAAAATGAAGTCAGTGTCGATAATGGTAATCATAATAATAATAATGATATATATTCAAATGAAAATGTATAGGTAGATGTCTCATGATAAGGTGATGCATAGAATGCATTTCCAATTTGGAAATTCATCAACCTCGATAAGAAAATCTCATCAAAGTGACCAACATAAAGATACTTCTTCGATTAGGACTTGTTGATAATTTTCTTGTACATATAAAATTTGTTAAGGGAAAATACTTTCGTCCTTAGTAAACGCTTCAAGGGGTTCAATTCGCCAATTTCCACATATACAACATTCAATTCATTCAGAGCTCCATTGAACTATTCAAATGTTGATTGAATTGCATTTTTATAGGTGGTATCAATGTGATTAATCGTGGAGCTGCATCAATTCGGATCTGATATTGCATTCGATGTGCGAGGCTGGCGAGGTTGAATTCACAGAGACAAGTGAATGTGAAACGTGATGTTCTTCATGGCCTTCGATTTATTATCAACAGGATGGTTTTATGAAACAAGGCTGGAAGCAAAAGGAGTGAATAAAAGTTGATATATTTGTATTTTCGTTGATCACCATCATAATTAAAATAGAGCAAATCATATTGATTCCGATTGAATATTTATCAACTTGAGAATTAGCTAGTAGACACAGGAGGCTATGAATACCATATTAGTGTTATTCATTGGGTATAATGATATGAATAATCTCAAACTATACTTTTTTCAGATAGTTCAGCGGGTGAACAGCAATACTTCCATATCCGTTTGTAAATCCGAGTAAATTCAAGAAAGTAGCAATTTCAAAAGAGCCTCAAGTTCTTTCAAATGCAACTTTTTTATATATTCGACAATAGAGCGTAGATTCTAATTTTCAGACTATTGCTGATCGATTTGTTGTTTCGTTCCATGAATTCAGCTGAAGACTTCAACTTTTTTCATTGTGTAGTGTGGGCACCTTTTCCGTTTTCTCGTACTTTCTTGAATTATCTCAAAGGACCAACTCCGCAGTCACATTAAAATGATTATATCTCGCCATGATCTTATTATCATCATCCTATGGTAATAGATTATTTTTTCTATGCAATTCAAGTACTTGCAACATCATATTCAATTATATATTCGACAATATAGCGTAGATTCTAATTTTCAGACTATTGCTAATCAATTTTGTTGTCAGCCAGCGGTGGAATTTTTGGAGAGGAGGGAAATGTTGGAATTTTTCTTGGAAGTTTGGAGGTTGTGAGCATCAGGAGAGACTTCACTAGGCAAAGAATTCCACATTTTTGTCGTTCTATTGATGAATGATGCTTGGTATAGCGATGTTCGACAGGTCTCGAGCCTGACAGTGTAGGGGTGACCAGTCTGAGCTTGTCTGGTATGTCTACTAGGAATCGCGCGTGGTGGCATAATAGATGATATTTCCGTTGAGCACCGACCGTGAAAGTACCTATAAAAAAGGCATAAATCGCCGACCTTTCTACGATGATCTAGAGAGGTCAATGATTTGGTGAGTGTCATATAATCGAATAAACGAATAGCTCTCTTCTGAATTGAATCTAAGAGCTTTAGCGTATGTTTGGGGGCTGAGCTCCAAACATGTGAACAGTACTCCAGGACAGGTCAAATTTGTGCTTTGTAGATCCTAAGCAGTTGTTGGGATGTGAAGTATCTCTTTGCACGGAACAGAAAACCAAGTTCTTGTGAAGCAGTTTCCGCAATGGACCTCACATGATCGTCCCATGAGAGAGCACTGTTGGTGGTGACACCCAGCATGGATATTGTCGGTTTTTGACACTGAAAAGTGACAATTTGGTAGACGGAGGAATTCTGGTAAAAAGGTGTTTTCATCAATTGATATTGAATTTTCCATTTTCATATTCAATTTTCGGAAGTGGGTGCCAAGTTCTATCTATATCAACTGAACAAGAAGCAATATTATTGTCTCCGTTCAGGAGAATGCAAGCAGACTCTTTGATTTTCCGTTTTTGGTTGTTGTCTTATTTTCCTATGATCTTCGGCCATATGTTGTCCATTTTCAGTAAGGATATGTTCAGCTAATTTTGATTTGTCAGTATACCTTTTCTTTATATTGTTCTTATGCTCTTTCATCCTTACTGATAGAGGCCTGCTGGTTTCACCGGTATAATATTCTCCACAAACACATGGTATACTGTGAATACAATTCTTTGATGATTGTTCTTCATATATATTTCAGAAAATTTTCCACAATCCCACTTGTATTCAAACGTTGTGATGTTTCAGATACTGTTGAGCGTGATATAGGATTTCTCCACGAATGCAAATCATTGAAAATATGACACAATTCTTCATGATTTCTGACGCGATCATCATTAAAATTTTTAAACGCTCTTTTCCACTCATTCAATTAAACCATTCTGAATTGTAAAATTTATTTCTGTCAAATAGAAGTCGGCACTTGGACAACAAAAGACGTACTAGACAGTACTCGTTCATTCATTACTATGCATACGAACAACATCAATCAGTTCATCTGAATAGTTTTTTTGCAATAATCCAAAAAACTCAGAGGAGGTTGATTAAAGTGCTAAATTCCTCGTTTTGACAAATTTTTTTTAAACTAAACGCAGTATGTTCGGAATCCAAATAACAAGTTCTTTCAAAATCTGTGAAAATATATGGACTGTCCCATTTGAGTCGAAGAAGTTGAACTAGAAGTATATCCTCACCAGAAAAATGTACACCAGATGCATTGTGTTCCATTGCACTCACCTGCAAATTTTCATTGATATCGATGATTTCGTTTGAAATATATTCAAATTCAAATTTCAGATAACCATTTGCATTCTTCTTCTTTCAAAATTTTCTCTCCACGTCCCAGAAGAATGAAGTAGGAGTTTTTAAAAATTATTTCAATATATTTTTAGTAAGGACAGATTTGTGATCTGCCCCAAAATGTCACTGCGCTTGAGACTGAACCTTTGGATACCCGAAAGAGAAATTCTCTATACGTCAGTGACACCTTGTTTTTCAAATAATTTGGAAATCTAAATACAGGGCGTCCCACAATTGCTGGGACACAGAGCTACCACGTGTGAGAGAGGTCAAAATAAGTTGATTGGGTCCAATTTATTTATGTGCCATAATGTACCAACTGTCCGTGAGAAGAAATGAAAGTTCACATAAAAACACATTTCTGTACGCTGCTCAAGAATGAGTTGAACAATCCACATGAAATTTGACAAAAGTATATTTAGGGGGATTACTCTTCTTTTAGTAACCGTAGAAACTTGGAAGAGATAGTAGAAGGGATGAAACCACCCTCACCCCAGATATTTTTTTCAGAACTCTTCTAGGGATAAGGTAGGGTTTTCAAATTTCCTGAGCTCAAAAACTGATCAATTATCTTCATTTCATCAATGTTGTAAAAATATCGTATACCATATAGTTTTGAAGGAAAAAAATGTTCTCTCAAATGATGCTACCAGATATTTTCAGTACAAGTTCAATGGAATTGTGATATGAAATTAGTTATTTCACACGTGGTAGCCCTGTGTCCCAGCAATTTTAGGACACCTTGTATATTTAATGAGAAAAAACATCTACGTATTTGAATGGACGTTTCGGGAACTCTCCATCGTCGAAACCAACTGAACATCGAAAAAAAAAATTGCGAAGAAAAGTGTTCTAATTGTGTTGAGAACGGGAACAGAGACCTACGATTTCCACCTGTGTTTTATTTGTTACGATTGTATTGGACTTCAAAAGAACCACAGGGTTCTCAACCACGTAGTGAGATCCTAACCATCAATCAGATATTGAGGTATTCGAATATTCGACGATCACAGCCATAATCAGCGCCGTTAGGACGGCCCTCGGTCTGTCAGGTTACAGTACCTTGGTAAATACGCGGTAAATCAGGAAATGTCTCATGAAATAGGTGAGTTACTTCCAGTTGTGTTCAGATTTTATCATTCATGAATTGTTATTCCATGCATTTCCAGGATTGAAGTCAACGAATCACTATCTAAAATTAGAATACTAACAAATTGAATGTGACCTCCAGCCCAGTTCATACCTTTGCGGATGATAGTACACTTCATTCCGCCTTCTCCTCTAGAACCCCCGATATCATCATGCTTTAAATAAGGATCTGACAAGAATTCTGGAATGGGGATCTGAGAATCTAGTACAGTTCAATGCAACTAAAACTCAAGCTTGTATGATCACCAAGAAGGCTGATCACACAATGCCCAATTTGATGATGTCGGGTACCACTGTTCCTATGAGGTCGTCAATATCCATGCTGGGTGTCACCACCAACAGTGCTCTCTCATGGGACGATCATGTGAGGTCCATTGCGAAAACTGCTTCACAAAAACTTGGTTTTCTATTCCGTGAAGATACTTCACATCCCAGCAACTGCTTATGATCTACAAATTCGACCTGTCCTGGAGTACTGTTCACATGTTTTCCCCCAACATACGCTGAAGCTCTTAGATTCAATTCAGAAGAAACCTATTTGCCTAGTCGATTATACAAAACTCACCAAATCATTGACCTCTCTAGATCATCGTAGAAAGGTCGGCGATCTCTGCCTCGCTTATGGGTACTTTCACGGTCGGTGCTCAACGGAAATATCATCTATTATGCCACCACGAGCGATACCTAGTAGACACACCAGACGAGCTCAGGCTGGTCACCCCTACACTGTCAGGCTCGAGACCCTTCGAACATCGCTATACCAAGCATCATTCATCGATAGAACGGCAAAGTTGTGGAATTCTTTGCCTAGTGAAGTCTTTCCTGATGCTTACAACTTCCAAGAAGAATCCCAACACCTTCCTTCTCTCCCAAACTTCCACCGCTGGCTAACACGATGTTCCTCTAACATTATAGGTTTCCCGTTCGTGTTGTCCACAGATAAAAAAAAAACTCATGTTTTGAACTATCTAACTTTGGCAAGGAAATTCTTGCAGTATTTCCAATGGATACCCTCTAGAAGGCACACTGCTATGGTTTATGCTCACTTTATTATCATCAAGACCTGAACGGCATTTTGTTAACCGAATGATTTCTTATCTTAATTAATGCGATAAATTTGAGAACGATAAGATTTTTGAATAGAGAATGAAGAGACTTTCCAAACGATGTATCACAAGCCTGTGCTTCCCATTCGAAAAATTGGTGGTTCAAATTTGACTGGTTTCGGCATTTTTATAAATATGTACAGTATCCAGAGTATATGTACAGGCTGTCTCATTTTCGATGTCCTTACGGGATATCTCGCTTATTTTTGGAGATACAGATTTGCGGTTTTCGCGAACGTTGGCTACTCTTTTGTGAAACTCACGGAACCGTGAACAAAACTTCCATAGCCCGCTTCGTTCCTGAGATACAGGGCGAAATTGAAAATATTGCATTTTGGGACCCCCCCTGTATCTCAGCTATCTTTCAAGTTAGAGGAAAAGTAAGAACTGTTTCTTTCACATGTTTTTACGTAGAATCCAGTGGCGTAGACAGATTTTTTCAATGAGCTGTCGTTATTTAGATATAACACAAAGTTATGTTCTTTTGAATATATTGTATATTTTTCAATATTTGAAACAAAAAAGCCTTGCGCTTTTCAAGAATATATAACACTCATATGATATTTTGAGTATTGGTCCTGTATTTGGGTATTTTTCAATTTTTTTTTTATGTAGGTTTCTCATTAATAGGCCTTGTAAAAATGTGGCAACATTATCCACTCCGTAGATTTTCATATTCCCCTCATTGCTGACACAGTGTTCCGTCACACACTTACCACATTCACCAATATTCAGTACTACCAATTGACTATGAAAGCTGTGGACCTAGTTAGTAGGTAGCTATGAAAAAAACACAAATGCAGATTGTTTACAACTCTTGTCACCTACCTGTCAAAGTTCACAATTTTTTCATGCAATGGCGAATAATAATCCAGGATATCAAAACTACGAGAAATTAGATATGGTTGGGATATATTACCAAGTTGGCTTCAATGCAAATCAAGCGAAGGACCTATATTTTGAAAGGTATTTACCATCTCCCAATTGCTGGGTATCAGTAAGTAACAATATGATAAAAAATTTTGGTATCCCGAGAGAAGACAACCAAGTAGGAAAATGTTTGGCAGACCAAAAGAAAATTTGGAAAATTTCGGATTTTTTGAGAAGCCTAGACCAAAATGTTATAGAAGAGAAAATGCCGAAAACTATGAAATTAGTGTCCTTGCAAAGGTAGAAGGAAGCAATAATTATACTTCTTGCAGAGAAATTGAAGAATCATTTGGCATTCCAAAGACAAGGGTTTCCAAGATATTGAAAAAGAACGAAAATACCCCCTACATACCACAAACTATTCATTATTTGAACCCGGGTATCGCTGTGAGTTTTGTAGATGGTATATCCAAAAGACGGAAGAAAATATAAATTTTGGGCGTTCAGTGGTATGGTCCGATGAAAGCCATATAGGTAGCGCTGGAATATTTAATCAAAATAATTATCGTTATTGGTCAAATGAAAATCATCACGTTACGGTGGTTCGCCAACAGCAAGGCAGTTTCGTTTATGGAGGAAGACTAGCCTATCGAATTTTTGACGGTAACTTGGATCACCAAAAATATTTGGAAATTTCAGATGATTGTCTTTCTGAACTACTTGACGAAATTCCGTTGGATCAATTCAGACACATTTTCTTCTTCAATATGGCGCACCTTGTCATAACGCAGGTGCCATCAGCGTTCATCTTGATGAAAGATTTCAAAACCAGTGGATTTGTAATAATGGTCCCATTCACTGGCCGCCAAGGTCTCCTGACTTATCGATATTAGATCTCTTCTTATGGAGCTATTTAAAAAATAAAATATATCACCCGTGGCATGAAAATCGAGATTCACTGATGAATGCTACGAGAGAAGCTTTCGAATATTTACGTATGAGATCTATATTTTTACTCCAGTCGATTGACGCTATCCTCAGAAGATGTCGGCTGTGTCTTCAACAGGATGGGCAGCGATTTGAACAATATTCATAAGAAATTTTCAAAAGGAGAAAAATTAATAGAATTGTTTTGTAGTAGTGTTTGAATTTATTGTTTCATCGAATTGTTTTATGTTCAATTGTTTTATTGTTTCATCAAATTGTTCTATGTTTCATCGAATTGTTTTCACCAAATTGTTGATTGAATAATCATTTTCAATGGATATTTCTCATTCTACCCTATATAAATGAGTGGTATTCAATCATTGCGCCGGAATATCTATTCTGAAAGTAGAAGTTATTTGCCTTGACTTGCCATAAAAAACTGAAAATTACCCAGATACAGGACTAATACTCAAAATATCATATGAGTGTTATATATTTTCAAATGTTGAAAAATATACAGGGTGTTCTATTTAAAAAACATAACTTTTTGTTATATCTAAATAACGACAGTTCATTAAAAAAATCTGACTACGCCACTGGAATCTACGTGAAAAAATTGTGAAAGAAACAGTTCTTACTCCTCCTCTGAGTTTTAAGATAGCTGAGATACAGGGGGGTCCCAAAATGCAATATCTTCAATTTCGCCCTGTATCTTAGGAACCAAGCGGGCTATGGAAATTTTGTTCACGGTTTCGTGAGTTCCACAAAAAAGTAGCCAACTTTCGCGAAAACCGCCAATCTGTATCTTCAAAAATAAGCGAGATTTCCCGTAAGGACATCGGAAATGGGACAGCATGTACAGTATCTTTTTGTCTTCTACTTACTCTTTATTCATCGACGTAGGTAATTCGAACCTAGAATGAGAAATAGAAAGAGAACATAACAGAATGGAATGAACCTCATTTAGTTCTCTAATTTCCATCAAGAGTCAGTGTATTGATTCTTGACATTGAATTCATTCTTCTCAGGTAGATCATTGTATTATACATATACATTTGGAGAATAAGGAATGTCTTGTATTTGACAATTTCATTCTCGGTACATGGGAAGGGTGAAACGATAATGGATATCATGTTGAGAATTAAGATATCGAGGAAAATATGAAAGTCCACCACTAAAAAAATACTTTGTAATCGTTCCGATGCTTATATTTCGTAATTGTTGTAGCCTTTGTTTGAATTGAATTGGTACAATAGGGTTGCACAACCAGACGGTAATCCATTGGATCGGACTATTTTGTGTGGGAGTCCATTGAAAATATGGTCACTCCTGATTCAATTAGAACCGCTACACATGAACATCTTTCGAAGAGATTACATGTTCGTCTGAGCAGAGATGGATACGTGTTCGGAATCATATTTTGAAATATGCCGATGAATGGAATTCCGTGAATTCATTTGACATTTTTGTTTTAATGATAATAAAACATTCAATGAATAGAGAGTATTTTTCGATAATCATTTAACTTCATCTGTTGAAATGTTTCGGCATGTTTACAGAACATGAACACAATGAGAAACTATTTCATTAATTAGTGACTGCTGTATCAACTGATGTAATTGGAAGGAAAATCTTGGAATAAATGAAGACTAGGACACCAGGAGTCTTCTATTCTTTGAAACCGTTCATCTAAAAACCGGTTTTATATCGGATTGAGGATGTCTGAACAAAACCATACTGGAATTAGAAGGAGTGTTTGGAAAAATGAAAATATACAGGGCGTTCCATTTGAAAAAGTTGACATCCAGTCACTTCTTCATGTGATCATTCCATCTGTGATATTCAACCACCCTGTATGAGAAGAAACCAACTTGGTTCTGGGGTGAGAAGCCTCATGATATCACTTCACTCATTTCCACATTCCATCGTCTTAGTACCTCACAGTCCAAAATTAACAATATTTCTTGAAGTTCATATTCGGACATGAAAAATCAAAGAATAACTCGTATCTCGAGAATGGTCATAGATATATAACAGATGATGTTGAGGATGTCACAAGGATCAATCAAATGCTATATTATACCATTCGATATTTCATTTGGAAAATCAAAGTTGCTACTTATCTATGATAGAAGCGGCAACGTCGCATCGTCAGAAATATTTCAGATGAATTGATCATGTTGATTCATCTATAAATCCATTTTTTCAGAGTGATCCGTGTGTCGTTCGCCAGGAACGTTTGATTCACGCTCATCGTAAAAAACCCCTTATACACAGACCAGAAGAAATTTGCAGAAAAAAAAATTGAGAAAGAATACTTGTCATTTTTCGGCTTTCTGTGGGATTTTCTCTCCTCGTTTCTGAAAAATAGAGTAGAAGTTATTAACAATTATTTCAATATATTTGTAGTAGGACAGATTTTGTGATCTGCCCCAAAATGTCACTGCGCTTGAAATTAAACCTTCAGATACCTAAAAGAGAATTTCTCTATTGGTCAGTGACACCTTGTTTTTGAGAAATTTGGAAGTACAAATATATTCAATGAGAATGAAACCTCTACTTATCTTGGTGGACGTTTCGGGAACGAATCTGCTCTCGTTCTCAACACAATCAAAATATTTTTATATAATATATATAATATAATTTTCAGGTGGGCTGACGGCAATCCAGTCCATTTGTATGACAGACATTTCGGGGTGTGTTTAGCAAACTATGAGCACAACGATTTGGTGGCCTTCAATCCGAAAGACAACGAAATGCTAGTGACCACGTCGAATGGCACCATCAAAATTTGGCGGTCGCGGGCCAAAGTTGGAGAACTGGATATGAAACCGACTCGGAAAAGGACCTCGGAACCAATTTCAGAATCCATATCGGTGTTGAGCTGAGAAAGGAAAATTGTTCAAGATATCAAAACAGCGTTCATTAGATCACTCATTTGGTGAATTAGGCGATTCAATAGATAGACGCAATTACCTAATGATAGAATTGCACGAATTTCAAATAACTGATATCAACTATGAAACAAGACAATGCACAGTTCATCACTGGATGCATATCAGACATTATCAAACATAACAATAAAGATAAGTTATAGATGATCACGGAGTTTTTGTATTAGTAAATAATTCATTTATCTGAAGATCTCATGATTTGAGTGAACAGAAGAAGGAAAATAACAATCACTAGTTGAAGTTGACTATACGACAAGAGTAAAGGTGAAAAATTATTGTTTCCAATATATCTTAATGATATGAAAAAAAAAACGACTTCATCACCAGTTTTACATTCATATTTTGATGTTTCTGATACATAATATAATTATACATTCAAGATCATCATGATGACAAAGGAAAAAAAATTGAGTGCGATTGATCGATTGAACAGTGCGTATTTCAATTCTCGATTGTGGATATTCACCTCAGTTGAAAATGTGTCGAAGTCACTTCCTAAGTCATTGTAAAATTTCATGCATTTGTATAATGGAGAGTTAGAAATGAAATTTGTGGTTATCGAGGTATTGATAGTAACCGTTTTCGTTATGTTGACTGCTAGTATGGTGAATCGATAATTTATGCTGTACCCGTTTGGTTCTTTTCATATTATTTTCATGGAGACGATTCCCGACTGTAGAAGCGAACTCTAGGAGACAATATACGAACAATTAGTTTTGAATAGTTATAACTGTTTCACGGCTTTTTGTAAAGTATACCTACTCTATGTGGATATCGAAATTCAGTTCAGTATCAAGACTTCCACGTCGTAGATTCGTGAACACTATTGGAATATTGCGAAAACGATTCACAAATACTTTCATTGTCGGAAACAACTTCGTTATTCAGAAACATGCGAGCAGGAATGGATTTGATATTGTTTCAAGAGCTGAGCGTTGAACTGAGGAAGAGAAATCTTTTACCACGATAGTTTTTCATTTTCTATAGTTCTAGTGTATTTCTTCCAATTTTCAGGTGGTTCATATATGCAATATTTATTTCCGATCATCCTTTAATTCAATCAAGAAATTATGTTTTCTTGCAACTTGAAGTCTCATTCGGTGAATAATATAAGATCACTACTCAATAGTGAACCACAGAAGAATTTCCCGGAAATCTGATGGAATGCTTCAACCATACATCACAAGTGCCAGAAAATTGATTAAAAACCTTTTCATTCAGTTCTTATTATACGACCAAAAATTATTTTCAGTCTGAGAATTTTTCATTATTCAGTGTCGAAAATGTGTCGTTTTCAACATTGAATACTGACAAACATAAGAATATAACAGAGATGAAATAAAAAATTGTGTTGAAAATGAAAAAAGATTCGTTTTCGAAACTACCACTAAGGTGAGTTGAGGGGTTTTGATATCTATGAGGAATATTTTTTTTTTCGAGAAAACAAGGTGTCACTGACTGATGAAGAATTCATCTTTTGGTTATCTATAATGATAATGATAATAATAATATTAATAATAATAATAATAATATTAATAATAATAATAATAATAATGATGTAGGCTGAATTTCAAGTGCAGTGACATTTTGGGATAGATCAATAAAAATACAGGGTTGGGATGAAGTATGGAACCAAGTAAATATCTTTGAAACGAAAAAAAAAACGATATTTATGGAAATTTGCAGGTGAGTGCAATGGAACAAAATGCATATGATGTGAATTTTTTTGTGATTATTATACTTCCGGTTTTGCCATCAAATTCTTCGATTTGAATTGGACATCCTATATATTTTCACAGATTTCGAAAGAGCTTATTTTGAATTCATACATACTGAGTTCAGTGTAAGAAAGTTCGTGAAAACGAGGAATATAGCACTCAACCTCCTTTGAATTCTTTACATTAGAGCAAAAAACTATTCAGATAAACTAATTGATGTTGTTTGTATGCATAGTGATGGATGAACGTTCAATTTGCAAATTGTACGAACAAAAATGGTTCAATCAATGAAAAAAAACCTATTGAAATTCCGATGATGATCGGTACTATTATAATATTAGGAAAATAAGGCCATGGTCCCATGGTCCCACTTATTGATATTAATTAGGCATCAATTGAACACGTGCGCTATGAGTCATCAATTGACCACTTGAAATACGAATCATCACAATGATTTATTCATATTTCTTTGGGACGAATATCTTCAATTGAACACGTGCATCAAGAATCATCAGACTGATTCAATCAAACACATAATGAGTCATTCAATAATGATTATTCGCAATGAATATTATTAAACCAATAATCTTCACACGTATGCTATGAGTCATCCAATGATCTTCACACGTTCAGACTAATCATTCAATATTGATTGTTCACAATGAATATTCATCAACTAATCATCTCCACACGTGCGCCAATAATCATCACACCAACCAATAACCAACCAATAATCATCACACGTGAGTAAAGAATTCTTAGACTAATTCAATTAAACAGGTGACGCAGAATCATCAATCATATTATGAGCATGTATAGCGTATACAGGAAAGATTGTGCATCTTCAATGATGTCTTGTGCTGGAACTATGCCTTCGGGTGGATCGGCATTTGATCCAGGTTGATTCTCTGAATTATTTTCATCAGGCGCAAGTACAACTTCTGAGTTGGGTTCAGTGAGTTCTATTATGATTTCTTGGGAAGTATGTTGCAAATCTATATAATCATTGGTAGTTTCACTCTGTAACAAGTCATTGCCTACAACAGCACTATCTATCTGTGTGGTTTCAAGATCATTTCTCGTGGCAAGTACAACTGGTAATGATTCTATCCACTGCATAATATCAACTGAAAAATATTATTCATTGTGATACTGGTTTTGAATCTTGGTGACGATGTTGAAAAATTGAGATTAATTGATAATTTTCGATTATTATATAATTTCACAGTTGTTTTATGATTTGAAATGAATAAATGTTAACTCACCACGTTGTGTTATTTCTTGTCTTTCCTGCAGCAGAACAGCTTGTCCCTCTAGTTCTGATATTTCATTAACACAGGAAAGCGCCGTCGGTGAAGAATTTTTCAAAACTACATTTTCTCTGCTATTCACAGATGAACTACTCGTTATTGGTTCAGAGATTTTCTCAAAATTTGCCATTATTTTATCAATACGTCTGGACATCGTGAAAGTCTCTTTTGTTTTCTGATGAATAAATACACCGGCATGAAAAAACAAACCAAAACAATCTACGTAACCTCCAAACAGACAGATACGAATCGCGCAAACTCGCCAACTTACTAAGCAATAACGCAGTAACTGACAAGTGCTAAGAAGAAGTGCAGTAAATACACAGCATATGCTGCACTTTTGTTCAACGCAGTGTAGATACTGCGTGTTTGTCTAGTATTCATAGTGGATTTTGTATATACGGCAAACAAAATAAACGATTTTGACCACTAATAATTGCATATACGGCGTTTTTACTTAGTAAAGAGACCGCAAAATGGTCGCAGTATACAACCAACCGAAAATCTCAATATGGCCATTTTTGTACATACGGCACTTTCGTTTAGCAGGGCAGTATTGTATGGGATGAACGCCCTCAAAATCAAATTCTCAATAGATGGAAATTTTACAAAAGTCAATCACCAGAAATATAAAAGATTGAAACACCCTGCCTAATTTCATACGAAGAATTTACCTGCTGTGAATTACATGCCTTTTGCGATGACTCACAAAATGCCTATGCTTCTTGTCTGTATGTCAGAGTAATAAATAATAACCGCACTTTTGTATCACTGCTGAGCGCTAAGTCTGAAGTTACTCCTTCCAAATTATTATCCATTCCTGGAATCGAATTATCGGCTGCTTTTTCATTGGCAAAATCAGTTTCTTATATTTAAGAGATTTATTCTGAAAGAATTCAATTCGATCAAATATATACTTGGACGGATTCGTCCATTGTTTTGCATTGGGTGAAGTCAGATCCGAACAAATTCGAAACTTTTGTTGCTAACCGCGTATCTATAATACAGAAAAAATTCTCCTGAGTGGTGGCGACATGTATCATCCAAAGATAATCCCGCTGATTGTTCCTCCCGCAGCCTCCTTCCTGAAGAATTAGTAAATCATCCGTTATGGAGGGGGGGGCCTATTCAAAAGTTCAAATTTGAATGTCCTGGCGTTGATTATTCAGAACGCAAAGCTGTGCTTGTAGCATTCACTGATGTAGATTCGTTTCAGAATATCTTGATGAAATTTTGTTCTCTTGAGAAAATTCAAAGAATCGAAGTATACGTCAGAAGATTTTCTTTCAACTTGAAAAATCCGCTGGATAAACTGACTAGCAATTGTTTCAGTGAAACTGAATTACACGAAGCTTTACTTGTTCTTGTCAAATCCACTCAATATTCGGCTTTCGAGGATGAAATTTCCAGATTGAAAGATAATAAACCGCTACCCAAGTATTCAAGAAAACTTAGTATTTTTATGGATGATAGAGGTTTGTTGCGCGTAGGTGGCCGACTACACAACTCGCTTTTGGAATATTTTTTTTTATCTGTGGATAAAAAGCACCCTCTTCTTCTACCGCGTTCGAATAGACTAACTGATTTGATAATAGAACATACTCATAAAGTTCACCTGCATCCAGAGTTGCAGACTTTGCATTTTCTTTTATTACAAAATTTTTGGATAGTATACTCACGTCGCACTATCAGAAAGATGTTAGACAAATGCTACCGATGTTGGCACCTCAATCCACGTAGTCTACAACCCCCTATGAGTAATCTTCCCGCAAACCGAGTTTCACAGGTGGAAGCTTTCTCGGTAGTTGCTGTTGATTTTTGTGGACCATTCTTCATTACGTTGGGCAAAATCCGCGAAGCGAGGACGGTCAAATCTTATGTTTCAGTATTTATTTGTTTTGCAACTAAAGCCATACACTTTGAACTCTTTTCGGACATGACGACCCAAGCATTTTTGGCTGGCTTACGTAGGTTAATGGTAAGGCGAGGCCGTTGTTCATATATTTTTAGCGATTGTGGCAAAAATTTTGTTGGTGCAAATACATTTATTACTGAAATTATGAAAAACGCCGCAGGTAACGTGAAATTGGTTTGGTCATTTCACCCTCCAACAGGAAGCCATTTTCAGGCTTGGTTGAAGCAGGTGTTAAATCTTTCGAAACGCACTTTGCTAGACTTATCGGTTCGCAAATTCTCACATACGAAGAACTATATACAGTTATAACTCGAATTAAGGCTGTATTGAATTCCAGATCGCTTTATCCGTTGAGTTCTGATCCAAGCGATTTATCGGTTCTGACTCCTGGACATTTTTTAACGTTGGAGCCTTCAACTTCTCTTCCACACCCTGGTTCAAGTCATTCAGAATTGAATTCTTCGACACGTTGGGACTTATTACAGAGGATATAATCTTGTTCCTGGTTGAGGTGGCATCGAGAATATTCAGTTAATTTGCAGCAGAAAGACAAATGGGATGATCCTGATCATCCTTTGGAAGTTGGCGATCTAGTCATTATCAAGCAAGAAAGTTTACTGCCTTCACAGTGGCGTATGGCCAGAGTTACGGAGCTTCACCCCGGATTAGACAAAGTAGCTCGTGTTGCTACAGTGGAAACTAGTAGTGGCACATATAAGTGCGAGTCTCATTCAGAATTATTTTATTTTTATTTCCATATATTTTTGGATATTTCATACACCTCGTATATGATCGAAGCAATTGCCTGTAGTTTTTTCAAATTTGCAATTTTTACGCGATCATGAAAGAAAACTTCCACTATGCGCATGTGCGCGAAGAAATCGGTTTTCGAGATGATATATTCATTCGAATGGCAGCTTCTGGGAGATAGACGTCACCGCTACAATTTCCATATTTTTTCACGTGTGTCATGACCCGCAATTTTCAAAGACATTTCTTTCGCGAGTGCATACAACACTTTACCATCCAACCGCTGAAAGAGGAAAGAGAAGAAATCACCGAAGCTCATTAGGTAGGTGGAAATTCTTTCCCGAAATTTCAACTATTCGCCATGATCCTTTTTTTGAACCAGCATTGTTGATATTTCCACTCTAACAGCTTCAGGAGGAATATTGGAGATTGTTGCGAATTAATGCTCGCTCGAAATAAATTCACCCTGCATATGATGGTCACGATACCCTGTGATAAATTCACTTGTGCAAACTGAACAGTTGTACTTCATTAAGACATTTTATATTGAGACCAATTGATGATTGTGTTCTGAATAACGTGTATACGGGTCCATTTGATAGTCGCGAAATAAGCTCAATTATTCCAACTTGTCTAATGCATTTCCCACATTACGAATTTATACAATTTAAAATGATCAGCAATGTTGCTCACATATTCGTCAGATAATTCGCGAGGAAATGTTGCGATATATTGAATTGGGCAAATTGAAGATCTCATACGAGAACCGCCAGATGTTTGCAAAACGGGCTCTAAAATAATTTTATTGACTTGAATTCTCAAGCATAATACCTAAACATGCAAGTAGCGAACTATGCCGCTTCACATTGTGGATATTTCCTTCATTGTATAATTTTTCCTGTATACGCTATACATTCTTATGATATGATGAATCTGCATCACCTGTTGAATTGAATGAGTCTGAGAATTCTTGATGCACGTGTTCAATTGATGACTGATTAATATCAATTGGTGGGACCAAGGGACCATGGCCTCATCCTCCCAATATTATACTACTATCGGTTATGGTGATCGTGAAATGTATTTCCGTCAATTAGAATTTGACACTTGGAGAACAAAAGAGTACTCGTTTATTCATTACCATCCATAAGGACAACAGTTCGAGTTTTTTGCTCTGATGCAAAAAACTCAAAGGAAGTTGATCGAAGTGTTATATTCCTCGTTTTTACAATTTTAACTACATCAAACTCATTATGTATGGATTCAAAATCACAAGCTCTTTCAAGATCTGTAAAAATATATATGATGGTGTCCTATTGGGATCAAAGAAGTTGATGTTATTCCTGGTTGAACCAGAAGTGAATTATTAACAAAAATGTATTCCAGATGCATTGTGTTCCAGTGCACTTGCCTGCGAATTTTCATAAATATCGTTCTTCTCGTTCGAAAGATATTTAGTTGATTCCTACTCCATTCCAACCCTGTATATTGGAATGATTATTAATAGTAAATAATAAATAGATAGTCGTGATATGGAGAACACGAAAACGAAAGATTTACTGAGAAACAGAAATTCAATTTCAATTGAACATCTCAATGGGTGGGGAAATATGAAGAATATTCAAATGTATAAGTGATGAAATATTGTGATATGTAACAGGTGTTTTGAACGACCTCTAAGCAATTAGTGTTTGATGCAGGAGCGTCAAGTGGAGTTTAAAAATGCGTTACATACTCTGCACTTTCTACGAACTCAGATTGAAATAATGAAATTTTATTTTCCATTAGTTTGCTATAAACTGTGAATGAATGATATCGAATGATTCTATTTGGGCAGATGGATATTTGAGGCTATTCAACATTCTAAAAGTAACTGTAAGTAAAGTAAGTAACTGCTTCTCAAATTGAGTTTCTCTTACATCTCCACCATTGGCTCCACAGATGATGAAATTGATATTGTTATCATTATCATTTTATCAGTCGATTTCTGTCAATCTCATCATTGATGTCTGAATTTGTAGTTGCACAGCCTTGACCTGCATCACCAATTTCGTCAGCAGTTTGTATCACATCTATCATGTATCGAAGTGTATGTACAACTTCCTGTCAAATTTGTTACTGGAAAACGTCTCATACATTGGCCAATTGCCAAATTCTTTCATCCCATTGGCTGCTTCATATATAGTCCTCGCTGATAGTTCAAGAGAAGTCGATTATTCTTCCTTATACAGAGTGACTCGAGAGCTGCATCGATCAATAAATGGAAAACAATGAGTAGGGAGAATTGAAAAATTTGGTAGCATACTACTATTGATGGGGGCGATTCGGCTAAAATAAGACCCTGGCATTTCCGGTTGTACCGGAAGTGTCAAATTGCTCATTCTGGACACAACTATCAATTTCTCCTACATGGAATCTTCGATTTTTCGATCGATTGGGGTTGGTTTCCTTATAGAGGAAGATCAAAGTTGGTGTACTGTGTTGGTATTTTGATAATGAATGAATACTGGGTGATCAGAAAGTAACGTTGAAAATCACTTCGGAAAAATCTTGAAAGTCATTTCTTTCGAATGAAAACCCCTCATTTTTTATAATTCAGTATTGGATATGGACTTTCTATGAGATTGTCTATTCCAAATATTTTTATTTCTTGAAATAATGTGCGAATTATTATATATCTGTTCCAGAAAATCACCTATTCTTGGTTGCTAGAAACGAGTGTCCTCTATAATTCGTTTGACATGGTTTTGTGAGGGTTTCTGTTTTGTAACCGTATTATATTCACAAAATTAATGAATAGATTTCAGATTATCTCCATTTGAATAATTAGAAAGAGCCGGAATGATTTACAATGAAATTTCTGTGACAATACTCGGTTCTAACACAAATGCGGACGCCATGGCCAACTGAGAATAACTAATTCAAGAATAGGCGGTTTTGCTTGGAAAACTACAAATTTATGAAATAGAAAATCTGTTACAAAGTTTTCCTCATTTTCTTTGCTGAATGATATGAAAATTAAAAAAAAAATGAATTTCCATCTGAAAAAAAAA
The DNA here is from genome assembly GCA_963576655.1 of Gastrophysa polygoni. Lineage (NCBI taxonomy): Eukaryota > Metazoa > Arthropoda > Insecta > Coleoptera > Chrysomelidae > Gastrophysa > Gastrophysa polygoni. The sequence goes on along the minus strand of OY755085.1, from coordinate 20,554,785 downwards.
TGACTTAACGATTTTTCCAAAGTAGGTAATTCTCAATGTTACTTTCTGATAACCTTGTATTGATTCATAATCGAAATATCAATATAGTACACTTGAGTAGATCTCCTCTAAGAAATCCAAACCCAATCGAATAATTGAAGACTTTATGTAGGAGAAATTGATATATTATACAGGGTGAGTCAAAAATGTGTACCGAGCTTTCTGAAAAAAGTGTAGTTTGATGATTAAACTCATGGCCCAAAATGCATATTGAGAGAGATATATCCTTCCAAAGTTGATAAAATTAAAATAATTTCTCCGCATAACTTCTGAACGATGAAAGCCACCCGATTGAAATTTTGTGCATGAATGTATGTTGTCAAAATACATTTTTTCGTCACACTTCCACATTTCTGATATTGTTATAAAGGGTGTTTTCAGAGGGCGAGTCATGATTTTTTGTAGAAAACTTTTTTCTCTGTATTATTTTTGGTGAAAAAACAGGAGCATTTGATGGAGCGAAGAAAATTACATGAAAAAGGTACTCTTTTTCAAATACAAAAAATTGAGCCGTTCGTGAGATATTTGAGTTTTTGTAGTTACATGATATCAGCAGATTTATTTTATTCATCGCAAGATTCATCGGTATAACGATATTTCAGCAGCATTTGCATTTCCAAAGCACTCGCCAAGCATTAGAAGCATATCAGTTTGTTCAGAGAACGAATAACCTGCCATATTTCTTAAAATCTCAGTTGATAATCGCATTGATAAATGACACAGAAAAACCACACGAACAAATCGACTACAACAATGTTGACTCGAGTGTTGATGACATGAACGTCAAAATTGAGAACAAAATTATCCATCATGGCCTGCTAAAATATTGTTACCGATGAATCTCGCGATGAATAAAATCAATCTGCTGATATCATGTAACTACAAAAACTCAAATATCTCACGAACGGCTCAATTTTTTGTATTCGAATAAGAGTACCTTTTTTATGTAATTTTCTTTGCTCCATCAAATGCTCCTATTTTTTCACCGAAAATAATACAGGGAGAAAAGTTTTCTACAAAAAATCATGACTCACCACCTGAAAACACCCTTTATAACAATATCAGAAATGTGGAAGTGTGACGAAAAAATGTATTTTGACAACATACATTCATGCACAAAATTTCAATCGGGTGGCTTTCATCGTTCAGAAGTTATGCGGAGAAATTATTTCAATTTTATCAACTTTGGAAGGATATATCTCCCTTAATATGCATTTTGGGCCATGAGTTTAATCATCAAACTAAACTTATTTTTCAATGGTCTATCACCCCCAGAAAGCTCGGTACACATTTTCGACTCACCCTGTATACAGGCCTGAAAATGACATAAAAACGGCTAGACTCAGGAACAGGACATTATACATGAAATTTGCCTAGAATTCTTCGTGGAATCGAAAGATGGAATGATATATAAGGTGTCCCTTTCGGAATGAGTGTTGACTTCCGGTACAACCGGAAATAGCAGTATCCTTAAAATATCTTAGCCGATTGCCCACATCAACAGTAGGCAGCCAGTAAATTCTCAAATTCGCCTCGCTTATAGTTTTACATATATTGATCTATGTAGTTCCCGGAGAGACACCCTGTATCTAGATGCCAGAGTTTCATATATTTTTCGAAGATATCATAGAAATTATCACCAATATCAAATTGATGATCAGTTTCGGTTCGTGTGTCTGAAATACGCACCAGTATTTTTGTATTCATGTCCTCAACATAAGTTCTTTCAATTTCTCATAATTCCTCTCTCCGACAAGTTGCCATGATTCCAGAAATCAGCTCAACTTACAAAATGATACCTGCCCTGGGGCACTGTTCACATTTTTAAAGTTCAGCCCCTAAACATACGATGAGCTCCAAGAATCTATATTCAAAATAGAGCTATTTGCAAATTCATTGACCTGTCTAGAACATTGCAGGAAGGTGAGCGTTCTCTCTCTCTCTCTCTCTCTCTCTCTCTCTTTCTCTCTGCCTCTTTCTCTTCCATAGATATTTTCATGGTCGATGCTCAACGGAAATCTCGTCTATCATATCACAACGAGCGATTCCAGTCAGACAAACCAGACGAGTTTTGGCTGGTAATCCGTACATTGTGAGGCTCGAAACATAACGAACTTCTCATTACCAAGATTCATTCATCAATAGAACAGCAAATCTGAGGTATTCTTCCAGCGAAGTCTTCTCTGAAGCTTACGACCTCCAGAATTCCAAAGAAAATGGTATGGATGTGGTATATTCATTTTTCCATTTTTCCCTTGGATCCGTATAAATCCGTGGAAATCGGAATTTCAATGATCATTTGAATATATTTGTAGTCAGGACAGACTTATGATCTGCCTTAGAATGTCACTGCCCTTGGAATTCAACCTCAGATACCTAGAAGGAAATTTTCTATTTGTCATTGACACCTTGTTTCTCAAATAATCTGATTTCGTATTCAACACAGTTATTTCATGATTTCTTTGTGATATTTTCGATGTTCGTTGTTTTCGACAATGAATAATAACAGAATCAGTCACACATGATAGTTTCCCAGTTACGACATGAATTTCTTCAAGTAGCGGATGCCAAGTTCTATTCTCATCAGTAGAACAATATTTTTGTCTCCGCTAAGAAGAAAGAGAATCAGATTCTCCACTTTTCAGTAGGGATTAATTGAGATAATTTTGATTTGTGGGTATATCTTTCCATCACATCATTCTTTTGTTCTTCCATCCTTTCTGATAAAGAACTGCTAATTTCACCTGTGAAGTATTTTTCACAAATACGAAGAATGGATTAACAATACCTTCATCATGTGTTTTTGGAGGTATCCGAAGGTTGAATATCAACGTAGTGTAATGTCTGGCACATATCATAAATCAGTCCTCACTACAAATATATTGAAATAGTTCATCATCGCAAATCGAAGAATTGACACACAATCATCACAATCATCACTATACGTGTATTTTTTTATTCATAAGACTCTCCATTATATCACTCGTTTTAGTTGTGCCACTATTACATTACACATGTAAGGCCTGCGACCTGTCAACTGTCAGGCCGCGCCTAAATGGATTGGTCACAACATTTCCTTCCTTCTTTTCAACAAAATAATTTATAATTTCGATTTCATCACAATTCGAGTCTGATTGGAGGTTTACAAACTCTACCTGAACGTGTTCTCAACGGAGTTTTATTTTCGGACCCTGCTCATCGACGCTTTCATGAAATGGTACTTCAGAAACTTCTCTATCTAGTCAAGGGATGACAACTCTAGTGTTTATTTCAGTGCTGTCACAGGACTACTTTCATTTCCACCAAATATGAATAAAATTGTAAAGGTTGGTGGTCAGAGATTGAAGTGATTTTTTTTTTGCTGAGGAAAGTGTACTACAAGCGAACATGACAGGTTTATCATCATTCCCTATTTTATGACTCAGTTTCGCAACTTTGCCTAGTGAAGTCTTCCCTGATGCTTACAACTTCCAAACTTTCGAGAAAAATTCCAACACCTTCTTTCTCTTCCAAAATTCCACCGCTGGCTAACACGATGTTCCTCGAACATTATAGGTTGTCCTTTCGTGTTGTCCACAGATAAGAAAAAATATAATTCTATTTGTACTCTCAGTCATGAGTTGAAGTTGGTGAATTTCTATATGAATTAGAAACTTAGAAATGTAATGGTTTATCCGTTTGAACAACATATACCACAGATCAGGAACATATTTTATACACTTGAACAACTGATATTCTCCTCTCGTACTCCTTGTATATGGAAATATTTCTCATGACACGACACATGATATAGATCACATGACCATGCATGTTTGAAACTACTACTACTACATAGTGTAGTCAGGATGTTAGTTGTGGAAATGGGCGAGTAACACATTTTCTAAGAACGAAAATGAGAATGTTCGTTTCTTTCTTCGCCATTCCATGGAGAGATTGTATTATCCTCCATGTTGAGTCCGAGATTTTTGTGACAGAAATTCGCCTGAAGGTCTGTCTGCTTTGAAGAACTGTTGCCATAAATGTGTTTGATAAATTATTGTAATTTCTTTCCAGCTTCTTGTGGGATTTTCTCTCCTTGTTTCTAGAATATAGAGTAGAAGTTATTGAAAATTATTTCAATATATTTGTAGTAAGGACAGATTTTGTGAGGATGGAAGGGCATAAGAACAATAGAAAGAAAAGATACTGAAAATGGACAACATATGACCGATTGAGGTAATATCAATATCATAGGAAAAGAAGACAACTACCAAAAACGGAAAATCAAAGAGTCTCTGCATTCTCCTGAACGGAGACAACAATATTGCTTCTTGTTCAGTTGATATAGATAGAACGCACCCACTTCTGAAAATTGAATATGAAAATGGAAAATTCAATATCAATTAATGAGAATACCTGGTAACCAGAATTCCTCCATCTACCAAACTATCACTTTCTAGTGTCAAAACCGACAACATATTGGAAAAATTGCGAAGAGAAAAATATTCTAATTGTGTTGAGAACGGGAGCAGATTCGTTCCCGAAACATCCACCAAGGGAAGTGGAGGATTTATTCTCATTAAATATATTTGTATTTCTAAATTTCTCAAGGACAAGGTGTCACTGACAAATAGAGAATTTCTCGTTTAGGTATCTAAAGGTTTGAATTCAAACGCAGTGACATTTTGGGGCATATCACGAGATCTGTCCGTACTACAAGTATATTGAAATAATTTTTGATAACTTCTACTCTATTTTTTAGAAACGAGGAGAGAAAATCCCACGAAAAAATGGAAAATCAATGTACCACCTCCTCGAAGAACTTACAGACACTCCTCATCTCCAACTGATCCTTTTTCGGAACATGGAATCCGATATTGAACTGGGTGTTGAAAATTCGAGAATACTCATCAAAGTTCGCTGATGGTTTATTAGAGAAGTCGCGAAAAGATTCATAATTTCGGTGCAGCTCCGCTATAGTGAGTCTACCGTCTATGAACTCTCTGCTAGTACTAGCTCGCACATAGTGGCTTTCTACTCTAGGTATAGAAAGTATGTGAGCCCGTACCGATTCGTCTAGTTTTGAATGTTGGGCGTGGGTACCTCGCTTGTCATCTAGGGTTGTCCCGATACCATTGAACCTAGATGTCATAACTGTGCGAATAGAACGATCTTCTATTGCTAGGGTGGTTACTCATTAGAAAAGGCTTGCAAACTCGTATCTTTCTCCCTCCTTGCAACAAAAAAAAAATGAACGGTTTGATTTTCGAGGGTGTTCGGAGTTCGATTTGATCCTTCTATATTGAACCTGTGAGACTTCACAGCATGTACTCAAATAATCTCGTTGCCTTAAAAGTGATAATAATGCCTAATATGCTCGAAATAAAGTTTTTCTCACTCCTTCTGGCAACTTACTGGCACAATTGAATCTACACTCACATGGAGGGCTCATTTTCCGCTCCTCTAGTATTTTCCCACGTGATGATAGATACTGTTTACCAGAGTTCCTTAAATATTTTCTTTTGTTTTTTTTTTCACTCTTTGTAGTTTCTTTGTATTTTTTTCCATTTTTTTTTTTGTAGTGAGTCGTCGGCATTTTCATCAGAGAGAATGCCTACTGTACCATTTACACTCTCCGAGTTACTATCATCACTGTCATCTCCAGGAAATGGTTCTTCATCTGACGAGCTTTCTATTCTTTCATTTTTTGATGGAGCTACTCGCTTGAGTTTCAAATCTAAACTATTTTTTGTTCTAGGTGTAAAACTGAAATTGAATGACAAAAAATGAGAATTGATCAAGAACATATCGATATATTATTATTATATTATTGAAAATTACCTCCTTTGGTAGCATCAATTACAATTATTTTCATTAATTACTTGGCTATTTTTTCATGATCTAGAACACCCAATGATGGTCTCAGTACTTTCATGTTAATAGGAACGTATCATTACCTCAATTTAAAGTTATTGCCGGCTGCTCAACAACTTTCAAGGGCGAGACACACATCTGTTCTGAAAAAGAAAGTTTTGCGTCTGCTACACTTGAAATTCTACATGTGGAAAGCATTCCTGAAAATAAGTTTAGATAGCTATACATTCTCTCATTTGAACCGTATGGCGCCATACGGTTGTTAAGATTTTCAATCGTTATTGAAGGGATCAAATTTTGCTGTTGCCCATAATCTGTGTCGGCGCTCTGGGCAGGTGTGAAGTATATGGTTGAGAAGTAATTTCGTATTGATGATCTTCTTGTGCGTTTGAACAATCTTTCCATCTGGAATAAGGCACGCTTAACGTGTAGAATCTCTCTATGACAAGAAAATGAAGGATACTCACGTTCACCCTCTCGACATTTCTCCGAAATAACATTCTCTTCAATGTTATTCGTTTACAATGTTTCACAATTTGCATTCAATTCAGAAAGAACCGGACGGCTGCTTAAAAAAACTTCCTCATTGTTTTCCTGTAGTGCTACTATTGCTGATTGCGCCAACCTTTCACCACGCGACTCCATTTCAAATAAGACGAATCGACTTGGGAAATCAGTCTTACAAAGAAACAATATCCTGAAATACATTCAATTCTTCATTCTCCAGTACAGCTACCATCATTCTCGAAACAACAAAGACACATTATATAATAATACCATCATAATTCATAATAATAATAATAATAATAATAATGATAATATATCATATATAATCATATATAATAAATAATCATAATAATATTCGCTGATTCGCTGTGAACGGACGTGCTTTGGTGTTGCTCTGAGTTATATTCATTTTTGAGTGGTTAAAAGTGACATTTTCATCGTATATTATATACTTGTGTGTAGCTGAAGACAGCAGCAACGTACTACATATCCAACAGTTGCGTTGTTGTATGTGTTGCTGGCGTAGTATGGTAAAATGTCCCAGATATGCGGAGAATGCGATTCGGCGATTGATAGGCGAAAAACTCAGCACATTTCTTGTGCGGGTTTTTGTAACAAGTCTTATCACTTGCAGTGTGTTCGACTATCTGCTGGGTCCTTGGATTGCCTCAAGACTCCAGGTTTTTGTTGGTTCTGTACAGCATGTCTCAAAATGAAGAACAAATATGATTTACACATTAAAAATATGTTTGATTTGAAGATCTCACAAGTGATGAAAGATATGGAATCCATGTTTGATAATATAAAGTCTGATATTTTGAAAATAGCTGATGAGAAATTATCACTTGCGTGTAAGGCTCACTTTGTTAATACGGAGAAAACTATATATGCTGATATAACTGGTAGTGAATCCATGGTTGTTATTAAACCAATTGATGCTGAACAAACGAATGATAAGATCGAATGCGATATCATGAAAAATATCAATCCGGTGGATTATGGAGTGCAAGTATCCCAAGTAAAAAGGGTCAGAGATGGTGGAATTCTTATTGGGTGTAATAATACAGAAGGTGCTACAAGTTTTACGAGAATTGCCAAAGAAAAGCTATCATCATCCTATAAGGTTTCTGAATTGAGAAAAAATTCACCAAAAATCAAAGTCGTTGGTCTGGTTGAAAACTATCCAGAAGAGGATTTGGTGAGGTATCTGAAGGGTCAGAATGATGTTGTATCGGATGATTGTCATATTAGTGTACTACGAGTTTGGGGTACCAAAAAAGACTCAAATATTTTTCAAGCTATAGTCGAATTGGATGCTGCAGCGTATGGATTGGTACTGAATCGCGGAAAGCTTTTTGTTAACTATGATGTTTGTCCTGTATATGATGCAACTGAAATCAAAATTTGTTATAAATGTAGTGGATTCAATCATAAAAGCAACAAACTTATTTGTCCGAAATGTTCCCATGATCATTGTTTGAGAGACTGCGTTTCGACTGATGAGAAATGTGTCAATTGTACGGCTGCCAAAGTTACTGATAACCAGCATGCAGTGTGGGATAAAAAGTGTTCAATTTATCAAAGAAAAATGTGCTTATATAAATCAGATTTATTTGTTACTAAATAGCAATCGCAGTTCTCATGTGAAACTAAACAGAAGTGTATGTCCGAACCCAACCAGTTTTCTATCTATTATCAGAATGTTCGTGGCTTGCGTTCCAAGACTTATGCACTCGCAGATGCAGTCTGAATTTGACTTGATTGCCCTGAGTGAAACCTGGCTTGACTCTGACATTCTCGACAGTGAGTTGACTCGTGGTAATTATATTATTTTTCGTAAGGATAGAGATTTTGACCTCACGAATAAGACAAGAGGGGGAGGTGTATTATAAGCAATAAGCAATCGTTTTAGTTCAACGCAGATTGACTTGTCTACCGTTTTTGACTTAGTGCCTATGATTGATATAATTGGCATTAAGGTGATGTTGGGAAAAACGTACTACTTTGTCTTGAATATTTACATCCCCCCTGCTACGATTCCTGGCACGTATAAAATTCTCTTTGAAATCTTATGTAATCTTCCATATCTCAATGATTCTGACAGTAATCTGATCGTTGTTGGAGATTTCAATATTCCAAATTATGTCTCCTCTATTCCTAAAGGACTAATGGACACTCTCGTAAATTTCAGCAATTTTATGGGATTGAGTCAATATAATTCGATTTTGAATTGCAATGATCGTACTTTGGACTTAGTTTTCAGTAGGTCAACAGTTGTTGTCTCTGAATCCAATGATCCTCTCCTTCCAATCGATACTCATCATCCGCCTTTACTAATTGGCATCAAGTTTGACTCTCGTATCACCAAATTTAATACAGATTGTATCGCAACTTATAATTTCAGGAAAGCAGAATTTGAAAGATTGTAGCAGGACCTTTCGGAAGTTGATTGGTCTGTCTTAGAATCCTTAGTAGATGTCGATTCAGCATGCACTCAACTTCATTCAAAGCTAGATAGTATTTTCTCGAAGAGCGTTCCTACCAAAATAGTTAGAAATTCTTCATTTCCACCTTGGTTTACTAGTCCTATAATAAGGAATATAAAAGAGGAAAACAAACTTTTCAAACTTTATAAAAACTCTGGAGATCCTGAATACCTTGAAAAATTCAAAACTCTGAGGAGTGCTATCAAGAAAGACGTATCTATATCTTATACGAATTTTGTTAGAACTGCTGAACATGAGTTGCGAAACAATCCAACATCTTTCTGGTCCTACATGAATATTCTGAAAAGTAAGTCCAGTTTACCTAGTTCAATGTATCTCAATGATGAAGAACTCAATGAACCCTTGGACATTTTGAATTCGTTTGCGACCTTTTTTCAATCATCTTTCATAATCTCAACAGATTATGTAGCTGAGGAAGTAGTCGATAACATACCCAGTTTAGTCACTCCGATTATATCAGAAGATCTTGTTCTTAGAGCTTTGAAAAGATTCAAACCAAAAATGACTATGGGCCCAGACGGCATACCATCTTTCATACTCAAAGACTGTGCAATAAAACTTGCAAAACCATCAGCAGTAATTTTCAATTTGTCTCTTCGAACAAATATTTTTCCCCTTCCATGGAAAGTTGCGAAAATATGCCCTGTATTCAAAAAAGGTGATATGTATAATATTGAACATTAGAGGCCGATTGTGATTTTATGTAATTTCAGCAAGTTATTTGAAATGGTAATTCATGAATTTTTGTCGGCACACGTGAATTCACAAATCATTGAGAATCAGCATGGTTTCATGAAAGGACAATCCACTGTCACCAACTGAGTATGCATTACACAATTTTCAGCAAGTTCATTAGACAATGGGAGACCGGTGGACGTGATATATACAGACTTTTCGAAAGCTTTCGATCGTCTAGACCATGGTTTGCTCATGAGGAAGCTCGCCTGCTTTGGACTCACCACAGAACTATTGAATTTTTTCATGTCATATTTATCGAACAGGAAATTGCATGTTCTCTACCATGGATTCAAGTCTATTGAAATATCAGCTTCGTCGGGTGTTCCACAGGGGTCAATACTTGGTCCTCTTTCATTCACCATCTTTATTAATGACATATGTAGAACCCTACAGTCTAATATATTATTATATGCAGACGATTGTAAGATTTACATGACAGTCAATAGCCTTCAGGATTGCGCGATTGTTCAAGATGACCTTGAAAGGCTACATATCTGGTGTAATTCCAACTTATTGCCACTTAACATCAAAAAGTGTAAATGTATGTTCTTTACGCGGAAAAAGAATATCATATAGTACGTCTACAATATCGATAATGAATTACTAGACAGATGTTATCAAATCGAGGACTTGGGTGTGGTCTTCGATATTAAACTAACCTTTGTTGATCACATAACCGAAATGGTCGGAAAAGCGTACAAAACACTGGGATTTATTATGAGGAACTCAAAGTTCATGCAGCAAACTGAGTCACTGAAGTTAATTTTCAATGCTTTTGTGAGGTCAAAACTGGAGTATGCCTCAGTGGTCTGGAGTCCTGGATACGATATTCATTCCAATAATATTGAGAGCATTCAACGGGAATTCATCAAACACCTCTGGTATGAAACAGATGGGGTATATCCGGACAGAGGATTGCCCCAATTGACATTAACACGTAGATTTGGAACTGCACTATTGGCTTCTCGCCGTACTCATAGTAGGGTCTTATTCCTATATAAATTACTCAATAACAAACTTGATTGTCCCCATTTGCTATCCCTCATTGATATACATGTTCCTCGGTTGCCTGTGAGAGATAAATATTTCTTTTACTTGCGCTCACCCCAATCTAATCTACTGCAATTTTCACCTATTTATAGAATATGTTCAGATTATATGTCTTCTCAAGATTCATTCGATATCCTCTATACTAATATTACCTGTATGAAGAGAGCACTATTGTAGTATTGTTTGGTAGTGTGCATATCTGCATATAAGCTCTTTTTCTCCTCGCTTTCCATATGCAGATGGGCCCATCTCCATTCACTAGTCTGATGAATTATCTAGTTTGTCCTAGCATAGTTTGTATCTAAACTGTAATTTTATATAAGATGTTTATTTTACCATCCTGTAATTGGCTTCGGCTGCTGGATGGTGTATGAATGAAATAAAATAAAATGAAGAATAATTCTCAGAATGAATATTGAATGGGAAGAAACAATGACATGAAATACATTTGTGTCTTTGTTGACTCAACATTGAAGTCTTTGTTGCTCCAAAATGATATTTTGATTATTGTCATATCTACCTTTGCGGCAGTGTGGTTCCGAGCACATGAACTCTTCTTCAAGTATCGCGCACATCTAACCACTCGGACCATGATACAAGAAATACAAGATATGATATTGCACAGGTGGGCGGAGCTCAGTGGCCATATTGTAGCGTCATGCGGAGTGTAAACGTCTCATTGTGTTCGTGTTATCACATGTGAATAATAGTGAATTTCCTGCTTTCAAATTGAATTGAAGAAAAATACGTTGTGCAATGACTGGGTGCAATTCGGATGATCAATCTAAGAATGTTTGCTTTGGGTTACTGTTTCAGACGTCGAGGAAAGTTCAGTGTGAATAATGCAAGACTTTTTTCGAAGCATTTTGATGGGGAAAGTTTTGAGAGAAACCTGAGACATGAACTGCTGAATTATAAAGCCAAAAACCTCAGACTCTTGAAGGCACATGCTATCCTTACTTTGAACTTACCCAAACAAAATACTGTACGAAGGAATGTCAGTAGAATCGATCGTTCAGCGAAGCGTAGTAAGAAACAAATGGTAGGAGAAATTCTACAAACCAGGTAATATTTTCATAAATATTTATGTGATGCTGCTGTAAATTGGTGTGTTTATGTAGTTTAGGATGTGTGGGTTCATCTTTCAGAACTATAATGTAGTGGTAATATGATGATGATGAATGTTTCATGAATCCACCTTCTGAATAATCATTATAAGTACTATAGATTTGGTTCATTATTTGTAGACAAACTGCAGCTGAGATTGGGGTTGAAAAAATTACAGATGGTATATTTCCTAGTACAAGTGAATCTCGAGTAATAAGAACAGTAGTATCTATTTCATCTAGAGATATTGGGTCAAGGTTTCAGTTGTGGTGCATGATTTTGCTTCATTCGATAGATGATGTCATTCTAGACCGCAATATGAAATGATGGTTCCTTCTTTATTTTTAGTATTGATACTGGAGCGGTTGATGACCAGGCACAGGAGATACTGCAACTGAAAAATGAAATTGAAAAACTTAAAACTGAAAATGCAATATTCTACACTATTTTTACGCCTGATCAGATCAAGAAGTTGGAAAATCCTAATAAGCGAGCAACATGGTCCATTGAAGATATTTCAAGGGTCATTGTTATTCATTCTGCAGCATTTGAGCTATCTCTTGCCTTCAATATCCACTTTACAATCTTGGTGTAAAAAAATCATGCTGCGATCTTGAAACAGGTAAAGTAGGATGGTCAATAGTTATATGACATATGACATATTTATGACAAAGCGAATGATGAAACGTTGAAGCCATACAATTATGTTCAAGTAGCCACTCTGAGAGGCCTATTCGGAAACTAGAAGCAGCCCAAATTCTATGCTTTCGACTGTGCTATGAAAAAAATACACTTTTTGAAATTGTAGATTTTGTCGAGCATGCAGGTTTTCCAGTAGTCAGTGATATGGGTGCTACAAATAGAGCTTTGCAAGAAGAATTGGGAATAAGTACTACGCGAACCTGGTTGTTGAATCCAGTCAATATAAAATGAAGTTTGAATACAAAATGTGAATTGTATTTCCATGACATCATAGAGAATGCCCATGCCCTTTTTTTTAATTTTTCATCGAATATGGAATGTGGACAGTTTTCTGTATTGCATCTATAACTCATTCTTGTTTGCTCAGTGTTCTGTATTTCAAAAAATTTTCAAAGAATGAAATTCAAAAAAAATATGGTCATGTTCCAGGTGAATGATTGGTTCGACTGTGAGGATACCAGAAGAAGATACTAGGGAGAGAAAAAAGCATTTGGTTTGTCTCTGGAGGCTCAAACTGATATATTAGATAAAATGAATAGAGTTATCACGAATTTGAGAGTTGAGGGAAATAAAAGTTTGCTTCCTTCCCAAAAAGGAACATTAATAACAAATAACTCATTAAGAGGATTATATGATGAGCTCAAGAGGAAATACAACATTGAATATATTTCAACATATCGCCTGAATCGGGACATATTAGAAAACTTCTTCTCCACAATAAGATCTAGAGGAGGTCTCCATGATCACCCAAATGTTCTGGAATTAAAATAACGACTGAGAGCATATATTTTAGGAAGAAACGGAGGTGCATCATCGGATGCATGCAATACTGAGCAGGATGACTCTCCAAGTTCAGAATGTTCCGATGAGAAAATGCTCAGTAAGCAATGTTCTTCCAAACTCGCCGATAATGAAGAGACCACTCAAAATGAAGATCTTCTGATAACAGAGCTGGATAGCATCCAATATCATGGATTAGAAAATTTGACAGGTTTTATCTGCCGTGACTTGAAGAAAGAAGAACCCACTGCCTCAACCTCAACCAGTCATGATTTCACATGGGTAGATCATTTTTCGGAAGGAGGTCTATCAAAACCGTCTGAAGAGTTCATGGGCAAAATAACAAAATCAGAAAAAATATTCAATAACTTCAATCCTGACTATAGTTTATCAATTTGTAGAGGATGTTTGAGTCAACTCAATGAAATGGCTGAGGATGTTCAGCATGAAAAAAAGCATGAAATAATTGTTCTTCAGATCGAGAGTGTTCTTTAGAATGAGAATTCTGAATGGAGAGTTGGTAGAACAGTCAATATCTCGAGAAAGAAAGTTATTGAAAGTTACAAAATGATCAAAACATTTTTCATTACCTTCTTCTCGATTTCTATGGATGAACCCTCAACAATTCTCCATGCTCTCAAATATCATCAGTGATACCTAATCTATGAAGAGATATTCCAGTTTTCTAGTACTATGCACATTTGTTTCCTCAAATGAATTTTAATACCGATTTTCATACACAGACTTGTTAGAAATAAAATCATCCAAGCATTGATTATCAGAAATTGAGCTGAGATACTTATTTTCTCTCCATGAAACGAAGAGAAGTCGTTCAATTGAGCGGGTTCCATATGCACCCATTACAATAATTCAAATTTCACTCTCCGCGTGACGTCATGCGCGAAGATGACGAGTTTGATGCCTATAATAATACATAGTTTATTGAGTAATAATCAAATTATAAACGGTACATATTGATTGTAAACATTCAATGAACCGAGATTCTCACTAAAGCATATGGCCTGTGCGTGAGATCTATGATTCAATCGGTTCAATATTTGTTTAAAGATATGAATTTAATTTATGAATATAGATGAAATAAGATGCAAGTACAATGTGTTAAAATCATAGTATAGATAAAGTTAGATAAAATTATATAAAATAAAATCGAAGTTAATGTAAAAGGACATATTCGTACAATATTTTTTGAATACTGTCTGTAAGTTCTTCGAGGAGGTGGTATATTCGTTTTTCAGCTTTTAATGGGATCTTCTCTCCTCGTTTCTAAAAAATAGAGTAGAAGTGATTGAAAATTATTGCAATATATTTGTAGTAAGGACAGATTTAGGATCTGTCCCAAAATGTCACTGCGCTTGAAATTAAACCTTTAGATACCTAAAAGAGAAATTATCTATTGGTCAGTGACACCTTGTTTTCGAGAAAATTTGGAACTACAGATATATTTAATAAGAATAAAACCTCTACTTATCTTGGCGGACGTTTCGGGAACGAATCTGCTCCCGTTCTCAACACAATTGAAATATTTTTCTCTTCGTAAAATTTTCTCAATGTTTTCGATTTTGACACTGAAAAGTGTCACTGACCAATAGAGAATTTCTCTTTTAGGTATCTAAAGGTTTAATTTCAAGCGCAGTGACATTTTGGGACAGATCCTAAATCTGTCCTTACTACAAATATATTGCAATAATTTTTAATAACTTCTACTCTATTTTTTAGAAACGAGGAGAGAAAATCCCATTGAAAGCTGAAAAATGAATATTTTTTGAATGAATAAATAAATAAAGTAAATGAAACAGACTAGTTTTGAGTGTTGATATTTATTTCAGCATATCTATCATTTTGATGAGGTCATTTTTTGGGTATTCGGCATAAAATTTGTATAATTTTTTCTTGAACTGATGAATATTATGCGTTTCTGTCAGATACTCTGGTAGGATTTGATACATTCTTGGTGCAAGATATGTAAAACTACGTTGGCCAATTGTCTTAGATGCAAATGGAGTTTGGTAACGTGTATTTTGTTTCCTCGTATTATATGTGTATGTCAATGTCTTAAGTTCTGCTTTATTTTTGAATTGCTGTATCACGATGGAGCGGTTAAATAATTGTTTCGTATCGGATACCTGTGCTTCCATGTAGAGATTATCAGATGAATATGTATAAGGTTTTCTCATTATTATTTTCGATTTTTTTTTTGTTATATTGATTTTTTTTTCATATGTGTATTCGTTGCCCCACCCCACCCTATTATGCCATAATTCATTCGAGAGCCAACCAGTGCATGATTTGAGATGAGATGAGATTTTTGCTAGTATTTTCTATACGTTTATCCAATTTCAAGCGTTTGTCTATGGTTATGCCCAAATATTTGATATTATCTGCTGCTTCAATTTTCTAATGTTCATTGATTTTCAGAGTGTTGTAATCTGGCGCGTTTTTCCAACTAGGTATTAGCTTGATAAAGAATGGCTGTATCATTAGCAAAAGTTATTATCTTGCCACTACTATTTGCTTTGCATAGGCTATTCATATATATACTGAATAACATAGGTCCCAGTACGGTCCCTTGGGGTACTCCATATTCTACCTCTACTGCATCGCTCAGACAATTTTTGATTTTCACATATTGTTGTCTATTTATATATAAAGCTTCTCATTAGATCTAGCACGTTTCCTCTCAGACCGATATCCTCTAAGGCTTCCATTAACTTCGGATGGCTTACCGTGTCAAATGCTTTTGCTAGATCTAAGAAAACACACATTGTCGGTTCACTATCTTCTATAGCTTTATATATATTATAAACTATAAACGAAATTGCATCTTCAGTTCCTTCATTTGGTTGTAATCCATATTGCCTCGACGGAATGATTTTGTTTATCGCTTAGATATTTATCTAGTTTGAGTTTGATTATTTTTCAAATATCTTCGTAACATTCGTTATAACTGAGATCGGCCTGTGATTCACCATTTGATTTTTGTCTTCTTGTTTGAGAAGGGGTTTTATAATAGCTTTTTTCAGTATTGAAGGCCATTTTCCAGTCGTTATGCTCTGATTGATGAGTTGAGAGAGTGGTTCTGATATATAACAAGCTATCTCTTTCAAGTGTTCCGCCCTCATTTCGTCTATTCCAGGAGATTTGTTATTTTTTGAAGTTTTCATTATTTTTCCCACTTCATATTTATTCGTTGGTGCCATGAATATTGTATTTTCTTCAATATGTCTTGATGGACGATTTGATGGTATGGTGATTTTGCTAGCTAGATTCTCTCCTACATCCCTGTAATATTTGTTGAACTCGTTACACAGAGTGAGAGGATCTGTCACTACGGTATTATCGTCTAGTTTTATTCCATTCATCATTGTTTGTTTTTTTCCTTTATTATTTATTTCATTTATAACATTCCATAGCTGTTTTGAATCACCTTCGCAATGCCCAATTTTATCGCTGAAATATTTTTTTTGTATTTCTGAGTAGAATCCTCAGTTTGTTCTTGTAATCAATGAATTTGCTCTTTATGGATTCATTTCCTGGATTTTTTTGTGAGAGTCTGTAGAGTCTTTCTTTTTTCCTTATGCTCTTGATTGATCCACTAGAAATCCATATTTCCTTTTTTTTTCTTCGTGGCTATTTTTTTTTGTTATAGTACATTTTTCTATTATATTAGTTAAATTGTCTATAAAAATTTCCGTTCCTATATTTACGTCTTGTGCCTCATATATTGGTGCCCAGTTTACATTTATTATTTTTTCTTTCAATTTTTTGTTGTCTGTGTACTTTTTATATATGTCGAAAGAACTGGCTCTTTCTTGATTAATGTTTCTGGATGGTATTCTCAATATCACTGGAAAATGATCAGTTATGCAAGTTTTGAGTACTATGGGAAGACATTCTTCGTTATTATTTTGCTTGGTTTTCAGAAATATGTGATCTATACATGATTTCGAGTTGTTACATATTCTAGTGTATGAATTCATCGTGGACATGAATTGAATTCACTCATAATATCAAGATATTCATTAGTTATATCTTTGTTGACTTTTATATTGATCGCCTACAAATGAATTGTAGTCGACATACTCATTTCCATATTGTTGAAAATAATTTCGTAGACCATTTAAGGAATGTATCTTAGAAGTGGAAGGTGGCCTATATGTGGATGATATCGAAAATGATTTTTTATTTAGCCTTATATCAGTTTGAATTATTCAGCATTCTTCTATGTTCACAATTTTGAATTCATGATTAATATCGATCATATCTTGTATTTCCTGTATCATGGACGTTGTAGTTCCAAGAGCAAATAACTTTCGCGCCATTTCCACAAAGACATAGGCGACATCTATTGACAGTTTGTACAAACACAATAATGTCTTTGTAGACAACGAAATGTGACTTTGGGGAGAATTTGCACTCACGTCGTTGTTTCTCCAGAGGTTCGATATATGAAACTAGGGAATATTTAGGAATGCAGCAAGGTGAAAAGCGTTCTCTTTCAAGTTATTCCAAGCTTTGGGAATCATTTATCCCATCATCAGGGACGACTACTGAGTTTCACTCAGTAGAAAAATTTTATGAAAAAAAAACTCATACCTCAGTTGAGACTGTTCACGTCCATGTCGGATAAGTATGAAATCATTGTAAGAAACATCATGAAAACAGAAATTAACGAAATTATGTGAAATGAAAAATATTGGAAAATCATATTTTGAAGGAATATGTTATGGGGTTGGTTCTCTATGGGGAGTAGACATGAATAGACTCCACTTGAATGTTCAATATCTGATCTTTCACTGATACTTTGTTCGCTTGGTGATATTGACATGTTCTGCTTACCAGAGTCGTTTTCATGTGATGTGATTCTATTGACTAGAGATTTTTTGAATTGTCCAATATATTGCATTTCACAAACTTGACAGGGAATACAGTTCATTACATTCGTTCAGGAATTCTGTCCTCGACTTTGGAAAATATTGATCTAACTGTGAGAACTGTTTTGTAACTAATTTCGATGTTAGGAAACTGTTAGAATATTTTGGTCAGTTTAGGTGTCATATCTCTCGAGTATGGCAGAGGAGTGAAAAAATAAGTAATTAGGGCAATGCCAGTATTACTATCATTCGTTTCATTATCAGTTGCGATATTCAAGTCAGGGGGTAGGAATCATATGGAAAAAGATTCAAGAGGATTCCAGGTTTTTTTTTATGAAAAGACGTGACTGAGATTCGAATGACTCAGTTCTTCATTTGTGTGACTAAGTTACCTTCCACCTGGTGTTTTGGGTGAGAATGATGATTCGAATATCTCTCAGAGCTGCATGTTCTTCTGTACCAATCAATGAGTATTGAATTATCAGTTGGTACAGAACAGGTTGAGTCTTCGGTTTCAATGGTGAACTGGATATATGGATCGTGGCTATTGGAAGTTTCGAGAATCTCATCCACACCGTATTCAGGTATTGATAGAATAATGTCATCAACATATTTTTGAATGGAGAATAGGTTGAGGCAGAGGACTGGGATAACCGTGTCTAATAAATCATCCATAACATATGCTGCTGATCAGATTGATGCTCCCATAGGAGTTCCAAAGGTTTGCTTGTAGAATTTATCATTGAATGAAAAATATATACTATGGAACGGAAAAGTTATCAGTTCTAGGTAGTTATTTTCATTGATTCTGAAAAAATTACTGATATTGTCCCAATTCTTACTTATTGCTCTCAGGCATGTATCTGAGTATACTTCGATGAGCAGAGAAACCACATCCAATTTCATTTCGTTGAATTCATTAGGAACTTCGAAAGAATATTCACTGTGATATGCATCATCATCATCATATATGCTCTTGTCAGAATATCAGTAAGAAACGAAGCAATCTGTTCTGTTGGTGCTTCGATTGATGCCACTAACCGAATAGAAATTTCGAACACTCTGTGAATCTGATATTTTTCACACCGTCGACTACACGTTATTCATCAATATGAAAAAAAAATCAGAAGGTGTCTGAAGGTTGAATTCCTAGCGCAGTGATATTTTGGGGTATATCACAAACCTTTCCTTACTACAAATATAATGAGATACTCATTTCAATTTCTATTTCGATTCTTCAGGAACGAGGAGGAAAAATCCCACAAAAACTAGAAAAAGAATGAATATACCATTTACTCGAATAACTTCAGGAAGATCATCTCCAGCATTTTTTTTTTCTGCTGCAGCAATAATGTTCTGCTTCCATTTTTTAACAGTCGGTATTAGTCGATATTGAACGGTACACTGTTACATAAACTGTTAAAAATATTTTCATGTGGAGCAGAAATAAATGCACATATTTTCCCAAGATACGGCGCTAGCTCTACAGGTTTGAGAAGTGACTATTTTTGATTGATACGATGAAAGAAAAAGATTCACCAATTTCCAAAATTTTGGCTCCAATTTCCGTTATATCTCATAAGATGACCGGGCGCATATGAAAAATTTCCAATCTATCATGGATTTGAGAAACAGGTAATTTGTCACAATTTCAAAATTAGTGGAATCATTTCTCATTTCGGGAATTACAAAATTTGGGCATTGAAATTCATGATGCATGAGGAAAGAGATGATTTCGTTTCAAAAGTTATCAACCATTTAATGTTCGTAATACTGCTAATCTTACTTAACCTATCCTTACTTGATCTAGCCTTATATAACTTAACCTACATATCAAGCAGCATCCTCGAAATCATGTAGGAAAGGAGCCAAAACGGGTAGAACATCATTGAAGATACGGTTGCCAAGGCAGAGTTACATAAAGTAGAATAACAAGTCCCACAGTACGTCATGAATGAAGAGTTGGTTTCAGTTGCTCTCATCACCTCGCATTTGTTGGGGGCAGCGCAATCTCTGTGGATCGTCATCATGTTTCCTTCTGCAATGAATTATATATACTTTGAAATGAATAGGATGAGTGTCGAAATATAGGGTGGACCATAAGTAAGGCAAAGTGAAAAAACTCTTCTACTATTACAGGAAGGAAAATCTTCACTAGGTTCACGGGAAAACCTGTTCTGGAATGCTTTCATTTCACAGTAAGAATCAACGAAGCGAGTTTTTCAACAGATAAGAATACTGACTGGATTATGCCTACTTTCTGTTCTTTGTTTTTGAGAATCCGATGCCAAGTTATAATCGTATGCAGACATTTTTTTGAAGAAGTTTCATTCGACAGATATTTCAATAGGCTCCTCACCGATTCGTGGTTCCATACATCTGAACATTATAGATCAGCTGTTATGAAGACGCATAACTTGAGAGTTATTTTATAAATTTCGGAAAGATGAAAGGAAATTATATGATGTTTGAGGAACATCGTGTGAGCCAGCAGTGGGATTGCATTTCCTTGAGTGTTCGGAGGTTGTGAGCATCAGGAAAGACTTCACTAGGCAGAGAATTCCACAGCTTCGCCGTTCTATTGAGCTCGTCTGGTTTGTCTACTAGGAATCGCACGTGATGGAATGATAGATGATATTTCCGTTGAGCACCGACCGTGGAAGTATCTATAGAAAGGACAGAGATTCCCGACCTTTCTACGATGTTCTAGAAAAGTCAATGTTTTGGTGATTGTTGTCTTATTGACCTAGGCGAATAGCTCTCTTCTTTTCCGAATCTAAGAGCTTCATCGTATGTTTGGGGGCTGAGTTCCAAAAATGTGAACAGTACTCCAGGACAGGTCGAATTTGTGTTTTGTGGATCATGAACAGTGGCAGGGATGTGAAATACCTTTTCGCAGGGGATAGAAAACCAAGTTTTCGTGAAGCAGTTTTTGCAATGGAGCTCACATGATCGTCCCATGAGAGAGCGCTGTTGGTGGTGACACCCAGCATGGATATTGACGACCTCATAGGAACAGTGGTACCCGACATCATCGAATTGGGCAGTGTGTGATTTGCCTCCTTGGTGAACATACAAATTCGAGTTTCAGTTGCATTGGACTGAACAAGATTCTCAGATCCCCATTTTAGAATTTTTGTCAGATCCTCATTCAAAGCATCGACCTGACTTCGTCTTGCACCTCTGGTCTCGTTGGATGATGAAGGGGCTCCAGAGGAGAAGGCGGGATGAATTAAACTATCATCTGCAAAGTTATGAACTTGGCTGGAGGTCACATCCAAAAAATCATTAATGTGGAGTAGGAAAATAGTTGGTGCCAAGACACAGCCTTATGGAAAACCATCATTGATCGTTATTGTATCAGACGAGACTCCGTCTACCACCACGTAGAGTGATCCATCTGCAAGGAAACTTGATAGTGAAGTTGGGGCGGTGAACCATATGACAAAATTTTTGGTAGTAGGCCTTCGTGCCAAACTCGGTCGAATGCTTTGGAGCTATCTAAAGCTACAGCCAGAGACTTCCCATGTTTCTTGATTGACACCTGCCACTTATGTGTCAGATAGGCAAGCAGGTCACCAGTTGACCTCTGGTGACGAAAGCCATATTGCTGGTCGTTCACGATTCTTGAGATCTCTAGATATTGGATGAGCTCGATGTTGATTGCTTCCGCCATCACCTCAGAGATCACAGATAGTAGTGCAATCGGTCTATAGTTGTTAGGAAGGGTTTTCTTGCCCTTCTTTGGAATCGATTGGACGTTAGCTTTCTTTCAGTTAGAAGAAAATACGCCGAGTTTGTACGAGAGGGTGAACAAATAACTGGTGTTCTGGGGCACATTTCTTGAGAACAACATGCGGTATTCCGTCAGGCCCCATAGCTTTCTTGACGTTGAGGCTGAGTAGAATGTGAAGACAATTTCTGGCATATGGTTATCGATGGTATCGATTCTGGAAAGTTCCTGGCCTCGTGGATCCAAGGAGGAGTCACATCATTCCTGATCAGAAATAGAGATGAATGAGAAATTTTGCATGCATTTTCATCATACAGGAAAACTCTCACTCTCTTTTTCAATATGACTGCTGCACTAGAATGTTAATGTGCACCAAACTTGATATCAGCCAGAGTGAGCCAATTGAAATATGTGTCGGATGGTGTGGAATGATACGCGGTGTGATATTTGGAGACACTGAGTCACGAGCATTTGATATGCAGATAATTTGAGGTGTTACATTTCAGAGATTAGAATGGAAGTTTCATGTTATAGAAAATCATATTGACTATCGATAGCCTGGCAATTTTGGATGAACTCCTGAATTCAGATGTAGTAGAATTTTCCGGAGAGATGCATTTTAAGGAAAAACTGATATAACTTCCGAACTCATAATGATACTATATATATTATATCACTTATGAGATTATTATATTATTATATATTACTTCCCGAGGAAATCACGGAAAAGAAGCAGCACCATGATTGAAATATCGGTGATTGAAGAGGAATTCCAAGAATAGATGATTATAGGGATAATATAAAATTGGGAACTGTGATAACGTCAGTTGATTTTCATGAAGACAATGATCTCGGAAGAATTCCTGACGAAATTATCACAAGCACAAGTGCTAATCTCAGTAAGGATGTTTCAGTTTTTTTTTTTTTCATCTGTGGACAACACGAAAGGGAAACCTATAATGTTCGAGGAACATCGTGTTAGCCAGCGGTGGAGTTTTTGGAGATAAGGACGGTGTTGGAATTTTTATTGAGAGTTTGGAGGTTGTGAGCATCAGGAAAAACTTCACTAGGCAAGGCAGGTGTTAGTGTAAATGCTTGAATTTGAAATTGAACGAACCGATATACGTTATGGATCTCGTCCATCGATCAAAAGTTGTCAAATTTCATTTCAACGATATCATGTATTTTATTTCCGATTCTTCCGTTGAGGGAAAGATGTAACGATAAGAGATATAGCCTTTATATCTTCATGAAACCATAAACATGGTGTCTGAAAAGGATACCAACAAAACAAGCATTTTCGTTCATATAAACATGTGTCTCAAAGATACCTTGCTCTATAGACTTCTCATAGACGTTGAAGATATATGGATTGCAATCGAAATTAGTGGAGATTTTCAGTTATTTTTTTGCTAAGTTTATCTAGCTGATGATGAGAATGCATTGAAAAGTTTCCTTTCAAAATTAGGCTCAAGTTTTTTGGAACCTGTCTATGTAGACAATGATATGTCACAACTTATTGACACTTTTCGCTCTTATGGACTGATGCAGTTCAATAATATCACGAAAGCGAATAACAGGATTTTAGACCACATACTTTGTTACGATTCTCCCATAGAGAACGTCATACGAGACCATAATAGTGTCGATGTGAAGGAGGACAGACATCACCCCGCATTATCATTTTCTTGTAAACGTCACAAATGCCACACGCTTCATGACTCAGATATCCTCTATTAGGATTTCCATAGAGCAAATTACGTAGTTCTCAACGAATTCTTCGATTTCATTATCGGTGAGATCTTCTTCGTAATAGCGATATCAATACCAATAATGAATATTCTCATAAAGAAATCCAACAAACAGTCGGAAAATCATTACCTTCTGAACGCAAATTTAAGATTTCTCCTCAATATTTCTCGAACTCTACCATCACAGTGATTAAAGAAAAAAAAACAAATACCACAAATAATGGAAACCTCTAAGAATTCATTAGATTTTCAGACTTTGTCTCTTCTCACAAAATATTCGAATATCATCATCAGATATAGAGAATGATATACCTTCGAATGTTGAAAGAATCAGGAATCTCACTAAAATCAACAAAGCAACGAAGCAACTCAAATTCCGTTGGAAATGAAGTTGGGAAAAACAATTGTTTGGGATGGCCGAAGCATTAGCATCTCATTCAGTTCCTTATTGGAAGTGTTTTTGTACCTGAATCAGATGACATACATACACATAAATTCTAGTCAAATAACTTACACCTATGCAAAGTGCAGCTCACAAAAAGTGACGTGATGGATGATTTATGCGATGGAAAAAAAAAGTAGATTTGGAGTAGAAATACCATTAACATAACTGTACACAATCACTGGCCACTGGAATATTTCCAGATTATTGTAAATCAACTTGTATCATGCCAATATACAGATCCGGGCAAAAAAACTCGATAAACAATCATAGATCTATTAGTAGGTTGTGTATCTACGCCAAAGTGTTCGAAACGTACATTTATGAATCACCAGTTAGTGTTGCGTGAGATAATTCCTGAACAGCACGGTTTTTTCAAGAATGGATTCATCGAAATGTGAAAATTGAAAGACTACTAATATTTGTCCTTCAAAATACACTCCCCACATGCGTTGCTTCAATTTGTGATTACAAAATATTATCTTCGGGAAATCGGAGAATCATGAACGATATGTTCAATCTGCATAAAATATGCAGATGATATAATATAATGATATAGTCCTGCCATTCTCTACAGAATAAACGTGAATGTGCCATCATTGAGAAACCACCATTTATTTTAAATCCCTTTCAAAAACACGAACTCTGAGATTGACTGAATCTTTCAATGAATACTATCAATGAATTCTTTCATGAATATGACATATTCAATACATCGTCTACTATATTCAAACATTGTATCGAACGCTTTCCTTCTGATGTCAACAATTCAAATCTATCATAACGCTCTTCACAACGTGTTTGTGTGAACTGTAAACTTTTTTTATGTAGACTGAACTCATAATATATCCCAATTGTTAATCAGCTCCTATCTAAAATGCTCTATGTTGGGAACATTCGTTATATTGATTGATTGATTTGTGAATATGTACCTGTTGAGTGAATACTGCCCTGGGCTTCTGCATATTGTATTGTTCTTGTGTATAGAAAAATAAATGAATATGTCCGCAGGTGATCCGTTTGGACTGTAGAGCAAAACAACAGTTTGGTACATATTATACTGCGCAATAATCATATCACCTTTCACCCTTCGATTTTGCTTCATTAACAAGTTAATAGATGATTCATGGTTCACTTCCTTCAAGTGAGGAATTGTTTGCCATTTTCAAAGCAAATTTTCGAATCAATAGATAACTAAGTTGATATTTAAACGACAACTAATCACAAATATTAAATTTCACAACGATCCCAATGTAGGAATTTTCGAAATGTTTATGAGATGTGTTTGCAGCTCGTGGTCGTCTGAATGAAATACCGAGTTGAAAAACTCATTAATTTTTTTGGGTAGGAATGGATAGTTTTCCGCTGTACTGCCCAAACGGCTCTCTATTTTTTTTTCAATCTGTGGACAACATAATATTCGAGGAACATCGTGTTTATGTAAACAAAGATGCTTGTTTTGAATTGAATGTCTGTCGGTATCTTTTCGGGACACCCTATATTCATTGAATTATCGTTGAGGAAGAGATATCTATAATTTTGTCGGATTCAGAATCATCGCTGAATATCAATGATACTATCATTCATAATAACATGATTCATAATACATGCAGGAAATTGCCGTCATCATCATGTTCGATTCTGTATACTCACCTCTCGACAGGTATTTGATACATGCAGAAGATTGTGTACAATTCGCAGTGAGAACTTTCTTCACATTCCGCTCACACATACTATCTGGACCTAATAATCCATTACACTGGTAGCACACAACTGCCGATCCTGTAATGATAACATTGAAATTGATATCTATCTTCAGTCATAATGACATTGGATTCCAGGTCTTTTGGTGTTTTTGTTTTGAATCTCGTCAAAAAATGATTTCCACGAGACTCAGAACAAAAACACCAAAAGACCTGAAATCCAATGTCATTCACAAGATACCATGTGCTGAGTGTAAAAAAGTGCACATAGAACAAACATGAAGATATCTACAACAAAGGATGACTGAACACAGCAGAGATTGTAAAAAATATACACAATCCGCTGAAAACAATGAAAAATCCCACTAGCCTGGCAGAAAATTGCAAGTCATCACTACCTAACTCTGACTTCAATTCTGTCAGTATCATAGGACAACAGACAATATTGAAAAAAAGACTATTGAACGAAATGATTGGGAAAACAAAACATGAAACAAAATATGTCAACAAAAGATCAGATTTTGAGAATTTACACACCTGATATTTCAATTCAATAGAAGAAATCGAACATCTATTCCGAATCATTATCAGACCAGTTCTTTCAATCCTGATTATTTTCTCTTTCACGAGCCTCCTTTACAATATAAGGAAACGATTCAACGACAGTTAAGTTTGTTCATTTCTTCGTGTTCGTGTCTGTATTAAGGTCTTTCATGAATTTATGTATTTATACTTGATGTCGAATTTATCTATTTCATCATTTTCAAACCCGGAAAACCACCCTAAACGTAAGTACTCATCAATGTTTTTCTATGTGAAGTGTTCGTAAGTGTTTCATTTTCAACGATTGTTATTTTACATATTTTATTTTGTTCTCATCGAAACCCACATTTTAGAATGATATTTTTATATCTATGTTCTTGTTCTTATAATTCAGTGTCCTGAAGATGAAACAATAAAGTTGTCGACGTTTCGACAATTCAACAGTTGGTTTTCTTCAACATTTCGACCGAATTCCCGCTAATCAACAACAGAGAGAGAAATAGAATCAATCACTCACAGATTCATACTGTCATTCCTCAATTGGTACCCTGATTCGCTCATTCGAAGTACGTCTCAGCGTGTTTGAATTCAACTCTAGAAAACGCGCGTATTCAAAAATCACCACGCCAACATCAACCGACCCGTCTATGACTTAATATACCATCGGAACATCACCAAAGGAAGGTGAAGAATTAATGTCATAATCATTATTGATCTGACAGGAATACCGTATAACGTGGGATGAAATTGAATGATGAATATTCAACGATCAGTCTACTGATGAAAAAAATATCGGATTTATTCGTGGTTAACTAGTCTTCAAAACACAATACAACACTTGATATCCACTCATACTTCAATATACTATTCTAGGGAAGGTTTCCAAATCGAGTTTCAAGTTAACCTTCAGTTTCATTTCACTCCATTTGGAAATTCCGGGAAGGTTGGAAAAATATAATGAGACACTCACCTTACGAAGCCTTTCAAGTGATTATATCACGAAACTTTCGAAAAATAGACAAAAACTAGAGACTGAATAAAATCTGCCTGAAAATGGTGGATGTCTTACGATCAATAGAAAAAATATCCATATCATTGTCGCCACTGTGGTTTATTGAGTCACTGCACCTACTATATGGTATCCACAACTATGAAGATGGAAAAAACGATTTCACTGTAATGCCATACCTGTAGATATTTGCTGAGAGACCAAAAATAAAGTTGATAGCATGAAAATCCCTCCGAAATACATTGTCGCGAATAATTGCACAGCTTCAATAACAAACAAAATCGTTATGGGCTGCTCCAGTCGATTGAATATAATCGGTACATCAATGTGTCACACCTGATAAGATAAAGAATGTAAATAAGATGATGAACCTGGCAATAGCAACGATGCCCGGGATGTCTGAAGAAAATCAACGTGTTCATTATAAGTTCTAGATGAGAACACTGATGGAAAATGAGAATACAATAGGATCAGTTTCAATTCATACAAAATTGAGAGCTCATGAACAATAATCTGGATACCGTAAACCGTAACAGAGTCAACCCTATCGTGGAATAGTCGAGTAATTTGGTACTCATCTGACAATAGCGAGATTCCAAATATTTACGGTGATATCCGGCAGAATCGGATTTCTGTGAAATCATTTTCATTTTCTCCCGGATATATTATCGATGAGCTCGGAGTGCTCTTAGAGAATGATTTCAACATATGTGCCATATAAAGTGTATCATATATCATTTTCCCTATTTTCCTTTCTCAATGGAATATGTGCTCAACGATTACATTGATTTCATTGTTGATCATTTTATATATAAATAGTGTGAATGTTTGTTGAGTCGAAATTTGTTATTGGAACGTTGTTATTATGATTCATACAGTTCGTATCGTATTCTGAAGCAATGTCAAAAACATTGAAAAATTTTACGAAGAGAAAAATATTTCAATTTTGTTGAGAACGGGTGCAGATTCGTTCCCGAAACGTCCACCAAGATGAGTAGAAGTTTTATTCTCATTAAATATGTTTGTATTTCCAAAATTTCTTTCAAAAACAAGGTGTCACTGACCAATAGAGAATTTCTCTTTTAGGCATCTGAAGGTTTAATTTCAAGCACAGTGACATTTTGGGGCAGATCCCAAATCTGTCCTTACTACAAATATATTGCAATAATGTTTAATAACTTCTACTCTATTTTTTAGAAACGAGGAGAGAAAATCCCATGAACAGCTGGAAAATGAATGTACCACCTCCTCGAAGAACTTACAGACAGTATATATCTATAATAGTTTGAATTATAGTTTCCATTCTGTATTTCACCTAATTGTATCATTATGTCGTTGATGAAAATATGTGAGATGGAAGTGAGTCGTGTACCTACTCAAAATCTAATTGAGGAAGGTGCAAGGTCATGCGCACACGATTATCAATGGAGGATATAGGAATTCCTCTATTGTGTATACGGCCAAATATAGAATGGACTGAACCTGGATAATGAGTGCGTGATTCCACTTCTTGATGGTGAAATCCAGGAAAGACAGGTTTGTACTCACACAAACATCAACAGTGAGACACTGAAAGCACACTAAACCAACATTTGGAGTATAATTTTGGGAACGACACGACTGTAACTACTCACTGTCAGCCATGTACATCGAATGGCAGTAGAGATATCAGGTTTCAGTACGCAATGATGCGGAATATAATAGGATGAAGGATTTGGCGGAATATCAGAGATTGGTTTCATGAACTTGGAGTCAATATACTCTCGCATGAATTCAGAATATTAACTGTGAAGATTCTGGTCTTTCAACAGTCTTTCTTCGAAGGAGAGAAAACGCCTTAGGGCAATATCCCCAGAGTCAGGAAACGTCGGTGAACCATCCTTGAAGGACAGAGAGACAAGAAATTGTCCTGAGTCATCACGCTCCACAGAAGTTTCGTACAACTTCTCAGAGTTTCATCGGGAGTGAGAACAGATGCTGAAGGAATTTGGTCAAGCTCTCAAAATTTTTTGAGATTTTCATCCAGGTGAGAGTCAACGGATATCGTGAAAGAGCGGATTGGGAGGAATGATTTGATTTCACCCATTATAATCCATTCGAATCATGGGGTGAGAGGAACATTTCAAAACATAGGCAAAATATCAGCTCCGAGCAGCATATCAACTGGTTGCGACGCATTTAACGTCGGGTCAGCCAGTTCTGATTCACAAAATCCAGAGAAATTTTCTTTAAAGAGAGAAACTGCCGGAATATTTGAGCATATCTGGGAAAGAACCACGAAATGGAGAGTCAAATTGGGTTCTGATTTATTCCTTGGTTTGAGGGTACAAGTTACTCATCGTGTTACGTGAGTGCTCGTACATCGATAGATAGTCTACGACGCGAGA
Organism: Gastrophysa polygoni; assembly: GCA_963576655.1. Taxonomy (NCBI): domain Eukaryota; kingdom Metazoa; phylum Arthropoda; class Insecta; order Coleoptera; family Chrysomelidae; genus Gastrophysa; species Gastrophysa polygoni. The sequence continues at coordinate 20,525,042 of OY755085.1, read as the reverse complement.
TACCGAGTTCAGTACAACATTTGGTTGAGATGATGTGACTTGCACTACAACTGTCAAGTAGAATCTTGACAGGTTGATAGAAACCTTTGCTGTCAAGAAGATCTTCAACAGCAGTAGAAAGGAGAACTGTACCGCTAGTATTACTGGCCAAATCAATGGCTAAGGAATTTGTAATTGGATGCTTATTGTTCTCGGGAGTAGGCTGAACAGATGAAGTTTCTCGAGAGTTGGTGTGAGCTGAATGGAGATCTTCGTTTTCTGTGTGGGTAGAATGATAAGGTTGGTGTAGAAGACGATGATGTTTCTTGTGAGAGGAGCAAAGTCTACAAGAACACTAAGATGTGCAACTAATAGAGGTGTTATTCGAGCCTAAGCAATTACTGCACCACTCATTACTTTCCACCAGATTATATCTTTCCTCCGGAGTTTCAGAGAGAGAGCTTTGACAGTTATGAATCAAGTGATCCCTTTGGCAAACCTGACAGGTCAATTCTTGATAAGATTGAGTGAAGAATTTTGAAGTAGATTCAAACTTCGGAACTGAGGTTTGTTCGGAGTGGAATTGAATTTCATCGTATCATGCATTCGAGCAGATGACTTAGAATTACTCACAGAATCCAAAGCTGAGCACTGCCTGTTCGAAAATATTACTAGCGTTTTGTAATAGTCCTCATCAGGCAAATCGAAATGTCCAAGTTCGAAACAAGTCGTCATTGCGGCGTCTAGTCGATCAAACAACAAATTGAACAGAATGAAATCCCATCTCTCAGTAGGAAATTTCATAGTTTCAAGAACAGCAATATTCTCATTGAACGTATCCAACAGTTGCCGCAGTGAGTGTGAGCTTTTAGGATTTGTAATCATTTTTGTGTTAATTATCTAATGCCAATGAGATGTGGCGATGAGTCTCGTATGTTGGTAACGATTTTTGACTAATTGCGAAGGAGAGCCTTTCAGTGAGCTAATCAAATTCGTGAATTTCTCAATATTAGAGAGCTTATCATTATAGTAAACATTATAGTGAACAACAATAGAGGTTTGCCAACACTTGACATCTCCATCGAACGAGAGTAGTTCCATTTTCAGAAATCTCACATTATGTTGACCGGGGGGATCAGGAGATGGAATTTTTTTTTTTTTTGATTTCTAGAAATTCAATCATCAGTAATCAGTACATTATATATACAATAATAACAGTACAATATTCAGTACAATTATTCGGTACAAAACGTGGTATGAATAGAATTTTTATCGAGTTCAATCCACCACAAGTGGGTGAAATACACCTAGGCACAAGGCGCCTGTTTCTGTTGTTTCACACACTCATAGATGGAATGGAGACTAATTCTAAGTAGTAATTGAAATTTTAGGTTCGTCTAAGGGGGGGGGGGGGTGAGGGTCGGAGAGAGAGCATAAAAGAGGATTGAAATATAATACAAAATTTTCTTAGAATATATTTAGTATTTTTGGATTTTCTATTATGTGGATAGCAAGTTTGAATTCTTTGATTTTTTTTATAGTTTTTAGATCTGTAGGGAGATGGTTATACAATGTAGGTCCAAAAAAAAAGATGAATCTTTGCGTGTGGCTCTTTCGGTAAAATGGAGTTTTTATATTTAAATTTTCAGAGAATCTTGTTGTTTTCGAGAAGCTTGTGGTATATTTTATCAAGTTGGAAAACATCCAAATTAGATCTTGGTAGCAATATTGAGCCCAAATAATTAGGACTTTGGTTTCTTGAAATATTATTTGGGTAGGGAACCTTTTATCTTTTCTGTGTATTATTTTCAATAATGAATTCTGCATGACTTGTGTTGTATGTTTCTCCCCACACTATAATACAGTAGCGTATTACGCTTCCAGCCAGAGAGGTGTAAACGAGGGATAGGTTTTTCCGTGAGAGAATATCTCTAAGCATATAAAATTCGTACATGAGTAGTCTGAGTCTTTTCATGACATGTGTAATGTGTTCATCCCATCGTATATGTTGGTCTGTAGTAACTCCTAAATATTTAATCAAGGAATTTCTTTCTTTTATGTTTAGACTTAGTAGGTTATGATTCAACCAGATGAGAATTTTTGCAAGATCGTTTTCTGCAGTTTTGTAGACGTCAGTCCAGGTTTCATCCCTGAAATCAGTGCGGTGTCATCCGCATAACATATAATGTGTCCACGAAAGCCATTGATTTGAGATATATTATTTATATAAATCAGGAATAGAATTGAGCCTAATACCGTGCCCTGAGGCATACTCACTGATATATGTGCTGTGTTACTGAGTTGTTCTCCAATCTTTTTGTGTCCTCTCTGACAGATAATTTCTCATCAATTCCAGACTGATCCCTCTTATTCCATACTCAGAAAGTTTGTTCAACAAGACGTCATGTGACACGGTGTCAAACGCCTTAGCCAAATCAAGGTAAACGGCCAAGCATTTGGACGAATTATCCAAAATCTCTGTTGTGTGTTCTACAAAGTCTAGGACAGCCTTTTCTGTATTCGAGTTTTGGATAAATCCAAAGTGCCTGTCGGTTATAACCTGATGTTTGCTCAGGAATTCAAGTATTCTTTTCTTGACAGATTGTTCAAAAATTTTTGCGAAATTATCTATTACAGATATAGGTCTGTAATTTTTCATTTCATGTCTATTCCCTGCTTTGTAAACTGGGACAACTCTCGACTCTTTCCATTGGTTGAGCATCATCACCGAATAATATTTTATGAACTGTTATGATATGAAAGAAATCGTTCTCAAATTCAGTCTAAACTTGATTTCGCTCATCCATATTCGCATCGTCCTGAGTTGCAAGTAAGTTTATCAAAAATGAGTGTACCTTTTCGAAATTTTCATGGATTGTGTCAATATATTCATACCGGCAATTGAAGTTTTCATGAATATATTGTTCTGTGGCACCATTATGAGCAACCTTTTTCAGTTCAATCATTTTGGTTATTTCTATCTGCCTCTGAGCGACGTTGTGTTTCGTTTCTGTAGCAAGAGACGTCATTTCAAATTCAATAATAATATATAAAATTGACTCAATGAGTGCGCCACTGACAGAATTTCCTTTCCACGCACGAAAATTCACTGACAGATCGACTGAGAATTTTCTGCTAGGAGTTGAGAGAGAATCGTAGGTAAACTTTACTATGCAGAATATCTTACTTATCAGTGTAGAGAGAGAGAGAGAGTATATAAGAGTACTGTCTCAAGGAGTACTGTCTCGAGGAGGTGGTACATTCATTTCCCAGCTTTTTTTGGGATTTTCTCTCCTCGTATCTAAAAGATAGAGTAGAAGTCATTGAAAATTATCGATAAATACAATAATTATTTAGTAGGTGATCAAATGAACAAATGAGCTTGAGATATACAGTACCCGCGGCCTTGAGTATTCAAATAATTAGTGTATTTAATCAAAGCCCGCGGAGCGTACGATCTTCGATTCAGATGGCATTGGGCGGGAGTTAAACACTCCTAAATGCGTGGGTACGTTGCGCGCACGGTTCGTAGCGTTCAGAACGGGTACAAGCTTCGATCATTGAACAGACTAGATAAGTAATCCACAGCCCTGGCAATACAGTTTGTTTGGAAGCAACATCTATAGTATCTATCTTTGTCTAAACAAGGATAGCAGGAGCTGATTCTCCCAGCACCAGTGCCGTGTTGTCAGAGAGGGTCGAATTTATTATTAATTGATGATGAAACCAAATTGAAAATCCGTAACAATTTCAGTAGTACTTTTCAGCATTTCTTGGTGGAAAAATGAACATCTTTATACTTCCTTCACATTGTTACGAAAAATTCGAATACATACAATCCAATGGTGATTTTTGTAACTTGCTTTTAATCAATAAACTTATTATGACCACGTCACGAGTTCAATTCTCAACGCCATATGAAACAATATACTTACTATTCAGTATACAGTTGTCTACTTATACTTTATCATAAATAACGTTCAATTTCAATAATGATCAATTATATCTTTGGCGATCAGTGACAGTGCATGTAAGTATATTCACGATTTCAAAGTTCAGTACCTACTAGTGGAAATAATTTTCAAAAAAGTGAAACACTCGTTTTCAAGGCAAATAGATATGATTGCATATTTGAATGTAATTTTCAAATCTGAAGATGAAACTTCTTTATATCATTTCACGATATCGTCAAAAATGAAGGAGGTTTCATCTTGAGCAGAATAATATATTTTGACGCGAAAAATTGATGTCTGATTATTTCATTTCATGTAGATAGATGAAAATCGATAATGAATATGTGTTGACAAGTATTATGACGAAATGTTATATCAACAATAAAATCATGAATCATGTGAAGATGTAGCAAATAGCAGTGTTTCTTATTCAAAACAGGACTGAAATGGAAAACAACCATGGATAATCACACAAATAATTATTGATTTTCGAATAGGATTGTTTTTGTCAACATACTTCCTACTCTAACTTCCGTTGAATCTTTCAATTTATTTGCCTCATGATGGAGTCTAACAGTGAAATAGTTCTCCAAATTAGTTTGACTAGTTCCAAAAACAGTCAACGGTAAATTTCTCATTGTTGTGTGTACAAGAAGTAAAGCAATATCCTTATATTTTATATCAAAAATATTAATTGAGTTCATCATTATTCTCAGTGATTTTTCAGCAGCTTCGCATATTATGACTACAAATAAGGAAGCATTTATCAGTGCTACATATTTTACCACAAGACACTGTCGCAGCTGACCTATGGGTATAATCAATATAATCTAATCAATTCAATTCAAATTCATTTTCATCTATTCCATTTGGGAAATGCTTCAAAATCTCGAATGATACGACAATGGTAACTCACCTATGAAATGACGTGTTTTTGATCGCCGGTTCAAATTGTCTTTAACACACCTCACAACGTCTCACCATTATATCAAATCACCAAAACAAGAAATAAACTGAGTTTCTGAGGAATTCTGAGAACACAAAACTGAACACAAGTTGAATAATATCGAGAAATCAAAACGTAAATAATGACAGATACCAAACAAAGCAATAATCGCCATTGACTGTCAATATCAAATTGCGGTGTTGCAACGTTGAGCGAAAAGTATTCATGATACCCATGCTGGTCCTCGAGCCCCCAAGAAAGTAAAATTGCTAAGTCTCAGAATAATGTAGCAATCTTCTATTAATCAGAACTGATTCATAATCGTCATGACCCAAATTTATTATCATATTTGTTCATTGAACTACATGAATTCATAAAGGACTTCATAAATATTATGGACTATTTATCACTTTTTGATGATTGGATATGACAACACTGGCGACGATTGGGTACTTATATTATGATAATTCTAGGAATTCATGTTAGCATCAAAATATTTGTTTTGTGATCCTTCTAGTGGGTTTGTTGTTCGGAGGGTACAAGCGATACGAGATCTGATATATCTCACGGACAAAAAACTTGCATGTATGAAGAACTGAAAACAATGGTAATAACTGATATGCGTATGATAAATCACAAAACCAATTTCATAAAAATTCACACATCCGTTGAGAAGGATGACAAAATGTACGAGTTTGAGCAGTGAACTGTAGGTTGTGAAGAAGTTCATACTTGGAAATTGATAATCAGCAATGCAAGGAGGGACTTACCAATTACTTTATCTTCGAAAATGTTCTTCTTCTGGCTAGTATTGAGAATCGCAAACGTCCGTTGGGTTGAGGCACATATTATTATTATCGTCACGAGTGTTCAATTGTAGAGATGACACTATACTATATTATAAAGAGAAAATTGTGAACTCTCCGATCGGGTAGCGCTAGATATCGGTCTCGAAAATTCGAAGTGAAGTGCCGGTCGGAAGATATATTCATTTTTTTGTTCTTTACGCGCACTTTTTTGGGAATCGCCAGTATTTCTTGGAGGCTCCTGGCAGTGGCGTATCACCTCTTGCATGGCATGGTATCGCGGGCGAAATATATATTTCGAGTAGAAATATGTGCAACCATAATTGTGAATCTTGATGCAATTATATTATAACAAAAGAAGAATACATCATTCCTGGAACAGATATCATTCAAATAAAGAATGAAAATCAAGGGTCCTACGACACTGCCCTGTGGAACGCCAGTGGTCATATTTTTTTCACTGGAGTTTTCACCGGTCATCTCAGTTACTTGAGAACGACCTCTCAATAATTCTCAAACCATTTTGAAACTGTTCCATGTATTCCATATCATCGCTGTTCAATTAATATATTGATATCGATTGTTTCGAAAGCTCGTTCCAAGTCCAAAATTACTGCAACTATGAATTCATTTTCGTCCATTAATAACTTCCATTTTGATATTGTTAGTTGTGGGACAGTCTCACAACAATGGTTTGATTGGTAATCCATTAGCAAATTGTTTTCATCAATATATTTCCTATATTGTTCATAAACAGCAATTTTTGATATTTTTTCCAAGGGAGGTAGCTTATTGATAGGACGATAATTACTAGGATCATGGGTATCATTGTTTCTTGCCTTCTTTCACTTTTTTCAAATGAGCTGGTATATCACCAGTTGTTGAAGATGTATTCATGGAATTCAATATGAAATGTCCCATTACTCCAAAAATACTTCAAAAAATTTCATTTTTGAGAACATCAAAGTTACATTTGTTATCTAAACCATTGATCATCATTTTCAATTCTCTGAGTTTCTCAGTTTTTCGAAGCTCGAGAACGTTCAAATTATGGTAGGCAACTCAGTGTTGTTCCATGCTGATGATAGTGGAATATTTGATTCTATTTTCAAAATACTATCAATGAAATATCAGCCTTTTCTAAGTCGCTACTCGCAGTAATCGGAATATTGTCAACCTCAAACTTGATGTTATCTGATATCTTGCTAATTTTACACGGAAAAAAAATTCGTTGATTCACTTCGATCAACCAAATGAAAGTTTCATATATGCACGACAAAATATAATGTTGAAACGAGACACATTTGATCTTGTTTCAAAAGCGAATTCAAGGTTTCGATCAACTGAATATTCTTTGGATGAACAATATATCATGTCGAACCAACCATATTATGTTTTATTTCAACGCATAAATTGATTCGATCCAATTCATTATTTTGTTGATTGGAATGTGGAAAATGTTTGAATCTATGTCACATCAACAACATGTATCTATCAATTTGATATAATAATTCATCAATCCAAGTGATTATTCCGTTAATCCGAATGTGAAAAATGTTCGAATCAACCGAATTCATGATCATAACCTTTTGTTTGGATTCATACACACTTTCGGATCAGTGAAGTGAATATGTTGTTGAATCAACTTTGGTAAACGGTTGGCTAGGAATTTGCTCATAATTGGATTGACAAAATGTGTCATTCGATCAGAGCATTATTCCGATTCAGTGTAATAACCTCTCTTGGTCAACTAAACATAAGAATCCATTGAACAAACTGAAATTGTCATCAAAGTAAGATATCATTTCGCTTGTTTATGGTGATTCCATCCCAATATTTAATATCTTGGCACCGTCCTCCAATTGGTATTTGTAAACAGAGCCATCTATTGACTAGTATCATGATGATGGTTATATGAGTATTTCAATCCAATGTACCAAATTTACGATTGATTTCCTTATTCTTTCCTGAATTATTGTATAACTGATATAAAAAATGATCGAAATTTCATATAGATCTAATGAGGTGGGTACTTTCAGGTATTCCATAGGGTATTGGATTTATTATGTAATAATATATATTGGGTCATCCACCCTAATGACTGCCCCATATGCCATAGATTTTTGACATATTATATTCACTATCTGAAAAAAATTAATGTGCTGAAATATGATTTTCAATCATATAAGTACCTAAATGAATGGAATAATTCACTCGATACACTCAGGATATGGAAGTTGTTGAATTTTGAAGAACAAATAATGTATTATTTCTGCATATCTTCGACCTCCATAACCAAGTAGAATCTAGTAGTCATTCACTAATGTAGCTCAGAATCGGTTTTCAAACTCATCCGAAATTCTCAGGTCAATAATTTCTGATACTGATCGAACATAATCCACATATGTTATTCCATTCGCGTATTATAATTCAGTTAATCATGATTATCAGCTGGAAGTGAGAAAGAACGAATTCAATTTGATGAGTATATATTCTTGAATTGAGCAAAATCAGTTGTTTGAATCGATCCTGTATTGGAGGTGAATTGATATTACCATTTGTTCAAAGTGAATCGATAAATGATTCGTTCGATGCGTAATAGTTTTGATAAATAGATTTGAATCAATCAGTTCGAAGAGATATGTTATCGATTCGACTATCATTTATTCAATTTGAATTGGAGATGATCCCGTTTGATCAACATATTTTCAAATCAAGCATATATGAGAATTGTATCAAGAATCCCATTTCGTCTATGCAATAGTATGGTGTCATTCGATGAATATAACTGATGATTGAAATGAATGATATTTAATTCGTTCAAACGAATAATTTCAACCAAATATATTTGGTTGAATGAACAAATCCTTTTTTTCCGTGTAGGTTTCAAGAGGAGCTATAATGTGCCACATTTTTTTTTGGATTTTTTGGGATGCAGAATCCCCGATAGTGAAAACAATAGTTCAAGAATCTTTGTAGTATCCGATGAAACAAATGAGGAGCATTATTTACAACTGTATCATAACTATGCACATTTGCGAAAATCATATACCCCGCATAGGCGTTTTTTTGTGCAGTACAGCAAAGGAGCTTGCAGTACTCAATGTTTTGGAATAAATTCTTTCGGTAGAATGCCTTCACGGATAGCTGCATATCTATAATTGAAAAATTCTGAACACTATACATGACATAGTTTCCGTCGTTCCTCCGCAACCATGTTGGCTGATTCTGGAGCAGGAATCACTAATGTCAAGAGGCTGGAAATCGACGACTGTAACCGAAAGCTACATCGATGATTCGACAAATCAAAAGAAGGATTTGTCGAATATAATATTGGCCACGAACATCTTTGCAGATGTTCGTGCTGCATTGATGTTCGTGTTGCATTGAGTCAACCTTTATCGAGCCACATGAACAGCTGACCTTCCAAGTTGAGTCAACCTTCATCGACCCATTTGAAGAACTGTCCTGAGTTCAATCAACCGTCACTAAGCCGTATAATTGACTGCCCTTTTGCGCTGAGTCAGTGTTCATCAAGCCGTACCATGAGCCATCCATTAAATGAACTGACCGGATCCGCAATTGATTTGCAAAATGTAAATAATTGTTCTTTCGTTGAAAATATTATGGACAAATAATTTGATTTTTCATTTTCTTTAATGCTATCCGATTGTTTGTTGTTTGGTTCTTTTATCAGGGTCAATTAAAAATTATTCAATAAGTTTAAATTTTCCATTTTCGTTTTTATCTGATACGGAGCTCGTACGAAAAATTTTGTTCTTAACACATGCACAAAGTGCCTTTTCCGCACGCAAAAACTTATGCCTAACTGTATTTGCGTGCGGAAAAGAAACACTTGTTAGGAAACTATCGACTACAAAAAAATTTGACGTCGTTGGTCATTTTTGAATGTTTCTAGATGTTCATAATGACCTATTGAGTTATGCATATTCAGAGATTCAGACGCCTCAACGCTCCTGAATGGGTGACAACCTTTCAAATATGGAAATGTATGTATCGATTACAGAAAAATCTGACGACGGACACTTTCGAATATTCTTATCATCACAATGACCTAGCGAGTCATGCGTATTCAGATGCAATGTGAGTGTTTTGAAAAATTAGACTATTATTGAGAATATCATAGAGTTTTTTCTTTGTATCGTTTGAGAAGTCTCTTCATTATTCATCCAAAATTGTTATCGTTTTTAAGTTCATTGCGACAATTGAGATAGAATAGAATAGAATTATGTGGTTATTTCATGCATTTCCGTTAATCTGACCTATTTCGAAAATTGACGTCAACGAATTTCAAACAGAAATTATAATACTGAGAACTCGAATGACAATTCATGTATGATTACAAAACTTTTGCAAAGGCATACCAAAGCAACTTACGTTGCCACGGGAACTGTTCGAATGGAACTTTTTGGAACACTTGCTATGCTCACTTTCTTATCAGCACGACCTAAACGGGAAATAAATTATAGAGATATTGGAATGAGTTTTGAGTATATTGTAGCGAATATGCGTAACCACATGATGTTATTTCACTCAATCTTGATTGTTGCATTGAGCTTGAAAACAATGCCATTTTTGGATAGAGAATGAAGAGACCTTCCGAACTATATATCACAAGCCTATACTTCCCATTTGGAAAATGAGGGACTGTACCCCCAACTTGTATTGGAGGGGGGGTGTTTAGATTTTTCTCAATATCATGTTCAGTAACCAAAAAATTCATTCGGATTGGCTGTCAAACACTGTATGTGATATTCATTGAGTCTTTCCCTCTAGGTCCTCTATTCGTGGTCAGAAATGAAAATGATGCACTTATCGAATCCAGTGACAGAAATATATTTTGTTTGTGAACAATGGAATTTGGAACCTATCTGTCTACCACTACGGTTGCTGTTTCGCTACAACATATCCTCTTCCCAACCCTAAGCGAATGGAACAATATATCAGTATCATCGATTGCATGAAATCAAGCTCATTGCGGTTCGATTTTTCATCAGAAAAATTTGTTTCAATACCCAAGAAATACATAATGATTTATATTCATCTTTTATTGTTGGAATTTCGAAACCCCAATAGGAAATACTGTTTTGCTACAAGTTACTAGCAACTTTAGTGACCATTTCAAACTCCTGTGAACCATCCCCATCGGAACCTTCTTTTTTGTTATCGAGGTTATTCAGTAGACCAGTGTAGTATTTTACATTCTCATTGACTTCTTCTCTTAGCCTAGTTTGTCTCAGCTCAAAGTCCACGATTTGTGTTTGAAGTTGCTTGCACTCGTTTTCAGCTTTGACTATCTCGGATTTCAGTTTCAGATGGTATTTCCTCACCTCGTTAGTGGTGTCTGTTAATCGCTTCAAGTTCTCAGAAGTCGAGGATATTTTGGATCTGGAAGACTCCAATTCTTGTTCTTTCTCTTCCAGTTGGTTTCTTAGGAATTCCAAATGCGAGTCGAGGTCTTCGACGCAATTCACGATTTGTCCTGTAGATGTTACGATGGGCAGCTCAGTTATCTTCGGGGGTCTCTTTAGGTATCCATCTCTGAGTTTCGTGAAAACAGAAGAAAACATTTTCAGGAGACGAGTTGTGATGAATATTATGCCGATCGCGAGAATTATCAAAGATAACATCGTGATCGATGGATTGACTTGAAATTTTCTTATCTGGATTGCAGGATATCGCTTACGTTGATGACAGATGTATATTTATAGTGACACGACATGCCAAACTATGGTTTATCAGTGGATAACTAGTGTGTGTCCTTTTTTTTGATATAAAAAAATGGAAATGAATCTCCATACAGAATGATGGATATCCCAGCATATGATGAACAAACAAATTAACGTAATGTAGAGTGCATCCCATTTTCATTGAGACTGCCAGGTTTATTGTTCGTCATTGAAGACGGAGCCTCTCGGTTTCCACGTTCCTGTCCTACTTTTTCTTGGAACTCGAAATGGTCCAATCAGATTTTGTATGACTGTTTCCGTTCAAAAGATACAGGGCGATTGATTTTTGGACCCCTTTTATTTCTACGAAGTCTTTAGGAATACTGTTGAGCTGAGTAGTACATCTAATGAAGAATTTTGCACATTTGAAAAATTGGAAAGAAAAATATTTTTTCCAATACTCTCTAGATTGGATTATCAGAAACGCTGGAAAACACTGAAGCATCGCAGTATGAAAGATTTCTGCTAGTAGGCAGAGGATTTCTCATATATGAGAGGAGTTCATTCTTGATTATTTCATTAGGTTGTTAGTGGAGAAGAAGATTGCGAACACTAATCCACCAACACTGAATGCACTAGGTACCTGTTGTTCATTTCCTGTTAGTGAACCGATGTTCGTATTCTCCTTCTTTGCTTACTCTCCCATAAGGAAATCAAGGAAAACTTCTCAAACGGAACCTTTTATGGAAAATCCGTGGCCTACTATCAAAAATTCATCATAATGATTGGGGTTTCTCAGTATCTCTGAGAATACCATTCACATAGTTCTATACATCATTTCGAAGAGAGAAGAATAACGGAATCAATGAGACAATGAAAAATAGGGTGTTCCATTGGAGGAAATATGAGTTTGTATCAAATTTCCAAAACCATACCCCGAAAAACTTTTTGAACACGCCACTTCTGGAGTACGCCTTCCTAGCTCAACAGTTCTTCTCATACCTTCGTTGTTATATGGAAAGGGTCCAGAAAGTGATGATTCTCTAAATTGTCTTGTATCTTTCGAATGGAAACACTTATGCAAGATCTGGATGGATCTTTAGTTTCAAGAAATAATTGGACAGGAAAAGTGTGTGCACATTTTCCACTATTATTCCGAAACATCAGGACGAAATTTTGTTTGACAGCTCACAAATCGCTCGAATTTGTTCTTATGTATTACTCTCATAGAGTGTGCTAGTTACATGGTTAGTACCGAGTATTTTTCAACGTGACTATTCTGAGGTTGGATTTTTTTGTCTTATTTTCATCTGATCTGAACATCATTCAATATCACACCAGAAATAAGTTACTCTTGGTGAAACTTGATACTGTGTACCGTACTCGGATTCTCTGAAAATGATGAAGTAATATAAATAAGAATAAAGACAAAGACAACAACATCATTCTTATGGTAGGGATATCGATTGAACACAGAATCACGAGAAATGAATCATGATAATCTGACTCGATACATGAAATATTTAACAGTAGAGTGTTCAAAATTTCCTCAGTTGGAAAAGTTTAGGATTCATATTCATTCGATTTCAATCCTCAGGACTACACAGTTTGTTCATATCATAAATTCACGACAAGGAAGACAAAATTGAACACCACATCAATCATCTCATAGCCGATCCTCAACCGTTTAGAACATCATTGCATTCTTCAGAAGAAAAAAAGTTCGAATTATGAATTCGTATCATGTTTGATTGAATATTGCATGTTCTCAGTCGAATTCATTTTGATTTTCTCCTTTGTTCAATTGATCAATTTAGCATGAGAATCATATTATTGTATTCGATTTTTTTCGATTGGAATTGTTACGTACTCTAGCATAAACACTAATAACAAGAATACAGGGAGTTCCCCTAATGGGCTATTCAATTGAACAAAATTGACGTGGAATGCATTTTTCACCACCATTACATGAAGGCTGAAATTGTACAATGTGAGTCAGAATGAGACCAACAAACTCCAAATACAGATTCCTCACCTCATTTCGATGTGGAAAGTTTTCATCAAGATATGCCCTGAAATGAACCCCTTCAGATATACAGGGTGTCAAAAAAGTACAAAAAAAATTAAGATCAATTTATCTTCATCCAAAACTCCTGGAGAAAGAAGAATTGAACTTGGTGAACTAACCATGGATTCGCGATGTGATATTTTGAATTTCTAATTTTCAATTTTCGTAAACCAGTGGCGTAGTTACCGTGATATGTGGCTATACTCTCGGTCATATTTTCATCAGACAAGTCGATGGAGAAATGAGGTTTCGATATCAGTTAGACTCATCAATACTCGACCTAGAAGTCAGAATATTCCATATGCCTGAAAGTGAAGATTCCTGAGATATTTGTGAAAAACCTTAGGATATGTCGTGATATAATTCCTTGTATGCGATAAACGCATGATGCAAATTTCTCACAACATACAGGAATAATTGTCGACCTCCTGAGCATTCTTCAATGTTGGCAGTATTCAAAAAATGGTATGGTATCATCAGAATCATCCTGCCTGACATGCTTTTCCATACATGACATTCATGGTATCGAATTGTTTATCACAATTTCCAGTGAATACTAGTTTCATGAATCATGTGAACTATACTCTATTTGGCAACGCGTCTATATCGAATAGTTGTGAACAAGAGTTTTCTGCTACAATCATCATTACTCTCTTACTGAAACAAAGATTGTGTGATATACTTCACAGGGTTTATACCTCATTTGCCTCGAGTTCCATACGGAAGTTATAGAAAGAGTCAACTTCACATTCATAAGGTCACAGCATATCGAAGTTATGTTGTTTCAATGGTACACTCTATATATCATCATGAATCTCAATTCACTGAGTTCTGAAAGGTACTTCCAGAGAGTTGGTCACTGTCCTGCGGAAATCGTCATGAAATCATAACCCTGTATCATTTGGAATTCACAACCGAGGGTCGATACTCCTGGCCAAAAGAATTTCCTTAAAATCTAATTTTGTTGCAACTCAGTACGTTTCTCCAATTCCGATTCGTTTCTCCTTCCTCAACATATCATCGCTGGCTCACACGGTGTCCCTCGAACATTATAGGTTTCCTTTTCGTGGAATTAAATTTTCGTTAGATCTGATGATCTAGCTGGCACTCCTCTACCCGCCCATTGAATGAGCCAAAAATGTCTTCTTTATTCGTTGTAGTCGTACTAACTCAATAATTGTAACATTTAGGTATGGGGAACTGAAAAAAAATCGAATTATTCCGTACTAGTTTTTGAAGAATGGAAATATAGGGTGTTCCATCCAAAATATCAGAAAAAAACATGGGCTCGAGTTCCGGGATGCACAGCATACAGAATGAAAGATATCAAAAAAGTGCTGAATTGCAACAAAACTCAACTACTACAAAATTAATTTGACCTGGAGAGAGTTGTTGATTCCAAGTTATACAGAATGACGATTCTGATTTCATTCCAACATATAGATCCACATATAGATCCACATATAGATCCTAGAAAACCCCTTCAATGCTGGTATGAGGAAACTGTGCGGAATTCAAATTCAAGACAATATATTATAGGGTGTTCCGTCAAAAAACCATAACTTTTTTCTCTTATTTTGAAGTGGAACTTTCTTCACATCGCCTTGAATTTTAACGTCCATCTATCGTACGTCGCATTACAGTCGGCCATGTAGTATAAGTAATAAAGCTGAAGGCGGCCGGCAGAGTAGCCTGGCTCGCATCAGGTTACCGTGTTGCATTTATATTCCTAATTTGTGCAAGTGCTCCGCGGTATTTGTATGTTTTGATCAGTGTATTAACGTAACAATATCTCAGAACAATTAAAGAAGAAAGTTGATCTTCGAACTACATCTGACGAAGAATTCTGCACAGAATCAAGTGGCGTACAATGTTGATTTTCTCGAGGTATGGTTTTGGAGATACGACAGAATCTCATAATTTTCATATGGAGCACCCTTTATTCTATCATCTCATTTAATTCGCAATTTTTTTCAATTTGAAATGATGGATGATACTATTTTGATTGGAAGAAGCAACACGAACACTGATTCACTAAGAATGAACACAAAATGCTGTGTTTCCTGTTAGTGTATTTGTTGTGTTATTGTCACTCATCTCCTTAGTTGCCGAAACAACCCTCACAAGCTTCGAAGGGCTTGTCTGTGTGTGTGTAGAGGAGACGAAGATCTGCAGTTCATACATTCAAACGGAATCGAAACCATTGGGCATTCGGGCTAGTTCAATGTAGGACTTCATGATATTCAATATACAGGGTGTATATAAATGAGTGTAAAACATTCGAGGGGGTGATTCCTCATCGAAAAACAGAAAGGATCTTCCAGACTCGTACGTAAATGTTGGCTCGTATAGGTCAGACACCATTGCTGTACTTTGTGACATAAAGTGTAAATTGTACTAGGAAAAAAAAATTCTAGATATATTGAAATCAATATCATTGTGTTCAGTGGAAAAGAGGCTACATTTTGATACAAAAGTTGTGATTAAGAATCAAGAAACATTCGTGGAATTGTTAATCAAAGTTTTGGAATTCTTTGCATAGTGGAGTCTTTCCTGATGCTTACAACCTACAAACTTTCTATGAAAATTCCAATACCTTCCTTCTCTCCCAAAATCCCACCGCTGGCTAACACGATGTTCCTCGAATATTATAGGTTTCTCTTTCGTGTTGTCCACAGATGGAAAAAAATCCATCAAAATTTCTATATTTCTACAGAAAAAGTGGATACTCATAAATGATTTTTGTCACCTGCTAAACTGATAGTGTCTTAGTGTAAAAAAAGGGAATCTCGTTCTTTCAATGGGTTAATAGCATTTTCTGTTTTTTGCTTGTGGAATGTGGATTTCCCTTCTACATCGATCAGTGGTACAGGGTGATTCGGAAATCTTGGTACACAAAAATGAGCCAGTGCATAAAATGTGGAAAACGGGAAACAAAGGATGAACCTTTAGCTGCACTAAGCTGTGCAAGGAGTGTGCCAACATGAATTCTACTGAAATGCGTACTGTGCCACTGAAAGAGAGTAGTCCAGCTATGATATTCCGGTGTGAAGATTGTCTAGAAGATATGATGTCGTCAATAAATGATAAGTCCGTGGATGGAAAAAGAGGATATTAAATATGATTTGGAAAGCAAGAACACACAGGTTATGGACACCATCAACTCATTTATGAACATTGTTGAGCAATTACATGATAGAATGAACGATTGCTATGTAGAAATGGAAAATAATAAAAAACAGCCTGTACTCTAGATGAAACGACACTAGAGTCGGTAATAAAAATACACTACTAAAACACATTGAAAAAAGACTCGGATAAGATTGTAAGTTGTCAGGTGAATACAAGAATGGAAGGAACGATTATAAAACAACAAAACACAGTCATAGAAGCCCTACAGAAGGAAATAGTATCGTCGAAAAAAATTGTTGGTAAAATGAAGCGAAAAATTGGTGAAATTGATGATTTGGAAAATGAAGTCATTTTACTCAGGAGCAAGGACAAGGAAACCAGTGGGAGATGATCTTACTGATGACATTGTTATGAATAGAGAAGAAAAAACGATTTTGAGTAGCCAAAACAAGCAAGTTATTGGTATGGTTTCACCAGCATCAAGCAAAGTGGATAAATCAGCATCAACTGAGAAAATGAAAATACAGTCTTCGTTATCATCATCTTCCTCAGGTAATATTATCAAAACACTCAGAATTGGAAAGAGAAGATCTCGATAAAATGCAAGACTCAATATTTAGAAAAAAAATCAGGCACCGTGAAGAGAAGTGAAATTGTGATGGATGAAATCTTAAGTATTGATGAGAGCAGCAGCAATGGAAAGAATCATAGAGGTGAAGATATGAGTCAGCACATAGTGGACAATCTGGGGATAAAATTAAAATTAAAAGAGAAGACATGGACCTGTTTTTGGAACTGATGAAAGTAATGCTACAGGAGCAGTCAGTAAACATTTTCTCAATTCTCCACGAGCCGCTAAAATTAATGTACCACCTCCTCGAGTTACTCACAGACAGTTTTCGATATCTTATGATTGGAATTTGTGAATATCTACAGACACATACGTATATCACTTATACAGTGTGGAGACCTCAACTGGAATGAATTTGTTAGCTCTTTCAATAATTCCCGAGATACGTCATCGTTTTTATATATTCACCTATATTTTGCAAGCAATATGAGGAATTTAGGAATTTAGGGTTATCTCAATCTACCCTCAACATGTGGAATCCAGCTTACTGATCAAATTTCATTCTTTCGTACGTTTGTGGGTTGCTTAAAATCCAAACGGAATTGCAAAGTTGAATCTATTCCCAACATAACAATCGCTCAGAATCTATGTTCTTCAGTTTCGGAATGTGAACCTCATTTTTCAGATGTATTCGCAGAAGAATCCAAGAGAGTTCGGCGGTCTCTGCCTCTTTTGAAGATTCTTTCACGGTCGGTGCTAAACGGAAATATCATTTATTATGCCACTACGTGCGATTACTAGTAGACGAACAAGACCAGCTCAGGTTGGTCATCCCTACACTGTCAGGCTCGAGACCTGTCGAACATCGCTATACCAAGCATCATTCATCGATAGAACGGCAAAGTTGTGAAATTCTTTTCCTAGTGAAGTACTTCCTGATGCTCACAACCACCAAACTCCCAAGAAAAATTTCACCGCTGGCTAACACAATATTCTTCAAACATTATAGGTTTCCCTTTCGTGTTGTCGACCGAACAATTTTTTTCTGCTTGTGTTTTCATACTTCCACGAAAATAAATTGAGTTTGTATGTCGTATCCAGAGTATGAAAAGAAGTGATGTTGCGAACTAGTGAAAATGCCTCATTTAACTCGAGGGCGCGAGTTGTTCGCCAATTTCAAGAAGCACATCCTCACTTGCCACCAATGAATAATATGAATCGTATATTATATGATTATGGAGGTGAAATCAGTACAATAAGGGAAGAATAACGAAAGATGGGTCATGGCAGGAAAGTACCGAGACAGAGGCAGGCAGTTGTTGATGACGAAAAGAAGTTGAATTTGTTCCTCTGTCTAGAAGAAAATCCAGTCACTCCAGCCCGCCAACTGGCACGTGATAGTAATCTCAAACACAAAACAGTTCTGAAGATACTCAAATACAAGGAATTACACCCTTATAAAATGCAAGCTGTTCAAGAGCTACTTGGAGATGATCCAGATCAACGAATGGAATCTTGTGACTCATGATGACCAGTATTGATCAAAACCATATATCATTAGAGTGGTTATTTTTCTCAGGCGAGGCTACTTTCACATGGAACGGGCATGTCAATCGCCGAAAATGTCCTTATTGGGCTGCATCTTATATTTTCTCCAGAACGAACTTATGCCAGTTCTTTCTCATTCATTCTCAAATCTCTTGATCGACTAGAGGCTATGAATTCAGCAGGATGAGGTCCCGCCTCATTACGCTGCTATTGTTCGTCATTATCTGGAAAGAATTATCCCCGGTAGGTGAATTGAAAAGCGTGGTACCATTGAGTGGCCAGTAAGGTCTCCAGATCTCACACTGTAACTTTTCCATTTGCCAAAATAACTACCTATACTACAATTTTTTTTCCATTCATTTCGCAACCTCATTCACCAATAATTGAATATATCACATTCGAAATTCAAATTAGACAAATCCCTATAATAGGTATGTCTTCAAGCCCAGTTTGAAAATTCTTGGAATTCCGAGTGGAATTCAACATGAAAACATTAGGAAAATCCATACAAGAAAATCATGAATTTGTCAGAAAACCCTCTTTGTTGATCAGTTGAACTGCTTATATTTCTCAAAGTAGGTTCATCTTATCGAACTGTTTTCCTAATTTATTGTTTCTCTCTAGACATCAGTTCACAAGAGTGGCGTCCATTCAGTAAAAATATATATGCCACCGATGAAAAGCTGCCGTCTGCAGTGAAAGTGATGAAAATACGTTATGACATCGATGGATTTATTTTTGTGAAGACATCTCAGAAGTGGGGTACACATTCAAAAACCTAACAACATAGAATACCTGCACGAGAGGATGGTCAAGAAATCAGTGAAATAACGCCGGGAATGTTGCATAATGTAAGGGACAAAACCTACCACAGACTGGGATAAACGAGTGAATAGTACACATTGATAGCAATGTTTACGTTGAAAATGAATTCAACTCTTTGATTCCGATTCATTGTGATGCAACCATCCTTGTTGGCATCCCGAATATGTGTATTATACCCAGTGAAATTTCCATAACATATTTCGCTTTAGTGTCCTTCACAGCTCCAATAAAGAAGAACTTTGTGAACCCGTCTACAACAACAAAGGAATACTCATCCTTCTTCGAGCTCGTCACCAAAGGACCCAAGTGGTCAATGTGTAAGGTATGGAATGGAGTCAAAACTCCCTTGTTTGTAATACAAGCAATTTATGCAAGCTCGAACGTATTTCTTCACGAACTGCCGTACAAATCAAAAGTAAGGCGGCAAAACCATGGATAACCAAGGTTTTGGAAGTGCCCGCAAAAAATATGAGAAACTAACATCATATTACCAAGAAGAGAGTTGGGCAATCATTAATGACCTGAGAGGTGAACCATTTTTTGTTCCTGTGAAGACAAATCTCGAGTGTGACGATATTGACGAATACTATTGCTCAGTAGCAGAAAATATTTCCAGTAGTCCACCCCATCATGGACTTCATGAGTTTTCTAGGAGAAGAATCTGTTTTTTGAATATTTCTTTTCCACAACAGATATTGAAGAAATTGAGCAAACCTTTCATGAAATAGAAAATGAGAATGCATCTGAATACGATGACCTATCTACCAAAATCTTTTCGCACCTACCGGACTCTGCTCTAGTGATTTTGGCTGAAGCTGATAGTTTTTCGTTTTCAGCAGGAGTATTCCCAGCATGTATGAAGAAAGCGAAGGTGAGTCCGTCACACAAAGGTGGGGGTATTGAAAATCCAGCCAATTTCAGACCCATTTCGCAGATGATGCTACCGTACTTTGGAATAATAGAAATGACGTCGATCTGCATCAACAAATCAACAATGATGTTATCATGGTGAAATAGTGATGCGATGCCAATGTATTATTATAAACATATCGGAAACGGATATCCTCACTTTTTGAGTTATCTGCCAGAACTGTATATGGGTAATGAAGTTTTCAGCAGTACAAAATCAACGGAGTGCCTTGGATGTTTTGCAGTGAGAACGACCTCGTGGGAACTTGGTAGGGATATGGCCCATTGATCCTCATCTTAGATATGGAATCTGCTTTTGGGGGTCTCATAGTGGATTTCCATTGGAAACTATTTTCAAAGGGGCAATTAGATACTTGTGCAGAGCTGAATTCAGTGATTCTTGTGAGCCTTCATTCATAGGAAAACGAATCTTGACGTTACCTGTTATCTTTATATTAGAAACAGTATGCCCAATTCACAGTAAGTCAAGGGATCGAGTTTATGAAACTTCACAATAGATCACAAGACAAACCTCATCACTTTCTCAATTCCAATATCTGCACAATTGAAAAACTCCATTATATATCATTGCATAGAAATGAACATTGAACAATCACTTACCTAACGAAATTGAAAAGATAATGGATGGAAAAAAAATCGAAATTCCTGTAAGAAATGTTTCACTCAGCAGAGCTTTCTACTCGTTGGACGAATTTCATTCCGTAAAATTTTAGATTTTTTTTCTTCTGGTTGTTGAGCGTTCTGAATCGACTGACGGTATTCACTTGGTATGTGCTATTCTGTTGTATTCTATTCCATTTATATTTTTTTTCCTCACATTTCAATCAAATGTGAAGATAAGAATCCTGAATTTGTTGCCTACCCTTCATTTTCATTCATACGTTTATACCATGAATAATACCTCCAATTTCAATGTTCTGCCGTCTAGTAACTAAGAATACTATTGTTTGAAATTTATTCCATTATAGACTTACACTCATAAGAATAATTTGACGTGTAGTAACCTGCTCTACAACATAGTATGAATGACATGGTAAATTCAATATATTTTCAAATATGTAACCTAGGTATGCATGAAAAATAGGCATATATTCAATCGTTACTGATTTTTTTCTATTTTACTGTTCTGTTTTCGCTCTGTCAATAGGAATTATCATTCTCCAGACGATGAAGTTATTTGTGATTTGATTCGATTCATTGTCTCGTATCTAGATTTATTTTTTTCTCTCGAAGAATATTTCTGATGATCCTCAATTGGTCATCCTGAAGTAGAGCAGCTAGAACCCAATCGACTTCAGTGATGTCGACATTAGTGACATCAAAGTAATATTCAACGGGAGCTCTACTGAGAACATGTACATGATCCATTTCTGACCCTGGCCTATGAACAATCTCGAAGCTGAAGTCTTGCACTTGGAGCCACCACCTACCAACTCTAGGTATCGAATCCTTCTTAGTGCACCCCGTCCGTAATACACTACAGTCTGTGAATACTTCGAATGGAATCCACAGTAGATAAAATCTGAATTTTTGTAACGCTAACACTACTGCCAACGTTTCCAGCTCATATGAGTGGTACAACTTTCATACTAGACTCGTCTGCTCACTGGAATACGCAACTACTTTCGAGTGACCTTCCACCACCTGCACTAGCATAGCTCCAAATCCAATACTACTAACATCTATGTGCAGTTCTGTCTGCAAGGTAGGGTCGTGTATAGATAACACTGGTTTGGTCGATGAGGCCGTTTTTATTTTGTCGGGAGCAACTTTTTGTTCGCCCGACCAGATGAATGAAGTATCCTTCCTGAGCAATCGCATGAGAGGGGCAACAATTCTGGCGCAATCTCTAATATATTCTCTGAAATATCCTGAAAGACCCAAAAACTGCCGGATTTCTTTTGCGGTCTTTGAAGGACTCATATCTCTCACGACAACTAATTCGCCTTTTCCAGATCTCTCACTGTAGCCTTTGGTGAGATTCAGACAGTGACAAAACTAATTTCATCTATCATTTACAGAGTTATTCTTGAAGAGAGTCCAAGTCAAATGGTGGATGGAGTGTATTTGTCATATACCTTTGATGCCCTATTTTTCAGTAATGATTTTTCAAAATCTGCTGAAATTAGCTGTATGATCACACCTACTTGTCTTGATATACTCTGACAACCATTTGACTATGGGACTTTTTTCATGAAACACCCTGTAATAGTACCGTCATTATGATATGTTTTTTTTCTAGTACTTCTGAATTCATCTCTATCAAGCAGTAACTAATCAATCAATATTATTTTGGCCAAGTAATTTGTTGAAAAATATTCCTTACATTATTCATACATTGTTGATCTGAATATGTTTCAAAATTATTGATTATAACAAGGTTATCAGTCACTATCAAGGCATAGATAGTGATGTGTTTTTCAATATGTTTCATTGATACACCTCATAACTATTTCTATTTTCCTATGGATTTAATATAATGAAAGCAATGGAATGCCAATAATTCTTTGAGGCTATGCATTTTTTATAGCAGTTTCAAGTTGATAGATAAAATTTCGCACTTCCATGAATTTTCACTACACATATTAGTATCATCTTGAATTTTATAACTCTGTTGATGTGTTCTTCATCAAAATTTTGATATAATAGGTAATTTCGTGACCCAAAGAACTCAATGTTGATAGGGCAATTATCTGATTTTCCTAGTGTATCACAGTCGCTGAAATCGATTTCCTCCAATTCGACGTCGAGTAGTCCGTTCAGATCTGTACACAAGGCATGATGTGTGATTCCTTCCTTTCTCTTGTTTGAACCGGATATTAATATGTTCTCCTTGTTTTGGGATCGATTCAGCTATTCTACTTCTTCGTTCAGTCTTGAGTTTTCCTTTTCCAGTGTGTCCCAAAATTTCTGGGACACAGAGCTACCACGTGTTGAAGAGGTCGAAATGAGTTGATTGGACCCAATTCATTGATGAATCAAAATGTACCGTTTGTCCGTGAGAAGATTTCGAAGTTCACATATAATGTTCAGGAATAAGTTAAACAAATTTGATGAAATTCGACAATAGTGTATTCAAGAGGATAACTGTCCTAATGAAGCAACCTATAACTGTCCTTTTGAAGCAAACTTGAAGAAATTGTAGAGGGGTTGAAACAACCCTCACTTTCTGACATTTTTTTCAGAACTTTTCCAGGGGTAGCATTACGGTTCTCACATTCTTCGAGCTTGAAGACTGATCAACTATCATTTGTTTTTTACTACTGTTGTATAAATTCCGTATATATAGTTTGGAAGGAAAATCTCTCCTCTCAAATGATGCTACCAGATATTCCTAGTACAAGTTCAATGAAATTGTGGAATGAAACGTGGTTGGCAGTGGAAACGAAGAGAATTCGTGATTTTGACAAAATACAAATTGCTGTGGAATTTAGCTGAACTCGAATTCATCACCTATTATGAGGAAAAGATTTATCATCATGTTTTGATGTTAATGTCACAATCCCGACAAGAGTTGAAGGAAACTCAGCAACATGTAACTATAATGTCCTAATCATGACTGTAAAATCCTATAGTGTAGCAGTAGTGAATATGCATCTCTCAGACCACTACTCCCAATTTTTCGACAAGTTCTTTGTTGAGCTGCCAGAGAACATGACGTTCAAACCATTCTATAACAAGCGAAACTTTCCAGTTCAGAACATCCTTGTGTTCAAAAATTATTCACGGAAAGAAAACTGGAATGAGATCTATATACAGTCTTGTCCCAACTTAGCCTACCAAGCATTTGCAGATATCGTGTTACACTACTTTGAGATCTCATTTCCAAATGAAAAGGTACACCAACGAGCTAATAATAAGAAAGAAGAAACTGAATAAATTATGAGACCAACTTCAGTTAATCTCAAGAACAATGTCTCTCTTCACAATAATCTAGTCAAACATATTTCTCGAATATCAGCAGGGTCTACAGTGAGCATCCAAGTCATACTACGACAATTTGATTTGAACATCTGATAATGAGTCGAAAACAACCTGGAATATTATCGATAACCTGCAAAGAAACCTTCAGTAAATGATAGTAAATTAGTAATAACAGGCAATGACACACCTTCGAATGAGACAGAGTTAGCCAATAAAATCAATGTACATTCCACAAAACCACTGATAAACAACAGAAATTATGATTGTCAATTCATACATCAAAGTATTGACAATAATCCAAATAGTTCCTTCATGCATTCAATTACAGGAAATGATTTGATGAGTATAATTTATGGTTCAAAAAACACTGGCATTGACAATATATCGAAAGAAGTACTTGAAAAATTTCAAAATGAATTTTCCCATCCGTTAAACCATCTCATGAATGTATCTACATTTTTCCGACAAATTCAAAAATAGCAAGAGTGACAACAGCAAGAGTGACAATTTGATTTGAACATCTGATAATGAGTCGAAAACAACCTGGAATATTATCGATAACCTGCAAAGAAACCTTCAGTAAATGATAGTAAATTAGTAATAACAGGCAATGACACACCTTCGAATGAGACAGAGTTAGCCAATAAATTCAATGTACATTCCACAAAACCACTGATAAACAACAGAAATTATGATTGTCAATTCATACATCAAAGTATTGACAATAATCCAAATAGTTCCTTCATGCATTCAATCACAGGAAATGATTTGATGAGTATAATTTATGGTTCAAAAAACACTGGCATTGACAATATATCGAAAGAAGTACTTGAAAAATTTCAAAATGAATTTTCCCATCCGTTAAACCATCTCATGAATGTATCTACATTTTCCGACAAATTCAAAAATAGCAAGAGTGACAACCATCTTTAAAAAAGGTGATCACAATGACCTTAACAACTACAAACCTATGAGTGTGTTAGCCAGCATATCTAAGCTATATGAATTGAATATCGAATTTCAATTGACCAGTTTCTTCACATCGGACAGGTTATTATCATCTCCGCGACACGGTTTTGAAGCGAATGAAAGTACCGAGACAGCCTGAGGTGAATTCCAAAATGAAATTATTCAATCTCTTGATAATAAAAAAATTGTTATAGGACTCTTCATAGACTTCTCGAAAGCGTTCGACTGTGTTAGTCATGAGATTCTATTATCGAAATTATCGAGGTATGGACTGAGGGGAACACCGTTTTGCTCGCTAGAATCCTATATATCTGACAGACAGCAAATCGTTGAAATAAAAAACACTAACAGTAATCCCTCAGGCATTACGCAAGGTGTCCCACAAGGATCAATATCAGGCTCCCTCCTATTTCTAGTATTTGCCAACGACATCATATCATACTTGAATGAACACAATAGAATCATGACAACATGTTTTGCTGATGACACAAACATTTTAGTTATAGAAAAGGATTTATTATCATTGAAACCATTGGCTGAGAATACCTATACTGAAGTGATAACATGGTGAGACGGAAATCATCTGATAATCAATAAGACAGAGACCAATGCCCTGATGTTGCAAATGTGCAAATAGTCGTTTGTTTGAGAATACTGATGACGCCGTTTCTTCTTCTGAGTCTATCAAAATGTTAGGAATTACCTTCGACTCAAAACTTTCATGGAATTCACATATTGACATTGTCTGCGGAAAACTTAGATAAGGATGTTACGCACTGAAGTTTATATCAAGTCATTGCAGTGAAAATATCCTTCTACCTCCTACCTTCTACTTCCATTCTGATATGAGATACGGAATTTTGAATTGGGGAGCAAGTTCTTCTGTAGGAAGGGTGTTTTTGTCACAATAATATGCAATTGGGATAGTTGCAAAGCTGAGTAGAAGAGCCTCATGAAGAGATATTTTCAAAAAATTGAACATTATGACTATTATGAGCACGCACATCCTCGGAGCGTGTTGTTTCATTTTCAAAAATAAGGCAACTCATGATGCTATCAGAAGAATTATACAATTAGGAGCCTTTATAATTTGTGTAATAGGTAGTAAACATGCTTTTCATGTATGTCCCCTTCAATGTCTATATACGTGTGTGAACAAGTGTATATTTATGTGAAAATGTATAGAACTGAATGTCTCAAACTATAGTGATGAATCGTTATATTGCCTGTATACTTTCAGCTTTTGACATTCCCACCAATTTTACTGTAGACTTTTTTTTACATGAGAATTGCTGAAATGAATGAATAAATAAATGAATCTGCGACATCAATAACTATCAATGAGATATACCTCATGAACTCATAACAATGAACATAATAACCATCACATAACAATTCTCATATGATGTACACAAACTTGTATTGAGTCTGGGATTGTTCCTCATTTCTCATAAAATACATAAAGGGTGTTTCCTTTCCTATCGGTCTATCATAGAATTTTGCGAAAGTTTCTGATTTTTAAGATCACCCTGTATGCATGTCTTGGAAATGTCCACATTACATTTCTGTAACCCACTTTTGATCCAACGAGATACAAGTTGCGAGGATGCTGCAAGTTATGTTTCGCAACACGGGTTTGTGTTTTCAAAAACAATAATTTCATTTGCAAAGCAGTCGAGAAGCTACATGGAAAACTGAACTTTTGTACAGAATGTTGAATACAGAATTAATATTAAATTGTATTGGGATATATTTGAAACTTCACTATGCTGACTTCGGCGATTCCAATAGACAGTTGCCTATTGTTGTCTACAGCTTGGTTGGCGGATATCTATACATACCTCCTCCCTCCTCAAGATGAAAACAACAGGGACGAAAGTTGAATGTTTTCATGTGTTAGTTCCTTGGGGTCCTCGCCTGTTTTCTTGTTCTTTCTTTTATATATTCTCCAGGTGGAGAATGCGACGAGGACTATCATCATGATGGTAGTGAAGATACTGCCGAAACTCCAAGTCAAAGGATGGATTGATCCAATACCTTCGATACGTAGTTGCTGATCGGCTTCCTCTTGTAGTTTGTGAATTGTACCTAAGTCGATTGAATTCACGTGAATTTTATCATCTCTTAGATACTTTGTATTGAACTTGGCGATTTGTATATCTGGTGAATTGACTGGTTCGACACTGAGGATTTCTTCTTCACTCCAAAATTGTGAACCTCCGATATGGATTCCACAATAATATAGAATATTAATGAGGCTCGGTTCCACAATAATGACAAACTCATTTTTATAGCAGAGTTCATGTAACTTCAATGGGTGATTGGCAGGAACGGCTGAGACGTGTCTACCATATCGGTATATGTATAGCAAAAACTATTCCATTTTCCGAAAATGTTACTTGAGTTCCAGCTGACTGGCAATATGAAAGAAAAAGTTTGAACTGTAAAATTCTTTGTTTTCCATATGAGGTAGACAGATAATTCATCATCTCATATAATTGGAGGTGCTGGACTATGCGAAGTATTAGATTTTGCGAATATCAGAGCATCCTTAAGATTATCTAGGAACGTGATCAAGTTTTCAGAATTCGAAATGATTCGATCTTTATTATTATGTGCTCTCAAATGAGCTGAAATGAGTATCATTAAGACTTCATGACATCATTTTGAGCATATTCGAGACGTTTTCCGATCAAATTTTGATTTATATCAAGTGAAGTTATCGTCGTGTTATAAGAAAAAAAAGTGTTCAATGCCTGAACAGGAGTAAATTCCAATGACAAGACATACATTCTTATTGATAAGCAAAACGTTTTATATATACATATATATAAATATATATATACAGGGTGGGTCAAAAATGTGTACCGAGCTTTCTGGGGGTGATAGAACATAGAAGAATAAGTGTAGTTTGATGATTAAACTCTTGGCCCAAAATGCATATTAAGGGAGATATATCCTTCCAAAGTTGATAAAATTAAAATAATTTCTCCGCATAACTTCTGAACGATGAAAGCCACCTGATTGAAATTTTGTGCATGAATGTATGTTGTCAAAATACATTCTTTCGTCACACTTACACATTTCTGATATTGTGTTTTCAGAGGGTGAGTCATGATTTTTAGTAGAAAACTTTTTTCCCTGTATTATTTTCGGTGGAAAAACAGGAGCATTCGATAGAGCGAAGAAAATTACATGAAATAGGTACTCGTATTCGAATACAAAAAATTGAGCCGTTCGTGAGATATTTGAGTTTTCGTAGTTACATGATATCAGCAGATTGATTTTATTCATCGCGAGATTCATCGGTATAACGATATTTCAGCAGGCCATGAACAATTTTGTTTTCAATTTTGTCGATGATATCACCTCCCTGTGTCACGTTACTGAGCAATAAGTACATAGCATAAGTCTGTCCCAACAAGGTTTGAATAAAAATAAAAGTTTGATAATGTTTTTGGTACTTTTAATTGATAAATAATTTTGAATGGAAGAAAAAGGAGAAAAACAAATCGGAGTAGCTGTTCGAAATGTCCACCGTTTTCGGTTATACATAATCTGAGGCGTTTACGTAAATTATTCATCAAACCGTTCATAGTTTGGTGATCATTTTTCAACAACGTAAATTCGTTTACAATTTTTTGCCTCAGCTCCTCAACATTCCGAATTTCGCTTGAATAAACCCTAGAATTCATGTAACCCCAGATCGAAAAATCTAGTGGATTGAGGTCAGGCGAACGAGCGGGCCAGGAAATAGGAGCGTCTATGCCTCGTCCTATCCACCTATCAGGAAAATTATCATTAAGCCATTCACGTACAACTCTTACATATTGAGGTGGTGCTCCATCATGCATAAAGCAGATTTCCATACGTATGTTGAGAGGAATGTCTTCTAATATCGTACCTAACTCATTATCTAAGAAGTTGAGGTACATTGCACCATTCAGAGACCCTGGGAACATGTAGTATCCAACGAATTTGTCTCCTAAAGTCGCAGCCCAGACGTTCACTTTGAAATTATATTGAAAATGCGTTACTTTAACAACGTGTGGATTTTCGTCAACCCAGAAATGAGTGTGTGAGCGAATTGAAAACACCGTTTCTAGTGAAAGTTGCTTCGTCTGTGAACAATATTTTGTTTGAAAACTCAGGACATCTTCGAGTTCGTTCCAGCAACTCTTCGCAAAATCTCAATCTTATTTCATTGTCTCGTGGTAACAGTTCTTGTACCTCCAAATAATGATAAGGGTGTAGCTGTTGCTCTCTGAGAATCCTGGTTACATTCGCTTGTGTTGTGTCTATTCGTCTTGCTAATTTCCTTGTACTCATTTCCGGATCCTGTTCCACAGTATTTAATACTTCTTCTTCAACTTCTACAGTTCTCGCACTTCTGGGCGGCCACCATTTCTATTATTGGTTTTCAAACATCCTGTTTCACGCAGTCTTTGTACAATCCTCAAAATTGTTCTCGAATTTGGAACGCGTCGAGCGGGAAACATCTCTGCATATCGTCTTACAGCAGCATTTGCATTTCCGAAGCACTCGCCAAGCATTAGAAGCATATTGGTTTGTTCAGAGAACGAATAACCTGCCATATTTCTTAAAATCTCAGTTGATAATCGCATTGATAAATGACACAGAAAAACCACACGAACAAATCAACTACAACAATGTTGAATCGAATGTTGATGACATGAACGTCAAAATTGAGAACGAAATTATTCATCATGGCCTGCTAAAATATCGTTATACCGATGAATCTCGCGATGAATAAAATCAATCTGCAGATATCATGTAACTACAAAAACTCAAATATCTCACGATCGGCTCAATTTTTTGTATTTGAATGAGAGTACCTTTTTCATGTAATTTTCTTCGCTCCATCGAATGCTCCTGTTTTTTCACCGAAAATAATACAGGGAAAAAAGTTTTCTACAAAAAATCATGACTCACCCTCTGAAAACACCCTTTATAACAATATCAGAAATGTGAAAGTGTGACGAAAAAATGTATTTTAACAACATACATTCATGCACAAAATTTCAATCGGGTGGCTTTCATCGTTCAGAAGTTATGCGGAGAGATTATTTTAATTTTATCAACTTTGGAAGGATATATCTCCCTTAATATGCATTTTGGGCCATGAGTTTAACCATCAAATTAAACTTATTTTTCAATGTTCTATCACCCCCAGACAGCTCGGTACACATTTTTGACTCTACATACCTTCATATACATACAGACACATATACATATATGTTACTATTACTACATGTATACCATTCGACTTCAATGAATGGAGAAATAACAACTTGAGGTGGAAACACATGAATAATATAGAATATAATAATATAGAATGGGCTCAGGTATTTAGGCTATCATGCAACAGTATTTCAATATGGTTTTCCACTTGACCAATTGGCTGATAATAGATGTTGGGATCTGCACAGAAATGATTGAATAATTTTCTCATTGCTACGATTGAAGATTTGAGAAGTATGTTAGTTCTTGAATTGGGTAAGTAGAAAGTTTGTTCATTTCTAGAGTGTTATTTCGGAACGTGGAAATTAAAATGAGAAACTTATTGAGGACAGTCGATTATATTGTTCACTAATTTGAAAAAAGAAGATTATTGATCAGTAGGTTCTTGGGTTTTGGAGGGAGAGTTGTTTGAATTCATGGGTAGACTCCGTATAATTTATATGTGATGTATTTCATTAACCCTCTCTGGATATCCTCTATTTTGTTTGTGTGTGTTGTGAAAAGGTGACCATATCAATGAACCATACTCTAGTCGAGATCTCACATAGCCATTGAAAAGTGCTATAAAGCTGTCCTGATTGCGGAAATTCTTACAATTTCGATATATGAGACCTAGCATTTGTTTGGCTGCACATGTCATTATACTGTATCGGGTAGAAAAGCTCAAATTTGAGTCGAAAATGATACCAAGATCCCTTGTTTAATTGCTTTTCTGAAGGGGAGTGTTATTTATGTGGTAGTCGTATTGTGTAATATTATTTTTCAGGGTTTATTGTGTGTATTTACATTTGTTTATGTTGAGAGGGAGATCATTTTCGATGCACCAAACATGCAAGGGTTCAAGATCTTTTTGTAGGATCATGCAGTCCTTATCAGATACAATGGGTTGAAATATTTCCAAGTCATCTGCGAAGAGTAAGAAGTGACTCAAGACATGAGTTCCTATATCATTGATGAAAAGTGATAATGAGAGAGGTGCTAGGTGACTTCCTTGGGGGGCACCGCTGTTTGCTACACAAAGATTCGTGCCCTCTATAATCTACGAACAGGATACGATTAGTTAATTATGAGCGAAATAGGTTCGAGAGTTGGGTGTCAAAACCGTAGGAATGAAGTTCATTGATGGGAATATGGTGATTTAACTTGTCGAAGGCTTTCGAGAAGTCAGTGTACACGTTATCTACTTGGAGGTTTTGATCAAATGCATCACTGACTGTTTGTGTGGAGCACATTCAGTTGGTAATTGTAGATCTTTCAGTGTAGAATCCGTGTTGATTATTGGAGATCAAATTTTTAACTTCAGGAAAAATTCTGCTGTGCGAGCACATTTCGAATGCCTCAGCAGAGTTGGATAGCAGGGTTATAGGTCGGTAGTTTGAAATATTATTTATAGCATCAGTTTTGAAAATGGAACAAATTTTTGAAATTTTTCATTTGTCGGGAAAGCACCCTGTACTCAGTGCTAGATTAAGAATCACCTGTAGTGGTGTGGTCAGAATGTGAGCACAGTCTTCAACGTAGAAGCTAGGTATGCCATCGTCCCCGCTGGTACGAATTGCAAACTTCGTTATCTGAAGAACGCCTAACAGAGATGATGGGATTATTTGATGCAAAATCTGTGAGCTCGTATGATTGTTGTGGTGGAGAGTATGCGCATTCAAAGGAGCGTGCGAATGCATTCACAATATCTGAGGGATATTAGTATACTAGGGATTCTTGATGTACCTTTCTTGCTTTGAATGTAGGACCGAAAGTTAGCTGGATCTTCTTTTATTGCCCTTTAAGATTCATTCTCGTATTCTCTGTACGCTACAATAATTTTTGCTTTGACGAAGCGACGAAGGAATCGGAAATTTTCTCTGAGATTATCAGAGTTGGTGGTTTTCAGTTTTTTTTTTTTAAATTCTATTTTTCCTTTTGATATCTCTGATTATTTCGCTGTTGAACCATGGAGGATATTCACTAGTGGAATTGTGAATAACGAGAACACATTGGTCAATAATTGGAATAAGGATTGAGTAGAATACGTCTAATGCTGCGTTGACTTCAGTACATGATCAAGTGGTCATTAATCAATATTTTGTATAAGATTATATGAGAGAGGACGATTTGCTTGACGAAAAACATACCTGACCTCTGAAGGGTTGAAGGGTATTGCTTGTTCTGGTGATCCCATTTTTAGAGCAATGTCTAATGCCGGGTGATAGCCATCTTCGGTTGAAAATGTTTTTTGGTCGTGAGTTACAGAGCACTCAAAATTGGATAAAACTAGGTCGAGTACGCGGTTTGAAATATTTGACAAAGAATTGAATTGTTACATATCATAAAAGCTATTGGATTGACAAAGATTCTTTAGATTATTATCCCTGTATATAGGATTATCATTCACGAAATTGGGTATGTTGAGGTAACATACTATGAGAATTTGTTATCATATAAACATGCAAGTGTTTCTAATGAATCCAATGAGTTAGAAATATGAGCATCACTAGTTTCAGGGGGTATTATATAACAAACATGGAAAAAGTATTGTGGCTGGATACAATCTTACAGCCAATGATGTCTATAGTTACAAAGTTTTCCGCAAGATCAGATATATCAATTTCAACTGCTTGACAGTCATCTCGTACTGCTAACAAGACATCACCACCTCTTGATACTGAGTTTGCTTCAATATTTCTGTCTTTTCTGGAGATAACATAATTATAAGTGAAAAGTTCCGAATTGAATATGTTTGGCTGGATCTAGGATTCCGTGATGGCAATGATGTGAAAATCGCATCCAGAGACAGATTTGTAGAAAACATTTGTTTTTGTATTGAGACCTCTGACATTTTCATAATCAATTGATGAAAGACGAACTTAGTTTCTTACGATTCTCGGATCTCTATTGATATGTTTAATTTTGAGGTTCAACTTACCATTTCTAATGCGTCCAGCCAACTCTTCATGTCTTGATATAGTTTTACTTGGTATGGAGTTTTGTCAGTGGTGATGAAGAGGTTCTTGAATCTTTCTATGGATTCCAAGTGTTTGCTATTGAAAATAATTCCATTCGTCTTCTCAGAGGACGCGAAGATTACTTTTAAGGGTTTAAGGGTTCAGTATTATCATCATTCGATCTACCAATTCGAAACATTACCTAGTCTTCTTGATCATTTCCATTCTCAGGAAGATTGAAAATTATCACATTCTTCTTTCTGGATCTGCGAGTTCTGAGATCACTTCATTTAGAGGGTGGAAGGATTTGGATTGTGTTGCCTATTTTTCAATGCTTCAATTTCGTTGTTTAGTTCTACCAGTGCTTTTACTTTAGCAGGGACCTGCTGTAGGCCATTGGTGTAATCATTGCATACATTCGATTTCGGTGGCTGATAGTTCTGAGCAGAGCGAATTTGATTGAATGGCCCTTTTGCATGAGTCACATTCAAAATATGCCTCATCTCTTATGTCGCTGATACATTTGCAGCATTTCAGTGGCATATCGATTGGAAACCATTCCTGGCACTATACACCAAAACATCAAAAGAGTATTTAAGATTTTGCACTTACCGTTTCGACTTCATTCCACAGTCAAATAGGTCCAGATTATGTGAGATTGCACGACTATGTCATTTCAAATATTGAATAATGATGTAGGGCACAAAATTCTGCACACAGTGATATGAAACTTGAATAATCAATTATGTTTGAAACCACTAGAAATTCACACTTTAGTGCGGTGCAAATTGACAGGTGTTGAATCTCTGCTATTACAATACTAATTGGATATAGGGGCTCTAGAGGAAAGAGCAGAGTGAAGTGTACTATCGTTCGCAAAGCTATGATTGTTTCAGTTTCTTAGTCAGAGATATCTGCATTGTCATTTCCTCCGACATAACATTTTGGTCATTTTCTAATGCCATCATGGCCTTTTCATACTTTTCCTCATCATCTGAATCGAGTGTTCCGAGAAGCCATTCGATGCTGTACTAACAATGTTTAGTAAAGCTCGTTTCGAACGGATATGTGAAGTGATATTGTCTATCTTATTTCTAGCTTCAGAAATGAGATAATTAGCATGTGATAATAAATTCGCAAGCACGTTATAATGTGCAGATACAGGTTATCATATCGATCATATCATATCATATCATATCATATCATATCATAATGCGAACTATTGAGCATTAATTCTACTCTATCGTAAGAATATTCAATATGTTCACATTGTTTGATTATACTAGGTATCTCTATAGAGTGAATGAATGTGTGTTTAGTTTCGATTACTTTCGTATTTCCTAGTCGAAAAGGGAGAATCATGGTATTTATTTATGTAATAACGACATCTTCACCAGTTGTTATCTTGATCGTCTTCAGGAGAATGACTACAAGAAGGAATTTCCTCATCAGGTACATTTTCATGTTGAGAGGAGAAAGTTTCAGGTTTCTCAAGTTGTGACTCATGGTGTATTTTATTCTTTTGGGTTTTTTTATTTTTGTTCCTGAGTCTTCTTTGACAGATGTCCTTATGTGTCGTTTGTTAGTTTTATCACGCGAAACACTTTTGTCGCTTACAGAAGTTCTCGAACCGGCTTGGAATACAGGGGGTTCATTCAATCGAGTTTTCTGAATGAGAGATGTTTCGTGAATTTTTGTGAATACATTCTTGACTTATCCTTACGGACGATTGATTCATAATTGTTTCTTCAGTGAGATCAAATGGGTCTCTTACATCGAGACGGCCATTGGTAAGATCAAGAGGCTTTTGTTCTGTCACGCTATGAATGGAGGAATTGTGACCGAGTATCGCAAATTGCATTAACTGTTCAGTTGTAGACTTTGAGTATTCGAAACAATTCGATTAATGTTGAATGCAGTCTTCCTACTGGACTGTTACTATTTGAATCACCGGGTGTGATGAAATATAGTTTGATATTATGTAGTTTACGAAAATCAGTCAACAGGGTGTTTTTGAACTCTGTGCCATTGTCACACGTTATTGAATGGGATATTCCATGATGACTAATGAATGTAATCAAGTTATCATGAATTGTAAATCATTCACAAATAGGTTCGAGAACATATGCCTGGGCATATCTTGAAAAAACATCAATTATTGTGAGAAATTTGAAATGTATCCATATGAATGGCTTCTAAGGGTTATTTTGGTGTAGCAGTTAATGAAAATTCAATTTTTGGAGGATGTCTGTCATATTTTGCTTCCTGACAGATGTCACAGTTGTTTATATATTCTGGTATTTCTTCTCGCATGCATGGCCAATAATGGATCTTTTTGTCTCATTATACCGCAATGAATTGTTTTTCCGTGCTGATATGATGCTGATATCATTTCTTTCTGTCTGATTTCATCAGGGATATCTTTGACTATGTGTTTTGATATAAACAACTTGTATGAATGATTTCGGGAGTATTTTGGTGTTATATTACTGATATAAGTTGCTGAATCTGTTGGACATATATACAATGAAGTTTTTTCGGATCTACATGGTAGAATTTAAATATTTCTTGATCGAAATTTTTTAGATGAATAGACCTCTTGTGTTTGACCATTCTCGAATGGTCGACTGGGTATAACATGATGAACAGCAGGTTCTCTTTGATTGAAAATAATCTGATTTGTTAATTTATTATTGCAATGTTCGGTTATTGGTATGTCTAAAATCGGGTTTTCCACCGATGAATGAACTATTCCATCAGTATTTTCTGATACAATTCGAATTTCTGATATGATATTTGAATGAAGTTTTCTTTCCTCAGGTGTCGTAGTTTGGTCAACAGGGTTGAATGATACTTCGAGTTCAAGATCATCTATCGATACATTTTCAGGTGGGTTGTTTTGTATATATTGTTCGATTTCTTCGTCAATATCTCCAGGATTACCTATCAATGATTTATCTTCGATCGCATAGATCTCTTCTCTGGATAGGGCATCGGCATTACAATCCTGTCGTCCTTTTTTATATTGAATTTTTTAATCATACTCTTCCGAATTGAGTCTTCATCTGACTAAACGTGAGTTTGGTTCTTTCGAGTTGAATAGTCATTGAAGAAACTTATAATCAGTTTCAATTTCGAATTTTCGTCCGAATATATGAGGTCTGAAGTATTTCGTTGCCTACACAATTGCTAGAAGTTCTTTTCCGATTGTACACACGGACACATCCATGTAGTAAAATTCTCCAATAGGGAATCCGTTAATTTTCAATAATTGAGTACCAATTCCAATATATTCTCAATTATCTATGACATATTTTAAGTTCGTGTCGAAGTGATATATCACTGCAAACTACTGCACCTATTTACTATAATAATTGCAATAAGTAGGATTGAACATCATTGAAAAGGAATTAGTGGGCCGTATAATAAGTGATTTCCTAGGTATATAGCAATCATCAGGGAATCTGAAGGAATCAAAAATTTATCTAAAGAATCCAAATCAGCGCTGAGGGATTAAATTGTAGAGTTCTGAACTGTTTCTGAAGGAAGGTGAATGGAAACTTCCATTTGGTTGAGGAAGGAAACATAAATTAACATAAATTTGAATTCTCATCCAATTATAATACAAGAAATAGACAGTTTTGAGTAGGATTATGTGATAACATTGATTTGAATCCTTATTCAATTACATTACAAGACGTAGTCACCTCTAAGTAGAATTATGTGATAGTATGTGTTCCGTCCATCAGAACGTTACTAGTGGCTTTTTCGCCATTCTCTCGTATATTTCGACCCACTTGAGGTATGTCTCATTGACCATATTCTTCTTGACA
Source organism: Gastrophysa polygoni (assembly GCA_963576655.1). Taxonomy (NCBI): domain Eukaryota; kingdom Metazoa; phylum Arthropoda; class Insecta; order Coleoptera; family Chrysomelidae; genus Gastrophysa; species Gastrophysa polygoni. Next base: position 20,487,667 of record OY755085.1, on the reverse strand, counting down.
GTTACAGTCTCGTTGATATCCAAGTATTGGAAGTCACCTGGTCGAACCTTGGGCCAAATCATATTGTCGAAAAGGGTCGTTTTGTTTGGTGTTGGATTGCTGAAATATAATTAATGTTTTGATAGACATTGAGATTCAGTTTTCCTAGATTTCCTGGGATTTTCTATTCTTGTTTCTGATAATGAATATAGAAATTAAAATATTCATTTCAATATATTTGCAGTTACACCAGATTAATGATCTGCCCAAAAAAGTTGTGTGCTTGAAATCCAACCTTCAGATACCTGAGAGAGGCATTCCCTATGAGTCAGTGAAACCTTGTTCTCCATAAATTTGGAAATACGAACATATTTTTAATATAATCAGAACTTCTACTTATATTAGTGGAAGTTTCGGTTACGAATCTGCTTTCGTTTTCAATACAATTCGTATAGTTCTTTTTTTTATCTGTTGACAAAACGAAAAGGAAACCTATGATGTTCGAGGAACATCGTGTTAGCCAGCGGTGGAATTTTGGGGGAGAAGGAAGGAGGGATCCGAGTGGGTTCATTTATCAGTTGCTCAAGACCATAGGTGATAGCGAAAGCCTCAGCCTGACGTCCTGAGGCATCCGTTTCGTTTGAGAATTTGAGCCAGGTGGACTTGTGACATTGGAATGATGATGATTCCAGCTGCTGGGTGATTCTGTTAGATGAAATCGAGTTTCGGAGAAAGAAATTCTTGGTTCGTTTGGTGATAAATAAAGGCAGCAGATGAACTTTGTCTGTTTCCTGATTTTACACTTTGAGTCATCAGATTTTCATCGTAGATGCGCGCATCAATATTCAAACATGATATCAGTGCTGAAATACTCACGAAAACTTCATGAAATTTGTGATCAATGTTTTATATCGATCACTGGTCACTATGTCCAATTCTGAGGCATTATCGAAGATATTAAGTCCATTGAAAACCCATAAAAATTTGCTATCATCTCCATGGCCTACTCTATAAGCACCTGGAATAAAATAATCATACCATTACGTATATGCACAAATTGAAAGAGGAAGACATGTCCTCGTTCTCTAGTTCGATATTTCTGATATTCACAAACCTCTCAGCAAACCCCAAACTATCAACACATGAAGGTACAAATTCGGGTAATTAGAACTATTGCGCAACTTAGATCATGTTATCAGGTCATGATGAAATTCTTTTATTGTGAAGCAGCGTTTCCCACACATCATTCAATTACTTAGTTCTATTTATATTATAGAAATTCTTTACATTATAGAAATTCTTCATGTCATCTCATAAATATGCGAGAAAATCGGACTATCACCAGTATGGAAGCAAAAACTTTTAGGCCCTGGAGCTTCTATGCTATTTCTCCCATCGTCCAGGAGCTCTGGTCGAGAATTTTGAAGGCCAGAAGTGACATTTTGGTTAGTTTTCTCGCAAAAGGATTCTCTCGATAAATACTCGGGAGGCCGGTGTCTAGGTTGTCATTCTTTCAACCCGTCTTGCTGTCATAATCGCTGCTAGTTTCCTACCAATTCGTGCTACTGGTCAAAACAATATCGGTTTAGTTTTCATAGATCCACCCGTATCTTGTTTTTCGCGAAATTAGAGATTCGGCCGCGATGGCTGGTGGACAAAATAGTACACCGCCTAGGTACGATCAGCTCGTTTGAATTCACGCTGTGTTCACGTCGGATTTTTCGGAGTGACAATTATTTGCAGAAGCAAATTAGAGGATTAGTCGTTCCGCTGGTATTTCGAAATTCCTGATCTAATTAGAGTTGAGTGAGCCTGTACAAGTTTCGAAATCGATTTTCTTTCATTTCATCCCAACTGTTACTGCATCGGTGGAAGAGTTGTGTGCAAATCTTGTTTTAACGTTCATATATAATTACCCCTTGTGTCTATACCTATTTTGTCAAAGGAAGTGATTGAAGTAATTTTTTTTCGCCACATTTGCATTTGGTGTTACTGGCCGGATCGTGAACCACATCCCATGTTATTCCGTCACACATTTATTCGAGTCACCCAATACGACGTACCATCCAAACAAGAATTATCAACATCCAGTTCAAAGTTTGATCCAAATTTGAATTGGTTCCGTGCTGTGAAGTCATGTCACTTAGTAGTGTTTTTTTTTATCTGTGGACAACACGAAAGGGAAACCTATGATGTTCGAGGAACATCGTGTTAGCCAGCGGTGGAATTTTGGGAAAGAAGAAAGGTGTTGGAATTTTTCTTGAATGATTGGAGGTTGTAAGCATCAGGAAAGACTTCGCTAGGCAAAGAATTCCACAACTTTGCCGTTCTATTGATGAATGATGCTTGGTATAGCGATGTTCGACAGGTCTCGAGCCTGACAGTGTAGGGGTGACCAGCTTGAGCTCGTCTGGTTTGTCTACTAGGAATCGCGCGTGGTGGCATGATAGATGATATTTCCGTTGAGCACCGACCGTGAAAGTACCTATAAAAAAGGCAAAGATCGCCGACCTTTCTACGATGATCTAGAGAGGTCAATGATTTGGTGAGTGTTGTATCATCGACTAGGCGAATAGCTCTCTTCTGAATTGAATCTAAGAGCTTTAGCGTATGTTTGAGGGCTGAGCTCCAGGACAGGTCGAATTTGTGCTTTGTAGATCATAAGCAGTTGCTGGGATGTGAAGTATCTCTTCACGCTTCTCTTCTGGACGCTTTCCAGAATCCTGATTCGTTTGAAATATTGTCCTTGAGATCTTTCCTCCCTCTGAAAGTTATTGTCACCTGTGCCAATTGAATTTTGGATTGCTTCTGTAATTCGCTTATTATTTTCCCTTTTTCCGCACTTATGCGTACTTTCGTGCTACACTTGAACTACTCTACAAATAATATGATTGATTATCATTTTTCCTGCTTGCCATTGACATTGAACATTTCCCGTGGAGTCGAGTTTCATAGGAAGGAATTCGAAGAGGTCACCAAGAGTTCTCGATCTTGAACCACAATACATCGAGTTACAGTTTCTCCGCTCTCTCGATGGCACGAAATCATTTCTAGGAAATAGATATACACCTGATATGAATCTGAAACGGGCATGGAGCTCGTAGCCAGGGCAGATCATATGGATCGTCTTGATTGTTGAGTTGACCTGCGCCTCAGATAATCGACCAAATACTGAAACATTGGATGATGGACCACGATGTCGATGTGGTGACGTTGCACCGGGCGATGAGGAGAAACATCATCTTCCACCTATATCATTATAGTCGCCTCTCACGACAGGCAGGATTTACCATATTTGCCAATATAGGAGTTCACTGACTGGTGTCATGATATATTGTGATCTCCAAGGCTGGGAGAATATGATAATGATGATGTGAGAATGGTTTTCATCTTATATATCTCTCACGAATGCAAGAGCAATAGTTCTCTAGGAATAACAGGAATGATTCATCTGACATGAAAACGGTTGTTTCTGAAACTCCAACTACGTTGGGAGACTATATATTACGATGAAGAATCCCATCCGCAGGGCCTAAAGAGTTGATCACATAATAGGAAATTACGATATGAATATAATTTAATGAGTTGAATATTGTCATATAGTCGCATTGCAAATTCATACTACTATAATGGGTGGGTTATCAAGCCAAATTCCCCATCTTATATCGTAATATGAGTTCGAAATGCTAATATGGTACTATGGTATACTAACTATCAAAAACGCTCAGTATTCACTCAAAAAGAGTAGTATTTCGAATTGGTGATTCATTAGAAAAATGCTACAAGCAAGCGGTTGGGCACCGTCGATGAATTGAGCTCTCTGTTGTTCTTCGTTTGACACTGACTATTTTCCGTCGAAACGATTAGTGACAGTAACTGAATCCTGACACTTGATATGGAGGCAGATAGTTTTGTTGTTTGCGTTTCAAGTTCGAATTCCTTCATAATTTGATATCTAGGTGGAACATGATATATTTGGGGATGATAAATCATGAATGAAAAAGAAAAACCAAAAATAGTGCTCCAATAAGGCTATTAGAGAAACAAAACAGAGGAATCACATCAATCAACTTTCTCTGTTGAACAATGATTACTGAAGATATATTCCGTAAATACCATATTACCATATTTCAGAACAGTTCTTCGATGTAAATGATACTTCATATCTATGTACATACCTTCGAAATTTGGTTTCAATTCATTCACAGATTGCAAGTAATAAGAAAACCGGTAGAAGTAGACGTCACTGAAATGGGATTGTAATTCAGCATGGCGAATTATACCTCGATTGAATGCGGTGTCACTGAACATCTGAAAGAGTTATCTATGTTATTGATAGAAATTATCTCATATAGTTCAGTCATCACCCTCACATAATTTGAGAAATAGTACACAATTCGGAAGAGAGCGTTTTCCATGGAATGATATTTGATGATTTTATACGAAGCCTCCATGAGCTCTTCAATAACTCTATCCCTTCTATTCAATTCGGTGATTATCTCGAATTTTCTGATGATTCGCCTTCAGATTAGGTACATGAATGAAGATTTCCAACAAAATTGGAGTTCACATACCTATCAATTATTCAACTCGAATCAAGTCAACTCACATGCTTTTTATTGAATTGGAATTGATGCAGCTACCCAAAAACCAATCTAACTGTTGACCAGCTGAACATCTAGCACGTACCAGTTTCCTCGAGAAACTATTGAGGTTAATTTTGTAACGCAGCCTAACTATCACCCGAAAAGAAAATTCGCACGAGTTCGCAGGTCAATTCATACATCATCATGCTCTCATGCTACTCAGTTCCGTAAGTCAGTTAAGAGAGGTTTATTGAACCCGTCACTGCACTTGATGAAATGCAGATGAAATGTTCATAGATGCAGTATAACATAGGTTCAGGTTTAGGTTAGAATTAGGATTAGAATATAAGTTGAGCACAGGTTAAGTGTAAGAATAGCTCTATAACTAAACTTCGCCTAGTGCCCTTAGATCTGATACCTTTCATTACCATGTAATATTCTGTTGAGGAAATAAAGAATTATTATCATTATTATTATCCACAGGACCACTCAGCAGCTGAAATCATCAAGGGAGAATTAGATGTCTCCAACTCCAATTGGATCAAATTGTTAATCTAGCTCAGATTCTCTATATCACTAATAATCATGCCAATACGGTCGACTTCTTCCTCACTACCAGCTTCGAACCCTACGGAGTGAAAGTCCGTGGACTACTAAAAACTCAGACTATAATGTATTCATCTCCACAATCAGTTTTTATATCACTGCGCGAACCAGTCCAACACCCTCAACGCACTATTTGGAATTATAGTTCAACTCACTTGGATGGTCCCTTTTTTTCTGATTTTCCTTGGAGAAGAGCCTTGGAGTAGAGATATGTTTAGATTCAGGAGACCACACCCAATGAGATTGAGCAATTTCAAAGATTCCAAGCAGTATACCGTTGTCAGGTCGAGAATACATGAACGGAAACTATGATAAACACGAAAACTCCACAGTTGTTTCCTCTTTATCACTTTCGTGGTCGAGATTTTGAAGTTCACACCTCTTCATAATCATTAAACATCGGAAACCAGTGCCTGTTACCATCGACATTTTCGGGGCATCAAGTGGAAAATCCACTCATTCACTGGCTCCGGCAAGAAATATATCAAGGTCAACGCTACCAGGTTCGATAGAGATATGTGAAACGAGTATGATTGATATACAAAAGATATTTTATATAGTCCAGCTCAACCGGAAGATTCAGTCGATAGAAATTCTGATACATTCATCGTTGATATCAATGTACCTCGAAATTGAAATAGAATGTTCCATGGTCCATGCTGTTAACGAAATGTTATGTATATGAGCAAATATGAGTCTTGGTCCATCTATTAATATTCAGTCGATCGAATGATACCGAGAAATTCCACTCTTGGATGCAAATAATCAATCGGTTATACGTACTCTCAAGTACTTCTATGATATCCTCGTTCATGTAAAGAAATGTATTAATTATTGATAGCATCAGACACCAACCTTGACAGTTTTGCCTAAATCACCAGTGAAACCTCCTGGGTACACATTATGAATGGCTTCTCCAACACGTTTCTTTTCTTCCTTGTCTATAATATGCATATTATCAAGCACAACATTCGCAGGGTCTAAGTCTATTTCTAGTGAAGTATTATTCCATTTCTGATATTCATCCTCCAATGGATCTACAAAATATATTACAGAATTATGGATCGATCATTCGATTGAGTAAGTAGAATGAAAATCTGGAGCAGAATAATCCTCGTGAACACGTGATTGTATTACTGCCATTAGTTTCTCTAGGCTCAATCTGTTTGAACCTCATACCACCTCGGAATCACCTGTGTGGAGAATGGAAAAGGGGATACCATTCATAAACATCGTGATGCAAGATTTGATACGTACTTGGATCATCAAACATAATGTTCAGTGCTTAGATGAACCCATTTTGTGATATTCTTATGGAAGGTTACATGATCTTGTCAAATATTTTTGGTGTTTTGGTGTATATTTATGGGCCTGTATATGGCCCAATATACACATACACCTATTATTCATTTCTGTGAGGTATTCTGTGATTGTTGTGACAAAGCCGAACACTGAAGAGTTGTTTCAGTTCTTTGGTATATTCACGATGTACTAAAGTATATCGAGATGTCTGTAGCGTGAAGTGAAATAGGCAAGTACTCGAGACGCACGGAGAAGCTGTGTGCTTTCGAGTGCACGGAGTTGTTCTTACTGACTAGCTGAACTAAAAACTGTTTTGCAAGAAGGGTATCAATCTACCGTTAGATCGTTCCCTGAGCGGCTGAACCATTTGGTTTTCTTTGGGAACTTTTACTGTTAGGTGATAAAAGTTACCTTACTTCGGATATTGAACGTGCCTCTATGAATGAAAATAATGATAGATTAAACGACTTACCTGAAGGAAGTTCAATCTTCATTATACGATTGACCACGTTCGTATAGACCACCATGTAGTTTCGCTTCGGAACGACGAGTGTGTCACTGTTATCAAGCAAAACAATTTTTTGCTGGGCCCGGATACCTGAGTCTCACCAATATTTCGTCAATACGTTTGAAGAACAAATCTGATACCTCATTCGGGTTGATCACACGGGGAGGGAGGGGTGGTCTATACGAACGTGGTCAATCGTATAATGAAGATTGAACTTCCTTCAGGTAAGTCGTTTAATCTATCATTATACTTCTTGACCACGTTCTACTAGACCACCATGTAGATGTTGAGAGGTGAATATGTATCAGATTTGTAAGGTCGATGAACATCATCCGATCATTCGGATATCATCATTATCATATTGGAATAGAGGCCTGGATAATCTAAACATGTATGTATATTATTCTAATAATATCAAGGCAATTTTCGTGATATAATACAACAAAAACTAAATAGCTAGTCATATAATCGATGGAAACCATGCGAGTATAACAAAACATCTAATAGGTGCACTTACTTCTGACAAACAACTCTTTCAGCAAAATTGTCTTCTGTACAGAGAGGCTTATTATAAAATTTTGCAAATACATTTGACTTTGCTGTCCATCCAGCCGCATTTCTGATACAATCGATGTTCGCACCTGACCGAAGTGCTGCTGAAGTCGATGCGTGTCTAACACTATGAGCTTTGAAAAGGGTGATGTCTAATCCTGATTTCTTAAGAACTTTTTTGAGCCATCTAGATATAGACTGTGCTGTTGCACTATGATGTGGTTTCTTGTATGTTAAGAATAAGTTATCATTATCTGATTTCCTAAGCGGTGTTGTTATTTTTAGGTAATGCTCTAATGTACGGGCAACACATATTTCTGGATTATTATAAAAAAAACGGTAACACGAGGACAGGCTGTGGCCTGTTTGGGGAAGATGTCTTAATTGATTCGGAAATAAAAATTTTGTAATTCGTGCCCCAAAATTTTATATCGGACAACTTGATTTTTGATAATGTTTGAACTCTGTGTGAGGTAACTAGGGACACCAACATAGCTAATTTATGTGTAAGTAATTCAAGATTTATTTTCTCTAAGGGAAATAAAGTAGCCAGATAACTAAGGACTATCTGAGGATCCCAAGTTACCTCATACCTAGGATATACGGGTTTTTCTTTGAAAATTCCTTTCATGAATCTTCGTAACAAGTCTTCATTTTCTTCGAAATTTGCAATCACTTTCAGGGCAGAATTATGACAATTCAATGTATTATACCGGGCACCTCTACTATATTCTTGATTGAGGAAGAACAAAATTTCATTAGTGGAAGGATTGAAAAAATTATAGTTATTCTGGAGACAACAGGACCACCATTTTTTGAAGGTGCAATCATACTGTCTCAGTGTGTTACTACTGAAAGAAGATATCATCGTCGGAATAACTTCTTCGATGACGCCTTTTCTCCTGAAAGCTTCCCGGACAGTTTCCCTGCAACCAGGGTAATGTTCGGCCATATTGGGTGACTTTTCCTAAACGGAGAAAGGATAAGATCAGGTCTTGGATTGAGAATAATAGGTTCTGATATGAGATATTCCATAAAAATTGGGAACCAAGGTTGGTTTTTCCATAAGGGAACCACGATTACTCCTTCCGCTTCATCAGAAATTATTTTATTGATAGTTTTGAGTATCAAGGAGAATGGAGGAAAGGCATAAAAGTTCAAGTTTTTCCAAGTTATCGAAAAAGCATCAACGGACACAGAACCTGGATCTATTTTCCATGAAATATATTTTTCACACTTTTTGTTCGTATATGAGGCAAAAAGGTCGATTGATGGATTCCCAAAATGTCTCGTGATAGATTCGAAATCCTTATTACACAAGGAATATTCAGTCTCTGTTTGTCTAGACCGAGATTCCGAGTCAGCCTTATTTTTCTTCGATTTAACATGAGAAGCAAAAATGAATATGTTTCTTCGTTCACACCAGTTCCAAATAGATTTTGCTAGCTGGCATAAACGAATATTCTTTGTACTCCCCATTTTGTTGATACATGCTATAGCAGTGATATTATCAACTCTTAACAATATATTGATGTTCGATTCATTCCTAGCGAATGATTTCAATGAATAAAGAATAGCTTGGAGTTCAAGATAATTAATGTGACATTTCGCCTCTGATTCATTCCAAAATCCACCTGATTTTTTATTATGACAGAAAACACCCCAACCGGTAGTGGATGCATCTGAAAATATCTTATAATGATACTTCCTTTGTATAAGTGAAAATCCGGATTTATATATATTATCATTCCACCATTGTAAGTCTTGCAAACATTCATTTGATAGTGTCATTTTCGAATCGAAATTCTCCTGTGAATTTTTCAAGCCTTTATGTTTGAAATATTCGAGGCTTTTTGTATGCACCCATCCATAAGTAAAAGCTGGGCAGATTGATACCAAATACCCTTTAAGTTTGGCGAAGGTGCGAATTTTCACCTTATTGCAATTCTTTATCATAGAAATATATTCAAGAGCTCTCAAAGCTTTGTCTTCAGGTAAACTTAAAAGCATTTTTCTACTATCCCACAGAAAACCCAAAAATTTTATTTTTTGATTAGGGTACAAGCTGGATTTCTCAAAATTTATGATGAATCCTAATTTGGACAGTAAGTTTACTGTAACAGAAACGTTTTCTGAGCAAGATCTCCTTGTATCCGCCAATAGAAGAAAATCATCTAAATAGTTGACACTAAGAAAACCTCTCGATCTGAGATAACTCAAAATGGGTTTAAATATCTTACAAAAAACATACGGTGCAGTTGATAAACCGAAGGGTAAAGCATTGAATTCGAATAACTGACCTTGGAAGGAAAATCTCAGATATTTCTTAAATTTTCTATGCATTGGGATGAAATAGTATGCCTCTTTCAAGTCCAATGTGCACATGAAACAATTTTGAAAAATTATGTATTTGACCGTTTTGAAATTCTCTAACTTGAAGTGTGAAGTTTCAATAAATGAATTTAATAACTTCAAGTTCAAAACAAATCGATATCCACCGGAAGACTTTGGAACAAGAAAATATGGCGACAAAAATTCATCTTTTCTATGGGAACACACTGAGATGATTCCCTTCTTTAGAAGGCTATCAATACTTTCCTTCAGAAGATTTTCCTCTTTATTAGAAAATTGTCTAGGTATCGGATCCCTAGACTGAAGTGGTTTACAAATAAAGGGAATTGCATACCCGTTAACCCACCTCAGAATATTAGGGTTTTTTGTTATACGCGCCCATTCGTCATAAAAAAAGCGAATTCTTCCTGCGAATTTTTCTGATGTGTCTACCTTCAATGCCTCCGTTGGTAATATTTCTGGCGATATGGCCTTCCTGGTGGTTTCCGTGATGACTCGCTCTTCCTGCTGTATCGTGGATTCTGTGATTTCATTTTGGATCTCGGGGCCTGACGCTGGGAGTTTAAATAATTCGAAGATCCTTGCAAGTATTGTTTCTTCACAAAGGCAGATTTCTTGAGTTTTATATCGATAGTGGTCTTTTCCAATGTTTGAGCGGCCTTACATTTTTCGTTAAAATCTGAACCGAAGAGGCTAGCATCTCTATTCGACTGTTCCGCAACCTTTTGAATGGTGGAACACATATAAGGGTAAATTTGATGTTTACGGTGGTTTGATAATAAATAGTGAACTTCACAAAAAAATCTTGGCCGACTGCGCCGTCTTAGGTGTTAGGAGGGCTTTTAATTCAATCGGAAGTCCGTCTGAGGATAAAAGTAGTGAAATGACCTCTCCCAGCAACGTTAGGCCACGTCCCAATTTATCTTGAATGGAGGACAGAGTAGTATCTTTTTTCCTCTCTGGGCTCGATAAGAGTTTTTCGACTTCGGCATTGAGGACTGGACCTGCTAACTGTGTACAATTTCCCGGGAAAAGAATTTTCGAAAAATCTTCTCTTGATACTTTATCGATACCTTCGGTCAAGTAGCTTTGCCAGCGGCAAACAATATCTTCATCTAATGGTGGGCCTGCGGAGGTTAATTTCTTCGGATCCATGCCCAATAGAGTGTCTATAGTTGTAACGGATGAGGCTATTTCCGCAGTAGGAGGATCGTGAATTTCCGCAACAGTTATTATTTGGGACCCCTCCTCCTGTTCGTCATCCGAAGATGATGAGATGATTTTCTGAATTCTCCTAGTCTTTCGTACAGGTGGTGGCGACGGTGACCTTATATCTGTTTCACTTCCACCTGAAAGGATGTGCACGAAAGTCAGCAACCTGCACCTCAAATGTGAGACTATTCGCTGCATAAACAGCCGAATATTATATGGTTTCGCTGACGAGTCATATCACTCATAAGAGTAGGTCATACTCATATTATAGTTCTTTTCCTGTTAGGTCCGTTGCATAAAACAACCCCCTGTACAGTTCTTATAACCACATTATTGATATGGTATACAAAGGGATGATGTGATCGTTGCATAAACAACGATCTACTTGCTCGGGTCTGTTGCATAAACAACGCCCTGTGAACTCTAACCAAATTATTGTATTTCAGAGTTTTTAGAAATTGAGGTGATCGTTGCATAAACAACGATTTTCTCAGTGTGATTGTATTGGAAAATACGATTGACACTCCAAACATTTAATCTATGCTCCAAGCACACCTGCATTCTTCATTTTCTTCTAACATGAGTAGATTATAATTATATCATTGGAAACTCACCTGAGTCATTTAAATAATCCTTTTTTAAATTTTCCATTGTTTCCTGGAGGCGTTTCATCTTTTTCGTCACATATCTCAATTGATCTTTACGCGTTCTTTTTCTCATTTTAACAGTACACACACTTCTCGCACTGAAAACGTATTGACGAAATATTGGTGAGACTCAGGTATCCGGGCCCAGCAAAAAATTGTTTTGCTTGATAACAGTGACACACTCGTCGTTCCGAAGCGAAACTACATGGTGGTCTAGTAGAACGTGGTCAAGAAGTATAATTTCACTTTATTGGGCCCAATTGGTGGGTTTTACTGCTAGACAGACATTTCGTATACGATGCGATAATCAATTCTACAACAATATACATCTTGAATCCAAATTGGTAGTTCCAACAGCTACGAGGATGAAATTTACAATGTCTGGGGAAAACCCCCACATATTCAACATATGGTTATGATTGGGTTGCATCTCCGAACAACAAACTCACTAGAAGGATCACAAAACAAATATTCTGATGCTAACATGAATTCCCAGAATTATCATAATATTAGTACCCAATCGTCGCCAGTGTTGCCATATCCAATCATCAAAAAGTGATGAATAGTCCATAATATTCAAAGTCCCTTATGAATTCATGTAGTTCAATGCACATATATAATAATAAATTTGGGTCATGACGATTATGAATCAGTTCCGATTAATAGAAGACTGCTACATTATTCTGAGACTCAGCAATTTTACTTGCTTGGGGGCTCGAAGACCAGCATGGGTATCGTGAATACTTTTTGCTCAACGTTGCATCACCGCAATCTGATATTGACAGTCGACGGCGATTATTGCTTTGTTTGGTATCGGTCATTATTTACGTTTTGATTTATCGATATTATTCAACTTGTGTTCAGTTTTGTGTACTCAGAATTCATCAGAAACTCAGTTTATTCCCTGTTTTAGTGATTTGATATAATGGTGAGACGTTGTGAGGTGTGTTAAAGATAATTTGAACCGGCGATCAAAACACGTCATTTCATAGGCGAGTTACCATTGTCGTATCATTCGAGATTTTGAAGCATTTTCCCAAATGGAATGGATAAAAATGAATTTAAATTGAATTGATTAGATTATATTGATTATACCCATAGGTCAGCTGCGACAGTGTCTTGTGGTAAAATATGTAGCACTGATAAATGCTTCCTTATTTGTAATCAAAATATGCGAAGCTGCTGAAAAATCACTGAGAATAATGATGAACTCAATTAATATTTTTGATGAAAAATATAAGGATATTTCTATACTTCTTCTACACACAACAATGAGAAATTTACCGTTGACTGTTTTTGAAACTAGTCAAACTAATTTGGAGAGATATTTCACTGTAAGACTTCATCATGAGGCAAATAAATTGAAAGATTCAACGGAAGTTAGAGTAAGAAGTATGTTAACAAAAACAATCCTATTCAAAAATCAATAAATTACTTGTGTGATTATCCATGGTTGTTTTTCATTTCAGTCAGAAACACTGCTATTTGTTACATCTTCACATGATTCATGATTTTATTGTTGATATAACATTTCGTCATAATACTTGTCAACACATATTCATTATCGATTTTCATCTATCTACATGAAATGAAATAATCAGACATCAATTTTTCGCGTCAAAATATATGAATTCTGCTCAAGATGAAACCTTCTTCATTTTTGACGATATCGTGAAATGATATAAACAAGTTTCATCTTCAGATTCGAAAATTACATTCAAATATGCAATCATATCTATTTGCCTCGAAAACGAGTTATTCACTCATTATTTCACTCATTATTTCCACTAGTAGGTACTGAACTTTGAAATCGTAAATATACTTACATGCACTGTCACTGATCGCCAATGATATAAATGTTCATTATTGAAATTGAACGTTATTTATGATGAATTATAAGTAGACAACTGTATACTGAATAGTAAGTATATTGTTTAATATGGCGTTGAGAATTGAACTTTTCTTGTGACGTGGTCATAATAAGTTTATTGATTACAAGCAAGTTACAAAAATCACCATAGGATTGTATGTATTCGAATTTCTCGCAACAATGTGAAGGAAGTATAAAGATGTTCATTTTCCCACTAAGAAATGCTAAAAAGTACCACTGAAATTGTTACGGATTTTCAATTTGGATACATCATGAATTGATAATAAATTCGACCCCCTCTGACAACACGGCACTGGTGCTGGGAGAATCTCAGCTCCTGCTATCCTCGTTTAGACAAAGATAGATACTATAGATGTTGCTTCCAAACAAACTGTATTGCCAGGGGTGTGGATTACTTATCTAGTCTGTTCAATGATCGAAGGGTTGCATAATGAACTTAATCATTCACGATTGATGATTCAACGTAAAATGTCAGTCCCATAGTAGCCAATCAAGGTTTGATGTCGACATATTTATAAGCCCCTCACCACTATTCAAGTTCAGCGCTTCTTCAGAAACAAGACCAATAAGCAGCGGAACTCTGTCCATGCGTCCTTCTTTTATGACTGAGTACATATTTTCTGTTATGAATGCAGTCTCGTGTTCCGGCTCTATGACAGGCGTGAATATGAAACCTTGGACATCCATGTGGTTTGTGAAGGAATCCTGGAAGAAATTCCACTTTTTGACATCAAGAATATTTGGCTTTATGCCTGTGGTATCACTTTGGAGATCAAAACAAATGTGAGCTTTGTCATGTGGTTTGCAAATAGTGAGATCAGACGGGGGAAGAAGTGAGTGTTGGAAAGATTTTTGGACACGGAAGTTTTCACATCTCATATTTTTCAAGGAATTCAATTTGATATCGAGCTATTTGAAGAGAAGATCAACCAGCGCTTTCCTTCAGGAAGGTTTTTGAGATCTATGATACACAGGGGCTGAGTGATAAAAGCATAAATCTGACATACGTCTTCAGCATTCGAATTCATTTTGCTCACACAGTGGGTCCAGTTACTTGATTCTCAGATATCTCATGGACTATTGAATTCAGAAAATACTTCAAATGATAGAGTTCTTCAGTTCGTACAGGGGGTTACACAAAGGCATGGCAGCTGATATGTACCTTTTTCAAACATCCTGTAAATTTTCCTTGTTGTCGAATCCGCTCTCCATTGGCTCCCCAACTATGTCAAGAAATTGATGTTCTGTTGTGGTCTTGTCAAATTATAAATTACTCAATGATTCTTTCTAATATTACAAGGTATTGATAAATAAGCTATGGATCTAGCATGTATGACATTCAGATGAATATTTCTTGTAGTCAGTATCATTGAGGTTCCATGAACGAATTCCAGTGGTTATTGCAATATGTTCATACACAGGACGCTCGATGTGGGTTGGATGGAAGGTGGATTGGATGGAAGAGCAGTCACCATTATTTTCGGATAGAGGGATGGATTTCTTCTATGTTCATTTTTCAGCTTTTGATGGGATTTTCTCTCCTCGCTTGGTGGACGTTTCGGGAACGAATCTGCTCCCGTTCTCAACACAATTGAAATATTTTTCTCTTCGTAAACTTTTTTCAATGTTTCCGATTTTGACACTGAAAAGTGAAAATCGGAAACATTGAAAAAAGTTGACGAAGAGAAAAATATTTCAATTGTGTTGAGAACGGGAGCAGATTCGTTCCCGAAACGCCCACCAAGCGAGGAGAGAAAATCCCATCAAAAGCTGAAAAATGAATGTACCACCTCCTCGAAGAACTTACAGACAGTATTTCTTCTATGTTATTTCTCATTCAAATTCTCATTTAAATTGCAGACTGTAATGGCATAAGGGTTCTCGGTATCATGAATATGGAAATTATCATGGTCCACGAAACCATTTCTAGTCATCGAATGAAGGGGTGGATTTCTTCTATTTTATTTCTCGCCTACTAAGAGGAAGAATCCCGCCTCACGAAATAGTTTTCGATGAATTCCTGGTAGAGTGGAGCGTGATAGAGTGCTACTGATGATGAGATTTTGTCTAATTCCTCTCATACTCAATTCATTTCGGGTAGAACCAACAGTAACGATGACACAATTTGAAAGACGATGACGACTGACTACTAACAATGAATGTCTCATCATCTCCAACTGAATCATTGGAACGGACAATGAGGACAAAGGTTTGCATTAATATACAAACAACAGGAGGTGTGAATCAGAACAGAAAAAACATCATTATGTGCGACACCTGGTATATCGGTAGGGGATGTATGAGTCGAAAGTACTGACTCATACACTTATACGACGAAGACGGGTGTGAATCAGGACAACGGAAGATTGACAGTAAATATCGGTCGTCCAAGGTATTCGCATTGTTATTGGAATTATTAGATTGAATATTCAGGAAATGAATACTATTTGAAAAACGGTAGTTTTAGTGGATCTAACAATTATTTCAATACCATACACGTAGGTCGAGAGATCATTTTGGATGAGAATAGCATATTCTCATGTTCGACTGATATTATTGTGACACGTTATACATCATTGAATGAAATAAAAAAGTGTATAGGTCGAAAATGCCACGGCCGATGAAGAATGAATTATGTGACACGAAACAGTATTCGCACAGGATTCATTTCTGACCTAATATACTGGGTGTTACATTTGTAAAAATCGAGAAATTTTCGAAATTTGACCTTCAAAATCGAGCGTCCAGTGTATGAACACATTGCAATGACCACTGGAATTTGTTGAAGATACTTTCTACAAGAAATATCCATCTCAATATACCTTGCGATAGTAGAAAAAGTCATCAGTCATAATTCAGTCATAATCATCAATTAATAACTTGACAACGCCGAAACAGATTCGCAATTTCTTGGCACAGCTGTAAAGCCAATGGAGAGCGGAATCAATAACAAGGAGAATATTCAGGATGTTTCATCCGGAAATAGGAAATTCTTAGCTGCCCTGCCTTTGTTGAACCCTCTGTGAAATTTGAAATATTCCTGGAATATGCGGTTCAAAACAATGAAGAACTTCGTCGTTCGTTTCCTCAGAATTCAATAGTCCATGGTATATCGCACTAACTGGACGCACTGGATATGTGGGGGAAGATGTAGAAATGACTTTCTGGTGGTATGTGGATGAACTCTTCAGCCTTTGGAGCCCTTGGCGGGAAAGATCGTCATTCGAAGATTTTCGAAAAATTCAGCATGTTTGATTTTTCTTGAGCTGTGTCGGTAGGAAGTGAGAATTGTGAGCTCATGAGCGTACTCAAAATTATTTCAGATTGGTTGGAGGAGATGGAAGTTCATAATTCCGTACTAGGTAGTACCTACTAGGAAATTGGCAATATTGAGTATGAAATATACGATCTAGAAGAATATGAATATGTCTGAGCGAATCAAAAGTAGCCACAATCCTACAGCTGTGAATAATAATGTGATCGTACAATGGTGAAATAGCATAATTGTGAATTATGGAAACTGTCAACTTCATTCTAAGTGCCACAACGGAGATTCCACAGTAATTTTTTCACAGATAACAGACCTACTTTTATGTGACTCCAAAAATGGTGGCTGCCACGAATAGAGATAACAGACACCTGAACACAAATTCATGCCACTGCATTTCCGGATATATAAATAAATGGAAACTGACACAACATCAAGTGGATTTCAATCATGAGATTTTTTCACAAAGGAACTCTCGACTATATTCGACTATTCATAATCGTTCCCAATAAACTATAGCATTTTTGAATTCAGTGATGTTCTATGATTCAAACACTAACTGGAAATTTCCGAACAGCTGCATTGATATCTCTCGCTGGTAGTTCACGGAGTAATTGCAATAATTCCTCAGAACTATTTCTTTCGCTGAAACTACTATCCAAGTAACCAGCCAGCTGATACGCGACTTCCTTGTAGTGTATTTGATGAGCCCAAGGATTTATGGATGTGCCACTCATACATACAGCAGAACTATACAAACCTGAAGAAAATGTGTTATCAGTATACAAGTAACTGCAACAGATTAAGATAAAATGGTGAGGCAGCATTAGTGATCGTAAAGAGTTCTCCTATTCTTGTGTGCTGACTGAGAATTTTGCAAAACCAAATTTTCAAACCGATTCTGACTCTTGATAATGTACTGATTTTTTTCGTACCATGCATCTTTCCTCTTCCAAACTAACTTGACTGAATTGAATTAGTAACAGCCAGGATCTTGATATTATTCTAATGTTCCACAGTGACAAAATGAACATATATTATACTCATTTTTCCTAGATTTTCTGGACAATCTCTCCTCGTTTATTGAAATAATGAAAATGATAGGTATGATAATTATTTCAATATTCGTAGTGAGGACAGATTCATGATCTGTCCCTTCATATCGCTGCGCTTGAAATTCCACTTTCAGATATCCGAAAGAGAAATTCTCCATTCGTCAGTGAACACCGTCTTCTTCTGAAAAATTCGGGAATGCAATTAATATGTCATTGGGAATGAATATGCTCCCGTTTCCTACATAACTCATATTTTATCTTTGTAATAGTTCCCACGATTTTGAACCTGAACATTGACAACTTGTTACACAGAGAAAATTCGTTTCAATTTGTTCCTGAATTAATCGATCTCGAATTCACATTATCACTTCTGAGTGGTGGATTTCAAGTTATATCTATATTAACTGACCAAGAGGCAATTTCATCATCTCCGTTCAGAAGAATGCAAGCAGATTCTGTGATTTTCTGTTTCTGGTTGTTGTCTTCTTTTCCTATGATCTCAATGTTACTCCATCCATCGTCAGTGAGGATATATTTCAGTCTTCACTAGGAACATATATCGAAATAATCATTGGAATTTTCATTCTGATTTGCTAGAAACAAGGAAGAAATCTCAGGAAAAATCAATACATTTCCTCCTTGATCAACCTAAACATATAACATATATTTTACAACATGTATTGTAATGAATAGCTTTCTTCATAAGACACTTGCTTTGTTTGTGAATAAACATATTGAAAAAATATCAATCTCAGGAAAAATCAATACACTTCCTCTTAGATCAACCTGAACATATAACATATATTCTACTACATATATTGTGATGAAAAGCTTCCTTCATAGGACACTTGCTTTGTTTGTGAATAAACATATCGAATGAATATCAAAGTGGGGAGAGCAATATCATAACGTCTCCTTTTTATGATCAAAATTCCCAAAAATAGTTCAACTCTCAGTCACTTGATCTATTCGAGCTCGGAATATTACAGAACGATAGTTAGAATCTTATGAAACTTGATAGTCATATGAGTAAGATTAGGATTCGGCTCACCTCTTGATGATTTGCTCATCAAATGCAATCCCACAGACGATGCCCCGGAACTATGACCAACAATAGTGACTTTCTTTGGGTCTCCTCCAAAATATTCTATGTTTTGATTAACCCATTTCAAAGCAAGGAGTTGATCTTTCATGCCATAGTTTCCAGGAATGACTTCGTCCCCAGTTGAGATGAATCCTGGAATTGAAAATAATGTCATGTAGAAGCTATGAAAGCATATTGCGTGTGATTCTACGGGCAAAATCTGGATTCGATAGCGAAACACAAATGTTCAAGAAACACAATAAACTGTGTGGATTTCAATTACTAGGGCGCTTGTTATTGATCTATGATTCGTGAACTTTTCGATGCTTCAATTGGTGATCAGTTCAATGAACCAGCATAGATTTCCACAAAACCAGTCCACTCTCACAAACTAGCTAGTTTATGAGACTGAAATACTGGATGCTATGAAAAATTAATTTCAAGCTGACGCTGTTTGTGCAGATTCTGATATTCAAGGAAGAAGTCAGTACTGATGAAATTCATCAGATCCTGTCCCATCACTTATGTAGGAGATCATTTATCATGGAATCAGTCATAACTGATTTAAGAATCTCAGCTGGGCATTTTCAATTTATCGAGCGAAAATGGTACAAATCTGTCTCGGCCTAACATAAGCCTCATCAGTCGTCCTCGCTTTGCTGACAAATTAGAAACCCAATTTCACTCGATTTTGAATACGAAAATAGAGTTACTGGGTGCAACATAAGATGTAACATATCAGCGTCATCTAGTAGAGAGAAAATTCAATGTAGGATTGTGAAAGAAATTCCTGATTACTTTGGAATATTGTCACCATCTACTGTCACGTATACGCCCTTATGCTTGTAAGTGAAATAAAGTGATACCAATTCTGCTGATAAGATGGCTCTAAAATAGTTGTGGGAAGGCCATATCCCGATGAACTTTAGGATCTTATTTGAACAAGTCTGGGGTTTGTCCAGCAGAATCGATACAGATCTCTTCCGGCCCACCAGAGGCCACATAATTTGCCCTTGTCCTGATGATGATTCAATAGTTAATACTTCAAAATATATTTTAGTAGCCAAGAACCATAGACTTATTATCCTGAGGAGACGGAACTATTTACATTTAAAGAAGATCAGACATTGCCAATATCTGGTCCACTGTAGGATACTATTGTGACCGATTGGAAAGTGTCGTTGCCATATTTCCAGATTGAGAACGAGATTTGCAATAATTATTGACACGTTCATATCATTTTTTCATTGTATTGCAAGTAATACAGTCTCGATGGAACATTTTTCTGAACGGTATTTTTATACATAATAAAAACCTGAAATGTACACGTTGGAATTACCGAATATTCATTTTGTGAACTATCACATTGTAGCATCATAGGATTTGTTACCCGCAAAGCGACATCGGCGCGTCCAGGCCACGCCTATTGTATGAATGATTTTTACTACGAAACTACGATCTGCCCATTTCTCGTTGCGGTGTTGTAGACGAGTGATCTTGTGTTTTGAAGTGTTGTTTTTAGTGACTTTGAATAGATATTGTGGAATTCAAAGTGAATTTTTGGACAATATGGTCCGTCACTGCCGAGTGTGCAAAAAACTTGACATTTCCAGCCCTGATGTTTCTTTTCACAAGTAAGTTGGAATACCTAACCTCCAAATTTGTTTGTTATTCCAGTGGCGTGAATATATGATGATTAGGTACTGTTTATTCATGATTGTTAATGATTTAGGTAGTGTTCATGTTTCCATGGCATAGACTTTCTTGTTCATTGCATCAAAAATTCTAAGCAACTTATTCCTGTTAACCTATTTCTCTATTACTTCAGGTTTCCCGCTGATAGTGAAAAAAGGAAAATTTGGGCATCTCTTCTTGGCTGGCAGGAGAATTGTCTGAGCAAATATCTTTATGTATGTTCTGATCATCTCGATTCGAGGATGTCATAACAAAGAAAAGTGGTAACAAATACTTGAGGCCAGATGCTAATCCACACCATGCCATTCAGCGTTTCAGTTCGCATCTGATAGGTAATTTGCAGTTAATACTCCATTGTTTCAACATCACATTTTTCCAATACAGTACAGAAAAACAACAAACTATGTTCACGAGCGACATCATTTATTTTCTTTGTGAATTGTCATTGTATTTAATGATATATTGTTTTGTATAAAAATCCAAAAATTATTTGCAGTTCAATTTGAACCAACACCTTCTTTCCAGTAATGAATCAAAATGTGTCATCATTATCCGAATAAATTTGTTGTATTATATGAATATTAAAAGTATGAAAGCTGTGTTTTTTGTTTTTATCAAAGCGGAGAAATCTGTGTGCAAATTATAAGGAAATTCAATTTTATACAACTGTCTGAATGCATATGATATTGCACTTGTTTCAGTTGAACATAATATCGGGAATTACAGGTACTGACAAGAATCTGGTTATATATTTCCAATGATGTTTCATTTTTCAGAATGTTGATTGACAAATACAGAGAGAAATTACATGTTTCCATTGAGAGTACATTCGTAGCTTGTTCATAATCAAGAGGAATTTGTTTGTCTTCCTAACTAACAAACACGACGCTTCCACTCCGTACAGAACAATATTTAATAATAAAGTTATAGATGAAATATATTTCCAAGTCATGGAACCATTAGGACGGTACGCCACTGGCTGAAATCAGGGAAACAAGACACATAAACATAACAGCGTTGCCAACAAGTTGGTGAAGACAAAGAGGTTCGATCGGTAGTCTTTCTCATACTTGTGCAGTTCATTTTCAATCATTGCTTCAAAACAAAAGCAGTTTAATGAATGAGATGTTCCGTCTCCTCAGGATAATAAGTCTATGCCAAGAACATATACAGAGTTGATCAAATGTATGGAACCAACCATATATCTCGCCCACCAGTCGTTACATCTTCATGGATTTTCTAACAAATTGAAAATGTGGCGGTTCGAAAAATTGCATCGCCAATGTTGCCACGTTTCCAGTTTTTCCGGAATTATATTCAACTTCCTTATTTCGGATAGAACACTCTTCTATTCTTCTATTCTTCTATTCTTTCATCATTCGATAGAGCATTTTTCAACGAGTTGATTGGTACACTATTTGATAGTTCTTCTCACGACGTTTACAAAGATATCTGAGAAAACGTATCCAAAAAGTGTACCCTTCAATAGTCCAAACATAGCAAGAACAAGAAGAGACTACTCATTTGAGGAGGCGTTCAAATTTGTCCGTTAACCTTCTGACAATGAGCTAGACGATTATACACTGCATATACACTGCTTCTGATGTGTTCTCGTGAGTTCCCTATGACTCTTCGGATGACAATTCCCAAATTCTCGAGATTGTTTGGTCTTCCATTGTATACAATACTCTTCCCCATTAGGAGAAATCTAATAGTGTAAGATCGGTAGAGCGCGCTGACCCTTCGATGGTTTCACGTCGTCCTATCCAACGGTTTCTGAATACGGCATCGAGATATTCTCACATTACATGCAAGATGCGGTGGTGCTCCGTCTTGTTGGAACCGAATATTCTGACGTACTTCACCATTCGTTCCTTCAATGGAGAATGGTCCAATGATTCTATTGTCAATGATATCAGCACAAATATTCAATTCCCAAGGAAATTGAGTATGGCTTTCTTGAGCCCAATGAGGATTCTTGAAAGCCCAGTGTCGACAGTTAAACCAATTGAATCAAGTCGGTACCTCTCGCCATCAACATGTCACAGGAGGTTTTTGTCCTTTCAGCATCGCCGTCAATCAGTTCGTGGATGGAACGCACCTCATATGCAAGAGGTGATACGCCACTGCCAGAAGCCTCCAAAAAATCTGAGATACTGGCTAGTCTCAAAAAAGTGCGCACATAGAACAAAAATACAAATATATTTTTCGACCGACTCTTCACTTCGAACTTCGAATTTCTCGAGACCGGTATCTAGTGCAACCCGATCGGATGCTGACAATCAAGGATTCAGGTTAAGACAAGCATTCTCAATATCAGCCAGAAGAACAGCTGTGGAGGAAAAGCAATTGGTGAGTCCCTCCTTGCATTGCCGATTATCAATTTTCATGTACGAACTTCTTCACAATCTACAGTCCACTGCTCGAACTCGCACATTTTGTGATCCTTCTCAACGGATGTGTGAATTTTGATGAAATTGGTTTTGTATTTTATCATACTCATATCAGTTATTACCATTGTTTTCAGTTTTTCATACATGCAAGTTTTTTCTCCGTGAGATATATCAGATCTCAGGTCTCGTATCGCTTCTTCCCGTTCTGAACGCTACGCACCGTACGCGCAACGTACCCACGCATTCAGGAGTGTCTAACTCCCGCCCAAGGCCATCTGAATCGAAGATCGTACGCTCCGTGGGTACCGTATATCTCAAGACATCGCGATTGAATTTCGTTTCATTTGTTTTGAAATCACGCTAAATTATTTAGCTGTACTCATTCTGCATAGTTTCTGATTTGATCACTTACTGAATAATAATTGTATTCGCTCTAATTTACTCTCTCTCTCTCCCCTGATAAGTTAGATATTCTGCATAGTGAGGTTTACCAACGATTCTCTCTCAACTCCTAGCAGAAAATTCATTGATTTCTCTTCTCAGTCGATCTATCAGTGAATTTTCGTGCGTCAAAAGGAAATTCTGTTAGTGACGCACTCATTGAGTCAATTTTATATATTATTATTGAATTTGAATTTACAATGACTTCTGTTGCTACGAAAATAAAACACCACATCTTGCTGAGCGGCAGATAGAAATAACTTGAATGATTGAACTCATAAAGTTCGCTGATAATGCTGCTACAGAACAATCTTTTCACGACAACTTCAAGTGCCGATATATATATATTGACACAATCCATGAGAATTTCGAAAAGGTACACTCATCTTTGATAAACTCACCTGCAACTCAGGACGATGCCAATATGGATGAGCAAAATCAAGTTTTGACTGAATTTGAAAACGATTTTTATCATATCATAACAGTTCATGAACTATTATTCGGTGATGATGCTCAACCATTTCCATCTCCTGATCCCCCGGTCAACATAATGTGGAACTAGCCTCGTTCGATGGAGATGCCAAGTGTTGGCAAACCTTCATCGATATGTTCGAATCTATTGTTCACTATAATGATAAGCTCTCTAATATTGAGAAATTCACGTATTTAATTAGCTCACTGAAAGGTTGCAATTAGTCAATTGTCAAATGTACCCCTTTGGCAAGCCGAAATTATTTAGTTGCACACCAGGCTCTGAAAAATCGTTACCAAAATACGAGACTCATCGCCACATCTCATTGGCATTCGATAAATAACACAAAAAAGATTACAAATCCTGGAAGCTCACACTCACTGCGGCAACTGTTGGATATGTTCAATGAGAATATTGCTGTTCTTGATACTATGATATTTTCTACTAAGAAATGAGATTTCATTCTGTTCAATTTGTTGTTTGATCGACTAGACGCCGCAACGGCGATTCGTTTCGAACTTGAACATTCCGATTTGCCTGATGAGGAGTATTACAAAACGCTAGTAATATTTTTAAACAGGCAGTGCTGAGCACTAATTGCTTAGGCTCCAAGCATACCTCTATCAATTGCACATCTAAGTGTTCTTGTAGACTTTGCTCCTCTCCCAAGAAACATCACAGTTTTCTACACATACCTAATCATTCTAACCACACAGGAAACGAATATCTCCATTCAGCTCACACCAACTCTCGGGAAACTTCATCTTTTCAGATTACTTCCACGAATAATCAGCATCCAAATACAAATTCCTCAGCCATTACCTTGACCAGCAATACTCCTGTTACAGTACTCCTGTCTACTGCTGTTGTAGATGTTCTTGAGAGCCAAGGTTTCTACTAACCTGTCAGGATTCTACTTGACAGTTGTAGTGAGAGTCACTTCATCTCAACCAAATGTTGTACTAAACATGGTATCTCGCGTCGTAGACTATCTATCGATGTACGGGGTGTTGGAAAAATGAGCACTCACGCAACATAAGCAGTAACTTGTACCCACAAACCGAAAAATAAATCAGAACCCAATTTTACTCTCGATTTTGTGGTTCTTCACCAGATTTTTTTTTTTTATCTTTGGACAACACGAAAGGGCAACCTATGATGTTCGAGGAACATCGTGTTAGCCAGCGGTGGAATTTTGGGAAAGAAGGAAGGTGTTGGAATTTTTCTTGAATGTTTGGAGGTTGTAAGCATCAGGAAAGACTTCACTAGGCAAAGAATTCCACAACTTTGCCGTTCTATTGATGAATAATGTTTGGTATAGCGATGTTCGACAGGTCTCGAGCCTGACAGTGTAGGGGTGACCAGCTTGAGCTCGTCTGGTTTGTCTACTAGGAATCGCGCGTGGTGGCATAATAGATATTTCCGTTGAGCACCGACCGTGAAAGTACCTATAAAAAAGGCAAAGATCGCCGACCTTTCTACGATGATCTAGAGAGGTCAATGATTTGGTGAGTGTTGTGTCATCGACTAGGCGAATAGAATAGAATGTTTGGGGGCTGAGCTCCAAACATGTGAACAGTACTCCAGGACAGGTCGAATTTGTGCTTTGTAGATCATAAGCAGTTGCTGGGATGTGAAGTATCTCTTCGCACGGAAATGAAAACAGAGTTTCTGTAAAGCAGTTTTCGCAATGGACCTCACATGATCGTCCCATGAGAGAGCACTGTTGGTGGTGACACCCAGCATGGATATTGACGACCTCATAGGAACAGTGGTACACGACATCATCAAATTGGGCATTGTGTGATCAGCCTTCTTGGTGAATATACAAGCTTGAGTTCTAGTTGCATTGAACTGATATGTTCCAATATTCCGGCAGTTTCTCTCTCTTGAGAAAACTTTCCTGGATTTTCAGAATTAGAACTGGCTGACCCGGCGTTCAATGTGTCGCAACCAGTTGATATGCTCCTCGGAGTTGACATTCACGCCTATGCTCTGAAAGGTTCCTCTCGCCTCCATGACTTAAATAACCCGTTTAACTTTTCTATTGCCCTGGAAACCTCCTTCGGATGGATTATAATGGGTTGAATCAAATCATTTCCTCCAATCCGCTCTCTCACGATATCCGTTGACTCTCACCTGGATGAAAATCTCAAAAGATATTGGGAGCTCGAACAAGTCCCTTAAGCATCTGTTCTCACTCCCGACAAAACTCGAGCTGAGGAGTTGTACGAAACGTCTGTGGAGCGTGATGACTGACGATTTCTTGTCTTTCTACCCTTCAAGGATGATTTACCGACCTTTCGTGACTCTAGGGATATTGCCCTAAGGCGTTTTCTCTCCCTCGAAAAAAGACTGTTGAAAGACCAGAATCTTTACAGTCAATATTCTGATTCCATGCGAGAGTATATTGACTCCAAGTTCATGAAACCAATCTCTGATATTTCTCCAAATCCTTCATCCTATAATATTCCGCATCATTGCTTACTGAAACCTGACAGCTCTACTACCAAGCTGCGCGTGGTTTTTGATGCATCTTCGCGCTGCTCAAATAACGTATCTCTCAACGACACACTCTTAGTTGGACCCAAATTACAACCAGATATTTGTTCTGTGTTGTCTAGATTTCGCCTCCATTCAGTTTGCTTCACTGCTGACATAAAGAAAATCAGAGAATCAGAGAATCCTCTGGAGATTCTGTCGAACTAATCCAATCGAAGATTTCCGCCTGAATACGGTGACCTTTGGGGTCAGTAGCTCTTCATACCTCGCTATTCGATCCATACACGAACTTGCTTACAGGTATTGCGATCAATATCCAAACGCATGTAGAGCTCTCAAACATGATGTTTTCGTTGACGACAGTGTAATCAGGTGTTCCTCAATTTCCGAGGCAACACAACTACAGTCAGATTCAATTGATGTACTGAAAATGACTGGGTTCGAACTCCGTAAATGGGCGAGTGATGACCCTCACTTGGTCTCTCATTTTCCACCAGAAATGTTGAAGTTCCATCCAATTCAGTTGGATCTCGGAGATGTCTGCACTCTCAAAATTCTAGGCTTGCAATGGAATGCTAGACAGGATTTTTTCTCTTAGCAAGTTGAACCTTCAGATAGACCTTGTTCAAAACGAACCATACTCTCTGAGTTGACTTTGAGTATTTTTGATAACTACCTTTTGGGTATATATATATATATATATATATATTAGGAATGAGAAAGTTGATAATAATTTCCGAAAACTGAAAACGTGGCAACATTGACGATGTAATCGTTGGAACCACCACATTTTCAATTCACTCTGTTGAAAAATCAGAGAGATCTGACGACTGGTTACTGAGATATATAGATGGCTCCATACATTTGATTTACTCGTTGATTTACTTGTTGATATAGAAATATTAATGAGAACAGCTCGGAAATACATGAAGAAATAATAATTGAAACTACGAAATGGCACAACATAAACGACAGTCATGAATCAAATCTACATGTAGAATATTAAATAAATATAGATACAATCAATGGAATTGGAAGAAACTCAAAACATGAACAAAAAAAAAACAGGTATACCAACAGATGAATATGATCACACGATGAAATGAATGAATATCCAAAAATGAAAATATGAAATAGTCTAATCGGATAATATATTTCAGCGATTTTTATAATCTTCCTAATTGAATGCAACTTTTTGGTGTTGATCAGGTCAATACCTATATGTTTATATATTTTTAGAATAGAGAATTTCTACTCGAAGACGACTCATGTATTGGAACAAATGATGGCAAAAAATTTCTGTGGATCAAATACATGTTTCCATAATGAACACTTTTTGCTGCGAGGAACTTGAGCTCATAAGATACTACTCCAATGGCATAACACCCTGAAACTAGTTTCTTGCATGAGTTCATAATATGCACATCAGATTCCTACGCCCTGTTTTGATATTGTTATCAGCTATAGAGATGATTCAACGTGGTCGAATTTGGAGGTCATAATATTAGTTTCATCATTATCCACAGCGAGTGAGTTTGCATCACACCAATGTTCAACTTTTTTCAGGTTCCTAGTACTCATTTCTTCGAGAATTCCAGAATTTGTTTGATGCCAGAGTATGGTTGGGTCATCAGCAAATAGAATGATACTCCTACTAATATCAATAGTGAACAGATTATTCATACACGAGAATAGGAGTAGATATGAGAATGATCGTTGAGGTGGACTTGTGGTTTCAACCACTCAACTACGCATAGTTAGATATCAGGAGACCCAGTCGTGAGCTCTCATACCATAATTGAACAATTTCAGCATTATCATATCGTGGTCCAGGAGGTCCACAAATGACTTTTGCAATTCACAAGAAACTATCCTGGCAAATTTGCCTTCATTCAAGTGAAGATAGACTTCTTCCAGTAATATGAATATTGCATCATTTGTATTTTCTCCTGATTGGAACCTGGACTGATAAGTGTTCAATATGTTATGTTTCTACTGGAAATATGAATATGCCCTGTTCAGCAAATTTTCCAATTACCTTTGACTCATCGAGAAGCGACAGGAGTCGAAAGTTTGCTGATTCATCTGAATCACCACTTCGTGAGAAGGAATGGCAACTGCCTGTTTCGAACGAATAGGAAGGGAGCCAGATGCAAAACATTCATCAATGGCTGCAACCAATGAATACGAAACATGTTCTGATTTTTTCCCCAGAATTTTCATCAAGCAACCATCGCTACCAGATACGGATTTTGATATCTCTCATTGATTCTCTCAATTCACTCATATTTCGTTGAGAATATTTGAGTTGATATCCAATTCTTGAATGATATGATTATTTCTCTTTCTCTGAACAACTATTGTACAGCTCTACTGTGACTCGTCATTCAAATAGTCAATTTTTCTGTTGTGTATTTTTGGTAGAGCGCAAGAATTCATTGCGGATATTTGGATATCCACAATTTTCTTTTCTTCTGTTCAATATCTTGTAGGGAAAATGTTTCGTTGAACGCTCCATCAAAAATGCCATGAAACTTATAAATTTGATCAGTACAATCTTGGGTTTCATACTGATCCATTTTTGAGCAGATTAAATGGAATACTGTAATAAGTTATACTATGTATCCTTCCGAGATTCTGTTTTTGTTTCAGTTTTGTAGACCTAGGGACATGTGGCAAGAAATTGCTCCATGATCAGACATTCAAGTAGAGATGACAGAACATGATAAATATCACATTTGAACTCCATTCACATTTGAACATGAGTAATTCATTGATTATAGTGTCCAAAAACTCATGAATATCTAGAAGGATCTGTCTTGGCAACATTTTTTTTTGCTACACATCAACGATTTGTTGAGTGTGTACTCTCTTTCCGAGTCAATATGTTTGCGGATAATATCACACTGCACACCGCGTTCTCCACTAGAGCCCCTATACTATTCAGTGAGGCCAGAGTCGCAAGACGAATACAATTTTGTACTACTCTTACTGATGATCTGTTAGAAATTCTGAAAAAAGGTTCTGAAAATATCTAGTAGAGTTGTATGAACAAAAAACTCAAGCTTGTATCTCCATAAGGAAGGCAAACCACACAATGCCTGATATGATGATGTCCGGTATCACTGTTCTCACTAAGTCGTTCATATCCATGCTCGGTATCACTACCAATAGCTTTCACGAGACGTGCATGTAAAACTGCTTCAGGAGAACTTTGCATCCTTCTCCATGCAGGAGGGTAACGTCACACCCCAGCTCCTGCTTGCGATCTACGAAGCACAAATTCAATCCATCCTGGAGTGATGTTCACATTTTAAGAGTCAAGATCCCGAACATGAGCTGAAGCTCTTAGTTTCCATCGACATTATGCTCACCAATCCATGGACTTCTCTAGAATAACGTGGATATCTTCATGGTCGTTGCTCAACGAAATCTCGACTATTTTGCCACCTCGAGCTACTCCAAGTAGACAAACTAGACGAGCTCTGGCCAGTTAGCGATATATTGTCAGGCTCGAGTTCTGCCAAATTCCGCTCTACCAAGCATCTTTCATCGATAGAACGTCAAAGTTCCGATACCTTCCTTCTTTCTCAAAATTCAACCGCTTCCTAATGCGATGGTTCCCGAACAACATAAGTTTTTTTTTCGTGTTGTCAAAAGATGGAAGGAAGATACTCAGTGGCTCCTGTGTGACACGTTCTGATACAGGGTGGCCCAACGGAAACTCAAAACTGTCGATTCGAAGGAGAACAAATTCTCTGCTTTTACCATCCTCCTAACTTCAACTTTCTGATGAGGGTGAGCACAACCTCCTGATTTTGAATGAGGATGAGAGGTGTTGCAAAGTCTCATTTCGAGTACAATCTGGCCCTGAAGTTTTTCCAAATTCTCGTCGATAACATAATGACAATTGAAATGGTGGAAAACTACTCACTCTTGTCATGAGTTCATTAAAAGCTGACAATGGTCATCATTCACTTCCATGTACTTAAGAACGATAGTACCTCGAGAATATTACTCTTATCAGACGCATATGAAAAGTGGTTATTTATTTGTTGATTTTCCGAACAAAAATCAGACTAACCATGTTTCTGTACCTGAGTCTAGCGTGAATTCTGAAGGATGTTGAAACTGTGTCAAAGCGTAGTGAAATTACTCCCAGAAACTGTAATCGCTACATCAGTGTAGAAACTTTCAACTCATCACTTCATTACCTAGTGGTCCCAGACGATAGTTGAAAGTCACAACAATAACTCCACTATCCATCAAATGATCCGGTCCAAAAATGTTGTAGTCAGACGTGCCGCTCAGATATCCTGATCCAAAAATATAAAACAACACATTCAATGCATCTCCTGATGATGGACACTGGAAAAAATGGAAAGAGTCATCACAGATACAAAAATGTGCAACAGATTCAGGCCGTGAAGCCGAATGAATATTTTAGGTCTGCCAGTTGAAGTTGTCGTTCTAACTATAGGTCTTTCGTACAGTAGTTACTTCAGATTCCTTTCACTACAATACAAATATCAGCACGATCAGTAGGTAATTATATCGGGAGGAAATACATAAGATATCGATTCTCATCGATAAGAACATCATTCATCAATAGAAAATTTCACTGGCACGGAAAAGAATCGATGAAACTCAAGTGATTTTTCAATTCCACATCCTTTGGAAAATGATAGTAGAACTCTCATCTGATTCATATGGCAATTTCTTGGTTGAGGAATTGTAGTGTATTCCAGGAAAATAATACACATTTCATTAGTATAGTTCAAAAGGTTCATCGACTGAGATTCAAGGTGTTGAGATTCTGCTATTTGAATTCAGCTGTACCTCAGTATTACCGCTCCAATGTGCTCCGGAAGTGCCGATGTTACCCCAGTAGGGTGGCACTTTCACAGCGATGAACGATTTTTCGTGTCTTATTGGGCTGAATTGATACACGATCATTAGATAATTTTGTTTTGGTTTAAATATGGCTATGACTCTTGCTACACGAGACACAGATCAGGACCTATGGCGAAGGAAGAAAAATAGTATCCTGAGTGACCTGAAAATGGTATAATTTTTTTTTTTTGATTATAGTAGTTTTCATCAACTCACGCTGCAAAGTTGAATCAAATATAGGGAACAATAATAATAGCAATAACCATCGACTTCTTCTGTGCAGTATTAGTGGATGGTTCCACTTTATCTGTGTGAAAATGAGATTTGAGCATATTTGCCACCTCATTTTTTCTTTGATGCTTCTACAGAACTATCAATATTTGCCAAATGTGATGATGAAGACCATCAGAAACAATGTCCAGAAAATTGTTTTGGATTTTGTAGCTCCAAATATTTGGCAATAACTCTTTAAATTTCACCTTTTCTTATATATACCAATTGTTTGAACTGTACAACGTCTCATCATGACAAAATAGTTTGTGATATGCATGAGCAGGTCCCAAGCTAGCAAACATTATAATCGAAATAATCTTGAGTGATTCGTTTCTGATATTGTGACAAAAACTGAATCATTTTTGAAATCGATATATTCAGCCTATTCGTCAGTTCATCACGCCTGAAAATCATTCTTCTCTCGATATAACCAAATATTCCAATTATTCGGGTAGTGCATTCAGGAATGCATAGATCTCATGATATTTTGATATTTTAGATTCCTCCGTTCACCCTGTTGAACATGAAAGCTTGCGGATTTGGAAGTAGGTTCTCCATAAATTCGAACTCTCATTTTTTCCACTCAATCATGGTAACTCACCACAGGTGTATAAACGTTGACATGAAGACAATCTTCAGTTTGGGATTCCGCCCAAGCATCTAAGTGCAGGAAATTGTTATACTGAAAACATGGTTTTGTATTTCTTGTTACGTCTAGGACACCTTTCCAGTTTTCCACGGGAACTGGTTCCTGAAAAATATGTCGATGAGTGTGGAGTGTGAATTATCATCTAGTAGTTTGTGATCTAGATCGAAGATAACAAATCATCACTTGGGTTATTTTGAACTAGTAGGGGACCTGGTTGGTAGTTTCATTACTGGAAAATGAAACAGTTTACCTGGCATACGAGTTCAATAATTTCACCCAAACATTTCCCTAATATCTCCCGGGATAGTACAAGTGGCGACGAGGAGTGTAAACACTTGATTCCAAGTGTAGAATCCAGTAGTGTATCAGTTCAAGTTTTTTTTTTCTCTTGGACAAGTTCAAGAAAATGGCAATGACAACACCATCTCCCTCATGACAATATTGAATCCTTGGGTATGGCCAGAAGAAGTATTTGCTCGTGTTCATATTGATCACATGGGCCTTTTTTTGAATAAATATTTCCTAATAATATTAGATGCTCACTCGAAATGGGTGGAAGTTCCTACTTCAAATATTACGTCACAATTCACTATCAAAGCATTACATAGCATTACATGCGAGGTACGATTTAGCCAAACTCATCGTTTCGGATAGTGCAAGATCTTTCACGAGTTCAGAATTTCAGCAGTTCTTAGAGAAATTCAACATCCAACACATAACAACTGCGCCATTCTTTCGGCAGTCGAAAACAATAAATTTGATATCAATACAGCCGAGAATCATTTTCCATTTGATTACAGAATAGTAGTCATAGTACAACAGGAGTAAGACCCTCAATGTTGATGTTTGGTCGTGAATTTAGTAGTTTGGATCCAGATTCCAAACTAGAAATTCAGAAAAGAGTCCTAGATGAGCAAAATGAAAGAATTGAATATTTCGGGGAAGAGATAGACAGGAAAATCCATATTGGCGAGGAAGTAATTGTCAGAGATTATTGAGAAATCAGAAAGTATACTTGGATAACTGCGACCATCGAAAAAATTATTGGTGTACCTATATCGTTGAAATTCCGGAAAGACATGGAAACGTCACACAAACCAAATAAGAAAGATTTGAATCCGAAGTGGAGTGCCAGATCATGGAATTTCTACCGCAAATACTGGACCACAAGATGAAATAGTCGTAGATACTGAATTGCCTGCACACCAAGAATCAGATGTTTCCAATAATGTACCGATCGATGTGAACTCACCTGAAATGTTTAAACCAAAAAGGAACAGAGAACTGGCATAATTGATAATAATTGATTGTTTTGTTATATATATTTATATTGTATTATATATTTATATAGATAGAACCAAGTATCGTGGGAATAGCAGAAAGTTTAGAGAGTACTTTTTTAAGAATATCCAAGTTTTCGGAAATTCATCCTTCATTCATCATCAGGGACTACAATAAGATATTTATTAGTGGACAATAAAATTCTGCCCTCAGTAGACTTACATCTTAGTTGAGATTGTAAACGAATATTCCAAAATATGTCAACATTTTAATTGTAGAACGACATCAGATTCGGAACAATATGTGGAAAGAAGGTTCAAATTGAAGTTCAAATTTGTTGGATATGAGTAGAACTAGGAACAATCACATTTGGATTTCCAAAGTTTCAACCGTTTCTGTACATGTACGATGAAAATTCAAGTTATGAGGATTTGGTTAAATTGCTAGGATTCTCACTCTCACTCTCACTCTCTCAGTCATAACTCATGGATTGATTCATATTGTGTACATTTGGCCCTCCCTGAAGATGGTCTGGATGAAATCTTAGACACCTTCAATAGTTATCCTTTTATACAATTCACATAGGAAAAAGAAGATGCTGAAGGTTCCGTACCCTCTCTTGACACCGAACTCATCAGATCTGGTGGGAATACAGTGCTGATCGATTGGTACAGGAATCCTCCTCGGGTAGGTTCTGAATTTCAACTCCTACCACAAATTTAACTTGGTCAAACAGATGAAGAAACGTGTCACGAGAATTTCTTACATATCATTTAGGGAAACAAATCGGAAATTGTTATACAACCTATTCATTGATATTACATATCCTCCCAGTCTCCTCAAGAAAATACTTTTCAACAACAATCTACCAGTCATCAACAATGAACACGAACTCAAAATTCAAACCTCATCGACAATGATCCTACTATCGATAGACCAAGCAACATTCTATATGCTACCCTCCCCTATATGAGAGAAATCACTACCATGCTATCAAGAATTTTCGAATGCATTCCAAATTTAGAAATTCCATACAAAACAACCTTATCAATCAAAACTATCTATTCCAGTGTATCTATCACCTCTCGGAGGAATGTAGCCTACAGTATTCCTTACAGTAAGTGCGACAAACAATAAATAGGGCAATCTGAAAGAACGTTGTCCGACAGAATCTCTTGCCACAAGAGTGACTGTAGACTGCATCCTTAGAGATGTGCTCTAGCCGACCATGTACCCAATATGAATCATCCCATGAGTTACGACTTAGTGATAATCCTAGCAATCGAACCAAATTATTAAAAACGAACTTACCTTGAGATAGTCTTCATTGCCTATAATTCCAACACTATTAATGGAGAACCAATATAAACCACCTCAGTGAAATTAATGCATACCTACTACAATTAGATTCA
This sequence comes from Gastrophysa polygoni, assembly GCA_963576655.1. Lineage (NCBI taxonomy): Eukaryota > Metazoa > Arthropoda > Insecta > Coleoptera > Chrysomelidae > Gastrophysa > Gastrophysa polygoni. Next base: position 20,452,614 of record OY755085.1, on the reverse strand, counting down.
ACTCAAACTCAATAATTACACAGCCCTTGATATTGACGAATACTATAGATTTTCTCATGACATAAGAAGGAGAAGAGGAAGACTCAACCTCAAATTCTCACGACTTGAATTTGTCTCGTACATGTGCAGAAACGGTTGAAAGTTTGAAAATCAGAATTTGATTGTTCCTAGTTCTACTTATATCCAACAAATTTTGACTTCAATTTGAACCTCCTGTTCACACGATGTTTCGAATCTAATGTCGTTCTACAATTATAATGTTAACATATTCGAAAATCTTTGTTTACAATCTATTTATTCTATATATTTATTGTCCACTAATATAACATTTCATTGAAGTCCCTGATGATAGAAAGAATAAATTTCCGAAAGCTTGGATATTCTTGAAAAGGGTACTGTTCAAACTTGCTGCTATCTTCACGATACTTGGTTTCAACTCTAACCAGTCAGCAACTACCCTCTACTTCTATATACAGGGTGAGTCAAAAATGTGTACCGAGCTTTCTGGGGGTGAAAGTACATTGAAAAATAAGTACAATAAACTCATGGCCCAAAATGCATATTAAGGGAGATATATCCTTCCAAAGTTGAAAAAATTAAAATGATTTCTCCGCATAACTTCTGAACGATGAAAGCCACCCGATTGAAATTTTGTGCATGAATGTATATTGTTAAAATACATTTTTTCATCACACTTCTACATCTCTCATATTGTTATGAAGGGTGTTTTTGAAAGGTGGGTCATGATTTTTTTTGGACATCTTTCCTTTTTTTCGTTTTGGTAAAAAAATTAAAACAATTCAATTTGTCTTATTACTCCCTTTGCATTCAAAATTATTAATTAAAACTACTTCAAACGTTTTCAAACTTCTATTATTGTCGAAACCTTGTTGGCACCGACTTGTTGTTATGTATTTATTGCTTATTAACGGCACAGGAAGGTAATATCATCGACAAAATTGAGTACGGAATTAATCATTCATGGCCTATCAAAATATTGTTTTTTATGAATTTCGTGATGAATCAATCTGCTGACATCGTGTGAATGAAAAACTCAAATATCTCAAAAGGTTAAATGTTTTGTATTTGGATAAGAGTACCTTTTTCATGTAATTTATTTCGCTCCATCGCATATTTTCATTTCTTTACCAAAACGAATACAAGGAAAGAAGATGTCCCAAAAAACACCCTTCATAACAATATGAGAAATATAGAAGTGTAATGAAGAAATGTTTTTAACAATATACATTTATGCATAAAGTTTCAATCTGGTGGCTTTCACCGTTCAGAAGTTATGTGAAGACACTATGTTTTCATATTGTATTATTTCTATATGATTATATTTCGATTGGTGGTGGAGGAACTTGTACTATCCTGGGAGATATTTAGAAAATGTTTGGGTGAAATTATTGAACTGGTACGCCAGGTGAACTGTTTTATTTTCCATACGATCTCCAACTGGTCTTGAAACCGTCAACATCTTCAAAAACAATCGAAAAGAAGAACACTACGAAAAACCCATTCGAAAGATATATAAAATTAACTCTGCTATTTCTTTCAGCAATACATACAGAGACTCGATCTGTTCAATAATAATAGTGATCATGAATGATACACTGAGTGATCAATCACTTAGGGACAAATATATCACAATTACCCTCTTCCATCTCAACTTGAACTGTTGACAAACTATCACCAGAACGATGCCATATGCTTCAAGCATAATACAGGCAGTTTTCATCACACGTAGGACTCCTCGGAATATTTGTTGACATACATAAGCGCCTCAATATATAAAACAACTAACATAACTGACAGGGAGTGGATTACAATTGGAGGGCTGTGGACACTCCAAAGGTATAGAAATTCGCAATTCGCAGATATTATTGAAATGATCAATCAACGTTGATTATTCTTGTTTTCATTTCTTTCCGCAGCATTCTCTTGCTGTGAAAGACCTCAATATGAGTCAGAGACACCCCATAACTCGTGAAAGACCTCGATATGATTCAGAGACACCTCATAACTCATGAAGTGACCTTGAAAGTCATCTGCCTACCGCTTATAGGTGGAATTACATACAATTATGTTACAAAATATTGAAATTCACGGTCGGTGCTCAACAGGAATATCATCTATTATGCCATTACGTGCGATTCTCAGTAGACAAGCCAGACGAGTTCAGGCTGGTCACCCCTACACTGTCTTGCTCGAGACCTGTCGAACATCGCTATAACATGCATCATTGATCGATAGAACGGCAGAGTCGTGGAATCATCGGCCTAGTAGAGTTGTTCCTGATTCTCACAACCTCCAGACTTTCGAGAAAAATTCCAACACCCTTCTCTCCCAAAATTCCTCCGATGGCTAACAAGATGTTCCTCGAACATTATGGGTCTCCCTCTCGTGTTTTCAACAGTTGAAGAGAATAACATTGGAGTATCTGTATTCTTCAAAAGAATACAGATACTCCAATTCAAAATCCCCACAATGGGGACTAGATACAACAGACAGAAGAGGGCAAATAGTAACAGAATGGCTGGCAGAAAATGACCTCGTGGTAGTAAATGAGGGGAACAAACCCACCTTCCAGAGAGGAAACTACACCTTCATTTTGGACCTTACGATAGCTACTACCAATATTAGGAATAGAATCACGAAATGGGGAGTCAGCGATCTAGAATCTTTGAGCGACCACAATTACATCGTCTTTGAAGTTGCAGACAACCCATTGCCACGACGAACAACAAACCAAAGCGAAGGCTGGCAGACCAAAAAGCTAGACAAAGAAAAATTACAAACCCTGACGGTGGTAGCTCGAGAGGAAAATATCGTTCCATCTGCAGAAGCCCTCACTCAGACACTGACTGAGATATGTGACCAAACCATGCCTAAAAGAAGCAACAAGAAGAAACAGTGACCTGTCTATTGGTGGAATGAGGATATTGCCAAGAAACGTAAGGATTGCTATCGAAAAAGAAGACTATACACCAGGAGTATGAGAAGGAACCTACCGGAAGAAAGCCAGCGCCTATGGGAGGACTATAAAGTAACCAAGAAAATACTTCAAAATACTATGAATAAATCGAAGCGTGAACACTGGAAACTTATCTGTGATAGTATAGACTGTGATATATGGGGAGACGGTTACAAGATTGTAATGAGGAGTATGATCGGCTTCCCACCCAGACAACAAATTGCCATGCATACCATGGAAAAAGTAGTGGACCACCTTTTTCCGGTGCATGAACAAGTAACTTTCAATTGTGATATGACTGTGATATTTACAAATTTTAGTATAGATGAGCTGCGTATGGCGTGTGATAAACTGAAAGCAAATAAGGCCCCTGGACCGAAAAACATACCACCTGAAATAATTAAAGCACTTGCCACGAATGGAAGCGACTATGTCCTGGCGGTTTATAACGACTTGGCGAGACAAGCAAAGTTTCCGATGGAATGGAAACGCGCAAGGCTGCTGCTGCTTAAGGAGGGGGATAAATATGTTGAAAACCCGTCAGCATATAGGCCTATATGCCTGCTCGACGTTGAGGGTAAGCTATATGAGCAACTTATCCTTATCCGATTGAAGGAAGAAATACGTCGTACGGAGGGATTATCTACGAGACAGTATGGTTTCAGGGAAGGGAAACAAACAGTGGATGCCATAAATGAGGTGATGAAAATCGCGAAAAGGACAGAGACCGAGTATAGCAGTGCACATAGAAGGCTATGCGCAGTTATAACTCTCGACGTCAAAAATGCCTTCAACAGTGCCTGCTGGCAGCTGATCCTGGAAGAACTCAGGCGAAGAGATAGATAGATAGATAGATAGATAGATAGATAGATAGATAGATAGATAGATAGATAGATAGATAGATAGATAGATAGATAGATAGATAGATTCCGACTGAATATTCAACTTGTTATTTTCCTGTAATCAACTTCACCTTGAACCGCAGCTCTCCCAGTGGTGGCTTTGCATAAGGTATCTCTTGGAATGCGTAAAATTCCTTATTTCTGGAAGAATGTGCTATTCGCCCCTTCAATTTACCATTCGGTAGAGTCACTGAAGTGCATATATCTGATGTATTCGTTCCGATCTGCAAAAAAAATATGAATACACTTTCTTATACATTTGAACCTCATAAAAATGATGGAAACTCGATTTTATATAATCATGATTTCAATTCATCAGACAATAATATGAAATACTGTCTGTAACTCATTCGAGGAAGTGGTACATTCATTCTTCAGTTTTTCAGTGGAATTTTCTCTAATCAGAATGTAAAATAGAATTTATTATGACTATTTCAATATATTTGTAGTGAAGACAGATTTGTGATCTTCCCCAAAATATCACTGTGCTCCAAATTAAACCTCCAGATACCTGAAAATGAAATTATTTTTTTGTCCGTCTCATCTGTCTATCTCATTCTTCAGAAATGAAAGAAGCAAATAAAACTTTTCATGTTCATTTTTGAACAAAAATTATTGTTTTGACTCTCCTTCTGAAAGGAAAAGTATGAAAATAAATGGAATGATGAGATGCATTATCCCAACCCTCAGATAGAATGAATAAATAGTCTACACATGTGATTTTTTATGTCATGGATTTTTACGTTTCCAAAAAAACTTTCAAACTTTTGAATACTCTCTGTGAGTTTTTCGAGAAGGTGGTACATTCATTTCCAAGCTCTTTGTGGGAATTTCCTCTCCTCGTTTCTAAAAAATAGAGTAGAAGTTATTGAAACTTATTTCAATGTATTTGTAGTAAGGACAGATTTTGTGATCTCTCCCAAAATATCACTGCGCTTGAAATTAAACCTTCAGATACCTAAAAGAGGAGTTCTCTATTCGTCAGTGACACCTTGTTATTGAAAAATCTGGAAATACAAATATATTTAATAAGAATAAAACCTCTACTCATCTTGGTGGACGTTTCGGGAACGAATCTGCTCCCGTTCTCAACACAAACTTTCATCAACACGCTATCTCATGAACTGTTCGAAATGTTGTCCATTCTATTCTACACGGTGAAAGCACAAATTGATGAAATTGAAAATTTTCAAGCTACAGGTGGATCGGAAACCATATCAGACACTGAACCATTTATACAATATTGTGAAAAATTGAGAACTCTCATGAAATTACAAACGCTGTGATATCATTGGTTCTGTATCAACTCAACTCGATACTTTCCCTCTTCTGAATATGCATGAATACGAATTCTGCAATACTAATAGATGAAGACGAGAAGTTATTTTTGCAAAATGGTTTTTCAGTGTATTTTGAATGTTCCTCAAATTCACTTGTGAAATTATCATTCGTTATGCAATGACAAATCCGACAGTATTTCTTTCCCATCTCCCACTCAAAGTGTTCATTCATTTTGCTTAAACCATCAAAAATGAGTCGATGCCTCCAAGACTTTCGAAATTCTGATTATCGGTTGTGTAGACTTCGAGCAGAGTAAATTATATCCGTTCGATCGAAAATATCACAATGAATCATATGTGAGTTCGATTTTTCACGTTACCACAAGTGTTCTCGATTTGTCTGAAAAAATTTCTGAACGAATTTGTAATTTGTTGAATGGAATTAGAATTGAATATGAATTTCAGCTAGGCCGTGTCCAGGAATTAGGATTACGATCGAAATTGTCAACGCATGTCCCAGAATATTTTGTGTCACACAGATCCACCCCTTTTCAATTTTAAACCAGGAAATGAGATACTATCCTGATTATTCAGCTATTTCTGAAATATGATGAAAATATTAATAATAATAAAATTGCATCCTCCAGGAGGACAATACAAATATTGTATAGTCTGAAGTGAAGGAAACAGTACAGTACAGGGTGACCCAAATTCGAGGGTTACCATTGAGATCTCGGTAACCATAACATATACGAAGTAGGTTGAATTCTTGCAGAGTTGTGCAATTTGATGCTGATCAAAATGCCTCCTCGAGATACTTTCTGGAAGAAGCGAATATCTGCGATTTCGTTTCAAGTTTTTTGTAACTTCATTTGAAGTGATACGACATATGATATTATATCTGATTATATATGATGTTATATCATTTTTGCCTCTTTCCGCTCTATCCAATAGTATGGATGGATTTGTGATGCGACGTTTTGTCTTCAAGGAGTCATCATCAACTCCACAGAAGACTTTCACCAAAGGCAGATGCCCTATCAAATTCTGTAGCCTACTTGGGCACAGTACAGCAACAGCAACAAGCAGAATTTGATTTAGTGATAAGGATTTGAACGTGTTCTCTCGAGGAAATATGTTCGTCTATATATAAAGCAAGAAGTCGAATGGTCTGATCTACTGACTGTGAGTCACTGAAATCAACGACATGTCACGGTCTGAGAGTCCCTAGGAATCCATTTGGATCTTCAAAGATCCCAACAGACAGTCACAGGAGGTGAAGTTATTCAGTTCTACGAAGACAACTCCTTGATTACGTTCTGTACCATTTCATTCTGTATTTTGGTATTACCTTATCAAACATCAAACGTCTGCGAACAGGTGGTATGAGATCTTGCATTTCGAAATCATGCAAAGTCATTATCTTTAGATTATCAGTATTTGTGTCAACTTTCTCCTTCTTTTTTCTTATTTCCCCAGTTGATAACGACAGATAAACTTCTCACTCTTCTTCTCACTTTCAATCTTCTCGCTCTCCTTCCCAATCTTCGTATCACTTTATATTCACTATGAAACTTATTCTGTTTATGTTGTTTTCGCCTATTTACTCACCCCGTCTCCACTTTTGAAAAGCTCAGCTGAGGCATTTCGTTAGATAATCGTCAGGCTTCTGAGATTAGCACAATCAAGCGATTCAGAAACTCGACAGAGAGCAACTTTTTCTTGTCTATTATGAAAGCGTATTCATTTTGTTTCATTCGTATTCAGATGAAGTGATTTGGCTCTGAACCACTGGTTCATATAAGAGGAAATTTCATTACATGACGAAGACGAATGAAGAATTCTCTTTCTGTAACTCAGGGTTTGTGTATTGAAGAACAAGTAATTTTATTGCAATACTTCATTCCAGTGAAATCGAAAGTCTGAGTCGCCCTGAATCTCCCAAATACCTTCACTTCCACGTATACAGATGAAGCTCGGCGTTGATGATCAATGCAGGAACTTCGATGTATGATGATCAATGCAGGAACCTTGGTATGGATGACCGATGCAGTACTCAGCAGCAGAAAAGGATTTCGAGATTTCTTTCCCAGTTCCCAATCTTTCGAGATCCTGGGTTTTTCTTTCTCTCTTTCGGCCCCAAACTACTTCTTTTCTTCTTCCATGGTAACGGCCTACTACCAAAAATGGCACACTCTCTGAAAGGAACATATAGCTCTCCAGATGATGATTACCACAACCGCACCACAACTATCGCATCTACAGTGGATTCATGGGCGTTCCTACACACGCGCACCATACAACCTCCCTATTTTGTTCGACTCTGAATAGTAGAGAACGAAATACTCACTGAATACTATAATACTGAACTCTCAAAGTCGAAGATATCAAATACTGAAATGATTACATCAGTTCAAAAAAATATCTTCGCTTTGCAACATAATCTCAGAAATTATCAGCGTCAGGCATTTTTAACGTATCTCTTCAGACTTATAACATTTCGTGTCCCTACCTCGTTTCCTGACACATCTTTCAGAATATATGCATCTGGGTTTATCTGCCTAATAACAATATATGGCCCTTCAAATAGTGCGAAGAATTTTTCGATTTCAGAATCAGCTGCACATGATGAAGGATGAGTTTTCAGTAAAACTTCGTCGCTTTCGTGAAATACAATGGGAGGTTTATTTTTCTTATATTAGCTCAATTTCCTTCTACAAGCTTTCGACAATGGCTGTCCATGAGCAATTCCCCAGATTTCATTCAAATTCATATCGACATATTGGGTGACTGGATTTTTTTTTATCTGTGGACAACACGGAAGGGAAACCTTTGATGTTCGAGGAACATCGTGTTAGCCAGCGGTGGAATTTTGGGAGAGTACCGTGTCACCGACCGTGAAAGTACCTATAAAAAAAGGCATAGATCGCCGACCTTTCTACGATGATCTAGATAGGTCAATGATTTGGTGAGTGTTGTATCATCGACTAGACGAACAGCTCTCTTCTGAATTGAATCTAAGAGCTTTTGCGTATGTTTGGGGGCTGAGCTCCAAACATGTGAACAGTTCTCCAGGACAGGTCGAATTTGTGCTTTGTAGATCATAAGCAGTTGCTGGGATCTCCGCACGGAATAGAAAACCAAGTTTTTGTGAAGCAGTTTTCGCAATGGACCTCACATGATCGTCCCATGAGAGAGCACTGTTGGTGGTGACACCCAGCATGGATATTGACGACTTCATAGGAACAGTGGTACCCGACATCATCAAATTGGGCATTGTGTGATCAGCCTTCTTGGTGAACATACAAGCTTGAGTTTCAGTTGCATTGAACTGTACTAGATCCTCAGATCCCCATTTCAGAATTCTTGTCAGATCCTCATTCAAAGCATCAACCTGTCTTCGCCTCGCACCTCTGGCCTCGTTGGATGATATAGGGGCTCTAGAGGAAAAGGCGGAGTGGAGTGTACTATCATCCGCGAAGCTATGAACCGGGCTGGAGGTCACATTCAACAAATCATTGATGTGGAGCAAGAACAAAGTTGGTGCCAAGACAGAGCCTTGTGGAAAACCAGCATTGATCGTCATTATATAAGACGAGACCCCATCTACCACTACGTAGAGTGATCTATCTGCAAGAAAACTCGATATTGAAAGACACAGTTGGGGCGGCAAACCATATGTCGGAAGTTTCGCTAGGAGGCCTTGGTGCCAAACTCGGTCAAATGCTTTTGAGATATCCAAGGCTACAGCCAGAGATTTCCCATGTTTCTCTATTGACACCTGTCACTTATGTGTCACATAGGCAAGCAGATCTCCTGTTGGCCTCTGGTGACGAAAGCCATATTGCCGGTCCTTCACGATTCTTGAGCTCTCTAGATATCGGATGAGCTCGATGTTGATTGCTTTTTCCATTACTTTAGAGATCACAGATAGTAGTGCCCTTCTTTGGAATCGGTTCGACCCTAGCTTTCTTCCAAAGGAAATACGCCGAGTTTGTAAGAAAGGGTGAACAACCTGCAAAGAACTGGTGTTAGTTCTGGGGCACATTTCTTGAGAACAATAGGCGGTATTCCGTCAGGCCCCATAGCCTTCTTGACGTTGAGGCTAAGCAGAATGTGTCTGATTGTGCGTTGCTGGAAGACTATTTCTGCCATACGGTTATCGATGGTAGCGATTTTGGGAAGTTCCTGGCCTCGTGGATCCAAGGTAGAATTGTCTGCAAACATTTTGGCGAAGTTGTTGGCTTTTTCATGAGGTGTTATAGCCAATGTATTATCATCCTTTGTGAGGGGAGGAAATGAGCTAGAAGTGAAATTTCTCCCGATTGCCTTGGAAAAGGTCCGAAATGAACGGGAACCATTTGAACACTCTATGAGCTTCGATCTTATTTTCGCGTTGTATGCCTCTTTAGACTCATCTATCATTCGATTGCATGTATTCCTAGCTCCAACATATTCAGCTCTTGTTTACGGGCTTGGGTTTCTTCGCCAACGACGGTATGCTGCTTGCTTCAGAGGGACGAACCTAGAACAGGTTCTATTGAACCATGGTTCACCAGTGGTTCGTGATTTGGTGCTATGTGGTATGTAAGTTTCCATTCCCAGCATGATGATTTCCGAGATCTCTTCAGCATATTGCGAGGGATCTCCCAATTGAAAACACATTCTCCTCCAAGGAAACTCACAAAAAAACATGCGAAGGCCATCCCAGTCGGCTGAATTGTAATGCCAAACAGTGCGTGGGGGTGTTGGACTGGTTCGCGAAGTGATGTAAGGACATATCGTGGAGATGAGTGTGTGGTCTGAGTTTCCTAGTGGTGCACGGACTTTCACTTCATATTGACAGTAGCAAACTCCGATTTGATTAGTTCGTATTCATTTGTCATTTTCAACATCGACAGTTCATCCTGAGGAACCTCATCCGGATTCTTAAGAATTGATGTAGGTAAGAGAAATCGTGATAAAATATCAGCCAGGATATTTTCCTTACCAGGGCAATACTCGATTTGCGGATAATAGTAATAATAATAATTAGAATAGTAGATTCATTCAATAAGCATGTAAGTACAAGTAGAATAATATAAAATACAATAATATAAAAAACACCTGAAATGAAATGAAAACTATCGAATATCATATTGGGATCCTCGAGAAAAAGAGAAATAGATACTATAGATAAACCGATATTCCAAGAGAATATTGTATGAATCATAAAAAAAGAGAGAAACTGTTTCCATTCATGACGGATAGGACAAGACTGTAAAGCATACATCAAATATGAGTCTGCAGCTGTGAGTTTTGAAGTCAATACTTACTAGCCCATCTAGTAGTTGTGCTTTCAATCTGGATTCGATGGTATTCAATGACATTTCTTTAATATCCGAAGGAATCATGTTCAATATTTTGCATAATCTTTTGAAGAGAGAAGTTGAATGCGGGGGAATCGTGAGAGTATCCATCCTCCTGATGTTTGAGTTGTGAATATCACTCCTGAATCTTGATTTCTATATAGATAAGCTGGTGTTTTATTATTGAAGATTTTCAAGTATAATTAAGTGCTATTGAAAAATCGCCTTTGTCGTACAGACAACCACTTCAACTCGATTCTCTTGTTAGACACTCTGTGACGTCGTCTCATATTATGAACCAGTCTAACACATGAATTTTGGATGTATTTTGGATTTTGTAAACGATGATTATTATATTCTGTGATGCATGGTCCATAAATCGAGTCACAAAAGTTCATGTGCGAGAACACTATGTTCTATGGTCAAGTATGTGTCTAGTATTATATATGAGTTTCATATTAGTGAACGATCTCCGAATTATTTGGTTCACATGTTTTTCAAATCGTGAATCCTCATCAAGGTGTAAGCCTAGGTTTTTTTGCGCAGGAAACTATATTAATACGTTCTCCATTTATTTCGATATCAACAAGATCCTTACATTCATCCCTATCCGATTTTCTTCCAAATAGCATGGCTTGATACTTTGTAGGATTGATTCCCAAACAATACTTTTCAGAAATTTGACATAGTGCTCGCAGGTCATTATAATACCTGTGTATCTTCCACATAAAAGTGACTCTAACAATTAGTTGAACATTCTTGAAATGATGATGTGTATATGGTAAATGAAAATGGGCCAAAAATTGAACCTTGTGGTACACCGCTCGTGATAACTTTGGGCCTAGATACGTTATTTTTCAACTCAACTGATCAATTTCTCCCAGAGAGGTAATTCAACTCCACTAAATCATAATGAAAACCTATATGTTGTAGTGATGCCAACAGTAATCGGTGGTTAATTCTGTCGAAAGCTTTACTGTAGTCAATGAGGACAATAACTGTCAGTGAATTCTTGTCCCTTGCTGACAGAATGACATCAACCACTGTCAGAAGGGCGGTGGTACAACTATGGGTCTGACGAGATCCTGACTGATTTGGAGGTATAATTCCATGTGTATCTAAGAATTGTCTAATTTGTTGGCACATGATTTTCTCACAGACCTTCGATACGGTCGGAAGAATGCTTATTGGTCGCAAATCCTTCATTTGTTTAGGATTATTGATCTCAGGAATTGGAATTATATATGCAGTTTTCCACATCCTAGGAAATACATTAGTCTGTAAAGAAAAGTTGATTAGATGGGTTATGTGCGTAATGATGGCAGGACAACAATATAGTAGCATATCTGCACCTTGGGCATGAGATTTCATGGATAGAAGAGTACTGTGAACAATTTGTTCATTCACTTGATGAAACCGAAAGATACCAACATATTGTTTTTTGTTATTCAAAAGGTAGTCTATTCGTTCTTCATCAGGACCATTTTGGACATGGCATGACTGAAGGAAGAAATCATTCAGTGTCTCAACATTCGAGCGTAGTTATAGTCTTTGCTATATATATTGAGATTCTTGAGATCCTGAAATAGTGTTTCAGTAGTTTTGTTATGTTGAAATATGTGATTCAAATATGCTCTCTTCTCATTTTTTATTGCTCTATTTGTGAAGTTCCTCGAATCCTCAAAATAATCCCAGTGGGGTGGATGTTTAGTTCGTTTGAATTTCTGTAATGCCTTGTTCTTCAATTTCATCAATAATTCAACATTATCTGTGAGCCATGAAATTTTTTTTTGCGAGGTTACGATTCATGAACAGGTGCATGTCTGTCGAACAAATCCAAAACTTATTTGTTCAGTATTTCAACTTCATCATCGATATTTTCTGCAATGTGAATTTCTTGGAATGGAGTGGTATGCATAAGGTCATGATTGAAGTTGTCCATATTGATTTTCTTAAAATTTCTTATATGCAGAGCTGTACTGTATGAAACAGAATATTTCATAGTTGGAACCAACTTGACTACACAGTGAACCGTAGTTATATTAGTTTGATCAAATATCTCACAACTACTCACGTTCAGTTCTTCGCTACACAACATCAGATCAATTAGAGTAGCACTTGTTCGGCTGATTCTAGTCGGTTTCTCAGTATATTGTGTTAGGCCAAACGAATCAAAAATATTTCGCAAGTGACGCGCAGCAGAGTTACATTTCAGTAGATCCGTGTTGAAATCTCACATTATCTCACATATCACATTATCGTATTGAGAGGCAATATTACTGATATTATTTTCAAATTCATCAAGAAACTCGAGTAGTGGTTTGCGAGGTGGACGATATACAACACCAACTGCGTAACTTCCATTATTCATTCTGATATCCAACCACATCTGTTCTGTCCTAGCATCTAAAACGCTTGTGACTGAACTCGATAGAGAATGAATAGCAATTCTTTCTCCCCTTCTATCTCTCCTGTCTTTCCTGAATAGTGTGAATTCATCAAGTTTTACGAAATCCGTAGAAATGTTTGGGGTGAGCCAGGTTTCAGTAACACACAGTATAGTATATTTATTCCTCTGGACAAAGTCCCTGAGCTCATGTATGTTTGCGTTCAAAGAACTTATGTTTATGCAGCCAATCGAAATATCAGTCATGGGTACAAACCAATTCCCTCAAAACTACTCCCAAACTATGGATTTGATTAATGTGGAATTGAATAGATATGAAATGAAAAACAATATATTTATTGAATCTCTAGGGGTTACTTATCAGATATAGCAAAATTGAAACAAGGAAAAGAAGAAAAAAAAATCATAAAACAGGTGGCAGATTTCAGTAGCTATCGGTTATCTCCTTGCAGTTTTTTTTTTTATTTCGGGTACGAACTGTTCCACCAGCGATTGCTCTCGGACTGTAGTTCAATCGTTTTCGCTCACGTTTGTTTCGAGCAGATTTTGTTTCTTCAAGTCCGTTTCCTTCGGTGCTGAGATTGAGTTCCTCTGAATTTTGCTCACCATCTTCGTCACTGCTGGTTTCTTCCAATGCTCTCAATTCAGTAGCTGTTTATTTGTCCTGACCTATTATTAATTTATTTGATTTGATGACTGATTTCGAATTTTGAACAATTGCTTTTTCCTGATGAAATCTCAGTATCTTCCTCTCTTCTCTGTCCTCGAAGCACAAGTCGTTGGTAATAGCAATCCAAGTTCCTTCCAGCGACGAAATTTTTTAAAAGACAGCTCGCTTCCCAATGTAGGAGATGAAGTCTAGAATGATTCCTGATTTTTCTGCAATTTCTACCTTGTACACATGATTTATATGACACTCTTGGATTCCCAGCACGAGCGCTTCATTTAGAGCTGTTAGTGTATCATGAAGTAGAGAATTACTCTTTGCATTGATTCCAAATATGATTATGTTGTTACTTCGAACTTTTTTTGATATTTGTCTATGATTGATTCCTTCAACATTTTGTTTTGCAATATCAGCTTTATCCTCAACTCTTTTCAACGTCTTTCCTATTTCCTCTTTCAGCAAATTGAATTGTTCCACATTGACTTCCGCAAGTTTCGTCGTTTGTTTTTTCATCAGGGATAAGCTTGTAAAGAAATTCTCATCCATCATTGTTTATCTCCTCAACAGCTTGAATCGAGGTGATAGAGGTGTCTAACTTCCCCGATCAGTGTGAATATATGTCGGTAGGCAAATTTCGACTTCACGGAGATTTAATTACTCGAAATATATTTTCAGTAATCTCTTGTTCACGCAAATATTTGAAAAAAATATGTCATACCATCAAGTCTTCCATAGTGGTTGCACGTTGCACTATGTGTTGATCACGAAACGATATCGAGAAAGCTGATATCATTTTTTAAATCAGTATTAATTTTTAGAGCAACAACGACACAGCAACGACACTCGACTCTAAGTTTCTTCAATCAAACTCTTGCGAATATAGAGCGCAACGAGACAAACGTGGGGTTTTCAAAGGAGATTTGATTAGAAAAGTGATAGCTTTGTGGTCTGTAACTATGATCACATTGCGTCCCAAAATGAGAGTACGCCATTGGCCAAGTGCAGGTAACAGTGTAGAGTAAGCAATTACATCTTTTTCTTATGTCGGAACAAACAAACAACACCCTAAACCGTAGCCAGAACTATCCGCCTGAATATAAAAAGGTCTATCTGATTGTGGATAAGACACCATCGATACTTTCAGGAAAGCATCTTTCATGTCTTGGACGCTCCTTCTTGCATAACCTCCACTTCCAAATATTATTTTTTCTCAATGAATCTGAAAGAGGTAATGTTATATCGGAAAAATCGTTGCAATATCTCCGATCATGATTAATCATTCCTAGAAAACCTCGTAACTCTCTTAGATTTCGAGGCCTTGGAAAACTTCTGATGGCTTCTATGCATTTGGGATCCATAGAAATTCCCAACGGAGAAATAATATGTCCCAGAAAATGTACCTCTCGACGAGAAAAATCCTATTTGCGTTATTTCGAAGTGAGATTTGCTTTTTTGAATATATAAAAAATTGTTCTCTAATGTCTCGAATGAGCATCAGGAGTAGTGAAAAGATCAACAGATCATCAACTTTAGGACCCAATATCTTGGACAGATCTCGTATAAAACTTGCTACCGATGTACTCGGACCAAAAGGTAAAATGTTGAAAACGAATGTTTTAATATCGAACAAAAATCCTGTTTATTTTCTATCTTCTTTCCGAATTGGTATCTGCCAATATGATATATGCTGTCATATCAAGTGAAGATAAAAATTTACTTCCATCAAATTTTGTTGAGAGCTCCTCGGATCGCGGAGGTAAAATATGATCTTTTATCATTCTTTGATTCAAAAATCTGGCATCTCAACGAATACGGATACTTCCATCTGATTTAACTACTGAAGTTGATGGAGGAACATACTCTGTACCTACGTTTTTCTTCGATGATGTTCAAGTTCACCATTTCGTTGATTTGGCGCCTTGCTTCATCTCTATGAGCCAGGGCAATATGATAGTTTGCCTTGAAAAATGGAGTACTGTCCCTCATTTCAATTTCGTGTTCATATTGATCTGTGCGACTTAGTGTCTCAAAAAATACACAGCTATATTCTTTCAAAAATGAGAATAACACATCTTTATTCGACTCATCAAGATTCTCAGCCTGAGCTTGCTTGCTTGCTTACTTGCTTGAGTTCATTTTCCGTATAACAATGCGGTGAGTCATCATCATTTGCTACCGTGTTTTTTTTCTTCATCATTCATGAAATTGATGGGCACTACATGCTCAACATTCCTTCCCCACTTAATACTAATTTCAAACTGTCTAGTTGGCACTCTCATCATCATTTCATCAAAATCAAATTATCTCAAAAATCTCTGACTCCAATTGGATTCCTGATAATATCTGTTCTTTTATTCTTTGTTTTGCCGAACCAACTACTACCGGAACAGTCATGTTTATAACTGGTAACATCATCAGTTTTTTTTCTCCGCCCTGTAGTTCGTATATGAATTTTTCAGAAACTGCTGAACACTGACTTCCAGAATCGATCAGTGCAGCAACTCTACAATCGAATATTTCGGCTTCAATAACTTCAGTAACTCATCACCTTCATCCATAAATCTGACAGACTTATCTGACTGAACATTGGAATTTATATTTCTTCGATATGCTACCTGATTTGTGTTTTTTCCTACTCTCTTTCTAGTTCCTCCTCTAGTCTCGTCATTACGTAACTGTCTAAACTCTCTCGGACGACCGGCACTTGAACTACTCATTCTGTGCTCATCAAACGTTCCACCTAGTTTCCTCGAATGTTTTCTTATTCCATCAATACTTTTCGAACCAAAAATCAAGACACCACTTTGTATGTCAGCGAAAAAATGTTTTGAAAGCCAATTCACTAAATCTTCCTCATTGATTTTTTCTGTTAAATGAACCGATTGAACTGCGAGTCTGAGGAAATAATCTGAACGACTTCCAGATTTGAACTGGCCATATTTTATCATAAAAAAGTTCCCTCTCATGTTCAGTAGTCCAATATCTGTATTGAAAATCCTTGCAAAAATCAGTAAAACATTGGAACATGCCTTCTCTTGTTCCTGCCCAGTCGGCTGCTGAACCACGTAGACAATTTATAGCAAAACTCAATTTACTGTGTTCAGGTACCCCGGCCTCTTGTATTACCCTATTCATTTTTTTTGCTACATAATCCTTACATTCATTTACCTTCTCATGAGTGACGCCATTCGAATCTGAACATGAACTTATTCTTTCTGTATTCTCCTCATTTCTACCTTCCGAGTTGATCGACAAACTGATCGTTTCAGCTAACTTATTCATCGACCATTTCAGCCATGCCATCAGCTTATTTATGTACTATCTCATCTAAATAAGACTTTCTTTGATTCTCATTATCATTATTGCAACTATTTCTGTTACTTTTCCGAGGTTTTGGCATTTTGACATCAAAATAATGATGACAGTTCTGACAAAATTATGATAATCAATTCTGAGATTGTCTCAAAAATAACCTGATTTTCGCCGCTACACAAGCCTACACGTTGGGCTTCAATTGTATGAAGAATTCTCTTTCTGCAACTCAGGGTTTGTGTATTGGTAATCAAGTAATTTTTCTGCAATACTTTATTCTAGTGAACTCAAAAGTCTGAGTCGCCCTGAATCTCCCAAATACCTTCACTTTCACGTATGCAGATGAAGCTCGGTGTTGATGATCAATGCAGGAACTTCGATGTTTGATGATCAATGCAGGAACCTTGATATGGATGACCGATGGAGTACTCAGCAGCAGAAAAGGATCTCGATATTCCTTCCCCAGTTCCCAATCTTTCGGGATCCTGGGTTTTTCTTCTTGTTCGGCCCCAAACTACTTGTTTTCTTCTTTCATGGTAACGGCCTACCACCAAAAATGGCACACTCTTCGAAAGGAACATATAGCTCTCCAGAAGATACGGGGGGATTCTGATAATTACCACAACCGCACCACAACTATCGCATCTACAGGGGATTCATGGGCGTTCCTACACACGCGCACTACACCGATACAGATCTCCACAATATCGTTGATAGAAATAGGGTGGGTCCCAATAGCGAATCCTGTGGAACTCCTACTACAGAATATTCATTACCCGATGATAGATGGTCAACAATAGTGACATGATTACTACATTTACTCAAAAAACTTTCTATTCATTTGGATCCTGAGGAGAATTTACTCTTTAATTTTCTGTTGAGCATGACAAATAGTTCATGTTCACCATGAGGGAGGAGGAAAAGATCAATATTATTTGAAAATTGATGAGCTACATCTTCATCAACAGATTCGATTCGTGAGATCAATTCAAGGGGTTCATTTTTGAAGGAACTGCTGAACATCTCAGACATAATTTCAGGTGACTCGTATATTTTATTATGGAATTATATGGAGGAGATTGATTGTTTAGGAATTCACTAGTTAATTCATTCACTACACTCCAAGTTGCCTTTGTTGGTTTGTCTGAAATATTTATTTTCTGCTGAAATTATTGTTTTCTCAAATTAAGTACTGAAATTTTGAGCTTTTTTTATTTCTGCTTTATAAAAATCCTTCAATAATGTATGTTGACCTTCAAGCACAAACAGGTCCCTCAATCTTATGCTGGACCTCTCGAGTTTAGTTCGTGGATGTTTATATCGTTCAACCTTAAGAAATAGTTCCTCGAAATAGAACAGGTGAATGCTCTGAAAATATTGAAAGGCATCATCCATATTTTCCATGGTGGAAAGACACTCTTGAGTTTCACTACAGATATCGAGTTCGAATGAGGTTATTGCATTCTCGCAAGAATTCCGGTTGAATGTGTTGATTGATTTGGGCTCATCAACCGAAAGTTCGGAGTCAAATATGATCGATTGATTGTCAGAGAAATGACTATCAGATACAAGGCATACCCCATCAACATAATTGTTACTGAATATATGATCAATGATTGAGGACCTATCTCCAGATGATATTATGGTTGGACATTCAAAAAGTGACTTCATATTGAAAATTTATACAGAAATTCAAGGATGATAATATTTTTTCCAGGAAAACATCTGGATCTACTTTAAGGAAAGAGGTTCTGAGAATACACAATAATCCGTCAATTGTGCATAGAACTAACTCGAATTCTCAGTAAATGTCCTGATCACAGAATCTGAACTTCTCCGATCATATTTCGAAACTCCTTCGAAAAAATCACAATGACTGATCGATATGTGAAGAAAATAAATCTAGCATCAGAGAAAAAAAAACATCATTGTGAGGTAAGTACCTACGCTATAAGTTGGTCAATATCTCCAAGACAGTTGGTCCCACAGACTCGTACTTGAACACCTATTGTTTCATTGATCGAGTGCAAATTACTATGTCATTTCATATTTCCATGTCAATAGGTACTCGAGAAAATTGTGGTTGTGTGAAGTGCAGATTTCGTGAAACGAATCCTGAATTCTGACTATCTGGATTTAGAAAACGTCTGATTCCAATTGAAGAATGAGAAGAAACACACCACGGTGGACGCTATCGTGAAAGGGCAATATAATATGCATGAATATATTTTCAGTGGATACGACTCAGGCAAGACTGACATTTTGTAGAAACTCACCTCTTTTTTTTCAGTTTTGTTTCCTATGCTATTCAATATCACGAAAATGATAACACCCGCTAAGACAGTTCCGAATACGGCATAGTATAATTTTGGTTTCTTGAAAAAGTCGCAGACTTGATCGATGAACATAATACCCGAGTTTCTGATGGCCCGCTTGAACGAATCTTTGTCCACGAATCAGTAGAAGACTTCAACAAATCTTCTGCAACTAGTTGGGAGAGCCTGGATTGCCAAATTGATGGGTCCACTATAAACGGCGAATTTTTATCTGAAAATAATATTTAGGATATAACTGGAGGAATACATTCCAGGGGATTCTGATGAAATGACATGGACAAGTAACATGACTCACATACATGAGAAGAAAACGTACATATTATATAGATTTTGTGGAAATAAAAATATTTCATCAATCTAAACTCACTTAATTGAGCAAGATTTCGATTCAGTTTCAGTATTTTAATTGGTAGCTGCATTATTGATATTTCTCAGGTACGAGATAATGAATCCTGACTCTGACAGACCCAACGGAATACATAGACGGGAATAATCGCGATTCAGACCAGAAAAATCATTACTTATAATTATCATAATTTTTGGAAAGAAATTTTCTTATCAAAATTGTTTCGATTCTCATATTCGACTACCAGAATTTCCAAAATGTGAAGACCTGCCAACGGTAGTATCCTGATCCTAATTCGATGATTCAATAATCAATTGATTCGAGCGGTTCAGAACACCACTGCGATTGTTTCAGAAGCGATCAAATGAATGAAAAAGATTGTGCTCAAAACTAATCCCTGAGGTACCCGAATATCGTTTAATAGTTTGTAATGATTGGGTTTGCTGTGAGGGTTTAGGAGGTGATTCGTTTTGTTTTTTTGTTTTGGATACTTGGTTTTTTTTGGAGGATGACATGAAAAACGTGATGTTTTTCTTTTTTGAAAACCTCTGAAATAGTTCGAATTTGTAAGAGGTATTCGAACTGTACTTCAATAAAGGTAGATGAGAAGGAGCTGTTTTGATTACCCAAGAACCCGGACTAAAGACACATCACATATTTGGCGCCCAACGTGGGGCTGGGTGAGAAAAACACGGCGAGAGAAAGGCAGAACATGCAAGAATAGAAACTGGAGAGCAGAGAGACGAGAGCAGCGACATTTAGATAACTACGACGACAAACTAGGAGAGTCAAGCAACGAGTATAGCTGAGAAAAAGGAACGACTATAGCAGTCACTGGTTTACTCAAGAGGAAGAATTGCTGAGTGGAATCGTTGGAGCGACAACGAAGGAGCGGAAAACGTTGAACGAGTACCTATTGAGTTATTGAGAGATATATTTTATATTCAAAATTTCATCAAAGGTAGGCACTGTAGTATTATATAATGTCTCGAAAAGGGAAGAGTAAGGGAAAGGATATGGAAGGCGATAGAGCAGATGGGATTTCTAATGAAAGTATGTCAGTAGAGAATGAAAGTGAGGCGACAGGGATGTTTGATCAGAATACGAATGAATTACTCAAGAAACTCGCTTCGGATATGATAGAGCTGAAGCAAACTGTTGGAAGTTTGTCAGAAAAGGTAAATAATAATATTAATGCTAATGAGGTAGGGTCTGGCTACTCTAGACAAGCAATGAGTCAGTGTCAAATAGAGAATCATTTACAGAGGGGTATAAATAATTCCCAAGCAACTAATAATGAAATACAAGATCGATCATACATTCTGAATTGGAGAGAATTGGGTGGTTCAGCTCTAACTTTTCATCCAAATGGGAAGTTGCATCCAATCATTTTTTTAAAAAAATTGAAGAAAATGTTATCTGATGCGGGAGTACCAGAAAATAAGAAAGCAAGTTTAGCAATGAATAATTTACGTGGGTCAGCTGCAGATTGGGCATGCATGAAAGAGGATAATTTTATTGATTTTGAGGATTTTGAGAGAGCCTTTAAAGAAAGATTCTGGGGTATAGATATGCAAAGAGATTTATTTTTGAAAATTAATTACGGGAAATTTCAAGCACTGGGTCCTTCAGAGAAAATGGCAGATTATTTTTTGGATTTGGTATCTCAAGCTAATTGTTTATCTCAACTCATACCAACAGAAGCATTAGTAGAAATGATTGCGAAACATTAGAACCATGAAATTCATAGAGGCATCATCACACAGGGATTGAAAACAATTGAAGAGGTAGAAAGTTTTTTTAGGAAAATTGATGAAACTTTTACTACTGATAATCCTAATATGGATAGTAATAGCTCGAGTAATAGTTCACATCGATGGCGTAGTCAAAATCAGAGGAGCTATAATAGGGAAGATCAGAATCGTGGTAATTATAGTAATGCCAGGCGCGTAGAAATGTCAGGGAATCCCAGTAATAATTTGCGGAATCCGGGACCTTCCAGTGCGGATGGTAATAATATCATAACAGCTTTCAATGAAGATCCGGAAGATTATTTGCTAAGCGATGATGAAGATAATGAAAAAGTAGATTCAAAAAATAATATTAAGTCACCGGTGGTAGAAGTAGATATAGGCGAATACAGGGTAGAGGCTTAGCGGTAGTGAAATTTCAGCAATTTCAGAAGAGTTTTTTTTTGTCGTTTGGAAAAGAATATAGGTAATATACCGGTTATTCCAGTAACCAATACTTCTATTATCATCGCAGTAGGGGCGAAATCACAAAAAGTTAGGAGACAAGCTCTGCTGTCAGTTTGTCTGGGCAAAGCTGAATGTGAGCTGGTATGTTTAATTATTCCAAAATTGAATGCAAATTTGATAATCGGAGTTGATTGGATGAAAGATTTCAAGGCGGGACTTAATTTTGATGGAATGATTTTGAATTTCACTAGCAAAGATTTGAAATACCAGTTGCATTTTTTGTGTAAACAGAATGATACATTTTCACTTTCGGAAAGTATCGCTGGAAATGATCTGATAGTTGATAGGATTGCAAGGTCGAATTGTCATATCCAGAGACATAAATATCAGGAGACGGATTTCCAAGACGCTGTTGAATTTTCAAATCTCTCGTCAGTCTCACAAAAGAAAAAATTATATGAATTGCTGAAAAGGTATGATAATTTATTCTCTGAAAGTCCCGGATTATGTAATCACTACGAGCACACTATTGAAATGAAGGATACAAGTTCCTTCTGTTGTCCTTCTTATCCAGTTCCTTTCATATTTCGGAAAGAAGTACGTGAACAAATTAAAGAAATGCTGGAAAATGATATCATCAAACCAGAGAAAACTGAATTCATTTCACCACTTGTGACCGTACGAAAAAGAGATGATACCATAAGAATTTGCCTAGACGCTAGATATTTGAATGAACGTATAGGTAAAGATTTCATCGCACCACCCAATCCACACGAGCTTTCATTGAATTTCAAACGGGGACAAGTCATGAGTACTATTGATCTTACAGCTGCATATTGGCAGATGCCAATAAAAGCAACTGATCAAAAGTATGTTCGAAGGAATGTCGTATACATTCAACAGGGTGCCGTTTGGATTATCTACATCAATGGCTAGTTTGATTAGATGTTTAAAATTGATTCTGGGATAACAAGATTTCGTATTTGTTTATGTAGATGATTTACTCATCTTCTCGGATAACTGTGACCAGCATCATCAACACTTGAATGATGTTTTCTCGAAATTGATATCAGCTGGATTTACAGTAAAACTCAGAAAATCTCAATTCTTCAGGAATGAGGTTAAGTTTTTGGGACATTTGATCACATCCGAAGGAGTTACTTGATAAATTTCCTACGCCAAGAAATGTAAAGGGTCTCAGGGGATTTTTAGGTTTGGTTAATTATGATAACCGTTTCTGTAGGAATTATTCACAATTGACTCTTCCATTATTGGAATTATTGAAGAAAGGTACACTATGGCGATGGACCGATCAAGAGCAAGAAGCATTCTCGGAAATCAAAAAAGCTTTTTTGGCTGTTACCATGGTTTCACATCCTGATCATGATCGTACTTTTTTATAGAGTGTGATAGTTCTCACTTTGCGGAAGGAGGTAGTTTGTATCAAATTGATAGAAAAACATCTGAGAAACGGGTTATCGCGTATACTAGTAAAACATTGAAGTCAAGCCAGTTGCGGTATACGGTGACAGAAAAAGAATTATGGGGGGTGGTGTGTTTTTTAAAGCAATGGCGAGTGTTGATTCTTGGCTGACCTTTAGTCATATACAGTGATCATAAATCATTACAGTTTCTGATGAAGAGTCAATTCAGAAGTGCTCGTTTAACTAGATGGATTTTATATATCCAAGAATTCAATTTCGAAATACGTCATTGTGAAGGTACCGAAAATGTAGTAGCAGATGTATCATCACGTAATCCCGTTGGGAAAAGCCAGTTAGCAGAACCGAGTTCTAATACTGAAAGTATTCAAATATTCTTCGCAAAGTTGAGTATTGATAATAAGGTTAAGAATAGAATAGTAGATGATTTGAAGATAGGTCAATTGAAAGAAGAATGGATTAGAGAAAAAATAGAGTTTCTAGAAAAATATGACGGAAGATATAACACTCACTCAATCACTAAAAAGCAACAGAAAATTATGAAGTGGTATATTGTGTATGAGGGAATGTTGTTTCGCAGAGGAAATTTAGGAAGTAGTTCTTGTAAGTTATGTGTGCCCCGAAATCAAATAGTCGAACTATTGAATTTTCAACATGGATCTATTGGTCATTTTGGTGCTACTAAAACTTACAACAACATGAAAACACATTTTTATTGGCCAAAAATGCAAAGAAATATTCGACAAATTAAAGCCTGCTGTGATTTATGTCAGAGAACCAAGATATCACCAGTCAGTCAGGGTTTGAGACAGGCTGTTTTAACAGAAAAACCAGGGGATTTAGTTTGTATCGACCTAATGGGGCCACTTTCACGAAGTAGGGGAGGGGTTATGCAACTATTGGTTATCGTAGATAGTTTCAGCAAGTTCATTAAGTTATATGCTTCGAAACGAGCGTCTACAAGAATTATTTTGAACAAATTATTGAAATTATATACTTAAAATACAGGTACCAAAATGTGTTCTTACTGATAATGCTACACAGTTCACTTCAAAACTCTGGGCCAGAAAATTGAATGAAGCTGATATCAAATTCGAACATATATCGATATATTTTCCTCAAGGAAATCCTACCGAACGCTATAATCGGGAAATTGGACGTTTGCTGAGGGCCTATTGCATCGAAAAACATACCAAATGGGCGACTTTATTGCCATGGGTTGAAAATTGTCTCAACAATGTGATCAATGAAAGTACAGGTTTCACAGCAAGTTTTCTTCAGTATGGAAGAGTTGAGCCTAGAGGGTGTTGTAAAATTATCAGAAATCGCAGCAAATGGAAGTAAATCATTGGAGCAGTATTGGATTCTCGCATCAAATAAATTGCAGTCAAAAGCAAAACAACAGGCTATAAGACACAAGTTGAAGGTGAAACCTTTTTCATTTGATGTTGGAGACAAAGTACTTGTTCGTCAACATGCACATTCTCCAGCTGAAGATCGCGTCATTAAAAAAATTGTATGGTTGTATGAAGCGCCTTTCTTCATTGCACGATTGATGGGTCCTAATTCATATATGGTGAGTGATATGAATGGGGTAGAAATCGCAAAGCATAATATTATAAACTTGAAGTTATACAATGAATTATCTGTGTTGTCCAATTAGACATGGGGAGAAAAAAAATGCAGGAATTATGAAATGTTGAGTTGTCTGTTGTATGTTTCTTTTCCATTATTCTTCACTTAAATTTGCCGGTACAATAATAATTATTGTACTTCACTTTAAGTGGGGGGGTAATGTAATGATTGGGATTGCTGTGAGGGTTTAGGAGGTGATTCGTTTTGTTTTTTTGTTTTGGATACTTGTTTTTTTTTGGAGGATGACATGAAAAACGTGATGTTTCTCTTTTTTGAAAACCTCTGAAATAATTCGAATTTGTAAGAGGTATTCGAACTGTACTTCAATAAAAGTAGATGAAATGGAGCTGTTCTGATTACCCAAGAACCCGGACTAAAGACACATCACAAGTTCATCAGAAAAGATATTCTCATCGCGATCATCTTGAGAACGTTGTATTTTCACTGTTTGTATGCAATTGGAGAGATATGACATGAACCAGCGGTGTTGAGAATCTCTGAAACTCAAACTGTATAATTTTCTGGAATGAATGTTGTGATCCACACAATCCGAAAGACGAACTAAGATCACAAAATATTTCAGCCGGGTTTTCATCTTGTTCAACAGATTACAGAAGAGTTGAAAGAAATGAAATAACTGCAGTTGTCGTTGACTGTTCAGATCTGAATCCATGTTGGTTTATACAGGAGATATTATTCATGTTCAAGAAGTTATGTTGAAATTTCAACATGATATATTCGAATACTCTTGATGAGGTCGAAGTCACAGAGGTTGAACGGGAATTTTCCAAGTTATGTTAGTTGCCCTTTTTGAAAATCTGTGTTCCACTATGATTGCCATCGACATTCCTTCCATTGCAGTACTTTTCATCGTTGAATTTGCATGAGTATTTTTTTGACCAAGAATGGATCCAGGACAGAACCACTCATCAGATTGTCTGAGTCTATTCATTATTTTGAGTCTCATAACCAGGCAAAACATAACAGACTTGCCTTTCTTTTCTTCGGAAGAAGAATGATTCGACTGGTTACATATTTGTATTCTATAATTCACCCTAATTCAATATTCATAATTCTCAACAGTTTTCCGCATCCACGCTCCACATAACACTAGAGAAGATATAGGTATGTTCAGATTGGAAAATGACTTTTTAAAAAATATTTATTTGTTTGAACCGACATAGTTCGGTGTTCAGGATGAGCTTTATTTCAAGACTAATGTAATATACATTTCTTCGTGAAATTTATAGAGTATGAATGTTGATGTCAGCATCAGCAGATATTACAATAGGTTTCTGCGTATGCTGTCCACAATTGACATGCACTACAAATACTTCACTGGAAAAGAACTGATCAAAATCAAACGATCGATTGGGTGAAAAACCTCACGACATTAATCAAACGACGAAATCAAAAACACTCACTCACATAGGTAGATGAGCAATGTACCTCGAATAAAATTAAGAGTACTACAAACTTTGACGAAATGGGTAGAACGTATTGGATTCATAGATTTTCTTCGAATGTGTTGCAGAAGGTAGATAGTTGTTTCTCATTTTGGTTTTTGTTTTGGAACTTCGTTTCTTCATAATGAAATCGGATGGGATGCGAAGAAGGGCTCATATGACGACCTGCATCCTCTTCAAAATAGGAGCCCTTCAAAAAAAACGAAAAAAATCGACTGATAAAATGATCTCAATTTCAAATTAAAATATGCGATTCAACACACGACTCGACCGCTGTTATCCTGTTATGCTGTGTGATGTGACGTCACGCGACAGCGTTCAAGAAAGCTCTTTCGGTGGTAACGATTTGTACCACAGATTTGACATTATTCTGAAACGTTTCCTGTACGCTATGGCTTTGACATATTGATATATAATAAGAAACCGTATATAAAAAGTCAATCTGTTGAGGATAACTATGCTCTGCGTGGGTAGACATTTTCCATCCTGTGACAACCCTATCATCTTCATGCATATTATGTCGATACATGACGAAGTCATGCACTTTTTCATATATGGAAGACTTCTCATTTGCTCTGGGTGGGTAGAAACTTTCCATTCTGTAATAACCCTATCACCTTCATGCATTTCATGTCGATACATGAAAAAGTTATTCACTTTATCATAGATGAGAGACTCCTCATTTTCACAATCTCGGTCTATGATATGGATGCTATGCTGTTGCCTATCCAATAACACTAAGACTCATTGGTTTCCTCTAGAATTGAAGGATATAACGACATTCCTGATGTTATCAAGTAAATGATATCTGTTTGAAAGTTTCACAAAGGGGTGGTACGTTGCAGTTGAATTAGTGTTGGAATTTTATCTATGTAGTGAGTGTCCCTATGTGGAACGAACCAGTTGAGAGATCCATAATACAATCAGTGGTTGATCAACCATTCATAAGATTGGTTGACGAACCGAGATGAAAATTCATTTGTAGCAATAGCTCTCAAGTCTACTGATATTATCTTCTTTTTTCACGATACATATATTCCTATTTCTATCTTTTCTTGTCACACATAAGTGTGACAAAGCCTGCACTGGGCAATTCGATTGTCATCATATTTCCTGCCATACACAAACCCGCTATGAACGGAATCAAATTTCTCAAACATGCACGTAGGTAATATTCAGAATCTGAACCATTTCTCAAACAACGCATATCATGTTCTTCGATTAGTGTGTCGATAGCAATATCCTGTTGAGATTCAGTTGTTATGATGGGTGATCCTGAATCAGATTTCATGATTGGAGTCCGTATCTCATCATCGTCTGATCTAGATGCGCGTTGCATCATGGAATGAATCATCAATTATAATAATAGCTATTGAATTCTCGTAATAATTCTAATGTTGCTATTCTGTGAGAATAATCATTTTCTAATCTATAGGGTTGATTGTCGTTTATGATTGTGAGGCATATCTCATTGATAATTCAAGATCTTATGAATGAATGCGTCGTAGTTGGTAGGGAATACATTGAGATTTTTGTAGAATAAAAGTATAGATATTCAATTGATCTGAACGCGCAATGAAGACAAAAATTTCCTGCAAGTAATTCAGTTTGTTCTGAAATCCAGAATAATTTAGTGAAATTTCTTCACGACTTCACTACGGAACATGCTAGTGAACAACTTCTCATGCAAATCAGGGATAAAGTTCTCAGATCTTTCCAGTCCTTAGGAGTGAGGTATAAGATACCAACTTCCTCAATAGAAAATATAGATCCACTTCCAGTAAAAGAATCTGACGAAGAAGCAGGAGGTACAATGGCATTGACGGTTGTAGAATTTTTCAATTTGGCCAGTGAATTAGTGTCAAGCAATTCTGATGTTTCACCAGATAAATTAAAATCGTTCTTAGATTCATTGACTCTTCTCCAGGCTGATTCTGATGATCATGAGGAACGGGCTATAGCATTCGTGGTAACTAGACTAACAGGCTAAGCTCGTGATCTCTTAATCGACAAAATGAACAAGGCACTGTAAGTAGAACTTCAAAAGCTTGAACTGCCAAATTATTGAATTTGAGACAGCATTCCCAGGACGCTGTAAAATATAGTGCCGAAATCGAATCACTGACAAACAACCTCGAAAGAGCATTCATCGCTGAAGGGGTGTCGAATAACGTAGCACCTAAACCTAAACCTATTCCACTGATGTAGCGGTGATATCTTCGACAAAAAGTGCCTCATACTATCCAAGGCGCTATCGAAAGGTTCGTTAATAATAATACAGATGTATCAAATGCTTCGAACGTGTTGTTTTTTCGAAGGAACGATAGAGGATACAGTAACGGTTCCAATAAAAATAATAATAATAATCGTCGCGGTAGAGCAGGACGTCAAAATTATCATATTCATAATTGTCATTGGCGCGGATGTATGAGAACAAGAGGTGAAAACCATATACGTTAGTATCACAATGTTGGTCAACGGTTCGTAGATACAGGTCAATCATCTAGATCTAGGTATGTAAGATCTTATGATATTTCGAATAACCAATCGGACCCCCAACGGGTGGATTCTGGAGCCGTTATATCTGTTTTCAAGAGATTAAAAATACATAATAGTCAAATGAAAAAATATTTAAAAATTATTTTTTCACTTTACTTAATTTCTTGTAGATTTACCCCGATTGTTAAGACTGAAGATGGACATATATGTCCGAAACATGTCTCACCATTCACAATCAAGCCAACCCCATCATCAAATCTAATCTAATCTTTTCACTATCTGTTCAGATATGTCGACTGCAGCTGTCTAATGGTCATATTTCGCCAATCTCCATTTGGCTGACCCTCAATTCAATATTTCTGCCCCTATTGATATGCTCCTCGGGGCAGATATTTTCCCTAAGATCATCAAAAGCGGTAAACTAACAGGTAACGACAGTAATGACCCATTTGCCATCGATACGTCCTTTGGTTGGATTATCATGAGAAAAGTTAATTGTACCTCTTCCACATCTCTCGGACGTTCATATCTATTTGCGATACATCCTTAGATATTACCTTAAAGAAATTCTGGGAATTAGAGGAAGTTCCTAGGAATTCAGTTTTATCACCAGAAAATAGTATGTGCGAAAAAATCTACACGACTACTCACTCCAGGCTACCATCAGATAGATTTGTCATATCTTTACTCTTCAGAGATCCTCAACCCTATTTTGGCGGTACACGCGATATAGCACTTCGTCGATTCTACAGTCTAGAACGTCTATTGACAAAAAAACTTTGATTTCCCAACGATATTCCGATTTTATGCGGGATTATTTATTATGTGATCATATGGAACTCGTGAAGAAACCAAATTCTCTCGAGAATACTTACTATATACCACATTTATGTGTAACAAACCCAAATAGCCAAACCCGAAGCTCCGACAGTCCGATCCTGGAAAGTATACGACTAACGTATGCAATATGAGCTCTGACCAAATTATCAGTTTTATCTGAATCGAAATGCAAATCCGACTACAAGTTTGTAACATACTGCTTATCACACTGACAGTGAATGAATATACATTGAATGAGTGTCCTTCATTTGTTCTCGAAATACCTAATAGACAACAAAGATTCGTTTATATGAGAAATTCTCCGCAGAACAGGACCGCACTAGCCAATGAGACCTATATCAAGATGATGAACTACCAAGAAGGGGCTTCTGACTACAGGAGCCTTCAAAACACTCAATTACATTCAAACTCATCACCACAAAATCATCCAAACTTCTCATATTCAGCAGCTGTCAACACCCAACAACCACCAAAGTTCCCAAGCAAACATCAAGCTGTTGTTTTGACATCACTTGACGGCCTGAAACTTGAAAGCTACCTCTCAGAAATTGGCGAGATAATAAATCCAAAGAACATATTATTCTAATCCAGAATATCAAATAACCACATTTGTGTCTTCCTATATAGCAAAAATATTGTCGAAAAATTCATGAATGTCCACAATGACAAGATGAAGAATAAAGAAGATGAGAATGATAAATACGCACAGTAGACTCATCACCCCTAGTGAAGGACTACTAATGTCCAATGTATGCCCGACAATTCTTCACGACGTTTTGAGTATGGAATTGAAAAACCTTGGATTGAATCTCACATATTCAATCACATTTTTGATGATTGGTTCTTCGAATCCAAGTTACAAACATATACTCAGCTTCCGACGCCGAGTATTCATCAGTCCCTCACTAACTCCGATCTCAGAATCAATTCTCATCAACTACGATGATACTTTCTATCGCATTTTTCTATCACGAGACGTCCAAACATGCTTCATTCGTGAACAGCAAAGATGTTAACTGTCCGTCGAAACAAAATACAAATGAAAATATCACCGAAATTATTGACAAACCGGAGCAAAATAATTCACAAGACAACACAGATCCTCAAAGTCAAATACCAACGACATCAACAATGCACATCGAGACAGATAACACCACACCAACCCCAAAAACAACTATTTCATCTTCGGAACCAACACCTAAACGAACCATTTCAGAAGTAATAACACCACCACCCATTCGTGCAGAAGCCGACATATTTGCTAAACCAGGCGGAAGTACACTGAAAAAGAGCAGATGCGATCCCAATAACAAAACTGACCTGAAAATTGACAATCTCATGGTCCCAGTTAAACAAATGTTTGCGAAGGAGAAATTCAGTCTGAGCTTTGAAGAATTATCAGACTTTTTCGAAAATTTATATGGATCGAGCGATCCCCTCAGCGTAGCTGAACCTACACATCAGATATCCAACTATTCCTGGAACTCTTAACACGAGTATCCCCTTTCTTCACAGTAAGAAGGATGAAAATCAGGTGCACAAAAATCCAACAGAAAATAAAGAAATAAGCCGAGAGTATAGACCTTGAAAAAGAATCGGAAACAGACACCTCTGTTGACTCCTCAAAAGAAACATATTGAACCTTCTCAGAAGAATCTATGCTACAATGGAATATAAATGGGTTTTATACCCATTTTGAGATGTTGAAACTCCTAGTTTCTGAATTACTGCCCGCTATAATATCTATTCAAGAAACCCACTTCAAGGAAAGTAATTTAGGGAAACTGCAAACATATAATTGCTTCCACAAGAACAGACCTGGCGGAAGTAAGACTAGCGGAGAAGTGGCTACTTATGTGAAAAATAACTACGACGCTCTCATAATACCAATTGTAACTGATCTAAGAGCCATTGCTGTCTCTGTGAAAATCCCGAATACCATAAAAATTTGTAACATGCATATTCCTCCTGATGATGAACCAACTCGAATTCAATTGCTTCACCTATAAGATCGAATACCTACTCCAAGGATAATCTTAGGCGATTTCAATGCCTTGGAGAAGGGACTCAGTGTTGATGCAGTAAACACAGACTTCTCCAAGGCATTTGACAAGATATATCATAATTTGCTCTTCCTTGAGTTGTTCAAATACCTTGGAGGCAGCTTGTTGACTTGGCTAAAATCCTATCTAGATAATCGCAGGCAAAGAGTTAAGATCAACTTCTCCTTGTCAGATGAAATTCTAATCACTTCTGGAGTTCCTCAGGAAGCTCATTTAGCACCTTTACTGTTCAATTTATTTGTTACTGACGTATCTTCTTGCTTTAAATTCAGTTCAATATTATTATATGCCGACGATATGAAAATATACCTCAAGTTGGAATGGCCCTCCTCCTCAACTCATCTTCAAGAGGACTTGGACAGGTTCTGTGTATGGTGCCACAAAAAAAAACTAGTTCTGAATATTCTCAAATGTGAATATATTCGTTTCAGCAAAAATCACAGCATGATTAACAATGATGAGTACTCATTTAATGATGTGGTCATTGAAAATGTAGACATTATGGAAGATCTATGCATACTTTTTGACTCTAAAATTAGATTTATTCCTCATATTGAATTCACCTGTAACAAAGCTCTGAAGATGTGAGGGTATATTAAACGATCAACAGAGGACTTCCATAATATTGTTGCGTTGAAATCCCTTTACTTTCCATTTGTATGCTCCCAACTTGAAAATAGCAGCTCTGTGTGGTGTCCTGCCTTCCAAGTTCATATCATGAGAAAAGAAAGAGTTCAGAAACGTTTTTTGCGTTATATTGGCTTCAAGCTCGGTATTCTTATGGAGGAATTTAATTATGACAATATTTTGAATTGCCTGAACATGAAAAGCCTAGAAGAGCGTAGAAGCAACACTGACATCATCACTATTCAAAAAATATGTAATGATCAGATTGATAGTCCTGGATTATTGGCGTCCCTCAAATTTCATGTTCCTCAAAAACGATTACGTTGTAGGAGCACATTCAATTCAAAAACTCATAGAACTATATATGCAAACAATAACCCGAAAAACAGGATGATGACGCTGAGTAACAGAGTGAACTGGGACACTTTTAACACTGGCACTGAAAGAGCAAAACGCTTTCTTGCCCTAATGTAATGTCTTCTCATCTGATGTTCATTGTATTTAATGTGTATATATGTATAAATGTATCTTCACTAATGTTCTGTGATATGTTTAGGGATCTGCTGTATAGGCTAAATATTCAAATATTTTCTTTACACTGGGTTCGCCCGTCAATAAATAAATGAATAAATAAATAAATGGATAAATAATCCCCTATGGGGCTCCCAAGGCCTCAATACCAAAGGTCGTACTATAGAAAGCATCGTGACAGAACGAAATCTCAATCTATTAAATGATGGACAGAACACACGATTCGATCCTGCTACTGGAAATTCTTCGGCCATAGACCTTTTCCTATGCGATCCAACTCTCTCACCTATCATATCGTGGGACGTTCTCCTATACTTATATGGCAGTGATCACTTTCCAATCACATTATCGCTCGAACCGTCTAACGATATGCCTGGAACGTCGAAACAGCAAACTGTCAAAAAGTCCTGAATCAGAATCAGATATATCAGCGGAAAGACATAAATGAAATAGTAGAATCATTCTCAACAATGATAACGACTATTGCAGAAAAATTTGTTGGCAAGACGAAATATTTGAGGAAACATAAGCCGCTTCCCTGGTAAATCTCTGACTGTTGATAACAAAATCATTTCCTCAAACGAAGAAATAGTAGAAGCACTAGCAGATACCTATGAGAAGAACTACAGCAATGCTAACTATACAATATTTCAGAAAAAAAAATCCAATATAGAAAAAAACACAGTGAACTTTGCAAAACATGGTGACAACCCATTCAACGTTCCTATTACGATTGAAGAACTCGATGACTCTATTGACCATAGCAGAAATTCGAGCCCAGGTCCTAACAACTCATCAGCAATATACTCATCAGCATATACGCATCAGCATACAAAAAAAACTAGAACCCTGGATGACTGCAGGTCTTTTGAATTCTATTAAATACAGGATCACCTCAAAAAAAGATTGAATAAAAAATACTCGGAAGAACTCCAAATAGAATATAAGACATATAGAAAATACCTCACTAATCTCATAAAAACTCAAAAAAATGATTATTATATGAATAAAATTCACGACGCTCAGGAAAACTATCGAAAAATTTGGCAGAATATAAATAGAATGACCAACAGTAACTCTGAATGCCAAGACAAATATAACATTATAGATGATGAAGGCCAACAAATTTCCGATGATAAAGACAAATCAAACTACTTCAATAGTTTTTTTTTCAAATATTGGGCAACAAATGGCAGAAAAAATTGATAAACACGGCACTCTGCCAGAAAGGGATTCTAATATTGCAGATTCTCTTTTCTTGATTCCTGTTACAGAGAACGAGGTTATAAAAATCATATCCACTCTGAAGAACAACAGCTCTGTAGGCCCTGATGGTATATCAGTTCAACTCATCAAAAAATATAATCCCTTTTTCCTGAATCCATTGTGTCATATTATTAACTTATGTTTCAGACAAGGATATGTACCTGTTGCCTTTGAACACTCTTTTACGATCCCAATATTCAATTCTGGAATCAAGAAACTTGCCACAAACTATAGGCCAATAACTATCACGAACAATTTTGTCAAAGTTTTCGAAGAAAGCTTGAAAAATAGATTAGTTCATTACCTGGAAAATAATGATATTTTGAATGAATACCAGTTTGGATTCAGAGAACATGTCATCCGAAAATGCTGTCGTCCAATTGGTTCTCAGTATATGGAATAATTTTAATATTGGGAAAAAGTGCCTTACTGTTTTTATAGATTTGGCGAAAGCCTTCGAAACTGTCAATCACCATATATTTATATTGCTGAGGCGAATAGAAACTATAGGAGTAAGAGCTATTTGAAAATTACCTATCTGGCAGGAATCAAATTGTTAAAATAAACAATGTTTATAGTGATCAACTACCTATTACCATGGGCGTCCCCCAGGGGACAGTACTAGGTTCAATTTTATTTTTAATATACATTAATGACATTTACAAACTAGAAAATATCAAAGGCAGTATTAAATCTTATGCAGATGATACAGCTATGTCATTTCTAGGCGATACGTGGGACGACGTTTATAAAAAAGCTGAAATGGGACTCACATCTGTTTTTTCCTGGTTGTACACAAGTCTTTCAAGTCTAAATATCGCTAAAACAAAATATGTTACTCTTACCCCCACAAATAAAGATCAACCTTTCAAGAATACACTTACACAAACATACACAAACGTATGTGCCAAACCCCTATGATATGCACATGCCCTAAAGTTAACAGGGTAAACAATAGAAATATCTTGGTGTATATATAGACCAACACCTGCGAAGTCAGAAATCTTAATAATAAAAAGCTACTGATAATGATATATAACTCACTCGCCGAATCAGTTCTGAGGTATTGCATCATAATATTGGGTGGTATGAGTAGAAACCTGTTACATAACCTAGATGTAATGCAAAATACTATATTGAAAATCAAGCGTGAAAAGAGATACTCCACTGCAGCAGTATACAAAGAATCAGGCTTATTTGAGGTGAGAAAATTATACACCTATCACTGCATACTATGGATGCATAATAACCCAACCCCCTATATTAATCATGAAACCCGAGCTGAGCTTCATCATGAAACGAATGTTCCTCTATGTAGATTAACTCGCACCCAGAGATTCATATCATACTCTGGCCCAAAATTAATGAACCTAGTTCCTACAGAAATCAGAGCGATCTCCAATAAACACAAATTCAAGACAAAATATCGAGAATATGTGAATCAAAATTATGATTTATTGAAAATGGTATATGAACCGAATTCCTAATCGAAGTTCCTCGTAGGTTATGCATACGAACCACATTGTGATTGTGCTATATAATTCAGCATTACCTTCCCCCGACTATCACTCTCTCCTTCCACCATCCTTCCTTTCAACTATTTGAAATATTTCTATTCATTCCACTAGTTTTAGTGTTTGCATTATTACTCAACAATGACACATCGAACTACACTATATAATATAGCCAACGTCTGTATTTATAGGCTGATGACTACAACTCAAGCTCTGCTTAGGTAGCTAAGCCTTTGAAATTGCTTATATATTTATAATTCAATGTACATAATCATCAAAATTTGTAATTATCTGAATAAATTTTTTTACATTCTTACATTCTTACATATTCATGGAAAAACTACCAAGATCTGACAAAGTATATTTATTGGAAATATACAAACTCATATGGACAAACAACGCTTTTCCTACATCCTGGTCACATGCAATTATTATTCCTGTTCCAAAAATGGGTGAACAAAAATCAAACACAGAATCATACAGGCCAATATCCCTAACTTGCGTATTGAGTGAAATAATGAAGAAAATCATAAAACAAAAGACCTACTTGGTTTCTGGAAGAACGAAAACTGCTGATTACGGAACAAAGTGGATTCCATGAAAAACGATCAACAACCGACAACATTATCGATCTCGAATCAGAAATCCATGAGAGTTTTGCAAACCAACATGGCAGTTCTTCTCGATATCACATAAGCTTTCGACACCGCATAGCGCTATGACATCATCAACACTCTACATAAATGGGGAATCGGAAGTAACATCCTCAAGTTTATTGCCAACTTTCTAGAGAAGCGGTACTTCCGCGTGAGAGTGAATGGCGTGACATCATCCAGAAGAGCCTTAGAGAATGGAACGCTACAAGGATAAGTCATCAGTGTAACACTATTCCTTATTGCTATCAAAAATATACTGTTGCATTGTAACGCACCTGTGGAAGGAAGACTCTACGCCGATAATCTTGTGATCTTCTCGAGAGGAAAGAACATACACACCATCCAGGAAAATCTCCAGAGGGTAATCAATGAAATTGAAAACTAGTCGGAAAACACAGGACTACAATTCTCCAAGACCAAAACCGAATGCATGCTCTTTTCAAAGAAAAAAAACAAACCTAACACCAGAAC
This sequence comes from Gastrophysa polygoni, assembly GCA_963576655.1. Classification (NCBI taxonomy): domain Eukaryota; kingdom Metazoa; phylum Arthropoda; class Insecta; order Coleoptera; family Chrysomelidae; genus Gastrophysa; species Gastrophysa polygoni. The sequence continues at coordinate 20,415,831 of OY755085.1, read as the reverse complement.
TGATACTCATGAATCATACCTTGGAATATGTTGACGACATGCGATTCCTCGAAATGGTTTTCGATCGGAACCTAAGCTGGAAAAACCACATCCGGAATCTCAAAATGTCTTGTCAGAATGGACTAAATTTGATGAGAACACTGTCCAACAAAAAGTGGGGAGCTGATTACTCCACTCTGATGACCACACAAGTCATTAATACGGTCCAAGCTAGATTATGGTTGCATAGCCTAATCGTCTGCCAAGAAATCGGTACTGAAACAGTTAGATAGTATACAAAACACTGCACTAAGAATTGCAACCGAAGCATTCTATACAAGTCCTGTCGAGAGCTTGCTATGCGAAACGGGAGAACACTCCTTACAGAAGAGGCGGAAGAATCTGAGTATTGTTTACGCATCGCTCATTTCAACTAATGAATCCAACTCCACATATCACAATACCTTCTTCAACAGGTTCAAACATACCTACAACACCAAGAAGATACTGGATCCTTCATTTCATGAGAGAATCAATAGATATTTAGAAGAACTCGACCTCACCATGCCAAAAACCTACCACAGTAATATCACAACTGCTCCACCTTGGACATTCAAAATATCTGAAATAAATACACACATTAGATGCCAATAACTCTATCATCAAACAGCACTTTCAACAGATATTAGATGACTTCCAAAGATATCAGCACATCTACACTAACGCTTCATACGTAACTTCAGAACAAACTGCCAGAGAACTCTGATCATAACTGACTCTCTAAGTGCTCTGATTGGATTATCCCAATTATATTCTTCGAACCCGATCCTTCTCCTGATTGAAAAAGAACTGCATGAAATTGAACAGATGAACTACAATATCCAATTCCTTTTGGTTCCATCACATGTTGGGAACTGCCCACTGCCAGACTTTAAGGGAGTGATACGGGACTGTATATCCAGTCGTTGGCAAACCGAGTGGAATCTCTCACAATCATCCCTAGCGAAAATCAAAACGACTAGCCAAGCAAGACAGATCATACCCATATCCATGAAGAGTCAAATCCTCCATACCAGACAACATAGGCCATACAAGACTCACACACGAATATCTGAACACGAATTCTGAAGAACCAGTATGTCCCTCCTGCAACACCAAAATCAAAGTGGAACATATCAATTACCTCCAACTCTTCGTGAAACACTGAGTGAACCATTCAACTTCGAAAAACTTCTTTCATCTTTGGATGATATCAATGTAACTAACAGAATTTGACCAAGCACAATTATTTGTAACGTTTTTTTCACATATATATGCATGTCTCTAATAATCTTGAGGGTTGATGGGACAATAAATGAAATGAATAAAGAAAAAAAAACAAAGCTTCGAGTAGTTTTCGATGCTTCGTGTGAGTCCTCTCATCAGGATCACCAAATAATTTTGTGGAGGTTGTCGTCTCAGGACGCTACACTACAAACTGAAGTAATTTCTCTTTCGAAGAAAGCTGGGTTCATCTTCATAGCAATGAAAATTTCACGAATCGTTTGAGTAGGAATTTTGAAAATAATTCAGAAATATTTTATCATCAAGGTTCTGGTAGAATTTGGTATGAGTGATTATGATTCGAAGAGAACACCAATGGAATTCAAACTGAAATTGAATCATATGAAGTTCTAACACAAAATTCTTTCAAAGAAGCAATAGGCTGTTTGATGTACCTAATGGTTCATTCTAGACCTGATCTGAGTTTTTCAGTGATGTATTTGAGTCGCTTCCAAGCGAATCCCACTTAATTGCATTGGTTTTACTTGAAACATATACTCAGATATTTTTCAAGTACGAACGATTTCGATTCGATTCATATACAAGGAGAATCATATATCGCTTTGAATTGTTATTGTGATGCTGATTTTCCAAACGATATACAGGGTCATAAGTCAACATCAGGATTCGTGTTTAAAGTTATTGGTGCTACCGTCTTATGGGCGAGTGGAAGACAAGCAACTGTTGCTTTGTCCTCCACTGAAGCTGAATACATAGCATTAGCTTCAGCTGTTACAGAGTATTTGTGGCTCAGAGATTTATTAGAAGGAATGCAATTTGATCCGAATGGCGGAACCACTATATTTGAAGATGATCAATCTTGTATGAAGATTGCTTCAGAACCAAGGAGAGATCATAGATTCGAACATATTGATATAAAATATAATTCAAGTCGTGGCTCAATTGGGTCGAATTCTATTGTTGTTAAATATGTGGAAAGTGAGTCAGTCGGCCGATATTTTCAGAAAGAGTTTGCCAGCTGATAGCTTTTATATTTTTATATTATATTTTGTTGAAGCTCTTGGCCTTGCATAATTCAATATCTCATTACCGTGAACCTTTCACATCATTTCATGAAACTCAGACTGAGAGGGAGTGTTGTGTTTCTTGATATATATTTTTCCAGTTGTGTAATGTAACTATGTATGAAAGAAAAACTGTTAGATAGAAGAATATGAAATGAAAATACTCAAAAGATAGTACTCGATAAGATCTCCAGAATGAGGTATCACAACACCCTTCATCCCTATCCAAAATCAGGGGGTTCTGCTGACCCCCGTTCTTTCTGCAAGTAGATACAATTGAAAACATTTTCTCACCGACTTCTCTTCGTTATCTGACAGAAGCACGCGCCACACCTACTCTAATCCCCGATCTAACACACTCTCACTGTCGACAATCGTAATCCAATTAGCTCGCATTCTCAAAAATGCCCATTTTACGATTCATTCTTCTATAGCGTCGTCTTCCATTCGGTTTGATGATTCTGAATATAGGGTCTGGGTCAGAGGACTGCTTCAAGAATTTTATACTGAATTTCATCACAGGAAATGAAGAATTGAATTATAATTGCTTTATCATGTAATGAGGCCAGAAGTGCAAGACATAGATAGGCCGATCCCTCCAAAAATATTCTGACAAGGATTACCTAATGAAAATATGGCAATAGAGTAGAATAATAAAATGCAAAAAAACTCAACCATTTTCTCCGAAAAGGGAGATCACAGAATGGCTAATAAGATGACGTCAGGTTCCACTGTTCCTGTACCAATGCTCTCCCATGGGACGATCACTTGAGGTCCATTGCGAGAACTGCCTCACAAAAACTTGCATTTCTGCACCTTGCAAAGAGGTACACCACACATCATAAATTGCTCACGATCTATGCGCAAATTCGACTTTTCCTGGACAACTGGATATGAACTTAAACGGACTGCGCGAGGTACATTTCCAAAATGATAAGTTTATTCCTATCGCCGAAGATTCAGAAACTTGAGAGAAACAATCTCCGAGAAAATGGTTTTTGTCAATTACACCCTCACACCCCCACACCCTTGGAAATTATTTTTATTCGCTCCTTTTCCTGATTCTTACGACTCAGTTTGTCCATAGTAGAGATAAAGAAGGAATATATCAGTGCTAGAAGATAAAGGTACATCCCAATCAGAATTGAGTTATACTATTTCAACTCTTTGGAGAGTTGTTTCCATATTCTCATGGCAATCACACATTCAGAGAATTCTTGAGTGATGCTCAACAGATAAATTAGGAAGTGATACCAATACGAAACACGAAAGATCCCTCCTTCACAAGAGCAATGCTATAGGTAGAATTCTTATTTCAATAGGGTTTTGCAATATACTGAAAGTGATCAACGAATCATCCATCGTTTGAGTCAAGAACTAATTTTTCATGCAGTGAGACCTTGGAGGAGGTATACTCACCTCTACAAATTCCGTATTCATCTCCGTTATTCCATCTGGTTTTTGAGTGCGGAAAAATGTACCGCGACCAAATATTTTTCACCATATAGTTCATTTGTCTATACAAAACCTTGAACTACACTGTTTCTAGGATTGATAACTGATTGTCAACCGTACTTCATCAGTGCGAGATACACTGAGAGAAAAGGGTATTTATGGTTAACGAATCGATTTATTCCAGTTGTTTGGTTTATTTGATATTAACGATATTTGTTTGAATTAACAAAATGTCTTTGAGTATCTGTATTTGTTCTATTCAATCTCCAACATATGTCGAATGTTTTATTATCAATTCGTTCGTTCCTCAATACTTATGATCCATTTCATTTTCTATATCCCTTGGAAATGCCAAATTTCATTCGATGAATCCGTCATCGAAACATCTAAATCTGTATAATTCTTGGGAACTACGTTTGACAGTGCTTCTACATGGGACAAGCAGATTGATTGCATTTGGAAAATCAACGTTCCTATTTACTGACCGTTTTGGAGTCCATGCCAGACATAAACTTTATTTTGAGCATATACTATGCATATGCTCACTCTGCTATTAGCTACAGTTTCATAATTTAGGGTCAAGAACGTGATTTGCAGAGAGTTTTTGTTTTACAAAAATGTATCCTTAGATTGATTTTTAATCTACCCTATGGAACTTCTAGTCGTGAAATTTTCAAGCAGTATCAAATCTTGACAGTCTCTTCAATTAACTCTCTGAAATTGCTCAGTTACATATATATATATATATATCAACAAGGATACAATAACAAAAAGTAGTGACATTCACAATTACGACACCAGACAAGAGAACAATTATGCTATTTGTAGAATAAATTGTTCACAGGGGAAAAGCTCCCATCAATGCTGGCATTCGATATTATAATGAACTTCCGGCTATCGTCGAGGATAGCGAATCATATGGTATATTCAATAGAAGGTTTTCACAATATGAAAGAGTTTGAAAGCTACCTAAGTAACAGTTAGGAATTACATTCCTCTAGCAATTGTCACATGCTTTTCACTTCTTATTGTTGATCTTTTTATTCTTGTGGATCTAGTTTGCCTGTAAATTGTGAACGTTTGAGATCTTTTGTTGAATTATTGATTTGCATCCTGTATTGTTTATATATCTGGAAATGTGATGTAAATGACTATCTGTCCTGAATATGCACATTTTCTATATCTGACCATGTCTAATCTAGCGTTCAATAGCAATAAAAAACATATCTCTCTATATGATTAGTTAATAGTCAATCCATTGTTCAACTGTATTTTGACAGTTACAATTGATTTTTTGATAATCAAATATCATTAGGGCTAGTCATTGAGCTGTTTCTTTCATGATTAGATCTGTTCATAGTTCACGAATCAAACTTCATACTGATTTTCCATACTTCATTCCGCTAAAGAATATCAAGCGATGATTTTTCCATATATTCTATTCTTCATATATTTTATATATTCACTCAAACGAAATGTCACTGACTCATTCATGAGGATGAGGAAGCTCTTGAGTAACCACAACCTAAGTATTGGTATCCGAAGGAGAGCTACGAAATGTTACGTGCTCTCTACGTTGTGTTATGGCGTGGAAGGTGGTCACTGAAACCAACAACAATGAGAAAATGAGAGGCTTTTGAAATGTAGCTATATAGACGCATACTGAAAATTCCATGGACTGGAAGAGTAAAAAACAAGGTGGTATTGAGAAGAATGAATGAATATCTGGAATCACTTGCAACTGTTGAGAAAAGAGAAGCATCCTACCTAGGACATGTGTTTCGTGATGACAAGTATGGTCTATAGCAACTGATCATGGAGAGGAAGATAGGAGGTAGCAGAGGATTTGGCAGAAAGAAACAGTCCTAGATAAGAAACTTGCATGAATGGTTTCAAATACCAACCATATTTCATGCGGCGCAGAACAGAGAGATCACATGATGGTCGCCAACTTTCGGTAGAAGACGGCACAGAAAGAAGAATTTTCTGGAAGTTCAATTTTGAATGCAGAGACATTCCGGGAAAGTATTCAATACGCTCCCTTCTTATATATATTATCCTAATGATTCATCCTCAATGATTCATTTCCAGAGACGAGGAGCGGAAGCCCTAAAAAGTCAAGTGAACTCGATATGTGATATCAAACTGAGAACATCTTCATCATCAATCAATGTTGAGGAATATTCTTACTATCCCCAAATGATATAATGAATTACAAGATATACTTCATTCGATGTAACTAACAGAACATTTGATACTATTGAATTCATTGACATTCAAATCACACATTTCTTAATATATCATATGATATTCGAGTTACTGTAACGAATATATGGAGTTAGATAATTTCATCAATGATGAATACACTTTATGGAAAGTCGATATCGAAAGATGTTAGTTAGTATTGAACTTACATGTCTCTTTGTAAAGGAAATTATTGACTGAAGGTTTGACTGAAGGTTTGATTCCAAGCGCAGTGATATCCTGGGGCAGATCACAAAATCTGTCCTTACTACAAATATATTAAAATAATTTCTAATAACTTCTACTGTATTTTTCAGAAGCGAGGAGAGAGAATCCCACAAAAAGCTGGAAAATGAATGTACCACCTCCTCGATGAACTTACAGACAGTAACTATTGATTCATTTGAAATTTTCAGATGAATTATTTGATTGTCGTTAGATCATGAATAATAAGATACCAATATCTCACTATGAGATTCGTGTTGGAAATCATTCAGTTGCTTATTGGAATTGCCTGACGGCTCGAATCTCAATGAAATGCCAACTCATGAACTGTTTTTTCGTAGAGCTATTCATTTATATAAAAAAATTGAATATATAGCAATTCTGATGTTCCATAGAGTTCCTATTGGAAAGTCAGATTCGGAATTTCGAACAGAAATGAGAGAATACTTTGTTCAACTGTGGCTGATTACCCAAAAGAATACCATTTTTCCTCAACTCAGACATTCGTTTGAACTTCTACGAGACCTGAAAAATGTAGATCAGCAGTAGAATAGAAATTGGTGGAGTTGAAACATTACTGAGAAATGTTTCCATATGTGAACGTCAGTGGTGACAGTTCATGTTGATGAATAATTGATAACGTATTATCGGAATGTTTCCTTCATCGAGAACTCAAGAACATAATTGAAAATTCCACTCACCAATTCCAACACCTTGCACAACAGAACACCTTTTCAGGAATGATAACTGATTACCGAAAGTACTTCATCAGTGGTTAGTATATCCGCGAGATCGTTAAATATAATTATGTTGTTATTAGATATCAAGAGCTCATTATGTTTGGAATTATGTAGCAGCATATTTGAATGAATAATTGAATATTCAGAATATTCGGCCTGAATTTCACTACCGAAACGATTCGTCAGAATATTCAACTTTTAAATTCGCTGAAAAATTATTTTCTCACCATCAAATTATATACTGAGGATTGTTGTAAGTATGTAGGGAAGGTTACAGTTGGTGTCCGAGAATATGTGTACAATCTAACCGGATGCACTTAGCTCAAACATTTTTCAAGGAATTTCTGAATTACTTGAGGTTGATGATACCTAATGAGACTCCTCAGAATTGATCGTTTCAAAAATTTTGACTTATTTTTTGCCAATGATCACTTCAAGAAAAAAATTATATATTCACACATCGTTTGATGGGAGCACATCAATAATAATACTGTTCTGCAAGGTGGAACTCATGATTACAATATAATGAAATAAATTTGAACAATGAGGTCGACAAGTTTTGGAATTTTTGTGAATTCAAGAAACAATGGACACTGACTTGGTTAGGTTTGTTCATGAAAGGAGGAAAGTGCAAATGGAATCGCAAATTTTTTCTCATCGTTTTGTTTCACACGGAACCTACCGATCATGATTTGAATTTTGATCATTGACATAGTATAGGGTTTTCCTATGAAATATTCAACATCAATCCAATGAATGAGCTGATTCATGAGAAGATGAAAAAACTTATACCCAAAAAGTCTACTGATCCAAACTTTGGATGAAGTTCTCGAAACTAACTCGTTTCCAACTGTTCAAAAACCCTGACGATACCTTCACATAAATCTTGTACCAGAATAGAAGTGAAAGATATAGCGCTATTCCAATCATGTACTCCTCAGCGGAATTATTTGGATATTATTTTCAGCACACTTAGCATGCAGATATATTGTACATCAACAGCACGGCTCCAGGGAACAAAGATTCAATTATACAAATTTGTAAGTATCCAGTGATGAGGCTTGCAGCAATTCAGAGAATGAACCGTAATAATAAAACTAGACATAGGTTCACGGACTTCATCAGGTTAACATTGACGTTCTCTTGTGGAAGACAAGCGGGGTACTCCAGAAACATTCATCAATTCATGAAAAAATATTGACAAAATCGATTCTTCATGGTGAGGCATGATGGAAATATTTCTGAAGAGTTGAGTGCAAATTCTGGCATGCCACAAGGTTGAAATCTATGACCCCTCCTGTTCACACTTTTCATAAATGATCTCTCTTCAAATCTCAAATTTTCAGAGGGCTCACTCTTTGCCGATGATTTGAAGCTTAGACACTTCGTGATTGCATGAGACTACATTCAGGCAGATCACACAATGCCCAATATGATGACAACAGGTACAACCAATGAAATCGTCAATGTCCATGCTCGGTTTCTGTCCTGGGGTAACTGTCCACATGTTTGGAGTTCAGATCCATACGCTGAAGCTCTTAGACTCTTTCGAAAAAATTGATTTCGCTCTCTAGAACATCGCAGAAAGTTGGGTGATCTCTCTCTCTTTCATAGATACTTCCACGGTCGCTGCTCAACGGAAATCTTGATCAAATCAACAAAAATCTGTCGAACTCCACATTGCCAAGCACCATTCATCAATAGAACGGCAAAACGGAACTCTTTGCGTTTGCTGAAGTCTGTCCTGATATTCACGACCCCAAGATTGCCAAGAAGAACTTCAATACCATCTTTCCCTCCCAAAATTCCACCGCTGGCTGACATAATGTTTTCTGAATTCCAGGATTCTCTTTCGAGTTGGCAAAAGATGAGACAATAAATAATAATGAAAAAAAAAATGTGCAGTGGAGCCAAAAGAATGAATTATATTTCAATTCATATGTCTATCTCTGTCTCTATCGGTAAAATAAAATTGGTGAGGATTGACGAGATCACCGTTGAATGAAAATTCATTTCCATTCCATAGCAACCTGGATGAATTATTGTTATTCAACTGAGAGGATACTTGAACTTTTCTCACCCTCACGATTGTGTTCGTATTGGTCATACACAGAAAAAGTTGAGACGTATGGATGGATAGCTCATACACTTTCGACAATTTAAAAAATTGAGTCTCGAGTATAAATTGTTTCCATCAATTTTGTTGACAAGTAATCCGGACCATAATACTTTCTCTAATGAAATTACGATAGTGTCGCAATTATTGATCATTTGGAATGAAAGGAGGTTCCTGGGTCTCTAGATCGGAAAATGAAATGAGTATCCTCACTAATGAAATATCAACTATGAGGCATCATTGAAATCAGAAAATTATGGAAATTTCTAAGATGCAATGATATACAGTGTGGTCCATTTGAAAATCTGTAGTTCGAGAAAATTCAAATATATCAGAAAGTGCCCTCTAGTGAGCATATTTGATAGTCCAAATTTCAGAAATATGGCTATAAAAATTAGAGGCGGTATACCATGAGTCTGTGTCGATGAGAATTTGAGATTATTTTCTCATTTGAATCCTCATTCATTTATTATGACAATTTTGACTGGATATGTATTTCCATTACTGGAGTAACATGGAGTTTGGTGTGTGCAAATCTATGACATCGAGTCGAACATGCATAATTACGTTTACTTACAACACGTATTGGCAGTCACTTGAGTCACCTCAATATCAGTGTTTTCATCACGATAAAGCAGTGCCTGATAATTCTCATTTCCATTTTCACTTCACTTGGCTTACACTTGAATCTTTGCATCCATAGTCGGTTGGCTTGTTCACTTCTATATGCAAAAAAGTCCGATCACACGCCTGGTACATAGAGCCTGTTGAGGAATTCCAAATATTCTGAGAATTCATCGTCGTTAAAATCATACCAAGACAGCTTGTCGCCATCGATACAGTATATACAGCAGGGGCGGACCAAATGAAGTGTTAGTATAGTTTATAAGAAGTCAGTTGAGAAATCCAAAAAAAATTTTAACCGGCTGCATGCCGGCAAATCCTTTGACATGCCGCAGATTACAGCGGCGGGTGAAATATTTTTTTCGTTCTCACAAATTAAAGCTGTTTTTGAATGAATTCTTGATTGTTCAAAAATTACCTATATATCCATTTTGGAACAGGAGAGTATCGAATATTGGTAAGTTCCCAGACCACCCATGAGGTATTACCATGGCTCGTTACTTACGTTATCAAAAATGTCAACAAAATTAAATATAAATATGAAATTGAACTCAATGAAAACTCTCAACAAAATATAATGGAAATAAAACATTAAACTTGATAAAAATTCTCAGTAGTATAAGGAACTTAAGAATATGTATGTAACAATATGAATAAGTTAAGTACCATGAAAATGAAATAATTCTGAATTTCTGATTTGTAGAGTTACTATATACACGTATATTCGAGATCATACAAGGTGACCTACTCAATTGAACGTTGTTCTGATTGGTTTAAAATCATAAGAAGAAAATAATCAACAAAATAAAATATGAATAACATTGAAGTTAATGAAAATTCTCCTCAAATGAATGGTATATTCTGAAAGGGTTTTTTCGGTGAAATTAGAAATAGGTACAGTTCCACAGTTTCACTAAACATGTCACATCACTTTCCTAGAATTTACACATTTTTATCACACATGTCACATCACTTTCCTAGACTTTACACAATTTCACTACACATGTCACATCACTTTCCTTAACTTCACACTTTGGTTATGCCAATTACAATATGATTCACAACACATCACTTATTAATTTTCGTAACTGTTTTACACAAATACTGGATGATATATCACTAGTCACTATCGGACTCTTCAGGACTCGAATCTTCATTTACCCTAATGATCACTGGATTGATACGTGGTAAGATACAATATTCATTTTCTTTTTTGATTACATGAGATACACAATTCCTCCATATGTCACTCTCGTTTATCTCATTAACTACTGTCCTGATGGTGGTTAAAACTGACTCGCTAAATTGCGGTAATTGGTTATTCTTACGTACTTTGCTTTCAATAGCAGCCCAGACCATCTCAATAGGGTTGAAAACACAGTAATATGGGGGCAAACGTAAGACAGTATGGCCGTGTGCTCCAAAGAGTTCATCAACTATATATTCCTTTGGGAAATTTTGTTTCCTGATCATTTCCAGTGATTCTTTCTTCAGTTTGTTAGGAGATATTTCCATGCCTTTTTTCTCCATGAATTGAATGATATCAGCCTTTTTCGTGTTGGTGCTCGGTATTTTCGTTCGTTGACGTGAATGGTATGACGCATTATCCATAACGATGACTGCATTCCCTGGAATATTTGGTATAAGCTGCTGCTCTGCCCATTTCTCAAATAATTCTGCCATCATATCCTCGTGATAATCGGCAGAGGATTGCCTGATATTTTTGGCAGACAACAACAATGCATGGTCAACAAATCCATTTTCATTGCCGACGTGAAGGGTTATTATTCTTTTGGTTCCTCGAACTCGGACCACTCAAATTACAGTTTTTGCTATCATCTACCCAACCGTATTGAACAACGTCATGAGTGTCGAACCACGTTTCATCTAGATGAATTATAGGCCTATTCGCTTCACGGTATTCCTTTATTCTACGTAGATATTCTTGCCGATGGTCTACGATGCGCCTTGATTCCATAATCACCATCCTTTTGTCTAATTTTTTATGGCTGAACCCGCAATCCAGTAAAACATTTCGCAACGTACTCAACGATTTATATTTATAATCCGCGTATTCATTCAACTTATCCCTGATATCTGGGAATGTTGTCACCTTATTCTCATTATAAAATCTATATACAATTCGACGAATTACTTCTTTCGAAGCATCATCAAGCTTCTTGAGTTTTTGTCGCACTCTTTTCCGGTCAACTTGATGATCCACAACATCTCCGGTTCTAATAACTCTGTATATAGTGATATAGCTTATTTTAGTCAATTTCTGTATTCTCTCCACAAGTTGATTTTCTGAAGAATCATTATTCTCGTCCTTGAGACGCGAATGGATATTCAAAATTACCCTTCGCGCCATATTTTAATTGCGAACCGAAGAACAGACTCACTATGATTAAAATAATAAATTTTCTGAATTTCGAGTTGAACCAATGAAGACAACTTAGCTCCGTCGCATTACCGTACCGCACTGCCTAGCGCAAGCTAGAAGATTCTTATCACACAGAAAGCCGGCCATGTAACTCTGACCAATCAACATTCAGGAGTAACCAATGAGGCGCGGTTTCTAGAATGACAGCGCTTATGCAGTCCACGTTGACTGCACAAGCTTCATTCCGGGGAAGCTCAGTAAAAAATATCTCATTCATTCCTATTCCAATGTTAAGCGAATCTGAAATCAAATCTGAGATTGAATCGAGAAATACAAAAATTCTAGATGAATTAGACGATCATAAGAAGTTCCTTGAGCTCGAATACCAAATTACCATCTTGGAAGAGCAGTGCCTATATAGTGAGAGACATTATCGTAAAAACAATATCATTATCTATGGACTCGAATTACCATCAAGAGATAGTTTCCTGGACCGTACCATCTTCAAAATTAATGAGCTTCTGGAAATTGCACTGTTACCAAACTACACATATTAAAACTACACATATTAATCCCTCTCACTGATTATTCCACTCTGGAATCACTCAACCTTCCGCGCTTTGTTCTGTGATTCATTTGTAAATTGATTTCAACTTATATACCGGGTGTCCCGGTACATGTTGCATACATGTTGCAATGGATTATCTCAGCTATTTCGGAAGATGAAAATTTGATAATTTCATGATCACCAATTCGTTCAAGGAACCTCTGATTGAGAAAAACAAAAATTGAAAGTCACTTCTGGTTTGACCGGAAGTGACTCTGACTTTTTTATTTCAAATAGCACCCTGTATATTTTTGCGATTTCTGCTTTCTACTCAAAATTACCTTTTCAACGATGTATCACACTTTGTATTCTACAGTTGATTTGATGGAGAAAGCGTCAATTGATATTTCAAATTGAAAGAATTGCAAGAATTTGTTTAATCTTGATTTTGATTTCAATAATAATTAATAATCCATGAACAATTTGGCATTCGAGATGATGAAGAGAACGTCAAATTTCAAATTATTAGAATTGTAGTAAACTGGAAGAATTAATAATTCTTGAATGAAAACCTTAGTGTGCCATGAAAACATTTGAATACATTTGTTTGTAACTTCGACAGTTAATAATTCTCAATTGTTGGGTGCGTGTCAGATAAACTAACATTCGAGTATGAATAACCGTGGAAATGATGATAACTTCACTAATTAAGATAAATTGGATATGATACTGATTTATGGAAAATGCAATAATAATCGTCGGGCTGCCCTACGTGCATACAGAGAGAAATACCCTGATAGACGAATGCCAAGCGCTATGTATTTCACACGCTTGGCTTCGAATTTGGCAACAAGTGGATCATTTTATAGAAAGCGTAGTGTCTTTAAAAGAAATAATGCTACGGACGATGAGCATACCGTTGCACTTTTGGGAAGAGTGGTTGTTGATCCCCCAGAGTCACTTCCGGTCAAACCAGAAGTGACTTTAAATTTTTGTTTTTATCAATTGAAGGTTCCTTGAACGAATTGGGGATGATGAAATTTTCAATTCTTCATCTTTCGAAATAGCTGAGATAATCCATTGGAACAGGTATACTGGGACACCCGGTTATAATGTAAATATTCTATGTCGATAATTCAATAGAATTATTTCCTTTTTGATATTCTCACTTCTTCATATTTTTCTGCATGAAAGGAATAATCAAAGTAGCACATCTGAACATACTATAGGTGGTTCCTCATATTCAGAATTTAGGAGAGTTGGTTCACAATAATTTCGAGATAATCGCGTTATCTGAAACTTAGCTCTCCTCGAATATTTCTGACCGTAGTGTCAGTCTAGATGGCTACACTCTTTTCAGGCGTGAGAGACTGGTGGGTAGAGGTGGAGGGGTCGCCATATATTTCAAAACTGGATACACAACCTAAAATGATAAAAAACATACCTCCAAATAATACCGAACAACTCCTCTGGATATCTTTTGAACTGGGGAAGTGAAATAATTTTCCTGCTGAAGAATTTTCAACTGATTTCGAATTCTCTATTAGTTATATCACTCAACATTTTGATGAAACTCTGTGCACGGGGGACTTCAACATCGATCTATTAGCATCCGAGAATATCTATAGGACTTAAGGACATACTGAATTCATATGCTCTCGATTGAATGATATCCGAACCCACCCGTTATGGCTCCACTAGCGCCAAGCTCATCGATCTGATAATTTCGTCTGAGTGTGACAGATGCATCTATCGTTTCTGACCACTGTATTCTGGTTGATAGGAACTGCGCCAGGATAAAATGAGGCATTCCTCCATACTTTTCGCGATTACAATAGAATGAATCCTTCTTATTTTTCAACTGATTTGGAAAATAAAGATTTTTCTGGGATCCATGCAGTTGAGAATCTTGATGCCAGAGTTTCATTACTCAATGAAATTATCCTTTCACTTTTCAATTATCACGCTCCTGTTAGAACTGTTGAGATTTCACGTCCTAAGGCACCATGGATTACCTATGTTATCAAAAAAATGATATCCCACAGAGATGAAACTCTCGCGGAATACAAACATATCGAACTTATAAAGCATTGGAACTCCTACAAAGATTAGAGGAATGACACCAAGTACGCGATAATTCGTGAAAAAAAAAGCTCACATGCAATTCATTATCAGGAGAAATAACAATAATAGTCATTTTTGGAAAGAGCTCAAGAAAGCTGATATCTACTCCAAAAACTCAGCTTCAAGTGCTCCCAGAGCACTTGGAGAATCCCTCTAAAATTAATAAATATTTTGTTGACTCTTCAGATAGTAATCTTGCTCCTGACTTGGATGTGATCAACTTCTTCTCGAACAATACCCCACCAGTCGGTAATAATTCACACTTTTTCCCAACTAATGTGACAGAAATATCCAAAATTTTAATGGAAATGAAATCGAAAGCCATCGGAGTAGATAGCATTAACATCATCATGCTATCGCATTGCTGTCCTACTATCCTTCCGATAGTTTGCCACATCGTTCCATCGTGAGGAGGAACTGGAACCGAAAGAATTCGATGTAATGTGGCTCAAGATCGATAACCACAAACAGACAAAGTTCATCTGCTGCCTTTATCTATCACCAAACGAACCAACTCCTGGTGACCTCTTCGAATTCCTTTCTCTGAAACTTGATTTCATCCAACAGAATCACCCAGCAGCTGAAATCATCATCATGGGGGATTTCAATGTCCACAACTCCACCTGGCTCAAATTCTCGAACAAAACAGACGACGCAGGACGTCTGGCTGAGGCTTTCGCTATCACCTATGGTCTTGAGCAACTGATAAACGAACCCACTCGGATCCCTGATATCAGCAATCATTATGCCAATACGCTCGACCTGTTCCTCACTAACAATCCGGAACCGTATGAAGTGAAGTCCGTGCACCACTAAGGAAACTCAGACCACACACTCATCTCCACGATATGTCCTTACATCACTCCGCGAACCAGTCCAACACCCCCACGCACTGTTTGGCATTACAATTCAGCCGACTGGGATGGCCTTCGCATGTTTTTTTCTGAGTTTCCTTGGAGGAGAATGTGTTTTGAATCGTGAGATCCTACGCAATGTACTGAAGAGATCTCGGAAATCATCATGCTGGGAATGGAAACTTACATACCACATAGCACCAAATCACGAACCACTGGTGAAACATGGTTCAATGGAACCTGTTTCAGGGTTGTCGCACTGAAGCAAGCAGCATACCGTCGTTGGCGCAGAAACCCAAGCCCTCAAACTAGAGCTGAATATGTTGAAGCTAGGAATACATGCAATCGAACGATAGATGATTCTAAAGAGGCATACAACACGAAAATAAGATCGAAGCTCATAGAGTGTTCAAATGGTTCCCGTTCATTTCGGACGTTTGCCAAGGCAATCGGGAGAAATTTCACTTCTAGCTCATTTCCTCCCCTCACAAAGGATGATAATACATTGGCTATAACACCTCATGAAAAAGCCAACACCTTCGCCAAAATGTTTACAGACAATTCTACCTTGGATCCACGAGGCCAGGAACTTCTCAAAATCGCTACCATCGATATCCGTATGCCAGAAATTGTCTTCCGGTAACGCACAATCAGACACATTCTGCTTAGCCTCAACGTCAAGAAGACTATGGGGCCTGACGGAATACCCCCTATTGTTCTCAAGAAATGTGCCCCAGAACTAACACCAGTTATTTGCAGGTTGTTCACCCTCTCGTACAAACTCGGCGTATTTCCTTCTAACTGGAAGAAAGCTGGGGTCCAACCGATTCCAAAGAAGGGCAAGAAAACCCTCCCTAACAACTATAGACCGATTGAACTACTATCTGTGATCTCTGGAGTAATGGAAAAAGCAATCAACATCGAGCTCATCCGATATCTAGAGAGCTCAAGAATCGTGAACGACCGGCAATATGGCTTTCGTCACCAGAGGTCAACTGGAGATCTGCTTGTCTGTGTGACACATAAGTGGCAGGTGTCAATAGAGAAACATGGGGAGTCTCTGGCTGTAGCCTTGGATATCTCCAAAGCATTTGACCGAGTTTGGCACCAAGGCCTCCTAGCGAAATTCCCGTCATATGGTTTGCCGCCCCAACTGTGTCTTTTACTATCGAGTTTTCTTGCAGATACATCACTCTACGTGGTGGTAGACGGGGTCTCGTCTGATACAATGACGATCAATGCTGGTGTTCCACAAGGCTCTGTCTTGGCACCAAGTTTGTTTTCGCTCCACATCAATGATTTGTTGCATGTGACCTCCAGACCAGTTCATAGCTTTGCGGATGATAGTACACTTCATTCCGCCTTTTCCTCTAGAGCCCCTATATCATCCGATGAGGCCAGAGGTGCAAGGCGAAGACAGGTTGATGCTTTAAATGAGGATCTGACAAGAATTCTGAAACGGGGATCTGAGAATCTAGTACAGTTCAATGCAACTTAAACTCATGCTTGTATGTTCACCAAGAAGGCTGATCACACAATGTCCAATTTGATGACGTACCACTGTTCCTATGAAGTCGTCAATATCCATGCTGGGTGTCACCACCAACAGTGCTCTCTCATGGGACGATCATGTGAGGTCCATTGCGAAAACTGCTTCACAAAAACTCGGTTTCCTTTTCCGTGCGAAGAGATACTATACATCCCAGCAACTGCTTATGATCAACAAAGCACAAATTCGTCCTGTCCTGAGGTACTGTTCACATGTTTGGAGCTCAGCCCCCAAATATACGCTTAAGCTCTTAGATTCAATTCAGAAGAGAGCTATTCGCCTAGTCGATGACACAACACTCACCAAATCATTGACCTCTCTAGATCATCATAGAAAGGTCGGCGATCTTTTCCTTTTTTTTATAGGTACTTTCACGGTCGGTGCTCAACGGAAATATCATCTATTATGCAACCACGAGCGATTCCTAGTAGACAAACCAGACGAGCTCAAGCTGGTCACCCCTACACTGTCAGGCTCGAGACCTGTCGCACATTGCTATACCAAGCATCATTCATCAATAGAACGGCAAAGTTGTGGAATTCTTTGCCTAGTGAAGTCTCTCCTGATGCTTACAACCTCCAAACATTCAAGAAAAATTCCAACACCTTCCTTCTTTCCCAAAATTCCACCGCTGGCTAACACGACGTTCCTCGAACATCATAGGTTTCCCTTTCGTGTTGTCCACAGATAAAAAAAAACACTTTCAACTCCTGCATGGAAAAAAATGTGTTTCTATCAATCTGGAAAGAATCCTTGATTATACCACTGCCCAAAGTTCCTAATCCTGAAGAATACAAATATCTTCGTCCCATAAGTATTCTCTGCAGACTTTCTGAGTTGTTCGAGGAGACAGTTTTTCTTCAGATTCAGCATCACTTAGAAGTTAATAACATCATCCCGCTGTGTCAGTCTGGCTTTAGACCACAGCATAGCTTCATCACAGCCCTCCTCAAGGTCACCGATATATTCGATATATTCGATGCATCAGACAAAAAAACAATTGACAGCCCTCGTTATGCTTGACTATACCAGAGCTTTCGATCATAATCGACATGGGCTTTTATTATCGATTCTTCAATACATCGGATTTTCGGTAGAAGCAGTAGCTCTACTCGCAGCTCACCTGCTCAATCGCATGTAAGCAGTACTTCTTCTTCAGTGCAGTTCGGAATTTCTAGTTGTGAAAAACGGAGTCCCCCAAGGGTCTATTTTGGATCCTGTGCTATTCATTCTGTACACACACGAGTTTCACAAGGAAATCCGGTTCAGCAATAGTCACTCTTATGCGGACGATACGCAAATTTACATCTACTTTCACGAAAACGATCTGATGGAAGCAAATCTAAGGCTAAACTCCGACCTTGAGTCTATCATTTCAATATCAGAGAAATATTGTCTCATGATCAATACTGTCAAATCTGTTGCGATATTGTTTGGAAAAAAAGATGATCATTGCACTCATTGAATTGGTTCTCTGAACATCGAAGTCAAGGACTGTACACTCTACTCTAAGAACCTAGGGGTAACACTCGATTCGTCGCTCAGTTTTTTCAGACATGTTGACATGGTGATGAGGCATGCTTTTTGTAATTTAAAATTGATCTACGCCAATAGGAACGTCTAGGGCAGACGATGCAAAGTTACTTTATGTGCGTCCCTTGTTCTTTCAAATTATGCAGATATCATCTAGGAACTTCGATATCTAAAAAAGATCTCCATCGTTTTCAACTAATTCAAAACTCATGTGTCTGTCTGACTTGTGGTCTTGGTAGTGGTCTTAGTGACCAAATCTCCAAGCCTCTGAATGAGCTTCGCTGGCTTAACAATAGAAGAATTCTTCATTGGTGCACATCATTTCACAAAGTCATGATAACACAGTAACCGCCTCACCTACATAGGAAAATCACATTTCGTACAGACGTTCACCACCTGAATACCCGTTTCAAATCTCTACTTACTCCACCTCTACATAATACCACACAATACCTATGGTCATTTTCATTTATGATAACTCGGCTATACAATCGGCTTCCCGAAGAACTCAAAATAACTAATGTGGACAATTTCAGATACGAACTCAAGAAATTACTCCTTTCAGGTAATCTCCGCCATTGAGTGAATTCATTTGCTCCTCTCTCTGATATATGGTATACTAATTTATGCTATCACTAATCGTATGCTCATATCTGCGGCTACAGTGAATATCATATAAATATGATTACAATTTCATAAATATATTATTTCACTCCATATAAATGATAAATATGTGTATATAATTCGATAACTGTCAACATTGTAGAACGTGCGTATGACAGCACCCTTGTATCATTTACGTTCATTAATTTCAAGCTCAATTTTAGTTTTTCTCGGTTGAGTGGAAGAAAGCACTTTCTCGTTCCTCTCTGGGACGTTCATGAGCTAACTCTGCCGTTTGATAGATTCTAATTTTTGTATAAAACATTATCTCTATTTCCTGCCCTACTCCGATGTATCTATCAATTGAAGTGTTTATTATTATTATCATTATTATTATATGAAAATCATTGTGTATATCGTAGTGCCACGGATCTCATGAGTGGATTTCCAGATTAGGGTACTACAAACCATCGCATGCGCATGATCGAATCGATTTGATTTCATTCAGTTATTCAATAATAGATATGGTAATTGTTTCATTCGAAAGAGTCGAAATCAGAAATTTCAAAAAACTTCAAATGACGAGAAATTGTGGATCCACTCTATATTTCCTGATCAAATTGACATTCACCCTTCGAAGATCTTCATGTATAGTAGCTGTGGTATGAATTTAGAGGAATCGATGTCAGAACTCAAAAACGATTGAAGATTTCCTATAGAGTATAGAGTATCATGAATGTGTGCTATTGCAATCAACGAAGTTTGTGTGTACGTTCGATTTGACCAAAAGGCACTAGCTCGATTGTTCATGTTGAATCCTGTGGTGTTTTTGGTCACGATGTATCTTCCAATATTTCATCAAACCAAAGAAAACTGATGAGGCCTATATCCAGTACGCTTACTCGTTACACTTGCAGCTCATTGATCTGAGAGGAATCTGTCTGAAAATTGTAGCCAGTTGTGAGCGGTGACATCTATCAGCAATATTGGAAATGTTTCTCAACATGAGCTAGATTTTCCGATGGCCAGACTGAAATGAATTTGATGATTTCGAAATCAATTTCATGACTGTGATAGCTCAAAACTCGGAGGAATACAAAAATGTTCAGTGGGTTCTCAGGCTTCGAAAGGCTTGGTAACAGGATAGGAGAGTATCGTTCATTCAAGCCATAAATGAAAGTTCGGATCGCAGTCCAGAACGTTAGGATGATACAATCTAAAATATAGAACATGATAACACCAATTGACATTCAAACATTATTCAAAGACGAGGACAACAGGAACTCCGGTACAAACGAATATATTAAAGATAATAGCTGTCACCTACTTAAATAATGCAGGCACGGGCCAGAACTATTGGGAGAACGGTTTGGTACAATGAAACCACTAGCAAATCGCCGATTGAGCAATCTTCTATGCAATGACTGAAATATGGTTCAGCACACTCGTACCACCAAGATCCCTAATTCTGTGCGCCGTATTGCAAAAACTCAGTTCGCTGAAAAACCCGCATGAAAAGCAACTCGACTGCAAAGTCCGGATACAAATAGATTTGATATCTTCACGCGGGGTTGTCAATACCTCTTGATAATCAAGTGAATACTAACGTCTCGTTGCAACCGTTCTTCCGTTGGAAAACGCTGTGGTTTCTGAAAAAAGATTTGGTTAAAGCTAATCAAATTACATCATTCGAAAATTCATATTGTTCAGAAATTATATTTTATTTTATTGAGGTGAATTGGAAATGACCACCTAGTTGATCAAATCATCTTTCAACAAAACTTCGATGATACATTGAGGCAAGTTGTCTCGAAACATGATATTTTGCAGCCAATAATCTACCATATCTAAACGTACAATCCATATAGAGGATTCTCACCTCGAATCGTAATTCTCCTATTGGTGGCTTGGCATCAGGAATATCTTGAAATGCATAGAATTCCACATATAAAGATATCTTCTTGAATCATCTGTCTGAAGTAAACACTCTCCTGTCCTGAAAGAGAGGATTAAAGTAATCCATGATGGAATCATATAATGTTTTCAGCTCAGTAATTTGGTACTCCCAATAAGAAATCGAACAACATCATTCGGAATTTGCAACTACAGAAATCACGAGAGAAAATGATGACATATTTCACAGTTCGAATCTCATGAGTTAGTGACAATGAAAATAAATAAATCGACTGACAGAAAGAGCTGTTGAGAATATGATCGATTTATCAGAGGAAAAATATCGTGAGAAGGTATGGAGATGGTCATCTGCTCTGATTTTTTTTGTATCTATCGACAATAATCAACACGGATTCTTCGGTAAAAGATCAACAATTACCAACCTAATGTGCTCAACACAAACAGTCCGTGATTTTTTTTTTCATCTGTGGACAACACGAAAGGGAAACCTACAATGTTTGAGGAAGGAGGAACGTGTTGGAATTTTCCTTGAAAGTTTGGAGGTTGTAAGCACCAGGAAAGATCGCACTAGGCGAAGAATTCCACAACTTTGCCGTTCTAATTGATGGATGATGCTTGGTATAGCGATTTCCGACAGGTCCTGAGTCTGACAGTGTAGAAGGGACCAGCCTGAGGTCGTCTGAATTGTCTACTAGAAATCGCACGTGATGAAATGATAGATGATATTTCCGTTGAGCACCGACCGTCGAAGTATCTATAAAAGAGGCAGAGATCGCCGAAATTTTAACAATGTTCTAGAGAGGTCAATGATTTGGTAAGTGTTGTATCATCGACTAGGCGGATAGCTCTCTCTTGAATTGGAACTGAGAGCCTTAGCGTATGTTTGGGGGTTGAGCTTCAAACATGTGAACAGTACTCCAGGACAGGTCAAATTTGTGCTTTGTAGATCAGCAGCAGTTGCCGGGATGGGAAGTACCTCTGAGCACGGAAAAGAAAACTAAGTTTTTGTGAAGCAGTTATTGCAATGGACCTCACATGTACGTCCCATGAGAGAGCGCTATTGGTGGTGATACCAAGCATGGATGTTGACGACCTCATAGGAACAGTGGTACCCGACATCAGCAGATTGCGCATTATGTGATCTGCTTTATTGGTGAACATACAAGCTTGAGTTTTCGTTAAATTGAACTGTACCAGATTTTCAGATCCCCCTTTCAGAATTCTTGTCAAATCCTCATTTGGAGCATTGACCTGTCTTCGTCTTGTACTTCTAGCCTCGTTGGATGATATGGGGGCTCTAGATGTGAAGGCGGAATGGAGTGTACCATTATCCGCAAAGCTATGAACTGGACTGGCTGCTTGCTTCAGAGCGACGACCCTAGAACAGGCTCTATTGAACCATGGTTCACGTCGGTGGATTGTAATGCCAAACAGTGCGTGGAGGTGTTGGACTGGTTCGCTGATGGATGTATGGACATATCGTGGAGATGAGTGTGTCGTCTGAGTTTCCTAGTGGTGCAAGGACTTCTACTTCATACGGTTCCGGATTGTTAGTGAGGAATAGGTCGAGCGTATCGGTATAATGATTGCTGATATCAGGGATTCCAGTCGGTTCATTCATCAGTTGCTCAAGACCATTCACTTTGTCTCTGTCATTTTTCAATATGGAGAACTTGATAATTGAGTTGATTCCATTCGGAATACATTAACGATAATAATACAATAACAGAGGTTTCACGCATGTCCATGAGTGACACCATCTGATCTTCGGCGTTTTTCTAGTGTACCTACTCTGTACTTTTCGAAAATAAAGACCTATCATTATTATTATTATTATTATTAGCGGTATTCATGTGGAAAGAATAGGAATCGGAGGAGACAACAGAACGTATTATCAGTTCTTTCCGATGAATGCTTGTATGTTATTGTCGCATATGCATGCATATGCATTTGACAGTAATCGTTTGACAGATTGACAGTACATTTTCTCATGACTTTCCATGAATCAACTTGAATCTGATGTAATCAAAATACATATGAATAATTCACTCTCTGAAAGATGTCTCCTTGTAACTCTTTCATCTGTTATTTTGTATCATCACCAAAACTCCACTTTCACTGTCAGTTCTTCCAGGAATGAAGTTTCTAAAAACTCTCAATGAATTTGTCAGCTCCTCAACTCAGAGATGGACAGGGGATCATGCAGAAAACCTGAGAGGAATCAAAATTTGATCATGATGAGAATGAAAAAATGGTATTTTCCTACAACTAATCGATAACTGGATTTTTGGGCTACATTCACTCACAAGTAAATCATTTGCAAATGTGCAATCAATCAACAGCCCTCTCGTCAATTTTCTATTGAAAACATTCACGTCAGTTGGAAACATATCGAGACCATTGCTGTGTTCATTGCTGAGATAGCATACCACAATATGGTTGTTCCAGAAAATATTCTTGCTGTTGTAAGATAAAAACCTTACATTGAGTAAAAAACAACTTCTGCTACTCTTGGCAAGAACATTGGTGTTTTGCACGATACTCTTTCCTGTGAGCATTTGTGATCCAATAAGAAATATCTTTCCTGTCGTAGTAATCCACTCCACAAACAATGATATTCGATTGCTCTCTGTTGAATTACACTTTTTATTATTACAGAAGAAAATATCATTCTTGTGCTGGAGATGGAAGCAGATTCGTTCCCGAAACGTCCACAACAATAAGATCAGTAGGAATGTTGATATTCATCAAATACACTTTTTTTTTTTCGAAACAAATAGAGGATTCCTCTTCAGGTTGAATTCCACGCGAATGACATTTTGGGGCAAATCATTGATCTGCCCTTTTCTACAAATATATCGAAATAATTATTATAATTTCTATTTCCATTTTCAGATGATGAAAAATCACAAGAAATCAATGAAGAATCGAATGTTCTGATCCCTGGAGTCTGAATAATGACCTTGATTCGTCAATAGATCTCATATACGTAATAGATGCAGTATCCAAGATATAATCTTGATCGCCTCAATGTCTGGTGCGTCTAAAATAGCTCATTTCTCAATATTTCTAAATGTCATGTTATGTCCTTCACCGCCAAGCTGGATACAATTCTTCACAATTATAGGCTGGAAAATGTCGTGTTGAGCCGGCCTGAAACGTTCCGTGATCTAGGAGTAATATTCGACAAAAAACTGACTTTTGAAATCACATCGAGCAAGTCATCAAAAAAAGTTTAGATCATTGGGATTCATGATCAGAATATCGAAAGATTTTGGAAGAAGATGCTTTTGCAATTATATTTCACTTTCGTTAGAACGAATTCAGAGTATGCATCAATAGTTTGGGCACCTCATCAACAGATATATATCCAATTCAGAAAATATCCAACGGAAATTTTTGAAGCACCTATCTATCAGATGTAGGTTATCCACATGATCATTTCCTCTCAAGATTCTCAGTGGATTCACTCGAATCTCGTCGAAATAGATCACATGTCATATTCCTTTCCGATATTAATCACAATACATTAGATTGCAGCTGCATTATGGAAATGCTGAACTTTCATATTCCTCCACTCACATCCCGAAGAAACAAAACTTTCTATCTTCCACTTTGTCGCACTGATGATAAATTGTATGCACCTGTTTGAAAGATGTGCTCCATATGATATGGAGAGGTGATTGAAACCATTGACATTTTTTGCTGCAGTTTGGCCTCAATAAAAAATCTGGATTGTTCTGTGTGACTGATATCAGTATTCAATATCATCATGTTCAATGATTCCATACTGTGTATTTCCTATTCTGTAATTGGATCTTGTATCTGTTGAATAGTGTAATGAATAAATGAATAATAGATCTCATATACGTAATAGATGCAGTTTTCAATAGTCGTACAGAAAATGATATTTTGTAATATTACCAATATCTTGATATCAGAGTGTGCACGAAAGTAATGTTGAGAGGAATTCAAATTAACTGTCCAAGGAATTTTGTTGACTTCAATGAGGAAGAGCAGATTCAGAAAAATGCTTTTCAACGCTCCTAACCTAACCTAACCTAACCTAACCTAACCTAACCTAACCTAACCTAACCTAACCTAACCTAACCTAACCTAACCTAACCTAACCTAACCTAACCTAACCTAACCTAACCTAACCTAACCTAACCTAACCTAACCTAACCTAACCTAACCTAACCTAACCTAACCTAACCTAACCTAACCTAACCTAACCTAACCTAACCTAACCTAACCTAACCTAACCTAACCTAACCTAACCTAACCTAACCTAACCTAACCTAACCTTTTTTTTTTTTTTTTTGTGGGGGGAAACCGCGTGGCACCAGAGCCTTGGGCCAGTAGGTCTATCGGCCCTGGTAGTGTCGGACGCTACTCCGACAAAAACCCCCCATGCCCCACAGTAAGACCTGGAACGTCATATTGACACACCTCAGGCCCTACCATTTTTCGCAACCTCATTCATCTGCTTGTGCTATCCTTTCCTCTTCCTGTGCTAGCCTCTCCTCTTGTTCTTTTTTGCTCATGATAGCCTTTATCATCTTCGAACCATCTTGCCATATGTCTTCCCTGCTTGTCATCAACCCTATCATGCTATCTGCGGTTGCTATCACTCCCTGTTGTCGCTCAAAAGCCGATCTTTCACGTGTCCATCGGTGGCACTCAAAGAGTGTGTGATTCGGGTCGTCCCTCATCCCGCAGTATCTGCAGTCTTCGTTCACCGATTTGCCAATACGGTAAGTGTACGTCTGAAAAGACCCGTGACCTGAGAATGCTTGTGTCAGGAAGTAGTTCAGGGAACGGTGTTTGCACTCAACCCACGCTTTTATGTCAGGAATCAGTTTTTTTGTCCACTGTGCCTTGGCAGTGTTGTTGGTCCATTGGTCCTGCCATTCCTGCATAAGGTTGTGCCTTAGCCTCGTTCTGTCCGCTGCCGTGATCTCCCCTATTTCTGCCAGTCCCCTTCTTTCTTTCACCAGTAGGTCTATCGGTGGGATTCCGCATATCACCGTCAAAGCCTCCGCTGATACCGTTCTGTGAGCCGAGCTAGTTCTCAGCAGCATTCTCCTTTGTGCGGATGACATCATCTTGTGGTATTTTTGCACATCCATCACTTTGCCCCATACCGGCGCCGCATACAATAGGACAGACTGCACCACGCCGTACAGAATTCTCCTCTTTTGGAAACCTGGCCCCCTTATGTTGGGCAGGATTCTCGTTAGTGCCGCAGTCTGCCTATCAGCCTTTTCGCATGTTTTCCTTATGTGTTCATTAAATATAAGTTTATCGTCTAGCCAGACACCCAGGTATTTGACGAACTTTTTGGGCACAATTTGTGTTCCTTGAAATTGAAAGATGATGTCTTCCCTTTTCCTTGGGCCTCTAATGATGATTGCCTCTGTTTTCGCAGGAGCCACCTCCAGGCCGTTCTCTAACATCCAGTCGCCTATCGCCTCCAAAGCCAAGTTGGCGTTCCTCATCAGGATTCCTTTATCGTCGGCCGTCACTGTCAGCGCCAGGTCGTCTGCATATGCGGCTGTGTGGCATCCCTGTGGTAGCACGATCCTCAGGACCCCGTCATATAGCACGTTCCACAGAGTTGGGCCCAGGACGGAACCCTGCGGAACTCCCTGGGTGAGTCCCTGTGTGTACGTGCCGCTTGTTACCGTCCTACCATGCAGGTAGCTTGTAATCGAGTTCGTCAGGTAGGTGCTCAGCTGCAGCTCTTCTAGTTTCCCCCTTATTCTGCTCCATTTGGCTGTGTTGAATGCGTTTTTCACATCTATGCATACTATCGCCCCCCAGGTTCGCCCTCTTTCGTTCGCCATCCTCAGAACATATTGAACCGCCTGTACTGTTGACTTTTTGGCCCTAAAACCGAACTGCCTATCCGATATACCCGCTTTTTCGTTAAGTTCCACCTCTAGCCTTTGTTTAAGGACATACTCGTATGTCTTCCCTATGCCGTCTATCAAGCATATTGGTCTTAGCTTCGGGTTGGCCACCGTAGGGTCTCCCTTCGGTATAAGAACCGCCTTCGCAGTCTTCCATTCCCTAGGGAAAGTATTCTGTCTGAGGATTCCGTTAAGTATCTCCGTGACTGTGTCAGGGATCGTGCTGATAGTTAGTTTGACGGCCTCGGGGAGTATCCCATCTGGGCCAGGAAACCTCCAATTTTTCATCCGGCCGGCTGCTGTTAGTACCTCATCCTCTGTGATGGGGTTCGGGTCTTCTCTCTCACGTGGCTCCGCCGTGGCTTCTCGACATGCCGGGAACAGCTCCAGAAGTTTCTCGATCCTTTTGTTGTTATCGAGTTCATATGGAGTGCGCAGATTTCTCGCTCCACCTACCACGATTCTGTATCCTTGTCCCCACGGATCCTGTTCAAGGTTGTCACACAGCTTCCTCCACTCGTCCTTTTGGGCCGCGTTGATCCTACATCGCAGATTTTTTCTAAGTTCTTTGTAGGCACCTTCTAGCCTTCCGATCTCTTCTAGGTCGCCATGGTTCTTCCTTGCCCTGGTCAGCAGTCTCCTAGCTCTGTTGCAGGATTGACGGGCGTCAGAGATCTGGTCGTTCCACCAGACTGGTTGTATCCTTCTACTCCCATTAGTGGTTCTCGTCAGGCTTGCTTCCTGTAGGTCCTTCATGGCTCTGGTGAGCCCTTCCACGTTCGTCAGGCTAGGTTCCAGGAGCTTTAAAGCATCCGTAAACTCTCCTTCGTTGATGTGCTGTCTAGCATACCATTCGGTCTTCTTTGGTTTCCTCGTTGCCTTATTGATCTCGTAAAAGATGTGCCTGTGGAGGCTCATGGATTCATCTATGGACACTCGCCATCCTTCGATGCAGTGAGCTAGTCCCTGCGTTGAGACCGTAATGTCAATTATGGAGTTCTGGTTTCCTCTCACAAATGTTGGGGTGTTTCCGTTGTTGTGGGTCACCATATCCAGGGTCTGTAGCCATTCCGCCAAGTAGTTTCCCCTTGCGTCTGTTGTCGTCGAGTTCCACAGAGCTGATTTGGCATTGAAATCTCCCGAGATGACCGCCTCCGTTCCGGCGTTTCTGATGTGGTTCATCACCGTGTCCACGAAAGTTTCGAATTCGGCCTGTGGTACATTCGGGGACACATAGCAGTTGTACAATGCCCAGTGATGAAAGGTAATGCAAACAAAGCCGGGCCCCGATTCATGCTTCAGTACCCCGCAGCTCTTGTTCCTAAACCTGACGGCTACATCGGCTCTTGGGTCAACTATCCACCTGGTGTTATTTGTTGTTAGTTTTTTGTTGGGTTCTTGTAGGAGTGCGATATCTACATTTTCTTCCTCCATGACCTTCTGCAGCAGATGGTGTGCATTCCTGCGCCTGTCAGCGTTGAATTGCATTATCTTGATAGGCATGATGAGATGGTTTACATTTTTTCGAGTCGTGTCCTGCGGCTCTTCTCCACCAGCTTCTTGAAGCGCGGGCATCTCATTTGGTCGTGACTGTGGCCCACCTCCTCGCAGTTCCAACAGTAAGCGGTATTTTCGCATCCCTTCCTCTCATGACCTTCTTTGCCACATTTCCCACACATCTTGTTCCTATCGACTCCTTTGCACTCAGAGGCTTTGTGACCGAAACCCATGCATCTGAAGCATTTTGACAGGTTTACTCTCTCAACCACTTTGCAGTTCAGCCATCCTATCTTCAGTGTTCCCTCTTTCAAGATGCTAGCTGCACCCTCCCTTGGGATCTCGACCGTCGCGAGTTTTTCCTCGTACCTGCCTTCCCTGAGGCTCTTTATCTTAATACTGTCCGGATCCATGTCGGTGGGTTTAGCTATCGCTCTCTTGATTTCCTCCTCTGTAGTGGTCACCTCCATACCTGAGATTAGTATGGTCACCGCGTTGCTGTTCGCAACCCTGGCCTTGATGTCGTTAGAGTTACGGTTTATTTCCTCCCTCAGTGTATTTGCCTCTTCTGCGCCACCTCCTACGCTCAGTAGCAAATGCCCAGCCGCAGATTTCCTGACTCTGGTAATTTCAACCCCTAACTTCTCCATTGCCACGCCCCGTTTGACTTCCCTCAGTAGGTCCGCATAGGATTTGTTGTCTCCCTGGACAGCTACAACGTTATCCCTAGGGATTCTGCCCCTCCTTGCTGGCCTAGTTTTCGGTGTCGCTTCGGTTATTAACAGGCTTATTTCCATTTCACATACTCTGCAGGCACTTTCCAGGGCTTTCCTGGTATAGTCCTTATCCAGTCCTTCTGGTATTGCCATGGAAAGTTTCCCTCTCCTCTCTTTCTTTGCAGCCTCTGCTAGCCTACGAAAGGTCTCATGCAGTACACTTATATCATTGGCGCCGTTCTTATCCACATCGTAGTGTACCAGAAACACGTATCTATCATGATTCGTGTCCGCTCCTCTGCTTGTGACCACCTTAATGTCATTTTTTATGAAGTCGATATCTCCGGGCTGACTGGTTGTCACCAGCTCTTTCAGCGCTGGGTACTTTTCTCTGACTCCCTTCATGCGTTTGTCATCAATGTCCCTGCGTCCCGTGATAACCGCGATGTCTCCCTTGTCGCTACTTCGCATCAGTCCGCCAATCTCTAGTTTGGTGCACCTGTACAACTGCTCTGGCCAGTCCCTGTCTAGCACCCTAGCCAGGCTCTGGAAATCTCTCAGGTCCTCCTCTGTCACCTCCCTGCCATTTTCGAGCGTCTGGGTTCCTGCAACCTCCACGCTGTTTTCTCTCCTCATAGCACTCTCCATTTTTTGAAACTCCTCCGCGACCGTATCCGTCGCGGCGTTCACGTCCCATACCATCCCCTTCAGTTCTTCGTCCATGTCATCGCCAGTTCTTGCTGCGTTGGCCAAGGCTCTGACTCTCCTCTCTAGCCTGCAGATCGCCTCTCTCAGTAGCCTGAGTTTGGCTCCCTCCTCTTGCTTCTTCTTCTTCAGCTCCTTGGGGCTGTCGTTCGCCCTTTTCCTCTTCGGGTTCTCATTTTCCCTGTCCATGTCCTTACCTGCCTCATCTATGCCGAGTATGGCTTGCATGACGCTGAAACTCTCATCCAGTTCTGCTTCTCCTATCGTTCCAGCCTGTTGCTCGGCCCCCTTGCTGCTTTCCTTTGCCGGGTCTCCCTCGACTAGAGTGTAACTCCAACTCTTCTCCAGCTCCTCGTCCTGGTACCCGTCGGAGATGCCCTCCTCGGTGTCACTGCGGCTCGTCATTGGCGTCCCATACACCTCGTTCTCTTCAGACTTTCTCCTGCTGTTGCTATCTTCCTCTCTCTTCGGGGTCTCGAAATTCAGGGTATGAGGCCTCTTGGATGACTTACCCTTCACGATTTGCCATTCTTGTGGCTCTTCACCTTCATTGGCTTCCTTCGGTGTTGGTCCTCTCCTGATAGGTGGGGTTCTCGCCAAGGATGACCTCCTCTGGGTCGGATCCTGTACTCCCTGCCAGTCGTATCTCGGGGGCTGTTCCGAAGTCAATTCCCCCTTTTCTTCAGCGCTCTTCTCCTCTTCTACGTTCTCCAATAGATTGTACATATTCATTTTGTTTTTGTCCATGCTTGATCCCACGAGTTGGGTCGACTTTGCTCTGTCCAGCAGGGCAGTGCGCCCTTACCCTGCTAAGGCTGCTCTACTCCGGGAGGTCGCCTGTTTCCCGGAGGCTCCGTTCGTGACCAACTGTCGCATGGCCATTCACCCATCGGCACGGGTCGCTTGACACCTTGAGTTTCGGATTTTCTCAGGTTTTCTCCTGTTGAGTTAGAAAGGAAACGCGAAAGGAAAAAGAATTGAAAGAGAGTTGGCGTATAGGTATAGAGAAGTTTGCCAAGGGAGGCGGAAGAGAGAGAAGAAGAGAAGTTTGCCAGAATAGGTGAGACACAGGAGGTATAGATGAAGGAACCTCTCCCAAGACTGGTTGAAGAAGAGAAAGGATCAGCTAGGATTTCCAGGAGTCGCCGCCTCCTACACTCATCATGATGAGCCCCTACGGAGTTTTTTTGTCGAGGTTGACTCCTCTAGATCCGTAGTGTTCAGTAAGAGACAGGCCGACCTCGAGTAGGTTGTGCTTCGGTCGAGCACGCACTACGGTCTTGCTATCGCAGAGGCTATGTGTTGCGCGTGTCGATAGCCTGGGAAGAATCCCCTCCGGCCCGTCCGAATTGATCCTAGCACAAAATTAACCCTGAAATATATAGAGTGTTCTAGACTTTTCAGGAACATGGGTTACATATAGGTAGAGGGAACCTTGATGGTTTCAATTTGCGTCACATTTATATGCCTGATTTAATGACTGAGAAACAGACCGTTATATTTATAGATTACCCATTGAAACTCAATAGAACTCAGAATCAGAATCCAGGTTCATTTCCAAGAAAAAACCACAACTTTTTGTTTTTCAAAACAACACCTTGTATAGCAAAATTTCATCGACCTGTCTCGATATTTGAACAGAGCAGAAAAAATTAATGGAATGTGTGATTGGGCTTTGAAATTTGAGCTTGATATTGGTGCATCCATCAAGAAATTCATTCGAAATCTAATCCGAATGAGAACAAAATATCATTAGTATAGAATTAGGTGAAGTAAAAATGGATTCGACGCAGGGACATAATCTATTCATTGTTTCAACTCTTCTCGAGCGCTGATATATATTTTTTTTTCGACACCAAAAACAATGAAATTCGAGGAACATCGTATGAGCCATCGTGTGAGGAGGAATTTTAGGAAAGGAGGGAGGTATTGAATTTTATTTTGAATTTCAAAGTCGTAAACATCAGGAAAGATTTCATTGGCCAAATGAATCCATGACTTTGTCGTTCTAATGATGAATGATCCTTGGTAATGAGAAGTTCGGCTTGTCTCGAACATGCCGATGTATGGATTATCAGTCTAAACTCATCTAGTACTCCTTCCTGGAATCGCTCGTGGTGGCATGATAGACGAGAGAAGAGAGAGAGAATCGACCACCCTTCTGTGATGTTCTGGAGAGATCAATTAATTCGTGAGTCCTTTCAGAATAGAGTCGAAGAGATTCAGCGTTTGTTTGGTGACATAACTCCAAACTTGGGAACAGTATTTCAGGACAGGTCAAATTTGCGCTCTGTAGATCGTGAGAAGTTGCTGGGGTGTGGGGTAGTACTTCGCACGAAACAGGAAGCCAAGTTTTCATGAAGTAGTTCTGAAAATGAATCTCACATTATTGTCCCATGAGGGAGAGAGAGAGAGAGCTGTTGGTGGTGATACCGAGTGATATTGACGACTTCATGAGAACAAGCCTAGTTACTTTGACAAAGAAGTTCAGCAATTCTTTTCCTGTACTTCATCGCATGAGAGTTCCAGACGATGAGAAGACAATCGACACGGGACCTTCCTGATTTCCCTGGCCAACAATCATTTTCTGAGCGTCCGGGGAGGGGCTGATACCCGTAATATGTCGCATTCTCATCATGAATCCTCCCACCTACACATTATAATATGTTGATCAGGATGGTTTGAAATGAAAAACCACATGATCAGAACAATTCATCAGGGCGTCCAAGGCCGGACTAACTCCAGCAATATTTCTCTCATCATGCAATCACGTGACGATGAGGATGGTTTGAGAGGAAAAACCCCATGATCAGAAAAAATTATTCGCGCATGCAGGGCCAGTCTGACTCCAGCAACATTTCGCAACTTTGTTATCATGAAGGCAGCCACGTTCATATTCCAGTATGAGGATGGTTTGATAAAGAAAACCACGTTATCAGAACAAATTAACCGGGCGTCCAGGGCCGGGCTGACTTCAGCAATGTTTTGCAACTTTCTTATTATCACCTCTGCCACCTTCATATTCCAGTTTTATGATGAGGTTGGTTTGAGAGAAGTACCTGCATGATCAGAACAAATTATCTAGTTGTGCAGGGCCGGTCTGACTCCAACAGCATTTTGCATTTTCCTTATTATGAACTATGGCACTTCCATATTCCATTATGATGATAAAGATGGTTTGATGGAGAAAACCACATGATCAGAACAATTTGACCGCGTCCAGGGCCGATCTGACTCCAACAATATTTCGCAATTTCTTGATCATTAACTCTGCAACCTCCACATTTGAGTATGATGAGGATGGTTTAATAGGAAGAAACACATGATCAAAACGAATCATCCAGACGTCACCTTCATATTTTAGTATGATGATGAGGATGGTTCGAAAAGAAAAACCACATGTTCAGAACGTGCAGGGCCGGCCTGACTCCAGAAATATTTCGCAACTTTCTCATCATGAACTCTGCCACTTCCAAATGTTATTATGATGATAAGGATGGTTTGAGATGAATACCCACATGATCGAAACAATTCATTCACAATTATGATAATAATGATAATAATAATTATGATAATAATGATAATAATAATTATAATAGAATGAAGGACATATTTGGAGTAGCAATTAAAGCCTGACACCTCAAACAGACAAATTGTCACTTTGATTCAATATGAAAAAATCAGAAAAAGTAAGATTTTCAACTCATAATGGCAACCACGCCTGTCTGAAGTGAGTTCATTCCGTGAGTCGACCAATCAGCCTTCTGGTGAAACAATGGCGGTACGTAGTAGTCGTGATGAGTGAATCTTATTCTATTTCAGTAATCTCAACGTAGATTGTTGCTTTCTCATTGATTTCACATCTGAAAATGTGTGAATTTTATTATAAAATTAACATTTGACTGAAATTATATTACAAATGCGACGTATAGCGGTTCAAACTATTTTGTTCTTTCGGAAGGATAGTCGTCGTTAGTTCCAAAATCTGTGAAATTTCATTTGTCCTTTCTAAAGGAACTCAGGTCTGAAGGTAGTAAATTTAATTCGTAGGTCTTACTGAGGCAGAACTGGAGGAGCTTTTAAATCAGTCTGATACTGAGAAAATCAAATATTGGTCCCAGTTAGTCAGAAAAAACCTTTTCAAAACCAGAACCTCATTTGACTCAACCAGCGTTTTTGCAAAGTGATTTCGAAGCCAGGGACGATCTTGACTATTTGAGTCAGTACATAGATGACAAATTTATCCGCCTGATAGTAGAAAAAAATAACCAATGTACACTGGAAAGGACGGGAAAAACAATAAAATTCACAAACAGAGAATGCCAAACATAGATTGGAATTTCTATGATTATGTCTTGCATAAACTATCCTATAGTACGAATGTACTGGGAGAAAAAATGGGTGGTACCCATAGTTGCGCAGTCAATGCCTCGAGATGGCTACTCTAAATTCTTTGAAGTTGGTTTTCGATAATGACATATCTTAAGAACAAATAGTGCTAGATAAGTTATGGAAAGTGAGTCCAATTATCGACAGGAAATTGGAGGAATGCCACAAGCTTGAACGAAATCAGCACATATCGATTGACGAAATGATCATTCCATTTACTGGAGTTTGTGACATAAAACAGTTTTGTCCAAGAAAACCAAATCCAGAAAGACTGAAAGTATTCGTTTTGGCTAATTCGACTGGCTCAGTTTGCAAACGATAGTGTTTATCTCGCAGAGAGCGCAATTTTAAACCTGTGTAAAACTTTAGTCCCCGGCCATGTTGTTTATTGTGATAGATATTTTACTACCGTCAAGCTAGCTGAGGAGCTACTCAAAAACAACATAAGTTGGAACAATCATGAAAAATCGAATTCCAAAAACTGTAAGGAGCGAGTTGGAAAGTGATCGAGCTTCAGAACAGAGAGGACGTGGAAGTTTTCAAGTACTCGTGAGAGACGACGATGAAATAGCTATTACAAAATGGTTCGACAATAAACCAGTGTTCATGATATCGACGATATACGGAGGAGTACCAACGATACGTATGAACGATGGATCAAAACTAGTCGTCAATATGAACATATAAATAGACCAAATGTTATTCGATGTTACAATGAAAACATGGGAGACGTCGACATGGCCGGTAGACTGTTATCTATTTGTCCATCACGAACACGAACTAAAAAGTGGACAGTTCGGTTTATTGCTCATATGATTGATTCAGCAGTTACAAATAGTTGGATTACATACAGAGAAAACAAAATGAAGAAAAACGTCGCCAGAAAATACATCCTACAAATGCGCCACTATAAAATGTATGTGGCAGAGAAATTAATTGAAAGAGGAACTTGTGTTCAACAATCAACTAATAATCCCGATGAAGTAATTCCTATAACAAATGACCGAACACGTGGTAGACCTGCTTCAGTTCCAGTACCTACATCTACCAGAATATGAACCTGAGGTACAGAAGCGTTGCCGAAACGTTGGGTGTCAAAAATAGACAGTTGTTGAATGTATATACTGTGATGTGTTCTTATATTTTACATCACAAAAAAGTGTTTTGAAGAATTCCATACCAACTGATTTATCAATAACACGTTTGAGTTTTGAGTTCATTTCATAAGAATGATGGTTCATTCATCATTTTTTTATCTTGAACAGTTTTATATTATGATACTCATTTATATCAATAGTGTATTTTTCATCAAAATGAATTAGTTTTTTCACAATAAGTTGTCACAAGAGTTGTCGCAATACTTGGTTTTTTTCCAATATTAATGAAATAAAGAAAATAGAATATGAAATGATAATGGTTCTGAAAGAACAGTAGATACCTTGATTTTTTTTTCTGGAATGTGTTGAATAATATGCTGAAGATAATGTCTGAAGTTTATAGTTGATTATCAATAACATATGACCATTGAAAGGTCTAGGTTTCAACCCCTACTCAGCCTTTGTACTATTGAAAGGACATAGGGTCAAAGTGACTATAGTCCGAAATTAATCGCAGGTCTCAGGAGGACATAATGAACCTATCAAGAGGCAGAATTCAAGTTCAAATCATGCCACAATCAGGTGCCACAATAGGAACTTTCTCTTTCATTCAACCCAGAGAAAAAAAAGTATAGTTATAGATATCTACCTAAGTATATCCACAAGAAAGTTGCATATTATTCAAAGCCACTTCAGTTATCACGAGAAATGAATAATACTTATTCCACTCAACACATATTACACGAATGTATACGTTCTCATGTTACGTTCTTATGATCACCAGAATTCACATAAGAAAAAAATGCGCAGTCTCATCACAGGCGCGGTCAGTCATAGCAGTTGGGGCAATTTGTTCTCGAGTAGGTATGTCTTCAGTATTTTTTTCAAAATTTGTGATCGATAATGTTTTAAAGGAATTCGGAAGTCGATTGTATAGCCAAGCAATATTGTAAGAGGAGAAGCCACGATATATTGTGGTTTTATATGATGGAATAGAAAGATGATTTATGAATCTGAGATCCATATTATGTATGTCATTTCTCTATATGATCTTATCATGAAGATATGAGCGTATTTTTGTAGTGATGATTCTACGGTACAATATACAAGCATGAAATACACGTCGGGCCTCCATGAGATACATGTTGTCGCCTTCTGGTTTCTGTGATCAGTCTCAGACATGCCGTCTGTAAAGTCTGTAATCGTTTTCTATCAGCTTCTAGTAATGTGGGACCATACACAATATCAGCGTGATTGGCATGAGATGAAACCAAAGCATCACATGAAATTTTCTTACATCCACTACTGAATATTTCTCTAATGGAATGAATCATTTTCAGATTGCAGTACCTCCGCTTCAATATTTGGGAGACATGAGAAGAGGATCTGAGGAATTGTTCAATAATGAGACCTAGATTTTTGAATTATCGGCGAGACTTAGTTGTTGTCCATCAATATTGATACTCACATTCTTCTCACATCTCTTCCTCATGGCTGTTCGACCAAAACGCATAACTACAGTTTTCAATGGATTGACTGTTAGACAGTATTTTTTTGATGTCAATAGTGATGAGTTCAAGTCATAATTAACTTATTCACATGCCGCAGCCAACGAATCTCCTGAAAATTGTTGATAAATTTGTGTATCGTCGGCGAAGCTATTGATACAACTATGTTGGAGTCAATTAGGGAACTGAGATGTGTATATCACAAATATCACAGGTCCCAGGATTGATTCTTTGAGTACACCATTTGATGTTCCAAGAAAACTTGATTGCTAATCATCCATCAAAACGCGTTGCTTCCGGTCGAATAAGTAATTGTGAATGAGTGTTCTAGAGGGATGAGCAAATCCAATAAACTCCAATAACGCAATCGAAAGCTGGTGACAAATGTCATCGAAGGCTTTATAATAGGTAATCGAAACTGAAATAGATAATTTGTTATCATCAACTGCTTTATGTGAATCATCGACAACTTTCAATAAAGCTGTTGTACAGCTGTAATCAGATTCGAATCCCGATTGAGACGAGGGCAATATTTGTTCTGAATCGAGATAAGTACGGATTTGGTGGTTTATAATTTTCTAGAAAAGTTTCGATGCAGCACGAAGAATGATGATGGGCCGGAGATCATTGTAGTTTTTAGGATTTGAGATTCGAGCTAGTGGGATGACATGCGCATGTTTCCGTACTGCAGGAAACACGTTTTTCTCGATACATTCGTTAGAAATATGACTCATATAGGGTAAGACGTGCGGACAATGATGAAGCAGCATTCTACTGCTGATTCCATCGGAACCAACGGCATTGGATTCCACTGAGAGCATGGTTTTGAATATTTCTTGGTCTGTAGTCCTCTGGAAAAGTGAAATTCGATTCCTCATTGAATTTTTTGTTTGAAAAAAATGATATTTTTTTTTTTTATCTGTGGACAACACGAAAGGGAAACCTATGATGTTCGAGGAACATCGTGTTAGCCAGCGGTGGAATTTCGGGAAAGAAGGAAGGTGTTGGAATTTTTCTTGAATGTTTGGAGGTTGTAAGCATCAGGAAAGACTTCACTAGGCAAAGAATTCCACAACTTTGCCGTTCTATTGATGAATGATGCTTGGTATAGCGATGTTCGACAGGTCTCGAGCCTGACAGTGTAGGGGTGACCAGCTTGAGCTCGTCTGGTTTGTCTACTAGGAATCGCGCGTGGTGGCATAATAGATGATATTTCCGTTGAGCACCGACCGTGGAAGTACCTATAAAAAAGGCAGAGATCGCCGACCTTTCTACGATGATCTAGAGAGGTCAATGATTTGGTGAGTGTTGTGTCATCGACTAGGCGAATAGCTCTCTTCTGAATTGAATCTAAGAGCTTAAGCGTATGTTTGGGGGCTGAGCTCCAAACATGTGAGCAGTACTCCAGGACAGGTCGAATTTGTGCTTTGTAGATCATAAGCAGTTGCTGGGATGTGAAGTATCTCTTCGCACGGAAAAGAAAACCGAGTTTTTGTGAAGCAGTCTTCGCAATGGACCTCACATGATCGTCCCATGAGAGAGCACTGTTGGTGGTGACACCCAGCAAGGATATTGACGACCTCATAGGAACAGTGGTACCCGACATCATCAAATTGGGCATTGTGTGATCAGCCTTCTTGGTGAACATACAAGCTTGAGTTTTAGTTGCATTGAACTGTACTAGATTCTCAGATCCCCATTTCAGAATTCTTGTCAGATCCTCATTTAAAGCATCAACCTGTCTTCGCCTTGCACCTCTGGCCTCATTGGATGATATAGGGGCTCTAGAGGAAAAGGCGGAATGAAGTGTACTATCATCCGCAAAGCTATGAACTGGGCTGGAGGTCACATTCAACAAATCATTGATGTGGAGCAAAAACAAAGTTGGTGCCAAGACAGAGCCTTGTGGAACACCAGCATTGATCGTCATTGTATCAGACGAGACCCCGTCTACCACCACGTAGAGTGATCTATCTGCAAGAAAACTCGATAGTAAAAGACACAGTTGGGGCGGCAAACCATATGACGGAAGTTTCGCTAGGAGGCCTTGGTGCCAAACTCGGTCAAATGCTTTGGAGATATCCAAGGCTACAGCCAGAGACTCCCCATGTTTCTCTATTGACACCTGCCACTTATGTGTCACATAGGCAAGCAGATCTCCAGTTGACCTCTGGTGACGAAAGCCATATTGCCGGTCGTTCACGATTCTTGAGCTCTCTAGATATCGGATGAGCTCGATGTTGATTGCTTTTTCCATTACTTTAGAGATCACAGATAGTAGTGCAATCGGTCTATAGTTGTTAGGGAGTGTTTTCTTGCCCTTCTTTGGAATCGGTTGGACCCTAGCTTTTTTCCAGTTAGAAGGAAATACGCCGAGTTTGTACGAAAGGGTGAACAACCTGCAAAGAACTGGTGTTAGTTCCGGGGCACATTTCTTGAGAACAATAGGCGGTATTGATAATAGATCATCATCAGGCATTTCATTGCTAACTGAACTGTTGCAAAATGAATTATCAATATCACAAAGATTTTTGAGTGGGTCTGCCACCTTCATATTGAATTGGTGAGGCGTATTTCAGAAATCTTACAATTTTTCTAGAGAACCAAGAATACTGTTTGTAGGATAATCTGACAGGTAATTTAACAGTGAATATAATGAAATAAATTCGCAAGGAGTACAAATCAAATGGTCAAATGGACCACTCTCAACTGGAATAAGGGTTTATAATAAATTACCCGAAGACATCAGAAATCAAACTACTCACTTCAACTTCCGTAACTCGATGAAACAATTTTACACAGGAGTCTGTTTTATAACATGAATGAATTTTTTGAATGATTTTAACATGTTTTGTCATTTAATTGTTCTGTATTTTATTGCATTCTATCTTTTATTACCACTGTGACTTACTCATTGGCCATCTCGAGTTTTTATTTCTCGAGTTTCTATTTCTTTTTTATATATACATATATACGCATATGCCTGTATCCTTGACATGTTCTACACCCCAATTGGGTCTTTGGATGAATAAAGATTGATTTGATTTGATTTTGATTTGAAATCAATGATCTACTCCAAGATGAAACTCAGTTTCCAATTACCTCAAAGAAAAGTCACTTGCTGAAAGTCATTGTCGCCGTGTTCTTCGAAATATTGAAGAAGACAAAATGAATATAATTGCCATCCATACTATTATGAATAATCCCAGGAAAGATATCAAACTGAGTGAGTTCTGTTGTCTATTCCTCCGTCTCCTCCTGTACATATCTCTTCCGGAAGCCCTCGTATACTATGAAAGAATCGTCAAGAGTCTGGAATTCCTCATCTCTTTGAGCTCGGTCCATCACCGGCGTGACTTATGGTATTGAAAGAAATCTCGAATTCATACATGACACGGTTATGATGCAATGAAAAGGCATTCATCTCGATTTTTTCATTGTGATTCATTAGATTATTGCGGTAGTGATAATCTGGAATGATCTAAACAACGAGAGTCGTCGTTAGGTTATAGAGTTGTTGAAACACGATATTGATTGATATTATCTTATTGAATTCTATGGAAAACTGTTGAGGCAGCCCTGGAAGTTTCGACCAGATAAAATATGCAACTTGCGAGATAACAGCCATATTGCCTCGAAAATTCTGTTTTTGCAAAGTTTTGTGTAGAACTTGGCAAGAAAAACTCAAGGAAGAATCGAAAATACATCTTACAACGATGTAAGATTCATTAGTACCATCATAACCCATATGAGTAACACTCCATTAATGGAAATAGATGTGGCGAATATTCTTCCAGAAGTATCACCTGACATTTTCAATCATACTCTCAGATGAAAATAATAAGAAGATTGCACCAGATGTTATTGATAACAATACGTCAGTTACAATATTTGGGCTGAAATGCCATTTTTACTGGACGAATCGATTTCCGTACAGAATATACTCAAGAGTCCACCTATTGGAACAACTAATAGCTGGAAAGTGATTGATGAAACCTGACCAAAACCAGACGATTCATCTTCATGAAGTGTACTTTT
This sequence comes from Gastrophysa polygoni, assembly GCA_963576655.1. Taxonomy (NCBI): domain Eukaryota; kingdom Metazoa; phylum Arthropoda; class Insecta; order Coleoptera; family Chrysomelidae; genus Gastrophysa; species Gastrophysa polygoni. The sequence goes on along the minus strand of OY755085.1, from coordinate 20,374,728 downwards.
TGAGGGGAAATTCTCATTCAATATGATAGAATGGCAAGACATTCGGCAAAACAGACAATTGAAGTCGTATGTACTCAAAAGTTCACCTATCGGAACAACTAATAGCTGGAAAGTGATTGATGAAACCTGACAAAACCAGACGATTCGTCTTCATGAAGTGTACTTTTTGAGGGGAAATTCTCATTCAATATGATAGAATAGCAAGATTCGACAAAACAGACAATTGAAGTCGTATGTATATAATGATTGAATACTGTCAAAGAAACTGAAGAATGACAATAAACTTGCTCATTCAATCCGTCAACATAAGTCCAACACCGTTCATTAGGATGTACGGATATTGTGAGCATAGTAGGTGAATGTGTTTCAAACTATCCATCAAAGCTCATGATCGTGGAGCAGAAGTTTTGGTTTACCTATAGCACGTGGTTACACTACTGTCACTCTCCAACCCCATTGAACAGCGTTGATCAACATGCAAATCTCGTAGTCGTAGTCAGCTTATGAAAAATAAGGAGTTAATACTTTGCGAAGGAAGAAAGGCACGACGATGATTTATTTGACGTCATAATGATGGAAAAATCATAGCAGCAAACAATCATTCATGTCTTGAATCAATGTACCTACAGATAATCATTGAGGAACAATTAGAAGTGATTGATTTCTTCCGAACAAATATATCTGATCTACACATCGATTTATAGGCTGCTGCGTCTGTAAAATGGAGCACAGTAAAAAACAAATATTTCTTCATGCATCCGAAAGCTGGCTGCGATTTGCGAACAGATTGGGGTTTATTGAATCAAATATATGGAAAATATCATACAACTGGAACTCCACTGGATCCATTAGAATTGCAGACGCGAATTAAAATGCCATTGAAATGCAAAAACGCAATGAAGTGTTCAGAAGTTATATTGAGTTGGGACCCAATTTGCTGCATACGATAATCGCATATTGAATAACATATTTATTGAAAACGTTACCATTGTTCTCCTCAAATAAATAGATCTGTACACGTGGATGAATTTTGTATTTATGGAACATGTTTTGTATTGACACGGCCGTTGTGACTTGATGGAAATCGCAGATCATTCATTCATGATCACGACATTCATCTCGCTATCACTGTAGTTTTTTCATGTTCAGCAGTAAAGTCTTTATTCAATATCACCTCAGGTTTTCGCAACTATCTCAGGAACCTCTACATTCAGGCACATGGAATATTACTTTTTGAATATAAAGAAAAATGTGGCGACATACGACCGTAAGCAAGTGGAGTATACCAAGTGTTTTTTTCCCTTACAGGGGTACCACAAATTAATATGAATCACACTTTTCTACGTAGTTTCAACACCCTCTATCTCAGAAAATATGCATTTCAGGACATACCTTGTTAGCAACTTGTCACCTCAAAATGAGGTGAGAAATCCGTACTTGATACCGATAAACTATCGGTCTTATTCTCAATTATTCTCTATGTGTTATTAGCACTTCTCATCGTAGTGCGATGTATCCACTATTTTTCGAAGGTTTCTTGTAGGTTGATGGTGCCAGAGTCTGTCAAGGTATTAGTTTCACTGATCCAGTTCGAAGCCAAAAGGAATACATCCAAATTGGATATGGTTACGGTGCGACAGTTTAGAACCTTATAATGGCTATATATCACGAACGAAAGATGATACGAAAAATGCCAAGAATCATTACTGAGATAGGAAGGAGAGACTAAAGTCGGCCCTCTAGGCCCAACCCACTCCCACAACGAACATTATGGGATAATTGAATGAAACCGAGAGAAAAAATCACTTCACGAAGTCGAAATTTCGAACACCTTCGAAATATGAGAACATCTGAAGGGATTTCTTCGTGGATACGTACTCCGTTGGTTGATTTTTTGGAAGATTCTGTGTTGTGTTGATCTTTTTAAAATAGGTTATGTTGGGTATGTGGTCGAATTTGACACATTCGGGACCTAAGCCCAATTCATTATTCGTCTCTGTTTTGGTTGTTGTCGCCTCAGGACAATGACCTCAAGCTGTATTTAGTTTGAGTTCGCATCCTTATTGGTTTTTCTGAGACTAGAAGGATGGCGTTGAAGTAGGCAAACAACTCCGTTTAGTTAGTTCCGAACTATTCGGAGTATTGTAGGCCAACTGTCAAAATTTCTACTATTTTCCTCCATAATTTTGAATAGTCAGAAGTGTCACTTTCGAGTGGGTGGTGGAAATGGTGGCAACTTGACCAATCAGGTATCGAGTCAGCAGCACGTGATTATGCTCATGATGTTTTTTCTTTCGAGCGGAAAGACTATTTTGGTGAAAATAGGCTGGGAGCGTTTTTTTGATAAGGAATGAGAATCAGGTTGGCGCAGAATATCTCTCTTTCGGCTCCTTCCATTATTCATAGAAAGTGAAGAGCATGATGGTCGATTCTGCCTACAACAAAATGTGGCATTTTAGATTTTGGTTTCCTAGTGTGGATGCCATCCTGAAAGGAGATGAGACTTTGAAATTTGGTATCAGGTTTGTCCATGATGATACAAATTTGAATAATGTATCAACCCTGAATCGATTGTCGTAGATTTGAGTGCCTCTCTCGTGATATTTGTCAGAAAAACAACGCCATTACCCACACCGGATTTTTTGGCTTGGCTAAAGACTGAGCTCTTGGAAGTAGGGCGCGAACCACCAAGACCACAGGCCTTCTCTGATGGGACTTCTGCAAGGTTTCTTTCTAATTCTGACTGTGACTACCTGGCAACATCCTACCCTCCTGGGAGTCATCTAGAGAGCTTATTCGTCCCATGGGTTACCAAACTGCTGACCACCTACGCTTCTACGCAAAGGCTCCGGTTAACAGCATGTGCCGATTCTAAAGGGACACAGGGCTGAACTGCACTACTAGTTCTCCTCGAAACGTGACCACACCACTCCACCACAACTACTTGACCACACCAGCCTATACCACCACGTAAGACCTCTCCATTTTGACTATCAAATTTTGGAATCAACATTGACCATCGCAGGCTTCTAAGATTCCTCACTTTGGGTATAAAGAGCAGCATACTCCAATTGTACGAGCACTTATTTTCCATGACTTAATGATAGGATCTCCAGAAAACACATTTATTTAACTCATACCTAAACATTACATAGCATTGATGATCAGTTATGTAACGAAATAGGTAACAAGGTGGTTAAAAATTCATGAGATATCAGTTAACAGTCAATATGACATCAGTTTTTTTCATGAACTATAAATCACAGTCATGTAATTTCAACGTAACTATTATATTTCTGCGATATCAATTTCGACATTGATTCCATGTAATTTTAATTGCATATTCATATGAATCGATATCGAGGAACAGTCACTGTGATGTGAATATCATATTTCAGTTGAATCACCGTTATATAACAAAATTATCCCTATACAGTGTGTCCCTTGTTATGAGTCAGGCAACTATTGGAAAGGGAAAAAAATCGATAAGGATTTTCATTTCTTGAGCTCACTCCTGCTTGATTGACGAAAAATTTCTTCATAATTTCGGTATCAAAAATTCACTTCAAATCATGTTAGAAATCAGTCTTGAATTAAGTCAGTTATGAACCTTTTCGAAATTATGGCTGCTAGACATCTATTGCCATTATCTCTAGCATCTTTGCTCCCAATCGATTTTATATAGGAAACACAATGCAAAGAAAGATCAATAAACCTGAGGATTGAGAAAAAATTATAATAATATAGAGATTAATAGATCTTAATGAGAGGTTCAGAATGGAGAGTACTTTAAACAAGACATGAAATTCCTGAAGAGCTCAATATCTATTATATCGTGCTATATATTGTATCATTATATATGAAGAAAGGTTTTTTGGAGTGTGGAAAAATTTTTCGATTCATTGTCGAAGGTCACCAATTCTTCCTGTGTTTTCAATGTCAGTCTTTGACGCAAATCTTCCATGAAATTATCCACAATCTTATTTCCTTCTACTGAATGTGAATTCAGGAGATTTTCTGTCAAGTCCTTCACGTGTTTTTCTTTTCCCAAAAGAGTTACTGTCGATTTTTGATTTCAATTGTTATATTGAGGTTCACCTTGAATATTATATTACTGGTGATTTTGTTCAATATTGATTCATAGATTTGATAATTTTCATGAACTTTCTGTATCATGCTCACCTAACAATGAATGAACATTTTCCATCGTGGGATGAGCTGGAGAAAATCATGAGTATGTGAGAATGAGAATCAAATATCCTATAATGAATATATTATGAACCTTACACAAATTAGTAGGATTATTTTGGTCACTCCTTGATGCTTCTTCCTTATCAATCACTTCTTCATTAGTTATTAATTTATAGTCTGGGTTCAATACTGTGGATTCCTCAAAATCCACTCACTGAGGAGGATCACCAGTGGCAAATATGATAACTCTACCCTCTTTGAGTGTTTATTTTTTCTAACCTATCCTAACCTATTCCTATCCTAACTTATTCCTAACCTATCATCGCTTTTTTGCTCATTATTTTCAATCGAGGAGTTCACAAGCTTCAACCTTCTGATTCTGCTAGCTCAATGGAGGTCATAAACCTATTTATCTACCTATTATTCTCAACTTAACATATAATAATGTATTTGGAGGAATGTTGCATACATTCACCACAGTGTGATTGAACTACAATATCATAAAATGTCCATTTACTTCCATCAGGAATCTCTTCCATGAGCATGAATTGTGTGGCATTCACTGTTTTTGGCCACCAACATTTATCACGATCTGTAGTCAGCCGAGACACTGGGATCTCACTGTATGTTTTGTGTTCGGAAAAATATACTACAGCCCACTGATGATTCATTTCAGGTGCAATTCAACAAGAAATATCATTACAGTTGAAAGGAAAATTGGAAGGTACATGACTAAATTCAATGAGAAAAATGCACTGATTTATTGAAAGAACAAAACATAGTACACGAGAGGCCATGAACTTGATTCAAATTTACAGAAATAACTCCACCTCAGAATCACCAAAAATGGTTGAATTAAAATTCATGATCTATAAACGACCCATACAAACTATTGAAGCCCTGAGCTTCGAGATTCTATTGATATTGATATCATTTGATAATATCAAAACCATTCGGAATCGCAAGGACTAATGAAAAATGGCTCACAATTCATGTAATATTTCCCAAAATATGTTAAATGGTGATTTTTTTCACAAACTTGTCAATTGAAACAGCACGACCATCCTCAAGTCAACAACAATATTCATTGAAACTCAGTTTCAAAGTCATGTGAACTAACTTAACTCTGAAAATTATATTATTCTTCTGAAAAATCTCTGGACAGTTTGAAGTTTTCTCAATTTCTTTAATATTCTCATTCAATACGATTGCATGATTTTCGCAGTGGAAATTTTGGTGGTTCTTAATTTTTTCATGAATATTGAAAATGTTGCTTTACCTTTGAAATCACTGAATGTATCTAGAGGGCTATGTTTTTTCACAGCAAATTTGAATATTCGATATCTTCTCAAGTTTGATTTTCATCGCATAAAAGTCAAATAGCTACAGACAGGCATGAGATATGAGAATAGCATTTTCTATTGGGAACATTTTTCGAAATCACTGGATAAATATAGAATATATAAATGGAGAAGAAATGAACGGAATTCTGTGGCCTGCCAGCGATCTAAAAAATTCAAACTTCTAGGCTGTCGTGCAAAATCAGAAGTTACATAGCCAACAGTTGCAACATATAAATTATCCAGCTCTTGAATTTGGTCTTTATTTAATCGAACTCTTTCATTACCTTCCATCCACGAGGTGAGAATTTGTTTAGTTACCCCTAACAATAGTAGGTGCATACAGTCTAAAGGAAATGATGAAATCATTGCGATTTCCAAATTCTCTGAAATTGTAGGGCCATTATGGTGTTTTGGAGAGGTTTTCTCTTTGAATGACTCATCTGTTCGTGGTTCAGAATTTGTTGACAAAAAAACAACTTTATTCCTCCACTCCCCTTTACATGATATGCACTTTGTACAAGCATAATAACCATTGTGGTTTTTGACACTCAATATGAAAGCTGGAGCTGGAGCATCACAAATAAAAACATTGTTTTCTAACGTTCGTTCGTAAAGTTCTACGAAGGTTTCCAAGAATTCATTATTGTTTTCAGGTTTTGAGAAACCATGAGAAATCACTATAGTGAATGTTTGTGTATATATTTTTTTTCTAATAATATCTCCTGAAATTGGCCAGAACTGACCACCTGAGGATTTAGAAATAGCAAGAACATCTACATGAACAATGAGCCTTATTAGGTCCGGAGTACTGTCAATGTTGTATTTCATGATAGCCTTTTGTTCTGAACCCATATGTATATAACTACCCCCAGCGATTTCAATAATGTTATGGCTACTTGACCTAGGAGTTCCAATGAAAGTTCTGGCATCTTAAGGTGAAGACTGATGACCATGTCTTCGAAGAACTGAAAGCAAATCATTCACAAAATTCTGTGTGACATTATGTTCGATCAAACACTCTCTCAGCTCATCAGGAAAAGGAGATATAATAGTATCATCAGAAGAAGACAATCTCATTCTCTTATAGGACTTCTACAAAATTTCACATTATTGACCAACTCATTCGAACTATGAGAATCATTCTCAATGGCATGGAAAGTAGAATCATCTGTTGATTTACTAGGGAGAGATAGCTCATAGCCAGGAGGCTGAAAACCACCGAATGAACATGATGTATTATCATCATCAAATATGGAAACAACTACTGATGAGCGACCAGCATCTCATTTGAAAAATTTAGCTGATGATTTCATATCGTTCAATCAACGCTATAACCTTCAACTTACCAAAATCGAGTGTTCTCCACTCCACGTCCAACCACTTTTCATAACTACTACTTTGCTAGCGGATGGAATGAATAGAATCAATTATCAGGATAATCGACCGTTCTCAACCTGAATACAACTGAATTGAACTAACACATCGAAAAAATACCAAAAAAATGGCGTCTTCTTACTTACTTCTTACATGATGTATCATCATCATCAAATATGGAAACAACTACTGATGAGCGACCAGCATCTCATTTGAAAAATTTAGCTGATGATTTCATATCGTTCAATCAACGCTATAACCTTCTACTTACCAAAATCGAGTGTTCTCCACTCCACGTCCAACCACTTTTCATAACTACTACTTTGCTAGCGGATGGAATGAATAGAATCAATTATCAGGATAATCGACCGTTCTCAACCTGAATACAACTGAATTGAACTAACACATCGAAAAAATACCAAAAAAATGGCGTCTCCTTACTTACTTCTTACATGATGTATTATCATCATCAAATATGGAAACAACTACTGATGAGCGACCAGCATCTCATTTGAAAAATTTAGCTGATGATTTCATATCGTTCAATCAACGCTATAACCTTCTACTTACCAAAATCGAGTGTTCTCCACTCCACGTCCAACCACTTTTCATAACTACTACTTTGCTAGCGGATGGAATGAATAGAATCAATTATCAGGATAATCGACCGTTCTCAACGTGAATACAACTGAATTGAACTAACACATCGAAAAAATACCAAAAAAATGGCGTCTTCTTACTCTTGTTGCGTTGCGTCTCTCTCTCTCTCTCTTTCATGATGTTGTTGTGAACCATCATATAATTATTCAATATTATTTTTGCTTCTAGAATCATTGTGGATTTTTCTCATCGATCGTAGTCGCTTGAAATATAATATTATCAGATATTCTCAGTAGACACTTGAAACTTCCATTCTTATCAATCACGTAGCATTAAAAGCTCACGAAACTTCTTATGATATCATATGAGATATCCATTTTGGAACTTACTTCAAGTATTTTAGTTCAGTTTCAGCATAATCCATTTCAGCACTTTTATAATGGAAATGGGTATAGAAAATGTATAATTATACTAAATGTGTCCATATGAATTGTATTCATTATTTTGTTTCTCACGTCCAGTATATTATCAAAACTTTCGTTCATGAAATAACATGCCTTCAGAGAAGCCATTTTCAGTTAGTTAGTGAGCAACCTATCATTTTACTACATCGCTAACTCAACGTTTGTACCGAGCACTCTGTGATTGTCTTGTGAAACTTTTACCATCATCGAAGTGAATAAACGTCTACTGAAAAAGTTACCCACTATTAATTTTGGTTCACCAAATTTCGAAAACCTTCTTTGTTATCACTGTGACCATTTACAGGACTCTTTCATTCCCATGCATCAAAAGGGAAGATTACAACAGGAAATTTCGTGGTGGCAGCTTGAGGGATATTTTCAAACTAGTTCTTAGTTTGGCGAACTCAAGTGGTGACTTTCGTTAGGCGTGAACAGTGTCTACGAGCAGTTTTCTACGGAAAATCAGTTCCTCTTCGAATGATTCACAAGAACGTCGCAGAAATAAATTCGACAAATTTCTTCTAAATTCGACAAGACCAGCAGAAATTCACGAAATTCGTTCTCGGAAGCAAAAGTAGTTCCCGAAAGTTAACTCAAATTCTGAAGTTAACTCAGTTCCTGAGCACCACAGTTCCTGAGCACCAGAGTTCCTGAGCACCAGCGTTCCAGATAATCGCAGAGTTCCAGAGCATCGAGGTTCAGAGCCTAGGGTAGAAACATCACTGTCATCATTCCTGAAGCTTCCTAGCTGCAAGCCAAATTCCATCGACATCATCGGCTCGAGCAGGATCGAGAGAGGAGAAGTTCAACGTGGTTTTCGATTGGGAATATCATGTTGTTGATTTCAATGTGAGTATTTTTGCTTATACATTAATAGCCAAATTTTGTTTCTCCCTCATTCTTGCCATTCTACATATTTTTATTCATCTTGATTATCATGCCGTCGACTCCACCGACAACACCTGTTCCTACTTCACATAGGAGTTCAAATACTTTTATTTCATCAGATTTCCCAGTGGAATTGATTCGCGAACATGATGGTAGTACACAGGGTGATAAGGTTCATGATTTCATAGATAATAGCGAATTAGCCCTCAAATCGGCAGACCCGAATTGTGAGACAGTTTCATTCGATATTATTAAAACAAAATTAGTAGGTCAAGCGAGATCATTGACTAAATATAGAAATTTTCCAACTTGGGAAGAATTGAAAACATATCTAGAAGATGTATTTTCAGAGAAACGCTCTATTAGTTATTGGCAGTTGGAATTGAACCAATGTAGCCAATCAGTGAATGAATCTATTGCAAATTACAGTAGTGAAATAGAAAAATGTTTGTTAAATTTAGTAGATGTCTCTACCGTCAGAAAATCTCAAAACATTACCAGTGAAATATCGAATTTGTTAAGGACTCAAGCTCTGAATGTTTTCATTCAAGGTTTAATTGATCCAATAAAACTTCAGTTGAAGGCAAAAAATCCTCATAGCTTGGAGGATGCAATTGAATCAGCGCGAAAAAGACAATTATTATGCAATCGAAATAAATCGTTTTCAAAAATTACATGTGTAAGTAGACCACAAATTCAGTGTCACAATTGTGAAAAACCAGGACATCTTGAGAAAGATTGTTATTTCAAGGAAAATAATTACAACGTATTGCAAAATTTTAATAAGCGACTTGAATGATCTCATAACGTAAATTCAAATATTCTATCAAAATTCACATGCCTGTATCGCAAAAGACCAGGACATAAAATAGCTGAGTGTAGAAAACGAATATATAATGAAGCGCACAGAAACAAATCGTCGGAAAAATATCAACGTCCGTCGGCAAGTGGCCATTCGACGGAACGTTAGAAAAACAGGTCACAGAACGATCTTCGACAGAAAAACAATCGCGAAAACATGAAATTTAAAAGTTTCAAGTTTACAATTCAACTTTCATAGATTCTTCAGGTTCAAAATTCATTGAATTCCGTTCGAAAATAACAAAATCCGAAAAGGAAACGATAAGCAAATATATTTTCATATGATGAATGATGATTTTCCTCTTCCATTTGAATGTGACGGAATATTAGGAAACGAATTTTTCGAGTCGAATCAAGCAATCATTAGTTATGAAGAGCAATGTATTCGTTATGACAATGAGGAAATCCAATATTGTAACGAGCGAACGAACCTAGAAGATAAGATAAGATAAGATAACTTTATTCAGGTAATAATATAAACATAAACATAATAGTATGAACATGGTGATATTTTTCAATGTTTTCCAATATTTCATAGACTGTCACCTAAGCCTAGCTTGTGTTGTGCGCAGTCTATGAGATGTGAATAATTTATTATATGTCATGTTCATCTGCTTATACTATAGTAAGAAGTCTGTAACTAAAATAATATAAGAATTTTTCAGGAATTATTGACTTTTGAGGATGATTGTCATTTGAGGATGAAAAGACTTTCAGTCAAAAAGTATTTCAAATGAATCATAATCAATATCTATGTATTTTTTCATCTCTTTTTTAAGTTTGTATCCATTTTTAACATTTTTAATTTATACTGGTATCATATTCACCAATTTTGGTCCATAGTAGGATATGGATTTCTGTATATAGCCTTTTTTAGAATATAGTGGTACATGAATAGCAAGGTTGGCAGTTGTTCTTGTATTGTAAGCATGTGTGTTCGATTTCATTTGATTATTTAGTGTCCATATTATACTATGTTATACGTATAGTTTTCTTACTTCGAATAATTTTGTTTCTGCATAAAGCGTTCTTGTATCTCTGATTCTTCTCAAAGATAATTTTTATCAATGTATTTTGAACAACTTGAATGATGTTCATTGAGGATTTGCCTGTACCACCCCATATGATTATACAATATCTTATCACCGATTCGGCCAAGACATCGTAAATCATGAAAAGTAATTTTGCGTTAGCAATATTTCTTAATTGATAAAATTTATATATCAATTCATTCAGTTTCTTAACAGTATACTTCATATGTTCAGTCCAACGGAGATGTTGATCCACAATCACTCCAAGATATCTTATGTAATTAACCTTTTCAATTGTTGAACAGTTACAATCAATATTATTGCATTCGTCTATGTGGATTTTGAGGGCTTTGTTTTCTGGTTGATCTCTCGAAGTAGCTGTATATGTAATATATTTACTTTTTTCAATATTTAAACTTAAAAGACTCATATTCAGCCAATTGCGATGAATTTTTAGCTCTTTTTCTGTGTTCTTATAAAGTTCTTCCCAAGAATCATGTGTAAAGGTTATGGCTATGTCGTATGTGTATGATATAACATGACTAGTTGTATTTCTGATGCTTCCAATGTTATTTATATAAATCAAAAATAATATAGGACCTAGGACAGTCCCTTGTGGGACTCCAACAGTAATTTGTGAAGAATCGCTAAGCACATTATTGATTTTCACCTTCTGAGTTCTTCCGGATAAATAATCTTGAATGAGATTCAGTGTAGTTCCTCTTATTCCTATATCATTTGAACTGCTGAAAAATATATAATGGTTGACGGTGTCGAATGCCTTGGCCAGATCTATGAACACGGTGAGACACTTTTTGTTGTTGTTCAAAATATTATCAATGAGGTGGACGACAGCTTTATCAGTGCTGCTAGTTTCTCTGAATCCAAATTGGTGCTGTGAGAGTATTTCATGTTTTTCTAGGAATTCAGTGATTCTCGATTTTACTGTTTTCTCGAAGATTTCAGCAAAGTTATTTATAACACTGATAGGTCGGTAGTTGGTGGCTTGGTTTTTATTACCAGTTTTAAATATTGGAGTTGTTATCGAATCTTTCCATTGATTTGGGATAGAGCTAGTGGAGAAACATCTGTTCATAATGTGACATAATGGATTTAAGAGAAATTGTCCGAGGTTCTTGAGAAGAGATACTGAGATCCCGTCAGGCCCGAAGGCTGAATTGTTTTTTAGGTTTGATATTATGTTTGTAATTTCGGTGTTTGTTACAGGATTTAGAAATATCGAGTCTTTAATTTTTCGCGACGTGCGATTCTATCAGCCATGTTTTTACCAATGTTTACGAAGAAGTTATTGAAATATTTTTTTTTCATCGGAATTTAGTTTATTACCGGTGCAGTCTACAAGATTTGAAAAATCTGATGGGCTTTTGCATTTCTTGTAATTTGTAATATTATTAATTTCTTTCCATATCTTTTCAGAATTGTTATTGGATTCAATTATCTTGTTTTCAAAATATGATTCTTTTGTTATTTTTATTAATTTATTTAAATAGTTCCTATAATTTCTTTTTTCTATTTTTTGTTCGTTAGTAGGGTTTTTCTTCAGTTTGATTTTAATTAATCCCTGTGTTTGAGGGATTTGACCCTGTGTGATCCATGGTTTTAGTTTAACGTACTGTTTTTCAATAATTTTCGTTTTTGTGCATTTATCCATATATTTTTTTTTGGTTTCTTAATAAATAGTTCATAGGCACTCTTGGAATCGTTTGTACTCATGATGTCGTCCCAGTTTTCTTTTTGAATGAGTTTTTTCAAATTGGTTTTCATCTGTGTATGAAATTAATTTCCGGTTTGAAGAACTGTATTATTTATAATTATCTATTTTGGTTGACAACATTACACAGTAATGATCAGTAATATCTGTATGTATCACATAAGATTCAAATTTTATTGATTTTTTTTATTGTTTTATTCGATATTTAGAAACAAATTTAGAAGAATCAAACTTAGGAGAAACAAACTTAAGAGATACAAGCTCAGAAAACAGAAACTTCGAGAAAGAAAAAACAAACTTAGGAAACAGAGCATTCGGAAAAACAAACTCAGACAGAGAATTCGTAAAAAGGATTAGTATAGACGCAAGGTCAGAACACATATTTGAGGTGAATTGTACAGTAGATAAGGAAAATAAAGATAGTTACTTTTGCGAAAGTAAAACGTTAGAAAAGGGAATTTATTTGAGTCGTTGTTCAATTAGAGTGAAGAACAACAAATGTATAGTGACATATGAACAAGTTTCCAATACTCTGAAAAGTTTGAGAGAATTAATAACGAAATATAAAATTTCGAAAATTTCGTTACCAAATTAGGAAAAAGTAATACTAAATGGGAAAAGGTTCGAATGATGTTGAGATATTCATTCAAAAACGTACAAATTGAATTTTTCATATATCATAACAAGATAATTTGTGATGACGATATCACAGATGAGCGAAAAACAGACATCCTATATGAGTATCACAACATTCCGACAGGAGGACATCCCGGTGTAAGCCGAATGTACAAGCGCATGAGATTGAAGTATAATTGGGCCAATATAAAATCTGATATATAAGAGTATGTGAAAAAATGTACTTTATGTCAAAAAAATGAATGTAGCAATAAGAAGCAGCGCATGCCCCTACAAATAACATATACTCCCGAATCTGCTTTCGAAAAAGTCTACCTAGATATAGTAGGTCCATTTCCAATTAGCGAGAATGGAAATAGGTATATTTCAACTTGTCGAGATTCTCTAACAAAATATTCAGAAGCCATCCCTGTACAAAATATGGAAGCTGAAACTATAGCATCAAAATTAGTAACTGATATCATTTGCAGACACGGCATGATGAATTCAATTGTTACCGATCAAGGATCAAATTTCATGTCAGAGATATTCGTTAATTGTTGCAAGTTGTTAAAAATCAAAAAAATAAATTGTACCGCGTATTATCCAGAGTCAAATTCAGTAGAACGAAGTCATAGGACCGTTGCTGAATACCTGCGAAGTTTTATAAACAACACGAAAACGGATTGGTGTAAATGGATACCGTTCAATGTATTTACTTACAATACTACACCGCATAGTACTACGAGATTTACTCCATATGAATTAGTGTACCGAAGACAAGCGAGAATTCCAAGTGCGATAACGCAGCCGCCCACATTCTCGTATTCATATGACGATTCCGTCAGCGATTAAGGTTGAATTCGAGTAACCAGAGCACAGGCTCGAGATAATTCGATATCGCGTAAACAAAACAGTAAAAGCTCGTATGATAAAATATCGAAAGACGTGACATATAAAATTAAAATTTTCAAGAAGGGTTCACTAAACGACATAACTAACCATAGGCCAATCACTTTATTGTCAAATTTTGCGAAGGCATTCGAAATCTGTGTATATGATAGATTGTTTCCGAAAATGAAAAATAAAATAGTATTGTGGCAACATGGGTTTATAACCAAACGATCAACCATTACAAACTTGATGTGTTTCACACAAATGGCCTGCGATGCCAATGATGCGCAGTCTCAAGTAGACACGATATATACAGACTTCTCAAAGGCATTCGACAAAATGGACCACAAGATACTGATTTTGAAACTGAAAAATCTAGGATTCGATGAAAATTTGTTGAACTTTTTTCGGTCATATCTCACAGGCCGCTCTCTGTATGTTGAATATAGGGGACACAAATCACACTCATTCACTACTACTAGTGGAGCACCGCAGGGGAGTAATTTAGCTCCATTGCTATTTTCGCTCTATATTAATGTCATTACCCATAACATATCTAGTGAAATGCTTCTCTTTGCTGATGATTTGAAACTATTTCGGTGTATCAATTCAATTTCTGATTGTCAATTGCTTCAAAATAATATCAATCAAATAGCCACTTGGTGCACTGTGGATAAATCACCTCTCAATATACAAAAGTGTCATTCAGCAACATTTTCCTCGAAATTTCGAAATTGAACATAATTGAATATAATTACAACATCGGCGGTATAAATCTAGAACGAAACGATATAACAAAAGATCTCGGTATTCATTTCGACTCGAAACTCAAATTCACATCACATATCACCAAAATCATATCGTCAGCAAAGAGAATGCTAGGTATGATATTTCGAAATTGTAAAGATTTAAAAAATGAAGCAAGCTTTATAAATTTATTCAACTCCTACGTGCGATCTCGCTTAGAATATGGTTCACTGATTTGGTACCCAATATATTCGACTCATAAACAAAACCTCGAATCTGTGCAGAGAACATTTATGAAATACGTTTACAAAATTGATGGGGTATACCCAGAGCAAGGAACAGATAACTCTATATTACTGAATCGATTTTCACTTCTCTCACTGGAAGACCGAAGAAATTATCATCCGTGCGTATTCATTTATAAGCTCACACATTATCTTGTCGACTGCCCAGATCTTCTGTCTCAGCTCAACTTTCTTGTACCTCGTATGAGCAACAGAAACGAATTATGTTTTTATCTTAAAACACCAAGAATAAACATCCTGGCAAAGTCTCCTGTATATACAATATGTAGCAATTTCAATAATGTCTGCGAAAAAATCGATCTTTATTCAACAAACATAGGTTGTTATAAAAGTCACCTAAGAAACCTTTTCTTCAGTAATCATAGATGAAAGTTTGTGTAAATTTATCGACAATGTATGAATATCATGTAATGTGTTCGTCTTGCTTGTCCTGTAAGTGGATGCCTCACCTGTTTGGACAATAAACGTTTTTTTTTTTGATATTAAGAAGCAGGTTTGACGACACGATCTAAACTGATAATCAGAATGATTTCAATTCACAAGAATCATGGTCTAAGAACAAAAAAACTAATAGAAGTTATTTCAGAGGCACTTTCATAAAACATGAAACAGAGTGTGGCTATTTCAAATCTGAAAGAAGAATTGGTTCAACATAACGATGTAATTAATGTTGACAATACAAAAGAATTCGAATTTTTTAAATGTTTCTATTTCGGTGAGGGTCCATACATAGATATCACAACGGATTGGGTTCAATGCGACCTATGTGACGAGTTTGTACACAAAAAATGTGAAACTGAACATCCCTTCAGTGATGATTTCAAGTGCAAAGTATGTTGTGCTATAGTGTCGTATCGTAGCGATGATGAAAATTCATGTCCGATAATTTTTGAGTCATCTTTGAAATCTGAATGTGAATCGTTCCTGGTGAAGTTGGAAATTATTGATACAACATACTTGGAACTGGTCACTAGAGATCGAAGACAATCTGTAATTTGGCACAATGAGAAAACCGACTAACTGGCTCAAACTTTGGTAGAGCATGTAAGTGCCGTGACATGTCCATTTATATGAATGATGGAAATATAAGACTTCCGTACTTGAATAGTGACGTGAACCTGAGAATTGCCCATGATTATCATTTCCAGATTGAGGGGTTTATTGGAAGTGACTAATAGGAAATGGTGCGATTTTGTGATTTATACGAAAGCAGGACTTCGAATTCAGAAGATCTCAAGGGATTCACGTTCTTGGGAATCCATGTTACCCAAGTTAGAAGAATTCTATTTTTTCCATCAACTCCCAAAAATAGTTTCACCGAACCAGCAAGTATGACGAGGTTCAATCGAAATAGACAACCTCAGATGATATTGAACTCCTGGAAAACGGGCAAATGATGTATGATATTACACAAAATCGAATGATCGAGACTATATGGTGCCGATCTATTCCAATATAAATTTCTACAATAGAGAACTTTGAACTACTGATTATTTATCTCTGGGTAGAAAGATGTGGTCGAGTAATTTCGCCTCAGAAATTTGTTTGAATATCATGAATAAAAATGGTCAATACCAAATTGATGAAACTTATATGCGCAATAGTTTTCATAATAGTTTCAGAATAGAGGAAGATGAGTTGATCTTACCGTTCCTTATGAGAGGGAATCATCATTGCATGGTTATAGTATATTTTGAAACATATGAATCTTCTTCGATTCATTCGAAACGACAATAGGAAGGAGTGTTCTCTACATGAAACGATTCTCTGTATTCTTGAAACATTATGATGATAAATTTTCCACCTCAATACCGACGGAATTCGAAGCGAAAGTTTCACAAGACATAAGACGAAAAGATGAATATAATTGTGGCATGTATATATTATATTAGAGGCGAGAGTTCACTGGATTATTGTAATATGGATTGATACAGAATTGATATCAAGAAAGGAATCTTAACTGATGCAGATGATATGACATCGAGATGTCTGTACTGTGGAGAAATAATTCATCAACAAGATAGTTACACGTTTGATTTCTGTCTGAGATACGTGCACAAACGTTGTTCATCTTTGAGTATTCCTACATATTTGATCAACTCCATGTGTGGTTTATGTCGAAAATAATAATAATTCAATGTTTTATCCCATATGAGAGATATTATCATTAGTTATAGACAAAATTATTCATTCGATTATCATTTCCATATGAAGGCTCCGTTACTAAGAAGTTTGAAAGATTCATTTTTTCTTCATGAAAGACTGATGAGTGCCAGATTATCATTACTTGTTTTACCTGATATCTTGTGATAATATGTTCAGTACCTGAAGCTGATTACAAAAATTCCTGAAAATATATCTCACAGATATTCCGAATGTCTGTTATTCGTGAGTGATAACAGGAAAATAGGAATACGAAATGTGATTTTCTCATGATGAGGCTGATCTTGAATTTCTGCATGAATCAATATTCCTCACTTTTGAAACTACTCTAGTACAATAATAGGTTAGGTTTCACGATAATGTGGGATAGTGAGGCCGCTCCTCCAATGCGGTCCATTACAAAAATAGGTCACTCTCCTTCTCTATGAAATAATACTATAGGTACAGAACTATTATTGCTAGTCTCATCTCAACACTGTGATATATTGTGATCTTGCCTTCGGTACCTTTATTTATATATATATACAGTGTGTAAAAGCCAAATGGAATAAATTCATTATTTCGGTTACTGTACATATTTATAAAAAATCCCGAAACACGTCAAATTTAAATTATAACTTGACATTCTTTAACGTGAAAATGCAACCCCTACCTTCAACCCCCTTAGAATGACAGGTACAACCCCCAATTTTTTAAATGGGAAGTATAGGCTTGTGATATATCATTTGAAAGGTCTCTTCATTCTCTATTCAAAAATGTTATTGTTTTTAAATTTAATGCAAAAATTAACATAAAAAAAATTAATATCATGTTGTTACCGAAATTCGCTACAATACAATCAAAAACTAAAATGTAATGCAAAACGTAATAAAATGTAGAACACGAAAAAGAACTATGAATGTTAATGAAGTAGATGTTCAAAATGTTCTCCGCGAACGTCTTGGCAACATCCTAATCTCAAATAAAACTGTCTTCTAACATTATTTAACATATCAGGCGTGATCGACCTAATCGCAAGCGTTATTCGTTCTTTTAAGTCATTTAAATCAGAAGGTTTAGTTTTGTACACATGGCTCTTCACATATCCCCATAAAAAGAAATCTAATAATGTAAGATCAGGTGATCGCGCTGGCCATTCAATCGATCCTCGCCTCCCTATCCACCGATTGGGAAATATTGTATCGAGGTACTGCCGGACATTAAGTTGGTAATGTGGTGGTGCTCCATCCTGCTGAAACCATATCGTATTCGCTGGAACTTGAGGATTACCTGGATCAGGATATAAATTTGCCAACGTTGGAATGACATCATTTTGAAGTAGTGCCAAATAATTGTTGCCATTCAAGTTGCCCTCAATAAAAAAGGGACCAATTATATTGTTCCCTACAATCCCTGCCCAAACATTAACCTTTTGAGGGTATTGAGTGTGTTCTTCTCTCATCCAGTGAGGATTTTCCGTGGACCAGTAGCGGCAATTTTGCCGATTAGCATGACCGTTAAGTAAAAAAGTACACTCATCAGAAAACATAACGTCTTCTAATTGGATAATATTGTTATCCAACATGTCCATCATTTGCTCACAAAAAGAAGTTCTCCTATCAAAATCGTCTTCCATGAGCTCCTGAGTAGGTATCATCTTATACGGATGCAATTTATTTTCTTTTAATATGTTTGCTATCGATGTATGGCTAGCATTGAATGTAGTGGATGCCTGTCTACTCGATGTATGTGGGTTTTCCTGAAACTCAAGCAACACATCTAATTTGAGTTCATCACTCAGTGCATTAGCAGCTGCTTTTTTTATCTGCCTTACATGACCAAACTCGCGAAACTGCTTTTCTATTTTACTTATTGTTCCTTGGGATATAGGCGGTAAATTAGGAAATTTCTCATGAAATAGGCGAGTTACTTCCCGTTGTGTTCGGATGTTATCTCCGTAACCAATCATTTGTAAAACTGTTATTTTATGCATTTCCGTTAATCTAACCATTTTTCAGAATTGAAATGAACAAACTCTATACTCAAATTACAACAATGACAACTTAAATAAAACAATTTACTACTGCTTGTTAAAATAGCGTTGCCACGGAAATTCTTTAAAGTTTTTTAATGGTTACCATCTAAAAACCACATTGCTACGGTTTTTGTTCACTTTCTCATTATCAAGACCTGAACGGGAAATAAGTTGTAAGTAATATTGTAATAAGTTCCGAGTATATTTTAGCGAATTTCGGTAACAACATGATATTAATTTTTTTTATGTTAATTTTTGCATTAAATTTAAAAACAATAACATTTTTGAATAGAGAATGAAGAGACCTTTCAAATGATATATCACAAGCCTATACTTCCCATTTAAAAAATTGGGGGTTGTACCTGTCATTCTAAGGGGGTTGAAGGTAGGGGTTGCATTTTCACGTTAAAGAATGTCAAGTTATAATTTAAATTTGACGTGTTCCGGGATTTTTTATAAATATGTACAGTAACCGAAATAATGAATTTATTCCATTTGGCTTTTACACACTGTATATGTTTTTTTTGCATTATTTTTATTTCATGGTTTTTGTGAAGATTCGAACTTGAGTGCTGTGAAAAAGAGAGGGTGGTGAGTGAGTTCTCGATCTCTTGTATTTTCATTTCCTATGTTGATTTGTTTTTCAATGAGTTTATAGCTTTTGATATTTTTCGGAGCCTTCGCATTTGTTATGAGGTGACTTGAATTATCAGGAGTTATTTTATATTTTTTTTTTATTTTTGCTCTTTGTTCATGAACCTATGTTTGTTTTGTTGATAGTATTATCACATTCACATTCAAGAAACGATACAACTGTTGTTATTTTTATCGATCCACATCTCCTTATGATTGCCTAAGCAACCCTTGTTTGAGTACGTTATCCGAAGAAAAAATTTGTCATTCGTCATCTCACTCGTCATAATTTGAAAATATTAAAAAGAATAGTAGCTTCAATTTTTTCAATAGGAAAAGGGACCAATAGGTTCTCTGTATCCAAAACCACCTTGTCTTCAATCGGTGATAGGAAAATTGATCATGCACAGACGATTTTCTCAGTTACTCATATATAGCTCTTTAGGAATTGATTGATAGGGACCAATGAGTTCTGAATGAGAAGATGCATGAAAATATCATATTGGACCAATGTTTATAGAGAATAATGGAAATGATGATGTTTTCAACAGGGAACCAATAGAATTCCAATCAGAAAATCTATATTATATCTTGTTTATAATCAATATATGATGAAAATTATAATTATTTCCGTATATAGAGTTTCATCATTGGGACAGGTGGTCAATGAGTTTGGATTCATGAAATCTATTCTCTGTCTTGTCTATGATCGATATGTGACAGAAAAATTCGTGC
This sequence comes from Gastrophysa polygoni, assembly GCA_963576655.1. Classification (NCBI taxonomy): domain Eukaryota; kingdom Metazoa; phylum Arthropoda; class Insecta; order Coleoptera; family Chrysomelidae; genus Gastrophysa; species Gastrophysa polygoni. The sequence goes on along the minus strand of OY755085.1, from coordinate 20,354,138 downwards.
ACACGATCGTTTTCCTGAGTTATAGCGAAAATAAATGGAAAAAGTAATGGTTTTGAATAGTTTTAAATAGAATTTCGTCTTTGCGACAGGGGGCCAATGAGTTTCGATTCATGGAATCCATTCTCTGTCTTGTCTATGATCGATATGTGAGAGAACAATCCGTGCACACGATCGCTTTTTTTGAGTTATAATGAAAATAAATCGAAAAAATAATGGTTTCAAATAGTTTTAAATAGAATAACATCATTGTGACGGAGGGCCAATGAGTTCCTATTCATGAAATCTATTCTCTATCTTGCCTATGATCGATATGTGGAAGGAAAATCCGTGCACACGATCGCTTCTCTGAGTTATAACGAAAATAATTCGAAAAAATAATGGTTTCAAATAGTTTTGAATAGAATTCCATCATTGCGACGGGGGGCCAATGAGTCTCGATTCAGGAAATCTATTCCCTGTCTTGTCTGAGATCGATTCGTGAAAGGATTAATGGTTTCGAATTCCTTTCACGGGTACGATCTTTCTAAAAAATATTGAAGAAATGAGGTTTCAATTAATCCTCACAGGGGGAGGAATTCGTGAATTCGTTGTATCCGAGATCGATACCTGGAAGAAAATGATCACGAGAGTTCTCATGTCTATAGGGTAAAAATGGCTGCTATCTTTCTTTTCTGCATCTTACTTCTTTAGACGCTAGGTGTATTCGGGCATCTCCGGCCGGACTAGCTGCCAACTGTGGCTGCTGTTTTCACACAAATAATCACGTTGACAATCATATTTCAGAGCGATTGAGAGGCTGAGAGACTTTAAATATGGTTCTCAAGGATATTCATAACCGAACCGAAATACAATGAAACATGGAACCAACACTAGAACACTAGAACACTAGAACACTAGAAAGAGAGACCTACTCATCGTACCTAAGCATTCCACGGCATATTTCACTCGCAGCTTCTCCTATCGTGCTTGTAAGTTGTATAATAATCTGGATTCAAATTTCCGTCATTATACATTATCCAACTTCAAAAAAAACTAAAAGAGCTTTATTTCAGAAACTGCACGGATAATTGACTAACACTGATATGTTCCACCTTTCTCGGCTTACTGATTTTTTCAATAATGACCACGATGTAGTAAATATTCACATGTATTTACAATAATCAAGTTGAGTTTGTTTGTTTTGTTTTTTTTCTTCTATTTATTTTTCTATCTTTTATTTCTCTTCTGGTGAAGTTTAAAAACAGCTTAAGCTGACACTTCACCATTTCATCATAAATATTTTTCTTATAATTCAATGTATGCTCAGTTGATTGTGATGAATAGACATTTATTATTATTATTATTATATTTACTTTCGTCAAATTTGAATAGCAAACCCCTATTTGTGATACATCATAGAAAAGCTCACAAGAAAATTTAATAATTATATATACCATTGGATAGCATTTTCTGTAAGCTTTCTAATAATTTATCACAATTGCTATCAAATCATTTTCAGTTGTGATAGGTAGGGCCTAGAAAGTTCATGGCAGTGAGTTTTTTCTGATGTAATTTCAGTTCCCCCTTCCTATCGTAGAAATGGTTCCATGCATTTTTCACATCATCTTTCATTTGTGAGACAGACATTGTGAGATTTTGGATTTTCCGTACATATATACATAACAATATATTTGACAATGGATAACATATAGATAAAATATATATATATATATATATATCTCCGTTGTATGTTTTCTTCAATTGATCACATTGAATTGAAAAAAAAAATATAACTCGAATGAAGATCTATCTTTCTATCTATGTAGTGATTACTTTGGTGGCAAATTGATTGAGATAGTGTTCTTCAATCAGAAAGTATCCCATAGAAATATATATACAGTCATATCAGTAGAAGATGGCAATGAAAACGATTGTGGATTCGATCAATAGGAACAGCGATGCCAATTTGATCGATCCAGCATTACATAAATTTTCATCGGCACAGGTATCGCACTCCAATAGTATATTCCTGTTGTCGTTGTATTTAGTACTCAACTGCGAACAGATATTAGGACTCTGACAGGATCTGTGTATCCACCTGGTACCATCATCTGAAAATCGTAAACATAAGAATTATCTTTTGTTTGGTTATTGGAATAAATCAAGAAATTTAGTGGATGAGTGGGTATGCTAGAATGACTTTGTTCGTGACGAGATATCGGTTGAAATGATATGCCACTCGAATAATAGCCATAGTAGAATCAACTTTTCTCAATTCCAAAACTCTTTCATGAGAACTGGAACATACGGAAAAGTACAATGTACATATTTACAATTATAACCACGTCAAAAAAATCACAGCATTGCAAGAGCATTGCAAACTTTGCATATCCTTCTAGTGCGTTTATATCTGGATACACCATATTTACAGGAAAAATTGACTTCCGGAACATACGGAACTATAGAAAGTCAATATTTTCGGTCATCACTTGTGAGGAAGGAATCGAAAATTCTTGCCAACTATAAAACAATCCATCACTAGTGAACCTAACATTCCTACAAAATTGCATATTTTTTTTACTGGTACATGTTTTTTTCGTTCACCGCAGTGTCTTTTAATAAAAAATTGGGGTAGAAAGAATGAAAAACTTTCCTAATATAGTTGCCAATATTGAAACTGATAATGTTAATAATATATCGAATTTGCAATCCGCTATTTACAAAATTCGAAGATCGATTACATCCTTTTCATGATCGGAAGAGTTCCTTTCTTGGATGGATGACGATAGATGATATCCATTTGATGATCACCAATTTGATTCTACATCGATTCGCTATCTCTTTCCTCATACCTTTTCGTGATAATCTATGTTTTCTATTTCGATGTGATTTTTGACAGGAACCGGAACATCGTTTGTCTCTCAAAAAAACAAGAGAAGCGTTAGGAAAATGTATGAGGAAAGTTATAGCGGATCGATGTAAAATCAAATTCTGCATCCGATCCGATCCAATAAATACAGGATGTCACATTTGAAAAAACGAACCTCTTCAAGAAAATAATGTAATTGTTCACAAATTTTGGATACCTTGTATGTTATGAATCAGTTGTGGATTTCGAGAGTTTCATTCCTGTGCATCTACCCTAGAAATTTTCAAAATCATCAAGATATTCAGGAAAGAGTTGAAAATAGGTATTGTGAAACCTGATCGAAGTCATCATAAAATGTTCTCAGAAAACTAAAAATGGAATAATATACCAGGAGGCGACATCCGGTATAACCGAAAATGGTATGAACTCCAAAATAGAAGCTAAAGATATCAGAAATGACATCAAGAACTATATTATAAATCGCACACACTCGCAAGATATCTATGTGGAGAATCTTGAAATACACTTTGTCCGCATAAACAACCAAGCATTTATTGGTTTAGAACCTTGCCTGCAGAAGAAGGTATATGAATGAGACTTCTGGCCTGAGAACATCCGTTTCGACCGCTTCAACTTCAAACAAGGGCAGCGATTTTTGGATAACCGACATAGCCATTCATCCCGTGGAAACCAATCTAATCAAATAACCAAAAAGTTTCGAGATCTAGCCTCACCCATGACGTCAGCAAGACAAGTTCAACCAATTATCAGCTCGATCATTTAAACAGTCAAAGTCTAGCGAATTAAATCAATAGTTTATTATTCTGTAGCACAAAGGAACCGACATTTCTCTGCTTATCTGAGCACTAGATGGGCAAAGATCAATTGAGATCAACTGCTACAGCAGGTTATAGACTTATTTCTGGATACAGTAGGACGGAATTATCTCACGGTGGCACTGCAATCTTCGTAAAATCTGAAATATTTCAAAATCGCGACAATATTCAATATCGTAAACTCATCCTTAGAACTTGACTTTGAGTGTTCTGCTATTGGGGTTGATGAAAAACTTTGCATTATTACCCTATATCGTAGTTCATCAGGAAACTCAGACACACAAATTTTTCTTGACAAATTATATAGTACTTCAACCCACGTAACAGCCAAATATACCTATGTCATCCTCTGTGGAGACTTCAACATTGATTTTATGGGAAACTATCGTTATAACAACCAGCTCTTTGACTTATTTGCAATGTTCAACTCAGAAAAACAATATGATGAACCAACACGTGTGGCACAATATGGGCATGAAATATCCTCTAGTGGATTGGATTATGTTGTCACTAATATTGAATGTAAATACTGTAATCTGAGAGTTTCTGATCACCTGGCACAAGTCATGTCAAATTACCGAGCTTACGCGAGAGCAATATGATAATAAGAAAATTCAATGAACAATGTCTCCTATACTTTAAAACACTCTATGAAAACACATGTCCGGTGGATAACTCCCAAGGAAAATGTGTTAATAGCGTGTTCAGTGATTTCATGACAAACTCCCAATGGTGCTTTGACATAGCATTTCCAGAACAGAACATGATCCAAGAAGCTGAAAAATCTGATGAAATACCCTTCTCTACAGAACTACATTCTGAAATCAGACAGCTCAAAGAACTGAATTGGTTTAAGGAAAGAATTAACGACCCAACCATAACAGATAACTATAAAAAAATGAGAAAATCTACCGATGCGAAAATTAAAGATGAAAAAAAAATCATTTAAACATGATTGATAATTCAAACAATAAAGCTAAATCCCTCTGGCAACTAGTGGCTACGAAAATGAACAGAAATAACCGTGGAAATAAAATCACCCTAATTGTTGAAGGTACAACCACTGATTATAAAACTGATGTTGCAAATCACTTCGGAGAGTTCTTCGCAAACTCTGTCAGTGAATCAATAAATAATCTTAGATTTTCTTAATGACATGTGTACCACAAATGAGATAAGTGTCCCGAATTCGATGTTTTTCATGCCAGTTGATGAGTTAATCAATTATCTCAACCACAATGAGATAATAACGTCATCCCAACACGGATTCCGTCGCAACTTCTCAATAGAGACTGCATCGATTGAATTAACACAGCACATCTATGAAAATATTGACCAGAATCAATACTTAGTTGGAATCTTCTTTGATCTCACACGTGCTTTCGACACGAATAATCCACAACACCTAACAATAAAATTGAAAGCTGATAGTCTAATTGAACTGCATAATGAAGCACAAGCAGTCTTCAGCGACTTCGCTCATTGGTGTCAAAGGAATCATCTTATAATCAATGAAAACAGAACTGTCATCATCGAATTCACTGCGACACTTAAGGTAGGACATAATATAACCCTAATAACCAATAAGCAATATCACTGAAACTCGTACATCCAAAAGCACCAAATTCCTTGGGATGGAACTGGACTCTAAGCTGAACTTCAACTCACAAATAGACTGTTTGTGCGAAGAACTGAATAAACTACATTTTGCATTCAATAGCATACACTCTGACGTCTCTCAATTTCACCTTATCAATGTATACTACGCATTAGTTTATTCTGCCATCAGCTGTGATATAATTGTATGGGGCAGATCGACAGAAATCATGCGAGTATTCTTTCTACAAAAACGATTCATTCGCCTTATATTCAACTTAGATTATAGAGAGTCCTGTAGAGATACTTTCAGGAGGAATAACATACTGACTTGTACAGGCATCTGGAATGATTTGTGGTTTTCGAGTCATAAGTTAGGATATTTCATTTTGTAATGATATATTTTCTTTTTGCCCAATATTATTGGGGGGAAGAAATAGAAAAGTCCGAAGAAATAGAAGAGACCGGGGTTCGATTTCCCGCCGGGGAGGAACAATTTTTTTTGTGCCTCTCGCTCGCAACACGCCTCAAAGATGGCGGTAGGAACGCTCCCTCGACGACGGTCGCTCGACAGCCTTCGAATAGCCGAGCCGAGGCAGTGGTAAGACAAGATCATACTTCACAGGATCATTTCTGTAGTATATCTTCGCATACTCTCTACTCAAACGTAGGGTTGTCGCAACCTCGATGACGAGACAGAGCCTCGTGCCCTGAGCGTGAGGCAGACGGTTGCGAGCGGTTACGTTCGTAGGCGTCATCGATGATCGTTCACTTGTCACATTAGTGGCTAGTAATGGTTGCGAGGCAGTCTGAGGGGTTGCATTTTTAATCTAAGCCAAACACAAGAAGCCTATGGCCTATGAATTGCATAATTACGAATTGGTTCTCGAGTATGTATGGTATATGGATGCATTATCCATTCATATAACACTCGAACCAAGAACGACGTTCACCTAACAAACTCAAACGAATGCAACTAAAAAAGTCCCAACTGTATACAGGAGGATACTTCTATAAACTACAACTAAATCAATTCTGAAATCTTTTCTGTTGTTTGTGTGCTAAGTTCATTATTCTGAATTGTATTTTACCCTACTGTAATTTTGATACTATTGTTTGATTTGTCTTATGTCATGTATGTTAAATCTAGAATAGATAATGGTCCCATTCATCTATTGAGACGCAATACTAATGGCGTCTTAACCTTGGCAGCTGCTGATCTACTTCTCATCATCATGCGACGCAGTTCTGAATCAGCACCCCGATATTATAAATAGACGTCCCAGGACCATCAGCTAATATTCTATTTGCGATCGTCATTCTTAGACGTTAGAATCATATGTATTGAAAATTATAATAAAAGTTCTTGTGAATAAATAAAGTTATAATTTTTTTTAAAAAGATATTTTCCAAAAGGAAAATATAAAATTGGCGCAGTCGGTAGGATACCTCAACATCTTAGAATACGGCAACAGTCTTCACTGGCGGCTTGACAATAGTTGGAACACGGCAAACGGTCCTCACCAGCGGTTGGAGTCTACAGAACACGGCGACGTCCTCACTAAGGTGGCGGTTTCCAAACCCCCAAGGTCCGAAGAACCGAAGCAAGAAAATCCAACAGAAATAACGAAGACCGGCTTCTGTCTCCTGCCGATTAGGAACACCTAGTGAAACCCCTGACAGCGAGATCCAGACAGCCAAATGCAAGGAAAACTTCACACGTAAGCAACATAGAATTTCTTATACTCAAAATTATCCAAATTGATTCTCACAACACAGTTCGATTAATTCCCATCGCTCACATTCCCATCACATTCGAATTCATACCATTACTATAACAAATCTGGTCAAGGAAATAATTTTCCCAAAATGCCGGATAACGATCAAGAAAATCAACCTCAAATTGAACCATATAAATTATCAAAACTATTTTCATTAATACCTGAGTTCGACGGTGACTCTGTATTATTAGGTGCATTTTTGAACGCTTGTGAACAAGCCTATCAACTTGTAACGAATGATCAGAGAAGACTCCTACTAACTCATTTCAAAAATAAGCTCAAAGGAAAAGCAGCTATTTTAGTAAATTCAAAAAACCCAGACTCATTTAGAGAAATCAGAAATCTCCTGAACACCCATTTCGGAGATTCTCGAGATCTCAATTCGTTGATACAAGATCTACAACGAATGAGACAATCACATAATGAGAACGCAATAACTTTTCATTCCAGATTGCAAACTCATAACGCTAAAATGTTAGCATGTGTCCACAAATCTAATTTGACACCTGAACAAAAATCCGCACAAATTACTCTGATCGATAACATGACAATGAACAATTTATTGACAGGAGTAGAACCCAGAATAGGTCAGATAATTAGAGCAAGTAATCCAGTAAACATGATTGACGCCGCATCCCGAATTAAGAGAGAAATGCAACTATCTTATTTCGAAATGCAAAAATCAAATCAACCCAGACAACAAATGATGATTAAACCTAGAACACAATTTAATCAGAGACCCCAATTCAGACCAACACAGTCAAATTTTCGACCGAATTATCAACCAGTTCAAAATCCAAATCAGTCGTATAATCACCAGAGACCTGAGTGTCAATCAACATATCAATCACAAAACGAACAAAGACCTTTTCAACAACCTAATACAAGTTTTCAAAGACCACAATTCAGTCAAAATAATCTTCAGAGACCGCAACAAAATTTTCAAAGTTCTAGTAACCAACAGAGACACTCCACATCAAATTTCAGTCAACAAAGACCTTCTGTCATACAACAAAATCCGAATAGGAAAACACATCATTTCAACTACGGATTCAACGAGAACGAATCTCAATATTATTATGAAGATTATGATGGTTATAGTACAGCCTATAATCAAAATAATGGTTATAATACTGCTTATGACCAACAGCAAAGTGACAATTCTCAATATTATGACGATTACCCCGATTACGACACACCCCAATATGAAGACTATCAAGAAGACAATATTCAATATGATCAATATTGCGAAAAGATACATTTTGAAGAAGAATTTGTACCAACTGAATTCCAAACTCAAAATTTTCAATTAACCAACCAATCAGAAAAACCCCCGCCTATGAATACAACCTCGGAATGCACAACTCAGCATTCAACGACAACTACAATAGACGACGAACGATGTCTCTCAATCAGAATGCATCACCCAAGAAATCGAAACGCGTGCAACAAACTCAAAAAATGATACAGGGAATGTTCATGTGGAATCAAACTTCACAGTTAGTTCAGAAAATCTATATTATATCTTTGACAGAACAAAAACGTTAAATTTTAATTGATACAGGTGCAGGTATTTCAATTTTCAAGCCAAAAACGGCAGAACAATTCACAAACAGATACCCCGAAAGTTTATTAGGAATAACTGACGAAAAAATTGAAATGACCGAATCAACTCTGATTCCATTTACATTGAATGACCCACACAAAGTCTATATACACAATCTCGATATAGAATTTGACGGAATATTAGGATCAGATTTCCTAGAGCACTACGAAGGTATCGTAGATATAAAAAATTAACAACTGATCACAAATTCCAAAACCGTTCCTCTATTCAAAGTAGAATCAAGAAAAGAACAAAATTCAGAGCCAACGCGAAGTCCAGATGTATTGAATAATATCATAAATATCGAACCAAGAGTTGAACAAGTTTTCAAAATGAAATCAAATTTAAGAAATACAGATGCTATACTGTTAGCATGCGAAAAAGACAGAGTTCGACTTCCAAATGCAATTGTAAAAATGAATGGAAAAGGTGAGTTCCTCACAATCATTTTGAATGCAAATGCTATACCAAAAACAATAGAATTTTCAGATATTATCTTAGAACCAATCAACAAGACCGATCAAATTCTGAATTACAACATGAATGAATTTGAAAATCAGTCAGATCAAATGTCAATACCAACACGAGAATAGAATATTCAAACGAAGAAGAACATGAACTCATTACGGAATTATGTTTAGAATTTTCTGATATATTTTATCTAGAAGGAGACAAACTAACATTTACTAATGAAATCAAACATGCAATTGACACCAACGATGCAAAACCTATTTTTACAAAGTCATATCGATATCCACATGCCCATAAAGGCGAAGTAAAGAAACAAGTATCGAAAATGCTAAGTGAAGGAATAATACAACCCTCAATTTCACCTTGGTCATCACCAGTATGGGTAGTTCCCAAAAAACTTGATGCATCAGGTAAACAAAAATGGCGAGTTGTAATAGATTACAGGAAGTTAAATGAAATTACGGTAGACGATAAATATCCTCTCCCGAATATTACTGGTTTATTAGACCAACTTGGAAAATGCCAATATTTTACAACATTAGATTTAGCCTCTGGTTTCCACCAAATAGAAATGAAACATTCAGACATTCAAAAAACAGCTTTTTCAATAGAAAATGGACATTTCGAGTTTCTAAGAATGCCCTTTGGTTTAAAAAATAGTCCCTCTACCTTTCAACGTGTCATGGACAATATATTAGTAGGAATACAAAATGAAAAATGTTTAGTCTATATGGACGACATTATTGTATATTCACCAACTATTAACGAACATATATCCAGACTATCAGATGTTTTCAAAAGACTACGAAAATTCAATCTTAAACTACAACCAGACAAATGCGAATTCTTACGTAAAGAAGTAGCATACTTAGGACATATGATCACACAAGAAGGAGTGAAACCAAACCCTTTGAAAATAGATGCAATCGTAAATTTCCCTCAACCAATCAAACAAAAAGAAATAAAATCTTTCCTTGGATTAGTAGGATATTATAGACGATTTATTCCAAACTTCGCCAAAATCTCGAAACCATTGACTAGACTATTACAAAAAGACATAATATTTGATTTCAATGAAGAATGTAAACATTCATTTGAACAATTAAAGCAATCTCTATGTCAATCACCAATCTTAATTTATCCTAACTTAGAAGAAACATTTATCTTGACAACAGACGCGAGTAGTTTTGCAATAGGAGCCGTTCTTTCACAAGGTCCCATTGGAAAAGACTTACCAATTGCATATGCATCAAGAACTCTTTGCAGTGCAGAAACAAAATATTCAACAATAGAACGAGAATTACTAGCTATTGTTTGGGCAGTTAAACACTTTAGGCCTTACCTATATGGAAAAAAATTTAAACTATATACTGATCATAGACCACTAACATGGATATTCTCAATAAAAGATCCAGACTTGCTAGATGGAGATTAAAATTAGAGGAATATAATTATGAAATTATTTACAAACCAGCTAAGATCAATAAGAATGCCGATGCATTATCACGAATCAAAATAAATCACTATGGTGAATGCTCAGCATTACTAAGAAAAATTTTAACATCAAATAATAGTGATATTTCAGACGCTGAAACTGAAATTTCTCCAAAAACATTACAACAAGAATTTGACAGTTTTTCTGAATTATATAAAGAAAAATCACTTATTGACTACTCAAAAATTGAATTTTCACATCAACAACTACTTGATAAATCACATAGACATGTAATCGTGATTATCCAAAAAGATCGATTCACTGACTTACAAGAAAAAATCATAGATGACATCTTCGAAGACGAACCAAATTTTTCTGCAAATAAAATTAATGTTGTATCTAGTAGAAGCGTAAAAAATCGTAAATACTACTTTATTTTATTACCATATGATTCAGAAGAAGCAATTATGTATCTGTTTATATCTGTTTATCTATGTCAAGACACAATTCAATCTAATGAAACATATTCCTTGGAAAATAATTTACATCTCCCAGTACAAGAAATTCTATCGTATATTCTTGCCGATAAAGAAGATTTACGACTAGTAATATGTCAGGACATAACCAAAACACCAGATCCAAATGAAATTCCTATAATAATTGATCAATATCATAGCGGAAAAGCAAATATACACCGTGGAATAAATGAAACAATTAGGCAAATTAGAGAAAAATATCAATGGACAGGAATGACGAAACAAATCGAAGATTTCATAAAAAAATGCGAAACATGCCAAAAGACTAAGATCTGTCGAAAAAATTTAAATAATCCACTAGTGATTACGGAAACACCAAAAACACCATTTGAAAGAATCAATATTGATATACTAGAAATCCCAACTAAAGACTATATTTTAACAATTCGAGATGAACTTACGAAATTATATAATATCATATTATATTTCCAACACTACGGAACTCCACTACGAATCCATTCCGATTCAGGAAAAGAATTCGATAATACGTTAATGCGAGATCTTTGTACATTATACGATATAAAAATGTCAACATCATCCACAATCTAATGGATCACTTGAAAGATTTCACGCGACGCTCATGGAAATGATAAGAATCAATAAAACAGACAACCCTGATGAACACCCTCTGACCATAATACGCTGTTATTTGTTATAATAATACGAAAAATAAAACTCGCGGATTCATCCCGTACGAGTTAATATTTGGACATACCTCAGGAAGACCTCCAGAACAATTGTATAATCAAGAACAATTAATCAGCAAGTATATAAGAGATTTCAATAATAGAATTAGTTATTATTATAAAGTAGCCCGCGCAAGAACTGAGTTAAGCAAAGAAAAAGCCAAAGCTCGATTTGATGAACGAATCAAACATGAAAAACCTCAATATGAGATAGGAACTAAGGTATATGTAAAAGAAAGTCAAATCGGATCCAAACTCCAGAATAAATTTAATGGTCCTTTTGAAATCATCGAATTATATGAGAATTCAGCCAAATTGAAAAATCTCACGACAAATCAAAAAACTAAAAAGTTAATTTCGATAGATTAAAGCCTTACTATGAATAAAAAACTGAAACTCTATTTTTTTATTACAGATTTCTACTTTTTTCACCCTGTATAGCCCAGTACTATTTAAAACCAGTGAATAACACTATAGGAATATATCTCAATGAAGAAGATAGTATGAAAATTTCAAATGAAAAATGGACTCTATTAGTATACAAGGATCTTATCCCGGTAAGAAAGGCCTTAGACAATAATCAGAATATCTTGAACAATCTGCTGGATAAATTCGAAACCAACAATGGAAGAATGATGTATTTCAACGCTGAAATAAAAACGCATATCAGCCTACTGCAGCAAACTGCAAGATCGCTTGAAACAAAGTATGATGAAATTCAGAGACAATAGACTATTCACACCGGGAGAAACGTGGTATTATCAACGCTGTAGGAACGATATGGAAAGCGCTTACTGGCAACCTTGACGCATCAGATGGAGAATACTATACGAATTGTATTAATCAAATTTATTAATAATCAAATTTCAAAGATGAACACCAAATTGAAAATTTGTTGAAAAATCAAATTACTGTGACTACATCTGTTATAAAGAGCTTCAATGAAACAATTCAAAAATTGCAAATTGATGAGGCAACATTTAATGAAGATATACAGAATATTGAAAAATCAATTTATGATATTTCTGATAACTTATATTTAGTAGATGCAAAGTTGAAAGTATTGGATATTTGCGAATCGTTAATGGAAAGCTATATATTTCTGGAAGATTATTTAAATGACATTCTGAATTCAATAACTTTTGCGAGATTACAGATCATTCATACATCAATAATTACACCAAGAGATATACTTCATTCTCTTCAAGAAGTCTCTCAAACTCTACAGAAAAATAATTTACCTCTACCATTGAAAATGTCATCTGTAGCTCAATACTTAGAACTCATTGATTTACAAGCATTTCAGACCGAGTCAAAAATAGTATTTGTCTTAAAAATTCCATCAGTTGACCCTGAAATCTATTCAGTCTTTCGATTATTCCCAATACCTATCCTAGATAATCGAACTGGGTTACATCATATCTTACCAACCAGTATAAAATATATTGCAAGAGACTATGATTCTATGCTGTATACTATTCCCAAGAATTTTGACAATTGTAAATATTTATTTCATGGCATGAAAATGTGTAAAGACTTGTTACCATATCCAATTGACAATGATGCTATTTGTGAAGCCCAAATATTGAAACACTTATTAGGAGTGCCAAGACAATGTCAAACAAATCTAATTTTTGCCAAAAATTATGAAATTTATGAGTTACGGACCAATAATTGGGTAATATCAGTATCTGATTCATTACCAGTTACTATCAAATGTCAGAAAAGAGAAACGATAACGAAGATAATCAATACTAATTCCATTTTGAGATTACAACCAGATTGTAATGCTTTTATTGGTAGTACCAGGGTACATCCAAAAATTCTTGACATGACATGTCAATTGATTACAAAAGTGAAATTATGATTCCATTCCAATGCTGTAATCATATACCTGAAAAACAAAAACTTCCGGAATTGAAACCATTGAAATTGAATAAAATCAATACTGATGATTTGAGTATTGCTCAACATAAACTGAATCAATATTCTGATGATATTATTAATGAACCTTTTGTAACAAAACATATTTCATGATTTATTCATTTTATTATCGCATTGATTGTTTGCTTAATCTTGCTGTATTTCTTTTGCAAATGTAAACGAAATCGTTCCATGAAAATTGGAATAATGACTTCAAGAAATGATGGTCCACCTCAGCCTCCACCAAACTCGAGAACCAACTTCAAGTTCCTCACCAAACTCATACCAAAAAGAAGGCCAAGCTACAGAGTGGGAGAACCAGTAGAACCCGAAGACATACAGTTGAATACAACCAGCTCAAAAAGTTATGCCTAAAAGTTGCTGCAATGCTAGAATATTCAAGTTTCAGAAGTGAATATGAAAATGGAAAATTCGATATCAATTAATGAAAACACCTTGTAACCAGAATTCCTCCGTCTGCCAAATTGTCATTTTTCAGTGTCAAAATCGGAAACATTGAAAAAAGTTTACGAAGAGAAAAATATTTCAATTGTGTTGAGAACGGGAGCAGATTCGTTCCCGAAACGTCCACCAAGATAAGTAGAGGTTTTATTCTTATTAAATATATTTGTATTTCCAAATTTTTTCAAAAAGGTGTCACTGACCAATAGAGAATTTCTCTTTTAGGTATCTAAAGGTTTAATTTCAAGCGCAGTGACATTTTGGGACAGATCCTAAATCTGTCCTTACTACAAATATATTGCAATAATTTTTAATAACTTCTACTCTATTTTTTTAGAAACGAGGAGAGAAAATCCCATTAAAAGCTGAAAAATTAATATACCACCTCCTCGAAGAACTTACAGACAGTATTTGATTTTCTTCATTTTCAGTATTTTTCATTTCGTTCGGTGAACCTTGATAGTTTTATAGTGGAGACCATTTTCGTGAATTTCAGTTCGGAATAGCTATTTGTGTTCCAAAAATTCATTCGAATTTCAGAAACCATGAATTGTTTTTCGAATTATACCCAGAATTACTGCATAATGAAGATTGTAGTAGTATCTGAACTGATGTTGAATTTTTTTCAAAAAAAATGATGAGTTCCGATACCCAAATGATGAATTTTCAAATCCAAATGGAATTTTCCTGTGTGATGTTTTGAATTTGAAATACATTCGTCGGATCTTGAAGTTGAATTGATGATTCTGTAATAAATATTTTTTTAGTTGAGTCAATTAGTTTCGAATACAATCGATGCACTTCGAAATATAATTGATGAAGAACATCGCACGCATTCTTGAATTCATCAGCCCCATTCGAAATTCAATTAATTCTTTTTCAAATTAGCATTGAGCTTTTTACAAGATGACAAGATTCGTCATTGGCTGTAAACTCACAATTCTATATGAAAACTCAAGTTGACACTTCGAAAGAACTCATATCTCAATTAATTTCATGAAAAATCAAGTATCATGTTCTACTATGGAAAGCACTGGAAAGAGAAAGACTTATGATGAATGTCATAAGAGATGATGAATATATCATCAGTTGCATCTGTCCGATCGAAAAGAACTTACGTTCTACGAGATACTTTGCACAGACAGAATCGATGTTGGGACAGTGGCTCCTCTTGTATTTCTCATCATCGCTATACCAAAAATTGTCGCATTCATTCTTCATGCCCATGAGATCTAACTGTGAACTGCATGTGTAACATTCCAATGAAGAACCTGTAACAGAATCAAAATCATCTATGCAATTATTGCAAGCGTTGGAGTGGAATCAGATATACGGTTGTGAAATTACAGCTTCATAATTGTAGCAAATTAGCAAGATAGTGTGAGGCAGAAATAATATGGGTTCACGAAAAATATCTCATTGGGAATGAGGAAGATAGAGGAATGAGGGAAAGAAATACAGAGAAATCGCGTATAGAGATACATCAAGAATTCCAAATATGAAGGAAAATATAGGAAAATATAGGAGTATGATACCAGCACTCTTATAGCAGTAGATAATTCATTCCAGAAGCGGAATGAGAAGGAGATAGAACCAGCAAGCAAGGAACATCCTTGAGATGTTTGATCACCTTAAAAACATGTACCCATTCCTCGACGTTTCCGAGTTATTATGACGTGATAATGCGTTTCAAATTGTGTCAGTTTTGTGACATATCAAGAACGTTCATTTTGAGAGGTTTTTGTTACAGAATACTAACATTACTGTTACGTTCTTGAATATGTTCATCATACCTCCTATAGTTCTTGTTATTGATGAGGTTTGTTTATTTTTTCGCATTGCAAATTTTTCAAGTTTGGGTGGACCCATTGTTTAATACCAGATAAGTTTATATTTCATTTCTCATTTGTGGAGGTTATTGAAGAACAAATCTGATCAGAACCTGACAACAAAATTATCATTGAATGAATGTGATGATATCGACTCATACGAGATCAATGAATGAAGGAAAATCATCAAAATTGTATTGAAAGCATACCGTGTGTTTGTGGAGAATACTTTACGGGAAAAACTAGCAGGTCTCTATCAGTGAGGATGGAAGAGCATGATGTGAAGTAACATTGAAATGAAGTGATATACTGACAGATCAAAATTAGCTGAACACATCCTCACTGAAAATGGACAACATATAGCCGCTTGAAGTAATCATCCACTTCTCAACACCGAATATGAAAATGGCAAATTCAATATCAATTAATAAAAAATACCACGTAACCAGTATTCCTGTCTGCCAAATCGTTACTTTTCAGTGTGAAAACAACTCAACATTGGAAAATTTTGCGAGGAGGAAATATTCGAATTGTGTTGGAAACGGGAAAAAATTCGTTCTCGTAACGTCCACTAGAATGAGTTGAAAATATATTTGTATTTTCAATTTTTTCAAAGAAAACAAGGTGTCACTAACAAATAGAGATTTTCTTTCTTAGGTATCTTAGGTTTTGATTTCAAGCGCAGTGACATTCTGAGGCACATCACAAATCCGTCCTTACTACAAATATGTTGAAATGATTATAATAACTTCTATTCTATTTTGTAGAAACGAGGATAAAAAATTACACACAAACAATAATAATTGTTCAAATGACCGCCAGTGTGGTTCAAACTAGAGAGGTATTGACAGTCTAAATCCAGACGAATTTCTAGAACGAGGTCTGTTTCGCAAGGAGTATATGAGAGAGACACAGAATGTAACCTAGTGGAACTCCAGACTTAAGATTCAGGTATCCAGATTCTTCTTCGAGTTGAACTTTCTGTCGTCTTTTTTTGATACAGTTCTTCAATGATATTATTCCAGATAGACCAGTATAGTATGAAATAGCAAGTAGAAAGTCGTAATCCGAAGTGTCAAACTGAAATCTAGCGTTATTAAAATTGTACATGACCCCCGATTGGAAGCGCCGGAGAGTGAACAAAAGTCTAGTGTCGGTGTTGTGAATTTATATTAACGATGTGGCCAGAGTGCAAATTCAGGTCCGAAATTCGTAATCTGATATACATTGTCCCACAAGAAGTGCGCACCAAATAAAAAAAAGTGATGAGATCATTGACGACAATATCATATTTTGTTGTGAAAATTAAACAAGTGGATCTGAGCAGAAGATAACTTTGAGCTCTCGTCCGAGGATGCTATCGACGCAACAAATTCTGAGGATGCATCAAAGGTAGAAATAATATATCTGAAACAGCTGATCAAACAACAAAATGAACTAGTGTAATATCAAAAAATCACGAATGATGAAGCCGTCCAGAGCCATCTAATGATAAAATCAATAACGACTTGTTTCCAACCTCGATGAATGTTGAACAAGGAACAGATAATAGTAGTGTTGATAGGCAAAATACTCATCTGATAGCTAAGTCACGGAAATCGCGTGATTGCCGACAACCTTAAGAGGTCGCTCATACAAGTTCAGGTAGCAGCACGACTGTGCCGAAACCAAATAATGATCCATCAGTTTTTGTGAAATGTCACCTGGACAGCAGACGACCTCCAGTCTATGTTGTTGCCACTGTTCCCGGAAGTAAAATGCGAACAATCGAAATCTATGTATCCACATTTATATTCATCATTCAAAGTTTTGATTGATGAATCAAATCTTTCTAAAAGTATGGCCGTATGGGTTTGGCCCCAAGGGACGTGAATGAACAGTCATTTGAGCATGATCTCGGACGAATATTTCACTGTGTGTTGTTCCAATTCTATATCTGAGAGAGATTTTACATGCAACCATACTCTTGCCATTGGTGTCTATGATTTCTCAGCAACAATCATTTCATGATTTCAACAACATTCCTCTTGATATACACTTGGGGTGAGTGAAAGAATTGTCGCATATGAGATTGTTCTCTGACATGTGTCTTGGGTTCTTCAATATTTCACTTTCAATCCATTTTTCAAAATATTTCATTCATACACAATGTCATTGATACATTTGAACAGTTCATCTATCGATATATTGTATATTATGTATATGTCTGTAATTTGTCGATTTCATTTACGAAGGATTTTTATTGTAGCCCCGAAGAAGGCGAACATTTTGCCAGAACGTTCATGATCATTGAACAACAATTACTCAATCTTTGGACGTGACAACAGTATGCGTATGTGAATGTTTCCAGTTGAAAAAAGCCATCGTTATACAAGAGAAGCCTCCCGTGAAATGGTAAAACAATCATTCAGGAAATATGAAGAATAATTCATCGTCTCTGGAAATTATTCATACTACAAGTGTAGATCGAAACGCACTGAATGCTTACAACGTTACACGTAGACAGTATAAACACGCACAAAAAAAAACGCATTTAGCAAATTTGTTGCAAATTCTGGGAATGAGAGTAGAGACAGTTGGAGGCTTATAAATTTCGAGAGAAACAGAAATAACAACAGAAAACATATTCGCAATTGTCTATCGCAGGACGTTTTTAACACATTCGCGGACTTTAACGTCATATCACGTCATTGACTTTTGTTCCAACAGGGCACCAAAATGAAGTGCTCAAATTGTCACAGTGATAGAATGAAAACTTTTATACGAAGAGAAACGCAATATGTAGCTTTAGAGTCATATTTTTCCGAAGAATTGGAAAAACTATGGATATTATGGTGGAAAAGTCAACACCTTCTATTTTCATCTCTGAGTTATTGAAATCAAATTTTGGTTTATATTGCTCTGAAAATTTTCAAAAAGTATATAAGTGAAATCATAGTTAGTTCCGTATCTCCTGAAGTGGAAGTGAACTGTAAGTCTTCTGATTATTGTAATAGTTTGCATGTTTACATTCGACATTCCCTGTCGTGAAGTGATAAAAACAACCCAGTCCAAGGTTGAATATACATTCCACCAACGGTCAGTTTATTTCGTGCGAATATGAATGGAGATGAACAGTTAACAAAAAATCAATTATTCTCAAAATCATTACAATCTATCGATAGTGGGAACGAAAAAATCAAAAGGGAGTTGAAAAAACATATAGATTCAGAAAATGAAAAACTGATTGACATTATCAGAGATCAAAATAGAGAGATATCTGACTTAGAACAGAAGTGTGAAAAACTCACGGAGAACTATCTTGTTTCAGAGAGTAAAACTAGAAAAAAACAATATTATTGTTTTTGGTTTAGAGTGTGATTCCAGCGTCGATGGTGCAAGGTCGGCCATTGGAAAACTCAACACTTTGTTGAGGACTAGTCTGTGTGAATCAGATCTCAACAATATTTGTTCATTACATAATACTCCTAAGCCAGCTGTGGAGATGAAGATGAACTCACATCTCGTATTTGAAAAAGAACTCAGTATTCCGGAATATTTCGAAATTAAAAGGTACCGACATATACATTTCACACGATCTTTGCTACGAAGATCGCCAAAACTATAAAATACTTGCCAAACACATGAAGGAGGCTAGAGAGAGAAATCTTTCTGCCAAAATCGTGAATCACAAACTCGTTATCAACGGTAAAGCTTATACTGCGAATGAATTGGAAGAGGAAAGTGAGACTCAGGAGAATATACAAGATTCAAATAAAAGAGGACGAGAATCTTATAGTGATTCCATCCACTCCTTCACATCGTCCTCCTCTCACCAGCAGCTCTGAGTATACTAAAGACAACATTGATTCTGAACTGAACACAACTGTTAAACCCCATCTCAAGAAACAGAAACAACAAGATATAATCCCCGGGTCCGAGAGAAGGACACGACAAAATAGTTCATTTACAAAATCAAAAAACTCTGATTAGATGTTACCATTTATTCCTGTTTACCATTTGATTTCTACTTAGAGTTATCTTTTTCTCTCATTCATTGTTGAAACCATTTTCCCAACATATAGCTTCACTTGAAAAAAAAGCATATAGAATGAATTTCACTTTTGCCCATGTTAATGTTCGCTCTTTAGTTCCACACTCGAATGCTCTACACTTGCACATTGATGTTAACAAATATGATATGATAGGAATCACCGAGACATGGTTACATCCAGGAATACCAAACAACTCGATCGCAATACAGGGCTATAATTTCATTAGATTTGATCGTTTAGTGAGAAGAGGAGGCGGAATTGATATTTATGTAAGAAATAATTTAAATGCCAACATTATCTTGAATGAATCATCTGATCATTTGGAACAATTATGGATAGAATTCAAGTTAGAAAAACGTAAACATGTTCTTGGACTAGTATATAGACCACCAAATTCAGTTTATGTAACTTTCCTTGGAAATTTTGAAGACACCTTGATCAAAATATTCTTGCCTATGAGAAAATCATATGCATGGGTGATTTCAATATAAACCTATTGGACATCAATCCACTAGCATCGAGTAATCTCTTATCCATCACAGACTCATTCAATTTGATTCAAAAAATAAAAAGTCCTACTCGCCCGTCTAACAACAGCATCTATATATATATATATCTACTTTTCTCAAATCTCGACAATATCACAGAGGCTGACGTTCACGACGCAGATAGAGCAGACCATTTTCTTATCCGTTACTCCTTTCCTCTCACGACAAACTGTTCTGATGAAATCAAAACTTATTTTTACAGGGATTTCAGTCGTATCGATATTAACCAATTTCAAACAGATCTAAAGGCATTACCATGGGAAAATATTTACACTATCGAATCAATCGGAGATAAAATTGAATTTTTAAATAATAACATCACTTCGCTGGCTGATAGACATGCTCCGCTGAAAACATAACTTTACTCTAATTATAAACAAAAATATACCCCTTGGATCACCGACAACATCAGACTTATGCAGAAATTGCGCGATAAATCATTGAGACGGTATAGGAAAAGTCGACTGCCAGCCCACTTCGAATACTACAAACAGCTGCGTAACTTTACATCAGCATCTATCAATAGGGAAAAGAAGGCCTATTTAGAATATGCTCTACGACACTCAAATAGGCGACAGCAGTGGCAAACACTCAGGAAATTGGATGTCGTGAAGAGCAAGCACAAGGAACTACCGGACAATCTGAAAAATGTGAATGTCTTTAATAATTATTTCGTGAATGCTTCTGAAAACGACCAACAGCCAAGCGCTGAGATAATTGATTATTATTCCAATAGAGTGAAAGATGGTGTCACCAGTTTCTTCACTGTCTCTCAAGTAAATGATGATGTCGTCTCTATAATCAAAAACATAAAATCTAAATCATTTGGTTCGGACAACTTAAACATCAACCTCATACTCCTCTGCTGTCCGTTTAAATTTGTTTAAATTACTCATGTCATGAATGAGTGTGTGAAAAGGAGTTACTTTCTCAGAGTTTGGAAGCATGCATTACCTCTACCCAAAATCAAAACTCCAACGGAACTCTCCGATTTACGAAGCATAAGTACGCTTCCAATACTATATGAAGTTCTAGAGAAAATACTTGATACAAATAAGACGTCACCTTGAAACGCACAATATATTTCCCTAACATCAGTCAGAATTCAGATCAAGTTTTAGTTGCGCGACAGCACTCTCTGCTATATCAGATGATATATTCCAATCACTCGACAGTGATGAATTGTGTGCTCTCATCTTACTCGATTACTCGAAAGCCATCGATACCACAAATCATAAAATTATGAATTCTATTCTACACTTCATAGGGTTCAGTGATTCAGCGTGTTCTTTCATGGAATCATATCTAGCCGATAGAGTTCAATAGGTCAAATTGAATAACATCACATCTGTTCCACTGAAGTTGCAACAAGGAGTACCTCAGGGAAGTATTCTAGGCCCTTTGATGTATACCATCTACACCAGTAACTTCTGCTCGAGCTTGACACACTGCAAATATCATTTTGACGCGGACGACACACAGACTTTGTGATATTGTTGAAGCCAACGGTTCGATCAATTCAGATTTGAATGAACTTCTTGATTCAACAAATGAACACTTACTGAAAATCAATTCGAAAAAATCTGTCGCTCTTCTTTTTGGGTCAGACAATCAGAGAAGCGTCGCGCTCAATACCTTGCATATACAAGCCATAAACGACCACAGCGTATTTCCCATAAATTGATGGACACTGGTTGGCTTAGCATGTTCAATCATCGCAAACATCACATGGCATGCTTTTTCTACAAAATTTTGAAAAGTAAAGTACCGAACTACTTATATCGTAGAATTACATTCAGAACGAATGTACATAATCTGAATTTAAGGTGTAGTAATATGTTCATGATTCCCAAGCACAAGAAGCAACTATTCAAACGGACTTTTTTTTATAATGTTACACTATTTGGCGATATTTTGGATGTTCCAAATGTCTCCTTATCATACGAAGCATTCAAGAGTTGGTACAAACGATTTCTCTTCTCTCGACAATGAACAATATTACACATTACTATTCTGGTATATATTGAATATTTCTAGATTACAATTATTTATTCATGAAATTTCTCAATATTATATATATATATATATATATTGAATTTTTTTTTGCTACTCCTGGTGGAGTTTTTTTTTTTTAGCTTAGGTTATTCTCTGTATTTTCGAGGAAACTGTGGAAGAATCGGCCAATTGGCCTAACAGCTCTCCTATTATTCACCTACTTGTGCTTCATGTAACTTGTATTGGTGAATAATAAATGTATTATTATTATTATTATTATTACTAGAGAAAAAAACTGCGTCAAATGAGAAGAAAAGCATAGCAGTCATATACAGCATGCAGACATGGAATGAAAAATTCTTCATTTTGAGGAAGAACATGTTTTATGATAGGGAAACTGGAACTAGTGAAACAATAGGTACACAATGCTCTGGTGAAAATAACAAAATGGGATAAAGGGATAACACTACTCATACTTATCCATGCCAATCCTGGAAACATTTTCCTACACAAAGGGGTGGCTTGCCTAAGCAATCTCGACATTGCCAAGAAGTTTATTTTCTTTTTTTCATCACATTGGACTGCTTACAGACCTTACAATATTTTCCATATTTTTTAGAATCTGCTGGTATAGTTATGGCCTCGAGGACGTGACCAGTATTCTTCGATAGCATGAACTTGAATCCTTTCGGTATATTTTTGACGATTTCCCTGCCATTTTTGTGATCAGGAGAAATTCCGAGTAATAATTTGATTATCTCATTTCTAAGCATCTTGAACGATTTTTTGTCTTGATTGCACTTATTATATGGATAGTGGGAATTCCACGCAGCTATGTCCAGCATGTGGAATATGACGTTCTTGTGCCATCTGATAGTTTTTCGTGGGCACGAATAATAACCAATCATTTGATCATCCCTGTCATATTCTCATTATAACGACTGATTTCTACTGGCTTGTTTGTTTTCTTGCCGAACCTGTTAGTCGTTTCAATTTATGTTGATAGGCTGTTGTAATAGACGAAACATCACGTTTATCACGCCATTTGGAAACATATACATTGCCATTTCTTTTCCATACGTGTTGCCCAGGTTTCAGTTCAGCCAGGGTTATTTCTTTAGGATTATCTTTTCTGTTGAAACGTGATGTATCTGTACTATGCGTCTTTCGATGCAATGAAATTTTTGATGTATCAATACTGTTGTGACAGTTATCCATATATATATGATGACCCTTATCCAGGAATGGCTTCAGAAGCCATAGCACTAACGAGTTCAACTTCGAACTTCCTCTGGCATCTTGTCTATTCGATTCACCTTTATATATCTTCATATTCAAGACGAAACCATAGTTTGAGCAGAGTTCATAGAATTTGATTCCATATTTGCTCTTCTTTTTCTTTATATAAACCCGAAATTTTAGTCGTTCTCGAAATAGTAGGAGTGACTCACCTAAGGACAATGCCTCGAGAGGAGAGAATATATTTTGGCTTGTTCGTATTATTTTATTCAGTAACCAGGTGACTCCATGAGGAGGGTCATCATTATTTTCATCATCCGAACAATTAAGACACCTCAGAACTTGTTCAAATCTTCGTCTTGACCTGGTAGCAGATGATATAGGATGATATAGTGAATTGAAAGAAAATGAATCTCGATTGGAACGGAATTTCAGTTGGCCAGCTAGAAGACACAAACCAAAAAAATTCTCAATTGAATCGCGGATATTTCTCGAAATATTTTGAACCACTCGTGTCTAGTTTTAGGTCTATCAGATATAAGTTGAGTGTTTCACAATATGCATTTGTTTTTTTTCAGGATAAAATCCATTACGTCTCCATCCCAGATCAATTCTGAAACTTCTCCCGGAGTCTTCGATTCAATATTTTGTGTGAGCCCAACAGAAGCATGGTTGAATGCGAAGTCTGGAGGGGCAGGCACATAAGGTGTCTTCCCATACATTTTCTTCTTGCTCAATCGGACAATCAGAAAAATATACACTCACCATCATTCGAATCACCGCTAGAATATGAAGAATAGCTTTGAGTGTATTCTGGATCATCTATGAAACCGTCGGTACTGAATGGATCGTGTGTGCTTTCAGCATCCAATTCTGATTTTTCATCCTCGGTCTCAACCTCATCCAACCACCTGAGTAGTCGTTCTTCCTGTTTTTGGTCCATTTTACGTATGCATTCAGCCAAGCGTTCAGTACACACCCTCTGACAATATCTAGATCTGAACTGAATAGAAAAACGCGCTAAACGTCTTTCGATTGCTTGACCCACCTCCCTCTCCCCAACGAAGTTTCGAAAACATATTTCAACACGAGGTATCTAGAGGGACACTTCACACACTCACATATACAAAATTGACGTGATATTGCGCTAAACGTATTTACAGCGCATTGAGCATATGACGGCAACTGCCGTCAGTGTCCTCTCCGACTGTATAGCCGTTGCGGCTTATGCCGCTCCTGTCCAATAATGCACATACCATAAAATATGAGTGTCCGCGAAGGTGTTGATGATTTCTTCTCTAGTATTTCCGAAGACATAAGGAGTGATCTGCCATTTGATGTTCGCAATACTTCAAATTTCCTGAAGGATATTCCTGTACCACCCGGATCTTTCTTTCTGAACCCTGTTTCCATCGAAGAGGTAACATGAATAATTGTATCTCTGGAAAACCCCTTCCTGTGTGGATATATTTAAGTTAAATATAAAAATCATAAGAGAAACTCTGAACATCCTCATATTGCCCTTAACTCAACTAATTAACCTTTGCTTCTCAACAGATGTTTTTCCAGAAATTTTTGAACTATCCAGATTTATACCCATATCTAAAGAAGTGACCCCAACCTAGGAAACAACTACAGACCAATCTCTATTATACCAATTTCCTCTGAAATACTAGAAAAAATATTGAAAAATACGCTAACACGATACCTAGAATCTTTTCAGTTGATACATTCCAGGCAATATGGCTCCAGGGAAAAATGTTCAACAATGAAAGCTCTATTGCAGACTATATTGCAGACATAGTCGAAGGTCTGGAAGGGGACAAACACACAATTTTTACGATGTGTGACCTGGCGAAAGCTTTCGACTGTCTTACATGATATCCTTCCTGAGAAAATGTATTATCATGGTATTCGTGGCAAACCACATGAATTTTTACACTTCATATTTGAAAAATAGGCAGCAATGCACCATATTAGATAGAAATTAATCGAGCTTTGTTGAAGGGAAACACGAAGTGAAACACGATGTGCCTCAAAATGTGGAACAATTTTATATGTTAACGATCATATAAAATTCATATGTTCATATGTTAACGATCTATACTGCTATTTATTGCCAAATAAATGTGTTCTCTTGGCCGATAATGCATCACTATCATCAACCAATAATCACATACGTGAACAATCTCGATTAGCTGCAGTAAATAAAAATGAAGCAAAATAATGGTTTGTATAAAATGATCTAGCACTGAATCAATTTAAAACACAGGAACTGCTAGTATCTTCAAATCCCAAATTAATGAATGGGTCAAGTGTCAAACTGCTCGGAGTCTTAATCGACCATAAGTCAAATTGGTTCAGCCATATAGAATTTTTGAGAAAGGAAATTATCGAGTGTTATTTTTGTGCTTCGACAGCTCAAACACTCAATAGATCTACCATCTCTACTATCGTCCTACTATGCATTATCCCACTCGCAGGTCAACTATGGAATGATTCTTCGAGAAAATTCCAGTCATAGTTTAGACATATTCATTCAACAGAAGGAATAAGAATCATTACAGGTGCTGGATCAGAAGAGCATTGTCGTCCACTTTTCATTGTATTAGGAATTAGGACGACACCATATATGTTCATATTCACTATTTCAAATTCATACTAATTCAACTAAATATTGCATGCAGTCCGACTTACACAATCACACCACAAGATCCGGAAATTACATAAGGAAACCTCGTTTCATGCTGAATATCCCTGAAAAAAATTCCACAAACATTGACCTCTACATTGAGTTGGATCCAGCTGGAGAGCATTGAATTACAACACTTTCAATTCAAATATTGAGAAACTTCTTCATGAAAATGAATACTACATAGTTGACAATTTTCTTGACTCTAACAAAACTCCAGAAGAGGCCTTGAGAAGGAAACTTGAATTATAAACTTGTTCAATGCATCCTTGGAATGTGTCATTTCTGTTTTACTTCACACGCACTTTATCTCTTCTGCAATGTTTTATTTATATTTCTGTTTCACTTCATATGTACGTTATCTTTTTCGTGAATCTGACATGCTACATATATCTCATACATATGTGATGAAAATGAATTCTATTTCATTCTATTCTATTTTATGTCATCAACTATATGAACAAGCGCTGTAGTGCTGCTGTAGTCACTTCTGAAACCAGATTTCATCGAATTGATTATTCGAGTATGTTCTCAGCTGACTATCAATAGCTTTCTCTAGAACGAGTAGGTAGTATACTGATGGCCCGAAGGTCTTTATACTTCAGTGGGTTCACTATTTCAGGCAACAATGTTATCACTGCATTTCTCCATACATCTGGAAAAACATTTTGAGTGATACAATAATCACCCATATTAGTAATGTTGAGTCCATGACAACCTGTAGCATGAATGGATGTGATATCGTTGATTCTATTATTTTTATAGTAATCTTTCACAGAGCTAAGTGGATCAGCTGCATCTATTGAATTCATGAAATATTCATTGATTTCTTGAGCATTTTTGGAGTTTCATGTATTTCATTATGTTTTGTGGGTACAAGTTGATAGGACTTTGGAATTCTCCACGTGTATGAGTGGGCTTTCTTCTCTCTGACGATTGCTTCATAACCTACTGATCAATGGTTGATCAATAAATCAATATTACCTAATTAATTGAATGATCAAACTATACAGTTTCGAATATTCTCGTAAAAATATGAAATGAGCAGGTCCTTCAGTTCTTTTATATCTACTTAATGCTTCATCCCTGGTTTCCATTTTTCTTTCAAATTGAATATTGACCACAGTGCTCTAGGTGCTCTAGGAAGCTGGAAAATGAAAGATGATAACTGATAAATGATGTATACTGTCCTCATTCAACATATTGATGTTGGAGTCCCCTGAGCATATGGCATCATCAACTGAGGGAAAAATTGAATTCAGTGTATCTTCGAGTTCATTGAGGAATATATTTGAATCTTGTGATGGTGGCATGTATGGAATACCAACTGCTACATTTGATTTTCTGATCTCAACATGCATCCATAATTTTTCAATAATATCAGAATCACATCAGATTGATACACTTTTGAAATCATGTCGGACATATGCACAAAGGCTACCTCTCTTTGAATTTCTATCCAACCTATGAAATTTGAAACCATCTATTCCTACTGATTCACTCTCAGTATCACAATTGAGCCGGTATCACGAATAACAAAGATATATAATTGATGTTCCACAATGATTTGCCTTATTTTCTATAGATTTGGCAACAAAGATCTTGCATTCAAACAACCAACTTTCAGGTGATTCATTTCTCAAAAAAAAGTTATAACGCCCTCAGTATTGTGGATGAGTATGATTTGTGGAGTGAGCGAAGAAGCTTATAAGAAGTTGAAAAAATATATCAAATATCGATTCGAACCCACAACTTACTATATTGCTAATACTATGTACTGATACAGGGGTTTAGGGTTAGCCAGTCGGAAAAAAATCAAGAAATCCCAAGAGCAGTCTTCATTCTTATGGCGACAAGATGTGCAGACCAAATGTGATGCGAGAGCGATGAGTGTGAGGAACTAAAAAGTTGTATTGTAGATTGGCATTGTAGAATCATTCATACAGTTCAATTTTCGCTCAGAAGCACGTGTTAATTTCCAACTATGCAAGAAATTCACAGAACAATTATCATTTCAACACTTACCTAAAAAATGACCAAACACCAATCTGAAATATGCATTTAACAAATGCATATGCAATCGTTGGCAAATTCGTTAATGGTTCAGCATTTCAATCCCTCAAAAATCAATCAATCCGATCAGTTCTGATACATATAACCAAAAGAGATTCAAGGCTTTAAATGATCGTCAACGTAAAAAGTGGTACCTGATAAGGAGCGCGGCAAAAAACTGCAGTTCGCGATACGAGAAATGCATTGTGGGTTGCCTGACGTCAGGTAGCTATTTGAAAGAAACAAATCATTTATACATGCAACAGAACATATCCAACCATTGATACGACCAGAATAAATGACATGAGTGACACTCGACTTGTATTTTTCTTCATACTATATATATATACGAGGTAGAAAAACTTGGTCACATAATTAATAGACATTGATATCGTATGTTCATATATACTACACAGCTGTTTCAGCACAACTAATATCGTATATCTTCCCAGATATATTCGATATTGATGTAATATCGCAGCAGGTGGAGTAACATTATAATTGATCCAATTCGTTCAATCCAGTGATTCCAATGATATTTCTATCATATGCACGCTTCAAAGAAATGTTCCCATTGTTCCTCCACACCATTTTATTCAATTTCAAATTTTTCTTAGGGCAGCTTTCACCATTTTTTGTTATTCCATGGATGAATCTTTCCTTATGATCATTTTTGTTTCCATCAGAAGTTTTTCTATCGCTATGAACGATATTTTTGAAGTGAGCAGATGTGAATTTCACTAAAATATTCTGTGTCGTGAGAGCTTTCAATTTCAAAGGCTATACAATAAACTTTCAGCCGACATCAGGTCATGTGTAACACTGACAGCATATGAGCAATGTCTCAGGAAACACCTGATGAAGGGTGGATTTTACTCCTAGGATGAGTTCTAAAGTGTTAGGTTCAGTTCTATTCGTGAGTCAGTTTTATTTATCCTGTCTGACAAATTCTATACATGTTCTTGCATCTCACTAAGGAAAGAAAGTACTATAATTATTATTATCATTATTATTATTACTAATTGACTCCTTATTCAATCGTGATTTCATTCCATTAGAAAATACATCTAACACTACGAATGTGCAATTCTCTTGGTCTGATTCTGATATGTCATAGATTCAAACATTTCACTTTTTTACATGTTGCTCAAAATACTCCTGTTTGCGGAATAACGTTTTCATTTGTTCCTCTTGTGACACCAATTGTTTCTCATATTTTTTTCCTTTCTCATCATGGTGATTCCTTCTTGGGAATTTCGACTGATTATTTTGGTTAAAGAAGACGTTGATCGAAAAAATCTTCAGAAGTGCCATAGCTTAGTGACCAATGTTCTTATTATTTCGGGTGGACGTCATGATACGACACTAAGGTCAACTATCTTCTATTATCATTTACACTGAATGACACAAGGCCCAAGGCCTTCAAAATATGATATACCCAGATTTTGATCTGATTTGGTATATGTGAGTTTTGCGTAATTCACTAGTTCCAGACTTGATTCAGCACAGTTCGAAAACAAGTCTACTCGATTCGACGGACGAGACAAATATGAGGAAATCCAAAAGTCGAAAAATTTCGTGGTTCCTGCTCGAAACCCAATTAGAATACGAAGTATATGGACTAGAAAAAATCTTCGGAAATAGTTAAAGGAAGAAATTATGTTCATTTTTCAGCTTTTAATGGGATTTTTTCTCCTCGTTCCTAAAAAATAGAGTAGAAGTTATTAAAAATTATTGCAATATATTTGTAGTAAGGACAGATTTAGGATCTGTCCCAAAATGTCACTGCGCTTGAAATTAAACCTTTAGATACCTAAAAGAGAAATTCTCTATTGGTCAGTGACACCTTGTTTTTGAAAAAAATTTATTTCAAGCGCAGTGACATTTTGGGACAGATCCTAAATCTGTCCTTACTACAAATATATTGCAATAATTTTTAATAACTTCTACTCCATTTTTTAGGAACGAGGAGACAAAATCCCATTAAAAGCTGAAAAATGAATGTACCACCTCCTCGAAGAACTTACAGACAGTATTTAAGAAATTATGTCATTGGTCATCCAATTATGGATACCCTGTAGGCGATACATCGAATATGAATGTGGTTTTCGGAAGTATCATTCCTATGCTTCCGTGTACTCCAGAAGCATTCGTCAACTGTCGGAACTGGGTAAAATGAGGTTATATTATTGAAAAAAATCAAGAAACAGTGGAAAATAAGTATTGGGAATCCCAATATAACTCATCGTGAAATTTCTTCAGGAATCAAAAAATGGAATACTGGGTGTTCCATCCATAATGAGGAAGTTGAGTGGACTCAAGGAAATGGAGACTTTCAGTATCACCAGAACTGGTATGACCTTGAAAATATTTCAAAAAACAAAAGGATATTGATTAATACTGAGCTCCAAAAATTCAGAAGTTTTTTCTAACCCGACATTGCGAACAATATTTTATTCAATTTTTCAGATCGAAGCAATATATTCCTGAACATTTGAAATTACGATTCGAAAGCAAATGATATTCCTCAATCCGAAGAGGATGTTTATATGCTCCAATAAATCATTGAATACTCACATGCTTTCAGTAATGAAATGGATAGAAGAAGTTGACATATTCTGACAGAGCACATTCTGCTGACTGTTTGGAATCAGTTCGTTCTAGAAAATATATGTATTCTCAATCCAAGGTTATCGGAACGAGCATGTTTCGTATCCTCATTCAGAAGGTTTGATTAATTTTATGATGTTTATTCCGGTAGGGAATGTAGGTGGGTATACATTTTCTGACGTGTATTCACAAAATTCAAAGAAGAATAAACACAGGTGATAATATTGCATGATGTAATGGAATCTTGATATTCTTGTATTCTTTCACACCAAACTTCACGCCTTGCACACATTGTCGCGAAATAATTTTCCACGAAAACTGAGCGAATATTTCGTGACATGGGCGGTAACAAACATTTGCTCGAATATTTCGCGACATAGCAGTAACAAAATTTGTATCTCATCCTATCATCGCATTCAGATATTATGATACAATGAGAAGAAGTACGAATGAATCGAATGAGTCATGACAGAAAACGCGAAAGAAATAAAATTTGCTGAAGTTGCGTCTATCCGCATGTTATTCATTGCGTGCATTTCGAAAGGAGGATCAACTGATTTTTTTATTCAGTTCACCTACGGAAGTGATACTGAAAGAAACGAAATCCACACAAATATCGGACTGTATATTGCGTCCCAGAATGGTGCTGCTATCTCGGATATTTTCAGAGCTACAAAATCTGTTGAATGGGAAATGTTGTTTGATATTTCATAAAAATTTCAGAACTGCTATCACATTCCATCAATTGCCTTCGATTCTCGAAATTGTGGAAACCCAAAATGATACGTTTTTGACAAACCACTGTATCTCGATTGTACGAGAACATTACGGTATTTTGATTTTGCCATTCTTGAGATCTTCAGATTATTCCGTGGAAAATTCTAATCGAATTCAATTGAGAGCTATTTTTTCTTTGGAAATGAACGGTTATTCAAGTCGAGGAACAATATATCATAATGATGATAAAAATAATGATAATATTCATGTTTATTTTACGCAATAATGCTCATGTACACACATGTTGAAATGAATAAATAAAATGAGCATATACTCGATGAGTGATGAAACATGTTCTCTCGTTTCGAGGGAAGTTAATGATGAATGGAATATGAAATATTGTATAGAAAGTTGAATATCAATCATGTCGATGTTCCAAACGGAGTAGACGCACATTGAATTGCTCCGCGAAACAATCCGACTTCATCGGTCAATAGTAACCAAAAATTCAGAAATCTTAGCCACAAGAGAGTGCACAAGTGAATTAGTCCATCAAGTGAGAATACATGTGAAGAAGTGAATTAGAAATGAATTCCATAGTGAAGGACTCAATTCAGGAGATATTCCAAGATCGTGAATTTATCAGCCAAATTACAAAAAAGGTAACGGAGAAAATCGAATTAAAACTCAAAACGGTTCAGAACGAGCTAATAGCACAAGACAACAAAATAAGTGCCTTGGAGCGAAAAATGGAACAAATAAACCTTCACAATAAACAAACGAATACCCTGGAACAAAGAGTAGACGATATGCTCCAACAAACGAGAATGAGTCATATCTGTATATACGGGGTAAATGAAGAAAATGGAGAAAATTCACAAGAAAAGATCATGGATATTATCAACACAAACACCAGCTTGAACCTCAGAGAAGCAGATATCATGAGATGCTACAGGGTGGGCAATGAATCTGAAAATACAAACAAATTCAGACCAACTATTGTCAAACTACCCGGAATTGAAATTCAAACTATTCAAGAATATTCATGAATTCAAAGGAAAGAAGATATTCTTCGCAGACGACCTTACAAAACATAGAAGGGCACTACTGAAGGAGGCTCAAACCAACCTTGGCGTGAGGAACGTATGGAGCTTCGAAGGATCCATCTACACCAAACACGAGGGACGTAATGCCATAATCAACTGTGTAGGAGATATCGCCAAGTATAGTTCTACCTGATTATGATGTATTCATGAACACTTCTTCTCTTTGGTACGCATTCAATCGGAATACATTTTTCAGCTTTTAATGGTATTTTCTCTCCTCGTTTCTAAAAAATAGAGTAGAAGTTATTGAAAATTATTGCAATATATTTTAGTAAGGACAGATTTAGGATCTGTCCCAAAATGACACTGCGCTTGAAATCAAACCTTTAGATAAGAGAAATTCTCTATTGGCCAGTGACACCTTGTTTTTGAAAAAAATTGGAAATACAAATATATTTAATAATAATAAAACCTCTACTTATCTTGGTGGACGTTTCGGGAACGAATCTGCTCCCGTTCTCAACACAATTGAAATATTTTTCTCTTCGAAAAATTTTTTTTTTCAATGTTTTCGATTTTGACACTGAAAAGTTACTTACAGACAGTATCAATCGGAATTGTCCGATAATAAGAGTTGACATAACACATTCATTGTGGAAACTTGAAGAAAATTAGGAGCAATGACGTTATTACTATTTTCTTTCTCTTTCATCTGATAACTTTACTGTACCCAATTCATTTTTATTTCTTTTTATTATTCTTCTTTTTTTGATCATTATCTGAAATTTTTACGTTCTATTCTATTCTTAAATTGAATAACACTCGGTGAGTGTGAAACACTCATTACGAAAATTATTTGAATGTATAAACATGTATAAGACAATGTGCAAACGATATATAGGAATATTATGAATCTTCATGTATAATTCAATGAATATCTGAATATAAGGTATGACAACTATTATCATAAATATAGAAGTAAACGAAACACATTTAAGTGTGGCAATTCATGGGGTTAGCCAATTATTTTTGGTAATTCATCCCGGAACTCGCATCACGAACAGCTACTGTCACTAAGTTAACGAAGAATAATGAAAAATTTCCATGAGGGGAATGATCAGAAAATCGCAAAAAAAATATGTTTGCGCGTTTATGAGTAGGAGGACTCCATCAGTTTTCATCAATCCAAATTTATATACAGAACTGCACGCTGATAGTTAGCTTTGGAGCGATTTTATTCCAACGTGAGAACAATGAAAATTAATTGAGAGTAGTTTCTTATTTTTCCAAACGAGCATCTGCTGAAGAATCAGAATATCATTCATACGAGTTAGATGTCAAACATGTCAAACATTTCCGCGTATATTTATTGGGAATCAAGTTCAAAATAGTGACTGATTGTAATTCACTGAAATCATCTCAGAATGAAAAAGATTTGCTTCCTAGAGTAGCGAGATGGTGGATGTATCCACAATCTCTTGTTTTCAATATTGAGTATCGTAAAGGAAAATATATACAGCACGTTGACTATCTTAGTACAAATCCTGCAATGCCCGAGCTAGTTGAAATAAGTATCATTTCAACCAATGAATAGCTCAGAACAATGATCCAGAAACCAGAGATATCAAACAAAAACTAACGGAAGGCAAATCAACCACAGACTACTTTCGTCAGAATGATATTTTATTCAGAAAAGTAAGTCGTGGCCAAAGTCATAATCCTACAATGTATTGTGCGTTTGTACCGAAAGGATATCGGCTAGGTTTATTACGAATGTTTCATGATGAACAATGTCACGTACGACCCGATTAAACATTTGAAAAAATAATTCAGTATTTTTGGTTTCCAGCTATTGCGTAAAAAAATTATTACCAACATTGTCTCAAATGCACTTTCATCAAGAAACTTACTGGTCCAAAACAAGCAATTCTCCACCTAATAGATAAAAAGCCTATCCCTCTCCACTCTGTACATGTTGAATGCGTCGGCCCTCTTCCAATGTCTCCAGAGGGTTACAAATATCTTCTGATATTGATAGATTCATTCACGAAGTTTTTATTTCTTATACCTTTGAAAACCTTTTCTGGTCATGGAACGAGTGATGTTTTGAAATTGTATTTTGATATGTTTGCTATCACAAGAACGTTCATTTGCAATAGAGCAACAAATTTCAACGAGAAATCAGTGAAGTTACTGTTATCAGAGTCAGGCATAGTACAGCATTTGATTGCAAAAATTGCGGCCCGCGGAAATGGACAAGTGGAAAGGTACGTTGCCACTATTTTGAATTTGTTGAGAACTGAGGTCGAAAATGAATCAGAATGGCCGAATGTCATTTCAAAGTTGCGAAAGGTACTCACTACCATGCAAAAAACCACAGGCTCCACTCCTATGTACCTTTTGATAGGGGTGAATGGCAATATGTCTACTATAGAAATTCTAAAAGAGTCTATTCCAACAATTGATGCACCTAATTTTTCAGAAAGAGATAGACTCCTCAATAGAACCAGGAGATCCAACAAAACTTCACATGTCAGAAACTTTGTGTTCCATCCTCCAGGGAAAAGCCATCTGGCGAAACTATATGACAGATATGATGGTCCAATCGAAGTTACACAAATTCTTCCTATGAACTTGAAAACCTCGTCAGGAATAATCCAGTGAAAATCCAATTGAATTGTCATTTTTGCTCAATGAAAAGAGTCCGTTAATATTGATATATTAAATAGTGTTGGTTCCAGCATGGACCCTTGAGGTACTCCACAGTCTATCACTTTTTCACTGCTCAGTACATCATCTATTCTCACCGGCTGGGACCTTCCTGTTTGATAGCTCTCGAATAGCTTCAATATGTTACCTCGCATTCCAGTATCTTCCAACGACTGAAAAAGAAGATGATGATTGACAGTGTTGAAGGCTCTGGATAGGTCTATGAATACACACAAGGACGATTTGCACTCATTTGAAGCTTGAATGATTTTTGAAATCGATGACAAGACAACATCCTGAAATGAAATCTCATCTCTAAATCCGAATTGATAATCTGAAATTAGTTTATATTCATTAAAGAAAAAAAAAAGATTCTTTTTTCAATGATATTTCCAAATAATCTCGATAGATGAGTAACTAGAGAGATCAGATGATAGTTTGTGATGACGGATGTATCTCCTTCCTCCAACAGAGGTGTAATGATTGTTTTTTGAATCTATCAGGGTGAACACCTTCTTCCACACATCTCTTCGCTATATATGTCAAGGGTTCTAGAATATGGATCGATATGAGTTCTATAGTTTCCGCCTCCAAGTCGTCATACCCTACTGTTTCGTTGTTTTATTAATTCAAAGATTATGTTTCTAAACTCCATAGTGATGATTGGTTCAAACACAAATGGACTCAAAATAGATGATCTCTGCATTTTGTATTTCTCAAAAGTTATATTGAATGCATTAGCAGTTTCTGTTTTGTCAGACAAAATTTTGTTTCCTGTAGGATATTCGATTTCATCTATAATTTTTTTTTTGTTTTTTTGTCCTTGATATTTGTTGAACAACCTCCCAAAGGGTTTCCGAATTGTTATGGTTTTGTTCTATTGATTTGTTATAAAATTTCGATTTGGTTTTGTGAATTCAAATTTTATAGATGGCTTTTGTATTCTTCCTTCAAGTCAACATTTCATGGAGTTTTCGCAATGGACCTCACATGATCGTCCCATGAGAGAGCACTGTTGGTGGTGACACCCAGCTCGGATATTGACGACCTCATAGGAACAGTGGTACCCGACATCCTCAAATTGGGCATTGTGTGATCAGCCTTCTTGGTGAACATACAAGCCTTGCACCTCTGGCCTCGTTGGCTCTAGAGGAAAAGGCGGAATGAAGTGTACTATCATCCGCAAAGCTATGAACTGGGCTGGAGGTCACATTCAACAAATCATTGATGTGAAGCAAGAACAAAGTTGATGCCAAGACAGAGCCTTGGCCTTGTGGAACACCAGCATTGATCGTCATTGTATCAGACGAGACCCCGTCTACCACCATGTAGAGTGATCTATCTGCAAGAAGACTCGATAGTAAAAGACACAGTTGGGGTGGCAAACCATATGACGGAATACTGTCTGTAAGTTCATCGAGGAGGTGGTACATTCATTTTTCAGCTTTTGATGGGATTTTCTCTCCTCGTTTCTAAAAAATAGAGTAGAAGTTATTATAAATTATTGCAATATATTTGTAGTAAGGACAGATTTAGGATCTGTCCCAAAATGTCACTGCGCTTGAAATTAAACCTTTAGATACCTGAAAGAGAAATTCTCTATTGGTCAGTGACACCTTGTTTTTGAAAAAAATTGGAAATACAAATATATTTGATAATAATAAAACCTCTACTTATCTTGGTGGACGTTTCGGGAACGAATCTGCTCCCGTTCTCAACACAATTGAAATATTTTTCTTCGTAAACTTTTTTCGATGTTTCCGATTTTGACACTGAAAAGTGACAATTTGGCAGACGGAGGAATTTTGGTTACAAGGTGTTTTCATTAATTGATATCGAATTTTCCATTTTCATATTCAAGTTCCAGAAGTGGATGCCAAGTTCTATCTATATCAACTGAACAAGAAGCAATATTATTGTCTCAGTTCAGGAGAATGCAAGCAGACTCTTTGATTTTCCGTTTTTGGTTGTTGTCTTCTTTTCCTATGATCTTAATATTACTCCAATCGGCCATAAGTTGTCCATTCTCAGTAAGGATATGCTCAGCTAATTTTGACTTGTCAGTATATCTTCTTTTTATATTGTTCTTATGCTCTTTCATCCTTACTGATAGAGGCCTGCTGGTTTCACCGGTATAATATTTTCCACAAACACATGGTATACTGTATATACAATTTTTTGATGACTGTTCTGAAACTCGAATATGAATAGGAGTGTTGGATTGGTTCGCTTAGTGATAAAAGGACATATCGTGGAGATTAGTGTGTGGTCTGAGTTTCCTAGCGGTGCACGGACTTTCACTCCATACGGTTCCGGATTGTTAATGAGGAACAGGTCGAGCGTATTGGCATAATGATTGCTGATATCAGGGATCCGAGTAGGTTCATTTATCATTTGCTCAAGACCATAGGTGATACCGAAAGCTTCAGCCAGACGTCCTGCGTCGTCTGTTTTGTTCGAGAATTTGAGCCAGTTGGAGTTGTGGACATTGAAATCCCCCATGATGATGATTCCAGCTGCTGGATGATTCTGTTGGATGAAATCGAGTTTCAGAAAAAGGAATCCGAAGAGGTCACCAGGAGTTGAACTTTGTCTGTTTTTGGTTATCGATTACACACATTACATCGAATTATTTTGGTTCCAGTTCCTCCTCACGATGGCATGAGAGATCATTCCTGGAAAAGATACATAAACCTCCTCTGAATCTGAAACGGGTATGGAGCTCATATCCAGGGCAGAGCATATAGGTCGTGTTAGTTGATGAGTTGACCTGCGTCTCAGTTAAAGCCAGTATATCTGGTTTTTCAGACCTCGGATGTTACAAAGGTCTGTTTTCAAATTCAGATGTTTCGATGGTGAACCCCCTCGAGCACCTCTCGCCCGGAAATCCGAATGGGGAGGTATTTCACTTCCGGAGTGTTTTACTCTAGTATAGTTCATCATCTAGATTTTTCTTCAGCTGAAATGGGCGGTTTGGATTGGGAAGAAGGAGATAGGGCATGAGGATATGACCGGAAGCATCGACCAAATACTGAAACATGGGAGTTACCCATTTCACAGTACTTCTGTCGATGTGGTGGTGTCGCACCAGGCGATGATGTGAATCATCATCTTCCACCTATGGGTATCCAATCAGTCGTCTCTTACGACAGGCAGGATTTACCATGGGGAAATGCTTGATCCGTCCCGATGAAAAGCTGCCGTCTGCAGTAAACGTGATAAAATACACTACACCCCAACCGGTGCTTGTATAGAGAATTCTTTCGAGCTGCCCAATAAGAAAATTGTGGCAAACTAGCGATTTCCAATCCTCGTGTCTTGTCAATGTCAACACACCTAATGAAGGAAAAGGTAATTCCATGGTAATTGATGTTTGTGAACATTATAATATGAATTACCTATGCATTGTGGAAATTGGTTTGAATTGAACTACTTTGAAAACTGTAAATTCCGAAGAATATAATTCGGTTAGTTATTTTTATAGAATCAATGTCACGTGGCGGAGTCGATATCTGAGCAAAGAAATCATATCGATGTAAATAATTTTGTCTACAGCAACACTTTGAAATATGTGCTGTAAGTTCTGAATATATGGGTTTTTCAAATATTCTGCTCAACTGTTATCATCTCCAATATTTCAAGAAAACTTGACAGCTGTTTCGAATTATCTATTCAAAACCAAAAATGAGTATTTTAGACAACTATGTGATGTTATTTCAACTGTTGGCCTATCCTGGAATTGCCCACCAGCGTTACGAAGGATTCATACATTATTGTTAACAATTCGCAGAAGCAGTGCGATGTAAACAATAATGATTGAAAAATGACTTTTCGAAAAATATTCATTTGTTTGAAACGACACAGCTTCGGTGTTCAGAATGAGCTTCATTTCGAGACTATTCTTATTTACATTTCTTCGTGAAAATTTCAACAATCGAGAACAATTCATTTTTAAATATGTCGAAAACGATCACCTCCAGCATTTTTGAGGAAGTATAACTTTTTTACTTGAAAAAAGTGTGGGAATAAGGTTCTTTCATTGGAACTGCCGGAAGTGTACTGTTAAAAAAGAAGTTACGGGGGAAGGGCGACGGACTTTTGGTCCTTACTGTATATACAGGGTGAGTCAAAAATGTGTACCGAGCTCTCTGGGGGTGATAGACCATTGAAAAATAAGTGTAGTTTGATTATTAAACTCATGGCCCAAAATGCATATTAAGGGAGATATATCTTTCCAAAGTTGATAAAATTAAAATAATTTCTCCGCATAACTTCTGAACGATGAAAGTCATCTGATTGAAATTTTGTGCATGTATGTATGTTGTCAAAATACATTTTTTCGTCACACTTCCACATTTCTGATATTGTTATAAAGGGTGTTTTCAGAGGGTGAGTCATGATTTTTTGTAGAAAACTTTTTTTCCTGTATTATTTTTGGTAAAAAAACAGGAGCATTCGATGGAGCGAAGAAAATTACATGAAAAAGGTACTCTTATTCAAATACAAAAAGTTGAGCCGTTCGTGAGATATTTGAGTTTTTGTAGTTACATGATATCAGCAGATTGATTATATTCATCGCGAGATTCATCGGTATAACGATATTTCAGCAGCATTTGCATTTCCGAAGCACTCGCCAAGCATTAAAAGCATATTAGTTTGTTCAGAGAACGAATAACCTGCCATATTTCTCAAAATCTCAGTTGATAATCGCAGTGATAAATGACACAGAAAAACCACACGAACAAATCGACAACAATGTTGACTCGAATGTTGATGACATGAACGTCAAAATTATTCATCATGGCCTGCTAAAATATTGTTACCGATGAATCTTGCGATGAATAAAATCAATCTGCTGATATCATGTAACTACAAAAACTCGAATATCTCACGAACGGCTCAATTTTTTGTATTTGCATTAGAGTACCTTTTTCATGTAATTTTCTTCGCTCCATCGAATGCTCCTGTTTTTTCACCGAAAATAATACAGGGAAAAAAGTTTTCTACAAAAAATCATGACTCACTTTCTGAAAACACCCTTTATAACAATATCAGAAATGTGGAAGTGTGACGACAAATTGTATTTTGACAACATACATTCATGCACAAAATTTCAATCGGGTGGCTTTCATCGTTTAGAAGTTATGCGGAGAAATTATTTTAATTTTATCAACTTTGGAAGGATATATCTCCCTTGATATGCATTTTGGGCCATGAGTTAAATCATCAAACTACACTTATTTTTCAATGTTCTATCACCCCCAGAAAGCTCGGTACACATTTTTGACTCACCATGTATATATTGCTGAACTTCATTACCGACGTAACTTCGCTGGAGATCGGTAGAAATCGAAAATCTTGAAATAAACGAGGAGAGAAAAAAATCGAGAAATGAACATACCACCAACTTGATTAACCTACACATAGTTTTGACCCAGGTTCAGACGTTATAGATCCACTGTCAACATAGTAATATTATTGATTCATTGGAGGAATTTTAAATGGATTAATATTTGATCCAAACTGACAACCTTCATTATTATTCCTAAACGTAGTAATCAGGAAACCTAAATTTTTTTGTTTAATTGATAGAGTCCAGTTGCTAGTGAAACCTCAACTGGAACATCTTCATATTCACTCATTGAGCTGAATGAAACATCGGAAATAGAAGAGGAAACAAACGCATTGGGTAAGCACTTCATATTATACATACTCAAATACCTTGATATATTCGCTAGCTCAGTACCTATAATATTATGATGAACGATTAACTGGGCAATGAATTCAAACTGAGTAACTACATTGTTGTATATCTTCTTACAATGGCGATATTCTTGGAGAAAATTATTGATTCTATCCATCTTCTAGATTATGATGTAGATTCATTTGTTGGTGAACCAGGCCCAGCAAAAAAAAAAGTTGTTGAAATCATCCATCAAAGGACAGTACGTTCTAGCATATTATGAGAGGAATGGAATCTTCAATAAGGAAGCGAGACAGAAACTGGTTGAAATACTGGTAGATGATCTATTGAATGGAGATATTAGCAGGAGGTGAGTTGAATCATTTCAAAATATGAAAAGAATATTGGCATCAATTCATATTGCAAGTTCAATCATTTGAGTTTTCCTAAAGGTTTCATTATCTGAATTGAATTTACTAGCAATCAACATACATCAACATACAACAAAAGAAGGATACATATTTCACTTTCGTGAGGCACAATGATAAAAATAACGGAAATGGAAAACTCTGCCAGAGATATTATTATCTCTGACACGGTAGAATTTATACTTCCTATATTTTGAAAACTGAAAGTATATAATTTCAAAGTAAAATCTGAATATTGTTGGCTGTCAACGGTCACTTCAGTCACAGATTTTATCTGTAAATATAAATATTGTTCATGATAGGAATGACTATATTCTGAATTTTCATTTCATGTTTATTATCGGCACATCGAATGAAACATATGGAAACAAGGAAGATATTATCGAATGGTTGAAGAATAGTGTAAGTCCTTGGTCAACTATTCTCAAATACTGGGACGAAACTTACCATTATAAAAGACAATTACTTATTAAAAATTGTGAAATTCTTGATTATTTCAAACAGTTCCCTACGCTATCTGTCGATAATGGATTTGATAATGCATGGAAATATTTCTGCTTGAACAAAATTTCCTGAAATAACATGAAGATACAGAACTGGCTATTTTTGCGAATTATGATGAAATTACCGGAGCCGTCGAAAAATTCCTCAAGAATAAGGAAGATAAAGGATTGAGGCAGAAAATTGAAGAAACGCCAGGTAAGCCATATTGTCATTGACAAAAGCAAGGAGTCAAAAACTCTTGAAGTGTACACCACGATAATCAATATATGATCGTATTCAAGCAATTTTGATAAAACAATGAAAACTTGAATCAACAGTTATTGAAATGAAAGATCCTTTATTTGAGCATTTTTTTATGAAGGAAAATATTGAAATATGTATCATAGCATACATAACTTAGTCTACACTACCATAACATACAAAATGAAACGAAAATTCACAAAAAAAATAACATCCTATATTCCTATGAGATCAAATATATATATATGAATTTGACAATTCCTCATCATACTTAAATTAGACGTGAACGGAGAACGAGACATGGGATTATTCTGTAGATTTGGTTCCTTCAATAATCAGTTTTGGTTTATCAAGCGAAAAATATTTTCAGCATTACGGCATTGCTACTTCTATCGAAAAGTAGCAACAACTTTGTGATTCAAAATATTGTCCCTGGATAACCGATTTTGTAGATCTAACATATTCAGTGTCTAGCAAGAATGATCACGCAATTACGTTAATAAGATTGATACTTCCTGCTGTGAATTGACAGGATTTTCATTTTGCAAGTAGAGTATGTTGCTGCTACCATATGTTGTGAAATCACTCGAATTTCTTGGATTTTCACAGAGATTTTCCACTTGTGATGAAATTATGTTACTGTTACCATGTGATGTACAATCACTGTCAGTCTCCTGCAATATTGAGAATAAAATAAACAATTAGTGGTACATAACACAATATCAACAATGTCTTTTCCATTTTTCGAATAAATCCTGAATGAACCTTGTTCATCAGGAATGAATGAATATTTGGAAATACCTTCCATTGAAACGAACATCCCAATGGAAAAATGATGCTCAGAATGATCTTGGAGATTCATTTGTTTTTCAAATGAGCGTCTGATAGATGACCTCATGATGGTACTTCTCAAACAGAAAAATATTCATACCTGCTGAGAGGACCATTCTTCTTCAGGATTGTATCAATTATTTGATCATCTTATAGTTGAAAGCTTTCATCGTCTTGTCCCAGAAAACAGAATGAAGCAAACAAATTCGTATAATATTATGCAGGAAAAGTACCTATAATTCTGTTTTTTTCTTTGCATTGAATATATACAGGGTGTTCGTCAATATCATGCTAATATTTAAGGTCATATCTTGGGCCTAGTTTGGAATCAAACTTCCTTTTTTTTTCATCTTCCGACAACACGAAAGGATATCCTATTATGTTCGGGGAACATCGTGTTAGCCAGAGGTGAAAGAAGGAAGGTGGACATTATTCCCTATTTAAGGTCCCAACTTTTGAACAACAAGGTACTGAAGTTCCAAGAGGAAAGTGCAATACCCAATTCCATTCCTTCAAGTAGGAATCTCTTTGAATTCCTCATTCCTTCCTGGGCAAATCTGATCTTCTTTTCTTCATTCTTTCATCTAGGATTATACCTGCCATGTTTCTCTTGAAACTCTGGCATCCTGTAGCAGGTAGTTCAAAAGTTGAGACTTGAGGCAAAAGTTCATATCGAGGTTCATATAGAGTAAATGCCGCTTAAATGTTGGCATGTTATCATGAAATATTGTTCATATAATATCGTATATGCCATATAGTCATGATAGCAATAATCAAGCTTCACATGACTGTATTTCATGATTGTAATTTGATGATTGTAGTTCATGACTACATATTCCTTACAGCAACGAATGTGGATATTCGACAGCAACATGATCAATTTTCAAGTATTTTATTTCCTTACACCTGTCGTGTCTCCTGCTTTGTTATGTATCATTCGATCTATTCATCACAGAAATGTCAGGTTTTCCATTACCCACCTATGTATATCCAATTATTTTGCAATAGACTCAATAAAATAACTCAAATAGAGGAAAAAACATCGCTGGCGTTCTCTCTAAGGTACTCTTCACAAAAACGTTTTTTTTTTCTCAATTATGGTGCAATCCGCCCTGTATCTACGGATCGACCGGCGATCATTATTTGGTCATGTATCGACATCCTTCGTCAGTGTTTAGTAATAAGATATAAATCACATTCTGTATTGGGATGATATTGTCAGAATGTACAACTACGTTTTTCGCTGAGAAGACAGATAGAATCGAGCACTCGTGTTGGAACCTCTATCAGTATAATATATCCTAGTTACAATAAACTTTACTTTTCGAAGTTATTGTTCCATTTCTGTGTCAATTGGACACAGACGACATCAGAAGTGGTTGAAAAAAAAAAGTGAGTGGTGATAGACAAGAGTTAGGGTGTTTTGT
Source organism: Gastrophysa polygoni (assembly GCA_963576655.1). NCBI lineage: Eukaryota > Metazoa > Arthropoda > Insecta > Coleoptera > Chrysomelidae > Gastrophysa > Gastrophysa polygoni. The sequence goes on along the minus strand of OY755085.1, from coordinate 20,309,374 downwards.
GCAGCTTTTCCGATATGGGACGTAATAAAAAAACATCAACTGAAAGTGAAAAGGATTGCAACAGTCGGGGTAAATACAAGAAGATGAAAAAATCAAAACGCTGATCAACCGTAAGTTACACACCCCCTCGTAACCAATCGTCTATTGTTCAGCCCGCTGAAGCCATTGCCGTTTCAACTGTTATAACTGATTTCGACCCTAAATCTAAAGATATTGAAGACTGGATTGTAATAATTCAATATAATGCAAATATATACCACTGGTCTGATACTGAAATTATATTTCGAGCATTGAGTGAATTGGAAGAGAATGCAAAAATGTGGTACAATAGTTCCCATGAAAGCGAATTAGGGTGGTCTCAGTTTACTTGGGAACAATGGAAACATATTTCATTGTTAACATTCAGATCAAATCGAAATTGTAACAAGTTGTTAATGGACCTTGCTAACCACAAACCAACAGAAGGCAGGCCATTATATGATTTTTACTTCGAACATTTATCAAAAATCAATAAATTGAAGTTAATCTTCACGGAAGCAGAAAAATCTACAGAAAATATAAATATTATGTATTATATAGGATTGAAAACTCTCTCAAGTTCTGAAATAAAAAAGAGGACACGCCCGCATGATTATATAATATCAACCATGGAGAATTGTAGCCCGAAGAGTTAAATTCATTGCAACAACTACTGAAAAAATTCAACGAGTGTATGTTTCAAACGTTGAATACATCAGGTAAGGCGCACTCCGTATCACATTCAATAAAATCAACTGCAGAAAAACCTATAACTCACAGAGCATATCAATGTGCAGAAAAAGATAAGGAGATTCACCGAAATATTATCAAGGAATTATTGGATGCTAATAGTCCTCTCTGCCTGTGAACAAAACAACAACGAAAAAAGAATGGTAGTTGACTGGCATTGAATGAAATTTCTGTTAGGAATCCATTTCCAATGCCTGTAATTGAAGATCTCATAGACACCCTAAGAGATTATAAATATTTTACCAGTATCGACTCGGCATCAAGGTACCACCAGATTCCAATGGATAAAAGGTCAATTCCTTACACGGCGTTCGTAACGCCGGAAGGGCATTACGAATATCGAAGGGTCCCATTTGGATTATGTAATGCTCCTTCGGTGTTCCAACAATTCATGAATGAGATATTATTACCATTGCGCCATTTTCATGTCATACCCTATTTAGATGACATTTTGATACCATCGAAAACAGTGGCTGAAGGCATAAACGTATTAAAAAAAGTTCTAGAATTTATTGAACAATATTGTTCGACTATGAAAATTACTAAATCATCTTTCTTATTGCAAAAAATCAACTATTCAGGTTACGAAATTTCATGTAACCAAATAGGACCTTCGAATGCAAATGTTGAATCTGTCAAAAATTTTCCTCGTCCCCGAAACAAACATTAGTTGAGACAATTTTTAGGCCTTGTAGGGTACTTTCGAAAATTTATTCAAGATTTTGCACGCAAAGCAGACCCACTAACGAAGCTTCTGAATGAAAAATGGTTTTCAGAAATGAACAGAAAATCATGAAACAATCTTTATCGAACTTAAAAATCATATATGCTCCAAACCGACCTTGGCATTATTCAATATACAATTACCTACGATTTTATACACCAATGCGAGTCGAGGAAGGTTACGCTGGTATTTTAACCCAAAAAAAAAAGATGATTTGGAACACCCCGTAGCATTTTTCAGCAATCAAATAACCGACGCGGAAAAAATTACCATTCTTTCGAGCTGGAACTACTGGCTATTGTTAGAAGTCTCTGAAAGTTCAGATATTATTTAATTGGTCATGTATTCACAATTTTTACTGTTTGCAACGCCGTTAAGAACGCCTGGAGTGATAGTACCTCGAATTGCTTGCAAGATTTTTCTTTTAACATATTACACAGACCGGGAACATGATTGCATCACATCAATGCACTAAGTCGTAATTTTATTGAAAGTGTAAATACCCAAACAGAAAAATTTTTGATTATTACTGAAACTACTGATCTAAGAGAAGCTCAAGATTTAGATGAAAGTATCAGAAATATTAAGGAAATATTACTTAGCGGAGATTCAGACAACAATAAGGATGTGTTTGATAATTATGACTTGCGGATTATAATAAAGTTCATAAATTGACTCCATTTGGCCACAGATGGGTGGTATCAAAAAACTGCTGTTGGCAAATTGTCAAAGCGAACCATGACGACATTTGTCATTTTGGTTTTGACAAAACTATTGAGACGATACAAAAGTTCTATCGGTTCTCAAAACTGCAAAATACGTAGTTGATAAATTAGAAGAAATTTTATCGATTCTCGGAAACCCTAAACGTATAATCACCGATGCGGGTACATCTTTCACCTCGAAGGAGTTCAAAGAATACTGCGATGAGAAAGATATTAAGCTGTTCACAACATCTGTGGGACTCCCTCGGGAAAATGGTCAAGTGGAACGTATGAATAAAACCGTACTGGATGCTCTGGGTACATCAAGTGCTGACTTGGAGAAGAATGACTAGGACGCCAAAGTGCAACAAATACGACAGGGAATAAATAGCACAAAACACCGCGTAACTCAACACTCCCCCGCAGAACTACTACTCGGCTACCCACTCAAAACAGATACCGACCAACATGATACGTCCGATGAAGATATTGTTGATATCACTGAGATCCGGAGACGAGCAGCTCAAAATCTAGAAGAAAATAGAATCGAACAAAACCTGACTTTCAATGTACACCATTCACCACCAAAGTTCTATTCCGTAGGTGATATGGAGCTTACAAAAATAACAAGCTTTCCGGCGAGTAATGAGAGTGAAAAACTATTTCCAAAATACAGAGGACCTTTTGAAGTTATCGAAACTTCACCTAATGACCGCTATCGGGTAAAAGAGGACATTCAGACCTTATACAGCTGTTGTTGGATTAGAGCAAATGAAACCGTTCACCCTCCAGACTCGATAAGGCAAAAGGTATGTAACATAGTAACCCTCTTAGGCAATACAGTAGCCCTCTTAGGCAATACAGTAGCCCTCTCAGGCAATACAGTAGCCCTCTCAGGCAATACTGTAGCCCTCTTAGGCAATACAGTAGCCCTCTTAGGCAAAACAGTAGACCTCTTAGGCAACGTAATAATTCTGCTCAACCTGTCTTTTGACGGTTGACAACCCGTATAATATATCTTTGAAGCGCGTGCGTGTTTTTTTTATAGATGTTCCGTGTCTTTCGAGAACGAAAGAAATTCAGGATGGCCGTGCAGTCCGCCCTGTATCTACGTACCGACCGGCGATCATTATTTGGTAATGTATCGACTTCCTTCGTCAGTGTTCAGTAATAGGATATGAATTCACTTTTTGTATTTGGATGAACTGGAGATTTGTGAAAGAAGACTTGCATGGGTTTTGGTTTGGGCTTTAAAGGATATCATACGAGGATCAGGAGTGTCGAATGAAGTGAGCATTGATTCAAGGATTTTGTCATTTTTGTCTGTTTTGGCTCGAAATATTTGTATTCGATTGATGTCCATTTGTCATTAGAGAATTTAACTGTCGATTTTTCGTGATAGTATATTCCAATTGTGTTGTTTATGAGCTTGAGTGAGTGTTGAGATTCAGCTGCTGAAAATAGCAGGAAGAACCTGTAAAGAAATCTAGGTGTCACAATAAGGTTTGAGTTTGTCGAAATTTACTTTGGTTTTTTGTCTAGTTTCCCAATTCACAAGTATTGCTGAATTTGGGAATACTTCAAGTATCTCGAATGGGCCATTGAGTTTATTCTGGAGTTTATCTTTCATTTGATATTCTCTAACATATACTTTGTCTCCTACTTTATAGTCGGGTAAGTTTTCATTCACTCCTTTGAAGTATCGAATTATAGCTTTTTCTTTTGCCTGTTGTGTCTTTTCACGGGCGATATCGTAATAGTGAGAGATTCTGTTATTCAGGTCACGAACGTATTTTGAAATCAATCGTTTTTCGTTGTAAAGTGTATCTGGCAATCTGGAAGCGGTATGTCCGAGAACTAATTCATATGGAGTAAAACCATATGCTTCTTGTTCAGTTGATATAGATAGAACTTGGCATCCACTTCTGAAACTTGAATATGAAAATGGAAAATTCGATATCAATCAATGAAAACACCTTGTAACCAGAATTCCTTCGTCTGCCAAATTGTCACTTTTCAGTGTCAAAATCGGAAACATTGAAAAAATTTTACGAAGAGAAAAATATTTCAATTGTGTTGAGAACGGAAGCAGATTCGTTCCCGAAACGTCCACCAAGATAAGTAGAGGTTTTATTCTTATTGAATATATTTGTATTTCCAATTTTTTTCAAAAACAAGGTGTCACTGACCAATAGAGAATTTCTCTTTTAGATATCTAAAGGTTTAATTTCAAGCGCAGTGACATTTTGGGACAGATCCTAAATCTGTCCTTACTTCAAATATATTGCAATAATTTTTAATAACTTCTATTCTATTTTTTAGAAACGAGGAGAGAAAATCCCATTGAAAGCTGAAAAATAAAATCATGTGTTTCATTTCTATTTGTATTGTAGCACATGACAGCGTAAGGAAGAATATTGAAGGGATGTTCATTGGGATTTCCGGCCGAGCTTATTCTTATCATTTCGATTATTGTTGCATGGAATCTTTTGAGTGATCCTTTTGATTGTGGGTGGTTAACACTGGAAAATGTTAGTTTGATATCATATAAAAGACAGAGGTCTGTTGATAGTCTGTTATAAAATTGTCTTCTGTAGTCGCAATGAATTCTCAGTTGGAAATACAACAGAAGGGTATTGACTACAGATTCAGCCGTTTTGTCTTCAAGAGCATATGCTTCGGATTTAGTTAGTCTCTTATGGTCGAAGCGTAGTTTTTGTTGGTACTTCGAAAATATCGATATTGACTCTTCCGAAAGGTGATTTAGGGGTTTCTGTCATAACGGATGGGTTACTTACGATTTTTGCGGCATATTTTTGTCTTTCGACAGATTTCACAATTTTTCATGAAATTTTCAACGTCTTTTGTTATTCCTTGCCGAGTATATTTTCCTTTGATTCGTCTGACGGTTTCATTAATCCCGCAATGGGGATTGCTCTTGCCTGTATGGTATCGATCTGAAATTATTGTAATTTGATCGGGGTTTGGGTTTCTTGTGATATTTTGACGAATTTCAATTTTGATGTTTTGTCATCGTGAATGAAACAAAACATTTTCAGAATAGGTTGCTCTAGATTATTCTCGAAGAAGTATGTTTTGGATAAGTGTAAATGATTCCTTTTTTCATATAGTGCATGAAATAATCTTTCTATTACTATTTCTGGATCGTAAGGAATAACGATAATATAATATTTCCGGTTTTTGACTGATTTGCTGTTGAATATATTCATGATATTGCTATCGAAATCATCATCTTCGAGTAGATCGTCATTGATAGTATAGTGAAAATTTTGTAATTTGTTTGCACCATAGAGAAGTTATTATATTTCTGTTGGTTTCATCGAGAAATTGAGAATTTATGAATCCGATTTTTGAATAGTCTTTAATCGATTTTGTCATATAGAGGTGTTCGGTCTCGGTACACCAAATTTGTATCTAGAAAAGATTTATTGAATGAATTTGGCAATATCGCGAAATAGCAGAAGACAGGAGCTCTTGTCCCTGACCAACTAGAACTCACTTGCGAACTGTCCTTCGTCGCAAAAGGTGATTTCGTGAGGTGATTTTCGTGCCGCCCTACGCTTTACAACCACGGTGCATGAGAGGCTTCGCTCTTCGCTTACAATCTGGACGCTAGCCCTTTTGGATGACGACACCAACAGTTGAAGGTTAGTAAGTAGTTTTCTGTCTTTGTACGCTTCTTTTCTCCTTTTTTCACGCTTTTCTAGATCAAGTTGTCACCTTATAGATTTAGTCGGTCCATAATATCCAACCACATAATAGCTATCAATTGCCCTACAGGGTACGCAAACAAGAGGTGAGTAAATCTTTCGAATTCTTCTCGAATTTGTTCGGGTTCGTCAGTCTGTTCGATTGGTACAGGGATGTCTGTGATCTCTGGCTTTTCTTCGGAGTCGGAAATTTCAATAGGATCGTCAAGGTGATGGATTTTTGTCTGCAGTCTTGCGCATTGATATAAATGATATAAATGATTTCAATGCGTGAGAGTGCGTCTGCGTTTATGTTGGTTTTTCCGGGTTTGAAAACAGTTTCGTAGTCATATTCTTCTAGTTTCAAGCGCCATCAAGCTAACCTGCTACCAGGGTCTTTTATTGAGGATAGCCAAGTTAGGGGTCGATGAATTCAAATTTGTGTCCGAAAAGATATGGGCGGAAGTGTTTCACTGCCCACACAATTGCCAAAAGTTCTTTCTCTATAGTAGAGTACATAGTTTCGGCTTAGTTGCATAAGCAATCGGGATAAATCGTCTATAGTATCCAGAAAGGCCAAGGAACGATTTAATGTCCTTCGGATTCTTGGTTTGAGGAGAATTTTGAATACACTCGATTTTAGATGGGCTGGGTTTGACGCCAGCTTGAGTGATGCGACTTCTTTGCGGAAGAATTCGCATTTGTTGGGTTCTATTTTCAGATTTGCTTCCCGTAGGCGTTTGAAAACTGAAAGGCGAGCAATATGCTCATGGATTTTCCGAGAATGAACAATGATATCATCCATGTGAACTAGGCAACATTCGTTTTGGATTCCCATGATTCTTCGAACCAAATGGCATACGAACAAATTCGTAGTGACCATTCTCTACAGAGAATGCAGTTTTATGAATATCTTCGGGGTCAATTTTGATTTGGTGGAAACCAGAAGCCTAATCAAGGGTGGTAAAATATTGGCACTTGCCTAACTGGTATAGGAGATCGGGAATGTTCGGGAGGGGATATTTGTCGTCACTTGTTACTTCGTTAAGTTTTCGGTAATCGATGACTACTCGCCACTTCTGTTTTCCAGAAGCATTTAGCTTCTTAGGTACCGAAACAGGAGATGACCATGGGGAAACTGATGGTGGAATAATACTTTGATCGAACATTTTCGATATTTGTGTTTTCACTTCATCTTAATGTACCTGAGGGTACCGGTGAGATTTGGTGAAGGTAGGTCTATTATCTTTTATATCAATGGGGTGTTCAATTCCGTTTGTGAAGATGAGGTTGTCACCTTCCAGATAGAAAATATTTGAGAAGTCTAAACAAAGTTCTGTAACGAGATTCTTCTCCATTGAGGTTTTTAAGACGTAATTGTTTTTTTTTATTTCGTATTCTCGATCGATGATTATTTTTGTGTCAAAATTTTTCAATCCGAAGTTATTTACTGGTAGGTTTTGGAATAGTTCTAGTGTTGATTTGGAAAAATCTATTGTTTTTTGTACAGCAGGTTAAAAATCCGCCGTTTTAAGCTTCCGAAATGAATTTTGACAGAATATTTGTTAGTCACGTACATGGTGCGGTAGTTGAATATAACAATAATTTAAAATATGATATTGATGCCGGCATTATTTATATGAAACAGAATTCCCGATCAACGTCTGCCTTCGGAGCGTCGTTGAGGGATCTGAAAGATATTTGCGTGAAGTATAATATTACGGAACTATGCATAGTAAGGAAAGAAAACTGTACCGTATTATTGGAGAATATTGAAAGGCAAAATAGGAGAATTTGAGAAGGCAGATATTAAATTTTCTGTTATTAAAGATGTCCAAGTTATAGGCGACAAAGAAACGAGACAGCTCATATTGAATGATGTCCATATGTTACCCACAGGGGGTCATGCGGGAATGACGCGAATGTATAATAATATAGGGTCATATTATTTCTGGTCAGGCATGAGGAATGATATTGAAGGGTTCGTGAAGCGTTGTGATGACTGTCAGAGGTATAAACACTCAAAGCCAAATAAGGAACCATTAACAGTCACTACCACAGCTAAAAGTGCTTTCAACAAAATTTATCTCGATCTGGTAGGTCCATTGCACCAAGACGAAGATAATTATCGCTATATTCTCACGTTACAGTGTGAGCTTAGTAAGTTTGTTGAAGGATATCCGATAGCAAATAAAGAGGCTACAACTGTAGCTGAGGCATTTGTCGAAAATTTCATTCTCAGATTTGGAGTTCCTATGGAGATAGTAACGGATCAGAACGGTTCCAGAATTTTTAGCGGCGACCTTACAGCAATCTTTTAAGCTCTTAGGAATTACTTCACTGAAGTCAACAGCGTATCATCATGAGACATTAGGGGCTATCGAAAATACACACAAACATTCAGGGGCATATTTACGTATTCAACTTGCAAAAAATCCAGATACATGGAGTACATGGGTGCCTTATTGGTGTTTTTCGTACAACAACACAGTTCATACAGAAACACGATACACGCCATACGAACTTGTTTTTGGAAAAAGTTGTAAATTACCATCAAATATGAATGATAATATAGATCCAGTGTATAACTTTGATGATTATCCGATAGAATTGAAGTATAGGTAACAAAAAGCCTGGGAAGATGCTAGAAATAACTTGATAGAATCGAAAGTTAAACGAAAATCCACATGGAATAGGATAGAACACATCCTATTCATCCTAAGGAAGAAGCAATCCTGAGATCAAATTTTTCGCCCATTTTTGCGACACTATTCTTTTTCTCAATTTTCAATAACCTATCCTTTGAAATATCGTATGTTTCAGAAATTAAACTACCTATATTTTTAGCATAATCTCTAACTTGTGATGTTTCTTATGGAGTTTTCACTTTTTTTTTCATTGAATAACTCCTCAAGCCTACTGAAATCAGTCTCTATTTCTTTTAATTCTGCCTTTTTCTGATGGACTGTTTGTAAATTAATTCGCCTCTGAGCATTGTCTTCAAGTAGATTCCGTTTAAAAACCTTAATTTCCTCATGAATATGCTTAAACTCTATCATTTGCCCTACCTAATAATAATTTAACTGATCTACCTTATACATTTTAACATCCTGTGGTCCTTTCTGCGCCACGATCCTCGAGCCTGCTGTACTCGATGTTCGTCTCAAACCGTCTCTTCTTGATACTAATCATCTTCATAGTATTGATCAAATTGTTGGTGGTTCAAAAGATGTGCTTGTTGGTTATTTGATCTGTTGAAATTTGGATTCGGTTGTATTGTTGATGGTCTCTGATTATTAAAGTTTGGATTTTGTCTTATGATTGATGGTCGATTTTGTTAGGGTTGATTTTGTGATTGGTATTGGTTTTGTGATTGGAATTGATTCACATATTGTGGAGGTCTCTGTGTTGGATTTGAGAACAAGGTTGGTTTCGATGGTCCGGCTTGATTGAAATCCGGTTGATTAAGCGGGTACTGGGGCCGATTCTGGGAATTTTGTCTCGCGCTACATTCTAGGAATGAATGTCCAATGCGTCCACAATAAGAACATTGTTTTGTTTGCTGATGAGGCATTGGTTTTCGTTTCGAGATCGGATTTGGGTTTCGATTACTTTGTGTGTTCGCAAAACTTATGATGTTCGAAATAACTCAGTTGCATTTCTCGTCTGATTCGACAAATTGCTGTCAGCATATCATCAGGGTTACCTGCTCGGATTATTCGAACTAATTTTGGATCTAGTCCAATCAACAGGGTATTCAAGCTCATAGTTTATATGAGTCTCGACCTAACCTAACCTAACCCATCCTAACCTAAGCTGATTCTGGATCTAGTCCAGTCAACAGGGTATTCAAGCTCATGGTTTCTATGAGTCTTGATTGAGAGGCTTTTTGGCATCATTTGTTCATTCACAGCGGCGTGCATTTCTGCGTTATGCGTTTGTAATCGTTCAAACGAATGTCATCGCATTTCACAAGTGGAGTCAAATCGCCAAAATGAACATCCAAAAGGTGTCTTATTTCATCCCGAGCGGCTGGGTTTCTCGAATTCACTAGTTCTGCAGCTCGTCCACGTAATTCATTTTTTATGTGAAGAACGACTAGGATTCGTTGTTCGGCTACTGCCATTCTGTGAGCGGTATCACAGGATTGCAGAAAGGTTGTTAGAAAAATTGGATTGCCATCGTACTCTGGTATGATGGAAAATATTCCATTGAGTCTGTATGGTTCCAATTCTACTGGTGCTTGTGGTGGTTCAATGGGTGGATTTTGGTCTGCCATTGTATTGGGTTATTAGAGTTGCGAATGGGGTTGATTGGATGATTGAACAGTATGTGCAATTGGAATTGATGGTTTTTGATACGAACGATTCGATGATGTACTTACAGGATCGTGATCATTGATGAGCTCGTTGTGTTCTCGTCGATTCTGCCAGGGGCTTCACCAGGTGTTCCTTCCACAGCTCTTTGAGTGATGACTCCCTCGGGTTGTTGTTTGTTTCTTCTTGTTGTTTTCTTGTTTGTTGCTTGTTTCTTGATTGCTGGTTCTTGATTTCGGCAAAGGATTGGGATCCACCGTCACTAGTTAGGTTGCTTCCGTGTTCTAGCAACGTCACGAAATCCGTACGACTGCGCCAATTTGTTATCTCTTCAGATTGAAAAATAACTTTTCAAAGAAAATTTGAGTAGAGTATAAATGTTGATGTCAGCATCAGCAGATATTACAATAGATTTCTGCGTATGCTGACTACATGGTTAGAATCATGTTCCTGAGGTATTGTTATTGCTGTGATATGAAACCAGTGATAAGATATGTTGACGTTATTCAAGCATATAACATGAATATACGAGCGAGAGTTACATGAGCGGTATTCACGGTTTCTCCTCAAATAGGAAACGCTCCACTAGCACTTTGCCGATTCTCGTGAGGAGTGCTGATATAGACTTGAGCATTTCCTGATTTATAATAATATTATTCAGTTAGCTGAAAGGAACAGCTCTCAGATCGTTTTCTTCAACTCTAGCTTTGTATTCAATGAGGGCATACAATTTCGTCAGAAAAGTACTTAATAAGTCATTACCTCATCCTACAACAATATCAAACTCTAAAATCCAAAGCTGTTGAAGCTGAGGGACATAACAAAACTCTCGTTTGTAATTTGGTTTTCGATGAGATGTCTACACGAAACCATATTGAATGGACTGGAAAGAAATATTGTGGCTATGTGGATATTGGTACTGATTTTGATAGTGATGAACTTCCTGAGGCAAAAGAAGTACTTGTATTTATGCTAGTCAGCCTGAATCATTCCTGGGAAATTCAAGTGGAATATTTTTTCTCAGATGATCTTCAAGTCAGTGAAAAAGCTGCTGTCACTTCTTTGACTTTTGATGGTGCTCCAGTGAATCTTAGAACCGCATCAGAAATTGGAGCAGATTTCAGATAATCATCCATGAAAACTTATTTTTGCCATCCAGTTACCCAGGAAAATATATTCGTATTCCTAGATACCTGCCACATGATCGAACAAGTGAGAAACTGTTTTGGTTCTGAAAAAATTTCAGAAGATTTCGAAGTGAGTCACATTATTTGGTCTTACATTGACAAATTGGTGAACATTCAATATGACCAAGGATTACACGCAGCTACGAAACTCCGAAAACGTCATATCATGTGGACCAAAGGAAAAATGAAGGTCAAAATCGCAACTCAAACACAGAGTAGCTGACTCGATACTATATCTCTGTCAAGATTTGAAGCTGCCTGAATTTTAAAGAGCTGAAGCAACTGCACAATTCATACAACATTTCAATGATTCGTTCGATATGTTCAACTCAAAAAATAGATTTGCCAAATATCTTCAAAAAACCATTGTCTGTTCAAACAAGGGAACGATTTTTCAATTTCAAGGATTCGATTGAACACTACATCATTCACATTCCTATCAGAGGAGTCAATATATTGGACACAGGAAAAAAAACTGGATTATTTTTGTGCTTCGTTATATACATAGAAAGCCTAAAAGGGCTTCACGATACATACGTGATTCAGAATAAGAATCTCAAGTATATTCTCACGTATAAAATCTCTCAAGATCACCTGGAACTGTTTTATGGTGCCGTCAGATGTCTAGGTAGTTTCAACAATAACCCGACTGCAAGACAATTTGAGGTAGCGTATAAGAGGTTGATAGTGCATTCAGAAATCAAAGCTGGAAATTCAGGATATGCTATTAACCTTGATGCAACCTCAATACTGTTCTGTAGTAGTTGTAAAGTGACTATCAATTCAAATGGTGATGATTCAACACAGTCCGCTGAACAATTTGCTTTAGATGAGAACATTGAAGAGGATATGGAAAAACTAAATTTTCTTCACTCTTCAGCATGGAATGTGACAGATTATGTGTATGATATTGTGTCTTATAATATTGCAGGATATGTATCGAGAGGTTTGAATACGGCTATAGCATGTTCTAGGTGTGAATTGTTATAATTCAGTGAAAATGAGCAAACTTTTTCTGTACTACAAAAACGGAAAGAATACAAGAACCTCACAAGAGCTTCACAGTTGGTAATATCAACGTGTGACGAAGCTAAAAAATTTTTTAGGTTCTACAACAAGACAACAGGCCTATTCAATGAAGATATGAAAAACATAATGGATATTTTGGTTACAAGAACCCCAAAAAATATTCCATCTACAATTTATCCACATTTTGGTGATCATATATATGATGAGGATGCCATAAATGGACACTCCATTATTTTATTGAAATTAATTTCGAAAAAAATACTTCAAGGTACGTATTCACCATGAAACTAATGAAGAATTAGATTCGTCTACGAATACACGGATAAGAAGTGTTCTCACGAAAACAATGAATGAAGAATATTTTCTTGTTTTGGAACTACTTGGTTCTAACTGGTAATAATGCATGTTCAGTGTTCTGAATATTTCATTCATGGATTTATGAGTTCATGATTTCATAAGGTAGTACTACTTTAGTAATCAGAAATATGTTGTGTTGAAATTGTCCGTTCATATGATTTAAATACTGCTCGATTATGTACATTACCTTATGCTCACATTTTCATATTGAAATATTTCGAGTATTCCCATCTTAATGCTGTCTTATTTCGATTTTCAATACGCCTACAGATTGGTTCATAAAACTTGCCATATTTTCATGAAATATTCAATTTTTAAAACTTCAAAAATCAAATTTGAGAAATCATTACAATTTCAAAATGTTGTCAGGATATGTGAAATATTATCCAAATAGAGTGATCATGTTATGATATTGAATAATTGCTTCACTGGAATACCCGAATGATAGAAAACCGCTCGCTCATGTCGGTATAGGAAATGGAATACCATTTCCCTAACCCCTCAACCCGCTCGCCTATAAACTGCGCGGCTTCAGTTTCCTCTAGTATGAAGGTATGTTGTCGCTGTGTCCTTCTGTGTTTTTACGTCCATGGATGGGAATCCAAACAAACTTCATAGTGCATCCGAATCAATTTTGGTGCACTATGTCGACCAAGGAAATGCTAACAACTTTAAGAATACGCCCCTTCTCGATGAAATATTGAACAAATCAGAAGGTAGGGCACTTCATGTGGTTATAACATGGGAAGATATGAAATATGCATTGATCCAAAACTTGGGGACCAGAGAGACGAAAATTGTTGAAATCAAGATCTCGTTAATCTGAGAAGAAACCGAATGAATCACCTTCTCAGTTTCATGAGAAAGTCATACATCTTTTGAATACTATTCGTAACTATATAAACCTGAACTGTAACATGAATCGACGCAACTGAAAAACAAGCACTGAAAATATTTCTTGCTGGTTTGAAGGATCAACTAGGACCAAATCTATCAAATCAATCAAGTAGTAGTTATATTGTTAGAGAACAGATCAATGATACATATCAACCATCTTATCGAAGCCAGCCTCCTCAACCCCGATACTATCAAAATGAGTTTCCAACTGACCGACCAAATTTCCCACCCCAGCAATTTCATCGTGCACCTATTCAAAGACACCAGAATCCATCTGAGCAAAAATTTCATACGAATTCACAAGTTTTTCATGTCCATGAAATCGCCCCACTCCTATGAGTACATCCACCCATAATATCAACCCTCAATTCAGGAGACAGATACCAAACTTCTTTTTTTCGAAAAATCAAGGATCGAACGTAATTCTTGAACAACTTTTAGATACCTAATATTTCGACCATCAGAATCAGTACGGAAATAGCGAGTATAATGACCACCAAAACTTCGACTACTCGGAAGGAAAACAGAATTAGGATTACATGGACGAACATCAAAACTCTGATCATTCGAATCAACAAGAAGACGTCAATCATACGACTGAACGATTGACACAGGTTCAAATATTTCGTGAACCATTCACAGTATCAACTAAATTTCAATCATCAACTCATGAACACTGTGCCGAAGCTCATATCTTCACTGAATTTTGACAAAATGAAAACTTGATATTCCATCTTTTCAATTTCCATGACGTATATGATGAACTTATATTAGTCTTGATAATTTGAAACTTCTCAATGCTAAATTAGATTTCACAGATTCTGAAAACGCCTACTTGTGAAATTTCTATTAAATATCAACCTTCTCATCCGAAGACCATATTCAGGAGAAATCTCGAACCTCATTCGAAACTCATTACAAAAATTTCCGTCGATAAGACCAACGGCGAAGTAATAATCCGTCGACAATCAATCCAAAATTGCGAAATCCTTGAAACGCTTTCAATCGGCCAAAAATGAACTGGCCAATTGAAGAGAGAGAAACCACCCTTTGTATATCAAATCCAATCAGGACACTTCAATATGATGAAAATCACTTCGATATTTTTCATGTAAATATATCGAGGCTAGTTACCAACAATTGGATGGAAAGGGAAACCTATGATGTTCGAGGAACATCGTGTTAGCCAGCGGTGGAATTTTGGGAGAGTAGGAAGGTGTTGGAATTTTTCTTGAAAGTTTGGAGGTTGTAAGAATCAGGAAATACTTCAATAGGCAAAGAATTCCATAACTTTGCCGTTCTATTGAGGAATGATGCTTGATATAGCGATGTTCGACAGGTCTCGAGCCTGACAGTGTAGGAGTGACCAGCTTGAGCTCGTCTGGTTTGTCTACTAGGAATCGCGCGTGATGGCATAATAGATGATATCTCCGTTGAGCACCGACCATGAAAGTACCTATAAAAAAGGCATAGATCGCCGACCTTTCTACGATGATCTAGAGAGGTCAATGATTTGGTGAGTGTTGTATCATCGACTAGGCGAATAGCTCTCTTCTGAATTGAATCTGAGAGCTTTAGGGTATGTTTGGGGGCTGAGCTCCAAACATGTGAACAGTACTCCAGGACAGGTCGAATTTGTGCTTTGTAGATCATAAGCAGCTGCTGGGATGTGAAGTATCTCTTCGCACGGAATAGAAAACCAAGTTTTTGTGAAGCAGTTTTCGCATTGGACCTCACATGATCGTCCCATGAGAGTGCACTGTTGGTGGTGACACCCAGCACGGATATTGACGACTTCATAGGAACAGTGGTACCCGACATCATCAAATTGGCCATTTTGTGATCAGCCTTCTTGGTGAACATACAAGCTTGAGTTTTAGTTGCATTGAACTGTACTAGATTCTCAGATCCCCATTTCAGAATTCTTGTCAGATCCTCATTTGAAGCATCGACCTGTCTTCGCCTTGCACCTCTGGCCTCGTTGGATGATATAGGGGCTCTAGAGGAAAAAGATGAATGGAATGTACTATCATCCGCAAAGCTATGAACTGGGCTGGAGGTCACATTCAACAGATCATTGATGTGGAGCAAGAACAAAGTTGGTGCCAAGACAGAGCCTTGTGGAACACCAGCATTGATAGTCATTGTATCAGACGATATCCCGTCTACCACCACGTAGAGTGATCTATCTGCAAGAAAACTCGATAGTAAAAGACACAGTTGGGGCGGCAAACCATATGACGGAAGTTTCGCTAGGAGGCCTTGGTGCCAAACTCGGTCAAATGCTTTGGAGATATCCAAAGCTACATCCAGAGACTCCCCATGTTTCTCTATTGACATCTGCCACTTATGTGTCACATAAGCAAGCAGATCTCCAGTTGACCTCTGGTGACGAAAGCCATATTGCCTCAATAGTGAAGAAAAATCCCAAGTTCTCGGGCTATGTGAAAAATATTCAGATAATTTTCAAACGGAAAAACGACCTCTAACTTTCATGAATCAAATCAAGCATACTACGAAGACGAAAGATGGGATTCATGTTATAACAAGATCTTTTAGATATCCGTTCATTCACAAACCATAGGTGGAGAAACAAATAGGCTCTATGCTCGAAAAGGGTATCATTCGTCCCAGTAATTCACCATGGTTATCGCTGCCTCAGGAAGGAAGAACTGACGGATAGTGTCAGATAGTCGAAAGGTTAATGAAAAAAACCATCGATGATGGCTACCCCCTTCCGAACATTACGGACGTCGTCGATAAGCTGGGCAGATGTAATTATTTCACGACATTAGACTTGGCTACCGGGTTCCATCAAAACGAGATGGATCCTGATGACATCCCAAAAACGGCCTTCAACGTAGAGAATACTTGAGAATGCCTATGGGCCTCAATAACGCCCCTTCCACCAAATTCACGAAAGAGGAAGTAGCCTATCTTGGCAATGCAGTAACCACTGAGGGCGTAAAGCCAAATCCCGATGAAATCGTTGCTATCAAGAAATATCCGATACCCAGAACCACAACGGAGATCGAAGGTTTCCAAGGTTTATCAGGATATCATAAGAAATTCAACGAAGACCAAACTCCTCACTATTTTTTCAGAAAAGGACACAAGAATTGAACATACACCCCAATTCTAGAACTTTGAGTGAATCGAAGCAAAATTATAGCACAATCGAAAAGGAACTTTTGGCAATCGTTTGGGTAACGAAATATTTTCGACTCTATCTTTATGGCAGAGAATTTGAATTATTCACTGACCATCAACCTTTGAAGTGGCTGATGTCACCACTCAAGGAACCAAATTCTAGGCTTGTACGTTGGCGACTTGAGCTAGAAGAGTTCGAATACGAAATCGAATATGAGCGAGGCAAACTCAATGCAAACACACATGCTTTGTCTCGTATCGAA
Source organism: Gastrophysa polygoni (assembly GCA_963576655.1). Classification (NCBI taxonomy): domain Eukaryota; kingdom Metazoa; phylum Arthropoda; class Insecta; order Coleoptera; family Chrysomelidae; genus Gastrophysa; species Gastrophysa polygoni. Next base: position 20,292,269 of record OY755085.1, on the reverse strand, counting down.
GTACACACGAAGGAATTCGAGGAATACATGAAAGACTTTTTCATAACCTTGGAAACAAGGAAACCATCTGATATTGACAATTTGTCGATGATTGGAAATCAGCAGGCTACGGAAGAGCCCCATTCTGATGAAACCATTTGTGCCGGCGAACCTGAGGATGGCGACATTGTTCATAGCAGTCACGAAGAGCCGATTCAAGAAATGCCTGTTCCAGAAAAACCTCTCAATATCTTTGATCACTCAATCATGATAAAATTCGTACACAACTATCAATTCTTGACTTGGAAAAAGACGTGGTTTACCTTTTCAAAAATTATTCAGATCCGATCCAAAATTTACATATGCGATAAATTTCGAAAACGACACGTATACTCCACAATTCTGTGGAATCATAAGAAACACCAGAGAGTTCCGCCTACAGATCGGTCAGATGTAATTCGGTACTGGAAGACGTAACTGAGAACGACGCTCAAGAAGAAATAATTCAAAACATTCATGAAAGTTTTAGGTAAAACCAACTTACAGAAACTGGAATAAAAAGAACGTATTACAGGTCAGAAATGAAATCAGATGTCACCAAATACATAACACAATGCGAAATTCGCCAAACTAATAAATAACCCACCAAAACACAAATTAATGATCACGCCGACACCAAAAAAACCATTTAGAATAGTTCATTTCCATACATTTCAAGCACAGAGACAGATATTCCTCATAATCATAGATACTCTCTCCAAATATGCTCAGGCATATCCACTCACTGGAATATCAGGCACAGGAGTGGTCATCGCCTTCCTTATATTTATGACATCACGGACTACCTACCCTTGTGGTAATGGATAACGGAACCGAAGTGAAAAAATCAGTTTTTCAGGAATTTCTTGAAACCCATGAATTTAACAGCCACTATATAACAGTCAATAACTCTCATTCTAATGGAGCAATCGAGAGATTTCACTCCACCATAATCGAGCATTTGAGAATAATGAGAAGTAAAAATTATGACAAAATCGACATACTCAATCATATGCCCTTTGTAATCCTTGGCTATGATAGCTCAATATATTCTACAACAAAACAAGAACCTATTGTATTATAAACGGCCATTCGTTTCGATTAATGAACAACTTTTGAATAACTATATCCAAGAACAAAAACAGCGAACGATAGAAAGACAACAAAGACAGACAAGAACCACTAAATTATGAACCCAGAACCGACGTCATGAAATAACATCGAACAACCGAAATGAATTGACTGAAGAATTTTCCAAGGGCAAAGTAGCCAGGAAGAGAAGTATTAAAGTCTCTACTTCACGAAAAACACTTCACAAACAAAATCTGAGACGACCTCCGGCTAATCAACCCAAATTGTTGCAGGTGTCACGTGATAGCAAGGGCAATTTTCCAGGATGTTCAAACAAATAATCTGAACAAAGATTCAAGAACCCTTCCGTTCAAGCTGGGCCTAGCCAAGCCTAAATATAAAACCCATACTTTCATCCATCATTCCGATCTCATTCCCATTCAGCCCGAATCAGAATTATCAAGGTTTCAGTATATAAATATCACGAATTCCATGAGAAACGCTTTCAGTCAACCATATTCTTTCGAATGGAATTGAAGAGTGTACAGGGATGGACTCGTATGTCTCATCGGTACCAATATGACATTGTTCATCATTAAAAATTTGCATAATACCCAGACGGCTCTGACGAGGAACCAAAAACTGCAAATGAATAGTGTTATCAGAGTTGACTCGGTCATGATGAAGCAACCCATCCTTTTCAACATACTGACTAGGGTCAAGTTTTCCTCCTCGAATTGATGTAATCAAATTTTGAATTTCCTCATTTCCTTTCTGCTCAATGTAAGCCTAGTCGTTGTGGGAAATGCGTCGAATAATAGTAGGAGGATTTCTACTGAGGTCGTCAACATGAGATGAATTTTTGCCTCTTCTATAGACGATGTCAAAGTTGAAGTCTGAAGTGAATCCTTTTTTGTAGCTGTAGCTTTGATCGTTTCACAATCAGTGACAATAAAGATTTTGATGCCGAGTAAATATGTTCTGAAATGTTTCAATGCTCCTACCACTGCGGAAGTTTCAAGTTCGTAAGAATGGAATTCCGCCTCAGAATCAGTGGTTCGTTTACTAAAATATGCAATAACCCTCGGTAGATCTCCATACTAGAATAGGTATGCAATTCAGTGAGTTTATCAGGATCATAAACTACTAACAGTGGCTTTGATGTCAAATCACGAATCACATGAGATCAGACATTTTCCTGTTCTTCGCCCCACTTGAACATTATTCTTCGTAAGATTGGTTATACATGCCGTTTGGCAAGCGAAATCTGGTATAAATATCCTAAAATAACCAGCGAGAGCCATGAATTGCCGCACCTGTTCAATAGTTTCTAGTATAGAAAAATCCAACAGAGCTTGTACAGGCTGTCCCATTTTTGATGTCCTTACGGGATATCTCGCTTATTTTTGAAGATACAGATTTGCGGTTTTCGCAAACGTTGGCTACTTCTTTGTGAAACTCACGAGACCGTGAACAAAATTTCCATAGCCCGCTTCGTTCCTGAGATACAGGGCGAAATTGAAAATATTGCATTTTGGCACCCCCCCCCTGTATCTCAGCTATCTTTCAACTAAGAGGAGAAGTAAGAACTGTTTCTCTCACAATTTTTCACGTAGAATCCAGTGGCGTAGTCAGATTTTTTCAATGAGCTGTCGTTATTTAGATATAACCCAAAGTTATGTTTTTTTGAATAGAACACCCTGTATATTTTTCAATATTTGAAACAAGAAAATTTTGCGCTTTTCAAAAATATATAACACTTATATGATATTTTGAGTTTTAGTACTGTATTTGGGTAATTTTCAGTTTTTTATGGCAAGTCAAGACGAATAACTTCTTCTTTCAGAATAGATATTCTGGCGCAATAATTAAATACCACTCATTTATATAAGGAAAAATGAGAAGTATTCATTTAAGATGATCATTCAATCAACAAATTGATAAAAACAATCTGATAAAACATAAAACAATTTGATAAAACAATAAATTCAAACACTACTACGAAACAATTCTATTGATTTTTCTTCTGTTGGATATGTCTTATAAATATTGTTCAAATTGCTGCCCATTCTGTTGAAAACACAGCCGACATCTTCTGAGGATAGCGTCAATCGACCGGAGTAAAAATATAGGTCTCATACGTAAATATTCGAAAGCTTCTCTCAGTGAATCTCGATTTTCATGCCGCGTGTGATATATTTTATTTTTTATATAGCCTCATAAGAAGAAATCTAATATCGATGAGTCAGGGGACATTGGCGGCCAGTGAATGGGACCATTATTACCAATCCACTGGTTTTGAAATCTTTCATCAAGATAAACCCTGATGGCACCTGCGTTATGACAAGGTGCGCCATCTTGTCGGAAGAAACTGTGTCTGAATTGAGCCAACGGAATTTCCTCAAGTAGTTCAGAAAGACAATCATCTAAAATTTCCAAATATCTTTGGTGATTCAAGTTACCGTCAAAAATTCGATAGGCTAGTCTTCCTCCATAAACGAAACAAGATACAATAAAGCCGAATCTGCCTTGCTGTCAGCGAACCACCGTAACGTGATGATTTTCATTTGACCAATAACGATGATTATTTCGATCATATGACTTTCATCGGACCATACCTTTGAACGCCCAAAATTTATATTTTCTTCCCTCTTTTGGATATACCATCTACAAAACTCAATGCGCTTCACAGCATCACCTGGGTTCAAATGATGAATAGTTTGTGGTATATAGGGGGTATATTTGTTCTTTTTCAATATCTTGGAAACCTTGTCTTTGGAATGCCAAATGATTTTTCAATTCCTCTGCAAGAAGTATAATTATTGATTTCTTCTACCTTTGCAAGGACACTAATTTCATCGTTTTCGGCATTTTCTTTCCTATAACTTTTTGGTATAGGCTTCTCAAAAGATCCAAAATTTTCCAAATTTTCTTTCAGTCTGCCAAATATTTTCCTACTTGGTTGTCTCCTCTCGGGATACCTAAATTTTTTATCATATTGTAACTAACTGATACCCAGCAATTGGGAGATAGTAAATACCTTTCAAAATATAGGTGCTTCGCTTGATTTGCATTGAAGCCAACTTGGTAATATATCCCAACCATATCTAATTTCTCGTAGTTTTGATATTCTGGATTATTATTCGCCATTGTATGAAAAATTTGTGAACTTTGACAGGTAGGTGACAAGAATTGTAAACAATCTGCATTTGTGTTTTTTTTTCATAGCTACCTACTAATTAGGTCCACAGCTTTCATAGTCAATTAATAGTACTGAATATTGGTAAATGTGGTAAGTGTGTGACGAAACACTGTGTCAGCAATAAATAGCTGCTAAAAGTTTGATTTCTAGTTGGAAACCTGCATCAGAGGCATACTGCCGTTTGAGCCCCTGTCTTCGAATTTGTCGACATAGACACTGTTCGAAATGAAAAAAACATCCTTGGTTTTCAGCCATTGGAAAACGTAATTGACAAGCCTTTATTGCTGCTAACTCAAAATCTGTTGTAATTGTTGTAACTATTACTGTTTCCATTATCATTCGCAATTGCTCAAATGCTTCCGTGTAGATGTTTGCTGTCTTTGAGGTGAGCAATGCATATACTAAGGGATACGTTTTTCCACTTATACACCCATGTACTGTATACAGGGTGTCCCAACGAAAACTTTCCACCCGGATTTACTGGGAAATGACAAATTATTTTCGGAAACGCTAAAACAGGTCGATTTTAATTTCTAGGGAGACACATGTTAATGGATTTAGTCGAGCAACTTCATCCCTCGGACGGGGGCGGCTACCCCCTTGCGAATCATCATAGGGAACGTGGGTCCAGTGATACATCATCTGAAAGCTCTCTTTATTCTCTATCCAAACGTGTATAATTTTTTAAAAATCGAATGAATGGTAATTGAAATTAGTGTTGTTGACAGGTTCAATGTAATTAGTCAATATCTTACCTTTTCTCATTCAAATTGAATTTATCAACTATTTTAAGACTCAATGAGTGGACAGATAGACAATGGCAACATCCCATCCGGTCAGGGAACCCAGTCACCCCACGAAAAACGAAAACAAATTAGTCAAAACAAAGTAAGTAGCCAGGCTGGGACTATTAATTGCGAAGATCTTTCAACCAAGTATCAGGTTGATGTCGCTATTCGCGAATACAACAATACAAGCGGAAGATGCTCACCCCAATTGTGAGCGAAACGTCCAAAGGAACCTCCTCCACAGAGGTGAACCGATCACGGCACTGAAGCCCAGAAACCATATTTCTTAGTTTTTGTTCTGTTGACTTTCTCATAGACAAAAAATACCTGTTTTTTATGGTTCGCCTGCGTGTATGTTCTCAGAATGAATTCACGGTTCGCATGATTCTTATGGAAATATCATTCGATTCGTATTCTGTGAGTTAAGTTTCTTCCTGAAAATGGTTTACGCATTAGAAGAACAAATTGAGTTAGTGAAACTTTACTACAAAAATGATGATTGTCTAAGAGCTGCAGCTAGAATTCTCAATACAAGGCAATACAAGCATAACTCCAGAAGTATTGGAAAACGTTCGTAATAGTTTCGAAAGTAGACTTTATCATTGTATGGAGGTAGGAGGGGCTCATTTCAAGCAAATAATAAATTGAATTTCGATAAGAACAGGTACGATATTGATTATTTAAATTAAACCTATTACCACACTTATCTCAAGTACCAGTCATTCGATTTTGAAAAAATAATAAACGTTTGGATAGAGAATGAAGAGAGCTTTCAGATGATGTATCACTCGACCCAAGTTCCCTATGATGATTCGCAATGGGGTGTAGCCGCCCCTGTCAGGGGGATGAAGTTGCGTGACTAAATTCATCACTGACATGTGTCCCCCTAGAAATCAATATCGACGTGTTTCAGCGTTTCCGAAAATAATTTGTCATCTCCCAGTAAATCCGTGTAGAAAGTTTTCGTTGGGACACCCTGTATATACAAGTACCTATCTAAGGCAGTTCATCAAGGAAACAGTTCTGTGGAATTGATAAATATATGTAAAGGTTATCTGGATTATTATTATGGCATTGTTTATTGACTTTGTGACGGCACCAGATTCGTCACTATACAGGTGTTCGACTTCGAAATAGTCATTCTTAGTGGAAATGTGATTATAATGATGTTTTATGAATCCACCAGAATTGAATTGGAATTGAAATTTCCTTCCATATTGAATTTTCGATTACAGAAGTCTCATCTTGCGTCCTTCTGGTTTATTGATAATTGATGATATCTTTTCGTAACATTCATGAATTTGATATCAAGCTATACATGAAATAATAATACTCGATTAGGTATCAACAACTTACTTATTCAATTGGTATGTCCTTTGTTCAACAGAAAATTGTATTTGTACAATTGAATGGCGTCGATAGCACAACGACACTCAAAGAAATTATTCGTGAACCTAACGAATATAAAGAATTAGTGCCCAAGTTAGGACGAAGGATTGAGATGAAATCCAAGCTGTTGCTATTTGAACATTCTCAAGAACAGGCTAATGATATTATTATGTGAGTACCTTTATGTCTATTTCGAATTTACAAATTGCAATTGGATAATATATGTAAATGTAGCATTACAGTCCTTTTTTAGAAATGACTATGACGACACCTATCATTATATTGAAGGAAGTGAGCCACCCAATGATATATATATATATATATATGTATATATATATATATATATATTGTAGATATTGATCAGTCTACAGCAGGTCCCGGTCATATTGAGGAAAATGACGAATGTGGCTCTACCTCTTTCAAAGCCCCAAGTAGAGCCAAGTAGAGAAAAAAAAACACAAAAATCATTATGAATAATGCCCAACACATTATACACAAACCTTATTATTAATGAATAAAGCATTTGATTACTATATGAAAATATTCTTTCATAGATAATAAAATATGTAAGGTTAATAAATATCCTTCATTCGATACTGTCTGTAAGTTCTTCGAGGAGGTGGTATATTCATTTTTCAGCTTTTAATGGGATTTTCTCTCCTCGTTTCTGAAAAATAGAGTAGAAGTTATTAAAAATTATTGCAATATATTTAGATTTAGGATCTGTCCCAAAATGTCACTGCGCTTGAAATTAAACCTTTAGATACCTAAAAGAGAAATTCTCTATTGGTCAGTGACACCTTGTTTTTGAAAAAATTTGGAAATACAAATATATTTAATAAGAATAAAACCTCTACTTATGTTTCGTCTTCAACAACTTGACTGTTGAATTACTCAGTGGACTGTATGTAATTCTTTTTATTGTAAATAGAATACTAGCTACTAGTTTTAAGTATTTATTGAAACTAATTTCACAAAATAAAAGGCAAGACATGCGTCTCTAACAAGTTATAAGAATCGAATGCATCATGGAGTTCACGGCTGGCTGCTCACAGTTTGACGACGCGGCGTTGCCAGGTTCATGAAGTCAGTAGACACTGTTCAACTTATCTTGGTGGACGTTTCGGGAACGAATCTGCTCCCGTTCTCAACACAATTGAAATATTTTTCTCTTCGTAAAATTTTCTCAATGTTTTCGATTTTGACACTGAAAAGTCAAAGTCAAGTAGAGGTTTTATTCTTAATAAATATATTTGTATTTCCAATTTTTTTCAGAAACAAGGTGTCACTGACCAATAGAGAATTCCTCTTTTAGGTATCTAAAGGTTTGATTTCAAGCGCAGTGACATTTTGGGACAGATCCTAAATCTGTCCTTACTACAAATATATTGCAATAATTTTTAATAACTTCTACTCTATTTTTTAGAAACGAGGTGAGAAAATCCCATTAAAAGCTGAAATGTGAATATCCTTTATTCATCTGGAGAAAATGCTGAGGTTTGTTATGTACGAACATTCATTTTCAATGGATAAAACATAATAATAATAAAAATGTGCTTATCAAATGGTGATGAAATATGGAATATCAATAAATATCCTTCATTCATTATGAACAATGTTTTATTTCTATAGTGAGACCTATTTTTAATGGGAATAAATCTGAATTAACTATTGATGAGGAATATTCGAATAATTTGAATGCATTATTTGTTTCTGATAAATAAAAGTTTATTCCGCGATGTTCGAATGAATGATTCAAAAGATGTTAAGTAATTTTGTTAATTATGAATAAACTGTTCTTTCAGTGTACCAAAAATGTTTGCTGGATTCATTCCCAAAATTCAATGTGTTCTAAAAATATTCAGATAATCTTTCACCTCGCATATATCTCGAGCTCTAATCATATGCAATGGATAATATAGACGAGTATTGATTCGCAACATCAATTCATGTTTGTTTTTTCGTGAACGCAGGTAAAAGATACGCCGACGATGTTATTTTATTTTGTGTTATGGTTGAATTTAGTTTTTTTTGTTAGTGAAATCAGGTAAGGAATCTAAGAAAGCTGGGAGGTCGAAGTGTCGTTCATCATACCTAAAATGAATTTATCTCCAAAATTTGGATTTGTTGCCTCAAATGATTGTTTCAATGTGTTCTTGAAATATTCTGATAATCTTTCACCTCGCATATATTTCGAACTTCAATCATATGCAATTGGTAATATGGACGAGTATTGATTTGCAAAATCAATTCATGTTTTTTTCGTTTTTTCGTTTTCTTCGTGAACGCAGGAAAAAGATATGCCGACGATGTTATTTCATTCTGTATTAGGGTTGGAATTAGTTTTTCTAGTTAGTGTAGTTAGTGAATAGTGAATAGTGAAACAAGATACAAATAACATGATGAAAAAATATACCTAGGAATTGAGATAAATATTGGGAGTGCAACGCAAATTGGCAATGAAACTTGCGTTGTTGGCCCATTTTTGATGTCCAGATGATTTCAAGCAGTTTTTATTTGTTCTTCGCTGTTCAATTGAATAGGGATTGGATGATTATTCGCCATTAAATCCTTCCCTACGTTAGATGAAGAAGTATCGTCAATATAGCGATATTAGCAACCTTGCTAATACTAATAAGGTGAAATAGTTCCAATGATAGTATGGAAATTAGGAAATTTCATCTGTCTATATGTGAAGTGCAACCTGATTCAACAAGAAGAATCGATCCAAGGTGAATCCATAATTATAATAAATCGATCATCATCATACATATCAAGTGTCCATATAATCAGCAGTTATAGGAGAGAAAGAAACCGAAACAAATCTGAAATTAGTGCGGGCGCTGAACGACAGCTTTGAGATATGAATACGACGGAAATCTTGGACAAACTCAAAGAATTCATATTGGATCAAAATAATCTACAAATAGAAAAGAAAATCAGAGAGGACAAATATAATAGAAAAAGAACTAGAAGAACAGAAAGCGAGAAATAAATCACTCGAAAAACAACTGAAGGACAATAACTTGATAATTTTCAACTTAGAATATATAGAAGGAGATTCGCTAGTATTCACACTGAAAAAATAGAACAAATTACTGAAACTCAGTCTTGAAGCAAGAAACGTCAACAATATACACACTATAGGGCACCAGCAGAATAACAAACCAATAGTTTTACACTTGGTCTCCTTTCTCACCAGAACAACTATCTAAAACTGCAAGCTCCTACAAGGATCCAACATCAGAGGTACTCTCTCAAGAATAACGAGAGGTAAGGAGAATATTGGTACAGCACCTCGAAGAAGCCAAACAAAACAACCAGAAGGCACATATCAATGGAAATGAACTGTTTGTTGAGAGCAAATCTTACACAATTCAAGACCTAGAAGAGAGACGTACGGAAATCGATGAGAAAATTATGAATACGTTACCTCAAAAACTCCCGAAGAAACTACTGCAACCCCATAGTGAAAGAGGAAAGTAGAGCTGACGAAACACGTGAGGTCAACAAAAACAAAAAGAGGAAATTACAACCATCCAGAACCGGAAGATCAAGACCGCAAGTAAAGAAGATCATTGTGAGTACACTTTTTCCATTTTACAAGTTCATTCTTGTGATTTTATTCAAACTGATCAACTTTTATAATTTTCAAACAATCTATTATATCAACCGCTTTAGGCTTAGTGATGTGAGTTTTAATTAATCAACTTGGATATCGAAAGCTCCTAACCAAACTTATAGAATACACAGAATGGACAACTATATAAGAGAATTTAAAATCGAAAAAATTGAAACTGAAGTTTTAGATAATTTGAAGGAGTTTGATGCAATAACACAAACATACTCATCTCAAGAACACATTATCTTCTTCCACATGAACATAAGAAGTTTGAATAAAAACCTTGATGAATTCAAAATCATGCTTTCAGTAATTGAGAAAAACGTGGATATGATTGTTTTATCAGAAACATGGCAGATAAATGACATCACTCTGCATCAAATTCCTGGGTGCAAAGTATTCTATAGTGAAGGCCGATATAATATGAGCGATGGGGTGGTAATATACGTTCGACGAAATATACAGTGTGAGCACAAGGTGATACTTATTCTTAATAAAAATATAATTGAAGTGACAATGAATATAGTTCGAAGAACAATTTTAATAAACGGCATATACAGAAGCCACTGCTCCACGAATGGAATATATTCCTTCATAGAGAATTCGACAGACTATATAAATCGAACCCGATGGAAAACAGTAGACCTTTACCTGATAGCTGGAGATATCAATATAGATTTTTTAAGTGAAGATGAGTTTGTAGAAGATTATCTTGATATGCTCAACGCAGAAGGCTTCCAAAGCGCCATCAACGATTACACCAGAGTGTAAGGTAACAAAAATGCATGCATTGACCATATTTTCATATAAGGTAAAGCATCAATGGATTACACAAACATTCCATGTATAATAAAAACTTGTATCACCGATCACTTCCTTACAAGCAATGAAATTGTATCATCAGAAGAACAAAAAAACATGCGAAGACGCGAGGAATACTATTAAAACAATGAACATCACAAGAACTGAACAGTTACTGAGGAATGGAAGTTGGGAAAATTTCTACACAATTGATGATTCGGACAGTTGCGTTGATGTTTTCACTCAAACCCTGAAGACATCCATCGAAGAATGTACCACAATTGAAAAAATTAAACCCGCCAACAGGAAGCCTTGGATAACCAACGGCTTGATGGAATCTGTGAATAGAAAAAAGAGTTCTTTAGAATAATGAAACAAAACAATATTGAAGAGAATATAAAAAAATTCAATAAATATTAAATATTAATATTAGCAGAAACCTATAGGAATGAGTGAAGGAATTTACTGCTGAGCCATGCAGAAAACCAACAAATTGGAGAAATATCAACCGATGAAGGTATTATAAATGACGGCATTCAAATTTCTAATGAATTTTGTAAATACTTCTCAAATGTAGAGAGGTAAAAAAGGTAATGAAATCAAGAACAAGCAAAAAAATTCGAACCCTCCTGAATTCACCAAACGAAGAATTCCCAAACAGCAGAAATAATCGTGCAGTCACTTTGTTAGATCTTCAACATATCACTAAAAGAAGGAAAATTCTCATCACTATTCAAAATGGCTGTAATATCTCCGGTTTACAGAAGTGGTGATAGGATGAAGGTGGACAATTATAGACCAATATTCTTGATTTCTACATTGGCTAAAATACTAGAGAAAATTATACAAAGAAGAATCACTAGTTTCCTCAGAAAATACGAAATCTTAGCAGATAACCAGTAAGGATTCAGAGACGGTCGGTCAACATCGGACGCTAAATAAAAAATCATTTTGCATATGAAGGGTACAGGGGCAAGAAGATGAATGTCCAAAAAACGGCCCTTCTGAGATTATGATGCCAAACTGGAGAACAAATACGTTAGAATTCAATATGTGATTCGAACCAGGTGAAAACAATGAAACTGGCATGTAACAGCGAATTTAAAATTACCAGTACAGAAGAAAAAAGATGAATGCGTTCTAGCGGAAAAGATGAATGTCCACTGGCGCATATTTCCTCAGAGCTGTTTTGCATGATTAATTTAGTTTGATTTTAGCTGTCTAGAAGAACACATTCGTGCAGTGATGATATCATCAGGAAAACATAATCTGATAGATTCCTCATACGTATGCTATAGTGAGAAAATGAGTGAATTCAACACTTTGATTTTGGTAATTTGAATTCGATGAAGTATGTTCCAAGTACTATACAATGACTGACGAAACGAATGAAAATATTTCATTGAACTCTAAAAAAACGGACGTATGAGAGATGTTGCAAAAAAATGCGACTACAGAGTCATGAAACAGGTGTAAGTTGTGATTGCACCAAGCTCAAATGTTTCGAACATATCACAGAAGGAGATCGAGAACTGATTATCAAACATTTCGATGGATTCGAATCACATGACGAACAGAATCTGTATTTGGGGAATCTGATTTCATTTCACCCGGAAAATCAAATATGAAAACGCCGATAACCACACATTCTCATATAAGTACAAAGTTTGCATTCAGCGTGATGATAATCCTGTAGAAATACCGATATGTTATAAAGCAATGCTTTCATTACACGGCATATCTGCGAAACGTCTTCAAGGTATCCAAAAGCAGCTGATCACTTCTGGAGTGTGCAACATGATAGGCGAGGTCGACATACTAACCATAAAAACAAACTTGAAGAAGCAACTTCAAACGCGGTTTATGAACATATCAAGTCATTCAAGGGTAGAAAATCGCATTACAGCCTCCACGATTCTGAAGGGATGCATAAAATTTATCTGGAAAAATATCCTGCGTAGAAAGTTTCCTATGAAACCTACAGAACCATTTTTGTGACGAAGTTTAACATCAGTTCTGGATATCCACGAACAGACACTTGCAGCAGTTGCGATGAGTATAAGGCGAAGCAGTTAAGTATGGTACAAGATCCCGAACAAATAGCGAACTTACCGGTCTTGGAAACGGAACACAAACTTCACCTTCTGACGGCTGATACCTTCTATGAAAGAAAGGAGATAGCTCGCCTCCATGCACAGAGAAATAATAAAACAGAGGCAATAACCATGGATTCCCAGAAAAATTCACCAATTCCTAATATAAGCACCAATGATGTCTACTATAAACAGCAACTTTCATTTTACTCCTTCAATATCCATGTGCTATCTACAGGTGAATCATTTTTTTAAACTCATACAGAAACCGCAGCAAAAAAAGGATCTGATGAAGTAGCATCTATGCTGTTCCACTTCATTTTTAATTATTCGAGTATGGGAGTAGAAGAATTAGGATTTTTTTTGTGATTCGTGTGGCGGTCAAAATAAGAATCATACTTTATTCCGTTTTTTGCATTTCATCGTAAATAAAACAAAGCGACTGAAAAAAATGAAGATGACTTTTCCCGTGAGAGAACATAGTTATCTAGAGTGTGATCGAGGTATGGGATTAATAAACCAGAAAGCCACCGTAGAGCTTCCAGCAGAATGGAATGAACAGATCTTGAACGCCAGGACAAAGACTAATCCATTCAAATTAGTAGATTGTGAGAATCAGGATATATATCTTTCCTGGACGGATCATCTTTCGGGGTATTTTTTCAAAAAGTGTCCATTCAAGAACAGACCTATGAAGGAACTGACAATTTTCGAAGGAATGCCCAGAATGATAGAGTATCGTGAAACTTACAATGGACCCTGTACTACTTCTGTGGTGATACCACCGAAGCGAAAACAGAGGAATCTTGATTTATTGCCTGCTGGTCAATTCGTGTTACCAAGTCGGAAGTACAAGGAACGTCTTCCATTACCATTCAAAAAGTACCTGAACCTCCAAGAATTGAAGAAGTTTTGTCAAAATCCTGGAGCAAGTAGCTATTCCGAAAATTTACACCATATCCTCAATGCTGAATAACACTCCTCATTTTTAAATAAAATGATGTTCGTTGACAATAAAAAGTATTATTGAAATTATGTTTATTATCAACTATCCATTGATAAACTTGTAATACCCACACGTCACCAATGAAACATATGAAGAGGTTCCTTTGTACCACGAGGGTGATGAACCAGTCTGCTACCCTCCAGCTCCTGGATGACGCCACGGCTTCGGTTTCCTGCGTCTACAGGACTCTAGTGGGTTCGTGCCCCCAATGAATGGTTAAAGGGGTCTTTTTAGGGTCACTATGGGTGGGAGAATTTGAGGGTGGCCAATAATCATTCGATACTTCTCTTAGCAGTTACGGCACTGTAGACCTGCCGCTAATAGCTGATATTTCCCTTGATTTGAGTGAAACAACCGAATGAAATTTTACAAGTTTATTATAAAAACCAAATAACACGAAATGGCGGGATACGACAATTACCGACTAATGATTAATTGTGATAAAAAGAAGAAACTATTAATCTTATAAACGTACATGCAACGTACAAATGGCTTATTGGAACTTTCTCTTTAGTCTGATACCGGCAGTAAATAACGGAAGATTTCGATTGTTTTCTGGCCAATATAAACTTCGATATCGTGAGATTAAACCCTGCCTTCAATTGAACCAAGAAAGAGGGTCCGACGCCGTTTATATGTACCAGTGATCAAAACTACCCGGTGTAGGGTGGCAACGTACGTACTGTATCGGTAGATGGTACATATGAAGGAATCTGAGATCAGAAAATCAAATGCAACCCCACAGTATTAGTCAAGACAATGGATAAAAGACTTACCGATTCGTCGTCGGAATTTGTTTCAGGATCTCGAGACACTCCCGGATTCAAATAGCGAAAACAACCTTGATGCTTAACAATTCTCAGGACACTCCCGCATTCAAACGAGCGAAAACAAAAACTACCCTGATACTTAGAAAAATCGTTTTCTCGTTTTTCCTACGGACCTTTCCGTAACGCGACTACCCCGCGATTTCTCCGGCCGGACCGACTTGATTTCCCAAAATCTGGTCGCTGACTGTCCTAGTTATTTTTCGTTTTTCTGTCTCAACAATTATTTTTGTAACCGCATTGCGTCAGCTGTAGCTTCCAAAATTGAAACAACAATTTTGCCGAACTGGCATATTTTTATTAATTTATTGGGTCGATTATGCGAGCTATGGAAGTCATTGTTTTTATTCATCAAAAAATTAATTTTATAATATCTATCATAAAATCCATATACCAGGTGTTGCATTTTCTTTCTATACCCATATACCCCAGGATATCACAAACTCCTCAACGACTACCTACTATCATAAAAATATATATTTAATATATTTTGACATTTTTTTTCAATGTTTTTTCAATTCATTATATCGCTATAGTAGTTTTACATACGTAAGACAATATAACTATATGAACTATTATACTCCTTCGATACGAGATATTTTGAACTTCCATCCTTTTTAATCTTTTTATTCAATCCGTCTCTATTTCAACGAATGAAACTAACAAGTATCATACTCAAAACATGGATGGCAAAGCCTAGTTAGTACTGCTGAGTTATATGGATGAAACCTACCCACAAACAAGTTTTCTGCAATGGGGAAAGTTCTATTAATTTACCGCAATAATCTATGTTGTACTGAAAATATATCATTGTTATATGTGGTGAATGAAGATTATTATCATTATTATTATAGAAATCATCAGAATGTCCAGAGAAGAGATTACATTATGTTGACATTGTCTCAAACATAATGATCATCATATAATATCTCTTGTTGTTTATGTACATAACTTCTTCCATTTGAAACACACGGGCAGAAATATTTAATATTATATGAGCCCTCAAACTTCTTGTCTGACATGTGAAAATATCGTTACCTCGAATATCATTGTATGTCTCTCACCTTTTATGACTTCCAGAATCTAGCTCTTGTTTTTGAGAGTAGCAAAAGATGTGATTTCTTCGGAAAAATTCATCGAGGCCATCATTAGCGATGAGCTTTTATATAAACTAAAACATGTTTTGAGCGATTACCAGCACAGTCACTATCGAAATAGGTCGAGTGGTCGACCATCACCAATCTTATACCTTTTATTCAGGAAACTCTCAAAAGGTGGATGCTGTGCATAGTGACTTTCAGAAGGCATTTGACATGATTAACCATGTGACACTTCTGTCAAAACTGAATGATTCCGGCATACACGGTTCCTTAATTTCGTCGCTTGACTCATATCTAACAGGAAGAAGTCAATGTGTTGTACTGAATAACTTGTGAATAAAACAACAGCTAAGCATGTACTGATTTATTACCTCAGTTGATCGAGAACAAGGGGAGTATGAAAAGATTTCTATAAATAAACGAGTATATACAGGGTACTCTGTTACATCTTTCCCTTGTGTGGAAAAATACTACTGTGAGACCAGAAATATACAAGTGGAACAATATCATAGCAAATTTCACAAATATACAGGGTGTCCTTAAAAGGTCTTTACAAAAAGCTACCACATATTCTTCAGACCAAAACAATTCGATACAAGCAAACTTACCTCAGTAAAAAGTTGCTTAGTTTGGGCGCTAGACGGCTCTGAAGTTGAAATTTTCAAATCGATTTTGCTTCATAACTTTTGAACGGCTCATGAGATTTTTTTCAAATTTGGTACGTTGGCATAGACTCATCGGGCAATGAAACTCATATCATGATCATAACGAATATCATTCCATGGGCGTAGAACTTGATTTTTTCAGTAAATAAACATCTAAAACTCCTACGCCAATGGAAAAAAATTAGTTTCAATATGAAATCTAAATTATTCAACTCATTCACTACAGAAAAGGTACTCTTGACAAAAGTCGATTCCTCTCATGGTTTCGACAAAATTTTAATTTTAGTGATTTAGAGCATAATTAATAATAAAACGATTAACAGATATTTCATAAAAATTGTTCAAAATGTTCACCATTTTCACGTATACAAAGATTTATACGACGCAAAAAGTTGAGATGTACTTTTTGTTTAGGTTATTTCTATTGAAAATAAGTAGCACTGGTTTTTTTTTCTGAAGACTATTATTATCTGCTCGAAAACAGTGATATTCACATTCTTGGTTTCCATAGTTTCATCTGTGTTGATTTGTCGAGTTTTATTGACGTTGATTGTTGATATCGGACTTTTCTGATTTATCATGGCCGTACAATACACCAATGAAGAATACACCGATATGTTATTGGTATTCGGATATTGTCAAGGAAATGGTCGAGAGAGTGTGAGGGTGTATTCGGCAAGGTTTCCAAATCGTCGCGTACCAAGCCACCCAACCTTTGCTGCAGTTGAGAGACGTCTTCGGGAGACCGGTCATTTTGCTCCTAGAACTGGTGATTATGGAAGACAGCGTTATGTAAGGATTCCCGAAGTCGAAGTAGAAATTTTAGACCGTATTGAAGAAAATCCAGAATTGAGTACTAGACGGATAAGTAATGAACTAGAAGTTTCTAGGAATGCCGTTCATGAAGTACTAAGAGAACAATTATTATACCCATACCACAAGACGCCAGTTCAAGATTTATCAATCCATGATTCACAAAGTCGTCTGATGTTTTGTAGGTTCATTAATTTGCAAAGAGAAATGAATCTGAACTTTGGAAAGAATATTTTGTTCACTGATGAAGCCTGTTTCACGAGAAGAGGAATAACTAATTTTCATAATGAACACGTTTATGCAATTGAAAATCCTCATTCCATTAAAATAAACCATTTTCAACACGAATTCAAAATCAACGTTTGGGCTGGAATAATAGGAAATTTTATAATTGGTCCTGTCATACTTCCACAAAGATTAACAGGAGACATGTATTTACAACATCTACGAGATACGTTGCCAAATTTGTTGGAAGATTTACCACTCCAACATCGGGTAGATATGTGGTTTATGCACGTCCACCACATTTTTCGGTGGATGTTAGGAATTTTTTAAACCAACAGTACCCAGACAGATGGATAGGTAGAGGTAATGATGCACCCGTGAATTGGCCACCACGTTCTCCAGACTTAACACCGATGGATTATTTTGTATGGGGTTATCTCAAGTCTACGGTTTACAAGACCCCTGTGGATACTGTAGAACAATTATGGCAACGTATCCAACAGGCGAAGAATAATCTTACAGGCGATGAAGAAGTTATGCAAAGAGTACATTTCAACTTTTTGCGTCGTATAAATCTTTGTATACGTGAAAATGGTGAACATTTTGAACAATTTTTATGAAATATCTGTTAATCGTTTTATTATTAATTATGCTCTAAATCACTAAAATTAAAATTTTGTCGAAACCATGAGAGGAATCGACTTTTGTCAAGAGTACCTTTTTTGTAGTGAATGAGTTGAATAATTTAGATTTCATATTGAAACTAATTTTTTTCCATTGGCGTAGGAGTTTTAGATGTTTATTTACTGAAAAAATCAAGTTCTACGCCCATGGAATGATATTCATTATGATATGAGTTTCATTGCCCGATGAGTCTATGCCAACGTACCAAATTCGAAAAAAATCTCATGAGCCGTTCAAAAGTTATGAAGCAAAATCGATTTGAAAATTTCAACTTCAGAGCCGTCTAGCGCCCAAACTAAGCAACTTTCTACTGAGGTAAGTTTGCTTGTATCGAACTGTTTTGGTCTGAAGAATATGTGGTAGCTTTTTGTGAAGACCTTTTAAGGACACCCTGTATAACTGAATATGAATCAATGGATGTACGCAGTGCGATGAATCTCATTCCTTTGAATGATTTATTGGGTTGTATCTTTGTACAGGTTTCATTATTTTCCCACTACTAGTTTGGTTCTCTACAAATATTACATCATCGTCACCAGATTCATTCAATATATTTGTTTCTTCTTCTCGAGGGCTACCATTAATTTCAATTGTAGAACTATTTTCAAGTATTATCGCCAGAAAACGCCTATTTCGTTCTTTGACTGACCCATTATGTGTCTTTACTTCATATGACCTATGTCTGACCCCATCTACAATTCTCCCCGTCTGCCACTCAGAATTTGTACCCTTAACCATTACTTCTTGATTGTTTTTTAGTTTTAACATGCTGTAACTTATGGGAATTATTCCCCTAAGTATTCTTGACATTAGAAGTGTTTCGATACTGTAGTAATGCTAAATACATATCTTTATCATCATCCCTTCATTTTATCAAAATATTTCTCAGAGTTTGTACAGCTTTGTACCATTACTTTGTGGGTATAGGAAATGTCACCTCTAGGAATCTTTCAGTTTTAACTACTATTTGAAACTCATTCTCGCTCTAATGATTCACTCTCCTTTTATATTTTTTCTGTCGTAACAGTTGTTATTGACTATTGGATTGTCTATAAGGTTGCATCTATATACATATGAACAAATTATTATTTGAACGACAAGATAAAATCACAGAAAATTTTCGGAAAATGAATACATCAACTCTTCGACTAATTTACAGACAGAATAATTGATGAATAGACATAATAAAACATGCGGTTACTAATTCGATCTCTCGCTGGCTTATTTCAGTTTTATTCACGCTCTGTACGATATATATGATGAATATCTGCATAGGAGTATCCCAAAATGCCTCAATGGTTTGGATTTCACTTGTATAAACTGTAGCCCAGTGTTCTTCACGCACCTTCGAGGGCTTCTGAGGTTTGTATCGAAAACATAGGAATTGAATAACAATATCAATAAAAAAAAACAAGACTTTGTGGCATGAAGTCAAAGACATAAAACGCAAACGATCTCTATTCAGTACAGGTAATAAACATGAACTCATGATGAGGAAGTCAAATACACTTCGTTATAACTCAAATTGGAAGGTACCTATTTGAAAACTCTGTTTCTCTGCTTCCATTTGAGGAAATACATCTGTCACTCAGAAGCATCACATACACGATGCCTTGATTAACCCAGATTTGCCTATTGTACTATATTTAGTACGGTCGTAACAAGTCTCGACGTGCAGCGGTTTTTACGTGCGCGAGAGCTATCAGTGTGGTAAATGCTTCAGTATACTTGTAACATTGTGCCTGGACGGACAACATTCAGTTTTGTTGTGTAGAAGTGAGAATTTAATATTTTCGAAATACAGATATAAATAGAAATGGCTGAGTACGGTGTCAACTTTGTAAGGTATGTACATTTCAATTATAAGAAATTAGAATATATTTTACCAATTGCTGGTAATTAGAAGAAAAATGATAATAATATCATAAATCCTTCAGATATATTCATTATTCAGAAAACTGCTATTTGTTCAGGGTGGAATTTTGGGGATGTACTAAATATAGTACATTAGGAAAATACATGTCTATCAATGTTATTTCATTCCAGAGGTTTTTCACTCAACGAAGCTCTAGCTATGTTGGAAGATGATGCTGAAATAGCTGAAACAGTAGATGAAATTTTCATTTTTCCCCCGAAAATGCCACGGCTGAAGTAACAGATGAAGATTCTGGGACAGAAGATATTTTTACAATTGATAATCTACCTGCATCTCAGTTACAAGCACCAGCGGAGATTAGATTCCAAACGAAATATAATAATAGTATTGATTATTCATCAAAGGACGATGTGCCCTTGTCCGAATTACAGAAACGATTGCGATTATCGGATAGAAAAAACAAAAAAAAATCTTTGAAAAAAAGTACGAGTGGGTCCAAGAAGATTTGCCTATATCAGATGCAAACTTCGAGTATACGCATGATATAAATAATTCGGAGAATCCAATGGAGCTTTTCTCGAAATTCTTCGATGAAGAAATAATCGAACTTTTCGTGAGTAGCAGTAATAATTATGCCCAACAAAAAAACCGAACACCTAATATAAAACATTCTGAATTCAAAGCTTTCATTGGAGTTTGCTTGCTTAGTGGATACGTACAGGTGCCAAGGAGAAGAATGTATTGGGAGCGTGAAAAAGATGGACATAACGAGTTGGTTGCCGAAGCAATTTCAAGGGACAGATTTGAATACATTTTTTCCAATTTACATGTGCCAGATAATCAACAATTAGACCACCATGACAAATTTGCAAAAGTGAGGCCCCTTTTCATTCTTCTGAATAAAAAGTTCATGGAAAACTCGATTGTCGAAGAAATGCACTCAATTGATGAAGCCATGGTACCTTATTATGGACGCCATGGCTGCAAACAGAAAGCCAATAAGATACGGCTTCAAATTATGGGTTGGAAGTTGGTTACTTGAATTGGTTTGAACCATACCAAGGTGCTGCAACAAATATAAGTGAACGATATGCAGAGTTCGGAGTTGGCGCAGGAGTGGTATTGGAATATGCACAAGCCCTGCGCAAGACATGGACGGACATACAGTTTCATCTCTTTTTCGACAACTTCTTTACGTCCATTCCCCATTTTCGCAACTGGTACAGCAAGAGAGATCCGATCGGCAGGAAATACCCTCATAGACTCCAAAGTTCTGAAGAAAAAAAAGCGAGGAAGCTACGATTATAAGAAAATTTCAAATCAGAATATAATAGCAGTAAAGTGGCACGACAACAGCATTGTAACTCTTTGCTCGAATTTTTCAGGAGTCGAACCTCTTCATGTGGTCAAACGCTACTCGCAAAAGGAGAAGAAGAATATTCAAGTAAGTATAATCAGCTTTTATGAGCAGTTATGTATAATGTATAGTTTATTTTTAGGTGGAGCAGCCACATGTCATAAACATGTATAACTCTAATATGGGAGGAGTCGATCGCTCTGACCAGAATATCAGCTTATATCGCACATCTCTGAGAGGAAAAAAATGGTATATTCCTTTGCTCACCCACAGCATTGACATGTGCGTTCAGAACGCTTGGCAATTACATAAAAAAAAATGGAGGAGTCCTAGATCAGCTAAGTTTCAGAAGACGAATTGCCACAATATTACTGATTCAAAATAAAAAGCAAGCTACATTCCAAAAAGGACATTCGAGTAGAACACAAGGTATTGATTTGCGTTACGACCGGTTAGACCATCTTGTGTCATGAGAGAACAACAACAAGATGTTCAAAATGTGACATTGGAGTACATGTGAAATGCTTCGTTATATTTCATACAAAATAATTTTTTTTTCGTAGTAGTACATCTACCTAATGTACTATATGTAGTACGGTCTTGATTTTGTATTTTTTATAAAATTAAAATTTTGAAAAAATTTTAATCTCTTTTTTGTCACTCATGAGCTTCAATTTCAGTAAAATTACTTCTTGAAATTTTCAAATAATCCTAATAATTTCATCTTCATCTATTTTCCAGAGATTTTCTCTCCTCGTTGATAGAAATGAAAATAGAAGTTATGATAATTATCACAATATATTTGTAGGTATGACAGATTTGTGATCTGTCTAATGATGTCACTGTGAGAAAATATGTGAATTTTGTGTTAGAAACAGATTCATTTCCAAAACGTCCACTAGGATAAGTAGAAGTTTTGCTATTAGTGAAATTATATTTGTATTTCTAATTTTCAACCAAGATGTCACTGACAAACAGAATTTCTCTTTCAGTTATCAGAAGGTAATATTTCGAACGCATCGACATTTTGGGACAGATCACAAATGTGTACTTGCTACAAATATATTGAAATAATTATTATAACTTCTATCTTTATTTCTTAGAAGCGAGGAGAAAAATTCCAGAAAAATCTAAAGAAATTGAAGCACTACCTCTTCGATTAACCTACAGACAATGAGTAAAAATTCCAGTTATGAAAGTTTCCTTCGATTATACTTATTTGAATTTACAATTTCATGTTGTGAATTTTTGTTGGACATACCCAGTTATTGTAATACGTTTTAGTTAATCTCATATCACGAGATATCAAATATTCAGTTGTCATAGAGGAAAATCATTTGTCCTCCTATACAGGAGAACTGATTTCGCTGATTGGAATTCTTCTGAAAAATCAGTAGGTAGTTTAGTTGTCAATTCAGACTACATCATTTGAAAAATTTTGTCTAGCTTTTTGTCTTCAGTCTTCACTCAATATTGATTATGAAAATATTGAGTACCAAGTTGTTCGATTTCCAGAGAGGACTAGATGTTATAGGTTATCCTCGGGCTATCCCGAAGTTAGCCATATATATATTCGGTGTCTTAGTCTAGCCTATTTTGTCGGTATTCTGTCCCGCGTTATTCTGGTCCGGCAACCATTTCTCTAGCGTCAGTCGTTGAGCGCGTCCAATGCCTCATCTGAAATGACACTCGTATTTGAGCCCTCTGAATGCAATCCTCGCCAAGTGCAAACTACGTAATTTCAAGAAAGATGCGAAAAAACATTTCTCTCGAAACCATCGATAGAATGAATTCCTACCTTACTATTTGGTTCATGTGGACTTTTCTTCAATGATCACTTATCATTCATCTCATAATTGACAGAAACGGAGAGCACCGTGAAATCAGGAAAGTCAAATGCAGTGAGAATGCAACGAAAAAAATAGTGGGTTCAACAGCTAAAATAGAGTGTTTCGAATGAAATTGATGTAGGAATATTTGTCGAATTGTTCCTAGTAGAACGCTCACAGATAGATGAAATGATGTTTTCTCATTGAGCTAACTTCTTAGGTTGAGGCTATACAATATTATTCCAAATATTATTGACCAAGAATCAGAAGTTATGAATATTCTCAGTGGCACCCTCAAGGCACTCGTGGTGAATTAACTTGAACAGTCCAATACCAATATTCATGGAAGTTTTTCCTCTCAAAATCTAGATATTTTTTTCAAATCTATGATCCACCTACAATTGATTCACCCGGTATGTTCATCTCCACCTGAAGATGGAAAATTATATATTGTTATAGTCAATATTCAAAGGCACCCCGTAAACCTACAAGTGTCGCAGCGATGAATCAGCTGGAATGCGGTTATTGAATAATCAGAGCTAGCTGGCGAGTAGGATCAGACACAGTTGAGTTCAGCATTCGTACGACCTGCGCGTAGACATTGTGGTTACTCATACTTTGTTCTCTGTATCAGAAATTGTGTGTGTTTTGAATGAATCTGTTATACTATTATTATTATATTTCCATGCATACCCAACAAACCTGAATGATTGTAATGCGAGCCTTTGTGAGCAGTGAAGAAACTTGACTCTCCAGAAGAAATAGATATATCATAGATTACGGAGATTCTGGTACAGAAATAGGTCGTGCTTATTGGAGCAAATAGTTAGGGATGATTATTCGAATGATATACTGCCAGATGAGCAAAATACTTATTCTGAATGGAAAACTGAACTGACTCATTGCGTGACAGAGAAGAAGAACGGAAATCAGATGTCTTAGAGAATATTTCGCATAATTTGAATGACCTTTTCATTTTTGCCAGAAATTATATCTACAATTTTCATCAAGAAGCCTATATCGGAAGGAAATACGTATATGCCTCGGAAACTAGGCGTCCTTATCTGAGGAAGCACTTTCAGGACTATGACATTTCATGTGTAGCATAGTCAGAAGGTAGGAGGAAATGAAGCCCAGATATTGTCGAATATGGAAAATGTAAACATACTGAATATAGGAATTTCAGAATAGAATATCACAGAACTGATGTCAAAGATTAGATACGATATGACTACGAATTGTAAAATCATGGAAATGAACAGCACACATCATCATCATTATTTGATGTGTCAGTTGCGAAAAGACATGAGGGAGCAACTATTTGAATCGACTATTGGAAATCAGAGACGGCGACAAAAAAGCAGCCGACAGTGATTTCAGTCTATCAGAAGGCCAAATCAGAAGGTGAATTTGATCTTGATCTATCCAAGAATCAATATCTGGATCGATCATAGAACGTTCTGAATCGAAATACATTCAGTGGCCCACTACTGACACTTTGGTATATCTCCATAGTCAGGAACAAATCAACACATTGATACCAAGGAGTGAAAGAGGAACTAGATATTTTTATTCAACTGGTAAAGGAGGTATTCTATCATGCATTGATCATGAATGTGGCGCATAAAATTATTCCAATTGCAGAATCAACAATTGCTATGATACGTTTCGACACAATCAATGTTGAGCGTCCCTGGCCTATTCTTGATGATATTGTTAGTGACTGGAGTTGTGCAAATATTGGTGTCATCTGCCTAGGTTTTCACGAAATATCCCTTCTCTCTCATTTGATAATATCAAATATTGAATTAACGCGAACAATTTCAAGTAGCAGGAGTCCATTCATTGTATTGAAGTCGTGTTCTGATATTACTCGAGAATACATCAATTCCAATGTTGAGTGCTGGTTCAAAACAGTGAGAAAAAATTACTGAGGACATGGATCGAACGCAGAAATAGGAATATTTGTATCAAAAATGAGAAAAAAAATATTTGTCGACTTGAAACGATAAACGGTACAAGCCTGCGAGTCAACTAAATCCAACTCGGTGGACGGGGCAAAGAGGGAAATGTCCTAGTCCATATACTGTTCTCTGCTATAACTATTCATTTCGCAGCATCGCATGATGCTGATACTTGGCAACACTGGGTATCCCTAGCGGCGGAACGTTGGACATTCTTTAGATATTCAAGCAGAAAACTTTGAATCTTTTATTCTGTGATATCCTATTTCCTGTAGATCTATGCAGCTATGCAGATTGACGGAATTAACATGGTAAATGATACTGTTGGAACAAATAATCAGATCGTCAGAGTATATATGTAGAAAATCATCGCTAGGCTGCGAAAAACCTCCAATGTAATAAGAATATGTGGAATAAGTCAGTAATACATCCGGAGTGATGAAAATATGCATTTATATACAGGGTAACTCACGGTCGATGGTACGTTAGACGTTTATGCAGAACGCAATGCAGGATTTTTCTGAAAATTTCGCATCTCACATTTCATCACCTGTTCTATCGATCTAAAATATTTCCGAAATTGCGGCGTTGCCATTTCTATCAAAAAGTCCTAGCAACTTCATTTTTTCAAATGGAACACCCCGTATATCAACAAATTTTTAGAATTGCCTTTTTATCACAATACTCTTTTGTAAATAAATCTCTATACCTATCTCTATCGTTTTTCGAGATAAAAAATAATTTGTGTTAAATATGATCCAAAACATATCCCTAATCGAACTTATGTAAATCAGGGCTCTCGAATCATAAAGAATTGATATTTTAGTGGTGGTTTGAACAGGCTTGATGTATTCAATTTACGCCAAGAAATCGAAATTATATCCGTTGTTCATAGAAGTGGTCAAAAGTTCATTTTTTCAAATGCTACCCAGTGTTTTCTACTCAATGAATTGAAAGACGAATGAAAATGCTACAAGATGACATAGCAAGTCCCTATACCTGATTCATCAAGTTTTCTTAATAAAGCCGCATTTTGTGAAAAAATATGATTTCATGAAAAAGTTAATTTCAGATAGCCATGGAAATCGATCTCATGAAAGTTCGGTGACATTAATGAGTATTTCAGTGATTGTTATTGACAGTGTTCCAAAAAATCTCCCAGAATGAACGCGAATATCGATTATTCAAACGAAGTTCTTATGAAGTTATTCATTATACACGGACAATGTGATCAAATCATTGCCAGAACTTGCAGAAAATTCAACCAAATGTATCCTGAATTGACACTAATGAACAAGAGGTAGTTTTTAAGATTACAAAATAATTTCATCAACTATGGCTCAAAGTTTCCAACAACTCTATCAAAAATCGGCTCATCTAGCATATCTATGTAAAAAGCTGAATTCACTGTGGAAGTACAGAAAATAACAGAATTAGGAGGAACGAAAGTGACAAAAGTATTAACAAAATATCACATTTTCACAAAAAACGCTTGAAATGTTGTCCATTACATTCTGAACATTTTAAAATATGCTTTTGTACGCGACTCGTGGTTGCCTTTTGAATTTCATGAGGATCCAAATCTTCAATACACCGCACTATTCGCCGTCGCAGTTCTTCTTTGGTAGGCACTGGAGTACTGTACACCCTTTCTTTTAAAACACCCCATAAAAAAAGTCAAGCGGCGCGAGATCAGGTGATCTCGGTGGCCAGTCCCACGGACCTAAACGGCCAAACCAACGATCCTCAAAGATTTCGTAAAGTTTCCGTAAACTTCCTGAGTTGAATGAGCTGGCGCCCCGTCCAGTTGGAACCATGAATTCCTATATTCCTCTAAAGGCAAATTTTCGAGGAAATCTGTCACATTCGTCCCCAATATTTGAATATATCTCTCAGCATTCAGTGTGCCATCGTAAATGAAAAAGCTGATTTTATTATTTTTTAAAATACAGAAAACATTTAGGTGAAATTTTACTTGAGAACCCATTTCTTTTGTTATATGAGGATTATGATCATTCCAAAGATGCTTATTTCTTCTATTGAAAATTCCATCCCTAGTGAAATTTGATTCGTCGCTCCAAATTATTTTCGACAAAAACTCCGGGCTTCGCAAAAATGCACTCTCCGCTCGAAGTCTTCTGCATTGAGAGCTTGAACTTTACTGAATTCATACGGATGGATTTTGTGATATCCCAAAATTCTTTGTACTGATACACTCAAATCTTTTTCTGCACTAAGAATGGATGCTTCTGGATATGCATGAAAATATGCCAAAACGTCAACAATATTGTCTTCATTCGAAGTAACAGGTTTTGGTAATGTTGGAGGCGCTTTTAACTTTGAGCCATAGTTGATGAAATTATTTTGTAATCTCACAAACTTCCTCCTGTTCATTGGTGTCAATTCAGGATACATTTGGTTGAATTTTCTGCAAGTTCTGGCAATGATTTGATCACATTGTCCGTTTATAATAAATAACTCCATGAGAACTTCGTTTGAATAATCTATATTCGCGTTCATTCTGGGAGATTTTTTAAAACACTGTCAATAGCAAATACTGAATTACTCATTAATGTTACCGACCTGTCATGAGTTTGATATTTCCATGGCAATCTGAAATTAACTTTTTCATAAAATTATATTCTTCACAAAAGGGGGCTTCATTAGGAAAACTTGATGATTTAGGTATAGGGACATGCTATGTCATCTTGTAGCATTTTTATTCGTCTTCCAATTTATTGAGTGAAAAACAGTGGGTACCATTTGAAAAAATGAACTTTTGACCACTTGTATGAACAACGGATATATGGAGGCGATTTCTCGGCGTAAATTGAATACATCAAGCCTGTCCAAACCACCACTAAAATATCAAATCTTCATGATTTGAGAGCCCTGATTTACATAAGTTCAATTAGGGATATGTTTTGGATCATATTTAACACAAATTACTTTTTATCTCGAAAAACGATAGAGATAGGTATAGAGATTTATTAACAAAAGAGTATTGTAATAAAAAGGCAATTCTAAAAATTTGTTAATATACGGGGTGTTCCATTTGAAAAAATGAAGTTGCTAGGACTTTTTGATAGAAAAGGCAACGTCGCAATTTCGAAAATATTTTAGATCGATAGAACAAGTGATAAAATGTAAGATGCGAAATTTTCAGAAAAATCCTGCTTTGCGTTCTCCATAAACGTCTAACGTACCATCGACCGTGAGTTACCCTGTATATAAATATATATATATATATATATATATATATTTCTCCAATTGAACAGTATTCAAATATCAGGATGGAAAGAAATCCCATGTTACAACATTGAAAAATGGAGTTATTTCATTCCTCCTCCCTTCCTCTCCTATGCACATGCAATATGGAGATATTTCTACATACCATGTATGCACGTAGGAATTATCACGACTCGAATGTCAAACTGCTCACCTCACTTCTCAAATTTGTGAGTGATAATCATTCCATTGAATGAAATATCTTTCATGAGTTCAAGTCTAGAATGAACGATTATCTCCAAGGAAACATTTTTTTCTGATTCCTTCCGATGATATTACTTTGAATATAGTGAAATGAATGTTTTCTGGTTCTCCTGTAAGATTGACTTTTTATCACATCGGAGGTATTCACAGCCCGGCGACGAAATGTCACTACGTGATACCAACCGTTGAGTGATGCATAATCTACAAAGTAGTCGGTCAACCATTCGGAAGATTCTTTGACGAACCAAGATCATAATTTGTTAGATTCAGACATCAGTGTAACAAAATCTGAACTGGACAATCTGATTGTTGTATCTGCTGCCTCACACAAACCCACTATGAATGCAATTCCATTTTTCAAACATGCATGTTGGTAATATTCAGAATTGAAGGACGAACCATCACTCAAGTAACGCAGTCAAGTTCTTCGATGATTGTGTCACACACAATATCGTGTTGAAAATATGCAATATATTCACGGATAATATGGGATCCCAATTCGGTTGTTATAATGGGCTATCCTGGATCTGGTTTGATGATTGGAGACCGTTACTCATCATGATCTGATTTGAATTTATGTTGCATCATGGCATGAAGTTCCAAATGAGCTGGACGCTTTCGAGAGGTTTCAGATCTTCATGACTCGACAGCGAGCAATTGATCGATCTCAATCTTCATTTTTCCAATCAGTTTGTAACAGCTATCAATTTTTCTTCTTCGTTTCCTGCCTATTTGTAGCGCAATAGCTTTCCTCATCCCTAGTAAAAAATTCCATTTCCTATAACGGCGTCAAAATGTACAACCACTTACCGTACCACGATAGCATTGAAAGCTTTAGAAAATATATAAAAAAAACTACTCCTGAGCAAACCCTTTTATAGTTCGCAAGAATTTTACAAAGACAACTTCCAAAAATATGTATTATATTTTCATTTTCCATTTATGATTTAATTGCTTCTATTTTATTGTATACCCGTTTAGAGCGATAGCTCATGATTGACAAAATAACATTGTTCATATCGCTATTTCTTTTCCATTCATTGACATTCATTCAACTGAATGAAATTTACTTATATATGAGTATATTTACTCAATGTTCGTATAACATCTATTATGGGTATACTCTTATTTCATTTATATTTCACAGGGTTGTGTGTATTTTAGCTATATTCCATTTTTGTACTGTTTATATTTTTATTTGATTCAATATGAGTGATATGTTGTATACTGGTTGAATCGGGTTAGATTTCCAATCATATACTATACAGCGCGGGGCGCTTCAAAACTATAATTTCTTCTATTGTTGTGTTATTTGAACTGATTAAAATGGTTTTGTGTTCTGCTGAAGGATGTATCCGTCAAGCAGGAGGTGGTATTTCAGTCGGTGCCCACAAGATATTGAAACAACCACTAGCATATTTATTATAAATCAACGGCATCTCCGAATTGAATAATATTCAAATTTGTTGTGTTCAAATGCAAAGGTATCAGCAGATTTCATTGAAATAATTAATAATCTTTTCGATTTGATGGATATATTCCATCTGAATAACTCAAATACTTTCGAGCGATGGACGATACAATTAGAATTTCTGGAATTCGATAATTCATTGAATCTCAAATTCAATTCTGACGGGAAAATGAGTGATTACAGAAATCTCAATGGTACAGATGGCATTGCACTAGTTTACATCGCTGGCTATTCATTTGAATAAAATGTCTGGTGCAGTTGGCTAGGCATATCAGCTCTGGAAATGTGGTGCATAGAAAAGTTTCGATCCAGTTTTGATTTTCTCATCCTATATGTTTTTTGGGTCCCTACATAGCAATTTGAGTTTCGATGGCAGAACTTTCTGCTGAAAAATGTTTTTTATGCACTTTTTGCCAAAATTTTGGCACATTTGCTGTTTATTGTCCATATCGTGAACAAAATTCCTTACATTTTTTCATTTCAAGAGTTATTTTGTACGACCATCTATTTCATTGCTGCTCTGCTATTGCATTGCTTCCACTCTGTATATTATATATATCATCTAGTGGTTAAATTAGAAGGAAGTTTTATTATGATATCAAGTTTCACTAAAAATTAGAACACTCTAAAGTGATTGAAAATATGGCCAGTTGAACTGATTCATTTTCTATTTTTTTTTCCAAAAAGAATTTGTCAACTATCTCAAGGTATTTTCCTCATCAGATTCTTTCATTCGTTGTGTATATGTATATTGGAATCTGCGCCACCAATTGGATACTCTTTACATACGATATATTTGTGTATTATTCCCTACAGTTGGATCGATAATTTTCCTCCTGGACTCAATAGAAACGAAAATATTGGACTTTGCACCACCAAGTAGACAATATCTATTTTCGAATAGGTTATGTAAAAATAACCTTTTTGTGATAGGTTCATGAATTTTAATTTAGAAATTCAATTGTAACAGAGATATTGGATTTTATACTCCTAACTGAACACCCCGTATATACAATATCTATTTGTGAGCACATTATAACTTAGAAGCAAGTTTATGAATTTGAATTGGAATGCAATTTCAATAAAGATTTTGCACAAAGACTTCGCATCACTAACTGGACACCCTGTATAAACAATATATATTGGTACATCATGAGCTGCAGGTATGTCTACAAATTCTGACATTTGAATTTCCTTCTGAATTCAATAGAAACAAAAATATTGGACCATGCGCCACCATTCTGACACCCTGTGTATACAATTTCTATTTGAAAATTGTGACTTGCTGGTGAATCTATCATTTTGAATCTAGAGATATCCTTGGAAAAGAGATATCGGACTGTGCCACTAACTTGACACCCTGTATGAACAATATATATTTGTACATCATGAGCTGCTGGTAGGTCCATGGATTCCTATATTTGAATTTCCCTCTGTATTCAATAGGAACAAAAGTATTGGACTATGCGCTACCATGAGTCCATTATTATAAATTTTGGAATTTTCTTGGAACTCAATATTGGATTTGCACCGCTAACTCGACATCCTGTATACAAATCATCATCTCTATATTATGATCTACAGGTGAATCAATATTTCTTCATTTTGAAATTCTCTTCTGAACCAATAGCAACTGAGACATTGGACTTTGAGCCACTTACTTGAGAACCTGTATATTCAATATCTATATGTGTATCAATGTGGGCCTATCTAAGATCGTAATCTGAAATTTCGATATGATTTCAACATCAGTAGATATATTGGACTTTGCGTCTCTACTTGGACACCCTGTATACACAATATCTATTCGTTGCAGTTCAAACCATGTGTAACGGGTTCAATTTTATTCTATTCATAATTAATAGTAAGAATGAATACATAAGTTAATTAATATAAGAAGGGATGAACTAGCTATAGCTATTATAATTTTTATCGATCCACTTCCATAAGTAGCCATCGCTGAATGTAACAAAACACTCGATGTCTGGACGCCTATGATCGCCAAGTATCTTTTTGCAACCTTGGTTGGAATGGAAAGAAAAATTTGTGTACGATTTCGGAAAATCGAATCGAAGAACTACGTGAGACATTTTTTGAATTAGCAATTGAAGAGTGAAGGAAAAACCAAATTTCATATCGCCTGTTGACGATACTCAAAAGCTGAGGATTATTTTGGATTTTCCACATTGGATAATTGAAAAATTGATCGACTTACCTGTAGGAAGATCGATTTTAATTATCCGAGCTCATGTTCCGAACATTTTTACCGACACTGTAGTGATATCGTACCTGTACGCTGACTCACAAGTTGAAAGAAATCAAAACAAATCCTTATCAGCCACGCAGCGTTCCAACTCTCGGACCCTCATAATATTGTCCAACAAAATGAATAGATCGTACTGGGAGGGAAACTGCAAGGTTGGGTTGTAAAAATGTTCGGAACATGAGCTCAGATAATTAAAATCGATCTTCCTACAGGTAAGTAGATCAATTTTTCAATTATCCTTCTCTAATGTTCCGAACATTTTTACCGACACTGTAGATGTTTGAAGATTAAAAAAAAAAGTACGATCTATGACCAAACTTTTTAATTTTATCAAAATTAGGAAAGAAATATAATGACTACCAGTAGGTACTACATAACCAACATTACAAAGTTATGTAAGTATAAGCCAACACAAGAAAATAACAAAAGAAAGATATCATACCTATACATAAATATATATGTATATGACAATTGATTTTTAACAAATATAATATCAGAAACAAAATATTAATACTCATTTACTATTCGGACATGACAGCACTGCCTTAGCAAAACTACTGTGATCCGTTCTCAAGGGTTTGTGGTAAAATTTATTAAAAACCCAGACTTTTTTGTCCACCCAGCTGTTTTTCGAATAATATCAATATTAAGTCCCGCTCGAGCTTAAGTAGAAGTGGCAGCATGTCGTGTGCTATTGTCCTTAAAAATGCAGGTGTCTATGCCACAATATAGTCAAAATATTTTTTAACCATCTGCTCAAAGATTGTGATGAGGCTGGTCTGTGCGGTTTTTTGATAGTGAGAATAAATCTGTCCACTGAAGGTGCCCTTAATGTTTTTGTTACTTCTGAAAAATGACAAATAGATGAGGAAACGCTTAATTCTGGCTTCTCAGTAAAAAATGGGAAGTATAGAATTGGTTGACTTTTATTGTTTCCCGAAGTTTTTAATTTATCTGGGATTCTAATTTCCACAAAACCCTCTTCAACTGATATGTTTTGAATTTTAATTAACGATATTAACATTATGAGCTTGTATGACAACTTCTCTAAAGACAGATTCTTAATAGGGTATAGTTTTTCCAAATACACTAGTACCTGAGAAGGATCCCAAGTAATATATGAATATTTTGGTTTTGGCGGTTTTAGATTATAAATGCCCTTGAAATATCTTGAAAAAAATGTTTTTGTCCTCTTCTGGAAAATTTAATATTAGCGATAGTGCAGACCTATGAGTATTGATTGAACTATACGAGAGATCCTTGTCTAATATTGATTTTATAAAACTCATTATAGCTGATAAGCTGTATTTGAAAGGGTCCATCATATTTCTTGAACAAAAGTCCCACCATCGTATGAACACTATATTATATTGTTTCAAAGTCTTTTCAGACACTGATGCTAAAATTAGGGGAATGCTCTCCTCCGGTATGTTTTTCATTAGAAAAGCCAGCCTGATAAATGAGTCACAACCAGGGTGAGGCGATCTGGAAGGGGACATAATTAAGTATTTTTCTGGGCCCAGTATAATCTTTTTCTTATCACGAGGTTTATTGATTAATGGGTACCACAGTTGGTTAGGCCAATTTGGAACTACCACAATACCCTGAGCTTTATCTTGAATGATTTTATTCAGCATTTTAGATACCATTGCGAATGGTAGAAAAGCGTAAAATGATAATGAACTCCAATCGAGTGTAATAGCATCTACCATTTCAGAGTCTGGGTCACATTTCCATGAGACATACCTAGCACATTTTTTATTAATTTTACTAGCAAATAAGTCTATATCTGGAGTACCAATTCAATAGCATAGACATGCAATTCTCGATTTTCGCACCACTGCCAAATATCCCGAGCTACTTTATTTAAATGAGAGTACTGTATACTTCCCATTTTGTTTATACATGTTATAGCTGTTGTGTTATCAATTCTAAGTAAAATGCTGCACTTCTTCAAATTTTTAGCAAAGCATTTCAACCCATACCAGGCTGCAACTAGCTCTAAGTAGTCAACGTGAGAGGATCTGTGAAGTATATCCCAAAAACCATGACAGCTTTTATTCTGACAATGCGCCCCCCAAGAAGCTCTTAGAGAGGCATCGGTAAAAATTTCTAAAACGAAAGATTCTTCTTTTATCTTTTTATGACCAGCAGGTATATTTTTCAACCACCAAGAGAAATCGTCTTTCAAATAGCCCGGAATCATCATTCTTGCATTATAATTATTATTCGATTTAGTTAAAGCTAGCCATTTTTCTCTTTCAAGATGCTTAATGTAAACCCAGCTATATTTTAACGAAGGGCATATAGCCACTAGCTGGCCAATAGAGCTGCAAGTTCTCTAATTCGGCAGTCCTTCTCTTCCATGAAATTTTTTATATCAGAACAAATTTTTTGTTTTTTGTCATATGGTGAAAAAAAAAATCTTTTGAATTAAAACACTTCTTTCAGTATTTATAGTGAAGCCAAGAGATTTCGATAACTGTATAGTGTATAATGTATTCAATTCACAAGTAGATATAGATTGACCTAGAAGCAGTCAGTCATCTAGGTATACTATAGACAAAAAACCTTTGAGCCTCAAATGGTTAAGAATAGGTTTCAAAATTTTTGTGAAAACGTAAGGGGCAATATAAGATCCTCCAACTTAAAATGTGGCGTGGCAATATTTTTATTGAGCCCTTTTAAATTTAGTACAAACCTAACACCCCCATCTGGTTTGGGAACCAAAAAATAAGGCGAAAGATATTCTCCTGGCAAATGGGAGCATTTCGATATAGCTCCTTTAATGAGCCACTGATTTATAGCAACATCGTATGTGGGTAACTCTTTTTTGCTAATATTTTGTTTCGGAATAAAGTGCTGACTAGGGATGTTGGAAAAAGGTATCTTGTAACCCTATACCCAACCTGAGATGGTGGGGTTTTCAGAAAGTTTTTTTCCAATTCATTATAAATTCAGTAAGATTACCAGCATAATTTCTTGGTTGATTTCGACTAACCTCTATTGTTGAAATCTCTTGCCCTTCCAATTGGCTTACCTTGGATTGGATCTCGTGTTCTGGTTTTGACGGGATGATATCTCTGCATATTTCGATCTTGTCGAGTTCTGTGAAGTATTGGGATTTCTCTCTGGTCTTGTTTTGTTCTCGAAAGGCCTGATTTTTGGTTTGTTGTTTTTTTGTCCCCGATAGTTTAAATTATTTTGCTGTGTTGGATTCTTACACTTTACGATTCCTACCTGGGACAAAGCTGATTTAGTTGCTCGGGCCTGTTTAACTTTTCTAACAAGTTTTCGCCATACAAATATTTATCGATTGGTTGTTGCTCAATAAATTTCTTCAATTGTGGATTTAGAAATTGGCTCAAAAGCCATCTACGGTGCAAGGAAATGCTGTGAAATGAGTCTGTAAATAGACGCAATGAATCGGCTAGATTTTCCAGATATTTTGGCGTGTCTGGGTGATTTTCTGTCACGAAAAAATGTATAGGCTGGTATAGAGCCATCAATCCTGCTGCAATTTGTGTCTGGAGCTTTTGTAAGTATTTATCTTCTTTAACTTTATTATCAGTTAATGCACCTGGAATTATTGGAGAGCAATTTTCTGCCGGTGGATATTTCGCCATTAGTTTCTGTTTTTCTCCTAAGTCTATTCCAGACTTCATAATATTTTCTAGCCTACAAGCCATCCAGTCGAAAAGTACAACACCCTGGGAC
This sequence comes from Gastrophysa polygoni, assembly GCA_963576655.1. Classification (NCBI taxonomy): domain Eukaryota; kingdom Metazoa; phylum Arthropoda; class Insecta; order Coleoptera; family Chrysomelidae; genus Gastrophysa; species Gastrophysa polygoni. Next base: position 20,255,993 of record OY755085.1, on the reverse strand, counting down.
CTATTTATTGCAGGGTCAGCTCCAAATAGTTGTACTATGTCCTCTGGATCTTCCCTGAGCACTTCCTAAGGTCTATTACCCCCCACGTTTGAAGAATTCTCAACAATTCCATCCCGAGAAGGTTCTTTTCTCGGTTCATTTTCATTCATTATGAAATTCAAACCTTCTGACTCGGTGTGTACGTCTGCCAAAGTAGTAACCCTGATAGGTTCATTATCTTCGTCTAGAAACATAAACTCTCGTTTTATGAGTGCCACTATAAGGTTTAAGGTTTAAGAATTTAGCCACAAAGGACCGAATGGGGCAATAGTAATTTTGGTGAGTATTAATTGCCGAGAAAGTGAACTCAACATTTTCCAAAAACTAAAATAAATAGCCACAAGGACCGAGTGGAGCAATAAGATAAAACAATTAATACTCCACTTCTGTTCACTCAAGTGTCATCAATTTCAAAAAACTACGTCTTCCTAAAGTCGGCATACCAACCATAAATAGCCACCAGGACCGAGTCGAGTATGCTCTTATTGGAATGTCTCTAATTGTATGAAAATGTTCCTACCTGAGGAGTCATCAGATGACAATAAATGTATCTCTCTTTGAAGCGTTTCCATCTCTTTCTTAAGTTTATCGAACTTCTCTTCCTATTTTTCCATTTTCAGTCGTTTCTTAACACGTCTGTCACCTTCCAATTCACTACTAGAACACTTTTTTGACATTTTAAGAAGCTAGAAGCTGAAATACGCCGCCGAAACTAAGCCGCAATATTTAGCCTCCGTCGTCAGCGCACAAGACAATATTATGAGGGTCCGAGAGTTGGAACGCTGCGTGGCTGATAAGGATTTGTTTTGATTTCTTTTAACTTGTGAGTCAGCGTACAGGTACGATATTACTACAGTGTAGGTAAAAATGTTCGGAACATGAGAGAAGGATAATTTCAAGATATATTGTTGGATGATCGTTGATTTGTTCATCACGGAAATTATCACCAGACAAGTCTGGGTTTATAGAAGAATCAATCTACATATAGTAATATATTGCTACCACGTCAGGCCACATTCCACAATTCCGTAAGTTTTATCTTATTTATAACTGAGTCTGAGTTACGATTGTATTCATTTATATTTTCTGAGACAGCGATTTTTTCGAAATAGGCTATGATCGAATTATTTCATTTTAGGGCCTACATCGTCTTGTATCATAAGGAATTGGGCAGATTTGAGGAATGCTTTATTGAACACATACGCAGATAAACGCGATATTTTTACATTGAATATTGAGATGACAGAACTAAAACAGGTCAACGAGACACGTTTTGAATTCTACAATAGAATCCAACATGTTCTCAATCTGCCAATCTCTCAGTTGACTACAGGCGCAACTGCAGAAGAATTTCTTATATTAGGGAAATACGTTCGAAATTTGGCACTTCGAGTTTTGTTGCGAGGATTGAAAGATCCAATTGGTTCACTAATGCGAACAAAAAATCCGAAAGATTTGAATGAAGCATTGAATATGCTCACGAACGATTTTCAATTAGATGCGGTCAATCAAAGACCACCGAAAAATCACATTCAGACGAAACCATCATTTCAAAACTTCCAAAATAAACCGCGCATTACTCAACCACTGCAAATCACAAATTATCCTCAAAACTCTCGATTGAATGAAAGACCGAACCTTTCATCTCAATAACTCCACACATTCCAAAATCAAAATAGAAACTTCAATGCATTCAGACTAAATCAGTCACAAAACCTCCCAAAACCGACACCAATGAGTGTTTCAACTAGGAATACTTGGAGACCTAATCAAGCAAATTCGAACCAGAATCATAGATTAGATCAGAACCAAAATTTCAGACAAAATAGGCCGAATTATATTGATGATCAGCCTATAATTGAACACCCGGTAGAGTCAGATCAAGATCACGATTAACATTTCTCAGATCAAGAAGCCTCAGAACACAAAATTAAATAGTTTTGAACTGATGAACCTAACAAATAATACAAGCGAACTTCCTTATATTATTTTTCCAGAAAATAATTTGAAATTTTTAATAGATAACGGCAGTACAAAATCGTTCATTCGACTTGATATTGCCGAGACTTATTTCAAATCATTAATTGAAATTGATCCTTTCCAAATCACAACTGCACATGGCACATCAACTGAACAATATAGTACTATGATACCCTGTTCCAAAATACTCGATAAATCAAGTGTACCTCTGAAGTTCCACCTATTTGAATTCCATGATCATTTTGACTGTCTCCTAGGGCTTGATAATTTGAAATTGCTGAACATTGTTATTGATTTGAAAGAAAATGTTTTGATCACTCCAAATTCCAAACTTGAATTTCACAAAGTATCTCCGTGTACGAATTGCATAGTAGTACCACCAAGATTCGAACGAATAATCATGATATATATCAGAAACATAAGTGATGGACAAGCAATCATCCCTTTTACAAAAATTTCACACTTAGAAATACCAGAATGTTTAACTGACGTGAAAAATCATCAAGCTATTTGCTCTATACTGAATTCATCAAATTCTCAATTATTCGTTGACATGACCGAACCAATGGACGCCGAAGTTTTCGATGAATACGAGCCCACTTCTTGTCCAAATTTTAATAATGACAATTTCGAAAAGTTTCAATTTGATACATCAAAAATTCGAACCGAACATATGAATTCAGAGGAACAACACGAGATAATGAAACTAATTAAGGAATACTCTGACATATTTCATATTGATGGTAATCAATTATCATTCACGAGTAACGTAAAACATGTCATAAAAACTTCTGATGAGGTTCCAGTGTATACCAAGACGTATAGATACCCTGAAATCCACAAACAAGAAGTTAACACACAAATCCACATGATATGTCAAAATATTATTAGGCCGTCTCATTCGCCATGGTCATCACCTATTTGGGTTGTACCGAAGAAGTTATACGCTTCTGGGAAGAAAAAATCGCGAATCGTTGTGGATTATCGGAAACTCAACGACAAAACTATGGGTGACCAATATCCTCTGCCGAATATCACAGAATTACTCGATAAACTTGGCAGATGCCAATATTTCTCGACACTCGACTTGGCTTCGGGGTTCCACCAAATGGAAATGGCTGAAGATGATATCCAAAAAACCGCTTTCAACACTGGTAATGGTCATTACGAATTTCTACGATTGCCATTTGGTTTAAAAAATGCTCCAGCCACCTTCCAAAGGGTTATGGAAAATATTTTGAGAGGTATACAAAACGAGAAATGTCTTGTTTATCTCGACGATATCATCATTTTCTGCACAAGTCTCCAAGAACACATTAATCGTTTACGAGAAGTGTTCGAGAGATTGTGAAATTCCAACTTCAAAATACAACTAAGTCAGAATTTCTTAGGGAAGAAGTGGCTTATTTAGGACATATTGTAACCCCTGAAGGTGATCGACCAAATCCTGACAAAATCAAAGCTATACAAAATTATCCAATACCGAAAAATATAAAACAAATCAAAGGCTTTTTAGGACTATTAGGATACTATAGGAAATTCATTGAAGATTTTGCCAAAATCACAAAACCGCTGACCAAATGCCTCGAAAAATATGCAAACATCGATACAAAGAATCCAGAATATCTAAAATGCTTCGAAATGTGTAAATACTTATTGATTTATGAATCCATCCTCCAATACCCAGATTATACGAAAGATTTTGTTCCCACAACAGATGCAAGTAATGTTGCGATAGGGGAAGTTTTGTCTCAAGGTAAAGTCGGCTCAGATCTACCAATAGCATATGCTAGTAGAACACTGAACGAATCTGAACAAAACTACTCCACTATTGAGAAAGAATTTCTAGCAATAGTATAGGCTGTAAAGTATTCCAGACCATACCTTTTTTGTTGCGACCACAAACCATTGTTTTCATTGAAAGAACCCAATTCGAAATTACTCAGATGGCGTCTCAATCTAGAGGAATTCGATTATGAAATGGAATATAAAAAGGGAATTCAGATTGAAAACGCGGATGCTCTTTCTAGAATAGAACTGAATATGAACGAAACAAAAGACAAAGAACCGGATAATATTTTTGATTCTATCACAACGACGATCTTGAAAAAAATAAAATCAGTATCGAAACCCATAATCAATCAATGATTGCTGAAGCTGACAATTTGGATAACGAGAATAATGCGGAAGACGATAATGATCAAACCGTCCATTCGAATTCTGAAAATCCGATTATTGGCATCCCAATAATCGACTGTCCAGTAAATTTCGGAAGAAATCACGAAAAAAACGTTTTGCAAAAGTTCTTCAAACATTCTCAAATCAACTTAGTTAGGTGTACAAAAAAATTGATTGATGTGAATTCCGACGATGAAATTAAGGAAATAATTCAGAAATATCACGAAGGCAAAACGAATCACAGAGGATTAGATGAAACAGAAAAACGTATCAAATCAACTTATTATTGGCCAAATCGAAGAAGATCAATACAAAATTATATCAATAAATGTGAGATTTGTCTAGTGACAAAATACGACAGGAAACCATTAAAATTGGAATATAATATCACACCCACGCCAGTCAAACCTTTCGAAATATTGTATATGGATAGTATAACTTTGGAAAACGCCAAATTTTCAACAATCATTGATTCCTTCTCCAAATATGCTCAAGCATACAAACTAGATTCTACTCAAGGAATAGAAGTCGTCAACAAGTTGATAAAGTATTTCACTCATCATAAAATTCCACATCAAATAGTTTCTGACATTTCATTCGACCCTCGTAGAGCACATTCGACTATTAAATAACCAAAATGAATACAGAGACGATCTGATAGAATCGAAGGTTAATTACGCACTTCTGGCATACAATAACAGTGTTCATTCTGCAACAAACTTGAAGCCTTATGAAATAGTCACTGGTCATCTAGAAACCGATTGTCCATTCAATATAGACATAGAAAAACAAGTAGTTAATAATTATATTCCGAATCACAAAGACAAGGTAAAATTATTATATCAAAAATTGAATAACGATTTGCAGAAAGGCAAAGAAATTATAATCCAGAAAGCTAACCATAATAAGGAACTGATTCCAACCGAAATTCCAGAAGTTGTATTTGTGAAAAACAAACAGAAGCAAAAAAAAACCTTGAATAAATTCAAACGCGAAAATATCAAAACGGTCGATTCAGAACCGAAAACTGCGGAAATTGTGCCAACACACAAAAACACCGTAGACGGACACGCAACGAAACTAGAAAATATAACACACAACCTAGGAATTCTTCCAATCAAGTGAGGCCCTGCAAAACTACAAAGAACAGAACACACATTTACTCATTTTTATGATATCAAGCCGCTTTTCGATGAATTCAATAGATTGAACTCTCAGTATAATAATGTCAATGCAAATATCAAGAATAACTCAATTTACGTCCGATCTGTAGAGAACTACGTAACAATCGTTAAATACATCAGAGCAAGCACCAATGAGAAATTCGAAAATATTCAAATACACTCATCTCCAAAACTCAGGAGTGAACGAGGACTGATTAATGGTTTAGGATCGATTCTAAAAGGTGTAACAGGAAATCTCGACGCTGAAGATGGCGAAAGAATCAACGATATTTCAGATCACCTGAAGTCAAACCAAATGAATCTCCAAGGCCAACTCAAAATGCAATACAGTTTGAATATTCAAATTGTCCAAAAATTTAATGATACAATACGAGACATCCAACACAACGAAATCGAACTGACATCAAGAATTTCACAATTGAAAGCCTTCCTCAACACATCCTATACGCTCAAGATATTTTCAATCAAATAATCTTTCTTCTCAATGGCATTGTCAACGTTCTACAAGATATAGAAAACTCTCTGACATTCTGTAAACTCAGAACCATGCATCCTAGTATCATGAAGCCTAAAGACTTGTTTCTAGAACTAGAAAAAATTTCACTGTACTGTAAAAACCAACTTCCATTCGATCTTAATTACGAGAATATTCTGGACTTCGAATCAACATTAGATGTCAAATTCGAAGTAGACGGAAATATAATTTATTATTTCCTATCAATTCCTATCGATTTTGAATCAATGTTCGATTTATATTACCTGCTTCCAATACCTACGAAGCACGAATCAGAATTTTTGACAACTATCCCGAATTCATATTATTTATTGAAATCGAAGCAGGTAATATAAATCGAACATTGATTCAAAATCGATAGGAATTGATAGGAAATAATAAATTATATTTTCGTCTACTTCGAATTTGACATCTAATGTTGATTCGAAGTCCAGAATATTCTCGTAATTAAGATCGAATGGAAGTTGGTTTTTACAGTACAGTGAAATTTTTTCTAGTTCTAGAAACAAGTCTTTAGGCTTCATGATACTAGGATGCATGGTTCTGAGTTTACAGAATGTCAGAGAGTCTTCTACAGGGTGTCCTCAAAAGGTCTTTACAAAAAGCTACCACATATTCTTCAGACCAAAAAAATTCGATACAAGCAAACTTACCTCAGTAAAAAGTTGCTTAGTTTGGGCGCTAGACGGCTCTGAAGTTGAAATTTTCAAATCGATTTTGCTTCATAACTTTTGAACGGCTCATGAGATTTTTTTCAAATTTGATACGTTGGCATAGACTCATCGGGCAATGAAACTCATATCATAATCATAATGAATATCATTCCATGGGCGTAGAACTTGATTTTTTCAGTAAATAAACATCTAAAACTCCTACGCCAATGGAAAAAAATTAGTTTCAATATGAAATCTAAATTATTCAACTCATTCACTACAAAAAAGGTACTCTTGACAAAAGTCGATTCCTCTCATGGTTTCGACAAAATTTTAATTTTAGTGATTTAAAGCATAATTAATAATAAAACGATTAACAGATATTTCATAAAAATTGTTCAAAATGTTCACCATTTTCACGTATACAAAGATTTATACGACGCAAAAAGTTGAGATGTACTTTTTGCATAGGTTATTTCTATTGAAAATAAGTAGCACTGGTTTTTTTTCTGAAGACTATTATTATCTGCTCGAAAACAGTGATATTCACATTCTTGGTTTCCATAGTTTCATCTGTGTTGATTTGTCGAGTTTTATTGACGTTGATTGTTGATATCGGACTTTTCTGATTGATCATGGCCGTACAATACACCAATGAAGAATACACCGATATGTTATTGGTATTCGGATATTGTCAAGGAAATGGTCGAGAGAGTGTGAGGGTGTATTCGGCAAGCCACCCAACCTTTGCTGCAGTTGAGAGACGTCTTCGGGAGACCGGTCATTTTGCTCCTAGAACTGGTGATTATGGAAGACAGCGTTATGTAAGGATTCCCGAAGTCGAAGTAGAAATTTTAGACCGTATTGAAGAAAATCCAGAATTGAGTACTAGACGGATAAGTAATGAACTAGAAGTTTCTAGGAATGCCGTTCATGAAGTACTAAGAGAACAATTATTATACCCATACCACAAGACGCCAGTTCAAGATTTATTAATCCATGATTCACAAAGTCGTCTGATGTTTTGTAGGTTCATTAATTTGCAAAGAGAAATGAATCTGAACTTTGGAAAGAATATTTTGTCACTGATGAAGCCTGTTTCACGAGAAGAGGAATAACTAATTTCCATAATGAACACGTTTATGCAATTGAAAATCCTCATTCCATTAAAATAAACCATTTTCAACACGAATTCAAAATCAACGTTTGGGCTGGAATAATAGGAAAGTTTATAATCGGTCCTGTCATACTTCCACAAAGATTAACAGGAGACATGTATTTACAACATCTACGAAATACGTTGCCAAATTTGTTGGAAGATTTACCACTCCAACATCGGGTAGATATGTGGTTTATGCACGTCCACCACATTTTTTCAAACCAACAGTACCCAGACAGATGGATAGGTAGAGGTAATGATGCACCCGTGAATTGGCCACCACGTTCTCCAGACTTAACACCGATGGATTATTTTGTATGGGGTTATCTCAAGTCTACGGTTTACAAGACCCCTGTGAATACTGTAGAACAATTATGGCAACGTATCCAACAGGCGACGAATAATCTTACAGGCGATGAAGAAGTTATGCAAAGAGTACATTTCAACTTTTTGCGTCGTATAAATCTTTGTATACGTGAAAATGGTGAACATTTTGAACAATTTTTATGAAATATCTGTTAATCGTTTTATTATTAATTATGCTCTAAATCACTAAAATTAAAATTTTGTCGAAACCATGAGAGGAATCGACTTTTGTCAAGAGTACCTTTTTTGTAGTGAATGAGTTGAATAATTTAGATTTCATATTGAAACTAATTTTTTTCCATTGGCGTAGGAGTTTTAGATGTTTATTTACTGAAAAAATCAAGTTCTACGCCCATGGAATGATATTCATTATGATTATGATATGAGTTTCATTGCCCGATGAGTCTATGCCAACGTATCAAATTTGAAAAAAATCTCATGAGCCGTTCAAAAGTTATGAAGCAAAATCGATTTGAAAATTTCAACTTCAGAGCCGTCTAGCGCCCAAACTAAGCAACTTTTTACTGAGGTAAGTTCGCTTGTATCGAATTGTTTTGGTCTGAAGAATATGTGGTAGCTTTTTGTAAAGACCTTTTGAGGACACCCTGTAGAAGACTCTCTGACATTCTGTGAACTCAGAACCATGCATCCTAGTATCATGAAGCCTAAAGACTTGTTTCTAGAACTAGAAAAAATTTCACTGTACTGTAAAAACCAACTTCCATTTGATCTTAATTACGAGAATATTCTGGACTTCGAATCAACATTAGATGTCAAATTCGAAGTAGACGGAAATATAATTCATTATTTCCTATCAATTCCTATCGATTTTGAATCAATGTTCGATTTATATTACCTGCTTCCAATACCTACGAAGCACGAATCAGAATTTTTGACAACTATCCCGAATTCATATTATTTATTGAAATCAAAGGACAATACAATGAAAGCTCTAAGTGACATATGTACCCAAGATAAAATATTCCACTGTCCAAGTCACCTCCTGAGGAATTTAAAGACAACCTGCGAGGAACAGATTATTCTAGGAGAGAATAACAGCAACTGTCAATACAGCCGCTTGGAAATATCAGAACGCCAAATGGAGAGAATCCCAGAGATCGATTAATATCTAGGTGTATTTCCACAAGAAGAAAAATTGGAGCTCCAATGTGAAAACGAAATACAAACTAGAATCGTATCAGGAATATATCTTGTGAAAAACTCCAAATGCAAGATATTCTTCCACGAACAAGAAATGAATTTTCAAGACAAAACATACGGGACGCCCCTGGTAGCGAACCAACTCATATTCGACTTGAAACAAGAAAATTTCACCGATTTCAAGATCCATCTGAAAACGCTAAAAATCTCGGAGATTCCAACAAATAGAATAATCTCAACTATAAATCAAGATCTTGACTACCGAAATCCAAGCTTTTGGAGTATCACCCTGTACATCAGTTTAGCTGTACTAGGCGCAGTCCACCAGCATCACCGAAATAGGACTCCTCATAACGCTACATCAACATTATTCTCGGAAATCAGTTAGGGCCATGACATTATAGTTCTTTCTTGTATATTCAGTCTTGAATTAGAATCCGAATTGTTCACTTCTCTGTAAGACATAAATAAAAATCTTTTTAAAAAGTAACTTTGACGAAAAGGTTATTTAAGTTATATATATATTTTTTCCTCTCAGATGATGTTTGATAATTTTGTTTTGTCGAGTTTGATGTAATATCGATACCTTGGGTTGAATTGGTTTTGGAGTACCTGGAACAACGGGGACTTTCTGACCGAGTTGCATCGAGGGTCAGTGGCGCCCATAATATTTTTCTTCTCCGGTAAGTTCTTTGAACCCTCTCACTCTCCGACTGAAGCTGAGCTAGTTTTGTTCGGCATACTTTACGTAAGGGGCATCTTTACTGCTACTCCAGACCACAAGAATGATATTCATTTGATATTCTCTCATTTTTTTTATTCCCTCGTTCCGCCCCTTACACATGATTTTCAATTTCGAAATTTCCTTGAGATCGAGATATCGGACTCCGCATCACAACTGGACACTCTGCGTATGGAATATCTATTTGTATATTATGGATTGCAGGCAGCTTTATGATTTTGGATTTTGAAAATTTCTGGAAATTCAATAGCAAAAGAGATATCCGAACAATCACTTATTGGTCATTCTGTAAGTACAATATGCAGGGTGTGACTGAATGAGTGTAAAACATTTGCGAGGGTGATTGCTCGTCGAAAAAAAGATAGGATCTTTTATGTGAAGAAACTTCATTAGAGCATCCCATGTTAAGATACAGTCGCTTGAAGGGGGTACATAAAATTTGTTCTACAATTTTTTTCACAGGCACTAAAAAAATTACAGTGTTGAAATTGACCTGATATCTTCTACCACCAGAAAGATACTTAGCCAGTAATTCATTTGGATTACCCCATGGTTGTGAGGGGTGGAAAACGCAAGCTGTCAGATTTTAAATTTCTCAACATGAAGTAATACTAATTGTGAATTGTTGTTCTGTTCTTAATTTCGTACTTTCATCATTCACTTGTTATTAAAATGACATACACAAATGAGCAAATGGCTGATATGCATTACGTTTACGGTCTGTCGCAAAGAAATGGGTTGGAAGCTTCTAGAAGATGTAGCAAAACAACATTGTCAATTTTCCCTTACCTCAGCCACCGTGTAATTATGGTTTACGTGTCCACCGGGTATATTTTGCGATTTCCCTAATTCATTGTTTTTTACCGATCCGCACTTTTTATTGCAGAAGGTCGTCGCACCAGTCGAGTCAATCAGCTGTTAGGGCATCTCGGTCGTCGATCTCTTTTCCTTTTCTATTAATATTATTTTTCATCTGCCAGGCATAGGCAACTCGCTGCACTCCCAAATGCGTGGTTGGTTGTCTAACTCGAATAAGTTGACAGGTACTACTATTTTTGAATTTCGCTGTTTCTCTCGCACCTACCAGGTTGGTAAAAAACCTCGCAAAAACATTTGACTTGTTCTGGAAGAATGTGTTCGAGTGTTGGTCTTTTTCAACAAATGGTTGCTCATCAGTGTGTAATAAATCGTTTTGGTTGATTGGAATAAAACAAAAGATTAAGAACTTCATCTATTTGTTCGACCTTTTTACAAGTCAGAATCGATACTACTTATAATTTCTTCTGTTCTAATCAGTTGTACAATGTTATATTATATATATAATTATATTACTTGCTAACATAACAATAATAATGTATGCGTCAAGGAGAGAGCTGCGTTGGCTGCTTTTGCACTGTTCCAGTTTTGATGTTTAAAATATTGAAGGATGTTATTGTTTCGAATTGGATACACATTTGTTATACCATCACACCTCCCCCGATGACGAAAAAAAAAATATAGTTACATTTTTTTTTTATTCATGGAATAATTTTACCCTATTTTTATGAATTTCAACCAATTTGTCATCTATTCTAATTGCAACATTTGGTTCTCTATCTTCTATTACAATGAATGGACCTTTGAAGATTGGGTCATATTTTTGAGTAGACATGTTCCTAACTGATACCTTATCTCCTAATTTAAGATTAACAGGGTTCATTTTTGTATCTAATGAGTTTTTTCGTTTAATTTTGGATATACTCAAATTATTTCTTGCATCATCCCAAGCTGTTTGTAAACGAAATTTCAACTCAATTGGATAATCATTGAAATTGTATACAGGGTCAATTTGAGAAGCAATATTCGAAGGTAATCGACTTGTTTTTCCGAAGACAAGCTCGTATGGAGTAAACCGAGTTTCAGTATGGACCGTGTTATTATATGCAAAGCACCAATATAAAATCCATGAGCTCCAGGTGTCTGGGTGTTTTGAAGCATGTATGCGTAAATATGCACCTGAATTATTATGCGTATTCTCCAGAGCTCCCATGGTTTCGTGATGATATGCGGTCGAATTCAGTTGATCGATTTTCAGCAGTTTGCAAGATTCTTTGAATGTAGACGCTAGAAATTCGTTACCCTTGTCGGTTAATACTTGTTCAGGAATGCCATATCGCAGTATGAAATTTTCCACGAAGGACTTTGCAACAGTAACTGATTCCTTATTTTCCAACGGATATCCTTCTACAAATTTTGTTAACTCACATTGCAATGTCAGAATGTATCTGTTATTTTCCTTGTCTTGTTCTAAGGGGCCCACCAAGTCAAGAAAAACTTTCTGAAACGCTGAACTAGCAGTTGTGGTTACTTTCATGGGTTGTTTATGCGGTATAGAATGCTTATATCTTTGACAATTATCGCAACGTTTTACAAAACTTTCGATATCCTTCCGTCCAGACCAAAAGTAAAGTTTCCTAATATTATTATACATACGATTGATACCCGCATGTCCTCCTGTAGGTAACATGTGGTAATCGTTCATAATCAATTGTTGAGTTTCTTTTCTAGTTATTTGTTGCTGAGCTCTGACAACATTTATTTTTATACCAGCCTTTTTTATTTCATTGGGAACTTTCATATTTTTTTTCAATAACGATGCGCATCGATTATTTTTAATTATTAATAATTGTGGAATTCCATGTTCCTGGCAAATTTTCTTCAGGTCTCTCAACGATGCACGGAATGCTGTCGTTGATCGAGATTTGTCCTGATTCAAATAAATATTATTTGCCTTCTCCTCATATAATATGTTTCCTATTTTAATACACTCATAATGATTTTTATTTTCAAATTCACTATTTGATAAGGCCTGTAACTGTACAAATTCTTTAGGTGGTTTCAATAATTCCACGATTCCAGGGTGATCAAGCCTGTCATCAGAAGGAACATTGAAATTTTCCTGCGGATTGTTGTTCAGTTTTCTATTTTGTGCCCTCGTCATGACGTTTACCATCTGGTTTGAATTTCTCGCCATTTCTTTCAATTCATCAGAGTCAATTCTTATACGTGATAAACTGTCGGCTGTCACATTATCTTTTCCTTTGACATAATTTATAGTAAAATCATATTCTTCCAGCGCTAATCTAAATTTAGTTAGTCTACTTGAAGGGTTAGTCATACCGAAAAGATAAAGTAATGGTTTGTGATCTGTCAAAATAGTGAACCTTTCACCATATAAATACGGACGAATTTTTTTTACACTCCAGCATATAGCTAGCAATTCTTTTTCTATAACACAATAATTGATTTCTGCTTTATTTAGAGTTCTGCTGGCAAATGCGACAGGTTTGTCATCCGAATTCGATAAAACTGAACCAACAGCATAATCAGATGCATCTGTTCTTAAAATAAATTCATTATTTTCTGAAAAATCAGGATATGCGACAATCGGTGCCTGTATTAAAGCCTGTTTTAATGTCTCGAATGCTTCCTGACATTCTTCGTCCCATTTGAAGACCACGCCCTTTTTTGATAATTTGTTCAGAGGGACTGCTATTTCAGCGAAATTTTTTATAAATTTTCTATAACAATTTGCGAATGCTACGAATCGTTTAGTTTCGCTTGAATCTTTTGGAACCGGATATTTTTGCATGACACGTATTTTTTCGAAATCTGGGGATATTCCTTCGGATAAAATCACATGTCCCAGGTATAATATCTGTTTTTTTCAAGAATTCGCATTTATAAGGATTCAACTTTAAATTAACTTGTCTCAACCGCTGCAGAATTCTGAGTAAATTTTGATTGTGGCCGGTTAAATTATTACCGAAAACTATTAAATCATCCAAATAAATGAAACATTTTTCATAGTTTAACCCTGACATAGCTATAGTCATCGCTAGCGAGAAAGCGCTAGGGCTAAGTTTCAACCCCATGGGTAGTCTCGTCATTTGATACTGACCCCTATCAGTTGTAAAACTTGTGAAGGGCCTAAACGATTCATCTAATTCTATTTGATAATATCCTTGTGACAAGTCGAGATGTGAAAAGTACATTGCTCCTGACAGTGAGTCCAAGATTTCATCTATACAAGGCAATGGAAATTTATCGTCTTCAATACGCTTGTTCAAGAGGCGATAGTCGATAACTACCCTCCATTTCCTAATACCATTAATATCAGATTTCTTTGGTACCACCAATAATGGTGCTGACCATTCGGACCTTGTTGGCTCGATAATCCCGTCAGATAGCATTTTGCCAATTTGTTTATTTATTTCAGCTTTTTGTGACTGTGGCAAGCGGTATGGTTTAACATATACCGGAGTCGCGTCGCTCTTCAAATGTATTGTCTGTTCACAAACATTCGTTACCGTTAGTGGGTCATTCTCTAAGCAAAACACATCTGCATATTTTGCACAAATTTTATGAGTAGAAGTTTTTTCTTCATTACTGAGACCTTTGACATTTATGGACTCGAGTAAAGTATCTATACGCTCTACTGTGAATTGTGTATTTCCGAAAGTATGAACATCGAATTTTGATATACTTTCTGTCTTTGGTTTGAAATTTTTGAACCTAACTTCCCTTTCAGTAACATTTAAAATTTTCACTGGTATCCTGTAATCACAAGGTTTTGCGATAATTCCCGCAGTATAAACTCCCTCAGCAATTTCTTCTGGAATAACAATACAATCATCTGAATTTCGAGCTTGAAAATATTTAATAATTTCACACCTTGGAGGAATCGTAGTGTAATCATCATATTTGGAATGAAGTGGCATTGAAAGCTTCTCGCCATTTATGAAAATCGAAAATGTAAATATCTTATAGTTTAATATTGCAGAGTATTTAGCAAAGAAATCTGATCCAATAACGCCATTCATATCATTTCCAAAGTCATTCACCACATGGAATTCATGACCTACCTCACCGTTATCTAATTTCAATACCGTTTATTTTTATTCTATTTGTAGTGTCAATATATTGATTTTCATTCACACTTGATGCAAATAGTACACTCACAGAAGCACCACTATCTAATAAAAATGTTAAGTCATTCATTCCATTTTTCATACATACATAATTCAAACTATTCATACACAACACAATCATCTACATTCTCACTAAAAGGCACGAAAAAACTGATCGGCCTGTTTCGAAGTATCATTTATTTCGGATCCTTGATGGGCATTATCCATGAAAAATCCTCTTTGAGATGAATTAAAAGTCCGATGATCATTACTATTTAATCGCCCCCTAAAATTTCCACGAAACTGTTCACGGTTTTGTCCTCTGAAATTATTACCGTTCCTAAAATTATTTATGTTAGAGTTACTGAAATTTCTAGAAGCACCCCTTGGTCTTCCGCGCCAATTTTGCTGGAGACCTCGACTCGTTTTGTTCTGGTGACTGAATCTTGATTTTCCACGCATGTGAAAAACCTGCGACGAAGATGTGACACCTCTTGAATTTTCCTCATCAGTAGCGCTGCTTATCGCGTCTTTTAACTTGCTATAATTTCTCGCTTTTATAACAGTACGTAAGTCGTGATATCGTAGTCCATTTGCGAAAGCATTGAGAGCAATTTTTTTATTTGTACCTTTGAGAACTTGCATTGCTTCGTCGTTACCTTCGGACTGTGCTAAAGTCAAATTGACTAGTAGTTGTTCAATTGATTTTCCAAATTCAATCACAGATTTATCTTTTTGTTTTGCGTTATGTAATTCAATTGATAAGCTTGTTGCTGAATGTTTAGTCAATAAATGCATTTTGATGTCTTTAATTAAATCAGCATTTGACGGATATGTTGAATCTAACCTCATTTTCGCGCTTTGGGATAATCTAGTTTTGAGAACATATTTGGTTAGCAATGATTTTCCATCGTTATCTGAAAGACTATGGTATAATTCAATAGAATCGATCTATTGTTTTATTGATTCTTCACTATCGTTGATTACTGTTAATGAGCTTGAAGCTGTTTTAAGATCGAATTTTTCGCCCATATTTTCGGTTGAATTGTTAGTATTTGTCGCTATATTTGTAATATTGGATAATCTAGACACTAATGTTTTTCGAGTTTCAGTCAATAGTTTTCTGGATGCTTCCACGTAAGACTCTACTTTTTGAATTGAATCTTGATCATATTTCGCTTTATTGAATCCCTTTTTCAAATTTCTGAACTCATTTTCTATCCTATCTAATTCTTCAAGTTTATGATTTATTACCTTTATATCTACACGTCTCTCTTGATTATCTTTCACTAAATTCCTATTAAATACTTTGATTTCCTCAAATAAATATCTAAATAAGTCCACTGTGCTCATTTGTTAGCCAAGCGGATGGGAACAAAAATATCTGCGAAAAGGGAAATAAAATAACAATAAAAACCTTAATAGCTAGTTATACCAAGTACGGAATAATGATTCTTCCTCTGTCTTCGATGTCAATTCCACGTTTGCTGTAGTTGTAGTTGAACCTCAAGGCGGAGTGCCTGAGCAATACAGATGGTAACACAGCTTTCCAAGAATAAATATCCATTCACTTGTTCCACTGCAATACACCAGCTCCTGGCTTCGTGTTATCTCTCTTCTAATCTTCTTCTCCAATGACTTTTTGCATTTGCGTTTCAGGTATATACAAACTGCCAAGATAATGCTGATGAAGGCTACTATGCCTAGTATTTCAGCTACCGAGAAAGCACCAGTTTTTCCATCAGCTGACACACCACCACTGTTCCCTGCTTGGGATATGATAACTATTTCTTCTTTCGACTGAGTTTTCCCCATTTTGGACGGTTATGCAATCTTCATCTTAGGTTTCTCAGTCTCTACCAGCTGTTACTGAGTATAGTAGGACTGGCAGGATCGCCATGTAATAAACTTATAGTTTATTTAGGTTCGTTTTGGTTGATTGGAATAAAACAGAAGATTAAGAACTTCATCTATTTGTTCGACCTTTTTACAAGTCAGAATCGATACTACTTATAATTTCTTCTGTTCTAATTAGTTGTACAATGTTATTATATTACTTGCTAACATAACAATAATAATGTATGCGTCAAGGAGAGAGCTGCGTTGGCTGCTTTTGCACTGTTCCAGTTTTGATGTTTAAAATATTGAAGGATGTTATTGTTTCGAATTGGATACACATTTTTTATACCATCACAAGTGCGCGAGTTTTGTTTGTTCAACGACGAAAAGGCTTTTTAAAAATTGGTTTATTTTCTCAAAGCAACTGCTCATTACAAAAGCTAGCTAAAGATTGATTCGGTTTAATAATTATACAATGCAAATAATATCTGTCCGTAGTGGAGTTTATCTACTGCAAGCTCAGCTATTTTCTTATGCTGTGGACATTTTCCATGCATATAACTCCTCCCTTCTTAAGATGAGAAAATCACGGAGTGATTTTTCGAAGTTTCCTGCAACTCCAAATCTTGGATGTTTCTTCCTTCTTCCTTGCTGAATATTTTCTTGAATGAGGGCCTTTCCCACATTCTTGTTTTCCATGCAATTACCAAAGGAATTATTATGATAATTGCAACGATAATCCATAAAATTATACTATACTGTATGTTTGGATTTTCTCGCAGTTTCACTGGTACTAACTGTTGAGCCATTTCGTTCATTTTGTAGATTTCTTCCATGTTGATTTTTGTGAAGTTTGGCATCTGGTATTCTTCAACTTGTTGTTTCTCATTTATATTTATTCTCGGAAGGATTAGTGGTTTTCCTTCTCGAAGATTTCTCTCGTTGACATACTTCTTATTTTTGACTGCGATACTACAGAATTCTTGAATTTTCACTAGAGTTGGAAGCTTGATTTCGATGTATCGGTCGGTTTTACATTTAGAAAATATTCTTTCTTCATCAGCAAGGACAATCAGGACCTCTTCGTTTGTTACTTGTTCGACGATGGATTCTTGTAGATGGATTTCTATCACTTGGCAATCTTGTGGAAAATTGTTCTCTAGTAGTTCGAGAGTACAATTATCTTCAGGGTAGAAGTTTTCTTGGCAATAATGTTTTTCTTCTAGTATGGGACATGCTGTATCTTTGAATTGGTATTTCGGTATAGCTTGTGCCAAATAAGGGTATTTCGGGATAAATATTTGGTTATTTTGGATAATAGGATACAAGTGATGAAATATAAAGACTTCAGGTCTTAAAATTGGTATATGTATAGCAAATATTAATCTTGTTTCTTGGAAAGTTACTTGTGTTCCTAAAAATTGATAATACGTTAAAATATTTTTGAAATATGGAATTTCCTCTTTTTTATATATTTTGGCAACATAAATTAACATTTCTTCAAGTTCATTACTTGAAATGATCGAATTATGTAATGTATTTAATTTTGCAAACATTATAGCATCTTCTACGTTATCAAGGAATGTTATCATGTTTTGACAATCAAGATTTATTTGTGTTATTATTCCTTGAAAACTTATATAATCAGACATCGTTTGAATAGTGTTCTGAACGGATATCTGAAATATTTTCAATCCATGCTCGAGACTCTTTTGATTCCCACTTATAACTCCAATTGTTTTGTTATAATTACTTATGAGCTTTCTTGATAGAGAAATTTGTAAGTTCACCTCTTGAACTATATTTTTCTGATTTTGTTCTAAAATTAATATAGATTGATCGTATCTTTTTCCATCTTCAGCATCGAGGGTACCAAAAAGCCATTTATTTACTTTTCCTACTCCATCAATCATTCCTCTTTTATGACGAATGTGTGGATACAGATTTCTGAGCTTTTTCTGAGTAATTTCAATTAAATATTCTGTTCTCGATAATAAGTTTTGGGACAGACCATGATATGATATAGGGTTAGTTATATCCTCATTCTTGAGATTATTTCGTATAGTATTGAAATATTCCATTGAATTATTAAGTTGATTAATTATTGGCTCTAAATCTAAATAATGCAAAAACGTATGCTTAGTATATATAAGCTTTGCGTTTCCTAGCTGTATAGGAACCATAAGATTATTCAAAGTGGTTATTTGTATATCTTCATCACTAGTATATACTATACTGAGTGTTTGAAATAGAAGAATTATGTTAATCAACAATATCTTCATGTTGTTTCCTCTTGGGTGTCTTGTCATGATCGTGTTTTGTGTCCTGTAACAATGGATTTTTATTTGTATTCCTTTTAGGTTTTTTCACAATATTTTTATGATAAGTTCCTTTATTTCTTTTCAATTTAATGTCACTTTGATCGATTATTTCCGCTCTTTTATATTTTGGTTTATCTTTACTTCTGAATTTATTTTTTATATACACTGGTATATCTTCGGGATATTCCATAGGTGTATCACGTTTTTCATTACGTTTCTCAATTATTTTCTCTTTCGTAAGTTGATTGTTTTCTTGAATTTTTTCATATAATTTCTTTGTAACTTCTTTGTGATTTTGAACATAATCTGAAATTATTAATCGATCATTTAGATCAAAAGGATCGTTATGATTTATATGACCTTTTATTACTTCAAATGGGGTAAACTTTGTTACACTATGTATTGAGTTGTTATACGCTAAGATTGATCGTTTCATCAATTGTTCAGTTGTATAATTGCTATTTTCATTTTTTAAACATCGAAAATGTTCTATTATAGTTGAATGAAATCGTTCAACTGGTGAATTTGAGTTACTATTTTTCGGTGTCGTATAATGTAGTTCTATACGATGTAACTTGCAAAAGTTTTCTAGGTCTTTATTTTTAAATTCACTTCCTGAATCGGTTGTAATTTTTTGTGGTAATCCATGATGTGATATATATATTAGAAGATTGTCAAGAACTGAAGTTCCTGTTACACTTTTTAAATTGTACGCTTGTCCATATCGTGAAAATGTATCTATAATCGTCAAATAGTTTTCATTACATATAGTAAAAGTATCTATGTGAATATGATCGAATGGTTTCGAAGTTGTTGGGGTTAGATTAAATCTTATGACTGGTGGATTTCTGTCATAATTATTCCTTTGACATGTTTCACAGTTGTTTACATAGTTTTCAATATCCATGACCATTGTTGGCCAGTAATATCTAGATTTTAGTGATGTTGTCATTTCATTGATTCCTCTATGTCCACTTTTATAAATATGATAATATTCAAGTTTTTGTTTTTTCTCATCCGAGGTTTCTACATCGGTTAGGAATTTGGGACATTCTAAAAATTTGAAAGCTGAGTTCTTAAAGTACTTCTGTGTGACGAGTGTAAAAAATCTTGATAGTTCTTGATTTTTAAAATGAATTGCGTAGTTGTTTTGGGTCGATGAAATCTTTAATGAATTTCATTATATGCAATTCTAAATTATTTTTTGGAATGGTAACATTCGTTCTTATGTGATCAAAGATGTTTTCGATTTTACATTGTATTTTATCCATGTCACTATCTCGTATTATTAATTGATTTTTATACGTATTCAGTGAACGTTCTGATATTGGAATTTTAAAGATAGGGTCTTCAATAGAAGTATGTGTCGTTTCTAGGTCACTTTGTTCATCAATATTATGCATTTGCTTTGCAGGTTTCTTTATCTGAATGTTCGAGATAATTTAAATTTTTTCGTTACTATCATCTGGTCTTAATAAATCGAGTATTTGTTCGTCTAACTCGGGTAGTTGTTCAGGATTTTGTATATAGTCTGCAATTATCTTATCTACATCACCAGGATTGTTGATGAGTGATTCTGTTTCGATTGCATTCAAATCTAGGTCTTTCGTTATATAATTATTTTGTAAGCGTGATAAACAATCAGCTGCTTGGTTATTTTTACCTTTTTTA
This sequence comes from Gastrophysa polygoni, assembly GCA_963576655.1. Taxonomy (NCBI): domain Eukaryota; kingdom Metazoa; phylum Arthropoda; class Insecta; order Coleoptera; family Chrysomelidae; genus Gastrophysa; species Gastrophysa polygoni. The sequence goes on along the minus strand of OY755085.1, from coordinate 20,235,237 downwards.
TATTCAATATTATAATCGAATTCTTCGAGTTTTAATCGCCATCTGACTAATCTCAAATTTGGTTCTTTTAATGAGAATAACCATTGTAGGGGTTTATGATCTGTTAAAATTGTGAATTTACGTCCAAATAAGTAGGGTCTAAAGTATTTACAACTCCATACTATAGCTAATTACTCTTTTTCAATCGTTGAGTAATTCATTTCAGCTGGATTTAATGTTCGTGATGCGTAACTTATAGGGTGTCCATTTTGAGAAAGTATTGCGCCTATTGCGTAATTTGAGGCATCAGTTGTTAATTCAAATTTCTTCGTAAAATCTGGGTATGCTAATACTGGTTCTGATGTTAAAATATTTTTACAAATATTGAAACATGAAACGAATTCTTTATTATGTTCCACTTTTTCATTTTTCTTAAGACATTGTGTTAGAGGTTTCGTTATTTTAGCAAAGTTTTTTATAAATTTTCTATAATAACCTACCAATCCTAGGAAAGATTTTATTTCCTTTTGTGTTTTTGGAATGGGGAATTTTTTTATTATTTCAATTTTCTTTGCATTTGGTTTAATTCCTTCAGGTGTTACTACATGCCCTAAGAATTCTACTTCTTTTCTGAGGAATTCAGATTTATCCAGTTCTACCTTCATTTGAGCTTCACGTAATTTTGAAAATACTTGTTTAAGATTTTGAATGTGTTCTTGTAAACCTGTACTGGAAATTATGATATCGTCCATGTATACCATACAGATTTTGTTTTGTAAATCTTTTAAGATTTCATCCATTACTCTCTGAAATGTAGATGGTGCGTTCTTTAATCCGAAAGGCATTCTGAGGTACTCATAGTGCCCATTTTCTACTGTAAATGATGTTTTTTCGACTGAATTTTTATTCATTTCAATTTGATGGAATCCGCTAGCTAAATCAAGTGTTGAAAAGTATTGTGCTCTTCCTAACTTGTCTAGTATATCAGTAATATTTGGTATTGGATATCTATCATCAATGGTTTTTTCATTAATTTTGCGGTAATCTACTACGATTCTCCATTTTTGTTTATTTGATGCGTCCATTTTCTTTCGTACTATCCAGATTGGTGATGACCAAGGACTATGTGATGGTCTTATTATATTTTTATCAAGCATATCATTGATTTGTCTCTGAATTTCTTGTTTATGAACATATGGATATCTATAAGATTTCGTATAGACTGGTATCTCATCTTTTGTTTTTATTTCATGTTTAACTTTTGATGTGAATGTTAATTTTTCGTTCGGATTACAGAATATGTCCGAATATTCTTTGCATAATTTAAAAATTTCTGATTTTTCTTCTGAATTCATGTGACTAGTTCTTATTTTATCTTGTAAATTGAAAGTTCTTGAATTCTCATTGTTTCTTGAATCCATGAAATTTTCTATCGTGAATATTTCATACTGATTTGAATCGAAAGATTGTACTGGTATAGTTTCATTCAAAGTTATAGAAACTGTTCTGTCTGTTGGGTTGAAAATTTCTAAAGGAGCAAAACCTTTATTTGAGGTGGTTAATATTTGAGGAATAATTAGATCGTCTATTGTTCCTTTAATTGTCAGAATTTCTCCTTGATAAATACTCACTGGAATATTTTTTAATAATTTTTCTTGGGGATTTACAGAAAATGAAAAACTTGCATCAGTTGGTTTTCTGTACTTAAAAGGTATTTCGACATAATTTCCTATCAATCGTTGATTGATGAGATCAATATTTAATTCCATTTTTATTAAATCATTTAATCCTATAACTCCATCGAAAAAATCATGAAAATCAAAAAGTATAAAATTTATTTCGTGGTTTGTTTTAAATTCTTGAAATGCTGGTATTATCGCTTGAAATCTTGCAATTTTACTACTTGTAGCAGTTTTAATTTGAGAATTAGAATGAAAAATTTTATTTGGATAATATTGTTCTGCAATAGATGGTTTTAATATTGACTTGGTGCTTCCTGTGTCTATTAGGAATCTTAATTTTGGATGTTTTATTTCTACATAGGGTAGAGCGTTATTTGAAGAAATATTAAATTCTACTAAGTCATTGCTTTCATACGGCTGGTTGACTGAAAATTTTCATTCGTATTGTCAAGTTTTTCAATTGGTTGTTCGTCAATTGATTGTTCGTCAAAATAAGGTTGTTCATTTTCTTGATAATTATTTTCAGAAAATAGATTTGGATCAAAATAATTATTTTTTTGATAATAATCTGAATCATCATAATCGTTACAATATGAATTGATTTCATTCTCGTTAGTGAATAATTCTTCTGATTGAAAATTTGGTCTTTGATTTTAATTCTGAAAATGATTTTGATAAGGTCTTCCAAAATTTTGTATTGATGGTCTAGTTGACATCATCGTGGGGTTTCTTGATGTAATTGACATCGGTTCTGGTTTAGGAAATTGTTGACTCGATGTATTTTTTGGTTTGAATACATTTTGTGGTGGTCCAAAGACTTCTCTATTTGTTGGAAATCGTCTTTGTTGAATTTGTCGAGGTTGTATATTAATTGGCTGGCTGGGCCATACTAGTTTTTGATTGAATTGTTGATTGAAACGTTGTTGTGGTCTCTGAAATTGATTTTTGCTCATTTGTGGTTTTTGGAATTGATTTTGACTTGGAAATCCGAGAAATGGTCTGTTAGAAGACATTCTAGGATTCTGCAATGAATTTTGTTTAAAATTGTCATTCCAATTACCATAAAGTTTTTCGAAATTTTCATACTCGTTAACATATGCCATAGCATCTTCAAGAGACGCTGGGTGTTTGAGATGTAAATTATTTTTTAATGTGCCTGTACATCCTGCAATGAATGTATTTAATGTTGTTTTATCATAATGTGATATTTGACACATTTTTTCTTGTTGACTTAATGTCGTACTATTGCTAATTCTTTGAGCAACATTACTTCTGACTAGTTGTAGCCTAGTTCCGAAATTTATGAGATGTTCTCCTTTGTATGGTCGAATTCTGGTTAATTCTTGAACTAAACAATCTAAATCTCTGCGATCTGAAAAACATTGTATCAGTGCATCTTTGAGACTTGCCCAATTATTCAATTCTGCACGGTTTCCTACCATCAATTCGGCTTTACCTACTAATTTCTCTTGGATACATTCAAAAATATGTGAATTCAATTGATCATCATTAAGATGTCGATAACTTGCTATGAGGCTCTCACATCTTGTAATGAATTTATTCAATGAATTATTATCTCCGTCGAATGGTTTTATATTCTGGAGCTTGAATTTGAAAAGATCCCATGTCATTCTAGGTGGAGGGTTGTTTTCCGTCATGTTTAAATTTTGATTCGGATTTGGATTGTCAGAAAATGATAAATTTTGTAGCCTATCAGATATTGTCTCTAATATCTCGTTTATTTCACTCTGCATTCACTCAACTTGTTTGCTTTTTTGAAAAACTGCTGTGTTTTTCTGTTTTGTTTCGTTTTCTTGTTTTGTTCGCGGTGCTTTTGCCCTAACTATCTCTTCTGAAGTCCTTATACATAGGGTTCAAAAAAGGCAAAAAGGAAATTTGGCACTTACAGTTCCGAGTTCTTCGAATTTCTGTAGTCTCCGGTTATCCTTCTTCTGGTTGTTGAATCTTCGCCTTGTGTTGTAAAGACAGCTTCTGCTTTCCGACGTTTGGTCTGTGTTGGATTCTGTGCTCACGAGGTTGAAACTTCGCTGAACAGGCGGGTTTTTCACTTCACGACTACACTTTATCCTTTCGATAATGTTCAGACTTCTAACTGTTCGTTACTGGATCCGATATTCGCTCGAATAAAGTCTTTCACTACCGTTTTTGTTTTCGTATTCCCGATTAATCGTTGGTACGAAAAATTGCTCGTTCAATACGGTCAATTTTCGGGAATCCTACCGACTGCGCCAGTTTTGTTTGTTCAACGACGAAAAGGCTTTTTAAAAATTGGTTTATTTTCTCAAAGCAACTGCTCATTACAAAAGCTAGCTGAAGATTGATTCGGTTTAATAATTATACAATGCAAATAATATCTGTCCGTAGTGGGGTTTATCTACTGCAAGCTCAGCTATTTTCCTATGCCGTGGACATTTTCCATGCATATAACTCGCGTCATGAATTAGAAACCGAATAATTAATCATCACTGCAAATTCTCTGTATAATTAGTGAATGCGAGTGGTTCCAGATTCGACTATCGGGATTCCCGGTATATTTGTCAATCGTGCCTGTATTTATTAGGTGAGTTATTATCGTCTTACTAATTTTGATATGAAGCACGTGTTTGTGCTATGTCGGACTTGGTCCTGAAAATGGTATTTATTAGTTTGCAGAATTGCATAGTGCCACTATAAACTTCCCCTTGCTCTGTATTCATCGGGACGTAAAGGGATCGTGAATTAAACCTGGTGTGGGTACCTCAAACAGAACCGGACTTTTTTCTTCAATCCCCCTGCGAACCCCGTTTCACCGCAAAGATATGCTGAAATGTATCCTCAACTGCAGCATCCTTCGCATAGGATATTTTCCCGACTTCATCAACGATCACGAGAATATGGTTCATTCGACAAAAGAACGCAGGATTGTGGTCGCCATCGAGAAGTAAGAACACCACAGCTTGAGGAAGCAGTACTCAATTCGATTGGAAAACAACCTATTACCAGTACTAGAAAAATTGCTTTGAAGATAAATGTTGATCATATTATGACGGTATTCCGAATTGAAGGAACAACTATTATACCCTTACCATCTGCAACAAGTACAGGCACTGTTACCGAGGGACTTTCCGAACCGTCTTGAAATTTGCAATTGGATGCTGGAAATGATTGAATGAAATCGTGACTTCCTAAAGACAATCGAATTCACAGTTTTTCTCGGGACAAGATTAATAATTTTCATAATTACCACATATGGGCTGATGAAAACCCTCACGCTATTGTCGAAACTAACCATCAAGAACAGTTTTCTCTTAACGTGTGGGTCGGAGTTATTGGGGATTATTTAATTGGGCCTCCTTTTCTACCTCCTCGATTGAATGCAAACGAAGGCAAACGTTCAATTTTCCAGAGAAGTGCATCCCGTACTGCTGGAAGAAGTTCCTTTAGACGTCAGTAATGATATGTTTTTAATGCATGATGGCTCTCGCTCATTTCAGTCAAATAGCACGTTAGCATTCAACTGAAACATATGCAAATCAGTGGATAGGTCGAGGAAGACCACAGAATTGGCCCGCTCGATCCACTGATCTCAATCCTTTCGATTTCTCTACTCGGGGCCATTTCAGTATTTGGTTTATCGTATTCCTGCTCGCGATGTAGAGGACTCAAGAAACCGCATCATCGATGCGTACAGGGTAGTGAGAGAGACTTCAGGAATATTTGAGCGAATACGTGGCTCGAAGCGAAGACGTCTAGACGCATGTGTGATGTCTGAAAGTAGACATATTGAACATTTACTATGATTTCTACATGTTGTATTTTTTGTTCTCATTGAATTAGTTCCGTTTTTCCCCCTCCAATCATTCAATGCAGATAGTAACTACAAAATAACAGTAAATCCAGTTTGCATTTATGACGAAGTATCTCTGAGTTGTTCGTGAAATGATTTCTGCTACGAACTGGTTTATTTTGGGCGAAAAAATCAAGGTACATTTTTTGTTTAGAATGGAACAGGCTATCGGAAATGAATGTTCAAATGGTAAACAAATGATAAGACAAAAAATTGCATCAGAAATGAATTTCAGGGGTTGCGTTTTCTAATTCTTACAACCATGGGGTGAACCAGGTGAATTACTAAGTGCCTTTTTGGTAGTAGGAAATGACAGGTTGATTTCAATACTGTGACTTTTTTAGTGCTTGAACAAATTTTATGTACCCCTTTCAAGGGGCTGTATATTAATATGGGATGCTCCAATGAAGTTTTTTTATATGAAAGATCCTATCTTTTTTTCGATGAGGAGTCACCCCCACGAATGTTCTATACTTATTTAGTTAGGCCCTGTTTATTATCATTATATTCTATTCTATTCTATTCCATATACTTTATGATCTTCATTAGCGATATTAGACTATACGCTACTGATGGGGCACCCTATATATAGGATATCTATTTGTATATTTTCACTTGCTGGTGAGTCTTGAACTCGATCTGTACTACTTCACTGGTAGGTTCGATAAATACGAGACTCCTTATTCCTTTCTCTCAGGGTACGTGAATAATTTGAGTTTGGAAAGTTGATACTCGGCGAGGAATATTCTTGGAAATCTTGAGCGAAATAACTTTTGAGAATGATTCCTACACTTGACAAAAACAAAGAGAAAACTATGTACTTATTTGCTAACAACGTTCGTTCGAAAATGTCCAATGGGTGACCAATCACCCAGGAGTCTATTTTCGGGAGCAGCACTGTGATGAACCCGACGAAGAAGCACAAGCAAATTTGGGTGTTTGATGAAAACTTATCTCTTCTCTGTGGACTCGCCACCTCTTTTACGTAAGAAGGTATTTCAGCACGATAGTAGGAATTCCGCGAATATCCCAGCGAAAAGCCAGCACCACCGTCGGAAACGATATTTTTCCGTTCTCTACCCCTTCGGCCGTCTCCCACTTTCTCCCCACGCTTTCGCGGCTAACGCAAGCTGGCTTCCTACCTATTGGTTAGCCCAAGGTCTCCGATATTCCAGGAATTTCTGGGCACTCTGACACAAACACTGTTAAATACCCTCATTTATCAGAACGCTCAGAGAGCTCACTACAAATTGCGCTAACTCCTATATTTCACTATAGAACTAAACTAAACCTAATTCAAAATAGAGTGGGCTTGGTACAGTCTATGATTTCGAATGTTGGAGTTTTCTTGAACCAAGTGAATCTCTTCACTCCACAAATAGGAATCATTTACATCCGTTATCTCTCTCGACTATTGGCATCGCTGTACAGTAGATAGTACCGCAGTGGCGATATCTTTCGGAAAGTTTTGTCTTATCGGGAAATTTAGAAATCAGTTTTAAAAATAGAAATGATTCGATTTCACGACTAGTACAAATTATTCCTATATGTTAATTCTTTCGAATGTTAACTGAAGAATCAGTTTTTCCTAATTGTCATTGATGTTATAACGAGTTTTTCTGGGCTTTTTCACGATTGTGGAGAAACTGTTAAAAAATTTTGGAAAAATCATGATTATATCTTACAATGACACTAATATCCCTCATTCAATCTGAAAATCATAAAAATGGCATTTTTTCCCCATACTGTATACCAGATTTTCTTGAGAATCTCAGGAAATGTTTCATTTGTATCCTCGAAGAGCTCACGAGGAGAGGTGAGATCCGATTCGGCTTTCATAGTTGAAATATTCACTGAGGAATTGTCAAAATCGATAGTGAATAGGGTGAATTTTCATTGGTGCATGCATTCGAATTTCCGATTTTTTTTAAGATTTTTAGGTTATCTTTCATTTGGGGTTTCGCGTATACAAACCGTTTTCTTGAGATCACATCGGGAATATGTATGCTGCTGAAGGTTTCTAATGAATGCTGAGAAATAAGGCCGAACTATACAAACCCTCACATTGGTTGTCAACTACATGGAACCTTGAGCCGCGGTACCACTGAGTGACCGAAAGACACATCAGTCTCAGACAATCTTCACTTTTCAACTTCTCTTTCTTCCAACCAGGACTCGTAGGAATGTCCAGGTAGCAACGGAGTCGATGCGACGGTGTGCCGGGGTGTGAGGCGTTATGGGGGGGAGTCATATGATATCGTTACTTCTTCGAATATTCCAACGATTAAATGCATTCATCCTTCACAAGAAAGGAAATATTTCGGTTTTTTGAGAATAAGTCGACTGTGAGTAACTATGTCAGTTCACTCAAGATACTTGAATAGCTCATCCAAGCAACATCCTTCAGATTTCACTCTCCTGAGGATAGGCCTCAGTGTTTGAGTGATATCAGGATATCTGGCCCCAGATTCCATGAACTGCGAGTCTGCTGTAATGATGTGCCGGAACCTGATTTTTGATATTTGAAATGTATTGATTATAACATACTCTCTGATCTTGGATTGTATTTGAATTGATTCCCTCATGAAGCTTTATTTTGAGCATCAATTGCAGGATCTTAATCTGCATACGTAGTTAAACTAATTTCATTATTTGATTTTATTGATTTGAGACCAAAATTTTCTGTTAGTTTCAGGTATCTCAAAACTGATTCCAGATATTTCCAATGCTCACTTGTGGAACAGTATTGATATTGACTGAGGAATGTTATACAGTAAATTAAATCTGGCCTACTGCCCAACATTATATACATGCAATGCAATTATATACATGCAATTATATACATGCAGCCAATGAATACTCATGGTAATTTTGAATCTGTTTCACATTTTTCATAAGCTAGAGTTGGTTTTGATGTCATTGGAATATCCTTGAAATTACATTCATACATGTTAATTTCTTCTTGAATTTTCTTGATCAGCCCTTTCTGACTCATGAACAATTCATTTCCACTAATTTGAATTTCCAAACCTGAAAACATTATTTTGTTTTTATTTTTGGAATCTTTCATCTAAAAGTTACTAATAAGTTTGTTTTGAGGTTTTCTGATTGTTCTGAAGATTTTGATGCAGAAATAATATCATCAACAAACACAAGTAATACTGTAAACTGATCAAAGTATGAACAAGGATCTTTTTGAGAACGTGAAAAATCATTCATAAAGGCCGATTCAACATCAAGCTGCTGTATGTACAAATTGTTTTCAATAACTAGTGACAAAATTACTCCAATTGGCACCATTCGTGCTACAGGAGCTAAACATTTTCATCCAACTCTGACTGTAGAAACCCACGTGCCACTAGACGTGCCTTCTTCACTATCTTGCCATCTACTTCTTTCTCTCGAAATATCCATTTTTAATCAGGGATTTCTTCAGCCATCGGAGAATTGACTAGTTCCCAAGTGTTGTTTTCTTCCAATGTACTCAGTTCTCCATGAATTGCTTTCTTCCAACCATTGTCTCTTGTTATAGCTTTCTTATAAGCATAAGGAGCATCTGTCATGAGATCTCTAGCTGACAGTGCTATCATTAGATCCATTTCGAAATCATCATACCTTCTTGGTAGTTTTATTTTCCTTGAACTTCTTTGATTTACAATTCCTCCCATTCCTTTGGTTCCTCCATCATTTTTTTTGATAATATTTCTTCTTTTTCTGGTTGGAGTTCATCCGCTGCTTCTTCCTGATCAGTTACTATTATTCGAAAATGGTTTGCCTCACTCTCTCCGAGAATAACATTTCTAGCTGAAACTACTATACATTCTTCAGAGTCCCACAATCTATATCCATTTTGTGTATAACCAATCATTGTCATTTTTCGACTCCTAGGATCAAGTTGGCTTTTCGTGTATTCTTTTGGTATGTGTTCATGTGCAATGCAACCAAAAACTTTCATTTCGTCAATTTTTGATTTTCGACCATGCCAAACTTCTGCAGGTGTTTTCTTTCCCAATGGCGTTTCTGTTTCCGTTCTATTGATCAGATATGAAGCTGTTCTCACAGGTTCACCCCAGACGGTTTTGTCCAATTTGGAATCGAGGAAAAGACATCTTGCCTTTTCCATCACTGTTCTATTATATCTTTCCACCACCACTTCATTTTGTTCTGGATTTCTGGCAATAGTGTATTGAATTCTCATCCCACGTTCCATAAAGAAGCCTTTGAACGATTCGGAGGAATACTCGCCTCCATTGTCACACCTCTGAGATTCAATTTTTCTTCCAAATTTTGATTCTACTTGGGCAACATATTGTGAAATTTTTTCCAATGCTTCACTTCTATTGCTGATCAGTTCGCAGACAGCACAATGTGAAAAGTGATCAATAAATGTTATGAAATATCCTTTTCCATCATGTGCTTCAGGACTAATTGGACACTATTTCTAGGACTCTTTTGGCTTCTCTCTCCTGAGGAACTGACACAAATGGCAGTCTTGTTTGTTTTCCTTGCAGACAGATCTCACAATTTTTTTCTGGTGGAGGAAATTCAGAGGAATGTCCCATTCTTCCATGAATCCACCAACTATCATCAGTTATATTAGCTTTTTTTCTATTGATCACTATTTCCAAATGAATCATTTATAGGTTTCGACAAACTTCTCCTATCAGGAGCACTTATGAGTTTTTCATAATTATAACCTTCCGAAATAAAACATTGAGACCTAATTCCTCAGGTTTTCTCACAGATAGTAAGTTATGTGACAGATTTTCACAAACTGATACATTTTTCTTCTCTGTCCATTGAATGATTTCATACACAGATTCCCCTGGTGTTTAGCTTTCAAACACTGTCCTATTTTGTACTTTTATTATGTGGCTCACAGTTTGATCATTCTCTAGGAATTCTTTGAAATTTTCTTTCTTTGAAATTTGGTTGGTTGCGCCACTATCAACAACAAATGTAATCCGTTCCTCTGAATTATTTTCGGAATGGCAGATGAGGTTATGGAGTATTCATATGACATACACGAGAATGAAATGTCTTCTTTCTCTTCTGTTCAGATTTTGGAAATTCATTGCGCTTATGCCCTCTGATTCCAAAAAACGTCGGTGAGGAAATCCAGCTTGGAGCTTCCCACTTCCAACACTAGATGGCGTTCGGGACTGTGACTGACCTCTTTCTCGTCCTGGTCTTTCTCTACTTGATTTGTATCCTGTGAATGCTACTTCTGGACCAATATCTTCATTATTCCTGCCTTCATTATGTCTTGAGTCTTCCATCAATGATTTGTTTCTCAACAAATTGGAGAGTGACCTTTGTTTCGTCCTGACAAAACATTATATCTATTGCTGTAGTTACTGCTTGATATGATTCTGTCATTGACGACAATGATTGTGATACAATTTCATCATCTTGAATGACACCACCTGCACTCTTACAGCTCACATACTGTCTGTTCAAACTCGGTCAAAAAAATATTCCATGATGTTCTTGGTGGATACTTCATACTTCTTAGTTTCCGCAGGAGGTGAACTTGGGTGTGGATTCCCTTCTTGGTATATGTTTCTTGCAAAACTGTAATGATTTCCTGTGCATTTTTCTTCTGTTCAACTATTTCCAAGATATTGTCAGCTAAACATTGAACAATGAGATTCCTGGCCTTCACATCTTTTCCGAAAGTTATGAAGTGCTTGGTGCTCTGTAGGTGGGTTATCTGTTGATACTTTTTTTTTTTTATCTGTGGAAAACACGAAAGGGAAACCTATGATGTTCGAGGAACATCGTGTTAGCCAGCGGTGGAATTTTGGGAGAGTAGGAAGGTGTTGGAATTTTTCTTGGAAGTTTGGCGGTTGTAAGCATCAGGAAAGACTTCAGTAGGCAAATAATTCCATAACTTTTCCGTTCTATTGATGAATGATGCTTGGTATAGCGATGTTCGACAGGTCTCGAGCCTGACCGTGTAGGGGTGACCAGCTTGAGCTCGTCTGGTTTGTCTACTAGGAATCGCGCGTGGTGGCATGAAAGATCATATTTCCGTTGAGCACCGACCGTGAAAGTACCTATGAAATAGGCATAGATCGCCGACCTTTCTACGATGATCTAGAGAGGTCAATGATTTGGTGCTCTCTTCTGAATTGAATCTAAGAGCTTCAGCGTATGTTTGGGGGCTGAGCTCCAAACATGTGAACAGTACTCCAGGACAGGTCGAATTTGTGCTTTGTAGATCATAAGCAGTTGCTGGGATGTGAAGTATCTCTTCGCACGGAATAGAAAACCAAGTTTTTGTAAAGCAGTTTTCGCAATGGACCTCACATGATCGTCCCATGAGAGAGCACTGTTGGTGGTGACACCCAGCATGGATATTAACGACCTCATAGGAACAGTGGTACCCGACATCATCAAGTTGGGCATTGTGTGATCAGCCTTCTTGGTGAACATACAAGCTTGAATTTTAGTCGCATTGAACTGTACTAGATTCTCAGATCCCCATTTCAGAATTCTTGTCAGATCCTCATTCAAAGCATCAACCTGTCTTCGCCTTGCACCTCTAGCCTCGTTGGATGATATAGGGGCTCTAGAGGAAAAGGCGGAATGAAGTGTACTATCATCCGCAAAGCTATGAACTGGGCTGGAGGTCAAATTCAACAAATCATTGATGTGGAGCAAGAACAAAGTTGGTGCCAAGACAGAGCCTTGTGGAACACCAGCATTGATCATCATTGTATCAGACGAGACCCCGTCTACCACCACGTAGAGTGATCTATCTGCAAGAAAACTCGATAGTAAAAGACACAGTTGGGGCGGCAAACCATATGACGGAAGTTTCGCTAGGAGGCCTTGGTGCCAAACTCGGTCAAATGCTTTGGAGATATCCAAGGCAACAGCCAGAGACTCCCCATGTTTCTCTATTGACACCTGCCACTCATGTGTCACATAGGCAAGCAGATCTCCAGTTTACCTCTGGTGACGAAAGCCATATTGCCGGTCGTTCACGATTCTTGAGCTCTCTAGATATCAGATGAGCTCGATGTTGATTGCTTTCTCCATTACTTTGGAGATCACAGATAGTAGTGCAATCGGTCTATAGTTGTTAGGGAGGGTTTTCTTGCCCTTCTTTGGGATCGGTTGGACCCTAGCTTTCTTCCAGTTGGAAGGAAATACGCCGAGTTTGTACGAAAGGGTGAACAACCTGCAAATAACTGGTGTTAGTTCTGGGGCACATTTTTTGAGGACAATAGGCGGTATTCCGTCAGGCCCCATAGCCTTCTTGGCGTTGAGTCTAAGCAGAATGTGTCTGATTGTGCGTTGCCGGAAGACAATTTCTGGCATACGGTTATCGATGGTAGCGATTTTGGGAAGTTCCTGGCCTCGTGAATCCAAATTAGAATTGTCTGCAAACATTTTGGCGAAGGTGTTGGCTTTTTCATGAGGTGTAATAGCCAATGTATTATCATCCTTTGTGAGGGGAGGAAATGAGCTAGAAGTGAAATTTCTCCCGATTGCCTTGGCAAACGTCCAAAATGAACGGGAACCATTTGGACACTCTATGAGCTTTGATCTTATTTTTGTGTTGTATGCCTCTTTAGACTCATCTATTGTTCGATTACATGTATTCCTAGCTTCAACATATTCAGCTCTAGTTTGCGGGCTTGGGTTTCTGAGCCAACGACGGTATGCTGCTTGCTTCAGAGCGACGACTCTAGAACAGGTTCTATTGAACCATGGTTCACCAGTGGTTTGTGATTTGGTGCTATGTGGTATGTAAGTTTCCATTCCCAGCATTAGGATTTCTGAAATCCCTTCAGCACATTGCGTAGGATCTCCCGATTCAAAACACATTCCCCTCCAAGGAAACTCAGGAAAAAACATGCGAAGGCCATCCCAGTCGGCTGAATTGTAATGTTGTAATGCCAAACAGTGCGTGGGGGTGTTGGACTGGTTCGCGGAGTGATGTAAGGACATATCGTGTGGTCTGAGTTTCCTAGTGGTGCACGGACTTTCACTTCATACGGTTCCGGATTGTTAGTGAGGAACAGGTCGAGCGTATTGGCAAAATGATTGCTGATATCAGGGATCCGAGTGGGTTCATTTATCAGTTGCTCAAGACCATAGGTGATAGCGAAAGCCTCGGCCAGACGTCCTACGTCATCTGTTTTGTTCTAGAATTTGAGCCAGGTGGAGTTATGGACATTGAAATCCCCCATGATGATGATTTCAGCTGCTGGGTGATTCTGTTGGATGAAATCGAGTTTCAGAGAAAGGAATTCGAAGAGGTCACCAGGAGTTGGTTCGTTTGGTGATATATGAAGGCAGCAGATGAACTTTGTCTGTTTGTGGTTATCGATCTTGAACCACATTACATCGAATTCTTTTGGTTCCAGTTCCTCCTCACGATGGCATGAGAGATCATTTCTGGAAAAGAGACATAAACCTCCTCTGAATCTGAAACGGGTACGGAGCTCATATCCAGGGCAGAGCATATAGGTCGTATTAGTTGATGAGTTGACCTGCGTCTCAGTTAACATCGTTTATATTTTTATTCAGACCTCGGATGTAACAAAGGTCTATTTTTAAATTCACATGTTTCGATGGTGAACCCCCTCGAGCACCTCTCGCCCGGAAATCCGAATGGAGAGGTATTTTACTTCCGGAGTGTTTTACTCTAAGAGAATTCATCATCTAGATTTTTCTTCAGCTGAAATGGGCGGTTTGGGTAGGCAAGAAGGAGATAGGGTATGGGGATATGACCGGTATCATCGACCAAATACTGAAACATGGGAGTTACCCATTCCACAGCACCTCTGTCGATGTGGTGGTGTCGCACCGGGCGATGATGGGAACCATCATCTTCCACCTATACCTTGTCATCAAATGGTTTGACGTTGGCCATTGCAATGAACTGTGCTAACGCCATCTTGGCGACTTGTTCTCTTTCTCTTCCGTCCAACTTTTGCGACGATTTCCATTTCCAGTGTACAAATAATCCACCGATCACTTCAAGAACCTGTAGGCTTCTGAATCTGTTTTGAGAGTGGAAGGATAATACACTGTTGAGAAAATAACAAGACTTTTATTGTTCATTTCAACGTGCGACCCTGCAGACCGACTTCGCTTGTTGGCATGACGACTAACTGCTCTACCTTCATGTCCACAGAACACGAAAATGCCTATAGAAACATGTCTGATTGAGGCGGGTGATTTGAACAGAATTGCTATTTATACAAACCTCGCCTTAGAAATTCGACAATACGTCTATAAAAACGAATCGTTAACCAAATCAATTTCATATCGAATCAATGTGTAACTTCGAACAACCATCTAGGAGGGACTCACAGCTACATGGACTCATAAGATGGGTTTTTTTCGGAATTTGTTTCTTGTACTCACGTATTTTGATCCCAGGAATCCGAATTTCACAATATAAACTTGCGCAAACCTATACTTTCAGAGATAATCTAGAAAAGAGTGTGAGAATTGCCTTTCTCCTTTCGGCTCGTTTCGGGTAGACATCATAGCCAATCCGCCTTCTATTTCTAGCTCAAGACACTTTTTTCACCTTCATCATCCGTTTGATTGACGAGAACATCGTTCATATGGAATATTTCAAACCATTCACAACGTTTTTTGCCAAGATCGAATAGTTTTCTGAGAAACGACGGCCATGCGCGTTTTTTTTTTGCTATTTCGTCAAAATAGTAATCAATGACGGCTAAATATTCAGTACGTTACTCGTTATACATGACTGTTCATTAAGCGAGAATTGCAAAAGAGGATCTGTACATAAATTGTAACTGAAGGTGAGTGGTGACCTCTCCCGACAATGTTGAAAGCGTTTTTTCATACAGTTTATCAAAGGCGACAGGCGAAACGAAATACGAAATATGGGCAAAGATCAGTGACAGTATTGATACTGACACAGTATACATAACCCTAATTAGGCAAAAACCTGAGTCAAATATCAGGAAAGAAATGAAATCTCCATTCGGGAAGGTTTGATGTGCCATCAAGTGAGTAGACACTAAATATAGCTAATGGGCAGTCATTTGTATAGAACTGAAGTACTAGATTCCTCTCATTCAGCCGCCATTGTTCGAATTGAAAGTATCCATGACATTTCAATACCAACTCGTTTATATTATCAATTCGTTATTTGGTAGGTATCTATTTGAAAAAATTGATCTTCAAAATGGATGAAAGTTAGCTTATTCGCCAAGTGAGTAATTCTAATCTGTGAATTCTGTTTTGAATGTCAGAAATGAATAATTTGATTGTAGACGACTATCTTTGGTTGGTGCAAGATATCGCAGATGTATGTGAATCTTGGCCAGAATTCATCTTGAAAACTTTCAAATATTTGGAGAGGTTCAAAATATAATATTCTTTTGTTCAACCTCAGTGAAGTGAGGGACCATATGGATTCATATAGATTCTCAGTGAGAGTCAAAGGCATGCATATGCATCAAATATCTATCAAGGATCAATAAGAGATTCATATGGATATTGGAACGACAGAGAAAAAGGATATGAAAGGCGTATCGAATATTTCAGCAAATGCACAGTACATGATATATATGAAGATATGAATGGTGAGGCAAGACCAAGAAGAAAGTGAAGGAAAGTGAACATTCAATTAACTAAGCTGTGTCTGGATCGACAAAATTCATGCTATGATTGACTGTGGCATGCTCGAACCCTTACCAATTAAGATTCCGGTAGGCTGTCCAGCAATCCGAAATGATAGTCGATCCAGGATGCACCTGCTACCTGATCAAAGTATCGGCACTTCAGTTTCGTGGAGTTGGTCATGCACCACTCGATGCGAACCTGAAAAAGTTAATGGTTGGGATATGTGCTGAACTCATACATTACTTTCCTGCAGAAATTGCTCCAATCTACTATGGAATGCGCTGATATGCTCAATTCTTGCATGAGGAAATTGCATCGATCGTGCGGTAAAAGAAGAAAGTATCTCGAAAACAGGGCCATTCTTCCTGTGCCAAGGTGCCTATCGGAAAAGTATTCCTCCTGGCACCCTGGCTAAATGAACAGCTCCTTTTTATCGGTGCCCTTCCCACTCACCTCTTGACCTTGACATTTTCACTGCATCTATACCTCAAATTGTCTTTATCGAGGTGGCATAAGCTTCCAGAACGTTCGCACTCGACCGATAATTATGAGGTAATGAATTTGTCTTTTGAATGAAAATGAAATCACTCAGCATGAGCTCCATTTCGTCGATTGAATCTCGCAAAGGAATATTAGAGTAATGTCACTCAGAGAAGGTGAATGTTCATTAGGATTTTCGATTTGAATTTGAATAGTTGGCGGTGCAACATGACAATTCGTGAGATGTACTATCCTCATCACTTGCGTGTTCTCTACAAAGATAGACTCAATTAATACCGCTGCATGGAATTGTTCTAATCGATTTATGTGAGACCATCCTCGCCAATGGGCTTTCGAATGCTTCTTCAGGAGTGAAAAAGAAGGAGAAAGACCCTCTGAGTAGATGAATTGGATTTTTCCAACATATTTCCAGAAGATGGAATTGTTCTAATCGATTTATGTGAGACCAACCTCGCCAATGGGCTTTCGAATGCTTCTTCAGGAGTGAAAAAGAAGGAGAAAGACCCTCTGAGTAGATGAATTGGATTTTTCCAACATATTTCCAGAAGATGGAATTGTTCTAATCGATTTATGTGAGACCAACCTCGCCAATGGGCTTTCGAATGCTTCTTCAGGAGTGAAAAAGAAGGAGAAAGACCCTCTGAGTAGATGAATTGGATTTTTCCAACATATTTCCAGAAGATGGATCTACCTTCTTTCATACATTGAGAGCGCTGTCAAATCAGGATCCGTCAGAACAAGTTCTGTGAATCTGAGGTCTAGTTCTGTGGGTCAGTATGTCTTTGATCATTGAATGTTCTGTTGTTGTCGTTGTACGGAACATGGCCGTCGTATTTCAGATAACAATTTGCTCTTGGCAAAGGAGGTTGAAAATGGTTAGAAATATTCCATGTTAACGATGTTTTTGTCAATTGAGCGTATGATGAAGGTATGGAAAGTGTCCTGTGCTATAAATGGAGGGCAGATTGGCTATAATGTCTACCCGAAGCGAGCCGAATAAGGAGGTTGAAAATGGTTAGAAATATTCCATGTTAACGATGTTTCTGTCAATTGAACGTATGATGAAGGTATGAAAAGTGTCCTGTGCTAGAAATGGAGGGCGGATTGGCTATGATGTCTACCCGAAGCGAGCCGAAATAAGAAGGAGAATTTTCACACTTTCTTCTGGATTAACTCGAGAAGTATGAGTTTGCGTAATTTTATATTGAGAAATTCGGAATCCTGGGATCATGATACGTGAGTACAAAAAGAAAATCGAAAAAAACCCATCGCATGAGAAGTGCAAAATTTCCGAATCTGAAAAATGTAGCAAAGCCGATATAGAGTAGCATTGAACCCTCCCATATCATCTATTCACTCTTGTAATTTTCCTCATCATCTCCATGGAAACTGCACTAGAACTAAATAATTCGTCCATCAGATCTATGCCCCGTGGTATTTGTGCGCCAGTTTTTTTTATAATGCGTGTAGAAAAAGGTTTTCACGTTTTTTACGTGAATAGCGAGTTTGCGTTCCTGGTGGTTAGGAAGAGAGAGATCATTTGGTGGATCAGAGATTGTCCGCTAAAGATTCTCTCCTGTTCCCAGCAACTTGTCTAATATTGACAAAATTTTTGTGTTTTTCTACTGCCCTGAAATGAGTCTATTTGAGTAGCAGCGTGCCTGATCTGTCAGGTGCTATAATACCTTCATGAAAAAATTACTGGACTCAGTTACGTTCCGATTTTTCGTTTCGTGAATTATTGGAAGTCAGTCTCGTGGGACATAATGATGTTTTTTATGTGTCAGTTTGCAGATACCTAGCTGAAGTTTCTGGGAGAAATAAAACTGGTTCGACTTCCTCGACTCGATTCTTTATTGTGAAAATTATACCGTCTGGACCCTCAAAAAAAAGTCCCTGAGATTTGAAGAGTTTCGTAGCAAACATTGATCTGAAAATCTCCTACCGAAGGTAGGTCAGGATTCGAATGTAACAATGAGTTCAGTAGTTGACTTTATCAATTAGATTATTGGAATACCGAAATTATTACCAACCTTATTGGTGCTGTCCATATCTGAAGGAAAAAATAATATTCACTGAAAGTTGATGTTACAACTTCATTATCGCGCCTAAATTATTTAGTCTCACACTTATTTAGTCATTTTGCTCGATTTCGTCTGGCGCTGTTTCGTTACATAGCCGTTATGTCTATTGCAGCGTTTCTCAACCTTTCAGTACACGGGGCCAATTTTCAATCACAATCTAGTGACGTCCCGCTATCTCCATTTTTCATAATGAAACAATGAGGAATGATGAGGAAAATCACCCGAAAGCTGAAAAGTTCCGAGATGCTTCATTTGTGATATAATTAAGTGACTTGATCGACATATTCAAGAAATTATATACCCCCAATCTACCCTAAGGAGGAATTATACATATGTGGGATAGCAGAGATGAAGTTAGTGCTTTTTGTAGGAATGTTTGCAAATGTGAATGAAACACACAAGGAGAGGAGACAGTATATGGAAGCTGAACTACTCCCGAAGGTCTCCCAACTGTGGAAGAAAGAATCTTCACGAAATTCACTGCAAGCGGTGGATATTGAACCTCCTTTTGGAAAACTTCGCTGTGCGAGTGAGGCCCAAAAGAGTCATTGATAATTATCGAAGCTAATAGCTACTTCCAATTTGATGAGTATCGTTTGGCGTTTGACGATATTCACTGATATAATGATATTCATAATGATCAAATAGATGAGTGGAGTATTAGTTTGAACGTGCACTGTACTTACTTTTTTGTAATGACAGAATTGATTTCATTATGCTTCTCTTTCCATGAAATAGATTTTAACACTCATGATCGCATGAGAGATTTGTATTTTACCAGGTGAATTTGGGTTTTCTAATTAGTGACGGTGTCTAGCAATTAGTAGAGAAAAACTCACACATTATCATTATTATTATTCGAGTCCAATCGCTTAAGGAAACAGTTCAAGATTTGAACAATACCAATTCAACTGATATCAATACAATCATCGAGTGTTATCCAACGGGATAATTCAATGAATAACAAAATGTAGTAGATTGTCGCCAAATTGATGTTCGTTGCGACTATGTTAGTAGGCACACAGGTATAATAATCTTCGTAGACTCAACGAATCAACTCATTGTTAGTCCTTGATAGGAATTCAAATATGTTGATGAACATGTCAAACTATTCATTTTGCCGGTTTTCATGCATTATTTGAATTGTTATCTGAACTTAGAAGAGGCGTGCCCAACAAGTTGAGAAAGGCCGATCTATCATGTTGCAGCTCGACGATCGACAGCCGATCCCCTTCCCAGCACCCTCGCGGATTTCCCAAAGGCTTCCTTCTCGGCACCGCCACCGCCGCCTACCAGATAGAGGGCGCGTGGAACTCGGACGGCAAGGGCGCCAGCATCTGGGACCGATTCACCCACGAGCAAGCCTGGAGGATCAGCGATGGGGCGAACGGCGATGTCGCCTGCGATGCGTACCACAGATACGAGGAGGATATACAGTTGGCGGCCGACATGGGCGTCGACCATTACAGGTTCTCGATATCGTGGCCGAGGTGAATATGTAACGTGAACACTCGGTAATGAATTGAAATGAATGATATTTTCATCAATATCATCCAAATTGTCGATATCAACAGAATGAAAAAAAAGTTACACCAAATCGGGTGTTGATTTGATTTCTTCGTCGATTTCTTCAATGACCACCCATATTCTCAAACAATTCCCGGATTCTTCATCAAAAATATGAGGGAATTCTCATGTCACACTTTCATGGAATTATTGACGTTTTCGGAGATATTTAACATTCAAAGTGTTTTCTCTGTGTCGGCACTTTATTATTCTCATCAATTCTTTTCACTCAACCACCACACAAAAAAAAGCTTTAATTTCCAACACAATAACAGGAAATGCTACGAATAAATATCAGCTTCCGATAATTGATTACACTTTTGACAGAATAATATAAATAAAATATCTAAGAAATGCAGGATACTATCCATAACAGAAGCATGCCCAAAACAAGATGTACAACTATCACCAGTGCACAATATAATCCTACAATTTAATAATCACGTCTCTCAGTGTGTCTAGTAGCACCATTGTAGAACATGTTCGATTGTCTACTGTTCAATCTAGGAATGAGAAAGTTTATTTTATTCAGAAGTTCATTTTATTCAGAAGTTATGCGTTAATTTTTGAAGAAATGTCACACTTGAACTCATTAGACGTCTTCCTAGACGTCTTCGTAGAGAGATCATTCCGAAATTATCCAGAAGAATTCGATTATCGATTCCTCTAGACGGGTAACTTCCATACACCTTCATCCATAAATATTTCAATTTTCTTCTGATACTTTCAATTCAGTTTGAATGATATTGGGTTGTCAAATACCATATTAGTATACCATATTCAAGTTTAGATCTTATATACGAGTCAAGAAGAAGTTTGAGTGTAGAGATATTTTTGAAATCTCTACAATTGTGGTAAATGTAACCTAACATCTTCGAGGCTGCAGATGTTACAGTGTTGATATGGTTGAATGTGAACCTCCAGTCATATACAATACCCAAGTTTTCAGCTTCCTCATTTCGTTTTAGTAAATTATTTATAATAAAATAGTCAAATGGGATGACATTTTTTTTCTGGAACATACTGATACATTCAGATACATCTAAATTAGGACGATTCAAGTCGCATCATTCAATAATCTCATATAGGGACTGTTTCAAGTCATCACAGTTATCCATATCCTCTATAGAATCAAATGATTTCGAGCAAACTGAAATATTTTCGGTATGGAGAGGAATATGAAGTGGAGCGTTCACTACTGGATTTGATTCAATGTAACCCTACGAAAGAAAGACCCAAATTCGTTAACTTCATCTGATGGTTTTCCGTATGTAACATCTCCATCTTTCATCATGCCCGGAATTCGAGAGCATCCTCTTCTGCTAATAACAAAGGACCAGAAGTTGGATGAGTCTGCAGCAAAACGATTTTCTGCCGAATAAACGAAGTTCTGGAAGGTTGTGTCTATTTGATTTTCAAGTTGCCATCTGATTTACTTCAAATTTCTATAGGTATGATTTGTTTTATTGTTTTTATATTTCTTGAACAGTGGAAAACTCCTCTTTCTATTACCTTCAAGAGGAACATGTTCATCAAACATCCTGTACAATGAGCTGTAAGTCTGATAGAGTCCAGAAAATTTGCTTTTCTGGAGTTATAACATTCACTTCCTTCGCTGTTACTGAATGCTGGGTATTTTTTCACTCAATGCGTAATCCCGCATTCGTAGCAGCTGATGATCTGCGGAGCCGCTGGCCAGTTTCTCCAGCCATACTCCAAGTACTGCTGCTGTGTTTGTATATCTCCTCTACTCGTACCTGACTTGCCAGACCTTACAATGCACTTACATATGCACTGGTGCGCACCGCATGCACTTCTATCACTATACCAGATATCTACTGAGCTTACTTTTTTGATTCCTCTACTGCCAAACATATACCTCACGCTTCCTTTTGAGTTGATCTTCTTCTGGAAGTCTCTCAAAGAGTCGATATTCAATCCAATGATGAACACACTGCACACTAATGACGATTCTAAATCACCGAAGTTACAACTGTTCACCTTATTCTTTAGGTCCGTCCTAATGCTGTATACTCTCACCCTTAGTCTGCTTTCGAATTGAAAATCTGTGCTTCTCAATCACCAAATTGGTTTTGGGTTTGACAAATTTTTTGAGTTCATTGATCAACGGAGCAATCTCAGCTTGATATCAGCTTTCAATCCTGAACGTTTCGAAAATAAGGAATCCTTCATCACCAATATACTGCAATAGTTGCAGTATATTCCTTGTTTACTCGTGAAGGCTTCGAATAGTTCTTGAATTTTTGTATCCAGAATTGCCATTTTTGCGATACATCACCAGACATATCTAACGGTGAGATTGCACTAAACAACGCCATAATTGATTACGATCTATGGACTTCGCACTATATAGGTTCATAAAAATACACTTTCATCAGATTTTCTCTCCCAATATTCGCAGCGGCATGTTGAATGATACTCGTTTATATATCAACTGAGTTCCATTCCAGAAGCTCGCATCATGCACGAAGTGGCCATTTCAAAAGCTTCGAGATTCATGTGTGATTATTAGGATCGAAAAATCCAGCGGAAAAGTCACAATTTAGAGGTATTGTGTCCGTTTTTCGGAAGAGGAACAGCAACGCTCATCGATGATTTTCTTTGGAAGTTTGAAGTGGCTCATCAACTTGGTTGACACAAGATCAAAATCATCTAATTCAACACTATCTAACTTGAAGGAAGTGAATATTGACTTCTGCTTGACTGCATTACACATTACATGAATCAATGCATAAACGTCAGTAGGGGTGGCGTCGGTATAGACCACCCCCACCCCTCCACTTTTCCACAGTCGAGTGAGCATCAAACACAACATATGCGACTTCGCCAAAACACATCAAACCCAACATGTGCGACTTCGCCAAAACGCATCAAACCCAAATGTAACACAACCGCAAATGTGGCTAACCTACCTTGATGAGCCGAGTCGGTAGCATACCTAACCTATCTAAAATAGTTCCACCAGCCAGGGGCGTACCTAACCTATCTAATAACCCCACCAGGGTCGTACCTAACCTATCTAATAGCCCCACCAGGGTCGTACGAACCCCCATAAATATTTTCGGGGGGTACACAGGTCCACATCCCCAATGACCCGCCCCACACCGTTTCAATGTCCCACCCCGACCTACAACATACGTCATGCGTCATACGGTGAAACGTCAAAACGATGAAACGTCAAAACGATGAAACGTCAAAACGACGAAACGTCAAAACGACGAAACGTCAAAACAACGAAACGTCAAAGCGATGAAACGTCAATCGGCATCGAGATTTTCGGGGGGTACACAGGTCCACATCCCCAATGACCCGCCCCACACCGTTTCAATGTCCCACCCCGACCTACAACATACGTCATGCGTCATACGGTGAAACGTCAAAACGATGAAACGTCAAAACGATGAAACGTCAAAACGACGAAACGTCAAAACGACGAAACGTCAAAACAACGAAACGTCAAAGCGATGAAACGTCAATCGGCATCGAGATTTTCGGGGGGTACACAGGTCCACATCCCCAATGACCCGCCCCACACCGTTTCAATGTCCCACCCCGACCTACAACATACGTCATGCGTCATACGGTGAAACGTCAAAACGATGAAACGTCAAAACGATGAAACGTCAAAACGACGAAACGTCAAAACGACGAAACGTCAAAACAACGAAACGTCAAAGCGATGAAACGTCAATCGGCATCGAGATTTTCGGGGGTACACAGGTCCACATCCCCAATGACCCGCCCCACACCGTTTCAATGTCCCACCCCGACCTACAACATACGTCATGCGTCATACGGTAAAACGTCAAAACGATGAAACGCCAAAACGATGAATAGGTCATTAGGTATTTTCAAATCAGCGGCGTGGTTGTGAATTTTGAGTGTCCTTTTCCTCAGGAAACGAGCATGAACTATTATATCGAATGATTTCCCGAAACAGATGATGAAATATTGTTATTCTAGGATTTCACTTTCAGCGTAGAGAAAATATGTCGACGTCTGCTTTCGTTGAAGGTGGACTCGCACTTTCTGATGAGAAGCGATCTATAATTACGTCAGAAAGAATACGACGCGTCAGAGATGTCTGTATGGAATTCATATTGATAAGGTCGAATAAGCAAGCGAATTGATTACGTTTTGTTTCCGAGTACAAAAACAATGTGTGACAATCAGAGTGGGAGAGATAGCGATAACCGCTCGTATTCAATACCTTCAGACAATTATCGTTACAGTGTTGTCTTATGTTACAAATTATCCGATAATATAACAATCTATGTTGCCATTTATAAATGCATTACCATCGTTCCAGAGATACGCTTCAATATGATTGTTATAAAAATATGTAATGTACAGATTATAGGTAATTAACTTAAAAAACGTCAAATCACGCACCCGTCACGTATCTTTGACGCAGTCGAACATTTCTTACCACATTTCCTCTATTGAATACACGTGGAAGTACTCCCTTTAGGCTCCAAAACTTCTACCTTCATTCCATCCGTCAACAAATGATAGTAGTCACAAGAAACCAACAGTGAACCCCCACTCCTTCTTCATACAATGCCACAGCTGAAATTTTTTCTGAGGTTGGTATAACTTGCAAAAATTTTGAATATAAGTAGTCGAGAGCGAATACCTTTTTGAATTATGGAAAAAATCAAGTTCTTCTATGGTGCGACAGCAGTGAACAGAATCAAACAATTACATGTCAGTGACGAGTTCAAGATATTAATCGAACAATGGTATCATGATCAAAAGATATCATGCTATATACTATATATCGACGAGAAGCCAACATCGTTTGCTTTGATATCAAGAATGGACTTTGATCCTTTGAAGCAACATAGCAATCCAAAAACACTCAATTTAATCTATACGTTGAAGGAACATCGAAGAAAAGGATATGCTGCAAAATTAGTCTTACATATCAAAAAAATCATTCAATTTTCTACTTTTTCATCTAATACAGCATCAGAAACATTGTTTATGAAATGTAAATGTATTAATCATGGGGAAATGAATGGCTGTGTAATGTTCAGATGTCCATAATAAATATATAAAGGTTTTCACGTTTATCATTTACCTTCATCATCCATATATTCGAATGGAAGATTCATTTGTGGAAGGTATCTCGAATCAGTATTTAGCAGTGATTTTCTCAAGTCCAATTATATCGTTATTCATATCTACGTCTGTGGAAAATAGTTATTGTATATTCTGCAAATTATTATATGAGAACAATGTCGTTACAGTTTTCGGAAAAGACGCATTTACTGTGATCTGAATTCGAACGTCTCGGACCTTATGAAATCATTTCATTTTATTCGTGAGATGTGTTATATAATATAGAGGGTGCAACCAGAGTGAAGTGTTCAGGTTTAGATTTCCAAAAAGACGGTAAGTGGCTTCTTTTCTGCATTTCAGATCGTGACGTTTTTTTGATGAATAATACACAGTGAAATATGCTGGCTTATTTATCATCGGTTCGAATTTTTGGTGTACTGTTTCTGCCAGCCCTCCAAAATATGTTAAATTCCCACGCGTTTCGCGAAATGGCCTTCGGGCTATCGTATTCGAAAAAGGCAGTCTTGGATAGGAAAACTATATTCAAATGACACGAAAATCTTGATTTCGAGACGTATTTGAAATATAATAATTATGATATAATTAGTCACAGAACTACATTTGAAAAATTGATACTTTTCAATTTCGAATTCAATCTCGAGGATAAAGTAGAGGTATTCATCAATTTCCTAAATAATAGTCGGTTAGTAATACAAGGTGTTACGTGAACTTATAATAGTTTAGTTTTGTGTGTAGTTAGTAAGAATTTTTTCGAAAAACGTAAAATTCTTGATACAGTCTTTCGTTAATGGTTTTTGTTTTCAAATTAGAATTGTAATGAACTCAGGGTATGGGAAGAATATACAAGGACTTCAAATAGTATTACAATATATTCAAAAATAGGATTTGAGTTTATACAAAAGTATGTACAGTGACATATAGTTATAAAGAACGTCGACATTCAGAAAAAATAATCAAACTTTCTGCAGGTACACCTGGAAAAATAAAATTGCTTCTCATCGTGAGATCAATAACATATAGATAAAGATTACAGAAACAAATATGAACGAAACAGATACACGAGGTGAAACATAACATGGTACCAACAAATATCAACGTAACAATATGTCGAGAAACACCATTCGAGATGGTAACGAAAAATACATATACATATATCAAAGGTATACATGGTTGTCAAAATATAGGTTTTCGGCATCTTTCTATAATAGCATAAACACTGACGGCTAGCTAAGGATGGCTCTTTTGCATAAGATTTTCGGCATCTTTTTATGACAGCATAAACACTGAATTAATATGGCTCTTTCTGCATAAGTTTGTTTTGGCATCTTTTTCTATGACAGTATGAATACTGAATTTATGGCTCTTTTTTCATTAGATGATAATGACTTTGATGAAATGAATAGTTGCTAATTATAGGGATAGGGTAAGGGGTGGGGATTGGCTTATAATGAGGGAAGGTGTGTTGCTTTTTTTTGAAAGTGGAAAGCTCCCCAAAAGGCCTACCTTAACCACTATTCTGAAGATTTTGGTTGAATAACTCGTAAGAACAGACGACTGTTCTCATTAGGTTACTGGATAATGCCTCTTTTTATAATATCGGGTCTTTTTCTCAAGTATTCAACCAAAAACTTCATATTTTTAGCCGTGAAAACGGCTGATTTTGTACTCAAATCCTTTGTTAACTTTTATTCTTGAGGTTTTGATTTTTTGAAACCATATGGTATGGAGGTGTTGTCAGATTGAAATTGACGTTTCAAACATACAGGCTCGTACTTTTTACGGGTAGGGACAGTAATAACATTGTGCTCTTTTGTGCGTCTTATTTGTTGACTCACAATTTCAACAGGAGGTCCAGGGTTTAAAATCATGTTTTTTATGGCGTCAAAATTTATTATTTGAGATGCCGCATAATTGAGAGAAATGCCTTTAACTTTGCAGATGATTTTGTACTCTTGATCTTTAATACTATAAAGTGTAAACGAATAATTTTTCGGACCAGCTGATACGAATTCTGTGATATAAGAACCAGGACCGTAACTTTCTAATTCGTCGGTCATGTCACCGATAAATTGTCCCGTGGGAATGTCATATTCCCCTGATTTGGATACATAGATGACAGAGTCGGTGTCATAATATAAAACTCGATTGCCCAGTTGTTCTAAATAACTGTAGAGTTTCAGGCGAGCCAATGCTGTGACATAGGCAGCAATAACTACATTCACCGTGGATAAACAATCGAAACTTTCATTTTTATATTCCCAGTTGACAATAAGGGTGTCTTCGTTGATGGGTAAAACAGTATTTATAACACGAGAAGGATCAGTCATCATTTTGAAAAATTCAGCAGGCTGATTAACAATGGATGTCTTGGGCTGATTTTCACGTTGACCGAACTTGCCCCAAAACGAATTCAACATGAGCTTAGCCAATGACCTCAGTCCGGGATTATCGGTGATTTTAGAAAAGTCCAAAAGAATATCCTCCCGCTGTAAAAATTCCTCAATGTACCGTTGCTTCTCCGCATCACTACTACAATACTTTGGCCAATTTGATGACTCTTGTTTGACCTTGATGAATTTGTTCATCATGTCGGTGAATAAACCGGCCACGTTCTCACCAAATTGAACAGTATCATAGGACCAAATTTCTTTGGTCTCAAGAATACGATAACCCAACTCAACGGCTTTCACAACCTCTTCTACCACCCATGAACCAGTTAATGCACGTTCTTCATCAGAATGTTGGCAACTATGAGAATTGTAGCTTTCACCACATGTCCGACAAAGAACAAACATCAATTTGTTGTTCATTTTTTGTGGTAAAACAGGGTGAAATAGGTGTTGAGGAGGAAGTATCGTACACTTTATGAGCCCAGATATGGATGAGAGAGAAACAGCACATTCTTCTTCACCAACAAGTACTTTGGGATGACCAATATACAGGGTGTGACAAAAATATACGGAGCGAATCAGTTATGGAATGTACCAGGAGGAGGAATAAATATTTTCATGTCAGGTAGAAGGCATCAGAAATACAAGATCTTTCAAAAATATACAGAATTAATCAGACGAGGATAAAATACGAGGTGGAAAACGAAGTAACAATACAGGCTCCTTCAGAATTCAATTCGATATAATTTTCAATAAATTGCTAAGGTGAAACATTCAAAGTGAAACAATCAGAAATTACATTTCATGGTAAGAGTTATGAAAAAAAATATATTCAAAGGCGATAAAGTATGTGCGTAACGAATCTGAACAGAGAAAACATGCATCAATAAAGACTTTAGTATCAAGGATGAGACGAAACTTTCTTGAAATTTGGGAAGAACCTTCAGAGATATACCTGAAGATAGACAAATATATACGAGAGGATGAAAAAGGAGGCAGTGTTTGTCCACCAGTAATTCGAAATTGCGATCCTATCAAATCAGTTTGAAAAAGTAAATGTCAATTATTGGATGATTGAGGGGCATTGCGTTCTTTGAAGCCATACACCAATGAAACATAAAAACCATTTGAGCTATCAAACAATCTGTTACATGCATTTCACATTATATTAATTGTAATCAATATTTGATGTTTTTCCAAATGAAATGAAATAAATTCTAATCAATATTGTGTATTTTCATCGAAGGTTATTATTATAGATTAGCATGATAGGTGAAAAATATTTTTACCTTTAAAGAAAAACCTCAATTTTTGTTTTCAACAATATTTTTGAAGTGAACAAATATTTATCTATTTTTCTGCGGTTACCAAATTTCGATATTTTTTCATGCGTGCTATATAACCGAATCACCATCACCAAAAATCATTATTCCTGCTACACCTCGAAGACATCGAGCAATAATCAACCTTTGTGTGTGTGAACCACATCAGCTGACCAATAACAGTGAGTATTTTTATTTTTCGCTGAAAATCATTCCTTTGGTAACAATACGCGTTGTTTATAAATTATTCTCCAATTATTCAACATATATTTCAAAAATTTTTCGAGATATCTCTAAGTCATTCGATAGCAGGGTCCCATATTTAAAATCAATTCAGAGTAGATATATTTTTGTTTTTGAATAAGTTTTTGTCTGCTTATTAGTCATTATGAAATACTTCAGCAGCTTTTTACGAGGTTGAGATGTTCAGGAGAAATCACACCGTTTCATGACAATGATAGAAAAAGCTCGATATTAGATTGAATTCGATTATTTTTTCCACAGAAAATGGAACAAAACATGAGCAATCAAAAGAACAAAGGCCATGATACAAAAAAAGAAGAGGACCGTCAGGAGGATATTCATCGTCAGAATGATAATCATCATCAACAACAGGAGGAACAACAACAACAGCAAGAAAAAGAAAAAAAAGAACATCAGCAGTCAATTTATGATGAGGAGGAGGATGATGATTATGATACTGATGATGAATACGAAGAAATTTGTTCATTTTGTCCTCCAGGGAGTGACCTTTGTGTTTGCCCGTGGGGGACAAAAAAGGACAAGGAGGAATTTTATTCACGTCGTCAAAAGTGTGAATTCTGTCCCTTCATGGATAAACATTGTGTTTGACCATGGGGGACAAGAATAGAAGAATTTTGTATCATGAGCAATAAATAAATCATATGAAAACATTGAGATTTTTTATTTCATCATAATTTATAGTTCTATCATAGAATAGAGAATCAATCATTATTATATTCTCTCTAGATTGATCATAATCATCATCATGTGTCAATGGGAATGCGGAATTTGCGGTGTCAGCGTCTGATAGAATTGCCATGCTGGATGCCATGAAATTCAGTGATTATTTTCGCAATATCCTACGATGTTATTTAAGTTTGTTGCAAATTTAATTTCTCTCTACCTATTCATGCGTTCATGAATACCGTGTTTGAAACAAACAGCTGTCAGACCTATTTATTGTACAACAATGATTCCCAGATTGGAATCGACAAAAATGAAGATACTCTCAACCACGGTCTCTCAATTACATCTTTTCCGATATTCTATTCAACATGATTCCTGCATTTCGGTATATCGATGGACACATATACTTTTTTCACCGAGAATACCTATCACAAATACAGCGAATATACAAGAAGACCCTGACGTGAAACGTCGAAAACGTTAAGCGTCATACGGCGAAACGTCAAAACGACGAAACGTCAAAACGACGAAACTTCAAAACGACGAAACGTCAAAACGACGAAACGTCAAAACGACGAAACGTCAAAACGACGAAACGTCAAAACGACGAAACGTCAAAACG
Source organism: Gastrophysa polygoni (assembly GCA_963576655.1). Taxonomy (NCBI): domain Eukaryota; kingdom Metazoa; phylum Arthropoda; class Insecta; order Coleoptera; family Chrysomelidae; genus Gastrophysa; species Gastrophysa polygoni. The sequence goes on along the minus strand of OY755085.1, from coordinate 20,204,582 downwards.
ACGAAACGTCAAAACGACGAAACGTCAAAACGATGACACGTCAAAACGAGGAAAGTCGGGGTGGGCCATTGAAACGGTGTGGGGCGGGCCATTGGGGAGGTGGACCTGTGTACCCCTTGAAATATGTCCCTATCTCCATATGTACTTCAAGGCTAAATGATTATAAATAGATAAATAGTACGGTTTCTTATGGTAAATTGAAACAAATATCATCAAAGTCGCGGCCTTTTCGATTGGAGTCAACCTGTTTTTGGTTTATGAAATATGATATCGGGCTTGTGGTTCGCGATGGACTTTGGACTATAAATATCGACGCATATATGATTTCTGTCATTATCTCCCGTGTTTTCGATGAGTAGTGCTCTCAATTCTTGTTATCAATTTTCAATTTTGAATCAAGTACTTTGCTTACATTTCACCCACACATTTTCTCATTTTTGTATATGAAGTCTTTGTTTTGAAACCTTCATCTCATAGTTTATTCAGATAGCCATTGGTACTATTGTGTGTGTTCAGTCCGAATTCCAATATTTTCCTGGTTTTTCGAAATTTTTCGATATTTTTGAAAAAATTTATTTTTTGAGTTTTTGAGTAAAGATGGAGAAATTCGTGATTGTGAAAGATGTCCTCAGCAGAAATCGACGTTTTGGTGTACAGGCTCGTACTTTGGAGTTCAAACTTACACCGATACCTCAAGGTAAGGAACCAGTGGGGTGGGTGAGGGAAGCTATCACCGAAATTGTTTTGAATGGAACAGAGGGTGTGGAGTCGACCGATAAGGTAGGCTTTACCTTCTGTTCCAAAGATTTCGCGAGAGGTCCAGGGTGGATTTCTTTCAAAAACGCATCAGATGTCTCGGTGGATGATATTTTTTCGAAAATATCGTCCATCTATCAGTCGAATTCTTGTGGCTTGAACACCGAGACCTTCTGTCTCGGAGTTACAACCGTGAAGATGCCAAAGGGCAAAGGTTCTGATCGAAGTCGCCGGCATAACACCTTCGAAGAGGAATGTAACAAGCGTCGGGGTATCATTGTCATTAAAAATAATGATAATTTGTGTCTTCCCCGAGCACTTGTCGTGGCTCAGGCATACGCTGATAAAGACCCCAAATTTAATGATGTACGACGGAACATCAGGAAATTGCAGAACCAAAGGGCTCTGCAATTAATGACTGATGCTGCAGTTTTAGTACCCACAGAAGGGTGTAGTATTCCTGAGCTACATCAATTTCAGAAGCATCTCTCCAACTATAAAATAACTGTATACCAATATGGAACCAAGGGTCGTGATTTGTTATTCGAAGGTGATGGTTCTGGCCCATCGTTGAATTTATTGTTTCATGAGGGGCACTATAACGTAATCATTTCTCTAACTGCAGCTTTCTGCTGTATTTATTACTGTGAGGAATGTCATATTCCATTTGATCACAAGGAAAAACATCGGTGCGGTGGTACTTGTTTTTCATGTCGTACTTCGCCAGCATGTCCCAATGACCAATTGAAAATTGCCTGTGAGTCTTGCAAAAGGTCTTTTCGTGGTCAAGTGTGTTTCGAGAACCATATTCGTAATAAAATCTGCGATTCGATAAGGCGCTGTGAAGACTGTTTCAAAATTGTTACAAATACCAGAACACATACCTGTGGAGAGATCTTCTGCAAGGTGTGCAACGAACATTGCCCGGCTGATCACCTTTGCTTCATTCAACCAGACCTAAAGAACCCTCAAACTAACGATCTCTTATTCATATTTTATGATCTGGAGACTCGTCAGGAGAGCATACAGCCTGATGGTTCGCTTCTTCATGAACCCAATTTGTGTGTTTTTCGCCAATGCTGTGATGTTTGCATAGATACCGATCAACAAATTTGTAAAAAATGTGGCGTTCGTCTTCAAATACTCAAGTGTAACGACCCCATTTCACCGTTTGTTCACCATGTATTGACAATGAGGAAAAAATTCAAAAATATTGTTGTACTAGCTCACAATGGTGGGGGTTTTGATAACCAATTCATTCTCAATTATATTCTAACTAAGACCGACCTTACTCCGGATCTCATCACACGGGGAACCAAAATCATATCTATGGTAGTCGGGAATGTGAAATTTTTGGATTCTCTGAATTATTTCCCAATGGCTTTGGCAAAACTTCCCAAATCATTCGGTTTCACAGAACTGAAGAAGGGTTACTTTCCCCACCTATTCAATAAAGTGGAAAATCAAAATTATGTTGGACCGCTTCCTTCTCTCGAATTCTATTCCCCGGATAATCTAGTCCCAGAGGCTCGTTCTTCCCTCATAAAATGGCACTCTGAAAGAGTCGCTGAAAATTATATTTTCGATTTCTCCCGAGAAATAATAGACTATTGTATTTCGGATGTTGATATACTGACCAAAGCCTGTCTCAAATTTCGTAAACTTATGTTGACCGAAACTAATGTTTGTCCATTCACAGAAGCCGTAACGATTGCCTCAACATGCAATAAAGTATTTCGCAGGAATTTCCTCAAACCAAATACCATCGGAATCATTCCCAAGGGTGGTTACAGACACCGTGACAATCAGTCTGTGATAGCCACCCAATGGTTGCTTTGGGAGGAAAAACAGCGAAATATAAAAATTCAACAAGCATGTCGTTCTTCTGAGGCATTGATAGGCAGTCTGAAAGTTGATGGTTATTCTGCAGAAACCAATCAGGTTTTCGAGTTCCAGGGATGTTTTTTTCATGGATGTCCGAGATGTTTCGATCATCAGAGAGATACCCCTCTCAAAAATTGTCCTTCTGAAACAATGGATCATCGTTATGATGCAACTATTGCTAAAATCAATAAAATTAAATCTTTGGGTTATGAGGTCGTCGAAAAGTGGGAATGTGATTTTCGCCGCGAACTTTCAGAGGAAATTAAAAAATTCACCGAAAATCACCCTCTCATGAAAAATCTCCCCCTTGACCCACGAGATGCTTTTTATGGAGGACGGACAGGAAATATCGTCAAATATTACAAGGCCAAGGAGGGTGAAGAAATCAAATACGTCGATGTTTGCTCTTTGTATCCTTGGGTATGTAAATATGGAAAATTTCCTGTTGGTCATCCCAAAGTACTTGTTGGTGAAGAAGAATGTGCTGTTTCTCTCTCATCCATATCTGGGCTCATAAAGTGTACGATACTTCCTCCTCAACACCTATTTCACCCTGTTTTACCACAAAAAATGAACAACAAATTGATGTTTGTTCTTTGTCGGACATGTGGTGAAAGCTACAATTCTCATAGTTGCCAACATTCTGATGAAGAACGTGCATTAACTGGTTCATGGGTGGTAGAAGAGGTTGTGAAAGCCGTTGAGTTGGGTTATCGTATTCTTGAGACCAAAGAAATTTGGTCCTATGATACTGTTCAATTTGGTGAGAACGTGGCCGGTTTATTCACCGACATGATGAACAAATTCATCAAGGTCAAACAAGAGTCATCAAATTGGCCAAAGTATTGTAGTAGTGATGCGGAGAAGCAACGGTACATTGAGGAATTTTTACAGCGGGAGGATATTCTTTTGGACTTTTCTAAAATCACCGATAATCCCGGACTGAGGTCATTGGCTAAGCTCATGTTGAATTCGTTTTGGGGCAAGTTCGGTCAACGTGAAAATCAGCCCAAGACATCCATTGTTAATCAGCCTGCTGAATTTTTCAAAATGATGACTGATCCTTCTCGTGTTATAAATACTGTTTTACCCATCAACGAAGACACCCTTATTGTCAACTGGGAATATAAAAATGAAAGTTTCGATTGTTTATCCACGGTGAATGTAGTTATTGCTGCCTATGTCACAGCATTGGCTCGCCTGAAACTCTACAGTTATTTAGAACAACTGGGCAATCGAGTTTTATATTATGACACCGACTCTGTCATCTATGTATCCAAATCAGGGGAATATGACATTCCCACGGGACAATTTATCGGTGACATGACCGACGAATTAGAAAGTTACGGTCCTGGTTCTTATATCACAGAATTCGTATCAGCTGGTCCGAAAAATTATTCGTTTACACTTTATAGTATTAAAGATCAAGAGTACAAAATCATCTGCAAAGTTAAAGGCATTTCTCTCAATTATGCGGCATCTCAAATAATAAATTTTGACGCCATAAAAAACATGATTTTAAACCCTGGACCTCCTGTTGAAATTGTGAGTCAACAAATAAGACGCACAAAAGAGCACAATGTTATTACTGTCCCTACCCGTAAAAAGTACGAGCCTGTATGTTTGAAACGTCAATTTCAATCTGACAACACCTCCATACCATATGGTTTCAAAAAATCAAAACCTCAAGAATAAAAGTTAACAAAGGATTTGAGTACAAAATCAGCCGTTTTCACGGCTAAAAATATGAAGTTTTTGGTTGAATACTTGAGAAAAAGACCCGATATTATAAAAAGAGGCATTATCCAGTAACCTAATGAGAACAGTCGTCTGTTCTTACGAGTTATTCAACCAAAATCTTCAGAATAGTGGTTAAGGTAGGCCTTTTGGGGAGCTTTCCACTTTCAAAAAAAAGCAACACACCTTCCCTCATTATAAGCCAATCCCCACCCCTTACCCTATCCCTATAATTAGCAACTATTCATTTCATCAAAGTCATTATCATCTAATGAAAAAAGAGCCATAAATTCAGTATTCATACTGTCATAGAAAAAGATGCCAAAACAAACTTATGCAGAAAGAGCCATATTAATTCAGTGTTTATGCTGTCATAAAAAGATGCCGAAAATCTTATGCAAAAGAGCCATCCTTAGCTAGCCGTCAGTGTTTATGCTATTATAGAAAGATGCCGAAAACCTATATTTTGACAACCATGTATACCTTTGATATATGTATATGTATTTTTCGTTACCATCTCGAATGGTGTTTCTCGACATATTGTTACGTTGATATTTGTTGGTACCATGTTATGTTTCACCTCGTGTATCTGTTTCGTTCATATTTGTTTCTGTAATCTTTATCTATATGTTATTGATCTCACGATGAGAAGCAATTTTATTTTTCCAGGTGTACCTGCAGAAAGTTTGATTATTTTTTCTGAATGTCGACGTTCTTTATAACTATATGTCACTGTACATACTTTTGTATAAACTCAAATCCTATTTTTGAATATATTGTAATACTATTTGAAGTCCTTGTATATTCTTCCCATACCCTGAGTTCATTACAATTCTAATTTGAAAACAAAAACCATTAACGAAAGACTGTATCAAGAATTTTACGTTTTTCGAAAAAATTCTTACTAACTACACACAAAACTAAACTATTATAAGTTCACGTAACACCTTGTATTACTAACCGACTATTATTTAGGAAATTGATGAATACCTCTACTTTATCCTCGAGATTGAATTCGAAATTGAAAAGTATCAATTTTTCAAATGTAGTTCTGTGACTAATTATATCATAATTATTATATTTCAAATACGTCTCGAAATCAAGATTTTCGTGTCATTTGAATATAGTTTTCCTATCCAAGACTGCCTTTTTCGAATACGATAGCCCGAAGGCCATTTCGCGAAACGCGTGGGAATTTAACATATTTTGGAGGGCTGGCAGAAACAGTACACCAAAAATTCGAACCGATGATAAATAAGCCAGCATATTTCACTGTGTATTATTCATCAAAAAAACGTCACGATCTGAAATGCAGAAAAGAAGCCACTTACCGTCTTTTTGGAAATCTAAACCTGAACACTTCACTCTGGTTGCACCCTCTATATTATATAACACATCTCACGAATAAAATGAAATGATTTCATAAGGTCCGAGACGTTCGAATTCAGATCACAGTAAATGCGTCTTTTCCGAAAACTGTAACGACATTGTTCTCATATAATAATTTGCAGAATATACAATAACTATTTTCCACAGACGTAGATATGAATAACGATATAATTGGACTTGAGAAAATCACTGCTAAATACTGATTCGAGATACCTTCCACAAATGAATCTTCCATTCGAATATATGGATGATGAAGGTAAATGATAAACGTGAAAACCTTTATATATTTATTATGGACATCTGAACATTACACAGCCATTCATTTCCCCATGATTAATACATTTACATTTCATAAACAATGTTTCTGATGCTGTATTAGATGAAAAAGTAGAAAATTGAATGATTTTTTTGATATGTAAGACTAATTTTGCAGCATATCCTTTTCTTCGATGTTCCTTCAACGTATAGATTAAATTGAGTGTTTTTGGATTGCTATGTTGCTTCAAAGGATCAAAGTCCATTCTTGATATCAAAGCAAACGATGTTGGCTTCTCGTCGATATATAGTATATAGCATGATATCTTTTGATCATGATACCATTGTTCGATTAATATCTTGAACTCGTCACTGACATGTAATTGTTTGATTCTGTTCACTGCTGTCGCACCATAGAAGAACTTGATTTTTTCCATAATTCAAAAAGGTATTCGCTCTCGACTACTTATATTCAAAATTTTTGCAAGTTATACCAACCTCAGAAAAAATTTCAGCTGTGGCATTGTATGAAGAAGGAGTGGGGGTTCACTGTTGGTTTCTTGTGACTACTATCATTTGTTGACGGATGGAATGAAGGTAGAAGTTTTGGAGCCTAAAGGGAGTACTTCCACGTGTATTCAATAGAGGAAATGTGGTAAGAAATGTTCGACTGCGTCAAAGATACGTGACGGGTGCGTGATTTGACGTTTTTTAAGTTAATTACCTATAATCTGTACATTACATATTTTTATAACAATCATATTGAAGCGTATCTCTGGAACGATGGTAATGCATTTATAAATGGCAACATAGATTGTTATATTATCGGATAATTTGTAACATAAGACAACACTGTAACGATAATTGTCTGAAGGTATTGAATACGAGCGGTTATCGCTATCTCTCCCACTCTGATTGTCACACATTGTTTTTGTACTCGGAAACAAAACGTAATCAATTCGCTTGCTTATTCGACCTTATCAATATGAATTCCATACAGACATCTCTGACGCGTCGTATTCTTTCTGACGTAATTATAGATCGCTTCTCATCAGAAAGTGCGAGTCCACCTTCAACGAAAGCAGACGTCGACATATTTTCTCTACGCTGAAAGTGAAATCCTAGAATAACAATATTTCATCATCTGTTTCGGGAAATCATTCGATATAATAGTTCATGCTCGTTTCCTGAGGAAAAGGACACTCAAAATTCACAACCACGCCGCTGATTTGAAAATACCTAATGACCTATTCATCGTTTTGGCGTTTCATCGTTTTGACGTTTTACCGTATGACGCATGACGTATGTTGTAGGTCGGGGTGGGACATTGAAACGGTGTGGGGCGGGTCATTGGGGATGTGGACCTGTGTACCCCCGAAAATCTCGATGCCGATTGACGTTTCATCGCTTTGACGTTTCGTTGTTTTGACGTTTCGTCGTTTTGACGTTTCGTCGTTTTGACGTTTCATCGTTTTGACGTTTCATCGTTTTGACGTTTCACCGTATGACGCATGACGTATGTTGTAGGTCGGGGTGGGACATTGAAACGGTGTGGGGCGGGTCATTGGGGATGTGGACCTGTGTACCCCCCGAAAATCTCGATGCCGATTGACGTTTCATCGCTTTGACGTTTCGTTGTTTTGACGTTTCGTCGTTTTGACGTTTCGTCGTTTTGACGTTTCATCGTTTTGACGTTTCATCGTTTTGACGTTTCACCGTATGACGCATGACGTATGTTGTAGGTCGGGGTGGGACATTGAAACGGTGTGGGGCGGGTCATTGGGGATGTGGACCTGTGTACCCCCCGAAAATCTCGATGCCGATTGACGTTTCATCGCTTTGACGTTTCGTTGTTTTGACGTTTCGTCGTTTTGACGTTTCGTCGTTTTGACGTTTCATCGTTTTGACGTTTCATCGTTTTGACGTTTCACCGTATGACGCATGACGTATGTTGTAGGTCGGGGTGGGACATTGAAACGGTGTGGGGCGGGTCATTGGGGATGTGGACCTGTGTACCCCCCGAAAATATTTATGGGGGTTCGTACGACCCTGGTGGGGCTATTAGATAGGTTAGGTACGACCCTGGTGGGGTTATTAGATAGGTTAGGTACGCCCCTGGCTGGTGGAACTATTTTAGATAGGTTAGGTATGCTACCGACTCGGCTCATCAAGGTAGGTTAGCCACATTTGCGGTTGTGTTACATTTGGGTTTGATGCGTTTTGGCGAAGTCGCACATGTTGGGTTTGATGTGTTTTGGCGAAGTCGCATATGTTGTGTTTGATGCTCACTCGACTGTGGAAAAGTGGAGGGGTGGGGGTGGTCTATACCGACGCCACCCCTACTAACGTCGTCAGCTTCTGATTTTGCCTCCAGTTCTGAGGCACTTCTGAACCTTCTGCTTCGAACGAAAACTGTTCAGAAGCTAGTCTCTAATGAAGGGGTTCTACATTCTGTTGGGCACAAACCTGCTCTATCATCATCGGCGCTGCTCGGCATATTATTTTCTACTTGAGTTCTCGATTGTATCAAGATAAAAACTTGTGACTGCACATCATTATGTGTTCCATTATGTATACTGCGGTTCAGTTTTATTATGTGTTCCATTATGTATACTGCGGTTCAGTTTGAAATTGACGGCATTCCAGGATACTGCCTACTGGCTTCGAAAACCAGATAAACCAAAGAGGAATCGAGTACTACCAGAATATCGTGAAGGAATGCTTGAAACATGGCATCAAACCAGTGGTGACTCTGTACCACTGGGACATGCCGGTATCTATCCAGGACTTGGGCGGCTTCATGAATCCCGGTGTGGTGAAATACTTCGTCAACTACGCCAGGTAGGCCCATCAAATGAGATCGAAACAGCTTGAATAGATGCTGAAGTAATCGGTGAATATCTATAAATTGGTAGATACCTTCTTAGTCTACTTTCTCATCCACCAAAAGTCTGGACCAGCACCATCACGACTCGATCCGTCATCTGGAAGAGAAGGGACACTACTCCAGTTTTTCTCTAATATCTCAGTTACTGTAAGATTCATCGCATTGGAGGTCATTACAAAAAATTAGGTTCATTGAATTCGCCATGCAAATTGTCGAAGACATTCTTTCCTGTCGAATATGTCGATACCTGTGATTCATGTCTGAGGTTGTTGAAAAAATAACACGCTTCATAGAATTTGTGAGATCTAATGATTCAAATACACGAACTGGATATGGGGTTGAACAATATGGATGAATTCAATATGATGATTGAACAAAATAGATCTGTAGGGCAATGACCGACATTTTTTCATTTCTTCCTCAAGCATCAATAACAAAATCACGTGTTCTTTCTCGAGACTTTCTGGCATATTTGAATTCATGAATTTACCATAACAGTAGCCACATAGCCGCAGGATGAAGTGCAGGCTCTCTCTTTTCCGTGCGAAGAGATACTTCACATCCCAGCAACTGCTTATGATCTACAAAGCACAAATTCGACCTGTCCTGGAGTACTGTTCACATGTTTGGAGCTCAGCCCCCAAACAAACGCTTAAGCTCTTAGATTCAATTCAGAAGAGAGCTATTCGCCTAGTCGATGACACAACACTCACCAAATCATTGACCTCTCTAGATCATCGTAGAAAGGTCGGCGATCTTTGCCTTTTCATAGGTACTTTCACGGTACGTGCTCAACGTGAATATCATCTATTATCAGGCTCGAGACCTGTCGAACATCGCTATACCATCATTCATCAATAGAACGGCAAAGTTGTGGAGTTCTTTGCCTAGTGAAGTCTTTCCTGATGCTTACAACCTCCAAACATTCAAGAAACATTCCAACACCTTCCTTCTTTCCCAAAATTCCATTGCTGGTTTCCCTTTCGTGTTGTCCACAGATAAAAAAAAAATCCTTTTCAGCTATGTTCGGTGCACCAGCAACAGATACCTCTTCGAATGAACATCATTCCAATCTTTCCAAAAAGTAATCTTACGAAAGCTAACCGAGACAAAAGCCAACTGTACAGACAATAGAGACACCAGCTGCAGATTCATTGCTGAGATCAGTCTCTTGCAATTGTCTCTTGCAGATTCATAACTTGAGTAATCAGGTCAGGAAAATTAACTGATTTTTTTTTCATCTGTGGACAACACGAAAGGGAAACCTATGATGTTCGAGGAACATCGTGTTTGCCAGCGGTGAAATTTTGGGAGAGAAGGAAGTTGTAGAAATTTTTCTTGAGAGTTTGGAGGTTGTGAGCATCAGGAAAGACTTCACTAGGCAAAGAATTCCACAACTTTGCCGTTCTATTGATGAATAATGCTTGGTATAGCGATGTTCGACAGGTCTCGAGCCTGACAGTGTGACAGAGTGACCAGCCTGAGCTCGTCTGGTTTGTCTACTGGAAATTACGAAGAGTGATCTATCTGCGAGAAAACTCGATAGTGAAAGACACAGTTGGGGCGACAAACCATATGACGGAAGTTTCGCTAGGAGGCCTTGGTGCCAAACTCGGTCAAATGCTTCGGAAATATCCAAGTCTACAGCCAGAGACTCCCCATGTTTCTCGATTGACACCTGTCTCTTATGTGTCACATAGGCAAGCAGGTCTCCTGTTAACCTCTGGTGACGAGATTCTTGAGCTCTCTAGATATCGGATGAGCTCGATGTTGATTGCTCTTTCCATTACATTAGAGATTACAGAAAGTAGTGCAATATCAGGGAGAGTTTTCTTGCCCTTCTTTGGAAATGGTTGGACCCTAGCTTCCTTCCAGATAGAAGGAGATACGTCCAGTTTGTACGAAAGGGTGAACAACCTGCAAAGAACTGGTGTTAGTTCTGGGGCACATTTCTTGAGAAGAATAGGCGGTATTCCGTTATTCCGTCAGGCCCCGTAGCCTTCTTGACGTTGAGGATAAGCAGAATGTGTCTGATTGTGCGTTGCCGGAAGACAATTTCTGGCATACGGTTATCGATGGTAGCGATTTTGGGAGGTTCCTGACCTTGTGGATCTCAACATTTTGGCGAAGGTGTTGGCTTCTTCATGGGATGTTATAGCCATTGTATTATCATCCTTCGTGAGGAAGGAAATGAGCTAGAAGTGAAATTTCTCCCGATTGCCTTGGCAAAGATCCAAAATGAACGGGGACCATTTGGACACTCTATGTGCTCTGATCTTATCTTCGTGTTGTATGCCTCTTCAGACTCATCTATCGTTCGATTGCATGTATACCTAGCTTCAACATATCCAGCTCTAGTTTGCGGACATGGGTTTCTGCGCCAACGACGGTATGCTGCTTGCTTCAGAGCAACGACCCCAGAACTGTTCTATTGAACCATGGTTCACCAGTGGTTCGTGATTTTGTGCTATGTGGTATGTAAGTTTCCATTCCCAGCATGATGATTTCCAAAATCTCTCAGCACATTGCGTAGGATCTCCCGATTCAAAACACATTCTCCTCCAAGGAAACTCAGAAAAAAACATGCGAACGCCATCCCAGTCGGCTGAATAGTAAAGCCAAACAGTGCGTGGGGGTGTTGGGACTGGTTCGCGGAGTGATGTGAGAACATATCGTGGAGATGAGTGTGTGGTCTGAGTTTCGTAGTGATGCACGGACTTCCACTTCATACGGTTCCAGATGGTTAGTTAGGAACAGGTCGAACATATTGGCATGTTGATTACTGATATCAGGGATCCGGGTGGGTTCATTCATCAGTTGCCCAAAACCATACGTGATAGCGAAAGCCTTAGCCAGACGTCCTGCGTCATCTGTTTTGTTCGAGAATTTGAGCCAGGTGGAGTTGTGGACATTGAAATCCCCCATGATGATGATTTCAGCTGCTGGGTGATTCGCTTAATATAGATATACTAGTGTAGGTACATATTCTAATGACATAATTTCCATTTGTACAAGAAATTTCATCTTCAGAACATATTCGATGCAAATATTTTAAGAACATTAGACCTTACAACTTCTATGATGGCTGTAATTCTCTCGACGACCTGAGATATGAAACACAAATACTTATATATTGAACAGTGTATCACAGATAATGAATTATTATTCTGATCATGAACATGAAGGATAAGCAGTGAGCCTCAGAATTGAAAAAAATCACTCTGCATTCGATTACATGGTAGTGATATTTTCTCCTATTATCAGTGCCTCATTAGGCCTGTAATTATAATGAAATGAAACTTAAATGGAAATATCATGAATCACCAGATAGGAATGACTGAGTTTCTGAAAGATTGAGAGAACAAGATTACAAAAATGGTGAATTTCACAGAAACATTGGAATATAATTGATTGTTATGATAACACTTCTTGAATTGGTGGACTTATATAAAACTATTCCTCTCTAGAATATCGGTAGAAAATTGTAGATTTCTATATATATATATATATATATATATATATATATATATATAGATATATATATTTCGTTTCTAATCACAATCGTGATGATTGAATGCGTAACAACAAAAACTGTCAAGAATTCTTTACACTCGTCGCAAACAGGGTGAAAACTTCATATAATGGGGAGTGCCTCAACATGCCGCCCGCGTTGAAACTGGAAGGTTTCAATCCTCACTTGGTAGTGGGCAAATCTTGGTTACTTCACGTTTGCTTCTTCCATTCGGATACTGAATGCTTACAACTCGTATTATGTTATCGGGACTAGGATGAAATTCACATACACGACCCATGGACCATTTCAAAGTTGGTAAATTTTCATCTTTGATGAGAACCAACGATCCAATTTGAAGAAGATTCTTCTGATTCTGCATCCATTTGATTCTGGTTTGTAGTTCGCCTATGTATTCACGACTCTATCTCTTCCAAAATTGTTGAACCTTATGTTGCTGCCTTTGAAAAATGGACATTTGATTTTCGAGAAGATGTGTAACATCGGGATCAGGAATATATGTGATCTTGCGTCCAATCAAGAAATGAGCAGGTGTTAACGGATTAAAGTCGGTTGGATTCGAAGATAAACAAGAAATAGGTCTAGAATCCAGAATAGCCTCAATTTGAGTCAACAAACTGTATATTTCCTCATATGTTAAATGTGCATTACCAACGACACGCTTCAAATGATATTTCATGGACCTCACGCCAGCTTCATATATTCCTCCACAATGATGGGATCTCGCTGGAATGTGTTCCCAAGAAATACCTTCGTTATTGAATCCTTGAACCGAGGAATTTTCATTCTTCTGCAGGAAAGTTTGCATTTCTTTCGATGTATTATTGCAACCGACAAAATTTGTTCCGTTGTCGGATAATATGAGGCTTTCCTCTACGTGCATAAAATCTGCGAAAGGCCGAAATAAAATTTTCTGTTGTTAAATCGGTGATAACTTCCAAGTGGACAGCCTTTGTACAGTGACATACAATGACAGCTAGGTAACATTTCATGAATTTGAAACCGCGAGATTCCCTATTCTTTAATAAACGCGAACCAGAATAATCCACTCTGGTATTTCGAAAAGGGAAAGCTATATTTGTAGGTTCTGTGGTCAAAGATCCCATCAACGGTTGAATATTTCTGGGTTTATTTTTGAAACAGATGATACAATCACGAATGATTTTCCTTGTGAAATTTCTCCCTGATATAAGCCAAAATTCATATCTAAGAGAATTCAGTAGTTGTTGAGGTCCACAATGATAAAGTCGTAAATGTTCGTGTCTTGCAATCAACTTAGTCAGAATGTGATTAGGTGATAGAATTACAGGATGCTTTTTTTCGTAAGGAAAATCAGAATTATGTAATCTTCCAACTACTCAAATGATACCTTCTTTATCAAGGAAAGGATACAGAGAGCACAGTTTGCTCTTGGAATTAACGGAATTACTTTTACATAACATTTTATTATCTTCTGAAAAGGTGAATTTTTGCGCAATTTTTATCAGTCATCATTGATATTTTCAATTCTGAAACTGAAAGGTTTTCACTCTCATTGGATAACTTCATACTTTTATTAATGAATCTTAGCATGTATGCAAATACTCTTTGAAGAAGTCGCAGTGAAGAAAACTTCACAAATGAATCAAAATCTTGTATATCTACCAGACACGACATTTCCTTTTTCGTCTTCAATTCTGGCAAATTAGCAGTAGTATATTCTATTTCAAGAATTGGCTATTCAGTAAAATTTTTCATCAACCACTCCTGGCCATGAAATCAAAGTTCATTATCAATCACTTTTGTAGGGAGAGCCCCCCGCGATATCAAATCAGCGGGATTGCATTGACTCCTTGCGTGATTCCAACTTCCCTTTTCAGAAAAAATGTTGAATTTGAGCAACACGATTTGATACAAATGTTTTTAAATCTGGAGGTGTATTTCTAATCCAACCCAAAACAATTGTAGAGTCTGTCCAATAATAATAGTTACTGATATTCAATTTCAAGCTATTTCGAACTTTTTCGCACGAATGACTAATAATGTAGCAGCACACAGTTCCAATCTAGGAAGCGTTATCTTTTTCAGTGGCGCTACCTTAGATTCAGAACAAAGTAGGTTCACTGTACGATTATTGCCAGATTCGTCTATAGATCGAACATGAATACAAGCACCAAATGCTGTCCCAGATGCATCAGAAAAACCATGTATCTCAAAATAGGTTGAATGTTTTGAGATAATTTGACGGGGAACTTTGAATTTATCAATTTCTATCAACTGATTCCGCAGATCTAGCCATTTTTTGTTGATAAATAATGGAACACCTTCGTCCCAAGATACTTTCAATTGCCACAGTTTTCGAATAATTATTTTTGTTAGTACAGTTATTGGGCCTAGGATTCCAAGCGGGTCGAATATTATATATTATAAGCAGTTATAGATACGATGGTCCTTCTTGTAATCTCAATCTTATGTTGAAAATTTCGTATGGAGTATCCTAGTGTGTCGGATCTAGAATTCCAAAAAATACCTAAGGTTCTACTTTCTTGGTCACTATCAGAAATTTTGACAATACCATGCTCTCCTTTACAAATATCTAAGTCATCAAACATTGCTGGCTCGCTAGAAAGCCATTTTCTCAGAGAAAAACAGCCTTTATTTAGAACCAATCATACTTCATATTGTATATGTCGAGCTCCTCCTAACGTGTCAGACCCCGTTAGTAGATCATCCACATAGAAATCATTCTGAATGATTTCACATGCATCAGGATATTGATCTTTATTTTCAGAAGCTAATTATTTGAAACAGCGAATAGCGAAGAAAGGTGCAGATGAAGTTCCATATGTAACAGTTCTCAAAGCGTAACAAGACAATCATTTGGTCGGACCATTTCGCCAAAATATTCTATGCAAATCTCTATCATTTTCATCAATGTAAATCTGTTTATACATGAATGCAACATCAGCTGATAAGACATAATTATGTTTGCGAAAATTGTTCAGGATAGAAAATAAATCATTCTGTAATGATGGGCCAGTCATTTGCACATCTTTCAAAGATATACCGGTAGTAGTTTCACCACACGAACCTTTGTTGTGAGACTACCGAGACGAACTACAGCATGATGTGGAAAATAATATACTGACCTAGAATTCAAATTTTGTGACTCAACTATTTTGTTCATATGATTCATATCCTCATAATAATCCATGAATCTAATATATTCATTACGTAATTCTTGGTTTTCTCGTGAATTTTTTTCTATTTTATAGAATCTCTGTAAAGCAATTGACCGAGATTCCCCCAAATGAATGTTATGACTTTCCCAGGGCATAGTGACAATAAATCTTCCTTCTGAATTGCGTTTATGAGTTTCAAGAAAATGAGTCTCTGCATCTTGTTCCTCTTGAGATACATTTGATAATGGTGAATTACAACATTCTTCAATCTTTCAAAATTTAGATATCATATCTTCCAAAGAATGTTCTGATGAATCAGTACAAGTATTACAATTATTATCATCGGAACATTGAAGATTGTTATAAGTATCATTGAGAGCAAGTGGACCAGAAACTATCCAACCAAATTGCGTATTCTGAAGGGTAGGTTTATCATCACCTAGTTGTACTTGCCCTACGCAAAGTAACTTCCAAAATATATTTGCACCAATCAAAACATTTATCTCATAAGATTCATTGAAATTGGGGTTGGCCAAGCGAATATTCGAAGGAATCTTCAAATATTCTGATTTGAAAGACGTCGAAGGAATTTAACCATTCATTCTTGGTAGGACTAAGCACGTTATCTCAACAGAAAATGAGTTTTTAAGTGATTGAACTCTGGAAATTGTTTTATAATTGATCTCAGAGCATTGTTGATTAATTCCAGATACTACGAAATCAGTAAAATACTTGTTCAATCCCAATCGCTCACAACATTTTTCTGCAATGAAATTTGACTGGGAGCCACAATCTGAAAGCAATTCTGCCCCTTACCATTTCGATCTTCAATCTGAATAATTGCGGTAGAAAGTAATATTTGATATGGTACTTCATCATCAACACCTAGTTTGCTAGCCAAAGATACTCCACGTTTTACATCTTCTATATTGGACGACGAACTTGATCCGTCATCGGAAGTGACATTCAAAGAATTCGAAGAACTTGGTTGTTTGGTTGGTTGTTTGGAATCAACTTGTTTTTGAATATGCAGGAGCACATTATGCTTTGAACCACATTTGATACATCTAGCATTGCATTCATTCACAAAGAGGCCTGTTTTCGAACAATTTATACATAATTTGAGTTTTTTAATCTCTGCAATGCGATCATTCGTTGAAAGATTCAAAAATTTCAAACAATTATAGATCAAATGTGATTCTTTGCAGACTGGACACCTTTGAACAACTGCTGAATGACACCGAGTTTGGAAAACTGCTCTTATATTTTGCGTGCTGAGATTTATGTGGAGTATCATCTAGTGACTCCAATAAATCGCATTTTTCTTTCAAAAAGTATTACTGAATTATCGAATAGTAAAGCTTCACATTGGTTTTTAAAATGTTCTTTCCATCCACGTTTTGTTGATTGATCAATTTCATTCAGAACAAATTCTACTAATGAACAATCCCATTGATTTACTGGTTCTACCAAACTTTCTAAGCATCGCAAATGTTTTTGGACTGAAGTAAGTAGATTTCTCAAACCTATATGAGATTATTTCTCTACAAGTGGCAAGTTGAACAAAGCCTTAATATGATTATTGATCAATAGTTCTTTATTTTCATATCGCTCTTTCAATAATTTGAACGCAGCCGAATGATTATCACTCGATATAGGAATGGACTTGATGCAATCCATTGCTCCATCTTTCAGACAAGACTTCAGATAGTGAAACTTTCTGATATCATCTAATCGGTTGCCATTGTGAATCATTGACATAAAACTGTCATAAAATTCAATCCATCTGTCGTATTCGCCATTGAAACTTGGTAGTTTATTATTGAGTGCCTTAACAATAATGAAATGAAATGTGATATATATCAAGAGGAGACCCTGAATCCGATCAGATAATACAGGGTTTGATTGAATAAGTGTGAAACATTCGAGGGGGTGTTTCCTCATCGAAAAAAAAAAAAGATTTTTCATATACAGAAACTTCATTGGAGCATCCCATAATAAGATACAGCCCCTTGAAGGAGGTACATAAAATTTGTTCAACATTTTTTTTCACAAGCACTAGAAAATTTACAGTAATTGAAATCAACCTGACATTTCCTTTTGCCAGAAAGACACTTAGCCAGTAATTTACTTTGTTTGATCCATGGTTGTAAGGGGTGGAAAACGCAACCGCTAAAATTTATTTCCAATGTAACTTTTTGTCTTATTATTTGTTGACCATTTGAAAATTTATTTCCGATAGCCTGTTTAATTGCGAACAAAAAATGTCCCTTGAATTTTTTGCCCAAAATGAACTCGTTCGCAGCAACAAATCATTTTACGAACAGCTACAGAGATACATCGTCATAAATGCAAACTGGATTCATTGTTATCTTGTAGGTACTACCTGCAATCAATTATTGAAGGGGGATGAACAAAACTAGAACTGGGTTAATTTCAATACTGTGACTTTTTTAGTGCTTGTGAAAAAAATTGTCGAACAAATTTTATGTACCCCCTTCAAGGGGGTACATAACTGTATCTCAACATGCTCCAATGAAGTTTCTATCGTTCTTTCGATGAAGATCCTATCGTTCTTTCGATGAAGAATCACCCCCTTGAATGTTCTAGACTTATTTAGTTACACCCTTCATCGATACGAAATTGAAATGATTGGTGGATACAAATTAGGGAGAGTGATATGATGGTATCATTCATGAATAGAGTGAATCCATCAATAACATAGTGAAAATTGTGATATAGTAAAATGAAATGGGACTGAAATCAGAGAAATGTACTGATACCCAAGTTGATCGAAGTTGCGGATTCAGTTTTCAGAGTGATTTGATACCAATGATATACTCTAATTTTTTTTCTTGTGTCTTGCAATTTTCGTACTGTGATATAACTGTCACCTTATATATTGTCTCCTACATTTTTCATGAATAATTCGATGAGTTCAATTTTTTGAATACATTTCAATGCGATGAGACCAACTGATGAATGAAAGGAAAACTGAATGAGTATAGGTACCTCATTTCCAAAATGACGTATCGACCTCGCTGGTGATTGTTCGGACTTTCGTTACAATCAATAGTAGGCCGAAAGGTGAGTGGATATATCCACCAACTTGAAAATTCTCACCGATATTTTTTTTTTTAATTTTGCTCATATGATTGACCTAAGGATCGTCATCAAGAGTCTGCCAGATGTTGCCTACTGGCTGACGATCAACGAGCCCAGACTCATCTGCATCAGAGCCTACGGAGAGGGGTCCCACGCTCCTGGGATCAAAAACACTGGCTTCGGGGAATATCAGTGTGGTTATGTACTTCTCAAAGCGCACGCGGCCGTATACCGCATGTACAAAAATGAATTTCCACATTATACAGGTGAGTAGAACCAGAGCGTAATTTTGAATATATGCAAGGTGTCAGTTTGAAAACTACCCACCCTCAAAACCTTCCTTTCAGTAAATGATATGAGGAACCGACAAGACTTTCAATTTTATTCCGTCCGATAGTAGTTGAACCAGAGATTCCTAGATATATGAATTGGCAGAAGGGTGTAGTTCCACCTATTTCAGCCTTCATATAGTTCAGCCCGAGTAGTGGTCAACTTTTTCACATGGCTCGTAAATATTTTAGCAGGAGGGAGAATGGGTAGACATTGGGACAATATCCCGGAATACATATATATATATATATATATATATATATATATAAATATATATTTTCATAAAAATAAAATCTATTTTAAGTACATGGAACTTGATGGACAGGCAGAGGTAGCAATTTTGTACATGTTTGGACGGATATTGTAGCTCTCTCGGAGGATTTTTCCACACCCAAATTCGATAATCATAGCTTTCACACATAGGTTACGATTCAATACGTTAAATATCGACACTAATAGATGACTTTCCACTGACTTGACTCAAAGTTTCTCTTCATCTTCGACTATCAACTGTGAACTGATCTGATTGAACATTGAAATCTGAAAATATGAGATTGAATGACGAAGTTCCTATTCTCAGTGATGAAATCAGTGATCTAGATCTACAACAATTTCTTAGAATCAACAATTCGAAAATTCAGGGAGTTCCTGAGAAGGAGAATGGAAATCTTCTAACCATAATTGGAAAAATATCCAGCTTTCTGGATATAAATGTCAAACCAAGCCCCGTCGAAAACAGACATCGTGTGCAATCTCGCAATCGAAGCTGCCAAAAAGAATCGGAATGAATCAAACTTGTATAACAAAGTTTTAACTTTTGATGGTATATCTAATTTGGAATAAATGAACACCTAACCACTGACAATGAAATTCTTTGAGTGAAAACTGAAAGGAAATAAATATGTTTGGGTCAAAAATTGCTCTGTATTCCTCAGAAGAGATGATGGAACGCGAGTTAGGATAATCAAAAACCAATATTCACTATGATTCCAATTATATTACATCAGCAGTTATCAAATGGCTCGTTCGGTTTACTACCAGATTTCTCTGAAACACATAACTTCAAACTTATTTCTCAAAATATGGAGGCTGATTTGATCTTCTTGACTGAAACTGTCTTCAATAATGCAGTTGGTGATAGTGAAATTTTCGGTGGACATTCTCAGTATTCCATCGGGATCGTGAAATTTCTGCAAGGGCTGAATCTGATGATGGTGGCGTCTGAATTGCAGTTCGTCATGAATTCCATGCACTGGTTCGAAGAAGTTGGCAGAGCGATACTGAGCATCTATAGGTCACTTTGATTGGTGATAGAAACACCCAACCCCTAGAAGATGAGTATGCTGCTAATTGTTTTTGTAACAATATCATGAAATTAGCACATGATCTAGCGATCAATGTTGATATGTTAATATGTGGTGATTTCAATTTACTTCGAATTGAATGGGTTCATACTGATTACATTCATCTCATTTCGACAAATGTGAATTCAAAAAGTAGCTCAATCATCTATGTATAATCTCATCCTATCTCCTCTCATCCTCTGTAATCGATCTAGCTCACCTTCATCTTCACCAGTTGACTTCACAAACCTACTCCTACTTTAACTATACTTTCACTATGGTGTCGTAGACTCCAAAACTCAATCTCCAATAATTCTCGAACTTTCTGTCATTTTGTATCCCATATTTTTATGATTTCCTAGAGCTTGCTATCGAGAGATTCATTCCTCAGATCCATCAATAGGAATATCCAGAATATCTCACAACAAACACTTTGAAAATCATCACAAAAAATAAAATTCATACCAGATGGAAAATTTACAAAAGATCAAATGATTATTATTCATTTTGTTTTCTTCGAAGTAGTGTTACGGTCATGATTTTCGTTTCAAAAAATGATATTGATTGGATCGCCTTGAGGATGGGGTAAATCCAATACCCTGTATAAAATCCATTATTATATCTATAACAGAACTCTCATTTTCTATAGTTTTTGAGTCATAAACTGCAGAAAATCACAGGTAATTATTACTTTGTGATATAGCAGATCTTTGTTCGAAGTATATTCCGTTTAGATTGATCATTCTTGGAAAACAGGTAGGCATTTCACATGATCATGTCGATGCCTGACAAATAATAAGTGCACGTGTTGAGTACTCTTTGGGAGCAATATGTTGGCGTCCGAGTTGGACAGGAGTTGGAAGTTGAACCGTGTGAGTGTGAGGTTATCACTCATCAGAAAGAAAGTGTTTTTGAAAATTGCATTCCTTCTTTATTTGCTACGTTTTCAAAATCTTGAATACTACCCTTTGTATTGAGATGTGTGAGAGAAAAGGAAAGTTCGTGAGATAATAATACTTCTCTGCGTAGTCCAGCTCACTGAAAGCACGTTTGAAAAAAGAAAGAACCTTCGTGGAATCGAAGTTGAGGTATTCATTGAGATTAGATGGTATAACTGTGGGATTATTCGATTCTCAGTTTTTTTTTTTCAGAATATGATATAGTATCATATCGTTTGGTAATAACTCATTCCTGGCCTGAGTTTCGCTATCTTGATCTGTCCGAGTTTGAGCTGTGGTATGTGCGCTGTTACCATTTTCTCGATCCGAAATGATGTATTGCTGCCCTCCTGGAGATGGATTGTGGCCAGAAGGATCTTGGAATATCCTTAGGGTACTTCGTCATGAATGAGATGAGGATAATTATGAATAGCTAGATGATTTTTTTTTCTAAATGGTTCGAGGAACATCGTGTTAGCCAGCGGTGAATTTTGGGAGAGAAGGAAGGTGTTGGAATTTTCCTTGGAGGTTCAAAGGTTGTAAGCATCAGTAAAGTCTTCACTAGACGAAGAATTCCACAACTTTGCCGTTCTATTGAAGGATGATGATTGGTATAGCGATGTTCGAGAGATCTCGAGCCTGACAGTGCAGAGGTGACCAGCCTGAGCTCGTCTGGTTTGTCTACTAGGAATCGCATGTGGTGACATGAAAGATGATATTCCCGTTGAGCACCGACCGTGGAAGTATCTATAAAAAAATCAGATATAGCTAAGCTTTCTACAATGATCTAGAGAGGTCAATGATTTGGTGAGTGCTGTATCATCGATCAGGCGAATGGCCCTTTTCTGAATTGAATCTAAGAGCTTCAGCGTATGTTTAGGAGCTGAGCTTCAAACATGTGAACAGTACTCCAAGACAGGTCGTATTTGTGCTTTGTAGATCATGAGTTGCTGGGATGTGGAGTATCTCTTCGCATGAATAGAAAACCAAGTTTTTGTGGAGCAGTTTCCGCAATGGATCTCACATGATCGGCCCAAGAGAGAGCGCTGTTGGTGGTGACACCCAGCATTGATATTGACGACCTCATAGACACAGTAGTACCTGGCATCATCAAATTGGACATTGAGTTCTTGTTGCATTGAACTGTACTAGATTTTCAGATCCCCATTCCAAAATTCTTGTCAGATCCTCATTTGAAGCATCGACCTGTCTTCGTCTCTGGCCTTGGATGATGAACGGCCTCTAGAGGAAAAGGCGGAACACTCATCGATGTGGAGCAGGAATAAAGTTGGTGCAAAGACAGAGAATTGATCGTCATTGTATCAAACGAGACCCCGTCTACCACCACGTAGAGTGATCTATCTGCAAGGAAACTCGATAGTGAAAGACACAGTTGGGGCGGCAAACCATATGACGGAAGTTTCGCTAGGAGGCCTTGGTGCCAAACTCGATTAACTGCTTTGGAGATATCCAAGGCTTCAGCCAGAGACTCCCCATGTTTCTCGATTGACACCTGCCACTCATGTGTCATATAGGCAAGCAGGTTTCCGGTTGAACACTGGTGACGAAAGGCATATTGCCGGTCCTTTACGATAATTGGGCTCTCTAGATATCGGATGTGCACGATGTTGATTGCTTTTTCCATTGCTTCAGAGATCACAGATAGTGGAGCAATCAGTCTACAGTTGCTAGGGTTTTCTTGCCCTTCTTTGGAATCGGTTGGACCCTAGATTTCTTCCAGTTGGAAGGAAATACGACGAGTTGGTACGAAAGAGTGAACAACCTGCAGAGAACTGGTGTTGGTTCTGAGGCACATTTCTTGAGAACAATAGGCGGTATTCCGTCAGGCCCCATAGCCTTCTTAACGTTGAGTCTAAGTTGATTGTGCGTTGCCGGAAAACAATTTCTGGCATACGGTTATCGATGGTAGCGATTTTGGGAAGTTTCTGGCCTCGTGGATCCAAGGTAGAATTGTCTGCAAACATTCTGGCGAAGGTGTTGGCTTTTTCTTGAAATGTTGTAGCCAATGTATTTTCATCCTTTGCGAGGAAAGGTGATGAGCTAGAAGTGAACAGAAACCATTCGAGCACTCTATGAGCTCTGGTCTTATCTCCGTGTTGTATGCCTCTCCAGACTCATCTATCGTACGATTGCATGTATTCCTAGCTTCAACATATTCAGCTATAGTTTACGGGCATGGGTTTCTGCGCCAACGGAGGTATGCTGCTTGCTTAAGAGCGACGACCCTAGAACAGGTTCAATTGAACCATGGTGCACGATTGGTTCGTAATTTGGTGCTATGTAGTATTTAATTTTCCATTCCCGGCATGATGATATCAGAAATCTCTCCAGCACATATTATGCATGCATAGGATCTCACGATTCAAAACACATTCTCCTCCAAGGAAACTCAGGAAAAAATATGTGAATGCAATCCCAGTCGACTGGATTGTAATGCCAGACAGTGCGGGGGGTGTAGGATTGGTTCGCGGAGCGATGTAAGGACATATGGTGGAGATGAGTGTGTGGTCTGAGTTTCCTAGTGGTGCACGGAGTTTCACTTCATACGCTTCCAGATTGTTAGTGAGGAATAGGTCTAGCGTATTGGCATAATGATTGCTGATCGTTTCACGAACGGAAACACCCAGTATACCGAGTTCGTGAGAAAAACAAAATATATTCTTGTCAGTTCATACCCAGTCGATAAAAGTTATTCACATGAAAAACGCTATGCAAATGTTATTCGATCTCAGCTTATATTACACAGACAAGAAATCAAGTATGGAGCTTTTCGAACATTCATTGGGAAAAGGTCGAAACTGCAGAATCGGAATAACCGAAGTTCAAAAAACCAGCTAGGTATACGTATCGAACTCCACAGACTCGATGATTATTTAATCTAGCAATGATTACCGATGAATATAATTCGGAAAGACAACGGGGGCTTGTCAGTAGCGGTCGCGGTCGGTCAGGGATTTAGTCATTATTTCGCGAGGGTCACTTCAACTTTTGGCAGTTCGAGCTTCTGGGTCATTGGAGAGAAGCCAACTATGCCATGGTCACCATCAACCAACGTCGACGCATCTCCTCGCCCTTGGTAGTACATCTGGGAATAATCATTGTAAGTAGACGTAACCATTTTGATATTACGTCTAAGTTTCTATATATGTTCTTATTCGCCACATTGTCAATAAATCCAGGAATGCAAATTATATCAATTCGAACTCACCAGATAGCTGCCCCCTTTGGTTGATCATGTCCAGAACTTAACGTCATTCTATTCACTCGTGCCTTCTTGAACTTTACTCCATTCAATGTCACTGTTCAATTAATTCACACACAATAAATCATAATTCAATTTAGTTGCACTCTTTCATTGCTACGACCAAGTGAGGATCTGTTGTAGTCAGTCCAACCCCTGCTGCCAAGAAAAAAAACCCGAAATTTAGCCCACAGCTAGGGTGCCTGGGCTCTAGGCTGTGGAAATATCAGGGATCCGAGTGGGTTCATTCATCAGTTGCTCAAGACCATAGTTGAGTCATCCGTTTTGTTTGAGAATTTGAGCCAGGTGGAGCTGTGGACATTGAAATCCCTCATGATGATGATTCCAGCTGCTGGGTGATTCTGTTGAATGAAATCGAGTTTCACAGAAAGGGAGCAGATCAACTTTGTCTGTTTGTGGTTATCGATTTCGAGTCACATCACATCGGCTTCTTTTAGTTCCAGTTGCTCCTCACCATGGCATGAAAGATCATTCCTGGAAAAGAGACGGGTATGGAGCTCATATCCAGGGCAAAGCATATAGGTCATGTTATTTGATGAGTTGACCTGCGTCTTATTGAATGCGAGTATATCTGGTTTCTCAGCCTGTCGTTTATGTTTTTGTTCAGACCTAGGATATTACGAAGGTCTAGCACCTCTCGCCCGGAAATCCAAATAGAGAGGTATTTTACTTCCGGAGTGTTTTACTCTAGGAGAATTCATCATCGAGATTTTCCTTGAGCTGAAATGGGCAGTATGGGTTGAGAAGAAGGTGATAGGGTAAGGGGATATGACCGGAAGCATTGACCAAATGCTGAAACATGAGAGTTACCAATTTCACAGCACCTCTGTTGATGTGGTGGTGTTGCACCGGGCGATGATGAGGGCCATCATTTTCTAACTATCCATTTAGTCGCCTCTCACGACAGTCTGGATTTACCATGAGGAAATTCTTGATCCGTCCCCATACAGACAATTGTTCATAGTGATTTCCATTCGAGAGTGTTATTTGGTTGATATTGTTAAGATTTGAACATTCCGATATAATTGATCAGTTCAATGTTCATCAATCCTCTGGTAATGAATGAACAGTGCACCCTCCATGCCAACGTTATGGATGATAGTTATAGATATGTCAGTGAATGATTCAGAACTTTGACTATTTACAACGATAGTTTGTTTTCTATTGTATAAATATGAAGAGAACCATCTCACTCATCTAACTTATGATTCAGAATAAGATGATTGATTTTGTCGAATGAGTCACTGGAATCAATCTACACAGAGTCAACCTGAGTCTGGCTGTCCATAACATTTGAAATGTAATCAGTATTCACAATTGGTTCATTGGATCTGTGTGAGAAAATACTGTGTTGTTCTGACAATTTTGGATTCCAAAGAAAGAAAAGGAGCCTGATAAACGACCTTTTCGAAAACTTTCCTCCAAGATATCTTATTTTTGGATGTGGATATTTCCCATTTATCTTCCTATGGTTTCAGAACTATCATACGTAAGTTCTTGTCAGATGCCATATACTACTAGGTGAATATTGATTTTCTACTCGCAAGTGACCTGATTTGTTTTTCTGCATTATTATTTTTATATTTTTGTATGACAAAACATTTTAGGTTGGATTCAATTTGAGTTGGAATCTGTACTTCTGTACGCGTTTCGTGAATACATTATCTGGACTGCGCCTGTTTGCATTCCTATCAATAAATAAATAAAAAAATGAATAGATGAATATATGAATGGATGGATGAGGAACTATTCCTGATCCATTTAGATCTTTGTGAATATCCGAATCTCTCAAACTACTAGTAAGAACTATTGTAAATCATTTGAATAATCTGGTGTGTGATGTGTCAGTTTCAATCAGTGATGAATCAGCTCCTGTGCCTGATCTGTCAAGAAATTCCAAGGTTGAGTGGAATGACAAGTCAGTCATTCATTATTATCATCATTATTATTATAATCATTATTATTATTATTATTATTATTATTATTATTATTATTATTATTATTATTATTATTATTATTATTATTATTATTATTATTATTATTATTATTATTATTATTATTATCATTATTATTATAATCATCTAGCCCTCCTACGGAGTTGAACTATGAGGACTGCGAATATCTATTGAGAATGAAATTGATGTGTCCCTTCTACCTTTCTGGAATCATTCACCGGAAGGAAAATATATGGGATGAACATTTTCGAATTATCATCCTTGTAAGAAACGACCGGCCTGTCTTCATCAGCCATCCGAATGTATAGGTTCATCAGCAATTGAACTGTCCTAATTATTAAATTACAACACGTCAAAAGTCTGACCGGATGTGAGAGGTCAAATTAAAATACCTCTTCAGAAAATGCATTACTGTGATATACCAGACTGTCTTACTATTGCAAGAAATAGCGAAGCCATAACTTCCATTCCAAATAATACCACTCGATCACTTCAGATTCTTCTGCTCCATTTTATGTTGGAAAGTTTGACACACATGCTATCCAAGAATTCAATTTCGATAATTTTGAAGGTACTCCTGAACATAAATTGGACCTTTCCAAATTTGGAACCGAACATTCAAATATTGGAGAAAAATCAAATATCCTGAATCTGTGCAAAGAATATTCAGATATCTTTCATAACGAGAACACACCTTTGAGTTTAACTTACCAAGTCAAACGTGAAATCAAAGAATGTGACACTATGTGAGGCTATGGGGAGTCTCTGGCTGTAGCCTTGGATATCTCCAAAGCATTTGACCGAGTTTGGCACCAAGGCCTCCCAGCGAAACTTCCGTCATATGGTTTGAAGCCCCAACTGTGTCTTTTACTATCGAGTTGTCTTGCAGATAGATCAATCTACGTGGTGGTAGATCTAGTGGTATTCCACAAGGCTCTGTCTTGGCACCAACTTTGTTCTTGCTCCACATCAATGATTTGTCGAATGTGACCTCCAGCCCAGTTCATAGCTTTGCGGATGATAGTACACTTCATTCCGCCTTTTCCTCTAGATCCCCTATATCATCCAACGAGACTAGAGGTGCAAGACGAAGACAGGTCGATGCTTCAAATGAGGATCCGACAAGAATTCTGAAATGGGGATCTGAAAATCTAGTACAGTTCAATGCGACTAAAACTTAGGCTTGTATGTTCACCAAGAAGGCTGATCACACCATGCCCAATTTGATGATGTCGGGTACCACTGTTCCTATGAAGTCGTCAATATCCATGCTGGGTGTCACCACTAACAGTGCTCTCTCATGGGACGATCATGTGAGATCCATTGCGAAAACTGCTTAACAAAAACTTGGTTTTCTCCTCCGTGCAAAGAAATACTTCACATCCCAGCAACTGTTTATGATCTACAAAGCTCAAATTAGACCTGTCCTGGAGTACTGTTCACATTTTTGGAACTCAGCCCCCGAATATACGCTAAAGCTCTCAGATTCAATTCGCCTAGTCGATGATACAACACTCACCAAATCATTGACCTCTCTAGACCATCGTAGGAAGGTCGGCGATATCTACCATTTCTATATTTACTTTCACGGTCAGTGCTCAACGGAAATATCATCTATTATGCCACCACGTGCGATTCCTTGTAGACAAACCAGACGAGCTCAGTCTGGTCACCCATACACTGTCAGGCTCCAGACCTGTCGAACATGGCTATACCAAGCATCATTCATCAATAGAACGACAAAGTTGTGGGGTTGTTTGCCTAGTAAAATCTTTCCTGATGATCAAAACCTCCAAACTTCCAAGAAAAATTCCAACACCTCCCTCCTCTCCTAAAATTCCACCGCTGGCTAACACGAAGTTCCTCGAACATTATAGGTTTCCCTTCTGTGTTGTCGACAGATGAAAAAAACAAGCAAGCAACGAAATTCCTATTCACACCAGAACATATCGCTACCGTTCCATTCATAAAGAGGAAGTTGAAAAACAAATAAATAGTATGCTGAAACAGAAAATCATAAGGCCTAGTAACTCTCCTTAGTCATCAACAATTTGTGTGGTCACAAATAAGTTGGACGCCTCCGGCAGACAAAATGGCGTGTAGTCGTTGACTATCATCGTATACTGAACGAAAAGACGGTAGACGATAAGTATCCTTTACCTCATATAACTGATCTCTTGGACAAATTAGGAAAGTGTCAATATTTTTTACAACCTTCGATTTGGCGAGTGGCTTCCACCAGATCGATATGGATGAAAACGAATTTGCAATTTGAATACCTAAGGATGCCTTTTGGTCACAAAAATGCCCCTGCCACGTTTCAGAGTGTCATGGATAACATCCTGCGTGGTATCCAGAACGGAAAATGTCTTGTCCACCTCGACGACGTAATCATTTTCTCAACATCATTGCATTTTCTGAGGAACGTATTCCAAAGGCCACGAGATTCCAATTTTGAAGTACAGATGGATACATCGGAGTTTTTGAGGTAATAAGTCTCGTACCTTGGTCATATTGTAACCTCTGAAGGCGTCAAGCCAAGCCCAGACAAAATTATTGCAATGAAAAATTTTCCACTTCCTGAAACCACGAAGCAAATAAAAATATGTTCAGGTCTTCTAGGCTATCACCTAAGACTCATCAATAATTTTGCCAAGCTCACGAAACCACTAACCGTGTGTTTGTAACATTTTGTTTCATGGCTCAAACGTTACTCGTTCCGGATGTAAATACATTACTCTGATAATTTTCATTTACTTGTTATTTCATACAAAGTCTGCATCAACAGAACCTACAATGAAGGAATATTAGATGAATAATAGCTCACAGTAAGACATTCGCTTCAAAACAATCTTACCAATCAATCCATCACCTGATAAGCTGTTACAAAATCCTGTGAAATCGATCATCAGCTGAGGTGTCAACATTATTATGTTCCAATGGTTAATATAAGTTCAGCGATTTGCATACACTTGGTAATGAAACGGAATGGAAGACAGTGCCAGTTTCCTATAAAGAGATCATGTGATATGCAAGTCATGAGTATTTGAATCATATGTACGAACTCACTCGTAAATATTGTCCATATCAATGGGTTCAGGTATAATAATCATGAAAGTACTTCTATTTTAGTTCTTCGCAGTTATCCAATGTCAAATCACGTCGAAACGCCGTCCCAAACCAGTTCTCCTCTCCTTTCATTTTAATCTGTTTTGAGTCATAGTGTTCATGGTATTGGTTGGCTGGATGGTTCTGTAACCAATCATATTTCGTATCCTGAACATGGAAATAGTAGTATTTCTATGATTCTGAAGAATTCTTTGAGTACCTTCTGGTTTCAATTCCAAGAGAATTATCATTGTCATTTTGGAGACATTCCGTGTCATGAAGAGGTTTCCTGTTGAGAAAACTTCCGGCGAGAAGGACTCTTGAACAGCACAAGTGCATGAGAATTGACGTGATAAGTGTCAGTAGTGATTTCCAAATTTTCGCTGCTCCCAGTCATCATTCTGGTTACCAATAAATCTGGTGAATTCTGATGACGGATCCTGCACACGATGAATGAACCGAGAACATCGGTGTTCAACCCTCTAAGGCATAGAGAGTTTCCTGGCATGACTATGGTAACGGTACATCGTAATATGGACATCCTCACCTCAACCCACGACCACTGCCATCACGACCGCTCTAATGGGCCGTTCATTTTCTGGCGCTCCAATGCCTCCTTGGGGACTGTTTCGTCCTGCACTCAAGAACTTGGGACTGAATGTTGAACACCATAAGAGGACCAACCCAACACCTAGGACTATTTTTGGATAACAGGCAAATTATTTATTACTCTTTTCTATATCAATCAAGACAACATCAATTCCTTCAGGTTACCACATATATATATATATATATATATATATATACAGGGTGTCCTTGAAAGGTCTTTACAAAAAGCTACCACATATTCTTCAGACCAAAACAATTCGATACAAGCAAAAAAGTTGCTGAGTTTGGGCGCTAGACGGCTCTGAAGTTGAAATTTTCAAATCGATTTTGCTTCATAACTTTTGAACGGCTCATGAGATTTTTTCAAATTTGGTACGTTGGCATAGACTCATCGGGCAATGAAACTCATATCATAATCATAATGAATATCATTCCATGGGCGTAGAACTTGATTTTTTCAGTAAATGAACATCTAAAACTCCTACGCCAATGGAAAAAAATTAGTTTCAATATGAAATCTAAATTATTCAACTCATTCACTACAAAAAAGGTACTCTTGACAAAAGTCGATTTCTCTCATGGTTTCGACAAAATTTTAATTTTAGTGATTTAGAGCATAATTAATAATAAAACGATTAACAGATATTTCATAAAAATTGTTCAAAATGTTCACCATTTTCACGTATACAAAGATTTATACGACGCAAAAAGTTGAAATGTACTCTTTGCATAACTTCTTCATCGCCTGTAAGATTATTCGTCGCCTGTTGGATACGTTGCCATAATTGTTCTACAGTATTCACAGGGGTCTTGTAAACCGTAGACTTGAGATAACCCCATACAAAATAATCCATCGGTGTTAAGTCTGGAGAACGTGGTGGCCAATTCACGGGTGCATCATTACCTCTACCTATCCATCTGTCTGGGTACTGTTGGTTTGAAAAATTCCTAACATCCACCGAAAAATGTGGTGGAGCTCCATCGTGCATAAACCACATATCTACCCGATGTTGGAGTGGTAAATCTTCCAACAAATTTGGCAACGTATTTCGTAGATGTTGTAAATACATGTCTCCTGTTAATCTTTGTGGAAGTATGACAGGACCAATTATAAAATTTCCTATTATTCCAGCCCAAACGTTGATTTTGAATTCGTGTTGAAAATGGTTTATTTTAATGGCATGAGGATTTTCAATTGCATAAACGTGTTCATTATGAAAATTAGTTATTCCTCTTCTCGTGAAACAGGCTTCATCAGTGAACAAAATATTCTTTCCAAAGTTCAGATTCATTTCTCTTTGCAAATTAATGAACCTACAAAACATCAGACGACTTTGTGAATCATGGATTAATAAATCTTGAACTGGCGTCTTGTGGTATGGGTATAATAATTGTTCTCTTAGTACTTCATGAACGGCATTCCTAGAAACTTCTAGTTCATTACTTATCCGTCTAGTACTCAATTCTGGATTTTCTTCAATACGGTCTAAAATTTCTACTTCGACTTCGGGAATCCTTACATAACGCTGTCTTCCATAATCACCAGTTCTAGGAGCAAAATGACCGGTCTCCCGAAGACGTCTCTCAACTGCAGCAAAGGTTGGGTGGCTTGGTACGCGACGATTTGGAAACCTTGCCGAATACACCCTCACACTCTCTCGACCATTTCCTTGACAATATCCGAATACCAATAACATATCGGTGTATTCTTCATTGGTGTATTGTACGGCCATGATAAATCAGAAAAGTCCGATATCAACAATCAACGTCAATAAAACTCGACAAATCAACACAGATGAAACTATGGAAACCAAGAATGTGAATATCACTGTTTTCGAGCAGATAATAATAGTCTTCAGGAAAAAAAACCAGTGCTACTTATTTTCAATAGAAATAACCTATGCAAAAAGTACATCTCAACTTTTTGCGTCGTATAAATCTTTGTATACGTGAAAATGGTGAACATTCTGAACAATTTTTATGAAATATCTGTTAATCGTTTTATTATTAATTATGCTCTAAATCACTAAAATTAAAATTTTGTCGAAACCATGAGAGGAATCGACTTTTGTCAAGAGTACCTTTTTTGTAGTGAATGAGTTGAATAATTTAGATTTCATATTGAAACTAATTTTTTTCCATTGGCGTAGGAGTTTTAGATGTTTATTTACTGAAAAACTCAAGTTCTACGCCCATGGAATGATATTCATTATGATTATGATATGAGTTTCATTGCCCGATGAGTCTATGCCAACGTACCAAATTTGAAAAAAATCTCATGAGCCGTTCAAAAGTTATGAAGCAAAATCGATTTGAAAATTTCAACTTCAGAGCCGTCTAGCGCCCAAACTAAGCAACTTTTTACTGAGGTAATTTTGCTTGTATCGAATTGTTTTGGTCTGAAGAATATGTGGTAGCTTTTTGTAAAGACCTTTTGAGGACACCCTGTATATATATATATATATATATATATATATATATATATATATATATATATATATATATATATATATATATATATTTTGAGGATTTACCATGTTCAAGCCCTTCTGAATGATCATAATTGTTGCGCATCTAACCCAACCAAATTTCATGAATTTTCCCCAGGGTATGTCAATTATATTACAACACGCATTTAGAACCTGTTGATACATATAAAACCTTCAAGTGGGCTTCTAACTTCCAAGATATTATTCATGCACTTCATATATGAAAATGATTCGATTACCAATATTTAAATAGTTGTTGATACCTTTCGTATATATTTTTTTTTTCGTAAATGATTACCAAGAAACAAAAATTTACATTAAAATTCCTAGGTGAAAAATCTATCTTTTCATTTCACTTGAATACTCCGCATTCATGTTTCCATTTTCAGGTTTCTGATTTTTCCAAAGCACTGAATGCTTAAAAGAATCAGTGGCGTCCATAAATCAGATCAAAGGATAGTTTTGATTATTTCCTTCTCTTTGTATGATACAAAAAATAATAATTTCGACAAAATTTCATTATTACTTAGTTGCATTTAACTCACACCAATATGCCGCCGATGTAAAGCTGCCGTAAGCATTGGTCGTATTTCTTCAATTCGATAAAAATACGATATAAAAGGGTGCTCAAATCGTTTACGATGCAGAATTCATCGAATGTTTTGAAACTGGCAAAAACTGATGAACGAACCAATCGTACAATATTCGGATTTTTCCAGGAAATTTAGTTTAACTACCGACGCAAGCAATGTTGTGCTGGGTGCAGTCCTTTCACAAGATCATGTCGGATTCGATAAACCAGTAGCGTACGCATCATGTACTTCAAATGATTCTGAAAGAACAGTACTAGCTATCGTATGGACGACCAAATACTTCAGGCCGTACCTGTACGGAAGACCTTTCAACATTGTCACTGATCACAAACCATTTCAGTGGATATTTCCTTGAAAAGACCCCAGTTCAAAATTCTTGAGATGGCGTATTAAATTAGACGAATTTGACTATAGTATAACCTATGAACGAGGCAAATTGAATTCCAACGCTGACACTTTCGAGAATCGAAATTCATACTGAAGAGACCGAAGACGTTGATCAATTAATCGAAAGTCTAATAAGCACACCAAATAACATTCCAGACCCAGATTTGGAGGAAATTTTCGGCGAAACATAATAGTATTCCATATCAATATTCTGATTAAGACAATATATCAATGCAGGTTCAACCAGATGTAAGTAAAAATCATGATATCGATCAAAAAATTCATACAAATTTCGAACAGAACCCGATAGTCGATATTCCCATGTCGGAATCGCCTGTCAATTACGGTCAAGATCAAATCACATTTCGATCTGTATTACATTCACCAGCTAAAACGCATCATTCTATTCGAGAACAAACAAAGATTATACGTTCAAATTTTAGAAAATCAATTCGACCATGATGTCGTAAATTCCATGGAGAAATATGTTGTTCCAAGAGTTCCTCATGATTTATAATTTACCGAACCAAATATGTATGGAAAATTATTGAAAATCGTTAGAAGAAATTGCGTGTGGCCCCCATTTATATTGAAACTTTGTTTGAGGAAACTAACAGATGTTACAAATAAGGACGATATTTTGGAATTGATGAAAAAACTACCACGAAAGTGAAACCAATCATCGCGGTATTGACGAGACAGAAAATAGAATCAAAATTGAATGCTATAGGCCAGATTCTGGCGAATCGATTCAGACATTCATGAATGATACGTTCACCCTAGAATGAACTAAATTCCTCACAATCATCGACACATTTTCCAAATATGCACAAGCATATGAACTGCAAACTTCAAGTTCAACCGTGACTTCGGTTGGACTTGATCTACTAACCTCATTTTCACACCACGGTGTTCCGGAACAAATCACTGTCTACAAGGGAACAGAATTTAAAAACACCGTCGTAACCGAACTTTTGGCCCTCCACAAAATGAAATTTCATTTCTGCTCACCAAATCATCCTCAGTCTAATGGTGTTATAGAAAGACTACTCAAGAATACTCAAGGATTTCAGAAACCTCTGATCAATTTGAGAATGACATACGCGATATTAGCCTTTGATCATTCAAAAGATTCAGCTACAAAATTCAAGCCCATAGATGTTGTGAACGGACATACCAGTAACAACGATCCTGTCGATATAAACATCGATAGAATTTCAGTCAATGATTACGTGAATAATCACAAAGAAGAAACCAAAATACTGTATTCAAAAATCAATCAAACCCTAGAGATAATAATGAAAAAAGGTATATCAAAATTGAACGAAACCCGAGATAGTCCCAAATTATTCAGGCAAACCGATAGAACCTATTTGAGAACATTCATTCAGCAGAAAGACGCTAATGAATTCAATGAGCCCACTGAAATAGAAAAAGTAAACGAAAAACGCGAAACATTCACAACAACCTCTCAAGCTAAAGTCCATATGGATAATCTGGAACGTCCTCTAAGAAATACTCATAGTTTTGATAAGTTAGAATGAATAATATTCCAGATTCCCCCTCGTGATGGGATACCAGGAAAAAATCCAGATAAAAAGCCAAAGTGCTCTCAAGGTAAATGAAAATTATTTAACCGATGCTTCAGAAAATCCACGGTTTTAACTATCACAAAAAAAAGAACAGAAATTGAGATAATCAAGAAAACATTCCGCAGCCGGAACGTTCCAAAAGAGGTTTGATCAATGGTCTCGGATCATTTATCAAAGTAGTAACCGGAAATTTAGATGCCAGTGACGGCGAACGTTATGATCAACTAATGAAAGATATTCAAGAGAACCAAACCAGATTGGCAAGTAACATAGTCAAGCAGAATGCAATTTCCACCGATATCATGGAAAATTCAACGACACAATTCGAAAAATCACCCACAACGAGAATGAATTAGAATCCAAAATATCATATATCAAATGGCTTCATACATAGAACTCAGTCAAAACCTCTGTCATTCACTCATGCTGGAAGATCTAATGAACCATATGGTGAACGTATACGGAGTGATCAATTCTCTACTCCAAAATATAGAAAATTCAATGACCTTTTCAAAATTAAACACCATGCATCCAACTATAATACGAATTCCTGATCTATTCAATGAGCTTTCGAGACTAAAGAATTCAATCAATGCAGTGTTTTTGCTGAGGTTCGATAATATTGAAAATAGAGCAGGAAGACGAGCAATAGACAAGCTCGCGCCTATAAGAGCATTGTTTGACATGTTTGTCGATAATTGTCAATCTGTTCATACTCTCAGTGAGTATGTGACATCAGACAGAATGTTGGAATCGTTCCGAGGCCGGTGTTCATTCCGTCGATATATCCCAAATAAACCAGCAAAGTACGGAATCAAGATACAGGCTTTGGTTGACTCTAACATATTCAATGTAGGTATATACAGGAAAACAGCCCGATGGCCCGTATCAGTTGAGTAATTCACCAAAAGACATAGCTGTCCGAATGATTCAAACAATTTCACGGACTCATCGAAATGTGTACTTCCACGGTCGGTGCTCAACGGAAATATCATCTATTATGCCACCACGCGCGATTCCTAGTAGACAAACCAGACGAGCTCAAGATGGTCACCCCTACACTGTCAGGCTCGAGACCTGTCGAACATCGCTATACCAAGCATCATTCATCAATAGAACGGCAAAGTTGTGGAATTATTTGCCTAGTGAAGTCTTTCCTGATGCTTACAACCTCCAAACATTCAAGAAAAATTCCAACACCTTCCTTCTTTCCCAAAATTCCACCGCTGGCTAACACGATGTTCCTCGAACATCATAGGTTTCCCTTTCGTGTTGTCCACAGATTAAAAAAAAAAAAAATTGGTATACAAGTAATGAACTCATACAGGAACTCTTCGAGAGGCACAAACTCAACTGCAGTCGGTACCCTCAGAAAAAATAAAAGGCAAATACCTCATCAGCTATTTTCAACTGGAAAATCCAGCCTATTTGGTTTTCGAAGAAACATAACAATGGTGTCATATATTCCTAAAAAAGGCAAGAACGTCCTACTTCTTTCGTCGCTTCATCTTGATGAGTCAATCGACAAAGATACTGGAGCCAAGGAGCTTCCTTGAATTATAAGCTCTTTTAATCCAATCAAGGCAGGTGTTGATGTGACAGATGAATAATCAGCTTCCTAGAACGTAGCTCGTGACAGCAGAAGATGGCCTCTTACAATTATGTTTTGTTTACTGAATATCGCAGGCAATAGTAACGTTAATGACATACCCCTAACCAACTCTTTCTATGCCTTAATACCATACATAAGAGAAATCACAGCCAAACTAACCAGAATTTCCCAAACTATACCAAATATTAGATTAGCAAATAAAACAGTTCTTCCAGTCAAAACTATTTACACAAGAACAAGAGATACAATTCCAACAACAGCCCTCACGTATGTGATCTCCAGTATCCCTTGCGGAGACTGTGATAAACAATACATAGGACAAACGAAAACATCATTGTCTGATAGAATCACTTCCCACAGGAGCCTTTGTAGAACACATCCTGAAAGATACGCCCTTGCAGAACATTCCAATAGACTAGATCATAACATGGACTTCTATTCTGAAAATATCTGTTAATGCTGAAGCTCAAAATTCTATGAACAAAATAAAACACATTCAACATCTGATTATCATCTCCTCATACCTTTCACCATTAGATTCTCAGAATGAAACCACAGTAGATGACACCATCTTGTAACAAATTGGTTGTTTGCCATGGGAATTATGATCATCTCAAATATTGGCTAAGCACCATCATGTTTACTACCTGTGATTCAGGAATTCCAATTGATAACTAGCCCTCGAAATGAGATAATAATGAGAAGAAGGATAACCATTATAACCTCAACTCTCCCTTTTTCGAATTTCAACAATGTGATCTCCAACCGACAATTGCAATCTAGGTATTTTCTATAATTTCAACAATTAATTTTGATATGTTTGAATTTTGACCAGACTGAATTTCTGTTTGTTATGTCGGTGTGGCGTCCATCGAATAATTTTAGACTCCACATCAATGTAATATATTCTCAACTAAGATGTAAGTACTTTTCTCATAAGTCACTTACAAATAATATTCTCACACATTCTTGTCTTTTTTTGTCTTTGTAGCTTCCCTGAAGATAAAAATAAACATTTCCAAAAGCTTGGAATAACCCAAAAGAGTACTCCTCATTACCTGCTGCTTTCCCCAATAATACTAGTTTTATCTATGTTGACAACAGAATGGGCCTGGATGGCACGTGACCATAGTCGGATGACCATAACCAATCATTACACCAAATCTGACCATTGCAAGATGAATTCATGGAATCATATTACCCAGATCTATGAAGGCAGCCTTCAAGAAATAAAAGAAGATTTCATAACGCGGTTTACAATGATTGGCATGACTAGTACCTGTATAGATTTCTCCTTCCCACATCCTATATTCCTCAGTTCTGTCGACAGTAGGCGAATCATAAATATAAATATATTGTCCGATAGACCTGGAACTTGTGATAGAGTGTGGATGCATACAGAACACAGAGTGTCATCACGGGATCAAAAAAAGTGAAATTCTGAGCAATCCGTTTGAATTCATAGAATTTTTCAAGGTGGAACTCCAAAGATTCACCGGTAGCGACACCACTTCAACACCTAAAATACATAGTGATTTTAGACCACCGCACTCTTTCGTGTAGAAAAAATCATTTCATCTCCCGTAATTCCATCCCGCCTCGTCTAGCCATTTTGGAAACACATAAGAATGTTCAGATTGAAGTAGATCTTCAAAATGACACCAATAACATCCAACTAGCATACATAGAATTTCGTTCGCAGAAATTGATGAAAGAACTGCGAAATTCACAAGAGTTACAGAAATTGCTCCATATACCGTTACACATGCGGAATATGAAGAATTTTCAATGTGAACATTATATCTTAAACCGCCATTCAAAGAACTGAGCTAGAATTGAAAAGTTTCATACATTATTAGAGCCTACCTAGAAGAAATGAATATCAATTTGTATTTCTCTTTAGCGGGAATGGCGATCAATCTAGATGGAGAATGGAATGAGCCAGGAACAAGCAGATCGGAAGATATTGAGGCAGCTCAGAGAAGAAATCAATTCGAGGTGAGATCACATATTCATCCGTATGGGGACGGATCAAGAATTTTCCCTATGGTGAATCTTGCCTGTCGTAAGAGGCGACTAAAAGGATACCCATACCCAGCGCGATACCATCACATCGACAGAGGTGCTGTGAAATGGGTAACTCTCATGTTTCAGTATTTAGTATTGAGCAAACCCTATCTCCTTCTTACCTAACCAAACCGACCGTTCCAGCTCAGGAAGAATATATCCGAGGTCTGAACAGAAACATAAACGATGTCCATTACCATCTGCAGACTGAGAAACCAGATTTACTGGCATTGACTGAGACGAGACCTTTATGCTCTCCCTAAATATGAGCTCCATACTAGTTGCAGATTCAGGGGATTCACAGACAGACAAAGTTCATCTGCTGCCTTCATCTATCACCAAACGAACCAACTGCTGGTGTCCTCTTAGAATTCTTTTTTTCTGAAACTCGAATACATATTACAGAATCACCTTGCAGCTGGAATCATCATCATGGGAAATTTCAATGTCCACAACTCCACCTGGCTCAAATTCTCAGATGAAACGGATGACGCAGGATGTCTGGCTGAGGCTTCCGCTGTCACTCATGATCTTGAGCAACTGATTGTGACGAAAGGGCCATGGGTATTATGGAATCGACTGCAAAACGAGTTGGCAGCCGGTATTGAATAGGTATTTTGTGGATATCCGACGACAAATTGCCCGAAAGTAAACCTACGGCGCTCCAGAGACTAATGTGTGTTAAAAGGAAACTCCGAAAAGACAGAAGGTTAGCTGAAGACCACTACTAATGAAGAATACGCTAGGAAGCTGAAATTGAGACCTCAGGGACTTGGTACCAACCGCAGTTTCTTGTTGAGAATCTAAGAAAGCCCCGCAAGATGAGATCAGTTTCCGACGTTGCTACGAAGTGCAATGCCCAAAAATTTCTATGGAGAGATCTAGATTATACAAAAATGCCTGATACTCCTTCTGTCTGTGCCGAATTCATTAAAGATTTGAATGCACGAAAACAAGCTTCTTCCGACAAGGTTTTGAAGGCCATTACGCAAAAATTCCATGCTGATTTGTCGATGAGACGTACGATGGCGAGAAGAGGGAAACCAGCAACGAAGTATTGCGACAATGGGTCAGAGGTGCTGCAGAAGAACTGAGAAAAGCATTATTGTAATTGGTTCGCAATAACATAACTAATACTATGGTTCCAGAAATATATTTCAAATTTTTACATGCTGCTTGGGAAAGGCTTATTGGCTCGGTTAAAAGAACCATAGGCGTCACCAAGTTTGAACAGTTTCTGAAGGATGAAACATTGGGAAGTCTATTTGCAGAAGCAGAAAATATTGTTAATTCTGGACCTCTGACGCACGTTTCAGTAGACCCTGCAGATCCAAAAGCTTTAACACCCAACCACTTTCTGATTCTGGTGCTGGTGGTGACCAATGCCTTTTAAAAAAGTTGGGTCCGCGAATATATACCAGAACTCACTAAGAGAAATGAATCAACGACAACAAGAATATGAAAATAGGTGGTATCGTTTTGATAGTAGATGACTCTAGTCCCCGAAATACTTGGGAAATCGTGAAAGTAGAGAGAGTCTTCCCAGGAACATATGGACGAATACGAGTGAATGATGTGAAAACAAGAACCTCAACATATCTCCGACCTGTAGCGGAATCATGCCGCCTGCTTACCGATGGTGAAGAAAATGAAGTTCCATCACGGGGATAAGAAATTTGAGGTCGACACCTCGATAATGATCAACATTTATCTGTTTAAGGACCCTGTATATATTCAAGAGAGTGACAACGTCAAAACTAGAATAACAAGATTGTCAGAGTATCTGAATGAAATCACCGATTTCAGTTTGAAGAACGAAAATCATTGCCAGAAAGACGCGACAGAACAAACAGTATTTTCGTTTTCTTCAGGAACCGTTTTTTTATCGGAACTGTATAATGTGGGAAACGTATCATGCAGGAATATTATTCTTGTATTCTTCAGAACCGTCATCTGTAGCTGAACCTGAATTGTAACCGTTTAGTGTACGAACCGTATCTCAAAGAAAACATATCTTATAGGAACCGTATTCTGTAGGAAGCGTATTCTGTAGGAACTGTACTTTGTGGAATCCATAATCTGCTGAACTGTTATCCTCAGATACTGTTGTATGTAGGAATCAGATATACAGGGTGTCCCATGACTCGGTGCCCATAACTCAAGGGCATATTCCTTGAACAATTTCAAGTCGAAAGTGCCTCAACCACTTTTGTCCAGAACTCTATAGTCGAGGAGATATGAGCAATATCAAATTCAACAGAGTATATTGTATATTGAAATATTGAAAAATAGAGAATATTGAATGTAGGATAGGAATATTTCACCAATAACCACTTTTTTTAACTGACACAAATTCGATTGGAGTTTCTGTTCAAGATGCCCCAGCTGCTTCACAACACATTCTTGCAACTATTGAAAACGTTGCTGTCTGAAGAGTATCTGGGTCGTTGCGTATGAATGCAGTTGCAGTCATATTTTGGATTAGCTCATCTCTGGTTAAAAATGTTCATTTGCATACACTGATTTTTTCATGTGTCCCCAGAGATAATAGTCGAGAGGCGTTAAGTCAGGTGATCTCGGTGGCCAAGCAACTGGACCACCTCTTCCAATCCACTGATGAGTTGTTACTCAGATATAATCTTACATTCAAACTGACATGAGGTGGTGCGTCATCCTGCTGGAATCACATGTCAACTCTGTTCTGGAGTGGAATCTCCTCCATTTATCCTGGCGACTCGTTTTGTGAAAAAATCAGATAAACCTCAGATGTTGAACGTTCTTGAAAAACGAATGGCCCAAAACAACCAAATATCCATGGGAAAAAGAATGAATGTGAGTTAATGATATTAGTACTTCTATCTCATCTCAAGTAAACGTGGCTTCATCCGTGAATAATTTTTCCACAAAGTTGTTGGTGTGCGATCAACCAACGACAAAAGACAATACGCACTGTATGGTCTGCTGGTTATAAATGTTGGACAGACTGTATGTGATATGAGTACAAACCAATATTCTGTAATGTTCTCCACACTTTCATTCGACCAACATGAAGACGATTAGATATTCTGCGGACGCTAGTAGAGGGACTATTATCGATCATAATAAGAATTAGAATCTTCGGCAAGTTCTTGCTGTAAGGGACGCTCTGCAGTAGCTTTAGGAAAATGACCTTTTCCTGTCGAATGACGATGATGACGAATATTCTTCTTCAGAAAACCTCTACTGATATTTCTGTACAGACGCTCTTGCATTCACGTCACAGTATCAGTACATGAAGTGAATATCGGCATATTCTTGATTTGAAAACGTAGCCATTGCGAATTGATTTCATATCACGCCAACCGAAACTCACCATAACAATATGACGAAACAAATACATGGTGTAGTTTCCACCCCCAATATCACTTGCACCCTCGTAGACAGAATATTCAATGAAACACCAATTTAATATACCGTTCACTGACTCCTCGTCACTTTGTATCGTATCCGTGACTCAATGCGTGAATAATAATTCTGATAGCTTGAAGTCTCTTTTTAAAAACTTTATTTCATGTATATGTGTAAAGATGAAGGAAAAATATAAAATGATGTTTAATGTATGAATATGAGTTATGAACTGAACTGGAACTCGCTTCTCTCGGAGTCGAAGACGATCTTGCTGATTTCATGGAAACAGCGGTTTCATGAAATCTGAACTGTGGGATCTGCGATGTCAGCATCTTCTTATGGGAACCCATGTAGAGTGCAGACATAATTCCTCCCCCCATAGATTTGGCTTCAGAGGGTTAGAGAGGAAGACGAACATCACGGTGGTCGATCTGTGGGGATGCTGTGGCTTCAATCCTGTTGGCGAACTTCTTGTAGAATACGTAGCAGGCGGCAGCAACAATAAGTCCATATATCAGAACTGTCCAAGCGCTGGGGACGTAGAGAGAATGCCCAAATTGAAAATCGGATTGATTTTCGATAACTTGCGTGCGGATTTCTTGCAGCTCGTCTAGTCTGAGGTCCTCAAGTTCGATGGTGACGTTGGCTGTTGGAGACGTCGTGACGGTGACGTCTATGTCGGGAAACAGGACTGGCTGATTCGGATTTGCATACTGTTGTTCGTTGGCTATGGTGAATTGATCGATGATAAATCGGCAGCCCATAGGAATTTCGATTAGGAACGTCCCAATCAATTTCCGTATTTCTTCTTGTTCATGACATTCCAGTTTTGAAGTTGATTCGGATGGAAACAGTCCGATCCATTGGTTAGATGCATCGAGGTGGCTCAGGATTGGTCTGGTCAGGTGGACTCGAGTTTGGCGGCACGTGGAGGTGTTTTTTATGTTAAGCAGCTGAATTTCACAAGGTCCATCTTCGATTTCTCGTAGTTCTTGTTTGTCGCAAATATACCATCGAGGAAGGATTTCTTCACAAGTATTACTCAGAAATGCGAAGTACATTTCATTTTTGATCAAAAATTTATTTCTAGGGATGATTGCCTTGAA
This sequence comes from Gastrophysa polygoni, assembly GCA_963576655.1. NCBI lineage: Eukaryota > Metazoa > Arthropoda > Insecta > Coleoptera > Chrysomelidae > Gastrophysa > Gastrophysa polygoni. Next base: position 20,161,077 of record OY755085.1, on the reverse strand, counting down.
CTGACCATCAGAATATACAGGGGCTGAATAAAGATGATAGAATTCGAAATCAAAAGGAAACGTTATTGGGATATGAAGAATATATGTGATTTTGTTGTTCAATATATAACTATCAATTTTTATCAGTCTCTCAAAGTATTCTGTATTATTGAATGTTATTGCGAATGGTAACTGTTTGAGCTCTGTATGACAATTCAATTTCTTCAATTCGACAAACAATTCTTGTGTTGAGATGATGCTTGGGTGCATAACTTGTAATTTTGAAAAGGTGATAGAGTTTTCAATATCCTGGAGTACTGAATTGATTATCTCATACATGTTTATAATTTGATTCAGAATATCTTTTATCAACATTGAATTTTCTCTATACGTATGACTTTCGACTATCAAAACAATTTGGTTCAATTTTGAAGTGATTAGTTGTTCATTATGATTGATTCTTTGGACTGTTTTATTGAATTTGTCTATGACATTCAGAGATAGAGAATATTGTTTTCCCATATTTGATATTATCTGTTTTTGATTTGATTCTAGTTGTGAAATCATTTGTTCGTAATGTTGGCCATCATAGGCATCTAAGTTTCCAGTAACGGACTTGAAAATTGAGCCTAAGCCATCAATCAATCCTCTTTTACGGATATTATGGTGTGGAAGTATATTTCTCAATTTTGCTTCAACCTTTTCTTCAGTGAATTGTAAGATTTTCAGATAATTTGATGTGTCAAATGAATAATCCTTATTGGTAAGTATGAGGCTCGTGATATTGTGAGATTTTGATCTTAATCTACCTAATTCCGAAATAATCGAGTTCATATCATAATAGTGAATGAGAGTATGTGTGTACTGTTCAACTTTTGCTACACCAAGTTTAACAGGAATGATACCAGGGTTATTCTCTAGTTTTTGCAGTTGAATTTTTTCCTGGAGGCCGAAGATCCCCGGGATTCTGAAATAACAGAGACGAAATATTTATTTTTTAAAGGTGTATGTCTGTTTCAGTGGTCGTTTTAAATTGTCCATGTGAATTTTTTCTTGTGATGGGGTTGAAACTGTCTTCGATTCGTTATTTACATTTGTCAGCTGAGTGGATTTATTGAATTTATTTGCCTGTTTTTGTCTAGTGTGTTTTTTCACGAATGTCTTTTGTTCCGGTTGAAATATCTCGGGTTTGTCTCGGTTAACATTAAGCTTTTGTATGGTCTTGGATTTGAGTGCGATAAGGTCTGAATTAATTTTGGAATAGAGTAATTTCGATTTTTCTTTGTGATCATTGATATAGTCGTTAACCAATATTTGATCGATTTCCATATTGAAAGGGTTGTTGTCTGTGATGTGTCCATTCACAATGTCAATAGGTTTGAATTTCGTCGCGGAATGTAAGGAATGATTATAGGCCATAATTGCATAAGTTATTTTCTTTCGGATTGGAGTTTTTGAGAAACCTTTAGTATTCAACAGTCGAATATGTTCGATTATCGTCGAATGAAATCTTTCGACGATCCCATTGGATTGCGGGTGATTTGGACTGCAAAAGTGGGTGTCGATCTTATGTAATTTCAGCAGTTCGGTTACTACAGTGTTTTTAAACTCAGTGCCGTTGTCAACTATTATTTGTTTAGGGGTACCGTGATGAGAAAAGAATTTAATTAAATTGTCAGTGATTTCGGTTCCGCAGGGTGAGTTCAAATGGTATGCCTGTGCATATTTTGAAAAACTATCTACTATCGTTAAGAATTTTGATTGTTCGAGAGTAAAGGTATCTAAATGTATTATTTCAAAGGGTCTTGTTGCTGTTGGAGTTATATTCATTTCCATTCGAATAGGATGTCGCTCGTATTTACTTTGTTGGCATATTTCACATTCATTAATATAAGTTTGTACAGATTCCTTGATGTGGGGCCAATAGTATCTTTCTTTAATTCGGTGGACGGTTTCGTCTATTCCACGATGGTTAGACTTCCCTTCATGATAGTTTTTTATCAATTCCTCAATGTCGTTTCTGTCTGTCACGTCAATTAGTAATTTATTGCATTTTTTGAATTTAATAGAAGGCCATTTGAAATATGTTTGCAGTACTACTGAGAATTTTTCATAGATATTGGGGTTTTCGAAATACAGATGATATTGTACATTTGGTGCGATATAATCTTTTATGAATTGTACAATGTCATTTTCGAAATTGTTTTCGGAAATTTGGACTTTGATTCGTTGTTTCCTCTCAAATAAAATAGTTATTTTCGGTTTTGCGGGAGAGTGCAATACCGTTGATATTAATATTTGATTCTGACCGAAGTTTACCGGTGAGTCAGAAGTCGGAATTCCTACCACAGGGTGTTGGTCGGCATTGGAATGAATCGTGTTGTCGTCTTGTTCGTCATTTACTTCGTCTATGTCTCGAATGGTCTCATCTAATTGTACTTGCATGGAAACGTTGTCTATATCGCGTTGTTTATTCGCATCTTGTGAGTCAAAAATCTCTTGAATTATTTTTTCATTTTCAGGGTTCATTGGTTGGTTCGAAATATTTCTTACCAAGTCTTCGATTTCGTCGGAAACTGTCTTTGTGTGAATTTCAATGCGTGAAAGAGCATCAGCGTTGGAATTCAGTCTTCCTTTTTTGTATTTTATATTATAGTCGTATTCCTCTAATTTTATGCGCCATCTTGTTAATTTTGAATTAGGATCTTTAAGTGAGAATAGCCATTCTAAAGGTTTGTGGTCTGTAACAATATCAAATTTTCTACCGAATAAATATGGACGGAAATATTTAGTGGCCCAGACTATCGCAAGTAATTCTTTCTCGATTGTTGAATAATTTTGTTCCGATTCGTTTAAAGTTCGAGAAGCGTATGCGATAGGTAGATCACTACCAATCGGTCCTTGGGACAGAACAGCGCCCAAAGCAAAGTTGCTTGCGTCTGTCGTCAGCACGAAAGGTTTAGAAAAATCCGGATACTGGAGTATTGGTTCATTTATCAACAAATTTTTACAAGTATTGAAACAGTCTACAAATTCCTGATTATGTTCTATTTTGGCTCCTTTTTTAAGACACTTCGTAAACGGTTTGGTTATTTTAGCGAAATTGTTTATAAACCTACGATAATAACCGAGTAAACCTAAAAAACCTTTTATTTGTTTAGAATTAGTTGGTATTGGAAATTGTTTGATTGCTCGAATTTTGTCAGGGTTCGGTTTGACACCCTCTGGAGTCACAACATGACCCAGGTATGCGACTTCTTTTCGCAAAAATTCGGATTTATCGAGTTGTATCTTAAAGTTCGAATCTCGTAGCCGTTGGAAAACAGATCTCAGCCTTTCTAGATGTTCTTGTAATGATGTTGAAAAAACTATTATATCGTCCAAGTACACTAGACATTTCTCGTTTTGGATTCCACGCAATATGTTATCCATTATACGTTGAAATGTGGCTGGTGCATTTTTCAAACCAAAAGGCATACGCAGATATTCGAAATGGCCGTTCTCTGTGTTGAAGGCCGTTTTAGCTACATCCTTTTCATCCATCTCGATCTGGTGAAAACCACTGGCCAAATCGAGGGTAGTAAAATACTGACATTTTCCCAGTTTGTCGAGGAGGTCTGTTATGTTTGGAAGCGGGTATCTATCATCAACGGTTTTTTCGTTGAGCTTACGATAGTCTACCACGACTCTCCACTTTTGCTTTCCTGAAGCATCAGCCTTTTTTGGTACGACCCATATAGGTGACGACCACGGTGAATTACTAGGTCTTATGATGTTTTGGTCAAGCATTTTCTTCATTTGATTTTCTACCTCTTGCTTGTGGATGAACGGATAACGATACGATTTTGAATATACTGGCAATTCATCTGCGGTTTTTATTTGATGTTTTATGCGATTAGTGAAGGTTAAAGCGTCTCCTTCGTTATAAAAAATATCTGCAAATTCTTTACAAAGTTTAAGTATTTCGTTTCGTTCTTCCTGGTTTAGGTGATCTATTCTAATTTTTGTTGGATCTAAGTATCGATTGGGAAATTCGTCAAAATTATGAAGTTCTACTTCTTGGATGTGATTACGGTCGAATTTTTCAACAATTATAGGTTCAGAAAAATCTAAGGTTATCATATTTACAGTGTTATTTAAAATAGTCGTTAAAGCATATCCATTTTTTGCAACCGAAAGACTTTCTGGTATCTCACAGTTGTGGTATTTTTGATGTGGGATAATAATTTCGCCATTATTTATCGATGTTCTAATTTTTATTACTTGTTCCGATCTAGGATTGACTTTAATCAAATTCAGATTTGTTTGTGTTTTCTGAAAGAGTAGTTTTATTTTTGAATGAGGCGTGATTAAATATCCTTTATCGAAGTCAATCGTAGCTTGTAATAATTTTAAACTATCCAAACCTATCAATCCTCTGAAGATATTGTGAAATTTGAATAGGAAAAATTTCAATTTTTGATTTTCGTCCAAATTGAATATTTTTGAAACTGGAATAGATGCACTGAATTTATGTGCCGATTTTTGAAATACTGTGGACACAACAAATGGATCATTTTTAATTAATTGAGGAAAAAACTGATGAGCTATTTCTGGGTCAATGAATGATTTCGTAGAACCAGAATCAAGTAAAACTTTTATATTGTATTCAGGTAATATGATATATGGGAGTTCGCTTGCGTTTGTAGTATTAAATGGAATGATATGTGATTCTAAGAAGGATTGTCGTTGTGAGACATTTTCTGAAAATTTCTACTCGTACCGGCAGCATTTTCATCATCGGATGCTTGTTCGTAATATGCTAAATAATCATTTTGTGGATTAACATATTCTTCTTGGAAATTCTCCGGATTTCCATCTAATTCTGCGTTATATAATTCTTCTGAAACAAAAGTTCTTCTGGGTTGCATTGATTGATCAAATTGTCGTGAATTCGAATGATTTTGATGTTGTTGAGAATTACTTATAGGTCTGACAGTGTTTCTAGTATTAACGCTCATTGGCGTGGGCCTGTAAGTATTTCTAGTGCTCGTACTCATCGGAGTAGGCCTGTCGAATGTATTTCTTGGATTTGATCTAAAAACATTCGCGTTTTGTTGATTATTTCTGCCAAATACTTGAGTGTTTGTGAAAAATCTTTGTGGGCGAATATTTTCTCTAGGTTGTATCTGAATTGGCTGAGAAGGAAATGATGTTGTTGGTTGATGGTTCTTATACCGATCATTTGAATTATTGAAATTATTCGAAACATTTTTTGGGTATCTTTGTTGCGGCGGTTGCCTTGCTGAAACATCATTTTCTCTCGAAAAATGCCTATTTTGATTCAAATTTTGGAAGTAGTGAGTATTATCTTCTTGGATTACGAGTTGTAAGGCTTCACTTAGAGATTTTGGTCTCATACAGCGAATCGTAGTTCCAAGAGGTTCCCTAAGACCTGATAAAAATGTTTTCAGTGTTAATTCGTTATACAAATTACGTTTCAGAACTTTTGCTTCGAGATTTGCTTCATGAATATCAACGTGACTACAAATAAGATTAAGAATTTTCAAGCATCGATCGTAAAATTGCTGTGGTTTTTCATTCTGACTTTGTCTCATCATAACTAAGTCTCTGTTGAGACAAGCTTCATCTCTTTGATCTGCAAAGTTTCTCCGCAGCGTTTGTTTCAGATCATTCCAATTGGTTACTAATTGAATATTTACAACTAATCTAGCGTTACCAGTAAGCTTCGATATGAGAGAATTCAATAGATAAGTGTTATGAAAACTATTTGGGTTGGCAATATCATAGAAATTTTGAATGATTTGATCACAAATAGAAATATAACGATTTAATTCATTTGGATTTCCATTGAATTCAGGGATGCAATTTAAGTATTCAGATTTGAATTGACTCATTATGGGTTGGTTTGCAGTTTCGTTTTCGGATGAATTTGCTATTGAATTTTCAGGAAAATGAATAGTTCTACGTATAATCTGAAAGTCAGGTAAAGGTTCCCGCAAATTCAAATTTTCTAGAATGTTCGACAAATCTTCTACGGACATTCGATTGATTGCACTTACAAGAATATTAGAGTTACTTCAAGCATATCCTTCCTAACAGCTATGGAGATGAGTCCTGGATTTGCGATTTTTGTCTCCTCCAGAAGTTCTATCTCTGCAGAAATGGACTATGTAGGTTCCAAATCTCGTTGCTTCGTTGACGAGGGGCTTCAGATGGGTCTTTTCTAGACGGTCCACTTCAAACACCTCCACTCCACGAACCAACAGTTTTTCGATATCCAGTCAATCGTTGATACGAAATCACCACGTTCGATACGCGATAACCCGGATATCCTACCGACTGCGCCAATAATAATTCTGATAGCTTGAAGTCTCTTTTTAAAAACTTTATTTCATGTATATGTGTAAAGATGAAGGAAAAATATAAAATGATGTTTAATGTATGAATATGAGTTATGAACTGAACTGGAACTCGCTTCTCTCGGAGTCGAAGACGATCTTGCTGATTTCATGGAAACAGCGGTTTCATGAAATCTGAACTGTGGGATCTGCGATGTCAGCATCTTCTTATGGGAACCCATGTAGAGTGCAGACATAATTCGTGTTTATTTCTTTATTCATTCCATGATTCAATACACTACACATGGCCTACCGGATTTCTCTACTATTGAATTTTGCCCATAACTTTAAATACAATGACTTATATAGCCTACCATATTGATTACCTGTTGAATTTGTAATTGCTCACAACTCCTCGACTATAGAGTTTTGGACAAAAGTCTATAAGGAACTTTCGACTTGAAATTGTTCAAGGAATATGACCTCGAGCTCTGGGCATCGAGTCATGGGACACCCTGTATAATTCATTGCAGCAAGACAAGAAACCTGGTCTAGCTAGCTAAGCAGAAGTCGTACCTACACAGATAATAATCGAGAATCGTATACTCATACCACGGAACTCATCGATTCATCGATTGAAATGAAAATTTGAAAAGAAATAATTGCACGCCTTCTCACTCAGTGATACAAGAAATGAGGTCACCGCCATTTCCACAAGCATCTGTCCACTGATTGAATGAACACTACGAAACCCTATTCAAATAGGCTTATATATCTTCCAATGTTGATATGAGAATATTTCACAAGTCGAGTTTGTAGTTGATTGAAGTGTTTTTGAAAATTTGATCAATTTGAACCAATATGATGAACATAATGAATTCAGGTTCATTGAATAAAATGCTGCGAGAAGCTGATTGTGGAAAATGATGAAATGTATTTGTTTCTCTCCAGTTGCTGATAGATGATTTGGTTTCAGATTGCATGTGATGGAACTTATCTCGGGTCTTTGTATTGATGGGTTTATGAGGATTTTGCTTGGCATTGCTTTTTCCAGACTCTGCTATTTTTGAATGATGGAAATCAGAAACACGTTAATGCATGAACGCACACTGGGAGATTCCGATGAACAAACAAGAACAACGTGGATTGATATAATTCGAGGAAAACCTTCAAATGATGAGCAGACGACCACTGCTCAATTGCTTCGGAATGTGAATTGAAGAGGCTCATACACTATTGCAAGTCATTCGGAAGATCAGTACGTGGAATGAGTGATCGGAGTCAACGATTTGCAGAAGCTCAGTGCGCAGAGATTAGGAATGATGAATTTAAGTGTCTGATATATCGACAACACTCATGACAGCGACTTATACACTATCCGAAGAGGGTGCACGAGAGTATCCTTGATATTATATTAATTGATATTATATATAATGATATTATTGAATTTCCAGTTTGGTTTATATGCTCATCCAATCTACAAAGGGAACTGGCCCAGAGAAGTCATAGAAAGGGTAGGGAATAGGAGCAAGGCAGAAAAATTTCTGCAATCCCGTCTACCGGAGTTCACGTCAGAAGAAATAGATTTCATAAATGGTACATGGGATTTCCTCGGATTCAACTACTACGTATCTCATATAGTGACAGACGATAGGGAAGGAAACATCAAGGAGCATCCCAGCTACGAAAAAGACGTGAGAGCAAAAACTGGTCTGAATTCGACTTGGCAAATTTCATGTGGAAATTCGGTGTGTATTCTGGAAATTCTACTTTACCACACTTTTACCAATTACAGTTCGAAGAGAGCAAATTGTATTTCTGAGAAGTCATATGAATTTCTTAGAGCATCATATCAATTTGAGAATTGTTGTTGAATTTCGAAGCATATCTTATCGATTTCAGAAATCGTGAATTTCATTTCAAAATAGCTATTTTCCAAAGAAGTCATTGGAACAAATATCAATTGTGTCCTGAATTGATCGAATTCATTTGGAAAACTAACATTTCAATTTATTGTATAGTAATCCTTATGACCACAGATGTCCATGTATAGGGTGGTTCATCGAAAACGTACCGCAAGGCTGGGAAAGAACTTTTCGATAAAATCCGAAAACAAGTCAAGTTTGTTTGTCAGGAGGACACATTCTGACGTAACAATCATAGTTGAACCTTCAACCCCCTAAGTAGGGGTGTCACCCCAACATTTTTTTCAAATGGGAAAGGGGGTCAAGCGATACCTCCTTAGAACGGGCTTGTCATTCCCTTTTTTCATCTGTGGACAACACGAAAGGGAAACCTTCAATGTTCGAGGAACATCGTGTTAGCCAGCGGTGAAATTTTGGGAGAGAAGGAAGGTGTTGGAATTTTTCTTGAAAGTTTGGAGGTTGTAAGCATCAGGAAAGACTTCACGAGGCGAAGAATTCCACAAATTGCCGTTCTATTGATGAATGATGCTTGGTATAGCGATGTTCGACAGGTCTCGAGCCTGACAGTGTAGGGGTGACCAGCCTGAACTCGTCTGGTTTGTCTACAAGGAATCGCGCATAGTGGCATAATAGATGATATTTCCGTTGAGCACCGACCATGGAACCGACCGACCTTTCTACGATGATCTAGAGAGGACATTGATTTGGTGAGTGTTGTATCATCGACTTGGCGAATAGCTCTCTCCTGAATTGAATCCAAGAGCTTAAGCGTATGTTTGGGGGCCGAGCTCCAAACATGTGAACAGTACTCCAGAACAGGTCGAATTTTTGCTTTGTAGATCATAAGCAGTTGCTGGGATTGGGAGTATCTCTTCGCACGATATAGAAATCCAAGTTTTTGTGGAGAAGTTCTTGCAATGGACCTCACATGATCGTCCTATGAGAGAGCACTGTTGGTGGTGACTCCCAGCTGCTTAGATTTTTCGAATCGATCTACCCTTCCAGAAAATATGGAGCATTGAAACTCCAACCATCATGTGGGACGAAAAATACAATAATTGGTTCAATTGTACTTCATCGCAATAAGTTCCTTCGAATGAATTCGCTATTTTTGCCGAGTCACTGTTTTTGTCAATGCACAGATTTTTTTAGGCTCAGTTTAGAGAGTAAAAAATGAATAGCATTCATTCCTTCACGTTTGAAATAAGTCAAATAGTTGCTAAATACATGTCGTGGTTGAAGTTTTCACGAATTGTTCACTTCAACATTTATTATTATGGTTTATTCAATTGCAGACAGAGTGGAAATCATTCAGCTTTTTTTCAGAAACGATGAATGTGTTGATCAAGTCGCGGAGTTGTTTTACCAACGGCATCTTGACAAACATGCCTCTGGAAAAATTGTACGCGAATTGGTGAACAGATTTCGCTAAACAGGTTCAGTTCATAACACAAAGAGAGAGCTTGAGAATTCAGTACTACAAAAGCGTTGTTAACAAAACACCACCAGATACATTAGAACAGTTGCAACGAAGAATCATTAACATATGTCGCGAAGTGACACCCCAAATGATCCAGAATGTACGACAACGGTTTGATAATAACTTATACCACTGTATGCAGGTTGTCGAACATTTACTCGACTTATAAATGAGTTTTGAAGTACAAACTTGACCTGTCTTCGGATTCGAAAAGTTCTTTTCCAGCCTGTTATGCCTTGCGGTACGTTTTAGATGGGCCACCCTGTATGTTCGCTGATGAGACTGAGGTGCTGGGTAATATTCATCCAGTTAGTACATATACAGATCGTTTTCCAATGAAACAACTTGAATTCAATTCTTATTCCAACAGCTCTCTTGAAATTCAATAAATCTCTGTTGATGATTTGCATTAAGCAGTTGAGGTATTTCACAGATCGTACCGTGGGGCGCGAGGAAAATGCTTAAATGGATCAAGGATAACTACAATAGTCCACCAATTTTCATAGCCGAAAGCGGCGTGTGTGATGATGGAAAGTCACTGATGGATCATGGAAGGATACAATTTTTTTACGTGAGTTAACGTCTAGAGATGAAGTTATGATTTCAAATGATGTCGTTAAAAGAAAAGACTCCTCGTTAAATCAACAAATACATCAGGGGTCCAATCTCAGTCAATTCCAATTCAATATTTTTGTGACGGTGGTGAGATTTGTGTTATTTGTCGTCTTGATTATGCAGGGTGTTCCGAAAAAGGTGGCCCGGTTGTTAGATTCGTGGAACACTGCAATGTCAGAATTTCAGTAGATTCAGAGGAAGATTCGAGAGAATAATAGAAATAAACCAATATAAGCTCTTCTACGCTTCCATGTGAAAATGATTCGGGTTTGCTCGGTAGAAAATTTTTATTGCAACATCCGTATTCCAGATACAGTCTTGATAGGAGAATATATCATACACATTCTTCACGATAATACTGACACCATTGGGATGGAGTTATGACGAATCGCATGAATTTGTTTTCATGTCTGACCTTCATAGAGTGCGCTAGTTACACGGTTCGTAACGAGTAGTTCCAAACATAACATTTCTATTCTCCAGCTTTTTGTGGGATTTTCTCTACTCGTTCCTAAGACATGAAGTAGAAGTTATAGGGAGTTATTGAAAATATATTTGTAGTAAGGACAGATTTTGTGATCTGGCCCAAAATGTCACTGCGCTTGAAATTGAACCTTCAGGTACCTGAGAGAGAAGTTCTCTATTTGTCGGTGACACCTCGTTTTTTTAAGAATTTGGTTATAAAAATATATTCAATAAGAATAAAACCTCTACTTATCTTGGTGGACGTTCCGGGAACGAAGCTGCTCCCCTTCTCAACACAATTAAAATATTTTTCTCTTCGCAAATTTTTATCTATATGCTGTCGGTTTTGACACTTTTCAGAGTGTCAGACAAAAAAAAACTTTTCAGTGTCAAAACCGACAGCAGATCGAGAAAATTTCGCGAAGAGAAAAATATTTTAATTGTGCCGAGAACGAGAGCAGATTCGTTCCCGAAACGTCCACCAAGATAAGTAGAGGTTTTATTCTCATTAAATATATATGTATTTCCAAATTTTTCGAAAACCAGGTGTCACTGACGAAGAGAGAATTTCTCTTTCAGGTATCTAAAGGTTTAATTCCAAGCGCAGTGACATTTTGGGGCAGATCACAAAATCTGCCCTTACTACAAATATATTGAAATAATTTCTGATAACTCCTACTTCATTTTTCAGAAACGAGAAGAGAAAATTCCACAAAATGCTGGAAAATGATACACCACCTCCTCCATAAACTTACAGACAGTATGACATCTTTACCATAGATTTTCTAGTTCAAATTATGTGTTAACTTCCAGTTTCACAAAGGTACTCTTGGTAAAGCTATATATTGAATAACGTCCTCGGAATATTTTAGGGATGTCCATTCATATATACATACTAGGGACGAGCTGCCATCTAGCAAACAACATCCATGAAGAAGTCTTTCCTAACGCTAACGACCTCCTTACGATATTCCAACGGAAATCCCAGTACGTTTCTTTCCTCTCATCATTCCACCATTGGATTACATGATGTTCCTTGATAATTATAGGCTTTTGTGTTGTCAGAAGATGAAAAAATATACATAAACTCATATTCAAATTGAGCGTTAGTGCGCATGAGTGAAGTGAGTGTACTTCACTATTTCAATTGTTCACTAGAGAAAATTGGATTGAATTTCACTAAAAACAGGTATGCAGTCAGTATATGATACAAGTACACAATTCTTCTCTTTTTTCATCAGTAATGAAATGATCTTAACGGTTGAGAATCGGCTATGATGGTGTAGGTAAGTGATAGTCTGTCTTGCAATTCTTGAAGTGAATTTATGATGTGATCAAATTGTGTAGTCCTTCGTTAGGATTCAAATCGCATGAACATGTACTCTGAACTTTTTCAACTGGGGACATTTTGAGAGCTCCACCAAGAGTACTTTTTTGGTATGAAATCGTATAATGTTCAAATCGACATGAAATTCAGACTAGAAAATCTAACATCAAAAAAGTTATGTTCGAATCTTATAACTGGCGCCCCCCATAAGGGTCAGATATAAGACAAATTCATACTATTTGTCAGCTTCCAAAAAAATTTCATCCCAATGTTGCCAGTAGTTTCGACATAATCGTAAGTCTGTGCATATTTTTTCCTCGAAACTTAGAGATATATGGAAAATATGAAATATATGGAATACATGGAATATATGGAATACATGGCATATATGAAATATATGAAATACATGGGATATATGGTATATATGGAATATATTGAATATATGGAATATATAGTTCGCTTTCAAGTTGTGGTCAGAGACAGTCGTGCTAATCTGTGCTCCGTACTTATTCGTAGGTTCTAGTGGTCAATTTATAGATAAATGAGTTACTTTTTATATCAAACTGTGCAGAATTGAAAACCTTATTCAGTGAAATAAATCCTTATCTATCTTAATCAGTGCAACGGAGTGACTTCTCACATATTTCTAGTTCAGATATTCATTTCATTAATCAGGTAGTCCAAGAAACTTGTAAAAAGTGTTTTTTTATCACCATAGCTGGAACATGTGGTATTTGTAGTGGGTCGGGGACTCGCACAAATCTGGAAATTTCTTGTGAAGGTCAATGTGCAAAAACATTTCACATGAAGTGTCTCAACCTGCCAGTGGCGTTCCACGACATGCCCGAAAATTCAGGGATAAGCTGGTCCTGCAAAAAGTGTAAAGTGAATATCAATGATATGAAATTTGAGAAACTCTTGATGTCTATTACAACTATTCATGAGGATCTGAAGAATATGAAATCTAAACAGACTGAAATATTTGAATCCCTCAACTATTACGGAAACAAAATTGATGACTTTGGAGCCCGTTCAGATGGATTCCAGAAAACGATCAATTCCGTTCAAGATGTCAAAGAGGATGTCCTACAATTGAAGAAGGAGTGCTATAACCTCAGAGCAGAAATAGAATCGATGCATCAGTATGATCGTATACATAACATAGAGGTATTCGAAGTTCCTGAAAAAAGTGGTGAAAACCCATTCTCTATCATCAAGACCCTGGCTGAGAAAACGAAATTTCCACTTGTAGAATCTGATATTATGGAAAGCTATAGGATCCAATCACACCCAGGAAAGAAAGACAACAAAATTCCAAGAAATATTATCACAAAATTTTCCCACCGTGCAACAAAAAATAAATTCATGGAAGCTTTGAAACCGAGCAAAAATAGCTTATCTGCGAATATTTTTCGTTTCCAGGAAACCAGTCGAATCTATGTCAACGATCATCTTTCACACTATTTCAAATTACTATTCAAGAAAGCTAGGGATTTCTACCAAACAAGGAGTATAAATACTGTTGGGTGAGAGACTCAAAGATCTACGTGAAAAAATCTGACGATTCTCGAGGTATTCAGATAACAAGCGGAGAAATAGTGAAAAAACTAGCTCAAAAAGTATCACTCAAATGACAATATTGGCTGCTCTTTCAGTACATTCAACGACTTCCGATTGTATTATCAAAATACGCGAGGATTGAGGACTGAAACCGATCAATTCTTACAGGCAACTCTCTCTTTAGATTACGACTTTATCTGTGCATCTGAAACATGGTCATATGAAGATATCTCCAACTCAGAACTATTTTCATCTTCCTACGAAGTCTACCGCGATAAAATAACTAGTGAAAAGTAACGGGTGGTGGGGTCTTGATATCAGTTCGTGAGGAATTTTCTTCAGCGAGTGTATCGCAGTGGAGTACAAATTGTAAGGTAGAAAATCTTTGGGTATCAGTAGCTCTGGAGGAAGGTAAAGGACTATTACTTTGTTGTATTTATGCTCCTCCTGACATAACCTCCAACAAACTCACAATATACCTTGACAATATTGAGAATATAATAAATAATAACACTGGAAAAGTTTTCATTATCGTCAGAGATTTCAATTTACCCAAAATAGAATGGAAAGTCGATGCTTCTGACCCCTCTGGGTACGTTCCAACCGGCGCTACTGATAACAAAAGTGAAAGATTTATCGATTGCATTTCACTTTTGAATTCACAACAGTACAATAATGTGAGGTATGCTAATAATGAAGTGTTAGATTTAGTATTATCAAATTGTAATGAACTTGCTGTATGTCCTGCTTTGTTACCTTTTGTGTTCGAGGATGTGCATCATAAAGCCATCGAAATAACATTTAGTTTAAAATATTTCAAGCAATTGTCAAAAAACTCTTACACCATAATAATGTATCATAAAGCTGATTACAATAGCATGAATACTTCCTAGAACTCTGTCCGATGGGAGCTTTTATTCAATTCAGTAGATATTGATGTTTCAGTTGGACGTTTTTTCGATGTGATAAATCAAGCTATTAGAAATTTTGTGCCAACTACTAAAAAAAAATCATAACAATAGTTCTGGTTTTTGAAGGAGACCGTTAAATTATTGAAAGATAAAATTAATTATCACAAAAAGTGGAAAACACATAGAAACCAGAATGAATACCTTGGTTTTTCATATTTACGCAAAGAACTAAAAAAAAGTATCAGTAATGACTACAAAAAGTACGTAAACAATACAGAGGAGAGAATAATGAGTGATACGAAAGCATTTCAAGCAAATGGAAAGTTGTTCAAGTAAAACCAATATTCAAATCAGGCGATAGAACAGATGTTCGAAATCATAGACCCATATCAATACTCAATTCATTCGGCAAAGTTTTTGAAGCAACATCAACCAAAGAGTTATCTTTTCTTACCAAAAATAATATAACGCCATATCAGCATGTTTTTTTCAAAAAAGAGGTGTGGTGACCAATTTGACATCGTTCGTACAAGATATCCTTGAGAATATGGAGTATGAATCCTCTACCTGTGCAGTGAATACCGATTTCTCAAAGGCATTCGATAAGGTACATCATGCTACCCTGATAAAAAACTGGAAAATTTCGGTACACATGGCCACTTGTTGAGGCTTTTAGCATCATATGTATCTGATAGGCATCAATATGTGGCCTTGAATAATAATAAATCAAGAGAATGTCTTGTTTCATCTGGTGTTCCTCAGGGATCTCATCTTGGCCCAATCCTTTTCAGTATATTTATCAATGATATTGAAAATTGCTTCAGGACTTCAAAATTTGTAATATATGCTGATGACCTGAAAGTTTACACCAAAATAGCTGATATCTCAGACTATGCATATTTTCAAGAAGACTTAGACAGACTTTACGACTCCTGTTCTGAGAACAGACTATTTCCGAATATCAAAACATGTTATCACATCCTATTCTCTCGATGCAAGAATCCTCCAACACAGGATGTATTCTTGAATAATCAGATGAAGCAAGAAGCAATCTGGTCCGTGATTTAGGAGTATTGATGGATACAAAATTAACATTCGATTGTCACATCGAGACAATGGTTGGGAGGGCACTTCGTACTCTTGGATTCATTCTTAGAAATTCGAGGAACGTTCGTAATCATAATTCCATAATCACCATGTTCAAATCACTGGTCAGACCAATTCTGGAATATTGCTCATCTATATGGAATCCAGTATATGAAAAATATGTGACACGTCAACAACCTGAACTTAAGATATTTCCGATATCGTCACTATGTTGATTATGAAACAAACTTGAAGTTCTACAAGCTAGAACGTCTTTTGCTGAGGAGAGAATATGTGGATATATTGTTAACTTATGAAATATTTAATAATATTATTGACTCTCAATCTTCAATTATGTATTTCAATCTGAATTGTCAATCAAGAATCGTAAGAAATAGACTAACATTTTATCCTCCAATGTATACAACAAACTATTATGGTAACTCATCTGTAATACGATGCATGAACTCATATAACATAATATGTCACTCTGAAATTGATATCTTTCATTACACACTGACAAATTTAAAAAAAAAAATGAAACACTTTTTACTGCAGTTTTATAATAGGCTCCCAGACGAATAATTCTTCCTCTTTGACATGTTTTCTTTTCAAGTTAACTATCTTGTTATTGTTAATATTTTTTTTTCTTTCTATTGTCACTTCCTACCTTAGGACACAACGTGTTATTAGTTATAATATTTTGTGAATTTGAGCTGACCTGTTATTGGATGAACTCTGATAGGTTCATCTGTTGGGTAGCCATGCACTTCTTATAAATGAATGAATAAATAAATAAATATTGTATTTATGGAATTCGATTTTGAATACGGATGACGTAACAAAATTCCTCTACTGAGCAAACTCAACTTATTTTTGCAGTGTCCTATGTATCCCAGCAACAGAGCCAACATTTTTGAAACGCCCTGTATTCTTATCGAGCACTCATAAATGAATGATAACTGCATTGTAGAACCGTAATGACTGAGATGAGAAATGTTCGTTGCATCCATTCAACAACGACAACTCTTTCTGAATGATGACTGATGATGGCCTAGTAACCGAAAGAGCCATGCAATTTGATAATTGGATATTTTCAAACGTAATACAACTTTGTTCATCTTTGGTTACCAACTTCGATGTTATTGTACTGTGTGGCATATTCATCGATTCATCGATAATATAGATGAAGATTCATACAAAAATCCTCGGTGTCATATCATCTGTATCATCAATGAATCAAAAAAACCTTTGATTCTGATAATCGCTATATGTTCCTGTCATTCATGTTTCCTTTGTAGTTTTTCCAAGGATTTTATGCACAATGTAGTGGATTGATTTCTTGAAAGATTTTGATGCGAAATCAATCTAAATATATGATATTCAAGAAGGTTTATTCATTTTTACAACTCTTGAGTGGCATTTTGTCTCCACGTTCCTGGAAATATAATTCAATATTTCGATGATTTTAATAAACAGGGTTGGGATAGAGTATGGAACCAAGGGAATATCTTTTGAACGACAGGAATCATATTCATGAAAATTAGCAGGTGAGTGCAATGGATCGGAATGCATCTGATATACATTTTTTTGTTGATTATATACTTCCGGTTTAACCGGAAATGCCGTCAACTTCTTCAATTTGAATGGGACACCCTTTATATTTTCACAGATTTTGAAAGAGCTTGTTATTTTGAATTTATACATACTGAGTTCAGTGTGAAAAAATTTGTAAAAACGAGGAATATAGCACTTAAATCAACCTCCTTTGATTTTTTCGCATCAGCGCGAGATACTATTTAGATAAACTAATTGATGATGTTTGTATGCATAGTAATGGATAAACGAGTACTGTTTAGTATGTCTTTTGTTTTCCAAGTGTCAAATTCGAATTGACGGAAATGAATTTCCCAATTCAGAATGGTTCAATCAAATGGAAAAGAGCGTATTGAAATTCTAATGATGATCGGTTATGGTGATCGTGTTAGAACTCATGAAGAAGTGTGTCATATTTTCAATAGTTTGCATCCGGAGAGCAATCCTATATCAAGCTTGACGATAACTAAAACATTACAACGTTTTGTTACAACTGGGTGGTGAAGAATTCGCTAGAACCTGCAGACTGCAAAGAACGAAACTGTTAAACAAAATATTGCAATCGAGTAAGAAGAATCACCTCAAACTTCTACCACACATTTGGCACTAAGCCATGGTAACAGTCAACGTTCTGTAGTTCTGATATTAAAAAGTAAGAAGTATCATCCGTATAAGGTACAGTTGGTTCAAGAATTGTTAGACGATGATTTTGACCGACGGCTGGAAATTTGCGAACGGCTAATGGACATCTGTAATGCCGACGAAAATTCTCCTTACATCGTTTTCTCCGATGAGGCGATTTTTTGTTTGAATGGAAATGAGAATCCTCATTGGATTCATGAAGCACATACCCAGCATCCACAGAAGTCAAATGTTTGGATGGGAATTGTCGAATATAGGCTTATAGGCCCGAAATGTTCGGTTTCAACGAGATGGAGCACCTTCTCACTATGATAGATGGGTTAGGGATTTTCTGGATGCGAATTTTCCAAATCGATGGATTGGACGTAGAGGATTCATAAAGTGGCCTGCTTGTTCTCCGGATCTTAGCCCGTTAGAATCTTTCTTTAGGGTTATCTGGAATCACGTGTTCACGTTAGACGACCAAGAAACTTATAGGAATTGATACAAATAATTATTGATGTGAACTGATACGTGAAGAAGTTTTGGAGTGACTCAAAAATTTTCCAATAGGATATACTATTTATAAATGACATAGCCGATGGCATCACTTCTCATAAACTGCTATTTGCAGACGACATGAAGATATATCGTGAAATACAGAGTGAAGCAGACTGTTTCACATTGCAGGAGGACTTAAATTCGTTGACTAATTGGTGTACTCGTGATAAATTGTACCTAAATACAAATAAATGTGAAATAATGACATTCACTCGTGAAATCCTACCAGTAACATTCAACTATGTACTAGATGGTGAAAGTTCAATGCGGATCACGGAATCAAAGGACCTAGGGGTTCTATTCGATCAAAAACTCACGTTTTCCATGAAAAATTTGGGTTTCTTGATACGCACCTGCAAGGAATCCAGGACCTATGACTCCTTGAGAACCATTTATTTCACACTTATCAGGAGCAAATTAGAGTACTGCAGTGTCGTTTGGAATCCGTCCCACATGAAGCATATATCTAGCCTAGAAAATGTTCAAAGAAATTTCTGAAATATGCATATTTCAAAAAACGTGGACTTTATCCCGAGAGAGGTCATAGCTATGATTCATTGATGGATGAGTTTCATATGATATCTCTAAAGAAATTCAGGGAAAGCCGAGATATGTGTTTTGCATATAAAATCATACATGGACAAATAGATTGTTCACCCCTACTGTCCCATATGCTATTCAATGTACCACGTATTTCATCTGGGTTTTGTAGCACATTTCATATTCCTATTTCCAATACAGTGCATCATTTTCATTCGCCTATATCTACTTTATCTAGAAGTGTTAATAAGGTTCTCAGTGTAGATATATTTTTCTTACATTCAAACAATTCAGAAAAGGAATCCTCCGTTTCATTCAGAATTGATTTTGTTATATGTGTAATTATTCATAATGCTAATTGTATACACCTGTAAATGGGCTTTTGGGCCTGCTGGATGTATTATACCAATGAATAAATGAATAAATATTGTCAGCAAGTAAAAGGCGAGCATTTTGAATATTTGAAGTGATTTTGTTCCTCATTATTCTGAAAGAATGGAATGTACACCTATCGTACAACTAACAGTGTGTTATTCCTCGTTTTTACAAATTCTTCTACACTAAAATCAGCATTTATGAATTCGAAATATCAATCTCTTTCAAAATCTGTCAAAATATATCGGGGGGGGGGCATTTGAATCAACGAAGTTGATGGCATTTCCGGTTGAACCAGTAGTATATTATCAACATAAAAATGTAAATCTGATGCATTTCGTTCCATTGCACCCACCTGCAAATTTTCATAAAAATCTTTATTTCCGTTTGAAAGATATTTACTTGGTTCCATATTTTATCCCAACCCTGTATAGGTAATGAGGACAGATTTGTAATCTGCCCCGGAATGTCACTGCGCCTAAAGTTGAACCTTCAGATGCCTGGAAGAGAAATTTTATATTCGTCAGTGACACCTTGTTGTCATTGGAGAAACAAATATATTTTCAATGAAAACAAAGCTTCTACTAATCTTCGTGAACGAATCTGCTTCCGTTTTCAACACAATTCATGTATCTTTCTTCGTGAAATATCCAATGTTGATTAGTTTTTGACTCTGTGAAGTGACAATTAGGGAGTTTTGAGAAGTGGATGCCAAGATCTATCTATATCAAGTGAACAAGAAGCAATATTATTATCTCCGTTCAGACGAATGCAAGTAGATTCTTCGATTTTTCGTTGTCTTCTCTTCCTATAATCTTAATGTCACTTCAATCGGCCATATGTTATACATTTTCAGTAAGGATATGTTTAGCTTATTTCGATTTGTCGATATATCTTTATCATATCATATTTTCATGAGGTGTTATTTTTGCAGGATCATTTAGAAGTGATTCTCGAATCAATATACGAAGACAAAGTCAACATCCTCGCATTCACTGCCTGGAGTTTGATGGACAACTTCGAATGGTTGCAGGGATACAGGTATGGTATTTCTCTTTCTTCATCAATAAATTTCACTGACTGAAAATGGGATAAAGGTCTCCGACCTGACCAGCCTCTCACCTGTTACATGTTCATGTCTGTCTGAGTGAACAGAAGCTCCATGATGATGAAAATCGAATAACTTCACACCAATCTTCAATTCAGAACACTGAAGCACGATATTTAGGACTTCTTTGTATCTGATTTTATTTTCATCGAACGTTATGCCCTTCAAGTTATCGGCCATGTCCTATCGGAATGAAAAATCGTTAGCTTGAAATCAAGAGAGATATTATTGAGGAAAACAATCAGTAACAATTCCTTTTCAGCAGAAGCTCACTCAAACTTAGCCCGGCTCGGTCTGACTCTGCCTAGGCTGATTTTGGACATCTGTAAGGAATAACCTTCCATGTACTCTGATATTGACTGTGACGATTCTCTTGTTATGATGAAAAGCAAATGTTATCAAATCTTTATAGGCGCGGCAGCTCGTTTGTTTGGGAGCAAAGGTGTGAGTTCTGAACTATATCAGGTGGATTTTTGTTGGGCACTACAACAAACAAACTGAGGAAACAACTGAGGAAAGGAATGTGAAAGTGAAAGCCTGACAGAACTATGACAGATTTCATTTCATCGCTTATTAAACCTACTCCAAAGGCATACGGCAATGGCTGCCGAAGAGTAAATACATTTGTTGTGAGCTCCGTGTTCAAGTCGAAAAAAAGTGTTTAAATTTGGGCTGAAAAAAGTAAGGTTTTCTTCAACACACCAACTGAATTGTGATGATTAATTTGAAGTAATAACAATGATGATTACACGTGAAATCAGGGAAGAAATAAAAAATTCCGCGAGTACAAGTATTCTTACTATTCTAAAAGATGGGAATTTCATTGAACGAATTGTACAAAAAGTCTCGGACAGGAGATTAGCGATATGAACAAAGAAGTTGTACTCAATAGTACAGTTATTGAGGAGTTGAAAAAAGGAACCTCTATGCTCAAATCAGAAAATGAGTATCTCTTACAAAAATACGATGAGATTGATCAAAAGGCTAGATCGCAAAACTTGAGAATTTTTAAATTAGATGAGAGGCAGCAGAAGAATTTAGCTGAAATTATTATTGAACTTTATGGAGCACATTTGGCTAGAAAAATCAGGAGAGAAAATACTTATAATACTTATGTGTACCAGAATTGAGAAGAAAAAAGTCGATCGGCCGATGTGTATCTTGCTGACGTTGACTACTTAAAGCATAAAGCAAAACATATACAGCAAAAAAAAATGTTCATTATCTCGGTATTTGACAATGATGCTCCATTCGTTCGAAGGGAAATAATTAAACAACCTGCACCTTGGCTTACAAAAAATCTTGTTTTATTGAGAACAGAGAAATAGAGCACTGAAAAAATTCAAAAAAACAAAAACTAAATCAGATCTCGATAGGTACAAAGAACTAAAAAATCATACACTTTCAGTGACCAGAAGTGGAAAAAAAAAGGTCATCTCACTCATGTACTCCAAATGAAAGACTCGAAAGCATCCGGGAAAACTCTGAGGAACCTGAGTGTCTGCTCAAGTCCGAAAAATTCGATTCCTGAACATTTGTCTAACTCTAACTCTTTGAACAATTTTTTTTCTACTTATCTGCAGAATGTAACCAGTAATTGTGAAGAAAAAATAATGTTCCTCAGCAGAACAGTCCAAGATCCACAATGTGATTTTTCATTTAGGTTGATCACTATTGAGGAGGTCCACAATATCTTGCATAACATTCGGACTCAAACTTTCGGAACAGATAGTATGAACGCAGAAATGCTGAAATATTGTAGTGCCTTCATAGATAGATAGATTGCCCATATAATGAATTGCTGTATTGAAAAATCATATTTTCCTGTTATATGGAAGAGCTCTGTTGGCCTACCTGTTCCAAAAGGAAACAATCCTTAATGTTTCGCAGATTTGAGAATTATGAGCTTACTTCCAGCTATATCTAAAATTTTCGAGAAATTTCTTCATTCTCAAATTCATGATTAATTCACTTCTAAAAATTCACTTCCTGATTGTCAATGCGGTTTTAGACCTGGAATAAATACTGAAACATCTTCAGCAACTGTAACGACTGATATTTCAACATCCTATGATCAAGGTTTGAGTAGTGTTTTGGTGTTTTTCCAAAGCCTTTGATACCATTGATCAGGAACTGTTTTGTGCTAAATTGAGATATTATGGCTTTGATAATAAATCAGCGTTTTTGATGTGGAATTATTTCCTCAGACGTTCTCAGAAAATATTAGTTGATGGTTCGTACTCATCCGAACTTGATATTCTTTCAAGCGTCCCGCAGGGGTCTTTATTGGGTCCATTACTTCTCATCATATATACTGCTGACATTTTGAATGTAATAGAACACTATAAAATTCAAGCTTTTGCAGATGATACACAGCTCTATCTCAGCTTTCGTACTGAAAATTTCGAGATTGCTGAAGAAATCATGAACAATGAATTGAATAAAATATATTATATATAATATATTATATTATATAATATAATATATATAATATTATATATAATATATAATAAAAGTATTATATTTCGGTAGTAAAAACACTTTGAACTTATTGAAGAATAGTTTTACTCTTCAAATTGATAATACTCCCATGGAAATCTGTGATTCAGCCAGAAATCTTGGTTTAGTATTAGATACAGACATCCGTTTTTATCAACACGTGAAAAATCTTATTGGTAAATCTTTCGCATCTCTGAAATTTCATTTACAGTAATCGACATATTCTCAGCTTCGAAATGAAACGAACGTTGTGTGAATCACTTGTCCTGAGTCACTTTAACTATTGCGATTTCCTTTATGGGCCATGTCTAACAAAAGTCGATAAGGAAAGAATACAAAAAGTGCAGAATAGCTGCGCAAGACTGATTTATGGTATCAGAAAATATGAACATATTTCACATAAAATTGTTGAATGCATCTGGCTCAACATGTACAATAGAAGGCAGCTCCACATGTGTACCTTGACTCACAAACTTTTAAATGATTGCATTGATCAAGAAATTCATTCCCCGTTTCAAAATACATTCACAAAATATCAGACGCAAATTCACTCTGACCATGCCTCAGCACAAAACCGCATTTTTTCAAAGGTGTTTTGTCTCCAATGCCATCCAAATGTATAATACTCTGCCTGAAGAATTCAAATTATATAATATATAAGAGTTTGAATATGAACTCAAACATCATTTACTTTCTACGCAGTAAGCTTATTTATGTGACCAGGCATTATTAATTACTTCATTTATAGCTTATATTTCATTTCAATTTATCGTAATTTGTATTGTTAGCAATGTATGCACCCATAATTTACAATTTATAGTTTGATTTATACTTTATTGTATTTTTTTTTCATGTTTCCCATTATAATTTTTCTACTATCTTAAAGCTAGTCAGTCATATTTTATATATATATACAGGGTGTCCCTAAAAGGTGCGGAAAAAAAGCTACCACAAGTTCCTGAGGCGTAAATATGATTTTCATTTTTTATGAATATTTTTCTCATTAATTGGTGTATTGTCACAATATTCGGCTTGGGGGGGTTTTGCTGGTTGAGAAATTAGAATTTGCTATCATTTTTATTGTAAAGTTGAGAGGGCGCCACCATGCACACATTTAAAACAAAATAACTTTTTTGAGCCACCCCATATTTAATTTTTTAATTAAAATTCGGATTGTCCAACGTCTTTTACATAAAAAATGTATACGTGGTGAGAGTTGATTTGAGCAGCTGTGTTTGAGATATCTGGATTTTAAAAATTCACTTCGTAAATGGCCAGGTCTAAATTATTGTAATAATGAAATTGAACACATTTGAAGCATAGGCGGTGTATATTTCTTTCATCATTTTTCATTTTGGGCTCTGCCCCTCTGTTGGTTAAGTAGAATAGCTTTGAGCTAGACTTTGCCAACAGTCTATGAAAGAACCATTCATGACTGTTCTCGAATAACAATAAGAGGCGTTCATTATTATTAATATCATTATTATTATTTGTATGTGACAATAATTATCGTTCAGAGGTTAACTAACTTTTCCCTTCATATAGGCCTAGACTTCGGATCCGCAGAGTCACCAATGTATTCAAACTATTGATCCAAATTGTGTTATCCGAATTTAGACTGCATAACTAGTATCACTGATCTATCACTTATGATGAAAGGTACCAGATATTCAGATGTGATAGTACAAGTCGATATGCGGTGATAGTATTTATTTTCGATGCTGGAGTGAACATCGCTATACCAACCATCATTCATCAATAGAACGGCAAAGTTGTGGAATTCTTTGCCTAGTGAAGTCTTTCCTGATGCTTACAACCTCCAAACATTCATTCATTATGTATTATGTATTATGTATTATGTATTATGTATTATGTATTATGTATTATGTATTATGTATTATGTATTATGTATTATGTATTATGTATTATGTATTATGTATTATGTATTATGTATTATGTATCATGTATTATGTATTATGTATTATGTATTATGTATTATGTATTATGTATTATGTATTATGTATTATGTATTATGTATTATGTATTATGTATTATGTATTATGTATTATGTATTATGTATTATGTATCATGTATTATGTATTATGTATTATGTATCCTACTGTGCATATTACAATTTGAGGCGTTGTGTAGTTGGTCTGAAAGAAGAACGTTGGAATGTCTATAAGATTATTAGAAATCAATATGCTGTTTCACTAAGGAAGAAATAGAGATTATATTATAAACGAATCATTGATAACAATGGAAGTGAAAGTAAGGAAATGTGGAAGTATCTTGAAAAAAATTGTTAAGCCTGAATAAGATGTTGGTAGCTATATCCAATTTGAGATTTATCACCAAGATGTATTCTAAAATAAGGAACTAGACATTGCTGATAATTTGAATTGTTATTTTGTAGATAGTGTGAATGAAATAGATAGGGAAGCCGTAGCGTAGTGGTAACGCGTCTGTTCCATAGCTCAGCGGTCATTAGTACGAACCCAGGTATTGGCTGATAATTTTTGTGTTAGAATTGGTTCGATGTTTCAATCTTGACATTTCCTCCAGAATTGGTTCAGAAGCCCTCTCTTCTCAACCGAACAAGTTTCCACTTTTTAGGGCGTTGATTTTCAACGTCGAAGTGGCGATGAATAAATGGAAAATAAAACGAAATCAGATCACATCAGTATTCCACTCACGTGTTATATCAACTCATTTCACCGAATTCGTGCCTTTAACAAATAATGAACTGAGGAATATTATATGAACTATCGACAAAACTAACAGAAATTTCAAATGACAACTTCTTAATGAAGTGCACATCTTAGAACTTATATAATTCATTGTTGAATATCATATACTACATGAACCATCTGTATTATGGCTCCGCTATTACCAACCGTAGCGATTGGAGCAACTTTCTTCATTAAAAAAAAAGGTTGGATGTAGCTGAGAACTTTACACTTAGAACCGGTGTATTTTCTATTTCAATTCAAGGTTTCCACTGTTATTCCTATTCCGAAAATTGAATCGATTGACGTTGAAAATTTCAAGCTATTGAATAATATAATACCAACTACTATTGGAAAAGTGTTAGTGATAGTAAATTATTATGGGATATCGAGGATTGTTTCGGATTGGATCCAGAGTTACTTGATCAACAGAAGAAGAGAAAAACTGAATTTGGAAAAGAATTCTCAGATGAACCTATGATTGAGAGTGGCACACGTCAGGTTAGTGTGCTAGGTCAATTGCTTTTCATTATATACCTATGATAATAATAATGATAATAATAATAATTATAGTTTTCATTGACAGTCTTCAGAATGAACATGTTAAACAAATATTGATATTCATCTAGACAGACTGGTCAAGAGGCAGAGTTCAGTCTAGTTAGAGGTCACACGAAGTGACCTCTAAAAGGCCTGCTCTTCCACTCAATCTCAGAATTAACGAAACCGTATATGTTGCCTTCTTTAACTTACGTTTCAATATATTATCATACAATCATGAACTTGAACTAAACGTCAGTAGAACAAAAATTATGACATTGACATCATCGCTCAATACGTTCATCGCTGGATGCACAGGTACATTGAAGAATAATATGCACTTGAAACAGCCGGCTTCTCTAGAAGATGCCACTGCTTATGCAAATGAATTCGAAAATTCCGAGAAACTCTACGGAAATTTGAATGAATCAAGAAACCCATCTTCTAGAAACATGTTTGTACCCAGACAGTCATACGTATTTCAACCCACGAAATCAAAATTTCCGAAAAAACCTCAACCCAAATTATCAAAATTTCTCAAAGCAAATTTAGCCCTATCAACCGATTGATATTCAATGTGGGCAACAACAAAATAATAGGTTTCCTACGAATCGCGAAGTCTTTGGCCCACCGAAAAATGTTTTTGGGCCAAACCAGATCCACACGAATCAATTGTCAAAACCTGAACCGATGTTAACGAATTACAGAAATCCCACAATAGCTTCTAGACGATGCAAATAACGAACAAGAAGTGCAGAAATACGTCGAATTCGAGAACGAACAAGATGTAAACTTTCATCCGGAATGCAAGAACGAAGATCGAATATAGCAGAAATCAATACCTCTTCAAATAACGCACTACCCTATATAGAAATTGAAAATCCAAAACTCGAGTTGTTTATCGATACGGGTAGTTCTAGATCCATTATCAGGCCCTCGATAATTGAGAAATTGTATCCATACAGAATCTATCATGCGAATACAATCATTAAAACAACTTCAGGCAGTGAAAATGTCAGGTTCAATGCAAAAATCCCCGCATTACAGGAATTTGACAATAGCCACGAAATCAGTTTTATTCTTTTCGATTTCCACGATAACTTCCTTGGTGCGAATGGTTTGATCGACTCATTCGATATGAACTTGAACATTGATCTAGGCCACAAAAAATTAGTGGGCAAACACATAGAAGTTCCATTTGTATACAGAGAAACGAATAACGACGTTGTCTTTTCATTACGTATAGGTCCCAACGGAAGAATCATGTAATATCTACAAGTTAACGTTCACGAAGAAGATATGCTAATAGAAAGACACAATTTGGGTGGTCTCACAATCCCCCGAATCTCAACTTTTGTCAAGAATGGGTGCGCGCCGATAGGAATCCAAAATAATACAGTCCAGTCGATTTGTGTACAATTGAATATAACAAATTCATTCGAAACAGGTCAATACGAAATTTACAAATTCGAAATCTTCACTAGCACACCTGATCAGACAGACAGATACTTGGTAAAAAGCGACATACGTACTAACCACATGAACAGCGAAGAAGAAACATCCGTAATAAAACTATACGTACACAAACAAGAGGAACAAAAACAGAAACAAGAGATGTTAGAAAAGGGTATAATAAGACCGTCGTGTAGTCCACGGTCCTTGTCTATCTGGATAGTACCGAAAAGATTAGACGCGTCCGGTGAACAGAAGTGGCGCCTCGTCGTTGATTACCAGAGAAAAACGAGAAGACTATCGACGAATATTAGCGATATATCAGATTTACTCGGTAGGGCTCAATATTTCAACACACTCGATCTCGCCAGCAGGTTCCATCAGATCAAGATGGAAAAATGTTCTGTCGAAAAAACAGCTTTCAGTATAAACCATGATCCCTTCAAATACCTTCGAATGCCATTCGGGCTGAAAGGAGCTCCTTCGACCTTTCAAAGGATAATGGACGAAATCCTTGAAGACCTACGAAATGAAATTTGTATGGTTTATATGGATGACACTATCATTTCCAGTACAGGCCTCCAGTAACATATACAGAATCTGTAATTAGTTTATGATAAACTGCTCGAAGCTAGATTGAAAATTCGATTGGACGAATGCGAGTTTCTACAGAAAAAAGTTGAATTTCTTGGACATGTTGTGACGCCTGATGGAATCAGACCAAACTCCAGGAAGATCGAAACCATTAGAAAATTCCCGGTACCCCGTACGCAAAAAGACATCAAATCCTTCCTCGGACTCCTCAGCTATTACCGGAAGTTCATCAAAGACTTCGCAAAATTAACATAAACCAATGACTTCTTGTCTGAAGAAAAATCAAAAGGTCGAACACACGAAAGAATCCATCGATTATTTCGAAACCTGTAATAATATATCAGTTTCAGAACCCGTCTCAGCCTATCTGGACTTCGAAAAAGACTGAACTGACTACGGATGCCTCCAACTATGCAGTAGGAGTGATCTTATCTCAGAAAGGCCACCCTATCAGTTATGCTTCGAGGACATCGAACTCAGCCGGAATGAATTACTTCACGATAGAGAAAGAGTAGTTGGCGATTGTCTGAAGTTGTAAATATTTCACACCCTATTTATTCGGGCGGAAATTTATCATCTTCATGGATCACAAACCGCTCCAATGACTCTTTTCCCTAAAAGAACCACATTCACGACTTGTTAGGTGGCGTTTGAAATTGAAAGAGTACGATTACTTGAAAGGCCGACGCCCTATCTAGACATTCACCAGAAAATGACCTGAATGCCAACGAGACTATGTCAACTGACGTTAATTTAGACGACTGACGAAATTATACAGGAAGAACTAGGAAACCTTTGTAACCTACCGAACCTAGTCAATGAGACCCATTTGGAATGTTTAGGTAATCATATGATAATTCTTTGCCTAGTGAAGTCTTTCCTGATGCTTACAACCTCCAAACTTTCAAGAAAAATTCCAACACCTCCCTACTCTCCCAAAATTCCACCGCTGGCTAACACGATGTTCCTCGAACATCATAGGTTTCCCTTTCGTGTTGTCCACAGATAAAAAAAATTATGCTCACAAAACACCTGTCACGAATCCCTCGGACGGAAGTCGTAACACACAGTCTAAAATCACCATAGCCTCGAACATTCAACTCAAACCTCCGTCGGAAAAGAAACACGGAGCTGACAATGAAACAGATTTAGAAACAGTTCATACATCCACTGAGGACTCGATACTATCGATTCCAATCTCCGATCGATCTCTAAATTCCTATAAAAATCAATTCGTCATGACATATGCAGAGGTGGTAGATGGTACGAAGTCCCGCAGAGAAGAAGTCTCTGATGATTCACGTTTTTATAGCACCTTCAGTTGAAAAAACCTAAGGAATCACATCCAGAATTTTTCAAAATATCACATGGATCCCAAACAAAATTTTGCTCGCTATTTCCAAAATTCATTAGTGCCCGAAATATTTGCTACAACCGTCCAGAACACCTTCAAGAATTCTTCCTTCAAATTGAGTCAGTGCACGAAATTTCGAACAGATGTCGAAACGACAGATGAACAAAAACAGGAGCTCGAGTATTACCTTGTTTACGAATCAGGTCACAGAGGAATCAACGAAGACTTCATTGAGTTCAAGATACTTCTGGCCCAACATGACAAACGACTTCGAAAATTAAATTAACGATTGCGAAACGTGTTTGAAGAATGAGTACGACCGAAATCCTCTTACGATAAAATTCAATCTAACACCAATTACCTCTAAACCTTTCCAACATATACACGTTGATGTATTTAAAATATCAAACGGAAGCTATCTTACTAGAATCGATGCCTTTGCACGATACGGTCAAGCATATCCTTTGAAGTCAGTCACAGGGTTGTACATAGTTGAGAATTTGCTTACTGTCGTTATCCATCACGGTTTATCTCGAAAGATTACCACCGACAGCGGAACCGAACTCAAAAACCAAGACGAAGACAAATTTTCGCGATCTACATCGTATAGAGCTTCATATCGCTACCAAAAAATAGCAATTCCAACTCCCTAGTGGAACGCTTCCACTCTACACTCATCAACTATTTTCGCTTTCTCAGGAAAGAAAATAAGAACCTGACTTCCGATCAATTATTGAAACATTCCGTACTTAGCTACAACAATTCCATCCATAGTGTGACCGAATTCACCCCTCGTGAAGTTATCAAAGGACATATCAATAACCCCAATCCATCTGACCTCAACGACAATATGATAATATCGAATCAAATTCAAAATCATGAAGAAGCAAGTAAAAAACTGTGAGAAAATATTCAAAAAACAAATGGGGAATCTAAAGAAAACGTTATCGCGAAGATCGATGAAGAGAGATCAACACCACCTGAATATAGGAAGCAGTGTACATTAAAACCAAAACTCGTGATGAAACATTTCCAAAATTCAAAAAAACCGATTTGATCCATAAAACGGCCATCGAATTGAACACGAAATCAGGAACTCATCACAAAAATACTGCAAGAAAGTCAAGGATTCACAAAAAAAACATTGTTTCAGGAAAATCAAGAACATGAGGCTGTTTTTCCTATACCTGGTTGTTCGAGTAACACTCAGTAGCGAAGATGTGTGGACACCTACACTAGAAAATCTTTTTCTTCCTCTAAAGCTAGGAAATGCAAAACTTATTTATACTAAACATACCTTTCTACACTACCTAGACACGAGAACGTTTAACGATCAGATAAATAATCTCAACCGAAATTTCCAATGAATAAGAAATAGTATTACAAAAATCAATGCCACTATCATATTATGGATTACTGAAGATATGCTGTTGAGAACTTGATACCTGATACAAACTGAATACTTGATACAAACTGTCCGAAAGAAGCTCGAAAATTGTCTTCCTCATAATCGTAATAAGAGAGGCTCATTGAACGGGATAGGTGAGGTGAATAAATGAATTTTTGGCAATTCAGACTCTGACGATGGACAGAACTACAACCACGCTATCACCACTTCAGAACAGAATAAAAAACAAATCATCCATGAAACCAATTTCTTTGTCGAAGAAACTGATCGATCACTACAATGAATCAATTAGTATATTGAGTTCAAATCAGGGGAAATTCTAACTCATTCCAGGCTGCCATAAGTGAAAGAATAAAAAACGTCAGTAACTATATTAGTTTTCAGGGAACAATTTCGCAAATGAACCTAACTGTCGAAGTGTTATTACATTTATCGACAATATCGAAAACGCCATGACGCTTTCACCTCAAGACAACTGAACCATCCATCTCCTTGAAGGACGCTCACTTGAAGATTGCCAAATCCTAGAAATCAACGTGAGAGACTCCATCCTAGAACACGTGACAGAAGACAGGGCTTTCATGATCCCATTTCAACCGGAACGAATCTACGCGAAGTGCAATATCACGAAATCAATCACCCCTCATTGATCAAGATACAAACAAGAATTCTGGGAGATCCAGGTTCAGGATAGGATATTGTAACCAATTCGCGAATTGAACAAGGCAAACCAATATTCCTGCCGAAATTAGAAATGAGTGGCTGGAAATCGTCGAGAAACTACGTAATCCCAAAAGTCACCAAAATCGACGCCAATACAACCAGAGGAAAAAGACCACAGCCAACCACAGCTATATCCAGAACAATAATTGCAATAACAAGTGTTGCGATTATTCTACTAACCCTTCCGAAAATCAAGAAGATGCACCGAAAACTCTGCCCAGGTAGCAAGACGGTTCGAGAAACTCCAGGGAGGAGTTACACGATACCGCATCAGAAACATGCAGACATGACAACGAGACAGATTCCAGGAAGACCATCTCCTTGCTTGCTACCTTGCTTTTTATATTTCTAACATCATGAAATATAATTGTACTTTTCGGTGATTTTTGTGTAGGTACCATTTTTTCCATCGGCACAGAGTGTAATACAGGGCGCTCCAACGGAAACTTGAACCCTGGTAAATCAGTCGAACGAACGTGTGATCGAAAAATTTCAAAGAACAGGTCAATTTTCATTTCTAGGAAAACTAATTCTGATATAAAAATGTTATCCGTCCTTTTATTACCTCTGTTTTTTCCCGGAATCGCTCAGTTCGTTATTGAGAAATCAAATGGTCAACGTTTCATTCAAGAAAAATCAGAAAATTCGCTGTCGTTTATCTCGTTGAGGAAATCACCAATGATATCGATGGAAACAAAATCAACGGATGATTCGTTCAAAATGACCTCCACTTAGTTCAAAAGATTTCCGGAGTCATCAATCGGCATTCGTTAACAATTCTCTGTCGCGGCTCTTCTAGATTCGTAAAATTCGCTTGATGTTTATTAAAAGTTCCGAATTAGAAGGCACTTTCAGTTATTTTTTTCGCACTGGTAGTTTTTGTTGAATCCAGTTGTCGCAGAACAAAAACTAGATAGTTCAGCAACTGTCAATTCTTCACGAATTATTATCCTTTCATCGTTGTCCACTGTGTTCCCACATGGCTCATTCTACTGAAGAAAGAATATAAATTGTTGCAACCTATTAACGAAATCATGAATGTGCTGAAGCTGCTTCAAGGATTTATATTACGAATCGTCCAGACCACAACGGGTGCCATCAATACGTTGAACAGGTAATGGATAAATATCGAACTTTATGTTCTGTTCACAACAGAAAACATAAAGTATTTCGTCTTGTCAGAAATGATGGAGGTGTAGGACATGCACAAATGGATAATCGAGTATGTATCAGCTACTAGTGATTTTCAGATTTTGGAACTCTACAAACTCCTCTCAAGAAAAGGCTAGTTCAAGAATTAAACGAAGGTGATCCTTATCGTCGACTTCAGTTTTGTGTGCCGTTAAGCATGAAATTGACCAATGACCCGAACCAATTATAAAATACATGATTTTCAGACAGAAGTACTCTCATGTTGAATGGTTAAGTGAATAGAGATGATTGTCGTTACTGGATCGATATGAATCATCATTTGATGATGGAATCACATTCAAAAACTCAAAAAAAAAATAGAATGTTTGGCAGGCATTTCTGGTAATTATATTGTTAGACTATTCTTCATTTGAGGTAGTCTCAATGGAGGCACGTACTCAAGTCTATTACAAGAATGTGTAGGTCCTACGATTATACAAATCTCAGAAAATGACGACGAGTTATTAGAAAATAAAATAACATTCCATCAGGATGGTGCACCCCACATTCTGAAGTTCGGGTGAGAAAGTTTCTGGACAAACGTTTTTCAATGCATTGCATCGGCAGAAGGGGTGGCCAGATAGATCACCTGATCTTACACCGTGAGGAAACCTGAAGTCGAAATTTTACTATATTGACCCTATAAATCTGGAAGAGCAGCAACATAATGGTTAGGGAATACCACGTCATCGCAGAATACATATTTTGCATCCCTAAATTGGTACCTACTATTCAAAGACAAATCTCAAAATTTAGAGGAACTCGAAGTTTTGCGAGATCACTAACTTTTGAGAATAAATCACGAATCACAAGATTTTATATTAATATCCACGGTCATGTTGGTTACCCCTACACTGTCAGGTTCGTGACCTGTCGAACAACGCTATACCAAGCATCATTCATCAATAGAACAGCAAAGTTATTGAACTCTTCGCCTAGTGAAGTCTTTCCTGATACTTACGACCTCCAAAGTTTCTAGAAAAATTCCAATGCCTTCCTCCCACATTCCACCACATTCCTTTCGTGTTGTCAAAATTTAAAAAAATACCAATTGTTTTGGTCCCGCAATATGTATGGTTACTTTTGAAAAAATTTTGAGGTCATCATATTCTATTTACCATCAACTACTTCGATGTTCCTCATACCTAACGGGGTTTGCTCCTCGTTCCTTGAAATAAAAAAAGGAGGATTTTATCATTCCAATCCATTTACAGTGGGGACAGATCAATAATCTGCACCATTATTTGACTGCGTTGGAAAATTGATTCTCAGATAGCTATAAAAAAAGTTCTTGTCATAAACAAAGTCGGTCTGAAATTTTGAAAAGATACGAATACACAGAATGAATGAAATTTCATTATCAAAATATCTTCGATATGTGATGATATGAAACCAAAATTGCAACTTCAGATGCATATTTCTTCCCATGCCGAAAAGCTGGTTTTGCATTTGTGAATCATGCAATTATGTAATCGTGCAATGATAATATAGTACAATTGTGCAATTCTGCACATGTGAATTCCAAAACCAGCCAAGTTGATTTCAAATGCTTAATGGTGGTTGCCGAAGTGCACCTTCTATAAATTTCATATTCATCGATCATCACGATATTCATCACTTGTTTGTCTCCTCATTTCAGTACGTCTTTCGGATTCTACGAAATCGATTTCAATGATACTCAGTTGAAACGAACACCCAAAAAGTCAGTTGAGTTCTTCAGAGATATCAGCAGACACCGGAGACTCCCTCCACGAGAAAGTTTGACATCATTTCACGTCTGAAGATAATGGCTCGAAATGAAGCTTTTTTCCGAGTAATTACCTCTCAATATCAGTATGCTCATAAACATAGATGAATAGATATATAGAAAGATAGATTCAATCAGTTCTTTGTGCTTCATACTAAAATAGTCGGCTCAGAATACTCTCTAAGAACAATGGAAGATTTTCCACCATATCATTGTACGGACAAGCAGGTGTTTTCAATATGACAAAGACTCTATTTTCATCATTGCCTCTTATGGGGCGTGGGCAGTTATTCATAATAAAACTCTATCTACAAAAATTTCATTGACATTTTATTATAACCACCCCAGTTACACCTGATTCCGACAGTAGGAGGAGAGTTTGTTTCATTTTTCTTCTATCCTCTTTCTTGAATTGATCTCTTCTGCTCGTCCTCTTTCTTCGAGAAATATTCTCTCCAAGCATCTGAGGTGCCTACAGAAGGAACTCCAACTTTTTTGGTTGGTTCATGCCAGAATGAAGAGTTTTTGAATGGAGAGGGTAAGAAGGATATTTTGAACAAGAAAGGATTCAATGTGCACTGATAATGTCCAGTACCTCTCAATTATTATCAGCACACGGCCAAGCTAGCTTCGTTGGTTCTCTGTATAATAATCTCCTGGGTTCATCCAATAAGTCGACAAAGTACCTGAATTGTTAACTTTGATAGGGAAGGGGTTATTTCCATTCACTACATGGATGCAATTTTCCACCTTGATTCAACAGTATCATGAAACTGCCATAATCAGTAAAATAACAATTAGATGTGGAAATATAGATTACATTTGTCGATTTACGAATGCGGATCAACGATACAAGTGAAAACATAAGAATATGGGCTCACGTTCCAGGGATTGTCACTACCTGCACTTACTAGGGAGATCTCTCTTGAGTTTACATAATATTATTGGGTGATAATCATGACATGAATGGGTTTTCAAAAAAACTAGCAATTCCAGGTAAAACGTAAGGTGAATCTATAAAAGGTAATGAACAAAAAAAAATGAACATTGCTATCATTGACCCCTTAGCTGGTTCTGCAGACGAAATCTGGATTGTGGGGTGGTCCTGTTGGGTGGAGACGTCCTGTATATATCCTCCCCGGCAGCTGGTTGTTGATAACACGATAAGGCTGTGCGCCTTGTGGTGACGTCGTCGAATGAAGATCATGCCAAACCAAGGCACAAGAGCATAGCCGAGGGCCACGAGGTATCAGACAGGAACTCCAATTTTCTTGAAAAACTCCAGGTGGGAGGGTGGAAGCCCTTTCGAAAGTAGAGACCCATAACAAACTATCTGAGACAGGGAGGTGACAAAATGAACGTTCTGCCGTTCGATTCCGCATGGAGCGGTTGTGTGAGTGCACTACATAACGATAAATCGAAAAGATTGGTAACACTCTGGACGGAATCCTCTCTGGACTCTTATGGAATTCTTTGACTAGTGAAGTCTTTCCTGATGCTTACAACCTCCAAACTTTCAAGAAAAATTCCAACACCTTCCTACTGTCGCAAAATTCCACCGCTGGCTAACACGATGTTCCTCGAACATCATAGGTTTCCCTTTCGTGTTGTCCACAGATTTTTTTTTTTTTTATCTGTGGACAACACGAAAGGGAAACCTATGATGTTCGAGGAACATCGTGTTAGCCAGCGGTGGAATTTTGGGAAAGAAGGAAGGTGTTGGAATTTTTCTTGAATGTTTGGAGGTTGTAAGCATCAGGAAAGACTTCACTAGGCAAAGAATTCCACAACTTTGCCGTTCTATTGATGAATGATGCTTGGTATAGCGATGTTCGACAGGTCTCGAGCCTGACAGTGTAGGGGTGACCAGCTTGAGCTCGTCTGGTTTGTCTACTAGGAATCGCGCGTGGTGGCATAATAGATGATATTTCCGTTGAGCACCGACCGTGAAAGTACCTATAAAAAAGGCAAAGATCGCCGACCTTTCTACGATGATCTAGAGAGGTCAATGATTTGGTGAGTGTTGTGTCATCGACTAGGCGAATAGCTCTCTTCTGAATTGAATCTAAGAGCTTAAGCGTATGTTTGGGGTCTGAGCTCCAAACATGTGAGCAGTACTCCAGGACAGGTCGAATTTGTGCTTTGTAGATGTGAAGTATCTCTTCGCACGGAAAAGAAAACCGAGTTTTTATGAAGCAGTCTTCGCAATGGACCTCACATGATCGTCCCATGAGAGAGCACTGTTGGTGGTGACACCCAGCAAGGATATTGACGACCTCATAGGAACAGTGGTACCCGACATCATCAAATTGGGCATTGTGTGATCAGCCTTCTTGGTGAACATACAAGCTTGAGTTTTAGTTGCATTGAACTGTACTAGATTCTCAGATCCCCATTTCAGAATTCTTGTCAGATCCTCATTTAAAGCATCAACCTGTCTTCGCCTTGCACCTCTGGCCTCATTGGATGATATAGGGGCTGTAGAGGAAAAGGCGGAATGAAGTGTACTATCATCCGCAAAGCTATGAACTGGGCTGGAGGTCACATTCAACAAATCATTGATGTGGAGCAAAAACAAAGTTGGTGCCAAGACAGAGCCTTGTGGAACACCAGCATTGATCGTCATTGTATCAGACGAGACCCCGTCTACCACCACGTAGAGTGATCTATCTGCAAGAAAACTCGATAGTAAAAGACACAGTTGGGGCGGCAAACCATATGACGGAAGTTTCGCTAGGAGGCCTTGGTGCCAAACTCATTCAAATGCTTTGGAGATATCCAAGGCTACAGCCAGAGACTCCCCATGTTTCTCTATTGACACCTGCCACTTATGTGTCACATAGGCAAGCAGATCTCCAGTTGACCTCTGGTGACGAAAGCCATATTGCCGGTCGTTCACGATTCTTGAGCTCTCTAGATATCGGATGAGCTCGATGTTGATTGCTTTTTCCATTACTTTAGAGATCACAGATAGTAGTGCAATCGGTCTATAGTTGTTAGGGAGTGTTTTCTCGCCCTTCTTTGGAATCGGTTGGACCCTAGCTTTTTTCCAGTTAGAAGGAAATACGCCGAGTTTGTACGAAAGGGTGAACAACCTGCAAAGAACTGGTGTTAGTTCCGGGGCACATTTCTTGAGAACAATAGGCGGTATTCCGTCATGCCCCATAGCCTTCTTGACGTTGAGGCTAAGCAGAATGTGTCTGATGGTGCGTTGCCGGAAGACAATTTCTGGCATACGGTTATCGATGGTAGCGACTTTCGGAAGTTCCTGGCCTCGTGGATCCAAGGTAGAATTGACTGCAAACATTTTGGCGAAGGTGTTGGCTTTTTCATGAGGTGTTATAGCCAATGTATTATCATCCTTTGTGAGGGGAGGAAATGAGCTAGAAGTGAAATTTCTCCCGATTGCCTTGGCAAACGTCCAAAATGAACGGGAACCATTTGGACACTCTATGAGCTTCGATCTTATTTTCGTGTTGTATGCCTCTTTAGATTCATCTATCGTTCGATTGCATGTATTCCTAGCTTCAACATATTCAGCTCTAGTTTGAGGGCTTGGGTTTCTGCGCCAACGACGGTATGCTGCTTGCTTCAGTGCGACAACCCTAGAACAGGTTCTATTGAACCATGGTTCACCAGTGGTTCGTGATAAAAAAAAACTCGTACAACTATTTCTCCTTATCGAGAACTTGATCCCCAAAAGAGGGAAATTGTAACAGGACAATTCTTAAGTATTCTCAGGAAGCCGGTCAGAACTTCTCTACCTTCTCAACAACGACAGGTGGTGGCTGTAATTACAAGTGGCAGCACCTGTTGCATTCTAGACAATTGCAGCATTTCGCCAAAATCACATGGTCGTAACAGGTGGAAAAGAAGTCATGGATGTACTGCCACAAGGTTGATTCCACTTCAGAAAACATCAGTTCACTCTACTATTGATGGAATAACTCCAGAATTATTCGAATTATACTCTAATACCCAATAAATGATGATATTACGCGAAATAAACCCTGTGTGACGATACTGACTTCAGCAGGTCAAAACTCCACTGGGGCTATGACCAGTACTCAGTGACCGCTAGCTAAATTCAAGCTGCCTAGTGCCCAGTGCCCGAAGTGCCATCGTGATGTCAGCAACACTATACTAGCGGAATGTGAACAAACCAAAATAAAATGAATTCAGAACAGAAAATTCCATTCGCCAACCATTCTTGAAGACGGATATCATATCATGGTGAGAAATGTTATCAAATGCAACCTTGCTGTTTCACACGGAGATAACGCTGACGATGCTTTATTCCAGTTTCACTGGGAGATGCGAAAAAGATTCAGTCTGATTGTAGCATTCTTATTGTAAGGTTGGGAAACCATATTATTATTCGTATTTGTTCAATAAATAATCTTTTTAAAAACGATCTTCGAGTATCGAGAAATATAATTGGCGCATTCGGTAGGATTCCGAAAGTCGTGCATTTATCGAAAATCACTTCTGCAGTATCTACTGTTGATTCGGAATCGCGAAGTGGCCCTGAAGGAGCCATCCAGCCAGCCAGTCATCACAGATAATGGTTTTATTGGTATTATTGTGAGTACATATTCATTCAGTCAGACTCCTCTGTACCCCAGAGTATCATTTCCCAATTGTCCCGATTTGAATATCGAACATATCGATATATGTGTAAAATATAAATCAACTCTGAAGTAACTATAAAGTTAATATCGAAATAAGAAACATTCAGGATGTCACTGGAACCATCCAATTCCAGTAGTAAGTTCCGATCTTTTGAAAACCATCCCTGAATACGATGGGAACCGAACCGCACTGGCTAGATTCATTAAAATAGTCTCTCAAATAATTTCAACCTACTACGATACAAATGATTTTACATGTGTTGATTATGAATACCACATTCTCGAAATTAAAAGGTTCTGCTCTTGAAATAGTCAATATTTATAATGCTTCTAATTGTAGAGAAATCGAATCAACATTAATTCAAAATTTTTGAGATTAGAGAGATCTCAGAAACGGAAGTATACGAAGAACATAATTCTTGAAGTATCACCTGCCCTACGTATGAAACTTTTATCGAATGGTTTTGTTTATTTGGGCTGGAAGCGCTGTACAGTCGAAGACTATTTTAATGTTACACGCTGTTTTAAATGCTCGCGTTATGGACATACAAAACAAAATTGCAAACAATCTACACCAACTTGTGGAATATGTGCTAGCGAACATGAATTTGAAGATTGTCCAGACCCAGAAATGAAAGAATGTGTCAATTGTACGAGTTTCAACACTAAGAAGAAATTGAAAACAATGCACTTTTAACAAATCACTCCGCTAATGATTATAAATTATGTAGTTGTTACCATAACCAGATTGCGCTTTTGAAATCTAAAATTGATTATGGCTTATAGAGATAGTTTTAAAATAGGAAACCCCAATACTAGATCACTGTTAGCTAGTTGGGGTGAATTTTCGGATCTGATAGAATGTAATGATTTCGATGCAATTTTTGTAACTAAAACATGGCTGTCGAATGAAGTGTCTACGGATTCAATTTCACTTGGTGGATACAGGTTTTATCGTAAAGATAGGGTAGCTGGACGAGGGGAAGGTGTTGGCATATATGT
Source organism: Gastrophysa polygoni (assembly GCA_963576655.1). Classification (NCBI taxonomy): domain Eukaryota; kingdom Metazoa; phylum Arthropoda; class Insecta; order Coleoptera; family Chrysomelidae; genus Gastrophysa; species Gastrophysa polygoni. Next base: position 20,120,717 of record OY755085.1, on the reverse strand, counting down.
CAAAAACAAATACTCTTGTACTGAAATACTAGATTCACAAAATAACAGCAATATTGAACATTTATGGCTAAATACTGTCTGTAAGTTCTTCGAGGAGGTGGTACATTCATTTTTCAGCTTTTGATGGGATTTTCTCTCCTCGTTTCTAAAAAATAGAGTAGGAGTTATTAAAAATTATTGCAATATATTTGTAGTAAGGACAGATTTAGGATCTGTCCCAAAATGTCACTGCGCTTGAAATTAAACCTTTAGATACCTAAAAGAGAAATTCTCTATTGGTCAGTGACACCTTGTTTTTGATAAAATTTTTGGAAATACAAATATATTTAATAATAATAAAACCTCTACTTATCTTGGTGGACGTTTCGGGAACGGGAGCAGATTCGTTCCCGAAACGTCCACCAAGATAAGTAGAGGTTTTATTATTATTAAATATATTTGTATTTCCAAAAATTTTTTCAAAAACAAGGTGTCACTGACCAATAGAGAATTTCTCTTTTAGGTATCTAAAGGTTTAATTTCAAGCGCAGTGACATTTTGGGACAGATCCTAAATCTGTCCTTACTACAAATATATTGCAATAATTTTTAATAACTTCTACTCTATTTTTTAGAAACGAGGAGAGAAAATCCCATCAAAAGCTGAAAAATGAATTTATGGCTAAGTCTCAAGTTGAATAAATCAACTATTGCTTTTGGTGTCGCTACGATACGGAGAGAAAAAGCAGGATATTTGAAATTCTTACAGAGAACTAATAATTCGGAAATGTGGAAGGTTTTGAGAAAAATGTAAATACAAAGGCACCAAAATACTGAACTTCCAGATAATCTTACTGATCCTACACTGATAAACAACACTTTCTTATCCTCTTTCAATGCATTGAACGCCGATCGAGATACTATCCACGTTTATAGAGTAATATTTATAATCAGGATATTAATTTTAGTTTTTGTCTTCCAAGTCAGACAGAAATATTTGAAATCATCAAGAGCATAGAATCTTATGCCAGTGGTATTGACAATATATCATTGCATATGATCAAACTGTGTTTGCCAGCAATATTAGACTATATCACACATATTATCGGATGTTGCTCGGAGCATGGATATTTTCCTTCGGATTGGAAGAATGCAATCGTGAATCCTATTGCTAAAAACCAAAATCCTTTAGATTATAGCGATTTGCGCCCAATAAGTCTATTGCCTGTGTTGAGCAAGATTTTGGAAAAAGTCGTGAATATGCAGTTGCAAAAATACTTTTTCGATAATCACATAATACCATCAAATCAGTCAGGTTTCATACATGGTCATAGTACTACAAGTGCATTGATAAAGATATGCGATGAGATAATAACGGCCACTGACAAGAAAATGGCTACAGTGTTGGTGTTATTAGATTTTTTGAAAGCATTCGACACTGTGGACCATGAGTTACTATGTTCAAAACTGAAATATTATGGTCTGGACAATATTGCGGTCAACTTCTTTTCTTCCTATCTTACAGATCGTACGCAGCAAGTTCGTACTAATAAGGGCATGTCTTTGCCAGTGCATGTTGGATCAGGTGTACCACAGGGTTCTATCCTGGGACCATTACTGTTTCTCATTTACACTGCCGATATATACAACCATATTGATTTTTCAGAAATGCAATCGTACGCTGATGATACCCAAATTAAATATTGTTTCAATGTAGAAAACATCCCTATCGCAGTTGGAAGATTGAACAATGACTCAGAACGCTTGAACATCTATTGTAAAAGACATGTTCTGAAACTCAACCCTGAAAAATCTGAATTTTTGTTATTCTGCTCAAAATAAATTCATGAGGACGTTAAAGCCAACTTTACTCTTCAAATTGACAATGTTCTCATACCACCAGTTACCGAAAGTAAGAATCTCGGTCTGATATTAGATGTTGATTTTAAATTCAAGAGCCACATAAATGCTTTGGTGAAAAAGTCGTACTTATCATTGAAACTGCTTTCCGCAAATTAATGTATTTTGAATTCCACTTTGAAGAAGAAACTGTGCGAAACTATCGTATTATCAACACTTCAGTATTGTTTGATGATTTTTCATCCCTATTTAGATTCAATTACTAAAACGAGATTGCAGAGAATACAAAACACCTGCTGTCGTTTCATCTATGGTCTCAGAAAGTATGACCACATCAGTCAGTCTTTCCGTGCACTCAATTGGCTGAATGTTGAATTTTTGTGGAAATATCATTGTCTCATTTTCGTTCATCGTCTGCTGAAAACGTCAGTTCCATTGTACTTGAGAAGTAAATTAATATTTCGTAATGAACTACACACAGTCAATTTACGAGAAACTGATTATTTAGCTATACCACGACATTAAACGGCCATGTATCAAAAATCATTCACATACAATGCAAATAAATTGTACAGTTCACTGAGTCCAACTTTAAAATCAATTCCAATCTACAATTTCAAAAAACGCCTCAAATCACTTTAACTTTTTGAACAAAACTCTGTTTCATATTTTGAATATTTTGAATATTAATAATTATTGAGTACTTGTATATATGTATGTTATGTTCTTTCACAAAATATCATCATGTACTATTGATGTGCAGAGTTAGGTGTAAGAGTAGCCATTATGGCTGAATCTCGCCCTGCACTATGTCTGTATAGGCATATTATTTATTATTATTATTTATTACTATCATTATTATCTCAATACATTGATTCAGAACTTAATGGCATTGAGACAAGATCAAGACAGCCCACAACAATTTCATTCACAGTGTATACATATGTTGAACACAGTTTGTAACCATATTGATTTACATAAACCAACCGAAATTGAGAAAATAAGTCACCAGAATCTTTTCACAGATCGAACACTAAGAGTATTTCTCACTGGCTTGAGGGACCCTCTCAGTGCCAGAGTTAGGGCTAGGAATCCCACAACCCTGTCTCAAGCTCTGACAATACTCAATGACGAAATAAATATCTCCAATTTGCAGAACCCGCGAAATTCCATTGTAAAATATCAAAATAGTGCACCTCGTCTAAATACCATGCAACGTCCCGTATATCAAAACTATCCGAGACAGAACAATTTCAATCCTAACTTTCGACCACATTTCAATCAGAATGTCAACCAAAATTTCGATCAAAATCAACGTTCCAGCTTTCCAAGTGCACCCATACCTATTCAATCAACCAATCGCCCACCTCAAAAGTTTTTCACGAATAGCCAGGTATTTGGTCGTTCGCAAAATGCGTGGAGAAATCCTCCGAATAGACCATTCGATAATTCCCGTCCAACTCCTATGAGTGGTGTATCACACGGTTCATTACGACCCTCTCAACAACGTCAGAATAATTTCCAAAATAATAACCATCCCCGGAACTTTTCTTCGCAAGAATTATTCACTACCGAACAAAATCCTTGTCCTGAAATCGAATACCCTGAAGATAATTCAGAATCCTTCGATAATAATCCACCACTTCAATTGCTAATCGATACAGGTTCAACCCGGTCGTTCTTAGATCCAAATAAAGCAAAAAAGTATGTTCCAGATTGCATATTCGAAGAGTCTTTCTCGGTTTCTACATGTTTCAATTCTTCACAACATAAACTTGCAATGAATATCACTGCTTTCGATGAATTCGAAACGAACAAGAAAATCGAATTTTTTCTGTATAAATTCCAAGATGTTTTTGATGAATTATTATGTGTAGACAATCTTGAATCTATGCGATCTAATTTAGACTTGATCAATAGTAAAATCAACACACCAAATTCCACAATTTCCATTCAATATTTCAAATCCAATCCTGTCATTCTATTCGAAAAAAATATTCCTAGAAAATATTTCAGTTGCAAATATTCCAGTTGACTGTAAAGAAGGTAATGTGCTCATCCAATCCCAAGAAATTCTATCTTGTAAAATATCAGAAACGCTAACATGTGTTAAAGATAACTTGGCGTTCATTGAAATTCATAATCCAACAGATAACGATATCAAGCTAGCAATGTTGTATCCGATTGAAACCATACCAGTGCAAAATAACGAGACCTATCATCTCGAAGAATTTCCAAGCATGAATGAAAACGATTCTCACGAACACTTCGGAATTTTTCATACTGCCAGTCCGCACAAAATTGATAAATCGAATATTACAGCCTCAATAAGAACTAATCATTTGAATGATGAAGAAAGAAATAGTGTTTTGAATTTATGCAAGGAATATTCTGACATATTTTATATAGAGGGTGAGCCATTAACTGCTTCATCGCAGGTGAAACACGTTATGAAAACAAAAGATGATTTGCCACGTGCTTTCCTCTAATATACAAAACGAGTGCCATTAAGCACGAGCAAGAAGATTGCTCGGTACTCAGTCGGGTATAGGGTGAGTTCACAAAAAAAAATGAATATTTAGGGCGCCACCAACTTATGGCGGGCGAGTTTAAGTCGGAAAACTCCCTTGATCTTGATAAGGCCCCGTCCTCTACACCGTTAAGAAAAACAAAGTTTTATTTTCGTTTCAACCACTCAAGAAAACAGATGGTAATTTTCCCCGAAATTTATATAATTTTATTCAAATCGTCATCATCATGAAGACAAACAAGGGTCAGTTGATATCATCGAATGTACTTATCACTCGTCATGTAGATATTATGAATCCATAAACAAGTGTACTGAATAAAATACCCCCCTGTGTGTACACGCAGAGTTCACAATTAAAACCGTCTTGGTATAACACTGAACTAAATTATAACTAAAGTACGTATTGGAGTGGCGAAATAATAGATCTCATTAAAATTATAGAAAATGACGATAATGGTATGATACTGATGGTAACAATGATATAAAGCAGAACCCGGTATAATAATATATGAGATAGATGGGATGAATAATCGATACTGAAACATGCAGCTTATCTGTAGGTGGTGATGATGCGACAGTATCACTCCGGGTCCTCTAATATGTCCTCCAACGTCCTAAAGATTACATAACAGCAGCGACAGCCAGCACTTCAAACGACCAATTTCAGCTCATCAGCGTAGCCATTATAGTGATGACGTGAATGACGAGTGATGATGCAATCAATCGTGATGATGAAATGAACCTGGATGATGTAATGACTCAAGCGGCGAACAAGGATGATGCACCATATACACCAACAGTAACAAAGACCCTAAAAGCATTATGCAATGAATATTGGGGTAACTCACCAGAAAGCGGCACATTTTACCTCATACGATGTTCGAGGGAAACTATATGTGGTATGTTGAAGCACAGGGTTAGGCACGAACCATGTGCCGGTAACCAAACGAATCCTTCCATAGAAGAGCAATTAGCAATTTTCTCAATATCACCAACGTGAAAAACGATAAGAAATGCTATATCGCGAATGAAAATAAGGCCGAAATATCCCAAAATGTTGGATGAATGCAAAATTCATGAAACACAACGGCACTTATTCATGGCTCACCGACATCTTGTCCCCAAAAATCGGCCTCCTCCTTGAGAACCACATGACTGATATTTCCGAGTTTATTCGACCTGACTCGACGAAGTCTGATCACACCTTGGTACTACCTCATACATGGTAATAATATACGAATCAGCGACTTAATTTCTTCGATTTAATTTCTTCCTCTATCGATTAATAAATGAATATAAAACTAGCAATGTACTAATACGTAATTCTTCAACAACTACCTAATAAGTACGGGTAACGATCTCCACCAATCAATACTGACACCCATACCAGACCCAATTGAATGACGAAATGAATAAACACCGTTACAAATTACCCGGTGTGTACAAAATCTTATCGATACCCTTTTATCCATAAGCTGAAAGTCAATTCCCAAATTGACAAAATGTTGGAACAGAATATCATACGTCCTAATAAGTCACCGTGGACTTCTCCAATTTGGTTTGTGGCGAAGAAGGCGGATGCTTCGGGCAAAAAGAAATGGAGGATAGTGATCGACTATCGGAAGTTGAATGAAAAGACCATAGACGATCGATATCCTATCCCAAACATCACAGATGTTCTCGATGAAATTGGCCGTTGCCAGTATTTCACCACCTCAGATTTAGCGTCTGGGTTTCACCAAATTCAGATGAACCCAACAGATATTGAAAAAACAGGTTTCAATGTACAAGGAAGACACTATGAATTTTTGCGTATGCCGTTTGGCTTGAAAAATTCTTCCTCTACGTTCCAACGTTGTTTAGACAATATACTAGAGGAATACATCAACAAAATTTGCCTAATTTACCTTGACGATATCCTCATTCATTCTACGTCCCTACAAAAACATATTGATAGCCTGAATGAAATCTTCGAAAAATTGAGAGAAGCAAATTTTAAAATTCAAATGGACAAATCGGAATTCCTGAAACGCGAAACGGCCTACCTTGGACACATCATTGCAACAGGAGGTATCAAACCTAACCCCGATAAAATTTTGACCATTCAAAAATTTCCAATTCCCCAAACGACTGAACAAATCAAAGGTTTCTTAGTACTCCTTGGCTATCACAGAAGTTTCATCAAAGACTTTGCCAAACTGACTAAGTCTTTGACCCTTTGTCTGAAAAATAATGCCAGAATTGTACATGATTCCGACTTCATCAACTGTTTTGAACACTTCAAGACACTCCTCACAAACGAACCCATTTTGATATATCCTGACTTCGAAAAAGAGTTAATTCTAACATCCGATGCAAGCAACTTTGCCCTTGGTGCGATCCTTTCACAAGGACCTATCGAGTCTGACAAACCCGTAGCTCAGACTATAGAGAAGGAATTATTATCTATAGTCTGGGCGACGAAATATTTCCGACCCTACCTATTTGGCCGCAAATTCAAAATTGTCACCGATCACAAACCTCTTCAGTGGGTCATGTCCCTGAAGGAGCCGAATTTTCGTTTGGTAAGATGGAGACTCAGACTTGAAGAATTTGACTACGAGATTATCTACAAGCGTGGAAAATTAAATACTAACGCCGACGCCCTATCGCGAGTTGAAATTCACGCTAACGAAACAAACGACACCGTCGACAAAGAACTTCAAGAATACATTGACCTTCGTAGTAGAAATAGAGACCCGAATGGACAAGACGAAGAAATAGAATCAATTCTGGGCCAAGTTAACGAAACACCCGACATCCAAGACTTCGACAATACAAACACAGTCCACACAAGTAATGAAAATCCTGTCTAGACGATACCTATATCAGAGCATCCCCTGAATAACTTCGACAACCAAGTGAAAATCACCACTGTATTCCACTCACCAGCTTCACCTAAGACGAAACAAATCTCTCCTACGAGGAAACGAATCTTTGCCCAACTAGGTCTTGACAATCTTGAAGAAAACATAAAAAATTTCGTCAAAGACTATTTAGATCCAAAATTCAAACATGCCCTGTATTTTGAAGATGGACCAATTGTTCCCCAATTTTGTCAAATCGTTCAGAAAACTTTTGAAGCCTCTTCGTACAAATTTATGCGCTGTACAAAAATCCTAAAAGAAATCATCAAAGTAGAAGACCAAAAACAAACTGTGAAGCAATACCACGAGGGTAAAACCAACCACCGCAGTATTGTATAAACAGAAAAACGAATTGGAGAAAACTATTATTGGCCTAAGTTAGGAATCGATACCCGATTATACATCAATAACTGCGAAATATGCCACATTAATAAATACGACAGAAATCCACCCAAACAACAAATTTCAATTACACCAACAGCCAGTCGACCTTTCGAACTTGTTCACATTGATATTCACCAAATCCGTAATCAAAAATTTTTAGCCGTAGTAGTTGCATTTCCGGAATACGCTCAAGCGTACCCACTTTCTCACAAAAGTGGAATTGAAATAGCGAATAAACTAATTACATTCTTCAGACATCATGGTATTCCAAAATCTATAATTTCAGATAGCGATTCAGAATTTAAAAACGAAACACTTCAAGAGCTAACAAGTCTTCATAAAATTGAGGTACATTTCGGAACACCTGATCATCACGAAACTAATTCTATAATAGAACGTTTCCATTCAACTATCGCAGAACATGTAAGACTACTTCAAAGCTCCTCAAGCAATGAACAAGACGTTATGAAATTGATGACATATGTCGGGAAATCATTGATCACCAAGGCAGCCAAGGAACAGCTGAGATTTTAGCCCAGTAACTAGTCTCTCTCGATGAACATGTCTGAATTACTCGAATTAATGGAAACTGATGTACCAATGTGAGTTACGCATGTGGTTGTGGCCTGTGTTAGAATTTTAATCATCGGGCAACTTTGTATTGATATTCATGTATCCAATCAATATGTGATGATCTTTATAGTTTTTTGTTTGTTCCAGGTACATCCTCAGATTCTCAACGAAGTTTTCTCTCAGCCTTTCGGGTGCTCTGTAAATAATAATAATGATAATAATAATACGTTTATTATTCACCAAACTACAACAGTGAAAACAGTAAGGTATGTGAATAAAGATAATCTTGATGTGGCGAATAAAGGGCCAGATTTCAGTTTTCATTTTACCAGATAAAATGGAACTAATCTTCCAAACTGGCCGAGCCAAACCTAACAGAACTTAAAGATTGATGAACAAAAAAGTGACCAAGAATGAGAGGAAAAGATAGATAGATAGGAAGAGAGAGAGAGAAATGGAGATAGAGAGTGAGAGGGAGAGAGGGAGAGAGAGATAAAAAAAGAGAACATAGATAAGTATGTAAGTATGATGCACATATGTATATGAACGAAGACGATAGAATCATAAATTCTGCAGTTGGACCAGTTGATTAGATGGCATTCTTTTGAATGATATTTGCGTACGCGTGAAATCTGATACCTTCAGAGCATTGATATGATAGGAAATGTTGTAAGAAAAATTTATTCTGAAGATTTCTTTTCTATGTCTATGTACGGTGATTGAACTTGTGTGGCGAATATTCAGATTATGCATATCACTTCTGAATGTAATTTTTTCGTAAAGGTACTCAGTTCTTTTCGTTTTTGAAACTTTATAGAAACTACACACCATATGCAGTTTATGCCTGTTTTGCATGTTCAACCAGTTGATATCTTTCAATTTATGAGGAATTCTCTGACATTTTCTGATACCAAAAATGAGCCGTAAACAAGAATTTTGAACTTTTTGTATACGTTCAATATCGACGGAATCTAAACAGGGTCCATGAACAGAATCGCAGTAATTAAGCTGAGAGAGTACCAGAGAGTCGCAAAGCATTTTTTCGATATCATTTGCAATTTCAATCCCTCTTCTCCTCAACCTCTCATGGGCAATTTGCCGTACGCCCGTGTCTCCCAGGTAAAACCTTTCGCGCATGTCGGCATCGACATGGCCGGTACTCTCTCCATAACTCTTAAAAGAGTTCGTGGTGCCAAAACATACGAAGCCTACATTTGTGTTTTTGTCTGTATGGCCACGAGATCAACTCATATTGAGCTCTGTTCAGATCTTTCCACGGAGGTTATTCTGGCCGCCTTTCGACGCTTCATAGCACGAAGAGGCAGATGCAGTGATGTGTATTCTGACTGCGGCAGTGATTTTCGTGGTGCTTCCAACTATATCTCTTCACTGAAATCATTATCTGCTGAAGAACAGATTCGGTTTCACTTCGATAGTCCCATAAGTACGAATTTTGGCGGTCTTTGGGAATCCCAAATAAAATGCATAAAAACTCACTTATTTCGAGTCATAGTAAATCAAATACTCTCCTATGAGGAATTGAACACTCTCTTGATTCAAATCGAGTCTATACTGAACTCACGTCCCATGTGTCCTGTTAGTTCCGACCCAAACGATCTACAAGCATTGACACCTGGGCACTTTTTAACTTCAGAACCCCTAAACTCACTTCCGGATCAAAATTTGGGTGACATAAAAATGTCTCGTCTTTCCCGTTGGCAGTTGGTGCAGCAACTCCACCAATCGTTTTGAGACCGCTGGCATAAGGAGTATTTGCACAATCTTATGCAGCGGAGTAAATGGATCCACCCTTCCATACCAGTGGAACCAAACATCCTGGTCCTGCTTAAAAATGAGCTCTCACCACCCCTAAGGTGGCACCTAGCGAGGGTAGAATGGGTACATCCTGGAAAAGATGGCATAATTAGGGTAGTGACAGTGCGGACTGTCAAGGGAACGTTCAGGCGCCCTGTAAGCAAGGTTTGTCCTTTGCCGATATGCACTTCTTAGTAATATTTTTTTTTCATAGATTTACGAATTAGATCTAGTTCAATTAACTCACTTTCCATAATTCTCAATAATTCAAAACAAACTCATAAAATATTCATCTCGATTTTTATAACTTACATATTTAGAGTAAAGTCCTGAGAGTTCCTAGTTTATGCCAATTCAATTATTGACCCTCAGTATATAATTTTGTGATCATAATATCCAATCAATCATAATTTCCCGCTATAATGACAAGAGGCATTTGGTCACTGATCCTGTACTAGAATCAGGCACTACGCATGTGCGCGCAGGTGTGAATTGCTGGACAAGGAGGAACTCAAGGGAGCTCAGACCGGTAAAAATTATTGATAGAGCATCAACTCTTTTCTCTCGATTATTGATATCTCTGTTGATAACTCGTAATAGCAACAGCAAATAGCAGGAAGAGATCCTGAGGCGGCCGCCGACCCTATTCTGCGACATCAGCGAAACAGTACAACAGGTGAGTAGCCATTTCTCACCTCTTGTCATTCACCAAATTCATTAACACAAAATCGAAATATACAGTCCACTTTCTCTTTCTCGCCCAATTGTTACCAATAATAATCCAGACTGATACTACCAATCAATATTCTTCCGCTCCGCAGATAGTTATAGAACAAAATAATATAAGAAATGAAAACATGAAATTCATCAAGAATATGAATTACGAAAAAATAATTGCCGATATTTCAAGGAATTCCTGAATTGATATTCATTCATCTGAAGATATCGAATCAGCGACCAGCGACCTTGATGAAATAAATGAATCAATCGCGAAACGTACAACTAAAACAAAAATTAAAGGTAGTGAAAAGAAGAGGAAACAATGGATAACAAATCCATCAATCAAATTTGTCAACAAAGAAATGTCATGTATGCGAATTTGAAAAAAAACCCAAATATTCAAATTTTCAGCGAGGAGTATGAACAATGCAGAAATACACTATCTAGATCGATACAAAGAGTGGAATCCGACTACTATAGAAACCGTATAAATGGAAATAAAAATAATGCCGAAAAAACTGTATCAAAATATTGATGATTTGTTCGGTAAGAGTTTGTCAAAGGACGTAAACTATATTAAAAATACAGCGGGCATTCAACAACCAATCCTACACACATCTCAGGAATGTTCAATGGAACATTCATTGATATGGGTGGAAATCTTAGCAGAACCATTAACAGATACCTGAACTATGCCGCAGATGTATAAAAATCTATAAATTCAAAATTCCTAGCTCCATCATGTTCAAGTGGAATAATCAATATTATTGAAGAACTGGGAAATAATAAGGCTCCTGGAATCGATAGTATGAAATCTAGAACGTTGAAGCAAATTGCACAGCATATAGCAAGTCCTTCAACATATATTTTCAATAAATCCATCAAAACAGGTCAATATCCATCTACCTTCAGAATATCTTTGGTAACACCAGTATACAGGAGTAGAGACAGAACAGAGTCAACAAACAATAGACCTATATCACTTATTACCAATTTCCACAAAAATATTTGAAAAAATTGCAAAAGTCATGCCTGATGGATTTCTAAAACAAAATCGAAATAATCTGACATGCAATTCGGCTTCAAGGAGAGAAAATCTACCCAAGATACCATTTTGGAGCTTACATCAGAACTATTTTCTGCTTTAGATCAAAGTAAGCCTTGCTTAGCTGTATTTCTAGACTTGGCAAAAGCATTGGACACAGTGTTCTCACTCCAAACATGTGACCAACAAGTAAATTTCCTCACATATTCCGGGAATGTACGGGATTGAAAGTTTCGTTATCAGCGTTGTTTATGGTTGATGTTGTGTACTCTCTTCATTTTCAATTTTGTGTATCATAATATGACTGAAATGTTCTGGATAAGGGTTGAGTTGTAGAACATATTCGATGTGGTTCATTTTGATACTGAAAATTTGATTTTCAATACTGTATTGACCCGGTATTGGTCAGATGTTATTAATCTCTCCTTAGTTAATTTGTCTCTTCCTTTTCTCCTTGTGTGATGATTTGATTGAAAGTTGAAGTATCTGTCGGTATGTGTATTTTCGCGATATATACTGATCCTCAATGGGTTATGTGATTCCATATTGACAAAATGGTAACTGTTCATCATATTCCATTTCTGAAGTGAATTTGGTTGTGAGTTCGATAGTGTTCAAATTATTCAGGAAATTATCTAGTTTCATACGGTTATGTGGCCAATAGATGAAAATATCACCTACATATCTCCATCATGTTTTGAATGTTTATCGTAGTTTTTTACAATATTTCCTTCCACATGTTTCATAAATAGGATACTCAGAATAAGAGGTGAGGCGTAACCGAGGCCATACCAAATCTTCGTTGATGAAGATCATTATACGATAGAATAGGTTGTTTTGAGTCATAGTTCCAAAAATTCAGACAGTATAGTTCCATAATTTTTTTAATTCTCCTCTACGAATATATTGGAATAATTATTATGATTTCCATTCTTATTTCAAGACACGAAGAGAGAAAATCCCAAGAAACCCATGAATACACTTCCTCCTCGTTCAACCTACATACAGTGTCAAATAATCAGATGATCAGTTATTCATTCCTGGTAGAGTTTATAACATTTCATCAGATAAGATAACCAGTGAAAATATTTCTAGCAGTTCCAAGTTAAATAGGAATATAAAAAAAAATCTGAGGAGGAATGAGGTCAAATGACATGGAGAAGAATGTATTGTGAAAATCACCAGGAATATATTGCTCTATCATATTATATTTCTATATCATCAACTCATCAACAAACAATAATTGTTGCTCCAATTGATTTTCAATTGAGGTTTCCATTCGGAATCAATTCTGAAAAGCTTGTGAAAGTGATTATATGGTCTAAATCATCAGTGATTCATCCAACCGCATCCTTCGATTGAACAAAAAGTCGAGATAATAATATTCCAGTAATTAATTCTCCAATGAAGATTTTTCTTGCATCGTTCGAAGAAGAGTGAAATAGGAATACGATGTCCGCAGAACCTGAAAAATCAATGGATCATATTACACTGAGAGGAATATAAAGTGGATATCACCAGAAATATATAACAGTGAAGAAATAGGTACTTTGATGGGTGCCAGGAACCAATTTCTCAAACCAAATAATGACTCACCGAGATGAAAACTGTGTTCGCCATAACGAATAGTCCTCCAACTTTGATATTTATGGGATCTATTGTTTGGGTCAGGAAGTTGAGTGTTAACTTCTTGAATTTCATATCGCAGTCTACCCATGGAGTATTGAAAGCAGATGAAAAGATGTTGCTGCTCTGCGAAAATGAAATATCTGAGTGCCTTACGAACGTTAATATAATTCATTCACACACCTTCTCGATGATTTTGTTACCGAACCAACAGTGCATGAACTGTTGAATGAGCATGCAGTTCAGTAATGAAGCCAACATAAGAAACTTGGCTGTATCTCCTTCGAACGTTGTTACCTAAGAAATAATTGATATTGTAGTCGACACGATAATTTGCAAATACAGGGTATCTCATTAAGGTCAGCGAGGTACTATATTTTGGTCATATTCAAATTCAAAGAAATACATTTATTCAAAGGTAAATTAAAATGTGGATTTAAAGGGACAAAATAACGAATAACTGTGAATGAATGTGGATACCCAGTAAGTTATTGAAAACTTGTTTTGATATGAAGACAATACATATCAAATAAATTATACGTAATACATAATATATGGAAATCGTTAAAATACTAAAAGTACGTAAGATAATGAAGTATATGACCGGAGAGTGGCGTTAGAAAATTTTTTTGGATTTTGGATTTTGTGGATTTAGAGAAATCGATACAGGAATCGTTGAAATACTGAATGTACATGAGAATAATAGAGAATCAGTTGTGCCACCCCATCCTAATAACCCGTATCGCAGGTGACTTCTCAAATGGGGCCAAGTATAGAGTTTTAAGTTGAGACATTTACAGGATTTTTTGAGGTGCCTGAACTTATATAGTAAGGTCTGTGATTTTAATGTTACGTATGTAATGTGATGGTCCCATCTCAAATGAACATCAATATATACTCCTAAATATCTAATTTTGGTTTCAGGTTTCATGACTACGTGTTCACCATGTATATTGAATGTCAAGCAGTCGAATGACGGAGTGTTGGACTTGTCACAACTGAATGGTGAGTAACTTGTTATATCAAGATTAAGTGTAAGTAATCTGTGATCTAGCCAATTTTTGATTACAGTGGAATCCGCTTGCGCGTTTTTTTTTCAGATCATCCCAGTTTTCTGCTTTGTATAAGATAGCGATGCCATCAGCAAGCCTGATGATTTCGCCACTGCCCTTTTGTGGAAATAGTATATTTATATATATATATATATATATATATATATATATATATATATATATGTTGAATAGTGTGGGCCCCAAAACAGTTTCCTGTGGGATCCCGTACTCTATTACCTTGGATTCACTGAGTATATTGTTCACCCTTAAAACCTGGTGTCTATCGGTAAGGTAGCTTCTGAAAAGCTCTAGACAATTATTACTAATGCCAATATCCTCCAAAGATTGTGATAGGAGCTGATGACTGATGGTATCAAACGTTTTTGATGGGTCTATAAAAATGCAAAAACACGGTTTGCTTTCATTCAGGGCAATGTTTATGTAATTGGTTGAGCTTAAGATGGCATCTTGGGGGGACATTTTATCTCTGAAGCCAAATTGTTTGTTGTTTGTCCTAAGATATGTCACTGATGGAAGCCTTTAGTTTTTTATAATTAATTTTTATGATTAATTTGCTTTGATGTGGTTGGTTCCGGGTGACTGAACTTATTGTTGATAAGTAACCATTTTCATTCATTACGTTTGAGTATTCAACGGTCTTTGTCATCTAAGAGATCTATATTTATATCGCCAATGAAAATACTATAGTTTCCTCTATGATTTTCATATATTTCGCAATAACTGCTGAGGTTTTTTTAGGAATTCGTCGATATTTGATGATGATGACCGGTATACGGCTGTTATAGCGATACTACTTTCTTGGTCTAACTTGATTATCAATCTGAGAAATTGTGTTGTTGATAATGTTCAACGTATAGGTTTATTCCAGATTCGATTTGACGTATACCACAGCTCCATCGTTTTGATTGGATTCACTCTCATTGTTATTTTTTTAGTATTTTTTTTTATTTTAGTATTTATTGCTCACATAATATACATTAATAACATATGTACAAAGACTATGGAAATAATAAATTGCATTTGTATTTTTCTTTTGCACCTAAGTGTATAACACTTGTATGTGCAAGTATCGGTTAACAAGAATATAGTAATTTGTGACATATGACAAGTATCCAGTTATAAGTGTTTGTTTATATTATAATATATTATATTCTAATGTGTAATGTGTGATAATCGGTGACATAATTAATCAACTAATTATTTGTTGATTATTTACAAATAGTTTACAAATGGCTTTCATAACAATGCTTCAAACTCATTGTAGTTTGTACAAATATATTTTTTACAATTTTTATTGAAAAGTTTCACAGTGCTAGCTGTTCTTATTCCTAGAGGCAGTATATTAAAAACTTTTGGTGCCGAATAATTCACAAATCTTTTTTGAACATTGGAATTGTTATTTGTTCATTTTGTTTTGCTCGTGTGTTATAAGAATGAGATATTTGTTGTAGGTATCGACTATTTTTGTAGTAGAATGTTGAAATTGTTATGAAATAAAGATATCTGACGTTCAAAATATTTTCATTATATAGTAAACAGGTTGAAAAAAGCTTACCTCTTTGGAACATAACTCTCAGTATATAATTTTGGACTACATTTAGTGGATGAAGGGTATTTTCATATGATCCGCCCCATACTAATATACCATATCTTATAATGGATTCTACCAGTGATCTATATATAATAAGTAGTTGTTCTTTATTTAGGATTTTTCGGATATGGTACATTTTGTATATGACTCTACGAACTTTTTTTACTAATTCTACGATATGTAGATCCCATTTAAGATATTTATCGATGGTAACACCTAAATATTTGAAATTGTCACCTTCTGTTATGAGATCATTGGAGTTTTCAATTTTGAGATTATTGTAATTAGGTCTATTGTAATTTGTGATTGAAAATGCTATGTATTTTGTTTTTTTTGTATTGAGCGAGAGTTTATTAAAATCCAGCCACTCTTCAACATTTAGTACTCTTTTTTACTTTTACACCATCCCAAGAGTCGTCTTCAAAGATCAATACAGTGTCATCTGCATATGAGATTGTAGATTTACTTATATTAAGGCTTAGTAGTGAATTTATGTACGTAATAAAGAGTACCGGCCCCAATACTGTGCCCTGGGGGATGCCTAGTTGCGTATTTAAAGGTTCACTTACTGAGTCTGATTTTCACAGGATGTTTTCTATTATTGAGGTAGTTCTTGAAAATTTCTGATACGGTTCCACGGATCCCGTAATTTTCTAGTACTTCAAGGAGTTTATCATGTGGGACCGTGTCAAACGCCTTTGCTAGATCTAGGAACACTGCAATACTTTTAATGTTTTTGAAGTAATCCCATCTATTCCTGGAGAAGAGTTATTTTTTAGCGAGTTAATGTGTTGGATTATTTCGTTTTCAGTGGCTGGATAGAGGAACATAGATTCAGAAATAGTTGGGTACTTATTTTTGTAGTCATTAGCAGATCTTTTGATTTTTAAACCAATTTCATTGAAATATTTGTTGCAGTAGTTAGCCATGTCAACATCATTATTAAATCTTACTTCATTCCGATCATGAATTTCTATTGTGTTATTTTTTTTGTTCATCATAGATCATTTCATAGCAGTTTATATTGTACAGACTGGGATCCTGCAAAATCCATGTTTCAGTTAGAACTCTATGTCTGTGTGCAGTTTTTTCAAGAAGATTTCAAATTCATCCAAATTTTCTTCGAATATTATTTTAGATCATTTTGGATGTGGATTCAGAGTTTATTCCTGAGATTTCTTTGCACTCTTGTGTGTTTTTCAAGGTGAATGTCTTTCAATTGCATTCAAATTAAAATCTCTACTATATTGATCCATGTTTCAGTCAGCTGAGAAGTTATCGTCTGATCGTAGTCCACTATGATTCTGAAAACTATCTGTGTATATTCATGGAATGTATGTGGAAACTATGTGAAAATATATATTTTGTGAGAAAAATCACGGATATACACACATATATCAAAAATAATTTGACTAATCTATTTCAATTTTTTTTGAGACGTTCTTTGAATTTCCTTAGATGAGTTTTTTCTTCCTCTGGTGTCTGATTTTCTGTGTGTGGAACTGTTGTTATCGATTTGCTTACTAATGGTGGTTTTGATTCTATTTTCTTTCAACTCTTTGGCTATTTTATCTCCTGTTATTTTTTGCCTAGTTTCTTCTGTTTCATCTCCTACCGTCAATGACCTGAAAGGAGTTTCTGGTGCACTATTCGTTTGCCTGGGATCTGACTCGTTCTCTCCAAATTCTAAAATGTCTTTCACGGTGTAACCAATTTCGTTTCTGAAAAGTTTTTCTCCTTCGATATAACAGCCTTCTTCACTGCTTACACGAAGTTTTTTCAGATATCTCCTGAGAATTTTACTTCTTTCCTGTTGTTCTTCCGTAAGATCAGCTGATATAGAAATGTGAATTCAATTTTGATTGGGCAGTTGTTGCATTTACCAAGTATGTATTACTCATATCTGCTTTGAATATTTGTACTCCAAGGTTTGAATTCGAATGGTTGCATATATATTCGATTAAGGATTCATCTTTATTTTTCATTCGACCAAAAACTTTGATGTTATTCTTTCCATTATGAAGATGCTATGTTTCAACTCAAAAAATTATTGCATGGAAATATTGACAAAAATAAGAAACAAATTGCAATATTTTTTGAGTTAGCTAAGACTTTTGATACAATTTCCCATAGAATACTTTCAGGAAAACTATATAGCTATGGCATAAGTGAAATCCCGAAAGACTTATTCAAAAGTTATTTTCAAGATCCATCACAATCCACAAAAATAAATGATATTTTGAGTACTTCTCGAGGGCAGAAAGAGTTTGGCATTCCCCAAGGAACAATATAAGGTCCAGCCCTTTTTCTGATCTATATAAATGATCTACCCAAATTGCCTAACAAATTAACCCTTTCTTATGCCGATGACACCGTACTAATCGTTAACGATGAATCATGGGAAGGCGCGGTACATTCAGCTGTGAAAGAATTCGCAAAAGAGCAACAATGGCTATCCGAGAATCTTTTAACAGTCAATTTAGAAAAAACAAAATTCATGTCCTTCAGCTTGCATGAGAATCACAAATGCCCAATTGAGACAATACATTTACATGACTATGAATGCATTCAACGAAACTATATAAAGTGCACATGTAGGCAAAAATTGAAATCAGTTGAATGCATCAAGTATTTAGGAATCACCATAAATTGTAACCCGAAATGTACTTCACATATATCGGACTTGAACACTAGGATCAGAAAGCTGATTTGGAAATTTCATAATCTGCGAAATTTTCTTCCTGCCTATATTCTGAAGACACTGTATCATGCCTTAGCTGTATACTCAGTACTGTAGTACTCTTCCGTCTTCTTTAGATTTGATAAAACGTTCTCAGAGGTTTCTCCTTGAAGTAATTTAGTTTAGGCGCAGGGACTGCCCAACTAAACAGCTATTCGAGGGTTCTGGAGTTATGGACATTGAGTTATTATATGCGAAATCGGTACTAGTATTCTATCACAAACACAAAAAGTTGATGAATATGATCCCAGAACACTCTCATGAAACACACATGACACACTCATGAAACACACATGACACACTCATGAAACATGAAACACTCATGAAAGACACAGAACTATGCACAATTCAGTGATACCACTAACACACAAAACCTCCACAAAACGATTCATCACCTATTTTGGCCCGAAATTGTACAACATGCTACCAACAGAAAAACGTCATTTACAAAATTCACCACATCTGTTTTGCAAAAAAAATAGCTCTTCCTCGAACACAAATTCACATAGTTTTCGCAAACTTCTTAATGGAAACTAGATGGATTTATTATTATTTTCTTTCAATTATCTGAATTCTGAATTTTTTTTTCAATTAATTCTTATAGTTAGGATTAATGCACTTATATATATATATATATATATATATATATAGATATTCTCACGTATCTATGTAAATCATGTTGTCACTTCAGATTTCGGATTTACTTTCTATTCTAACATTCAATTGCTATTAATATACACACACAGGCTACTATGAGCCCATATATATTTATAGCAGAACATTACCATGTATAATCTGAAAACAAATTGATATTATTATTTCTATTTAGAATCTCGTTTTGTTGTTTGAGTTCTTCATTTTCTCTCTCCAGGTTCTCTACTCTCTCGTTATAAGATTCTATCTTCATCAGTAATCTGACTTCACTTGCCTCCATAGCATTTTTGAATTCTTGCTTGCCAATTAAAACTTCCCCGTGTAATTTTTCCATATCAAGATTTTTTCAAAGAGTGGGCAACGCTGTGTAGTGTGTATCTCACGGTGCTTCTCACGGAAGCGCTAATTTTTTTTTGTCGATCTTGATGCAAGAAAAGAGTCACTGCGTTTTTGTGTAGTTCTCCGTAGGTTGATTCATTTCACTCTTTGTATGTGAATTATCCAATATTTTCGCTTATTTCCCACTTCCTATGGCTATTACACCAATTTGCATCGGTTGTATCACTTTGAATATGTTTTTTTTTACAGTAGTTGTTGAAAATCCGAATTCTTATTTACTCATAAACTTTACTAGCAGAGCGATATTATACAAGTCTGTTGAGAATAATATTATATACCTGACGGTTCCCACACAATTTTCTTCTCCACTGAATCGACCATAAAAAATTGATGAGAAACATTTTCGAGTTTTTTATCGAAACCTAGGAGGTGATGATATAACAGGAAATTCGAATTTGTCAAGAATTTGCTTGTGGAGGTTCTTTTTCGATGACGGAAATTGAAATTTTCAGATGATTATATATTTATTCATTTGTTACCTTCTGATTTGCATAATTGAGTTGGACCAACATGGAAAAAATGAGGAGTGAACAAAATTTCAGCGATTTCAGTCAGAAGGCCCTATGTTTCTGACCGATATTCGATATTCCCAGCTGATATATCTAATTCTCAGATATCATAGACGCAAGTCGACTCATCCATCAACTCGACCTATACAGGGTGCACGTTTTTGGATCTCCACCATAGGGATATCATAAGAAATACATCATGGATATCATGGGGTTACTATAAGAGATATCTGCAAGAAAATTTGATGTGTCATTTTCAGTTCTTGGATTATTGGAAGAGAACAAACATTTGTAATTTTTGTTTTTATTTTTTCGAGGGAAAACCAAAAGATCTAGACGTTTCTGACTGGGGCATTCATGAGGCACTTTTTTGAAAGGAATCTGAATCTTGATACCAAAGTTACCACACCAAACTCTGTTTTCCTTATGGGTGTCATATTGGATTTTTGTATTTTTGGAAAGTCTTTTTTTTTGAAGAGTCAGAAACGTCTAGGTGTTTTGGTTTTCGCTTGGAACATCAGAACAAGAATCTCAACTGTTCGTTTTGTTCCAATAATTCAAAAACTGAAAATGATACATCGGAATTTCTCATATATGATTTTTCAGCTTGAAAATGCGTACCTTCGCCCTGATTCAACCGACCTCTCATCTCTAATGATAACTGAGATACCCATGGTAGAGGTAGAATACATAGGCAGACATTTGACTAATGTTATGTACAACGTAATATACTCCAACTATGAAATTTATCACTGTTTTCAGTTTCTTGAGGCTTACTAACTAGAAAGATACTTAAGTGATCACTCTATCGTACAATCGGAACCTATGATCAACTACTACAATCAATAGATATCTCGCTCTCACTGAACTACGTTGTCTCTTTTTACGAGAACTCCAAAATACCTTGATAGTAGTTTTCGAATAATTAATACATCTGGAGCAGTTGTTCTGATATTCAAAAGCTGATGTGCATACAGGTTACCGTTCCAAACAGATTGATGTTCTATGTAGGCTGAGGTCCTCTACAGGCCTATCCAGGAATGATTGTTCAACAAGATTGGGATGTGTGTCAAGGTCTCAGCAAACAGGTAATCGACGATACGATAAGCAGCATCAAGTGCAGTACATGACAGTACCAGCCAAACGTGGAATCACTCCAAAGCGGAGGAAACCAGCAACAAGGAGGAAAAGTACAAGAGAAAAAGGAAAAGGGAAAGACCCTGAAACGAAAGAAAACGAACTCGACCAACTGCAACTTCCGAGTCTGGTGAATAAAATCAATCAAGAGATGTAACATACCTTCGAATAATCCCTACACAGGGTACTCTGCTCCAAAACCAGGATACCAAAATAATAGAGAGGAGAGCTCAAATAATCCCAATAACAGTGGATTTGCTCTAACAAACCAGAAAACCAAAAATAGACCTGCTTCCTCTCACCAAAGCAATCTAGCACGTTCTAGTTTTACTAGACTTCCAATGGCTGCTTCTTCCTGCAGTCCAGGTATAGAAGGCCACTTTTTTGCAATTTCGAAGCACGTCACTTCCCATTATAACAAGGGATTGATAACACCCACTCATTACGAATAGTAAATAATTCACAAATATAAGAGGAATCTCCATATCTCGAAACGCGGCAAGAATAGTCAGAATGCCTCTGTTATGGCATCAGAGATTGCGGTGAGATGCGAAAGTCAAGATATCGTTATGAAATTCGAAATATGAAAACAACAAATGTCAATTCCACTGACAGTTCCCGACAGTTCCGTGCAATCAAGTACGTACAAGATTAAAATTGACCAAATTGCGTCACGAGATGAGTTCGCCCATCTGGTCCAAAGCTACCAAGGTAGTGAAGTTAGCTGCTAAGTCGAAGCTACGTCAACAGTGTCAGCTGACGCACATCTGAGAATGGTCACTAATTTAAAAAAAAAAAAACAAGAAACACATCACTCAACCGTGGTGTCTCAGCAAAACGATGGAAGCAATCCTTACGATTCATGATATCTGCATCAAACTTAACATATTCCTTCGAACTAGAGGCCAAGGAGATCAAAACAACTATACACTTGATAACGAGATCAGACCAAACAAATCAACAGAGAAACACAAAAATCCTGTACCACATTGAGAGCATTTACAACAGGAGATAATCTTGCAAAATAGAAGTGATTATTTGAATGTCAAAATGTTCTGAATGAATGATACAGTCTTTTTGCTTAGGAAGAATATGACCTGTTACAACTTTTTTTTGGGGTGTAATATATTAGCTTCCAGCATGACTATTTTGCCAATAACTTGCAAATTCGTCAGCGAACGTTCAAGCTGCAACGATATAGAATCAAGAGAAAATGAAAATTGTCAATATGAATCAGTCACTTACAATGCTCATTCCCTTCTTTGAGATGACCGTTCAATGTTCACTGTCGAGAACTATTCTTTCTACGAATTTGAATCTAGGTAAATTATTCTTCTGATTATTCATTTCAATCAACGGTTCTAGCTAGTCGTGTCCAAACAAGATTATTTCTGCCAGAAACTATGAGAATGGTTTATGAATATAGTCGAGACGTATATCGTGATAAATGAGAAATTTTGATTGGTCTAGTAATTCATCTCTGTTTGAGATAGGTGGCCAAATGGCACGGAATTTGATGTCACTAGATCTTTTCGTTCTCTCATGATATGAAAATCCAAAAAAATTCATCAAAAAAACGTAGGAATAAGTACTCACAGAAATATAGTTCATAACATGAAGCTAAATTTGCTAAATAATATAGAGTTTTCCCGCTGATCATGCCCATAAAGCAGAATGAGATGGTTTTCGGATGTTTCCCTTGGAGAAGAATGTGCATCAAACAAAAAGGCAAACTGAATGAAATCGCGGTAATTCAACTCCCCAGGTCACATCCTTTCTCGATTTTTTTGTAGTTGAGAATGAAAGGGCATACTGACTGAAATCACGGATATTTTTTCATTAAGATTACAATTGTTCATCGCGTTTCATGGTGCTTATGAAACTGGTGCACTTGGAATGAATTGCCTCCAAGACAAACCCAATTCTGCGGTAGTGAACTCACCTGAGTCAGCTGGAATAAATCGGAGCATATTATTAATGTTGCTCCGAGGAATAATATGAATATGCTGATTCGATGGATATCTTCTACATCTTTCGCCAATCTGCAATGATATGTTTTCGATAGAGCCATATTGTGAAAAGAAGAACATTCACGAATGATTGATGGGCCATTCGTTCAGTTAATCAGTTTGTGATCTTCCAAACACCTTGTGATAGTTTCAGTTCCTAAAATATCCAAACTTCTCGCAAAGCTCATAATTTTTGTCGCTGCTAACTTTCGTATGCCAAAAACATTACACAGACCAATGATAACATGAACTTTTCGAATGGTTCAACCTATTTTTTGTGTTGGTTGCGTGTATTCCTTGCTTATTGAGAAATAGTAGTAAAAAGTCTCATTATCCACCAATTTCTCACATTTCAATATCGGAAACATTCGACATATATCAATCATTGAAATGATCTTAGGTGTTCGCAATAAAATCAAATGTAAAATCGAATCAAAATCTCAATGAGTATAAATTGAAAGAAAAAGGAGGCTTGGATATCTTCAGGAGTTGTGACCAAATTTTTGGGGGGTTTGTTTGATGAGCGATAAACTCCATTTCTCGCACAAGACATGAGAGAGATGCATTAACGATACCAGGAACGGCGAATCATATCATAATGGGTGATTGCTGTTGGTCACTTCACAGAGAAAAGAGAATAGAAATTCACGAAAAAAAGAACCTGAAATTTTCGCATGATGCAATTTATTATTATCGTAGAAGTAGAAAATTGGAAATCTATGATTTTGTAAGCATCACGTGTCAAATTCTCATATTCTGGGATATAATCGAAGTTATCGATCAATAAGTTCACTAATGATATAGACCAAAATAAATATGTTGTAGCTGTATTCTTGGATATGAAACGGGCCTTTGATACTATTGACAGAAGTATCTTGCTACAGAAACTTAGGAGGTATGGAATAGAAGGGATGGTTTATGAATGGTTCAACGACTACTTATCAAACAGAAAACAAAGAGTACGTATCAATGAATATTTTTCGTCATACCAAGTAAACAATACAGGAGTACCCCAAGGGAGTGTTCTTGGTCCCCTCTTATTTATATTATATTTGAATGATATTAATTTGTTCATTGACTGTGAATTCATGAACCTATTCGCAGATGATACTCTACTGGCCTGCAGTGGAACTGACTTAGATCAGGTTATAGAAAAAATGAATGGAGTACTACAGGATGTTGAACTATATCTAAAAACCAATAAAATGAAACTGAACGTAACAAAAACTAAAGCTATGATCATCACTAGTAAATTCAAATATAACAAAATAAATATAGAAAACATTAATCTAACATTAGAAAATGAACGTATTGAAATAGTTACATCAATTAAATATCTAGGTTTTTAATTAGATAATTGCTCAACATTTGATGATCATTTTGAATATATAAAAAAGAAAATATCAAAAAAAAATATATTTCTTCACTAGAATTGCCAATAACTTGTCCACCGATACAAAAATCACAGTCTATAAAACCCTAGTTCAACCACACTTTGAATACTGTGCTTCCATTTTATTCTCATTCAACTCAAATAAAATACAGCAATTGCAAAGATTGCAGAACCGAGGAATGAGAATAATTTTGAAATGTAGTAGGTCTACTCCAATTTACACAATGTTATCCACTCTACATTGGCTTTCAGTATCTCAAAGATTGTACTACTGTTCTATGATTTTCATTTATAAAATGCTGAATTCAATGACCCCAACATATCTGCAAACTACAATTACTTTCAATAAAGAAATTCATAATTATATAACTCGAAACAGCAACAATCTTCATATAAGTCGAAAAAACTACAGAAGTTCAATGAGCACCATATTTCATAAAGGCTTTGTCCAATTTAATGATTTGCCCTTTACATTGAAATCCATCTCATTATTTCAAAAATTCAGGATAGAATTGCTGAAATATATTCATGAAGAACGTGATTCGATTTAATTTTATTTCATTTTTAGATATTGTCGTGTTTGTTTATGTATATATACTTGCCTTCGTGTATATGTCTGTGTATATTCATATTATTCATGTACTCAATTAATTTCAACTGTTTGTATGATCTTAGTTAAGTAAATTGTTATATTTATATTTTAAACCTGTGTATTAGGATTCCTATTTCAAATTCAAATAAATAAAGTAGTGATTGATTGATATGATGATGATTATGGGAAACGAAGAAACTCACATTAAATATGGTTTTATAACTCGAGAATAAATCAGATTCAAGTGAATTGGTTTGGAATATCTTTGAAAACTTTTTTTATTGGACTGTGTTATTGTTCCTTGTTTCAGCTATTGGCCGACTAACCAGTGCCAAGACAAAGCTCATAATACTCCACCCGTAAACACCACCGATGACAGTAATAATAAAGTGATAATATTGATTTCAATCGAATGGCCATCGACCCAAGTCCTTCAGCTTGCTCTCCATACAGCTCCGAAATATTTCAAGAATCGCTAATGTTAATATATGTATATTCTATTTCGAAGCGACTTTTCAACCATATTTCCATCATAGCGCCTTTCACCCATATACGGAAACACAGTCATGATATGCTTTCGAAATCCTCACTAATTGATTTATCGCATACAGGGTATCAAGAATTTGATGTCCCATTGCATCATGTACATGGTTGACAGAGGTCATGTTTTCAAATGTGACACCATGTATACAAGAGAAAGGGGAAATATTGATCAAGAAGAGAACAGTTGAGAATACGTCTCGGGAAAGATACAACGGATAGATGTAGATTTCAATTCTACATCCGATTATCCAGTGAATACAGGATGTCACATTCGAAAGAACGAATTTTTTCAACCATGGGAATGGTGTAATTGACCATCAAATTCTGGGACTCTGTATGCGATAGATCAATTGGTGATGTAAATTTCGAAAATATCATTCTTGTGCTCACGTCAACCCTAGAAGCGCTTACCAAAAGTCGGAAATGGATAAGAGACGCAGTATTGAAAATATAGCTACATCCATGAAAGGAATGTTGAATATAGCTGAAATCCAAGAATTCAGAATTCTTAGATTTTTCAAATTACAAAACACTTCAATGAACGTCTACCGTGATAAACTCTATTATGTAGCATAGAGAACTGTGATTTTTCTTCTCATTGTTTGATTGATCCGATCCATACAACCCATTGGTATGAATTGAATTTCGAAGTTTTGTCATAATTTGCTCGTTTCAACGTACCTCTGAAGTGCTGCATAATGTTTGATACAAATGACTAGGTTCTCTGTCATTACCCGTGAAAACAGTTCAGGGTTCTTTTGCAACATAACATCAGCATCCTCCTCACTGTTAACGAATAATATTCCATTTTCGCTATGAAAATTCTCTATAGAATCCAAAACGATGCAAACATAATCGCACTGGAGTCCGATTTGCATAAGCAAACCAACGCTGAAAGTATCAACGTTGATGCTCAGCAGAGAGAACCATAAGAGAACGAGGGACTGGAATACATAAACAAACTCATAATATGGCGATAACTTCCAGTCGAAGGGGAACCATCCTGGCAGAACCATGACTCTTTCATCAACGAAAAACGGAACTATTGCAAAGGTAGCCACTATCTGGAGTGCCATGATGAGAAAGGCCAGAAAGAGTTTTCTGTGGAATGTTCTCGTAGCTTGACAAAGTTCAACGTGTTTCTTGGATTTTGGTTGCATCAATGGCTCGTCCAACTCCGACATCAGAACTTTAATTGAATCGAGATTTCGGTGAATGGCCATCACCTTGATGAAAGCTATGACGCATAAAGTGGCTATATAAATTATATCGGTGATCTCATTCATGTTATTCATTTTCATTATCAAGGCTGTTATTTGAGATATCAAAGATGCAATCCATATCACCGTACACAATCTAGTGTAGTACTTGTAGATGTTTTGATAATTGTCTTCAGGATCATATTTCCAATAACCGAGTAACTTGAAGAGTTTTATATGGAATGACACAAAATGAACAAATTTTTTCAGCTTCATTTCGAATGTTTTCTCAACTGCAATTGAAAATTAGTGCTTCAACTTTTATATGATGACATTTCGGTCGATATCTTCCCTTCCTATTGTCGACATAATTAATATTCACGATTGCACAATTAGTACAATGTATTCCCCTTCAGACAATAGTAATAAGCTGTTCAACTTCCTTGTAATATCGACAGTCGGAACTTATTCTTATTAACCGAAAGAAAAATTATTATTCGTCGAAAGTTGGAAGTCTCAAAACTTTCGAGTTCACCATTTAATTACTATGAGAAGTCTTAATGATTACCTAATTCGTGAAGAATCGATTGAACTCTGAATGCAGCTTGATCGAGAGAAAAAAAATATCTCTATGATTGAAATAGCTAATGATCGATAATTTTCGAAACCGATAGCTTTGTCAACGTTATGAATTTGTGTTAAGATTCAATTTATACGCAATCGTGTCAACTGAGTACGTGCCGCTAAGCTTTGGAGAAGAAAAAATCCAAAAAGAACTCTCAACTTTTTTTTCTCCAGTTATTCAGGAAAGGTTGCATTGTAGAACTTGAGCAGTTGCTAGGGTATGACGAACATCTTCGCACGAAACAGAAAGCCAAGTTTTTGTGGAGGAGTTCTTGCAATGGACCCATGAGATAGCGGTGATAATACCGAGCATAGATATCGGCGGCTTCATAGGAACAAAGGTACCGGACATCATCATATTGAGCATTGTGTGATCTGCCGTCCTGATAGGAGATACAAGCTTGCAAGTATCGACCTGTCTCTGTCTTGTCCTTCTGGCCTCATTGTATGATAAAGGGGGTCTAGATGAGGAGGCGGAATGAAGAGTGTGAAAGTGTGTGGAACGAATACAAAGTCAGTGCAGAGACAGATACTTATGAAACACTAGCATTGAATATTTTCGAATTAGATCCATCTACCACTAGAGTGATCTATCTGCGAGAATAGGACATAGTTGGAAGGCAATGTATATGGCGCTAGGATGACTAGGTGCCGAATTCGCCAAAGTGCCAATTCAAATGCTTTGCTGTTATTTCAAGCTACAGCCAGATACTGCCACATACGTGTCACGTAGGAAAGCAGATCTCCTGCCGATCTCTCGTGACAAAAGCCGTTTTGCTGGACGTTTATGATTCTTAAGCTCTCTAGATATGAAATGAGCTCGATTTTAATTACTGCCATCCCTCCAGAGATCACAGATAGTAGTGGAATCGGTCCATAGTTGTTATGTAGCGTTTTCTCGTCATTTTGTTCGATCGATTGGACTCTATCTTCCATTTAGAAGGAAATATATCTAGTTTACATGGAATAGCGAACAACCTACATAGCTCCAGTGCTAGTTCTGGGACATAATGGTTGAGAATAATTAGTGATATTCCATATGGTTTGATAAATTTTCTGACATCGAGGCTAAGCAAAATGTGATGCCTGATTGTGCTTTGGAAGAAGACAATTTCAGGCATGTTTTTCTCGATGCTAGCGATATTAGACATATCTTAGCCTTGTGGCAGACATTTCAGCTGCGAACATTCCAATGAGAGTATTATTTTTTCTTGTGGTGTCTTAGACCACCTGCTATAATCCTTGGTGAGGAAAGGAATTGAGCTGGAAGTGATGACTCCGAGTTTGACTGTTGACGCCGATTGTACTATAATGACTAAATTACTCGACGTCAGGAGTACACTGGAAAAAAATGTCTTGTGGTGATTATATGTGTATCCAGTTAGTGCGTAGTTCTTTGATACCTCATAGACTATTGAATTCAGAAAAACGGCAAATAACGAAGTTCTCTCAATTTTTGAACCACATATTCCAAAAATATTTCCAATTGTACAAGGGGTACACGAAAGCAGAGCAGCTGAGAATCACCTTTTCCCAAATGGAACATCCAGTATATTTTCCTCGTACTCGATCCCTTTCTGCATTGGCTTCACAACCGTGCCAAGAAATTGAAAATCCGTTGCGGCGTTGTCAAGCTATGATTTATTGAATGATGTTTCCTACCATTGCAAGGTATCAAGAAATCAGCTATGGTCCATGCATGTATCATATTCAGATGTATATTTCTCGTAGATTGTATGATCAATTTCCAATGTCATGTTGAGAAATGAATCTTGTTCATCCATCATTTCATTCACTCCTCCGAATTGTACAAAGTTCGATTTCAATTTCTCAAACTTCCATCTATTCAAGTGTGGCAAGTGAGGATATCTCTCATTGAATAAACGGCACGTTCTTTCAACTATCTCGTGACATTCTCCATAAATTCATTGGATCTAGATTTTAAAACATTTGATTTTCCATATTTCTCAAGTTCCTCTTAAACTACACAAAATTATCACAGCAAGTGGAAGTTTGTTGAATGAAGTGACATCTGTCACTTCCATTGCAAACTATTCAAGAGAAAAGTGGTGAATATCCATCGATACCGAAAAAGCCATCATATCTTGGAAACTCTCATACTTAGTTATGTGGAATATTGAGACAGATTGTTGTGGAATTCCGTCTTCTCTCATTCAATGGAATAAGTTCCATTTGAAGAAAAGAGTCATGGCCATTTGAACTTCCTCAAATCTTTTCCCAAACTTGGTGAATTTCCAACTGAAACTGATGAAGATCATGCTGAAAAAACCTGAAGAATCTCAAAACGCCTTGGAAAATATAGCATTCCATTTGGAATAACGAAGTTGGTCTATTGGTCTATTTCTGGTATGACCGGGTGCCACCATCTTGAAAACATTTTCATTGATCAGCAGATCATGGATTATGACTCTCCAGGAATTTTCAAATCATTGTAACCTAGAAAAAATCTAATGTGCGCTTCAGATGAAACAATCTGTATTAGCTGTTCTTACAAAATTGAACTGGTAATTTTCTAGATGGATTCCACAATAATTTTCACACATAATTTTTCCACTGTTAATATGCAATGCGGAAATATGATGTGAGGAAATTCAACATAGGTGAATAATGAACTGTCAATAACGTCGATGATATGTATTATACACACGTAGATACCGTCGCCTATGCAACCAATGAAATATTCATTATGAACCGATGCTTCAAAGAAATATAGATAGGACTGCAAAATTCACTACAGCCCAAAGCGATTTCTGCAATTATAAAAACTATTCTGAATTATGAATAATCATCAATTCTGAACAATTTCACAAATCATACGTGAGCTGACCTGTCACTGTCATTATGTGCTGATTAGAATTGGGCATCAACTGAGAGAATATGTTCGAAGACTGACACGATTCTTCACATACGTCAGTTCGACGATAATCGTAGCATTTGAGATGTTCATGAGGTTTGGATATTGCGAATGATTTTGAAGAATACTGTATTTTCAATTTATACTTGAGATATTCATTAGTTATCGATATTCTGATCTCTATCTCTCAAACCTACGTGTCCAAACACATTTCTCCTTCAGTGGGAATACAAATAGGAATTGATGAAACATGCTGATATTTCAGTGTTGTGGTGAAGAAAAATATTATGTATACCTCGGATGAAAATTGCTATTATATGGCTAGCACATAATTTATATATATATATATATATATATATATATATATATATATATTTATAAATATATAAATAATTCAAGAAAATATAAAACACAAAATTTGAAGAGACGATAATAACAACAAATCCCGTACCTATCTGAGATTTGAGTGAGTAAACCTGTTTGGCCATGCCCCTACCAAGTTCCCATGAGATGGTCCACTGCAAAACATCCAGACGCTATTTTTCTCCCCAGTAACTTTACATGGTGTTCAAACTTCAATTTGTCAATACATAAGCCGAGGAATTTAGTTGCTCTCTTACTGCTAATTTCTTGATCAACCAGATAAAGTTCTGGCAAATGACATTTGAAAGTGAGGATGGTAGTTTTTGATATGCATATTGGCATCACACCACACTTCAATCTCAATTGAATCATTATTGATTTGTTGATGCATATCCATGTCATTTTCATTATGCCATAGTAAGGTAGTATCGTTTGCGAACTGAGTAAACTTTCCCGTAATATTTATAGGGACTAGGTCACAATTATGAATCGAAAAGAGAATTGGGCCAAGCACCGATCCTTGCGGTACTCCATATTTCATCTCTGATTTTTTGGAGAATTCGTTCCGAAGAGATACGCTGATTCCGATCTAGTAAGCCTCGAACCATTACAAAACTATTTCTCTGAAGCCGTATCTTTCTGATTGATTGAGCAGAATTTGATGGTTGACACAGTCGAAAGCTTTAGTCAGGTCGAAAGAAACCGCTGTCGTAACATCACCCTCATTGAGATTGAAATATACATCTTGTAGTAGGTTAAAAATAGCATTACTTGTTCCTTTCGCTCTTAGGAACCCGAAAAAAGCCCATTATTCTGCTCTTTACAAGCTTCTCAATTAGTTCAGAAAGGGTAGGTAGCAATGAGATTGGTCTAAGGTTGACTAGATTTCCCATATCACGCATTTCTATTTTCGATTTTCTGACAAATACAGTCATATTCCTAAGATAATCCATGGGGTCGGTAATAGGGTGTATTTTTTTATATATCGTCGGTACAATGCCATAGTCACGAATGTGCCAATTTATCCATTTTCGCCTATGTACAGCAGCATGTGCCATTTTATTCATAGCATGCAATGCCAAAAGCGCAAAAGTACCTGCTTATCCCCTCTTCTCCTCCCAGGCCGGACGCATTCCACGAGAGCGTCAGTTGGAGAATCACTGCTATACAAATAACACGGATGTACCACGTTCGTGCTTTTGCCGTTGCAAATTATTCAATTGTTTGACATTCAAATTAACGAATGTGCCACATTAGTTTCATTGGCAGTGTGAAAAATTGTGGCTTGAGACATTCGTGATATAAGTGATCTTGGTGGAACATGAGTTCCCAAATAGCAAGAATAATGAGAAATTGCTGAGAACCACCTGCTGAAGGTGAGGAAATATTTGTAGAATGAAAGGAGAATATAATTCTTTTCCGCAAATTATTACACGAAACGGTATTTTTTGCATGCATAAACAATGACTTGGGTTTATTTGCTACACTAAGTACCTATTAGGTTTCGGTTTTGTTTTTCTTCATGCAGAATCCTCTTCCTCCTTTTTTTACATCATGAGTTATTGGAAGGAAAAAAGTTTCATTTTATGAAAATTCGTAGTTCTTGTTTTTTTCTGGTTTCAGATGATACTATGATTCACGAAGTACCTCCAAGAAATATCATTGAGGATCCAGATTCACAGCTACAACGTAGTGCAGTGCAAGATCTACACACTCAAGGTAAGAGATAAATGAAAATCCTCCACAAAATTCTTCAATAATTACCTGCAAAAAATAAAAACTTGAATGCTACGCTATGACTAGCTAGCCTTTTTTTGTTCAACTTCATGCATCACCTTGTTCCTTCGATTATACTTCACTTTCAAATGAACATGAGTTTTTAGGAAAGCTGAAAGGCTGAATGATGGATCTCACAATGGCCACAGGGGAGTCGAGAAACATTCACGTGCCTCAATAAGCCAAAACATGAGTGTGAAACTTCAGTTGTCGAACCCGGCCGGATCTGGATTTGAAATGATTTCCACAATTCAAGCTGCATCGACGAGCAACGTCAGTTTCTACATAATTACATTGAGAAAAATCCAAAAAAACGACAAGAAGTACGTCATAGATTCTGAAAACGTACATGATTGGGATTGTCTTGGAAAAAAATAGAGACTTCCTTGATACAGATTATGATGAGGAATTATGGGAAACCATAAAGAGTCGGAAACATTCCGATGATGCATCAGTTGTGATATTTGGAGCAATTATGGAATCACCTTTCAATAGATTGAGTTCTCCCCCGGCGGTAGTAACTAGAGTCAAGTGGGTACGGAAAAATTTGAAATCAGACGATTCAGGCAATGCAAATTCCGTAACCAATACTTCAGTTGCTAACCCGGGTGGAAATGAGATGGTGTTTCGTTGGAATTATAAGGGGCCCAATCATACTTTCCATGCCGGTACGCTCAAACGAGCAGTTTTGTTTCAAGTGCAGCAATCCTGGTGTTATCACTTCAGAATGTAATAAATGTTCGGGAAACGGACAGTAGGCGTAGTGGTCAAGCACTGCTCCGAAAATTTTAGGTCACAGTTTATACGACCTTCTCAAGGAGGACCGATGAACAGGAAAATCTTTCAAAACTTGTTGAAAATCACTTCATACATTCAATAACTTCAGTAACCGCTCCCATTTTCACAAGTAAAAGTTTTGATAATCGACCATACGTTCAAGTAAATATATTTGATGGATCATTCAAAGCACTGTTGGATTCTGGGGCTAACCATTCAATTGTAGGCAGTGATTTTCCAAATATTGTTTTTTTTTTTGAAATTACAGTGAACACATCACCCGATGAGCTTGTCACTACGGCTGATGGAACGGAACAGCACGTAACCGGTATAGTTGAATTACCAATATGTATTGGAAATACGTGTAGATTATTTCCATTCCATCTTTGAAATGTTCTGTTATATAAGGGAGTGATTTTCGTAATTTTTTTGGTTTGACTTCAAACTCCATGAATAATACTTGGGCGGCTCTTGGTAACAGTAATATATCGTTTCACTCGGATCTGTTCAGGTTGATTTTGATACCGAAACTCAAATGTGTACTAACGAAGTTTTATCAGCCGAAGATAACAATTATGTTGAGAATGTTATAATTGAATCCAGAGAACTTGCTGGTTTCGCGGGAAAATCAGGCCGTACTAATAGAATGGTTCACCATATTGATTCAAGGGAGGCAAGAGCAGTCAAACAACGCCAATACTTAATGTCACCTTATATGTTGGTACATTTGAATAAAGAATTGAATATGCTTGAAGTTAACATTGTAGAATACTGTCGAGGAGATCCTACATTCATTTTCCAGCTTCTTGTGGGATTTTCTTTCCTCGTTTCCAAAAAATAGAGTAGAAATTATTGAAAATTATTTCAATATATTTGTAGTAAGGACAGATTTTGTGATCTGCCCCAAAATGTCACTGCGCTTGAAATCAAACCTTTGGATACCTAAAAGATGAATTCTCTATTGGTCAGTGACAACTTGTTTTCGAAAAATTTGGAAATACAAATATATTTAATGAGAATAAATCTTGGTGGACGTTTCGGGAACGAATCTGCTCCCATTCTCAACACAATTAAAATATTTTTCTGTGTTGAGAACGGAAGCAGATTCGTTCCCGAAACGTCCACCAAGATAAGTCGAGGTTTTATTCTTATTAAATATATTTGTATTTCCAAATTTTTCAGAAACAAGGTGTCACTGACAGATGGAGAATTTCTCTTTTAGATATCTAAAGGTTTAATTTCAAGCGCAGTGACATTTTGGGGCTGATCACAAAATCTGGCCTTACTACAAATATATTGAAATAATTTTTAATAACTTCTACTCTATTTTCAGAAACGAGGAGAGAAAATCCCACAGAAAGCTAAAAAATCAACATTGTAGAACCATCAAGTACCGAACGTTCATCACCAGTTTCATAAGTCAAAACATCAAGCAGAGAATTTAGATTTTGTTTTGACGGACGCAAGTTCTTCGACAAAAAAGGACAGCTACCCACTACCATACGTAGACCGTATTTTGTCCATGTCAAGAAACGCAAATTTCATTTCATCGATCGACCCCAAGTCATCTTTTTGGCAAACTCCTCTAGACGATAGCTCGAAGGAAAAACCTGATTTTCAATCCCAGGCAGGGGACTTCTTCATTTCAATGTCTTGCCTTTTGATTTGGCGAATGCTGCCCAATGTCAAAAAAGACTGATGGATGCCGTATTTGGTCCTGAGTTAGAGCCACACGTATTTGTTTACATAGATGATCTCATCATGATTTCGTCAACATTCCAAGAACATCTTAGATTGCTGAAAGAAGTAGCTAGTTGTCTGCAAGACGCAAACTTAACGATCAATTTCGATACATGTGTATTCTTAAAGCGTTCGTTGGAATACCTTCGATACATAATAGATAGTCTTGGTCTCCGAATGGATCCTGACAAAGTATCGGCGATAGTGAATTTCCCAACACCTGAGACCATAAAAGATTTGCCGGAATGTGCGGATAGTATCGCAGATTTATCCCACAATTTTCAACCATAATGGCATCGATTGATAATTTCTGTCACGACAAAAAGAAAGGTCAGAGAATCAATTTGTCAGTAGATGCCGAAAAAGTATTCAGGAAGTAGAAGAAGCTTTCATTTCAGTGTCAATATTAACAAGCCCAAATTTTAACTTACCATTTTGTATACAATGTGATGCTCAATACGTTGGATTAGGCTGCATACTCACCCAAACTCAAGATGGGGTAGAGGAATTAATAACGTTTGCTTCAAGGAGTCTTTCTAGGTGTGAAAAAACTACACAACTACAGAGGAGTGTCTCGCATGTATCTTTTCTTGTGAGGAATTTAGACCTCATATTGAAGGAGTTAGCTCCACATTAATCACAGACCATGCTTCTCTGAAGTTGTTATTCGAAATTGAAGATCCTGCTGGTCGTCTCGCACGATGAAGCGTGGAGTTAGATCAGTTCCAGTTTGAAATACAGCATAGAAAAGGGAAGTTAATGCCTGCGAGTGCTAAAAAATTGCATTCACATCCTATTGGAGTTGAATGAGAATTTTTCTTTTATATCCTTCTCATATCCTAGTTCAGATTCACCAGTCTTCAAACTTCGATTACGTCTATTCATACCGTTTGCGCTGCTAGCCCCATCAAAATATGTGATTTTAGTGTTGCTAACCCAAAGTTACACCACTATCAGAAGGCAAATTACACAGTTTTTCCACGAACTACTGTGGATTTTTTATTACAAACATGAAACATTCGCAGAAAGCTTCTCTTTACATACAGATTTCACGAAGTGTTATTCAATATGAGCAAGAGTACGGTTTCCATATATATGTTGATTTTTCGAGCCTCTTGAGTGATCATACAATATAGTTATCCACATGATGTTTTCATATGAGAACATCATCACAAAGGTGGTTTCAATTGGAAATTTGATAAGTGTGTACACCCCCAATGAAGGAAAACGTCAGTTCCCAGTGAGAAATAAAATATTGAAACGAAGCTTCAACTGATTCAATTCAGAACGCACACCTTGCTCCCGAACGTAAGAGCTGCCGTGCCTATAACGATTCAATAGCATTCTTGTTTTGATGCAACGAATGGAACGTTATTCAGGGTGGTCACTCTTCCATTGTCAGGCGCAAAACATACCGAACTCCTCATCACTAAGCATCATTCATCAATAAAATAGCAAAGTTGTGGAATTATTTGTGTAGAGAAGTCTCTCCTGTTGTTTACCACCACCAAACTCTCAAGAAAGAATCAAATACCTTCCTTCTTTCCCATCATTCCACTGCTGACTGACATGATATTCCTCGAACATCATAGAGTTTTATTTCATGTTGTCGAAAGATGATAAGAATAAATTGTTTGTAAACATTTCAAAAACATTGTTGCGAAAAATGAATTTCCAAATGTCTACTTTGAAACCTCATTAGTAATAGTCTATTCAGGCGAGATGTGTGATGACAATTTCATAGTTTCAGGTGTTGGATTTGATACGAAACTCTCATGACTACCTCATATTGAAGCAGATGTATCCTCTGCAAACATACAAATGTACGAATGGACGATGTATGAATTCATGGCGTGAATATCTAGAGATTTCTCTAATCCAGTCTGATCTGAAATAGTTGAGTCAGTATGAACAAATAAATGAATAGATGAATTATTACCAAACTCTTGCTAGGATCCTCTAGATTCTCTAGAATGATTTTGAGGATCGATTATCATGTCCCTAACTCTTTCATAATTATTATCATTGAAAAGAGCTGATAATTGATATTGTTCAACATAAATAAGAAGTGGATACGATCAACATTGGAATTATCTTGAACTGTAATCAAATACCAATATAAGTACTATACTAACAAGGGCATATAACTCTTGATATCTTTGAATTATTGATGAACCATCCTAATTCGATTTCGATGGTAAAATGCTTTCAGCATTAAATTCAGTTTCTGGATATGGCTGGAGCTGAAGAAATTCATGAAAGTGAGGGTCGGGAAGGAGATGAAGGAATTATGCCTTCATTGGGAATGTTAGGTGAGGAATATGAAGAAATATTTTTGAAAATCACATTTCATATCCCAGTACGAAAATATATTCGATTACCATCCAATTGCAATCCAATTCAATCACTATTTTTTGTTTCAGATGATCCATTGAACTTTTTATATACCACTACATTTCTTCATGAGATTGAGAAATCACTATCAATTAGAATCGCATTATATTCATTGTTTTCCTTCCAGTTTGCGTGGATTTGTCTCTTTTCGTTCTATATTTTCAGTTGGGATGGATCACCGATATACATGGAATTTCGGTATCTTCCATTTATTGGTTTATGCTTATCGGTGAGTATATCTCATTGTTTCCATCATGAACTTTTCTTTCTATCTCATCGGTCACATACTATCAATAACTAAGAAGTGTACTCATTCTGGAAAATGGTCTTTGGTGTTTTGGTGTATATTTATGGGTCTGTATATGGTCCAATATACACACACACCTATTATTTGTTTCTGTGAGGTATTCTGTGGTTGTTGTGGCAAAGCCGAACACTGTAGAGTTGTTTCAGTTCTTTGGTATATTCACGATGTACTAAAATATATCGAGATGTCTGTAGCGTGAAGTGAAATAGGCGAGTACTTGAGACGCACGGAGAAGTTGTGTGCTTTCGAGTGCACGGAGTTGTTCTTACTGACTAACTGAACTAAAAACTGTTTTGCAAGAAGGGTATCAATCTACCGTGAGAACGATCCCTGAGCGGCTAAACCATTTGGGTTTTTTGGGAACTTTTACTGTTAGGTGATAAAAGTTACCTTGCTTCGGATATTGAACGTGCCTCTATGAATGAAAATAATTTTACTTTATTGGACCCAATTGGTGGGTTTTACTGCTAGAGAGACATTTCGTATACGATGCGAAAATCAATTTTACAACAATGTACATCTTAAATCCAAATTGGTAGTTCCAACAGCTACGAGGATGAAATTTACAATATCTGGGGAAAACCACCACAGGTCCATAATTATTCAAAAGAATTTCAATAGCTGTATAAGTCGTAGGGAGACCTTAATATTTTCACTATGAGATCATCTCAAATAATTACCAAAGTTGTACACACTTGATTTTGTGGCACAAAATATACAATGAAGCTCAATAATGCCAAATTCACTCACTAAATACCTTTATGCGCGACCAGGCGTGAAGTAGCACGCCCGGATTTGTGGATTTGCGGATTTGCGGGCGTAAAGTAGCACCTCAACGTTCGCCGACTACTTCGCCTGGCGAGCAATACAATCGTTGAGCAGGCGCTGAAGTGAATTTCAATCTTATGTCGATAGAAATCTATATTTCGATGGTTCCAATAAATGCAGAATTATTGAGAAATCTATCAGAATTATACAGTAGTGCACATTACGAGTCGAGAATCAATCAACCATCATCATCAGACTATCAATATATGGTATATTGTACTCACAATGAGCCTTCCTGTATAACTCAGGACATCTATGTTTCAATAATTGTGATGGATAACACATTTCAAGATCACTAATGAATCATTCGTAATCACAAAAATTGACAGAAAATATGGCAACTAGCCTATATATTCTCATTTCAAAAAATTGACTGAGTTGCCATGGTAACGTTCATTACATCAATTCTTGATTTATTATGTTTCCGATATGATATGAATATACAGCTTCACGGCAGCCTTGATGTATTTCTATCGTGTTCTGGATAAAAAGAGGTATTCACCTACATGACATCAAATATCTCGGTCGTGCATAAAATGTTGTACTTGTTTCGGGCGTATTTTGCTTTTATGGACCTAGGCGTGGTAATAACCCTGGTTGTTACTCGGGCTATTACTCACACGCTGCGGTCCATAAAAGCCTATTTTATGCCGATACATGAGTTACAGCCAGTTCCATAATCAACATCATAAAGACTCCTTTATTTGAAGTCAGCTTTATGATAAAGTGTCCTTTAAAGTAAACTTTAAAGCGACTTCCGTTCCATAAACGTACCAAAACCTCCTGTTAGATAAAGTCGCATTTGAAGCGGCATTCGTCAAGTTTTATACTGTTGGCTATTCTGATAAGTAGTACTTTTATGAATACAGTTGTGGTAATACTTCAAATATTTGATGTCAAGCGTGTGTTGTGTGGTCCTGTGATATGTGTCATTAGTAATTCAAATAAGAAAATGATGTGTATTTATGTTGAATAGTCGTGAGTCGTAAGTTATTACTTCAGAGTGATAGTTTGAAATTTAGTAGTTCACGGAAAACGGAAAGTATTGATTTTGAATTTGCAATGGAATTGGACAGGAAAAAGAAAAGTGTTTCTTTCAGCGTGGAGGAACAATTACGTCTCTTAGATTTAATTAATAAGGAGAAAAATATAATAGAAAATAAGACCACAAACAAGTTCACAAATGATGAAAAGGTGAGTGAAAAATATTATTTCAATAAGAAGCTGGTTTCTAAGTAATAATTTTTGTAGGACAAAGCCTGGCAGCGAGTTACCGCAGCATTCAATGCCCTAGCTCTCCATCGCAGAAATATGGATCAATTGAAGTCCAAATACGACAATTTGAAAACAAAAACAAGGAAAGTGGTAGCCGCACAACGTACTTATATTAAAGGAACTGGTGGTGGACCTCCTGTAACTGATAAATTCGATCCAGTTATAGAAAATGTTTTGAAAATCATGAACATCAAAACAGTGGTGGGCTTTGATAGCATTTTAGATTGTGATGATGTATGAGGTAAGCTACTCATAAGTATAATTTGATTATTAATTGTGATTTTGTAGGACCTAGACACAGGAAACGAAGCGGATGATTTTTCTACAACTGAAACTGGCCATACAAACTATGTGGAAAAACAAATTCCTGATCTACCGGTATGTGATAGTCATTAATATATTATGAATGATGTTTTATTGGTTTCTATACTTCAGATTTTGATTATTCATGATACAAATAAAGAAAGCGAGCCTAGTGAAAGCCACACTGCTGAGGAAATTGTTCCACATTGCACTCAAGACAATGGGGTAGGTGATACTAAAAGGTTAGCGAACGTCTCATTATATGAACATTTCTTAATTTTTAGGAAAATTCTCCACCAACTTATTAGACCTTGGCAATGAAGCAACGGGACCAGCATCTCTTGAAGTAGGAATATTTTTTTTCATTTAATTCAACTTCATTCCTTTATTTTTGTTGTAGAAATTGAAACGTAAATGGTCAAGCTATACACCTTACAAATTGAAGGAACCCGTTACGAGACAGTTAAGGCCAACGGTAATGAATTCTGCAATATTGGCAAAAGAAGCATTTTATAAAAAAAAGATTG
Source organism: Gastrophysa polygoni (assembly GCA_963576655.1). Taxonomy (NCBI): domain Eukaryota; kingdom Metazoa; phylum Arthropoda; class Insecta; order Coleoptera; family Chrysomelidae; genus Gastrophysa; species Gastrophysa polygoni. Next base: position 20,079,652 of record OY755085.1, on the reverse strand, counting down.
ACCTTCTTGAGAAGCAGGTGTGGGCAATTGAAGAAGAAAATAGAACACAGGAAGAAGCTCACATGAAAAAACAAATTATACTAGATTTACAAATATCTGAGTTACGTAATAAAAACAAATTATAACCCTCCAATGTGTTTTGTTTAATGAATGGGAAAAAATCAGAGAAGAGCTGTACATGAAGGTTTTATTTTTAAAGGCAGAGTTTAACCTCGAACAAACATCCTCCGATAGTAACAATTTTTAATTTCCGTTCGACATGTATAGGGATGTTTGTTTGAAGGTGCTTGACAATGTTTCTGTATGATAAGAAATATTCAGGACTTCCATCGTCTGAAAAGGAAAGGAATGAATTCTATGCTAGAACAGATAAAAACGAAATTACTGTGAAATTAAGAAGTGCTGAAAATAAAAATGCTGAAAAAATTAAACTATATGTTAAAAATAGAACACTTGAAGTAAGCTGTCCTATTCAATGCGAAGTGTTCTCATTGGGTACGAAGATAATTGTACATTTTGGCTAATATCCATTTGCTGTTTCCTAATTTTTATTGACGAATCACTGCCAATGGAAATAAAAGACAAATTCAGAATTAACATACATATTACTCGAAAATAATTACAGATTATCAAAGTGTTCATTTATAATAATCTGCCTCACATGTCGACCAACATTAATGTTATTTTGATGCATTTGTGCTGGTAAATCAGTTTCCTCCGGCACTTCGTCCAGCCATCCATTTGGAAGTGCTTCATTCATATCTATAGCCATATTGTGCAACACAGCTGTTGCAACAATGATTGCCCTAACTGTTGTTAATTTAACCCGCATTCCATTAGAAAGTATAGGAAAGCGACGTTTCCAAACACCATACTGTCTCTCTACCACATTCCTAGTTCTTATGATTGACTCGTTGAATAAATTTTCCGCTGCAGTATGTGCTTCTTGTAATTTGGTCATAAGATATGGTTGAAGAGTATAACCACTATCACCAAGTAAACAGTACTGTCCGAACACTCCTCTTTCGAACTGTCTTTTCAAAGCACTATTATTGAAAATAGTTTGATCATGTGTTGATCCCGGCCACCTCGCTACTATATTTCTGATTCTCAGATCTGCATCAGACACCGTTTGCACATTTAAGGCAAGAAAATTTTTTCTTGGACGAAAAATTTCTGCATCATTACCACCAGGAGAATTAATTTTAATCAATGTGCAATCTATAGCACCAATGACACGTGGGAAACTAGCAATTGCATAAAAATTTTCTGCAGTTCTTCTCATTTCATTATCAGTTTCGCTCATCTTTATGTACTGTGGACAAAGAGATGCAATTGCTAATGAAACTCTTCGAACAATTCTGCTAGCAGAAGTCTTAGAAATTCCAATAATATCGCCTGTTGACAATAACATATTCCCAGTTGCATAGAATCGTAATGTCAATAAAAGCTGGTTCATAGGATCAATACAGCCGCCCCTAGAAAATTTTCATATAGTAATCGACTACCTAAAACATTTAAAAATTCCATTACCTGTTACTTGGAAGATGTAAAAAGTGTGCAACTTGTTGCAGCAGCGATAAAACTGTAGGTTTTGTTAGCCGAAATCTATTAAAAAAATCCAAATCGTCCAAAGTAACAAAATGTTGTTGTCTTCTTCTATATATTTTGGGCCTCCTTACTATTATTTCCTCATCATCTGATGAAGAACTAGAACTTGATGAATTCATTATATTCTTGATAATGAAGTCTACCTCAGATCTATGAAACCACTGAACCACAACCGAACTATAACACCATACTATTAGCTATCAAAGTGTATGACCATGACAGGCAAATAGGTTATGTTTACCTTAAAAAGACACTTTTCGCAGGTAAAGAGCGGTTGTCCAGCCTTTATGATAAAGGAGGCTTTAAAGTGTCCTTTTGTTTCAAAATTGGTTCATGAAACACATTTTGCCATTAAAGGTAACTTTTTCATATAAAGGAAGCTTTAATTTTGATTATGGAACTGGCTGTTATTATTGAATCTTCAGAAGAGAAGCATAGAGATTCACTGGTATTACACATTGCTACGACCAAGTGCCATCGTGATGACACCTTTTCCAAAACCTCAATATGTTATTTCGAATGATGTATTTCATGCATATGTTAGGATTTATCAGGTTGGCAACATGAATGGAGAGACTGAACAATGAATTTTCAATCAGAAAGGTGTGTTAGGATTTTTTAGGTTGGCAACATGGTATATACAGGGTGGCCCAATGAAAACGGAACAAGGTATGCATTTTACTGAGAGATCTAGGAACTGACATCAAAATGAATGATTCTTTACGTGATGTTGGATGGGACAGGATTTGAGGAAAAAAAACACATGAGGTACTTCTTAGATGAACATCGTTCCAACTACAGAATGAGAAATAGTAGTGATAGTTGAGATAGGAAAAAAAGCGTCACTTTCCATCACTAGCTGATTCTACTGCATTGAATTCCAAGAAAAAGGAAGCGTTGGTAAGATATTTCGATTACCTTCAAAATGATGTATCACTTGACCCATTATCACCGTTTCCTTCAACTACGGACGCCAGTGCATTTGCGATAGGCGCAGATCTTCCGATTGCTTATGCATCGAGAACATTGTGTGTAGCCGAAACTAAGTACTCTACAATAGATAGAGAACTTTTGGAAATAGTGTGGACAGTGGAACCATTCCGCCCATATCTTTTCGGACACAAATTTGAATTGGTTACTGATCATCGACCCCTAACTTGACTCTTTTCAATGAAAGACCCTGGTAGTAGGCTAGCTCGATGGCGCTTGAAACTAGAAGAATATGACTACGAAATTGTTTTTGAACCTGGAGAATCCAACAAAAACGCAGACGCACCTTACTATCAACGAAGATCTACTCGAAGATGATGATTTCGATAGCAATACTATAAACATATTCAATAGTAAATCAGTTGAAAACCGAAAATACTATATCATCGTCATTCCTTATGATCCGGAAATGGTAATAGAAAGATTATTCCATGTACTGTACAAGAACAGAAACCATCTAGTTCTATCAAAAATATACTTCGTCGAAAATAACCTAGAATTACCTATTCTAGAAATGTTCTGCTTCATTTTCCACGATAAAGACATCAAAATTGAAATCTGTCAAAATATCACAAGACACCCAGATCCTGATCAAATTTCAATAATTCTAGATCGATACCATACAGGCAAAAGCAATCTCCATCGCGGAATTAACGAAACCGTTAGACGAATCAAGAAAAATATACTTGGCAAGGAATAACTAAAGTCGTTGAGACTTTTATAAAGAATTGTGACATTTGTCAAAAGACAAAAATATCCTGCAAAATTTAAGTACCCCAGTCGTTATTACAGAAACCTTTCGAAAGAGTCAATATCGATCTTTTCGAAGTACCAACCAAAAACTACGCTTTGACCATAAGAGACGAATTAACTAAATTCACGCAAGCATATGCTCTAGAGGACAAATCGGCATTATGGTACGCCACTGAGAATTCATTGTGACATTTTCTAGTGTCAATCACCCACAATCCAATGGCTCACTCGAAAGATTCCATGCGACACTAATCGAAATGATTGGAGTCAATATGGCTGAAAATCCGAACGAACATCCCTTCAATATACTTCCCTACGCTGTCATGTGCTTTGATACAAATAGAAATGAAACACACGGTTTTACTGCATACGAATTAGTATTTGGACACACAGCTTCTAGAATGCCCGATACACTCTACAACGAAAAACGAATCATGTTTTCTCGATTAAGAATAATTCACACCTCGATAATTACACCAAATGATTTGTTCAACTCACTTCAAGATATCTCCCAATTGGGAATTATGGAACTCAAAGCATATCAATCCGATACTAAACATATTTTCTTATTTAAAATCCCATTAGTCGAACCAGACACCTATACCCTATTCCGTTTATTCCCAATTCCAATATTGGATAATAGAACGGATTTTTTTTTACTCACAAATCAAAAATACATCGCGAAAGATGACGATTCAATGTTGTACGCATCATTCAAAAATTTGAACAAATGCAGAGACTTAGATAGTCAGAATACGGATCTGTTCCGATGTTCTGCCATACCCGATCGACAGCAATGCCATCTGCGAAGCTCAACTCCTTCGATAACAATTCGAAATGCCGAAGACATGCCAATCCTCCGTCATATCCGCAAGAGACTACAACGTTCAAGAAATTGCCTTTGATACGTGGTTGATCGCTCTATCAGACCCATTACCAATAAAGATCAAGTGCTCCAACAGAGACACTATCACTAAAAAAGCCAATACTAATTCGATCCTCACCTTGCAGCCAGAATGCAACGCATTCATAGGAAGTACGAGAGTACATTCAAAATACTTGGTGAATTCATACAAGAATGTTACCTATAGAAATCAACCAGTCATCATACCATACGAATGCTGCAAACATCTACCAGAGAAACATAAAATTCCAGATCTGAAGCCACTAAAACTCAGTAAACTAGATACTGAAGATTTGAGTATTGCTCAGCACAAATTGAGTCAGTATTCCGATGATTTAGACAAGCTGATAAATCAACCCTACGTGACCAAACACATTTCTTGGTTCACGTATTTAACGATTGCTCTGATCATTCTTCTAGTCGTACTATACATCTACTGTAAGAGCAGACGCAGAAGGCCAGTCATGATGAGCATCAGGGGCACCTATAGTCCACCTCCAGCTCCACCGAGAACATCGAGAACACCTCAGAGATCAGCCCTCAGCAGATTCATTCCTAGAAGACGCCCATGTGTCAACATCCAAGAGAGAGTCGATGAAGAACATGAGTTCACATCCACATCAAGGGACCTCGAGCTGACATCATCCACCCCGAAGGACCTTGGATAAAAGTTTCCGCAATCAGCACCAACTTTTTATTATGATGGGGAGTTGTTATATTCTGAAATAACGTCAACACATCTTATCAGTAGTTTTATATTACTGCGATAACAATTCCTCAGAATACGATCCTGACCTTGTAATCAGCATACGCAGAAACTGATTGTAATATCTGCTGATGCTGACATCAACCATTATTTTTCTATAAATTCACGAAGAATTGTATCTTGAGTTAGTCTTGAAATAGAGCTCATTCTGAAAACCAAACCTATGTCGGTTTAATAAAATAAATATTTTTTAAAAAATCAATTTTCAATCTGAAGAGATAACATGTATCATATATGAGACAGCACTGCCTCATTCATACTACACCTAGTCACCTTTTTTTCGCATTTCTGCAGGCAGTGGAAATCGAACACACGACCGAAAAGTGGCTTCCTAATAATCACTGCGCCTTTACGCTCATCGCCACCTCGGCTACCATCATATTTTTCATAGCAGATGCGTCCTCACTTTACGCGGTTCAGGTATTGGTCAACAAGTGCTGACTTGATCAAAATATTGGATTTTTCGGCAGGAAAATAATACTGTTTCATATATCTTCCCTGTGACTGGTAAAATTGAATAAATTGATGTTTTGCCGTTTGGATCACAAATTTTTTCGAACAATAGTGAATTAGAAATTGAAGATTTGGTCAGGAAAGTAATAAATAAAGATGATTCAATGTATTTCGCTTCTGTCAAACGGGAGCAACTAGGAAAACTATATGTCCAGATAGTTCTTCAGTGTCCAATCACTAAGAATGAGCAGTATTAAAGAAACCTTGGTCAATGAGCTACCTGCTAGAAAAATATTCAAAAGACGGAGAGTGATTGTTAAATTTCTGAATGATCTCTTTCAATGTGATTTAATTGAACTATTACCTCATGCGAGAACAAATAAGGGCTACCGATACATTTTAGTTGTTATCAATGTATTCAGAAAATTTGTATGGTTGAGGCCAGTTGAACGTAAAAATGCGTGATATTCTTGAAGAGACTGAACATAAACCTAAAAATATTCAAACTGATATGGGAAAAGGATTTTACAACAAAGATTTCAGGTCATCGATGGAATCTCTCAATATTATTCACTATAGCACATTTTCAAATTTGAAAGCCAGAATCGCACTTTGAAGAATATTTTGTGGAAAAGATTCAGTTTACAAGGTTCATACAAGTGGCTAGATATTCTGAAGGAATTGGCACACACATATAACAACACAAAACACACCATCATTGGAATGACGCCCAAAGATGTGAATTCCAGAAATGAAATACAATTATTGCAAACCGTATTCCGTCATTTCAAAACTGTTGATCCTAGAAAGAATAAATTCGAAATAGGTGACTTCGTGAGAATAAGCAAGTACAGAGAAACTTTTTCAAAGTCATATCTGCCTTCTTGGTCGAATGAAGTGTTTAAATATTCGACAACTGAAATCTTCAAACCCAACAACCTACCTATTGGAAGATCAGAATAATGAAGAAATCCGAGGTTCATTTTATGATGAAGAGCTCCAAAAAGCCAAATATTATGACGTTTACCTTATTGCGGAGGTTTTGAGTCGCCGTGGAAACAAAATTCGTGTCAAGTGGTTGGGTTTAGATAATTCTTATAATTCATGAATTGACAAAAATAAAGTATTGTGAAATGAATTTTTTTTTAAATGAAACAATTATTCAGATGATAACCAATTTTCATTAGATTATTCCTATTGAGTACATGGTACTTTTTATTTTATATTCTTCAGGTCTTGAGAAGAAACGCCAGGGTACATGAGGATAAATTCTAAAACTAAACAGATATTTTCACTATTCGGGTTTTCTTGAGGTCTAATGAGATTCAGTGCATTTTTCAATAAATCGCCGTCTTGATTTCGAAGAGCTCTCTGCGATACTGTGAGGTAATTCGTACACTGCAGTCTTTCCAGCATCTCCATTTGATATTTTATGAGTAGCAAAAGGGTCCACAGCGAGCAAAAGGACTTGGATCCCAAGTAGATATAAAAGTTATTCTTCTGTATCTTGACAACACGTATTTGCGAAATTTTTTCAAAGTATATCTGTAAGGATTCACCATCTAACGATTCTGGAAGGTCACTGGGGTAGAAATAGTTTGTGATGATTTCTTGATATTTGAGAAAATCGATCCACTCACGATTATGGAAAGTGATAACGCCATTCTTGAGTCCAGATGATTGTATACATGGTCTGAAGCCAAAGTCGTAAGATAATCCTATGGAAACGTGCAAGTACGTCCATAGAGTGGCCTGCTCGTTCACGTGTTTAAGTTAGACGACCAACAAACTTACAGGAATTGAGGATTGATACAATGATCAAATGGAGATGCAGAGGGATTACTATTTGACAGTGGAGAAGAAACTTGATGAAATCATTGATCAAGCTGATAAAAGTAGAACGATTGGATTTATCAACAATATTCCTACAATCGTAGACATCACGGAACATCACAACGAACAAAAAAAATTGAATGAGTATCCTGATTTACCATATGACTGCGATATTCGGGTATGTTCCGAAGCGAATAGTCGCCTGTGAATTTGTTCCAAAAAAACGAGTATTTTAATCGGTTGAAATACCTCAGAAATTGTTGAGAAAAACCAAATTCCTAATTACATCATGAGAACAAGAAGTGAACAAGAATTACAAACACTAATAAGAGACACGATATCTGAATTATTAGCCAGAGATGTATTTCTAAACCAGATATGAAAACTGTATCAGATGAGGTCGACCTCAGGCTGGAAGAAAATGGAGCAGGACATAGGAACACAAGAGATGCAAATCTACGATATGGAACAAAAAATAGAGGATCTTCAACAGCAAACAAAAATTAGTAGATAATCAAAAGGGTTTCTACGTAATTTTGGCACATGGCCCACCTAATGGTATAATCTAATATTAAGTTGAATGTCTCATTCAAGTTGAATGTCTCGTTCACTCAATTGAAATTAAAAAAATGCGAATTCTTCGTGGGATTTGAACCCGGGACCTGTGGGTTGGCAAGCCAACACTCTACCTCATCGCTACCGAGGCCCCATGGATATATTTGTGCTACCAAAGGTACTGTTGCTTCACTTTCTCTCTCTCTCTCTCATCAATGGCACTATAACTACTTAATTCGGAATGAAAAGATTTGGTGGTCCATCACTCATGATAAATTTGGTATTTCGGTTTGTGTTAGCAGATCACTGTTTGAAAAAAAAAATATCGATTTCTCCGTGAGATTTGAACCCGGGACCTGTGTGTTGGCAATCCAAAGCTTTAGCTCATCGCTAGCGAGTCCGTTGGATACCTTTGTCTTAACAAAGTTACTGTTGCTCCCCGGTCTCTTTCTCTCATCAGTGGGCTATATTATTATTTGGAATGAAAATATTTGGTGGTAGTTCATCACTCATAATGAAGTTGGTATTTCGGTTTATGTGCTAGCAGATGACAGCCCCCCCCCCCACTTAATTCTCTCAGTGGGGTAATTGAATAGATATCATATGTAATCGCATAGGTGGAATAATCAATACTATCTGAAATAGATATTAGATTTCGTGAGTGAGTTCACCATTGTTGATGATAAAAATAATAAATTTAATATTTTGGATCGTGTGTTAACAGATGACAGCCACCGTTGCATTTTGTCAGTGGGCGATCAATGTTCTATCGCTTATGCTAGACAAAAATAGGGGTATTTGTTGAATGAATTGATACGCTATTTAAGAAATTGGGAGGTGCATCGTATGCATCAGTCATCATTTTTCGAAAACAAGTATGTGATGACATTTTTGAAAGATGAATAAAAGATAGGTGGATGATGGAATGATAAATTTATTACATCATCCGAGTGAATGGCAAAAGAGAATGTTCAAGTGGTGGATGTCTTGCTCAGTTCGGAGGAGGTGATGGTAGTATCAATAGTATATATACGAACAAATTTTGGTCACAGATCAGAAGTATCTGACTGTTCATTTACGTATATTATTCCAACAGTAGTATTTGTTGTACCAAGAAGCAACGGTGAGTTGATTTTTGTTGATATTATATTCCCATGTCCGTTCCCTTCAATCCACTGTTCCTAGACGAAAATGTTTGTTTTTCATATTTTAACAATAATAATCATTCATTGCAGATAATGAGCTCCCAGTATGAAAAAAAAAGTAATTCTTAATTTTGATATCATGTTAATTCAAAAATGACTTGTAGAAATTCAAATGAAGATTATTGGGGACTCATTCCTGATGTAGGTGATGATTATGATGATTATGATGAAGAAGATTTTTTGTGAGTTCGAAAGATACATATACTTTATTCAAATTCATGAAAAAATATTTGTAGGAACAATGGCAGGTGTAGATATTGTCCAGAACACTGGGATTTCTGTGCCTGCACGGGTCAAGAAGATTATACTCCTCCTCCTCCAGAAAATTATAAAAATCAATCGATAAATCCTTCCTCTACCCCCACCACTAGCAATACAATAACAAACTCGGAATCCCCAGAGCCTCCTTCCAAGAAATTGAAGCTTGAGAAATGAAAAATATGAATCCTATATTGCGTTTTTTTTAGATGGATCTTAATGCTTTGAACTCAATCTCTCTTCTAGAAACAGATAAACCAGTAATCAAGCTACAGGATTTAGTTGCGAATAAACGATACAAAATATATTCGGCAAGATTGGTAAAGGCGAAGTTTGGAGAGTCAGTCCTGCTGGAATTCGAGAACAACGTTGTGTTCCTGCCTCAGAGAGTTACCAACGACTATAGGCCCAACATACAACATTTTGTAGCAGAAAAGTACGAACTAATATTTAGAGGGACCAAAGACGTTGGAAAACCTCATCCTGCAGCATACTTTGAAATCGTTGAATTGAAATAGATTGTTTTGGTGAGTACATTTTTCATATAAATAATTGGTGGTACATCATGGATGAATTTAGAGAAACATTATCGAAAATTGATGAAACGCTAAAATTAATCAAAGAAAATTCCGCTGAGAATAATGGAATCAAATTAATCAATAGACACATTGGAAAGTGTAATAAAGCTTTAGACAAATTAAATCTCACTGTGAGGCAGAAAAGTAAAATTATTACGAAAATTGGTCAACTGAAACGATTACGGTATTCACTTAAAAGTAAAAATGGGGGTTCAAGACGAAAAGTGCGTAAGGTTTATTGGGAAAATGTCAATTCTTGTTTCAACAACAGAGTAAAGACAAGAGTCATCATCAATGTGAAGCATAAAGAAATAAAAGCATTCTTTGCCGACAGCTTCCATTTGTTCAGACAAATCATAAACAGAATCCTAAACGAAATGCCTGCTCTGAAAGTGAATACCACTCTTTGGGGTGATTTTGTGAAACAATCAAATGATGAGGAAATAATTATTCAAAAATATTTTGTATCACCAAATGCAATTTTGGATCCAGGAACGGATATTGTAGTGTGGTATCGAGAACATGTTGTTGATTACATCTTGAATAAATTGTCAGAGTTTTCGGAAGAATCAAGTGGTTGGTCATTACAAAAAATTTTATTGTTGGAAGTTGCAATCAACAAATATGAAATTGGTAATGGAACATCTTTCATCAAAATACCTCCACAAATTTCGAGAAAAAAACATGCACATTCAAACATTCAAAATTATAATGATGAAGCATGATTCTTCTGGAGTATAGTTAGTGCCTTATATCCCCCCACAGGAGACAACCGATATACAACATCTTATCTGCATTACAGTCTCTTCTTGAATACTGAAGGCTTAGAAATGCCTATGAAACTGAATCATATCAATAAATTCGAAAGATTGAATAATATTTCCGTAAACGTTTTTGCGTTGGAATTGAGTCTCACCAGCAAAAGTTCATCTTATGAAGTAGTGCCCGTGAGGCTTACTAAAAATAAATTAGAACGTCATGTTAATCTGCTATTGCTTCAAAATCATAACTTTCCCAAACTGAATGATTACACTGCACCGATACCAGATAATGATGATGACGATAAAGATTCAGAATTGAAGTTTCACTATTGTTGGATCAAAAATATGTCACGTCTAATATCGATGCAAGTTAGCAGGAGAAAACAAAAAATTCATTTATGTGATCGCTGCCTGAATTATTTCCATAGTGAGGAGAAATTACAAGAGCATTACGTGTTGTGTGAAAAGGAGAACGATTGCAGAATATAATTTCCAGAATATGACTTTGTAGAATTCAAAAATTATATTTATAAACAGAAAGTACCTTTTGTAATCTATGTTGATATTGAATCCATTTTAGAACCGTGTTATTCGAAATTATCCCAAACAACAACAAAATACCAAATTCACAAAGCATTTTCGGTGGGATATTACCTGAAGTGTTGTTATGACGATTCCATTTCTCGTTTCAATAGTTATGAAGGTGAAAATTGTATGGCATGGTTTTCGACTGAAATGGATAATATTGCCCAATTCGTAGAGAACAAATTAACCAATATTGTTCCGATGATAGAAAACCCCAGAAGAACGACAAATTTTGGAACATGTCATATTTGTGAGAAAATATTCAAATCAAATGATGTCGTTGTAAGAGATCATGATCATTTCACGGGGCAATTTCGTGGTTTCGCACATCAAAAGTGTAATTTGATTTTCAAAAAATTGTTTGTCGTGCCAGTCCTGTCATAACATGTCGAATTACGATGCACACTTTATGATAAAGGATTTAGCTCAAAAGGGCTCTTTGAGCGTGCTTCCATTGAATAAAGAAAAATACATTTCTTTCACGCTTAATGAAAGTGGAAGTAAAATAAAATTTAGATTTATTGATTCTTTTAGATTCATGGGTGCGGCTCTCAGTGAACTCGTATCCACCTTATGTATGGATAATATTCAAAATTTGAAGCGAGAGTTCAAAGATTTGGATGATAAAACATTCAAACTGTTGACTAGAAAAGGGGTATTTCCCTATGATTATTTGGATAATGTTGAAAAATTAAATGATAATCAACTTCCACCGATCGAAAAATTATATAACAAATTGAATGATGAAGAATTGTCCGCCGAAGATAACCTTCATGCACAAGATGTATGGAGAGCCTTCGAAATGTCAGCCCTAAGAGAGTATAGTGACTTGTATATGAAAACTGATATTTTGCTACTTGCAGATGTCATGGAAAATTTCAGGGTAACCGCTTCAAACACTTATGGTTTAGATCCCGCTTGGTATTATACAATGCCTGGCTATACCTGGGATGCTATGTTGAAATATACAAAATGTAAATTAAAAATTCTAAAGGATGTTGATATGATATTGTTTATAGAAAAGGCAATTAGAGGGGGGATTTCGGTTTGTAGCAACCGATTCTCGGAGGCTAATAATAAATACATGCCCAACTATGATCCTTCGATACCTACAAAAACACTTTTGTATCTCGATGTGAACAATTTATATGGTTGGGCTATGTCTCAACCATAACCTTCTGGAGACTTCAAATGGGTCGATACAAATATTGATGTATCATTGTAACAATGATTCCAGATGATTCATCGGTGGGATATATTTTACAAGTTGACTTGGAGTATCCCGAAAGATTACATGACTTACACAAAGACTTCCCATTTTTTGCAGATCATTCCGTTCCTCCAACATCAAAATTGCCAAAATTGATAGCTGATATACATGATAAGAAATGGTATATTTTACACTATAGAAATTTGAAACAAGCATTGGCGAACGGTTTAGTTCTAACTAAAATACATAAGGTGTTGGAATTCAGACAGTCTGAATGGTTGCGGCCATATATTGAACTTAATACTCGCTTAAAGGCTATGGCCACCAGTAACTTTGAGAAAAATCAATATAAATTAGCTAATAATGCAGTTTTTGGAAGAACAATGGAGAATATAAGACTTCATAGAGTTGTCAAATTGGTGAATTTTTATGAAGGTCGTTATGGAGCTAAGAATTTGATTGCTAGTCCGCGTTTTCATAGTAGAACAATTTTTGATGAAGATTTCATTGCAATTGAATTGAAGAAGGCTGAATTAATTTTCAATGAACCTCTTTACATTGGTATGGCCATTCTAGACATTTCTAAACTTTGTATGTATGATTTTCATTATAATTTTATGTTACCCACAGTCGGATCGGACAGTTGTAAGTTGATGTACACTGACACTGATAGTTTCTTTTACGAATTGACTGGTTCAGATGTTTATAAAGATGTAATCAAAAAACATATCAACAAATTTGATACCTCTGATTACGAGAAAAATAATGAGTACAATATTCCATTGGTGAATCAAAAAATACCCGGATTGATGAAGGATGAGACGAATGGAAGGATTATATCACATTTTGCTGGTCTTCTTTCGAAGATGTATGCTTTTAAGACACTTGTCACTCAGCAAGATAGAGATCATCTGAAAAAAAAATTGTTGAAGGGGGTGTTGGTAAAAAACGAATAGATATTGCGATGAAAAATTTGGGTATCAAGAAAAAATCGAAAGGGGTGAAAAAGTATGTAATGAAGGATACAATAACTTTTGATGATTATGTTGCTTGTCTTAGAGAATTCAAAGACAAAGCCATATCACAACAAAGTATCCGTTCCTATGCCCACAATGTTTTCAGTATAGAACAAACAAAAATTGCTCTCAGTCCACATGATGACAAACGAATCATTATTCCTCATTCATTTGATACACTTCCATGGGGTCATTATAGTGTGTAAATTTTATTTTTTGTCATGTTTCAGGAAGTGATATTATTATGCAATCATTGAGTGAACTGTGTATCAAGACGATTTGCCAAAATATTCAAACTCTACGAAAGTTTATGGATAGGCGATTATTACCTTCGAGTTTGACTTTAGAAATTGTTAGAAAATTTAGTCATTATAGATGGATGAAAATTTTAGAATGTTCGAAGGATGGTAGCGATGATGCTTTCATTCCTGAATATATGTTATACACAAGTATGATTTTCACATCGAAGGCACAGAGTGCAGTTATCAACTATTGTAATTGGGAATCAAAATATCCTGAATCAAAATAATGTGTATGGGTTAATAGAATTTGGATTAAAAATCTCAATTTATATTTATGTAAACCGTGTTATAAATGGCTTTTGGTAATGCTGAAATTCAATAATATAACTTTGAATTTGCATGTTTTAAGAGATCATTTCCATTTGGTACACGATACACGTGACATCCACACCATATATCAAAATAGTTATATGTGGTGCCAAAATGATTTTATGGAATTACTATTCAGACTCAAACCACGTTCTGAATGTGACATGAATTTACATAACATGAACAATAGATACAAACGTTTCATGGATTGTCACGAGGATGATTATGATGATTGATGTATCACAATTATTTATGAAAAATGTACTCCCACCAGTGATGTAAATTATCAATTCATGAAAAATAAAAGACAAAAATACATATTTTTTTATTCATCCACTTCTGAATTACAATTGTTCAAGAGCAAATTCACATAAATGACATCTCGATTGCGATGGCGGTGGACCGTCTACGTGCGATTGCCATTCAGGCCGATTGTAGTGAATGAAACAGGGTAGTTGTAAATCAAAATTAAGTCGGTAGTCTCGAGGTAACTTATTCCAGGCATATAAGAGTTCGATTGGTTGTGCTTTTTCAATCAAATAGTGTAGGGGCAAGTTCTTCTTCACTAAAGTGATGTAAACTTCGTTTAAGATGCCAATGATCTCTCAATGGATAGGTACAGTAGCATGATTCTTGATTCATTTTGGCCGTCTTTGAGTGTCACAAGAGAGCAAGCAAGCAAGCAAGCAAGATATACACTGCTACTACTACTGTACTGGTTCAATAAAGTCATTTACAGGAGGAGAATATGATTCGTATTGATGGAGTGGGGAGGAATTAAGAAGGCATGGCGAGAGGAAACGTTGAAACAAGCAAGAAAAAAGTTATTAATTGCTAATATAATTTATTCATCTATCATCATGCATTATGAAATGTTCGTACAAATAGTAAACATTTGATAAAGCGCACACGCATTCATCTATATTATTATTATTATTGTGGTGAAAACATTTTGGCACTTCCTTCCTCAATGGTGGATGTTCATCCAATTCATGCACTGTACAGCTGCAATATTTCTTGATGAAGTTGAATTTTTCTCTTCCCTTTACATACACCGCATCTACGCCCTTGGTCAGATACCGCATTATATTCTCAAATTGATGCGAAGGAGTGAATCCTGCATTCCAATCTATGCAATGATGGTTTTTCATCATGATGCTTGTTTTTTCAAATCGTGTGGTAGATTGATGAGAGGAAATGGCGGTTTGAACAAGTAATGGCTAATACGATGATGGTCATCGAAACAGGCCAATTCTTAAACTAGAAATTTATTATTTTCCAGTTTGAAGCCTTGAAAATCAATGACTAACCTCATAACTGTAGATTTTCAAATTTTTTTTGAATCAATTTTTTCGTCTCGTAATATTCAATTTCAGCTTTGAGTTGCTCCAGCTGACGAAGGAATTCAACTAACCTGCATCTACATTGAGCTATCATTATCAACTGACTGACTATCTGACTGACTGACTGACTTTACTGTCGCACCGTTTTATTCAATGGATTGTAATAAAATTCTTTTTCGTGTAATATTAAGCAATATGCAGACACATTGTTTCCTGTTGGTTTTGAAGTTTCGAATTCAATACGTAAAACGACAGATCCGCTTTGAATAATTTCTTTTTGGTGGGAACAGTCAATGTGAATAATTGGAGCTTTGTCTCTGAATTCTTTAGGGTTGAATATAGGTTGGTTGGTTTGGATGTGATAATAACTCTCTTGAAAATTGGCAAACATTTCATAAAGCGATGCAAATCGATTCGTATCGAAATCCAAATTCAAATCTTGATACGGAAATCTCTCACTGTTTAAAAATATTCGCACATTTGACAGATTGCAGTGATTAAATTTACTCATATCTTTCAATAATTGACCTTTACAGGCATCTTGAAGAGCAATGATGATGTGTCGAGGACTCTCTAATTGAGTTGAAGTTTTCACAGACCATGTGTGACGTGTTGAGTCATTCAAAGTTGGATATTCTATCAATTCCCAACTTCTAAATTTGATGGGCAATTCCACGTTACTACGAACTATTTTATTCAAACGTAGTTGTTCGTTGATACTCGGTGTTATATGGGGTACGTTCCAATACAATTTGGTAATTTGAATTTTTGGTTTCTCCGAATTATCCGTTCCAATAATAGCATCGATGTCATCTTTTTCTCGGATAAGAACTAATTCTTGTCTCATATTCATTATGATCTTTCGATAGTCTTCGAAAAATCCCGACAATAATTTCATCGGTATGCACACATTGTAATTACCCTTTACGTCAATCAAAAGTGATTCATTATCTTTTGGAAACCACCCCGCATTTTCCATTAGCCTGCTTTCATTTTCGTTTAACGTTAAGTAATTTTTCATAGTGGAAGCTAGGCCCACATTCCGAATGGAATCTATCACAACGCCATTCAATTCATACCTTAGTTCTCTGAACAGATAAGCCATGCCATTATTGATGAATTTAAATTTGGTAGGTACGTTGTTTTGATCCGTTAATATTTTTCCCTCGATATAAATGAAGCTGTTACATGGAAGTGTGTATGCATCTAAATCTTGTACGGAAATCCGAACTTCATCATTGTAGTTCAGGGCTCCGCTATTGTATGGCTGGTAAGTGTGGAACTGGTAATCTTCTATCGTTGTATCACTAAAAGGTTCACCTGCCACGTTCAATAAATCCATTATACAAGGACACGACAGCCGAGAGAATTCAAGAAATGACGATTTTTAGGTGTTAACGTTTTCATTGGTATTGAAAAACCATCTGA
This sequence comes from Gastrophysa polygoni, assembly GCA_963576655.1. Classification (NCBI taxonomy): domain Eukaryota; kingdom Metazoa; phylum Arthropoda; class Insecta; order Coleoptera; family Chrysomelidae; genus Gastrophysa; species Gastrophysa polygoni. The sequence continues at coordinate 20,062,792 of OY755085.1, read as the reverse complement.
CTTCTTAGCTCGTCGCTTCATCTTTTTATAGTTTTTGTGTGCTATTGTGTACCGATGGAATTGTAACACCATAACTATTGAATTTTTCTAAGATGCAAACGAACTGTAATTGTTTCGCCACGAAAATTCACCAAATTACTATCTTGATCGAGCACCCTCACTGTTATATTGTTTATTGTTCTGATACTCACAGGAAAATAGAGTACAGTGAGAGGTTGCTCTACTATTTTATAGCCGTTTGGAACTTGGGGGAAAAATTGATGGATTAGGTGAACAGGTTTTCCATGTAGGAATGATCCTACGGCAATGTTGCAATCCACACAAATTGAATTAACTGTCAACATATTCACTTTATTATTTGAAGTATAATGTTTGTTGGGTTGGAGTTTGGTTTTGGTTTGGTTTTGAAATTGATGAATTTCCACTGAGCGTGAAAGTATATGACATTACTGTGATGGTTTGGAAACAAATGAAATAATATTCATTAGTAGTATTGATTATATAAGAATTTCAGGCAATATTGACCGCACTGATACGAATTGAATTTTTGTATTGATTCATAATTATATCTGATGATCACATCTCCATTGCACCTGAAATATTTCACTAATTCAATAGGCGGTGGTAAATTACCGAAACTGTCAAAGTAAATGACATTTTTATTTTTTTTTTGGAATATGCTGTCCAATAAGTACCAGGCCCACTTTCTACATCAAGATTGATAATACCCGATTCATTTGCTGTTGAAATTCTTTTTGGTAATGAATCGCGCATAAATATACCTCGGAAATGGGGAATTCTCAATATTTTTGCATACGTGATGAGATCTCTATCGGACATTATACGTCGAGGCAATTTTATTTCTTTTGTTTTTTCCAGTATGGGCTTGGTCGCTGAAACCCCTTTGACTGTCTTGTTGTTGCTTTCTTCTTTTTCAAACCGTATCCCTTGTAAGGTCTCAGATAGTATCCTTTTCCAGATTTTTGCTGCTCGAGAGCTAGGTTATGTCTTTTCTGTTCGGCTAATTGTTCGCGATTGGTTTTTGCATCGTTCACCTCTTTAGCAATGCCCTCACCGCCACCTGCCACAGCCCCCAATAATGGCAGTAAAAATGGTGAGCATGCTCCTTTTTTTGGGAGCACGAATAATGCGTTTTCGTCGTGACGCCGCCGTCGATACCACTCCTCTTTCTTTTTCCAAGTTTACGTTTTCCCTTCATCGCAGTTGTAACGAACCAAGCAGCTGCTTTCTCCCCTAATTTAGCGTCTTTCGCTTTAACTCTTTCCCAAGCTTTGTTTTCCAATATCTCGTCAGCTCGATGTCTATCACTGAGAACTTTGCTTTTGGAATAGGCGATATCGTGTTCTTCACATGCAGTATCCAAAGAATTGATGCCCAAATCTCCACGTTCTAATCGTTGTTGTAATTTGGTTCCCGCTACAGAAAGAATATGATGAATAAATAAATAGAATTTTGATGATGTTAATCACTAACGTCCACAATAGTTGTATTTTGGCAGATGCAATTCAAAAGGTAGTTTATCTATTAGAGAGTTGACAAAACCACTTCCTCTCTTCCGTCTGCTATGAACTCTCACTCCGTTTTTGTATTTAACCATTCTAATCTGTTATATATGTCAGCACACCTTTATATACCGTCCAGTCTCAGTCATTATGAGGTTACGAAAACAAAACGTCACCTTACCCATCAGCAATTATGATTTGCAATGTGATAAGCAAAACGTTGGCAAACATGGCGTACTATTTGGGGGCGATTCAAAACGGGGGTTGATCGTTGGTAGTAGTGCATGTGACAAAACTAACATCATGTTGTCGCTAATCGAGCATCCAAATGGGTTGAAATTTGAAAATATCTATCTATAATCGAAATCTTTGAAACAGCCCAAGTATCAATATCTTCGTACTTTGCTTCAACCACTCAGTGAAATTGGATATTATGAATGCAGTGAGAGTAAAGACGTTCCTCCTGCAGATAGCATTAAAACAAATTCCTTGATCATATTCGATGATGTGGCATCTTGTGATCAAAATATAATCAAAGATTATTTCTCTTTTGGACGGCATAAACAAACAGACTGTTTTTATATATGTCAGACGTATTCTGCCATCTGCAAGCAACTGGTACGTGATAATTCTAATCTATTGGTCATATTTCCACAAGACATCACCAATTTGAAACATATATGATGATCACGCAAATGTCGATATGGACTTTTAAAAATTCAAAGAAGTAGCATCTTCCTGTTGGAAAAAAAAGTTTGACTTCTTTGTGATTGACAATGATTGCGATTTGTCTTCGGGCAGGTATCGAAAGGGGTTTGATACATACATTCTTATATAAAGATGGGCTCGAGGAATACCACAATTAGTTAAAATGGACCCTCCATTAGCAAAACAGCTCGTGCGAGCCAGACACGCTCTTAGAAAAAAGTATAAAATTATGAAGGGCAACACAGCTAGATCACAAAATCTCATAGAAAAATCATACCAACCAATTACTCAATCATTACAACAACTGGTTTCAACATTGGGAGATGCGACGACGACGGCGGCGGCAGAACCCAAAACCATCAAACCAGAAAAGTTTGAAAAATTTGAAGAGTCTGAAAGGACGCCACTACCATCGCCAAAATCGTATAATCAATTAACATTTGTATCTCCGGCTGCTACTGAACATGAAACTGGTACAGAGCTACCGAGCTTTTTAAGGAACGAAGAAACTTACGAATCACGCAACGAGGAGGGCGAATTACCCGATAGAACGAGAGAAGACGAATTTATCGATGACACCCTATCTCAATTTTATCAGACAATCACAAATTCAGATGTTATGCAGGAATACTTTGATCAATTCGAAGCGCCATTACCACGAGAATATATTAAAGGAATGATAAGAGATACAAAAAGTGAATATGATCATATTTTAGGCCTTTTCCATAATCCCATGGAAGACAAATTTTATATAGGAGATTCGCAAGTCGACTTTATAGGATCCAATGTTAAAGTGAGAGGTATCACTTACAATGGAACTGCAGGACTTTATGAGTTACTTTTTTTAAAAAATCCCATTTCTTACACCAAACAAGACATTGAAAATTATGTAGATATTATAAAGAGAACTAATGCATATCGTCGTGATAATAATGCCGATTTGCCAATCAGAAAATTTCCCGATGATACCAAAGAAGAGTATGTTTACATTATAAAGCCCTATCTAGAGAAAACTCGTATCAGATCCGGTTCAGTACCGGCATCTTTATTGAAAGGCGTGCTCACAAGAAAGATGTCGAAAAGAGGGCAAGGTGCTGAAATGCCAATACTGACGATGATGAAATATGATGGTAAGCCAATTGATTATAAATATTTTGACAACTACAACGAGCTTGTAGATAGATTGCGTTTGCTTGTAGCTTCCCAAGCAGTAGGCCACACTACCGGTCACAACAATGAAATAATTCCAATCATTGAAGAGTTACGTGAATGCGCAATAATTTCTTAAATGAATTTACCTCCCAGTTATTCATATCAGTATTCAAAATGCCTTTGAACAAATTCAATCAACATTTTCTTACCACTCCTTCTTCTTCTTCTTCTTCTGCTTCTACATCAAGAAATATTGTCTCGTCAGCTAGACAACTACCCCCAAATCTTCCATACTTTATCTGCCAACCGTCTAAATTCCATAGTAAATGTATCTTAACTATTCGTGGTACAAAAAACATTTCTTCTAGTAAAACACATTATATCTTAGATGATAATAGTACTACTTATACGATTCCTGTTACAGGAAAAATTTAAATTTATAAATGTTTTCCCAGTACCTTGAAAATATCTCATCAGAATCGAAACGATTTTTTTGACCGATCCTTTGAAGGAATACATTCTCAACAAAGGTGATGTTATTCAATTTCCCCTAGATCCCCTTGCATCACATCATTTATACATTGAATTTGTAATTCAATGTCCTTTGGAGAAAGATAAATAATATAATATGGAGGGACAAATGAAAGTTTCATTTATAAGAGAAACGATTATTAACATTTTTGAGAACTTTTGTTTCCCAATTCTTTTACTCTTGCAGATTCATAATCTTCCTAAGATCTAACTCATGCCAGTGATGGGGATTCTCCTCCTCCTCCTCCTCATCTTTCACCTGATGTTCCTCCCTATTCTTATCTCTATTATTCTTCATTTCCTTCTTCTTCTTCTTCTTCTTCTTCTTCTTCTTCTTCTTCTTCTTCTTCTTCTTCTTCTTCTTCTTCTTCTTCTCTTCTAGCCACTTTTGAAACCATTCAATTATCTGATTTTGTTTACTGTCTGGAAATGATTCCATTTCTTCCTCCAATTGTTCAAAACGTTTCATGCACAGGCGAATTTAGTATTCCTAGGGGATCTCCTTTGTATCTACTGATCACTTTCATGGGTCTTATTTGCATACACCAACTACAAAAACCGAGCACCAAAATGGGCCTACTAACGAAAAAGTTGGCTCGTAAGTATTGAAGCTTAGTAGTTCTACAAATACAACAAATTCTTGACTGAACTACACGGTACATAGGTTCTTACTTGCTCTCGACGTGAATCTAAATATATATATATTCTAAATTTTCCCACTTCATCCTCATTCGAACAGTAAACGATCCTAAACACAGATTGACTCTCTCTCTCTCAAGGTTAAAATTTTATATTTTCCATTCTATTATGCCTCTGAATAGATTCAATCAACATTTTCTTCAAACACATCAGAGAGAAGCAGTTGAAGGAGAAGAAGGAGAAGGAGCTACTTTAGCCTCACCCGTACAGCCACAATTGAATTTTCCTTTTTATGTTTGTGATTCCTTTAATTACCACGTTAAAGTTTTGATTCGTTTGTCAGGCACCAGAAAAATCAGTTTGAATAAAAATTATTACATATTAGATAATGGCAGTGTTGTATTTGAATTTCCTATGTCTGCTATGATAGAGAGCATTACGCAATATAATGTTCAACATGCCGGAGATGGAGAAGTTTTGATAAATAATAATACATCTTTGAAATTTCATCAACTAGCAAACAAGTCGATTGTGAAGGGAGATGAAATAATATTTAAACTCGGAACCACTCCTACGATTTGTATTGAGATATTGTTACAGTGTCCGTTAGTTAAAAATGAGTAAAGCGCAAATTGTAGCTGAACTTCATAAACCGGTTCGAATCAATTATAAAAGACGACATGTTATAGTTAAAGATTTACATGACTTGATACAAGCTGATTTGGCAATCATGAATGAATTTTCAAAAGAAAACAGAGGATACTATTACATTCTTGTTATCATAAATGCCTTTTCTGAATACGTTTGGGCCATACCGGTGAAGAAAAAAACCTGAAAAAACCTGAATTTTATAACAGGGACTTTCAAAATCTCATGAAGGAATATGGTATAAATCATTATAGTACTTTTTCGAATTTGAAAGCCAGCATTGCTGAAAGAGTCATAAGAACTCTGAAATCATCACTATGGAAACAGTTTAGTTACCAAGGATCCTATAAATGGCTCGACATTCTTCCTGAAATCGTTGAAAAATATAAGAATACCAAACATTCTACCACGAAAGCAATTCCTAGCAAAATTAATGATAAAAATGCCAAATTTATAACCTCATTCCAACACTTGAAAACTGTTGACCCAGTAAAGCCCAAATTTAGGAAAGGCGAACGTGTTCGCATAAGCAAGTATCGACATGCATTCAAAAAGTCCTATACTCCAAATTGGACCACTGAAGTGTTCACAATAAAACAAATCAAATTAACAAATCCTACTACTTACATTCTAGAAGATAGCAGAAAAGATACAATACAAGGGGCCTTTTATACTGAAGAGTTACAAAAAGCGATGCACCCCGATATTCATTTGGTGGAGAAAGTTATTCGTAAAAAAGGGGACAAACTCTACGTCAAATGGCTGGGCTTTGATGCATCACATAATTCTTGGATCAATAAAAATGATATAGTCAATATCTGAATGTAATGTAAGCATTCCATTAATAAATAAAAAACAGTTATATATAGGTATTTTATTTGTTCGCACACCCTTGTTCCTATCATTACATCAGGAAAACGATTTAAACATGTGACTGCTGCCATTTTGTTAATGCTTGCATCTTGATCTATCACTTATTTCCATGTTTAAATATGTTCATCTAGAAAGAGTTTGGGATGGCGATACGTCACTTCCAATCCAAGAGTATGTACTTCAGGATTAACTTCTTTTATTTTATCAAGTATTTTCAATGACCAATCAACTAGATTCTTCTTCACTTCCAATTGTACCATGGTCATGAAAATATCAAAACTTGATGATTTCAATCCTATCTATCTATCCTATCCTGAAGAATAGGTATGAGAAGCCATAGTTTCCGAAGTGATTCACAATTCAAACGAATACTAGAATCACCACTAAAAAGTCTAATATCATTTGGACTTTGTTCAAATGGTTTATATTCAATAGCAAATCTTCCAACATCTATTGGATCAACATGTAGTGCCGTTGACACCAGTAAACTATCAATTGCTTCTCTATTCTTCACTAGATCTATCCATTCCTTTTCCGAGAAGACTAAAGTATCACCACCATCATTGTCTGTAAGAACAACACAAGGAACATAGCCCGGATGTACTGATATGCAGATCGACACATTCTTCGATTCATCAGAGTTTAAGTGAAATCGACGTTCACCCAAAAATATATCTTCTCTGTCTTCGAAAAAATTCATTTCAACTGACACTATGTGTTCTCGTTCCTTCGTTTTATTTATATTACCGGAAGAAGGTACGGTTTTTTCCCTCAAGGTTCATCAAACAACAATCTCTTCAATTATTTATTAACCTTGATTGAGTAATCTCAAATTCCTCATCGACAATTGATTAGGTATCGAGTGAAAGGTATACTTTGCGATCACCAGTAAAATCATGAAAAATATAAAAATTACTAAAACAAAGGTCATACATACGAAATCAATGCTGTGTGATTCGCATTGCACAACCACAGTCTCATTTTTTTTTTATATAAATTCACAGTTTGCCATTCTCGGAGATCGCCTTCAGAATTGTCTTGAAATATTATTTTCAATTTATAGTTGAGATGAGTTGCGTTCGTTTCTGGAATCCTGATTTGAAATGCGGGCAATTTACCATCATTTCCGTGGGTTCGACTTAATATTTTCCATGTAGTTCTATCGCATTCTATTTTCATATCTTTCATGTCAAAACATATTGCAATATAATGAGAATCTTTCGGCACATTTGTATATAGTATACCATCCATAATAGCTACCAATATTATAAAAGTTGATTTTAGCAGAGCCATTTTTCCCCAATGAGAAATATTTGTCTTCACTTCGTCATGAACTACTCTATACTAAAACTATTCCATCATTGAGAATCATTTAGGGGAATGTCAGACGAGCCAAATCCTCTTTCCCCTCTCCCAGTGGCGCCCATAGAATTGACTTCTTCAATAGTTGGAATATAATAACGTTCACATATCAATTGACCTATTTTATCTCCTCTGGTAAAATCAACTTTTTCCGATGATGAATTATATAACAATATTTTAATAGACCCCCTGTAATCTCGATCAATCACACCAGCAAGAATGTCTATTCCAAACTCTAGTGCCAAGCCTGAGTAATCGTTCACCAGCAGGAATAGAAAAATCTATCGGACTTCTGATGTCGCAACCGGCAGATTCAGAAGTTGCTCTGGTAGGCATATAAGCGGCTGAATTTGTTTTCAACACTTTCAGAACCTTAAAATATTGATGTGATGATTTGAAATCGAATGCAAATGAAAATATTACCATTTTTTCGTTATTGTCGTTCATTTTCCGCAATTAATGATGTCAATTTTTGTTTATGTCTGTCTCGCACCTGAAAAAAATTTATGAGACTCAACCAAACTCTCTCAATGTCCCAAAAACGAATTATTAAGAAGAACACTCATCTCGATTTGTCCGACGATACCAAACTCACTTATTTCTCACAGTGTACTATGCAAGTTATATTTCAATCGAATATAAATAGTCTTCCTCTACATGAAACATTCACTTTTCACAGAAAAAATGATAAATGACTGCCTTCAATTCGATTTCCTTATTCCTCCTAACTGGGTACTTTCACTCACGACTGGTTGCATATCGTGCGGATGTTGTTTTACGACGACGACGAATAGCTGATGCAATCAATTTATCATTATTCGATCTTCTACCTATCTTCTTGTTCCACAATAACAGCATGATGGTTGATGCATACGATGGACTTTGCAATCCCCTGAATGAAGTATTATTTCATCTAACAATAGCTCCAAACATATGCGATGGACTCTACCAAATATGATATCTATTCAATTACCCCACTGAGAGAATTAAGCGGGGGGCGGGACTGTCATCTGCTAGCACACAAACCGAAATACCAACTTCATTATGAGTGATGAACTACCACCAAATATTTTCATTCCAAATAATAATATAGCCCACTTTTGAGATAAAGAGAACGGTGAGCAACAGTAACTTTGTTAAGACAAAGATATCCAACGGACTCGCATCAAACAGTCATCTGCTAACACAAACCGAAATACCAAATTTATCATGAGTGGTGGACCACCAAATCTTTTCATTCCGAATGAAATAGTTATAGTGCCATTGATAAGAGAGAGAGAGAAAGAGAAGCAACAGTACCTTTGGTCGCAAATATATATCCATGGGGCCTCGGTAGCGATGAGGTAGCGTGTTGGCTTGCTCATCCCGCGACACGCAGTCTAGCTGACCAGACGTGCTGGCGCCCGGTCGTCTAGACCAGTTTTTCTGATTTTTTTGCAGTGCAAATAAACAGAGTTCTTTGGTGATATTTTCGTTTTCTAGTCAAATTTTGTGTTATCTATAGTGGTTGCGTAGTGTGGTGCATCGGATACAGGGGTGAGTGGCATCACATCTGTGAAAAACCGCACCCCGGTGCCCACGCACGCGATCTATTTGTGCCAGGTCGCCAGAGCGGCCGACCGCACCCAAGCGCACTGCGATCGTGACTGAACACGATAAACAGTCACACGTCACACTTGCCAGGTCGGCGGAACGACAGGCAAGGTCACGCGCCAGGCCGACTATACGGCTTGGCGCGGCGCGGTCGCAGTTGCTTTATTAAAATAGTCCTCAATTATTATTAGTATTTATTTAGTAGTATAAGTTTACATTTTGCATTTTAGATTTACATTCCACATTTACATTTTATATATATATATATATATATATATATATATTATCTATACTAGTTCGTAGATTAGTTTTAGGATTGATTAGATTAACAAAAACACAAAAAAAACACAAAAACCTTTCAAAAATAAGCCACAAAACGGAAGAAACTTGCAGGGGCAAGAATGCCGAATCTCCGGAAAGGCTGGATCGAGTAGGTCTGAACGGAGAGGAGGCTCTTGCCCTAAAAGCAAGAAATAATAAACGTTCGAAAGAGAACACCGCAAAGACTGATTACCGCAATAAAACATCGAGAATCCAACAACCTAAGGTGGAACTGTCAAAATTTAACAGCCCCAAACCCACTAAAGGGACGGTGAAGGGACTCAAAACCCAATTTGAAAACCTAGGCGACACTGAAACTGAGAGCTCTACAAACAACTCAAGCTCGGGTGAGTCCCTTCCAGATGTCGGCATCTTCAAAAGTAGCAACATTAGGTTACCTCCTACTCCAAGTTCTCCTCCCTCCCCTCCTGCCAGCCCAGATGTGGATATGGTTGAGGAAGTACATAACGCAATCAGAAAGAAAAGCCTTGAAGAAGGTATGAGAACACCTCCAAAGACCAATAAAACCTCACCAAAATACGCAGCTACAGGACCGCCCGAATATCATATGGACAGAGTGAGAGAGCTCAACAACAGAGCTAATAAAGATAACATTATACCAGCATATAAGAAACCGGGCAGCCTGTTAGCTGCCATCCAGCAGGGTACAATAGGAATAGAAGCCACAGGGGAGGATATGGATATCATCTCGGCCACTAACCGAAATGATAAAAGAAGAAGGAGCGAAACGCCACCAAAAGACGTGGAAGGATTCATAGCCCCAAAGAAGACCGCTAGGTGGGCGAAGGACAGGAAGGAAATGTTACCGACTATAATAGGAAACAGATACAACCCTCTGCGGGAAAAATCCGCCCACAGAAGAGAGGAGGGAACGACTTCACCCCCCCCCCACCCCCACCGCCACCAGACAACCTCTCTGACGATGAGGAGAAAGTAGTCTATAGAACGCAAACTTTGCCAAAGAGGAGGGCTAAGCAACAAAATGCAAACAACGGCAACAACAAACCGATAAAAGTGGTGAAGCCTCCTCCGCTGGTTATCCAAGGAGTGGTCGAAATGAAAGCAGAGCTCACTAGAAAACTAAAACCCATAACGAAAGAGCCTTTTTTCTTCAAATATGGCAATAATTCGACCCTCCTTATGATGAGCAACCTGCAGAATTACCAAGCGGCAAAGGACTGGCTCAAGGATCAGAAGGTAGAATTCCATACTTATACTACGGCAGACAACAAGACCCATGCATTTGTGGTGAAAGGCTTGGACTTTCAGCCTGAGCCTGAGGAAATCAAGGAATAAATCACAGAAGAACACCAGATAGAAGTCCGAGAGGTTTTCAGGCTGAAAACGCGATTTAGGCCGCTATATCTGGTGGTTGTCGATGACAAAATTTCGCTTCAATTGCTGAGAAATAAGGTTACCTATCTTTTTAGTACCAAAATTTCTTGGGAATTGCGGCGGAATAACCGTGAAATCTCGCAGTGCCGTAGATGCCAGATGTGGGGTCACGCCACCAGCAATTGTTTCAGGGACGCAAAGTGCCTGAAATGTGCTGGCGGACACCTCACATCGACTTGCAGTTTGACCAGGGAGGACGATCCAACCTGTGCAAACTGTAAGCGGGCACATACGGCCAATAGCACAGAATGCCCCGTATACCAACAACGTATTGAGATTTAACGGTTGAGCAGAAAGCAACCGCCAGGTAGTTCGACCTACCTCGCGGCGCCAGCCCCAGCCACAAATGCATTGGAGCAGTGAAGGGAGGACATGCAACATAGAAGTGAGACCCACCAAAGGGAGGCCAGGCCGAGGAGAGAAGAATTTCCACCGCTGAGGGAGAGGGCGAACACCCAAACAATCGGCACACAACAGGAAGCCCCAAGGAGGCCCCCTGAGACGTCGAGGGGGCAGGCTGGGGCGGCAACCCTAAACAGCATTATGGGTGAAATGAATAGGCTGCAATCCATGGTAGATCTTGGTGAGTTGCTCAGGGCGTTTCGGGATATGAATGACGCAATCGCTGCCGCACGTAGGGATCCTATATCGATACTAAATGCATTCAGGGAGTTCACCGAAAATATAAATCATATAACATTTGCGGCTGAACTGGCTCTCAAGGTGTGCATGATTAACGTAAATGGCATCAATAACAAGATGCCATCCTTCGTTAATTTTGTACACAGGTACGACTTGGATATCATTTTCTTATCCGAAACTCGCCTCCATCAGGGTCACGATTTCCGTATTAGGGGCTACACTATCACCAGAGTGAACCGCCCTAATGCAGATAGATATGGGGGGGTAGCTATTTTGTTGAGGAATGACATCCCTCACGCTAGTCCCGCCCAGACATAGCTCCATAGAGCATGTAGGAGTGAGACTCAGAGGAGGTGAAATCCTTTTTTCAGTGTATAACAAGCCCAGCAATAGACTTTCATATGACGATTTGGATGCTCTGTTTAGTGCTGGGAACAAGGTGATGGTAGCAGGCGATCTAAATGCCAGACATAGAGACTGGCAGAATGGTGGAAATAACGCCAATGGAACAACCCTGCAGAGATACCTGATGGCGGCCAATGTCAACCTAGACCACCCTGGAAGACACACACATTTCCCCTTGAACGGTATGTCGTCGTCTTTAATAGATTTGATACCAACTAAAAATATCGATGACATCTCTGGAGTTAGAACGGTATATGAGCTGAGCTCTGACCATGTCCCAGTTTTATTCAAAACAAACGAAAAGCCTATGAAAATAGTGAAAACAATATATGATTACGAAACAGCAAACTGGGACATGTACAGAGCTCAGCTTAACCAAAGAACAGTAATTAGAAAAATATACCAAAAAACAACATCAACAATGAAGTTTTGAAAATGATCAATGACATACGAGACTCCAGAGATGCGTCGATACGAAAAGTTATTATCGACTCCACCAAGGACCGCCTCCCGGATGACGTTCTTGATCTCATACATTACTTTCCAACAATTATGCACAGAAATAGAGATAAGAATACGTGAGATCAGGAACGCATCCTGGAGGACCAAGGTGGAGAATCTGAGACCTGAGGACGGCTCACTGTGGAGGATGACAAAGGGTCTGAAAAGACAAACTTTGGCTATCCCTACCATAGTGAGCGGTCCAAGGGAGGCGATGACAGAACTGGAAAAGGCAGAATTAATGTGTGAGTACTTCCAGGGTGTTAATGTTATCGACAATAATTTGAATTACGAACAGCGCCAAATTGCGGAAATGGCCGCCAGATGGCGCTCTAGGGTTTTTCCATTGGAACGTCCAGACCGGGAAAAACTATATACCAAACCAAAAGAAATAAAAGAAATAATAAATCAGTTGAAAATCAATAAGGCACCCGGCCTGGATGCTATTGACACCATTCTGCTGAAAAACCTTCCCAGAAAAACAATTGTCCAACTCCATTATATTATAAATGCCATCATCGAATCCCAGCACTATCCAGAAACACTTAAGATGGGGCTGGTTATACCAATACTGAAAAAAGGAAAACCGCAGACCGCTCCAAGTAGCTATCGTCCTATATCACTGCTTAGTGGTGTAGCTAAGGTGGTAGATAGGGTGATTCTTAGGATGGTCAGGGATGAGATCGAAGATCTCGAAGTGCTGCCAGATGAGCAATTCGGGTTCCGCAGGGGACATAGCACTACATCCCAGGTGGCCCGAATTGCCCACAACATCAAAGAGTCCTTCAACCATAATAAGAACACAGTCATGGTGTTGATGGACGTTGAGAAAGCCTTTGATAAGGTATGGCATGAGGGTTTGATGTCCAAGCTCGTGAGCACGGGGATGCCAATGCCAGTGGTCAATGTTGTGGATTCATATCCGAGTCAACGGAAGGTGTCTGTAAGAGTCGGTAGCGCTGTGTCTGGGTCACGTACACTCCAGGCAGGGCAGGGCTTCCCCAGGGGTCATGTCTTTCACCATTGCTTTATTCCATATATACGTATGATTTTCCTGTGTTCCGGCAAACGAACACTGCACTATATGCCGATGATACCGCTATATATGCAAGTTCGTTTAGTTCGGACATCGCCCGAACTCAGATCCAGATTCATCTGGACAGGAAAATCATACCGTACTTTGACAACGCAAAGATCAGCAACAACAAGACTGAAGTCATCAATTTCACCAGGAAATTCACCAACAATCGATTACTGAGGCCTTTGCGTGTCAAAGACGCAATGGTGGGAGACCTGGCCGTGGTGAAGTACCTGGGAGTAAAAATGGACAAAAGATTAACATTTAGGGCAAACACCAACTATCTTATAGGTAAGACACAGGCCGCTATGAAGAATCTATATCCACTTATAAACAGAAATTCTATATTATCACTGGGGTTTGCCGCCCCAACTGTGTCTTTTACTATCGAGTTTTCTTGCAGATAGATCACTCTACGTGGTGGTAGACGGGGTCTCGTCTGATACAATGACGATCAATGCTGGTGTTCCACAAGGCTCTGTCTTGGCACCAACTTTGTTTTTGCTCCACATCAGTGATTTGTTGAATGTGACCTCTAGCCCAGTTCATAGCTTTGCGGATGATAGTACACTTCATTCCGCCTTCTCCTCTAGAGCCCCTATATCATCCAATGAGGCCAGAGGTGCAAGGCGAAGACAGGTTGATGCTTTAAATGAGGATCTGACAAGAATTCTGAAATGGGGATCTGAGAATCTAGTACAGTTCAATGCAACTAAAACTCAAGCTTGTATGTTCACCAAGAAGGCTGATCACACAATGCCCAATTTGATGATGTCGGGTACCACTGTTCCTATGAGGTCGTCAATATCCTTGCTGGGTGTCACCACCAACAGTGCTCTCTCATGGGACGATCATGTGAGGTCCATTGCGAAGACTGCTTCACAAAAACTCGGTTTTCTTTTCCGTGCGAAGAGATACTTCACATCCCAGCAACTGCTTATGTTCTACAAAGCACAAATTCGACCTGTCCTGGAGTACTGCTCACATGTTTGGAGCTCAGCCCCCAAACATACGCTTAAGCTCTTAGATTCAATTCAGAAGAGAGCTATTCGCCTAGTCGATGACACAACACTCACCAAATCATTGACCTCTCTAGATCATCGTAGAAAGGTCGGCGATCTCTGCCTTTTTTATAGGTACTTTCACGGTCGGTGCTCAACGGAAATATCATCTATTATGCCACCACGCGCGATTCCTAGTAGACAAACCAGACGAGCCCAAGCTGGTCACCCCTACACTGTCAGGCTCGAGACCTGTCGAACATCGCTATACCAAGCATCATTCATCAATAGAACGGCAAAGTTGTGGAATTCTTTGCCTAGTGAAGTCTTTCCTGATGCTTACAACCTCCAAACATTCAAGAAAAATTCCAACACCTTCCTTCTTTCCCAAAATTCCACCGCTGGCTAACACGATGTTCCTCGAACATCATAGGTTTCCCTTTCGTGTTGTCCACAGATAAAAAAAAAAAAAAAAAGATAACAAATTACTGATATATAAACAAATCATCAGGCCTGTGCTTACCTATGCATGCCCAGTGTACTGCAGTATCCCACCTACGCATATGCGTAGGCTACAGATACTGCAGAACAAAATACTCCGTATCATTACCAATGGTAATCGATACTCTCGAGTGGGTGAGATGCATGCACAGTGTCATAATCTCCCACTTATTTCAGAATTCATATGAAAACTCTCAAACCGATTCTACAGACACCACATCACAAACAGTGCCCTCACGCGTAACATCACACAAACGCGTGAGGCGCACAATATATTTAAGAAACATGGACTCATATATGAGTCCACTGATGTTTTCGGGGAGCTCCCTGAATAACATCGTCCTTTCCTACCTCTCCTAGCCTGGTCCACAATAACTTCGGTCATTGGTGGAGGTGGAGCCTCCGCCGATACATGCCCAGATTGGTCGCCCGCTGCCGGCCAGGAAGGTATATCGCCAGTGCGGACGGAAACCTTAACGGTTAGGCGGCGGACGAAAAATCTGGGCATGGTAATAGCGTCAGACTACTATTATAATAGGCCACGCCCACCAAATACAAGCACCTCATTCACCGGAATGGGAACATCTCGATGATTGAGGAGCGGAAAGTCAATCACGATAAAAAGATTCATGAATATACAAGATAGACCAGGCGCGCTCCCACATCCTTTCCTGTCCTTCCCAACTCCCGGTACCCGACGTAATGAATTCAGGAGGTTTCTTATTTTTTGATTTTTCCACCCGCACATATACAATTTATAGAGAACGTGGCAGCGATGGTATGTTCAACCGAGCTCCTATGAGCATCTCCCCACGATTTACTGCATAAAGGGCCAAGCCCTAGGAGGCGGTACTACATTCCACACCGTAATCGTAGCATATAGTAGACTACTTGATATGGCCAACACCAGCCACCCCTGAGACACCTTAGGGGAATAGTGTATATAGTGTTGTATCTGTACATATATCTCTGTCTGTGACGTCTTTTTATTTATTTATATAGTATATTTATTATATTTGCATGTATGTATTTAAAAGTGATGTCCTTTCATGTAGGTTTGTCTATCTATACAATACAGAGCTCTGTTAACTTTGGGATAAATAAAGAATTCAAGAAATGTTGGCTTGCCAACCCACAGGTCCGGGTTCAAATCCCACGAAGAATTCGCATTTTTTTCATTTTAATTGAGTGAACGAGACATTTAACTTGAACGAGACATTCAACTTAATAATAGATTATACCATTAGGTGGGCCATGTGCCAAAATTACGTAGAAACCCTCTTGATTATCTACTAAAATTACTAATATATGTGTCTACGGAATTCCAGAAAGATGACGAACATCTGATAACAGAGTTTCGTCAACTGATAAATGATTCTGCACATTTATCAATTGCGAATGAATATATTATGGCTGCCTATAGGATTGGAAAGAGAAGTACTCAGCGTTTCCGACCTGTTATTGTGAAACTCACTACCTATGAGTGGAAAGTGAATATTATGAAATGTACCAAGAGTTTCAGAGGCAAAAAAATCTTCATCACAGAAGATCTTACGAAAATAAGAAGAAGGCTGCTAATGGAAGAGAAGACATGATATGGAGAGAAAAAATACATGGTGCTATAGTGGTCAGATCTTCACCAAGAATGATAACCACAAAATCAATTGAATGCACATGAGGAATATACTTTGCTGTTAATAAACCATTTTCATAGCATTGACTTTCGAGAAGTCAGTGGTTTTAGTTATAGTTTTAGTTAGTTCAGTTAGTTTCTTATCAAACTTAGAGACAACTTTATTAGGTGTATAAAGTATTTTCTCATATATATTTCACTTCAGCCTATTAAAGTAATAATAGTATAATATTAAATTAATACCTATATGCTAGACTTTTTGGAAGAACTAGAGCATTATGAGGTAGAAAGGTCACATGTCTGAACAAACATCAGTGAAACTTCAGAAGGAATCAAAAATGGTATGAAACATCTATTTACCATAATACATCTCAATATGAGAAGTTTGAAAATAAACTTCGACGAACTTGTCGTATCACTACAATCGTTCGAAACAGAAAACTTAGATGTAATTATTCTTTCAGGAACGTTTGCCATTGACGATAAATATAACTATGTTTTACCCGAATTCAACATCTTCTTTGATAAGTCGTGTTATAATGAGAATGATGGAGTTGTTGTATCTATGCAAAAATTATATCGATAATATTACAACTATTGAAGCTTTATCAGAAGTTAACTTGTTAAAAGTATTCTACAAACTGGAATTGTTTACGTTTTCTATCTACGCTTCGTATAGACCTCCGGGAACAAATTTAGATCTATATATGTCAATATATAGATCTAAATAAATCAATATAAATCGTGAGATTTAGATGGATTTTTTGAAAATATCAGTGGAGAAGACTGTACAATGTTGATAGGCGATAGTAACATAAATATCTCAAACACTTCTGACAGCATAGTGGATAAATATATGTGTGAAATGGTCGAACACGGTTTCGTTTCATATATCAATAACACACCAAGAGAAACTCAAACAACTCCCAGCATAATTGACCATATATATACAGGGTGATCCACGGTGGATGGCCTATTAGAAGTATCTGGAGAACGAAAAGACAGAACATTCTGAAAATTGGGATGCTCTGATAATTGAACATTCTCTATCTAAAATATTTTCATCGATACAGTGTTGCCACTTCTATCATAAACAACTAGCAACTTAGTTATCTTGAATAAAACACCCTGTTTATTATTCCATTTTCTGAATCTACGTTGCTTTTCCATTATGTTTCATCAATGTTTCCCTATACCTATCTTGAGCCGTTTTCGAGATGACAGAGATAATCGATGACAGATTTTGTTCAAAAAATACCGAAGTTAATTATTATCTCGAAAACGGCTCAAAATAGGTATAGGGAAATATTGATGAAACATAATGGAAAAGCAACGTAGATTCAGAAAATGGAATAATAAACAAGGTGTTCCATTTGAAATAAAGAAGTTGCTAGTTGTTTCTGGTAGAAGTGGCAACACTGTATCGATGAAAATATTTTAGACGGATAGAGAATGTTCAATTATCAGAGCATCCCAATTTTCAGAATGTTCTGTCTTTTCTTTCTCCAGATACTTCTAATAGGCCATCCACCGTGGATCACCCTGTATATAAGAATACCAAATAGATTTGTATACAAGTCACTCAATTTTGAATCATATGTTATATGAAACAAATACAACTGATCATTACAGTGTCATGTTAACTAACGAAATTGAATACAGTAGGAAACAAAAAGTTAATCAACAATTATTGAAACTACATCATTCGTAGATGAAACAAAATTGAAAAAACTCATTGAACAAGAAAAATGGAATGATATACTGAGTTCAAACGATCCAAGAATTGCCTGTTAATATTTTTTCAAGAAAATCAAAGGACTAATCAATTCCATCAAATATAGGGATAATCTGAGAAGGAAACTCAATAGAAATCCATCTAACGCACTGAGAACTGAATTCAAATTTTTTGAATAACTTAATCAGAAAAACAAAAGAAAGCTTTTACAGAAATGAAATAGTAGCGGCCAAAAATGATTACAAAAAGATATGGAAAGAAGATAATAATATCACGAATCACAAAACTTTTCAACTTTTCTTTGTAAATGTCGTGACAATGGAGTGATACCAAGAGGGTTACTACGTTTGAAAGCACCATTTCATAGCATAAAATGTGTATGGATAATTCTTAAAGCAAGTAAGGCATTGGTAAGAGAAAGAATAAATTTCTACAAATACAACAAGCTAAGAACAAGAAATATCATCTCAGAGTTAGAGCAAATTTTTTACAACGTTTTACACGAAGATGATTCAGCACATATATTCATTTCTGTGAACGACTCATACAGCAAAGAAAATGACAAGAACAAATTGATACACATAGGAAAATTCAATAAACTCATTGAAGAAAGAAATGTATAGAAATTGAGATTAGAACATCGTCAACAAAATTTCATGGATAGAACCGTTATAAACCTATCCTCAAAAACATTGACAGATTCTGAAAAATTGATACTGTCGAAAGGTATGAATTTTTGAATCACTCCGAATCATATTCCAAGATTAGATTTGATAACAGCTATTGGACAAACTGCACAAAGACTTCTTGATGAATTTTCTAATGAATATAGAATCAGAAATGAAATAATCATTGAAAAAACATGAAAGAACACCAAACATCACAAGAGAAGAGAAAAACACACTTAATAATCTCAAACATGATGATATAATCGAAATACTTCCAGCTGATGAAGGCAACGCTGCAGTCATTATGAACAAAAATGAATATAATGATAAAATAATACAAATTATAAATGAAGGCAATTACACAAAATTGAATAGAGATCCAACAGCAAACATAGAGAGAAAGATATGAAACATAATGAAAAAACACGAAAATAAACTGACAGTAACAGATAGGAAACATATATCCAGATACCATAGCAAACCCTCACATTTTTATGGACTTACAAAAATACATGAACCAAACAATCCATTGAGACCAATCGTGAGTTCAATAGGATCTCCTGGTCGAAATTTATCGCGATTTCTTCCAGATATAATAGAACCTTCATCAGGAAATAGTGGAAGTTTCATTAGAAAAACTCCTCATTTCTTGGAGAAACTAAATAACATCCATCTGGATACAGACGATATTTTAGTAAGTTTCGATGTAGTGAGTTTATTTACTAATGTTCCTATAGACTTTACAAATGGTGAAAAAGAAACTGGAAGATGATGAAAAACTCATTGGAAGAACTAAGCTGGATGTAGAAGCCAAGGCATTCGACACTGTTGACCACAAAATATTATTCGACCGTTTTAATGAAATAGGAATACAAGGATCATCTCTCAATATCATTCAACGAATCATTGAACGAATGTAAAAAGTAAAAATAGATAATGTTATCAGTGAACCGTTACCAGTTTCCGTAGGAGTTCTTCAACGAACCGCCTTAGGACCTATACTCTTTCTGATATACATAAAAAAAATTGGGTGTCTCAGAAATACAACAAGTTTTGTCACTTCATATGCAGATGATACAGCTATAACCTCCGTACATGATTCCTGGAAAGAACTCCATAGAACTGCAGAAAACGAACTCAAAATATATCATAACTAGCTTAATGAAAGTCTGTTGAGTCAAAATATTGATAAAACGAAATTCGTTACGTATACTGCTACTGCTAGAGACCAACCAACAATGAAATTTCTCAAAATTCACAGAGTAGGATGCGTTAATATGAATTGCTCAAGAACTGAAAAAGTTGAATACATCAAATATCTTGGCATCATGGTTGACCAACATCTTCGTCGGAATGAAAATGTACAGTACACGTGAAAATACTGAGAAAATTAATACATAAATTCTACCAATTGAGAAACATTGTCGATATAAAACTACGACTCATGTCTACGGGTCTATGATGCCTTTGCTGAATCAATAATAAGATACTGCATTATAATCTGGAGTAGTGTTGGTGAAACCATCCTGAACAATATTCAGGTCATCCAAAATACCTTATTATAATTAAAATACAGGATTCAATTCGATTATAATATTATCCCAGGACGATTACAATACAAGCACTGCTTAGGTGACTTCCTAGGGATGAAAAAATAATTTATGTGAAACTGAAATGAATACCTGAATAAAGCTATCTATCTATCTATCTATCGATCTTCAATACATATACTCGAATATTCGAAGCATGCTAGTTAACTTGGATCAACTAATCACCAAAATAGTATGCTTCAATCCGACAATCATCAAACTGAATACGACATAAATAAATACCCAAAAACCACAACAATATTTAGAAAAGTCTAAATACGTATTTCGGCAACTGAGTTGCCATCTTGAGCATACCTGAGAAGTTGTAATGATTGGCGACTTTTCAGTATCTTAGAAGATATCCATCGAGATGGTAATTTCTGGAGAATATTTTGAAAGATATTCAGGAGTCGCTAATCATTTTTACTTCCAAAACACATGAAAGAATGTTCAACACTCAATTCATTCAAATCAATACTACTTAAATTTATAGTAGGCAAATAATTGGAGGTATTTTTCACTATGAATATATTCATGTGCTATTGGAAAATAATGTATGTCATGGTGTGTGAGTATGTGCGTGTTATCAATAGGATAGGTTAATTAAGGTTATTATATATATTTTGTATTCGATTTATGTAACTTATTTATATTTTGGGATTTCCTATAGGTACTATTCTTTATTTTTTTGCAGGCAAATTTCTCGAACCTGTCAACTGTTTTGGGACATAAAATTCTCACAGAATTGCCAGTTATAGTGAAGAATAATGCTTGGGATCTGAAATCGAGTGGACACGAAACATTCGCAAGGATAACAAAATCATGTAAATCACTCAAAATCATTCACATCGCAGCATTCATTACAATTTTGTCATGCATATTAAGTTTGATCCCATTCAATGATGACGATAAAATATGGAATGTAGCTTTTTTCATGATGGAAAAATATATAAGGAGCTGGAAGACTAACTTGGCTTTCCCATTTTATGTAACTTATATAACGAGTGTATATTCATTCATTGTTAACTTGAACATGTGCAATTATGTGGTATGTCATATCATCTTTCAATACCATATTTTCAATCATTACGTTATCAAATTAGTTTTGTTGTCGATGGAAAATGATGAGAGAGTCGGATATCAAGAAGAAGTCTACAAGCAGATCGTCGGTCTCATAAGGATGCACAAACAGATCAGAAAGTGAGTTTATTTCTGCATTCATTTCCAGTGATTGCATAATTTCTGAGGGTATATTTCGACAGAACTGACTCGAATTCTGGACTTGAATCTTCTATCTTGGTGTGAGAACTGTACCATCTGGCACTTTTATCATTGAAGATATTCAACTTCAGCTTTCTTTTCCTCAAACTTCCAGTCGGACTCGAAGTCCTTGAATCTGAGTCCTCCTTATTCATAACTCGAATATCGAACCTAGGTTGTAACCAAGTTCATTCATATCTGACCTAAAGTAGCCGAATAGAAAAAATGGATCATAAATTTTTGCTATTCGGAGATGATACACAACTAATTGAGAGGTTTCGAAATCAGGAGAGTTCTTAAGTCAGTAGGGTAAACTTCACCCCCAAAAACCATTCCTAATACGCACTGCTACAGTTCTTATTGTTTTTATCAACCATTGGTCACAGAGAAGATCTCAAACCCACCAAAACTGTTCCTCATGAAATTCTCTAGAAAAAAGGTCTCTTTCATTATTTCATTTCATTCAATGCATTCCGTGCAATAATCCAGAGAAATATTTGAAATAATGATATTAATAATAATAATAATGATAATAATGATGATAATAATAGTGATAATAATATTAATATTTATTTCACTTGTTCAATTATGAAAGCATCACAATAGAAATTCACGTGCAGTAACAAAAAATACGTATTTGTATAAATAAGCAAGAAGAGGTAAGTAATTCATTGATTATCCAGAGAGTTATTAAAACTCGTTATTGGTATAGCAATTTCTTTATACGAGATATTTCTTCAATTGTCTTTCGAATATGGAGATAATTATTGAGTCATCAATCTATATAGCTTGTTAAATAGTTTGGGTTCGAGGTGAAGATGACTCCTCCGAAAGATAGAGGATCGGTGGGGGTTCGCTATGAACAAGTAAGTAAGTAAGTAAGTAAGTAAGTAAGTAAGTAAGTAAATTTATTTCCCACAGGCGAATATTCATACAGGTTAATAATAAGGTGAGCATTAACAATGCTTACAATAACTACTATAATTATGAATATAAGTCAAAAGCACGAAGCATAAGGAAGTAGTAAACTGCGCAGACTCAGATTATATACAGAAGGTTGTTTCATCAGTTTGCAATTTTCACAGAAAGAATGTTTGAAAGTATTCACTGGTACTATAAAATATGTATTGTTGCAATAAAGTTTTCAGTTCTGTTTTGAATTTACCGTTGGACATCAACTTTAGTCTTTCAGGAAGATGATTGTAAAGTTTGATTCCAGTATACATAGGAGATTTGCGAATTCTGGTATAGTTGTAATGTGGTAGTATAACCTCTTGTTTTCTCGTTGGATATGTGTGTATGTCGGCCGGGCGTAGCAGTGTATTCCGTTTTTTGTGTATTAGAAGAGTTACTTTGAATATGTACAAATTTGTTAGGGTGAAAATTCAATTTGTTCTTTGAATGAGGGTCTGCAGGAATCCGTATATTTCAGATCGAAAAGTATTCGGATTGCTTTTTTTTGTATTGAAAATATGCTAGGTGAGTTTACTGCTGTACCCCAGAAATCGATTCCATATTGTAGGATACTATGAAAATAGGCAAAGTGAACAGATTTTGCAACGGATACTCCCGTATTTTGTCATACGGTACGTAATGCAAATATGGCTCTGCTAAGTTTTGAGTTGAGTTGCTTAATATGACTAGACCAGTCCAACTTCTCATCGATAAGGAGCCCCAAAAATTTAGTAGATTCTTGTGGGCAGATCGGTTTCTCGTTCAGGAGTATATTTATTCGGGTTTGTTTTGGTATAATTGAAACAAAATATTATGTGTTTTGTCAAGGTTGAGTGAGAGTTTGTTGGCTATAAACCAATCGGATATACCATCCATATTCTGTGAAGAAATTTCCAGCATTTCTGTATTTTGTTCATGTATGACTATACTGGTGTCATCAGCGAACAAAGAAAAGCTTTAACGCTGTTTGATACCAAGACATCAAAAATGATGCCAAATCAACCAACAATCATCAATAAAACTCAGGGAGTGGAGGATACAATTTCTTTATTTGATGTGTGGGAGTGTTTCACTTCGGGTGTTATTATTAACTATACAGTGTCCTCCTCCGGAAAAGCCAATAGCAGGTACTGAATGAAATCTTACCTTCTTCAACACCGTTGAGTATACCTAGGTTCCCTCCAGGTATCGATACCAGAAGTTCACATGCAGGACAGATCTGTACTATCAGGAATATAATAGAGAAAGACAATATCAAGCTATGGCATGAGCAAAGAAAATGTTGGCAGGAGGAGAATGGGCTAAAATAAAGATACTCTCACTTGGTCAGTTCTTAAATTAGGCAGTGGCACCTGTAGTTAATCCCAGAAAGGTGCTCGATGGGCTGGATCAATGACTTAGCCTAAATCAATGTCTAGTCCATTCGAATCTTCCAGTTCTAGAGGTACAGTGCCAAGCGGGAAACGATAGAGTGGAAAGAAATAGGGTGAGCAAGCAGGTCAAAGCAGCGTAAAGCAAGCAGGTTAAAGGCAGCTGAGTTTACGTACAGCCTAGAGGTATCCAAAATTTTGGCCCTGCAAGTGTAGAAAATTGCTATATCTAATAGAGTTTGGAGCATTGAGCAGAATTGGGCAGTAGCTTAGTTAGACGCACAACATACCTGGATGGGGGGTGGCCAGAAGCAGCAACTACGGTGAGTTGAGAAAATTAATGTTATAATCAATCCTAATGAGAAATTTTTATCCAACAGGTACACTTGGGTAGTCAGTGGACCATCCTTCGACTACAATAACTTCTCAGAAACGTTTGATTATTCAGGAAAAATCCGCAAAAATGCGACAGCACACTTTATGTCTACCAACACAGGTTATCACAAAATGGCCGCTTTTTCCCAGGCTCGCGCCAAAATATCATAGGTGATCCATTGGTTTTTGTGTTTTTAGTTTATGAATCATATCTATGTACTGAGCAAGAGAAGAAACTGTCAACCCAATTTGCTCAATTTGACCTTCACGAAAATTCAAATTGTAGGCCTATTATTATTGTTTCAATTTCTGCTAATCTATATATTTCAATTAAATTGATAGTATTTCAGTTTATAGTTTGCTTTCTGCCTCTATTAAATGAAACCGTAACAACACCATTCATACCCCGGAAAAGTTTTTATTTCTCCAAAAAAAAAAAACTTGTATTACAAAATTTAACTAACCTACATATCAAGCGAAAGTGAGTAATCACTTACAACCTATTTTAATTATACAACTATCAACTCGATGGCTGAGCATTTCCATCGCAGTCCTCCTGACACTCATCCTCGTCTGGAGGGTGGGCTTTGAGGTCTTTGGCATGCCACACGCCGCATGTCTTTCCAGTATCATCTGACAATTCATATGACCATGGAGACAAGATTTTAGAAATGCCGAAAGGGCCTTTGAATTTCAAAGCGAACTTAGAGGTAACACCACGAGTGGCATCGGACAAGGTATAGTTTCGCCGCCAAACCTTCTGGGCCAAGGAAAACCTTTCATCCCTTCTCCTTAAATTGTAATGATGTTTGCTACGTTCATGGGCATGTACCAGCCGCTTAGAGACCTTAGAGATCGTATTCTCCGGATCCCGTGGTATTGGCCAGAGGATGCCGACCCTGTCCTGATAAATGTATCTCTCGTCCAAACACAACGAAATTGGGAGTGAGCTGGGTCGTCTCGTGCCTCGCCGATCTCATTGCAGAGGCAACTTTGGGCAAATATCTATCCCAGGCCCGATGATGGTCCGATACATATGCCGTCAACATCGTTTTGAGGACGCGATGAGTGCGCTCAACAGGATTCGCTTGGGCGTGGTAGTTCGCAATGAACCCAGGTTCAATATCATATTCAGCCAAGAGGTTTCGAAATGAATGACTGCGGAACTGAACGCCGTTATCCGATATGATCTTTCGCGGGGTACCATAAACAAGAAATACTTGTTCTTCTAGGATTTGGGTAACCATTTTCGCTGTCGGTTGCCGCAACGGGAAAAATAGGACGAACTTACTAAATATATCTACTACTGAGAAGATATATGAGTATCCAGATGCGGATCGGGGCAATGGACCTAACAAATCAACACTGATTATCTCAAAGGGTCGGCGGGTTTGCGGTGCAGAACTCAGCAAATGTCCAGCCGGACGCTTTTGCTCAGGCTTCGTGCCTAAACACACGATACAATGTTTGATATATCGAGCAACGTCTTGCCTCATCTTCGGCCAATAGTATCGGCTGCTGAGCCAGGAGAACGTTTTAAATACACCACCATGCCCCATTGTAGGTGGATCATGGTGTTGCCGAATGAGATCACTAAGGTTCTCTTTGGGTACCACTTGTAACCAAGGATCGGTTTCATCAGTCAATTCGGGATATTTACGTTCCACTCGTTTGAAAAGTAATTTTCCGTGGACACGCCATGAAGGATATAGTACCGGGCGTTCAGTGACTGCTTGTATCATTTTCTGATACCAGGGATCTCTGGCGACAACTTCGTGGCCTACTGTGGCTATTGTCAAGGCTGGCACCGACCGGGAAAGAGTATCTGGGACAGTATGATTCGCTCCAGGACGATGCTGAATCTCAAAATCGTACTGCTGTAGTCTTACGGCCCAACGTGCAATTCGACCAACGGGGTCTTTGATAGAATTGAGCCATTTCAAGCTGTAATGATCAGTTATGACGACAAACCGCGTTCCTTCCAAGTAAGGCCTCAGCTTTTCTATGGCGAAGATGACTGCCAAACATTCTCTCTCGGTCGTGCTGAATTTACGTTCGCTTGGAGTAAGTGAGCGACTCAGATAACAGACTACCCTTTCTCCATCCGGATGCATCTGCGATAGAACGGCTCCTAAGCCATAGTCAGATGCATCCGTTTGGACCTGAAACGGCAGACTGTAATCTGGACACGACAGGACAGGTGCAGATATGAGGCATTCTTTGATTTGTCGAAAGGCGTTTTCACATGTATCATTCCACAGGTATTGCTGACCTTTCTTGGTGAGATCGCATAAAGGAGAAATGATGGTCGAGAACCCTGGAACAAATAGCCGGTACCAGGAGGCAAGACCAATAATCCGACGCACCTCCGTAACATTGCGCGGGGTGGGGATTTGTAGGATAGCGTTGACTTTTTCGGGATCAACTAGAAGTCCGGATGAATTCACCAAGTATCCCAGATACCGTAATTCGGACTTGCAAAAGTTGCATTTCTTCAAATTAAGAGTGAGTCCAGCTTTTGTGAGTCTGGCCAATACCTCGTCGAGAATTTCCACATGTTTCTCAAACGTAGAAGTACATATTATGATATCATCTAAGTAGATGAATACATATGGTTCCAGGTCCGCACCGACGACTCGGTCGACAAATCTTTGAAAAGTAGCCGGGGCGTTATGGAGGCCCATCGGCATCCTACGAAAATGAAATAGACCGCGATTAGGAATAACGAAAGCTGTGAGTGGCTTAGACGATTCTGCGAGGGGTATCTGCCAATAGGCAAATTTTATATCCAGAGTCGTTAGAAAACGAGCGTCACGCAACTTATCAAGAGTAGCTGCCACAAAAGGAAGGGGATAGGCATCCTTCTTTGTTACCTTGTTGAGGTTGCGGAAGTCCACGCAAAAGCGATATCGACCATCTGGCTTTTTGATCAAAAGAATTGGAGAAGCCCATGGCGAATTCGATGGCTCCACCACACCATCCCGAAGCATCTGATCCAGCTCTTCATTCACCTGTCGTAACTCTGACGAAATAGGATAATGCCTCTGCTTGATGGGAGCTGAATCAGTGGTTATGCAGTGTTCCACAAGGGTGGTACATCCCAATTTATCACCCATCAAATGGAAATATCCATTGACCAGTTCATCTAGAGTTTTTCGCTGACATTCGGACAAAGAATCTAACGAGTTTATGGTACAAACATCTAGGCTCTGAGACGAATCTAACTCATTCCTGAAATACCACTCATCTGAAAACAAATCTGGAACGATAGCCATTTTTATCCAAGAATCCATTCCCAAGATAAGACAGTGAGGTAATGACGGGACTATAAGAGCCTCGATAATCTTCACCCGATCACATAACCGAACAGGCATATTCACCGTTCCCACTAACTCACAAGTCTGACCATTGGCCACAGTGCAACTGGACACCGAAGAGGATTCCAATGGACAGATGTTCTTCAATATACTCCAACCCTGCTGGCCAAGAATAGTTCTACTCGCACCACTATCTAGCAGACCCATGAATTCTCTACCGAAAATAGTTACTCTCAAATATGGACGAACGTCATTCTTTGCATGAGCAACGACAAAATCTAACAAAATTTTATTTTCTACAAGCACATTGGGAAGGTTTGCCGATGTTTTGGTAGGGGAGACAACTAGTCGGCTACCTAGCGTCCCCTGGTGGTGTTTTTTGGTCGACAGGAAGGACATGAAGGGGCGTTGACATTTTCAAGTCCACAACGAAAACAAAATATTTGTCGAGGCTTATGGCATTTCTTGAACCTATGTCCAATCTCCCGACAGTTCCAACAAAGAGGTTGATTGCCTTGGTTGCTAGGAGATGGGGTGATATTCGCCGCGTTCGAAGATTCCCTACGGGGTTCGGGTCGGCTTTCAGTATCCAACACTCTTCCCTCACGGGTAGACACGACAGAAATCTGACTGATCCCCGCTGGCTTCCGATAGGCCAAGTCTGATTCCACGAGGGAACGATAATTCGTAGGCGGTGGAATGAACCGCTGAACGCGTAGCTCTGTTTCCTCAATGACTCTAGCCAAACGCACCAATTCCGTAACATTAGCGATATGATGCAGAGATAACGCCGATTGGAAGAAGGGCAACAGATTTCGCCGAATCAAGGCTACTCTCACTTCTTCTGATGGCCGTTCAGGTTCCAACTTGTTGAACAAACTTTCCATCGCAGCTACATAGCACACTACCTTTTCTCGAGCCCCCTGCGTTCGTCGTCTGATCTCGTCCCAAAGACTATATTGATAATCATACGGCATGAATGCTGCTCTCAACTTGGAGACCAAATAATCCCAAGATGTGAACTGATTCGTCCTGAACCACATCAGGGCATCTTTTGTAAAAAGCTCAGGAGCCGATCGCAGAAGTTGTATTTTCGACACCCCTCGGGAGACCCTGATTTCCTCAATGCGTTCTAAAAACGTGGTCACACTAGACTCCCCATCATACTTGATGTTCCACCTCCCGACTTCGAGATATCGATGACCATAATCCTGAGGGAAATATCGTGCCGATACATATGGACTATCCTCAGCTCCCATTTCATGTACCAATGTAGATTGCAAAGGCCCCTCTATCCCACTACGAGCTCTGATCGGTTCCTCAAATCTAACGCCCGATAACCTTCTATTCAATAAGTCATTATCTGACGCTTCCTGTTGGAAATTGACGTTGATATTATTTCTGAGCCCACTGGAAATAGGAAAATTATCATCAGTGTCTCGTGTTTCCTGAACTCTACCGTTCCCTGCAGTTCTTTCCACCGGAAAAGATTTGCTCAAACACTCCCTATTTTTTCGATTTTCTGCTGTTCCTTGACGGGAAATCAGAGATTGACTTGAAATTGGTCTACCTGGTTCATGAATTTGATGTCTAAAATTTGAAGAAAGAGTTGGTGCATAACTACTGGGCAAGGGAACCAATTCATCAAGAATAGAGTGATCTACCGTTTGAGGTGGATTGAAATCAACCAGTAGTCGGTTTCCTTCAGCGCTTTCAAATCGATCAGAAACTTCCTCTATAAGTTGCATACATAAGCCTAACAGTTTTCGACGAATCTCCTCGACTTTATCATCTCCGTGCGATAAGCGCCTAAGTCGTCCCTGAATATGATATAATCGCAAAGAAATTCTCTTATGTTCGTTAACTCGGTTGTCATTATCGAAATTCCGAATATATCCGCCTAATTCAGACAATTTATCTTCACAAATTGAAAACTCCGAATCGTGTTTTAAGTCAATTGGTACCGATGCTGGTGGTACTCCCGCCTTTTCGCATCGTAATGCTCATCGCAGTAAAATCCTCTTATCATTTACAGTGCCCTCTACTGGCAAACCTCGAACTTGTAACTCATACGTGAGTTCATCACTTAAAAGACGATTGACCTCCATTTTGAATAAGAGTTCGTTTGAATTGACTGGTCAAATCAATCGGGCACGCGCGCACCCCCCTCTTTCCCAAGAAAAAAAAAGTTATTCTCTACAAAAATACAGAATGAGGAATGAAGGTCGATTACCGTTATACAACACGCGAATAATGAAACCAAAATCAAAATTCACTACACTGAACCGAAGTAACAAGTACAAAATATACTCTGAAAATTCGTAATATTCCAAGTGAAATTACTCAGTAAAACCTAAATTTTTGTAGCTGTAACTACAGAATCGAATTACTAAATTTCAAAATATAAATCGGAATTACACTAAGTCACCGGATAACTCTAGACCCAAACTTCATTACCCTATGTGATTATCTACTAACGAATATGATTGATTTCGAATTATCAATGATAATCACGCCTCATTACCCATGAAAAATTATCGTACTCCAAACTATTCAACCATGCAAGCACCCACCAATGATATTTACATCTCCACTGAATCGCAACTGGCAAAGTGTATTACCGGTTATGGTCCGTACTGGCCATGTACGTACCGTTACCAAAAGAAACAGAAGAAGAATATTCTGTGACCTGACAGATGTGGCTGCGAAAAATAAGTGAGGTTCGGTTGATCCAAAATTATAAAATTGAAAACATTAAATAAATGAAAATTATCAGATAAGCACAAAAACCTGTAGTGAAACAAACCCTCACAACCCCTATTGTTTGGGCGCCAAATTTATAACGCTGTTTGATACCAAGACATCAAAAATGATGATTTGGCATCAACCAACAATCATCAATAAAACTCAGGGAGTGGAGGATACAATTTCATTATTTGATGTGTGGGAGTGTTTCACTTCGGGTGTTATTATTAACTATACAGTGTCCTCCTCCGGAAAAGCCAATAGCAGGTACTGAATGAAATCTTACCTTCAACACCGTTGAGTATACCTAGGTTCCCTCCAGGTATCGATACCAGAAGTTCACATGCAGGACAGATCTGTACTATCAGGAATATAATAAAGAAAGACAATATCAAGCTATGGCATGAGCAAAGAAAATGTTGGCAGGAGGAGAATGGGCTAAAATAAAGATACTCTCACTTGGTCAGTTCTTAAATTAGGCAGTGGCACCTGTAGTTAATCCCAGAAAGGTGCTCGATGGGTTGGATCAATGACTTAGCCTAAATCAATGTCTAGTCCATTCGAATCTTCCAGTTCTAGAGGTACAGTGCCAAGCGGGAAACGATAGAGTGTAAAGAAATAGGGTGAGCAAGCAGGTCAAAGCAGCGTAAAGCAAGCAGGTTAAAGGCAGCTGAGCTTACGTACAGCCTAGAGGTATCCAAAATTTTGGCCCTGCAAGTGTAGAAAATTGCTATATCTAATAGAGTTTGGAGCATTGAGCAGAATTGGGCAGTAGCTTAGTTAGACGCACAACATACCTGGATGGGGGGTGGCCAGAAGCAGCAACTACGGTGAGTTGAGAAAATTAATGTTATAATCAATCCTAATGAGGAATTTTTATCCAACAGGTACACTTGGGTAGTCAGTGGACCATCCTTCGACTACAATAACTTCTCAGAAACGTTTGATTATTCAGGAAAAATCCGCAAAAATGCGACAGCACACTTTATGTCTACCAACACAGGTTATCACAAAATGGCCGCTTTTTCCCAGGCTCGCGCCAAAATATCATAGTTGATCCATTGGTTTTTGTGTTTTTAGGTCATGAATCATATCTATGTACTGAGCAAGAGAAGAAACTGTCAACCCAATTTGATCAATTTGACCTTCACGAAAATTCAAATTGTAGGCCTATTATTATTGTTTCAATTTCTGCTAATCTATATATTTCAATTAAATTGATAGTATTTCAGTTTATAGTTTGCTTTCTGCCTCTATTAAATGAAACCGTAACAAAGCTGACTGTTGGGAAATTGGCAACAATGTCGTTGACATATATTAAAAAGAGGATGGGGCCTTGCGGAACACCGCATGTCACTTCAGCATGATTCGAGTAGAATTCCTGACTTTGGTTTTTACTTCTCTGAGTGACTCGGACACACATTTGACGTTGGGACAAATACGACCCGAACCAATCATTGGCCAATCCACGTATTCCATAGAATTCCATTTTGTTTGATAAAATTTCATGATCGACGCAATCAAATGCCTTGGATAGATCGCAGAAAATCCCCAAAGGGAGCTGTTTTGATTCCAAAATCTGGTTGATTTTTTCTAGCAAGGCAAATGATGCGTCGGTTGTATTCCTGTTCTGCCTGAATCCAAATTGTGAGTTTGTTATTATATTCTCTTTTTCAAGATAGGTGATCAGTTGTTGATTTGCATTCCATTCCAAAAGCTTGGAGAAACAAGATAACAGTGAAATGGCTCTATAATTGTTCAGGTCGTGTTTGTCGCCTTTTTTGTATAAGGGTATCGTGATGGACGTTTTTAATGCTGTTGGGAAGTTTCCTCCAGTGAAAGTGAGGTTGAACAAATGGGTTAAGGGACCTTTGAGAACGTTTATGTTATCTTTCATTGTGATTATTGGTATATCATCGAAACCAGTGGATTTTTTTTGATTTCTGAGCAGAAACACATTTGATAATATCATTTTCGGTCAATGGTGCGAAGAAAAAAGAGTTTACGTTGTTGAACTTTGTCATTTCCAAGTAATCTGAACTCAATGTCTTGCTTTTTTCTTTTGGAGCTGACATTTTACCCGTGTTCACGAAATATGTCTTGAATTCTTCAGCGATAAGTGTGGGGTCTGAGATTATTGTATTATTTTTATGGATAGAAAGATTTTCGCGAGTTTCAGTTTTTTTTCTAGTGAAATGACCGACTATTTCCCAAGTTGTTTTTGCTTTGTTTGTAGAATTCGATAAAAGGTTTCCGAAGTACATAATTTTGGCAAATTTGATGATGTGGTTTAGCATATGTGTGTACTTTTTTATATAATTTTGAATCCTGGGGTTATTTGTATATTTTTTTAGATAGAGTAAGAAACGTTTATTTCGACAAGATGTTTTTATCCCCGTAGTTATCCATCCTTTAAAACATTTTTTGTTGCTACTAACCGAGCTTTTTTTGGGAAATGCCTTGAGAAAACAGGAGTTGAACAACTCATAAAATAATACGAAACCGTCATTTATGTCCGTTTTTTCATAAAGAGGCTCCCAGTTAGTCTCCTTGAGGTAGGTCGTGAATTTGAGATTATTCTTCCTATTGAAAATTCTGGTTTCTTTATAGATTGCGTTATATTTTTCACTTACTTGATTATCCAGTTTCAAGTTGAGGATTTGTGCGTTATGGTCAGATATTACCAATTCCATGGTTTCTGCGTAGTATTCTAGATTTGTATTTACAAGTATATTGTCTAATGTTGTGGAAGTCGATGGTGTTATTCTTGTAGGATCTTTTATTGTGATATCGAGATTGAGCATTTCCAGTATCAATTTGAAGTCTTCTAATTTTTTGTTGGGTGAAAGAAAGTTTACATTGAAATCCCCGCAAATTATGTAGTTGTGATTGATATATTTTTCGTAAATTTCATTTGAGAGTTCGTAAAAACTATCAAGAAATTTATCAAAGTTGCTCGAAGGGCTTCTGTACACACATATCACAACTATTTTTGAATGTAAGTTATGTGCAATAGCAAATTCAAAGTCTTTTTCCAGTGGTTTTGTAACGTTGGTTTCGAGAACTTTTAATTTTAGAGTTTTTTGAGCATAAATTATTACACCACCGTGTATGTGAATATCGCGACAGAAACACGAAACTATCTCATATCCATTTAGCTGGAAGTACTGTTCTTCGCCGCTTTGCATCCAATGTTCCGATAGGCATATTATATTGAATGGAGATTTTTTTTCAGAATGTTCAAGCATTATGTTTAGTTGGTTAAGTTTATTGCGTAACGACTGGACATTCAAATGCATAATGGTGATATTGTTTGAGCAATCGATGCCTGTGAGTGATTCCGTATCCTATTTTTTTCCTGAATTGTTGCGTAGAGTGTAGGTTTTCTGATTAGTGTTCGATGGTGGGGGTTGAGATCCACGAATGAAGTCAGATTCTGTTGAATTTTGCCGTGGTACGCTTTTCTTGTCTTCGTTCATCAGGTCGTTGAAATCCTTGTGTTTTAAATCGTTCAGGGTGTATGTTCGATTGTTTAAGACTAGATTATTCTGCTTGAGAAACGCAACGTCTCCCATTGTCCTCGCTTGGATAAGAAATGGAACCAGGAGTCGCCTTTCCATCATGGTTTTTTTCTGTGAAGTTTTGTGCAATGGAATAGTTGGTGTTTTTGAGATTCCTGACTTTTCCTCTAGATCTCGTTGGATGAGGGTGGTCTTATTGGTTTGAAAGCACTCTTTCCCTATTTTTATAAACGTAGAGACATATCTCGGACTTCTCACATTCATACTTCTCATTCTTGTCATCACTGTTATTGTCTCCATCTTAAATTACCCTACTATACCACGGATGAACTGAGCCTGAATGGTATCACCCTGTAACCCGCGCAATTAGTTGTCAAAAGAGTTTAGAGTCAGAGAGATTGCGGGGTTCTTCCACGAATGCATCACTGCACGAAAACTACCGGAACGAAAAATATTGTACTTTCAAGTATTTGTCGGGCGAGATTGGTTGTTCCCCGCAGTCAACAAAATAGTGCCGGTATTCTCCTCCCGTATGTAATACAGTCTATCTAAAATACCCTAGCAGAAAGGATCAAATGGAAGTCAGCCAGAAAACGGAGTCACAGGAATCATCCAGGTAGGAAAAGTGCCTGCTTGACGACTCGATTTATCGAAAGAGCGACTTTCTCACTTCCGTCTCATATCTCAAACAATTTGGAGAGTTACTTCAGGCTCTTTGCATGTTTTCGGAAGGTGTTCTAATGATAACTTTGATTTCATCTATAACTATAATGAATATAGGAATATTTTCAGGAAAACCGTGAAAGCAACCAAGACTCTCATGCATGTCGAAGAATGGCTGATTGAAACAAACATGATCATTTTCGATGAATTCTCGATTCGGTTTTGTTCATTATTTACATTAACTGTACATTATCTGAAGCAAAGTTTTTTTGGGCTGCTGATAAAATGAGGTCGAAGGGCCTACTTGACTTTCGGAATTGAATAAATAAATGAAATGGATGAAATTATCGAAATGAATACGAATGAATTGAGTCTATTCTTTGTAGGTTAATTGATGAGGAGGTATCTGAAAGTTGAGCTATTGAATTTTCTTGATTTGATTTGTTTGTAACAAACATGATGATTCGAGAGGACCTTGAGGAGGAGCATAATTTCTTCTTGGAAAATGTCTCTCTAGTAGTCTTCCCTTCCTGAACTTATTGAAAATCGAAGAAAATTTTGGTGGAACGAAAACTATTTCTATATTTCCTGGGAATATGCTAGCTAGAGATTCCTTGTGAAACTATCAATTGAGAACAGTAGCAGATGGTATCTGATCAGTCATTTCAACCTATGCATTAAGGCCGATCGACGTATGTCAATTTACAATCAACATTATATGAAATGTGTTCGAAAGGAAGAAACAAGGTGATCGCTATCAACATGTTCGTTTCGGACTCAAATAAGCGGATGAATTGATATATTGTGGGATATATCATAATATTGAATGGATCCTTCATGATGAAATAATAATACAAGTCAAGCTGAAGTGAAAAAATTTATTCAAAATGGGAAGTTGAGAGAAATATTTTCACGGTTATGATGATCAGAAACTGAAAGTATCTACACATCACCTAAGTTCAAATCATGAGGTATTTGGAGCTGAAATAGAGGTATATGGAATATAGATGAAGATTCAAGGACAGAATATAGTGGATAAAATGAAAACGATGGACGATCAACGACGATTTTCTGCATGTGAGTGAATGATACCGTTCCCACCCATCTAAGCAGCGCCGTGTGTCGATGTAAAATTTCACTTATTCAGAATGAATTGAAAAGTGTCTGAAGAAGAACTCTAAACATGTGAAAGGAGGACAGATCGAATTTGTGCTTTGTAGATCGGTAGCAGTTGCTAGGGTGTAAAGTTCTTCTTTGCACGGAACAGTTAGCCAAATTTTGGTGAAATAGTTCTCGTAATGGAACATTGTCCCATGAGAGAGCGCTAGTGGTGGCGATACCGATCATAGATATTGACGACCTCATGTGAACAATCGTTCTGACATCATCGTATTAGCATTGTGTGATGGAGACTTTGGTCTCATGAGCCAGATAGTAGATGATATCTCTCAACCCCCTTCTTTCGAAAAAACGAATCAAAATAATTATTTCCACTTGCTATTTTTATTCCAATATATTAATCGTACCTACTCTTCAATATTATCTATTTTCGAATCTATTTTATTCGAGTTAATTGATTATTCGGAAACTTGTCTCATTTTAGGTATTCGAAATGGAGCCGCCAAAATACAACAAATTCGTCAAGTAGCGATTGATCGACTATTGGATGTTTATACGGTGGCACAAAATGCTCGTGATCATATTCCATTAAAAATGCGTTAGGCCAAACTTGAAGATATATATGAGGCTTTCAACTCTTATCACACCACTATAGTTCAGTATTATTCAGTCCAGGAAGGAAGGGCTGTACAGGGTGTTACAGAACTATGGCATCATACTTCTAGGGGTTATTCAGAACAACAGAAAAAAACATTTGAGTATATGGGCCCCATGTCCGGGAAAGTGTCACCACGCCACTACGGCTCTTAGACGTGTTCAAATTCAAAAAGACGACGAATTGCCTGAATGGGATTTGATGCATTTGATTTTTGTTCAAGATGTCTTCCTCCAACCTGAATACACCGATTTAAACTTCGCACATGATTTCGGCGGATTCGACTACCAAATTTATCCTTGTTTTGAATTATTTCAAATGCTGCTGTGATTCGTCAAATTGGGCCTTGCTCCGTTTCTAATGTAGTTTCGTGGACCAAAGAATTCACACAGGAAAAAATCAGCGGTTTGGGCACTGTTGGATTGCCAGAGGTGGTGCAGTTCCTTGGCCTCCTAGTTCAACCGATTCAACGTCGCTAGATTTTTTCCTAACGCTAGTGCGAACACAAATTTAGAAATGAATCAATTCAAACCAGAATTCCTCAAATGTGTTCATGAATTTGACGGCATTATCAGGAAAAGTGAAACTTTTAGCTAATATACAGAATGTGTCGAATTGGCAAGAGCTTGAAGGAACATTAACACGAAATTCTGCTGACCAAAAAGATGAGTTCTTCTGATTGGAGAATGGAGTGATGCTGAAATAAATCCAAACAAGAAACCCCAACAATTCTACTTTGAGGACCTTTCGTTCCGGACTTAAGGAACCGTTACGTACTACTATGAGGTGCATGAAACCAAATTCACTCAGTGGAGCATTACAATACGTCTTACAAGGAGACAATATCCAGCACTTCCAAAATGTTCCGAATAAACACATCTTCAAAACTAATATTTCTCAACCGAGACCCATTCAGATCTATTTCCCGCCTCAGCCAATACCAATACAACCAAGGCCACAGAATGAATAACATAATCACAGATAATAAGCCCCTACAGTGGCTTTTCTCATCGAAAGACCCAAATTTCGGATTGTTGCGTTAGTAAATCAAATTAAAAGAATACACCTATCGAATCATTCATAAAGAAGACAAGTTAAGTACCAATAGTGACGCACTTTCTCGAATAGAGAGAAACAGAAATGATCAAATCAAATGATCAAGTTCCGGATCAAATCGATGAAATGATTCGAAACATTCCCTGGCCCA
Source organism: Gastrophysa polygoni (assembly GCA_963576655.1). Lineage (NCBI taxonomy): Eukaryota > Metazoa > Arthropoda > Insecta > Coleoptera > Chrysomelidae > Gastrophysa > Gastrophysa polygoni. The sequence goes on along the minus strand of OY755085.1, from coordinate 20,025,087 downwards.
TCAGGAAACAACGACCTAGACAATGTGTCTATGCAAGTACAACCAGAAATCCTATTCAGGCAATTCGTCTTTCTAAATTTTAACGCGTCTTAGGGCCGTAGTGACAGTTTTCCGGACACGGGACCCACTACTCAAATGATTTCTACTGTTCCACTGAATAACCCCTGGAAGTTTAATCCCATAGTTCTGTAACACCCTGTAGATAGAATGGAATAAGTTTATTCACTAGGTAACAAACAAAAAAGGAAATGTTTATAGATCACATTATATGTATGAATACCGTGAATGAACAGAAACGCCATGTAGTATTCATGTGCTATATGAAAATTGATAATTGAGAAATTTGAGATCAGAAAAATTGAAGAAAAAAGTAAGTCAACTAGATATGTGTATATGAATACTAGGAAATAGAACTGGAATGAGAGAAATACGAGATTTGTTCAATTTATAATCGAGTGGAAGTATGCTCTGCCACGTTTCAGAATCCATTTTCTGATAGTACGATTCGATACATATTATACTCTGAGACGTTATTGTATAGTTTTGGCGCATTATACATAAGAGATCGTTGTCCTAGCGCTTTGTTGACTCTCGGTAGATAAGCGGTCCTTATTCTCATGCTTCGAGTGTTATAGGAGTGCTTAGATTCATTTAGGTGGGATGACTTATTTGAGAAGATGAACATCAGCACTGACTTCACATGAATTTGTCTGATATCTAATATATCAAGATTGTTATAGAGTTTACGGATGGGTATCTATATGGTTTGAAACATGATTTTCAGAATTCTCTTTTGTAAAACCTGCAGAGGGTCTTGCGGGCTCCGCCCAATCCTATTATACCACAACTTAATAAAGACTCCACGATAGCAAAATATATCTCTTTCAGTTTTTCAGTTTATATATCGACATTGGTAGAACTTGCATAATAGTGAACGGAATTTCTTCCCAAGACTTTCTATGTGGACATCCCATTTTAGGCAAGAATCAATGACTATCCCAAGATAGCGGACGCTGCGGGTCGTCGCTCATCAAAATCAATCGTGTAAGTTGGTATCATATGAGAAAAAGGGTATTATCTTTGTTTTTGTAACGTTCACCGTTAACAAGTTGAGGTCCACGAATCTGCTACACAGATAATGGCCGTGTCGTCAGCAAACGAGACGATTTCCCCACGAGTTTCTGAGGTGTGCAAAGAGTTTGAATATATTACGAATTGTACAGGTCCAAGGACTGTACCCTGTGGTACACCACAGGAAACCGATCTAGAAGTACTTATTTTATCATTTATTATTCAAGTTTTTGAAGAGTTCCAATGGAGTTCCTCTTATGCCTAGGTGTTCAAGCTGTTCCTGCGAAAGTTCAACCGCCTTTGCTTAATCAACGAAAACACCCACACATGGCTGTGCATTGTCCACAGCCGCGTATATTTGTGAGGTCAGGTATGCTATAGCATCCTGGGTACTTCGGTTCTCCCTGGATCCATAAGTCGCTTTTTGATTATTCCCTCGAATAATTCAGAAAAGACTGATGTGAGTGAAATCGGTCGTCAATTTGTCACATTTGATTCGACTTCGAATATTGGTATTAAGATAGATGTTTTGAACGCTTTTGGCACTATTCCGTTAGAGATGCATAAGTTGAAAATGTGACACGAATGTGCAGATATACATTTTGCCATCAATTTGACCGTTTCATGTTCAATTCCATATTCAATTTCATTTTTTATTTCAGTAATGGACGTGGGTCTAACATATATGGAGTGAAGGGATATTGCATGCTGCTCTTTCAGGTCGTTTTTGTTGATTTCAGAGGCCAGTTTCGGGCTTATAACAGAGAGATAATTATTCATTCCATTTGCTATATCATTCGCCTCAGTTATTTCCGTGCCATTTTCCAGAATTGAATTTTGATCGTGTTAGTTTTTTCTTTATGATTGTTGATGAATATGTTTACAACTTTCCACATATTTTTTGCCGATCCTATTTTTTTTTTCGATTTCAGATTGGGAGTAGTCGCTCTTAGCTTCTTTGATCAATTTATTCAGTTTCAGATATTTGATGTGATATTTTTTTATTGCATGATTGTTTGGTTCAGATATTTGTCTTCGATGCAGAGAATCGCTAGTTTTGATGAAGTTTACTAATCCATTCTTTTCATTATTTCCATTAATTTCTTTTCCAGTTTTATTGAATGATTCGATTGATAGGTCGGCGTTTCGAATATTTTTGACGTTGTTCCACTTTTTTTTGTTTTATCGTATTGAGTAGTTTTATTTCATCAGTTTCACTACATGTCAGTACATTTTCAGTAGAGTTATTATTGATCATATTGGTTATAAAGAAGGTTTTGTAGTGGTCAGTAATTAGTATTTTCAGAACGACCGAATAGTTGCTTAAATCATAGTCTTTATTTTTCACCTTACAAAAAGGTGATCCAAAAAAAATCGTATCGGTAGTGACTCTGTGTATTTGTTTATCAGGCAACATGTTCAAATAGTCATCAAATTCTTTACTGTCTTTGAGAATGTCTTTATCTATATCTCCGATGATGATATGTGTATTCAGAGTTGTTGAAATTTTCATTCTCTAGTGAAACTGTTTGTGAATTATTCCGTGTTGTAATTTTAGTCAAGCTATTCTTGCTACTCCGTCTTTTCCTGGGATGATCTCCAAAATCTTTCCTAGAGGCCAGTTAGAGCGTTTTTTTATTAACTGATTCAACATATACGACATCTGCAACATTCAAAGTACTCGTTCTTTCATAACCAGTGTGCACTAGTTTCGCAGGTACTCCTTCCTTAATCGAGATCTTAGATTGTCTCTGATTCTTTGTAGATATCTTCTTCTGGAAACAAGATGACTCCTATCAATTTCGTCTGATTCTGGTATTTCATTACTTGGTAGGTCTTGAATGAATAATGAGGGACTTAGTGGTCTGAGATCGTTTCCACTTTCTGTGACGTAAGTTAGTGGTCAAATGTTAATGAATGCTTCACAGTCCTCATAATGAACAGTAGCTTTTCCTGAATTTCGTCGAAGAAGTTCCTTGAATACCCTTACCATTCGTTCCCACCATCCTCCCCACCAAGCAGCTGTAGGAGGATTGAAAATCCATTTCATCTGCTTGACAGATAAAAATTCAACAATTTTGTTCTACTCGAAATTCTTCTGGAGATTATTCATTCCAACCATATTTGTTCCATTATCTGAAAAGATGGTGGATACTCTTCCTCTTCGTGCTGTAATAAAACTATCAGTTGGGAGTGACTTGACCAATTCTAAATGAATCGTCCTATATACGGCACAAGTGTATGAAACAATCCAAACTTTTTCACCCCCTTTCAAGAATAATGGTCCAGCTGAGCCAATGCCAGTAATCTCGAATGCTGCTACCGTATTTATCCTTTCTTTTAGAAGTGGTGCAGGTGCCGTATCAGCCATTTTACGAACAAATCTTTTACAAACTATACATTTGGAGAGAACCCCTTTCACAGACCTTCTACCACGCAGAATCCAGAATTTTTCTCTGAGAATACAAAGCAAAGTTTGAACACCTGCATGCATATGTACCTGGTGCTGTTCCATAATCAGTTTTTCTTACCATTTCATGCCTCGATGGAAGTAGTATAGGAAATTTGGAGTCAGGTGAATCCTTTCCTACTCTCAATTCTTTCTTACTCGCAAGATACGATTTTCATCTTGAAAAACTTGTAGGTTGTGAAGTTAAATTTTTTCTTGAGACCTATATTTTTGAATCATTCGTATTGAATTATATTCTGCTATTTTTATCTCATCGAATATCAGCTCATCACTACTTCTCGAAACTTCGAGTGGATTTTTGGGAAATCGTGCTATCCACGCAATCATTCTGATATTTCGTGTGAACTTTGAAAAGTAACAAAACTTTTTTGTTATGGCCTCTTCCTTGTAAATAACATTGCTATTTATTAGCTTTGTTTCCTCTGGTATCTCATGAGAGGAATCAATAATTGAATGTGGTCAATCTTCTTCATTGTCTTTCAGCCATTGTGGTCCTTCAAGACTTGTTTTCCATCAGCACTTCAGCGCTGCAACCTTTAGATGCTACGCCTGCCGGATTTTGGTTGCCAGGTACGTGATTCCATTGTTCTGTAGAACTAAATTCATTTATTTTCTCCACTCTGTTATCCACGAATTCTTTTCTCGAACCCCTTAATGTTAATGCCACTGTAGAATCACTCCAATAAAATGTACGAAGATTGCTGGATTGTGGGGCATCTTTGTTAGCTACGTTCAACTCCGATCAAACAGCTCAATGATTGTAGCCTTGAAATCGTTATATTTTCTTGGACAATTCTAGATTCAGCCTGTATTAATTAAACATAAAAAAAATGATGAATCTATTTTTATTTTTACGAATATACATGTTGCATAGGCTACTTTGCTGGAATCACCAGAAAAAGTACCGACCTGTTTTCGGAATTGGAACGGGTTTTCATACTTATGGATATCGGGATAGAACAAAACTTCAGAAAATAAGTTTGTTCCAACCAACTTTCGAATATTTTGATCATATTTTGTGACAATTCATTCAGTTGCCATGTAATTCACTGAATGATTCCAGATCATAGCATATCGAATCCTTTTCAAAATTCCAGAACAAACCCAACACCGAAGTATAATTATCTTCAAGACAATCGCATGATTCATTTTCTGCATTGGATATTCAATTTCTGAGGTTGAATCGACCAGCCCACAATGATTCGTTAGATTCTCCAATGAATTTATCCAGCTCCTCAAAAGTATTGACACTGGTCACACAGTGGCATAAAATGATTCTTTCAACCTCATAGCTGTCTCCGTGAACTTATCTGGTGCATGTGTCAAATGAGACTCAATTGTTGTAGCTAGCAAATATGGACTTGGTTTCAACCCGAAAACTACTCTGCAATGCCTATGAATTTTCTTTCAATTTTTAGTATAGTTCAGCCGCCAAAAACATATTGATTCATCTCTGTCACTAAGAGTAATACTCATTTGCAAGAAGGCTTTCTCTATATCAGAAATTATACATATCACTCCTATTCTGAACTTTATCAAAAGTGACAGAATCAATTCAATCAGAATCAATCAATTTGAAAACAATTTTTCGAAGAATTGCCATTTTGATGTTTAGCTGAAGCATCAAAAACCGGTCTCATTTTTGTCGTTTTCCTCGATGCTTTGATGACAGCATGGTGGCAATAATAATGTGAAGATCCCTTACTAATGCTTTCTTCGCTCTTACCTCACCCTGCTTACCTGGCTTCGGAATCAGTACCAGCCTGGCTTTCTTCCATCCTGCAGAGAAGGTCTGCTCTTGCAGCAGCTCGTTGTACATATTCAGAAGAATATTTGGCGCGGTCTTCATCACCTCCTTGATGGCTTCCGCTAGGACTCTGTCTGGCCTTGGGCCATTTCCCCAATTTCGCACTCGCAACTGACTCCATTAATTCCTCCGTTGTAAAGGGAGCGACATCTCTCCTAGGTTCAGCCTCTCGCCTTCTCTCCAACCTACGTGGGAATGTGCTTTCGACTATTTTCTTCTTTCGTTCTGTGGACAGTTCCACAGGTGTGGTCTTGCTCAGCTAACCGAATCAATTATGTAGCCGTTACCCCATTTTTGAACTCATTGATTAGCTTCATCAGCTCCTCCCTAGCGTATCTAAGATCGCTTCTAGCTTGAATTCGCTGCTCCGCTGTGGGTCTTCCCATCTGCCTTCGCATTTGTCTTCTTCTCCTTGTGCACTCTGCCCTCTTGCCGTCTATTTCTTCATTACACCAGTAAGGGTATTTCTCTGCTCTCTCAATGTTTTTCGAGATGCAGCTTCGATAGAATTCCCTGATCAAGTATGTTCACGCCTCAACCGTTTCCGCTGATGCCGACCCCCACAGCACCATGACGCGGAATGCTTCCCAGTCTACTAGCTCTTTGGTTCTGCCTCCTTGCTTGGCATATCCTTTCCTAGCAATTTCGAAATAGATCTTCCGGTGATCGCTGAGGTTCTCTTCCTCCGAGACCCTCCAGTTCATGATCCTCCTATCCAGCCTAGGTGTGGAGATCGTGATGTCTATGTGCGAAGACCGATCTCCCCGTACAAATGTTGGTATCCCTCCAACGTTGTGAACGATGAGGTTGGCTGCCGCCATCCCGTCTAGGAGTCAGAGAGTCGCAATCCCCACTGAACAGCTATGGCATTCAGATCACCCCAGAATCGAATACTTCCCGTTGGTGTCCCAGCAGAAGTCTAGCATGTCGTCAACTTTCTCCTTGGATTACTCCATGTCGATGTTTGGAGATATGTACGCCCCGACCGAGGAGAAGTCTTCCAGCTGCACTACGAGATATCCCTGTGTTACGTTCACAAACTGAACAAAAGATTGATGGCCCAATTGATGAACTTCTAATACCAAAAGTGGAAATAATAAACCCAAAAGTCTACTCACCATGATATCCGTCTTCAAGAGTGGTCCGTGAATCGTCTGCAGGGCCTCAATGGAATCTTCTGTTCTGAATTCATTTTATTTGGGTTTGTTTACATTCTGCTAATACTGTGTTGTTAACATCACGATGTCACTTTGAGTCGTGACAGGGTCAACTGGGTAACGTGAATTTGGCTGTTGATCGCTGATTACGGGACATAGCCTCCGTGGGGCTTTAGCCGACGGAAGTCAGTAGCATCTCGTGGGGTCATTCCGTTTAGTATCGTCATTTTGTAGGTATTGTGGTATGATTGAAATGAGTTTGGGTGTTATTTCATCAATAGTAGAGTGAACTGATGTCTCCTGCGGTGGAATCAGTCTTGGGGCATTACATCTAGAATTTCCTTCCCACCTGAGACGACCATGTGATTTTGGCGAAGTTCTGGGATTTTCTAGAATGCAACAGGTGCTGCCACTTGTAGTTACGGCCACCACCTGTCGTGTCGAAAAGGTAGATAAGTTCTGACCGCCCTCCCGAGAAGATTAAGTATTGTTCTGTTACAATCACCCTTTTGGGGATCAAGTTCTCGATTCGGAGGAATAGTTGTGTGAGATTTGTGAGAGGACTCGTTCCTGAGTGTTTACCGATTTGGATTTGTTGTTGTGTAGCGCACTCTCACACAACCGCTGTATGCGGAATCAAACGGCAGAACCGCCATTTTGGCACTTTCCTGTCTCAGTGTCGTGCTCGTTGACGAGACAGCTTCTATAAAGCCATCCACCATCCACGTAAGTTGCTTCTAGAAAATTGTTTAGGATCTTTTGTCATGGATGATTCCCCCTCGATAGGGCTTTCACCCTCCCACCTGGAGTTCTTCATGGAGATTGGAGTTCCTGTCTGATACCTCGTGGCGTTCGGCCTTGCTCTTGTGCCTTGGCTTGGCATAATCCTCATTCGACGACCTCACCACAAGGCGTACAACCTTGTCTTGTGAGTAACAACCAGCTGATGGTGCTCGATGCCAGGGATGATGTATACAGGATGTCTCCGGCCACCACGATCACCCCACAATCCGTCTACAAAACCAGCTAAGTCACTGATAGCAATGTTCATTTTTCTTTCTTACTAGTTATAGATTTCTTTTTTTTTTTGTTTTCCTTTTGCCTGAAATCGCTAGTTTATTGGAACATACCCATATCATAATTATCGAGATAATTATCACCCCCTGATAGAGTGTACACCCAAGAGAGATCTCCCTTGCGTGACTACAGGTAGTCATTTTCCCTGGAACATAATCTCATATTCTTTTGTTTTCCACATATTTCTCATAGCAGTGACTGTCTTATTTAAATTGACCAATTCATCTGTATATTCACACCTACCTGTTATCTTGCTTATATTATGGCATATTCAAGTAATCGTTAACCTAATGTGGAAAATTGTATCCATGTAGTGAATGGAATTTCCTCTTCTCTATTAAAGTTAACAATTCAGGTACGTTGTCGTTTTATTGGATAAACCCAGGAAACTATCATACAGAGAACCCACGAAGCTAGCTAGGCCGTGTACTGATAACACTTGAGAGCTACCGAACGTTATCGTTGCACGTTAAATCTTTTCTTGTTCTACCCCTTTTAAACCGTAGCAAGATATAACCAATTTTAACTGTAGCAAGATGGCGCCCATTTAAAAAAAAATTCTGGTAGTTCTTGGGTTTTCTGTATAGAGATAGATTGATTCTTGTTTAATTTCAATAGATGTTCTAGGGGTTTTCCTAAAATAAAATACATTCACCAGGGCATGTTTCCAATATGATAAATTGAAACTAAATTCGTTTGACATTGATTAATTTTTTTTTGGATCTCCTAATGGAAATCTTTTCAATTTTTGGTATTTCATAAATCATTTAAGATACAATTTGGGAATTACGCAGTGTTCATTATTTTTTTTAAGGTGTTAAAATAATCACTTAATTCCATTTATATATTTTTTTGTAGAAACAATAATTTGTCTAGAATTTTTTTTCTTCTCATCAGCGTATCTACAGGGTGTTGAAATCCTTGAATTTTTTGTTATTGAGCAGTTGGATTGTGGTTTGAGGCGACACTGTGTTGGAGTCTCCAGTGTGAGGAGGTTATCGTGTCTATGTAGATAGCAGTACTCTAGTTGGGTCTAGTTAGTACTTTCATTGGGGGTTTTTGGTGTTTTTTTTTTTCCTTTTTTTTCATTCCGAGGAAAACGAGGGAATTTGTGCGGATTATCAGTTTTTTTTTTTCCTTTTTTTTTTCTGAACAATTTTATAGAATCAAAATATTATCTTGGGTACGTTATAAATAAATCAGACATTCGTGTTGAGATTATAGAAAATGGAGGTCAATCGATTGTTATCGGATGAACTTTCTTATGAACTTACAATTTGAGGAGCAGTTACAGAGGGTACAGTAGAGGACAAGAGAAAGAGATTGAGGATGTTTTTGAAATTAGAGAAATTAGGTATAGTTTCTGGAGTTAATCTGGACCCAAATGAGGAAATTCGAGTATGTCAATTAAAAATTAGTGAGTTAGATGAACTTTTAGCTAATTTCGATCAGAATAATGCTATTAATGAACATAGAAAAATTGAAACTCGTTTATTGCACCTGATAGGCCGGTTGAATAGAATTACTTCGGAAGAACATCATTTAGTGAGAACTCAATTAGTCAGCCATTGTGCTGATGACATGGATAAATTAGAACAACTATTAAATAATTGTACTCTGGGGTGTAATGCCAATTTGGAGAATCCAAAATCTTCCGGGGGAAACATAAATGACTTAGACAATCTTTCCTTGTTGGATCAACCCAATCCAATGTTACCACCACTTGGGTATCAGAGTAATTCAGACGCGATATCCCAATTATATGGTCCAGCACCACTTTCTAGCACCTCTGGAGCCACCAATATTCTGAATCGGTCTTGCCCCTTGGTTGCCAGTCATCCTATGGGAATCCCTATGGCTCAGGCCAGTCATTCCTTCCATTTGACCAGGAATAATGTGCATTTTTCCGATCATCCAAATAGTGGGAGTGAGGTCCAAGGTCCTATTATACAGGGTGTCTCATATACCGCGCCTGCAGATTCAATGCCGAGGGAACCCCATATCGAATTAAACGCCCACGTTCCGCGTTCACCTCAGATCTCTCAAACTATCCCGGATGTCCCAATCATACCTGATGCTCCAACTATTGGAAACACTATCCCCAGTCATAATGTACCATTTGTTCCTCGTAGTTCATCGTTTTCGAATGCTGTCAATACTAATTCGCAACCTTCAACCATGGTGCAACCCACGAGGGAAGACTTGCACTCAACTCTTGCTGGTGACCCTCAATTGCGACCACTGGAGGTATTTGATCCCCCGAGTCAGTCGTTTCCTACACGCCAAATGGGAACCTGGCGTAGTGATAGTTTTCCAATAGATTATTCTCGTAGTTTCGTAACCATTTCGAAGTGGAATCTTCAGTTTAATGGGCAGAGTAGCGTTACAAGTTCCTTAGAGAGAGTGGAAGAACTTCGTTTCGCTTGTGGCATTACCGAGGAACAGCTCTTACAGAGTGCAGTTATTCTGTTTTCTGGAACAGCTTTATCATGGTATCGAGCAATTCGCGATTCTGTCAGTAGTTGGAATGAACTCAAGACTAAACTTCGTGCTACCTATTTGTCTTCTGAGTACGAAGAGGAGATATGGTGCGATATTCGTAACCGGACCCAAAGTACTGACGAAAAGACAGTCATCTTCTGTTCTCAGATGAGGAACTTGTTCCGGAAGCTCTCTGAGCCTCCCAGTGATACCGTCCAGTTGCGAATAATTCGCCGCAACCTTTCACCTGCTATACAGCAACAGTTGGCCTTGCAACCTGTCACTTCGATCGCAGAACTTGAACGAGCTGCGCAGGCAATTGAAGAAGTACAAGCTCGTACACAACGCATGCGTCCTCCCCCTTCGAATCCAAATTTGGTTACTGAGCCAGAACTCATGTACCAGAGATCTCGTAGGGTGCAGCTTAGTGCTGTGGAATCCATACCGAATCAGAATCATTCGATGGTTGTTACTGATCGACCTGGGTTCGTTTGTTGGAATTGTAGGGAGACGGGACATTTGAGGAGAGACTGTAACCGGCCACCCAAGAGACACTGTTTCCGTTGTGGGAAAGAAAACGAAACCATGCGCTCATGTCCAAGTTGTAATCGTTCGGGAAACTTCCCTCCGACTCACTAAGTGGTCGAAATATGAGTTCGGGAAGTGTGTCGACTAAGCAAACCTCTTCCAAGATTCTGGAGATTAAACCGGTTTTGTCATACATTTTTGCAAAGTGTGATGGTGATAACCGTCCATACTCAAATTTAACTATATTTGATATTGATTTCATGGGTTTGTTGGATTCAGGGGCTAACTATACCTTCATGAATTATAGAGGCTGGGAAATTTTAAGGAATTTGGGTTTAAAATTATTGCCGTCTTCGATTAGTAATTGTACAGTAGCAAATAATCAAGAGTGTCGAATTATCGGTTCGGTTTGTGTGCCAGTAAACTTACAGGGAAAAGTGTGTACTATAGATATACTGATCGTACCGACTTTATCACATATTTTAGTTCTGAGGATGAATTTTTGGCTTAAGATGGGTTTAATTCCGGATTTAAGGAAAAACTGTTGGAATTTCCAAGATTCTTGTCCTAGTGTTTCGGCCATTGATGATTGATATCTCATGACATTTTAACTGCTGATCAGAGGAAATCTCTCGATGAATTAACACGCAAGTATTTTGCCTTGATGGGCGATAAAATTGGTTGCACTAATTTAGTGGAGCACAAGATAGTGACGGAAGGTGAACCGATCAGGCTGAGACCTTATCGATATTCGCCAGTCGTGCAAAAACGTATCGATGACGAAATCGAAACCATGCTCAAGGACGGTATTATAGAGCATTCCGATTCTGCTTGGTCTTCACCCGTGTTGTTGGTACCCAAAGGCAATAATAAATGGCGTTTCTGCGTTGATTACCGTGCCCTCAATCGTGTTACCAAAAAGGATGCCTATCCTATTCCTTTTATTGCGACAATCCTGGACAAACTCCGCAACGCCAGGTATTTGAGTTCTCTTGATATCCGCTCCGCGTATTGGCAGGTTCCGGTTGCTTCCGGGTCACGTGACAAAACAGCCTTCACTGTTCCTGGAAGGGGGCTTTATCAATTCAAAAAGATGCCTTTTGGGTTGACTAATGCACCAGCGACTTGGCAACGCTTGGTAGATCGATTGTTTGGGGCAGAGATGGAACCAAACTCGTTCGTCTATCTCGATGACATCATCGTCGTTACGGACACTTTCGAGAAACATGTCGAGGTCTTGGAAAATATTTTTAAACGGTTATTGTCTGCAGGTCTTACCTTGTCACCCGATAAATGTCAATTTTGTAGAAGTGAGTTACGATATTTGGGATACGTTGTTGATAAGTACGGTTTACATGTGGATCCAGAAAAGGTTAGTGCCATATTGAATATCAAACCACCCACTAATACTACAGAGGTGAGGCGTGTGATTGGAATGGCTTCGTGGTATCGCCGCTTTTTACCGAGTTTTTCAACCACCATTGCTCCCCTAACGGCCTTGTTATGTAAACATAAAAAATGGGTTTGGACCGGGGAGTGCGAAAAGGCGTTTCAGTCCATCAAAAATTCCTTGGCATCTGCCCCTGTATTAATCTGTCCAGATTTTAGCAAGCTTTTTATCGTACAGACTGATGCTTCAGCTTACGGCATAGGCGCTGTTCTCTCTCAGGAAAGTGACGACGGAGAACACGTCATTTGTTATATATCCCGATCCCTTTCGAAAACCGAGAAAAATTATTCGACGACCGAGCGTGAGCTCCTCGCTGTCCTCTACGCGTGTGAAAAACTCAGAGCATACTTGGAAGGCTACTCATTCAAGGTAATAACCGATCATCATAGTCTGGTGTGGCTCCATAATTTGAAAGAACCCACTGGTCGCTTAGCTCGTTGGGTGTTGAGGCTACAGCAATTCAATTTTGAGGTGATCCATCGCAAGGCTCGTGAACTCGTAGTGCCTGATATGCTCAGCAGATCTGTTCCGAAGTTATTGGTCATCGACAACGCGAACATTGAGCCCGGAAAAGTACGTTCAGATAAATGGTATCAGTCTATGATTGGTAAAATCTCCGACAACCCTCTACTGTTTCCTCAGTGGCGTTATAGTGACGGTATTCTATATAAATATGTCAAATGTCCATATCCTGGGTTGCGCGATGACTCAGAATTTTGGAAAATTGTGGTACCGAAATTCCAAAGACGAGAGATTTTCGCAAAGAATCATGATGACATATCTGCTGGACACGGAGGTGTATTCAAGACATATGAACGTCTGAAGAGCCGTTACTTTTGGCCGAAAATGAAGGCTGACGTGGCCCGCTATGTTCGCCGTTGTCCCTCATGTCTCTCGAATAAACCGATTTTGCGTCCTCCGGCAGGAATGTTAGGCAAGCCACCTGAAGTTGTTAAACCTTGGACCACGATTAGTATTGATTTATTTGGACCGTTACCGCGATCTTCGCAGGGTTACCGTTTTGTTCTGGTTGTGCTGGACACCTTTAGTAAGTTTCCGTTGTTCTATCCCCTTAGGACTGCTACCGCTGCGGCTGTGAGCAAAGTAATCGAGGAACAGATTTTTCTTGTTTTTGGTTGTCCCCAATTCATTCTTTGTGACAATGGTGTTCAATTCCGTAGTCACCAGTTCACCGCATTGTGTCGCTCGTATTCTGTAGAGATACGATTTAGTCCCGCCTATCATCCTCAGGCCAATCCGGTTGAGCGCGTAAACGGTGTCCTAAAGACCATGCTCAGTTGCTACATTGAGGATAACCATAAGAATTGGGATCGTCTCCTTCCGAAAGTTGGTTGCGCGATCCGTTCGTCTGTTCATGAGGTAACTAGACTCACCCCGTATTTTGTCAATTTCTCTAGGGATTACATTGGTGCCGGCAACTTGCACAGTTCCACGAATTCTGCTGAGTTTTCTCCACAAGACCTGATGGAGCGATCAACACAAGTCTCCCAAGTTTATCAAGACGTACAAGAGCGAATAAGGAAGGCTCACCTTGTTTCCAGAAACCGTTATAATTTGAGACGTCGTCCAGTAACCTTTATGGTTGGTGATAAGGTTTACCGGAAGAATCATGTACTTTCTGACGCAGCAAATAATTTCACGGCGAAATTGGCTGGTAAATTTGTAGGGCCGTTTATCATAAAGACTAAGTTGTCTCCTACCACTTATGGGCTGGTCGACGATCATAATCGTGCGAAAGGGGTATGGCATGTCAAAGATCTCAAGGCGAAACCACCCGATTCCGACTCGGAATCCGATATGGACTGAAATGTAAAGATAACGTTACTGTTAGTGTTTGCCTGGACCGGAATAAAAAAAATTATTGTTTTGTTGTCTTTCGCGCTTAAAATCCGTGAATTTGAGAAATTGCTCGTAAGCTCACTCATGGGGAAAACACGTTGGTGGATTAGGGTCCGTACTGACCGATCTTTCTTTTCCATGTTATTACGATTTCTCTATCGCCTTGATGGGCGGATTGAAACTCACGGAATTTTCGCGCCTCACCATTAACTTAGTTATTTCGTCTACGCTCTGCAGTGAGGGGCTTAAGAATACTACTGCTAGGGAATAACCAGCTAGTGGGTAAAAGTCCCATATCTGGCCACTTTTGGTACAGTTTACATCTTCTGACCGGTTCGCTATTGTCATTGGGTAGTTGTGACGCCAGCTCCAGGACCTTAGGCTATTTCCGTTTCGGTACTTTGTGGTTGATCATTTTCGTCTGCCTGAAATCCTACTGGTTGGTGTCATATACTAGTTGGTAGACACTGGTCATAAGTTTTTTTTTTTTTGGTTGAATCTTGAGGCCTATTTTTATTTTTATTTTTTTTGCCGGTGTGGGAATACTTCGGATTCAACTCGGAAGTTGCAGTTTTCTTTGTGTGGTTCTCCGCCTTCCTTTTGTATTAAGAGGGATTATTATTGCTGCTTCCGTTCTTCCCTGGAAGGGATATTAACGGTCGAGTGTCGAATGTAACCCCCTGCTGGTAAAGCTGATTGTATCTTGGTTCATTACGCGGTATTCATGGGTTGTCGGGATAGACGGAAGGGAAAATGAGACTTCCTTCTTCTTGTGATATTTTTCGGATTTTGTTTTTTTTGCGAGGGTTTTTGTTGGTAGGGACCCGGTCGCAACGCGTGTGATTTGGTTGCGGAGTACTACTTTTGATGGTGAAGGCGGTAGTAAAGCGTGTGTTTCTGGGGGGGTGGTGACTGCGCCCGGCAGAGTTGGGCTACGGACACCTGTCAACAGTGCGGGGTTACCACTACTGGGCTCTGCACAAGGGACTGCCGTCTGTAGAGCCGCAAGATTGATCACAGTGATGGGATAGGGAATACTCCCGAATGTTTTGTTGTTTCTCGCACCGGCATCAGCGCCGTTTCAGGGTGGCGGGCCCTTAAGCTCACTAGGGCTGACTTGGCAGTCCTTGAGTACGCTCTAAATCAAAATTTTGTTTTTCTTTTCGGCTTTCCATGCGGGCTACTAGTACCGCACAGTTGTGAGGGGTTGGCTGCTCGTTCGGCCGTCGGCGCGCCGGCAGAGGCTAGACGATGGTGTGACTGGCCGAAGGGAGGCCCACGACGCGTTTACCATTCTTCGCGAGGACCCCCTTCGGGGCCCTCCTGTGGCGTCGCTGGTCGGGGGTTCAGCCGGCACATCCATCTGTGGGGTGACTGGAACCTTAGATGTCATCGTGACATATCTTGTTACCGGCTCATGTAGCTAGGCACAAGTTTACATAAAGGAATTTATTTTGAAAAATTCAGGTATTCGTTTCGTAATTCTCACTCAAAAGAGATTTACGGGTAAATCTCTCGGGGGTTGAGGGGGAGTTGTTACGTTCACAAACTGAACAACAGATTGATGGCCCAATTGATGAACTTCTAATACCAAAAGTGGAAATAATAAACCCAAAAGTCTACTCACCATGATATCCGTCTTCAATAGTGGTCCGTGAATCGTCTGCAGGGCCTCAATGGAATCTTCTGTTCTGAATTCATTTTATTTGGGTTTGTTTACATTCTGCTAATACTGTGTTGTTGACATCACGATGTCACTTTGAGTCGTGATAGGGTCAACTGGGTAACGTGAATTTGGCTGTTGGTCGCTGAGTACGGGACATAGCCTCCGTGGGGCTTTAGCCGACGGAAGTCAGTAGCATCTCGTGGGGTCATTCCGTTTAGTATCGTCATTTTGTAGGTATTGTGGTATGATTGAAATGAGTTTGAGTGTTATTTCATCAATAGTAGAGTGAACTGATGTCTCCTGCGGTGGAATCAGTCTTGGGGCATTACATCTAGAATTTCCTTCCCACCTGAGACGACCATGTGATTTTGGCGAAGTTCTGGGATTTTCTAGAATGCAACAGGTGCTGCCACTTGTAGTTACGGCCACCACCTGTCGTGTCGAAAAGGTAGATAAGTTCTGACCGCCCTCCCGAGAAGATTAAGTATTGTTCTGTTTCAATCACCCTTTTGGGGATCAAGTTCTCGATTCGGAGGAATAGTTGTGTGAGATTTGTGAGAGGACTCGTTCCTGAGTGTTTACCGATTTGGATTTGTTGTTGTGTAGAGCACTCTCACACAACCGCTGTATGCGGAATCAAACGGCAGAACCGCCATTTTGGCACTTTCCTGTCTCAGTGTCGTGCTCGTTGACGAGACAGCTTCTATAAAGCCATCCACCATCCACGTAAGTTGCTTCTAGAAAATTGTTTAGGATCTTTTGTCATGGATGATTCCCCCTCGATAGGGCTTTCACCCTCCCACCTGGAGTTCTCGTGGCGTTCGGCCTTGCTCTTGTGCCTTGGCTTGGCATAATCCTCATTCGACGACCTCACCACAAGGCGTACAACCTTGTCTTCTGAGTAACAACCAGCTGATGGTGCTCGATGCCAGGGATGATGTATACAGGATGTCTCCGGCCACCACGATCACCCCACAATCCGTCTACAAAACCAGCTAAGTCACTGATAGCAATGTTCATTTTTCTTTCTTACTAGTTATAGATTTCTTTTTTTTGTTTTCCTTTTGCCTGAAATCGCTAGTTTATTGGAACATACCCATATCATAATTATCGAGATAATTATCACCCCCTGATAGAGTGTACACCCATGAGAGATCTCCCTTGCGTGACTACAGGTAGTCATTTTCCCTGGAACATAATCTCATATTCTCTTGTTTTCCACATATTTCTCATAGCAGTGACTGTCTTATTTGAATTGACCAATTCATCTGTATATTCACACCTACCTGTTATCTTGCTTATATCATGGCATATTCAAGTAATCGTTAACCTAATGTGGAAAATTGTATCCATGTAGTGAATGGAATTTCCTCTTCTCTATTAAAGTTAACAATTCAGGTACGTTGTCGTTTTATTGGATAAACCCAGGAAACTATCATACAGAGAACCCACGAAGCTAGCTAGGCCGTGTACTGATAACACTTGAGAGCTACCGAACGTTATCGTTGCACGTTAAATCTTTTCTTGTTCCACCCCTTTTGAAGCGTAGCAAGATATAACCAATTTTAACTGTAGCACCTGTTTTGAGACTATTTTCTTTACTATGACCCTTCGAATTGATTTGAGATCACTAGAACATCTATTCCTCTCTCTGCTGCCGCTGCGGCGGCTATGTCGTGCGCACCCCTACTCCGTCCCAGGTTTGCCTGTAGTATGCTAAGGTTCTTGCTGTTGGTAATTTTTCCGTCGACTTCTGCGCTCCTCTATCAGCTTCCTGAAGTGCGGACACTTCGTCTGGTCTGCCCTGTGCCCCCTCTCATTGCACTTCATGCAGAAAGATTCCTGTCTGCAGTCCTTGGCCTTCTGTCCAGTGGCACCGCATTGCAGGCGGGCGTCCCTTTTGTCCTGTCCGCTGCAACCCTGAGAACGGTTTTTTTTTTTATCTTTGGACAACACGGAAGGGAAACCTATGATGTTCGAGGAACATCGTGTCAGCCAGCGGTGGAATTTTGGGAAAGAAGGAAGGTGTTGGAATTTTTCTTGAATATTTGGAGGTTGTAAGCATCAGGAAAGACTTCACTAGGCAAAGAATTCCACAACTTTGCCGTTCTATTGATGAATGATGCTTGGTATAGCGATGTTCGACAGGTCTCGAGCCTGACAGTGTAGGGGTGACCAGCTTGAGCTCGTCTGGTTTGTCTACTAGGAATCGCGCGTGGTGGCATAATAGATGATATTTCCGTTGAGCACCGACCGTGAAAGTACCTATAAAAAAGGCAGAGATCGCCGACCTTTCTACGATGATCCAGAGAGGTCAATGATTTGGTGAGTGTTGTGTCATCGACTAGGCGAATAGCTCTCTTCTGAATTGAATCTAAGAGCTTAAGCGTATGTTTGGGGGCTGAGCTCCAAACATGTGAGCAGTACTCCAGGACAGGTCGAATTTGTGCTTTGTAGATCATAAGCAGTTGCTGGGATGTGAAGTATCTCTTCGCACGGAAAAGAAAACCGAGTTTTTGTAAAGCAGTCTTCGCAATGGACCTCACATGATCGTCCCATGAGAGAGCACTGTTGGTGGTGACACCCAGCACCCCCAGGTGCTCGAAGTCAAGGCATATGTAGCGTAACCCTCTTCCTCACCTTACAGCTGATCCACCCTATCTTCACGGCGTCCTTCTAGATAAGATAGTTCGCTGATGGCCTTGAAACCTCTACATCGCATCGACTTCGTTCGTACGCTTTTCGTACCTTCTCCGACCTATTTCGCCACGGCTTCTTTCACCTCCTCTGAAGTTGTGGCAGCATCTATTCCATCTATGAATAGCACGGTATCGTCCGTCCTCGCATTCACCACTGCCGTCTCTATCTTTCCCGCTATTTCATCGCGCAGGGTCTCAGCCATGCCCTTCCCTCCCTCTACCGTGAGCACCAGATCTCCCTTCTGCGATCTTCGAAACTCAGATACTCCGATTCCGATTCTGCCCAGATCTACGCCATCCTTGACCGCCCGCAGCAATTCTGCGTTGGTCTTGCCTTCCACCTTCACCGTTACGGTCTCTGCTGGCCTCCGGCTATTCTGTTGACCCAGAGCGCGCCTTCTTCCTGCTCCATTGTAGCAGAGTGTGGCCTCGATCTCTGTATTATGCAGCAGGCATTCCAGCATCTTCCTGGTCGATTTCCTATCGAGCCCCTCTCGAAGGGCTACGTGAACTTCTTCACGCTCTTCCGCCAGCAGCACTCTAGAGGCTCCCCTTTCGTTCTCTGCCTCCGTTGCATGGGGTAGCAGGTATACGAATCTCATCTGCGACTTATCCTTTTCCCTGCTGGTTATCGTCCCAGTCGTCCTCACTAGGCACTCGATGTCCCCGTCCTTAAGAGTGCTGAACATATCCCTTGCCTCTGGGTACTTTTCGTTCATTGTCCTCATGACTCCCTTGTCTCCCTCATCAGCTGGGTCAATTATGAGAACTGTATCGCTCTTACCTATTCTAGCTCTTGGGTCACCCTGCTCCGTCTTCGTCGTCTTATAAAACCTCCTTCTGAGGAGCATAAGGTTCAGAACGAGTCATTATTTCACAAAGGGCGCTATCCAAGCGAAGAGGTTGCAAGTTCTAGTGAATCTGCAGAAAATGTTTTCAATGGAAAAATCGCTCATATCAAAGCTAATTGTCGAGGTCAGGGATATTCTTCGAAAAATTCTGCCACAATCACAAAGAACGAATCTCGGAATGAACCTGACAGAAATACCGCTGTGAGTTTGTCATCAAGAACCGATCAATGCAAATTCTGTGCTGAAGTTGGTCATGATATTTCGAATTGTTTCACCAAAGCTGCGATAGAGAAGCGTCGAAGCAATAATTTTTGTTCTGCCGGGAGGCACATGAAACATGGTTCCGTAAAAATGTTGATCGATGGACAGACACTGTTTCCTGTTTCACAGGCACTTAGTTATTTATTGGACAACTCCAACGCTGCTTCTGGAAAAGCAAGATTTCTTTGCGACCGCTTTTTTGAATTCTTCTTGTACATCTGGAAGGCTTTCAGTAGGAGCAAAACAAAGACGATGATGTACAGCAGCATTTTTACGTCTTCGAAGACATGAACTTCTTCCTGCTGCACTATAAAGGTACTGTTGATTTCTTCATTTTCTGCTAGCTCTTGCTGTTGTGATTTTGAATCCTCCATTTTTCAATATTATTCAGTCTCCCATTGTCCTAATGTACTTTTATAGCACTTCACTAGTGCTCCTTTGGGTTAGTCGAATTGTTCAATTCCAAGACAGGATCGCCATGTGAGGTTGGGAACATTGAAACAAGATGCGGACCGTTTATGACCAGGATTCCTTCATTGATGTAGAATCAATTTTCTAGTTCACATCGCATCGATATTGTGTCACCAAGGAATTGCTTACGTTTTCCTGAAGTAATATAGGTAGGTACTTGCATTCAATTACCAAATATCGAACATATTGAATAACTAAATCATCATCTTTGATGAGGTTGGTGTGATAGTGCTAGCAATGATATATGTTTTGATCATTATGAAGAATAAACGGTTTGATGAACCTCAACTGTTGATGAAAGTGTGCAGTAAACTTTTTTTCAAGAAGACTACTACGCCATCATCCTGAAGCGCTGTCCTTGTTCGAACTATCCCGAATACTATCATATTTCTGTTCCTATGACCCTTTTCAAAGATATTCAACTTTCTCCTTCAGTAAATCATTTTGTTCTTCCAACTTCTTCATTTCTATATTTTGATCCTCAATTTTCAAGACGATCCTAGTTTCACTCGAGTCAATTATATTTTTCAGGTCCGATCTAGTTTTCTGGATTTCTTTCGTGGCTTCTTCTAGTGATTTCTGTACCACTGCTTCATTCATTATGAATAACAGGTGGTTTGGCTTAATTTTGTACCCAATGTAGTGATGAAGAGTTGACTTTTTATTGTGTATGGTTTTGGAGTGCTGGCCGGATTCGATTTGAATCGGAGCCTATTCATATTCATAACTTTTTACGAATCGAAGGATACATACAGTCATTTCCAATTTCCATTTGGTGGAATAATCGCCAATATATATATATATATATACAGGGTGTCCTTAAAAGGTCTTTACAAAAAGCTACCACATATTCTTCAGACCAAAACAATTCGATACGAACAAACTTACCTCAGTAAAAAGTTGCTTAGTTTGGGCGCTAGACGGCTCTGAAGTTGAAATTTTCAAATCGATTTTGCTTCATAACTTTTGAACGGCTCATGAGATTTTTTTCAAATTTGGTACGTTGGCATAGACTCATCGGGCAATGAAACTCATATCATAATCATAATGAATATCATTCCATGGGCGTAGAACTTGATTTTTTCAGTAAATAAACATCTAAAACTCCTACGCCAATGGAAAAAAATTAGTTTCAATATGAAATCTAAATTATTCAACTCATTCACTACAAAAAAGGTACTCTTGACAAAAGTCGATTCCTCTCATGGTTTCGACAAAATTTTAATTTTAGTGATTTAGAGCATAATTAATAATAAAACGATTAACAGATATTTCATAAAAATTGTTCAAAATGTTCACCATTTTCACGTATACCAAGATTTATACGACGCAAAAAGTTGAAATGTACTTTTTGCATAACTTCTTCATCGCCTGTAAGATTATTCGTCGCCTGTTGGATACGTTGCCATAATTGTTCTACAGTATTCACAGGGGTCTTGTAAACCGTAGACTTGAGATAACCCCATACAAAATAATCCATCGGTGTTAAGTCTGGAGAACGTGGTGGCCAATTCACGGGTGCATCATTACCTCTACCTATCCATCTGTCTGGGTACTGTTGGTTTAAAAAATTCCTAACATCCACCGAAAAATGTGGTGGAGCTCCATCGTGCATAAACCACATATCTACCCGATGTTGGAGTGGTAAATCTTCCAACAAATTTGGCAACGTATTTGGTAGATGTTGTAAATACATGTCTCCTGTTAATCTTTGTGGAAGTATGACAGGACCAATTATAAAATTTCCTATTATTCCAGCCCAAACGTTGATTTTGAATTCGTGTTGAAAATGATTTATTTTAATGGAATGAGGATTTTCAATTGCATAAACGTGTTCATTATGAAAATTAGTTATTCCTCTTATCGTGAAACAGGCTTCATCAGTGAACAAAATATTCTTTCCAAAGTTCAGATTCATTTCTCTTTGCAAATTAATGAACCTACAAAACATCAGACGACTTTGTGAATCATGGATTAATAAATCTTGAACTGGCGTCTTGTGGTATGGGTATAATAATTGTTCTCTTAGTACTTCATGAACGGCATTCCTAGAAACTTCTAGTTCATTACTTATCCGTCTAGTACTCAATTCTGGATTTTCTTCAATACGGTCTAAAATTTCTACTTCGACTTCGGGAATCCTTACATAACGCTGTCTTCCATAATCACCAGTTCTAGGAGCAAAATGACCGGTGTCCCGAAGACGTCTCTCAACTGCAGCAAAGGTTGGGTGGGTTGGTACGCGACGATTTGGAAACCTTGCCGAATACACCCTCACACTCTCTCGACCATTTCGTTGACAATATCCGAATACCAATAACATATCGGTGTATTCTTCATTGGTGTATTGTACGGCCATGATAAATCAGAAAAGTCCGATATCAACAATCAACGTCAATAAAACTCGACAAATCAACACAGATGAAACTATGGAAACCAAGAATGTGAATATCACTGTTTTCGAGCAGATAATAATAGTCTTCAGAAAAAAAAACCAGTGCTACTTATTTTCAATAGAAATAACCTATGCAAAAAGTACATCTCAACTTTTTGCGTCGTATAAATCTTTGTATACGTGAAAATGGTGAACATTTTGAACAATTTTTATGAAATATCTGTTAATCGTTTTATTATTAATTATGCTCTAAATCACTAAAATTAAAATTTTGTCGAAACCATGAGAGGAATCGACTTTTGTCAATTGTACCTTTTTTGTAGTGAATGAGTTGAATAATTTAGATTTCATATTGAAACTAATTTTTTTCCATTGGCGTAGGAGTTTTAGATGTTTATTTACTGAAAAAATCAAGTTCTACGCCCATGGAATGATATTCATTATGATTATGATATGAGTTTCATTGCCCGATGAGTCTATGCCAACGTACCAAATTTGAAATAAATCTCATGAGCCGTTCAAAAGTTATGAAGCAAAATCGATTTGAAAATTTCAACTTCAGAGCCGTCTAGCGCCCAAACTAAGCAACTTTTTACTGAGGTAAGTTTGCTTGTATCGAATTGTTTTGGTCTGAAGAATATGTGGTAGCTTTTTGTAAAGACCTTTTAAGGACACCCTGTATATATATATATATATATATATATATATATATATATATATATATATATATATATATATATATATATTAAAAGGTCTTTACAAAAAGCTACCACATATTCTTCAGACCAAAACAATTCGATACAAGCAAACTTACCTCAGTATATATATATATATATATATATATATATATGAAGCGGGAAGTCGTTGCTGACTTGCTAGAGATAAGAAAAGGGAATATTGGGGAATACAGCAAAGTGAAAAGCGTACTCTTTCAAGTCATTCCAAGCTTTCGGAATCATTTATTCCATCATCAGGAAAGACTACAAAATTACATAAAATATATGGTGAAGTTTAACTCCGTAGAAAAATTATATGGGAAGAAAACTCATGCCCCAGTTGAGAATGTTCACATGTAACGGGGATAACTTGCGTAATAATTGGACGATATTTCACAGAATAGCTATGACTACCTAGCTTTCTGGCCAGAGGTTGCCGGTTTGCTCAGTGGTGGGGGAGCGAGTTCAACTGAACACAGAAAAAAAATTATAATTAGGACGCCACCCGTTTGAGATTACCTCTGTGCCGCCAGTAAAGTAGAAGGCCAACAGTAAAAACGGGAAACCAAAGTAACCAGAGATATTCCGAAAATAAATGAGTTTTATTACTTTATAACCAAAATCATAAAAGGAAAATCATTATAGGTATTACCTAACTGATGTATGATTGATTATGGGTTTCAGTTCAGTAATATACAATGATCAATAACTAAGTCCTAATATAGCTACATAAGGCGCACATTCAGCTGAATATTATAATCAATATTGAAATCGGCATGTACAGGGCTGACTGGTACAGCAATAATTCAAATAACGAAAAGTGCAATTATTATGAACGCATTATTCAGGTATAGGTATTGTGCAACACTTGGTAGAACATGGCAAAAAAATTACATATATATATATATATATAGTCGGTAGGTACTCATCCAAATTTTGGGCAAAGTCTCTTTCTCATCGGAGGAAAATGGACCGTCCTCATGACGTAATCCAACAAACGAGTCTCCAACCGAAATACTCAGAACTCGGCAACACTCAGCAAATACTGATCGGAAATTACAATAGGTACTTGAATCCGGTAAGTAATGAGAAATTCATGCCTCAGAACAGAACCCTGAAAATATTATAGTTCCTGTATCTGTATGATAGTTATCTTATTATATTATAATTTTAAAAAGAACGTCATTTTATATGAATAAATCTCTCACCTCCTTGAAATCAAAGGGAGGGTCCAGAAGTCTTATAAGTACTTAGGTACTCAATTTTAAATTTTCTTCAGAATCTATGATCACAAAGTATGTCTGAAGAAAGTAACAGTCACGATACGAATATAGAAAAAAAAAAAGATGAAGTGACTTCTTACCGAGAGGACAGTGAATCTCCAACAAGATTCTTGATTTTATGCACACCGATGTATAGAGGAAAGTAATAACAGATACTTTTATACTGAATTTCTCAATTTTCTTAATAGAAATTAGCAAAATCCTCAAATTCAACGCAAATCACAAAATGGCGTGGTCGTTATCAAAATCTGTATGTCTTCTTTAGTTTCACAGTCTCGGACGAAGATTCCAGATACCGACAACTCGTTATCGTCAAAATTCCCTGAGAAAGAGATCGCGGCAAAATTTGTATGTTTTCGGCTTGTATGTATTGTATGTTATTTGATATTCCCGCAGTTGGTAAATCATCGTTCGCTGAAAAAACATGATATATGTAGAGATACGCAAATTACTCCCGTATCTCTGTCTTCCTCATATACATAAAAATAACGTACGATGACGGATAGCGAAGATCGATGATTGAACATCGGTCAAATCGCGCACGATAGCGATGCCAGTTTTTGACGTACAAGGCAAGTGATAATTGATTCGACACAATGGCTCGATCGTACTATAAACAAAACTTGACAACTGCCGAACAACTAGAAGAATGGATCGATATTGTACCCAATCAATGATAATCGAGAAATACTACATGGATACTGAATACAGGAACGTGACCAGGTAAGTGTCAGTTGATTTGGTCAGTTTTATTTTGTGTGTCAACTCGCATTGCCTAGATTACCCTTTTGTTTATATAGTGATTGATCTACCATCCATCTATTTTCAGGTTCTTTCTGATATTGAATACTGTGACAGTATAATGGAAACTAAGAAGATAGTATAGAAACCCGTGGGATAATAAACCAAGTGCAAATCGATGCTGAAACAGTAGTTGTGAAGAAGTACTTACAGGCAGCAGAGTGTAATTGTTTCGATTTCGATATACAGCGTGTTATGATTTTGTAGTGTTACTATATGAATATAATAAAATTAGGTACCAACTGTTGTTGTTTTGATAAATTTTCAGGATGAGTATTCATTAAATTGTCAAATTAATACTGAATGTTTGTGTGAAGCTTTAATGACATTTTGGCTCGTTACAACTTGGCAAATAAAAATCTGCCCAAAATGGCTTCGTTCAAAAAAAATATTTTCATCTATCCAATATTTCATGGGAACCACAACTTTCAGACTCAAAACCTTCAGAGCGATTGCATCGCAGTGCTGAAAGTCTCAGGCATAACTAGAACGTAATAGAAATTAACCCATACAAATGAAACACTCACATGTACAAAAAAACTGTTAATCTTGGTGGCGATCATCATTTGCCTGATTAGACGTATCATCCCTCTCGTCTTCCGAAGTTTGATCATTCGGAATTGGTTTCAAGTCTTGAACATGCCAGTCACGAAGGTACTTATTGTTCGCATCCTGTATCTGGTATGTCCACGGACTGATTTTTCGTCGAATGAAAAGTGGTCCACGAAACTTGGGTTCGAATTTATTTTGGTTCTTCACCAGGACCTCCTGTCCTATCTCGTAGGTTGCATTACGCCTGCGAAGATTGTATATCCGTTCGTTCATTTCGAAGGATTTGTTGAGCCTCGCACGGACATCTTTATATAATTTTGAAAATTCCAAGGATCTTTTCTCTGGGGGTAGCTCATTAATGGAGGTATCAGGATCTACGATCGGCGGTTCATTGTCGTTACCATTCAACGCCATATGACGACCAAAATTCACAAAATATGGTGATACACCCGTTGCTTCACTTTTCGCAGTCCTAATAGCACATGCGACTTCCTGTAGATAAATATCCCAGTTACGGTGATTGTCCTTGATATAGGATGAAAGCATTGTCTTCAGAGTCCTGTTCCCAATATGAAAAAAATATTTTAAATACAGCATTCAAACAGGAAAATTGATTTCGGGGCAGTTAGTGCGGGAATCAACGTAGCTGCGTCTGGTGGTAGTGTCGATTCCAGCTCAGAAGATGAACTCACACAAAAAAAAGACGAAAATGGGGGCCATGAAGAAGAATGAAGAAGGGTACCATGCAGCTAACGCTATCGCCTGATCATCTTCATCCAACTCTTCGAAACATGTTCCTGTTTCCACCAAAGTACATGGCCGAAGTCAAGATACCATCAACAGATTGTAGCGTTTAAATTTTCTGAATACAGTTTTGGTTATGATTTTTATACAAGCCTAAGAAATATTCAAGTAAATAATTCATCAATTTTGTACATATTCACAGAGAACACTCAGTCAGCTAAATAATACCCATACCCGGTTTAGTTCAGACATTTAATGGCTATTGATTCATATCACACACCTTTTATATTGGAAACTTATCATCAATTTTCTCAACATCCTCTCTGATACGCAGTACACCTGTAGGATGTGATGATCCAAGCTGAGGCTTCTCTTTCTGACCCAAATAAACAGGTTCTGATGTTGAAGAGAGTCAATGCCAACGATTTGAGGAAGTTCTTCTGGTCTGGAATTTGAAAGTCAATTAGTTTTCATGTAGTTTATAAGAAAAAGACAATGACTTACCTGTGGTGTTCTCCGACTATGATGAATGGATGTGCTTGGCTATTTCAGGAATCATTAGGTTGACTGTTCTGATAGAACGGGTCCCTTTTGAAGAATCTGTTTATTATTTTGTTGGGATTTTGGTTAATGGAGATAGGTTCATTTAACAGGTTATATTTTCGTCCAGAACGTCACTGTCAGGAGTGTCAGGTTGACATACTTCACGAGTCACCTGTCTTGTCTGCTACGTTACTGCCGCTAGCGAACTCGTATGGCTGCAGTTGGCACAGGGTTTTCAAACAGCCATAGGTTTAACCTTTAACCCATGTCTAAAATAATGCTTCCTGTGTGTGACCTTCTACGTTTTGTGTTGGCAAGATGGATTTAGTAATATTTCCTAGGGATTTTTAAGGAAAAACTGAGGTTTGGGAGGGATTTCCGCTCTCGTCTATCGTGGCTTTTTCTCGGTGGCCATGACGAGAGGCACTTGAAGATTTTTCTGGTTCAACAAGAAGGCTGACAACCGATTTATATCGATTGCCCTTATAGGGGATTTGTTTGAGTAAGTCTTATGAGCCATTGACGTTTCTTCAACGTTGTGATTTGAGCCAATTTGATGTCACCACGCGGGAACTGCCCTATTGTCACCTGGAGCCCTACCTCGTGTTTGCTACTTCGATGACGCCGGTTTTAGCCCTTCTGAGAAGGTGAGTCAGTGGTTTTTTTTGGATGAAAACACATCTTTTTCTGGAAGGTTTTTCTATATTCCACGTGTTGTGACTTGAGGTTAAATGAACCTTATTTCCATAACAGGGTTGTAGGATAATGCTGAGAATCTAGCATTCTTCCTCTTATATGCTGTTGTTGCGTCCATCGAGGATCCCACTTTCTTCTGGTCAGGATGCCCTGGTACTTTAGTACTACCTGCGCCACGGATCTAGACTAGAGGAGACTGCGGAGACCTCTGGGTTCAATTGGAGTGTGCCAGAAAACAATCTGCTGTGCTCCACTTCGTGGTAGCGCCAGGAGGAATACCAGGGAGAGAGACCTCAGAGTTCCGCCCAGCAGATTTGTGGAGGACCCCCCTTTATGTTGGTGCTGTTGGCAGTGACCTATGCTGCCCATCCTGTGGAACAGACTGTGATCGGGGTGATCTAGATCTCTGAAGAGGCTGTTGGGTCAGGTTTTTGTTAGGGAACTCAGTAACTTATCAATTATTCCATACATTGAACGTAAAACCCCCTGTAAGGCCCTCTCATAGCGCTATGCGACAGCTGTAGGTTTTGCACTTGACTTCTTTGGTTTTTTTGAGATTATTCCCCATTTATTATTGGTAGATATTGGTCCATATCTGATTCTTTTACATTCAAATCAGGAACTCATGTCTTGATAATTTATGCTGACCTGATTTGAGTGATTTGTTTGTCATACTCAAATTCCATCACACTCATGGTCACAAAATTTTTTTACCAGCCTCTACACAGGTCCAAATGTGCCTTGTCTGTTTGCACAGGAAATAAATAGGTTTTAAAGGAGTTCTGCATTTTATTTATCTAATTGTCTGCCATCCACAATCTAAGAAAATAATACATCTTTATTTTCAGAATTTTACCATCATGATAAGTATTTGGTTTTCTCAATTATCCAAACTGAAATATTTTCTTTAAATTGAGTGGCGCCCCTTAAAAACTTGAATTTGTGCATATATAGCTCTATCTCGAACTCACTTATCTGTTCTCTGATGAAAAGCTGCCGTCCGCATACATGTAACTCATTTTCTTATTTTTTGTAGTAATTATTTGGAGGTTGAGAAAAAAGGGAGGTTACATAATTGGCGCCCAACGTGGGGCCCGAAATTTCGAAATTCTAAAATTTCAAAATTCAAGTTTTTTCAAAAATTAGTATATCTTTAATAAATTTCTCTTAGATTGTTGGGTGGACACTTGGGTGAATAAGGTGTAGCATGAGTCCTATAACAGAACGGATGAGCAGTATAGGTATAGGTACATGATTACCAGCAAAAGGTTCTCCCAGAAAAATAGTGAAAGTTTTTTTCTGATTTGGTTTGTGGCTGTCTATTATTGTGTTTGAGAGCACTGCAGGTGACAATTGTTTTTGTCTGTAATAATTGCATATTTGGGAGTTAAATAGTTGCAATTTGGGATTTTTTCATTTTTTAGATAAATTTGCAACGTTGCCAAGTTTGAAAAATTTCCAACTTTTGACAGATTTCTCTTTTGTGAAATATTTTGCAGAGATTAGTGTTTTCTGCTTGACATAATTTTTGTGATTGCACATTTTTTTTATATTTCATTTGTTCTTTTTGTGAAGCATAAGTCAACATGGAGTCACTCAAAGTTAAACATTTGCTAATTGGAGAAATCAACTATGAGTTGAGGATTAGAGGTGTTATTTCAGGCAGGAATATGGATGACAAAAGAAAGACTTTGGGACGTTTGTTTGCTAAAGAGTTACAACAGGGTCAAGATGTTCTTAACCTAGTGGATCCGTCATTTAATTTTGCAGTTGATAAAGTAGAGATTGAAAACACATTAGCATCGATAACAACTTTGATTAGTGATTTTGAAGGTCCATCTTCAGACTCTACATTTAAAAGAGCTTTGTCTAGATTGAGTCATGTTACTCTGAGAATCCAAAGAATTCCTTTGAATAATGCAGATGCAGATTATGCAGCAAAGTTGTCTTTTAAAAATGAATCGTATGCTACTGCTTTATTATTAGATGCGGACTTGCATGAGAAAGTTGTAGAACCAGAGCCTGTACAGAATAACATACCACTGATGAATTCTACAGTAAACCCTGGAATTAGTATGGCACAAAATCATTCTTTCTCACCTTTCATGAAGTCTACCCCTGTTTACAAGTTAGGAGTACAATTTGATGGAGACCCCAAAGATCTTTTGTCATTCATAGAACGAATTGATGAACTTGCACATTCTAGGCATATTTCCAAAACGGAACTATTTGAATCAGCTAGTGACCTGTTCACTGGAAAAGCCACTTTTTGGTTTCGTTATATCAAAACTCAAGTCAATGATTGGGATTCATTGGTTTTGAAACTTAAGAAAGATTTTTTGGTAGCAGATTTTGATGATGAGATTTGGCAGCAAATTAAAAATAGGAAACAGAATAATTCTGAGCCAGTTGTCATTTACATTGCCTGTATGGAGGCTCTGTTCAATAGACTCAGTCATGGAGCAGCTGAGGTAACCAAAGTAAAGTATATTAAGTTGGGATTAAAATCTGATTATCGACGTAGACTAGCTCTCAGTGATATTGATTCCGTTTCAATGCTTGGAACGTTATGCAAGAAATTAGAGGAAGCAGATTCACTAGGCTCTATTTCAAATTCCAATCTTAATAACAGATCAGTATCCATGGTAAATGACCCTGAAATTGCTTTTGTTGCCAAAGATCAGTCAGAAAGATTGCCCTTCAATCGAATCAAAAATTTTGGAAATAGAAACCAGAAAAATAAATCAAGAAATGCCCCTAGTACTTCAAATAACACTTCTTCTCCTTCTGCTTCTGGTGGTTCTCAGAATGCAAATAAATCTCCAGTTATTTGTTGGAAATGTGGTTTAGCAAACCACACATTTCGTGTTTGCAGATCTGGTATTAAGAAACAATTCTGTTTTAAATGTGGTACACCAGATGTCATGTTAAAAGATTGCGACAAGTGTAAACAGGGAAACTTGTAAAGGAGAATTTTGATGAAGGCTCTCAATCTTCTCCAAATATTTCAGGAGCCAATAATATTATAGAGTCAGATGAAATAAAGGAGGAAGATTTTCAAAACTTTGTAGCTCCTCTTTTAATCAAAAATGGGAACGATAACAGGCCTTATGTTAAAATCAAACTTTTTGATAATGATGTCATTGCACTTTTGGACAGTGGTGCCAATATGTCAGTCATAGGTCAGGGAGGTTTAACGACAATAAAAAATCTTGATTTAATAATCAGAGGCCCACACCTGAACCATGTTTTTACTGCAGATGGTGCCCATCAAAATGTTGAAGGAGTTGTCGATTTACCTATAAATATTAGTGGAAAATTTCAGATCATTCCTGCACTTGTTGTACCTTCCCTGTCACAATCTTTTATACTAGGCAGTGATTTCTGTAGTAAGTTTGGTGTGACCATAGATTTTCATGATTTTAGTTGGGACATTAAATGTCGAGTTTCAGATGAAACTGTCGACATTGTTGCCAATTCTCCAGAATTGTATAGTATCTCAGAATTGACTGTTGATGATGAGCTTACAGCAGAGCAAAGAGAACAAATGAAAAGTCTTATCAACTCTTTTGGTGAAATTAGTAGTGATGTTCGTTTAGGTCGTACTGACAAAATTACTCTTGAAATAGATACTGGTGATTCGAAACCGTTTAAACAGAGGCAATATTTAATGTCTCCATACATGTTGAAGATCTTAAATGAAGAATTAGATGATATGATTAAATTAGGTGTCGTCGAACCATCACATAGCCCTTGGAATAGTCCGGTGTTACTTGTCAAAAAATCCTCTGGTGAATATAGATTTTGTTTCGATGGGCGTAGGCTAAATGAACTCACCAAACATGATAGCTACCCACTTCCACGTATTGATAGAATACTTACTTTATTACGAAATGCAAGATACATTTCTAGCATTGATTTAAGAAAAGCATTTTGGCAAGTGCCATTAACACCATCTTCTAAGGAGAAAACAGCTTTCAGTGTACCTGGTCGAGGTTTATACCATTTTAACGTTATGCCTTTTGGTTTATGTAACAGTGCACAGACACAACAAAGGTTATGTGATGCGTTGTTCGGTCCTAAGTTTGAACCGAATTTATTCACTTATCTGGATGACATCATTATCATCTCTTCTACATTTGAAGAACATATGAAACTTTTATATGAAGTGAAGAGTATTTTGCAAGATGCGAATTTAACCATCAACTTAAAGAAGTGTGAATTTTTTAAGACATCTCTTCGATACTTAGGCTTTGTCATTGATAGAGAAGGTATTAGAACCGACCCAGAGAAGGTCTCGGTTATGGTCAATTATGCACGTCCTACTACCAGCACAGAAATTAAGCGTTTCATGGGTTTATGTTCCTGGTATAGGAGATTTATTGAGAATTTTTCCACTTTAATTGCCCCTATTAGTGCTTTGTTGAAGGGTAAAGGGAAAAAACAACCCATTGAATGGACTTCTGAAGCTGAGGCATCTTTTATTGCTATCAAGAATGCTCTTGTGTCAGCACCTATTCTGTGTCCTCCTGATTTTGCTCAGCCTTTTACCATCCAGTGCGATGCAAGTGATGTAGGCATAGGGGGGGTGTTGACCCAAGAAATTCAGGGTGTTGAAAGAGTCATAGCATATGCTTCAAGGACGTTATCTAGAGCAGAACGAAATTATAGCGTGACAGAGAGAGAATTACTTAGTCTCATATTTTTAATTGACAAATTTCGTCCATATATAGAAGGCACTGTTTTCAATGTAATCACTGATCACCATAGCCTCCTTTGGCTAAATAACCTTAAAGATCCTTCAGGAAGATTAGCTAGATGGTCCGTCAAGTTACGGCAGCATACTTTTCAGCTACGTCATTTAAAAGGCATTCATAATGTAGTACCTGATTTTCTTTCAAGGATACCTCCTGGTGAAAATAGTCCAGAAATAAATTTGATTGATGTCAAGCCTGTTGACACAGACAAGTGGTACTTCTCTCTACGCAATAAGATCCTTCGAAACCCTGATGCATATGCACATTTCAAGGTTGAGGATGACCAAATTTTCAAGTATGTCCCTTCTAAAATACCTATCAAGTCTAATATTATCGAATGGAAAGTCATAGTTCCTAATTCTCAAAGAATTGCAGTCATAAAAGATTCACATGATCCTTCTGTATGTAGTCATTTTGGTTTTTTCAAAACACTATCTAGAGTACAACAACACTACTACTGGCCCAAGATGAGATGTGATATTCTAAGATATGTTAAATCATGCAAGGTTTGTCAGTCACAAAAGTTATCGAACACTCCTCGTATGGGACTTATGGGAGCTGAGCGTACAGTCAAATTCCCTTTTCAGACTATTGCAGTAGACATTATGGGACCTTTCCCTAGATCTTCTAAAGGCTTTACTTACTTATTGGTAGTCTCAGATTTCTTTACAAAATATACATTATTGTGTCCTATGCGTGATGCGAAAGCACCGAGTGTTATCAAATTCATGGAAAACCAAGTATTTTTAGTATTCGGGGTACCACAATTTATAGTTTGTGATAATGGTCAGCAATTCGCTGGTAAACTGTTTAAAAAGTTAGCTGATACCTACAAGGTACAAAAAATATGGTACACCCCTCGTTACTCGGCGCAATGTAATTTTGTAGAAAGAACGAATAAGACAATAGGTCAAGCAATTAGGAGTTATGTAATAGATCATAAAGACTGGGATAAAGAATTATTTAGGATTCAGCAAGCTATTAATACATCTATACACGAAGTCACCCTGTATAGTCCTGCATTTTTGACATTCGGTCGTAATGTACCTCTTTCTGGTGAATATTATGGCAATCTTCCTAGCACCCAAGATATTGAACTTTTACCTGACAGCAGGGATAGTTATGTTCAGAATATCAGTGGTCTTTGTGATGTCTATAAGACAGTTCAGGAGAGATTACATAAGGCTTACCAGAGGAATGCATCTACTTACAATCTTAGAAAGAGAGATCATGTGTTTAATGAAGGCGATAAAGTCTGGAGAAGAAACAAAATTCTTTCAGATGCTTCAGTTAAATTTAGTGCCAAGTTAGCCCCCAAGTATGTGTTATGTACAGTGAGAAAGCGGATATCTCGCTTAGTTTATTCTTTGGATAATGTCGATGGATCTCCTGGTGGAGAATGGCATATCAAAGATTTAAAACAGTATTTTGGATCCAATTCAGATGTCTCAGTGGGGTAGATAATCTGTTGGATAGATATTTTTGCTTGAACCATAGTAATTTTGATTTGTATACCTATTCAATAGGTTTGGTTAGGTAAAAATTAGTTTTTGGAATTTTTCAAGATGAAAGTTCAATTATTTTTTTGGTGCGTTAGTGCACAAA
The DNA here is from genome assembly GCA_963576655.1 of Gastrophysa polygoni. Lineage (NCBI taxonomy): Eukaryota > Metazoa > Arthropoda > Insecta > Coleoptera > Chrysomelidae > Gastrophysa > Gastrophysa polygoni. The sequence goes on along the minus strand of OY755085.1, from coordinate 19,991,146 downwards.
TAATTTTAGAGACTACTGTCATGTAGTAAAGTATGGTTCCGTTGTAACCTAGATTAAGGATATGTGGAGTATTCCTTGAAGTATGCATACTGGACACTGGAAGAGTGTTTTTTATATTTTTTTGATGACTCAAGAGGTCTGATCAACCTGAGCATCATTATTTCCCTGATGTAAATATTCAATTTTCTGGTTAGGTTATTTTGTAAATATTTTTTTTGTAGTTTTGATGAAAAAGGATTTGACTTTACCGATTATGACATTTCATGATTCAGACTTTCCCCTAATTTAGACTTACAAATTTTGGCTTCCATTGAGGAACGCTTAGTACACGCAGTTACTATTTAATCCAAAGTAATCATAAACTAGTTACTACTCAGTATTTGTAGTTCAAAACCCTTAAAAAAAAAAAAAAAAAAAAAAATTTGTCAACAAGTTGCCAATTTTTTCTCTTAGGATAGGGGTAGATGTAGCGTTTAAATTTTCTGAATACAGTTTTGGTTATGATTTTTATACAAGCCTAAGAAATATTCAAGTAAATAATTCATCAATTTTGTACATATTCACAGAGAACACTCAGTCAGCTAAATAATACCCATACCCGGTTTAGTTCAGACATTTAATGGCTATTGATTCATATCACACACCTTTTATATTGGAAACTTATCATCAATTTTCTCAACATCCTCTCTGATACGCAGTACACCTGTAGGATGTGATGATCCAAGCTGAGGCTTCTCTTTCTGACCCAAATAAACAGGTTCTGATGTTGAAGAGAGTCAATGCCAACGATTTGAGGAAGTTCTTCTGGTCTGGAATTTGAAAGTCAATTAGTTTTCATGTAGTTTATAAGAAAAAGACAATGACTTACCTGTGGTGTTCTCCGACTATGATGAATGGATGTGCTTGGCTATTTCAGGAATCATTAGGTTGACTGTTCTGATAGAACGGGTCCCTTTTGAAGAATCTGTTTATTATTTTGTTGGGATTTTGGTTAATGGAGATAGGTTCATTTAACAGGTTATATTTTCGTCCAGAACGTCACTGTCAGGAGTGTCAGGTTGACATACTTCACGAGTCACCTGTCTTGTCTGCTACGTTACTGCCGCTAGCGAACTCGTATGGCTGCAGTTGGCACAGGGTTTTCAAACAGCCATAGGTTTAACCTTTAACCCATGTCTAAAATAATGCTTCCTGTGTGTGACCTTCTACGTTTTGTGTTGGCAAGATGGATTTAGTAATATTTCCTAGGGATTTTTAAGGAAAAACTGAGGTTTGGGAGGGATTTCCGCTCTCGTCTATCGTGGCTTTTTCTCGGTGGCCATGACGAGAGGCACTTGAAGATTTTTCTGGTTCAACAAGAAGGCTGACAACCGATTTATATCGATTGCCCTTATAGGGGATTTGTTTGAGTAAGTCTTATGAGCCATTGACGTTTCTTCAACGTTGTGATTTGAGCCAATTTGATGTCACCACGCGGGAACTGCCCTATTGTCACCTGGAGCCCTACCTCGTGTTTGCTACTTCGATGACGCCGGTTTTAGCCCTTCTGAGAAGGTGAGTCAGTGGTTTTTTTTGGATGAAAACACATCTTTTTCTGGAAGGTTTTTCTATATTCCACGTGTTGTGACTTGAGGTTAAATGAACCTTATTTCCATAACAGGGTTGTAGGATAATGCTGAGAATCTAGCATTCTTCCTCTTATATGCTGTTGTTGCGTCCATCGAGGATCCCACTTTCTTCTGGTCAGGATGCCCTGGTACTTTAGTACTACCTGCGCCACGGATCTAGACTAGAGGAGACTGCGGAGACCTCTGGGTTCAATTGGAGTGTGCCAGAAAACAATCTGCTGTGCTCCACTTCGTGGTAGCGCCAGGAGGAATACCAGGGAGAGAGACCTCAGAGTTCCGCCCAGCAGATTTGTGGAGGACCCCCCTTTATGTTGGTGCTGTTGGCAGTGACCTATGCTGCCCATCCTGTGGAACAGACTGTGATCGGGGTGATCTAGATCTCTGAAGAGGCTGTTGGGTCAGGTTTTTGTTAGGGAACTCAGTAACTTATCAATTATTCCATACATTGAACGTAAAACCCCCTGTAAGGCCCTCTCATAGCGCTATGCGACAGCTGTAGGTTTTGCACTTGACTTCTTTGGTTTTTTTGAGATTATTCCCCATTTATTATTGGTAGATATTGGTCCATATCTGATTCTTTTACATTCAAATCAGGAACTCATGTCTTGATAATTTATGCTGACCTGATTTGAGTGATTTGTTTGTCATACTCAAATTCCATCACACTCATGGTCACAAAATTTTTTTACCAGCCTCTACACAGGTCCAAATGTGCCTTGTCTGTTTGCACAGGAAATAAATAGGTTTTAAAGGAGTTCTGCATTTTATTTATCTAATTGTCTGCCATCCACAATCTAAGAAAATAATACATCTTTATTTTCAGAATTTTACCATCATGATAAGTATTTGGTTTTCTCAATTATCCAAACTGAAATATTTTCTTTAAATTGAGTGGCGCCCCTTAAAAACTTGAATTTGTGCATATATAGCTCTATCTCGAACTCACTTATCTGTTCTCTGATGAAAAGCTGCCGTCCGCATACATGTAACTCATTTTCTTATTTTTTGTAGTAATTATTTGGAGGTTGAGAAAAAAGGGAGGTTACAAGATATTTGCCCAGAAAGAAAATAACAAATAATAATGAAAAAAATAGATGCAGAACTTCTCAATATGTTTATATTTGACTACCACTCATTTAGTATTGTAGAGGGCAAAGTTTTCAGAGCATTCGTTGGCGAATTGAATCGTTCGCACCAAATCGGCACATGATATCTGAAACTATGATTCCATTAGAATACGAGAAATGCCTGCAAGGAGCAAGAGATGAACTTAAAAATCTTGTAAATATTTGCATCACAACAGATGACTGGACCTCAGTTAGAAATGAGAACTCCGTTGCAGTAACAGGCCATTTCAATGACAAAAACTTCAGAATGCACTCTGTACTATTGAGTTGCGGAAAAATGGAGGAGAATCATACATCAGCGAATTCAGCAATCAGGCTAAAAGAAAACGTGAGAGAGTGTGGCCTCGAAAACAAAGTAAGAACACATCATTCTCATGTTTTCATTTTTCAAAACTTTTTTTTAATGTGATATTGATTGTCTCCGATAATGCCGCCAATATTGAGAATGCTGTCTGCAACGTGCTGCAATTGGAATGGTTCGGATGTTTTGCGCACACTTTGAATTTGAATCCAATAACATCTGTATTGGGTTAATTGGACGCAAATTTACGTCATTTTCCACCAGACGAGTGGACAATAATTAGAGAACTGTGTGAAGTTCTGAAGCATTTTGAAGAGGCTACGCAGTCATTGAGTGGAGAAAACTATATATCATCATCTGTAGTTATTGTTCCACTACGAGGACTATTGAATGTTTGTGACGGATAAAAAGTGGAAGGTTTTTCCGACAGAACGATTTCTGTCGTTGAAAGGTCAGAAAATGGTTTAAGACAACGAACAGGAAATGTTGAATTCAGTAACACCTTGGCAAAAAAAAACAATGAAATTATCGGTTTTCGAGTAAACTTGTGGGCAGAAATGTTGTGCTCTCGGTACGTCCGTACCTTTCCAGAGCACAATATTCAATCAATGAAATACGTACTCGTTTGCTTCATGACAAGTTGAGTATGTTGTTTTTTCTCAATACACATAAATCCCGGTTCAAAAGCCAATAGGCACATATATTATTTTTTTTTACTATTTCACTATTTCTGTAATGCCTCACCTGAAAACCAAAGTTATTTTTGAAGAAGACTGATATTTTTGTTGAATTACTTCTTTTATTTTCATAGAATTATTTTCAGTTCTGTAAGAATTATATTTTTGATATGTTGTGTGTTGTGAAGAAAATTATATAAAAAATAATGATATCATATTCCTAATACTTTGTCCCGCCTGACTCTGATCAATCCTGTCCTGTCCATATCATATCATATCCATATCCGCTTTCCGCTCAAAGCGATACCGACCGATCTCCCGATCCGTCCTACTTGAAGAGAAAACGCGATACCAAAGAGTGCGTAGGGTCTACGTCCGACTTGGATCAGTCAAATCACGGGATCACTGGGATCAGATACTGACTGCTGATGATGGAATAATTAGTTGTAGGTCGCTGCGTTTTGAGGACTCATACTCATTCTATGTAACCATTCAGGTGCAAGAGTTGAGATCAGGTCCACAGTTCCATCAGTCGGGATCAGTTAGGCGGATCACTTCGGGTACTAGGGAGATTCCCGGTATGGGAGGAATGTTAGCAGCTCGAATTCCCCTCCTCCGTCCACACCTACTCTCGAGGTGTTAGCCCAACCTCATCCCCTCACTTCGCAAGTTTTAACCAATGTGTTGCACTCAAACTCCACTATCCTTATATAAACTCAATACTCAATACTCAAATCCGTCTCATGGATGCCAGAGGCAATTTTCTGGCTGAGAGTTCTTTTACATTCTGCGAGCCAAGCCTCATTCATGACTGAAACATGTATCACACGACTTGGCTCACCCCGTTCGAACATTTCTATGGCTATGAGTAGCTAAGGAGATATGACATTCTCAGCCTCTTGATATATTTCATGTGTGATCAAACCTTCCGAGCAAGATAACCCCACTTTTCAGGCATCAAAATGCCGACTCATAGTTTTTCCTTGGATGTTTGGCTCATTTAGTTGATCTCAAGTTAAAAGATGAGGAATTCAATGTCTCTAACGCCATTTATATGCTCCTTGGAGCTGATATATCCTCCTCAATCCTAGGAGAGAAAAAATTTCCTGGGAAATTCAACCAACCGACTGCAATCAAGACAGTTTCCGGATGGGACGAATTCCTCCTACCGCAAATCAACCCACTCCAATCCACTGTATTTTATCGATTTCTGATACCCCTCTCGATCGAATTCTCAGGAAGTTCTGGGAAATTGAAGATATTTCAGATATTTCTCAGCGCTCTCCCGACGAAGTGAAGGCCAAAACGTTGTTTCATTCTACTCATTTTCGAACCCTAACCGGAAGATTGAGTGTGATAAAGTGTGACCCTGAACCCGTTTTGTATCTCTCGAACGAATACTGTTGAAGTCTCCAATGATGTCACATGGAAGCTGTCGAACCATCAGAATCATTTGAACGAATATTTTATATTCCTCATCACTGTGTAACAAACCCCAACGTTGCACGACGAAGCTGCGTGTGGTTTTTGATGCCTCACCAATGAGTATGTCTCTCAATGTTACTCCTCTGGTCGGACAAAAACTCCAGCAGGATATTACGCTAAGCCTTTCGTCATTATCACTGATATGAAGCAGATGTATCGGCAAATATTGGTTGACAATGAGCACCAAGATTATCAGCGAATATTATGGCAATTTCCACCTGCTGATCGTCTTTTGGTGTATCAGCTGCTCCCTTTCTAGCTTAACGGGCCATTAAACAACTTTGCGAAGAAAAAAATACCGAGTATAGCTGATAAAAGGAGGCTTCAAATTGCGAAAATTTGCTAGTAATCACCCTGATCTACTGTCTTATCTCGCTGCCTCAGATTGTTAACAATCACCCCTAACATTTGAAAAGTTCTCAGCCTCAGGTGGAATCCTACCTTAGATTCCTTCTCTTCCTAAACCAAACCTCTGAGCCGCCCCTGTTCTAGAAGAATTATATTGTCAGAGGTAGCCAAAATGTACGATCCACTCGAATTTCTCACCCCTCTCACATTCTTTGCGAAACACTTAATCCAATAACTTTGGCTCTCAGGTTTGTATTGGGATGAAACCCCCCATATTTCTACTTGGTGGGCTAGATATCTTTCCGAACTACTCGTTTTATCAGTCCTCCGAATTCCTCGATGTCTCTCCCTTGAGTATACCTCCTGTCAACTACACGGATTTGCTGATAGTTCAGAAAAGGAATGCGGAGGAGTAATGTACCTCCGATTTTCATCCTGTTCAAACTCCTAAAGTTCTCTTAATCTCGAGTGACTCCATTGACAACAGAAAAATTCCCAGGCTGGAACTATGCAATGCTGTTATTCTTGTTCTCTAGATTACACAAATTCGCATCCCAAACTTATGCGAATAGATTCAAGATTGACAAGGTTTTCGCTTGGAGTGATTCTATGATCACCCTGACATGGATGAAATCTCCGTCACATCTCCAAAAACCTCTCGTCGCTCACCGAGAACATCTCCACGAAGTGTTGGTCTCACGAGGAATCCGAGGATAATCCGGTGGATTGTTCCCCGAGCGGTCTCTTTCCGAAAGATTTACTGAATCACCACTTGTGGTTCACTGGTCCCTCATGGTTAGGCTTGTCCGAAGAAACTTGGCCAGTCAACAATTTCATGCCCGTTTCGTGTGAATTAAGAACTAAGTCCACTGCCCTTGGTCTCGTTAGAATCGTTAGACCTCGTTCTGAACAAATTTTCATCCCTAAATGAAATCAAAAGGATTGTTTCATATGTCCTACGCGCTTTATCCACAATACAAGGAAGATATCTGCATGACTTTCTGACCCTTTCACTCAACCCGAATTACATAAGTCATTAGTGGTTTTAATTATTCGTGCTCAACATTTGTCACTTCCCCAAGGAATTCAATGCATCGAAAATTCCAAACTCCTCCCTGAATCCATTCATTGGGGAGGAGGGTGTCCTCCGGGTAGGAGGGCGTCTTCAACCTTTGAGCTCGTTTACGATCATAGACATCCGGCCATACTCTCTCGAAGTCATCGTTTGACAGATCTAAACAAGTATGTTCATGGAGAATTCATGCATCCTGGAATGCAAACTGTTCACTATTCACATTCTAGAATGTTTTGGATTCTCTCGCCGAAGAGAGCTTTCAGGCATGTCTTGTATGAATGTATGAGATGTTTCCGAGTCAAACCTAGCTCCTATTTGGAACATGTTTTTGGTGCCCCCACTACTTCTGAAGGCAGAGGTATTCCCTCGCATAAAGCTTATATATGCCTATATGTCTGCTTTGCGACGAAGGCGATTCATTTAGAAGCAGCCTCTGATCTTTCAGCCGATGCGTTTCTCGCCGCTTCATATCGTTTTGTCGATCGTCGTGGGCGGTTATCACAAATTTATTGTGACAACGGAACGAACTTAATCGGTGCAAGCAAAATTCTCAGAAAAAGATGCAGTGGCCGCTGGAAACATATCATTTTCTTCAAATGTTCCTGGCGGACCGCATATGAACGGCCTCAGTGGAGCAGGCATTGAAAGGTTGCATACTCTTTAAGCCCAAGTCGAATGAATTGTCCATTCTAGACCCCTCTACCCTATGAGCTCGGACCCTAACGACTTCTCCGTTCTCACTTCTGGGCATGACTCATCTCACTTGACGATTAACCGTCTACATAGATGGCAATTGCTTCAGAGATTTCACCAAAACATTCGAAAGCGCTGGCATACTGAGTAACTGTGAACCTACAACAGCACCACAAATGGTTGCAAAAGGGGGATAGTTTGAAACCTGGTAACAAGAATACTCCACTGTTGCAATGGCGACTAGGGCGCATAAGGGAACTATTTTCGGGCGCTGATTTGGTGGCGAAGGTAGTGTATATTTTGGTGGGGGGAAATGTTGAGTCCTCGGACTTCCCACAATGATACTTCTCATTCTTGTCATTACTGTTATTGTCTCTATCTCAAATAACCCTAATATTACTATACCACGGGTAAACTGAGCCTGAATGGTATCACCCAGTATTCCGCGCAATTAGTCGTCAGAAGGGTTGAATCTTGACAACTGCCGAGGAGAGAGGTCAAGTGGTTCTGTGCACGAAAAATGCCGGGACAAAAAATTCAATACTTTTAAGCATCTATCAACAGAATAGTGCCGGTATTTTCCTGCCGTGTGTAATACAGTTCATTAAACAAAACCTTAGCAGAAAGGATCAAGTGAAAATCAGCCAGAAAACGAATTACCAGGAATCATCCTGGTAGGAAATGGGCCTGTTTGACGATTCGATTCATTAAAACGATGACTTTCTCACTTCCATCCCATGATTGTCGCCACCCTAAATTAGCAATCGTTCTGACCGCGCGTTTTTGTGAAATAAATACAGGTTTGGCAGACTCATGTGAAGTTGGCGCCGACTTTTCATAAAATATATTTTTTTGGAGTTCTCGGTAGAAATGATGGAGTTCTAGAGTTCTTGACGAAAATTTTTGATAGTTCTGGTCAATGATGGATTTAAATTGAATATAAACAAATCTGGGCGCTAACTTCACGCAGCGCCGTTTTTTTTTCTGAGATTTTTTTTCGATTCATCTGTCAGAGTTCTGGAGTTCGGAATTTCGTAAAAAGTTATGTCAAATTGGCAGAATTATTGAGGAAAATTTCTATTTCGTCGATTAATGGTTCAGAGAATTTGAATAATTTCTGGAATTGCATACCTACTACCATTGCACAATTTCAACTGTTGTTGTATTGTGTTTCACAAAAAAAAAAATACGTTTCTCAAACTATTCACCTCCTGGACCGCTAAATTCAAAAAATTATTGAAATCATAATAAAAATTCAGGATATATCACAGTTCTGGAAGGAGTTCTATATAGCGCTCGAAGAGTTCTACAATATCTTCTCCGAACGTTTTATGAAAAAAACAATATTTCGCAAATCATTCAATAATATAGGGTGCTCACTTTCCAAGCATTGTCATCAAATGAAAAATTCAGAGAATAATTTTCGAAATATTGTTTTTTTTTTCATGAAAAGCTTGAGGAATATATTGTTGAACTCTTCGAGCGCTACTTAAAACTCTTTTCAGAACTGTGATATTCTCTGAATTTTATATTCGATGACAAAATTTGGAAAGTGAGCACCTTATATTTCTGAATAATTTTCGAAATATTGCTTCTTTTCAGAAAACGCTTGGGAAATATATTGTAGAACTCTTCGAGCGCTACTAAGAACTTCTTCCAAAATTGTGATATTCTCTGAATTTTTTATTTGATGACAATATTTGGAAAGGGAGCACCCTATATTTTTGAATAATTTGCGAAATATTGTTTTTTTCATAAAACGCTTAGGGAATATATTTTAGAACTCTTCAAGCGCTACTAAGAACTGTGAAATTATTTGAATTTTCCAATTGGTGAGAATGGTTGATGAAAATCTAGCAACTTATATTATTGAATAATTTTCGAAATATTGTTTTTTTCATGAAACGCCTGGGAAATATATTGTAGAACTGTTCGAGCTCTATCTAAAACTCCTTTCAGAACTGTGATATTCTTTGAATTTTTTATTTCATGATGATATTTCGAAAGTGAGCCACCTATGTTATTGGATAATTTGCGAAATATTGTTTTCTTCATAAAACGTTTGGAGAATATATTGTAAAACTCTTCGAGCGCTACTCAGAGCGCTCCTTTCAGAACTGTGAAATTATTTGAATTTTTCATTTGGTGATGATTGTTGATGAAAATCTAGCACCTTTTATTATTGAAAATTTTTCGAAATATTGTTATTTTCACAAAACGCTTGGAGAATATATTGTAGAACTCTTCGTGCGCTACTCAGAACTCCTTTCAGAACTGTGAAATTATTTGAATTTCTCATTTGGTAATGATGTTTCTCGAAAACCTAGCACCTTTCATTATTGAAAAATTTTCGAAATATTGTTATTTTCACAAAATGCTTGGAGAATATATTGTTGAACTCTTCAAGCGCTACGCAGAACTCCTTTCAGAACTGTGAAATTATTCGAATTTTTCATTTGGTAATGATAGTTGACGAAAATCTAGCACCTTATATTATTCAATTAATTGTGAGATACTTTTCATTTCATAATTCGCTCGGGTAAAATATTATAGAACTCTTCGAGCGCTACCTAGAACTCTTCTCAGAACTGTGATATTTTCTGATTTTTTTATTTGACGACAATATTTGGAAAGTGAGCACTCTATATTATTGAATAATTTGGGAAATATTGTTTTCTTCATAGAACGCTTGGGCAGTATTCGGTAGAACTTTTCGAGCGCTACTCGGAACTCCCTTCAGAACTGTGCTATCTACTGAATTTTTATTATGATCCCAATTGTTTTTTGAATTCAGCGGTCCAGGAGGGTGAATATTTTGAAAAATATATTTTTTTTGTGAAACACAATACAACAGTTGGAATTGTGCAATGGTACTGGGTATGCAATTCCAAAAATGACTCAAATTCTCTGAACCATTATTCGATGAAATAGAAATTTTCCTCAATAATCTGTCAATTTGACAGAACTATTTTCGAAATTGGTCAAGAACTCCAGAACTCTGACAGACGAATCGAAAAAAAATAATAGAACTCCTATTTTTAAAAAAAAACGGCGCTGCGTGAAGTTAGAGCCCATATTTGTTTATATTCAATTCAAATCCATCATTCACCAGAACTATCAGAAATTTCTGTCAGGAACTCTAGAACTCCATCATTCCTACCGAGAACTTCGAAAAAAAAAAAAAACATTTTCACGAAAAGTCGGCGCCAACTTCACATGAGTATTTGGCAGGACCTCTATTCCACAATGATTCGAAATGAATCTCTGTGCATAACAGTTCTTTCGTAGTTTATCACATAATGGATCCATATGAGGTCTCCAATTGAGCTCATGATCTATAATTAGACTAAGCGTTTCTCTTTCAGGGTTTGATATCACCTCTCATATATTTCGTACTTGAATGAAAAATCACAAATAATTCAATTTTCATATCTCCCTCAAAAACCGAAGTTCTCGAAGTTATACGATAATATAAAAGCATGAACTCTCAAGGTGATTGCACCTCACATAGTCGGTCCACTCACTCACATAATCAACAGATGTATAGATTCCAGGAAATTTCCCGATGAATTCAAAATTTCAGTAGTGAGACCCATTCACGAAAGAGGAGATTTCACAGACGCGAAAAAACTACAGGCTCATTCCACTCATCACAATCTTTAGTAAATTTTTCGAAGGAATACTGGAGGCTTTCTAGCTATTTGCATAAGTATAGACTACTATCCGGAATGCAGTTTGGTTTTGAGGGAGGCAAATCAACTAAAGATGCTATAATTGAACTAACGAATTATGTTTATGGAGCCTTGTCTTGACGTTTCTGTAGATCTTGCGAAGGCATTTGATACCGTGAGTCACACCATATTACTATCGATACTCGAAACAATTGGGGTGCGGAATAGTTGTCTGAGACTCTTCAGAAGTTATCATGATAAGCGACAAAAATGTGTTGAAATTAATGAAACCTACAGTGAGTTCAGAAAAATCGAGGTACAGTGCTGAAACCTATACTATTCTCAATTTATGTGAATGGAATATTCTCAATACAGTCTGAAGGAAAAATAGTTAGCTTTGTTGATGATACGGTGATTATTTATAAGGGACAAGACTTGGCCAGTCTGAAAAACGATGTGAAATTAGACATCTCCTTAATAAAACATTTTTTGAGAACAGATTACTCACTATCAATATATGAAATCACTCTGCCAGGTAACCAACAAATTTCTTCTGTAAATGCCATCAAATACCTTGGAATTATTATAGATACTCATATGCGATGGATTCATCATGTAAATCTGGTCCTCAAAAAGATTCGTTTTGTTCTCCACTGATATAGGCAATTGAATGATATTCTTGACCCGAAACATAAGAGAACAATATACTACAGTTTATTGGGAAGTCACCTGATAGGGTCTGTAGGATCAGGTGTTTTTTTTTGTAATTGTGAATCGATGGTCGGTGATCAGTTTCCAAAAACTATCGCTGCAAACTCTTCTTCAATCTGAGCCCAATTTAACTGATTTGCAGTAAAGCTTTCGACGCGTATGCACGAGGTAAATTTTGTTGTAGCAACACAGCTCCTAGACTATCTTCCGATGCATCAACTGAAGTGATAGTGTGTTTATTCACATCAAAAAATAGTGAGATCGGTTGCTCAACCAACATTTGTTCAATTTGATTGAAAGTTCACGAGTGATTTTCGTCCCAAGTGAAAATTACATCTTTTTTCACTAAGTTTCTCAATGGTGAATTCAATCTTGTTGAGTTTGGAATAAAAGCCTCATGTAATTCATCATTCCAAGTATCCCGTGGCACTGGCATATTTCCTATTGCGGATTTTTTTTCTCATCTGATAAAATACCATTTTTTGTTGATTTATGCCCCATAATTTATTTCCGATAGCATGAACTTACGTTTATTTTCATTGAAAGTAATATTGTTATTTTGTGCAATTTCTGAGACTTTCTTGAGCCTTCCATCATGTTTATCTTTTGTGCTTCCCCAAATGATTATATGATGTATGTGCAAATCTACCCTTCCAATACCAAAAATACTCTTTGAAACGCTTGTGAAAAGCTGAGCTTATTCCGTAAGGAAGTCTCATGAAACAGTACCTCCCATAAGGTGTGGAAGAAGTTTATAGCTTTGCACTTCGAACATCTGAAGCTGGTTCGCAATCCTCTTTTGATTCTATGAGGTATTTCTCCAAGAAACAACCTAACCCTTTTCAATCAATGAAGATGTATATTCTTTCGAATCTAAACTTTTGATTTTATTTATCGTTTCAACTTTTCGCATTGAATTCAATTTTTTACAAGCTTCTGAACCTAAATACTGTCTGTAAGTTCTGAACCTAAGCAATGATTCAGGTATTATTTGCCTATCACTGGTAGCACATCATTTGTATAGAAAGTCAATTTCATATGGGTTCTGTCCAGATTTTTTTGATCAATTTTTGAATTCCTGTAATCATTCATCGATGAACAATTTGCCATCGCTCCTGTGTCTAATTTAAACCGAATATCATGTCTATTATTTATGAGTAAGTTCACGTCTCAAGTATGATCATTTTTATCTGTTATCAGCATATATAACCAAGAAGTTGATCCTAACCATTTCTGAATCTCTCTTTGAGTCAGCTGGATGTTCTTCGCCTTGACGGCGCATTATGGAATTGCTCCACCTGTCGCAGGAGAGCTCACGATCGCGCCGATGTACGAACTTCAAACACTAATCTGGCCGTGTCGCCGAATGCGAGCACAAACTGGATATAGGAACCATCCGATAATAACATGATGGCAATCTCAAGCGCTCTCAGAGATGCTATGCAAGGAATGAGAAACGAAATGAAAGATCTCCTGATCTTCCGAAATGAAAGAGGATCTGTATTCTTCTGCAGTGCCAAGATCAACAACTTTGAAGAACACCTCACAATGAATGTGTCAAAAAGTCGACAGAATATCTGTTGAGAACATGTGAATGAAATCTTGATGAAGCATGTGAACTGAATAATCTAGACATTGATGAAATCCAAAAAAGAGATAATGATAACCTGAATGAAATAATGGAGAGAGTATGTAGCAGTTCAGATGTCACGATATTAGAAAATGGCATTGTCTACATCCGTCGTGTACCGAGTGAGCAGAAAAAATTTCTCCAAAATGTAAGGTGAACATAATAATGGTTGCTTGCTCAACTCGCCAAGAGAAATTAAAGAAAATATGAAATGAGAGGAAATATAAAATGAGAAGAAATATAATTACTGCAAATGAATTTAAGCGGTCACAAGCCAAGAATGCTACTATGTCTGTAGATGGTATCTCGAACATGATAGAGGTATTCAAATGAACACCTCACACTCATGAATGAAATCCTTCAAGAATAAACCAAGCTGAATGCCAAGAAATGAGAGTTCTAGTTCGTCTGGGTGAAAAATGGCAACATTTTCATTAGAAAAACTGATTCGTCGTCTATTTTACAAATCAGAAACTCTGATATGCTTCGAAAGCTAAAATTTACTCTTTCATAATTACATTTTCCATATTATCAATTCCAATATGGAGGGGCATACTGACTTCAACATATATCTGCAAAACGTAAGAGGCCTTCGTACAAAACGCAGATGTTTTTTCAGAACATCAATTCATGTGACTTCAAACGGAAACCTGGCTCATCAGTAGTGTAGGCTCTAGTGAACATTTCGATAATATATATCAGAGGGATCCAATAACCACGGGCTCATCAAATACTGACGAAGGAGGAGTTATGATCGCGGCTGACCCTTCACTTCGAATTAACCACCATCCTCATCTTCGGACGCTGAGGACCTGTGGGTATCAATCCAAGACGACAACGTCATCTGTTTTGTATACCGACGAACAGGTGATAACTTGCCCTATGCCCAACTCGTTTGTATCAAATCCTGTTGATATGAAAGAAATCGAAACAATTAAATTAATAACTCCCTATATACTGAAACTTCTAACTTATATCATGAACAAGTGTATTGGTTGAAGGGGTGATATAACGGAAACAATTAACTATCGGCCCATATCACTACTAACCCACATATCGAAAATATTTGAGAAAATAATGGAAAAATCGACCACAGTTATACTTAAAAAGGTACGGCATCCTGTCAGATCAACAATACGGATTTAGGGAAGGAAACTCAACTGAGGATGCCATCCTGAATCTAACCTCGAAGATCGCAGATTCACTAAATATCAGAAAACCGTGCTTAACAATATTCATTGACTCATAAAAAGCTTTCGATATCGTCAGTCACCATCTACTCTTGCGGGCTCTGCAGGATATCGATATTCGGGAAAATTGTTTGAAGCTATTTGAAAGTTACCTGACGAATAGACTCCATGCTGTAAGGGTTGATGATGTCTGCGGTAGTGCGGAAACGTTCGAATATGGAGTTCCGCAAGGATCCATACAAGTCCCTATACTCTTTGATATATATATATGAATGATCTGTTCTCACTACAAACTCAAGGTAGCATAACCGGTTTTGCAGATGACATAGTGCTGAAAGTTGGATCGAATTGAAATCTAAGGCAGAAGAAGTGTGAATTGAATATGAAAATTCAATATCAATTGAAGAAAACACCTTGTAACCAGAATTCCTCCGTTAACCGAACTGTCACTTTTCAGTGTCAAAACCGACAGCATATTGGAAAAAAATTGCAATGGGAAAATGAGAGATTCGTTCCCGAAACGTCCACCAAGATAATTAGAGGTTTTATTCTTATCAAATATATTTGTATTTCCAAATTTTTCAAAAGCAAGGTGTCACTGACAAATAGAGAATTTCTCTTTCAGGTATCTGAAGGTTTGATTCCAAGCGCAGTGACATTTTGGGACAGATCAAAAAATTTGTCTTCACTACAAATATATTGAAATGATTTTCAATAACTTCTATTTTATTTGTGAGAAAAGAGGAGAGAAAATTCCACAAAAAGCTGGAAAATGAAGACTTCACGTATATTGAGAAATATTTGGACAGCTAACTATTGACAGTGAACTTCGAAAAAACAAATTACGTACCGTTCACCTGTACTTCATCCGACACTCCTCCCTATAACCAACTAGAAATCAAGTTTGGCGCAGACTCCATTTACATATTACCGAAAAAAAATTTCAAATACTTGGGAGTCACAGTTGATCTGCACTTGAAATAGAATTCATACACAACCTATGTGACAAATAAATTGAGAAGGTTCTTATTTAAATTTGAAAAATCAACAAATATATTACCTTCATATCACATGAGGACATTATACTTCTCTCAAGTTGAAAGTCATCTCAGATATGCGATCGTTGTCTGGGGCGCGAGTTTGAAATCGCATCTTCACTCCTTAGAAGTCACACAATGGAGATTTCTAAAGATAATTCATACAAAAAACTCAAGATACCCAACAGACGACCTATACAAAGAATCACGGATACTTGACTTGAGACAACTATATTTTCTCTGCTCCACCAATAAATTCCATGCAAATAAAAATAATACACAACTTTCACGTCATGGCTATGCTATCCGTCGGAAATATCATTACGTTACTCCATTGATGTTGAAAACTGTTTCACAAAGATCACACTCATTTTACACACCAAAACTATAAAATATCATACCGGGAAATATAAAACTTTGTTCAACAAAAAATTGAAAGAGTTTATTCTCTCCAATCCAAGATCCATGATTTCAAGCAATTTTGAAAATCAAACATAAGTAATTGATGTCTCCAACCTTTCTCATTATCTCAACTGTTTCTACTGTGCATTATTATGACTTTGGCCGTTAATAACTTCTATACAGGTGTATATATGTGTGTATATATGTGTATCTACATATATATCACATCTCATTTTAGACTGGACATTGTTTTTCTTTCCTATTCTAATCAATTTTATGGTAATAGTTATTTGAATTTTATTACTTACGTCTTGAACTTTGTCTGTCCGTAATTTGTCTGCCACCCTCATTATTCTTGTCAGACACAGATCTTATTCATTCATTTATATTGGTATCATTCTAATTGAATGTTATGCAACCTGTATTTTATCTATACTACATTTTCATTCATTCATACTACATCTTACTTATATTTCAATTAACCATATTTCTGTACCAATTTCATTCAATTGATTCTGTGCGAAACGAGAGCATCAGCACTTATCGTTTACCAACTTCATTCATTTTCTCTTATTTTGTTAGTGAGGATTCACATATGTTTCTTTCTTCTTCGAATAAAGTTATTATTATTATCATTATTATCATCCAGCGTTATCATCATGAGATTGCAGTATAAAAACAATGAATATCAGAACTTTTCGAGAGAGGTGGAGGAATCCTTTGAGATGGTGACAGAGAATTGTGAGACCACTACAGAAAAACTTGGTCTATAATGATTAAAATATGAAATTATATATGCCTTCTCGGCATAAAATGAGGTGATCATTTAAAGAAACTTATAGTAACTGTTATCAATTTTGCCATTACCTCCCTTATACCTATTATTATCTTGTAGTAATGCTCATCATCTTCATGAAATTAACGAAATAATAGTATCTGCTTCATTATGAAATCAAACTACTGGTGATCTCATCAGTTACGAATATTCATGTCGTGAATTCATGTTGCTACATGCCAACATAGACCGTGGAATTAATATTCATCCGGAGAGTGAAGATTTAGCGAAAAGAAGCTATGGAGCAATATTTGATATTCATGTAAGTTCATTGTTATCGGTTCATCATCATTTCTGTACTCATTATTTGTTATGATATTATCACAACTAGGCAGATCACAAATAGGCCAAAAGAACAAAAGAACTCTTTGGACTTTGAAGTCTTCTCTTGGTGCGTATAATCTCAATATATCAAAATTTAATTTTTTTTCTTCAACTCTACTAATACCAATGGACTGGACTAGTGACTGTGGATATAACTCAACTTCAACTCGTTCTTTTTTCGAATCTCTAATCATGGCATTCTTCACTAGTGCGCCTTACTCCAACAGTTTCCTGTCGGTGGTTAGGTTCTCCTCAGACCTTCACTTTCTGGTTCCACTTCGTTTATCTCATGGTGGATTGTTGTAAGTGGGCACCAGGTGAGAAACGGTTTGACCATGATTCACAAGAAGCTTCCTCAAATATAACTCTACAGTCTACATTCACTCATTCGCTCACTATGCCAAATTCAATCTCCATTTAATTTAGGAACCATCGAATGATACTTGTACAAATTCAATGAACAAGGGTTCGTGAAATGGTTCTTGCTGTCAGACAATATTTCACAGAAGAGGTATTCTTTTGAAAATTTTGATAAATTTCTCAGTGTCTTCTGTATTGTTTTCATCGAATAAATATGTTTATCTGAAGATAGTGAATGCAGAATGAATAAGAACCCAAAGACCACGAATATGTTCAGGAATGCCTCAACTCACCACCGTATTCATGTCAGTTATTCATACATGAAATTATTCCATTGATGAACCATTGCAATTTTAGCGAACCGTAACAATTTGATGATTGTCAAGTCAGCAAGTCACAACACAATTTTGAGGATTGGATTCCAAATTTATTGAAAAATACAAATTCAGGAATCCTTGAAGAGAGATCAGGTCGAAAAATGTTTAATTATATTTCTCTATCCAGTCCGAAGACATAACTTTGAATACCAAGTACTTCGCCAAAACTTGAGCTCTCCACAAGTGTTTGAAGATGAAATTGCAACGCTGCTCTCGTTCCTTCCCCCGTTCTCCGACTGCTCCAGTCCGCTTACGGCCTGTACAGTAGCTCTTATTCCCTGTTTATGCTTTCCGTGCGTATACGCATCACCCGTTATCCGACACTGACCATAAGTACGTTGTCGTTACTATAACGTTTCCCTTGGAGGTATCTCTTTCAGATTATGGACACATCACCAAAGCTGGATCGCTCTCGTAGTAGAAATAGACTCAAAATGCTAGAAGGATGACTCGAACGTCATGCTAGAGAGAGATCGAGATTACGGCAGTCCTATTCCTCATAGTCCCGTTCTTTTTAGATCGGAAAGTAGGTACTAATGTTATGATGGCAATCACGGTCGACGGCATAGAAACTTATCTTCTAGCGAGAATCGATCGGAACCGAGAAGACACAATAATGAAGCAGATGTCGAATCATCGAATCGTGATGCCCGTAACCTGCGAGGTTCGATTTCACGAGAGGGACGTACACCACCTAAGCGCTCATCGAGTCCGGAAAATGCATCCGATGAACTTATTATTCAATATAATGTCGAACTGCATGAAGAGCTGGAAAAAATCTTGAGTGATGATCCCGGCTGTAACACCGAGAAGGTGAAGAATTTTTCTGAATCACTAGCTAAACGATGGAATCACACAGTAAGGGATGACTCAGATGAAGAGACAATTAACCATATTTCAAAGCAATATAAAATACCACACAATTGCCTGCTGCTCAGGGTAATATCTCCTCCTGTTTATTGGCTTATGTATGGCTTCAATTGGATTTGCGCCCCCATCTCTCCCTGAGCTATTATATCTTCCTATGGTGCTGGTAGGTTAGCCTCAAACTCAGGCTCAAATGGAGGAAAAACATATCCTCGTCGTCATAGGATAGCTGTTGCAACTATCATGAGAAAAACTTTATCCAAATCAACCCTCAGACCTGATGACACTACAGGAAACCGCCTCTTCTATACTCCAAAATGTCTTTCCACAGGGTTCCTAGTTCCGATCTGAGATTCATTGTACAATTGTTCAGCAGGGCTCAAACAATTTTCAAGATGTGTCATCAATATCCACTATCTCCTACTAGGACAGGATTTCTATATATGCCATCATCAAACATAGCTTTTTGGTAGCAGTTCCGAAATATGGTGGAATCGTGAGTACCACCAGGCCACCTGGCAACTATCTAACTAGTCTGAACATTGAGGCAAAGTAATCCTTCCTGCAACGAAATAAGTCTGCATTGTCACCACATGAAAAGTGACATGAGTTGAAGAAATTGAGAGAGATAATCAGGGAAGGACTTACCTGTAGTATTAATTTCAAAATGTGTGCAGTCAATGGCATCCAAAATCCTGAGAAAACTGGTAATTTCGAAGAATTCTGTTTGTGTCTTCCGAATCTCCTCTGTAGTTTCAAGAAATTTGATATACAGAGGACGGAGGGAGGCGATAGCAGCACTGACTCTATGAATTATTCTGTGTGCTGTAGATTGACTAATTCCAGTAAAGTCAGCAACTGTTATTTGGTGACAACCAGTAGCATAATATCTTGAGGTGCATGATAACTGATTATTTGGAGAAACAGAATAATTCCTGGAGGGAAGAAAGAACAATCCAGATAATGTATGGAATAACCTCAAGAATATCAATTTACCAACAAACAAACTCACTTGTTTGTTACTGCAGCTTCGTTTGGGAGTCGAAATCTTCTCTCGAAATTTACATTATCTCAATTCATCTCTGATCTATCGAGGACGTCAAATAACAAATTCAACTTCATCACTGTCGTTTTCGAAGACGATCTTCGAAATGCTATCGAAATTTCGGAACATTTTTCGTTCAGTTAATTCTGGTTCGACAAATAAATTCGCTAGAAATGGCCGATTTGCAAGGAATCGTGAACCCAATTTTCATGACAGTTTTCAGGTGAGTGCTCATTCACATTCAACAAAGGTGGGACCTGTACGTCTTGAAAGATCCACATTTTAACTTCAATAGGTTTTCATTTTCCAATAGGTTCATATTATTGATACTTCAAATTGAGTTGAACGCCTTCACACCCAAGTATGTGAAACACCTTTGAGCAATCGTTTTATTATTTTTCGGATGGCGGCTGCACTGTTTCGGAAATGAGTGTTGTGGTGATGTTGGATCTCCATTAGTTAATGTTCATTTTGGTGTTGTCTAATGAGAATTGTTCGGCAAAACTATTGTCTGTTATCGAATATTTTCGTTTCCACAAATAGATTTTCAGTGTGGTAGGTCCAGGATCATTTATAGACTCGCTCGAAACAATTTTCCCAGACTGGAGATGAGTGAGATTGATCGATAATTTTCCACATTCTTCTCATTGCCGTTTTTGAAAACTGGTATGATTGTAGCTATTTTGATTGGTCCATTTATTCACGTTTTGGAGTGTGGTGAAACGTCAAAACATGTTGATCATGATCTGAGACTCACTTTAGAGCTAATTCGAGATTGAAGCTGGTGGTGAAACCGGCCCTTGGAGTAACAAACATAACCGATGAAGCTACAGTTGTCCACCTGGTACTCACTTTCCATCAAGTTAGTGGTGGGAGAGCCTATTCATTTGAAACCAACTGAAAATCTTTCATTTTCTCCTTTCAGCCGAGCAACGCACCCCCTAGCTAGACAGCTTACTCTGGTAGCAGCCAGGTTATCAGGGAGGCTCTCGAGCTGAAAAGAATTCCACATAGCGCGGTCGATACCACCCTCAAATCCATATCTAGTGCAATCATAAACCAGTACAATAACGCTTACAAACTTTAGTGAGAGTTCTGTGTCGAGAATGGATTCCCACCCCTCCTAGGACAAGTTCAGTCATGTCATATCCTCATTGCGAAACCTCTTAGATGATGAAACTCATACGTATGGATACTTCAATAGCCACTGTTCGGCGCTAGCGCTAATATTATCAGATGAATTGGGCGAAGTCGCGGGACTCAAAAGTTTCTTCAAAGGAATAGCGAACCTAAGACCATCGAAATCAAGATTTAATACTACCTGGGAGCCTCAAGTGGTTCTATCCTTTTTTGATAAATCGTCCGAAAGATCATTAGATTTCATGTCCAAGAAATTGGTGACTTTACTGGCCCTTCTAACAGGTCAGCAAGTTCAGACAATATCCAAAAACGAAGTCAAACAAAGAAAAATCATCCACAGGCTACAAAATACTCATTACGGATTCATAAAAAAGTCAGGTATCAACAGACCTCAACCTTGTCTTAACATCCCATTCTTCAAAAACAAACCAAAATTGCGTGGCGCCACAACCCCTCAGGACTAAAAAAAAAAAAAAACAAAATATTGGGACAGAAGACTGCAATTCACTTCTTCTCACATGCAGAAAACCACATTCGGCTGGTACCAAACAAATCCTCAGTCGATGGGTGAAATTCATATTGAAATTTGCCAGAGTCCATACAGATATTTCCAAACCTCATTTGACTAGACATTCCAACATTAGCAGCACTCAGACACGGGATGAGTATCGACACAATTCAGTCAACAGCAGGTTGGATGAACTTCAGTAGTTTTTGCAAAGTTCTCTTATATACCGCTGATGCAATCACCAGACAAATTCTCAGAGTCGATTTAAGGCATCCGAAACCAATAAATAGGCCAACAAGACGCTATACAAACTATAGCCCACGAATAAAGATTACTGAAGTCATTTTTCCCTTAGATGAACCTCTTCAAACATCTACGCGGTATTCAAAGTCATGTCTTCGGACTGGATATAGAAATAAAATTAAACGATAAAATAAACTTACCTGAAGTTCGAACGTAATTACATGAAACATCCAGACCACAACCCCCCTGTCCCTACAGTTATAACGAGAACAGCTATCTTCAATGAGAGCTACCGCACGGGTCGTTGACTGACTGGATCAGTCGGAGAGCGGAGGAAGGAACGAGGCCAGCATTGCCATTTTATCTTCAAACACTCAAGTATAGCTCAAAGCTCAAGTATAGGCGAACTACGTGGTATTCAAAGTTATGTCTTCGGATATACCTTTACATGAATTTACGATTTTTCTATCAAAAATGTAGCGAAACAAGTCATCGGTCATAGTATCATATGAGCATATAAGATTAGAAGTACATGAATATATAAGATTGACTAAACTTTGCATGAACGATATTGGATATGAAGTCTAATATTTCCCGTATATTCAGTCAATAAGATTTGTTGATCCTGTATGCAATGGTTCATTGATGCATGATTTAATTTTATGAATGAATTTACTGACATTTTGATGGCAATTTCTGGAGAGTATCTTGGAAGATAGGAGTCACTAATCTCTTTCACTTTCCAGGTGTACTGATACTGAAGATAGTAACTTGCCAAAATACGTATCCAGGCTTTTCTAAATTCAATTGTCGTTTCTGGGTTTCTATTTATTTTCTATTTAAATATTCAATCACAGTCTCCGGATATTGGCTTTGATGAGAATAGTAAGAATGTGTCCACTGTGGAAGTTGAAATTCATTCAAACATGAGATTTGTGATTTGGTTCAAATGGCGAAAACTTCAGGACAAGCACAGCATTTCTGCAGATTTGATCGAATGTGTTACATTTTTTGTTTGAAAAACAAGCCACTACTAATGGAACTCGATAATGAGCCTGTGTAACCTGTGTGCCTCAAATTTCCATAACCTGCCATTGCTACTATGTAAAATAGGTTATCTTCTTTTTATAGGATGTGTGATAAGCTATTGGTGTTTGTAGACTATGCTGCCTTAGGGCTGGTACTTGTCGTCATACAGCTATTCCTATGTGTTGGATCCTTCATAATTTTCGTGAGTGTCCTTTTCATGTATGAGTTCCATGAACGTAAACTAAGGCAAATTGCAATTTTCCAGAATATACATCCTGAGACCAACTGGAGGGTATCCTTGTCATTGATTCCCGTATGCATTTTTGCAGTGAATTTGTGTTCAAACGGTCAACGAGCGAAAGATGAGGTGAGTTGATGAAGTTCAGAAAGTTCAGTATTTTCCTGCATATTTTTGCACTCCACATACAAGGGTTTCTCTAGAAAGTTATCAGATAATAAAGGAATGCGGAAGTTTGTACATGAATTACAGTAATAGATTTCTTTCTCTCCTGAGTTCTGCTGCTAGCCCCATCAAATAATGTTATTTGGATTTTGAAGCCAAGCAGACATTCTCAGACTGATCACTTTTTACAAAGTTCCTTTACTAACTCCCTCTGCTATTCTGCAAACTAACTGACAATTTCTGTTGTTGATCAGCGGGAATTCGGTCGGAATGTTGAAGAAAACCAATTGTTAAATTGTCGACGTTTCGAAACTTTATTGTTTCATCTTTAGGACACTGAAGCATAAAAACAAGAACATACATATTGAAATGATATTCTAAACATGTGGGTTTTGATAAAAACAAAATAGATTGAGTGAAATAACAATCGTTGGGAATAAAACACTTCGAACACTTTACAGAAAACAACATTGAAAAGTACTTACATTTAGGGTGGTTTTCCGGGTTTGAAAATGATAAAATAAATGAATTCGACATCAAGTATGAATACATATACAGGTTCGTGAAAGACCTTAACACAGACACGAACACGAAGATATGAACAAACTGAACTGTCCTGGAATCGTTTCTTTATATTATAAAAAAGGCTCGTGAAAGAAAAGATGATCAGGATTGGAAGAACTGTTCTGATAATGATTCGGAATAAATGTTTGATTTTTTTATTGAATTGGAATATGAGGTGTGTAAATTCTCAATATCTGATCTTTTGTTAACACATTTTGTTCCATGTTTTTTTATTTCAATCATTTCGTTAAAGACAATAAGACAATAACAAAAGGCCCTGGCCCAGTGAAGAAGGTGTGAGTGGTGATAAAAGTGAAGAAGAGAAGTGTTGTAGTTGAACAATGTGTTCAATGTCGAAGGTGAAAAGATGTCGAGAAGGAATTAAAGATACACAAATGATTATATACAAAAGAAGGAGACGAATAATTGTGGACGGTCCCTAATATAGGATGAGCAAACCTAACTTCACTATCAACTGTCAAATCGTGGATATACTTGGTTATTTGACAGAAATGAATGATGATTGGAACTTTCGTAATTATTATTTCAACACTGAATTTATCAACGGCGGACGATTCAGTTCTCGAAACATTTCACTCTTTCGACAGTAAGTATCCTCAATGCCACTTCAGTATGTAGACTTGTAGGAGATTCCATACAATATAGGTACTTCAGTAAATGCAATTCGACTACAGACACCAAGTCCTAGCTTACCAATAGCAATTCAATTGATGTAATAATGAGTCTAGAATGATAATAGTGAAAACAGTAACAGATCACACATAGTAGTTGCGAAAGTGGTCAAAGTAAGGAGCCAAGTACCCCCATAATAGAAATCAGTGTATTATATTATTAGTCACAGAAAAAAAAAATAAATCTGATCTGGAGCAATTATAACTAATCACAGTGTCCTCCAGTAAGATGCACAGGGTAGGTAACCACAGATCCTGATGAATAGTTGATTACATAACTACCAGATGGTGACCGAAAAAGAGGCCTGACGATAGTGGGTGGTGGTGAAGAACAACTCAATTACTCATCGAGTGCGAGTTAGGTCTGAGGCGTCGGTCTGTAAAAAGAACGTTTTTTCGAAATCTGGGTTCACTAGTACTGGTGCTCGGGTGAGGGCTATTTTGAGAGAATTGAAAGCAGATTCTTGCTTTTCCGTCCATTCCCATTTGACTTTCTTTCTCAACAATTGATTTGACGGTGCGGCAATGCGCGCGTAATCCTCCACGAAACGTCGGTACCAAGAAGTGACTCCTAGAAATCCTCTCAATGCTTTGGGGTTTCTGGGCGGTGGGATTTCCTGGATAGATCTAACCTTTTCTGGGTCGGCTTCAAACCTTCGTGGCTGACCACGTGTCTCAAGTATTTCAATTCTTGACCGCCGAAATGACATTTTTCTGGATTGGATAATAGGTTTGCGGCGTGTAGTCTGTCGAATACAATTCTCAGGTGTTCTGAATGTTCTTCCAGAGACTGACTGACTACGATGATATCGTCGAGATAGGCAAATAGGAGTTGATCCAAAATGGCGTGTATCTGTGCTAGTGGGTAGGCATCCTTTTCTGAAATCTCGTTGATTTTCCTGAAGTCTACCCAAAACCGAAAACGGCCGTCCTTCTTACTTACTATCACGATCGGACTACTCCATGGACTGTCTGATGGTTCAATCACGTCTTCTGCCAGCATTTTATCGACTTCTCGATTTATAACCGCTTGCATGGTCAGGTTTCGGAAACGATATCGTTGTTTAATCGGGGTCGGATCCTTCAATCTAATTTGGTGTTCGGCCAGATGCGTCACCTCTCTTGGCCGTTGAAGCTTTTTGAGCTCCCAGGAGAGGAACTCTTGTAGCTTCTGTTCGTCGGATAGATTCGGGCTGACAGCTGATACCGTGATGATTGTCGGTTTCTTGTTCTCGAATCCGTGCGAGCAATTTCTCAAGGTGAGCTCTGATCTCCCTATATTCACGGATGCTTGCCATTTTCGGAGTAACTCTATGCCTAGAAGTGAGACTACTTCCATCCCAGGCAGGTATATGAACGGGACTTCTAGGACTTCTAGGACTTCTAGGACGTTACCGTCTACCATTACAGGCGAACGCGGCCGACTGTCTCCTGTATTATGTTTCCAGGAGACAGTTACCGATGTGCAGATGTGGCTGGGGTGACTGAAGAAGGTCCATTCTGGTGAGGTCGGCGGCAACAGTCCCTAGATAGGAGGCCTTGTCTGTCACATACCGAGCAGAACTTCTTCGGTGGATTTCGACATGTGAATCTCGTAAGTCCTTGTTCTCCACAGTTCCAGCATACGGAGGTGGGCCATTCGTTTCGTGGTTCTGGCCTTGTCTGAGCTTGCCTTTGTTCAGAGATTGTTTGTGTATTCGGATGCATTCTTTCTGTTGGTGTATTCCTCTGTATCAGGAAATTTGGAAATTTCTCTGGTATGTTACTGTAAGTTGGCGGTGGTCGGGAGTGTTGTTCTTCTCGGCTCAGCCCTTCAAATTCCTCTCCTAACATAATCAACCCGTCGACCGTTCTGGCATCCCCTCTTCTAATATAATACTTGTATTCCAGTCTCAAATTTTGATATATTCTCTCTAGTTCTAGAGAGGCGTGTAGATGACCCATCCGACGGAAGATTATTTGGAGAGCGGTCACGAAATCTTCAACTGGTTCATTCAGTCCTTGAGTTCGCCTTCGAGCTTCGTCTTCCAGGCGCATTTGCTATTCGGAGGATGCGGAAAACCGACAAAAGCTTCTACGAAACTCCTGCCAGGTTTTCTATCGGTGTTCGTTCTTTCGGAACCAGAGTAAGGCTTTGTCTCGCAGCAGTTCCGGTGATACCTCGAACATTTGATTTCCGGACAGATTAAATGCCTCTTGCAATCCGGATATTCTCTCTAGGAAACTTACAGGGTCCTTTCGACCATCGAAATTTACATTCCACTTCCGAACTCTATCTGAGACCTTGAAGATAGGTTCCTCATTGGGGTCGTGAGAATTCAAATCAGTGGCAGGACGATGAATGCGGGGAGCAAGCTGATGGTAGATTTAAGCGGCATTCGAGTCGTTCGAGTTCGGGTGCGGTATAAGATAGTACTGCCCTTGTGATATACTGTTAGAAGAGTGTTGCTCGGGATCCTTTTTGAAATATGCTGCATATTTGTTCTCTTCGAAGGTGACATCTGCAGCCGTAAGTGCCCTTGCTGTTGGTGCATGTCGGTCGTTATAGCTTTCGGATTGTGGCTCATTCGGGTCAACTGGTCCGACTGAGGTAAAGGTAGGTCCTTCAGATGTGGATGTACCGCTTCGTTCGATCGGGGCAGATCATCTGTGTTCGTCGATTCTACTCCGGCCTCGTCAATCCGCTGATTGTTTTCCTCGGGCCTATCTTCCGGTGGCTGATCTAGCGGTCGCCTCACATAATCTCTCATGCGCTCTCGCAATTCTTCTACGGTTCCTTCGGTATCAAGCCCTATGTCTCGCAGTCGGTCTTGTTATACTTCTTTAAGCATTTTGTACATTTCGCTCAGAGGAAATTCGGTCATTCTGTTCCAGTTACTTTATGACGTACGGCGTCGGCAAAACAACGGTCCCTGCTCGGGCGACAAAATTGTGACGTTTATTATGCTGCAGGATATGCTCAGTGCAAGCGAGTACGTCCAGGATTCAGGTTTCTTACTCTTTTGCCATACTCATAAAGTAAAAGACAGATGTTAGAAACGAATAACCGAATGTATTTCCCATTTTTCACAAAATTAGTGTCGAGTATATCATTCAATTCCGAATGACAATATATCTACCGCGTAGTCTTCTTTCTTGCTCTTCTCCATCGTCAGAGACGTTCCAGAAAACCACTATTTTATGCGAAGATATTGAAAGCTATCGGAGGTGAGCGGAAAAGCGTCGGTGGGCAGCCTCGGGCGGCTGGGCGGACAAGAACGGATAGTATGAATTCTGCATCGGCAGAGACGTTCCAGAAAGCCACTATGTAATGCGGAGATATTGAAATAACTCGAGGAAGTGAGAAAGCGTCGGTGGGCAGCCTCGGGCGGCTGGGCGGACGAGAAAGGTTAGTATGAATTCTGCGTCGTCAGAGACGTTCCAGAAAACCACTATGTTATGCGGAGATGTTGAAAGTTATCGGAGGTAGCGGGAGAGCGTCGGTGGGCAGCCTCGGGCGGCTGGGCGGACGAGAAAGGATAGTATGAATTGTGCGTCGTCAGAGACGTTCCAGAAAACCACTATGTTACGCGAAGATATTGAAATAAATCGAGGAAGTGAGAAAGCGTTAGTGGGCAGTCTCGCGCGGCTGGGCGGACAAGAACGGATAGTATGTATTCTGCTTCGTCAGAGACGTTCCAGGAAACTTTTATTTGAAATAGAGGTTACTTGAAATACCTCAAGAAAAGTGAGAAAGTACCTACGGGCAGCCTCGGGCGGCTGGGCGGACAAGAACGGATAGTATGTATTCTGCGTCGTCAGAGACGTTCCAGAAAACTACTATTCGAAATGTGAAGTTATTCGGGCTGCCTCAGGAAAGTGAAGAAATGCATAAATATCACGTCTACGGGTAGCCTCGGGTGACTGGGTAGGCGATATCGGATAGTGCGTATTCTGCGTCGTCTGAGACGTACCAGAAAACCACTATTTGCTGTGAATTGGGCAAGCTGAAAGATTTTCCTGAGGATGACACTTTCTCAGAGTCTGAGCGCGGCTCGGAATACTGGTTGGCGGGCGCAACTGCCAAGTTCAAGAGAGCGTGATACACTGTCGTCTTCGATCGGTCTTCGCCAGCAGGCGAATGGGCGAGAACACTAACAGGGAAATATTCTAATATCTGGAAAACTGCAATAATATATGACAAATGCATAGTTTTTTTCGGAAATCATAGTGTTGTATTAGAATATGAGACGCTCATGAACTATAAAATTTACTCAATCATTCAAAAACAGCGTTATGGCGGCTACCTCCCACTCCCTACCACAGCAATTGATGACATCATAAAGATTGTAAGAGCACACATTCCTGTGTTGCCAGCTCTCAAATTTCGAGGCTATTAGTCGAACTTTATGTCTTTATTTTGTTCGATGATAAGAGCATAATTTGAATCTGCATATGGATTGCCCTGAGTAAGAAGTATCTAAATAATTGTCTGATCCCCATTTTTCACGTATTATTCACTAGTAACAAATAAATGATTTGTTTTCGATATATTCGTAATACCAAGGAAAATCAAACAGAATACTTGACAACGCTGTTCAGTAATCATATGTCTACCTTCATGTATGTGAAAATGTAACCTATTGATTTCCTTTGAATGTTTTTTTTTGTTCTGGTGTTCAGTATTGGTTTGTACTGGAATATCTCCTTCATTTTCGCATTGTGTGGTATTCAGTATCCTTTATTCGATGAAATCAAAATTCTAAAAATCATCAAAGCGCAAACATAAACAAAACTCGCATTGCACAGATCACGGAACAAATTGTCAAATGTCGATTTTCTCTGTCGATATCAAGCGAGGTTGTCAGACTTCTTCTGTTCGATTTCATCAACCATAAACAAAGTATATAAGAGGGTATATACTGTATCATAAATAAGGATCATATGGTCATATTATTGAATGTTACTTACTGCCATACTTCAGTTGGACATTCGTACGGTTTTTCTGGAGGATCAGGAGATGTTTCACTCATGTTTCTAATTTTTATCGATATCAGTGACGAAGAATTCTGATATTTCAACAGACAGAAAGGTCCAGCTTGTTCACACTCACGTGGAATACGAAACAATAACTCATAGCACAAAAATTGACTAACTTTGCGGGATGTGGCATAATAATTTACAACCAACTGTGAATTATTGAATGAGTAGGATATAGAACGAATGGATATCTGAAATCTTCCGCTGGGTATCGAGTACAATAATAGTACAATTTAACTGAAATGCATAGATATAGCACGATAATTCACTTGAATATTGAATATGGAACAAAACATCACCGTACAAATGATTTTTTTGAAAATTTTTTCGTGTATGTAGCTCATTATAGTCAAAAAAATGGATATAGAACACTATAATTCTCAGCTGACGATGTGGTTCATTCCATTCATCCGTTCGAATATGTTGTTTATGAGAAATGTCATGGTACATGTGGATTAATATAAAACTAAAACATAGTGAGCCGCTCAGGCATTGAGAATTACAAAAAAATTGTGCCATATTTGCTATCCACCTATTGATTATAAGTTCTGATGGATTTATTATTTCTCCACATCTCTTTTGCTTCGTACCAACGTGGCTTATACAGATGGTTGGAAAGATATGACCATTGAAAGATTTCTTGCTGATTCCTATAATTCAACCTTAATGTTATTGAAGAAGAAAAAAAGACCCATACTAATGATGACAAATGATACTCGAGAGCATTGGAAAACTACACAGAAAAAAAAGAATTCGTTGATTCAAGCAATATTTACTTCGATCAACAAAATAAAAGTGTCATATATGCACGACAAAATATAATGTTGAAACGAGTAACATTTGATCTTGTTTCAAGAGCGAATTTAAGGTTGCAATCAACTAAATATTCTTTGGATGAACAATATATCATGTCGAACCAACTACATTATGTTTTATTTCAACGCAGAAATTGATTCGATCCAATTCATTACTTTGTTGATCGGAATGTGGAAAATGTTTGAATCGACCAAATTCTATGTCATATCAACAACATGTATCTATCAATTCGATACAATAATTCATCAATCCAAGTGATTATTTCGTTAATCCAAATGTGAAAAATGTTCGAATCAACCGAATTCATGATCATATCAAGACAATCTTTTGTTTTGATTCATACACACTTTCGGATCAGTGGAGTAGATATTTTGTTGAATCAACTCTGGTAAACGGTTGGATGAAATTTGCTCATAATTGGATTGACAAAATGTGTCATTCGATCGGAGCATTATTCCGATTCAGTGTAATTACCTCTCTTGGTCTACTGAACATAAGAATCCATTGAACAAACTAAAACTGTCATCAAAGTGAGATATCATTTCGAACATAATCGAACATAATCCACATATTTTATTCCATTCGCGTATTATAATTCAGTTCATCAGAATTTTCAGCTGGAAGTGAGAAAGAACGACTTCAATTTGATAACTATATATTCTTGAATCGAGCAAAATCAGTTGTTTGAATCGATCCTGTATTGGAGTTGAATTGATATTACCATTTGTTCAAAGTGAATCGATAAAAAATTCGTTCGATACTTATAGTCTTGGAAAGATAGATTTGAATCACTCAGTTCAAAGAGATATGTTATTGATTCGACATTATAGTAGATAATCAAGAGGGTTTCTACGTAATTTTGGCACATGGCCCACCTAATGGTATCATCTTTTATTAACTTGAATGTCTCGTTCAAGTTAAATGTCTCGTTCAGTCAATTGAAATGAAAAAAAATGCGAATTCTTCGTGGGATTTGGACCCGGACCTGTGGGTTGGCAAGCCAACACGCTACCTCATCGCTACCGAGGCCTCATGGATATATTTGTGCTACCAAAGGTACTGTTGCTTCTCTTTCTCTCTCTCTCATCAATGGCACTATAACTATTTCATTCGGAATGAAAAGATTTGGTGGTCCATGACTCATGATAAATTTGGTATTTCGGTTTGTGTTAGCAGATGACTGTTTGATGCGAGTCCGTTGGATATCTTTGTCTCAACAAAGTTACTGTTGCTCACCGTTCTCTTTCTCTCATCAGTGGGCTATATTATTATTTGGAATGAAAATATTTGGTGGTAGTTCATCACTCATAATGAAGTTGGTATTTCGGTTTGTGTGCTAGCAGATGACAGCCCCGCCCCCCCGATTAATTCTCTCAGTGGGGTAATTGAATTGGTATCGTATGTAATCGCATAGGTGGAATAATCTATAGTATCTGAAATAGATGTTAGATTTTGTGAGTGAGTTCATCATTGTTGATGATGAAAATGTAATAAATTGAATATTTTGGATCGTGTGTTAACAGATGACAGCCACCGTTCCATTTTGTCAGTGGGTGATCAATGTTCTATCGCTTATGCTATACAAAAATAGGGGTATTTGTTGAATGAGTTGATACGCTATTTAAGAAATTGGGAGGTGCATCGTATGCATCAGTCATCATTTTTCGAAAACAAGAATGTGATGACATTTTCGAAAGATGAATAAAAGATAGGTGGATGATGGAATGATAAATTCATTACATCATCCGAGTGAATGGCAAAAGAGAATGTTCAAGTGGTGAATGTCTTGGTCAGTTCGGAGGAGGTGATGGTTGTATCAATAGTATATATACGAACAAATTTTGTTCACAGATCAGAAGTATTTGACTGTTCATTTACGTATATTGTTTTCAACAGTAGTAGTTGTTGTACCAAGAAGCAACGGTGAGTTGATTTTTGTTGATATCATATTCCCATGTCCGTTCCCTTCAATCCACTGTTCCTAGACGAAAATGTTTGTTTTTCATATTTTGACAATAATAATCATTCATTGCAGATAATGAGCTCCCAGTATGAAAAAAATGTTATTCCGTAAGTAATTCTTAATCTTGATATCATATGTAAATTCAAAAATGACTTGTAGAAATCCAAATGAAGATTATTGGGGACTCATTCCTGATGTAGGTGATGATTATGATGATTATGATGATTATGATGATTATGATGAAGAAAATTTTTTGTAAGTTCGAAAGATACATAAACTTTATTTAAATTCATGGAAAAATATTTGTAGGAACAACGGCAGGTGTAGATATTGTCCGGAACACTGGGATTTCTGTGCCTGCACGGGTCAAGAAGATTATACTCCTCCTCCTCCTCTTCCTCCTCCAGAAAATTATGAAAATCAATCGATAAATCCTTCCTCTACCCCCACCACTAGCAATAAAAGAACAAACTCGGAATCCCCCACAGCCTCCTTCCAAGAAATTGAAACTTGAGAAATAAAGAATATGAATCCTATATTGCGTTTTTTTTTTTAGATGGATCTTAATGTTTTGAACTCAATCTCTCTTCTAGAAACAGATAAACCAGTAATCAAGCTACAGGATTTAGTTGCGAATAAACCATACAAAATATATTCGGCAAGATTGGTAAAGACGAAGTTTGGAGAGTCAGTCCTGCTGGAATTCGAGAACAACGTTGTGTTCCTGCCTCAGAGAGTTAACAACGACTATAGGCCCAACATACAACATTTTGTAGCAGAAAAGTACGGACTAATATTTAGAGGGACCAAAGACGTTGGAAAACCTCATCCTGCAGCATACTTTGAAATCATTGAATTGAAATAGATTGTTTTGGTGAGTACATTTTTCATATAAATAATTGGTGGTACATCATGGATGAATTCAGAGGAACATTATCGAAAATTGATGAAACGCTAAAATTAATCAAAGAAAATTCCGCTGAGGAAAATGGAATCAAAATAATCAATAGACACATTGGAAAGTGTAATAAAGCTTTAGACAAATTAAATCTCACTGTGGGACAAAAAAGTAAAATTATTACAAAAATTGGTCAACTAAAACGATAACGATATTTACTTAAAAGTAAAAATGGGGGTTCGAGGCGAAAAGTGCGTAAGGTTTATTGGGAAAATGTCAATTCTTGTTTCAAAAACAGAGTAAAGACAGGAGTTATCATCAATGTGAAACATAAAGAAATAAACAAATCATAAACATAATCCTAAAGGAAATGCCTGCTCTGAAAGTGAATACCACTCTTTGGGGAGATTTTGTGAAAAAATCAAATGATGAGGAAATAATTAGTCAAAAATATTTTGTATCACCAAATGCAATTTTGGATCAAGGAACGGATATTGTAGTGTGGTACCGAAAACATGTTGTTGATTACATCTTGAATAAATTGTCAGAGTTTTCGGAAGAATCAAGTGGTTGGGCATTACAAAAAATTCTATTGTTGGAAGTTGCAATTAACAAATATGAAATTGGTAATGGAACATCTTTCATCAAAATACCTCCACAAATTTCAAGAAAAAAAGCATGCATCAATATTCAAAATTATAATGATGAAGCATGCTTCTTCTGAAGTATAGTTAGGGCCTTATATCCCCCCACAGGAGACAACCGATACACAACATCCTATCCGCATTACAGTCTCGTCTTGAAT
This sequence comes from Gastrophysa polygoni, assembly GCA_963576655.1. Taxonomy (NCBI): domain Eukaryota; kingdom Metazoa; phylum Arthropoda; class Insecta; order Coleoptera; family Chrysomelidae; genus Gastrophysa; species Gastrophysa polygoni. Next base: position 19,957,283 of record OY755085.1, on the reverse strand, counting down.
ACTGAAGGTTTAGAAATGCCTATGAAACTGAATCATATCAATAAATTCGAAAGATTGAATAATATTTCCGTAAACGTTTATGCGTTGGAATTGAGTCTCACCAGCAAAGGTTCATCTTATGAAGTAGTGCCCGTAAGGCTTACTAAAAATAAATTAGAACGTCATGTTAATCTGCTATTGCTTCAAAATCATTACTTTCCCAAACTGAATGATTACACTGCACCGATACCAGATGATGATGATGATGATGATGACGATAAAGATTCAGAATTAAAGTTTCACTATTGTTGGATCAAAAATATGTCACGTCTAATATCGATGCAAGTGAGCAGAAGAAAACAAAAAATTCATTTATGTGATCGCTGCCTGAATTATTTCCATAGTGAGGAGAAATTACAAGAGCATTACGTATTGTGTGAAAAGGAGAACGATTGCAGAATATCACTTCCAGAATATGACTTTGTAGAATTCAAAAATTATATTTATAAACAAAAAGTACCTTTTGTAATCTATGTTGATATTGAATCCATTTTAGAACCGTGTAATTCAAAATTATCCCAAACAACAACAAAATACCAGACACTTTCTTAGAAAAAAGTATAAAATTATGAAGGGCAACACAGCTAGATCACAAAATCTCATAGAAAAATCATACCAACCAATTACTCAATCATTACAACAACTGGTTTCAACATTGAGCGATGCGACGACGGCGGCGGCGGCAGAACCCAAAACCATCAAACCAGAAAAGTTTGAAAAATTTGAAGAGTCTGAAAGGACGCCACTACCATCGCCGAAATCGTATAATCAGTTTACATTTGTATCTCCGGCTGCTACTGAACATGAAACTGGTACAGAGCTACCGAGCTTTTTAAGGAACGGAGAAACTTACGAATCACGCAACGAGGAGGGCGAATTGCCCGATAGAACGAGAGAAGACGAATTTATCGATGACACCCTATCTCAATTTTATCAGACAATCAAAAATTCAGATGTTTTGCAGGAATACTTTGATCAATTCGAAGCGCCATTACCACGAGAATATATTAAAGGAATGATAAGAGATCCAAAAAGTGAATATGATCATATTTTAGGCCTTTTCCATAATCCGATGGAAGACAAATTTTATATAGGAGATTCGCAAGTCGACTTTATAGGATCCAATGTTAAAGTGAGAGGTATCACTTACAATGGAACTGCAGGACTTTATGAGTTACTTTTTTTAAAAAAATCCCATTTCTTACAACAAACAAGACATTGAAAATTATGTAGATATCATAAAGAGAACTAATGCATATCGTCGTGATGATAATGCCGATTTGCCAATCAGAAAATTTCCCGAAGATACCAAAGAAAAGTATGTTTACAGTATAAAGCCCTATCTAGAGAAAACTCGTATCAGATCCGGTTCAGTACCGGCATCTTTATTGAAAGGCGTGCTCACCAGAAAGATGTCGAAAAGAGGGCAAGGTGCTAAAATGCCAATACTGACGATGATGAAATATGATGATAAGCCAATTGATTATAAATATTTTGACAATTACAACGAGCTCGTAGATAGATTGCGTTTGCTTGTAGCTTCCCAAGCAGTAGGCAACACAACCGGTCACAACAATGAAATAATTTCAATCATTGAAGAGTTACGTGAAGGCGCAATAATTTCATAAATGAATGTACCTCCCAGTTATTCATATCAGTATTCAAAATGCCTTTGAACAAATTCAATCAACATTTTCTTACCACTCCTTCTTCTTCTTCTTCTTCTACATCAAAAAATATTGTCTCGTCAGCTAGACAACTACCCCCAAATCTTCCATACTTTATCTGCCAACCTTCTAAATTCCATAGTAAATGTATCATAACTATTCGTGGTACAAAAAACATTTCTTCTAGTAAAACACATTATATCTTGGATGATAATAGTACTACTTATACGATTCCTGTTACAGGAAAAATTGAAATTTATAAATGTTTTCCCAGTACCTTGAAAATATCTCATCAGAATCAAAACGATTTTTTGACCGATCCTTTGAAGGAATACATCCTAAACAAAGGTGATGTTATTCAATTTCCCCTAGGTCCCCTTGCATCACATCATTTATACATTGAATTTGTATTTCAATGTCCTGTGGAGAAAGATAAATGATATAATAAGAAGGGACAAATATAAGTTTTATTTATAAGAAAAACGATTATTAACATTTTTGAAAACTTTTGTTTCCCAATTCTTTTCCTCTTGTAGATTCATAATCTTTCTAAGATCTAACTCATGCCAGTGATGGGGATCCTCCTCCTCCTCCTCCTCCTCATCTTTCACCTGATGTTCTTCCCTATTCTCATCTCTATTATTCTTCATTTCCTTTTTCTTCTTCTTCTTCCTCTTCTTCTCCTCTAGCCACTTTTGAAACCATTCAATTCTCTGATTTTGTTTACTGTCTGGAAATGATTCCATTTCCTCCTCCAATTGTTAAAAACGTTTCATGCACAGGCGAATTTAGTATTCCTAGAGGATCTCCTTTGTATCTACAGATCACTTTTATGGGTCTTATTTGCATACACCAACTACAAAAACCGAGCACCAAAATGGGCCTACTAACGAAAAAGTTGGCTCGTAAGTATTGAAGCTTAGTAGTTCTACAAATACAACAAATTCTTGACTGAACTACATGGTACATAGGTTCTTACTTGCTCTCGACGTGATTCTGAATATATATATATTCTAAATTTTCCCACTTCATCCTCATTCGAACTGTAAACGATCCTAAACACAGATTGACTCTCTCTCTCTCAAGGTTAAAATATTATATTTTCCATTCTATTATGCCTCTGAATAGATTCAATCAACATTTTCTTCAAACACATCAGAGAGAAGAAGTTGAAGGAGAAGAAGGAGAAGGAGCTACTTTAGCCTCACCACTACAGCCACAATTGAATTTTCCTTTTTATGTTTGTGATTCCTTTAATTACCACGTTAAAGTTTTGATTCGTTTGTCAGGCACCAGAAAAATCAGTTTGAATAAAAATTATTATATATTAGATAATGGCTGTGTTGTATTTAAATTTCCTATGTCTGCTATGATAGAGAGCATTACGCAATATAATGTTCAACATGCCGGAGATGGAGAAGTTTTGATAAATAATAATACATCTTTGAAATTTCATCAACTAGCAAACAAGTCGATTGCGAAGGGAGATGAAATAATATTTAAACTCGGAACCACTCCTACGATTTGTATTGAGATATTGTTACAGTGTCCGTTAGTTAAAAATGAGTAAAGCGCAAATTGTAGCTGAACTTCATAAACCGGTTCGAATCAATTATAAAAGACGACATGTTATAGTTAAAGATTTACAAGACTTGATACAAGCTGATTTGGCAATCATGAATAAATTTTCAAAAGAAAACAGAGGATACAATTACATTCTTGTTATCATAAATGCCTTTTCTAAATGCGTTTGGGCCATACCGGTTAAGAAAAAAACTGGAAAAGATATATCGGCTGCTATGAAATCTGCATTAGCCCAAATGGCTACCACGCCAAAAAACTTACAAACTGATATGGGTACAGAGTTTTATAACAGGGACTTTTAAAATCTCATGAAGGAATATGGTATAAATCATTATAGTACTTTTTCGAATTTGAAAGCCAGCATTGCTGAAAGAGTCATAAGAACTCTGAAATCATCACTATGGAAACAGTTTAGCTACCAAGGATCCTATAAATGGCTCGACATTCTTCCTGAAATCGTTGAAAAATATAATAATACCAAACATTCTACCACGAAAGCAATTCCTAGCAAAATTAATGATAAAAATGCCAAATTTATAACCTCATTCCAACACTTGAAAACTGTTGACCCAGTAAAGCCCAAATTTAGGAAAGGCGAACGTGTTCGCATAAGCAAGTATCGACATGCATTCAAAAAGTCCTATACTCCAAATTAGACCACTGAAGTGTTCACAATAAAACAAATCAAATTAACAAATCCTACTACTTATATTCTAGAAGATAGCAGAAAAGATACAATACAAGGGGCCTTTTATACTGAAGAGTTACAAAGAGCGATGCACCCCGATATTCATTTGGTGGAGAAAGTTATTCGTAAAAAAGGGGACAAACTCTACGTCAAATGGCTGGGCTTTGATGCATCACATAATTCTTGGATCAATAAAAAATAGTCAATATCTGAATGTAATGTAAGCATTCCATTAATAAATAAAAAACAGTTATATATAGGTATTTTATTTGTTCGCACACCCTTGTTCCTATCATTACATCAGGAAAACGATTTAAACATGTGACTGCTGCCATTTTGTTAATGCTTGCATCTTGATCTATCACTTATTTCCATGTTTAAATATGTTCATCTAGAAAGAGTTTGGGATGGCGATACGTCACTTCCAATCCAAGAGTATGTACTTCAGGATTAACTTCTTTTATTGTATCAAGTATTTTCAATGACCAATCAACTAGATTCTTCTTCACTTCCAATTGTACCATAGTCATGAAAATATCAAAACTTGATGATTTCAAAACATCTATCCTATCCTGAAGAATAGGTATGAGAAGCCATAGTCTCCGAAGTGATTCACAATTCAAACGAATACTAGAATCACCACTAAAAAGTCTGATATCATTTGGACTTTGTTCAAATGGTTTATATTCAATAGCAAATCTTCCAACATCTATTGGATCAACATGTAGTGCCGTTGACACCAGTAAACTATCAATTGCTTCTCTATTCTTCACTAGATCTATCCATTCCTTTTTCCGAGAAGACTAAAGTATCACCACCATCATTGTCTGTAAGAACAACACAAGGAACATAGCCCAGATGTACTGATATGCAGATCGACACATTCTTCGATTCATCAGAGTTCAAGTGAAATCGACGTTCACCCAAAAATATATCTTCTCTGTCTTCGAAAAAATTCATTTCAACTGACACTATGTGTTCTCGTTCTTTCGTTTTATTTATATTACCGGAAGAAGGTACGGTTCTTTCCCTCAAGGTTCAATCAAACAACAATCTCTTCAATTATTTATTAACCTTGATTGAGTAATCTCGAATTCCTCATCGACAATTAATTAGGTATCGAGTGAAAGGTATACTTTGCGATCACCATTTTCAGTAAAATCATGAAAAATATAAAAATTACTAAAACAAAGGTCATACATAATATGAAATATATGCTGTGTGATTCGCATTGCACAATCACAGTCTCATTTTTTTTATATAAATTCACAGTTTGCCATTCTCGGAGATCGCCTTCAGAATTGTCTTGAGATATTATTTTCAATTTATAGTTGA